>JAREYC010000006.1:2630000-5260000 GCA_030015325.1 Cryptoblepharus egeriae | reverse complement strand
AGCCCCACAGACACCTCCAGTACAGCCTCCTCTATCCACAGGGGACCCCCAGGCGCCTCAAGGGCACACAAGACACCTACATCCTGAGCCATCACCTAATCCTGTGGCAAGGAGTTCCACAGGTTGTTCAGAAAGCAATAGCCTCCTAAATCAAGCCACAGCTCCCCATCTAGTCCAGCCTCCATCAAGCGCCTCAGGGCTCACAAGACACCTCCATCCTAGTGCCATCACCTAGTCCTGTGGCAAGGAGTTCCACAGATTATTCACATAGCAATAATCCCCCCCACATCAGACTAAAGACCTGTCTAGTCCAGCCTCCTGTATCTCACAGGGGACCCCCAGGCACCTCAAGGGCACACAAGACACTTGCATCCTGGTGCTCTCACCAAATCCAGTGGCAAGGAGTTCCACAGGTTGTTCAGATAGCAATAGCTCCCTGGTCAGGCCACAGCCCCATCTAGTCCAGCCTCCTGTATCTCACAGGGGACCCCGAGGCGCCTCGGGGGGCACACAAGACACCTACATCCTGAGCCATTGCCTAATCCTGTGGCAAGGAGTTCCACAGATTATTCACATAGCAATAGTTCCCCCCAGTATCAGACCAAAGACCTGTCTAGTCCAGCCTCCTGTATCTCACAGTTGACCACCAGGCACCTCAGGGGCACACAAGACACCTGCATCCTGGTCACCTGGTGCCGTCACTAAATCCTGTGGCAAAGACCCATCCAGTCTCTTGTATATAGAGAGCAGAATCCTAACCATGTCTACTCAAAAGTAAGCCCCATTGTTTTCAATGGGTCTTACTCCCAGGAAAGTGTATTTCAGGATTGTAGCCTAAATTTCATGCTTCTCTAAGGTGCAAGTATCAATGCTGGACTCCTGCACTGTGTCTTGGTCTCAGCACAGCTCCACCATGCCCCTTCAACCTACTACATCCAGCTAAGACTTGTCCTCTGAAGGTCTAATGCATCTCACTATCATTTCGTCAATCAGGTTTTCCAATGGTGGTGGCAGGCTTGCAAATCATCTTGCAAAGCAAGCTTGTAAAGTTTGTGCATCACAAAATGATGAGGTGCTTCAGTGAGAGGTCTTATTCCATCCCAGAAGGCATGGTTTGCATTGCAAACCTGCCAAGTCTGTGCACTTCAAAACGGGGAGATGCTTCAGCAAGAAGCGTTGCTACATCTTGGAAAGGCATGGTTTGCGTTGTGAGTCTGCCACATCTGTGCGCCTCAAAATGGTGAGATGCACAGACTTGGCAGGATTGCAGTGCAAAACATGCAAAATGTCATGCCGGTTGATTCGGAAAAAGAAATCAGAAAGGAGGAAATGTTCTCGGTTTGCAAAGTTGTACCACCTTGATAGAGGTTCCAGACTACAGCAAGCCAGCACTACCTCTGCTGCTGCTGCCTCTAGTCCATAATAATCTGGCCTGGATGTTCAGCCAACCGTTGCCCAAACTGTGTCGAAGCCACCAGTGTATACATGGTGCTCAAATGCGCCCCAACAAAGTAGTGTCATTATTCTATGCCCATAATCTATGAACATAGAAAACACTCTGGAGTTCAAGGGTATCTGCTGCCCTTCTTGACTCTCATTCACGTATCCTGACCATTCAGTGGTCTCTAAACTTTTGGGCAGGAGGGCCACATGGTTTTTCTGATACTGTGTTGGGGGCTGGAAGAATAAAAAGAATTGATTTAATTTAAATATGAATAAATTTACATAAATGAATATATTAGTGACCGAATTGTGAATGAATGAATTCACATAAGTTCATAAACACTTTCCAACACACACACAGAGGGTGATCTTCAAACCAGTTCATAAGTACAGTGGTGCCTTCACGTAACAAACACCTCACGTAAAATATGTTTCACGTAACAGACAAAAATTTCTCTAGAATTCTGCTTCACGTAACAAACTGTGCTTCACATAACAAACACACTCATTGGCAGTTGGGCAGACGCGCTGGCCGGCAGCCTTTTTAAAAAGCGTAGGGCTGCCTAGTACGTCTGCCCGTAGCGAAAGCAACACTTCCGCACTGTTCCTCCTGTACCTGGGCATTCACTGGGCAGAGGGAGAGAAGAGCAGTGGAGAAGAGGGAAGCAGCTCAGGGCTAGCCAGAAGGGAGCAGGGGAGAGAGAGGCTCAGGATGGAGAGAAGGAGAAAGTGGGGAGCTTTGAAAGTGTCTTTGATTGCAGAAGAAAGTGTCTTTGATTCCAGCCTCCTAACCATGTCTATCCATAAGTAAAGTGTCTTTAGGACTGCAGCCTAAGTAGACTTCATAGGATCATGCGTATTGAATGCATGTTTTGAATTCGATTCTAGTGTTTTGTCATCATTTTTACATCCAGTTAATATTTTTATATGAATATTTTTTGGGTTCTGGAACCAATTGTCTGAGTTTCCATTATTTCCTGTGGGAAAATCTGCTTCACGTAAAGAACATTTCACGTAACAAACATGCCTCCGGAACAAATTAAATTTTTTATGTGAGGCGCCACTGTACTTTCATATACAGAACGAGGTTTGTGCAGCCTCCCTAGCCCTTAAAATACTCTCTAGAGGGGTGAAGAGTGGCGTTCCCCTCGTTTCTTGAGGATTACAGGGCTTGCCCAGAACCCAAATGATAGGGGCTTGCAGAGATCCAGATGGAGGCTTGCAGAGGTCCACATCTGGCCCCAGGGCTGGGGTTTGGATACCCATGGTCTAATTGGAGAAGACTGTCTTGTTCCCACTTAGGGTCTTGTTTTATCCTACTAAAAGGGTCCTGTGGGACAAATCCTTCTATTCCAGTATGCCTCAACAGAGTTAATAGAGAGAAAAAGGATACGGCACCTGCTTCTGCCTTGCCTACAGGACTACCTCCTTGGACCCCTTTTCCTGTGTATTCAGCCAAAATCCTCAGCCTCGTATCCTTCCTCACCTGCCTTTTCACAAGTACTGACCAGGACTGTTAATACATGCCAGTACACTTCCCCATTGCATACCCCACTCCCCCTTGCATGCCTCCTCCCAATTCTGTCCTATACCTGTATTAGGCACCTCCATTCCCAAGGTAAGAGAACAAATTTTCCCTTACTTTAAAGAGGACTCTGTGACTGCTCCCTACCAAGGGATAAAGAGGTTCATTGTTGGCATCAGAAGGTGGATGGGACTGGAATTACAGATTACACACCATGATGGACTTCAGCAATTTTGCATAAATCATCAACTGATAATATATAATCTCAATCAGCAGTAGATTTGTTGTAGCCATCTGGGATGTCCAAATGGCAGGAGTTTCCTCCTAATTTCAAAAAACTGAATTTTTTTCAGATCACCTAATAAGATGGTGTATAATTCCTTGCTGTATTATCTGATGATGAAAGGTACAGTGGTGAAGAAGGCAGTGTAAGTGTTGTAATTATCACTACAGTTATTAGCATGTGTGATGTATAATGGACCTTCATCTGTTTGAAGTACTTTTGCAGATAGCTACTTGTACAAAATTAGCTTTTAAAGTTACAGGTGTGCCCTGGAGAACACCCCCACCCTCCAGGATTAAGGGAAGCTCTGCTCCCCTCACCTCTGGACATCCAGATGTCTGCAGCCTCTGCGTCCTAGAATTTTAAAAAGTCTCTTACTGGCTTCCTCAGGCTTCCTAGTGCCTTATTAAAAACATCACTTCTGGTTTGACAAAAAAGTGACATTTTTCACTCATTTCATTCCAGAAGTGACAAATTTTTCCTTCTTGGGCTCACAGAACTACAGGTAGGGGGATATATGCAGGGGACCCTGCAGATCAGATCCACCGATAAGTAAATCTGTAGATACAAGATCTGCTGATACAGGGTCCCCTGTACTTCACTGATTTACAACTTAGTTCTGACAAGGATTAATGGCCACCACTGTCCTGGGTGTAGGGGAACAGCTGGAGCGCTGCTTGGGGTACAAGAAAATCAGTTCCCTTGCTCTTTGTTGGGTCCCTCAGCCTTTATATGTCTATCCCAGAGATGTCCAAACTTTTTGACAGGAGAGCCACATCATCTCTCTGACACTGTGTCGGGGGCTGAAAAAAATGATTTACATTTCAAATGTGAATAAATTTTCATAAATTTACATGTAAGAGTGTATTAGAGACAAATCCAGAGTATTACAAAGCTTGCATGAGGGCCACTTGTGCAGCAAGTGGCATTGAGAGTCACAATAGGCTGGCTCTGGCTCCCAGGCTGGTGTTTGCCAATCCAAAAAAATGTAATGTTTGTCAGCCATTTGAAGTTAGGAAACTTTTTTTTTGCTATAGAAACTGCTTGATGAACTACTTTTTGTTGAAAAGCAGTATATAAAAGTTCTTAATAACAAATTTATATTCTTCCACACATTTTGAAGATTAATAAGGATGATGAAGTGGTTAGGGAGATGGACTGAAATCTGTAAGAACTAAGTTCAAATCTCTCCTTAGCTATGAAGCTTCCCGGGTGACCTTGGGCCAGTTACTCTCAGCTTTACCTAATTCACAGAGTTGTTGTGAGGAGAACGGATAAAAAGCTTTGTAAACTGCCTTGGGCATTTGCATTAGCATTGGAAAGGCTGAGTATAAATAAATCAATAAATCAATAAATCAATAAATAAAAAAGAATAATTGTTCCCTACTTGAATGTCTTTTCAGCCCTGGATTTGGATGGTCACGGTTGGGCTTTTCCTTACAAACACATTTGAACATTAGATCAAATATAATTTTTATTTATTTTTTCATGCAATAACTGACATACCATGAATAACTAGAAACATAATATTTATTGCAGCCTATTTAAACTAATGACTTTCAAGCACAGTGACTGGGACCATGGCTGGCTGGAACATGCAAGACTTATCTAACATGCAGTCCTTTGGTGTTTATAATTGCCATTCTTTCACTTACTGTGGAATTTTTGAAAGCACACCAAACAATGAGTGAGTGATGTGTGGAGAGGAAGCACCACAGCTGGATTTAATGGTCTAAACAGGAAGTATTACCAGTGTCATATCAGAAAGCAGTAATGGCCTTCAAAGAAACCTTCTCTTGTAGTAGACTGTAGATGCAGAGCTTCCGTCTTTATTACTTACACTGGAAGTATGAAAAGCAGATGTGCAAATCAATCACAGATTTGTCATCACTTAATTGTAACATCAGAAATCATTCTGGTTCAGAGATTAGCAGGCTATGACCAGAGTCTCTCATCAAATTAAAAAAAAACTGAAGCAATTTAATGGAATGCTACTTCAATAAGGTTTGAAGGCCACATCATTGTAGCAAAGTGGAAGTAAAGGTGTCTCCTGCAGGTTGTCCTGCTAGCAATGACTGGCTTTAACAGCAGTGCTCATCCCTATTACAAGACTGAAGAGCCAGCTTTATCTAAGGATGTCTCTGTGGTCATCTAGCTGGCATGACTAAAAGGCAAAGGCGCATGGAATGCTGATACTGTCAAATACTTTTGGATCCTGTTTATCTACTTGCATTTATGTGCTTTTATTCATCACATTGTGATGAAAATATTCATCACATTGTGTCCAAGTGTTCATCGAGAGCTTTTACTGACCCAATATCTGATTTTTTTTCAATACAGACCACTCTGTCTTTGAATGGCTTGGTGGACTGGACATTAATATTTTATTTATTACAAGTCCATGTATCTGGCATATGCTAAATAAATAAATACCTGCTTTTAAACTGCTAGGTTGGCAGGAGCTGGGCAAGAGACAGGAGCTCACTCTGTTGTGTAGTACCCGGGTCTTGAACCAACGATCTGCTGACTTTCAGTTTGGCAAGCACAGCTTCTTTTACCACTAATTCTTAAATGAGACTAGGTATATAAACTTGCATGTAATGCATTTGAACATTGCATTTGCATTTGAACGTTGTAACAAACTTGCATTTAATGCTGGTTCCTTCTCTGCAGAAACCATTGAAAGCTGTACATTCCTTTTGAACCCTCATTGCCCCTCCACCCTAATTTAAATCCTGGATCAGGAATCGACTGGGGCAGCTCCATCCTATTCAATACCAGTACAACAGAGCCACCAAGCCTATACTGTATTCAGTGATGGATTTGAGCAGGTAGGAACATTTATTCCCTTGCCTTGTGCAGAACATTTATTCTCTTACCCTTGCCTTGCCCAGTCTGCTCAAATCTGCTTAGATCTGTATTAGCTATTTAGCTGGCTCAGAACCTAATAGTACAAAGTAGGGCTTTCAGGTTTGGGATGAGGATAAAGATATGGTAAAGGCTGGCATTTCTATCCCCTCCTGGGCCTGAACTACCCTCCCCGCACCCAAAACACCCCTTCTCCACCTATGGAATGCCCTCCCACCTCTCTTCCTCTGCCACCTGACAGAACATCTGCCCTGGCAGCCATTGAGCAGAATACAGTATCCATGGGATTCCCAGTAGCACACCTTCCCACTGGCACCACTTACTCCCACTGGCACCACTTACTCCCACTTCCCACTGGCACCCACTTACCTGGGTGTTGGAAAGTGCTTTTTATTCTTTTATGACTTCTAGCACATGGCCATAGTGCCAGTGCTTGCACATCATAAAACTGGGCTCAGTCATTGACTATCTCAGAGCATTCTAGGTACTGACCTGACCTGGATTAAAGAATGACATAATTACAAAATGGTAATAGGGTGCAATCCAGAGTAACTAGGGGGAGTCCTTGCTCCAGTGTAAGTACAATTTGCTCTGGATTGCAATATGAATTTCCCATAAGTTTTCACAAGGTGGTGCAGTAACTACGGGTACACGTAATGTCTCTTACGTGCTCCCGTAGTTACTCTGGATTGTAGGGTAAGCCCGCCTTTTCATATCCTTGGATATGAATCCATATTTAGAAATATAAGCTCAGTTTAGAGTACAATCCTACAACTATGGACAAAATTAAGACTAGCATAAAGAGAAAATTGGTCAATTGGTCCATAGTTCATAAGAACAGTTTCCTGCAAATAGTTTGAAGCCTGATGTCTTGAGTACAGTTGATGGTTCATCTCTGGAGCATGTAGGGTCGCTGAATTCAATGCAAAAGAAGTACTGGGTGGGATGACATCATTACTGTGCATGAAATCATCGTCATCATAACCATCATCATCATGACTTGGGATCTGAGACGTACTTTAAAGTGGTTAAATGTGAGTCACATTCATCATTACTTTATGGTACCATCTCTGTGCCATGATAATAAAGCCCTTTTACCATCGTGATATGGTGAAGGGCCTAAACTGTTTTTTCCAAGCTGGAGATTTTTAATAAGTTCCAGGTGTTTCATTTTGAATTGTACTACTGTGATTCACCTGCATTGATCCTTGTGCTCCTTTATTGCAAGTTTTGTCTTTTCATTATAGTGGTGCAGAAGTGAATCATTGTGTAGGACATTGGTTTGAAATAATTTTGCTCTTGCTTGGCTGCCAAACATGATGGTAGCAGGTACCATGACTGAGGATTACTTACAAATATGATCAAGCATGTGCCCATCTGCAGTCATTAGAAATAAATTGTGCTTTGCCATTATAAATGTGCAGATTCAGCAAATATTATGCTGATGCATTTATAGACAGTGCTTCTTGTTGAACTATACCAGGCTCCCACATCTTCGTGTCTTTTAAAGAATAAATATTCAAACGAGATACCTGTTTTTATTTGTCCCTATTGCAAGTACATCAGAATTAACTATACTACAGGAAATTGCAGGGACAATTCTAGGAAATGTTAGGTCAGTTGGCTTAACGGCTATTCTGGGTAAATTGTTGGAAAGCGCTATTAAGTATAAAATTACAAAGTATATGGAAAAACAAACCTGGCTGAAAAATCAGCATGGTTTAATAACTATAAAAGGAAAGTCCTTTAGCTTTTAGAGTTAAATGAGAGTGATAATCATGAGGCTAAGGCAATCTAGTAAAAATTACAGTATATCCAGTACATGGACTGCTTTTTTCATTTATTCCCTTGACCTGGGTAAGACTGCATCAGCCCTCTGGGTCTACTTGGATCTGTGCCAACAATAACAAGCACAAATCTGAGTGGACTGGTTCAGGGAACCGAGGCTGGCCACTTCAGCTGCTTCTCTAGAACTTCTTATTGTTCAGGGAAACTGGACTCAAGCTTGTAACAATATCCTCATATACACACTCATGGGGTAGCATAACCTGGAAGTGCAGTCAATGGTGCCTCAGCTCTGTGGCTGCCATCTCTACATAGTTGGAATTGAAAAAGTCTTTTACAATGTTCCACACACACTTTCCTCAACTACAGAAGTGTAGGCCCTCCAGTTTGATTATAGGGAACAGGATGAATCAAGAAGTTCATTCATTTACATGATTCCTGCAAAAAAAGTCCTTTGTGTTTGAAGAAACCAAGTCAGGAGCAAAGTCAGGAGGCAGATTATATGCTTTTTGCTAACTTTTAGCTGGCAAAAAACATAAATTTTGTTTGTATGCACATGCTGGAGGGAAGCATTCATTTATTCCCAAAACAAAGGCTTTCTCACCAATAATACTGATGCAACCTGCATAGGATTGAAATAATTCTGTTCTGCAAAATCAGGCAGGACCTTCTGCCACACTTGCCAGATTATGAACATAATCCCCCCAAATTAGGACTGTCCCTGTTTTTCAGGACATATGGCAACCTAAAACCTGCATCACTGTGTCTAATGGATGGATCACTCTTGTACACTGAAAGGTCCTAAAGTGGCAGTGATTAAGCAGGAACATGAATTTGGTGCTACAGTAACTATGTGTGCACATATAGTCTCTTACGTGCTCCCATGGTTACTCTGGATTTGGAGGTATTTATCTTTGATTATGATAAGGTTTTATGATGAGGTTTTATAAAATTATGCATGGATTGGAGAAAATGGGCAGAGAAGTGTTCTTTCTCATATATCAGAATGTATATGAATAAACACATTTTACTCATATATCAGTAAACACATTTGGTTGGCAGGAGATTCAGGAGTTTGAAACCCTGTTCATTTTCTCCACTTACTTGTGAGGAGGCAGGAGGTGCATCCCCCAACCACATCTTCTCCATCGTGAGTGATATCATGATGAACCCCCATCCCTGTCTCCCCATGATCAGTGTTCATTCCAGGACAGCAGTCATGGAGAGGATAGATCTCTCCTCATGATCAGCTTTTGTCAGTGATAATTTGTAGGACACAGCTTCGTAATGATATCACAGAAAAACATGAAGGAAAATGTCTGTAAAGGACTGAAAAAGTACTTTACATATAAGGTATCATTAAAAAAAGCAGGCCTCCGTCAGCCTTGAAAGACTATGGTATCGTGCTTGGCGCTGCATACGCTGCATGCGAAGCACGAAAGCCTGGGTTGGATTTTTTATGGAGGATAGGCTGTTACCCAAGCAGCAAATCCCCCCTCTCCACACCACTGAATTAGTCCAATAGAAAGGCAGAGCTAATACTGTTGGATCCAGCTGGCGTCACAGAGCTTTCCAACAGAGCTGGGCTAAGGACAGGAGCTCACCCTGTCTTGTGGGGCCGACCCAGGAATAGAACCTTGGCCTTCTGGTTAACAGGCACAGCGTCTTTACCGCTTGCGCCACCCACAGCCCACAATGTATCATTAGTGTATGGAATTCACTAGTGTATGGAATGCAAGAAATGGTGATTTTGGTGGTAAGATCTGTTCCTCCTCCTGGTGCCATTGACCTTGACAGGTTGGGCTGAACATGAACACAGGTCTGTGTGACTGATCAAGTGGGTTTCTCAGTGTTGATCCAATACGGACAGGACAAATGTGCTCTTGAAGAAAACTAAGGACAATCCAGAGTAAACCAAGGAAAATTCTCCATAAACTACATGTTCTGGCAAGGCCAGGTTTGTCCAACTGCAGTGCTGGTTTGGTATTCTGCATGACAATATAAAGATCACCTGGTGACATCCAGAACAAGCCCATGACCAAGATAAATAGTGAGTCTGATCCAGAAGAATGGACCCATACCACCATAAGGGACCAACATTGAAGAAGAAAAAATGGTGATATCATTAGCACAAGAGACTGTCAAATAGGGCCACCGTAATTCTTTTCCACAAAACTGGAACTGGACCCCCTGTCAAACTTGCCCATGTATGAATGCAATCCCCGAAAACCGAGAATGTCCCAGTTTTCCAGGACTTGTGGCAATCCTACCACCAAATGAACTTAGACACATTTTTATAGATTTGTCAATGACTTTTCTTCATGGCTGCTAATTAAATCTATGTCATGTGGTGTTCCTCCTGGCTTCTGTTTTTAAAGGCTATTGAACACCAGTTGCTGAGGATGAATGATAGAATATCTCTGTATATCCTCTGCTTATGGGCTTCCCAGAGGACAGGATTGGCCATCATGGGAAGTAGAATGCTGGATAGATGGACAATTGGCCCAATCCAGCAGAACTCTTCCTGTGTTCTTAAATGACTTGGGATGGAAAAGGGCTTCACACTCTTATATTCCATTAATCAGCTTTGATTACCCCAGAAAAGAGGATCCAGCATACTCTGGAGAGAGAACAGGTTCTCCGCTTTGCACAGCAGCACATAATGGTTGTAACAACATTACAGAGGCTACAGATCAGTTTTCTAATGTAATGAAATCTGTTATTGCATAGCTCATTTGGAGGCAGCGTGCCATGTCAGCTATTTGTCCATCAATTTCTTTCTCAACTAAGTTTCTCTCACTGCTCAGAAAACACTTATCTTTAATGATCTAATCTTTGCTAATGGAGCAGCAGACCAGAAGCCACTTATCTACCAATAGCTCATACTACTTCAAATTTCAAACAGATGCATGTATTTTGTTTAAAAAACATGAGCAAATAATGCTTTATGCTTTCACATATCTTTTTAAAGCCACACAGTTGTACATACCCATGACTGCACATATATAAATCATGTATTTGTGGTAATTCTGTGACATTACTTTTGGTATTGATAAAGAAAGAGTTTAAGCCATAAGGATGATACACTCCATTCAATAGTACAGCTAATATGGATCACCACTGCTCAAAGTTCATCATCTTCCTCACTACCAAGACACATTTTGTAATGACTGTGTGAGAGTCTATGCCATCATAAAGTTTCCAAATAGGATATGAGTTGTTGATCCATGTAACTAGGTATAACCCCCATGTACATGCCAGGGATGCACCATGTTCAATGGGTCTTAGTCCCAGGAAAGTGTCGTTAGGATTGCCGCCTAAAGAAGTTAGCTGTAATGAACATTTATGCATTTGCATAAATGCAGTGTTTCCAGGCAGCAGCTATGATACCCAGATGTCTGATGCACCAGGATTCAAAGCTACTTTGACATCATGCCCAGAGACAGATGGTTAACTCCCAGTGCGGGATGAGCCAAGGGAGGCATGGGAGCCTGGAGGTCTAAGTGGGATTGAGAATGACATGCTGTTTTTCTGACTTGGAAGGAACTGTGGTTAACTCCTGCACCAATTCCTCATGATGTCAGACCCAGGACTTGTTGCTAGGTACAATTTGGTACACCAATGGAAACAAATGGTTGTGGAGTCCACTTTTAGGATGCTAGAGATAAATTTGTGATGCCTGTGTCTTTCTGGAGACCATCTAATAAAGACACAAGGCAAAATTGTGATAGGATTTGTTTTCTGCATCATGCTGCATAGGATACAGAGGAGTTTGTCCATTTTGGTTGCATATGCAATTGTGAAAATGGTGCCCATTCGACCAGCCAATGCAAAAGAGTCAGTCTGACATAGGGTTGCCATATGTCACCCCCAAAACAGGGAAAATCCTGGTTTTGGGGGATTATGTTCACATACAGGCAAATAGGACAGAGGGTTCTGTCCAGGGTGACCATATGACCGGAAAAACCCTGATTTGTCTGGATTTTTAGCCTCCTGTCCGGGTGTTCTACATTTTGGCTTCATTGTCCTACATTTTTGCTTCATTTTTGAACTTCGCAATGGTGTACAGTACACCATCTTGTCATATATCATTGGATTTGTATTGGAAAGCATGAATCCAATGCAAAAATTGGTTCTGAGATATCTCCTTCCTATCAAAAGTTATGGCCAAAAAAAGAAAAACATTTTTGGCAATATTTTTAAGCGGGTAGGAATTTTGGCTTTGGGGTTCAGGAATTTTGAGTTTGGCATCTGGTCACCCTGGTTCTGTCTCAATTTTGTGGAAGAGAATTATGGGAACCCTAGTCTGACAGCAGGATTAGGATCCCATAGGCATCATAATCTGGCAGAGCATTTCCTTCCCAAATCATTGCAAACCTTCCCAAGACTATTGCAAACTTACTGCAATGTACAAAGTATATGTCATAAAAACATAAGAAAAGCCTTGCTGAATGAGGCCAAGGACCCATCTAGTCTCCTCTAACCCATTCCACTCAGGCTGGCAATTTACTAATATTAGCAGGTCTCCTCTCTGCTGCCACTGCACAGATGGCAGAATCCTCCCTGCCATCTGTGGTAGCAGCCCAGGTGTCGCAGCTTTGCTATTGCAGCACACTAGTTGCAGCAGCAGCAGCAGCATCCAATAGGAAATTTCTTCCTCATAGCCCGTTCCATGCTGAGTTCTCCTTTTGTGGCATTTTACATAGTAAGGTTTGTGTACAGTTGAATTATATTATTGTAGGAAAATGTATTGTAGGAAAATGGAAAAGAGCCAAAACAAAAAACAAAGGTTTATTGGAATGCAATGTTAGATGGATGGAATAAGGAGAGGTCTGACAGATCCCATTTCTATTTATGTCTAGGAATCCTATCTACACAATCCTATTCATGTCCAGTCAGAAGTAAGTCAAAGGGCTTACTCCTGTGTAAGTGTGGATAGGGTTGGCCTGTGAGGCTACAATCCTAATTTCCAGTTATGCTGGCATAGTTAGGCTGGCATAAGTCCTGTGCTGATTTAAGGCACTGCTGCCCCAGTTCAGAGGGAGGTTAGGCCAGTGCACAGGCATGTGCTGACCTCCCCACACCACTATAAGAAGATATGCCAGGTTAGGCTGGCCTGAATTGGTTAGGATTGCACCCTCAGTCTACTAAGTATTGGTGTATACACCAATACAAAGGCTGCAATCCTAATCCTCAATTAAGCTGGCATAAATCCCAGCAGAAGTCCCTGCTGGCTTGGGAGTGTCAGAAAAGTGTCATACCGTAACACACATCTGTGCAATTCGGGGGGGGGGGGGAGATTAGACTAGTTGCACAGATGCACACTTGCCTCTCTACATTAGGATTAGGACTACATTAGGATTACATTACTCTCTAGATTAGGATTGCACCCTTATAGCCCAATCAAGAGTAACACTTGGGTTGCCCTATCTATCACTAGGGTGGAGCAACTGCAAGATGCTCCACCCTAGTTACTCTGGAAAAGGCTTATGGGCAGCCTAAGGCAACATAGGCTGCTCCAAGAGAGGTGGACCTGGGCTGCTCTGACAGGGGCAGCCTAGGCAGTTCAGGAGAGGCATGTTGAGGGCATGTTTAGCATTGCCTAAGGCAGAGCAGTTACTCTAGATCCAGAGCCTTTTTCCAGGGCAGAAATTCCCTCTTCCAGTTCCTCAGAGTTATACCACCTCAGGAGCAGGTACAGTAATGAGTAGACCCATAGGGGTCCATGATAAGGCTTGAGTAAGAATGGCAGTGTCGACCAAAAATCTGAGTTCTTGGCCAGCCTATCTGCAACCCCTGCCTCTCAACCTCAGGATATGGAACAACTATGGCAGCCCATTAACCTGAGGATGCAGCAGGCCATGCCAAGCATCCACCCTCTACTTAGAGGTACTGCAGCTGTAACTGGTTGTCAGGAACTTCTGGGCTTCCTTATAAGGAACCACAGCTCTTCTTTGTTCAGTGTGATCTGAGGGGGGTCTTCCTCCCTAGCTGTCACTGACTTAGCAAGCTCTGGGGCATATAGGACAGCCCAGGTTTTCTGACTCTCTGGATGCAGCATAACTTTCTGCTCTGGATACAGAATAGTTGGGCAGCCCAGCTAGTGTTCTCCTCACTGCCCTTACTCTGGATTGTGCCCTAAGTCTACTAACCCTACAATCCAGAGTAACTACGGGAGCACGTAAGAGACTTTGCGTGCACCCGTAGATACTGCACCATCAAGTGAAAACCTATGGAAAATTCATATTGCAATCCAGAGCAAATGGTTCTTACACCGGAGCAAGGACTCCCCGTAGTTACTCAGGATTGTACCCTAAATATCCAGTCCTTGAAGCACCAGCAAACCATGGATTTTACTGTGACATTAAGCTCACTTTTACACAGCAATTGTCACACTTTGCTCATCTATTAGGTACAATATTCACAATGTCATCATCCCGTTGTTCACTCCTTATCACATTAATTAGCAGGAAAAACGTGTAATAAGAATCACAACAAATCAGTGTGGCAACTCCTGTGTGGACTGTTATTAGTGCTCTTCTTCCATCCCCCCTTTTAAATCTGCATATCAAATACTACTGACCTGAAGGGAACAGGAAAGGGAAAAGTAGTCTATTATACAGTATATGGCATTGGAATGCAATTCCATATTATAAGCAGAAAAGTAGCAACTGGTTGGTAGGCACTACAAAGAGCCAAACTGGAAGTACCTATACTGTACCAATCATGTGCAGAATTGCAACACTACTACTACTACTACTACAACACTGCAGTTGTTTAGTACCATGACTTGGTACACTACACTTGTATTGTATCAAGTCCTGTTCATTTTTGTTCAACAGGACTCATATGTGTTGCTTTCAGGTGGTTAATTTAAGTAATATATTATTTGTTATTCTATATAATACTGCAAGGAGATCAAATTAGTCCATCCTTCAGGAAATCAACCCTGACTGTTCACTGGAAGGACAAATACTGACGCTGAAGTGCAAATATTTTGGCCAAATCATGAGAAGGAAAGACTTCTTAGAAAAGAGCCTGATGCTGGGGAAAAAAAGAAGGCAAAAGGAGAAAGGGATATCAGAGGATGAGGTGGTTAAATAGTGTTACTGAGGCAATGAACATGAATTTGGACTCACTTCGGAAGCTGGAGGAGGATAGGGTGCCCTGGAATGCTGTGGTCCATGTGGTCACGAAGAGGTAGACATGACCGAGCAACTAAACAAGTATTTGTTATTAAATTTAAAACCATTACATTTAATTTATTACATTATTTAATTTATTAATTCTGTGAAAGTATTTATTAATTCTGAGAAACTAGGGGGAGTCCTTGCTCCAGTGTAAGAACACCTTACTCTGGATTGCAATATGAATTTCCCATAGGTTTTCACTAGGTGGTGCAGTAACTAGGGGTACACATGTGCTCCTGTAGATACTCTGGATTGTAGGGTAAATATACCCAGAAGTAAGCTCCATTGTGTTCAATGAAGCTTACTCCCAGGAAAGTGTCTTTAGGAATGAAGTCTTCCTCTCAGGAAAGTGAGTTATATATAATTATATATATGATAATTATATAAGATACATAAGATTATATACCTTAATATACAGTGGCGCCTCACGTAACAAATGCCTCACGTAAAGTATGTTCCATATAATAAACAAAAATTTCTCAAGGATTCTGCTTCACGTAACAAATTGTGCTTCACATAACAAACACACTCATTGGCAGTTGGGGCAGACGCGCTGGCCAGCAGCCTGTTTAAAAAGCTTCAGGGCTGCCTAACGCCCCTGCCCATAGTGAAAGCAGTACTTCCATGCTGTTCCTCCTGTGGCTGGGCGTCCGCTGGGCAGAGGGAGAGAAGAGCAGTGGAGAAGAGGGAAGCAGCTCAGGGCTAGCCAGGAGGGAGCAGGGGAGAGAGAGGCTCAGGATGGAGAGAAGGAGAAAGTGGGGAGACACTTTGAAGGTGTCTTGGATTGCAGCCTCCTAACCATGTCTACCCAGAAGTAAGCCCCATTGTGTTAAATGGGGCTTACTCCCAGGAAAGTGTCTTTAGGACTGCAGCCTAAGTAGACTTCATGAGATCATGCACACTGAATGCGTGTTTTGAATTCAATCCCAGTGTACTGTCATCATTTTTACATCCAGTTAATATTTTTATATGAATATTTTTTGGGTTGTGGAACCAATCGTCTGAGTTTCCATTATTTCCTATGGGAAAATCTGCTTCATGTAACTAACGTTTCACGTAACAAACATGCCTCCAGAATGAATTAAATTTGTTACATGAGGCGCCACTGTATCTATATATATGTAAAAGAGAAAAGAGACTGACTGACTCACTGACTGACTCATCAACGCCCTGCCAAAACTGCTGGGCCTAGAAGCATGAAATTAGGGGTGGGTGTTCCTTCTTTGACAGAGGGGTGTACTAAGAACCGGTTTTCAGAAATTCTGACCGGAAGGGGGTGGAAAGGGGCGCAACGCGTTTTCCTCCCTATACTTTGCATTGAGAATTGCTGACTCATCAATATTCTGCCCCAACTGCTGGGCCTGAAGCATGGAATTCTGGGAGTTCCTTCTGTCACCTGAACTCCCACCAAGAACCATCTGGAGAAATTTAACCCTTCAGGGGCTGAAAAGGGGGCAACGTGTTTCTGTCCTGTACTTAACATGGAAGACTGAACAACATCCAGCCAATTCAGTGCTCAGTGCCTGGTGCAGTGGGAATGTTGTTTGGAGGAAGAGGTTGCACTGGTTAGGATGCTGCGCATGGGGGGAAGTTGTGCATGGGGGACTGATGTGCATGGGGGATGATGTGCATGGGGGAGTTGCGCATGGGGGGAAGGTGCGCATGGGGGGATGATGCGCATGGGGGGAAGGTGCGCATGGGGAGATGATGCGCATGGGGGGATGATCTGCACGGGGGATGATGCGCATGGGGGGAGTTGCCCATGGGGGGAAGTTGCACATAGGAAAAGTTGTGCATGGGGGATTATGCGCATGGGGGAAGTTGCACATGGGGGATGATGCACATGGGGGAAGTTGCGCATGTGGGAAAGTTGCACATGGGGGGAAGTTGTGCATGGGGTGTTGATGTGCCGTGGGGGGATGTCGTACGGAGAAATGTTACTCCTGCAACACGGGTACGCTTTTTGCTAGTATAATATATATATACACACACACACAGACACACACATATAAAATGCACACACAGTATGATAGATAGATAGATAGATAGATAGATAGATAGATAGATAGATAGATAGATGGCACAATCCTAACCATGTCTACTCAAAAGTAAGCCCCATTGTGTTCAATGGGTTTTACTCCCAGGAAAGTGTCTTTAGGATTGCAGCCTTAGAGAGCTTTAAATGAAAAAAGTAAGCAATATATATAGTTTAAATAAAGAACACGAGAGCAAAGTATCTGAGTGTTTTAGCTTTTGTATTATGATGTCCTCCATTTTGTGGTGTTGTCCTCTTTCTTTGGTCATGACTTACAGGGACCCTGAAAGGGGCTTCTCCCTGTTAGGGGTGCAGAGGATTGCCCATCCTCTGCAGGTCTCCTTAGAAGTAAGTCCCATGAGAATCAATGGGGCTTACTCCCAGGTAGGGGCTGGGAAGGCCAACCCTGCGGAGCTTCTGCCTGTCAAGGGCATGGAAGGGCTGTCTGGAGGGGCCGAAGCTTCCACCTGGCCTTCCCCGGCCTGCCGGGCGCCGCTTCCGGAGGAGGCAGTGCTTGTCCGGCTCCTTCCTTCCCTCCCTGCCTCCTCCTCCTCCGCCCGTCGCAGGGGACATGCAGTCCCGGGTCTTCTGCCTCAGCACCGGTAGCGGGGCCTGCGGGGCCTCCCGGAGGGTCCGGCTTCTCCTGCAGCAGGTGGCGGCCCAGGGGAGACCCCGAGCGGGCCTCGAGGGAGCAGGCGGGCGAAGGCAGGCGCTCTCCGCTCACGGACGGGCTCTGTACAGCACCGGCACCCCCGGAGGTAACCACGACCTTCGGCCCCAGGCAGGCCCCCTCTCCCCCAGCCCCTCGCTTCACCCGCAGTGCAGGGACAGGCCCTCTCGGATCCCAGAGCTGTCTACTCAGAAGTAAGCGCCATTAGAGTCAATGGTTTTACTCCCAGGTAGGGGTGGATAGGACTGCAGTCTCAGAGCTCAATCCTATGCATGTCTACTCAGAAGTAAGTGCCATTAGAGTCAATGGGTTTTACTCCCAGGTAAGTGTGGATAGGATTACATCATGAAGGCCCATCCTGTGCATGTCTGTTCAGAAGTATGTTCCATTAGAGTCAATGAGTTTTACTCCCAGGTAGGGATGGATAGGATTGCAGCCTCAGAGCTCAATCCTATGCATGTTTACTCAGATGTAAATGTCATTAGAGTCAATGGGTTTTACTCCCAGGTAGGGGTGGATAGGATTGCAGCCTCAGAGCCCAATCCTATGCATGTCTACGCAGATGTAAATGCCATCAGAGTCAATGGGTTTTACTCCCAGGTAAGTGTGGATAGGATTACATCATGAAGGCCCATCCTATGCATGTCTGTTCAGAAGTATGTTCCATTAGAGTCAATGAATTTTACTCCCATGTAGGTGTGGATAGGATTGCAGCCTCAGAGCTCAGTCCTATGCATATCTACTCAGATGTAAATGCCATTAGAGTCAATGGGTTTTACTCCCAGGTAGGGGTGGATAGGATTGCAACCTCAGAGCCCAATCCTATGCATGTCTACTCAGAAGTAAGCTCCATTAGAGTCATTGGGTTTTACTCCCAGGAAAGTGTGAACAGGATTTCAGCCTGAGAGCTTAATCCTAATGCATGTCTATTTAGAAGCAAGTCCCATTAGAGTGAACAGGGCTTACTCCTGGATGTAAGGATTGCAGTCTGTAGGCCCATCCTAAGTATCTTTACACACAGGCAGGTCCCATTAGAGTCAATGAGGTTTACTCCCAGTTAAGTGCCGTTAGGACTTAGCCTTTGTTGCATTCTACTTCAGCCAGTGAGATGGACTCAAGACACTGGCTTGCACCCTCCTCTGCTCTGCTCTAAGACTTAGAGAAAAACCCTAACCATATCTACTCAGAAGTAAGCCTCATTGTGTTCAATGGTTCTTACTTCCAGGAAAGTGTTTTGAGGATTGCAGCCTTGGTTTTCTTTCCTCCTTTCATTTTCCCCTTGCAGAATTAAAAAGCAGAATTAATTTAGAGAATTTAGGAAATAAAAACCAAAAAAACCAAAAATCTTGGAGTCACCGCGGATCACATGCTGAACATGAGTCAGCAGTGTGATGTGTCTGCAAAGAAGGCAAATGCCATTTTAGGTTGCATTAAGAGGACTGTAGCTTCCAAGTCACGAGAAGTTCTAGTTCCTCTTTATTCTGCATTGGTGAGACCTCACCTTGAGGACTGTGTTCAGTTCTGGGCACCTCACTTTAAGAAAGATGCAGCCAAACTGGAGCAAGTCCAGAGGAGAGCAACAAGAATGATCAGTGGGATGGAAGGGAAGCCCGACGAGGAAAGGTTGGGGGAACTTGGGATGTTCAGCCTGGAGAAAAGGAGGCTGAGAGGAGACATGATTGCCCTCTTCAGATACTGAAGGGCTGTCATATGGAGGAAGGGGCCAATTTGTTCATAGCTGCTTCTGAAAGCAGAACTAGAACCAATGGGTACAAACTGCAAGAGAGGAGATTCCAGTTGGATATCTGGAAAAAATTCCTGGCGGTTCGGCAGTGGAACAGATTGCCAAGGGAGGTGGTGGACTCTCCCTCACTAGGGATCTTTAAGCAGAGGCTCGAAGAGCACCTGTCGGGGATGCTCTAGGGGGATTTCCTGCTGCAGGCAGGGGATTGGACTAGATGACCTACTAGGTCCCTTCCAACTCTATGATTCTATGATTTGTTGCTATATTAAGCAGCAACAGGCATGGCTCTAATGCCACCCTACATAACGAATGGGATAAACTTATGAAGAAAAGGCTATTAGTCATGATGGGCAAATAGGACCTTTGAGATATACGCTATGTCAGCAATTCAGCTATTGAGGACAGCACCAGGATGTTGTCTTGTGTGCTGTCTGAAGCATCTGGTGGGTCACTGTGAGATAAGGAAGGTAGACTAGACGGGACTTTGGCCTGATCCAATGGGACTTTTCTTAGGTTCTTAGGCATGCAGAGGTGGTGTATGGGGAATGGGGGGGGGGGACTGTCTTCTCCTGCCCTGTTTTTCAGCTTCTAACGAACAGTCAAAAAAGGCCTGCTTTTATATCCCCTCTTATTCATTCCCTCTCACTACCCTATAATTGTCTTTCCATTTTCTTGTACTATCTTCAGACCCTTTTCTAAATGGAAGTCTAAATACAAAGAAAGTTATGGAGTTCCTATATCTACCAGCTGTAGATTCTGGCACATAGGCAAAGGTGTCCTCCGGAGGTTGCCCTGCTAGCTGTGACCAACTCTAAGGGCAGTGCTCATCCCAGCTGCAAGGCTGCAGAGCCAGTGTTGTACAAAGACATTTCCAGGATCACGTGCCTGCAAAGTGCACAGAATATTGTTACCATCCCACAGAAGTGATTTACTTGCATTTCCAAACTGCTAGGTTGGCAGGAGCTGGGCAAGTGATGGGAGCTCACTCTTTTGTGCGGTACTTGATACACTGTACGATAGTTGTGTACGCTGTACACAAAAAGTGAAACTGGCAATTGTGATTGAACCAGAAGGGGAATTTCCAGTTTTGTTGCGCTAGCAACTTCCATTATTTAAAAGCTGCTGGGAGCCCTGCATGTGCTCTGCGGACTCATTATATCCCCTAGTAGCACTTAAATTTAGTTGAAAAAAGCACCCTTTCCCTGCAACGGCATGATCCTGGGGATGGTGTTGTTATCCTAGCATCTCCCCTGAAAAACTTACTTAGGCTACAATCTAGAGTAACTACGGGAGCACATAAGAGACTTTACATGCACCCATAGTTACTGCATCACCTAGTGAAAACCTATGGGAAATTCATATTGCAATCCAGAGTAACTTGTTCTTACTCTGGAGCAAGGACTCCCCGTAGTTACTCTGGATTGCGCCCTTAGGGAGTAAATCTCCCTATATGAGTTAAGCTGGTCTAGATGATGCAGGACAGTATTTGGATTCTTCAGCTGAACAAGGGACTGAAAATCACATTCACATTTTGACACATCAAGAAAATAGTATAGTTTATCTGTATGTGAGTACAGCTAAAAATGGTAAAAAATGGCTAATTCTGGTTTTTGTTGTGAAACCAGAAGTAAGAGTTTGCTAACTGTTTTTAGTAGTTTGACAATATGGGAAGTTCTCCAGAGAGGTCTGCAGACCTTTGATGTGTCCCCCATCTCAGATAAGTGGAAGTGGCACAATCACAGTGATGGCATTACTGCCTCCCCCTGCCTTTTAAGGGGGTAGAGATAGGCTTTCCCTGGCTTTGGCACCACAGTGCTCCTGTTTGGGAATCTATGGGCTAAGGGAAGTTAAAGGGCACAATCCTAACCACGTCTACTCAAAAGTAAATCCCATTGTGTTCTATGGGACTTACTCTCAGGAAAGTGTCTTTAGGATTGCAGCCATAGTCTGTGATAGATACAGATACAGCACCCTGCAATCATATGTTCTTTTTACTGTTTGTTAAGTCCCCTGCTTTATACACGAAGACTGTCGCAGCGATACGAAATATCGGTGCATGTCTGCAACCTGCAGTTTCCAAGTTTACAGGCACTTGTTTGTCTCCCATTTTATAGCCTCACCAGGATTAGTTTTGACCTTTAATCAGCTGAAGTTGGAGAACAGAATGTGGACCTGGAATTTTTTTTGTCACTGTGGCATTTAGGATGGCTGCTGTTGCTAATTTTCCTTCTTGCTCTACAATCCAGAGCAACTACGGGAGCACGTAAGAGACATTATGTGCACTCGTAGTTACTGCACTATCTAGTGAAAACCTATGGGAAATTCATATTGCAATCCAGAGTAACTTGTTCTTACTCCGGAGCAAGGACTCCCCGTAGTTACTATGGATTGCGCCCTTGGTCAGATCCAGCTAATTGCTGCATATTTATAAAAATGCATTTATTTCTATAGCTGTTTTACTGTAAGGTCTTCTAAGTGGTGTATAATGAACTCACAATAAAATCACATCAATCAAAAAAGTAGAATACCACAGCAGCTAAAATAGCACAGAAAATACAAATAGAAAATAATGGCAACTGCAAGCCTGATTTAAAAAAATGGGGTGAGGCATTAAAAAAAGGAGTTTTAGTCTAGGGAGCACCACAAAAAGGCTCTAATTCATCAGCAGCTACCCTGAAAAGGTAGAGTGCAGAACAGTGGCCCTGGGTGGGCAGGTGGGCAGCAGTAGTTGATCCTCAGGAAATGTCCCATAAGGTAAGGTAGCCCTTGGCATGGGTTAGAAAAGCAATGCTGGTTTCTAAGCAGGTAAAATGAACTGCTCGGCCTTGTGCAGGGTTAGTGCTTGAAAATGTGATCATAGAAACGTGGAATCTTAAAATTTTTTCAGATTTGCACTTCAGTATGTTACAAACTTACCTAGGTGTATACACTGTAACTGTGTCAAACACATTTTAATTATTGGAGCTAATGTGATAGCTGAACGCTTTGGACTCGACGCCATTCTGGATTGGAAAAAAAAACTTGCACTGCAAACTGTTGGTCTCTTAGCTGGTTGATGAAGTTCAAGTTTCAGGAACCAAATAAATCAGTCATTTTCTTTATACTTATGCCTAACCTTTTTCTGTACTTACTCCATCTTGCATTTGGTTTATTATGGTTTATAAATTTACTCAGCTGGCACACAGTATGTCTAGCTTTCGCTGTACAGATAGATGCCAGTTCCCTTCCCTATACCTGATGCTATACCTCCTTTTTATAATTTTCATTGAGACCTTTGACAAACCAGTGACATTGGTGTCAAGCAATGATATAGCACACAGCTTTTCTTTTAGTTTGCTGTGTGCCTATCCCAACAACTGTTTTATCATTGCTCGCTATATTTCCTTATGAAAACAATCATGTTGCTTTTTTTCTGAAAACTCTGAAGGCTGCACTAAGATTGGTATAGCCCAGTGGGGAAGCAAGCACTGTGTCTTGGGTGCATGAAATAGCTGAGACCTGAACTATTTTTGACTCACCAAGTCAAGCACAGCTACCTGGGGCACAATAAACATTGCTTATAATCCTCTTCTATAAAGTGGCAAAAGCACCTGGGAAGGCTATAATACTGACTGGTTGGAGGCCTGCCTTTGGCTTGTAGGATACAGATTTTGTACTGTCTGGTTCTCTTTAACATGAAAGAAAAAGGCTTCAATCCTAACCACACTTTAAGGACTATTAAACACAGTGGGACATACTTTTGAGTAGACATGCTTAGGATTGTATTGAAAATGTATTTTTCTGATGCTGCAATCTTAACCAATTTAGGCTAGCACACTCATCTCGCCTGCAGTGGGGTGGAGGCGATGTATATCTATGTGCTGATCTAAGTGCCTTACAGCATGTTTGTGACACCCACAGGGCACATGGAACTTATGCTGAGACTTGTGCAGGCCTAACCAGGGGAACTTATGCTGGGACTTGTGCAGGCCTAACCAGGGGATGGTAACCAGGGGTTTACTAATAACAGTTAGTTGTAGAAACAAGTTCTGGTTTTCATATGGCAGAGTTTGGTTTTTCAGAGTATGCTTTGCTATGTAGTGAATGTTAAAAGTTTTTAGCACTGAGTCCAGCTTTTAAAAATGACACTGTATCAGGACCACCAAGCTTTACAAGATTTCAAAAAATGTGATCTAGAAAGAAAGAATGTTTCTATTTACAAATAATATTTTATTTATTTGCAAAAAAACAAAAAGGCAATTTCTTGTAATGAGGCAGCCCTAATGTATATATTCAAGGTGTGAGACACTTAATTACATGACCAGCCTTCACATGACTTCACTATTTGCCATTGGAGGTAGGGGAAGAAGAAAGATGCTCAAATATTTTCCTGCCTATATTCACACAAGCTTGCAAAGTGCAGGAGTTTAGCTTTTAGCAGGGCAATTAGCAGCAAATCAACCAATGCAGCATGCCTTCCTTTCACACCTCATAAATACACCCAGATTCTTCAGCACAGCACAGGTAAGCTTGTGTAGGAGTAACATTGTGTGCATACACACAACATGCAATAGCTCCCCTTCTCCATCTACAAATGCACATTGATGTAGCTATTTCAGCCTCCCATGAAACATTAGCTGCATGCATTGTTGATAATTGAAGGTGTAACATGGGAGATAAAGAGAATCCTTTATTTTAGTTCCACTCTAAAAATAATTTTTGGAGCAGTAAAGATAAGAAGTAAAGATAAGTTTTATGGGGGAGGGAAGCAAAAGTACTAGAAGTTTTACTATTACTAAAAGTAATAGAAGTTTTACTATTGCATCTGTAAAACAGGACAAGGGCTGTAATGAAGTTCATAGTTTAACTTTAGGTGGTGTACTATAGGAAGGCAGTGGATAGTTTAACTTTAGGTGGTGTACTGTAGGAAGGCAGTGGATAATTATACATGTGCCCTGAATGTATAGACACTTCCCTGTTTGTAGACTGTTAAGAGTTATTTTGTGTTTCTCAACATTTGTCCTCCACCATACCCTTTCACACAGTCCACCTATTTGAAGTACTACCAGAAGTAAATGGTAATGACATTATTGTCAGATGCTTTGGAAGTCGCCACATTCCTGGTTTCTTTGCTGAATATCAGAGTACAGGGTCCCATGATTACCAGCAGACAACCAACACTGGTTGTACCTGTACCACTGGTTGAGAAACACTATTATGGAATATCTTCTATATGCAAATATATTCACATGTAACTGTGAAAATGCAGCTGTTCCTACAAAGATCACTAGCTGGTATACATAACTCCTCTCCTATTATTCTTTTCAAAACCTTGTAAGGTAAGTTAGAGCACAATCCTAACTTAAAAGTAATCTTTACTTAAAAGTAAGCTTCACTGTGTTCAATGGATCTTACTCCCAGAAAATGTCTTTAGGATTGCAGCCACAGTCTCAGAGATTATGAGCACAATCCTAACCATGTCTACTCAAAAGTAAGCCCCATTGTGTTCAATGGGCCTTACTCCCAGGAAAGTGTCTTTAGGATTGCAGCCTATGTCAGGCCTGAGGTTACCTAGGGTGCTATCCAGAGTAACTACAGTGAGTCCTTGCTCCAACATAAGAACAATTTACTCTGGATTGCAATATGAATTTCCCATAGGTTTTCACTACGTGGTGCCGTTAACTATGTCAACGTAAATGTCTCTTATGTGCTCCCGTAGTTACTCTGGATTGTAGGACTAGGCTGCAATAGTTAGGCCAGCACAAGTCCTGGCACAAGTCCTGTGCTGGTCTGGAGATGTCACAAAAGTGCCACACAACACTTCTGCACCGCTCCTGGGAGGAGAGGTTAGGCCAGTGCATAGATTTGAATTGGTCTCCCCACACCACCATGAGAACGAGGAGATGGATGAGTTGTGCTGGCCTAGATTGGTTAGGAAAATTATTCTTTTGTGAATAATGAAAATTATTCTTTTGTGTTTCAGGTGATACTGTTACCATTGGAGATGTTTCATACAAGCTCAAAAGTCCAAGGAATCCAGAACTTGTCCCAGTGAATTACAGTAAGATTAAATAGTCTTCTCCAACTAATCTCAAAGTTGTCATGAATCTGATCAAATAAAATGGGGTCCATGCACCTCTGATCAAATAAAATGGGATCCTCATCAATTTCCAGACTCCCCCCCCCCCCCCCCCCATAAATGCCAAATCTGCTGATGGTCTTTTTTGAAACTGTTTAAAAGTATTCTTGGTATTCTTGTTATTCTCAGTATTCTTGTGCCTAGAATGCTTTGCAGAAAGTGTTTCCAAACATTTTCCCGAGGCATGCCAAGGGTCATGGACCTCAGCATGACCTGAAAGGAACTTGGTAGCAATAGAGACTGGACCACTGTTTCAGAATCCACAGACCCATCCACAGATCTGTAGATGGTGGAAACTGTATAAACTGAGACTGCAGATTAGGAAGGGCCTCTGTACATCATCCTGAAAGCATAGGACAGAAATGTAATATATAGGTAATGCTATTTACTTTCAGTAAGGTTTGTTTGGTTTATAAACCTTCACTTTCCTTAAAACATATAGTTCTTGAATTTCATTTACCATGGGTTTGTAGCGGAATCTAATACCAAAAGACCAAATTAGACCAGTTAATTGTTTCCCACAGTCCTTGTCTGTAATCTGAATTGGAACCCCCGATTGCTGGCAGGGACTCCTATCCATCGTAGCACTTTCATTCATTTTCATGAGGAACAGAAGACAGGAAAACTCCCACTCAACAGAATTATTAATCACAGGGATTGTGAAATGTGACTTCTCATCTTCCATCAAGGCAATATGTACAGCAGTCACCTGGTGAGGAACTGCTCTAGAGCTTGCTAAGTAGGCACCATCAGTGACATCCAGGAAGGGCTTGCTCCAGAGGAGACTCCCCTCAGATCACACTGAACACAGAACAGCTGTGGTACATGCCTTATAAGGAGTCCCTGATGAGATGTCAGTACAGTCTACAGTGAATACAAGGAGCTTGTTGGAGTGGCCTGCTGTATCTCCAGGTTAGTGGGCTGCCATAGTTGTGCTATATCCTGAAGTTGCAAAACTATCCCTATATCCTGCAGGGTTTGCAGTTAGGCTGGCCAAGCTCAGAGTTTTGGTCAACACTGCCATTCTTACTCTGCCTTGTCATGGACACCTATAGGTCTACTCATTACTGTACCTGCTCCTGAGGTGATATAACTCTGAGGAGCTGGAAGTGGGCATTTCTGCCTTGGAAACAGGCTCTGGATACAGAGTAATTGCTCTGCCCTAGGCAATGCTAAACATGCCCTCAACTTGCCTCTCCTGAACTGCCTAGGCTTCCACGGCTGGTTGGGTCAGCCCAATTATATATAGGGTAACCTAAGTGCACTTCTGGATTGTGCCCTAAGTAGTGAAGCTTCTGTCATTGTTTCTGCCAGCTACGCCCCCACCTCTGGCACATGCAGGTTGCTTCTGGCAAGTAATTTCCAACTGTGTGCAACTATTGGAAGAAAATACAAAAATTAGGAATTGTCTCTTCTGCTGGCTTTAAAGAAAAGTGTGTCCTCAGATTGCCTGAGAAGTCACAAAACTGCATTTCTTTTGAACCCTCAGGGAAGAGGGCTTGGGAGAGAGGCTGACTATTTTCTCACTTGCAAGTGTTATCTCACTTGCAGATAACATGAGAAACAGGGAGAAATGCCTGTTTTGTTTCTGAATTACATAAATTTCAACTTGATTCAAGAACATTTCTTCTTTTTAAGAATTCCTGTAAGCCTTGGCACTAAAAAAAATGTTTGGGAGGATATTTCTTCTTCAAAATCTTCAGAATGGGCAGGATCTGATAGCCTTTATGAAGTGGGAATCTCCTTATAGTTCAAGCAGAAATTACAATTTGATTGCTTGGATGTGGTTAAACCAGTTACTACCAAAGGCAGAGAACCCCTAGATAATTTCCTGGGTCTTACTCCCAGGAAAGTGGCTTTAGGATTGCAGCCAGAGAGCACAATCCTAACCATGTCTACTCAGATGTAAGCCCCATTGTGTCCAATGGGTCTTACTCCCAGGAAAGTGTCTTTAGGATTGCAGCCTTAGTTTCATTGCTTGAGATTATGAACAAGGAACCTGCCCCTTTTGCTAGGGGCGCAACCTTCAATTTGTCATTGCTTATTGTGAGTTAAAAAGAGAGCTACAAACATTCTGAGCAGGCTGATTTATGAATAGGAGATGAGTAGTATAAAATAAAGTGGAAATTTTTCTCCTCCCAGTAGTGAGAAAAATATTTTTATTCCTTTTTAGTTAGTCACTACATCATTTATGAAGCTGTTAAAGAGGAAGTCAGCCAGAAAGCAATCCTGTTAAATTCCTCTTCTGGCTTGCATCCTGTTTGTAAGGCTACTGCATTCAGTATATATGTAAATATCTATAGCCATCTGTCTCTTATTTGTAAAGATTGTTGAGGAATTTCTCAAATTTTGCTCACACAAGTTCTCTGTCAATTGTTCTTAGTTTGACAAACTGTACAGTCAGGGTTTACAATTTTAATTAATTAAAATTTTTATGTCTTAAACTAATGACATGAGAGAGAACAAAATACTTACCTATGGTGGGAAACTGCCAAGTACAATCCCAACCCCAGAGGAGTGTGGTCACCCTGCCTTGGTGACCAAAACTGGGAAACCAGGGAAACTGGGCAAGAAATCATATGGTACATTTGGACACTCATTCACTTATGCTATTGCATTCTGGGCAGCTGATGTGTCAGTACTAGGAACCCAGGGTGCTGATGAGAAAATGGCTACTGCCCAAAAAACCAGATTCACGACATCAAAATTGGAAATTTGCATTGGTGTTTGAATGTGCGAACTGGACACCACCTAGGGCAGAAGGAAATTATTGCCATGGAACTGCTGAAGTGCAAACTCTCGATTGCCACAGTATCCAAACTATACCTCACTGGATCCAGAACGCTCACCATCCACCCACCAATCACTGATGAAACAATGATGCTATTCTACTGCAGTGGTGAAAAATAGAAGCTGGGATTGGCTTTATAGTGAACAGGTGTGCTGCTGGAAGTGTAACTGCCTTTCAACCAATATTGGATTGTCTTGCAGTTCTCACAATTTCCAGTATAGTTAAGACCCATATCCTGTCCATCTACACTCCAGCCAAAACCAATCAGTTTTATTGCTACGGTCCTGGACGAGCAGAAACAGATTCTAAAAAATGATACAGATTACAAATGAAACTTTAATAGGAAAACTTTAAAAAAGTAAAATCAGGCCTCCGTCAGTGTTGAAAGACTATGGTATCGTGCTCTGCACTGCATACGCTGCATGCGAAGCACGAAAGCCTGGGTTAGATTGTTATGGAGGATAGGCTGTTACCCAAGCAGCAAATCCCCCCTCTCCACATCACTGAATTAATCCAATGGAAAGGCATTGCTGATACGATTGGATCTAGCTGGCATCGCAGAGCTGGGCTAAGGACAGGAGGTCACCCTGTCTTGTGGGGCCGACCCAGGTCTTGAACCCTGGCCTGCTGGTTAACAGGCATAGTGTCTTAACCACTTGTGCAATATTAGCAGATAAAAACACAATAGTAGTATACAAAGTTGTAATAGTAACAAATATGCAATGGTTAAGATTTAACCGCATGGCTGACAGTGCTTTTCCGGGTTTTGCAAGCGGCTGTCTAGAAGCTTGCACTCTGAATAGTAAGCTGAGGGTTAGTTCCCAAAAAAAGCATGTTGTTAATCTCTGTTTCAGGCAAACCTGAAAATTTCTGTATCGGGGGGAGGGGGTGATATACCTAGCACGTATCCCCTGATAAAATGAACAATAGAACAAAACATGTTCAGTTGGTTCCACCTCACCCAACCAGCCTGGACACAACTAAGGATGACTTTTTAAACCAGCTCCAACAGACACTAGACATGATCCTGCGGACTGAACTAATCATTCTAACAGGAGATTTCAGTGCCCACATCAGAGCACACAGGACTGGATGGGAAAAAACACTGGGCAGATTTGGATATGGGAGGATCAATAACAACTATCTGCACCTGCTATCCTTCGCTACAGTAAACAACCTGGTAGTAGGCAACAGCCTCTTTCAGCACCCTCACAAACACCAGCTTACATGGTGCAACCCGTCTGGTGACGATTCAGCCATCCTGGACTACAGTATATCCTGATTAGTTTTCACTCAGAGACATGTATGCAACGAAGGGCTGACTGTGGAACTGACCACTACCTCATCCATGCCAAAGTACAGCTGTGATTGCAATGGGCAAAGGGCAAGGCATTGCCATCAGCCAAATTGAATTGGGCATCTGCGTGGATATCAAAATCCATGGATGCCCAAATTAGCTGTACACTATATTGAATACAAAGGACTGACTTCAAGGGAAATAAGGAAAGGGAAAGGCAAGTTAGGACCTCTACACTGTCCTTGGTGGTGCCCCAAAGACTCACCAGCTTTTTGCTGAGTTGGTTAGCCACTGCCATCCTGAGGAAAAGGCCCATCGAACAGGAGGGCAGGAAGCTGGAAAGTGCCAGAGGTGATCAGGGGGCTTTGCTCCTGCAGCCGCTATTCTCTGTCTGCTCTTTGCTTTTTCTTTATGGAGGGCAATGGAAGGTTCATTCCCCATTCCCAAAAGCAAATGTAAAACCTAGAGCAGATGGAGTTGGAATTTTTTTTCCAAATATAGTGTATTTTTTTAAAGCATGATTGCTCAAATAAGTGGATGCTAAGCATGTGGATAGGTTACATAGACTTACAGTACTCATTGCTCCATTAAACTTAATAGAGCTCGATTCTGAATAAACACATACAGGATTGCATTGTTAGTTCCCAGAGCATTATAATAACCACAATACCCATAAGTTCCAAAAAATTTTATTGTCTTGGACTTGAACAACTAGATTGTAGTAGTTTTTGAAAGGAGAACTTTTTAGTTTTCAATAGGGATGTCTATTTCCTATTAAGATTAATAACAGTTTGTACAGTTTGTACAACAGATGGAATCTTTTCTAATTTTAGCAACTGTGGCAATCTCTAGGGTAGTGTTAAGAAGGACTAGCAAACACGTTGGAAAATGTGATATTTCTCCTGTCCTGAGAACATGTCAAATCAAATAGATCACTGGTACCAAAAATGTGGAGTCACAGTTATGTTACTATACCTTCCCGCTGCTGGAAGCCTTTCTTTCCAGATAGCTCTGACTCTTGAGTTACCTGAGGAGGGAGATGGGTAAGGAATGTCTTTACCAATGTCCTTGCTTTGCTTCGTCATCCGCGCATCCCTATATATTCATACACTCATTCAGGCCTTCTTTGGATCTTCTGTGAAGCTGAGCAAAACATCAAAAATGGAAAATATCTTGCTCTTTAAGTTATAATAGCAGTAGGCAGGTTGGTTTTAATTCATCAGAGAAAATATTTATTGGAAATTAAAATGGAACAAGGAGAGAAACAGTCAAATTCTATCCTTAAGATCAAGAAACAGAGCTCAAAATAAAGTAAAAACGTAGTCAAAATCTCTGACTTAGCTTTCTGGCATCCTGTTGGGAAGGGAAAGAGCTTCTTGGAAGCTAACTCTTTCTAGCTACGTAGAACCATGGTTTTGATTTTGTTATGTCTGCATCATGCAAGGCACCTCAGATATCTTGCACCTTCTGCACATCTTGCTTTCCCAACCCAGCCAGAAAGATCTGTCTTATTCCATTCAAGGAGTCTACCCTCCCCAGTCTGAACTTCCTGACAATATACTAAGCTGTGGTCCTGACTGTAGAAAGTTTTCTGATCAGCAGTGGTTGTTGGAATTTAGGACAGCTATGATTAACATATTTCAGTATACTAAATTTTGCGTCTTCCAAAATTTTCAGACTACAATAGTTTGCTTTTCCGTAAATCTGGGGTGTTGTGGTGTGTGTGACTGCGGGATGACCTGTTTTTCCAACATTGTGTTTTGTTTTAATCTTGTAGATAACTCTGCCTCCTTAAACTTAGGACTTTCAGGATACGAGCTTCTGCCCATCAGAAGACTCATCTGCAAGACCATTTTCTATTGCTATTGGGGGCAGCTGGATGAACCGTGGGAGGCGTAGTGTAAGATCCCTTCATGGCTCCAGATCTCCCAGCAAACTTGTGCCAGGACTACTTTTATTCAACTATAATTCAGTTTAGTTTTTATTAGGCCTGTCAGAATGCTAATACAATAGCCTGTACTTTTAATAACAAAACTCCAGGCTAAAAATCAGTAAAACAGGCTGCAATCCTAAAAACACTTTCCTGGGAGTAAGACCCATTGAACATAATTACTTTTCAGAAGACATGGTTAGGATTGTGTTCACAGTTATATTTCCAATCCTACAGTAATATAATTGCTGCTACTGTAATATTACTATTTCCCTTGCCACAGTTAGGTATCAAAAACATAGCATAAATAGGGTGATAAGAAGAATTAGAAAGTCAGCCAATCTGCCCTTACGGAAAACAATCTCAACTGTAAGGAGGGATGCCTTTTAATGTCCATTTTTGTTGACTGCAAAAGTAAACAGTACCTTTTAACATGGTGTTGTTTAGAAGGGAAAGTAACTCTGGGTGAAGATGCCGTATATTCAGAGGGTAAATGAAGCAGGCAAATCCAGGTAAAATATCTTGAGATGGTGAAGGTTGCTTTCAGTAATCAGGGAACTAGTTGACAATGTCTAGCTGAACTCTACTAACATGACACTGTACAGTCAGTTTCATTGGGTCTTCCATGCTGAACCTTCAAGTCTTTCCATATTCTTATTATTCTAGCCCCGTGGACTTCAAAGTGGGGGTTTTAAAGGCTGAGGGACCACCATCTTGGTCCTGGAGACCCCAGAAAATCAACTTTGGGATGGTGCATACTACCCCAGCCTGTCTTATGTCACTGGATTCACCTTGAAGAGTTGAATCCAATGCAACAAACCATTTTGAAATAGCTCCTTCCTATCAAATGTTATGGCCAAAAAACTGAAATGCAACTAAATATGCATAGAAAATGCATGGGAAAATGAAAGTTATATTGCAGCTTCATTTGTAAATAGGCAAATGTGCCATAGTCCAGTTGAAAGGGAAGGCTGAGAGCAGTTCAAGAACACCAGAAGGGTTAATGAGCGCAGCCCCCAAAATCACCCCAAAAGGAAGTTCCCTCCTCATTGCACAGCCATGTTTAATCACAAGTAAGCAAACACTTTGTCAGTCCAGAGGTGCAAGGCTTCCAGCATGGTCCTGATCCCAGGCACCTGGAGCTTACAAGTGATCCAGGAGGCACCCCCCCCCCTCAACATTGAAAATGATAGAAACTGGCTCTATAGGTAATGATATTTTTTTAAAAAAATTATTAGTAAATATAGTCCAAACTTCTCTTCCCCTTCCCCTCCCAGCCTAGTTTCTTGTCCTTATCCCTCTGGGGTTTTAATGCTTTTGGGCTGGGTGGGTGTTTAAGGCTGTTTTTAATCTATCGATCTATCCATCCATCCATCCATCCCTCCCTCCCTCCCTGTATCCTGGAAAGAAATCTTCAGTGTCCTCCTTTTCCTTGTAAACAGGCAGTCTATAGCCTGCTTGGAATTAACAAGTTACCTATATGTAATTGTATATGTAATAATTCTAAATGTAAGACTCAATAATATAGTGTTTAAATTAAGCACATGAAAGCAATATGCGCAAAGGTTTTGAGCTTTTATTTTGTTATGTTCTACACTTTTCTTGGGTGGCCTACATTTTTTGGGGGGGCTGTTCTCAGAAAAAAGGGGAAGCACGGCTTGGGGAGGGGAGGGAGTGCAGCCAACCGCCCCCCCCCCCGTTGCTCCACAAGGGCCTCTTGCTACCCTGACAAGTGCCTTCTAAGCCCACCTTCTCCCAGGAGCATGGGGTGTGTGTGTGTGTGTGTGTGTGTGCATGGGATTTGTGCGTATTATTGTGTGTTGTGTGTGAGTGCATAGGTATGTGTGGATGTGTGAATGAGCACATGGGATGAGAGGTATGTGCATGTTTTGAGAGCGCATTGGATATTGGGGGCAGTGGGTAGGAGAGAGTCTGGGGGAAGTTGGGGGAAGTTGAGGAAAGAGAGGACCTGTGGGGTTGGGGACAGTGGGGTGGGAGAGAGCATGGGGACTTGGGGGCAGAGTGACCATATGTCTTCTTTTTCCAGGACTGGTCCTCTTTTTCAGCCTTGTGTCCCAGATTGAGGGTAGCTAGTTTGACAGGGGGGTCCTGGGCAGTTTGCAAAGATTGAAATGGGGTCCCAGGCTGAAATGGCCGAAGACCACTGATCTAGCCAAAGGAAATTGTAATAGGAATTGAAATTTTTGGGAATGGAAGAAAACTAGAAAATACTGAGGAGTGGGAGCTATTTTGTAAAACATGAAGACATCTGGGAATAAATGTGCATTTGAATGCACTTATATCCGGAGGGCAGAGTCCCTGAGGCTTTGGAGTATTTTTGTATGCTGTGTAGTATCTATGATTTCTTTACATGACAGCTTGTTTTGCATTCTTGAATTTTGTTTCTATTTTAGGCATTTCTTAAGCTTGATCCAGCTTTCTTTTCTTGAAGACATTACTAAAAATAGAAGCTGCTGAACTTATTAATGCAAAATGTAGCAGCAACATTTCCAAAGCAAGAAACATCTAATACTTTTTTCAGTTGCATATGTATCATTGCAAACTGTTCACTGGCCTGTTCTGCCCAAGACTAGTTAAAAATAAACAAAAAGAACAGTCACCATTGTATTTCTAACAATTGCACAGCACAGTCATTTGCTGGTAATTTGTAATCTTTTCCCCATCACTTGCATTAATTGTATTTGTGGCCTTTCAGTTCTGTGGCTGTACAAGGTTGTAGAATGGACAAAACAGGTGTGCTGTGATATCCACAGGGGTTCCATCCTGGAACCCCCCTTGGATACTATAAACTGCCGATATGTGGAATTATTTTTTAAATAAAATATTTCTTTCTAAAAAAACTTTTTTTATGTTTTATGGGGCCAAATAAAATGTCATTTTAAAAATTGCTAAAATGTTTGAGAACATGTTTAAGAAATGTTTGAGGGAGTTTGAAAGTTATAAAAATTGTAAAAACAAAACAGAAATAAATACAGGATATTTCCCCTCTTTCTTAATTTGGATCAAAATTAATACTACTTTTTATCTTTGTTTAGCTTCTGATAATCTTGCCCAATCTGTAATTCACCATCTGAGATGGATAATGCAGAAAGATCTTTTAGGCCAAGATGTTTTTCTTATTGGGCCCCCTGGTCCTTTCCGGCGATCAGTTGCCATGCAATACTTGGTAAGTCCTTAGAGAGCTATTATTTAATTTTCGTTGGGGAAGCGGATGCTAAGAATGGTTAAAACACAACATACATAAGATAATCCCTTCTGGATCAAGCTAATTCAGCTTCCTGGTAGATAATAAATACATAAAATAATCACAAGTCCATTATGAAAGTCACTTTTATGAATGTAATGCAGTGGTTCTCAAACTGGGGCATTGAGATGCTCTACCCTGAGCATCTCTGAATACTCATTTCTGAAAAGCTGAATAGAAATGGGCCCTAGTTTCAGTTAAGGTTGTACTGCACTCCGAGGCTCATTTGGCTAATTGCTGTTAATCTACTGTACATGAAATAGCTAATATCTGTGTTGTGCAATATTGTGCTGACTTTCTACAGGAGTTGACCAAGCGAGAGGTGGAATACATTGCACTCTCAAGGGACACAACCGAAACGGATCTCAAACAGCGGCGAGAGATCCGAAGTGGCACTGCCTACTATGTTGATCAGGTGAGAAGCTATAGCAGTTCAAGTTCTTGCCTTTCATTGCTAATCTGGTACAAACTGCTTACTGAAAAAAACAAAATCTAAAACTCATGGACTCTCTTGATCTCTTGGGGATTTCTATTAATGTTTCAAGCAATAAGAATGCATGGAAAAAAGGGATTGAATTTATTTTATTTGGCTTGTTGAAGTTTCTCTTACTCTTCTATTGTCTGTTCTTCGTCTGTGACTTTTCTATTCTTACTTCCTCTCCTTTCATAGTTTGGCCTTCTCCCATCTTACATTCCCAACTCTTCTCATTTTATTATTTTGCTTCATTTTTTATATTTCTCTTACAGTTTCACAGGTCTGCGTACATGTGCTTATGCATGTCCATGGGTTATCATGTTCCCTCTCTCTCCTGTTATTAGTTCAGTTTTTCTTCCTTTTTTATTTCAATGGTTGGAAGAAGGTAATCAGGAGAGGTATGCTGGCTACTTGTAAGCAAAACCAGCCTTACACTGTCAGTTGCATTTTGTGAACAATATCAAGTTGTTCTTTCAGTTTTATTTTGTTTTGGTTGACAGTGTGCAGTTCGTGCAGCAACAGAAGGAAGAACGCTGGTTCTGGAAGGCTTGGAGAAAGCTGAGCGGAATGTCTTGCCGGTGTTGAATAATTTGTTGGAAAATAGAGAAATGCAGCTAGAAGATGGTCGTTTTCTTATGTCAGCAGAACGTTATGACAAATTGTTGAAGGTACAGGGAACACATTGGGCTGTCCAAATTTTTACTCGATATTCAAGTGTAGTGATGTGGCAATGCTGACATGATAATGGGAGGGGGGCATAGGCACCTCTGATATCCCCTGGGTGGCTAAGAGCTGTCTTAAAAGGAGATGTTGCCATTAGGATGTGGAAGTGCATCCTGCCCCACCCCCAAAATCTTTCTCCCCTCCACCTCCCTCTTGGGGATGAACTGAATTGTTGGGGTCTCCCTCAGCATAGGAGCCAGTTATTAAAGAGGCAATGGGGCAGCACACAGTGGTTTGGCTAATTCCCTTATCAATGAATTCTACCTTTTATAGTACTCATCCTGAGCAGTCTATGAATGAATGAAAGCTTCAGCTATTATCTTTGTAAAAATAAGAAGACTTTACTAAGCAGGACAAAGACCAAAACATGAAAGTGGGCAAAGAGTGAAAAGGCAAAAACAGGTTATTGAAATCAGAGACAAATGAAAATTTATTTAATATTTTTGTTCTGCTTTCCCACCACTTATGTGGCCACCCAAGCCAGCTTACATAAAAACACTAATGCTTGTTTTTGAAACCTTTGTTGTTCAGTTAAAGTAGTTCTTTACTGAACAATCTGATTAGTTGGTCTTTGTTATGAAGATATCATTTCTAATTAAAGATTTACTTTTTTAGGAGCATGACAAAGCACAACTAGATGCATGGAAAATAGTCAGAGTCAGCGAGAACTTCAGAGTAATTGCACTGGGCCTTCCTGTACCTCGATATTTGGGTAACCCATTAGATCCCCCTCTTCGGTCTAGATTTCAAGCTAGAGATATCTATTATCTACCTTTTAAGGTAAGGCATCTTTCTGACCTCTGAACCCACAATAGCAGTGAAATAATTTAACATTTCCATGTACATATTATATTACACCAGAACAAAAGTACATATAAGAACTCTGCTGGATCAGGCCAAAGGCCCATTTAGTCCAGCTTGCTGTATCTCACAGATGCTTTAGAGAGCACAGAAGCTCACATATTCTACAGTTATTAGTATCCTTCTGCCCTCCCCTGCACCTGGCATTTTGGGGTTGCTGATGTCTAAAAAACAGAGATTGCGCATACCCATCTTGGCTTTTAACCTGTGATGGAATTTGTCTAATTCCTTTTTAAAGGCACTGAGGCTTGATGCTTATCACCACATCCTGTGGTGAGGAGTTCCACAGACTAATTATACACTGGGTAAAGAAATATTTTCTTTTGTCTTTCCTAACCCTCCCAACATCCAATTTCAGTGGATGTCCTCTGAATTATTTTATGTATTTATTATCTACCAGGAAGCTTGATTAGATGGACCTTTGGCTTGACCTAGCAGGGCTCGTCTTATGTATGTTATGTTTATGATATGTTTTCTCTGATGTGTGTGAGAGAAAAGAGCATCTCTATCCCTTGACTAATTTTGTATACCACAGTCATGTTCCTCCTTAGATTTCTCTTTCCTAGACTGAAGAACCCCAAACACTGTAGCTTTTCCTCAAAAGGGAGGCATCCCAGACCATTTATAATTTGGTCACTTTTAAAAATACTTTTTCCGTTTCCACTGTATCTTTTTTGAGATGTGCTGACAGAACTGGATGCAGTAGTTCAGGTGTGTCCTTATCACCAATTTGTACAATGGCATTATAATATTAGCCATTTTATGTCAATGTTTTAACATTTGTTAATGTTTTAAGTGGTTAGTGTTTTAAATATTTTAACTAATGTTTTAACAGTTTTAATGTTAAAATATTGGATCAGAATTTAGATTGTATGTTGCATATTCAACAGTTATATCTTAATAGAAGATTATCTTTGCAAATGACTAAACATTTACATTAAAATAAAGGCACTAGTCTCTGAAACTATGTGCTTTAGTGTGAAGCATGGTGGTTATCTTTATTGCTTATTGAATCAAGCAGTAGGCTCAGAACCAATAAATGACTTACAGGTCCAACCTTGTTGTACACATATTTTTTTATACACGCGCTAGACTCAACCCAAGTGACCACTGCAAATCACAATTTTAAAAACTGCTTTTTGACTGTTGTAGAGGGATGGTCATGCAAGCAAACAGTCCCAAAATCAAATCTCTTTATTGAGGCACTATCTTATTCAATTAGGTGCAGTAGAGGAGCAAGAAACCTTGAAATGGGCCTCTATACTTCTTTTTCCATTGCTTTCTTTATACATGGTTTTTTTTAATCCATGGGAGGTTCTGGAACAGAACCCTAGTGGATAATAAGGGACACCTGTACTCTTAAAAAAATGAACTTTTCAGAATACCATAAGCATTATATAATGATGTATTCTGTTTTAGGATCATCTTGCAATGCTATATTTTCTTGGACCTAATGTTTCAACAGAGAGGTAAATATATTTATTGAACTTATAGATGTGTGTCCTTTGTCCATTCTTTTTTGATGGCTTACTTTGTAGTGAGCATGACTGTCATATTGAATCACTTTAGGCATTCCAGCAAACTGTGTTGTGTCATAAACATAGCCCTTGTGAGTCCATGCACTTCTTCCTTTCCTCACACACCTGCAAATTATTATTTTACCACATGACTATGTGTCATCTGAATCTGGAAGCTGTGGCTTAACTGATTATTTTAAATTAGGACATAAAAAACTGGGATTGGATTTCAATCTCTTATCCTGGATTGTTATACACAATTCCCTGGTCTGGACAGCACACAGAGCTTTGGTTTAACTTATCAGGATTCCTAATTCCCAGCTCTGAACTGGAGTTGAGGAGCAAGGAAGGAATGCATGACTTCTTGGAACTCTGCGACTTGCATGCCTATTCAGATTCAGACATGGCCTTTGTGCAGAGCAGTGGTCCCCAAGCTTTTTGGCATCAGGGACTGGTTTTGTGGAAGACAATTTCCACAGACCAGTGGGAGGGGGGAGGATAGGTTTGCTCCTGGAGCTTCTGACAGGCTCCCAGAGTGTTTTTTTCCCCACTTTGGGCAAGAAGAGGGCTCCTGGACTTTGCAGGCTCCACCACCAGCAAGGGCACTTGAGATGAACCTCAGACTTGGTCAGAGAAAGGAGAGAGTTACCTCACATTGGCTCTCTCTCTGGCCAGGCAGCCTTGCTGTCTTTCAGCAGCTGGGGCTGTTCACAGCACAAATCCTATGGGTTTATGGGAATTCCATGTTGTGTCCAGCTCCTCCTATCCTCCAGAGCCATAAGAGCTCCTTTGTTGTCCAGCCTGAATCCCTTTCCCCATCTCTATCAGTCCCTATCCAGTTGAAGCTGGGCTATCCCACCTCCCACCAACACTCCCTTAAGCCCCAGTAGCTGGTAGATGCCCTCTGGGCAGACTGTTGAGGGCTCTGCCTGCTTCCCATTTCTCTACTGTGGAGACCTCCTGTGGACAGGCTCTGGTGGTGTGAGCAACAGCAGCAGCAAATGCTCCTCTGTTATGTCATCTCCCTGTAATTCTTATATTCGTTTTGTGAATTTAAGAATAACAATAGTTTATGTTCGTTTTCTTTCTAGAATATCTCAGCTTTTGTCTTTTGCATCAACGCTTTGCACCCAAGAATCTTCTGCATTGGGCCTTCCTGATTTTCCTTTAGATAGCTTATCCTCTGCTGTGCAGATTCTGGTAGGTCCATTTTATATGGATAAGCTATATAAAGTGGGAAATTATGGGGAAATCCAATCTCTATGCCCCCCTTAGCATTCATTAACATTGTTTAGATCAGTGATTCTCAAAGTGGGGGTTGGGGCCCCCTTGTGTGTCACAACTTCATTTCAGGAAAAGCTGGGTACCACCATCTTGGAATCTGGCACTGTTTACTGCCATCTTAGAATGGCACACTCAAGTTGCAATCCATACTTTCCTATGTATGTCTCATTGAACACAATGAGATTTACTTTTGAGTAGACGTGGTGGAGCTCTGGCATCACAGTGATATCGCATCCTTTTTGATATCAGTTCTAGCCATGACATCACTTCCAGATAACATCATTTCTGGGGGTCCCGGATAGATTGTCATTCTCAGAAGGGGGTCTTAGGCTGAAATACTCAAGAACCACTGGTTTAGATGGCTTACCAGTGGGAAATACTTCTTTGTTTATAGATGCTGTAAGCATGTAAGCATATAGGTGACATTCAGGCAGACTGCAGGCAGTCTAAGTGCTTGAAGAAATTAGATCAGGGCCTTCTAAACCCCCAGCTTGGGGCTGGATTTAGGATTTGGACTATCTTTTCTGCCTTGTGAGTGGACCTTACTGATCCTCTGGTTGCTTCCTGTCTGTCACCTCGTTTAGGGGACACAACACTCTGGGTAGTCACGTCTTTCCTGATGTCCAGCTGAGGAGATTCCTGAAGCACCCAGCAACAGATGTAACTGCCCAGAGTGTTCTTGACCCTTGAACAAAGTGGAAGACATGTGGGAACCCGGCAGAATGGTAAGGTGTGTTGCGAACAGAGACCTCATTTTCATAACACAGTGGTCACGAGTTTGGCAACTACTGGACAAGACTGAACTGGAAGCAGTTGATTATGTTACTCCAAGTGCTGCATTGGTTATCTCCACATGCAGAGTGGTGTATCACAAATGTGCATTATGACATAGCAAATAAATATTTAAGGTAGAACATACTCAGAGTCCTTAAGTTCACAATGTAGTTTAAATAGCAAATAATATTCACTATTACTTAAAGTCTTAAAAAAGTCTTTAAAAGCCTTAAAGTCTTAAAAAAGATGCAGAAGAGTCATTAGCAACAGCTGCTGAAAAAAATGTGGGATGAAGCAGGACAGTTGCTATCCTAGAACACCATTTAAAAAGGTGCCTCTTTACTAGGGTTGCCATAATTCTCTTCCACAAAACTGGGACAGAATCCCCTTTCAAACTTACCAGTATGTGAACACAATCACTGGGACAGTACTGGTTTTCAGGAACATAATGGCAATCCTATTCTTTACTAATAAGCAGGGCTTATTAGAATCTATACAAGCACCACTTTACAAATCACCATGTTATGCTGACATTTCAGGAAATAACCCCCAAATCTTTTAGAAGAGGATTGTGTGCTAAATTCCAAGAATTGAGGGATTAGCTTCTGAAGTAAATTTAGAGGAAAATATGAAAAATGGGATGCCCACAGAAAGAGCTTATTTTATATACTAACATGGACTTTGAGCACAGTCATAGGCTACAAACCAGAGTAACTACAGGACCTTTTACACCACTGTAGTTATGGTGCCAGCTATGGGAAACCATACATAGAGCAATCCCGAGTAAGTGCCTCTTACATCTTCCTGTAGTTACTCTGGACTGTAGGGTAAATCACATCTATGCAAAAGTTAGCCCCATTGTAGCTGATGGGTATTACTTCCAAGAAAGTGTCTTGGATTGCAGCCTTTGTGTGCATATTTGAAAACAATGCTGAATTTTCAGTTCTACATTGTTATATAAAGCAGTTTAATCTGTCCTAGTGTATCCTGACTGCAAAGTCCCTGTCCAAATATGGGATATCAGGAGTTCAGCTCATAGGGACAAACTCATTAGCCCAGGTCTCCCCTAATTACATAAGCTGATCTCTCCCTCTATCTTTTCCTGTGCAATTCTCCCTCCCCCATGCTGTGCTCTAATGTATGTGAATTTGGTTGATAGAAAGGTGCTGAGGGAAGAGGCTATTGGAGGTATGTGGTAAATGTGAGGAAGGTTCAGCTCCCTCACCTATGCACTTTTTTTCTTTAAAAATTACACATACACCCCGCTTCTACATGATTAGGATGAACTTAGATTTCAGGAAATATGTTTGTAGCTGTCACTTCTAATTTGGTTTTTGTCTATAGCCTTGAGAGCTTACAAAAAAATCTCTGAATCTTTTTGTCAGATTCTGATTCCTTTTCCCTCTGGGTACCTGAGTCTTGCCTTGCCAAGTTATTGTTGAAGTACTGGTGGATGGTACACATTTGCTTATTGCTCACAGGATTTTGGCATCTATGTTTCTTTCAGGCTGAATTAACGTTCACCTTTTTTCTGTTTGTTTCTCAATAAGAATTCTTTCCCTATGATGTCAATCCAGCAAATAATCAAATGGCTGTATCCATATGATGTTCTTTTGGGAAAGGAAGGCAAGACGGCTGTCGAAGATGCCTTAAAAGTAAGTATTTATGGTATACATGCAAATGCTACTGGTGATATGTTATACCTAGGAGTGTTTATTTTCAGTGAGAAGGATAAAATTATAGCTGAAGGGCCCAATCCTATCCAGTTTTCTAGTGCTGGTGCAGCAGTTTCGGGGTGGCGCCAATCTTGTAGTTAAGGAGTTCTCCTTCAAGTATGGGAGCATGTGTTTGCTTATCTCAGGGCTGGATTGTGTATGTGTTGATACTGGAATTTAGATGGGACAGGGCCCTAAGTCTTACAGACACAATCGACTTACTTCTAATTAAAATAACCATAAATAATAACCTCTGATTATGCCCTTTGCAAACATCACAGTGACAATTCTTTAAGCATGATTAAGATTTCTGAAGTGAGCCATACAGATAAGTGCTTCATTTCCTCTAACTTCTCTAGGGTTAGATTTTCTTGCCAGGCTGAAAGAAAAGGGGTTGGTTCAAATATCATTTGAAACACTGGCTTATTTTATGGAACTTCAATTTGTTTGTTCATCTCAATCAGGGCATATCTCTGTGTTTATTGTTCTTTCATAGCAATTTGAGCTCCAGGATTCAAAATTGCCAACTGTGCCTATGAAAGTTGTAAATTTGAAAAAGAGGGAGAACAGCGAAATCTTGCAGGCTGATGTGACAGTCCGGATAGCGGGTAAAGATGTGACATTTCAGGTAATTATTAAAGAAAGAAATTGCTGCATTAGAGGAAATGATGACTTTATTTTCTGCATTGCTCAGAATTTAACATAAAACTTAACAGTGAAGTAGGAGATGAGGTTCTTGCCAGAGGACCTAAATTTACAAGGACATTCAAATGGAGCAAAAACATCTTGTAGATAACCCTGAGTTTTTAAAAGGCAAACTGAAGATCAAAAGAAAGGAGGCCACAGCTCCATGGTAAAGCCTGTGCTTTGCGTGCAGAACTTTCCAGGTTTAATTCCTGGCATCTCCAAGTCAGACTAGGAAAGATCCCTGTCTGAAATTGTGGAAAATTGCTTCCAGTCAGTGCTGAATCTTGAGTCATGCTAAGGCTGCAATCCTAACCACACTTTCCTGGGAGTAAATACTATTGAACACAATGGGACTTACTTCTGAGTAGATCTGCTTAGGATTGCACTGTCAGCCTATGAGGTCTAGAGTCTCAGGCTGCAATCCTAAAGACACTTTCCTGGGAATAAGATCCATTGAACTCAGTGGGGCTTACTTTTGAGTAGACATGGTTAGGATTGTGCTCTCAGTCTATTCCTATTGTTGGAGAATACATCTGGGCTTCTGGGACATATCTGTGGCAAGGACCAGGCGAGACCAAAAAGAAGCACTGGAATAGTAATGATGGACCTGATGACTGTGCCAAGTCAAACCTTGCCAAGATGACAATAACAACACCTGACCTTAGATTCCCTATGTGGGGAGGAGGATGGTATATATGGCATGTGGCTGTCTCTTGGGCAGCACGATCCTATTTTGCACTGGAACTGGCAGGCAATCCAGTACAAGATTCGGGCTGCTGCTGTGCTACCGCAGGACAAGGGGACATTTTTCTCCTTACCCCAGGTAACATGTCAGCAGTCCTAATGGGTCTACTCTATTCAGTGTTGCCTCTGGAGGGATATAGAGCTGAGCAGATGCAAGCAACAAAATGGCTAAGTCCCAGCCCAGCCTGCCTTCTCCCCTGCTCCCTCAGACATCTGCATTGGCGGATGGAGATCCTTTTCTCTGCAACTGCAGAGGCTGGATGCAGCCTCTGTGGACTGGTGCACTTCTATCTGCCAGCATGGCTTTTTCCTGAGGAGGCACAAAAGTGCTTTACAGCACATTTGCAAACCTCCTGAGTCAACACAAAGGTCTTGAGCCAGCCCAGCACAAATCTCAGGATTGCACACTGAGGTACAGAAAGGGGGGAGTGGTTGACCACTGAAATGGTTGATTGACAGCAGAGGCCATGCAAGAAAGCTTGCAAAGAGAAAGGTAAGGAAGGAGGATAGCACTCTTTCCTTGTCCAAGACAACTTTGGGACATCTGTGCCAGAGAGAGGGTTAATGTATAAGGTAATATCATATGATCAAAAACACAACTTTTAGTTGTACTGGAAATTAAAACAACAACTAATATGAGAGTTCTAGGCTGAACTATTGATATGGTTTTGTTTTGTTAATAGATGAAGAAGCTTTAGAATATATTCCTTGGAGTGTATTGTGGTGGTAGAAGACTTTTTGTTGTTAGCTTAGCAAACCTCGTATGTGATGAACTAAATGCTAAGTGTTTTCAATCTTCCTTGCAGGTTCCTGCTGGGGCTAGGCCAGTAGATCTGCATTCTGGGCCATTAGGTTTCATAAAGACTGCCAGTCATGAACAGCTATTGGCAGAAATGATGCAGTCCCATATGGTTAAAGATATTTGTTTGATTGGAGAAAAAGTAAGCACCATATGTATAACTACATAGTTAAATCTACGATCCTAAACACACTTTCCAGGGAGTAAGGCCGATTGAGTACAATGGGGCTTACTTCTGAGTGGACGTGGTTAGGATTGTGCTCACACTCTAATATATCTTGCAGGTAAATGAAAATGTTTTGCAGTTTGTTAAAAAACAAAAACCTAAAAAACTGCCTGCATTTTTTTGGTCACTAACTACTTCTGTCAATCTGCTCACCTCTTCTAGTTGATATTGTGCACCTTGAATTGCTTTTTGCTTCAACAAATTTTGTTGTTGTTTTTTCTTCTTCTCAGGGTTGTGGCAAAACAGTTGTTGCTAAGGAATTTGCAGCTACCTTAGGTTACAGTGTAGAACCTCTCATGCTCTATCAGGTAAATTCATTATATCTCAATAGCTGGACGTTTCAAATGGATAGAAACTCTGTTCTTGACAATTTCTTGTGGATAATGTATCTTGATCAACATGATGGAAGGTGGTTCAGTTTGATGAGCGCATGGTTGTGCTTCCTTAGGTTTGTTCTGGCCTTCACTTCCTGCTTTTTGCTCACTCTTGTTCGCTGTTTTTCACTAACCGTGATTCATGTCCCAAGTGAAACCTTTATCCAGATCTAAAATGAATGTGTCCAGATAAGTTGACTGGGCAGTCCAGGTAAGTGTATGCCAATCTCAGCCTCCTACTTGGCAAACTTAACTAGCCCTACAATCCAGAGTAACTACGGGCGCATGTAAGAGACATTACGTGTACCTGTAGTTAGGGCACCACCTAGTGAAAACCTATGGGAAATTTATATTGCAATCCAGAGCAAATTGTTCTTACACCAGAGCAAGAATTCCCCGTAGTTACTCTGGATTGCACCCTAAGCTATTCTAGATCTGAAGAAGGATCCAGATCTACATCTAAACATAGATGTAGATGAGTTTTCAACTGAGGCCTATAGTGACTGAGTTTTCAATTAAGTGACTATGGCAATGCCAAGATTGACAATAGTGTTTAAAAATGATGTCCCTTTATGAGTTTAGAGGATGTGAGGTGGAAAAAGATAATTTAAACCTAACAACTGTAGGATCTAAATATGAGGTCATCTACTTTTTAGAGCTTGGAGGAATAACAAAATTTCAGGATGGGGCTACAGCAGTAAAATATATAAGCATAGGGATATTTTACACCTAACTTATAAAATAAAATTAAATGTTGAGAAGAAATTAAATGTAGAATAATGGCAATGCACACCCACTGTTTTCGCCATTGTAATCTGGTAATTTAATTCACTGAGGCTGTAATCCTAAGGCCAGTATAAGCCATGGCATAAATCCTTTGCTAACCTGGTGGTATCAGAAGAGTTCTGTAAGAGGTTAGACCAGTGCACGGGCATATGCCAACCTCCCCACACCAGCATGGGAAGATATGTCAGGTGAATTATGCTGGCCTAAACTATGCTGGCCCTCAGGGTGCAGTCCTACCCATTTAGGCCAGCATAATTCACCTGTCTTCCTGTTTTCATGGTGGAGTGAGGAGGCCCGCGCATGTCTGTACATTGGCCTAACGCCTGCCTCCCAGGAGTCAAGAAGAAATGCCTGATGGCACTTTTGCAATACCTCCAGGCCGTCATGGGATTTCTGCCAGCTTAACTGGGACTATTCCATTCTTCGACTCAAGGAATCACATCAGAGCTGTAGTCAGTCTCTTCTGCAGCCACATTTCTCTGTGGGGTTTTCCGATACACAACTGGGATATTTCCTGTTTATGTTTTCCTTTGACCCATCGCTATACTATTGAATGTACAGGGACAGGGACCCATTAGCTATTAATTTTTTTCATTTTCTTGTAAACTGCTTTGTGAACTTTTCAGTTGAAAAGCGGTATATAAATACTGTAGATGTAGATGTAGATGTACAATGCAAGCAATGTTAGTAGGGCGTATATTTCATTTTGGGGGTGCTTGAATCCCTAGGTTCAGTGAAATTTGGGAGCCCAATTAATTAGACTGCATAGTGTTTTTATTCCTCTTTGGGTGTTCTGTTCCTCCTCCTTTTCCTGGGTCAAGAGGTTGGAAAGGGAACAATACAGTTTTCAAGTATGGAAGGAAAAGGGAGAAGGTCCTGCCACCTGCTGCATTTTTCTGTAGTAAAAAGTTAGTTATTAGAATGTCACTTCGTTAATATGTTTGTGTAGAAAGGAGTTGCTAGTATTTTGGTAGAGTAACCCCCAAATCCAGAGTAACTATGGGAGCACATAAGAGACATTATGTGCACCTGTAGTTACTGCACCACCTAGTGAAAACCTTTGGGAAATTCATATTGGTATCCAGAGTATATTGTTCTTACACCTGGCAAGGACTCCCCGTAGTTACTCTGGATTTTGCCCTAAGATTAAATGTATATTTGATGGCTGTTTTAATCTTTGAGTGCTCCTGACAAAAAGCACACAACTTTTAAATAACATTAAAAGTGTAATATATATATTAAAGCAGTTAAATAAAACATGCATCCAAAACAGCTTTTCTTCTTGTTGTGGAGAGGGAGTCATCCATTAGAAATGTGAAGGTCTCCCTGCCTTTGCCTGGCTGAGTTGAATAATGTAATGATTGCTTGCATTTGCCTCTCTATAACAGGAAGAAAAGCAATTTTTTAAAAACTGTGATTTTAAAGGGATGCATTTCCCCCCCTTTACTGGTGATCAGCATGTTCCAGCAGTGGCCATTTGTTTTGAGTCAAATACATGTGTCAGGGCGTGTTGGACCTGTATTCCATTTCACTGCACACAGGACAACCATATTGAAAAATATGTATGTATGACTTCATGAGTCTAGGATTGAAACAATCGGCAGCCTTTTTTCTGTCCAGGGTTCCACATCTTGCTTACAGCAAAATATCTATCTATCTATCTATCTATCTATCTATCTATCTATCTATCTATCTATCTATCTATCTCTCTCTCTCTCTCTCTCTCTCTCTCTCTCTCTCTCTCTCTCTCTCTCTCTCTATCGTATTTATATACCGCTTTTCAACTGAAAAGTTCACAAAGCGGTTTACAAGAAAATGAAAAAATTAATAGTTAATTAACACAGCAAATATCTTTTGTCCATGAAGTTTGCTCTCATAGTTGTTTATTGTTGTTTTTATTAATAGATACCAAAGGGTGAAAATGGTGATAATGAAACATAAATACACAATACCGTTTTCTGCACTTTTCATTTTTTGTAGGAAAAAACCCTAAAATCTGCAAAAAAATTAAACTTTTGTTTTGAATTGATTATTTAAAAGGGGAATTGCATTGATAATGACTGGTTGGGTGGCGCAAGTGGTTAAGTCACTGTGCCTGTTAACCAGCAGGCCAGGATTCGAGACCCGGGTCGGCCCCACAAGACAGGGTGAGCTCCTGTCCTTAGCCCAACTCTGCAACGCCAGCTGGATTCAGTCTTATCGGCTCTGCCTTTCCATTGGACTAATTCAGTGGTGTGGAGAGGGGAGACTGCTTGGGTAACAGCCTATCCTTCATAACAATCTACCCAGGCTTTCATGCTTCGCATGCAGCATATGCAGCGCTGGACATGATACCATAGTCTTTCAAGACTGACAGAGACCTGCTTTTTTTTAATACCAGCTATGTCACCTACCTAGTATACTTTTAAAGCCATTATAATGTTAATATGTGAATTTTATGTACAGCATAATATGTAAATTTGATGTATAATATGTATAATATGTAAATATAATATGTAAATTTTGAATTAATTTTAATTAAATTTAGGGTGCAATCCAGAATAACTATGGGGAGTACATGCTCTGGAATAAGAATCGTTTATTCTGGATTGCAATATGAATTTCCCATAGGTTTTCACTAGGTGGTGCAGTAACGATGGGTGCACGTAATGTCTCTTATGTGCTCCTGTAGTTACTCTGGATTGCAGCCTATATGTAAATTTTGAATAAATTTGAATTGGAAAACTTTGAAATCTGCACAAGACAGACTTTTCCCCACCTCTATTGATAGGATATGACTGCTCGAGATCTACTGCAGCAGAGGTATACTCTTCCTAACGGGGACACTTCCTGGAGACCATCCCCGCTTATAACAGCTGCCCTTGAAGGGAAACTTGTTATTCTTGATGGTATTCATCGTGTCAATCTCGGCACTTTAGCTGTCCTCCAAAGGTAAGTAGTAGTTTGCAAAAAGCTCATGAAATTTTGAACGGCTTTCACTATCGGAACATGTGCACACTCTTAAGGACAGATTCACATTAGCTGGTGCCGTAACACCAGGGGTTATACAGGGGTTATACAGAGAGTCAAAGCTGGTTAGTGTTCATAGAAAGTCCAGTTATGAAACAACAGTTTTTTTATAGTCTTGGAGATATTTTTCAAGCAAGTGAATATGTGCAGGTTGTCACAGTCACAAAAATAGTGTACCCCATCAATGTTATCTGTTGACGGATAGTACCTTTAGTGTGAGCACTGCCACATGGCAGGTATTAAAAACAATCATATTTCCTGTGGAGTAAAATTTAATTTTTTAATTTAATTTTAAATTTAATATGACTGGATATTTGAAGGGTGGTGTGAATTATTAAGGAAAAAGAACCCCTGGAGATGGCAGGATAGGAGATGGGAATCTGAGTTCCTCTACTTTCCTCTTTTGTTTTAGTTAGGTACTGTATACCAGAATGCCAGAATTTTATGTACAGCGTTGTTCTGTTTGCCTCCTCCGCCCAGCCCCTGATTTCAATAGCCAGAGAATGTGGTTGACACTAGCCAAATTTCTTGCAGTAATGGGATACAGACATGCCCAGAGGAGATGGAGTCTTTTTGGGGTTTGTGGCTGCAGTTGAGCAAGATTGATTCCATGGTCCTCAAGGTCCAATAGGACAGTGAAGGGATGAGTAACGTACCCCCCCTCCTACCCCTCCCACCTAAAGGAGAGTAAGGCATACCTACAGATATTATAAGGGTGAACAGCTGGTCACAAAAGGGATATGAGGGACATCACTTTGAATTTTAGGAAGAAGCCTCATAACATAATCTGACTTAAGAGGCCCCTAAGTCCAAGAGCCTCATTGGTGCAGTAGTTTTTGGGGCTGATCTAAACATTAGTGCTGAAGGAGATTAGAAATCTAGTCGAAATGAAGATTCTAGCAAAACAAAGGCATTTCTAGCAAAAAAAAGTTTCTGCCTTAAACTCCAAATCCTAGCAAGGATCGCAGGGTCATGTCAGATATGTGTCATCAATAAAGAGATGCAGGCTACAGACAAATCAGCCAGTGTCCCCTGAGCTGATTTATCCTTACTTGGGGACAACACTGCTCCTATATGATCAGAAGAGTCTGCAGCAACCAATCAGCATGACCTCCAGCAGTCCTGGGAGAAAATGGAAATTCTTCCTGTGAATTTCTGTACTCTATGATTCTCCAAGGACATTCAAAACATCTATAATGTTTTTGTTATTTTTAGGTTTCTGCCTTTGTGATACATAGTAGGAGCTTAGTTCCATGTCTGTATATTCCTTGCTCTTTTTGTTGTTGGAAGCTGGTTCTTCCTGTTTTTGATAGTTTCTGTTCTGGTGGTTTTTGTTCCAGTTGTTTTATGGGTGGATGGAATGTATGGGTTGAGGATGTTCTTATACTTTGGACCGAAACGGCAGGGTCACTCTCATCTCTTGGAGTAGCTGTTACTATATTGATGGCCTGCCTACTATCCAAAGCAAGGGGCTATCCCAAGGAATCTGAATTAAGAATTAAGAATGCCCCTGGGAAGTCCTGAAATAGAAATTCTTGGTAAAAATGTCTGTTTTCCAACTGGATGTAGCAATTGGAATTTGGTGTTGCTTTGATAATGTTCACAATAGTGATCACTCTTGTCACTACTATGAAGATGTGAAAAATCATTTATTAGAATTGATATGCCTGCCTTGTATGAGATTTAAGGGAAGACTAGGAAAGAGGCTTGTTGTTGTTTGTACATTATTTCTTTGCTTGCTATTAGTTTTCAAATCGCTGTTTGAACTTGTGAGTTTAGTATTCCGAGTTATTGCCTCCTAAAAGAGAAAATTGATGCATGGAAATATATCTATCCACATCTTTAATTGCACTCAACAGTGGCTGCAATCCTATATGCACTTTCCTAGGCGTAAGCTGGGACACGCTGGGACTTATGTCTGAGTAGACAATTAAGTAGTTGTGAGATTGCAATTTTATACATAGAGGAAGTTCCACTGAAAACAGTGGGGTTTACTTCCCAATAAATATGTATAGGCTTGCAGACCAAGACGTACTTTGCTTATTTTAATGTTTATAGTATTTCAGAAGGATGTTTAATACATTCCTTAAAAAGACAAGCTTGCACTGTTCTTTGTTTAGAAGAATGTGTTTGATCTTTCAAGCATTCATTCCATTTTGAAACTTCAATGTGCCTTATATGCAACATCTTTTTCTGACTAATACTTGTTTTCAGATGAGAAAATACCTGTGCTTTGGTTATGTTCTTATGCAGATTAATCCATGATAGAGACATTACTCTTTATGATGGCACTAGATTTCTCAGAGAAGATAGATATAAGAAATTAAAAGAAGAGCTGCAGCTCTCTGATGAGAAACTACAGCAGAGGTAATCTGTTAGCTATTAACATGCTGATTATTTTATATAATTTTTCTTTTGAATGCATATTTCTGGTCATGTTTGTTTGTTTCCTTGAAAAATACTTCGTGAAAAGAATGAAAATATTTTAAAATGGACTGCCACCAACCAATGAATTGGATAGGGAGTGGAATGGAGAGAAAGAGTGGTTGCAAAGATGAGACATTAACAGCACTGGAAAAAGAGGAGTTGTGGCTTCCACAGTTGTATAGAAATGTTACTAATACTGAATAAGTATCATTAATAATGAATAAGTACTTGAAATGTGTCCAGTGCATTAATCTTCATATTAATGTCAGATAATAAGTTATCCAAGGATGTGGATGCCATTTTTAGTTGGCTGCATCCTAGCACTTGTTCGTTCAGCCACCTTTGTTGCTGTTGATTAGCTGGAGATTAACTTTGAGGATTATTATTTGCAGCTCAACATAACAGATGTCATCCTTGGAGCTCTGATTTACCCTACAATCCAGAGTAACTACGGGAGCACATAAGAGACATTATGTGTACCCATAGTTACTGCACCATCTAATGAAAACCTATGGGAAATTCATACTGCAATCCACAGCAAATTGTTCTTACACCGGAGCAAGGACTCCCCATAGTTACTCTGGATTGTGCCCTTAGTGATTGATCTACAGGTCCTGTTTACATTGTGAAATACCATGTTTTTAATTACTAACCTAAAGCAGTGTTGCGTAATTTGTGCTTAATGCACTAGTTATTGCCATGTTGTGATGGTTCTACAAAAGGAAAAATGTGGGCATCTCTTTTGAATGGGTGGAAATTTGATGGCGAAATACGAAAGTGGAACAAGGTTTTAAATTTTGATCATCAGTTAAACTTGGGTAAGATGAAACATCTAACACTGATTGTTTTCACACAGGTCCATTTTCCCCATTCACCCTTCCTTCAGAATAATTGCCTTAGCAGAGCCTCCTGTCATAGGAAGCACCACTCAGCAATGGCTGGGCCCAGAGCTCTTAACACTTTTCCTTTTCCATTGTGTAAAGCCTCTGAACAAGAGTGAAGAAATTAAAGTTATTAAAGAAATGGTAAGCAAAACTTTGCAGAACTTGCTGCTTGGTACTGGGAGCAATTTCAATCATTTCTAGATTTGAATTGTTTTACGAATATGTTGTTTGTGTGCATGGGGTTGCACTAGAAGTACTCATACTTGACTAGGGTACCCTCTATTTTTGAGTACATGTATGTATGATTTATACACAGAAATACATAATATTTTTATATTTTTCAGTATTTTTATGCAACCTTTCCTCTAACACACTTATAGTGAATTACATAGACTCCCCCTCTTTCTTTCCCTTTAATCTTACAGGCTAAGCTAAGAGAGGGTTGCTGGTTTCATAGCCAGTTGGAGATCTGAATCTCCAGAAGTTTAGTGAGTGGAATTACACTCTAAGGCCTATATCCTAAAGTCAAATTAAGCCCTTTGCTCTGGAGCAGTTAAGGTAACTTTCCATAAGATAACACTAGAGGGTGATGTAACTTTGTGGACCCATAACTGCTCTGGATTTGGCCCTAACCCTGTGATTTTCAGTTGGTGTGCTGTGAATAGTATGAAGGTAGTGCTGCGGGAGTTTGAGGGACAATAATGAGCAAGTGGAGCCATTGGGAAAGTCAGCCACCCACTAGTAGCACTGTGTGTCTTGTCAGTTCTCAAATAATTGGGATTGTGCCTTTTTAGCACATTGTCAGTGTGCCATGAGATGACAAAGGTTTAAATTTGCTGCACCATTTCTACTCTCCCCCCTCAGTTAATGTGTATAATAATGTAGGTCTATAGTCGTGTCCGCTATATCCCCATATCTGTTATTTGTGGATTACATTACCATGAATACTGGCAACTATTTCTATTCCCCCACCCATTAACTTAGTTGAGATTCTTATGGAGAGAACATGTTGCTATAAAAATTCACTGTGCAAGTAATTTATTACAATTTTAATAAACAATGTGTAAGATGGCTTCTTAACAACAACAACGCCGCCGCCGCTGCTTTTATATACCACTTTTCTGGACATTTTGGATTGCTCCTCAGTCTTTATTGGTCTCAGTCTCCTCTATCTTTCAAGAGACACTACATTCAAGATGTTACATTTACAGTCTGGTTACAACACCTAACTCACTGCTTCTTGTTAGTGGGATCTAGTCTTTTCATTTTGGACAAACTTCAGGTTCTAGGGAAATTTAGGGGGTCTGGTTTGCTGCAGTCCATGGAGATCACAAAGAATCAGACACAACAACTGAGCAACAACAACAAAAGTCTTTTCATGCAATCGGTTTCTGGCAGCCTGCCTCCATGTTTATCTATATACAGTGATGCCTCACGTAACAAATTTAATTCGTTCTGGAGGCATGTTTGTTACGTGAAACGTTCTTTATGTGAAGCAGATTTTCCCATAGGAAATAATGGAAACTCAGATGATGGGTTCCACAACCCCCAAAATATTCATATAAAAATATTAACTGGATGTAAAAATGATGACAAAACACTGGAATTGAATTCAAAACATGCATTCAACGTGCATGATCATATGAAGTCTACTTAGGCTGCAGTCGTAAAGACACTTTCCTGGGAGTAAGCCCCATTTAACACAATGGGGCTTACTTCTGGGTAAACATGGTTAAAAGGCTGCAATCCAAGGCACCTTCAAAGTGTCTCCCCACTTTCTCCTTCTCTCCATCCTGAGCCTCTCTCTCCCCTGCTCCCTTCTGGCCAGCCCTGAGCTGCTTCCCTCTTCTCCACTGCTCTTCTCTCCCTCTGCCCAGCGGACGGCCAGCCACAGGAGGAACAGCATGGAAGTGTTGCTTTCACTATGGACAGTTGTGATAGGCAGCCCTGATGCTTTTTAAACAGGCTGCCGGCCAGCGTTTCTGCCCCAACTGCCAACGAATGTGTTCTTTACGTGAAGCACAGTTTGTTACATGAAGCAGAATCCTAGATAAATTTTTGTTTGTTACTTGAAACATACTTTATGTGAGGCACCACTGTACATTATTTATATATTGCTTTTCAACAAAAAAGTTCACAAAGCGGTTTACAAAGAAAAATCATTGCTGGAGTAAAGAGGGCCCGTTATTCTTCCCCTGCTAAATGAAAGAGGAACACCCACTTGAAAGAGTGCTATAAGCTGGAATGCTTACAATGACCTGTAAAAGCATGAACATCTTTACTCCCATAAAAATCTGAACACTGTACAGGGGCCATCCAGACAGAGTTCCTCATATCAACAGTTTTCATATCTATGGAGTAGCCCTGGAATTGATCCCCATGGAAAAAGGGGATACTTTTCTATCTGTACTTTTCTATCTATACTTTTCTATCTATACTTTTCTATCTATACCCCATGGAAAAAGGGGATACTTTTTCTATCAACTATACTACTTATTTTTAATTTTATACATTTTAAATGCATAAAATGCATAAATGTTATAATTTTATACATTTTTTCTCTTTCAGATTCCAAATGTGCCCAGTGTTGCCGTAGAACAGCTGTTGAAGTTAACTCACAAACTTCGTGAGACTCATGATCCCACTGTGAGTCCTGCTATTCAGATTTTTGTCTGTTTTCATCTCGACTCAAATATGGCTTTTTATAGTAGGGATCACTCAGTTGTGACCATCACTTTGCAAGGCAATCCTCTCTCCTTTAAAGATGAATTCACAATCTGTTCTACCCATTTAGCCAGATCATGCTGTGCAGATTGTATTAGCCAGGCTGGGCAAGGGTCAAGTAAGCATGAAGATGGTCTAAAGCTCCAGCAAATCCTATCCACATCTCCATAGGTCATACAAGGTGAAAAAATGCATAATAGAACTGACAGATCCCAAAGGGACAGCTTCTGGAACTGTTAATGCAAAGTCTAAGTTGTGGCATTTGCAAACAATTTTATCTGCAAAGTGCCTTGCAAATTCATCACAGCAGTCAACTGTATATAGAAAATCCAACTTGCCCCCCCAAGTGACCAAGTGGAGCAGACAACTTGATAATACTTATAGTATTTTTATTCTAGTGTATTAAATAGTGTAATATAGTATATTAAAACATTAAGATTTACACTTAGTACACTTGACACACTTCATGCATTTAAAACTTCTGCACAAATTCACAGTATTAATATTTATTGTTTTTATACTTTTTATACCAGGTATTTAAGAAATGCAGCACTTTACATGTGTTGGATTATGGCAGTTTTTGAAAGTCAAAAGTGTAATGTGTGTTTTATATTTAATGTATAAATCCAGTTAGTCTTTAAAAATGTATATTGAACTTCATGTTTAATTTTCTGGATAAATTGTTTAGTGCGATATTATTACAAATAGTGAACTTGCAAATGGATCCTCTCAAAAAAGATGTACTTTCAAAGCTGCAAAATGGCCAGAGGCCTATGCATCAGAAATGAGTCACAGTTCAGACTGAGGGAAGATTCTTACAGATGAGTAGTGACAGGACATCTGCAGAAGGGTATAAATAGAAATAGCCTGTTTGTGCTGTGAGTTGAAACACATGCCTTAGGTATACAATCAGTGGCGACTCAGATGTGAGGGTGAGAAGACTCTGCTTTCCCTTCCACGGTATTCCATTGCATATTTACACTCATATGAGGAGATGCTAATGAAGCATAAGCTCAGTTGCTAACGTGTCAGATCTGTTATTTTTGTGACATTGTGTTTATGCTCTTTTATAGGTTGTATATCTCTATGTTTTCTTGGTTTTTATGATTGACTAGCGAAAGGCGTACCCGCGTTGCGGGTGTAACCTCCCCAGACAACATCATCCACAGCGCATCAACAACCCATGCACAACCTACCGCCATGTACAACATTCCCCTGTGCACAACTTCTCCCCATGCGCTTAATCCCTCATGCGCAACTTCTCCCCATGCGCAACTTCCCCCCGTGCGCAACTTCCCCCGTGCGCATCGTCCGCCCATGCACAACTTCCCCCCATGCGCAACTTCCCCCATGTGCAACTTCCCGCCATGTGCAACTTCCCGCCATGTGCAACTTCCCGCCATGTGCAACTTCCCCATGCGCATCTTCCCCCATGCGCATCATCCTACCATGCGCATCATCCTACCATGCGCATCATCCCACCATGCGCATCATCCCCCATGCGCATCATCCCCATGCACAACTTCCCCTATGCGCAACTTCCCTCCTTGCGCAACTTTCCTACATGCGCACCATCCCCCATGTGCAACTTAACTACATGCACAACTTCCCTCCATGCGCAACTCCCCCCATGCGCATCGTCCCCCCATGCGCATCATCCCCCCATGCGCATCGTCCCCCCATGCGCATTGTCCCGCCATGCGCATTGTCCCACCTTGCGCATCATCTCCCATGCGCAACTTCCCCCATGCGCAGTTTTCCTCCATGCGCATCATCCCCCATGTGCAACTTCCCCCATGTGCAACTTTCCTACATGCGCAACTTCCCTCATGCACAACTTCCCTCCATGCGCAACTTTCCTACATGCGCACCATCCCCCATGTGCAACTTTCCTACATGCGCATCATCCCCCCATGCACAACTTCCCCCATGCGCAACTTCCCCCATGCGCAACTTCCCCCATGTGCAACTTTCCTACATGCACACCATCCCCCCATGTGCAACTTCCCCCCATGCGCAACTTCCCCCCATGCTCATCATCCCCATGCGCAACTTCCCCCATGCGCAACTTCCCCATGCGCATCATCCCCCATGCGCATCATCCCCCATGCGCAACTCCCCCCATGCGCAACTCCCCCCCATGCACATCATCCCCCCATACGCAACTTCCCCCCATGCGCAACTTCCCCCATGCGCAACTTCCCCCCATGCGCAACTTCCCCCCATGCGCATCATCTCCCATGTGCAACTTTCCTACATGCGCATCATCCCCATGTGCAACTTTCCTACATGCGCAACTTCCCCCATGTGCAACTTCCCCCCATGCGCAACTTCCCCCATGCGCAACTTCCCCCCATGCGCATCATCTCCCATGTGCAACTTTCCTACATGCGCATCATCCCCATGTGCAACTTTCCTACATGTGCAACTTCCCCCCATGCGCAACTTCCCCTCATGCGCAACTTCCCCTCATGCGCAACTTCCCCCCATGCGCAACTTCCCCCCATGCGCAACTTCCCCCATGCGCATCATACCCTATGTGCATCATCTCCCATGCGCAACTTTCCCCCATGCGCAACTTTCCCCCATGCGCAACTTCCCCCATACGCATCATCCCCCTTGCGCAACTTCCCCCCATGCGCAACTTTCCTACATGCGCAACTTTTCTACATGCGCAACTTCCCCCATGCGCAACTTTCCTACATGCGCATCATCCCCCATGCGCAGCATCCTCTCCAGTGCAACCTCTTCCTCCTAACAACATCCCCCCAGTGCACCAGGCACTGAGCACCAAACTGGCTGGATGTTGGTCAGTCTCCCATGTTAAGTATAGGACAGAAACACGTTGCCCCCTTTTCAGCCCCTGAAGGGTTAATTTCTCCAGATGGTTCTTGGTGGGAGTTCAGGTGACAGAAGGAACTCCCAGAATTCCATGCTTCAGGCCCAGCAGTTGGGGCGGAATGTTGCTGAGTCAGCAATTCTCAATGCAAAGTATAGGGAGGAAAACGCGTTGCGCCCCTTTTCACCCCCTTCCGGTTGGAATTTCCGAAAACCGGTTCTTAGTGCACCCCTCTGTCACGGAAGCAACACCCACCCCAATTTTCACGCTTCTAGGCCCAGCGGTTTTGGCAGGGCGGTGATGAGTCAGTGAGTCAGTCAGTGAGTCAGTGACTTTTCTCTTTTATATATATAGATTATTCTACTCATTGTTTTGGTTCTTTGTCTACTCATTTTTTTTACCTCAGCAGTTCCCAATTTTAATAGGATTGAGATCCATCATGGTGGGCTGTGGTGCTCCTGCTAATGCTGGGAAGGACATTTCTGGGTCACGCCAGCTCAGCAACCCACTTTATAGGCCTCCAAAGGGTTCAGAGTGGCCCAAAAATACCTCTGAAAACTACTTCTAGTTTTCAGAAGTTGTCTCCAAAAAGAGAAAGTGGCTTTCAGATGCTTCTTTGCACCATTCCGAGGTTTGTGGGGGCCACAGCCTCAATGACGGGGAAGAAACCTCTAATAGTTGGGATGTAGGGAATAGTAGAGTTTTATGGTGTATGCTTTAGATTGTGGAAGTTAATATTATTTTCCCCTTGGCTGTTTTGAAGTAATTGAGAAATAAGTTGGCACCAGCACACTCTGGTGTCTGCTGTTCAGTTGTGACAAACTGGATTAAAGTACAGGGCATGTGCCCATCAATACACCTTGAAGAGTAAATACCTTTTGAAATGATTGTTTTTTATCTAAATATTTCTCCTTCTTGGATCATAAAGAATAATGAGGACTGTATTTTTTACTTTGGATAGGCACAGTCATTAGCCTCTTCCTTGTCAACACGGCAGCTCTTGAGAATTTGTCGGCGACTGTCTTGTTACCCAGATGAAAGCCTCTATCATGCTGTCGATAAAGCTTGCCTTTCCAGGTACACAGATTTTGAGACTGAAGGATGCCAATGATAGATTTTATATTACTTAGGCATTAGAAAGGTATGTTATGAAGCATTTAATTCCTTAATTCCCATCACTTAAATTACAGTATTCCAAGCCCTAACCTCCTGTGGATATACATATCCATGGATACTGGAGTCTGAAAAACCATTGAAAATGGTTTTCTAATTTTCATTTCAAAAATAATTTTTCAATGATTTTTCACTGAAAACCATACTGGAGTCTGAAATATCCACGGATACTGGAATCTGAAAACGGAAAACCATTTTTAAAAGTAAAAATGAGTACGAATGTTCCATGAAAAATGCCATTTACAGGGCTCTGGAGCCGACTTCTGAGTGATTTCTAAAGTACTTCTGGGTCATGGCTTCCTTTATTTCTTAGCCACTGACTGACTGCAGCACCAACTGTTGCTGGCCTCCCTATCAGCTCCTTTCACCTCCTGGCTACCACAACATGCTATATGACGATGGCTCTTACCAGGGCAGTGCATGGGCTGCATCGCTGTCCGGTAATAGGATTGGTCTGTCAGGCTGCAACCCTATATACACTACTTGGAAGCAAGTTCCATTGAACTCTGTCAGACTTTCTTCTGAGTACAAATGGCTAGGATTACCCTTTTGCACATGGTGCATAATGTGGGCATCTTGAGCTAGGAATAATTCTTCTGTAGTAGAGTTTCTAATTTATATATTTGAGTCATAAAAGATCAATTGCATGTCTGAAATTATAGTAGCCGTACAAATGCTAGCAGTATTCAGGGGCTGAAAAAAATCTCAGGTCAGATCTGCTTTATTGGATAACTTTTTTGGAAAATAATCATTCCACTTTCCTCCTCTCATTAGATTTTTACCCAGTCTTGCAAGATCTGCTTTACATAAAAATCTGCTTGACTCTGGAATTGAAACAAGCTTGGATATGAACAAAATGGAGGAAAAAGACTATAGTTGTAAGCTGCTATTTTTCCTTCTTCTGTTGAAGTGAAATGTCAGAATAAACACATGTGAAAGCTCTTTTGCTATGCTTTTAAAGCGGAATGCATAACCTCAAGTGAAAAATAATGCTTAATCTTCCATTGTTCAAAGTGCATGCAGGCTAAAATTGGCTAAAGTGCACAATAGGAAGCTTTTTGTAAAGGGCAAGCACAATTTAAAGAAGTATCAGGTTCTAATCTCTAAATTCTTCAAAGGTACTCCTTGGCCTTCTAAGTGCTGCATAGGTTTTTTATGAATTTGGTGCTCTTCTACTCCCCAAGGAACATATGTACCTTTAATTTCCTTTGCTTCAGAACAGAGGCAAAGCTTGGAAAAAGTCCAAGTCAACTCTGTATGTGCTCAGAACTCAACTACATATGTTTAGGACTATAGCCTACATTGGAAGGTTTGGGTTATTGCTAATTTTCATCTATACCAGAGGTCTCTAAACTTTATGGCAGGAGGACTACAATGTCTTTCTGATACTATGTTGGAGGACAGAAGAAAAAAACAATTGATTTTCATAAATAAGCACTTTTCATACAGAGAAAAGAGTTGTAAGCAGCCTTCCCCAGTCCGGTAACTGGTACTGATACTGATAACATCTTTTGTTCACTGTATCTGTGATTTTGACCTTAACAAAAACCAGAATGATATGGAGCACTATGTTTGCGAGTGAAACGTTAACTTTTAATCTATTTGAAACATTCAGGTGAGATCAATTCAGGAGTCCTGAGAATTGGGACTGTCACTATCCCAGTTTACAATACTTATGAGACAATGAAAGTACCTGATGTTCTCTTCTATGAAAATGCCCAGGTTAGTTCTGATCTCCACTGGACCGTTGCAGTCCAGTGATTTATAATACAGTGCTGTTTACATGTTCATTCGTTAAGTAATAACATGGGTTGGAAGTGAGAACCTTTAAGTCGATGATTCAAGAGGAGATTTAAAGACAAGAACAAAATGATATTTCTATCTCGCGAAGTAATGGTGATAATCTCAGTGTGTCACATTGAAGCCTTAGATGCGAAAAGAAGATCCTGATGATAATGAGTGCAGTAATTTTTGCTATTGCACTTGTGAAAAGAGGCAAGACAATTCCAAAGATGATTCGTTTTCAAGATCTGCCAGTTGTTTTGAAACTCCCATGCTTTTTTCTTCTAAGCAAGAAACTTATTCCTGAGTTTTGACACTGACATCAATTTTAGTAAATATTTTATTCAAACATCAATTTTATTAAATATTTCTGCAAAGCTGAATTGATGTAATTAAAGTACATAAGCCCTACTTAAATCAGTGTAAATTGTGTCATTTTACAGCCAGTGCTGTAAAAGTATTGTGATAGACTATGGCCCTGGCATCAAGCATCTTTCAGTATTTGAGCTCTTTTTACTTGTGGTTGAGCTGGGAACAAGGAAGACTCCTGATTGAGAAGGAGTCAATCAGTCCTGATATATGCTTACTGGGATTAAATGCAGCATTTGCAGGTAGCCATCTTCATTCAGCACACATATCACTCCCTTATAACACATACACTTTATACATGAACATACTGATAATGTTGATCATATCGAAAGTCCAAAGTACTTTAGAATTAGTTGACCATCTGGTTCAGTAGTTCAGTAGTTCAGTTCTTTTGGTATCACTTATTGGCACTGAATTACTGGCATTGTTGGCCCTTTTCTGAACTGTTCTGCACTTTTCATAAAGTTCTTTGTATGTGTAGTATTGCAGTAAAACTGTTTCAGGGTGACTAAGCACTAACTTATTTTCTTACAAGTCCCACAAAATGGTTTTCTTTTCTCTCTAGCACATGATGGTGATGGAAGATATGTTAAAAGACTTTTTGCTTGGAGAGCACCTTCTGTTGGTTGGCAACCAGGTAAGAGCAATCAAATTATTTTTGCTTATATATGCATTTGTTGTATTCCTTGAAATGTAGCAAATAATAATAATAATAATAATAATAATAATAATAATAATAATAATAATAATAATAATAATAATTAATAAAAACATTCATTTAGTGCTTCCTGAGAGTTCAGAGCACTTCCCATATAGTCCTAAAACAACACTGAATATTATTAATCCCGTGATGAAAGGAGAGAGCACCACATCCCTTATTTCAGTCAGAATTTCAACCTGACTTTCTGATGTATTGGAGAATTGCAGTAGGCTGTCATCATATTAGGATGTTTTGGAGCCAAAAAAAGAGGATCCAGAAGGATGTCCAATTCCCCCTCCCCAGCTTACTGTCCCCATTAATGTCTGGTCCACTAGTCTCTCTGTAGCACTGGTTACATTACGTTGAGGTTGCAAACAACCAGTTAATGGTAAAGTATAAAAAGGATTTTATTCAAAAATAAAATCCTGTTGTGGAACTGATGTGGATGGGGTGTAAAGCACATGTAGTCAAGGTCAGAAAAAAAGCAACCTGCATAAAACAATAAACATTAACATATCTAGCTAAAATATTCCTAGCTACAATTTATGTGAGATGTAGAGCACAATCCTAACCATGTCTACTCAAAAGTAAGCCTTATTGTATTCAGTGGTTCTTACTACCATAAAAGTGTCTTAAGGATTGCAGCCAATCCTTGACTTTCATGTTGTCTTGACTTTCATGTTGTCTTTCATCTTTCAATAAAGGGAGAGTATCACTTCAAACTATAGTGAAAGAGAACTCTCCAGGTTTACGCTACATTAACCCTGAGAGAAGCAAAGAGCACAGAATATCTTTTGGCTTAACTTTAGATAATTCAATTGTTTCTCAATTTAGCCACATTGGTCAGGGCATAGTGAGGTGAACGTCCTTACCCCTGGCCTCTGCTAAGGGTACAATTTGGACTTAGTGGAGCTAGATGCCATCTGAAATGAATTCAGGACACAATTCTAACCAAATTTTCAATACTGGTATATCAGTGCCAGTGGAGCATATACCAGTGGAGCATGCTGGGAGAAGTCATAGGCCTTTTCAACGTAAGGAAATGTTTGTTCCCTTGCCTTAGAGTTGCATTATCTTTTGCTAGGTGCTGGAAATTTAGTTAGGATTGTGCCCTTAATCTACTTACAGCAGGCGTCCGTCAGTCTTGGAAGACTATGGTATCATGCTTGGCGCTGCATACACTGCATGCGAAGCATGAAAGCCTGGGTTGGATTTTTTATGGAGGATAGGCTGTTACCTCCATAACATTACACACGCAGGAAATCCCCCCTCTCCACACCACTGAATCACACCAATGGAAAGGCAGAGCCAATATGATTGGATCCACCTGGTGTCGCAGAGCTGGGCTAAGGACAGGAGCTCACCCTATCTTGTGGGGCCAACCCGGGTCTTGAACCCTGGCCTGCTGGTTAACAAGCATAGTGTCTTAGCCACCTGCGCCACCCACAGCCTGTTTTCCAAACTGTTTTCAAAGCTTTTCAAATCCTTGAGGTTCCTTAGACCACTTCAGGGGTCTCCATGAGCAAACTAGAAATATATGTCATCTGCTGGGAAATGGTGAAAATAGAGATTTTGTTTGCTAAACCAGAAGTGGGTCATGATTATGTACATATGTTTTTACTATTTCCAAGTTTGGGGAGTCCTGCAGCATCCCTAGCAGGGCTCCCCAGACCCTCTGGACCCTTGCAGGAGTCAAAGTATCCTCTACATCTTCAGCGAGGAATATCTTCTTTACAACCTGTTACGTCTTGCATTGGTTTAGCATTTTATTTTGCATGATTTTTTTGCTGGAGTTATTTTTGGGGCTGTTCCACAGTGAACGAAGCACAGAAGCTTGTGCTTATTGGCAAATGATGTTTTATGTGGCCATCTGTTACATAAAAATGCAAATATATTGCTTATGCAATAATAGACATATTTACAGTAAATCTCATTACACTTGGAAGTCTGACTTCTAAGCAAACCTGTTAATGATAACATAAATGTTCTATTTAGAATACAATCCTAACCATGTCTACTCAAAAGTAATCCCCATTTTGTTCAATGGGTCTTACTCCCAGGAAAGTGTCTTTAGGATTGCAGCCACTAGTTAGGCTGCTGAGACTGGGCAGCACCATTAATGGGTTTCATATGTAACAGATGTTGGTTCATATGGCTCTAACACTGTTTGTGCTATTTTATAATAACTTAACATATTTTATTGGAATTTAATAATCTGCTAGAAATGCAGTTAAATAGTAGTCCAGTGGTTAGTCTTTGTATTAAATTGTGCTATAATGTTTTTGTTCTGACATTGTCCAGAACTTACCCTACAATCCATAGTAACTACGGGAGCACACAAGAGACATTACGTGTACCCGTAGTTACTACACCACCTAGTGAAAACCTATGGGAAATTCATATTGCAATCCAGAGCAAATTGTTCTTACATCGGAGCAAGGACTCTCCGTAGTTACTCTGGATTGTGCCCTTAATGTTTATCGGACTTCTTTGCATCTGAGTGTGACAGATGAAATCTCCCTAGTTGAATGGGGGGAGGAAGCCAGATCCCTGAGCATTTTGGAAAGACCAGCAGGGTGGAAATGAAATATGGAAATAATCACCTTTTTCATAAAGCCTATGAAACCACACTGGCAGCCTGAAATATATACAAGGATGATCAATATCATATACTCTCTATTGAGAAAAACTTACATAGTGCTTTTCAACAAAAAAAAATTCATAGTCTCAGCATTATCCACAAACAAAAGAAATAACTGAAACCCCTATGTCAATACCATGAGGTGACAGTCGATGATTGTATAGTCTGTGTCCAACAGTCTGTCTTTCTTCAAATTGACTTCTTCTGCACCAAGAATAAAAAGCTTGCTTTTAGGCTGGGCCTGGTAACCTGATGAGAAAAAGAGCAAGTATGTCTGGCAAGATTTACTTTTAACAAATCCATGTTTGCTTCTAGTAATCGTGCACTGATACCAAGATATGTTCAGATGGAATGTTTTATAATTAGAGCCAGGTGGTAAAAATTGCTGTTATCGCAAACGAAGAAGAGGGAGAATTCATGCCCCTCTTTTGATGTCCAATGAGCTCATTCCTCACCCTACATGAAGAGAGTGAATAATGATTTTTTTAAAATATGACATCTTTTTCACATTTAATTTGACCAGTAGCCTAATTTTAAATGGCTTTTCAGCCCCACTTGTAAGGAATGCAGAATCTCTGCCTTTAAATCTAGGAAGGGATTTATTATCCATCTCTTTCTGCAGTGGGGAAAGGGCGGCTAAGTGCTATATTATCAGAAGGATTTACCTTTTCAGATCGTCAGAAGTGTTATTCATCACACATATTGACTCCCTCATATGTGTTCAACCTCCTTAGTAAAAGTTGATGCTATCTAGAAGTAAGAGCTCTCTAGTTAATAGTAAGAGCTCTCTAGTTACTCTTATGTAACTGGAGCACAATATATAAAATTATGTCCCTTACGTGGTCCCGTAGTTACTCTGGATTGTAGGGTTAGTGGTAGTTGCCTCTTGAATCAGAAGAGTAAACAGTAGTCCTTTCCCCTAAAATTCCTCCCACCATATACTGTATACATATATGGCTTCCTGTACCATAAGCCATTTCGATGCTTAGTTTCGCAAAAGGAAGGAACCTTTACTAATAGGTTTCTACTAATGGCACTTTCTAACTGTTATTAAATTTGAATGTGCTCTGTTAATGTAAAAACTGTGACTTCTGTTTTTACAGGGTGTAGGAAAAAACAAGGTTGTTGACAGATTCCTTCACTTGTTAAATAGACCAAGAGAATATTTGCAACTGCATAGGTAAGCAATTCTTTGTAATTCTTTCTGGGTGCAATCATAACAATTTTAGGCTGGCCTAACTCACCTGGCATTTCTTCCCATGATGGTGTGGGGAGGATGACGCATACCTGTGCACTGGCCTAACTCACCAAGGAGTGGGTGCAGATGTGCCTTACAGTACTTTTGTGGCACCCCAGTTCAGCACAGGACTTATGCCAGGGCTTGGGCTAGCCTACCTAGAGATCAGGATTGCAACCTTAGCTGCTTTTTTTCTTTTGTTCTATTAATTACATTAGATTTTTCAGCACCCAGCTAGGGAAATGTTGTGAACTTTCTAAATACATTTGGAAATGGGGGACCGTAGTGACATAATCCAAGCCATCTGGGGATTCCCTTTTTTGCTTATTTATTTCTATGACATAGGCCCTGTGAGTCTAGAATTAAAAAAAATTTAGTACACATGGAAAAGGAGGCCCTGTTCATACTTCACATTAAAAAAGACAAGGTTTCTCCTCCCTATCTCCCTGGTTTTTAGGGTTCACCAAGCTACATATTTTCCCAGAACAAGGTAAATGAGCTTTCTCAAGCAAATCTTTGTTACTACTATGAACCATTCAAAGAAAGGGATGAAGGAAGGAAGGATTAGGAGGAGGAATTAGGGAGGATTAGGAGGAATTGGTCATGTATGTATCCCAAATAGCCTACATCTGAAGGAAGCCCTAACTGCTTCTAAAATAGTGAGAAACTATTCACATCTTGTAGATTTACCCTCAGGGATGTTCTCTGAAACTAAGCTGTCTTTCTGCTTTTTCATTTTATTTCAGGATAATTATTTTTCATAAAACAGAGTTCTTTTCTTTCACTGAGTATAACATGACTCCCCTATGTTTGTGTTTTTAATCTTAGAGACACAACAGTACAAAGTCTGACACTGCAGCCTTCTGTTAAAGATGGCCTTATTGAATATGAGGATTCTCCATTGGTAAGTCACCTCTGGTTATGATCGACACAAATAATTATTTTTCTTTTAGTTCTCATGAATTCAAAATCTAGTTAAGCCATTTCTACCTGGCATTTTAATATATGTAACAGATACCAAAGGTACAATGTTTACTAGATGTGCAACTGGGATCAGCTGTGGGCTCAGCAGAAATGGATTAATTTTTTAAGGAAGCCAATGTCCTGAAATATTCTTCTTTCTCTTTTTTTAAATTCCAACACATGCATTAACATGGATGTTATGCACTTCCTCCTGGCTTGGCCTAGCAAAATTATGTTGCATCCATTTCATCCAACAAAAGAAGCTAAAATATCTCTTTGTTTTTTTATTCTTGTAGTTTATTATGAAATTTATTCAGCTACAAGAACAAGTTCCTATTCAAAGGTTGCAGGGCTAAATTGCAATGCGGATTCTTGAATTATCAGTTACCATTTTGAACTAAATATTGCAGTTTGCAGATTTAAGTCATAGTGGAAATGAGCTTGCATGCATGTGCATGTACCGATATTGAATGAATATGTTCTAATGAGTACCTGAAATGTGAACCTTTGCTTGTGCCGTAAAGGCTATTATTTGGAGAGGGGATTACATTTCTGCTTTGTATGATGTGATGTACGTAAAGTACATTTCCCTGCCCAGAAATAATGGTTCACAGTGGGCACAATCCTAACCAGTTTAGGCCAGCACAAGAAAAAAAACTCACCTGCTCCTTGTTCCCATGGTGGCGGGGGGGGGGGGGGGAGGCAGGTGCATGTCTGTGTACTGGCCTAACCGCTTCCTAACCAACCAGGAGTGGCGCAGAAGTGCTTATGGCACTTTTGTGACAATCCCAGGCCAGCATAGGAATTGTGCTAGGACTTAGGCTGGCCTAACTGGGAGTTAGGATTGTAGTCTTGAGATCATAGTGATCTTCTCCCTCTCCTTGTGTTTTGGATGCAACTGTTTAACTTTAAATTGACACTGAAGTGCTTGCAGAATTAATAACACTGTTTCTTATTTGCATTTGTACTGTTTCTTATTAAATTGCCACTGAAGAGCTTGCAGAGTTAATAACACTGTAACTTATTTCTTAATTGCCACTTATTTGTATCTAAAAATTTTTTCAGGTGAAAGCTGTCAAGATGGGACACATACTAGTAATTGATGAGGCAGACAAGGCACCAACAAATGTTACTTGTATTTTAAAAACTTTAGTGGAAAGTGGAGAAATGATTTTATCAGATGGGAGGCGCCTTGTTGCCAGTAAGTAGGCCCAGAACCTTTCAGTAGTTGCATTTGTGGCAAATCGATATGCTATGAATAGTTAAAATATGTCAAAAATAAATATGCTGTGAATAGGTTACATAGCTAGAAATTGCCTTCTCTGTCCTGTTTTTGAAAGTATTAGGCTTGGATTTCCTTCTTGGTGTATTAATTGATATTTATAATAATTCAGTAAAAGGCGACTCAAAACTTAAAAGTATTATTTATACACAGTATCCAGATTCAGCCAAGACAGTAATAATAGTTATTATTATACAATGAAAAGTTATTTCCTTAGGAAACATGTTTTTATTTAGACTATTTAGCTGAATGATCCTCAAGTTACAACAGATTGAAATCACTCCCCAGCACGCTGTCATCCCATCACCAAAAGATATGCATACACAACCAGCTGTCTTTAGCCCTTTTGATAGGCCAGAAAGTGTTTATTTTCTGTTATCAGTGGGGGTTTTCTTTCCTCCTACAAACAGTGCCAGCACACAGGAGTGTTGGGAGCTCTACTGATGCTTCGACAGAGGTCCGCAAGACCCTGAAACTTAAAAAGCTATCAGAACCAGCTCACGGTTTTTGATCGTGAATCCAAAAATGGGTTCCAGTCAGTTTTAGGTTTTTGTGTGTTGGGATGCACTATGTCACACCCCACCAGATACTGGCACCAGATGCTTGTAGGAGGTAAGCAAACCTCCATTTTGTTCCTGGTAGCAGTGCACTCTGGGGTTCACGTGGCTGCCTTCCCCTCCCTCCCATCCCTTAAAAGGACACAAAGGCTGGGGCTGTCATAAACCAGCAGTTTGAGAACCATTGCAAAGACCACTGAATAATTTTTTGTTTTGCATCAAGGCCTCCAGCCACAGTGAAAAATAGCAAAACTGTTACCAAGGGTGGGGGGGGGGGGGAAGGTTGGGATTTTAGGCACTGGATGTGGGAGAGTCTCTCAAAAGCTGTGAATGCAGCATTCTTTATTTTAAAACAGTTTGTTGAAAATTGGGCTTTTGCAAAATGGCAAAAAAAATTTCTTTGCACAACTTTGTGCTTTGGTAATGATGTAAATTGAGCTCCAGATATTTTCGGACAAATGTTGTTTTTGCTACTGTGTAGGAAAAGAGGAAAACATATAGTACATTGGATTTCATATTTGCATACACACAGGACAATACAGGAATACAAATGCTCATTTGTAATCACTTTTACCCTTATAAAATTGAAACTGTTAATTGAAAATTTTTATCTTTTTTTTTTAGATCCTGCTAGTGTAAGTGGGAGAGAAAATATCATACAAATTCATCCAGATTTTAGGATGATAGTTTTAGCGAACAGACCTGGATTTCCTTTTTTGGGTAATGATTTTTTTGGAACACTAGGTAAGCTCAGCATTTTATAAAATGCTATACTGTATTTTGTACAAAACTTAGAGCGCAATCCAGAGTAACTACAGGGAGTCCTTGCTCCAGTGTAAGAACAATTTACTCTGGATTGCAGTATGAATTTCTCATAGGTTTTCACTAGGTGTGCAGTATATTGCAATATGCAATATTCAAATATTGCAGTATGAGAAAATGCAATATTTTCTCATATTGCAATGAGAAATTCATATTGCAATGTCTCTTACATACACCCATAGTTGCTCTGGATTGTAGGGTTAGAGCCCAATTCTGTGCATGTCTAATCAGAAGCAAGTCACTTATTAATCAATAGTGCTTACTATTAAGTAAATGTGGAGAGGTTTGAAGGCTCAGTATAACAGAATTTGTTCTCCTAATTGGAAAGTCATAAAGGAAGAAATTTACATTTTTAAAGTTAATTAACTGTTTCAGTTAGACTTTTGAAGTCATATAATCACTATCAAATCCTGAGCCTCATGTTGAGCCTTGTGACTCAACATGTGCCAGCTCTGGAGCTGGTGCAGAACTGAGTACCCCTATTGTTTGGGCTATTCTTCTTACTTGGGAGAAAAGAAACAGAAGTCCCTTCTCCTAAGGAGATGGTGGTAGCTCCTTGGCATGGTGGATGCTGTGGCAGCTGAATTGCAGCATCCCAGTGCAGTTCAGGATTGGGCTGTTAATGTCATTAGATACTATTATATTCACATAACTCTCTGTTTCTCTCCTGTTGTTTTAGGAGATATTTTTAGCTGCCATGCAGTTGATAATCCTAAACCAGATTCAGAAATTGCAATGCTTCGACAGTATGGGCCTCAGGTTCCTGAATCAGTTTTAGAGAAACTGGTGGCTGCTTTTGGAGAGCTAAGAAGCTTAGCTGACCAAGGAATTATCAATTATCCTTATTCAACTAGAGAAGTAGTGAATATTGTAAAGCATTTGCAGGTACAGTATATATATATATTCCAGATATTGGTGCCAGTACAGGCACACATGGACAAAATAAGTGGCATGATGATCAGCACAGGGCTGGAGTGTATGGGGTGGAGTCTTGACAGGGACAAGAGGGGGAGAGTCAGGCCTGGAAGAGGGTGGGATTGTCATTGGAAGAGGATACCATGAACCTGATTCATCAACAGAGATGCATGTGGACTTGCATCTGTGTATAATTTGTGCAGATCCAAGTAGACCAATTGCATGGGCTGGGGCAAGACTTTGAGTGTTGTCTTTCCTTGTGACCTCAACCCTGCAGAATTCCCCCACAAGGTATAGAGCAAGCTATGCTGGTCTCATTACTTTCATTCAGGGAATTCCATTAGGATTGGATGGCCCATGTAACATATTTTACATTAGGAGAGATAATATTGCCTCTCAAGCACCACTTTGGGAAAGATTATAGCTAGTTCTAGACATTAATTTGCAGTCCTAGTCAAGTGTCTGACTACTGCTGAACTTGGTGCTGCTTCTCAGCTAAGGTCCTTTTGAAAGATATTTTAAAGCAGCTCCCAAACACTCCTGCTGATAATATCACCACTCACCACTTTAGGAGCAATCCTGGAGCTCTTCTTCCTCATTACAACACCCCTGAGTACTTCAGTGATGATAAACCCATGACATGTGTAAAAAGGGATGCACAGTGATGTTATGTGTGACATACTAATGATCACCATCATCCTACAGCAACTGGGTTTTTGTGTAATTATTTGGCTTTGATATAGCACCACACGAGTGGACTGTGTTTTTAAAATAAATGAATCTACTAGACCTACAGCCCAGTTCAATGTACGTTTATTCAGCAGTTCCATTATATTCAGTAGGGGTTTCTCCTGGATAAGTGTGTAAAGGATTGCAACCCTAAGGTGACAGCAGTTCTGTAAAATCTTAGGCAGAGATCCATTTTAAGCCTGTAATTTTGTTATTTGATGAAAATGATACATGGACAGGACATGAAAATGATACAGGTAGTATTTCAGACTTCCATTTCAATCCAAAGATGCTTGTGTTCAAGGGAATTCTGATATACGAGAACATACAGACTCTAATTTTGGGGGCACTTTGCATCTTAAACATAGTATTGCAAAGAATGGAGAACCCTGTGCTGAAGATATTAATATATGCAGAATTCAAATATTTGTTTCACTGTCTACAAGCTAATGTAACTTTCAGTTTGATTTCTTATATTTTTTTCCCTCTGCAGAAGTTTCCAACAGAAGGACTTGCAAATGTTGTTCGAAATGTCTTTGATTTTGACTCCTACAATAAAGAAATGTGTGAAATTTTAATTAGGACTTTGCACAAACATGGAATACCAATTGGAGCAAAACCTACCAGTATACAGCTGGCCAAGGAGTAAGGCTAACATATATCCCATATTGCTGCTAGTTTTAAGGTCACCCTGGAATACTTGATGAAGATAGGCTCTGATGTGTTAATGCAGTGTTATTTTCATTTATACATATTCAACACAATTGTGTATAAATCGTGGAAGTTTTTATAAAATGAATTTTGATTATTTGTATGAACAAATATAGCAGAATAAAGGAAAATATTAATATTTAAATAATCCAAAAGTCATAGATGAAGTTGTATTCTTTCTGAAGGATTTAAATCTAGCACTGCTTTTGGGATGCTCAGATGGCAGCAGCAACTAGGTTTTTGCTATCTTAGGCTGGTGGGTCCCCCAGTGACTTAGTGGTTAAAAGAACTGTGCCTGCCCATCTGAAGATCGGCAGGTCAGTAGTTCAAGACCCGAGTAATCAGCCCAATATTTTTCCAGCTATACTGGCTGCTTTTTTTGTCCTTGGCTAAATTTAAGAAATTGAGTGCAGTGGCTCAGTGGTTAAGATACTTGGGCTGCAATCCTAAAGACACATTCCTGGCAGTAAGACCCATTGAACACAATGGGGCTTACTTTTGAGTAGGCATGGTTAGGATTGTGCTCCCACTTGTCAACCAGAAGGCAAGTCAACACCCTACTACCACATGATGGAATGATCTTCCATTGCATATCCCAACTCCTGCCAGCCTAGCAGTTTGAACCCTAGCCGTTGCCTGAGCTGTATATTTTCTGCAACTGACTGAAGTAATAATAACAAATTATCCCACCTCAATAACCTTGTTTTGGAAAGAAGCACCACCCTTGCCCTTAGTCAGTATTGTACTATTGTTTCATTATTTGGTTAGGGGGAAATGTTTCTTCATAGCATCAGACAAGTCCTTCAGATAAAAGGATCTCATTTCTTCTCATGCCCACTGTTGCTGGACCCCTATGGTTACTTGGAAAAAAGCACTTTTCACACATACTTGGAGTATCTTTGTTATTAATGTCATTGTAGTGCAATGGGCATGTAAGCATGGCAGGGAACAGCATTCCATGCACTTTGGCCTTTAGTTATGCTGGCTACATGACCACAGAAGTGTCTAGGGGCAACGCTGACTCTTCAGCTCTGAAACAGATAGAGCACAGCCCCCTAGAATCACACAATTGAGTAGGGAAAACTTTACCTTTTTAAATTCAAAATGTCTTTATAATGACCTGCATGCTGTCTGTAACACTATTCCAGAGCTGCCTCTAAATAAATCTCCCAGATGTGGACAATATTGAGAAAAGGAGAAAAGAGATTGACTGATTTATAGTGGTAGTTCTCTGAGTGTCTTCTATGTGGTTATGTTTCCTACCTACCTTTCCCATGAAAAGTCTCAAGTCTCTAGTGGCTAGGAGGAAACTGAGTGTTGATGGATGTTCAGTATGAATCAGTTAGGAGGAGAAGGAAGGTGTGATAGTGTTTTGAATAGAGGGTCTACCAATGTGTGCTCCCACATCTGTGACTGCTGAAGACATTCAGAGAACATCAGGTACACAGGTAAGTGCGACCCTGTTATCTTAGCTGTATATTTTCTGCCACTGACTGAAATAACAATAAAAATTATCTCATCTCAGTAATCATGTCATGGAAAGAAGAGCCATTCTTGCCCCTAGTCAACATTGTACTGTTGTTTCATTATTTGGTTCGGTGGGAAATGCTTCTTCATAGCATCAGACAAGTACCCTCAGACAAAAGAATCTCATTACTTCTCATGCCCACTGTTACTATACCCCTATGGTTACTTGAAAAAAACACTTTTCACACATTCTCAGAGTACCTTTGTTATTACTGTCAATGTAGAGAATGCTCCTTTGCCTCTTCTTTAACTGGTAGTGAGAGTACTTTAAATTCCATCAGAATTAATGAGACTTCAAAGAAAATACATTTAGGATATCATTATTTCTTGTTCACAAAACTCTTAGGACAAATGTTGCTATTTATTTGCTCCCATATTGTTCTGAGTACTAAAATCTGATTCAAAAATGGAAGTCTATCAGGTTTGTTAGCTGTAGAAAGTTCATCATCCAGGTTGTAAGTTACCTTTTATCCCTGACTAGTTTTTGATATATGCCCAAACAAGTAATTTTTCCCATACACATTTTATGTCCCTGACCATTGTTAGAAGCTCAAAAAGCACTGATCACTTTTCACTGGATTGTGTCCCACCAATTTGAGAACCATTGGGCTAATGAATTGTTCCAAATAATACATGTGGACTGCTGCGACTATCAGAATAATATTTATTTGTATTTATTTACTGCATTTTAATCTTCCCTTTCTCCCTCCTGATGAGACCTAAAGCAGCTAGTATTTTTTTTCTCATTTGCGCTTCTCTCTGGTCTTTCTTGGAAGACCTCCTCTTCAAACTGTTTTATAAGATTCCTTAATATACTCTAGCATTTTGTTGTATTTATATTCTTTAGATTTCCTTGATAGTTGTTATATAGTCAGTCCTTGGATAGTTTCCTCATTTGAATAGTACTGTAAGTATCAGAAGATAATTAATACTGCATGGACCATTTGAAATTTCAACAATTTTCTGGTAGAACATCCTTTATCAATGGGATATGTCTTTGTATTGTGATTCCAATTCAATAACCTTTATTGACATATTGTGATTATAACCCTACAAGCCAGAGTAACTACGGGAAGACGTAAGAGGCACTTACTCTGGATTACTCTATGCATTTCCCATAGGTTTTCCATAGGTAGCACCGTAACTACATCGGTGTAAAAGGTCCTGTAGTTACTCTGGATTGTAGCCTAAGACTGCTTATGTTATAGTAGGGTAAAATTGTGACAAGCAAACCACAAGTCTTTCATCTCAGATAAGTATTTTGTTAAGTGATGTCCTACTTAAAATTGGAAAATAAATAACAATGATTTTTTTCTGGTTAGGTTGCCATTGCCAGATCCAACATTTATGGGCTACTGGAATGTCAGCCAATTGGGTAATGCAAGGCAGAAACTCTTTTGCCCAACAGAATCACATCGTATAGCTATAAAGGTATGTGAGTTTTGACAAGCTTAATCCATTTCTTCCTGATTCACAGGTGTAAATATTTTTTCTGTGTTGGTTCAAAAGCACGAAAAAATATTACATTAAAAGATTAAAAATTAATCTAAATTAAAAGACCAAACTGAAGATTTTCTTTTATCTTTAGCTCTGATTTTTATATATCTCAGTTACAAACACTGGTAAAAATAGTTATCTAATATTCTTTTGACTTGATTTTTGAGAATAGATTTTTTAAAATCACCATGCCTGCCCCCACTGCTTATACTACAGTTTTCTATCGCTTTTGCTCTATTTTGCATTAATTTTTTTCCCTCTAGGTAAGGGAAATTCACACACATTTGAGAGGAATACAATTTTTAAATCATGCATATAATTACATAAATTTTCTTGTAAATAAAATGTGTGCAAGTATAGGAGCGCAGAATTTTATATGTAGAATGTATTTTAACTATCGCATGGAAATTTTATAAGAACCTGTGCACAAGAAGTGCTTGTTCTAAAATTGCCATTTGTTGAAATGAGACATCAAAGTTTGATAAACCTTTTCTGAAATATAAAACAGTTATCAGTTCAAGCCTGTCATGAAGATCCCAAGCAAAGCTGTTTTCTAAACCATAACACCTGGGAGCTTAACACAATTAAGCTCTTAGGCATGTCTACTGAGAAGTACAGCTACAGTCCAGAGTAACTACAGAACCTTTTTCACTGAGGTAGTTATGGTGCCACCTATGGGAAACGCATAGAGGAATACAGAGTAAGTGCTTCTTACATCTTCCTGTAGGTAGATGTAGGGGTTTGTCTGGATTGTAGGGGTAAGTCTGGTTGCGCTCAAGTGGGTTTCCTCCTAGAGACGTGTGTATAGGATTGTAGCTTTAACCTGATACAACTCCAGAGTTGTTTACATAGAAATAGAATTCTGTATGTGAAGGCAATATGGATATATATAAATACATATTTTAATATAGATCTCCATCTGCAGAATCATACTCATTTAGATGCTGTTTGAACTGGCTTTTGTATGGGTCATAGAAATGTACCATTCTATCTTGGGGCTAAAAAAAGGAGGGAATCTGATTCAGTGCCATTCATGATCTCACACTCCAATAATTGTGCAATGTTTCTGGTACTGTATGTACATGTGATGCATGTGCAATGCTTAAAAATGAACACAAAACAATGAAATGAATTTTAAGCTGTTGTAAGAGCCTGTGTAACTTCTAAAAGTGTCCAAATTCGTATGTGAACAATTGGAAGGTGGTTTTTCATTCCTATAAATAGCCCTGGTCCCAAAAAAATCATTGCTTTTTAGACCAGCAATAAGTCATATGTTCCTTTTGTTGCATCTTCGCTCTTGTCTTGCCTGTCTTAATTCAGTATTTCTTGGATTGAATGAAAATTTAACATGGTACGGTATTTGAACAGTAAGCTGTGGTCTGACTTCTCCCTAGAAACTCAGTGAAATGTGCTATCCTTAATGATATTACCTATGAAAGTATTTGGTGACTGTGTCTTTATGGTATGTCTCTTGTGGTTTTTTTTTCCAGGGTCCAATGTTCTTAACAATGCAGGCATTTCCATTGGAGAGGCATGAAGCCAGATCCCTGAGTTTTACAGAAGAACTTGCATTTTGGTCACTGCCTTTGAATGAAGTTAATTTAGTGTGTGATGTCGCTGTGGCACAAGGTAGAGATTGTGATGTTGCTATTTGATAAACTGGTGATAATGAGAAACTGCATAAATAATCAACTATCTCTCAGGTCTGCTAGAGCAGAATTTGCTTCCTAGTTAAAAATATTGCCACTTTAGGAAATCCTTTGTATCTCAGCGATGATGGCCTCATGCAGTGATTTTCAATCTTTTTCATCTCATGGCACACTTAATAAGGTACTGACATTGTCAAGGCACACTATCAATTGTTTTTACCATTGACAAGGCACACCAAACTGTTCAAATCCCCCAATTTTCCTATTAATGAATGTCAATCTCCAAATTCCTGTGACACACCTAAGGACTATCAGTTGAAAATTACTGGCCTAATGCCTCAGTGGAATGAAGTTCAGTGCAATGTATCATCTTTTATTACTATCTTTAGTTGACCAAAAGTCATTTTGCACCAGGACACTCACTTTATCCCCTTGTCCCAACAATCTGAACAATCCATTCCTCTAAGTTCACATATACAAAGGAAGAAAGGAAAATATGTGTACAAATTCTGACAAAATTAAAGAGTAATCCAGAGTAACTACAGGACCTTTTACACCGACGTAGTTATGGTGCCACCTATGGGAAATGCATAGAACAATCCAGAGTAAGTACCTCTTACATCTTCCCATAGTCACTTGATTGTAGGGTTAGTCTTTAATTTGGGAAGCGACACAATTATAATGCAATCCTCTATCTACATGGATAAAAGTCCTATTGAGTTATATGGGCCCTACTCCCAAGTAATTGTGCATAGTATTAGGCTTTCAATTGCATAGCTATTCATAGATATTACAAAAAACTAAAAAGACACTTTCCTGGGAGTAAGTCCCATTGAACACACTTTTGAGTAGACATGGTTAGGATTGTGCTGTAAGGCAGACAGTACATGGATATTTTAAATCTGTAACAAAATTTATCTGTTGCACTTTAATAATCTACATCATATTGTACCCTCTGTTTTTATCCAGTATTTCTCTTGAACTTGCATCTGATTTACTTATTGTTTTCCTGCCTTATTTACAGAGACTGATGCTGATAACTGCCTTTATGTGGCTACATGCAATCCTGTGTCCTTATATTTTATGGATATGTCTAGCAAAGATGGATACTATGTAGACTTGTATGATATTTTCCCAAGAACAGTTGGTGGCATATGGCAACCTTTTGTGACGTTGGCACCTTTGGGTAATCCACTCAAAGGCCAAGTAATACTACATGAAGAACAGGTAGAAAACAAGTTTTAGTATCTTCTCAGCATCCTTGTATTTGACCCTACAGACCTGTATTTGACCCTACAGACCTTATGCTGGGCATATTGCATGTGTTTTTCATTGGGGAAAGAAACCACAATCTTCTACATCTTAAAAGCAAGTGATCCTTAACTTAACAAGATTTGCGGACTTGTCTTAATACAGGTCTCAACCAAAATCTGGAGGGCCTTCCTGAACTGCCAAGATACTACTAGAAGTGCCTTTTGTCCTGAGATACAAGAAGGTTGTGTGCAGCTTCTGCACTAGGAAGGTCTCATAGAGCTTTAAAAAGGCACTTCAGTTTGACCAAAAAACTGCATGTTCCTCTCAGAAACCTCTGGGAGGGCTTCTCACATGCAAACGCCTCATACAACCTAAGAACACCTCCAGATGTGACCAAAACCCATTTATGGCCATGGTTCATTCTTCAATGGACATCCTTCCAGTCAGTCATGATTCCTAAGTGCTAGGAATTCTATAGCTGTGGTAGACATGATCTGTCTAGGGATGCATTTCTAGTCCCATAGGAAGGGGTTTAATGCACACAATACTGGAGAATATCTTCTCATGGCTGACCTGCACCCACCTCTAGATAAGGAATTTAGGTAGTCTCCACTATGGGCAATTGTGCAGAGATCATGAAGAAGGAGGACAAGTGACTCACCTATAACTATACTTCTGCAAATGGTCACCGTCACAGTGCAGACCCACAACCCATGACACCATCCCCTTTTCAGGTCTGGTTCCAATTGTCAGATCCCTCTTATTATGCTGCAACTTGAACTTAGGGGGTCATCATCATAATGTGAGTGGCTTTTTTCTTCCTGATTTCAGTGCATAGAGTGTGCACAGGTTCTCAAAAGTAAGTGCAGATCACGCAACAAACATCTGGATACTTCCAGGGTAAACTTTGTGTTGCATACCCAGAACCCGACACATTTCAGCACAGATGCCTGCTTGTAAAATTATAGTTATTGGTGGCCAACATCTTTTCGTTTTTCTTTTCTCCTTTGGCTTTCCCCTTCTCTTTTCTGCCCTGTTGAACACTGTCATCAGCTTTCCCTTCTGTGAAATTCAATTATACTCTTGTTCAAAGGACTCTCTTCAAAGGCAGAAAAATCCTGGCTAAGACACAAACTACAGCAAGGAAAGGGAAACTTTGCAGCCACTAAAAATAAAATAATGGCACCTCAAAATAATGATTGTTACATCTGTTGAGTCTTTGGAATTCAAGGCACTTGGGACATGAGGTCACTAAAAGGTTTCTTTTCTCCCAGTAAAAAATAAACATAACTGAAACGGCGCACTAGCATCACATATTTTCTCAGCCCACTTGAGGTATTGCCAAATTTTTATTCAGCACTGACTCAAACTTCTATTTTTATATACAAACCAATATACTTTCAGTTACTGGGTACAGATGGGTGCAATTAAGGTTCAAAAGAGGCAGAAAAGAGAGCATCTTGAGCGTTAAAGATACTTGGTAAATCATGATTCTCCTTTGGTTCTGTTACACTACAAAGTGAACAGATAGGTTGGGAAAGTTTAACAAAAAAATTTATGGCTTTGTATTCCTTTACCTTTTACTTCTTATGGTCTTTCATTATCATGGAACTTCATTAAAAGAAAATATACTTAGAAAACATGTTTGTTGCTGGAAGAGTTAGAACCTAGCAGATTTGGAGATTAGAAGATTAGATCAAAAAGAGTAGAAAGTATAAAATTTTCAATTGGTTTCTCTTTAAGTAAAGTGTATAGGAACTGTTTATATTCAGTTTTGTAAGCTCTCTTTTGCAGTCTGAAATGGTATAGCCAGGAATTAGATCTACTAACTCAGTGAGAATTAATCCATACTGTGAATCTTTGGAACACAGAAGCTTTATTTTAACATAATTAAAACTGTCTGGGGGACCAGATGCCAAAACTTCAAACGGAAGAGAGCAACACCTTCCAAATAGAGGGCACCCAAAAAATGGGGGACAGGACCAATGAAAAGCTGGGAACACCCACATCCATTGATGTCATGGGGTTCATGGAAACACTACAGTCCCTGCTGGAGTGGGCTGTGGGAGTTGGACCATATTCTGATTTCGACAGGCAGAAGTGGTGCGTAGGCTGGCGTAGAACTTAGAACTTTTTCTTTCACTTCCATTTATACTTGCCATTTTTATGTTCCATTTTTATCATGGGCCCCATTGAGTCTATTCAGATTTATGCCTGCTCCTAATGTGGCCCAAATCAGACGGGCTGGGAGGGGACGTGCCTACCCTGGAAATAGGGTCTGGATACAGCCTAACTGCACCGTTTTAGGCCATGCCCACCATGTCCCTGGCATGCTCCTGCTGTGCTGCCTATGCTTGCTCTGCTAGGCCAGCACAGGTCCATCTTGCACTGGCCCAGGTGGATTGCACTGGCTCATGCCCTTTTCTGGTGTAGCTATGCTGGCCTATCTGGCATTAGGCCAGCCCAGTGACAGGCTGGCCCAAGTGCACTTCAGGATTGTGCCCTAAGGCATCCATGAGTGTTCAAGCAATGCTGCAATGGATTAGTGTTACTCATTTTGTTTTTGTTTCTGTGCTAATGAAAGACCAAAGTATTTAGCTTCTTTGAATAATTTAACTGTCCAAAAGGAGTTGTGTTGCAATCAAGATCTCCAACAGAAGCAGAATCTAATGTATCATTTTATGCACTAAATATAAATTTTTCTGTAGCAGATCTTGGAACATATTTGTTTCTTTGCAGATTTCTTCTCATTATTACATGCGTGTGTGTGCGTGTGTGTGTGCATGCGTGCGTGCGCCTTCATAACAATCCACTGGGATTATTGACTTATTGACCCAATAAGCCAAGTATCTATTTTTTTTCTCTCAGAAGCTATAATCCATTAGTGAAATCAGAATAATAACAAAATCTATAAAATGTATTCTGTTTCTCTTGTTCAAATGTTAATGATGCACTATAAATCTGATGCAGAAGGATGTAAAGGTTTACTTTTATCTTTTCAGAGTAATGTTGTTTTATTGCTGGACACAAACACTGGTGCCATACGCCGACTTTTACTGTTGCCAGATGAGCAAGAGTCTCCTAAAAGGACATCCTGGTGGAGCAGCAAGGAGGAAATGGTGAGCATTATTAATATCCTGTCTATATTACATGTAAAATTAGACATGTCAGTCTACTGCAAACTTAGTACTGTAACATTTTCCTTGTCTACCTTTTATGGATGTTCACACATTGCTTATTGCTTCATCCACATGCATAAACATGTACAGGGTGGGCCAAAAGTAGGCTTACAGTTGTTTCACTATTGGTTTCACATTTTACATCTAATTTTTCCAAACAATAATTCCAAACCACTATTCTATATCCTTTATGTTTTGGAAATATATATAAACAGTATTGAACAAGTATGATTGTAGCAAATACATATAAATGTAAAGAAATGTTTAAAAAATTGTAAAGTGCATACCTGCTAAGTGTAAGCGTACTTTTGGCCCACCCTGTCTAATATATCTCTGTGGGTACACTAATTTGTACTCACATATTGCTTCTGAGGAAGCAATGTTTTTTTCATATCAAGCAGCTTCAAATGAAAGAATAATGCTATCAGTTAAAAGAATAATGTACTACAAGATAGCATGTTTTTTCACTCCAGGGACTGGCATAGCAGCACTTTTGGAACAAGTACTTAGTTGCAATGGCATCCTTCAGTCTCAAGAGACTATGGTATTGTGCTATGAGTGTTCTTTCCAGAGCACAAAGGCCTGGGTAGCTTAATATGGAGGATAGACTGTTACCCAAGCAGCAAATCTCCCCTCTTTATGCCACTGAAATAGTCCAACGGAACGGCAGAGCCAATACAGTTGTTTCCAGCTGTGTTGCAGGAGTTACCAGAACGTGATTGTACACAGTCACGAACTGCTTCTAGGACTCTGGCTTGAATTTTGCCTCGAGGTTGACTCCTGAAGTCTTTCCCATAGATGGGTATAGCCACAAGGCAGTGGAGGTTTGAGGTGGGAATTTTCCTTCTCCAGACAACCCGTGTTCAGTGGGATTTTGGACAGGTTTAGTCTGGCTCCTCAGCAAAGGCCAGTCTGGCATGGGAGTCCCTGCCAGTAGCTATGCTACTGTCAGCATGGCCCTTTGTATCATTGGAGCACAAAATCCCACCACCACGAAAAGGTACTGTCCATTGGTGGGAAATAGGAAAGTGAATCATAGAATCATAGAGTTGGAAGGGACCCAGTGGATCATCTAGTCCAACCTCCTCCAAGCAGGAAATCTTCATCTTGTGGGGACCCAGGTCTCAAACCCTGGCCTGCTGGTTAACAGCACCACTGGTTACATGCACCACCAAGGAGATGTAAGAGATGAACTAAGTACTTAGTAAGCCTTCCACATTTTTGGGGTGTTGATTTATCCTCTAATCTTCAACAAGTTTCTTACTGTCTTCAACTTTTTATGTGCATGGCATAAGTCTATCTCATGCCCAAGCCCACCAGATGGCTCATTTATCCTTCAGTGGAGGAATGCAGATGCATCCCAAGCTCAACAACTGCCTTGGACTAAAAAGAGGAAGGGAGGAAAGAATGGGATAAATGGGAAGCAGGGGATAAAATAGACAAATTAAGTGGAAGGAGTTCTCAAGACTGAGATTCATTGAGGGTTTAGCCTGGGAAGAACCACAGTAGTCATTCTGTCCTGGATGGAAGAACCAATCATCTGATTCCATGTAAGCAGCTTCAAATGAAAAATAATTTTTTTGTCCGGATTTTACTTGTTTAACTGAGAATCCAGTTAATGTCAAAGAGCTATAAGATTAATAGCTTAATCCTATGCATGTCTACTCAGCAGTAAGCAATATGGTTACCAATGAGGATTACTCCCTCAAGAGATTGTATAGGATTGCATACACCTTGCATGCTTTTACATTGTTGAAAAGGTATAAGTAGGATGCATCCAGTGGCGGGCAGCTGTGGGCACTGGGCAACTCTACAGTGCACCGGGCATCCCTACTGGGCACCAGCAGTCACCACAAGGCAACAGGCACCAGTAGGCACAATGCACCACTGGGCAACAGTGGGCAGTGGGCTCCACTGAGCACCAGGAATCCCTACCAGGCACGAGTGAGCGCCAGCAGGCACCACCAGGCAGCGGGCATCAGTGGACAGCAGGCACCAGTGGGCTCCAGGCATCCCTATAGGCACTGAGATTCCCTTCTGGGCATCACCAAGCAATGAACAGTGGGTACCACTAGACATTCCTAAAGGGCACCACCAGGCATGGGGCACCAGACACTCGGCGCTGGGCACCACCAGGCAGCAGCAGGCATCATGGAAGGAACACTCTTCCTAAATTTCATGCTTCTAGATCTGGTGGTTTTGGCTGGGTGTTGATGAGTCATTGACACAGTCAGTGACTTTTCAATTTTATATACAGTGGTACCTCTCATAACAAGCACCTCACATAAGCATTTCACTTAATAAGTATAAATTTCCAAGAAATCTTGCTTCACATAACAAGTTCCACTTCACTTAACAAGCAGGTGCGCTATGGGCACACATGCTATGCAGCCCTGACACTCCATGCAGAGGCTCTTTAAAAAGGCTGCCAGCCAGCGCTGCTGCCTCTAACTGCCCTCAACTTGGGGGCAGTTGCGTGGGAGTGCCAGAGGCAACTGTCCCTAACTGCCCCCAACTGCCCCCAAGTGCCCCCACCAGCCACCTTGAACCTCCAGCAGCAGCCCAGGTAAGCCTCCCAGGAAAGTGTCTTTGATTGCAGCCTCCTAACCATATCTACACTGATGCTAGCCCCATTGTGTTAAATGGGTTTACTCCCAGGAAAGTGTCTTTAGGATTGCAGCCTAAGTAGACTTCATAGGATCCTGCACATTGAATGCATGTTTTGAACATGATGACAAAAATGATGTTTTGTCATCATATTTACATATAGTCAATATTTTTATATGAATATTTTGGGGGTTGTGGAACCAATCGTCTGAGTTTCTATTATTTCCTATAGGAAAATCCACTTCACTTAAAAAGCAGGTCAGAACGGATTAAGCTCTTTATGTGAGGCACCACTGTATATAGATTGAGTTCAAAGAAATCTGTAGATTATTCTTCCCCTTCCATAAGGTCTCTCAGTTTGTTTTAAGGCACTTTTTATACCAGTCATACTCAAAGTGGGGGTTGGGGCCTCAGGTCAGAAGGGTCATGAGAAGATGGGATCTGCCATGTTGGAATCTGGCCCTGGGCTTTTCTGGGAGTAAGTTTCATTGAACACAGTTGGGCTTCCAGGTAAATATGGAGGAGCTCTGGCATCACAGTTAATTTGACAGTGGTGGGGGTCCTTGGCAGATCTTTAAGTTTGAAATGGGGTGCTGGGCTAAAATGCCCAAGCAGTGCTGTCTTATACAATAGCCAAATACTGTATTCATTTAGTGATCTTTCTAGCAAATACAAAATATGTTATAAAGCAGCAGTGATGAACTTGGTAATGCTGTAACATTCTGAAACTGGTAATTTTGTTTTTCTTAGAAGTGTCACAAAATGTGCAAAGAGTTTTCACACAAAAACTGGCTGGCGTTTTACAAAGAAGAAGGGTGAGGACTAACTTCTTTCCCATATCCTCCCTAAGTGGTGGAAAACAGCCTTCTTGTGTAACCTTCCTCAGCCTAACACCTAATTTCTTACCTTTCTGTTTGGCAGGAGTCAACTTATTGTTCTAGACGTCTTGGAGGGTCAGGTTCACACCATCTCTCTACCAATCAACCTCAGGTCTGTCTTTTTAGTGGCTGAAGATCACTGGCTTTTGATCGAAAACAAAACAAACAAGTAAGACATCCATACAGATATACCATGATGTTCCACATATAAACATAGATGTATCACTTTTGTAGAGATCCTAGCTGAACCAGTTATGTTTTCCATCACAATTCTTGTGACTCTTAGCAACCCTGTATAATATTTTATTGGTGTTCCATTCATTCATTCATTAACCATGTAAACTGCTTTACAAACTGCTCCTGTTGAAAGGCAGTATCTAAATATTTTTATTAATAATTATTTTTCAGAAATATTGAACAAAATATTATGGGATTGTGATGGCACACCTCTCCTATAATGTGAAAAATAATTTGTTTCACCTACTTCTGATATTTTGTGCCATTTTGGGTCGCCTAACTCCACCAAATATGAATTCTGCATTCCCTTTTCTACATGTCCAGCACAATTTTTCATCATTATTCTTTTTCTCCTCAGTTCTATAAAATACCATCTGTAAAGAAATGTATAATGGGCTCATTTTAAACATAATGAAATAGTAAAATTTTTAATATACTTGTTAATTTGCAGCTGTATCATACCCATAAAGGTTGTACCTAAATTTCTAATCCAAACCAAGGCTGCAATCCTAAAGACACTTTCCTGGGAGTAAGACCCATTGAACACTATGGGGCTTACTTTTGAATAGACATGGTTAGGATCATGCTCTTAGAGTCTGGGAGTCAGTTTTCTGTTTAAAGGCAATATGTGGTGTAGAACTGAAATTTCTGCATTGCATTGGGATGGCTTTTTCTGAATGCAGCTGTCTGCAGTTTGGAGACCACTGACTTAAAACGTAGTTCAGATGAAACTGACAGAGGTTCAGTTAGGTGCATTTTTCTGTGTTCATATCTGTGCTGGATGCCTTGTTTCACAACTTTTTGGCAATTTTTCTTTGTTTCAAACACTTCCCTTACACTTACAGTAGAAGTCTGTGATGGCTCAGCATCCTAAAAGCTGCTGGTGTATCCTAGACAGGTTCACTTATCCTCCTGTAAATACAGGCACTGGGTAACTGGTGTAACAAAGTAACAAACTGGTGTAACAAAGTAAGCTAGGAAGAGGGGCTGTATTCTAGCTAGACATGTTTAGAAAATTAATTTTTTTGCCTTTTCATTCAAGCAAGCCTGAAAACTTGCTGATATAGTGACTGTTGGGGTTTTGTGTGCTTGAGTTTTGTGTAGATTTCTGGCTCACTCTTCTGGGCATTATTCGTTATTGCATCCTGTTTAGTTGTACCATCTTTTGTGTTCATTCAGCTAAGTTCAGACATTTTTCATCCTGCTGCCTTTACTGTTCCCTACTTCATTTTCCCCATTTTATTTAATTCCTCTAAGGTAGCCTGTGTTTTACTTTCTGTCTCAGTCTTTGTTAGTAGAAATGGCACATGGTATATTTTGTGTAGTAGATCTAGTGCACATCTGGAGTTTACAGTAAGTTCACATGTCAGAGGAACTGATGCCTAAGAGATGAAAATCCACTCAGATGCACCACTGTGGATTTTGTGGATTTTGGCCTTCATTTTACGTTAGAGTGTTGTACGAATCTTTTTCTCTCTTCGGTTGAACAGTTTGTGTTGTGGTTGGAGTCTTGGGGTTTTGGTCCTGTTCCAGCTTGTGTGTTTGAGTTCAACAGCAGAGAGGAAAATGCTTTAAAAATTCATAGCCAGGCTGTTCTCCTCTTCCCAAACACTTTCACTCATGTCTAAGCTTGGAACATCGGACATGAGTTCTCCTCATCCTTGGAATAAGGACGTCCTACTCAACCTGTATTAGTTGTTTAGTTGATTTCTGCAGTGGGAATATGGATCAGTCTGCCTGGACCCCAAATATACTTCAAGTAAAGGGACGCTTTCTTCCTCCTGTATTTTATGCAGTTATTCCTCTGCAGTGTTGTTGTGCAGTGCAACTCATTTTCTAGCCTTTTTCTGGTTAACATATAACCGTACAATATTTTTCTTTGAACTTCATTTGAACCACAACTTGTCCTCAGAAGTGGAAAGAGATTTCCTCTTCCAAAGGAAATAGGAAGTCTCCTTGATTAGCTCTGCATCCAGAGTCTGATGTGAAAAGTTACCCTGGACAGGATATCCTTACTCTGAAGGGAAGGAACTCTCTCAGTAAGTTTGGTGTTCCCTTAAACGTTATATGGCTGGAAGAAGGGAAACTCTCCTGTGAGTGTAACATCTAGACTGCTCTCATCATTCCAGATTACAAACTACATGCTGAGTTCAAAGACTTGAGGAATGTCCACTGTGTTATCATAATTGAACTGTTGTACTTGTATGTATAAAGTTAAATTGTGTTAAGTTACGCCAAATTTTATTTTTAAATATCAGGTCTCAGTCAGTGGCAAACTATTAGGGATGTGCCAGAGCCACTTCCTTGACTCAAGTCCTGAATCTCCACCCTCTTGATTGTATTTATATTGTTCATGATATTGTTTATAAAAGTTCTTGAGAATTTCAACTAGAGTCACCCTTCTGAGAATAACAATCTGTCTGAGACTCCCCAGACATGATATTATCAATCTGGAAATGTCATGGCCAGAAATGCCATAAAGTAGGAAGTGACATCACTTCAATGCAATCCTGATCAGTGTTAGACTCTGAGGATGCAATTTAGGTCAGCACAACTCTCCGAACCCCCTTTCCTGTGGTGGGATCAGGAGGTCAGTGCACATCCCCCCCCGGGTGTGGTGCAGAAATGCCTTATGGCACTTTTGTGACATCCCCAGGTCAGTTTGGGACTTGTGCTGTGACTTGTGCCAGCCTAACTGGGGATTAGGATTGCAGGTGTAACCTATTTAGGCCTGCCTAACTCACCTGGTTTATCTTCCTATGATGGTGTGGGGAGATTGACATATGTGTGTGAACTGGCCTACCCTCCCACCCCAAGTGTGGGGCAGAAATGCCTTATGGCACTTTTGTGACAACTCCAGGTCAATTCAGGACTTATGTCAGCCTAAGTGGGGGTCAGGATTGCAATATAAGACTAACAGACTGTGTGTCAAAAACTGATTTTCAATGTCATCAAGATAAAATACTTGTATATAGTTGTATATCTCTTGTAACTATGTGATTGTAGTGATTATTTGAATAACAGTGAATAATTATCAAAAATTTGCAGAAAATATCTTTTAACTAAGCCTATGCATTTGAAGTCTGAAGATAGTGATGTTTGCCAGCTACATGCACTGAATGAAGAGCCAGCAGACACTGGATTTGGGCTAACAACAGGTACTGATATTGAGTTGAAAATTGATTTGTTCCTTTTCCATCCAGGTTTCCACATGATCAGATATGCTTTATGTTGCTGCTATATGTATGAATATGAAAGTAAACAACTTTTTCAAGCAACCTGATTATAATAGTATCACTGTATATTATATTCAATATAAGTGGTACTCGGGCATTTCAGTCAGGGACACTGTCAAACCTAAAGGGATGTGAATGTGATGTCATCAACCTGGCAGTGATGTCATGACTGGAAGTGACATCACTATGATGCCAGAGCTCCTCCATGCCTACTCGGAGGTTCAGTTGTGTTCAGTGAGACCTACTCCCAGGAAAGTATGGATTGCAGACTGTTTCCCCGTACTCTGCATGTCTACTTGGAAGTCAGTCCCCTTGTCAGTCAATGGAGCTTACTCCCAAGAGAGTGTGAATGGGACTGCAGCCTCAGAACCCCATCCTGGTCCCAGTATGGTCAATGGGGCTTACTCCCAGATAAACATGGATAGGGCTGTGCACAGCCATCTTCTTCCAGAAGGCTGCACTGCTGCAGCAATCCTGCCTCCCCCGTGCCCAGGTGGCACCTGGAGGGTGCACAAGTACCTTGAGGCTGGCCCTGGTCTAATTGTTGCTTGAACCATAAAAAAATATTTTTTTTCCTTCAACTTGTGTTTCTTTTACTGAATTAAAAAGTTGTTTGTTAGTTTATTTTATCTTTTATTTTTGCTTTGCTTAGGCATGGAATTGTGTGTCCCACAAGCAGTTTCAAGTGACCAGTTGTCTTCAGAAAACCTAAGTGCAGCAATCGGGCAGAAGATCAGCTCACCCAACAGAATGGTCTCTGACAAGCAAAATTATGCTACACTTGTTGTTGGCTTTCCAAATCTCATGGTAATTGATTTTTTTAACAGAATATTGAAATGATTTCTAAGCAGAATATTCTAAATAGAATATCGAAATTATTTCTAAGCATGTAAAGCTTTAAGCTAATGACGTCTTTAAAAAGCAAATGAACATTTTACTGAGGATGAAATGTTCCATAACATAACTGAACGTATATAAGCCTTTCTGGGTCCTTTAATTATCTGTTATATAGATTCCTACTGAATACTAGGGTTCTAATTCAGAGCAGGAAAATCCATTACTTCCTCTCCAGCCTTCCACTTCATCACTTTGAGCACTAGAGAAAGAAAAGGCAAAGAACAAATGAACTGTCTGCATTACATACAGAGTAATGTACGTACATTACATAGGGAGTCATGCAATATCATTGGCACCAGTGACCATTGGAATCTTTCATTGTCAGTGGCTAGGTAAAATTGTTGAACAATTACCAGCAGAAGGAGATGTATGAATCCTATCTAACTTTTCAGCACCAATGTGGCTGCAGTGCAGCCCCAAGATAAGGGGAAAATGTCCCCTTCCTTTGAGGAGGCCTCTATGACTTTTACCGGCCATCGCAGGATGCAGCACATGCTCTGTTGGCACGATTGCTTCACTGCTGGGAAGTTGGATAGATCTGAGCCCTAAGTTAATATCTGACTATCTTAAAGTGATCAACCTCTGGTAATCAACAGCGTTATGATTGTTGCATTATTTTTTCCCAGTCTCCCAATGAAGTTTACAGCTGGAAAAGAGATTCCACCCTGGGTAACAGGCAGCCCTTACCTTCTGATCCATTGTATTATGGGAGGCGCACCAAAAGCGGAGTGACAAAACATACCAATTGTGTGACTATTGAAACTGCTAATCAAGTGGTCAGAGTTTTAGCCCCTGGAGATGTGCCTCTGAAAGAAATTTATCCCAAAGGTAACAATTTTGTTTACCTAAAACTAACAAATCGTGCTTTTCAGGCTTCAAATATAGATGGATTCCTGGAGTATTTAACTAGGGAGTTAGGGTTTCCTTGAGATCCTCAAGGATCTTCTCACATCTGTCTTGCAGAGATCCCTTGGCACTGCCATCCTCTGAAAGGTAGTGGTTTAACTGACCTCTGCAGATGGTAAAAAGCAGTTATATTATAACTCATGGTGCTTTAAAGACACATCTGTTATTACTGACTGGAAAAAAGACCTACTAGCTTCAAGGAGTAATCCGTTTAGTGCAATTAAGATTTTATATTATATCCTCCATAGAGCTGGGAAAATAACAGAGTATGAAGCAGTGGGCAGGATACGTCTGCTTTTATAAATTTGCTGTGCTTCAAAAACATTACTTGTAGAATAATCTATTACAGCACTCTAGAATTTTCTCAATTTGTATCTCCTATTTTCAGTTTTTCAAAAGAAAGCTGCATTACAGTGCTCTTTAAATACACTGCCAGGCTAGTGTTTGTTATGAGATAACAGATCACTGCATATTTTTCTCTTTTTATTTGAATTTGATTCTTATCATCAAAGTAGAGCAGTTCAGGATATACTGAGGATACAAACCTGTTTGAAATTTTTAATTTCAAAAATTGATTCAACACTAAGATTAAATGTTTCTATGAGATGTATGAATATATCATATTTTTTGGCTTATAAGACACTACATTTTTTCCCCAAAAGTGGGGTAAAATGTCAGTGCACCTTAAAAAGCGAAGCCTCATCTCCGTGGGGCCCCCCATTACATCCAGAGGTTTGTGTGCGTCCTCTGCCAACAGGAGGAAGGAGGACAGTTTCCGCAGGAAGCTCTGGGCTTCCCAGAGTGGCAAAAGCGTCCTCCCCCTCCCTCCTCCTCCTTCCTCCTCGTGGCATAGCTTGCACCAGCACGCATAAGGGCCTGGTGCCTATTGTGCTGCACCTTCCGCTGCCAAGCTCAGCCATCTCACCTCCTCTTCCCTCCTCCGAGCCAAGCAGCCCACACCTGCCTGCTGCAGAGCATCACTGGCCCCAATCCTCCCTCCTCTGTGCCAAGCAGTAACCCACCTGCCCACTGTGGAGCCTCACCAGCCCCATGGACCATCTTCCAGGGCCTCCCTGCTGCTTGTCTGCTGCTGCTCAGCCTTCTCAGCCCCACGCACCATCCTCTGGGGCCTCCCTGCTGCCTCTGGCAGCCAAGCGGATCCTGCAGGTAACTAAAAAAAAAAGCCCTACCACCCTTCCCTGTCTGACTCTGAACCTCCCCACTCACTCACCTGCATCCTGGACCCCATCCCCTACTCACTCAGTAAGTAAGCCCCATTAGGTATAGTGGCATTTGATTCAAAGTAGCCACCAGTGGATCTTGCCCTTTAATCAGCCCCTATGCTCCTTTTCACACTCACTTCTCCACTCTTTCCGGGAGCAAGTAAGCCCCATTAGGTATGGTGGCACTTAATTCAGAGTAGTATCCTACGGTATCCTATATGATGATAGTGAAGAAAGTGGTGTCAGTGATTGTGAGCAATTGACCTGCCTAAATTCTGACACTAGTGAAGTTGAGTTCTTGGGGTTTCCAGAAAACTAAAAGCGTGCTTGAACGTTAAAGCACACTCTGAACCTTATTATGCTTGAACCTTCTGTCTGTCCTCATTTGTTCATGACAGTGATGATGGCTCTTAATACCTCTGTTTACATGGTTGAATGTATTTATATGGTTGAATGTTTGCATGGTTGAATGTATTATTATTAAAGAATGTTAAAGAAGGTTCTTAATACCACTGTTGACTTTACATGGTTGAAATATTATTCTGCTATATTTTATTAAATATATTAATATACCATTTAGTTCAGAATTTTTTTTCTTGTTTTCCTCCTCTAAACCTAGATGCGTCTTAGATTTAGGAGCATCTTATAAGCCAAAAAATACAGTAATTTATTGAAATTGTTCACCATTAGCTATAGTCTACTTTTCAATGCTTTTGTTTGCAGATGCTACACCTCCTCAAGCAGCTGGCTATTTAGAAATAACAGATCTTACAACAAAGAAGCTTAAATATATCCCCATTCCCAGGTAATTATATTTTTCTTTAAAATGTTTCAGTCCATAAACAGCGAACAGAAGCCATTGAACTAAATTATATAGGATACCGGTAAAACCCACGTGAAAGATAATTTTGAAAATATTGGATTCATGTTGAATACTGGGAAACATCAATTTTTTTCTTTTTCACAGTCTTATCCCTTCCTATTTCTCCTTTACAATATAAATAAAAATATCCCCTTTTTTCCAGGAGTGTAAGATGGGTAAAAACTATTTAATAACTGCAAGACCAGATGCTGTTTTCTCTCTGTGTTGAAAGGCAGCAAGCAGTAAGAGCCCCAAAGTTGGGTGGGGTTTGGATTTCTTTCTAATATTTTATTATTTTATTAACAAGCCCATAAAACAAGAGTAGGGAAAGATGTGACTCTGAAAAACATCTGTTTCTCTCTACAATCCTCCCAAGACAAGGCTGTGTATCACCCCCAGGTCAGTATCTAGTCTAGAAATGCCTGGCATAGAAATTTCTGTCTGTTAAAGAGTTTTTAGCTTAACTCTCAAGAGGAATATTTGGCAGAAATCTTTCCCCTCATAGATGCCGTGACTGAAGATGCCAAATGTGAAGCAGAGATCAATAACATCAAATATTTTTAATGTTGAAGAATGTCTTTATACATGGAAATTCAGTTGTTTTGTTCTAACTTATGAGTTTGATACTAACAAGTTTCTTTTTTGGAGTTCTGTTTGCATAGAAGTAGTATTTAAATGCTAATTACATGTTTTGAATTTTAAGTATAATTTCCCATACTATTGTGAAAACGCTTTTTACTGAGTAGGTTTCAAGGAGAAAGAGAGAGAGTATGGATTGGTATGTCAGACTTAGGCTGCAATCCTAAAGACATTTTCCTGGGAGTAAGACCCATTGAACACAATGGGGCTTACTTTTGAGTAGACATGGTTAGGATTGCACCCTTAGAGGTTGGACGTCAAGTGCAACAATAATGTCAGTTGAACTTTAAACACACATACGCACTCTTTTAACCTGCTGATCTGCTGCATTTATTCATCTTGTCCATCATGGAAGGCAGAGAAAGCTTGTTCCAGAATGCAAAGAGAATTTGGCAAACTTATCAATTGATAAGAGTGCTATAGTTAGATAGAGAAGTTGAACAGTGTAAACCTAACTTGCACTGGTGCCTTTGTTGCATCCAGCACAAGACTGGGGAAAAGGAAAAACTTTTCATTTTACCTCCAAGCCCCAATGGGTCAACTCATATTTGAGCCACCTCAGGAGGTGGTGCAGAGCAGTCTTTGCTGCCCAGGCAGTGAGGCTTGGATCCAGCACCGATGTTGTGCAGAGATTCCCAAACTATGTATTGTGATGCCCTGGTGGGATGCCCATTGCCTGGCAGGAAGACCAAGACATGATTGAGAAAATGTTGACAGGTTTTTATGTGCTTAGAAAAGCCCTCTCACCAATTCAGAGCCCATTAGCACTGGTTGGAGGTTTGCTACAAGCCTCTGAGTGGCAGTGACATCATGTGATACAAAATGCAGCACTGGATGGTTAAGTTTAGAAAATGCTGGTGTAGTGGTTCTGGAGTTGGACTTATACCTGGAAAATTTAGTTTTAAATTCCCGCTTAGCCATAATAGTTCTTGTGTGACATTGGACCAGTCAATTTCAGCCTACCCCAGAGGACTAAAGGAAGGAAGCAATCTGAGCTCCATATATAAAAATGTGAAAAAATAAATATAAATAAAACAATCATTCAGAAATTATAGCTTTTAAAATTGCTTTTAAGTAAACCAGCTTCCTTTGCTTTTCAGAACAACGTCCCTGACTTCCTATACATCTTGGCTGTCAATGATTTCAGACACTGATGTCCTGTTGACTTCTCTAGGCAAACGTGGTGTGGTTACTGTAGATATGGGGGGCAATGTCAGACTCTGGGAAACTAACTTGGAAACTCTTCAGAGATCACTCCAGGAATGGAGAAATATGATTGGACAAGAAGATGGCAGGCCTATCCAGGTAAGATGCTACAACATGTTTTTTGCTTGGGCGACTCTTGGAGTGACCCTCTTCATCGCCTGATGCTGTAATATAGCCTAGAACCTCATGTGCTTTGCTGAGTATTCAGAATCCTCTTCAGGCACAAAAGACAACAGTGAAAACTACTTCTGGTTCCTCAGAAGTCAATAAAAGTGGTGTTATCAAGTTGATTTAAAGTATTTTCATTATTATTATCTTTAAAAGGCAGCCTAATCTTTTAACTGCTTTAGTTTATGAGACAATCAGCATCTGCAGAGGTTCCTGGAACCTTCACAGATGCCAAGACTCAGCCTTTTATATCATCATTTGAGTGGAAATTCTCATCATTTCATGTTCTGTGTTGATCATTGAAAAATTGATTTCCTAGTAATTTTCATTATTATTATGTACATCATTTCAGGAAAAATATTCATAATAAAATAAAATAAGTAAAAGTTCACAGTGAAATAAAATTACGGTTATCACAATAAAATAAACGGACTGACTTGTAGCCAGCTGTAATTGCATTTATTTCAGCCATTGTTTATCTTCATCTTCCACCATGCACTTCCTTAAAAGATCATTGTTCCTTGTTTGATTGGTATCAGACAAGAAACAAGAATACACAAAGCCAAGTAGCTTTCAATGAGTCATCATTTCTGCTCCAAATTTCCATTATAGTTTCACGTTATTGAATGTTGTACTCCTCCTGATGTGCTTTTCTTATTGGAGTTAATGCCTTCCATTAGGTCATAAGGTGAAAGTCCATTTGTGGTGTTCCTTTACTATGCCATCTGTTCTCATTGTCAGGAAAGAACATCAGCACCATCTGTTGGCCAAATATAACAATATGGCCCATGTACTGTTTTTTGTTCCTCTGTCCATGGTTTTCAAACTTTATTGTACAGTACCCAAGAATTCAGTGGACAATGTCCTGGTATTCCATGATTATATGGGCAGTGACATATACACTTCCCAAAAGAAACTTTGTCATATTATTTTCTTATATCTGAAATACACTCATGTAGGATGATTTGAAGGTGTGTACTCTATTGGTGGAAGAAGTTGCAAACAAGCAAGCATGGCCTCCTAAAGAGACCCAGTTAGGTCTTTTGACTCAGAATGAAACAATGAACTCTGCTTTTTACCAGTTTAATGGATTCATTGCAGCCACTCCTCACCCATGCAAGCTGTGCCCAAGAAGAAGGTATTTCCTTATAACCAGGGGTTATAGATGATACCCATCATTGCATAGATTTCCCATTTCTGCCTGGGAAAAGGGAGTTTACCTGGAGCTTATTTGAGAATTTCAGCCTGGGACCCCATTCTGAGAATAACAATCTGTCTGAGACCCCTCCCCCCCCCCGAAGTGATGCCATGGCTGGCGGTGACATTAAAGGTGCCCAGTTTCCAAGATGGCTGCACTGAGCTTTTCACAACCCCCCTGAACAGAAGTCCCAACTCCCCAAGGGGGTCCCGGCCCCCTCTTTGAAAACCACTGACCTAGATTCTCCTCTTCTGTCATGCTGCAAGGACTTATACAGTAAGTTCTGCTGCTGCCTCCAGCATGCATCCTACTGGGATGGGCACCCAAAAAAGGAAGTAGAATTCTTGCACTCTCTTTGGCAGGATTATTAAGTGACACAAAAATCTCCCCACATCTCCCCCCGATTCCCGATTTCATCAGCCTCAAAAAATTTGCTTAAGTCATAAACACTGCAATACTAAAGACACATTCCTGGGAATAAGACCCATTGAGCATAATGGGGCTTACTACTGAATAGACATGGTTAGGATTGTAGCCTAAATCAGCTAACGTGAGAGGCTGAGAGATCTTGGCAAGCTCCCTTGTCAGCTAATGCTTTTACAGCCTGTGCTCCTTCCCAGTCCAATCTTTACAGATAATGTTCACACCATTATGTTGACTGAAAGTATGTTTGAGAATGAGAAGTTTGAACAGAAGTGTACTTTGAAGCCTAACTTCACAGAAGTTTGTATATAAAGAATATTTTGCACAAATAATATTTTGACAAAAATGCAGATTAACTCCTTTTCTGTGTCTTCCTACTGATTCTCCTGAGGAGTTCTATTGCAACAGGTGCCTTTTTCCTTGCAGTACATATGAGCTGACTTGCATAGTGTCTTTCAATGCCTTTTCAATGCAGTTTTTCTGCCCAAGAAGCCTTTATATAACATGAGTGGCATCATCCATCCTTTACACCAAGGAAAAGCAATTTATCAGATTCATTTACATCCTCATAAATACAACAAGGTTCTTTTACCTTGATTTGCCAATGTTATCTTTTTTACCCCAACAGATAACTATCCAGAGAGACAGTGGTTTGGATGTCAGCTCTCCAAAGCATGGGAAGATAGATGAGGGCAATGCACCCCACGTTGGTGGAAACACATGGGCTGGTGGGACAGGTACAAAATAACATAGTTTTTATATATAATTTTACATATAAATACTTAAATATAAATATTTTGAAATATAATTTTATATATAAAATACAGTTTTTATATAATATATAGATATTATATGCATCTACTGTTTTCACATTATGAGTCAGAATTGTGATCAGACTTGATTTTGACCTCTTGCTTAGGTGCCTTTGGCAATTTAATTAGCAATTTAATTAATTAATTAATTAATTAGCAATTTAATTAACAATTTAATTGTTGCAGTGCAGTTTTGTTTTCTACAGTCCGTAAAAGCAGCAACAATGTTTTTCTGTTTTTAAATTTTTTTAAAAAAACCCAATGCATAGGCTATTTACCATAGCCTTTTTACATAGGCTAGGTACCAGGCTATTTACTGGGACATCCCAGTATAGTAAAGATGGTGAACAGTAAAAATTGGTTATTAAGAATGGCATCAGCATTTGAAATGCTGCAGCTCTTAAAACTGCTGCATAGTATGGCAAAAAGTAGGTTTAGGATGCGTATGCCTTACTGCCGGCATCACTGAATTTGCCTGGGCATGGTAGAAAAATGGTGTCATAAAGCAAGGCATATCTGCACCCTCTGAATATAGAGTTTTGAGTCTGGGTAAAGAGAGTGAATGATATGGCATCAAATTTGGATATGAACAATTTTCTGAAACAGAAACATGCTACAACAGTACAGTGGTGCATTGTAAGACAAACTTAATTCGTTCTGGAAGCATGTTTGTCTTACAAAGAAGATATTCCTATAGATAATAATGGAAACTCGGACAATTGGTTCCAAAACAAAAAAAATTCATATAAAAATATTAATTGTATCTAAAAATGAAGATAAAACACTGTAACCAAATTCAAAATACTATAATATAATACAGAACACAATTACTGTAATAAAACACTGTAATATACTGTACAGTAAAACAGAAAATAAAAACCTTTATGGCCAAGAATGAATACTTCTGTCTGGATGCAAAAGTGGCAGCTGTGGTCAGGGGAGCCGCCAGGTGGTGGCTGTGGCCAAAGTCCCAGGTGACGGCTGTGGCCAGGGGAGCCTTTGCTCAGCTTCGGCTGATCCGCCAGCTGCAACCATACCTGAGTCGTTCAGATCTGGCCACGGTAACCCATGACCTAGTGACATCGAGACTAGATTATTGTAACGCGCTCTACGTGGGGCTGCCTCTGAAGATGGTCCGGAAGCTGCAATTAGTCCAGAATGCGGCGGCCCGTGTGGTTGCTGGGGCTCGTCGGTTCGACTCTGTCGGGCCACTGCTTCAGCGATCACACTGGCTGCCCATTCGTTTCCGGGCTGAATTCAAAGTGCTGGTCCTGACCTTTAAAGCCCTAAACGGCTCGGGTCCAGGGTACCTGAGGGACCGCCTTCTTCCTTACAATCCGACCCGTCACCTAAGGTCATCTGAAGGGGCCCTACTGACTGTGCCGCCACTAAAAGACGTGAGAGGTGTGGCGGCCAGAGATAGGGCCTTTTCAGTGGTGGCACCCCGGCTCTGGAACTCCCTCCCCTTAGAACTGAGGAGAGCTCCCTCTATACAGAGCTTCAGGCGGAGCCTTTAGACCTTTTATTTTAAAAAAGCATTTTAAATGGGGCATAGGTTGGGGGGCAGTTTTATTGTTTTATCATTTTATTTTTACTGTTTTAACTATGTTTTTAGTCTGTTTTTACTGTTTGAGCTTTTTAAATTTAATTGTATTTTAATTGTTTTTAATTATGTTTTAATTTATATTTAAAATTCAATTTTAATGGTGTTTTATTCTGTTGTTAGCCGCCTTGGGCTCCTTATGGTAGGAGAGGAAAGGTGGGATATAAATAAAATAAATAAAAATAAATAAATAAAGTGGAGTGGGGTCCAGGCAGGGAAAATGGTGAGGGGTGAGGAGTATTTGTAGTGGGGTCCAGGCAGAGGAGTCTTCCTTGGGGGGAAGGGGTTTCTTTTGAGGGGGGAGGAAAAGGGTGTCCAGGAAAGGGTTTCCCTCCTACCTAATGGTGGCTGCTGCAGAGGCTCAGTTGGCATGCTGGCTGGGGAGGTTCAGAGGACATTGCTGCCTTGTGCGTCCCTGCGCTGGCTGGTCCCTTTTACTGCAGGAAAGAGGAGAAGGATGGGCATTTGTCTTACAAAGCACTTACAAGGCAGAATCCCATAGAAATTTTAGTTTGTCTTTCAAAGCATTTGTCTTGCAAGGTACCACTGTAGTAGAGTTTCTGTACATCCATTTTTTCTGATTTTCTTCTAGGTGGTCGAGACACTGCTGGTCTTGGTGGCAAAGGGGGGCCTTACCGATTGGATGCTGGTCACAAGGTGTATCAAGTGTCTCAGACTGAGAAAGATGCTGTACCTGAAGAGGTGAAGAGAGCTGCCAGAGAGATGGCTGAAAAGGCTTTTAAACAGAGGTGAATCCTTGCCAGTTCAGTGCTTTGCTTCCTGAAAGGGACATGACTAGAAATAAGAGATTCAAATACTGCATCCCAACTACCAGTTATCATCTGTTTCTGAAGCACAGGAAGGCTTCATTCATCGTTCAAAGGCACAAGACGAAAAATTGATACAAGTCTGCATTAGGAATATTACGCGCTAAAGAAGTTATAAGCTGCTACCAGCGTCATTGTCATAATTGGGAATAATTCTTTTGTTTTAATTCTTTTAGTTCTTTTGTTTTAATTTTGCATTTTTAATCCCTCACGGACTGTATGAACAGCCATGTGGAACTTCCTCAGTTTCTTAATTAGCGTAGCACTTGAAACATGGTTTTCATTTGTACCTTAAACATATTGCTAATTATGTTGTCTAAAAAGGGTCACTACTGTATGGATCCCTCCAACACCTGGGAGACTTATTGCAACACATCCTCTGGATGTTTGGTGTATTAATCTGTATGAATTCCATTGGTTTGACCACAGCCATCATAAGAATCAAAGCGGGAACAGTCTGAGATTCAGATTCTGTGAGAATCTGAGTAATAGAATATCTGTTTTAGAATATAGTTTACAATCCTAACTTCTTAGTTAGGCTGGCCTAAGCCCCTGTGCTGACCCGGGGGTGTCACAAAAGTGGCATAAGGTACTTCTGCGCCATTCCTGGGGGAGGGTTAGGTCAGTGCACAAACACGCACCTGCCTCCCTACGTCATCACAGGATCATCACAGGATCAGGAAGACCGATGAGTTGTGCAGGCCTAGGTTAGGATTGCACTCTCAGTCACATAATTCTCTATTATTTTCATTGCTTCAGACTAAGAGAGATTCAGATGAGTGAGTATGAAGCATCTACATATGAAAGGATCTCTGGAGCTGTTCGACGACAAGTTCACTTGCTCCGCATCATCCTTGACAGTTTACAGGTAATGTGGTACTTTTTAAAAAAATACATAAATTGTTGCACAAGCTCTGATAGCAGTCTGTCCTCCTTTTTCTGAACAGTTTATTTCCTTTCTTGAAAGATGTTTCCATTTAAACTTTCTTTATCATTACTGAGAATACTTATGTACCACTTTTCAACAAGAGTAGTTGACCATGTGGTTTTCATAGTAAAATAAATCAAGAAATGGTTCCCTGTCATTCCCGCCTCACCCATTCACAACCTACCCCCACAATTCCTTTCCACATTGAATGGATTCCACTTCTAATTTTATTGGTGTATTTGTGCATAAAAAGGCAACTTCTTCAGTGTTTGTACCATAAGAGATGGTGTCTGCTTGTTGTGGATTGGTGTTTCCATTTTCAGTTTTTTATGTCCCTCCTTTCTATAGGAATATTGGAAATATATTTCTATATACAGTATATAAAACTGAAAAGTCACTCACTGCCTCACTCACTAACTCATCAACACCCATCCAAAACCACTGGCCCTAGAAGCGTGAAATTTGGGGTGGGTGTTCCTTCTGTGACCATGGGGTGCACTAAGAACCAGTTTTCGGAAATTCCAACTGGAAGGGGGTGAAATGGGGTGCAAGACGTTTTCCTCCCTATACTTTCCGATGAAGAATACCTGACAGATGCTGTGCCCCAACCCCTGGACCTAGAAGTGTGAAATTTGGGGAAGGTGTTCCTTCTGTGATATGAACACCCACCAAGAACTGATGTTGAGAAATTTAACCCTTAAGGGGCTGAAAAGGGATGCAATGTGTTTTTGTCCTATACTTAACATTGAAGACTGACTGATCAACATTCAGCTGATGCACTGGGAGGGAGGATGCACAGGAGATGGTGTGCAAGGGGGGATGATGCACATAGGGGTTTTGCATATGGTGCACATGAGGGATGTTATATGGGGATATTGCACATGGGGATGATGCGCATGGGGGTGTTGCACTTGGGGAAAAGTGCACATGAGGGTGACAATGCATATAGGGGTGTTGTACATGGGGAATGGTGTATATGGGGGACAGTGCGCTTGCAGGGATGATGCACATGGAAGGTGTTGCACATGCGGGGATGATATGCATGGAGGGTTGATGAGCATGAGGGGAGGGTGCTCATGCGGGATGTTTTATGGTGGGTGCACATGGGGGATGTTTGCTAGTAGCAAATAAAATTAAATTAAAAAATTAAAATTACACTCGAAAGTTAGCATATTCTTTTATCAGGCAATTCCATACCAGAGGAAGACAGTCTTTTAGGTACTGTCATAGCAAACCATTCAAGGCTTTAAAGGCCAGTAAAGGCCCTTGAGTTATATGTAAAAACAGACACATTCTGAAAATCTATTCTATGTCTTAAGTTGGCAAATTTTCCATTTTAAATATTCCCAATAATATTCCCAATAATTTTATGTAAGAAATGATTTATTATTGTCACATTATGCTGAATTTTAACTTTTTCAGCTTGAAACTTGAACTTTTATGCTTTATTTTTTAGTTTATGTACATAAACAAACAGAAAAACAACAGAGCATTACATAGATATGGTCTTATATAGTTATATAATTTTAAAAAGGGAAAAACTTGAATGAAAGACTTTAAACCTATTCAGGGCTAGTGAGAAGGGTAGGGTTAATAAAGGCATTGGGCCAGAGGCCTAGAAAATGCATAGTGTTCAGTCCTTTTTAATTGAATTAAAGAAGAACTTTATATAATCCCAAGAAGAGGGATGTCAAAGTCATTGCATAATGAAGAGGACCAAAAGTAGCATTTATGATGCCTGCTAGTGACATTGGGCCACTACAAGGGCCAGTTGTGACATTGTTAAACAGAAAATGACATCACTGAGCAGATGATGGCCAGAAAAAAGCACTCTGTTCTCACATAGAAACTCACTAACAAATGATAAAAGGGAAAATGTTCAAATTTTGTCTAAATTTTCAAAATAGGCAAGAGCTCAATTATATGCTGGGTGAACTCAATTCAGCTATTAATTAGCTATTAATTTTTTCATTTTCTTGTAAACTGCTTTGTGAACGTTTCAGTAGAAAAGTGGTATATAGATAGATAGATAGATAGATAGATAGATAGATAGATAGATAGATAGATAGATAGATAGATAGATAGATAGCTGACTGACTGACTGACTGACTGACTGACTGAGGGCCTTGATACCCTCGACCTAGAGGAGCCTAACCTTTGTTTGCTCTGGAGTACATAGGAAAAAACCTGCTATATAATTGGTAAAGGAAGCTATTCTGTTTTTCTTTAGACTAACAAAAGGTGGTTGTAAGTTCAAAGGAAATGTGCCGTGAACGCCATTTCCTCCAGCTGCATTGTTTTCCTGACAAATGCGCGACAGAACTAGCTGATCAAGGAACCAGACATTCTGTACTGTCCTTAGCATAAAAAGCAGGACAATATGAGCCCAACTTGGGATGTATCAGGAAGAAACCCTGATATATTGATACCATTATTTCCAACCTTATTTCTGTTGGCTATGCTGTAATCACACACACAAAGACACATGTACACACACGCACATACAAAAGGAAAAAGAAATCCAGCCTAGTTTCTTTAAAAAGCTCAGAGCAGCATACAGTGGGTTACTCAGCTTTATAATATGAAGTATTATATTAAATTTGTATTAAATTTGTATGAAGTATTATATTAAATTTGTTCATTATAACCTTCCTAAGACGTCACTAAACCGTCCTCTAGTGCAGTGGCATTCAGTCTGTCAAGAACTGGGGTCTACCCCAAATGACAACTAACCATGAGGTTCAGTAAAAGCCCTTGTGCTCACTGGCAAAACCCAGTGGTAAAGGATTTCCTCTTTTCTTCCCTTCCTTGCAGTGCTGCAACCACATTTTTTATCCCCTTTGAGGAGATGAGGGGCAGAGAGCGGCAGGCAGCAGTCACTTAATAGGCTCAACCACATTTAAGTTTGGAAAGTGGAGGGAGAGAACATGGAAATAAGACAAAGTGCAGAGGAACAACATAGTAGAGAGGGGAGAGGGTTAGAGTGGAGTACCTCTGACATGGTAGAGTGGGAAGAGGGGTTTGGCTAAAACAGTATTTACTCAGCTAGGATCCCGGCAAAAGCTACTGTTAAAATTTAATTTTAAAACAAAAAAGAATCTAGGTGTTGACTTCCAACAGGACTCACTTTTTTTCTTTGTTGCAAAAATTATATGTTTAGCCCTTGGATGGGGAATTGATTCTTCAGTCCATTAACTTCTTTATCATTCTTCGTATCTCTGTTAACCAACTACAGAACGTTGGAATCAGAAATGCCTAATCTTCTATGGTTGTTCCCAGCTGAGGGCGCAATCCTAACCAATTTAGGCTGTGATGGTGTGGGGAGGTCAGCGTATGCTTGTGCACTGGCCTAACCTCCCAGGAGTCGGACAGAAGTGCCTTTTTGGTGCTTTTCCGACACCCCCAGGACAGCACAGGAGTTATGTCAGGGCTTAGGTCAGCGTAGATGGAGGTTAGGATTGCAGCTTAATCACATGTACCGGACTGCACATCTGTGTCTTTGCAGGGGCACAATTGAGCTTTGTTTTATGTTCCTAAACTGGAAGCTAACTGGATTTTGAAACTTATTTTAATAGTCCATCATGGAAGAAAACTAGCCTGCTGAACAATTAAACGCTTGTTTGATAGTGAGTCCTAGCTGCATATTTATTCCACCATTTTTTTCTTCTGTTAGTTCAAAGGTTTGTAGTGAAGACAGCCAATTAAGCACATACTCAGTGAAGCTGAAACCGATTGCCTTCTGTTGTTTTCTTTCTTATGTCTACCAAGGAATGGTAAATCACCAGCACTTCAAAGAACAGCAGTCACTAGAAATCTGTTCACTTTACATCAGCCTTCTATGCTCTGGTAGTTTTATTAAAGTCCATGACTTTGCTTAGTATTTGCTGACTAAAACAAAGATATTATCTTTTGGAACAGTATTTTTCAGACCATAATGATAAATACAAATATATACTGTATTTGGCAAAATGAAACAGTAGTCTGTTGCTGTTTATGTCAATTCATTTTCTCGCAGTAAATCCTATACTTCTATACTCCAGATCTCTCTCCATGTATCCACATCAGTGTATTCTACTTGCAACAATGGCCCACCAGTGTAGAAGTCCTTCTGCTGACAATGGCACTGCAGCTGTTGGTGCAACACTGGAAAAGTGCTGCACCCAAATAACGCAGGCTTTGATACAATTCCAATGGCTAAGAGGCCAAAATGGGAAAGAAATTGGGGTGTAATGTGAGAGGTACAGGTGCGCCCCCATATCCACCAGGATTCCTTTCTGAACCTCCACCCATGGTTAAGTGAATGCCCCCAACCACCTTTCTGGAGTGGGTACATTTGTGGAGGGGCTGTGAACCTGATCTGTAGATGAATTAATCTGCAGATAAGGGATCTGTTGATAGAGGGTCCCCTTATCAATATTTTCTGCAGCACTTGAACAAAAGCCTCATCTTTACTTTAATAGACTGTCATCACAATTCTGTGTCTACTCACAAGTAAGTCCCATTGTGTTCAGTGGGGTTTAATCCCAGGAAAGTTTGCATAGGATTACACCCTATACAGTGGTTGAGAAAAGGGCAAGTAGCCTTAAAGATGTGTGTTTCTTTCCTTTCACAGGCCAAAGGGAAGGAAAGACAGTGGCTAAGGCACCAGGCGGTTGGAGAGCTTGATGATACCAAAATAATAGACAGCCTGACAGGTGAAAAAGCCATCTACAAGCGACGGGGGGAACTTGACCCACAAGTGAGTTGGCTATAAGAAGCTAAATGTGTTCACACAAGCTATTTTTCTAATATATATATTATGTGCTTGACCATTTTACCTCCTTGACTCCATATTGTTTGTTAATAAGTCAGAGCACACTTGCAACTGCTGGAGGTGAACCTACATGATGACTGGTCTCCCACTGTAGCCAAAAGATGGCACACCAGCCATCAAAACATTCTGGGTCCTGGGACAGTTTTTACAGCAGCATGTTTGCTTTTAGAAGGCAGCTGCATCCATGCCGGTCTCCACAACATGATGGCCTCCACTCTGTATTAGGATGGCTGTTGGAGAAAGTCATAACATGGACACCATTTGCAGTGGTTCTTTGCAAACTCTTCAATATGTGGTACAGTGCTATGTGAATCCAACCATTTCAAAGTTGGATTTGGGGGGTAGCTTTTGTCAACTGTTCATAGTGAGCCAGCTGGTTTTGCCATTCCTGAACACAGAACACAACTAAATGTGATAGTAGAAATTATTGTGTTTATTTAGTTTGATATATTGCATGGTCCCAGTGTGGCTAACAACATTTTTCTAAATCCTAATAGTTTTGCTCCAGGAGAGTAACAATCTTTTTTAATTAAATAAATTAATTTGGGTGAATAAAAGACCAAAAAAAGAATTCACATTAATTTCTGAACAAATTGGGGAGTATGCTGCCCCTTCAATATTATCCTTAGACTACTAATCTTATTGTCCATAGGCAGAAAAGGAGGGACACAAGATGATATTTGTGATTGGTTCTCCTTATTTTTAAACATTTAGCAGTGCCACAGGGCTTATATCTGGGCATGACCATAGTGCTGGTGGAGGAATTGGGAGCCTTTTCCCAATGCCATCTTCCTGAAGAAGAAAACCCTTCTTCTGCTATTCATTACAAAACGTGCTTCATAACCAGAATTCACCTTGGGCAAAGAGTAGCCTAAAGAAGCAGTTTTCATCAGGAAATCAGCATATAGGCAAGTTGTTAAGACACATTAACTTTCCCACTTTTTCCAGTGGCACAATCTGGTTTTGGAGCTTCTTACTATTATTGAACTGAAAATCAGGAGATATATTTATAGATTTTCTACCAGGACTTCTAGTTTGCACCTACGTAATCCAACTAATGACAGACGTATATTAGCCCTATACTTATTCGTTTCAGTACAGAAGCTTCAATACATTTGCTGGTTTCCTCTTATTGACCCTTTGCAGTCATTTGAGAAGTCTCCTGGCCGTAAAAGGCTCCACCTCCATATGTAGACTTGTATCAAGTGACATGGTGATCCTCTTAATCTGTGCCATGGGTCTGCAATCTGTTTAACTCCCATATATAGTACTCCTTATAAACTTTGTGTTCCAGATGACTGCCACTTTTGTTAGGTCTATTTTAAGATCTCTGAATTGAGATAAATAATAAATTAGGAGGGCAAAAAGTAAATTGTGAAAAGCACTAGGAAGTGGAGAACATTCAAAACAAATCACTTAAATGATGATTCAGTGAAAAATAACTCTCAGTAAAAGTAAAATAAATATCAAACATTTTTAATCTATTTGCCAAATTCTCTGTAAGTAGTTTGTTATTCATAATCATGCTAATTTTGTTTCAGGTGCCATAAAATTTACAGATGCAGGAAATGTGCCAGAAAGTATTAAAACAGATGTTTCATTTATAGATCCACTTTATAGTTCAAGAATAGTGTTATCCAGAATCCTATTTCAAACATTTTATATGTTATAAACTTACCAGACAACTTTACAGTGCAAACGTGACAGATCCTCACAATGAATGTCAATAAGTTTTTCTCATTGTTTATGGAATCAAGTACAAATTTCAGATATTTGTTATTAAAATCAAAATAATTTTCTTTTATAGAAAGTCTAGTTTCTGTAATATGTGGAGGTTTTCTTTTTCTTTTAATTCAGTTCCAGTATGGACATTAGTCTGAGAGATTTAGGTTGTAATCCTAAACTCCACTTAGGCCAGCATACGCCCTGGCATAAGCTCTGTGCTGAACTGGGGGTGTCACAAAAGTCCTGCTACTTCTGCCCCACTCCTGGGGGGCTTAGGCCAGAGTCCAGACATATGCTGACCTACCCACACCAACATGGGAAGATATGCCAGGTGAGTAGACTGGCCTAAATTGGTTAGGATTGTTCCATTTAACTCCACACATTTACTAAATATTAACAGTATTTTAATAGGATGCTTTTATATGGACCAACTATGTCACAAAAGAGTGAGCTGGTTTCATAGAATCCTTTTTTCAGGTTCTTTGTTCACAAAGAGGAAAAAATACAATGCAGGACGTTTTGCTGGTTAGAGAGCAAGGTGCCTGCAAAATATGTTGTATAATGGTAATTCAGGAAGCTATTTGCCAACTAATTGTTTTGTTTGTGCCTAGTTACTTATAGTAATTTTATGTAAGAATGGCTTTTAAAACTATCTTTGTCCATAATTATCACCTTCCTGTGGTTCAGGGTTCTGGGATACTTTCTGATCTAGATGACATTCTTATGTTGTCCAGGTGCTCTTAGCATTACTGGTTCTCAGTCATAGACTGAGCTTGCCACCTTCCAAGTCTTTATTCCAAAGAATCTACACCGTAGTGGATGAATCATATGCTTCCTAGTGGGTAGATCAGTTCTGGACCACTGTTGGGCAAATAAAGCAAATTCTGCATCTTGTCTAGCACTTTATTACAGTGACAGCACAATCCTAACCCCTGGTTAGGTCAGCACAAGTCCACTGCTAGCCAGGGAGAGAAGTGCCACAAGGCACTTCTGTGCCATTCCTGAGGGGGTTAGTCCAGTGCACAGAAAAGAGAACATGGATGTTTTACGCTGACCTAAACTGGTTGGGATTGCAACATGAATTGGTTATCCATGTGCCTTTTAACTTAAGTTTAGTCTTCTCAATCATATACATGACTTGCTGCCTTTTCCTTTTAGCTTGGGAGCCCTCAGGAGAAGCCCAAACGCCTCCGCCTGGTAGTGGATGTTTCTGGCAGCATGTATCGCTTCAACGGAGTTGATGGGCGGCTGGAGCGTTCCATGGAAGCTGTCTGTATGCTTATGGAAGCTTTTGAGAATTATGAGCATAAATTTAAGGTAATTTTAGATGAACTTAATGTTTGGTGTCTGTATGTATGAATGTACACATGGCTATAGTAGGAAGTAAGAATATTTTTGGTGAAAATGTGCTTCCACCCTATTATTAAATAAGTAGTCTGTTCTTAAAATAAGTAGTGTATTCTATATTTTGGGTGGAAATGGAAGAGTTAGAAAATTCAAAAGGAATGAAAAATAATTTCATGGCTTCCTAGTGCTGAATACTGTCTTGGAAAGTGGCTTCTTTTCTGAATTTCAAGCTCTGCTTTTGCTAGTGAGGTCCTGGAGACACCAACACTGCCTTGAGGCTTTGATTCTACTCCAGTCAAAGCAGGCACAAATCACTGTACTAGATCTGCATGTTAGACATTGCTTTGCACATTTGCCTCTTCCCATGTAAACAGCACACAACTGGCATCAAGGATATGCATTATTCCTATGGTAATGTCATTTGTAGAAATGAAAAGAGACAGTGGACAGTTTAAATAGCAAAATAAGGCCACCCTCTCCCTGTGGTAACACTGCTCTGCATATACTGTGTCAAAACTATCATACTAGCTGTTGGTAAAACAAACAAAATCACATGCTGTTGCAGTTACTTTAAACAGCTAACAGCTATGAACAAAAATATGTGATAAGGCCTAAAATGTGTATAGTTTAATTTGTACAATATGCCTTACTAGTGCAGAGCTTGCATAATATGACCTATTAGCACAAAATTACAAGCACTGGTGCTCCTGACGATGATGACGATGATAATAAAAATGGTATTACTATACTGCCTATCTGGTCTTTGGATTGCTCCTTTAACTTTATTCAAGGTGGTTTATGTGGGTAGGATTCTCTAAACACCCAAGAGAATTTTTACAATGAACACACAACTTTCCAGGTGGATCATTTTTTGTCTGACCATCATTCTGGCCATGTTGCTCCACACTGAGAGCTCCAGCTCAGCTCATCAAATTCAAGGTCTTGCTGCCCTTAGGAGCTTCTGGTGTTCTTGAACTGACAATCTTCAGATGTTTTCTTCGGCTTTATAATGGTTTTGGCCTCTAAACAAGACCTTCTGCATGATGATGATTAAAGTCTATTCATATATCTTTAGTTAACCACCTATCTTTGGCTAAATCTTTTTTTCATGCAGTATGATATTACCGGACATTCTGGCGATGGTTTTAACATTACCTTGGTCAACAGTGACAACGTTCCCAAAAACAATAAGCAGAGATTGGAGATTATGAAGGTAAATTCTGTTGACTGAAATCTTAAAAGGTGTCTGGTGCATAGAGGATTAGAGCACTTGTTTCCTGAGCTTTCATTTTTTCATTTTCATTTTGTTTCCTGAGCTTTCATTTTCATTTTTCCTGCTTTTTAAAAAGTAGGGAGCAGAAGGAAATGACATCTGTGGTGTTGAGTAGATCAGCTGCAGAGGTGGTCACTCTTTTCCTTGGGCACAACTTGGCAGCCTAATGCTGTTGGAAAAATACTATATGTGGTGTAAAAACAACTGTTCTGAATACTTTATTAGAATGCTTCGGAAATCACTGGGTCTTGACAACATAAAGAACTCAAATGTCACATTGCTGATCTTTAAAAAATGTCACAATCTCTGACAAGGGATTAGAAGGTAGTCAGTGTAAAATGGGTTTTTTAAAGAATTAAAGGGACATCAAAGAGCCAGTTTCCCTAGTGTATGTTCCTGGTAAACTTATAAAAAGCATAAATTACTATGGAAGTATTAGGCATAGAAGGGAAAATGTTGGACTTCTTCACAGTGAACAGATGACAACCTTGACAGGATTGTTCCACTAGTGTAGTTCTCATAGGGCACGGATTTCCTGTGATATCAGGTAGTACTTCTTCAGGGGTGGCAGTGCATCAAATAGCACACAGCCTCTTATCGGAGAGATGATGTGGCCTTCCTACCAAAATGTTTGGACACCCTTGCTCTAAATTATGTGATCGGGGCATGCTGAATTTCCTATAAAGAAATTGATTGTGTATTACTGATTCTTAATAATATATCTGAATATATTAATTTTGATTTTGTTGCATGGGAGATAACAAATTTTCTGTGACCAGGCCCAGGCAGCAGATGTCTCACTGGGTTTTTTTCCTACTTGTTTTGAATAGACAGATCTTAACAAAAATTAGTATTCTTTAAGAACTGTGTTTCCCCAACAAGTGAAAACAGAAAAGCAAAAACTGCATATCCTCACTTTCCAGAAGATGTTGCAACAGTAAAATCTTTTTCCCATCCCATTTTGTTGTTGTTTTCACCTGCACGTGCCTCATACTTTCTCCTTACCAGCCCAGACATTTAAACTGGGCTGGATAACTGTTGTTGTTCAAGCTTGTGCTGCCTCCTGCTCTCCACTCACATGCTTTTCCAAACATGCAGGGTAGGCAGAACAGGCAAGGAGACTAAGGCTGCAATCCTAAAGACACTTTCCTGGGAGTAAAGCCTATTGAACACAATGAGGCTTACTTCTGAGTAGACATGGTTAGGATTGTGTTCTTACTAAAGTTGTGGTGGATAACAATATGAAAATGTCCTTGTGGGGTTCTTTGGGCGGCTGGGCCTTGTCACCCCTTATTTTTCCTTCCCCCTGTTCAGAGGCCTGTCACAGGGTCCACCCCAGAAGAAGCAGCACCCAGAGGTCCAAGACACCTTAGTAGCTATGGGAGAGAGGGGGTTGCATCACCCTGACTCTCCTCTCTCTGAGCAACGCTGGAAGTCAGATCTCTCATACTCCACCTCATTCTTGGTGTCCTTTTCCCTCTTTATTGCTTTACCTGGTATGGGTGGACTTCCTGGTCTGGCCTCACCTCCCTTAACCCTTCCCTCACTAGGTGCTTTCCCAGTGCCTCCCTTTCCCCACCAAGACCTGCCCTCTTCCCTTGCTCAGCTCCCTGCAGGGCAGTCAGCAGCCACTTAAAATGCAACTGGATTCATTGTTGCCTTGTACCACGGAAACTAATTGCCTTTGAATAACGCGATAATAATTAATCACGGAGATTCTGGAAACCAAATGTCGCAAATGGGGAGGTTCAACCTGTACGTATAAGTTTGGACTATCATGCATTGACCACACAGCATATTTCAAGTATCACCCTTGAGCATGCCAATAAGAAGGTGGAATATATGTATTTTTTATGAGCATATTTCAGCCAAGTTTGAGCACATTTGCAACCCATTGGTTTTAGTGGGAATGCTAAATATTAGTAGTCTCCATCAGCGACAATTTTAGGGCAGCTTTGCAGGGAGAATCTTGAAGAACAATTTGTGGTTCAGGGCTTCTCTACCATCATTGAAATGCCTGGGATTGAACCTGTAACTTCTGCATACCATTTATTTATTTAGCATGTGGCAACACATAGTTTAGTGATACAATCAGACGTTAACATCCAAATCTGCATACCAAAGACATGCTTTACCACTGAGCTACATGCTATCATTGAGCTCTTCAGGTGTGTCTTTGAAATAAGACACAGCACAATCCCAACCAACTTCCTAGAACTGGGTGGAGCTATGCCAATGGGGCATGTGCCGTATTCTGCAGTTGGGAAGGCAGTCATGAAAGCCTCCTCAAGGTTAGACAATGTTTGATGTTTGACAATGTACTGGAAAGTGGTTAAGGATTGCGCTCACAGTTTGAAAACTCAGTCTGTAAGAACACATGGAGCCAGTCAACTGAACCCAATTCTTTTGTTGCACCATTGCTCTCGCTGGCTCACTCTCACTCTAGACTTCAAAGTAAAAAGTGGGATTTTCTAATGACACCTGAGTAATATAGAAATTATTAATATACTGTAACCTTCAATTTTAATGCAGACTAAGGCTGCAATCCTAAAGGCACTTTCCTAGGAGTAAGATCCACTGAACACAATGGGGCTTACTTTTGAGTAGACATGGTTAGGATTGTGCCCTTAGGCTGCAATCCTAAAGACACTTTCCTAAGAGCAAGGCCCATTGAACACAATGGAGCTTACTTCTGAGTAGACATGGTTAGGATTGTGCTCTTACTCTCCTTTTAAAAGGACATGGGAAAAGCCTATTAGTTCAGAATGCACTGGAGATTTGTTCCTTTGAATAGGTCAATATTTTAATCTGATTAGTTGGCTTTCTTGTGCTATTCAGATAATGCATGCCCATGCTCAGTTCTGCATGAGTGGAGATCATACGCTGGAAGCCACGGAGCATGCTATTCGGGAGATTGCAAAGGAAGAGGCAGATGAGTATTTTGTGATTGTCTTAAGTGATGCCAATCTTGAACGCTATGGCATTTCTCCAGCAAGATTTGCTGAAGCTCTGACCATCAACCCCCAAGTGAATGCTTTCACCATATTTATAGGATCTTTGGGGGACCAAGCAGCCAGGTAAGTTAATTCATAGTGCAAGAAGACAAATCAACTCCCAAGAAAGGATACGGCCTTCTTTAAAATGTTGTTATGCTTTCTGCCTGACTCTTAGATGATGCCATAGGCCATCTGGCATGCCATGTAGGCTTCCACACATTCATTGCCAGTTAAGTCCTGTTGGCCAACTAGCAAGGCAGAATGCCCAGCTTCACACAAATCTGTCACTTTGGCTGCAATCCTAAATACACTTTCTTAGGAGTAAGGCCCATTAAACACAATTGGGTTACTTCTGAGTAGACATGGATAGGATTGTGCATGAATTACTGTAATCGTGGGAGGGGCCTTTTATGCTTAGACTCAGAGCAGGGAGAAGCTGCTGCCTACTCAAATTCAGAACAGCACGAGGTCTTCCTCTCCCATGCAAGAGGTGAAATGGATGAAAACGGGCAGAACAGAGCTCCACAAAGTTATTTGTCCTTTTCCTTTTTCACTCTGCTGTTGCTATTACTTATTTAGAATATTCATGTACCACTTCAACAAAAAATTTATAAAGTACTGTAGTTTATAAGGGGGAAAAATCAAGTAACGTAAATGGCCTAAAAAGCTCAGTACCTTAAAAGATGCAGAACAAAACACTAGCAAAAGTGCCGAATTGCACTGGGGTGAAGGGAGACAATTACTTGTTACTGCTATAAAAGAGAAGCACCACCTTAAAAAAAACCTGGAGGCTATTTTTGCTCCTTTGGTGGTTTTTCATAATGTCATGAACTTGGGCAATTTTCTCAAGTCCTGTAAGTACCCAGAAACCTTTCTCATGTGAGGTGTCCCTTGTTGCTTTATAAATCTTTTGGTATGCAAGCACGAAATGATATAAATCCATAGAAAGGAAATAGGTACCCAGTCCTATGATGCTTTGGCACAGGAATGTCTAGTGGTGCCAGATTGGCTACAGCTATATCTTGAAGGGCCAGAGGAGCCACTAGAGTCACCCTGAGGGGAAGGGAACATAAGTTGCCTTACGTAGGTAAGAGCTCCACTGATGTCAGTGGGTCTTTCTCAGAGCTTCACATGCTGTTTATTGGGCATAAACCAAGGAGGCCCATGTCATGCAGCTCAGGAGGAGGCATAGGATTCTGTGGCAGTTGCTGCCACTGTCCTGTGGCCTAATAGGTGCCGGGGCAGGATGTTAGCTACCAGTATTGCCTTGTCCACAAGATTTGATCCTAATTGTACTACTGCAGAAAAAAAACTTGTGCAAAGCTATAGTTTTTTCACTGTTGGCTCTCTCTGAAGTAATTCTTGAGTATTTTAACTCACTCTAGTAATAAAGACTTTAAAGACTATGTCGGGATATAATTTGCATTGGTAATGTTCTTTTTCCTATTCTTAGGTTGCAAAGGACACTGCCAGCAGGCCGGTCTTTTATTGCCCTGGATACCAAGGAAATTCCACAGATTTTGCAGCAGATTTTCACCAGCACCATCCTATCAACTGTCTAAGTGCCTATCAATAAATAAATAAATGGACAAATTAATATAGAAAAAACTCATAATAATCAAGATAATAACATCAGTGCTGATCACTGTAATATGCTTTATATTAAATATTATGTGAATAAACATAAGTCTCTTAGACTATTACCGCTTGCCTACAGAGTTTGGTTTAACATACCATCCATGATCAAAGCTGTCTTACAACTTTCCACTTTTTATTCACTGTTATTTAGACATTCCAATTTGCAGGGTATCTATCGGACAAAGTAACATAAATAAAATTAATTTGGGGTTGATTAATTTTAGAATCTGGTATAACTAGAAAAATCCTGTAGACAAAAATGGACCCAAAACAATGACTCGTTGAGACATGTCCAGTGCTTCATTTGAATATCCCAAATTAACCCAGAGAATCTCAGTTGAGAAACTTCTCTTGTCATGTATTTTTAGGTATTGGAGTGACTTATTCTGAAAGGTCAATGAGAAAAATGAGACATGTTACCAGCTGCATTATGTTAGCTTGGAAATATTCACTTATGTGAACATGGAAGTCAGACATGTCTAACTTGCTACATGCACAAGAATTTCAAGTTGCTTTACAGAGTCTTAAGGATGAGGTCCATATTCCTAAGGCAATCATAACACTATAACGAAAGATAATGATAATCTCAGTGTAATAGGAAGTGGTCTATAATGAACAAAAGGTTTGAAATACAGGTATCACCCAGTATCCGCAAGGGATACACTCCCATACTTCCCCATCCACAGATACTGGAAGTCACAGAAAAGGCGAAACCTTAACTCTGCCCTAAATCCGTGTGTGTTCCCCTCTGCACCAAAACTTATTTTATAGTTTCACTATGCAGCAGTGCTCTTTCTTTTACCAAACTATAGAAGCATCCAAGATAATAGGAGACAAGCCGCCAGGCAAAGAGAAACCTAAGTGACCACCGGCAGGAAGCTAAATAAAATTATTTATTTATGGATCTTTTTTAAGTATTGTAAACCTAGGTGGATCCCAATAAAGTGTTCTTTTAAAAAGTCAGTCATTTGGGAATCACTGTCTTAAGCCAAATTTATCTGTGTCCAGCATGAGGTTGTAACATTATGTTAAGTCTAAAGAAACACTAAAAATGATAAGAAGCCATATTCCCCCCATTAGGGAAATGATAAACCTTCTTTCAAAAGCTACTTTCTCATATTCTGGGAGGATCCCCTATGGGGATCTCATATCCCACACAGGCACCATCCTACAAGCTCAGAGAACCACAAATCAAAAATATAAATCAAAAAATAAATCAAAAATATAAATATAATAAAATATAAATAATAAATAATAATATAATTATAATAATAAAATATGAATAATAAAATATAAATCAAAAATAATCAAAACCACATTCCAAATTAAAAGAGTTACTACAAGATACCTCTTAAGTTCACACATGCAGTTTTTTCTTACTTGAAAATAACTTGTCACTCCATGTCTGACCCAAGATAATTAGTAGGAATTGAACATAAGGTACAAATAAGTTTTTTTTAAATTTTCCATCACCTTTTTTCTTACAAGATATTGGATGACAAAGAAGTTATTTGCATGTTAGAATTTCATAGGTTTCTTATTCTAAATCCTTGCACTAATTCATAAGATGTGCTTATTTTTAGTAATCACTTAATTCAGTTTTTGAGCATTTCAGCTATTCCTTGTTTTTTGTATGAAATCCACAATGCTGTTCAGTCAATTTTCTGGCTTCTTCCTAGTTTAGCAGTTTTGGCAAGCAGTGAAATGTGCCTTTAAATAGCCCATCTGCTGCATGCAGAGTCTTGTATAACAATAAGAACTTGTTTTCCCAATTCGAAGATTTGAAAGAGGCCTCTTTGTAGGTGGAGAACAGCACTGTCTAGAGATCTTTGTTTTCTATACTTGCTCTTACTAAAGTGCAGAAGGGAAAAAAGCACTGATTGCAATGTTAATAAATCGCCACAAATGTTCTTTCCAAAATATACCCCACTGCCCTCACTGAGTTAACTTAGCACAATCATAAAGAGATTTATACTTTGGGAGGGGTGGGAAGAGATTTAGGAAAATTATCATTTCACAGCTTTATTTAGGCTTCCAGAGGCAACGATTAGCTTGTATTGATGGAGAAATTTTTTTAAAAAAACTTGAGTTCTGAAATGGGTCAATTTGTAATATTATTCTTTTAAATCTGTCGCTTGACATCAGCTTCTAAGGCAGGGGTTCCCACAGGCACTGCCCCAGAGTTTTGTAATGGAGATTCAAACCAGTAGGAATCTCAGCCTGATGGTTTGGATTCCAGTGCACAGTTCTTAGTGTGCTGTGAAAAGCCCACCCACTCTAACACCGTTTTACACCATCTTACACCATTCTGAAGCTCCCTTCTGGGTCTCCAGATGGTGATGTTGCCATTGCTAGTGATGATGCCACTGCCAGGCTTCTGGGAACCATGCACTATATTTGCAGTACAGAGGAAAGGCACAGAGGCAATGCTACTACGATCTTGTTTTTGCGTTCAGAAAAGTCACAAAAATGAATGGCCAGTTTTCAGCATTCCCACAAGGGGAAATTCTTGTGCTTTCATTGTTCATCAGGATACTACTTCAAGGATCTGGCCACAGACCCCTTGGGAGTCTCTTTCCACACTGCTTCCTGCTTTACTTCATCAAAGCCCATGGCTTTCAGTACTGTCTGCATGCAGATGACAACCACCCCTATCTGTGTACCTTAGAACATTCTTCATCCATACAGCATCTCTTGCTGATCCATTAGCTAGCACATCATGCTTAATAAGATAGAACTTCTCATTTTTCATCCCAAACTCTTCTTTCTACTCTTCTGAAATCACCATCTACCCTGATAAGAGATATGCCACCTTACATAGTTACACTCTCTCATGACCACATTGCAAAAACACATTTTTTCTCTCTGCTTCCTTCAGTGAAAACACTAGCTTATGCCCTGATCATCACACACATCGACAACTGCAACCTCACTCTTCTGCCGTTTCATATCAGCCAATCTCCTCCAACCAACACTTCCAAAATAATTCACTTGATTGCAATAAGCACATCACTTGTCTCCTTAGCTTCCTCCAATGGCTTCCTATCTATTTTCAGGTTCAGCAAAAACTCATGGCACTTCCTCCAGGGCTATGTGGCCCTCCTTACTTCTCTTCTGCTCTTAAATCCCAGTACACATTTGTCTGATGACATTTTCAACTCCAGAAACTTCAGCCATGGAGAGTTTTTCCCATTCGTACTGAACTTCCTTCTTGCTCTCTTTTGAGATGCCTTCTCCTTCAAATTCCTCCACAATTACCTTCTAGAGTAGACCTTCTGCATTATAGCAGCTTAGCCTTTGTGTATCTGAAATACACAATTAGGAGCTGCTCACATCAAGATTTTCATCGGAACACACAGCCAAATGAGAACACTGTCTAGTCAGACTGTTGTGCTTTGGTGGCTATGTATTTAAGTGTGGTGGCTATGCATTTAATCCTTGCCTCTTGTTTTAGTGTGCAACAGATCAAGAAAAATGCTCTCCTTTTCATGAAATAAAAATTTATAGTCACAAAATGGGAAGTTCAGTAGGATAGCCCCTTTTTGTATAGCTTATGTTGAACTAGTAGATAAGGACAAAAGATCACAAGATGGGAGGCAAGCAACCATAGTTTGTCCACGGAAATACAGTCTCTTCCTCCATGATCCCTTTTGCAATTTGGCTTTAGAGGAAAAACTGAACTTTTCACAATATACCTGTGAGTTTCAGTGGTAGGCATTGTCTGTCCTATTTCCTCTAGCAGCCTTCAATATAATTCATATAATTTTCAACCTCTCCAATTTTGCTGCTGGGTAGATTCATTAATGGGATCATATAACTCCCATCTTATGTCAACTTCATTACACATGAGTGGGATGAGTTACAATGCGACTGAAAATAAGATGCACAATTGATTTTTTTTTATTTTCAAAGGTTATTTTTAATGGCATTCTTTTCCCTTGATTTTCATGATGCAAATTTCTTTTAAGTATTTTAATGCTGGTTTTATTAAAGGGGAACAGTTTTTATTAAACTGTCCTTTTATAGTGAGAAATACTGTTCCCAAACAGAAATTGCCAAGTAATACTGATGAAAAAAACTCCGAATAGTTGCAAAACATCTTTTTTCTTCTTAAGTTATGAACATCAGGAAAATTACAAGAGTGATGGGATGGCATTAAAACCATATTCCCAGTTCAATCCTCCTCTTTTTGTGCAGCTGGACAAATCTATGTTTGCCTCTTTCATGCACATAATTCTAAAGGTCAGCTAATTATTTTGACATCTAGTGAAAGCTCAGTTGCTACAGCTAACCACTTCTGTCATATTAGATAAGTACAACTTATTATAAAGAAGCACTGTGGAAGGAGAGGCAGAATAATTTAAGCCAACTATTGTACTAATTGATACAAGATGGAACTTATGAAGTGTGAAGACAAAAGTGCACAGAATAATATGGAAGCACCGAATGCAGGCTGGACTGAGCCTGTGCATGGATAGAGATGTATAAAGTTTACTGTTGTGAACTTTCCAGATGAGAGGCTGGGATGCGTATATAAAACAGTTAAGCTCTTTTTGACCATTTTAGTTTTTTTAATTCCAGTTCAAATTTTATTTGTATAAAAATATATTGTAACTGAAAAAGCATTAAAGTTAATTATATAAAATTACAAAATATTTTCACAAAGCACATTTATATTAATTTTAAACTATATATTATGAAAAAGTACAGCATGCACACATTTTTGTTATTTGAATCTGTCTGCAGAAAGACAAACAATTGTGACTGTTTAAAAGTGTAAGTGAAAATGGCTGGTTACATGCTTGGGAGATGAGGATATCTATTTTTCTCTCTCATGTTGGTCATGAATCAAGCAGGTATCAGTCCAGTCTCAACCTCATCCTTTTGCAGGCAGGTGTCTTGCTAGAACAACTTTTGTTTCACATGTCTATAAGAATATCAGACAGGACACACATTAATATGTTTTGCTGCCATATGAGCACATGCCACTTTTGGGGTCAGTTTCCTTAACCTCCATAATCATTAACGGGACCATTAGAAACAAATGCCAAAATATTTAAGGACATGAAACACTGCAAGACAGCCTCAACTAAGACTTTAGTCACATGCTACCAACATAAATGTTCATAAGTTATTCCAGTCATGAGTACCCAGCCCTAAAGGCTGAAATCTGTAGCAATGGTTCATGCAAAGGAGTAGAAATAGGCACGTGTGCACAGTCAGTATCAGAGTGGTATGATCTGTAGTCATCCTTTTCTAACTACCTGACAAACAACTGGATCAGGCTGCCAATTATTCTACTTACTTGCCAAAGTCCTATCAAGATCAGCAATAAAATCTTCTAGTTCTTTTGTGTCTCCAAGCTTTGCTGGAAAAACAAGCACAAGATTATTCTCTACCAAGACAACACTGATTTCAGGCATGCACACTTTTTATTTCCAGAACGTTAGTATCAAAATAGCTGATCATTTGCAAGAAGGCCTCTCTGACAAAGACATAACTTGACCTAGGAAATTTGCACTTCATGTTCTATATCTAAGATCAATTATCCCAGGATAACTCCTCCTGAACCTCCCCATACAGCAGGTTGCCTAAATTAAGGGAGTGGATGAGATGAGGATCAGGTTCATCTTGAAACAGGCTTGCTGATGTAGAAGCTCTTCCTCCTAATCACACACCTGGAGCATCTCTGTAGTTGCTCAGGGAGGAAGCAACCTACTTAGAGGGAACTCTATCTACTCTCACTGCATATGTTTCCAGGATTTTCATGAAATGCCTAGATGTCTTCAGCAATTGGGGGAGTCACATGACAGATCTAAGAAAGAACAAGCTGGAGTCCATTTCAGGACCTACTATTGTGTAGCTCTATTTGGCAACAAAGAAGACAAATTTCTCTGCCACCATTGTGGCCTTGGAGTGAGAGCCACTGAACCTAACTCATTGCCAGGGGCCTCTTCAGTGTTGGAGTAAAAGCTTGGTTGCCTGTTGTGATTTACTTGCTAGATTGCCTGTATCTGTCATGACTGACTCTGTACTGCAAGTTTTCACATATGACATCTGATTGAACCTGTCATTTTGACTTCTATTCACTTTGTACATCTGATAATGTGGACAGGATCCTCTGGAGCATGAGGCTGTCTGTGTATCTGCTGAGGGCTGAAATGACCAAGTGTTAGGGAAGTGATGTCACGGGGTGACAGGAGGATGGTGCTTGTTTGTATAAACCCAGCAATGGTATGCTCTTCCTGAAGAAGCCCTCCCTGGATTCAAACATATTTGAAAATTATCAGTAAGCTTTAAAGTTCCTATTTTGGTGCAAGGTACTTGAGCAAATAGTATTATCCCAATTCCAGGGCTTCCCCAATCATATTATCTGGATACTTTTCTATTTGGATTCTGGCAAAGATTTCGAATGGAAATAGCACTAAAAATGGTAAATGTATCCCCTGCAGACTGCTAGTTATGATCGATTTTAAGGGCGGTGCTGGTCCCTATTACAAAGTCAAAAAGCCAGCGTTGTCCAAAGACCCCTTTCATGGTCATGGCTTGGCATGACTAAATGCCAGACATGCACAGAGCACTGTTACCTTCCCAGCAAATTGGCACCTATTTATCTATTGCATTTACATACTTTCAAACTGATAGGTTGGCAGGAACTTGACAAATAACTGGAGTTCACCCTGTTATGCAGTACTCAGATCACAAACAGCCAGCCTGCCAGTTTTCAGGTTGACAAACATAGTGTCTTTATCCATTAAGTAACCCTAGACCAAATAGCACTAGTTGCGCTGATTGGTCAAGGATTGGATGAGGGGAACATGTCCCCGTTGATCCTGAGGGATCTCTCAGTGACTTTTGACACTGCCAACCATGATGTCCTAGGGTGATTACCTGGACTCAGACTTGAGAACACATTTTGACACAGATACATGCCTTTGGGTGCATAGATCCCAAAAGGTAATACTGGAGAATTCTTGCTCTGCTTCTTGGTCTTTGACCTGTAATATGCCACAGGCATGTGTTCTACCTCCTATGTTACTCAGTACCTCTGCAAAATGTTTGGGATAGATCATCATGGGATGCTCTTTATAGGGAGTTTTTCAAAATGTCTGAAATAGTTCATTTGCTTAAACAAAGCATGGAGAGAGGGTAGTCAGCATAAAGCACTGTGTATAAAGATGCCTGTGCTATTCAGAATCAAAATATCAAACTTGCTAAAAAGCAAGTTAAACTATTACCTTTGGGAGAAGCTACTGTTGGTGTAGATACAGCAGTTGCAGAAAGTGCTGGAGAATTTAGCTTTTCATCACTGAAGCTGAGACTATTTCTGTAGAGTGAATCTGCACCTAAAAACATGAAACATTTAGAGTCAGAAATATTTTAAATCTGCAGCAGCAGTGATGACCTTCCCCCAAGCCACAGAGTACTGTTTACATACAATTTTGGTAAAATTAATAAATTTATTAAGTCTACCATAACAAAGATCAATAGTTTAAAAGAAAATGCTCAAAACTGATGATTTTGACAGCAGCAATTGTGCTATTATCCAAGCAATCCAGAGTAATTTTAATTCTGCAAGAAAAAATATGGTATAAGGCATTTTTAGAGATAGACTAACCACAGATCTGAATCCCTAATGGTGGCATTTTAGTATAAACCAAAAATCCACAGGGATTTAGCTCTGTGGTTAGTCAGATTTTGACATATTCTGACTATAGATACATCTAAAGACCAAATCAAGCCATCAGAACTTCAATTATACTCCATTTCAGTACAGAACAAGGTTTCAGATGACAATTAAAAAAGACATTTTAGGACTATGGCACTAGCTCACTGACAATAGCACTGTTGCTTCAAAGGTCTCCTTCCACAAGATTGAATGCCTTTTGGCTTTTGTTCTTCAGTCTAATACTCCTCGCATCTGTTTTTTTCCCCTCTACCAGCTGCTTTTGTCTCCTCAGTTATGGTCTATGTCTAGCTCACAAAGAGTTTCTTCTACTGTGTGCCAAGTGGACAAGCTGTGAAATATTTCATGTAATCTGGCACAAAGCAGCCAGCCCACTGAATATAACACTAGCGTCTCACGTCTGTCACCATCAGTGAAGACAGTAATTGTTTTTCCCACTGTTGCTGAGTGACCCACTTGGTGGCTATGTTCCACATCACTGCTTAGACTCACTCTTCTGAACTCCCTTTAGCGGAACTAAATACAGTGGGGTATATCTAAAGGATTTATAGCTCTTCCACAGGATGCACACTTTTTTCCATATTCTATTAGGATACTTAAACTTCCTTTTATAATGGAAGACATACAGCTCTTTAAAAGCATTTCCTAACTTATGAAGTCATACGTTTATTAAAAAGTAAACATGGGGCACTGAATTGTAAGGAGTGGGAGAGAGGAAAACAATGGCTACTCCCTCTTTACCTAGGCAAATGTATAGCTTTCACACTGGCTTGCAGGTCTCACACTGGAGGCTCTCCAACTCTTTGTTCTTACAGAACACATAAGTTTCAGGAAGAGCAAGGTAGGATTTAGCTTTCTTTGAATGAGAATGAACTGGAAACAGTGTTTTTTTTTGTAATACTTGTTTTCTTTAAAAATATATAGGACCATAGTGTACCAATTACATATCATACATTGTCAGAGCACCCTCAGGACCCTATTTAACCCTTGCAGAAAGTGACCATTATTGGTGTCTTCCTTGTCCACTAAGTGACAGGCGTCGAGTGTAAATATTTGTGCCAAAATTCTTATTTCCATCTGCTCCAACCCCTGGACCTATAAGCATGAAATTTGGGGTTTCCTTCCTGATGTGAGCAACCAGTAAGAAGCAATTTTCAGAAATTTAATCCTTAAGGGGTGCAAAGTGTTTTTGTCCTATATGTAACATTGAAGACAGATAAATCCCAGTCCCAAACCTATACCTACACAGGAGGAGGGATAGCGCATGGGGGGAATAAGGGACCACCACTGCACGGTGGTGCACAGTGGTCCCTGCTGCACAATGATGCCCAGTGGATCATTGGATAAGGAATGCCCAGTGCTTGCTGCTGCCCACCACTGCTTCCTGATACCCTCAGATGTGCAGCACCTGTCAGTGCCCAGTGGTGTCCATTGCTCACCAGTGTGCACTGCCTGCTGCCTAGCCATACCCAGGCCCACAAATATTCTTGAAATTTTACTCCCGCAACAATGGGTAAATTTCACTAGTTAAAAATAACTTTGGATGGTGCTACTTTCAATAGACATTTACCCTTGTGCCATTTACTATGAAGCAAGGTTTCAGTGGCCTGGAAGAAGTCCAAGAAGTTCAGCTAAATGGCAGACATTTAACTTAAGCTAGTTCAGTGCTGCCAACTCTGCGAAATCAACCGTTTCACAGTCTTAACTATTTATAGACACTTCTATAGTCATTATATTTACTAGGTGAAATTACCTCTCTTGAGAAAGGTTCATCTCCTTATAAACATGCTTGACAGCAGTTCATAACTCAAAAGTAAGTAAAGAAAAAGATCCAAGTCTTGAGCATATAATAATATGTATTACAACATGATAATTTTCAGCCAATTTCATCAGAGGGGTTACAAAACTTGAAATGAGGGAAAGGGTGGGTTGCAGTATGTCCTAACTTTAAAAATCTTTCCAATTCTGTACTTCAGAAAAGCATCTTCCCTTTTTGTTTTTAAAAAACAGGGAGAACTCAAGCACTACTCTGGAAAATGTCCCATCGTACTGGTTTTTGCATCCCATTTAGAACTAAGCAGCAGTATTAGCATTGGGGATCTTTGTCCAACCACTCAACTAAGCAACTTACTTAAAATTTTAACCAATCTAATACCAATTTTAAAACCACACAATTGGGGAAAGGCTGATTATATCTGAAATACAACTCAGAATACACTAAGCATGTTCAGAGATTGCTGTTGGTATATCTGTAGGTCCAAGCAACACGGACAAAGAGACAAGTAGAGCTGACTTGTCACTTCTGTAGCTATATGCCATTTTTGTTTTCCTAACTCACACTGGACAGGAACTACACCACTTGCAAGTGAATAGTAATACTATAGGTAGAGAAGCTAACAGGGCTTGGGAAACATCTACCCTGTGACTCACTGGCATCAATAAATTCTTAAACTTGTAGAAAAAACTGTCAATGAAGGGATACTTGTAGCTGCCATGTTTGTTTGTTTTTTAAAGTGTATCACCAAAATTGTATTTTTTTAAAGTGTATTAAAGTGTAAAGGGGAAAAAACAACTGTGTCTGTGAGCAATGTCTCAACTGTATAATGCAGAAGGGAAAGAGAAGAAAGTTAAGGGTGGAGGTTCAACCATCCTGTTGAAGGCAAAAGCACAGAAATGAAGGCAGGATCCTGGAAGTGAACAGCTGGCTCAAACAAGGTGACACGATAGAAAGAAAACCCCTAATTATTTTAAATGAGTTCAAGTCTCCAAGGCCAGAGGGACAGGAGACAAGCAAATGTTCCTACAGAGGATACTACTGACGCATAAACTTTGTTAGTATCTGGAAAGCTCTTAGACCCAATTTTAAGCAGAATATCATAGAAAAGAATGGGGTGACTTCCAGAAGCCTCACTGGAGGTTTTCAAGCAAAATCAGGGGTCAGCACTGAGGAAAAGGCTAGCAGCTGATCCCCAAGTTCTCTTCTAATTCAAATAGTCCAAGATTTATTATATTCATTCAGAAAAGTCAGTTTGGGGGCCCATTCTACCTTCTCTTCTACCTTCTTGAATCCATTGGTCAATGCTACAGTCAACACAGGGCTGGAGCTCCAAGATTCATCGTAGTAGGTTTTGCAGCACCCCACGAAGTATCAGAGTATCTGAGGGTGCCAGATATCCCACCATGGCCTTCACTTCTATCTGTAACCTTGCATCAGTTGTACTAATATTTGTGGTCTACATTAACAAAAAAATTTCCAAGGTCAGCTCTTTGAATTTGAATCAGGTTGCCAAGCAGATTCTGTCTGTTTAGGCTGTCTATTTAATTAAGGGCTTGAAGTGGAGAAGGATGGAGGTTTACCTTGGAAGGCAATATAATAAATAGTCAGCACTAGTTATATCTATTCCAGACTTCAGTGAAACCACAAGAGCTCCACTTAAATATAGACAGTCTTTTAAATGACCGTTAATTACTATAATAGTCAACAGTGGGAGAGAAAGGAGGAAAAAAAGGAAACTTTCATTTTTACAACAGATAATGAAAGAAAACTCTATTTTTAACTTTTATGTTTATTTTTAAAGGAGCATATCTACACCCTCATCCTCAATGGAGCAACTGCCACTTAGTCTGTGTCAGTAGTATAAAGTTATGATTAGCAACATTTTGCTGTTGCTGCCATCAGTAAATCCTACCCTAAGAACTAGTCTTCGCATTAGTAGTGAGGGTTCTGATTAGGCCATGTAGGAGCCAAAAACAGAGAACAAGGCTTGCAATCCTACACAGCAGAAGTATCATAGAAGAGGTAGAGGACAATCATGTGGCTGCTGCTGATACTGCTGCTGGGAAGGGTTTTCTACACTTACCTGGGGATTGCTGTGGCTCTCCAGAGGGCCCAGGGGGCCTGAGATTCCTTCCACAAGACTCCAAACTGCAGGAAAAAGGAGAAACTGTAAAATCAATTTTTTTCCTTTTTCCAGCAGTTTGGAGACTTGTGGAGGAGGGCTGTAGTCACAGGCTCCCTGGATTCTCTGGGGAGCCATAATGAGCATCAGGTAAGAGTAGAAAACCCTTTCCTTTCTGATAGAAGCATAATTTTCCTTATTGTGTTGTTGCCCACTGCTAATACTTCCTTGTGAGTACACTGGGCACGAGTTCTGGTCTGGAGGAAAGGTGTCAAAACTTTCAGCTTCAGGGCTGTTTTTGGCCTTTAAAAGTGTGCAGAAGTGAGAAAGTATGGGAGTTTTTTTTAAAAAGATCAACAGGCATGTGGATGCAGGAGAACCTATGGATATTATACATCTGGATTTTCAGGAAGCATTTGATGTAGTCCGTCATGGCTTGGTTGCTGAGAAAACTCCTAAATCAGGGAATAAGAGGACAGGTCCAGTCATGAACTAGGAAATGACTGCGGAACAGAAAACAATGAACAGGTGTCTCAGTTTGTACAGGTGTCCCCCACTTTCTGATGGTTCGTTTTCTGAGGGTTCGTTTTCTGATGGTTCCACTCTTTCAACACCTTTCAATTATATCCAAAACTCATTCAGTTCAACACATCTTCCACTCTTTCAACCTCTCTCAGATGGTCTAAACTGCTAAAATTGTCTTCCCTAATGTCAGTTTGCATGTGACATGGTGATCAAACCGTTTATGGCATTTCCTTGCGACTTTCTTCACTAAATAATCATCATTCAAATATATAAGATATTCATGGTCCACACATACCTCTGTTCATTTTACTGTAATTTGTTGTGTCTTTTGGCTATATGTTAATAAATATATGTTATTTAGGCTTTTGCAAATGATATTTATGGTTTTTTTGGAAGCTGAAAACTTTGGGTTCGACTTTTCAGTGGTTTTCACTTTTGGACAGTGCTCCAGTCCCTAACTCGTCCAATAAGTGAGGGATACCTGTACCTGGCAATTGGAAAGCTTGAAAATGTTTTATTTGCCTTTTATATTAATTGTGATGCAAAACAGAGCTCAGCCATTTCCACAAGCCACACATTATATGTCAGTCAGCAGCCTGTGGCTTATAAGCCATGATTTGGCCATTCCTGCTATGCACACTTTCATGCAAGTAAGTCTTCTTTAACATACAGAATTTATGTCTGAAGAGGCATGCATAGGATTGCTTTGAAAGTTTAGTACTCTTATGTAAGAAACAGCTAAGTTAAACCTCCAAAGGCAAGATGAACAACAGAGTTGTAAACTTCACTAGAGAAGAGAAGGTGGAATGTCAAGCAACAGTAGTTTTCCAAAAGTTAATCAAGTGTGATCAAAGAGCCTTCAAATACAAAAAATTAACTAGACAAACACAGCATAATTTATCTTAAAGTTAAAAAAAAATATACTATAAGCAAAAGTGTCTTTATCTTCATATAAAGATATTGTCACTAAAAGTTTTCACCATCCAGATTTTAGCGTTTGCTAAAATGGTGTCACAGAAATTTAAATTTCAAGACAACAGTTCCTTCTTCAAAGATAACAGATTTTGAGAATATGTAACCTTTTATCAGAAGATTCCAACATGTTCAACAAGTTGGAATTCTTACTTTATGTTGATCAAAAGAATCAATTTGACCATTTCTCAGTCACAAATGAAGGTTTATGTTGAATCTTCTTACAAAGAGTTATAGAAGGAGCCATTTTTACTAGTTGAGTTTCAGTTGTGTTCAACAGAGGAAAACTGGAACAGAAAACGCTGCATAAAAGAGCAACATAATTAGTGGGTGGAGAACTTTGCAATGGTTCCCAACTCTTAGGGAGTGTTTGCTGGAATATTTTTCACATGGTAGCATAACAACAACAACAACAACAACAACAACAGGGAAAGACTTGATGTCTGGATAAAACAAACCAGTCAACAACATCAACCTTACTGTGTGAAAATATAAGAACTGGTGGTTATTTGTAGTGGTTCCCAAGCTCTCCGGGAGTGTTTACTGAAATAGTTCTCCCACGGTAGCACAATAACAACAACTTGTGAAAGACTCGATTTCTCGATAAACCAACCCATCAACATCTAGTGGACTACGTAAAAATGTATCTATAATAAATGGTATATTTATCTTACCTTTCTGATCATTGGATTGCTCCATTGACAAGTAGGGGTTCTCTCAATCCCCAAAGGGGTTTTACAATAAACAGAGAAGTTCTGTCTTTAAAGAACTGATTACATTTCCTTGGATCTTTTCATAGTCTGGACACATTCTGGATACCATCTCCTCCCATGCAGACAAACAGCTTCAGAGCTATCTTTGGCTTTCACCCAAGCACAGCTCAGTTTGTTAAGGTCTTGCAGTTCAAGACATCTTCCAGTGACCATGAGCTGGTGACCGTCAGATGTTATCATCAGGTATAACTGATGTCCAAGGGGTGTCCAAACATTTTGGCAAGGACGGCCACATTATCTCTCTGACATTGTGTCAGGGGCCAAAAAATTATTTACATTTCTAATTTGAATATATTTACATAAATTTACATGTAAGAGTATATTGGAGACAGAACTGGAGGATTACAAGGCTTGCCTACGAACCAGTTGGTGAGTCTTGCCACGGTCTCCAGATCAGACTTCCTACCCACTATACTCTCAGGAAGTATTAGCAGCAGAGGGCAGCAACACAGTATGGACAATTGTGCTGCTACCAGCAAGGGAAGGGTTTTTTACACTTACCTAATGGTCGCTATGGCTTCCAAGAAAATCCAGGGAACCTGCGACCTTCCACAAGCCTCCAAACTGCTGGAAAATGTAAAAAACAAAACATTTTGTTTCTCCCTTTTCCTGAAGATTGGAGGCTTGCAGAGGTAGTTGCAGGTTCACTCCTGCCAAAGCACTTGGACACCCTGTTCTGTGAGAAGGTGCCTGAGGTGGACATGATTAAGACAGCTAATATTATGCATGATTACGCATGAAATGTACTGTATATAGGGAACTTCTCCCTCCCCACACATACACACAACATAAGTGTTAAAATTGACTGGTAGTAGATTCAGAACAGACAAAAGGAAATATTTATTGACCCAACAAGTAATCTGTGAAACAAACTCCTTGCCAGATGATGTGATTATGATAACTGGCCTGGATGCCTTTTAAAGTGATTGAATAGATTTATGAAGGAAATGTCCATCAAAAGTTGCAAGTTGTGAATGTTATATACAACCTTCAGCTTTTAAATGTAGCCCACTTCTGAAGGCCCGATTAAATAGAATGACACAAACTTCTTGCTTAGTTCATAGACTCATAGAATGCAAGAGTTGGAAGGGACCTAGCAGTTCATCTAGTCCAACCCCCTGCGTGCAACCTGTTGAATGGACCTGACAGGAGATTTCCCAAAGCATCCCCGACAGATGCTCGTCGAGCCTCTGCTTGAAGATCCCCAGTGAGGGAGAGTCTGCCACCTCCCTTGGCAATCCCTTCCACTACTGAACCGCTCTCACTGTCAGGAATTTTTCCTGATACCCAACCGGATTCTCCTTTCTTGCAGTTTGTACCCATTGGTTCTAGTTCTGCTTTCAGAAGCAGCTATGAACAAATGAGCACCATCCTCCCTCTGACAGCCCTTCAGGTATCTGAAGAGGGCAATCATGTCTCCCCTCAGCCTCCTCTTCTCAAGGCTGAACATCCCAAGTTCCCCCAACCTTTCCTCGTAGGGTTTCCCTTCCATCCCACTGATCATTCTTGTCACTCTCCTCTGCACTTGCTCCAGTTTGGCTGCATCTTTCTTAAAGTGAGGTGCCCAGAACTGAACACAGTACTCAAGGTGAGGTCTCACCAATGCAGAATAAAGAGGAACTAGAACTTCTCGCAACTTGGAAGCTACAGTCCTCTTAATGCAGCCTAAAATGGCATTTGCCTTCTTTGCAGATGCATCACACTGCTGACTCATGTTCAACTTGTGATCCATGGCGACTCCAAGATCCCGCTCACATGTTGTGCTGCCAAGCCAAGCATCCCCCATTTTATACCTGTGTTTTTGGTTTTTATTGCCTAAGTGCAGAACCTTGCACTTCTCCCTGTTGAAGTTCATTCTATTTGTTACAGCCCAGTATTCCAGTTTATCCAGATCCTCCTGGAGGTTTCTTCTGTCTTCTGTTGTGTTTGCTACTCCTCCCAGCTTGGTGTCATCTGCAAATTTGATCAGGCTCCCCCGTATCCCTTCCTCCAAGTCATTGATGAAAATGTTAAAGACAATTGGGCCCAAGAGAGAGCCCTGGGGCACCCTACTTGAAACTGACCTCCAGGTTGACTCAGAACCATTTACTAAAACCCTTTGAGTGCGGCCATCCAGTTGCAGATCCACCTAACAACTGCCTCGTCTAGCCCATATTTTTCCAACTTCCCAATTAAGATGTCATGTGGGACCTTGTCAAATGCTTTGCTGAAGTCAAGATAAATGACATCCACAGCATTGCCACTGTCCAGTAAGCTCATAACCCAATCAAAAAAGGAGATCAGATTTGTCTGGCAAGATTTATTCTTGGTAAAACCATGGTGGGTTCTTTTGATCACCGAGTACTTGTCTAGATGTGCACAAATTGTGTGTTTTATGATTTGTTCTAATATCTTGCCCGGGATTGAAGTCAAACTGACTGGTCTGTAATTTCCTGGGTCTTCTTTTTTCCCCTTCTTAAAAATTGGGACTACATTTGCCCTCTTCCAGTCCAGTGGCACTTCTCCACTCCTCAGGGATTTCTCAAAGGTGATCCCGACATGTTTGACTTCTAAAAGTTGAGTGCTTCCAGAGTCATCTTGTGGGCTTCTCTGAGACAGATGAAGATTGACTAGATGAGCTTCAGATCTAGCAGGGCTTTTCTTGTGTAAGTCAGTAAAGGGCTTCACACCTACTGCCTGTCGTTCTATAAAAAAGAAAATAATGATTCAACCAATGCAGTACCCTTGGGAGTGTTTCTTAGCTATTGTCTCTTGCTATACCACCTTGCATAGCCTGCCTTTGGAAGGAAGTGCTACTGCAAGTAACTGGCAATGATATCACCATCAGTTACTGGGAGGCCAGAAACAACAAAATGAATATTGGTAGGCTCAGGGCAGATAGATTGCTGTGGGGCTTGGAGGCTTAGTCCTGTTGTACTGATGGTCTTGCTGCCAAGCAGAAAGAATTTGAAAGTCTAGCAAGTACAACAGGACACAAGTTCAAGTACCACTGATTGAGAAGAACTACTACAGGGGACTCTATAGGAGACAGGTCAAACATATTGGGGCAATATTTCTCTCAGGGATCAAATCCACATTGCTCCAGATGGCTGAGGTCTGAAGCTACTCAGTCTCCCACCAAGAAATTAAAATAGAAAGCAAATGCTCCCTATGGAAGCAGCCTTCCAAGAAAGGAAGTGAGGCAGGCCAAAACCAGGAATGTATCTGGTACAGCTCCAGAACTAATAGAAGGACCTTCCAAACTCCCTCCCAACACCACTGAATCAGTGATGGGATTCAAAGAAATTAACAACCAGTTCTCTGCCCATCTGGCAGCCACTTTTAAGTGGCTATTTTTAAACTTTATATGTCCTATCTCTGGTTAACAACTGGTTCTATAGAGTAGGTGCGAACCTGCTGGAGCCCACCACTGCACTGAGTCCTCCAAAATCTGAAGCAGTTGCCACCTGCCAAGCCTTTCTAGGGATTGCTGTTCATGAGACCAAGTTCTCAATTTTGGTGGCAGAAGCAGAACCTATGAGTTAGAGCAAGGCTTCTCCAAGAACAGAACATAAGAAGAGCTTCCACTAGATCAGGCCAAGGGCCAATCTAGTCCAGTTTCCTGTATCATACAGGGGCCCACCAGATGCTTCAGGGAGCACATACTACACCTGCATTCAGGTGCCCCCCGCCCCCGCATCTGGCATTTTGAGATTGTCCAGTTCTACACACACCCCTCATGGCTTGTAACCCATGATGATCCTTTCCTCTAGGAATTTGTCCAAACCCTTCTTAAAGGCACTGAAGCTTGATGCCATCACCACATCCTGTGGCAATCCTGAGTACAGGAAGGCCAGCTAATGCTCAGTCTTGCACCAGGACTGCTCCTTAGCAACAAAAGCACCTACTATCTTTCCAGAACTCAGGTATTCAAAGAGGAAGGATACAAAAAGTGGCTCATGAAGGTGCTTCTAGGGCTTCCCATAGGAATCATGTGTTTATCTTTTCTTCTCCTGCACTCCACCTTCAAAGGGGGAGAACCTGCTCTTGTATTCGGAGCATGGATCTAGATAATGGAGATCCATAATGTCTTAGCGGTTATGTAATCTTTTTCCTCTTTCCTTTTGGCAAGAAATGTTCAATCTTCCACCAAAAAATCAAAACAGAAAGCAAACGCTCCTCATGGAAGTCACCACAGCCACTATCCAGCACAGGAAAGCCCTCCTTTATCTACTTCTGAAGTGCTTCTATCTCAAGCAGAAAGTTTCCTCCTTGTCCAAAGTCAGTTCAAATGGATCCCCCTTCTCTATCAGACAAAATGGGCATTTCAGACTCTGCTACTCCTCTACCATGACTCAGGGCCTCTACAATACCTGCATCTGAGCAGGCAATCTTCAGGCAGTGGTGTGGGGAAGAAAATCCCTAAACTTCACATTTGTTGGGATCAGCTGGCTAGCTACAACTAAGAAAGCTCAACAGAAGCCTGAGGTTTCTGAAAGTAAAGAAGCAGCCCTTCCAACTCCAGTTTATCCAGCCACTCCACACCCTCTTCCAGTCCTCCCACTCTAATTCCACACAGAGAACACTCATACTTCGGAGGCTTTGTTTTTCCATTTGGACAGGGAAGAAAGTGATCTCTATGGGAAGAAGGCCACACAGTTGTGGTTCCCTATTCCCAACTGTTTCCATAAGAGGCTTTTGCAGAACTTCTTTCTAATGCACGTATATACTGCAGTTGGAGGACAAGAACTGTAGGAGGACATAATACTTTTGTTTTTAGGAAACCCAAATGACAAGAAAATTTATCTAATCTTACAGAAACCTAATGAGGCATCCACACCAAGCTAGTGGGGCTTCTGTGATAACCTCGTTTGAAAGGCTATCACACAGAAGGGGATGACATACTCTTTTTGGCTCCTGAAAGCAGGACTAGACCCAATAGACTGAGCAATTTAGGCACAAGGAAGAACTGGAAGGAAGGAACACAAGGAAGAATTTCCTAACAAAAAGAGCTGTCCAGTACTGGAACAATTTGCCTCAAGCAGTTGTGATCACTGTTTCATTGGACGTTTTCAAGCAAAAGGTGGACAGCAGGGATGCTGTAGCAGTTGCATGTGCTGATCAAAAGACTGGACATCATTACCTCCAAGGTCCCTTCCAACTCTAGCATTCCATACTTTTAGGAAGTATGAATTTGATCAGAGTCCCCTATGAGCAAGATATGCTTTCTTTTCCTCTGGGCAAAACCACCTGAAATGCTTAATACACAAACAGAATCAAGTGAGATACAAAAGTGGTGTGTATATCTCAGTCTGCAAGAATTAGATCTCTTGGGACTTCCCCTAAGAAGCATTTCTTCAAATCACAGCATGCTTCAGATATACATCAGTGAATCTATTCTCTTCTCTAATAACCATGAAGTTCTTGACTTTGTAAAAATAAAAATAAAAAAATCTGAAAGCAGCTGATATGATCCATGCAGTGAGCTGCTCTACACATTTTAATCATAGTGCCTTCAGGCCAGCATTTTTAAGGACACACACAACAAAATCCTAACTTGCATCTAGGATACACACAGTGCAATCCTAACTTGCTGGAACAGGCTGGCATATTCTATGCTCTACCCAGTCAGACAGGCTTAGCCTGAACTGCTTGTTATCTATTTGGAGGTAGTCTAAATCCAAGCAGAATGGAGCAGGTAAAGCACACACAGATACAGGCAGCTACACAGAGGACCCTACACAAAAGGTGCCAGATTTTGACCTACCTCACTAGCACTGGACAACTCTGAACCAGATCTATAGCCAACACAGCATCTGCCAGAACTCATTGTTTAGGTGGGGCCTTATCTACCCCTCAGTGTGACTGTGGTGCACCTTGACAAATATTTATCACACTGTGTCCGAGTGTCCATCAAGAGCTAACACTGGCCCAGTGTCTGATTTTTTTCAAGATAGGCCACTCTGTCCTTAAATGGCTGGATGGAATGGACATTAACATCTGATTTACTATAAGTCTATGAGCACAATCCTAACCATGTCTACTCAAAAGTAAGTACCATTGTGTTCAATGTGTCTTACTCCCAGGAAAGTGTCTTTAGGATTGCAGCCAGTATGTATTTTACATATGCTAAATAAACCATGCATATTTCAGTGCATGAAAAACAGCACGCACACACCCTTTTATTGAAAAGCACTGAAAATTTAGGTGAAGTTAGGTCTATTAAAATAAGTAGGATCCTGAAAAAGATAGTATTTTATCTTTATGCATTCTTCCTAGAAAAAAACCTAACAAACTTCAAAAAATTGCAATAACTATACAACAACAACAAGACTACCTTTAGAAAAGATTTCTGTGTCTGATAAACTATGAATTTACAGTGTGTAAAATTATCATGTAGAAAGGCACCTAAGGTCATCTTTCACATTATGAATTGTCTTTAAAAAATAAAACATTGTATGGCTATTTGGCAAGGCTGACTTACAGAAGCATGCTTATTCATGCAGAGCAAACCCACTGCTCATCAGCCAAGCATTCCTCATTGCAGATGTCCCTACTCTAACTTCCAGTTAACTTATTCCAGTATACAAGAACAACCCTACTGCCATCTGTTCAGACAACGAACACTTTACTCATGACGACAAGTTCTGATGTTGTTATTTGTAGCCTTTGAGGAGATCCAGTTTCAAACTCCACCTATAGCATTTGGCCTTTCATATGTGAAAGGTGACTGAACCAATAAATGTTTCACTGCACAGAAAGATCACTTTTTAAACCACTGTTTATATTGCACTGTGTAATACTGCATATTAGACTAACTTCTGAGTAGACAGTTCAATAAATGTTAATAAATAATTTGGCCTATAACTTAGACTTTATTTTTAGATTTTGGCCCCGATATAGGTTCTTACCTTCAAGACAGAGTAACTTCTATTCAAAACTTTGCTGACATGTAGTTAAACATTCATGGAACAAGGCTAATGTGAATTTGCAGGAAAAGAAACAGAGGAATGTATTTGTAGGACAGCTTACCATTCCAACCAATAAGTGTTGTTTACAGACAAAATACCCTCAGCGGGCTATTTTGCTGCGGTTGCTGCAGTTTGTGTTTTTAGAGCACACCTCCTCATGGCCCAGTTTCTCCTACACTGACATTTTGCATAAATGTAACTAAGGAAACTGTGAGATCATGAATTTGGCATCAGAGTTTCACAAAAGAATCTAACTGGGAACAAGAGAGAGAGAACTTGGATTCAAAGAGGAAAGGCCTGTGTTTGAATAGAAATAGCTTTTGCCCAGTAGCAAACATAGTAAAGAACATCATAAAAGACTCAGAAGGGTAAATGGATAAATTATGACATCTGTGCATTCCCCTAGAATAAAGACCTTCTCTATTAATCCTGCTTTGCCTTTCAGATTTTACTACAAAGGTCATCACCGGGGAAAAATGTCACATATGTCATGGCATTTTCCTTACAGTAACATTCTAGAAAATGATGAGGTAAATAAGTTAAAGCAGAAAGGCATGTCCATATTAACAAAAGTGGCAAGTCCTTATGTCTCCCCCAAATCTAATGGGGATGGAACTCACACTCAAAAGCCAAAGCAAAGAATTACAAAAGACTTTCAATTACTGAGCTTATTTATAAGACACATGAGAACTATAATACAGGCATGTAGAACCACATGAGAACTATTAACAGTTTTCTACATACCACTTGCACAGTGAAAACATACAGACAAATCCAAAAACATATGGAGCTATAAGTTATAAGCAATGGGAGAAGGTTAAAATAATGCCCATGGGCCAAAGTGGGCTAAAAAAAATAGAAAAATCTTCCCTGTCCCTAAACAACTTACTTTCTAAATACACACAAATGGGACCCAATACTGAAACCATGTGCCCCTTGAAAATAAACTGACACTAGTCATTCTAGAATATGAAAGGTGCATCTTTAGAACACCAGTGAAACCAATGAAACATTCCCTTTCCTTGAGGAAGCCTCTATGGTTGCCCATACCACCATTAGAACGGCTGCATCGGTGCTGGAAATCTATAGGATTGGTTCATCTCTTTCAGTACTGTCTTTAGTGACTGGCAACATCTCTTAGAATTTCAAGTCTTTCAAGTATGGACCTAAAGATAGCAGAGACTGAACCTTTCTTCAGGCAAAGTATGTGCCCTATACTGAACTATAGCCTATTCACAACCCTTGCTGTCTTCCTGTTAAATATAACAGAACCACCATTTAAAGTTGTCTCTTTGACCATTTATCGAGGATATACTGTAATACCAATCTAACATATTCCCTGCAATAGTTGGTACACACAGCAAAGATAATGTAGTATTAGAGGCAGCAAAGAAAGCTTATGTCTCTGCTACTCTTGCATCTGCTTAAGTTCATCCAGCCTTTGAACTAGTTTATGTACTATTTAAAACACATCCCTCCTTTCTCACTAAAGTAAGGATGCTCAGGGTGGCTTACAACAAATGCACTTAAAATAATAAAAAACATGAAAGAGTCAAAAACAAACACCACAGCCAAACAACAACAAAATCTAACTGGAAACAAGAGACAAGAAAAAAATCCAAACAAAATATGTTTTAAAAGAGGGAAAAGACTGAAAAAAGAAAAGATCTGAGGCATCAGTAAAAGCATAGCAGTGAAGGCATAGTTCTACTAGAAGGGAGGTTCCAAAACAATTGTGCCACCAAGAAGAAGGTCCTGATCCTTTTCACTGCCAACTGGTCTTTTGTCTCTTTTTCAGGACATTCAGAACTTAAATGACCCCCTTTTCCTTTTGAATGGGCAGTGTGTAGCCTTCTTACAATTTAGAAATTACCACATATATAAAATCTAGGTAATTTTAAATTTAACAAGCAGTTTAATGTTTTAATTAAGCTCATGAAAGCAAAATATATTAGTGTCCTACATTTTTCTTGGGTGTCCTGTATTTTGGGGAACATTGTCGTCTTTTCTGGTTCTGCCATATGGTCACCCTGACACACACCCCACACTCACACATTACCTCAGATGACATGCCGGTTTATCTGGAAGAAGATTGTTCCTCAAGTACTCAGGTTCCAAGTAGAACTTAAGTATTTTGGCCCACAGGAATGTTTCAAGAACACCTCAATATAAAAACAAAGAGCAGACTGACAGCACAATCTTAATCAGTTTTGGCCAGCATAACTCACATTTTGGCCAGCATAACTCACATGCTCCCCATTCCTGTAGTGGTATGGGGGAGTCCAGAGCATGTCTGTGCACTGGAGTGCAGAACAGGGCTTGTGCCAGGACATATGAAGGCCTCACCGGGGGTTAGGCTTGCAGCCTCAGGTGTTTTAATGCAGAGATTCTCAAACGGAGGTGTTGCAACACCCCAACCTGAGGGTCTCTGCCTTTGAGCTCTTGTTCCTGCATTTCCAAGTGGCATTTCTGGCTCAGGATGCTTTTGCCCACCTTAGGCTGCAGTGGTAATTGTGTAGCCTACTTTCCTGTCGCAGTTGGATCAGTAACTGGACCAGTTACAGAATCGTTGGTTACAATACATCAGAATGCTTCTGTAATACATTCTACATTGAATGCCCTTGAAAACTATAACTGGTACAGTATGGTATTTGACAACATTTGACTGGTCACAGGTGGAAACGTGCAGACTTTAGCAAACGGATCATCTGGCAGCACACACTGAATTTCAATAGTCTTAGATCTATATACCCATCCAGCACATTTTAAATGGTAAAATATTACCAGCATGAAAAACGTAGGCAACAAGTCATGAACTGAAGCTGTGTTTCCATTTCTGGTGGGTGGGGAAGTCATAGAGTTTTAATCAAGGCTTTGAGAAGCATTCCTCTCTCAGGAACAAGTTGTGTAAATAAGTGATCTGTTCAACATAGAAAATTGCCTTAGGTAAACATTTTAGAGTCAATTTTGACAGTTCATAAGCTTTGCACCTGAGCAAGGTTCAGATCCTACCTCTGAGTGAGTGACATCAGGCAGGCTGCTATCAAAGAATGCAACCAGATGATTCTAAAACCCTATTCCCTACAACATTTTAAAAACTTAGATCAAACAAAATCATAACATATATATTTTTTTAAAAAATTGGAGGTTGAAGTCAAACAAGCAGCTTTATAAATAAGAATGATGACGGGTGAGTAGTTAAAAAAGGTCAGATGCTTCCAGATTTGCCCCACGTCAGGGAGAATAATCAACATATACATTTTCTAGCACAAGACATGTATGAGGTAATACAAAGCAAGCAGATAATTAAAATTCTTGCAGATGGCATACTGCACCTGTAGTGCTTTAAGGATCAAGAAAAGAAAGTCAAAGGTCACAAAATTAAATGCACATGTGTGCTTTTAGAGTAGGCTTTCACTTGCTATATGCTAAATGATGTACCTCACAATGTTATGACAATTAATTATATAGAATAGATATCCCAGTTATGACTACAGGCCACGTTTGACTCACTAGTGATTTTTGCTCACTGAGGACCATGGCATTATAAATGACCTTAGCACCCTTTCCTCTTCTCCCCCTATTCCAACCCATCATTATATAACTTCTTTCTTCCCATATGTAGCAACAGCTGGCCTGGGCTACTCTTGCTGAAAAAGAAAAATAGCTAGTTGCATAAATTTTGAACATTTTCTATAATTTAACCATAATAAGATCAAGACTAAATTATGCAGTCCTGACAACTAAAAGTTCTGAAAATACTATATAAAACAATTTATATACATGTATACAAGTATAAATTAAACAAGTAGTACAGGTGCCCAGTATATGTGAGTGGCATGTGTTCTGTCACACGGATCCAGAAACCAAGATAAGAGAGAACCCTACAAAAAGTATTCAGAAATACCCACCCCATTGCACAAATGATGTATCTGCTTGAGACATCAGCCTTCCTGTTGCTGTTCCTGGGTCTCATTGTCTCTTTGCAGGAAGCAGAAAGTGGAAAAGAGGGAAATAGAAGTGAGGGAGAAGGGTGAAAAGAATGTGATGCTATGACAATTGTTGTGTTCTTTTTCAGCCCTCCCTGCTAAGACTGAAATCTTAAAACCCAGTGAGACCCAGATACAGTGATAGGAAGCCAGTTATGAGCAGATAAATCCTCTGTTTGATGGAAGGATTTTTAAACTGTGGTTAATTGAAACCACAGTTACTGGATCCCTGGATATGCCTGCATATAACAATTTTGCACTTTCAAGCATACTGTGATGATGTACCCCTTCATTAGAGTCAGCAATCTCAAATTGAACTGTTGAAACAGGAAAGGTATGGTTCTAGTCATCCTTCTTTGGTTATACAATAGCAATACTTTCCTGTACTGTATTTTGCTTTCATTGGTCACATCAAAACTGATTTTAAAATGGCTGGATTTAATAAAAGGAAGCAAGGTAGCCTCAAAAGCTACAAGTTTCTCACTCTCAGAGTCACTGATGCCACTGCAGTCACTGACACTGGCACTGCTCCGCCGTTTCATCCGTTCCAAGTGTTCTTCATATTGAAAGTGGCGTTCATTTATAGGAGATGAGAAGTCCTCTATTACCGCATCAAATTCACACAGGACTTCAGTCAGCTCTCCAGCATCCTTCAGCAAATCTGAATCCAGAAAAGAACAAAGGAAAAGGAAGTTGTTCGGAACATCCCATCAGGTCTTCCACAAGAATGAATATAACAATACTCAAACTGCAAGTTCTAGTCCTTTCCACCCCATCCACTCACCTGTCTGCATCACAAGATCAAAAGAAAAAACTTTTAAAACAGATCTATATAGGCTACATAATCTGTTACTATTCAACTCCACAAATAAATACCTGAAATCCACCCCGGCAGGTTAACTGCTTGTCATGTCCAACTCTAGGGTGTGATGCTCATCCCCATTTCTAAGCCTTTAGAGCCAGCATTGTCCAAAGACACTTCCGTGGTCATGGGGCCAGCACTATACGTCAAGGCGCATGGAACACTGTTACTTTTCCCACCAAGGTGGTACCTATTTATCTACTTGCATTTACATGTTTTCAAACTGCGAGGTTGGCAGGTGCTGGGCTAAGAACAGGACCCTGGCCTGCTGATTGATAAAAGAAATTTTTACTTATTTGAAAAACTTATTTTATCCCACTGTAATGGTTTTGACATGAGACCATCTGGTCATTCATCTGCCACCACTAATCCTAGCATACCAGGGTTCTGTTCTAGTCATGTCCTTGTGGGAATTGAGACCCTTCCACGTCCCTGAATCTACTCACCCTGCAGTAACCTTGTGCCCTGCTATTTCTTAAGGCAAGAACACAGGCAGAGTCAATACAGATACTTAAATGTTGCATTGGCTCTGGTATTGGACTGAACCCGGAAGATTCAGGTTCAAATCCCCTCTCAGCCACAAAGCTTCATGGGTGACATTTGGACCATTTGCTATTTCTAAGTTTAGCCTACATCACAGGGTTGTTGTGTGGGCAAGAGGAAGAAACTATTTATATATAGCATCTTGAAAACTCCTTGAGGGAAGGATGGAATAAAAATGTGAAAAAATATAATATTAACCTTTATTGTTATATTCCTCAAAATTAGTTCTACTCGATGATCCAGAAATAATTTTGAATAGAGATTTAGGTCCAACTTCCTGCACAGAATGGCTAGGAGCTGGCTTTATCTGTACTTTATGACTTTCATTCATGGATGTCACAGTGAAGTGCCATCAGGAACTTGCTCCATGGATAATAGGCTAAGTGGGTATTTGCATTTTCTGGCAGTGCCACTGGGAAAGGAAATGCCAACAGAGGCTTAGTATTTGGCCTTCTTTTGATGGCATTACTGTGCTGTTGGTGTGGCACTGCAAAAATGGGTTTAGGATACCAACATCACACCAGCATGGACTACCGGGTGATGGAAGGATTGAAAACAAATTATAAACAAATCCAATTAATCTTCTGTTAACGTATCAGAGGAAAATAAATTTAAAATGGAAATAACAATTGGAGAAAAGGAATCTCCAAATGATATGAAATACTGATAGAATAAAATTCTCAGATAATTCTCATAGCTGAGAAAATAAACTTTGCCCCACTTTGATAAAAATAGAAAGTTAGATTATGAACTTTGGAATCTACTACCTTCCTCTTTATTAAAACTGTGACACATGCTGACCATGTCGCCACATTTAAGATGATTTTGCTACCAAAGGTCAATTTTTTCTACTATACTATACCAGTCAAGTTTGCATTTTCTTTTTTAACCAAAGGCAAACATTTTGAAACATATTTTCAACTAGAAAAAATAAAGTTACTCCTAAAGATTAGGTCTTAATGGAACCTGATGTCATATCCAAGGCAGATTTTAATGGACTATTTATTTCAGTCTGGAATATCTGTAAGTTCCAGTACACTACCTACTTTCTTTTTAAGATTCATGCTATTGAAATGAATGGCACGTCCAACTTTAAATATTAATATAAACTCTCCTGTTTTTCTTATCATATTATTGCTTTATTGAATCAAATGAACACAGCAAAATTTAAAAGCTGGAATAAATGTGAGCAATATTGATCTGAATGAAATAAAAGAACATTGCCCTGTCTCCAGTTGAAAAGTTGGCTATTCAGATTAATTTGTTCCAGCCACTGCAAATTACATTCCTCTCTATTTATGTAAGCCTTTGATTGCATGATTGTCTTTGAGACCATAATAATTAATCTACCTCATCTATTTTCAGGGACCTGAACTATTTATTGTTGTATTAATTGCTAATATTTCTTGCACATAATCCCAAAAGGGAGTGGGAGAAATGTTTAAAGGCAATTATTCCACCAACTAAATGGCAGGAAATGTGAGCTAGACAGTAATTTAAATCCATCTCTGCACTAATAAAACACCCTCAAATTAGTCCACAAGTGGCATTAAGGTAAGTTGCAAATCAAATTATATCTGCAGGTATGGACTTACTGGAGAAGACAACTGAACAGTATATACCACCACTGGTTGTAAAAAAAATGAACACTTCTGGACAACCCATTTTAAGGAAATCTCAGCCAATTATAGATTTAGATATTTGTCCAGATCTTCTGCTATCCCCATTATTACTAGTTAATAAAACATTTCTCCTAACACTTCACAAAGGTATGATTATTTTCCTGTTGATGGCAGCCAAATTGGAAATTGCCCTTCACTGGAAGGAGCTGATCAGGTATCACTGAATTCCTGGTACACAAGAATATGTTGTGTAGATTTCACAAAGAAACCTACCCATGAACTCCATCTAGTGTAGGGTAGTGTTATTTATTATTCATTCGATGCTGTAAATAGTAAGAATATTTTTATACTACTTTTCAAAAAAAGTAATACACAAAGCAGTTTACAGAACAACTTAAATAAAGCCAAATCTGAAGCCAAGTCAATAAAATAACATCAAGTCCCGCAATACCGTTTTCTTTCCTTTGTCAATAATACAGGTTGAACCTCTCCATTTTCTGCAGTTAAACAAAAGCAGTTGTTTCCCTTGGTAATAAGGGATAGAATGAATCAATATAAACCAATTTCCCTTTCCCAATTTTAAATGACTTAAAATTGCTGAGCTTCAGCTCAGAGGCTAAGCTTCCCATTGGAAAGCAATTCAGAAGTGATGATCACTTTGTCTTCATGTGATAATCACATGGGGATGGGGGGTGAACCCAAAGCTGAACCTTCATGAATCCTTTTTAAGGCAAGCTTAATTGCCTGGCACATTGCCATGGTAAGCAGGCTGCTTTTAAGCCATTAACTGCTACTTAAGGGATGTTTATCTCTTAAGGTGAATAAAGTTGGTTTTTTCCTATTGATGGCAGCCAGATTGAGTTAAAATAGCTGATTAATAAAACATGACAATTAGGTAGTTTATACATGTAATAAGTCTCATGGCTAATATACCTGGACCTCTCTTTCTAGAGAGACATGTTGAACATATTTACATGGTCTGGAAACTGTCTCTTTGACCTCCTGCTGCAACTTTTCTGTTTTAGGTTTTCATGATATATGACTACATATTGATCACTTTCTAAGGACTTTTTCATTCTGTAGTTAAGCAAAGCAGCTTTTCCTGCTTTTTAAAAAGGCTGACCTAAGCTGAGCTGCTTGTGCAGAAATCCACTTCTTTGCCCATCTTATGACAAGTATAAGCCGACTGAGTATAAGCCTAGGGGGGCTTTTTCAGCATAAAAAATGTGCTGAAAAACTAGGCTTATAGTTGAGTATAAATGGGTATATTTTTTAAAAACAATTTTGCATTCAAAAACATTGATAAAAGAACTAAAAATTATTTATGTTTTTGATCTTGGTTACAATAAAGTTATTAAGGAGTAGCAGCCTTTTGATGTTTCTCTAATAGACCACCATAGCTTCTTATAGTTTTTAAGTTCACAATATTTATCCATTAAGCGAATAGGTTTTGAAACTGGAAGAAAATTACCTTCTGTATCCTCATGATGAGACAGAGAAGGAATTAAAAGCCTTCCAGCTACTCTGTAATATCATGAATTTGGCTTAAATTTATGCTTGATATCACCTAAAAGCCTCCAGCTTTGCTACTATAAAACCAGGTTTCTTTTTTACTGTGTGTTTCAACTGATAACGTGGATTGAATAAGAACTGCTGGATTTTACGTTTTCTAAAGATGAGAAAAAGAGAAACATACTGGATCCTCTTCAACTCACGCCCTAGATGCAGCCTAAGGCTGAAATCATAAACACACTTTCCTGGGAGTAAGATCAACTGAACACAATGGGGCTTACTTCTGAGTAGACAAGGATAGGATTGTGCTCAAAATCAGTGTCCAGCACCTTGAAAGCCTTCTCAACATTAAGTTCACTTACGGTAACTCCTACATAACTATATAACTACATAACTCTTACCATAACTCCTATGTAACTTCATAAATCTGTTATGAACCACAGACTTTTAAGGTTAACATAATATACCTAGTTACAATCCATTTTTTTGGCTAATATCAAGCCCAATAAAGAAAAGCCAAAAGCCTTTGTGTTGTTTTGACTCATCCTATTAGACTAGATGGAACTTTTTGCTCAGACTTTTTTGTTAGTCTTCATGTTCACATTATACTGGTGTGTGTATGTCCATATACACAAATCTATAAATAACCCTGTTTAGGGTGTTCATATAGAATGGAGGACAGAGTGCCTGTACCTTTAACCATTGTATAGAAGAGGGTATTGAGGCAAGTGCTGCTTTTTAAACCCTTCTATGTTAAGCTAAACCTGTCTAGATTCCTTCTCCTATGCAATGGTTAAAGGTACAAGCACTCTATCCTCTATTTTATATGGTCACCCTGCCTGTGGTCTCATCACCAGTATAATATGAGCCCATTCATAGTAATTTTAATCTCCTGGCTGGGCAGGCAGATGAACAGATAGTTCAATTCTCTTGAATTTCTTCCAGTGTCTTCCTAGAGATAGTTGTTTGTATATCCCTAAAAGTGAAGATATGCCATCACTGGAAAAGAGGACAAAGCCCCACAAATGAAGGACACCCAAGAAAAATGTAGAATGTGACAAAATAAAAAGCCAACATTCACATAGAATGCTTTCAGGTGCATAATTTAAACTTTATATTACTTATTACATTTAAAATTCTTAGATAAACAGTGAAATCCTAAGCATGTCTACTCAGAAGTAAGTCCCATTATGATCAGTGGGTCTTACTCAAAAATAAGTGTGCTTAGGACTGCATCCATAGTTTATTACATATTAATTACAAAAAGGCTACTTGCTGCCTGTTTGCAAGAAAAAGGAGGACAATGAGGACTTTTTCCCAGGACATGAGGGTAAAAAACGGCAGGATGACCATATGTCAATCACAATATGTAGAACACCCAAGAAAAATGTAGGAAATGACATGCATTCATGTAGTTAATTTAAACTCTATATAACTTATTATTACATTTTATTAGATATAATTTATGAATTACAAGAAGGCAACATGCTGCCTACTCACAAGGAAAAGGAGAACAATGAGGAATTTTTCCAGGACTAAAAAAGAGGACATGTCCTGGAAAAAGAGGACATGTGGTCCCCCTGGAGAAGAGGGCAAGACCTGGAAAAAGAGGGCAGGAGAGGACATGTGGTCCTGGAAATAGAGGACACATGGTCTCCCCTGAAAAAGAGGATAGTCCTGGAAAAAGAGGACTTGTGGTCCCCCTGGAGAAGAGGGCAAGTCCTGGAAAAAGAGGGCAGGAGAGGACATGTGGTCCTGGAAAGAGAGGACATGTGGTCCCCCTGGAGAAGAGGGCAAGTCCTGGAAAAAGAGGACAAGAGAGGACATGTGGTCCCCCTGGAGAAGAGGGCAAGTCCTGGAAAAAGAGGACAAGAGAGGACATGTGGTCCTGGAAGGAGAGGCCATGTGGTCCCCCTGGAGAAGAGGGCAAGTCCTGGAAAAAGAGGACAAGAGAAGACATGTGGTCCTGGAAAGAGAGGACAAGAGAGGACATGTGGTCCTCCCCTGAGAAAGAGGACATGTCCTGGAAAAAGAGGACAAGAGAGGACATGTGGTCCCCCTGGAGAAGAGGGCAAGTCCTGGAAAAAGAGGACAAGAGAGGACATGTGGTCCTGGAAAGAGAGGACAAGAGAGGACATGTGGTCCTGGAGAGGACAAGAGAGGACATGTGGTCCTCCCCTGAGAAAGAGGACATGTCCTGGAAAAAGAGGACAAGAGAGGACATGTGGTCTCCCTGGAGAAGAGGGCAAGTCCTGGAAAAAGAGGGCAGGAGAGGACGTGGTCCTGGAAAGAGGACATGTGGTGTTTGTGGTGCTGCCCAAGGAGCCTGTGAGGGGAGGGAGGGAGACCCGGCAGGGGTGGGAATGGAGGCACCTGTGTGTGAAGGGGAGGCAAAGGCTCCCTCAGCGGGCCCTGGACTCACCTCTGTTGGTGCCTCCGCCAGCCGCGGAGCTCTTCGCCTTGAAGGGCTTCATGGGAACCTCCAGCCTCCCTCAGCCCCGCAGAAGGACCGACTGAGGCAGCTCCGCACCTCCACCGCCTCCTCACAAGAAAGCCCGACGCCGCCCCTCCTGCCAGCCACACTCCCTGCCTCACCACACCGGGAAGGGGCAGAGGGAGGCTGGGAGAGCAGCACGAAGGACTCCGCAGCAGCCCCTCCGCCTCCCCCTGGAAACACTGGCAACGCCTGACTCTGCTGCAGCTGCACCGCCAGGAGAAGGACCAGGTCCTCTCCTCCCAGGACATGTCCTCTATGGGGGGCCAGGGGTCCTCTCCTCCCGGGACATGTCCTCTATGGGGGGCAGGGGTCCTCTCCTCCCGGGACATGTCCTCTATGGGGGGCAGGGGTCCTCTCCTCCCGGGACATGTCCTCTATGGGGGGGCAGGGGTCCTCTCCTCCCGGGACATGTCCTCTTTCTCAAGGTCCTCTTTTCCAGACTACGTTCTCCTTTGCAGGGGGGACCAGATGTCCTCTTTTCTTAGGACATGTTTTCCACCCCCTCCCCTGAGGATGTCCTCTTTGCCATCTCTGCTGAGGGCATTTGGGGAAGTTGGGGGTCGTCTGATTGGCATAGTTTGGATTTCCTATACATAAAATTCTCAAAACAAGCAAGATGTTTGCAGACAAACCAAAAAGATCTGTGTAGGATGTGCATATCTTTCCTTCTGTGGTTTCAGGGTTAAAGTGTAGCATGACAACTTATACAAAGTGCTCAAAAGACAAAAGGATAAAGGGCAGAATCCAGAGTAACTACGGGGAGTCCTTTCTCTGGTGTAAGAACAATTTGTTCTGGATTGCAATATGAATTTCCCATAGGTTTTCACTAGGTGGTGCACATAATGTCTCTTATGTGCTCCCGTAGTTACTCTGGATTGTAGCCTAAAGAGTATATGAGATAGACCTTTTGGCCTTTGGCCTTTCTCAGGCCAAAGGCCCATCTAATACAGCTTCCTGTATCTCACAGCAGTCCAACAGGTGCCCCAGGGAGTACACAAGACAAAAAGACACCTGCATCCAGGTGCCCTCACCTGTATCTGGCATTTTGAGGTTGCTTACATCTATATATTTATCTATACATACACACATCCAGTCCCATCATGGCTCGTAACTTGCAATGGTCTTGTCATCTAGGAATTTCTCCAACCGCTTCTTAAAGCATGGAGGCTAGATGCCAGGACATTAAAAAAACTTGTTTCCTTTCATTTAAATATAGCATGTAAGGGCAAAATCCATAACAGTTATGGGTCCATGCAGTTACATCACCCTCTAGAGTTATCTTCTGGAAAGTCATCTTAACTGCTCCGGAGCAAGGGGCTTCATTTCACTTTAGGATGTAGGCCTAAATTACACAGAACAAAAACAATAACACATCACAGATTATAGCAGGCCTCTGTCAGTCTTGAAAGACTATGGTATCGTGCTCGGCGCTGCGTACGCTGCATGCGAAGCATGAAAGCCTGGGTTGGATTGTTATGGAGGATAGGCTGTTACCCAAGCAGCAAATCCTCCCTTTCCATGCCACTGAATTAGTCCAATGGAAATGCAGAGCCAATACAATTGGATCCAGCTGGCGTCGCAGAGCTGGGCTAAGGACAGGAGCTCACCCTGTCTTGTGGGGCCAACCCAGGTTTAGAACCCTGTCCTGCTGGTTAATAGGCACAGTGTCTTAACCGCTTGCACCACCCACAGCCCTTTGCATCCATAGACAATTTCAAGAAACATTTTAAAACTTTGCAAAAGTATTTTTGAAGAACGTTGCTGAAGTCTTACAGAGCAATCCTAACTTGCACTGAAACAGGCAGGCTAGTATGGCTGCACTGTATCCAGCACACATTTGAGGTTGACTGGCTCACTCCAAGAAAAGGGAAATCTTTTCTCTTTACTCCACAGAGAACCACAGTACCCTCAACGGGTACCAGTGATGGGCTTCAAAGAAATTAAGAACCGGTTCTCTGTCCATCTGGCAGCCACTTTTAAATGGCTATTTTTAAACTTTATATGTACTATCTCTTGTTAAGAACCGGTTCTATAGAGTAGGTGCGAACCTGCTGGTGCCCACCACTGATGGGTACGTCTATGCCACTTCAAGAAGTGGCACAAATAAGAGCAGAATGGGGCACTGGCCCAATGGGGCACTGCCCTTAATGATGGAAAGCTGCCCAAGTCAAGGGAGTGTAAAATGTTCTCTCATGGATACTCAGATCCAGGGCAAAGAGGGATGAAGGATTTCATTCCACCCTTTCCATTGATAAAATTTTATTTTTATATACTTTTTCTTTGTGAATAGACAATGTTAAAATATTTCTCCGCAACACTTCTCTTTCACCCCAAGTTAAGGGAACAAATATGGTATTAATATTAAATTAATTCCATTAATGCCGCCACAGGAGGATGCCACGCAGGACACATTCTTTACCAACCAGTGTATTTAAAAAAAACAAACCATTTACAGGTACTCATCAAAGGAGTGATGCGACCTCTAGTGGGGAAACACTGAGCATACCTTATACCACTGAACAATACAGTATAAGGCAGCTTTGTTGTTCCTAAATGCTATATGTATCCGCTGCGTTCTGCTGATCCTCTTTCAACGCCTTCCAATAATATATCTACAATAATATGCAGAACTCATTCATTCAGCACCATGTTCCACTCTTTCAACCTCTCTGCTGGTCTAAAGGCAAAAATCCCCCCATATCCTGGCCTAATGAGAATCCATTTGCAGAAATCTTTCTGTGGCAGCAGGAATTTGTAAGATGAAAGGGGCATTTGCAATTTCCATTGGAAGCAACATTTATAAAGATTGCGTTCCACTTTTTAATGGTTTTCACTTTTGGACAGTGCTCCGGACCCTCATTGGCATCCATCAGTCTTGAAAGACTATGGTATTGTGCTCAATGCTGTATGTGAAGTACGAAGGCCTGCATAGATTAATATGGAGGATAGACTGTTACCCAAGCAGTAAATCCCCCTCTCCACGCCACTGAAATAGTCCAATGGAATGGCAGAGCTGAAACGATGGTTCCAGCTGCGTAACAGAGCTGGGCTAAGGACAGGAGCTCACCGTCTTGTGGGGACCTGGGTCTCGAACCCTGGCCTGCTGGTTAACAGGCAGTGTCTTAACCACTTGCACCACCCACAGCCCCAACCGGACCCTAACCTGTCCAATAAGAGGGGGATGTCTGTTGTAGTGAGATTTAGCATACCTGTTTGTACTCTGGTAAAAACCAAATAAAGATACAGCTCAGCATCAAATAACAGCAGAGCAGCCTTTAAATTGAGCAATGGAAGAAAATCAGTAATGACTGGCCAGCATCTGGTTTGAACCAAAATATCCTTAAGAATGCTTTGGGAGGCAAATTTACTGAAAAGCTTTTGGATGTTCACATAAAGCAGAATAGAAAGATCAGACATTTTCATTTATAAAGGGGAGGAGTACAGTTAGGAAATGATCTTGTGACAGTCTGCTCTGGTGGAGGTGCAAATGTGCCTTATGGTACATTTGCGACAGTACTGAAGGGATTTATGCCAGCCTAAACAGTGCTCAGGATTGCACTCTCAGAAAGAGTGACCACAGTATTATCCGGTTCAACACTTATGGGAGCTATTAAGAAATTGCAATACAGCCACTCCGAACTATGAGAAAAAGGACTTCACGAGAATAAAAGAACTCATTATAAAAAAGCTGAAGGGGAACATAACATGGAACAAACCTTGCTCAGGAGTTTGTTTAAAACCACAATAACATCACTGAGAAGGAAATGTACTTCCAGGTCTAAGAAGTAGACAGAATGGCTCACAGATGGAGTCAAGGAAGCGTTAAAGCCAGTCTTCTTTCAGAAAACAAGTCTTGTTCAAAAAAGGCACACCACAAAATTTCACAGTAATAAAAAATTAAATAAAGAAAAGCTTTTAAACTGATCTAGCTGACTTTTTGCTGCACCACTGAGTGCAGCTGGGAGCCTAGCAGCAACAAGTTACAATGCTACTACCGCATATTGGTATATACTCCCTACTACTGCTAGGGGGTATGTAGGGGAAGGCAATCACCAATTCTTCCTCATCATGTAGAGGCCAAATCCCTAATCAGTTTGAGGCTATGTGGGGCAAAACAAGGGGGGAAGAAAAAATGACAAATATTTTACTGAGGAGAGAATTGAAGATCATCTTCCAGCAGCCTGGGCTTAATCTGCCTTCATGGGCCCATGTGGACTGGCATCAGTGCAAGTAATGGCAAATGTTGCCCCAAAGAGACCTACCCTCTCCCCAGAGATACAACACGAGTTGTGGTGGAACTTCTGTGGGGGAATTGTATATATTTTGGGGGAAAAAACAAACCAGAGCCAATGTGTACAAAATAATTTATTACAGCATTACATCAGTTGGCATTATTTTATGGTGAGTTTTCATTCAACTATTGATCCTAAACTGACAAAGGAGACTCTTTTAATGATAACCATGTCTTGATAAGATTTCCCTTCTTGAATTTTGCATAGGGCCTAAGTAATATTACTTGAGTATTTACATTAACTATAAAAACAAACTGGTTCCATTAATTTTCAGAAAATGAATTCTCTGTACAAGCCACAGTGTATTTTCAGATTTGATAGCAGTTATAAGGTTCCCATGAACAGCCATTTTTCTGTAGGAAAACATTTAAGACGCTGAATTAAAAAAATTGATATGTTTTTGTGTAATGCAATTTGGGCAAAATATAAAGAAAAAAGTTATGTGATTTGGAGTCAGACTAGTTGTGCTCAATTAAATTTGTTTAAAGTACATCTTAAATGCTAATTTCTTCATAGCACTTAAAGCAACAACATTTCAGCAAAAGTAGGTAAAGATTATTTTTCTTATGTTGAAATGTGAAGATTGTAACTGAGCTCAACATAAAATTTAAACAGAATTATTTGGGTAGGAACACCTCTGCTACTATATATCTTTCTTCTTTGAAGTGGAATACTGTCTCAAAATCAGTAAGTAGTAAAGAAGCATCTAAACAGTTACAGTGGATATTCAATGGCTTAAAATGTTTAATAAACTGTTCCAACCAATAATTGCAGAATCTTGGTTACAGTTTAAAAAATAAACCAAACAAAAATAAGCCAGATTATTTTCAGATTAACCAGCACCATTTCCATACTACACTTTGCATGGAAAGGAAAAATGCCACCATGTGAAATAGAATTTATATGCTTTGAAATAAACAATAAAACAAAGCTGAAAAAGATGGGGCAACAAGACATGCAGAATTTTATCCATCTTAGTTTGCCAACTTTGCCAACAGATGAGTTTGCCAACTCATCTGATGTTTGTAAGAAACAATCAAATGTTATCTATATGCAACATTGTTCAGTCTCTAGTGTTCATGATTTGAGATAAAAAGGTTCATAACTGTACAAGTATAAACATGACCAGTATTATTCAGAGATAGATGTTTACATAAATATTGGCAGTTCTTGTTGAGGAAAAGAACAGTACACTATAATATTATTCAATTGTCTCAGTCTGACATCCGAATCATGTTCCAACGCATCCTACAGAAGATCTGTGTGAAACCTGTCAGGAACAGGGAATCATGTCTGTTTGTTTAAATTTCATTGGACAGCACATCATGATTAATGGCTGTGTGATTCATTGATGCAAAGCAACCGTCATCTTCATTTGTGAGAGGCATAAAGGCAGATGCTAAAGGAAACAGTTTGTGGCATGCTATCCGATATTCGTTGCTCTGGGAGTGACAAGTTCCAAAGCTGCCATCAAGTAATGACTCCAAAACCTTTGTTAAAGTCTGCAGAAACAAGAAAAACCAGGATTATTTTGTGGAAGATATTTTAATAGACATACCTCCCCCCACTAAGTCTCTTCTCTCAAGTAGAAATTACTGCTGAAAAGTTTTTTCTTTTCTTTTTTTTAACAGAAAAACAAGGTATTCTTTATTACTCCATTTTTGAAGACATCATGAAATCTTCTTAATATATAAAATTAAAAAGTCACTCACTGACCCACTCATCAACACCCAGCCAAAAGCGCTGGGCCTAGAAGCATGAAATTTGGGGAGAGTGTTCCTTCCGTGACGGAAGCACCCACTAAGAACCAGTTTTTGGAAATTCCAACCAGAAGTGGGTGAAATGGGGTGCAACGTGTTTTCTCCATATACTTTCCATTGAAGAATCCCTGACTGAAGGATGCTCTGCCCCAACCCCTGGACCTATAAGTGTGAAATTTAACCCTTAAGGGGCTGAAAAGGGATATAATGTGTTTTTGCCCTATACTTAACATGGAAGACTAACCAACATTCAGCCAATTTGGTGTCAGTGCCTACTGCTCGGTGCCTACTGAACTGGGGGGATGTTGTTTGGAGGGAGGGGTTGCACTGGGGAGGATGCTGTGCATGGGGTGTGTGTTGCACATGGGGGGACCAATGCGCAGTGGGGATGGCATACGGGGGAATTTTACTCCCGCAATGCGGGTACATTTTTGCTAGTATTTATTATAAAACCAGCTCTTTTTAAAGGTGTACTGCACATGACTGCATACTAAATTTTCATTTTATAACTATAATAATGAATTACCTTCACATTTTTGTCTTTCATAGTGTCATCTAGTCTAACAGCAATAGCAGTAGCTTTCTCTTGTCTTGAATTGTCCAGAAAATACATCATTTTGGCACCTGAAACAGCAGAAAAAGACAATGGGACTCACCAAACATGCAGCTTCAGATTCATAAAACAAGGCCCAATACTTATCAGCCCATTTCTAACACTATATTTTATAGCATATATGACATTTAAACAGCAATATGTAGTAAGTGCTTCAATTTTGTCTGAGCCCACACAAAATTGCACAGGTGGAATTCACAGTAACCACAAAGGAGAAGCACAATACTCAAGGAAAGAATAATAGTGAGGTGGATGTTTGAAAGGTAGCATTCCAGTGACAAAGCATAACTAAAATGTGTGCAGGCAGGAGACAGATGAAAATCCTGGGTTTCGAAAGTTTGGTAAGCGAAGTCACCACATGTACAGTAACTGCTTTAGAAAATGGAAAAAAGGAAAAGCACTAAAAAGTGTAATATTTACAATATCCTTCTTAGACCTTCGTTAAGCTTTCGTCTAAAAAGCACATTTCGTTTAAAAAGCACAACTGAAAGCTTTGTACCACTCTGAATAATCAACTGAATAGCTAAAATCTAATATGCCTAACTCATGTCAGAGTTTGAGATAATTTAACAAACAACAGTACAAACCAACCTGATAGCAGATGCTGAATGGAGGTAGAATTGCGTTTGAGAAATTCTTCATTAAAACTTTCCAAATCTTTACTAATAAAGATCTTCTGCATTTCTTGAATTAGGACTTTGTTCACAATTTCTGGCAAATTACTATGATCAGACACTAAAAAAACCAGAGAGCACATAATTTCATTTTTGATATGGTTTTACAAAACTGCACTATTTACTATCTCTCAGTTGTTAGCATTATCTATATATATAAAAGACAAAAGTCACTCACTGAAATTTGGGCGTGAAATTTGGGGTGGGTGTTCCTTCCGTGACCGAGGGATGCACTAAGAACCAGTTTTCGGAAATTCTAACCGGAAAGGGGTGAAATGGGGTGCAACGAGTTTTCCTCCCTATACTTTGCATTGGAGAATTGATGACTCATCAACATTCCGCCCTAACCCCTGGACCTAGAAGTGTGAAATTTGGGGAGGGAGTTCCTTCTGTCACCTGAACACCCACCAAAAACCAGTGTGGGGAAATTTAACCCTTAAGGGGCTGAAAAGGGGTGCAACGTCTTTTTGTCCTATACTTAACATAGAAGACTGACTAACATCCAGCCAATTTGGTGCTCTGTGCCTGGTGCACTGGGGGGATGTTGTTTGGAGGAAGAGGTTGCACTGGGGAGGATGCTGCACATGGGGGGGTTACGCATGGGAAGATGCACATGGGGGGGATGTTCAGCACGGAGGATGATGCACATGGGGGGTTGATGTGTGTGAGGGATTGATGCGCAATGGGGGAATGGTATATAGGGGAATTTTACTCCCGCAACGCGGGTACACTTTTAGCTAGTTGTTATTAAACGGCTACCATTTGTTCCACAAAATCCTCCTCCAATTGGACTAAATCTCAGAACAGGCTGAGAACGTCACACACAGCCAGAGACATTGTAGAACAGATTTTAAATTCTTTTCAACTTATGGCACACTGACAAGTCATTACACTGCATGATTACAAGACAATTAAGTACATTTAGATTAGATTACATAATAAATAAATTAATGCAATTAAATCATGACATGACTATTAAAGAAACTCACAACCAGCCAAGATCAAACTTCTCAGAACTTGAATGGCTTTCCTCATAAACTCGAGAGAAGAGGAGGACCTTTTCTAATCTGGCACATTTGATAAAAATTTGACCATCCCACTTCTAAACATAAAGAAACTTCTAAACATAAAAATGAAATATGGGAAGGAAGGTCTCAACACCAATCATGAGATGTAGGATTGGGAGAAATAAAAGAGATGTTTGTATGGCAGTGACCGGGATGGGGGAGATGTGCCACCTGAAGCTGTCATCCTATCCACACTTACCAGAGAGTGACTATATAATAGGGCATACAGTCATATGCATGAAACATGAATAGGGCATACAGTCATATGCATGTCTAATAAGTAGAGATGCATATGACTGGACTCTCTGTGCCTGTTTGTATATGCAAGGAAAAGAATAGAATGCCCTGCTTTGTGCTGCAAGCTCTAGATGTAAAAGTGCCCTGTTAGTAGAGGCAGCAACACACAGATTTGCCTTGGCGTGCAGCAGGCCGAAAGGAAAAGACTTACTTCCTGATGGCCTCCTGATTTGCTCCCTCGCAGCCAGAATACAACTCCAACCCAGAGCTTCTCCTATTGCCCCATCAACTTGCGAGGTCAGACAACTGCTGACTCAGGCTGGAAACCTATCCATACTGACCTCATAGTAAGCCCTATTTATAGGGACCCGCAAAAGGTGAAGTTACTTTTTCCTCACAAAGGATAACACCCCTTTGTCAGGAAAAATAATCTCGCCTTTTGCAGGTCCCTTCCCATTTATTATAAAGGGACATCCAAGCAGACCTGCATAGATTGGGTTCTCATTCTTGCTGGGCAGCATGAGCTTTAAAGGAGCAGCTGCCTGCCACTTACTGTCAGGACACTGCAGCGTAAGACAGAGCAGCTGCTTCCGGCCCCTCTGACCTTTTCTGCCAGTAAGACTGAGGGCAACTGCTTCTCCTTCGTGGACCTGCTGTCTGGCTCCTTTGGCCCTGCAGTACATCTGACCCCAATTCATGGCACAATACTGTGCTGAAGCACACTGGCTGAAAATTGCTGCTGTAGAGAACCACCCAGCTGAAACAGTTTTAAATAGACAAATGGGTTGCTCTTTCAAATGCACACATTTCACTCCTACCATGAATGTTTGAATTGGGACCTCAATTTTAATACATTAGGACTTTACTTAATGTAAAAATTGTGTAAGAGTAATACATGGGTCACCAACCTCTGGCATGGGTGCTGAGGACAGCATTCGCCTGATTTTCAGAGGCATTTGAAGACCTGGGTGAGTAGCAGAGGAGCCTCTGTGGTGCCCACTACAGCCCTGGACGGCGGAGGGGAGCTGAGTATAAGAGGATCTGTTGAGGATTCCAGACTGCCCACCCAGGTCCTAGAATGAGCAGGGAGGGGGGCAGAAGCAAGCAGCCAAGTCAGTGCTGCTAGTGCCTTCTGATGTCTGTTGTGAGTGCCCAGTCATGCCCAGTGCCTAAAAACATTCTTTACATTTTACTCCTGCAATGATGGGTGAGTTTAGCTAGTGTGTATATATATCATCTTGGCACATGGCATGACAGAACATAGAATCATGTGGCACACAGAATATCATCAAAACATAAGTCTGGCTTGACACCACTGAAAGGTTGCTGACCCCTGATCTATTACATTTTTTTGTACTTACCACACTTGGAGAATTTAATCAAACATTCATGAAGCCATGGGTGATTACTGTTGATGGCAAAAGCTCTTTTAACAGACTGCAACATTAACAGGAACTTTCCTGCATAAACAAAATAATACAATGCTAGTCTGTAAAATTTTATTTAACATTCAAAATATTGAAAGCACAAAAAGTATTATAGCTCTGTTTATAGAAATTTTTTATGTTGATAAGTAGTTCCTGCTAGATTAATAGCTCGGTTCTATAGGTATCTTACACTGACAGAATGAGTGGTCTTGCCAATGATAACTATCTTAAAACAGGCATAGAGAACTATTTTAGCAGCACATGGAGTTATAAATGTCTGAAGCACCAGCAGGAACAGTCAATCGCTTTTGACAAGCAAGAAGATTGTTGTGGATCCACTAACCCACAGGGAGGCAACAGAAGGGGGTTCAGGTCCAGGGAAGTGGCAGGTTTGGTGGTGAATCAAACTCTCTTTCCAGTCACAATTCTGAGGTCTGGGTTGATGTGGCACATGGTACTGTGCCAGTAATTTTGCTAGTGGGGTCCAAATAGACCCCTCTGCACCTTAGAGGCTTACCCCTAAGCCCTCGGTCAGGTGCAGCTGACCAGAAAGGCCAGCTCCCTCTCCTTTTTGCTCCCTCTCTGAGCCTAGGTGGGCTAGGGGCCTGACCCCCCTAGTACCCTCCTATCTATAGGTGCTGTTCCAAACCCCCTCTAGTCAGTTCTCCCACTGCCTGCGTGGGGTGCAGTAATGACCCTCCTGGCCTCTCATGCCACGTGCGCCCTGACTTGATGCCCTAATTTGTGCTCAATTCTCGTCATTTATGTCTTAAGTGATTTACAGACATTTACAACCCCTTTACAACCCTTTTACAACTTACTCACAAGACATTCACAGAATTGTGCCTTGCACTTCAAAGACATTTCCATTTCAATTGTGCCTTGCATTTCAAAGATATTTCCATTTCAAGCTGCATCTCTACAGCTGAACTCCCTAACAGAAGAGTTCTACTTTGCCTGTACTTTTATTCCTGTTTGCAATTAATGTTCATTTGAATGTTTTTTATCATGAAAACTAAACGCAATATGGTGGTGGGTCTTACATTTGACTGCATTTTTGTATTACTTGCTTTAAGCTTAATAAATGAGATTTTCTGACTCAGATTTCGAATCCTCTCTCTTTGTTCATCCTATAAAGGTCACTGATCACTTTAAGAGCATTACAACTTAATTAGATGCTATGACAGTTTTTCTGACAGGGGCTTTCACGGCCACTGCGCCTGACTGATGAAAATCCCTATTGCGCCTGACAGAGGGTTAGATATGGAAACAAATGTTTCCTTAAACCAGACTTCCTTGAATGCCCCTCCACTGGATACAAGGAAAGCCATTTTGATGTGCCTGCACTGAAGGAGGAGGGGATTGGAATGGACCTTTAAGAATATTTGTATTCTTACAATACACAGCATTATAAAACATTGCAGTATATACGTATTTATCTTAGTTCAGGAACAGCAAAATGTACATATGCCTGTTATAAAATTATCCATATATTTTACAATTTTGTATACTTTACCTTTCCTAAAATATATTTCAAATGCTAACAGATGTGTGTCTATATTATCTGCCACAAGATTCTTAAGCGGTATAAGGAACTTAATCGCTTCCTCTAATGGATTATCAACCTGTTTCAACAGAAGAAATCCAAGTTAATCACAAAGAGGAGTCATGCCAGATAATTTAAGAGTAAGCTCATCATAACTTTAAATAATTACACTTTCTTTGAATGGGTTTAGGATGTAATGTATTCTAGTGCAGTGGTTCTCAAACTGTTGGGTCATGTGAGCTTCTCTTGTCCCTTTAAAGGCTGTGGGGAGAGGAGATGCAGGGATATGATCCCCAGGGTGACATCCCTAATGGGTGATGGGAAGGTGATTGCACTTATCAAGCATAAGAAAAGCTCTGCTGGATCAGGTCAATGGCCCATCTGGTCTAGCTTCCTGTATCTCACAGTAGCTCACCAGATGCCTTAAAGACATCATGGCCTAAAACCCATCATGGACTGTGATGAAACCCATGAAGCACATTTCTGGATATGGTACAGTAGAGAAGGGAAAAATGAAAGCCCTACTTCAATTAAGTTTAGTACATGACAATGACCTTACAGTGACCTTTTTTTGACCTTACATCCCCTATCACTACTGTGTTTAAGTTGCCCATGGAACTCACAGTACAAATATATGAATATTCCCCTTTTTCTGTGCACTTAACCTCATAAATTTTCTGTGTGATGTGTATACACACGTCTTATACTATGTGTGTACATGTGAACCCAGAATTCAGTACTTCATCCATATAACCATGAACCCAGAATTCAGTACTTCATCCATGTTCTATCTATGTGTGGTCTACCACTGTGCAAACTTGATCCAAAGTTTTCTTGTAAACATACGTACAATACTGTCTTTACTAAAACTTGCAATTCAGTTTTTATTAAGCAGAATAGTGAACAAATGTTCCAAATAGTTAAACTATATTAATAACCAGTTGTTGCATAAACTACTATAAACCATGCAAAATATAGCTCAAATATACCCTTTCCAGTTTTTCAGGAACTAACTCTTCCTTCGGACCACTAGTTTCTTCTTCTTCTTCATCTCGTTTCTTTTTTTGATTCTTTTGTTGTCTCTCTCTTTCTGCATGTTTTCTCTCCTCTTCAAGTTTAGCTTTCTTCTGAGCTCTTCTTTGTTTACTAAGCATTTTCTTTAGTTCTTTGGCAGAAAGATTTTCTACATATAATGGAATATGTGTTAATATGAGTTTAATACAGATTAGAAGCTTCTAATCTCCTTTTGTATGGGAGAAGAGAATGAAAAACTATGTTTGCCACAGCACTGGAGGCAGCCAATGTAGAATCATGGTTTTATTGAAAACATACAAATGTTTTCATATTTATATTTCATATTTAAGTGTATATCTAGACTGTACACAGTCCTTCAGGGAGAAAGCTAGGCTTTTATGCTTCTTCTTTTAAATGTCTGATTTTATAAGTAAAGAATTTTTTGCACAGTGAAATATTCTGCTCATGTAAATTCTGAACTTAATGTGACATGGGTTTGCCACTTTAGTAATACCAAGACAGAAAAGTTGTACAGAAGCCTTGTTGTCTAGACAATTAATAATTAATATGAATAATTATAATTCATAATATAATATTATGAATTTATAATTCATAATGCAGGATTCATAATACTGATTTGCTAGTGCCAGGTGATACCTGCATCCTATTCAGCAGATGGTATTTGTAAACTGACAATAATAATTTTTATACAGCGTGTATACTTGGCTTTTTCAGCATTAACATTATGAGAAAAAAATGAAGACTTGTAAAATATAAAAATAAATACTTTTGTCAAACAGCATATTATAAACAAATTAGCTTCCATTACAGCTTAAATACCTGAATTTACTTCTTGTTCTTTGCTTTCATTGGCTAGTGGATTATCATGTAGCTTCAAGTAAATTTCAATTGCTGATCGAGCAGCCTTGAAGTAGAAGGCATGTTTCCTGAGAATATCTTCCAATCTCAAGAGGTCAACATAGGCACGCAGTGTCATCTTTCTCATGCAGTATGTATGGAAGTCAAACTGATCATCTGTTATCTCAAAAAAGTGCTTAAAAAAAAGAACACAATGAATATGATGCATGTTACTGTTTGATCATGTCTTAGAGAACTGTGTAAAAGTGCCTTGAATTGGATATGATAATCATGAAGGGCACCATGGGTAAACAACTGCCAAGCAACAGACTCTTCCTGCAGATTCAGCTTCTTGAAACATACTCATGGCTGACAGAAGCAATTTTTAACTACTATGCCATGGCACACTGATGTGCTGATAAATGTTCTGTAGATGTGCTGTGGGTTTTTGGGAAAGCATCATTTATAAGAAAGGGGATGCGAGTCCCTCCTCTCCAGCATTGTGATGTACCTTGTCAATTGCCAAAAAACTGATGTTTGCATGGTTTTACCACTTTCATAAAATGGCTGCTTGACAGAGCATGAGTATTCTGTGGCCATTTTGAGAGTGCTGCTGCAGGTGGCTTCAGCACTCCATGACTGTCACCAGACTACCCAATTCATGAGGTTGTGTTTGGGGCAGAAAGGGGCAGGAAAAATATGGGATACACAGTGGATTTGGCAGCAACAGTGAACTGGATCCTATCCTCTGTTTCAAGCCTCCCTGCCTCCTTTGTTTCCTTCAACTTGTGCCAGCAAAATTGCTAGCACAGCCCTGAGGAGTTCCCTCATGTTCTTCCTCTTGCACTAGTTTTTGGCATGGCTACACCAGAGGGCTCTTTGGGTAATTTTTGGGAGAACTTGGAATGGATTTGGAATTAAGTCAATTTTTCTCATGGAATTCACAGTAAGTGTACTTACTCTCTGGATTCTAGCTACTACAATGAATGAATTTCAGGAATGAATTAGGTATGGATAATGAGGTGAAAGAGTGTGTTAAGGAAAGGGTAAAGGCTCAGAAATTCATGTTTTTAATCTGTTACAGCATTTTGAGAAGTAGCATTTGGAATTTTAAAAATATAAACATACTCAGATGGTTAGTTAACTAGTATGCCTTAAGATAATCAGGAAAAAAAATCAGTCTGTTTACCTACTTACCCTCTCCACTTCATGGCATTTTTTCAAAGCATCCCCATATTTTCCTAATCTCTGAAAAGCTAAAGCACATTCAGTCTGGAACCACATACACTGCATTTCATTGAGATTCTCCATTGCAGAAGTCCCTTCCTGAAAGTCACATAAGCACACACATACAAAATAAGCAAATGAAATTATAGTAACTTATTAGATTCCAATTAACTGCTTCTCATTTAAAAACCACACTGCTACAATTCCATCGGCCTGAAGCTTTCAATCTGGGGTGGTGTGATGCACTAGCTAGAGAAGCCCTGCCTTTGGTACCTTAAGGGATGGGAGGCAGCAATCTGTTTCCCAGGACTGTATTGCTAGCAGCTGGAAATGGAAGGAGGGGAGATTAAAAATTAATTGCTATGCTGGCCTCTAAATGTGTGTGGAGAGCCCTGCGGAGCCTTTCATGGGGCTTCCCAATTTTCCTGTAAAATTCCTCCACAAGAAAATGTACAATTCTGCTGATTTTACTTCGAGCTAATCTGTGACCATAATAAAATCTGAAGGATTTACAGGGCTACCTGCATCCCCCAGAGACCAGTATTGCAACTGGTTAACTTGGAGTGCACCATTCCATCCCTGGCAATGGTTCAATCCTGGGGACTGTGTTGTTGCTTTCCCCCTCCCTTGCCAACTTCTTGGGAGTTTGCAAACCACTGCCTTAGGCAATAGTTTATGCCTGAACTAATAATTTTTTTTAAATCACAGGGGCAGCTGTGGCTATTTTCCGTGGACTATGATGGGGTGGTTCTGCATCATCTGCAACTCCCACACTGCACATTCCTCGATTATACCTAACCTTGATGTATATGAGTAGCTAGAGAACAATTAAAAAAACCATTATGTCAGGGGCCAGCCTTAACCAGTCTGTCAAGGGGGAAACAGGACACCTCCCCACTGCCAGCAGAGTGACGATCCCCTGGATCCACAGTGCTACTTTCTGGAGACTTCAGAGATGAACTACTGTGTTATAAGGACACATCTGCTAAAGATCGCCACGAGGTGGGTGCTTGCTGTGAAGGAACTCTACCCAGAACCAGGAAAGGTAGGGCTGGCAGTGCACTTGCTGGGACTGCTTCTGGAGGATGCCAGAGGGGTCTGTAAACCTTTCCATCTGCCTTGGTTGCCAACAGAGTAGTTCCACACTGTAGCCCATGTGGGTCAATTTTAAGCTGTTCTGCTCCTAGAAACTGTTGACAGCTGATAGACAGGACCTGCAAAATGCAAGGTTATTTTTCCTGACAAAGGATAATATCTTTTTATCAAGAAAAAATATCCTCACCTTTTGCAGGTCCCTACTGATAGGTAGGTACTAATAGGTAATTATCTGATATATTGCTGTTATCATGAAATCAGTAATCAATGCCCAGGCAGAATTTTTACAGAAAAAATTCTGAATCTAGTATTTCTGAAACAAAGACACCAACTTCTGTTATAAACATATTCCTTACCCTTGTAAACTTGGAGCACATTTCCTCTGCATCTTTCACCATATTTGCTCGCAGCATATACTTTGCACATTTGGAGTTGATGAATCTATCTGCTGTGTCCAATGACTGTGCCTCATCCATCCATTTGGCAGCTTCTTTGAGATTGCCTACATGCTATTGAAGGAAAAGGTTTTACTGTTAATTTGTCATTATCTGCACAATTTCTAAGAACTGAACATGACAAAATGTGAGAAAATGAAATAACACCAGCAACATAAAAAGTGATGGTGGTCTTTGAAACAAAAGATGGTGGTCTTCGAAACATGCCCATTATAGAAATGCTAAACACTGGATCTTGCAGAACAATAGTATAGTATTTAGAATCACCGATTTAATCATATACTTGAGAAGTTTTAAAAAAAATCTGTTAACATATTGGCTTCTCTCTCTCATCTGTGATTCTTCCATACTCATCTGTCACCTGGAAGAAACACACCCATCTCTCTTCTCCCACCAGTCACATTCCAGGATCTCACCCTATTATATCACCCTTCCCAAGTTTAAACAAGATTTCAGTTTTTTACTAGTCTCAACCCTGAAGGTGAGACATTGAAAGCAGCAGTTGCTTTTGGTGCTATTCCTCTAGAAACATTCTTGTTATAGTTTCAAAAGAGAGCAACCTACCCCTTTCTCTCAAAATAGATGGAGAAGCTCCAGGGAGCAGCACTTTTCATCTGGCTAATATTCCTGGTGGCAATCTCTTATTTAAAATATAAGCAGAATCTAGCAATCTCTTATTTAAAAATATAAGTATTCACCCTTGTTAAATATTAATTTTCTTAAACTGAAATATTTAATATGTTAAAAAGCAGAGAAATTGGCTTTTTCTACTTGCAGATAAATTAGTAATCCTATCATGTAATGGCCTAGTTAATTTGTTGTGCTCTCCTTTTGCCGTCTTTGTCTCCTTCTTGGTACAAAAGGTCATTCACTGGATACCAAGTTAACCCATTTCCTACGTTTTAGGTTGGTTTGTACAACTAACATCTCTCTTGTGAATTCTAAGCAACTAATATTTTAAAACAAATTACAAGGATAGAATATAAGCAATAGAAAAGAGAAAAGGCATCAATAGCTTGCAAAGTGCACATCTTCCAGTGTTGACACAACATCTATTTATTCAATATAGACTTTAAAAGTAATAAATAGTAAAATCTATTTATTCAAAAAAGACTTTAAAAATTTCCAAGCTCCACATCAAGCATTGAGTAATTTTGCAATGCACTGCTGTTTCCCTTCCAAATGTTACTGGTTCAGAGATGTTGGTATTCTTTGTGCCATTTTCTATTCTAAGCTTTGAACAAAAAATGACCCTTTGAGTTATAATTCTTTGCATTATTTTTTAACTAGTTTTATAGGAACTGTCTTCTTGAAACTCATCTGTAACCATGGTTTGCCCCAGACCTTTTCAGCAACATACTGCTGGCTTAAGTTTACTATCACATGTTGATACACACACACACACACACAGTCTCTGAAGTTACAGTAGAAACAATAACAGATGTACAGTAGTACATCTTTTCATAAAAAGGTGAAAGGAAGCTTAGGGTAAAAATAACTATGTTATTGTTAGGCAAAGAAAATGATCAAATTTTGTGTTATAGGTTAAAAAAATCATGAACTATAGTACTTAAAATTCTCAAGCTAGGGTTTTGCAATGCCCGAGAAGCTGAAAGTGTCACCTTAAGAGGCAGGAGAAGACAGCGACGCAACCCCCAACATCATGCTGGTGCTGATTGGGGAGGATTTCCTTACCTGCACCTGGGGAGTGCAGGTAGCTCAATGGAGCTCCAGGTAGCTCTGTTAAATCTGAAAAAAGTGATTGGAAACCACTTTTAGGGCTTACAGAGTCATGTTGAAGGCTCTGTAGGGCTTTCTTCACTCCCCCAGAGGCAAAGGCTGGTTGCAGGTAAAGACAAAAAAAATCTCATCAGCCTCACAATCTTGGGGATTGTGTTGCTGCCTTTGCTCATCCCCTACTACCACTTATCTCAGTTCCCAAACTTCTAAGAAGTTTGGAACTGCTGAGATAGGGCCATAAATTCCTATCCCAGCACACCCCGATGGTGTATTGAGTGCCACCACTGCCGCTTCAGATGTTAGCTCAACCTGGTGACCCAAATCTTCATTCAATGCCATTCTTTTGATTTTGTAAGAGTTTAAACTCTGAAGCAAGCTGCCCTGCATTCAACCAAGAACCGAAATGCTATCCTCTCCCATCTCAATCACCAATGCAGTCATGGCAAAAACAGATGTTACCTCTTGAAGCAGTAAATGTAACATGGCCACTGATGTAGCAATCTTATCGGTGTCCATTTTCAGACAGTAGAATTCACTTCTGTTGTAATTGTGTTCTGCTGTTGTAAAATAACTAGAGGCAGAGTGCTGCACCAGCAGCCATGTTACATGCACTGCTAAAAGAGGGAGCATTTCTCTAAATCTGCTGCCTGCCCCCATCACACTCACTGGATATATGTCTATAGGTTTAGGCTGTCAATGAAAAATATCAGACCACTAGTTCCTTTAAATGTATTGATTAGGTGCTGCATAGTCAAGAATATTACCTTATAAATTTTTGCTTTTAAATAGAACAGCTCTATTAGTGTTGGAGTACTTGCAACTGCAGAATTAATGTAATCCAAGGCCAAGGAAAACTGACCAAGTTTGTCAAAGTGCTGTGCAAGAAAATAACGAACCCAAAGCAGAGTAGTTGGGGGCTCTCGCTCTCCATTTTCTGCAATAAAACAAATATTTCAGAAAATATTATTGCCATTTGAAAAGATATTAAAATGCTCACTTTTTAGAAAGAAGTGCTCTACTTGAAGGTGTAGCAAATGGATAATTATCAAGAAAACAAACTGAGCCAACAGTGGTTCAATAAGTAGGCTCTTGACTTGCAGTTGAATGAGTCTTAATTCCTGATTATTTTTCCTATTATTTTGTTTTAAAACTCTTTTCAAATATCAAAAATAGATAGTTATAAAAAATGAATATTTTTCCACAAATAAAACATTACCACTGACAAATGTGACTTGTGTAACAATGTGTCTCCTCTTTAGTTTTCCAGTCCTTCACTTCTTTACTGGTTACAGACCCACCTTTTAAAGTTAATATCTGGACCAGAGTTGAAAAAATATTGATGAACCTAAGCAAAACCCACATTTCTAATAGTTCACTTTAGTGGTTAAAATGTGAATTCTATACTGTACCATACATGTATTCTGGAACCTACCATATGGACTAAACAAGTCACAGGTTTTCAAGGAAGCTTCATAGCTAGTAACAAGCTCTTGGATTGTAGAAACCTATAAAAGATCATTGCAAAGGTCATTTGAAAATGAAGTATTCTAACTGCGTTAAATTCAAATGCACACATTATCCAGATACTACTACTTTTTTGTTTGCATGAATGAGGGTGCAATCCTGACTTTAGGCCAGAGAGAATAGTCCAGCTAAAGTAGGCCATATCCTGAGCTGACAGTTAGGCCAAATACACAGGGCTTGGCAGCCTCTGGCTAGCCTGCTGCTGAAGAGGCAGCAGCGCAAGGGCAGCATGCTCACTGGGCTGATGTAGTTGTGCCATATCCTGAGGTGGGCTGTTGTAGTTGTGCTGTAACCTGAGGTTGAGAGGCAGGGGTTGCCTGACCTAGGACTCAGAATTTTTTGCCATCACTTCCATTTTTACTCTGGCTTATCATGGACCCATATGAGTCTACTCAGATTTATGCCTGCTCCTACAATGGCCTAAGTCAGAGGAGCTGTGAGGGGGGATGTCTGCCCTGGAAACAGGCTCTGGACAAGGCCTAACTGCTCTGTTCTATGCTCAACATGCCCTCAACATGCCTCTGCTGAGCTGCCTAGGCCAGCACTGCTAAGCCAGCCCAGGTCCATCTGTCTTGGGCCAGCCAAAGTTGACTTACACCAGCCCAAACTTTTCTTGTATAGCTATGCTGACCGATCCTGGAATCAGGCCAGCCCAGTGCTAGGTAAGCTAGCCTAAGTGCACTTCAGGATTTCAGCCTAAGTTATAGAAAATGGTAGATTTCTTCAGTCATTTCTATTGTTGAACAACAACTTACAACCAGGAGAATCACTCCAAACCACTTTGTACCCTACCACAAACCTTTTCAAGAACACTGTAGGAAGAGAAAAAATTGAGAACTAAAGACCGAGATGAGTGGTATGAAAAAACCCTTATGGTCATTTAAATAACATTGAGGTTTATATAGAATGTTATTTTCAGCTGTATTTACTAGAGTTACTGTATTGTACTCAGCATGCATTGAAAATTTCTTCTTTTTGTGTAGTGATTAATAAGATTAGTATTTTCAAGGGTACATGTTTGAGTAAAAACAAGTGTAAAAACAAGTCTTTTACCATAGTGTCTCTCCTGAAGTTTATTTAAAATGGAACAAACATGCTTTATAGTGGTGTAGATTCCCCAATATGGAATTCCACCAATTCCCTATTGGTGTTTAATCTAGCCTTTCCAAGTATGCAGCAGAGATGGGAAATTAAGTCACATGACTTGAGTTCAAGTTGCTGAATTCACATGTGCAAAAGACTCAGAAAAATCACTTGAGTCAAGGGCCTCCTGACTTGTGGATTCACAACTCACAATTGATTCAGACAATGTGAGTCATTTACAAAACAGATAGGAGTTGTACCGCCTCCCTACTGTGATAAAAACCTCTTGTGGTCACCTGGAAGCTGTTTTTGCAAGTGTAAGAACCAGCAGCAGCATATGCTATGTTCAGAGATAGGGTAGGGGTGGAGCAAAAGGGTTAACGTTTTTGTTTGTGCTTAAAAATTTGGCAGGCTCTCATGATGCAGATTAAAAGTTCTGAAGAAGTATCACTTTGAACTGCAAAAAGAACCTGAGGTACATTCTCTGGTTCTCTCAAGCATCCATTGGATGGAGATTGCATCTCCAGGAGAGAAAAGGGATGGGAGAAATGGGGCAAGGAGAAGGAGCTGCAGGGTATGGAAAGGCAAGAGCCCTCCTGCCTCCTGCTGATTTGTAGGGGTGGAGGAGAGCCTAGGCTGGATGAAGCAACCCTGCTGACATCTTGGGTCCACATTACAGGTGTCTCTTAGTGAGCAGTTCCACACAGCAGCCTGGCAGTTCATCATTAAACATTCATAGGTGCTGGGGTATGCACACACTCTATATCCATAGTTTCCGTACACATAGAGTGGGGGCTGAAGCAGATCCCTGTGGATATGGGGAGATCATTGTACTACTCTTTCAATATGATGACTCTTCATTTTAACATAATGTCCCAAGTTTCAAATCTTCAGCTACAATTCATCCCAAAACCAAGCTGCAAATAACTCAAATGCAACAGAAATGAGAAACAATTTTTTAGGGTGCAAGCCTATCAGGTACACTTACTTGTGAGTATGCCCCACTGAATTCACTGAGACTTACTCCTGAGTAAATATGCACAGGATTTCACTATAAGATATCAAGTTACTGTATATCAGCCTGTTAAAATAAGAACTCCCAACAAGTTTTATTTGAAAGCAAAGGCTGTTATAGCCAATGACTAAAGATGAAGTACAACAAGAGGTAACGCAGAAGATTTTAAAATAGCTTCTCATTTTCTTATTTACATGGTAAGGCTAATGTTGAGCATTTCCATCACACTTCACCATCATGTTTGAAAAGAGATAAATATTCCATATAGGCAGGAAAAAACCCAAGCAAAGTAAGACAGAAAATAACAATTAATGATACATTTTAAAAAAAAATGAATTTTACCTTTTCTGTATTGTAATACAAAGATTTCAAAGTGGTAAACAAGGGTGGGCAGCCTTTACTGAAGTTAACCCTCAGAAATTTATCCATTAGTTCTCTAAATTTTTCACCTAGAAACAAAGTGTTTAGTTAGATTCTAGTATGTTAATGTTGTAATGTCAAATTTGGGCTCATATTTTCATATAACACTTTTAAAATCTAAAGAATTTAAAATTCTCAGAAGAGAGTCTGACATCTTTTTCATAAGTCACAATCACACAGAACTGCATCTGCATTTTTATTCAAAGTTTTAAAAGCTTTTCCAGACATATTTTCCACTATTATTACAGTTAACGTACAACTAAGGATGGTCTACATGGGTCATAATTTTGTGTCCTGCCATATAAAGTTGCTTGCTTACTGGGTTTCTGCAAATTGGTATTAAACAGCTTACTGACCTGCACTAGCAGCCTTCCCATATGTCAACAATGCCAGACAAACTCCCAGCAGATGGGATGGAAGCATACCACGGCCAGCAGTTGCACCAGCACACATTTGAACATCCCTGCCCTCAGCTTATTCCAAAACATATATACAGTAATGCCTTGTAAGACAATTTGTTCTGGAAGCATGTTTGTCTTACAAAGCGTTCTTCTTACAAAGTGGATTTTCCCATAGGAAATAATGGAAACTCAGATGACTGGTTCCACAACCCAAAAATATTCATATGAAATTATTAACTATATGTAAAAATGATGACAAAACACTGTAATCAAATTCAAAACACTAATATAATACAGAACACAATTACTGTAATAAAACACTGTAATATACTGTACAGTAAAACAGAAAAGAAAAACCTTCATGGCCAAGGATGACCAGTTTTCACTAAAAGTGTCACTGGTGTCTTTTTGAGCATCTTTAACAAGGAACCTCTGTGTGTGAGATCTATCTATGCAAACCAGATAGGCAGTTTGGAGCAGGACCAGCAGCAAAGGCATCTGCCTGAAAGCAAAAGGGGCAAGATACTGTCCTGTCTACTCAGAATCAAGTCTCATTGTATCCAGTGTAGCTTACTCACAGGAAAGTGTGTAGGGTACCAGCCTGACTCTTTCCAAGTTTGCAGCGGCAGTGGTTTCTGCCTGGAATGAAAAGGGGCAAGATCCTATACTGTCTACGCATAATCAAGCCCCACTGAATCCACTGGATGCCAGACTGACTCTTCCAAGGTTGCAGAAGGAGCAGCAAAGGCTTCTGCCCGGATGCAAAAGTGGGGTGGAGTGGGGTCCAGGCAGGGAAGGTGGGGGGAGAGGGGTAGTTGTAGAGGGGTCCAGGCGGGGGGGGTTTCCTTGGGGGGGAGGGGTTTCTTTTGTTGGGGGGTCCAGGAGGGGGTTTCCCTCCGACCTGATGGTTGCTGCTGCCGAAGCTCTGCTGGCTGGATTGAGGCCACATGCTGACTGGGGAGGCTCAGAGGACGCTGCTGCCGGTGCATCCTTCTGCTGGCCTGGTGCAGGTACTGTATGGAGGAAGAGAGGGAGCCCAGCCAATGGGCATTCATCTTACAAAGCACTTTCGTCTTTACAAGGCAGAATCCCATAGAAATTTTAGTTTGTCTTTCAAAGCATTCGTCTTACAGGGAATTTGTCTTACAAGGTGCCACTGTATATAGAAGTCTCTGGAAGCTGTAATGAGCCCTGTAAGTAAGTAATATAACAGAAATTATTTGTTACCTGTGACAAAGTTTAAAGGTAATCGTTTTGGTGAAACTGCTCTTGGATGTTGCTTGCTTATTTCTTCATACATTTGTAGCCTCTCTTCTAAGGTGCCTATTGGCAAATAATAAATATAAGATTGTGGTCCTTGTATGTTACAACAATCTATTTTATCATACAAAGTGGTAATTATAGATCACAGTATAGAGAACTGTTCTATAGTGAGGTTTCTCTCCTTCCCACTGTTCAACTGTTCAACAAGATCCTCATCCCAAGTTACATTTTGTACAGATTAACAAACTGGTTTTCAAAGTGACAAATGGAATGGCTGGTATGCAGGGAATAAAAAAAGGAAGCAGTGAAAGTACAACTTTGGCACTTCAAGTCCTTCTGTGGGGTTAGAGAAATGTGCTGGATTATAGCCATAGGGTGGGATCCAGAGAACTGATAGGTGCACCAAAAAGCTTGGATTTTTCCAGGGAACGTTTTACTCTATTTCAAGAAATAGCTTTCCACACTTTCAAAGAAATTTGTCTCCTGAAATGGAGAAGAAATTGTTTTTAAAAAAATATAAGTTAAAAAACCTGTTCTATCCTCCAAACTCAGAAATAAGTGGCAATGGCATCATTGTAAAATCACATTGCACATCACTGCCGTGGCACTGCAATGAATGTAAGTTTGGGAAGCACTGGTCTATCCCATTTCTAAAATAAATCTGTGAACTGAATGATACAAAATTATTCTTTTAAAGAAAATTATATTCTGTACATCCATTTACAGCAAAATCCTATACATGTCTACTGGAAAGTCTCACTGAGTTCAATAGGACATACATCAGGTAAGTGTGTATAAGACTGCAGCCTTAAACAAATTGTCAGTAAAGTTACTGGTAACAAAACAATATATTTATAGAGCTATTTCAAGAATATGCATAGGCCAATCTAGCACACAATCATATTAGAATTTCTTGTTTAAATTAATTTACATGAACAGATTTTAACCACTGCACCTATTTCCCCCATAATATGCTTTGGAGCTCCAATGTGCCTGATGTACAATATTAAACCATAAGAAGCTTTGCATCCAAATGTTAAATTAAATACTGTCATTTGTTTTAAATCACCATCATCAACTAAATAAACATAGGGTTGACGTTAAGCAGAGTTTGACAAATTCTTTGTCACTTCATATGGGTTTTGGTTTCTTTGTAATAAAACCAGTTCACCAGTACAATACACTTTTGGTAATATTACAAACTGTAATTACAAAATGTAATATTCACATTTCTGAAATCACAAGTTGGAGCTCCAGAACTTACCATGGGGGAAGAAATAATCCTGTGAATACCTAAAAAGAAATAAAGGTTCATTGTTATAATAGGGATTATAAATACTAAAATTAAATAGGAATTTAATTGCTCCTAACCTCTGCCAATTCACACAAGAAATAGCTTAAAATATCCATAATTATGAAAAACAATTTTAATTTGCATTACTCTTTAATACATAAATTTTGTGTTATATAAATTCTCAACTGAGATTAGAGCACAAACTCTTTAGCAATTAAAAAGATCTTCAGTTTTGTTTAACCTTGTTTTTGTTTTTCCAAGAGCAAGCTAAAATTTCATGTCACTATTCATTTAAAATCCTTGTTAATAAGTGTTTTGAATGATACTTGTCAGGCGATGGTTACCCATAAACAAACACTATGCAGAAGGGGTTTTATCTACCCCTTCATCATCTAACTCCTTATCCTTCTACTTCATGGTGCTTTATGGCCCAGCTTTATATTTAGCTGAGAGCCAGACTAAGGATTATTGCCGAACATCAGTGTTAATGCTTTATAAAGAGTTATTTTTAATTAAAGCAGTGTGCGACAATGATACAAGCAGTCCATGAACTGCAAGTCACACCACAGATACATTCTTGCTACTTTCCTCCAGTGTTAAAGGACTGTTGGTCTTTTAATATGAACAATAGCAAATCATGGCAAACAACATATAGCTCTACTAATGTAGCTGATTAAAACTAGGTATTTCCCTTAGAAGCTCTTTTAGAGGAAATTGCTATTCATCTGGGTAAACCAATCACTGACAAACACCTTAAGAGCTAATTAAGGGACAGGCATTGGTATGGATCAACATGCTTTCAGCTAATGTGTATGAAGTAGTAGTAATCAGCAAAAAGCTTTTTAGGACATCTAACATTAAAATATTTAAACTCTTTATAAAATATTTATGGGCTTTATTAAAATATACAGAATAATTGGCAACTATTACAGTTTTCTAAGATTGGCTTGAAATTCAGAGTTTGAGAAGAACAAAATAACAGTAAACCATTTTTGCCACTACTCCAAACAGCTTTTATCTCCAAACATTATGCAACATTTTAGTTCAGCCTGATGTCATGAAAATCCCCAAATTGTTTAGTCATTCTTTAGCAGCTGAATCATAAACATTTCTAAGACATAAGCCTTGCTGAATTCAATAGGACTTACTTCCACGTAAGCATGCATAGGACTGTCTGGAGCAAGTCCAGAGGAGAGCGACAAGAATAATCAGTGGGATGGAAGGGAAGCCCTACGAGGAAAGGTTGGGGGAACTTGGGATGTTCAGCCTGGAGAAGAGGAGGCTGAGAGGAGACATGATTGCCATCTTCTGATACCTGAAGGGCTGTCATATGGAGGAAGGGGCTCATTTGTTCATAGCTGCTTCTGAAAGCAGAACTAGAACCAATGGGTACAAACTGCAAGAAAGGAGATTCCGGCTGGAAATCCGGAAAAAATTCCTGACGGTGAGGGTGGTTCGGCAGTGGAACAGATTGCCAAGGGAGGTGGTGGACTCTCCCTCACTGGGGATCTTCAAGCAGAGGCTCGATGAGCACCTGTTGGTGATGCTCTAGGGGGAATTCCTGCTGCAGGCAGGGGGTTGGACTAGATGACCTACTAGGTCCCTTCCAACTCTATGATTCTATGATTCTATGACTGCAGGCTAAGAAGCAGAACCTATAACTAACTGTAACTAGAACTTAGAACCTATAACTAATTGTTGTTGAACCTTTTGTTTAAGATATATTGTTGGTATTTTGTGTATAGATTATCAGTAGATAATCACTAGGCCCAGCACAATACAATTAAATTCAGAAGGTTTCCAATTCTTGCCCAAGACCAGAAATTCCGATGTTGAAACTTACCAAGTCAGCAATTACTTGCAAATATACTGCAGACCAAATTTTACAACTGCACTACTTACGTGGCTGAAGAGCTCTTTCCAGACCTTCATAGTAATGCCAATTTTCTGCATTCCTATCAATGAGCTCTTTGTATACTTCAGAAGCTTCTTTTAGTCTTCCCAACTTCAGCAACATTTCTCCTAATGCAAAAATAAAATCAAATACAATTTCAGTAAGCTTGGACTGAGGAAGTCTAAACAGCTCTAGGTTACAACAGTGGTTCCCAAAAGTTTAAAAGGGAGTTAGAAACCTTGTAAATCTTTGTGTAAGCAGTGGCACCAGCACCATAGTGATTGCAATAGTGGTGGTACCAAAGGGCTTCGTGACATACCTGGGAGCTAGCACTGATCTTCAGCATGTTGCAGGAGGAGGGGCACACAATTCCCTGCACGGGCTTCACCACTACTCCAAACAGCTTTTATCTCCAAACATGATCCACTTCCAGGTTGCAATCATAAAACAGAACTTGTCCACAATAGGTAATAAAGAGCTCTTCACTGAAGAAGTGAAGAGGCTCGCAAAGGAGGTGTGGGACCCCCATAATCTGCAGAAAACCAGTGGTATTCCACCCACTACTTCTGGTCCTCCTGGTCCTCCTAGAAGCCCTCCTATTTCTGGTTCTCCTGGTGAGTCATGTCCCACCAGTTTAAGAACCAATAGGAAGAATTAGATAGCTACCGTCCAGAAGCTGATAAAAACAGTTCCAAATGAAAAGAACATAAGAGAAAACAGGAGTTCTTACTGTGGGCTCCTTTTTTGGGAGGAGGAAGGAAGGGTGCTCTGAACTGGTTGGGTTGCTCTTCCCTCACATTTGTAGGTCAGATGAAACTTTCTCCCACCAGGGGGAAGGCACCCAAGATCCCCCAGTCTGTAGTTGAGCTGAAAGAAAGGTACCTTCTGGCAAAGTCCTCAGAAACTGAAAATGAAGAACTGAAGACTAAACACAACAGTTAGCCAACCAGCATCCTTGAAACCCAGATGCCAAAGAATAAACACAACAAGGAAAGAGAAGCCAGAAAGGGAAAAGGGAAGGATAAAATTCCCACCCCCTACTCCAGTATAGCAGTCAATAGTGGTAATCACCCCCTGTAGGGCCACAGCCCAATCCAGTGAGGTAGGTAGAGCAATCTTCCTTCCTGCTCCCAAAACAGGAGTCCACGGTAAGAACTCCAGTTTTTCTCTGTAAGAGGAAGGAAGGGTGCTCTGAATTGGATAGGATGTTCCAGAACCATATTCATTCATCATTAGAGTGGGATGTTTCCAAGGCCCTATGTTTTAACCACCTTTTGAAGAACTTTCCATCCAAAGTCGGCATTAGCTGAGGCTGCCAAATCAATTTTGTAGTGTCTAGTAAATGTGGAGGGACTATATCAAGTTGCAGCCTTGCATATTTCCTCTAGCAACTCAACCCCCTCAAAAGCTGCAGATTGTAATGTCTGATGGAGGAATTTTCCCCACAGATGTGTATGCCAACCGAATTGCCCCTTTTAACCAGTTCGCCAGGATAGTACGGGAAGCATGCTTCCCCATAGCTGGACCCTGGAACAGAACAAATAAACAGTCTTCCTGAATTGCTTTGACCTGCCTATGTAAGTACTTCAATGACCTATGCACATCTAACCAATGCCAATTATTTTCAGTTTCACAAGATCTCAGGCACATCAAAGGCAACACCACGTCCTGAGCCATGTGGAACCACATGTTGACCTTCGGAATGAAGGAGGGATCTGTTCTCAATACCACCTTGTCACTGTGGAACTCACACAGATTTGGGTTGATGGACAGGGCTCACAACTCAGAAATTCTTCCAGCTGATGTCACTGCAACTAAAAAGAGTCTTAAAGGTTAATAAGGTCAATGGACAACAGAGGTTCAGAGAGTTCATACATTAGAACTTACAGAACCAAGTGAAGGTCCCAAAAAGGGAATCTATGGACTGGAGGAGGCTTAATATTACAGAATCCTTCCAGAAAAGTCCAGTTCCCTGCAAAGTCCAGCAATCTTGCACCAACTGGTGGAGGGAACTGGCTGCTGGCACAGTCAAGTAGTGCGCTGGTTCTTGGAGGACTTATAGACACTTGAGAGGCAGAAGACAATACAGTTCTAGGCTTGAAAGCGGGTTTACCTTTATCCCACTTAGACTTGGGGCACTTCCAGACATCTCTAGAGCAGTATTCGGGGGGACAAAAGGACTGGTTCTCCTTAGGAGGATCCTTTTGTTAGAAACCAGAACCTTACGCTTGACCTTGTTTTCAACAAGCAGAGGCTCAAGAGCCTCTCCGAACAACTTCTCACCCTTAAAGGCTGCCAAATACAAACCTGTATGTGGAACTGGAATCCCCCTCCCAGTGGCAAAGCCACACATTCCTGCAAGCAACTACACCAGTAGCCATTGCCCTAGCTGAGAGCTCCAAGGAATCAAAGGCACAATTGGCAGCTGCTGCAGCTGCGAGTGCTATCATTTTTAGGGTGGGCCTAGCCGTACCGGGGAGGGACCTTTCCAAGAATAAATCCACAGCCCAGATGTAGGCTGCCCGGGAAAATATAGAATTGGCCACGGAGGCCCTAAATCCCTGAGACGGCGCCTCAAAACTACGTTTGAGAGCGGTTGATTCTTTTTTCACAGCCCTCCTTGGGAGCTGATTCTCCCTCAGAAGGCAGCAAGGCAAGGGAACAGAGAGAAACCTCTGAGCCATCCATCATTGGGACCTTAACCTTAGTCATCATGGCCTCTGGTAGTGTATAACGCTTGTTCAGAAGCTGAGAGCTGTGCTTAGAGGAGGATGGGCGCTCCTATTCTGAAGGGAACACCTTCTCCAATTGCTCAGGAAAAGGCACCACCAAAGGTTTAGCAAGGCCCTGTCGATAAGACCTGGCCTTAGAGGATGGTTTATTAGCCCTGATGGATCCAGAAGTCACAGCCAGATGTAACGTCCCTTCCTCCCTTTCAGAAGCTGAAGAGAGTGAGGCTAAGTCATCCCTGGGGTTCACCTTAAGATGGGCCTCAAATCCCTTGGCCTTCTTAGAACCACTGTTGTCCAAGTCAGACTCCTCAGAATCTACAATACCTCAGAATATGGTGAATGGACACAAGGGGAGACCTCTTGTGCTTGGCCTTGTGCAGGCTGGAATGGCGAGCCTGGCCCTGGCAAGCCTTTAACATCTCCTGGAAACCTGCTTTCAAAAACTTCTTCCACTGTCTCCCTCATCATGTGGGACAGAAAAGCCTTAGAAATCACATTGGGGCCCTTGTGGAAACCTTGATTTTTTCACTAACAGAAGACTTGGATGCTCCCCCCCTTGAATGCCCCTGCCCATCCAATACCTCAAAAAAGATGGCTGCCGGCTAGGCAGAGGAATATGCAAAATGGCAGTTGTGCGGGAAAAGCTTCCCTGGGGCCTCCTGCATGCGCCAATCGCTGCAGCCACCCTGCCCCCATTCACATGGTCACTTCAGCACCACAGGACTCACTGCCCCACTCTTCAGCCCCATCGTGGGGCCTCAATACAACCTCTACATGACTCCATGTGCTGCTCCTCAGGCAGGTATGCCAGTGCTCCGCAGCACCTCCAGTGTGCCCTCTTGGTGCCCTCCAAGCAGGGCTGGCAGCACTCCTATTGAGGATGCACTCCACTGGGCTGCTGCTGCCTGGGATGCCTCCCCTCTCTATGGCCTCTCCGCTGGCCAAGGAGCGCTGCTGTGTGCTCCAGAGTTGCTTCTTGCTGGCCATGACTGGGAAAGCCCTGGAGGGTCCTTAAGGCCAGAGCCCTTCAAGCGCCAAAGGCAGGCACAGATGCCATCCTGACTGCACTATGTAGGAGTAGGGGAGGGAAAGAAGGAAAGGCAGGCAGACAGATATGGGACAGAGAGAGAGAAGGCAGAGAGAAAGAAAAGAGAAAACGAGAAAAAGGAGAAGAGAGCTCCTGTACTTCCTACTCCTGCCGAGGTTGGACAGAACTGGGGGATCTTGGGTGCCTTCCTCCTGGTGGGAGAAAGTTTTGCCTGACCTGCAGGGGAAGGGCAACACAACCAGTTCAGAGCACCCTTCCTTCCTCCTACAGAGGAAGCTCCTATAGAACTCATTGTAAAGACTGCCTCTGACAAGTTGCCCCTAGTCTTGAACAGTTTCTGATCTTCAACAACTGACTATATAATACAGGCACAAATGGAAGAACAAGATCCAGCTGAAGACCCAGATACCGGCTTTGTCCACATATCCATTCAAGCAATGCTGTGACAGGAACAAATGTCAGTCATACCATTAGCAGCTTGTTCACCTCCAGTATAATTTATTAAACAATAATAAATTATTATGCAAATAATAAATTATGATGCAAAACAATAAATTGATATAACATTAAAAGTGTCAGAAGCCAGAAGGCAATATTCAATCCCTCAGAAACACTATTGCAATTTGAAAGCTATCATTCTTCAAAGAACTGTCAAAAGATATGAAACTGATGAAATATAATTTATCAGGTCATTAGATTCTATGTGTTCAGGCTTGAAATGTTTCTGTCGCCTAACATACCAATACTCAGTGGTACCTTGTAAGAACATAATTCATTTCAGAAACATGTTTGTCTTACAAAGCATACTTCTTACAAAGCAGATTTTCCCATAGGAAATAATGGAAAATCAGATAATTGGTTCCACAACCCAAAAATATTAACTGTATGTAAAATGATGACAAAACACTGTAATAAAATTGAAAACACTATAATATAATACAGAACACAATTACTGTAATGAAACACTGTATTATACTGTACAGTAAAACAGAAAAGAAAACCTTTTATGGCCAAGGATGACTAATTTTTACCAAAAGAGTCACTTGTGTCTTTTTGAGCAACTTTCGCAAGGTCCCTTCTAATGACACCTGCTTTTTGTCTACGTTTGAGGATTTCACACAAATGTGACATTGCATTGTCATTAATCAGATTCATCGTGCACACTGCTACAGCCTTATTTGTGTGGTGCCTTTCTAGGAAATTTTGCAAAATTTCCCAATGTTTATAAAGCAGGCCTCTGTCAGACTTAAAAGACTATGGTATTGTGCTCGGCGCTGCATACGCTGCATGCAAAGCACGAAAGCCTGGGTTGGATTGTTATGTAGGATAGGCTGTTCCCCAAGCAGCAAATCCCCCCTCTCCACTCCACTGAATTAGTCCAATGGAAAGGCAGAGCCAATACGATTGGATCCAGCTGGTGTTGCAGAGCTGGGCTAAGGACAGGAACTCACCCTGTCTTGTGGGGCCGACCCGGGTCTCGAACCCTGGCCTGCTGGTTAACAGGCACAGTGTCTTAACCGATTGTGCCACCCACAGCCAATGTTTATAAATGCCCTCAATCTCATGTGAGAGATTCCTCCTCCTTATTCTCCTCCAACTCTGCAGATGAGATCTCCTCCATAACCTTTTGCTGTTGATCACAATGCAGATCCATCAATTCATTCATTTTACAATTTTCCTTGTAAAACTGTTTGCAAAACTCTGTCAAAACTGTCTTACAAGGTACTGTTTGTCTTACAAAGCAGAATTCCTTAGAAATTTTTGTTTGTCTTGCAAAGCATTCTTCTTACAAAGTGTTTAGTTTATAAGGTACCGCTGTATTAAGAAATTATTTGTATCCTTGCTACATTATTGCTTTTGTGAATTGTGACTATGTATTTCCGATTCCTGTCAGCTTCCTCCTAGAAACAATACTAACAGGAAGGGCTTGCATTGTTCTGTTTAACCCATGGTTTTCAGATATTTATAGGGGAAGCAGGAACACTGTGGATACCTAAGGTGGGAGACAAATGACACCACTCTACAAACATTTGATGAGCTTCCAAAAAATTTTAGCCCTCAACTCGTCAGAGGGTAAGAAAATTCCATGTGTTTTGGTTCAAAACCAGCCCTTGGCTCATCTGTTGAGTATCTATGGTGCTTATTGGTTTTTTAAAAAATAAACCTACAATTGGGCAACAGCCAATCTCGAGCTCTGCTAATGGTGCATATTTGCCTGACCTCACATACTGAAAACATTTGCTACCTCACATACTGAAAAACAACACAGAATGACATGATGAATTTAACAGAAAAATGAATTACCTCTGATTTCTTCAATCATGAGCTTATCACATATTTGTCTTTCGTAAGTTTCTATATGTTCCAAAGATTCTTGAAACAGGTCCGCCTCTCGCATCACTTGATTTTGGTATAATATTAATTCACTATATTCATAATCTATTTTATTGGGAGGAATCTAGAAATAACAACAAAGTACAAACATTTCATCTCTCCAGAAGACTGCTACTTTATAAAACCAAAATGAGATAAATATTTAAATTAAATACTTGAATGTGAACAGTTGCCAAGAGAGACCTTGTGATGAAGGTGCCAGAGCCAAAAGTAATCTCCTAGTTCCTTACCTCATGCAATTTGATGTAGTTCGTTACAAGATACTTTGTACTCTGCAAAGAACCCCAAGTACAAAACACGTGTACACTGTATGAATCATGAAGTGTGTGCATCTGTTTCAAATACAGTCATTCCATCCTGTTGCCACTATTATAAAGGGAAACCATGTATTTTTACCCAGATATCTATACCCAAGAGAATTTGTGTGTGTGAGAAGCATCAGTATGCCCTGGGTTCATTCTGTTCTAAAGTCAAACAATAACCTATTATGCTGAGTGTCAAATTAAATAAAATTAAAGAAATATTGTAGATCATTTTCATGAAAGGTTCTTCTCAAGACACTCAAACAACAAATGATCTTGAGATGCCATATATATTGTCATAGTAAAAGTTCTTCTGATGATCAGAATCAAAAAACTCGGTAAAGTTCTCTCCATCGATCATGAATGAAAGGCAATTTCATGCAAATGAAAGACAATTCCTGGTACCGAAACTATTCCTACACAAGGCAAAAGCGAAGAGCTAAAGGACTGTTATGTGTTGACTACTGATGTAAGTTACTGATGTAAGTTTTTCAACATGATTTATTTTAATCTCAAGAACCAAATACCCCATAATATCCACACATTGTTTGGTTCATTATTCTTCTACCATAACTAAATTTGTGTGGAATCTGGCACTGAATACTCAATATTTTTAGAAACTTATTTTTTTAAAAAGAAAATGTTTAGCCTTCTACAAGCATAAAAAGAAATATGGAGCTATGTAGGAAATTACTCATGAATATTTAGGAGACCAAGGTATAGAAAGACACACTGTTTTGCAGTGATCAGGAGACAAAGTCTAAATGCGCAGAATAGTTTGATGACGCTCCCCATTACGAGAAAAAGTCTTTGGCTGCAATTCTGTTCAAACAACTCAGATCAAGGCTCTAATTAACACAATAGGACTTACATTCAGATAAACAGACACAGAATTACAATACAAATAAGTATACAATAAGGAACAATTACTGTAAATAAGAAAATAAATTTTAATTTGTATAGAAAATAAATTATAAGGAAATAAACAATAAATTACTTACATTAATTAAAGAAATTATATTAAAAAATACAGAGAACAAAATTTGCTACCCTGAAACAAAATTTAAGATTTTTAGGGAACAATCCTAAAAAATTTAGGCCGGCCTAACTCACCTGGCCTATCTTTCCATTATGGTGTGAGGAGGTCAGTGTAGGACACACTCAGGAGTGGGGCAGAAGTATCTTACTGCACTTTTGTGATACCATCAGATAAGTATAGAACTTATGACAGGGCTTAGGCTGGCCTAACTTGAGTTTAGGATTGCAGCCTTCGACTCATTTCAGAGTGTTTCAAATAACAAATTGTATTCCCACTCAGTTTGTTATTGTTAAGAAAAAGATTTATTCACTAAAATGGTAGGAGAACTTAATAAAACAGTGTCACATGTTATGTAATACATTCTAAAGTATTACTAACACAAGATAAAATAGTCAGCCCACCATTCACTGAACCACCTTGTTTGTACAATGACTTTTAAGATTTTTGGAAATTAGATTTTACCTGTTGTGTTTTTCTAAACTCTTCCAGAAGTTTTAAGGCCATATCATAATCTTTTAACAAGTGATATGCAATAGCATATCCAATCCATGAAGCTCTCTGAGTGGGTCGCAGCTGAAGTAGCTGATACCTTGTCTCCTTTTGAAAATACAATGAAAACAGTGGCAAACTTAATCAACAGTGGAAATGTATTTATAGTTTACCGAAAGTATCAAGGCTTAATAACAGAAAAGACAGAAAAATTTGATAGGACTTTGTGGCTGGTATTCAGTTTAACTTAAATAACAGAAAATGGGAAAACTGGCAACCCAGTCCTAACCTGTGCTGTTAAAAGGAAGCCAATTCAGCACTAGTTAAGAGGTGGCTGGAAGTCAACTTGATATCATGGGTTATTTTTTCCCTTACCTTGATTAACCCTCCAGCCACCTCAATGGGACTACTTGAATTTGGGCCAGTGAAACTGCTGTCACAAACCCAAAAAGCCTAAGGCTAATTAAGATAGGGCTACGGTTTAGGATATGTTATGTGCTACAATGTCCAGTTCCCCCCCTTTCCAGGCCTGATCCACCTCTCAGTCTGCCATCCTCCCATCCGAAAATGTCCCAACCTGTCCCCTAAATGCTCTCCCAGCCACTACTACAGGGGGCCTACAACAGCTTAGCATTACGTTAATTGTGAGTTTTTCAATTTTGTTTCTGTAAGTGCAAATGGCATGCTCACTTCTGATATAAGATCAAGAGAACCTGTATATCTTTACTCCTTTCTCAGTTCCAGTAAAGATTGCATTTTTTAGTGCCTTAACTAAAAAAATGGGCTGTGGGTGGCGCAAGTGGCTAAGACGCTGTGCCTGTTAACCAGCAGGCCAGGGTTCGAGACCCAGGTCGGCCCCACAAGACAGGGTGAGCTCCAGTCCTTAGCCCAGCTCTGCGACACCAGGTGGATCCAATCATATTGGCTCTGCCTTTCCATTGGTGTGATTCAGTGGTGTGATTCAGTGGTGTGGAGAGTGGGGATTTGCTGCTTGGGGAACAGCCTATCCTCCATAACAATCCAAACCAGGCTTTCGTGCTTTGCATGCAGCGTATGCAGCGCCAAGCATGATACCATAGTCTTCCAAGACTGACGGACGCCTGCTTTTATTTTTTAACTAAAAAAATGACTTAACCACAATATAAAAATGGAACAGTAAAATCTTTATTAAGAGAAGTTACTTACTCTGTATCCTTCAAGATCCCTCATTTGAATCTGCAACAGTGAAAGATCTCTTAGGATTTGTAGATTGTCTTTATCTAATTTGAGAGCATTTCGATAGCACTTAATAGCTTCATCATATTTTTTATCAGAGCGCTGTAAAAGTCCATACACATGCCAACCTTTCAACGTTAAGGAAATGTACAGGTATTCTTTCTATTTATTTGATAATATATAAATTATTCGTAAATTACCGTAATTCATTCACAATAGATTAAGGGCCTTGATCTGTCATGAATGTAAGTCCTTCTTCCGTTATGATGTTACATACGGGAGTGATTTGTAGGACATAAAATATAATGGAGGAGCTAGCAACAAGATGTGAAGTTTTAAAGCATTTTAAATATGAACAATCTTTTTGAAAGTGTATGCAATGATAATGGTATCACTATAAAGACGTATAACTCAGCTAAACTTGCTACTACAATAAATGCCTCCCTTAGAAGACAAATAGCCTTTCTGTAACCACAAGAAAAGACTACAGGTCAAACCTGTAGATTTTTTATATAGAACATAGATTTGACTCAACACGAATTGTCACTACAAATCACAGTTGTAAAAACTGCTTTTCTACTGTTGTAGAGAGGCAGTCATACAATCTATCAATCCATTCTTCAGTCCCAGAACCAAACCCCTGCAGATATTAAGGCATAATCTTATTCCTGGAACTGGGTCTTTAAATCTATTTTTCCATTTTCTTTATACAGTTTTTTTAATCCATGGGAGGTTCCAGAATGAAAACCTACTGGATAACAAGGATAACAATTAATATCTGTATTAACAGTAAAAAAATTTCTGCAACAGCAAATATCAACAGATTTAAGACCACTTGTGTGGCATACAAAAAACATCTTACATATTTATAGTAAGCTAGATAGAACAGTAGTAGTACATCTTCAATTTATCAATCAGCCATCACTCATTAGCTTTTAAAAAAACTACAGTGACTACACAAGAAATTGAATGCATTGCATTTCTTCAGTGTTTATTTAGTTTCCAGCAAGGAGGCACTGCTGAAATGAAAACTGGGTGAGCCAGCAGTGATTTAATACCTTTCCAATTTTATAGTTAATGGCCTACATCGCATAATTTACTAGATTTACAAACTGCATTTTAAAATAATTACCGGTATATTGTATGCTCTCTAATTATCAAATCTATACATTTGAACATTTATAGGTTTAATGCATAACAGAATCCATTTATCCAACTGAGAATAAATGGGGGCAAACACACAAATATTAAGAAAATCTGTGAACTATTTGAAAGGATACAGACATGACTTTTTACATCATTGCGGAGCCCTTTACGAACAAATTCATAAGCCTCTTCTTTCTTTCCTAAACAATTCAAGGTCAGCCCTTTCATAGCCAATGTCTCTGTAAGAAAGATTTTATAATGTAGAGAATGTGGAGAATAAAACTATAAATTTAAGAAAATACAGGCACAATATTCCAATTTCTTGGGTGTGGAAATAAAATACTTCAATGTGCATATGAATTTTTACCTTTCCACACCTTTCCATTCACATGTCCATAAAAATGCCACCCTCTTTAATGAAACTGGGAAACCCACACTGTTTTCTCTCTCTTTCTGGAATGCAATCTCTGAACCTGCCCTGAAAACATGCATCCCTCTTGACATACTACAGGCATGGTCTAGAATGAGTTGATAGAATATACTGTTTAAATTCAAATTACAGATGGTGGAGTATAGGGTTATCTAAAAAGTGCTCTGTAACTGAAAGAGCATCCTGAAAATAAAATTTAAAAATATTGGAACAGGAAACAGACTTGGCAAGAAAATCCTTTAAGGCAGTGTTTATCCAACATTTTGGGAGATTTACTCCCAAAGTACGTCTTTGTGGGGATGGGAAAAGGGCAGGGCAGTGACATAATCCCCAGAATTAAGTTGTTTAGGAAGATGAGGTGGGAGACTGGGGAGCTCTACCTATGTTACAATGCAAGCATCCCTTAGCAATATAATCCTGACAATCATTCCCCTATCCCTTAATGAGAGAGGGAACTTTTAAACTAAGTTTGTGTACCACTGCTTTAAGAAAACAAATTAAAATTTTGTACTTACCTCCATGTTCAGCAAACTTTGGGTTGGAGAGGATCATCTTGCAAAATTTAAGTCCATTTTTGTACTGTTTTTGTTCATAGCATTTCTATAAAAAAAGAAAAGGTTACTTGCATCTTTAAAAAATATCTGAATCAAACCATTACTAGTTAGCTCTCCAGTGGATCAAATTACAAACAACTGGAAATACACTCTATAATAGCCAACTGTAGATTACACAAAATGTAAACACAAAGTTCTATTGGATGTAGTTTAAAAATCAAAATGGATATGTAACTTATATTCATTAATCCTCAAAGTATATGAAACATTTCCAAATAGCTGTACACCAATATGTTTGCTTAATAAACTCTAATTCAGATCAGTGATTCCTTACCATAAGGCTGGTATAAAACCTTTTCCCCTTTTTATTCATATTCCCCACCCCCATATTTTTTTTGTGTGAAACTGATGTTTAAGTACACTGCAAAAACAGGAAAAACCATAAAAATGAAAACAGTTTGATTTTCAGATTTATGATTACGAACTTGAAAGTGATTTCTAATCACTAGTCAGAAACCTGAATAGGGCTGCGCAGGGATCCCAACAACCCCCCAAAACTGGCTAGTTCTGCTGCTGGGTAACTTCCCCTTTAATCCCTGCAGTAGCATGATCCTGGTAATCATATTGCTGCTGCAACCCACCTCACTGCCCCTAAAGAGGCATCCCCTGCTAAATTGACAAGAGATACTCTTTCAGGTAGGTGCTCCTCTTTTATTTAGCAGAGGAAATAAACTGAGCATGCTGGTGCCCAACACGCATGCCCAGAGCTCTGGGCATGCACACTGACTCAGGGTGCTCCTGGCCCACCACAGAATGTCCAGAGTTCCAGGCATGTGTGCTGGGAACCAGCACCATCAGTTGACTCTGCTCTAAAAAGCAGGCTGCTCCTCTTTGGAGCAGAGCCAACTGAGCATGCCAGTGCCCAACATACATAACCAGAGCTCTGGGCATGCATGCTGGACTTAGACTGCTGGTCTGGGAGCACTATGGCTGCATGCCAGCAGAGAGGGCTCCAAGTGCCCGTTGCGGCATGCATTCCATAGGTTCGCCACCACTGCTCCAGATAATGCTGGGAGTACCAGAAGTTGTTCTTTGAAGCTATTTTAGCACTGAGATGCCCAGAAATAGCACAGTTTTAAACTCACTTTTTGAATTTAAAGACATGTAGACAGAGATCCGAATACAGATATCATTGCTTTCTGACAGTTCATTTTCTAATGATCCACTCTGTTAGAATTCTCAGTCTAACAGTTGGTTCTAGGTAAGCTGAGCTGATAGAATCAAGATTTGAATAACTGCCAGTTGGGTATGACAGTTGGAGAACTGTTTGTCCATTGGAAATGGCAGTTGGAGCTCAGCTGTTCATCAGAGCAGAAGCATATTGGTTAGCTCTGAGGAAAATTAGACTAAAGGACTTCATTCATGTGTATGACCTGGATTTTGTTAGACTACTTGTAAATACAATAAATATTTAATCTATTCCATGCGTCTGTCTTCTCTCTTGCCACACATATCCAGTCACAAGACACAACTATCAGTCAACATCCTGACACTCTTTCAACACTTCTCAATAATACCCAGAGCTCATTCATTCAATGCATATTCCACTCTTTCAACCCCTCTCTGCTGTTCTAAAGGCCAAAATTGCCCTTCCCCCATGTTGTAGCTCCTGGTTTAATCCCATTCCCCAAGGAGTTAATGAGAATCCATTTGCAGAAATCTCTATCTGGCACTAAAAATTCGCAAGATAAAAGGGGCGTTTGCAGTTTGCTAGCTAAAAAGCATTGGAAGCAACATTAATCAATAAAAAATAGATCGGGTTTCACTTTTCTACGGTTTTCACTTTTGGGACTGTGTTCCAATCCCTAACCTGTCCAGTTAGTGGGAGATGCCTGTATTTGACGTTTGTAGTATCCATGGAGGATTTAGGAATGGAACCCCCCCACCTCCACATATACTGAGATTGGACCTATAGAGTTAAAACTAAACCAGAAGCAGTTAACTTTCACTTCCTGTTTAGCAGTAGGTCTACTTTAATCAGATTTCCAATTCTGCCATGAGTGCTGTCAAATTTTTCTTTTATTCTGTGAACTCACTGTTGAGAGAATGCAGCATCCTGCTGTCTTCATAGACAACGGGCACAATCCTAACCATGTCTACTCAAAAGTAAGACCCATTTTGTTCAATGGGTCTTACTCCTAGGAAAGTGCCTTTAGGATTGCAGCTAACATCCTGCTCTCTTCACACTATAGGCTTGATAGCTTATAACACCTTGCTTAAAGCAAGGGAACTGGAAATTTTGAAGCTGTGGTTCTCAAAGTGGGTGTCACAACTTCATTTCAGGGGGTCACAAAAAGTTGGGTGTCACTACCTTGGAATCTGGCACTGGATGCCATGCCTTGGAATGAGGCACTCAGGCTGAAACACATACCATATTTCCCGGCTTATAAGACGCACTTTTTTCTCCCCAAAGGGGGGGAATATCTGTGCGTCTTATAGAGTGATAGGGCCAGTCCTGGAGCACCTTATCCCATCATGTCATATGTCGTTGGATTCGTATTGAAGAGCAGAATCCAATGCAAAAATCAGTTTTGAGATATCTCCTTTCCATCAGAAGTTATGGCCAAAAAAATAAAAACCAAAAATATAAAAATAAAAAATACATTTCTGGCAATTTTTTTAAAGCAGGTAGGAATTTTGGCTTGGGAGGGTAGGAATTTTGGCCTTGGGGTTCAGGAATTTTGGGTTTGGCATCTGATCACTCTGGCACAGTTGCAATCCTGAGCAGCTTTCCTTGGCTTGGAGAATTGCTCCAAAGTAGACATGCACAAGACCTGGTCCCTCCTGCTCCATGCCTGTGCCTCCCTCACTCTTCCCTATCTATCTAGATCCCCTCACCTTTCCCTACATACCCCCCAAAAGAACCCCCTCCCCAACATACCTGCCTTCCTGGACCATTTGCAATAAGATTTGTGTAAAATGTTGTTTTCTGATCATTTGCAATGAGATTTGTGCAAAAGTCACAAATCACTGACACTAGAGATGATGAGTTTTGGGGGTTTCCAGAAAATTAGAAGAGTGCTTGAAGCTTAAAGTCTTTCCTCATTTGTTAATGACAGTGATAATGGTTCTTAACACCACTGTTGACTTTACATGGTTGAAATATTATTCTGCTATGTTTTATTAAATATATTAGTACACATTTGGTTCAGAATATTATTTTCTTGTTTTGCTCCTCTAAACTTCGGTGCGTCTCATGGTCTGGTGCCTGTAATAAGCTGGGAAATACGGTACTTTCCTGGGAGTAAGTCAGAATGGGACTTCTGAATAGACATGGAGGAATTGTCATCAGAGTGATGTCACTTTCTGTTTGGTGGAATTTCCAGCCATATCACTTTCAGGGTAATAACAATACTTCTGAGGGGTCTCGGACAGATTGTCATTCTTTGAAGAGGGTTTAGGGCTGAAATGCTCAAGAACCACTGCATTAAAGAATGCGGCTATGGCCTTCCTGCAATCTTTCATCCTCAGTGTACCTAAGCACAATTGTATTCAAACTGGGGGTCATGACCCCAAGCTTCTGTAACATTAACCATTACTTTAAGGGAAATGCTGGGCTACCAACATAACCCCAAGCCCTGGCAGCATCTAAAGGTAGCATCTAAACATAGATCCCCTTCTGCTGCAGAAACATGATTCTAGGATTGTTGTCCTAGCCTCCTCTCCCCTGTAAAGAGAGTAAATCTCCCTCAAAATTTGATAACCACAGGCCTAGATATAACACTCCTGTTCTTCACTATCCTGTAAAGAAGATTCACCAATTGAGATTACAAAGTAATTTATGAGTAGTACTTATGCATTTTGTGATGAATTAAACTGGACAGTTAGCTTAGTGTTTATAATTACAGATACTGAAACTGATTTTACTATAAATATTTGTCTGAACATTTTAGATTGGAAACATGCCAAAGTAGCAATTGCTGCTGTGAACTTGCTGTCTTCTAGAATAAGTAATCACTTCGCTATTCTAAAATTAGTAATTTATTTTTAGCAAAGAGAACAGTGTTGTGTTAGAGACTGACTTAGAAGTATATCACAAACATATTGTAAACAAGAAGCATCAGGAGCATTTTTTCCTGTTTGCAAAACTTGCACTTCCAACCCCACCCCCCAACTGCAGCAGAAAAAGACACAGGTATGAAATTCATAGAAAATCTTATCAATGACAAATGATTCATTCAAATGATCCATTCAAGATGCTGAACTACTCTCTAGCAGTTATTTTAAGCTTAGCTCCACCCATGGAAGCCACACTGAAGAAATTAGAAATAAATGTGTCAACAATTCTCCAAACTTAACATGAGGATCTACTCAGTGCAAGTTTAGATAGCATAATCCATAAGAGACTAGGGGCACAATCCAGAGTTTGGGCAGTGAGGAGTACCCTAGCTGGGCTGCCCCAACTATTCTGAATCCAAAGCAGAAAGTTATGCTGCATCCAGAGTCAGGAAGCCTGCACTGCCCTACCTGCTCCAGAGCATGATCAGTAAGCACAAAGTCTGTGATACCTGGGGAGGGCTTGCTCGCAAGGAGACCCCCCCCCCCCGATCACACTGAACAAGGAATAGCTGCGGTGCCTGCCTTATAAGGAGTCCCTGATGAGATGCCAGTACAGTGAATACAAAGGGCTTCCTGGAGTGGCCTGTTGTATACCCAGGTGAGTGAACTGCCGTAATTGTGCCATATCGTGAAGTTGAGAGGCGTAAGTTGCAGATAAGCTGGCCAAGAACTCAGATTTTTGGTCAACACTGCCATTCTTACTCTGCCTTATCATGGATCCCTATGGGTCTACTCATTACTATACCAGCTCCTGAGATACTGATAATATGACTCTGAGGAGCTGGAAGAGGGAATTTCTGCCCTGGAAACAGGCTCTGGATACAGAGTAACTGCTTTGCCCTGGGCAAAGTTAAACATGCCTTTCCTGAACTGCCTAGGCTGCCCTAATTAGAGCAGCCCAGCTCCATCATCTTGGGGCCACCTATGTTACCTTAGGCTGCCCCAAGCCTTTTCCAGAATAACTAGGGTGGCCCATCTTGCAGTTGGGTCACCCCAGTGATAGGTTAACCCAAGTGCACTTTTGGATTGTGCCTTAGATATCTTATGGATGCAGAGCACATTTTTCCACCTATGACAATCAAAACAATAATGGAACACAACACCTTGCATAGGGCAACAGTGGCCATGGTGCCAAGGAGAAGTGCTACTGAAATAATAAGCATATTTGTTGTCCATTTAGCATAAACTCCAGAAAAATGACAGTATAATCAAAGGTACATATTCAATAAAGCCATACAAAGAAAATAACACGCACAAAATTGCCAAACAACATCTATTTTCAGAAAATAAAATCCAGCAGAAAAAAAGTGGAAGCCTAGGCAAATTCTTTTACTGACATTAAAATTGACAGTAGGCAAACTTTATCTGGAGGAGATATTAAAAAAGAGTGGCTACTAGCCAGAGCATATTGTGACAGTGGAAGGCGCATGCATTGTATCAAATGGCTGCTAAGAATACACAGAGCATGAGGTTAGTGGCCATTTTGCACAAGTGGATATAATATAGCAGCAATGCCACAACACTGCCATAGGTTCCCGCTGTGCCTTGTGGAGCAAGAAGGGGAGGGGGAGTGTGAGATGTGCTAAGAGCAGAAAGGAGTAGGAATCAGCAGGAGGTATGAAGGTTTAACTGGACTGAACATCAGTTTGTTGGCTTTCATCCAGCCCATAACCAATCCCAAACACTGATTCAGCACATCTTCATCTCTAATGAAACAGAGAAGTAGGGCTGGGTGTAAACTGGTATATTAAGGGCACCTTACTAAAAATGACATCACAGCTGTTTTGCACAGATGTTAAAATGCATGGAAGACAAGCCAGCTCCTGCAGGGAACCAGAGCATAAGAACCTTGATGTCAAGCTGTTTCTAGAATTAGCCACCCTGATACTGTGAATCCAATTCCCATGCCAGTTTATCCAGAAGGATACCATGGTTAATGGTATTGAAAGCCATTAAGTAGCAGAGCCACTTGCCCTATCCTACTTTTACCCATGTCATTAATCAGGGTCAGAAGACAGATTCCTGTCAAAACCAAAACTAATTCCAGTCTGAAATGGACCCAGTCAGTCTCATCCAAAACTGACTGGAGCTGCATGGCAACCATCTTCTCAAACAGAAGGCAATAACTACAACCACTCAATTTTTATCACAATCCTTAGGGTCCAAAGAGACTTCCTTTTAGAGCTGCCATCCAACACACTCCTTTATGGATGAGGTGCAATAGACCTCTACCTAGGAGTCCCATTAAATTCAGCATGACTTACGGTACTTCTGAGATGAAATGCATAGAATTGTACTGTAAGACAGCCAGGACTGTTCTCTCTTTTAAAGTATCTATCATTTCCAATACCTAGCTGGCCTTTTACTAGACATCAATGGCTATTTGTCATTACAGCCACATTTCACCAAGTGTCCACAAAACATTACAGCAGCTAAAGCTAATTCAACCTGTTTAGGACAGTACACAGGTTGTATTAGTAATTATTGCTATGACTTTAGAATCCAAGCAGCTTTATCCCCAAGGCATTTTCCAGATAAGACACAACAGGTCACAAAGAGTTCCTTCACATCCCAAAAAGCCATGGTGGAGAAGATTCCATACCACTTGTAAAACTTCTGCAGGACAGCACTGCAAGAATAAAATGGTGGCAGAGAAGTGTTATTTCTTCATTGCCGTTACTATAATCTCAGTAATAAGTTTGTGCTGGATTTACTGAAAGTGTACGGCCATCTGTGTTCAAGCAGCCTGCATAACAGCTCCATAAACCCTAACTTCCAGGTATACCAAAGAGATGAACAAGCAATTTTCAGTGCAGAGAGGGGAGGGAATCTTGTCAGCTATCCAAATCATTTCTGTATTCCATGCCAAATACAGTGACACATGGCAACCATTAACAATGGTTTAATTTCACTAATTTCACTATGCACTATAATGTAAGAAAAAGAGCCACAGTATCTCAAAGTTACAGAAAATCAAAGTTGATATTACAAATTGTTTGAACTAATATTGCTACAATCAGCTGATCTGTATCAAGTATGTTTTTCACCATCTGGAAAAACAGATTCAGGGCAATCCTAACCAATTCAGGCCAGCACAACTCAGCCATTTCCCCATTTCTGCAGTGGCATGGGGAGGCTGGCACATATCTGTGCATAACACCTCCTCAGTGGTACAGAAGTGCCTTACATCACTTTTGTGATGCCCCCAGGTCAGCATAGGACTTGTGCCAACCTGACCAGGGGTTAGGATTGCACTGTCAAAATCTATGAAGGGATGAGGAGCAGGAAGGTGGTCTTTGTCAGTAGTTTCTGTGTTCTACCCTCAGGGTGTTCAATTCTTGCCCTGAAGAAGCAAGCGAGCAAGCATGAAGACATGTAAATTACTAGTTCTGGTCCAAAAGGTCACAAAATGCTAACAGATAAAAACAAAGCCTGTTTTTCAGTTTTGAATGGAGGTGTCTATTCAGTAAGAATTTCTATAGAGTATATAGTTCTTCCTTAGCTCACTGACTAGATACCATTACAATAAAATTGCAGCATGATTTTTATGAACTATATTATTTTTTCAAGGACACTATATAGTATTTATCAGTTTTCCCCAAGGTTGCCATTTCATAAGTGAAAATAAAAATAGTTTGATCAACCTATCAAATATTGTCTTCAGTCTTTAATTTGCTGATGTCTTAAAACAGAGAATGTCAAAGTACTGTCTTCTAGATGTCCAGTTTTACAGAGCACAAAGCCAGATCACATGAAGGCTCCTTCTCTCCACAGTTTGACTGATGATACTTCTCACTCCTGAATCAACAAAGCAACTTTCCCACACAATCCTAACCGACTTTTCCAAGGTAAGAGCAATGCAACTCTGAGGTAAGGGTGCAAACATTGCCTTATCTTAAGGAGGCCTCTGTGCTTATCTCCCCCACTCCCACTGCAGGATGCAGCTCATGGCCCACTGATACAGCTATGCCAGTCCTGGAAAGTTGGTTAGGATTGCAGCTGAGATGACTGCTTGTATATGCTATATTTCCACTTTCTTCAAGTTGTTGGAAAATGTGGCTCCTGAATGAGATGTGTGCATATAGCCCTGACTCTTCCTGAGATAAAGAGGAACAGGCCCTAACAACTATTATTTCTACCAGATGACACCATAAAAGACAATTAGTTTGACAATAAAAGACAACTGCTACTATTTCTACCAGAAGACAACATAACAGAAAAACGAGCTATTACTTACACATGAATATGACTGACTTCAACTGCAGTCCTAAAGACACATTCCTGGGAGTAAGACCCATTAAACGCAATGGGATTTACTTTTGAGTAGACATGGTGAGATTGCGCATTTCATGTCATATTTGACAATAACTGGCTGGTGCCAAATAATGATCAATTGACCAATCAAGGAACAAAATTTGATTATTGACTAGTGTCCCAACTCTGCTTAAAGTAAAAGTAAAGGTGTCCCCCGCAATGGTGGGTGTGCCTTCATCTCCATTTTTGGACTTCTAAGAAATAGCTAATGATCCACTGTGGAAAATAAAATGCTGTATTAGATAGGCATTTAGCAAAGCTATTAGTTGGATTGAGCTTTGGATTTAATGTAGTTTTTAGCTACATTAAATCCAAAGTACAGCTCCTCTCTTCTTATTTCCAGCAAATATGTAGATAAAATGGATAAAGTGCCATAATTTATCAATTTGCTTCTGGAAATGCTAGTGGAAATACTACTGTACTCACAGTAAATGTATTTGCTGCAGTAAGGATACAAACTATATACACTCTTTTACACACTACTGTATCACATGCAATTATAAACACTCTTAACACCTGGTAGTAAACTCTACTTAACTCAAGGAGACTTAACACCATGTTTGCTCTGAAGTGAAAGTGTGGAAGGGGGGGTTTGTGATGTGGTTGGGGAAGAATTTCCATATTCCCAGAAAATAGCTCTCATTGTTGTGGAGCAATACCTGAAAATAAGGGTACTACAGAAATATCAAAAAGGTTAATTACCCAGAAGACAAATTAGCTTTCCACACAAGTTTATGCTCTCTAAAATGAATGTATAGTTTTGTATACTTGCAGAGTGAGGGAGATGTAGGAACAGCTGCTGAGGATCTGATATGAATAAGAAAGAGAGAAAGCTGAGTAACAGCACACTCCTAACCATGTCTGCTCAAATGTAAGCCCCACTGTGTTCAATGGGTCTTACTCCAAGGAAAGTAAGCAGGATTTAGGATTGCAGCCTAAGAAAGAAGTATAGCATGACTATACTTATTCAAAGGATGTCTTGAACAATCTTGATCATTTTAGGCACACTTAGGATTGTATCATTAATTAGATGACCATCTAAAAATAGCCTAATTTGCTTAAATTATAATTGCCAGACAAAAAATCCGGTTGGTCATCTAAGGGTTATAGTTCAGTCTTATATACATTTAGAGTTGGGATTTATCTTTCGGATTTTAAAAAGTTTCAGTTCCAAATTTTTGCAGTTTACAGACATTTCATGTAGAAATTTTCAAAAATAATGGTTTAAAATTAAAATGAATTAGATGCAAATATATACAGCACAATCCTAACCATGTCTATTCAAAGGAAGCCCCATTGTGTTCAATGGGTCTTACTCTTAGGATAGTGTCTTTAAGATTGCAGCCATAATCTTGCAGACAGATCTTATCCCTACAACCCAGAATAAGCTAGGGAAGACATAAGAGACACTCTGGATTGCTCTATGCATTTCCCATAGGTGTCCCATAGGTGGCACTGTAACTACGTCAGTGTAAAAGGTCCCGTAGTTACTCAGGATCGAAGCCTAAGATACTTTATGAATTCATGAATGTTTTTCTTGTAAATCAAGAATTACAGGGAAAACATGACCAAGAGCTCAGTTACTTCTAATTGTGAAGGGAGCCATTTTTGCCTTATATCAGGGGTGCCCAAACTTTTTGACACATCATCTCTATGACAATGTGTGTAAGGGGCCAAAAAAATGATTTACATTTCAAATTTGAATAAATTTACATGAGTGTATTAGAGATAATATGGAGGATTATATGGTTTGCCTGGGGGCCAGATGGAGGGGTCTTGACACAGGCCACACTGAGACTTGCAGTGGGCCACATCTGGCCCCCGGGCCAGGGTTTAGACACCCCTGCCTTTTATGGTAGCTTCATAAGTGGTAATAAGGGTTTTGCTGGCTCTGTGGTTTAAGACACTGTGCTTGTCAACCTGAAAGATGTCAGATCATAACAGAGCAAGCTCCTCTAATTCCTAAAAACTGAGCAGTTTAAAGCATGTAAATGCAAGAAGACCAATGATTTCAACCTCTTTCATCTCCTGGCACACTGACCATATGATAAAATTGTCAATGCACACAATCAAACTTTGGACAATTGACAAGGCACACACTATGCTGCTGATGGGGAACTAGGAGCACAATCCTAACCATGTCTACTCAGAAGTAAGTCCCTTGTGTTCATTGGTCTTACTCCCAGGGGAGTGTCTTCTGGACTGCAGCCTAAATTCCTCAGTAACCCTATAAAGAAATGATGTTAATTTAATAACTAAATAAATTTGCCAAACTCTCATGGCAGACCTGTGGACCAACCATGGCACACTGGTTGAAAATCACTGAAGTAGACAAATAGGTACTACTTTGGTGAAAAGAAAAAAGCCCTGCATGCATCTTTGGTGTTTAGCCTTGCCGCCCGCAAAGGCATCTCCGCAAAGGCATCTCCAACAGCGCTGGCTCTTCAGCCTTGTGATAAGAGATGAGAACTGCCATAGAGTCAGTCACAACAAGCAGGGCAACCTGTGGGGACACCTTTACCTAACTACCTTATATCTATAACTGCTCTTTTATTTAAAACTACCCCAGTAACAAAAGGAAATGTTGAGTTAAATTGCCCTTTCTCCTTATGGTTTAATAAACTGTTCATCAATCACTCATTTAAATTAATGGAGTTCAATTGGGCTTAGGATTATACTCAAGAGTGGGGAAGCAGCTAGGTAGGACATCTGTGTGTAAAGATGTGGGAAAACTGGATTTTGTATGGTTGATGTAAGAATAGACAGTGGAAGGCTTGAAATTAGATATGCTGGCACCCAAGATGTGGGAAACCCATCATCTCAGAGCCCAATCCTATGCATGCATGCATGCCTACTCAGAAAGGAGCCCCATTATAGTCAGTGGGCTTTACTCCCAGGAAAGCATGGATAGGACTGCAACCTGAGAGCCCAATCCTATGCATGCCTACTCAGAAGGGAGCCCCATTATAGTAAATGGGCTTTACTCCCAGGAAAGTGTGGACAGGACTGCAGCCTGATCCTTAGCCCAATCCTAAGCATGCCTACTCAGAAGGGAGCCCCATTATAGTCAATGGCCTTTACTCCCAGGTAAGCATGGACAGGAGTGCAGCCAGAGAGCCCAGTCCTAAGTATGCCTACTCAGAAGGGAGCCCCATTATAATCAATGGCCTTTACTCCTAGGAAAGTGTGGACAGGAGTGCAGCCAGAGAGCCCAATCCTAAGCATGTCTACTCAGAAGGGAGCCCCACTACAGTCAACGGGCTTTACTCCCAGGAAAGTGTGTATGGGGGGAAGAGAAGATAGGGGTGGGAGGGAGCGAAAAGGAGCCCATAAGGTGGGGCTGCACATAGTGTTTCTCTCCCTCGGTGGCTCCCCCAGGCAAAGGGAGGATAGAGCCCCTTCCTCTCTCCCTCCAGGAGGCCCACGGAGGCGGGCAGGCGCCGCACAAAGGGCGCCCAGGCAGGGCTGCAGAGAAGAAGCCAGTCCCGCTGAGTGCAAAGGGGCTTCTTCCTCCGAGGGGAAGGAAGGGGTTGGGGGGAGCCAGCGACGCCTTCCTCTCCACGGAAGGGGGACGTGGGGCTGCCCCGCCCTGCGATGGTGGTCCCCGGGGAAGAGGGGCAGCGGGACCCCGGCGGGGTGGGGGGGTCGGTGGGTGGCTGCCTGCCTCTCCCCTCCGCGGCCCACATCCCCTCACCAGGATCCGCTTGAAGAGGTTGCTCTCTTTGGGCGGCAACGGGGTGGACGGCATGGCGGAGGCCTCTTCGTAGCGCCTGCAGGAGCAGTGGCGGTGGCGGCGGCGACGGGCGGTGGGGCTACCTCATGGCCGCGCGACGCCCCACACGACGGTTGACACGGCTCGCCCCGCTGGAGGGAGAAGCGACCCCCTCCCCGCCAGGCCCTGCCCTGCCCTGCCCAGCCCAGCCTAGCCCAACCCAGCCCCTTCCGCCGCTCAGGCACCCAGAGCAGGCTTGGCAGTCCAGCCCACGACGCCCCTAGTGGCCGCCGGCCTCACAGCCCCACAACAACCGGCGCCCAGAAAGCCTCCGAGCGGGCGCCCTTCTGCCCCTCGCCTCCCCCTGCTCCACACTGGAGCCGTGAAATGGCTTCTCAGCCTCACAGCAACGCCGCCAGGGACGGGGAAAGAAGCCCTCAGGGTTCTCAGGCAGGCCCCACTCACAGCCACACTTACCCTGGAGGAAGCCCATTCACTATAACAGGACTTACTTCTGCGTAGACACATATAGAATGGGGCTCTGAGGCTACAAAGTTATCCACACTTACTCTGGAGGAAGCCCATTCACTATAACAGGACTTACTTCTGTGTAGACACATATAGAATGGGGCTCTGAGTCTACAAAGTTATCCACACTTACTCTGGAGGAAGCCCATTCACTATAACAGGACTTACTTCTGTGTAGACACATATAGAATGGGGCTCTGAGTCTACAAAGTTATCCACACTTACTCTGGAGGAAGCCCATTCACTATAACAGGACTTACTTCTGTGTAGACACATAGAGGGTTGAGCTTTGAGGCTACAAAGCTACCCACACTTACTCTGGAGGAAGCCCATTCACTATAACAGGACTTACTTCTGTGTAGACACATATAGAATGGGGCTCTGAGGCTACAAAGTTATCCACACTTACTCTGGAGGAAGCCCATTCACTATAACAGGACTTCTGTGTAGACACATAGAGGGTTGGGCTTTGAGGCTACAAAGCTACCCATACTTACTCTGGAGGAAGCCCATTCACTATAACAGGACTTACTTCTGTGTAGACACATATAGGATGGGGCTCTGAGGCTGCAGGTGTCCCCACATTTACTCTGGAGGAAGCCCCATTCACTATAACAGGACTTCTGTGCAGACACATAGGACTGGACTCTCAGGCTGCAGTCCTATCCACACTTACTCTGAAGGAAGACCCACAGGCCCTATAACAGCCCCAAAGTCCCTTTAAATTCACTATAACAGGAATTACTTCTTTGTAGACATATACAGGATTTTGCTCTGATGCTGCAATCCCAGCCACACTTACTCTGGAGTAAGCCTCATTGACTTGTGGTCAATGGTACTTACGTCTTTGTAGACACACAGGATTATGGTACTTACGTCTTTGGTACTTACGTCTTTGTAGACACAGGATTTTGCTCTGATGCTGCAGTCCTAGACACAATTACTTGAGATTAACCCTACAATCCAGAGTAACTATGGGAGCACATATGAAACATTTACATCGACATAGTTATGGCACCACCTAGTGAAAACCTATGGGAAATTCAAATTGCAATCCAGAGTAAATTGTTCTTACACCAAAGCAAGGACTCCCCGGATTGCGTCCTAAGTCCCATTGACTATAGCAGGACTTGATTGATTGATAGGATTTATATTCCTCATTTCCCATGCCAAAGCAAGTCCTCAAAACAGCTTAGAATGCTTTTTATTTTCTTATCCTTACAACATTCCTGTGAGGTAGGCGAGGGTGAAAGCGAGTGACTGGCCCAAGGTCACTCGGGAAGCTTCATGGACAGTTAAAAGGACTTGGACTAAGCTAAGTGGAAATGGTGCTTGATGTGCTACAGGAAAGGATGACATCATGCTCCAGCAGGATGGATCAAAGAAGTGTTCCCACAGGTACGTTGTTTGATTTTTCCTCCTAGAGCAGTGTTTCTCAATGTTTGTCCTCTACCATACTACTTAGCATGGTCCACCTATTTAAAATGCCACTGGAAGTAAGTGGCAATGACATGATTGCCAGTTCCTTTTGGGTTGGAAGGCCAGATGCGACAAACACCAGTAAGGAGCTAGGGTGTTTCCAGCATGGAAAAATGAGTTTTGGAGCCTCCTACTGCTATCCGTTGGGTGAGGCTCCTGCTGCAGGGTGGCAAGTGTCCAGAGGTCCCGCAAATACCACTTTAAATACCACAAAGGTACCACCTCAAATGCCACTGATAGTTCCCATACCTCTGGTTGAGAATTGAATGATGTCAAAAAATATTTATTTACAAGGACACCATTGGAGCTAAACCTATTTCTATTCCAGTGTCATGGATGAGACTACAGTTAAGTCCCCTCTCCACTATCTCTCCACTATTGAATTTCTTTACTCAATTCTAGTGAACCTCTACAAACTTAGCCCCTCTTACCATAAATCCTTTCCTTTGTTTGCAAAGTTCTGCCTTGACTCCCATTTCATACAGAATTTATAAAATATGGAAAGCCTGGTAAGCTTTGTGTGCATACTAGGGGCTATTTAAATGCAATTTCAAGCACGCTGCTGGTTGATTTGTGGGTAATTTATTTATTTATGGTAATGGTAACTGGACAGCTTGGCCATCAAATCTCTGCTAACACCATTATGGATGGTATAAATGGATAAATGAGCCATTTAATGGTAAGTCAATTTAAACATGACTGGGCACTTACAGAAGGCTTACATGAATAAGGTACTGAACTGTTATTGCCAAGTTTATAACACATATCCTGTATAACTGCAATCATAATACATTTTCCTTGGAATTAGCTCCATTGGGAAAAATACTAACTTTGAATAAACATGTACAATATAGGTTTGTGCTTTAAATAATGCCTAAGGCTGCAATCCTAAAGACACTTTCTTGGGAGTAAGTCCCATTGAACGCAGTGGGGATTACTTTTGAGTAGACATGATTAGGCTTGCACTGTAAATCACTCATGAGGAAAATTACATAGGGTAATTTTTGTAGTGGTAAACTTATGTTTAGGGACTAGCTTGTAAAATAAGTCCACTAGCCTTTGCTAATCCTTGGAGGTGCAGTTTCTCTCCCTATGCATCTGTCAGACTATTATCTAATCACATAGGGAAGATTTACATGAACAAATCCTAAATGATTAGGCAGAGAGGAGAGAATGATGCGTTATTCAAACTGCCTGTGAGCACAATCCTAACTATGTTTACTCAAAAGTAAGCCCCATTGTATTCAATGAGTCTTACACCCCAGAAAGTGTTTTTAGGATTGCAGCCTGTATAATTTATTTTTTCAAGCAAAAATGTGGCTCATATGAAGCATACCGAGTTGAGTAAAATTCCCCCGTACTCTATCCCCCCTCGGCGTATCAACCCCCCATGCGGTACATTCCCCCCATGTGCAACATTCCCCAAACACATCAGTCCTCCCATGCGCATCAGCCCCCCCATGCACATCAGTCCCTCCATGTGCATCAACCCTCCATGAGCATCAACCCCCCAAGCGCAACAGTCCCCCCATGCACATAAGCCCCCTATGTGCATCATCTCCCCATGCGCAACATGCCCCATGTGCATAAAATTCAATAAATTACATAAAGAACTGTTCACTGAGTGTTCAGATTACTAAAGGTTATATAGGGCGCAATCCAGAGTAACTGTGGGGAGTCCTTGCTCCGACGTAAGAACAATTTACTCTGGATTGCAATATGAATTTCCCATAGGTTTTCACTAGGTGGTGCCATAACTACGTCAACGTAAATGTCTCTTACGTGCTCCCGTAGTTACTCTGGATTACAGGGCAAGGTCAAACAAGGCTGCAAGGTATTTTTGCTATACACACAATGTATAGAGTATGAAGTATATATCCAATATTGTTTTTCTTTTAAAAAATTTGGTTTTGTAAATTTTAAAAAAAAATTTTTCCTTTCCTGGGCCTCCTTTGAGCTCCATGGCCCCGAACAATGTACTGGTTGCACCTCTCTCTCCTCAGGTCTGAATGGGACTTATTTACTTCCAAGTGCATAGGCTCGTGCTCTGAGGCCACAATCCTATCCATGCCTTCCTGGGAGTTAGCCCCATGGATTCTAATGGGACTTACTGCCGAGTAGACATGCATAGGATTGGGCTCTGAGGCATATGATTGCAGCCTATGGTACCATAAATGCTAACTTCAGCCCTCTATGAAACAAGTTTGACAGCCCTGTTAGATGGTTACTGAGGATTGTGGCAAGTGAGGGGTTCATATGCAAATGTTGCTATAGCACTCTGGGAGCTGTAGTTTTCTTTCTGCTTCCCTTGTGTTGTTCAAGGACTTCCTTGCTCTAACAAAGTGTATCCGGTCTCATGCATTTGAAGGTTGATGAGATTTGTTTGCAGGTTTCAGTGAAAATAAATAAATAATAAGGTACCACTTTACTTAATTCCTTCCAACTGTTTGTATTTAGGAAAAGAGTTTGCAATGTGGGTTTGCAGAACTGTTTATTTCTTGTTTAAAGCTGAAATACTGTATGTGAGATGTTCTGCTGCAATTCAAATGATAAATAAGGATTTATTGGGGAAAGAACTACGCAGTTTGCACTATTAAGAGTACACATGTTAAAAAACTGTAAAAAGTAAATACGTAAAAAGTCTGAGTACATACATAGAAAGTATTAAGAGTACATATGTAAAAAGTCTTATATGTGTAGTACAGCTGAGTACATCCTTATTTCCGGTATCATTTCAGTCTTGATAAAATCTGATCTTCAGTATCTTTGGGTTGGAATAATTAGACTTATTCCATACTCTTGAGGTCACATTTAATATTCTTGGGAAATAAAACCTATGCATCCTAAACTTGCAAGAGCTATTTCTGGGTATAAATGTTCAGGTTATAAATATATATGTATATGTAAGTAACCAAGGTTAGGGCCCAATCCTATTCTATTTTCCAGTACTGATGTGGCCACAACACAGTTCTAATGTAAGAAAATTAATGTTTCCTTATGTCAGGAGCCTCTAAAACCCAGGACCTGTGTGGGACCGATGAAGAAGCACCTCACTGTGATCTGCCCCATTCAAGCTTGCCCTTTTCTGTTCCTTCTCTGCTCAGAAGTGAGCCCCTTTGCAGTCAGTGGATCATATTCCCAGGAATGGGTGAAGAGTGCATCCTTAGAGCCCAATCCTGAGCCTCTTTACTCAGAAGGAAGGCCTTTTGCAAAAGGCATTTCAAGCAATGCAGGAATGGAGAAACCCTGGGGTGTGGGGGGGGGGGGAGGCAGAGGAAGCCATGTGCTGGCTGGAGAGCAGAAAAGCCCCAGAAGGTGATCCCATGCATGTGCATATATAGTTTTAGAATCATGTTGGCCCACTGTATAACTTTGTAACATTAGTTCAGCACTACACCGCCAAAAGGTTGTTGACCGCTGTGATACATTATTAAAATCAATGGGAAATCCTGTGCTTTTTTTAAATTCCAGAAATATTCAAGCTGAAATGAAGCCTCGTCAAGGGATTTCCTTTCTTCGAACATTGTTTGCTAATTGCCACTGTCCTCACTGGCAATGTTTTTCTTTATATACTAAGAGATCGATTCATATGGCAAAATGGAATACTTCTCAATTCAACCATTCGTGGAACACAGTAACATGTATTTTAATGTTTAATAATTGTTCAAGAAGATATCACCAGGCCTCGAGAGCACTGTGGAATCATGAAGCTTTGCAAAGATATTTACAGTCTTTTAGCCAAGAGTACCAAAGGATTGGTCAGTTGCTAAATGACTGTTCAGTGAATGAACACACTCGAATGGCCCTGAGCAGAAGACATGCTGAACTGTCACCACTTTCTGAGGCTGTCAAAGAAATTCAAGAGACAAACATAGAAATTCAAGAATTGGAGACATTGTGTGCAAGTAAGTAGTGCATGTGTTTTATAAGCTGGCAGCTTGGTGGGGGAAATTTCACCTAGGAAAATGACGCAGAGTTAATACACCCTCACCAAAGGCCGAGGCCCAACCTAAAAAAAATTTTTTCTTGCCTTCATGTCTTCCTGATTTCTTGGAATTAATTTTATCTAATAAAACAACCACATTTCACCAGTTGATAGATGAACATTTGCCAACTTTATACATGGAGATACACCAGCATGGCTTACTTGGAGGAAGGTGCAAATGTGCTTTTCCATGCGTTTGCATCCCTTCTAGGCCAACAAAAGAGACATGTGCTGCCCCAGTGCAATCTTAGGGATTGTACTTTCAGAATGCAATCCTAACCAATTTTGGCTGGCGTAACTCTATATTCCTGTGGTGATGTGTGGAGGCTATTGCATGTCTGTGCACTAGCCTAACTCCCCCCTCCCCCCAGGTATGGTGCAAAAGTGCCTAATGAAACTTTTGTGACACTCCAAGGGCAACACAGGACTGATGTCTAACTAGTGCCTCATTGCAGTATCATTTGTTTTATTTTCTAACATGGTTGATACCTTTGGCAACTTTGCTGTTGACACCAGCAGCAATACTGCAGGATTTACTGGGAATTTAATTGCAGGAAGTACCCTAATTTTGTATCACAGTTCCCTCAGTAAATTGCTCCCTAGAGTGATTTGGAAGAAAAGTCTCTGGAGAATATTTATTTATTGTATGGCAATAATCTTCAGTGTTTTGAGATCAACATTCAGCATGGGACATGGTGTTTTTTTTTTCACTTCTAACACCTTCATTTTGTCTGTCTGTTTTCTGTTCTTTCCTCCGTTTTCTTTTGTTGCTTTTGCTTCCTTTAAAACAAAATAAAAAAGAAATTGTTGCATTGTTGGCATTACCATTTGTTGGGATATGACCCACCCATTAAAGTAAAATGTTGTGTGCAGATACTTTGGGTTTCAATCCTAACCAATTTAGGCCAGCACAACATGCCCATCTTCCCATTCCCACACTGGTGTGGGAGGCTGGTGCACATCTGTGCACTGGCCTATCCCACTTATTGTGTTAAGTGCTTTATAGCACTTTTGTGACACCCCAGGCCAGCAAAGCATTCAGATTGCAGTCATATCAGAATGGGAACAGGAGCTGTGACAGGCTCCTTTCCTTCTACTGCCACTGACTTGGTCACTAAGAGAAGGAAATCTAGATACTCTTACATGGTACAAAGAGCAGATTCAGAAATCTGACTAGACAACAGCCTTGTTCCCCTTCGCCACCACCTTCAATGAGAGAAGGTAGACACTGTTGTTGGCACCTCATCTTAGCTTCTTCTAGAAGATGAACCCTACAATCCAGAGTAACTACTGGAAGACGTAAGAAGCACTTATTCTGGATTGCTGTATGCATTTCCCATAGGTTTCCCATAAGTGGCACCGTAACTACGTCGGTGTAAATGGTCCTGTAGTTACTCTGTATTGTAGCTGAAGTCAAAATTCAGTGGTGCCTTGACCTTAAAAATGCAGTTGTTCCATTTCATGATCCCTGTCTCTTTTGAGTAGCAGACTATATTAGATGTTTTGAAATGAATGTTTACTGATATGCTACATAAATCCTGCCTCTGTGTTTTTCTAAGGAAGTAAACATGTCCAGGAAACACTTGAAGATTATTCTCAGGAGAAAATGTAAAATAAAATGGGACTAGAGTATTGGTGCAGGTGTACACTATGTGCTTTTAGCTAAGCAAGATTATTTAATGTATACTTTTGTCATTTGTTTCTAGAGCTGAATTCCCCAGAAGAGAAACCACTATTGGAACTTGCCTTAGAGGAAAAGGAAGCTATTGACAAGAAGATGAATATCCTGTGTAGAAAGGTGAGCTGTAGGCAAAATTTGTGGTCTGTGATTCATTCAGCGATCACTTTGTGTATTGTTAAGAGCAATTTACATGTGAATAAATGTTCTGAATTCCCAGATTTGCACAGAATCCTGCTGCCCATGCGACAAAAGGGCAGAGGCACTTGTCAACACTGGATATCATTCTGTGTGGGAAAATTCACTGACTTGTGTGTAGGAAGAATAATATCAGTTGTACTTTATGACAGTGGTCTTCGGCCATTTCAGCCTGGGATCACCTTTCAATATTTGGAATCTATCCAGGACCTTCCCCCCACCCCAGTTAAACTTGCTACCTGCTTTTATTATGTTGTATCATGTTAATACAACAGACAGTGCTGTCAGAATTGTACACATCCCTACAGGTATTCTGCCCCCGATCTGCAGCCTTGAGGAATGTCTGTCATTTGGTAATCATGAATTTCAAATCCTAAAAGACAAGTTGCAGAGGGAGCTTCAGCACAATATTGTAGTCTCTATTTTTATTTTTCAGCTTTTTCAGATTTTGTTACCGAAAGAAAAATATGATGAAAGTGATGTCATATTGGAAGTTACATCTGGCAGAACAACTGGAGGTCAGGAAAGTCTTCACAAGTAAAGTTTGTTCCAAATTGCCTTCCTACTTTTGCAAATTTTTGTCATCTTTTATTTCATTATAACATTTTTTTCTAAGTTAGGATAATATATGCACAGTGTTTTTCACACTAGTGAGCATTATACAGATGCTAAGTGTTACTGATAATAATTGTAGAAGTTAATCTAATTTTGTTATTTAAGGCCACTAATAATAATGTCAAACTGAAGAGTAATGTTGATTTTTCAAACTTCAGTAACTTTCAGAGAAGACTCTTAAATTTTAGGTGACATTTGTCAGCAGTTTACCAAAGAAGTATTTGAGATGTACAGAAACTACGCTGATTACAAATGCTGGAACTTTGAAATTCTGAACTACACTCCAGCTGATTATGGTATGAGAATAACATGTCATGCCAGTCAAAACAGATGGCTTTAAAGACAGCCTCTTTCCCTTTGACCAATACATAATATATATGGTATCTTTTAAAGGTGGGCTGCACCATGCTGCTGCTCGTATTTTGGGAGACCATGTCTACAAACATTTGAAATATGAAGGTGGGACTCATAGAGTGCAGCGAATCCCAGAGACTGGCTTATCTTCAAGAATGCAGCGGATTCACACTGGGACCATGTCTGTTATTGTCCTCCCTCAACCAGAAGAGGTAAACCTAACGATCACTGCATTCTTCTATCCCAAACTTTATCTCTTTATATTTAATTGCATAAAATCTAATTTCTAAGATGAATAGGTTGCATTCAGCCTTAGGAGTGCTTAACGCCAGTATCAGTTATACTAAAGATCTCCCCTCTGCAGGCCCCCTCCCCCAGACTTTTCTGAGGGTTGGAAATGCCTTGAGAAAGGCTTGGATTTAAAGGGTGGGATTCCCAATATACAAGTGTGTCAATGTCTAATCCCATCTTCAGTTTCTTGCAGTGGTCATCATGCAAAATGTCAGGATACATAACTGATTGCCATTCCCTTGAGCGTTTCCTGAAAGGATTGCATTCGGTCCTACTACTTTGTCAATATTGATAGTATGTTGCCAGGCAAAATTGTGTAGAGACAAGAATCTATCCAAAATATAAAGAGGGTCACCACAAATTAGATATTCCTCTCTAGTCAAATGTTAAAGGGGTAACACTGTTCTTTCTTTCAAGGTAAAGATTAAATTAGATCCAAGAGATTTGCGTATAGATACATTTCGAGCCAAAGGAGCAGGAGGACAACATGTTAATACAACAGATAGTGCTGTCAGAATTGTACACATCCCTACAGGTAAGTTTGTATATTGATTTGTTTTTAAGTTTGTTTTGATTTTATTCTTTAATATTAACATGAACACTAATTGCATCAGTTGCAAAATCTCATGCAGGAACAGAACAGACGTCATAGTCACTACATGGCCTGAATTGTATTCCGCTCCTAGATATACCTGGGTTTTGTTGAACTTTGTTATGCAATAATTTTTGAAACAAACTCAACATGAAATAAACTTGCCTGGCCTTTTTCTGATATCTTCCCAATTTTTCTGTTCTCTTTTGTGCTCCAGCCTTCTTTGTACAAGTCCAACCTTTTTATACACTGAATTTATTATACACAGATTTGACTCAACACAAATAGCCACTGCAAATCAGTTTTAAAAACTACTTTTCTATTGTTGTAGGCAGGCGGTCATGAAGCAACAATTCAATTCTTCAGTTGAGTCAGGCAAAGGATTGATTATTTGTATAAATAATTTGTATAAATTATTTGTATAAATATTTGTATTTGTATAAAGGATTTGATTATTGTATAGAAGAAGGCATATGCAAGCACAGATCAGCATGGATGGATTTAAAAAGCTGCACCTGCCAAAATCTTCTCTTCTATACAGTGGTTAAAGGTATGGGCAGTCAAGCCTCCACTGAACCTGGTCTCTTTGGGGGGGGGGGAAATGTGGGTTATTCCAGAATAGATGGACTTGTGAGAAAGACTGAATGATAAGAACTGAGGCAAGATTAACAGTAATAGAGGGAAAAATTTATTAACTAGAAAAAAAAGATCTTAAGAATTTTAGCCTTGAAAAGGGCACCTAAGCAGCAGAGTTCATTAACTTTCCAGATAGAATCTCAAAAGATGGTTTCTGCAATGCTAGCTATAAGGTATCATCTGTATTTCTTTTAGCAGTTGCCTAGGATGAAGCTGTAGGACAGGCAAGCATACTATCAGGATGTTGACTGTTTGATGTCCTATAACTGTACTGGGCGCAAGAATGAAGATAAACACAGCAGAGTAGTTTCTATCAACTGTATTAACTAACTAACAGGATAATCCAAGACAGTGCAGGTCATAGTCATATAGTACAGCAACCAGAGCCAAGTCAGAGTCCATAAATCTTTGCCGACTGGACCTGAGGACTTTTATAGACCTTATGGGGTCTGATTAGATTTTAAGTTTTCAGTCAGGTCAAGGGTTGATGAGTGGTAACTGCCTGAACATTCTTTATGCCTTAATGCATTTGCAGATAGTCTGTGGTTTGTTAATGTATCTGAAAGCTGTTAGAGCTATCCTTACAAGCTACAGTCTCCAGAATGCATTGTGGTAAAATTGGAAGTGGATTAAAACAACAGTGGAAATGCAGCCCTTTTAAATTCACTTTGTACTGTATAGTTTGTATTGCTTTGTCATGGCCTAGTCCCGGAGGATTTTGCCCCCATCTGTCCCCCTTTCTTCAGGCCTGTTCTCTGGATCATGGGATTTTCCAGTGTACCAAAACAAGGGCAAAAATTCACTGAAACTAGGCTGATGAGATTTACAAAGATTTGTTTTGGAAATGTCTCAGTGTGTTTTTTTTCAAATTTTGAAGGTTTAATTGTTGAGTGCCAGCAAGAAAGATCTCAACAAATTAATAAGGAAACAGCTCTGCAAACACTGAGACAGAAGCTGTACCAACAGACAGTTGAGAGAGAGCTGAGCCAAACACAGAGTGCTAGAAAGCTGCAGGTGAGAACATATTTTCCTTGTTTCTGTTATGGGTCTTACAGCAGCAGTTCAGGCCTTACTTGTGTGGAAGGTAGAGATAAAATTCTAAGGAAGAGGCCATCATCTCATGTGTTTGTTATGCATGAAATTTCAGGTTCACTTCTTGGCAGTCCTACTTAGAGTCTGATAAGGCACATGTCGGGAAGTGGTTCAGGCAGCAGCTGGTTAATGACAGCTAGCTAGATTGGTTTGATGTACAGCAGCTCCTCTATATCCACTATTAGCTGAACTTTTAAGCCAGCTCTTGTAGAGGGCGTTTTGGGCCTTTGGTCCAAGACTAATGGTAGGTCTGGTCCAGCTTAGAGAACAGCAATTTTGAAGAAATAACTTTGAATTCCTCAATTCAGTCCATGGAACTTCAAAACCGCACTGTAGGTTTTGAGCACAACCATGTCCTAACCATGTCTACCCAAAAGTAAGCCCCATTGTGTTCAATGGGTCTAAGTCAGTGATGTGATTCAAAGAAATTAACAACTGGCACTTTTAAATGGCTATTTTTAAACTTTCTATGTCCTATCTCTCATTAACAACTGGTTCTATAGAGTAGATGTGAACCTGCTGGATCCCACCACTGATCTTAGTCCCAGGAAAATATCTTTAGGATTGCAGCCTTTGTCAGTTTTTTTCAAATTTGAATTTTTAACTGTTCCCTCCTCACCCAGTCATACATCCCAACACTGGATGTTATAATACGTCTATGTAGAGCGAGTTTAAACTCAATATAAATAAAAAACTTTTAAAATCACAAATTTTTTCAGTTATTTTAAAATTTAAATTTGAATTCAAAAATATTAATTTTTGACTGTTCCCTACTTAACCAGAAACAAATATCAATGCTGGATGTAATAATATATCTATGTAGAGTAACTTTAAACTCAATATAATTTAAAAATCATGTTCATCATTTTGAACTGTGGGATAATAGACTTTTCTTCAGACCTGCCTTTAGGTAACTTTTCTGACTTTAATGTGAGTATAGTAAAGTTGGCTCTATATACAAGTGGAGCTTTGGTATCCTCTGATTTGACTCACCACTAATAAGGGGGTCAACCTTTAAATGCCTTGTAACAAACTGTGCTGGCACATTAGCCCTGAAATGGAGATGAGCACAGCACCCTATAGCCATTCATGGGTAGCAGGGCAACCTGCAAAGGATATCTTTAACTACTTTACCTTTGCTATTATGTAAATTACAACTTATCTCATAGGGCTAATGTTAGATAACAAAGCACATATAATGTAAAAATAATGAAGTTTCAATAATTTCATAAATTGTGTGAATATTTTCTTTTACTTGATGTGTCGTGTACAGTAAAAACTGAATTACATCCAGTGAAAAGTATTAAAAGACTAAGCACCCAAATTCCTGCTAGGATTGGGCTGCTCATCATATCTGATTTAAATTCCATTTTATTGGAATTTAATAATGACTATCTTTGGATATAACTCACAAAATTTTCCATTGTTGATCGTGTATACATCTTTTAAAATGAAATCTATCTGCAGCATTTATATGTCGCTTTTCTACTAAAATGTTCAAAAAACAGTTTACAAAGAAAATGAAAAAACAACAATTAATGGATAACCAATAATAGTGATATTCCAAACAGCTGGTTAGGACCTTAGCAGCTATAGTTAAACATTTATTTAAAAATTTGCGTTTTAAACTGTGAAATTAACCAGAATAAAACCTTCTTTTACAGTTAGGAACAAGAGCTCAGTCAGAAAGAATTCGCACCTACAATTTCAGCCAAGACAGAGTCACTGACCACAGGATCTCTTATGAAGTCCGTGATATTAAGGTAGTCATGCTAAACAAAGTTCCAACTGTCAAAAAGGGAAATATGAAGGTGCTTAATACTGACATCATATCCAGTATTATTTACTGGCAATACCTTTATAAGATCTTAGCAGAGTCCTTGGTGTTCAGTGTCCTTTGTAGATGTCAGGGACTGAAACTGGGATCTTCTGCATGCAGAATGCATTTAATTATTGAGCAATGACCCTTCCCTTTAAGGTGGCATCAAAATATTTATTTTTGTATTGTGAGCTGTATCTAAATGCAAAGTGACAAGTATATTTGAGCTAAGTATGTATTTACACATATGTGTATTTAACACTTCTCTTTTCCTCCCAGGGTAAGGTGGTTTACACAATTTAAAATTAAGCAATAAAATAATCAGTTTAAAGCATGGGTTATAAACTAATTCCATACTCATTGTACACCTGCTGAGGACTGGAAATGATGTCATTAAGCAGGAAGTGACATCATTAAGCAGATGATGCCCAGATATAAGCACTTTGTTTTCAGGAACTCATTAGCTGCTAATGACAGAGGAAAAAACAAGCTTTCAAGGTATGGGAGAACCCAATTATCACATGGGCTGCCCTTTCAGTAGTGAAGCAGCACTCTGCAATTCAGCACTCTGCAGCTGAAGCAGATTATGGTGGTGCTGGGAGAGTGTAATTATTATGAAGAGCAGATAAAAAGCCTTTAGGGGCTCTATGTGGTAGGCCTTATATTTGACACCTTATTTAAACAAAAATCTGAGAAGAGAGCAGACAGGAGGAAAAATCAGCAAATGACAATTAAGAAAATGACAACCACAAAAGACAACTATAGCTGCAGTCCTACACCCTATATACACACCCCTGGGAATGAGCCCACTGCCTCTCCAGCACTATATGAGACAGAGAGATAAGGCTAGGCATTATTTTCATATTGATGACATCCTGTGCCAATGTTTTTCATAACCTCCCCCAGCAATTTCATGTACATGTTGAATAACATGGGGGATTCAGAAAGCCAAAGACTGCAACATCAAGCTGTATTCCCCAATACCACCTTCTGAATTCTATCCTCCAGGAAGGATGAGAGCCATCCTACTAATATCCTAACAATATCCCCAAACTACTTGGATGCTCACATTTCATTGCATTTTCTTCTTTTTTCTTGATAGGAATTCTTATGTGGCAAGGAGCTTCTGGATGGTCTAATCAACAGACTGTTGGAAGCTGCAGAGATGGAATTGGTGATCAAACATTTGGAAACGGATTTTAAATCTCTACACATAGACTTCTAACATAAGTGTATCAAAGAGCACTTCTCATTTGGTTGCCAAACTAAAAAGGAATATTTGATAAGTGATGAGAAAATATAGGGAAATAAAAATTACTTTTCTTTATCCTTGTGTATGCCTTCATGGTTGTGATCCAAAGAAATGGTAATGCATGTGCAGAGGAACCTTATGCAGAAGCTCGTTTCTTTGATGTTTTGATTTGAGAACGATAACTCGTCTCAAGTGATCTGCAACTGGGGTCCTCTTCTCACATTTACTCAGCTCCTTGAAAGAAATAACGTATCAGCCCAGTATTTCTCAAACTGTGAGTCATGGCCCCAGTAACTAGAAGCTGCTTCTGTCTCGTTCATGCCTGCTCATAACCCATGTCATTGGTTGCACTGCATCACATCTCAGAATGACTTGTGGAATCTACCTGCAAGACATTCTGGCGCATGAAACAGCCAATAACATGAGTTGCAGGCTAGCAGGACTCAAGTAGCTCCCAATTCATGCTCCATATTGGTCCATGACTCCCTGGTCAAAGTGGGCCTGAGACCTATGGCCAGGTTGACTGCCATAATCAAAAATAGAGGATGCAACCCTCCAGGGACATCATCTAGGATTCCTCCATCAGCCATTCAGGCCAACACAATCAGGGTGATCATATGTCATAACTGTAAAAAGAGAACAAGAGCCCCCAAAATGTAGGACACTCCAGGAAAATGTATGATACGACAAATTAATATTGCTTTTGTGTGGTTAATTTAAACATTATACTACATATTAATAAATTAAAAACTTTTACATGTAATTTATTAGATGTAGTTTATTATTAATTACACGCAGGCTTCATGCTGCCTATTTATAAGGAAAAGGAGGACAATAAAGATTTCCCCCCCCCCCCCGAACACAAGGCTGATAAAGAGAATGTGTCCTGGGAAAAAGGGGCAAATGATCTCCCTGAACTCAATCCAACACCATCACCCTGATTCGGAGAGTCCCTGGAAAGCAGGGGTGCTGCTGATGCTCCCAGTCAGAGGCATTTCTACAGGGGGACAAAACGGGTCACTCTTCTTTCACAGCCTGGATGCCCATGGAAGAGCCCAATCCTGTGGAGGTCTACTCAGATGCATGCCCCACTGTAGTCAATGGGGCTTACTCCCAGGAAGGTGTGAACAGGATTGCAGCCTCAGAGCCCTGTTTACTCAGAAATAAGTCCCATTGTAGTCAATGGGGCTTACTCCCAAAAAAGTAAGGATGGGATTGAAACCTGAGGGAGCCCTTTCTCACACTCATACACTCCCCAAACACACACCCTCAGTCCAGGCCCCGCCCCAGGTGTGAATGCCCCACCCCCTCATTACAGCAGCAGATCAGAAGAGGTGACCTAATCCCGGTTTACTTGCCCAGGTGTCTAAGAGCTCATTGGGTGGAGCCTCTCAAGAGGGAGCCACGCCCCTTAAGAGGGAGCCACGCCCCCACTCTGATAAGCCCTTTAGGGGGCTGAGGAGGAGTTGAGCTGTTGCCAAAAGTTCTCACAAGATTGAGTCCCAGCTGGTAGCCCCCTTCCTTAAGGAGGAGGAGGGGCAGGGCCTTAGCAACTTGCAGGTGGTCTTGATGGGCTAGTAGTCCTTTATAAGGTTATTTAGCATCGGGGCAGCGCCATGAGGTCACGGCTGTAGTGGCTCAGTGGTTAAGACATCCTCCCTGTCCACCCACAGACCCGGGTTCGAGACCCGCTTTCCCCAGTCCCTGCCCCTCTCAGGCCAAGGGGGTCGCCAGGCAGGCAGTGCAAGGAGATAAATAGGACCACACAGAAAGAGGCACATTTGCAGGCTCTGAGGAGACATGCATAGCATTGGGCTCTGAGGCTGATAGGAAGCCCCATTGACTCCAATGGGCTTTCTGTGGGCTTCCTCCCAGGAAAGTGTGGGTAGGATTGTAGCCATAGAACCCTAGAGGAGAGGACCATCACAAGTTACATACATGTCTACTCAGATGTAAGCCCCATTAAGGTCAATGGGGCTTACTCCCAGGAAAGTGTGGGTAGGGTTGCAGTCTCAGAACCCACTCCATGCATGTCTACTCAGAAGTCCCTTTAGAGTCAATGGGGCTTACTCCCAGGAATGTGTGCGTAGGATTGTAGCCATAGAACATTTGAGGAGAGGACAGTTACAAACCATGATGGGTATGTAGATGTGGACAACCTCAAAATGCCTGGATGCAGGTGTCTTATGTGATTTGGTGGGCTACTGTGTAATACACAAAGTTTGGCTAGATCCAGTGGAAGCTCTTATGTTCTTAACTACATCCTAGGCAGGCAGATTTATTCTCCCATTAAAGAAGTGTGACACTTGCAATTAATTTGCAACAAAAGACTGTTCAGATTATTTTCCCTTTCATCCTGCCTCTTTTGCTTGATGGATCTCAAGGCAGCACTCATGGGGTCCCATCCAGGCACAGACCTACCTAGCTATAGTGAGGTGGCTGCAACATATACTCTGGCATATCATCAGACCAGACCCTGACACAATTATTGTTTCACATTTGTCATTGTGCAAATTCTGTGTGACCACCAGGCTAATGTTACCAGAACATGTGTTCAGTGGAACATCAGTGTACTTTCAGCTGATTTTGTCACATCAGTGCTTACAGAATGGCATGGTAGTAACACAAGTTCAGATGTAGGGGACAGAACGATGCCACACTAGTGGGTCTGCATTAGTGGAGTTATGGGCCTTAATGTTCTTCCAGGGGGCTGCAGTGGTCCTCGGTCCCTGCCCTGCTTCTATGCAGCCAATGATTGTAAATGTGAAATTGCCTTTGGAGCCATCAAGATGTGTTGTTCAGAAGATGTGGTTCAGTAGAACCACCAAGATGTATGTTTCTTCTGCCCCCCTTATCTGTGTGGAGCTGTTGAGACGCCTACAAAGAAAACTGGGAAGAGTTAGCAATCTGTCTCTGAGCATATCCCATGTTTTCCACAAGGTATTTTGTGCAGCATGTGGAGTTTGTGCACCAAGTGTCCTCCAACAAAATCCCCCTTCACAAGTTGGGTGGCATAAAGGGGTGACACCCTTTGCTGTGCACGCTCTGCAGTGTAAGTGGGTGCCAGAGCTGGTCTTGTGTGGTTTGGTAGGTGTGGAATGATTTGACTGCTAAAGTGATGCTTCATCCTCTGCCCTGTGAGTTCCCACGTGGTATGGAAGATTAGATTTATTTTGGTGCTTTACATGTGTACGTGACCCTCTAGGTCGGACGCCTATGCCTGGTTTGTTGCTTGCTCCAAAAGGGGTAGATCTGTCTTATGGTTTGTGGTTATACCCATAACCCATATGGTTATACCCATAACAAGCTCCGAGATTTCCCCCTCCCCTGAGTTCCAGCTTGGCTGTGTCAGTACCTGGCAACACCAGCAGGTATGACAACCATTTCTTACTCCCAAGAATTATGTCCCCATTTTCAGGCTACCTAATGGGAAAATTATTCATAGTAGTACCAACGGTGCAAGGGTAAGTTATTTATTTAATGAAGTCTGCATTTTAAGAACTTGCATTATAAGATGCATCAACTTACTCCATTTGACTGAGTGACTGAGCTAAATTTAAGAAGTGAAAAATAATCATAAATATTTGAATTAATGTTAAAGTCTGAAAATTTACAACATAAAACAAGGAAAAATCAAAGCTAGACTCCAGGATGTGTTTGCTTCAATCTGGTTTGCATTAAAACAGCTTCCTAGTTAAAACTAGCTGGTATTGACTTCATCTGAACTTATGAGTCCACCCTACCTCCACAGTCTTTTAGCTGGAAGCTCTTACTTGTATTTGTGACTAAGCTGATTTATTTTCTTAAGTCTTTCTTTATTGTTGATAGTCTTGTAAACCGTAATGAGAAAGGGAAAAGCAGAAGGTAGCTCCACCCTGTTACTCAGTTTCTGATGTCCCCAGTGAAGGCACCGAAGTTTATCAGCTAGGTCTTTTCTTCCTGACCTTTCCAGAGCATCCTGAAGAAGTTTTGTCTTATTATGTTTGTTCCATGATTGTTCATACCTGCATGTGAATGGCAGAGACAAATACAGAACAGTTGCTGAAGGACAAGCTACAAAAAGTAGCAGTAGCTGGAGTTAGCCATGCAAGGCAATCTCCAAAGGCAATTTGTACAGTGATTTTTAGAATATAATATGTATTTTGTATGGCTGGGGGGATATTGGAATATTCTCAGGACCATTATTGAAAGGAAACCAGACACTGCATGAATCCAGAGTAACTACGGGGAGTCCTTGTTCCAGAGTAAGAATACTTTACTCTGGATTGCAATATGAATTTCCCATAGGTTTTCACTAGGTGGGGCAGTAACTAGGGGTGCACATAATGCCTCTTATGTGCTCCCATAGTTACTCTGGACTGTGCTCACTGTTAGGCCTAACAACCATGCAGTGCAGTAGGTTTTGAGATCTTAATTGGCTGACTTTTTGAAGTTTGTACTTTTTTAATCAAGGTACCCTTATAAGCCTTTCATCGTAGGGAATACAGATGTCTTTGAACCATATTGCATCTCTGCTATTAGGAGTTTTCCCAATACTCACACTAGTTACTGGGCAGTGGGCAGTATAGTTACTCCCCTACTAATGGCACACTGTGATGTGTTGCTTTTTGACACTTTTTTTATTGATTGTTTTGCACCTTAGGTGCCCGTCGGGGAGAAAGGCAGAATACAAATCTAATAAATAAGTAAAACCAGTATTCTCCTCTGCCTTAATACTTAAAATGGGACAAGTGAAGTTCTCCCCCTAACATTTGGACACTTAAATCACAGTTGCTGAAGGTTCATTGCATGGCATGGAACTATGGGAAAATGTACTACAATAACTGACAAGCAATGAGCATCACAGTGTAAGTTCCTGTGAGTGTAAATGCATGGTGGCATCTGTGCTCATGGCAAATACAGTGGCACCTCACATAAAGAACTCCTCACGTAAAGTATGTTTCACGTAACAAACAAAAATTTCTCTAGGCTTCTGCTTCACGTAACAAACTGTGCTTCACGTAAAGAACACATTCATTGGCAGTTGGGGCAGACGCAGTGGCCAGCAGCGTGTTTAAAAAGCATCAGGGCTGCCTAGCGCACCTGCCCATAGTGAAAGAAACACTTCCATGCTGTTCCTCCTGCGGCTGGGTGTCTGCTGGGCAGAGGGAGAGAAGAGCAGTGGAGAAGAGGGAAGCAGCTCAGGGCTACCCGGAAGGGAGCAGGGGAGAGAGAGGCTCAGGAGGAAGAGAAGGAGAAAGTGGGGAGACACTTTGAAGATGTCTTGGATTGCAGTCTCTTAACCATGTCTACTCAGAAGTAAGCCTCATTGTGTTAAATGGGTCTTACTCCCAGAAAAGTGTCTTTAGGACAGCAGCCTAAGTAGACTTCATAAGATCATGCACATTGGATGCATGTTTTGAATTCAATCCCAGTGTTCTGTCATCATTTTTACATCAAGTTAATATTTTTATATGAATATTTTTGGGGTTGTGGAACCAATCGTCTGAGTTCTCATTATTTCCTATGGGAAAATCCGCTTCACGTAAAGAACGTTTCATGTAACAAACATGCCTCCAGAACGAATTAAATTTGTTACGTGAGTCATCACTGTATTCATACTTTATTTTGTTCCCCTGTGAAATCTTGTGGCAAAAGTATAGTATAAGGGTAATAAAATTGTGTGGATCTGAGTTCTGGGCTTGATGCAAGCAACAAAACTAATGTACCAGTTTGGTGGAGGAAGAGCTGGCAAAAGATCATAGCTGACTTTATGGAATAATTTTTATGCATATTAGTAAAAATAATGTTTGCTTTTAAAAACTTCATTGTGAGATGAACTAGCAGGCTATAATGGTAGTCTCCAGTGATCTGACTCTGGTTCTTCATCATCTATCTCTAGAGGAGTAACAATTGTTTTTTCAGAAGAAATCAACAACATAATGCCAAAGATGAGTGTTAAAGAATATGGGTATTTGCATTCCAATCTCTATTGCCTTCTTACCAACATGCCAGCATTTTCTGGGCTTGGCCTGCCTTTTCTGTGGTAGCTGCATGAAACTGGCTTATCTCAGCACGACTGAATCCCAGCTCACAGGCAACCATGGTCCATTGAAAACCCAGTTGCTTGCCCAGTTCTTGCATTGTTTTGAGGTTAATGACTGCATCCTAATGGATGATATAATGTGGTGTTAATGCAAAAGTATTCCGGACTGTACAAACTATAGGAAGTTCACTCTTAACAGATGTTGACCAAAAGCAATACATGTTCATCAATGAGAGGATGCTGCAAGATATACACACTGCTTGTGATGATCGTGGCCAAATGTCCCCCCCCCAAAAAAAGAACAACACCACCATGGCTAGGAAGTTACCCAGAGTCAGCTAAGCATTGGACAGGGGTTCAATGTACCTGCCACCTCTCTACTCTTATAGAGCTCTTGTATCTCTAGAATAGCTGTTAGCACAGTTCCCTTGCCACCGCCATACTGCTTGACAAAGGTACTTTGTACTTGAAAAGGTACCTCAAGAGGGTGCAATCTTAACCAGTTTAGACCGGCCTAACTCACCTGGCATATTTTTCCATGGTGGTGGGGAGGTAGGCATATGCCCGTGCACGGGCCTAACCTCCTCCCTCCGACCCAGGAGTGGAGCAAAAGTGCCTTACAACACATTTGTGATACTGCTATGTCAACACAGGACTTGTGCTGGGGTTTATGCCAGCCTAAATGGAAATTAGGATTGCAGCCTCAAGAGCCCAATCCTATCCATGTCTACTGAGAACTAAATACCATTTTAGTCAATGGAACTTACTCCTAGGTAAGTATGGATATGCCTAACCCCCAGTTAGGCCAGTACAAGTCCCATGCTGGCATGGGGATGTTGCAAAAATGCCATAAAACACTTTGCACCACTCCGGGGAGGGGGGGCTAGGCCATTGCACAGACATGTGCCAGCCTCCCCACATCAACATGGAAACAAGTAGATGGGCAAGTTGTACTGGCCTGAAATTGGTAAGGGTTGCACCCTCACTATGTAAAGACAAAAAGGCATAAAAGACACTGCAATTAAGACTGAAATTCATGTATTCTTTCCACATCAGGTATTCATAGACTTAAGAGGATGAGGATGGAGAAAGAATTTGGCTGGAATGCATCCAGACTAGATACTATATTCACTGTTCAAGTCCATAGGCAGAACCACGAGGGCAAACACCCACAGACAGATAACGCTCCTCTTTACTGGAGCTCTCCCTGGTTTGTTTTCATGCTCAGATTAACTTTAATCTCAGCTCAGATTTCCATAAAGCTTTAAGCTGATGTGCTAAATTATTACTGGTCTATAAAGATTATGTATACACCATTGCTCAGAAAGAAAGGAAAAAAATATTAAAGCAGTTTATTGCAAACAGAATGAGAAGATGCTTCCTTATCCCACTGGAACAGAAACTGAATGCCAGGATGTGATAGTTTCTGAGCGGGATATATGTGGGCAGTTGGTGTGCTAAATACACAAGAACTGCCTCTTGAAAAGATACTTCTGGGTATTCATCGTCTGAAGAAATGAGAAATTCTGTATGTTTTTCAAAATATACAATAAAAGGAAAGTAGAACCTGCTTACCTCTTGGGCTTTATTTGGCATCCTGTTTGAACATCCACAAACACTTTTATCCTTAGCAAGGAAGCTGTCAGGAATGGTAGTAAAGGAAATGTTTTCAGAAATAGTAGAGCAGTATGTCTGTCAAGGGCTAATTTTTTATTATTGAAATCTATATAAACACCAAATTCTGTCTGTCCATCTGTGTGTCTGAAACCCCTCTAACTTGGGCTACACTTGCTCTACATAGACATATTATGCCTTTATGGAATCAGGATGATCTTGGGATTGATAATCTGCCCTTCAATTATAACCATAATTATTATCCACAGCTGAAAATTTCATGTGAGATCAGACATGATTTATTATTGTGGTAATTCATAGACAAAAAAGGCAACTTGTTTGCTAGTCCATTTACCCTGTCTTCACCTGTTACAAATGGGTCTCCAGGCAAGGGAGTGGATCATCAATTTGAGTTTGATTTGGGTTCAAAATTCTACCTAGCCATAAAATTTCCTGACAGCACAACACAAAATGTATTTAAACTCAAGTATCATTGATTTTACTTCCTGGAATGTACATACAATTGTTGCCTGGATGACTCTGAGCAAAACTTGGCAGTTGATGCAAGAATGAAACACTTTGAATTGTAATGTAATACAGTAGTAATGTTTTTAGATAGATATAAGACTTAACAGAAATTAAAAAGGTAAAGGTGTCCTCGACAGGATGCCCTGATATTTATGACCAATTCTATGGCTCCTTCAACAGAGTCTTTAACCACAGCATCACTTTACAGAAATTACATGTCCTGTAATAGCCAGTAAAGTTGTTTTCTGTCTTACCTGGTTTCTGCTTTGACTAAATACTTGCTTTTTCTTATATCCTTTGTATACTACCTTTTGCCAGGTATTCCTGTGAAAATATTTCTTTTGAAATAGTATGTTTTGAACAGCTAATAAATGAAAACAGTATTTGAATTCACTTGAGGTATCTCTTCAGGGTGATGCTCTGTAAGAAGCACCAAAGAAGAACAGATTTGGATTAAGCCAGCTCATGAAATATATTCTAAAGGTTGCCAGGCAGTAACTAAAACAAACTCTCCTGTTAATGATTTAAAAATTAACAGTGTTAACTTTCAGCTATTTGTTCCTCATGACCAAGTATATCTGAAGAAGTTATTTCCTAGAAACAGTTCTCTGATAGTGTTTGTTCCAGCCCAAAAGAATTTAACCTTTTCGTTCTAAGGATCACAGTAAATTTTTGAAATCAAAGGCCCCTGTTACATTATATGTTAAACTGTAAACATCAAGTAAAACATTTTAAAAATGTTCTGCTGCTGCCACCTCCTCCACCACCAATTGCTTCTTCTAAACTGGCTACTCCAGGAGAGACCTGGAAGTGGAAGACCTTCTGCTCCTTGGGTCTTCATGCCTGGTCTCCTTTGAAAGAGCAGCGAAAGAGTATGGTGGATGCAGAAAAGAGGCAAAGATGATGACAGCTGTTATCTGGAAAGGAGAACAATCATAAATGGGATGGTAACAGCCCCTAACTCCAGTTCCACTGTGCTCTCCAATAGCGGTGATGGACAAGGTAAGATGTCATCCCCTTCACTTCTAGCTCACTCTCCAAGGATAGGGAAAAAGAACTATAGGGTAACAGTAGAGTGGGTGACTGGACACAGAGTGACCCTGATCAATGCCTTCCTTTCTTACACTCGCCAGACTAGTTCCTCCACATCTTATCTCCCAATGTAGTGGCATGCCCTGCCACCACAACGTTCTTGTTCACCCTTCCTTTTGTGTTGGAGTTGTTGTTCTTCTTCTTCTACCTCCTTCCTAACTGTATTTTGAAAAGGCAGAGTTCAGAATGAAATCCAGAACTGAGGATAATGGCACTGTGAAAAGCTAGAGCAGGGATGGGGAACATATGGCAAGGCTGCATATGTTTTTTTGTGCATATGTTTTTCTAGGCCTTTTTGTGCAGACTTTTGAGTGAATCCAAATTTTACAGAACCAATCCTTTTATTTTTAATTAATATGGTTTTGTATGTCTTACCTTTATTTGAATCTTAAGATGACCATGTTTAAAAAGTCAAAGAGGAAAATAAGCCTCATTGGGCTGCCAGAAGCAAAACATTTGTAAGTCATAAGACCTAACTGGCTACCTGCCATGTTCATGATTTCATTCTAATTTGAATGTGCTGTAGCTGATTGAAAGTGGGGAAATAATCTGAACCCCACCATTGTTTCTGAAGACATTAACATGGTGGTTGTGGAAGAACCTTGTTTGCCATTCCCTCTCTGTTCTGCATAATGGAACAGCCGAAAGGAAGAGGGGAATATTTTTCAATCTGCAATTGTTCTGTTTGTGGCAGCAAGCTATAAGATCCAGCAATAGTCTGCCTGAGTAAGGCTACAATCCTAAAGACACTTTCCTGGGAGTAAGACCCATTGAACATAATGGGGCTTACATTTGAGTAGACATGGTTAGGATTGTGCTCTAAGGCTGCAATCCAGAATAACTACAGGAGCATGCAATGTGCTCCTGGAGACGTTATGTGCGTGCGTAGTTACTGCACCACCTAGTGAAAAACTATGGGAAATTCATATTGCAATCCAGAGTAAATGTTCTTACTCTGGAGCAAGGACTCCCTGTAGTTTCTCTGGATTGTGCCCTAAGTGAGTGAATGCTGATTTAGCTGCTCTTTCAACTGGTACTCCTCTTAGGGGTGGTTATATCTTATTCTTTTTCCAGAAAGAATTCATCAGTCTTAAACAAAACTGAAAACACCTGATGTGTTTCAGCAGCCATGAATTACAGTACATGTAAAGAGAAGTGTCACATTATACAATATTAATATTGCAGGAAAAACTCTAGAAAAAGCTGACACAGAAAAGATTCCTAAAACACTGAAAGACTGACTATAGTCTGTTAAGCACATTTAATCCTTCCTTGAGACACGAACATATAAATGAAATATTGTTTTCTATATACCGGTAGGTAAATTAGAAAATTTTTTTGATGCTAAACTGGATCAAATTTCACAACTCTTTAAATACAAAGCCAAAGTTGCATAGTTACACATTCACTTTTTAAAATTAAAAAACCAGAAGAGAGTGACCTTTTAGCTGTAAATTCTATAGAACAGACTGAGGGTGCAATCCTAACCAATTTAGGCCAGCCTAACTCACCTGCTCTCCATTTCTATGGTGGTGTGAGAAGACCAGTGCTTGTCTTTGCACTCGCTAACCCCCCCTCCCCGAGTTATGCAAAAGTACCTAATGGCAGTTTTGTGACACCTCCAGACCAGCACAGGACTTCTGCTGGCGTAACTGGGAGTTAGGATTGTAGCTTTATTCTGTTATTAAAAATAAAAAGACAGTACTACATACTAATTTTATTATTTAGGAAAGCAGCTGCCATGAGGTATCAACCTTTTTCTAGCAATCAGTGATGCTTACCCACTTACTGTACAAGACAAACTCTGAACTTGCTATATTCTCATTGTGCTCAAAAACTGACTACAAGACATGACAAACATGAATTCAGGGACATGTAAATATATTTACACAACTGCATAAACAAATTCATTTTTAACAAATATACATGTCATCACCTCAAAAATAAAGTGTTCATTACACTTACATCCAGGGTACTGTTGAAGAAGTAGAAGCTCTTAAGTGTCCTTTAAAGAAATTGTTTGAAATAATTCCTTTATGTCACTACCATTACAATTTTTACTGTCATAATTTTTCCCTCCAAAGAACATCTTGAAAACATGCAAATATTAGTGATCATCCCATCTTTGGCGTATGTTTCTAGATTTTCCATTTTCAAATTTTCGCTTTTTGAAAACTGGTATCCCTGCTGCTGTGTCCCCAAGTGAAGTGACAGTTTTTTCTTTAAATATTACTTTGGCATCTTCTGGTGTTTCCAGAACTGGAGCTGAGTAAGAGTCATTCTCTGTAGCAGGAAGCTCCAAATCTACTTTCTCACTGAGAGTAAAAGATTAAAAGAGATTATTTTTTGATGTTGCAACAATCATTAAGACGTTAGATAACAAAAATATACAATAGTAAGACCCTTCAGTTGACCTGCTAATTAGGTAAAGAAGCACTTTTTAGAAGTTTTGCTCCTTTTATATTTAAGAGGAGGAGGAGAGAAGAGGGAGAGTTAATTGGGCCTTCTTTTCACCTGGGTCTTCTTTTCTTCTAGCATTTGCTGATGTTCATCCCCATCTCTTACAACTGTAAGCCCTTTTGAGACAGGGAGCCATTTAATTATTTGAATTTGTCCATGAACTGCTTTGTGAACAGTTTTTGTTGAAAAGCAATATAGGTGGACCAGAGTTATCTATGGGTTTGGTACCTGCAGATTTACAGCCAGATCCTGAGCTACCCAGTGCACTGGGTTGCCATGTTGAGTCACCCTATCACTGGGATAGGGTGAGTTTGTGTTGGTGCAGGAAGGCTGGCACAGTAAGTAGGAGAAGCAGAGATGGGGAGGGTATGTTTCGGAGTGGGCAGCCCATGGGGAGGATCAGGCCTGGTGGATGCTCACAATGGCGGTGCTCACAAAATACTGGGTGTTTGCCTGAGCACTCCATAGTGCTGCCTATTATGTTGTTCAGGGTAAGGGGACTAAAATCTCCTTACTTGAGTTGCACTATGTGCTGCACCAAGCCTTTGCTGGATAAAATGGAGGCTAGTCAGCCTGATTGTTCCAGTGCAGGTTAAGGTTTTATTTCCTTATTTCCCCCCCCCCCCCCAAAAAAATTCTCACGTTAAAAAGAAATAACTGGTACTTAAACTACATGCAGCATTAACCACATGAACATGTCATTAACATGATCTTAGTTCTATTCATATGTAGCACCTACGAGGCTATAAATCACAGGCAGATATAACTCTTTACCTCTTCTCATGGATTTTGTCACAGAAACCATGCTCCCAAAGGATCTAACTAGGTTCTTCAGGGGAAAACATGTCATAGCACTAGAGAGAAAAATGCTGTCAAACTTTTTACCTCAAGCTCTTTTTAATATCATGGTAGGGAATATCAACCATGCTGAAAATCTCAAGATCAGGATATACTGAAATTCAGCTGACTTCACTACTGTTGCTTATAATACTTAGCATTTATGAAGCTTTCTGTATATTATCAGACAATTGCTTCCTTTAGATCTGTATTTACTCTTGTTAAACATACACTACAATCCAGAGTAACTACAGAAGCCCGCAAGAGACATTATGAGCACAATCCTAACCATGTCTACTCAGATGTAAGCCCCATTGTGTCCAATGGGTCTTACTCCCAGGAAAGTGTCTTTAGGATTGCAGCCTATGTGACCTGTAGTTACTGCACCACCTCGTGAAAACCTATGGGAAATTCATATTGCAATCCGGAACAAATTGTTCTTTCACCAGAGCAAAGACTCCCTGTAGTTACTCTGGATTGAGCCCATAGAATATGCATAGGTGTTGTTCCTGACTGGGTTTATGGCCAAGTCAAGAATGAACTAAGGAATATGTTCACAGCCATCCCTCAACTATTTTAAGAATGTGAAATTTTCTGTATTAAAAATTCCAAATTATTCTGGACAAATACAGCCTTCTTGATATAAGGGCTGCAGGTGTTAGTAGGACTTACTATGGATCCTCTTCTTTGGTGATTTCTTCCCACTTGCCATAAGGCTTTTCTGTTTTAGATGCAGCAGGGGATGTTTCTTGCAAAACAGGTACAGCATCCTCTTCATCAGTGCTTTCTTGTTTCACTTTTTGCCATTCTCCATAAGGGCTGACCTTTTTGGGTCTATGAGGCTTTTCTTTTATTTCACCTTTCTTTGTTTTCTTCTAAAGGAGAAGAATACAGCAATCCTGAATTCAGTTCACTGTTAATTTATTCATTTTTAGCACTATCTTGGTCTCTTGGAAAGCAAAGAAGAGAAGTATACAAACATGATGGTCTTTATATTTGAAAAATGGAGATTTATTTCAGGTAGTATATTGAAAAACATCAATAAAAGCAATATTGGTAGTTTTACTTTATGGTTGTGAGAGTATTTAACACCCCACAGTCCTATCTGCAGATTATGCAAGATCCATCACATCCAACTTCCCCTTTCCTTCCACACATTCATTTGCTTTACATTCAGTCCAATAAAGATTTCTTGAAAATCTGAAAGTTTACTATATAGGATTCTGTACCACTGAAGCTGCAATCCAGAGCAAATTCAGCCTGCTCTGACCTAACTGCAGTCTCCTAACTATTCTGTATCCAGAGCAGAAAGTTATGCTGAATCCAGAGAGTCAGGAAGCCTAGGCTGCCCTAACTGCTCCAGAGCATGCTAAGTAATTGACCCAAGGGGAAGACTTGCTCCTGAGGAGACACCCCTCAGATCACACTGAACAAGGAACAGCTGTGGTGCCTACAGTGGTGACATGACTCTGCACATCACCTGGTGCGGAAGTCTGTGCGTCATCCCTGGGATGCGCGCCCCCCCCCCACCTGGACTGCACAGTCACCAAAGTTGGCGCCTGCGCAGTTGTTTCTGAAGCCAACTGGCTTCAGAAAGAGTACTGCGCAGGCACCATCTCTGACACCTGCGCAGTACTTTTCTGAAGCCTTTTGGCTTCGGGGGAGACTGTGCAGGCGTCAGAGTTGGTGCCTGTGCAGTACTCTTTCTGAAGCCATTCGGCTGCCGCTCCGCCTCCTGAGTGAGGCCAAATGGCTGTGCAGAGGCGCGGACTTTCTCTGCTCTAAGGAAGTCTCCTCTGAAGCTGTTCAGCATGCTCAGTGTGTTTCTGCGCAGTGCACCTCAGATGGCTGTTCAGGCCAGCTCCTCAGACAAGTAGCAGCTTCTGGCTGCTGCTCCGCCTTGGAGCAGGCCTGAATGGGGGTGCTGATGCCCAGGGCCTGCCAAAGGACAGTCAAACTCCTCCGGCACATCACCCCATACAGAGCGCATCACCCAATGCAGCCCACACCAGCCGCACCAGTCTGGTGATGCCACTGGGTGCCTGCCTTATAAGGAGTCCCTGATGAGATGCCAGTACATTCTACAGTGAATACAAGGGGCTTCTTGGAGTGGCCTGCTGTATCCTGAGGTTTGTGGGCAGCCGTAGTTGTTCCATATCCTGAGGTTGAGAGGCAGGGGTTGCAGTTAGGCTGGCCAAGAACTCAGATTTTTGGTCAGCACTGCCATTCTTACTCGGGCCTTATCATGGACTCCTATGGGTCTACTCATTACTTTACCTGCTCCTGAGGTGGTATAACTCTGAGGGCTGGAAGAGGGCATTTCTGCCTTGGAAACAGGCTTTGGATACAGAGTAACTGCTCTGCCCTAGGCAATGCTAAACATGCCCTCAACTTGCCTCTCCTGAGCTGCTTAGGCTGCCCCAGTTAGGGCAGAGCAGGTCCACCTCTCTTAGGGCACCCTATCTTGCCTTGCTCTGCCCGAAGCCTCCTTCAGAGTAACTGGGCTGGAGCATCTTGCAGTTGCTCCAACCTAGTGTTAGATAGGGCAACCTAAGGGCTCTTATGTGGACAGATTAGTTGCTCTGGATTGGGCTGTGAGTTGATTGTAATAAAAGGTATTACTAGATTTTGGCTTTTTTCTATGGGTCAACATGATTACCTGATAGGGTTTTGATTTTTTTATACTATCTGCAAACATATACCAGTAGCTTAATAAAACGTGGTGTTATACTAGACTACATTAGCAAAGTTGTACTGAAAAGGAGACAACTTACTTGGAAGTTTTGTTTTGGCTTATGTAGTTCAGTTTCATTGTCTTCCCCTCTAGTACCTGATTCAGCTTCCTTTGAAACTGTTTCTGGGCTCTCCTCACCACCATTTTCATCTTTACTGTCCTCATGTGAAGGAGACACAAAACCATCAGGCTTCTCCCAGGTTGATACTGCACAAAAACAGACAAGTGCTATTGGATTCAAATGTAAATTGGCATTAGATGAATGTGAAGGAGTAACAAGATGGGCATCATTAACAAATACCATCAAAATAAAGGCATAAAGCAAGCAAGTTTAAACACATACATTAAATATTATATATAATTTCAAACTTCACTGTTGAACAGGCATGCTCAGATTCCAGTTCTATTTTTTAGGCCCAATGGGCAACACAGGCTTAAACTGCTATTGTTACAATGATCAGTAATGCTAAGTAACCATGTTAGGTTCATGTTGATAAATCCTTCTGTTGATACTTAGCCACATGGGGAAAGGTTAGAATGAATTGTGCATGTATGAGCCATAAACTATTTCCACAATCGCAACTTCTGGAAAATTGTAGCTTCCATCATGGAGATAGTACGCAGGTTTTTACAAACTGTCATAGATCAGGAAGAACCACCGTTTATGTGTATATAACCCTGATACAAAGCCCAAAATTCATAAAGCATGTGAAGAAAAAATTCTGAATTCTAAAACCAAAATATCCTAGACATTTTGGCATCAGCTAGAACATCTACAAGACAGAGGGAATGGAGAATCAGGTGAGCAGCAAGAAATGATAATAGACTAAAAACGCACCATTTGCTTTAATAAGATTCTAAAGTCTAGCAATACATTCTCCATTTTTCAAAAGGTTCACAACAAAGGAACAGTATAACTGGCACAGATTATATTCTGACAAAATATGTAATTTATATTTGTAAATATACATATACGTATCCATAAGCTTACAAAACAAAACAACAAATTCAAATTCAAAGCCAGAGGTTTGCATAGTAAATTATGCAAACTTTCCATTTCCTACAAAGGAATTTTTCAGCATAAGAAACAGTCTGAAGAAAGTTTTCTTACTTACCTCCCTTTTCTGAGTTGTAGTAATAGGTACGACCATCTTCAGTTGTTCCTTCTATCCACTGTGCTGCCTGATGATACACAGAAAAGCCAAAAGTTATTGAATGTAATAAAACTCACTGATTGACAGCCCAATCCTATGATTCCCATCTATGTATAGATGGGCAGTCCAATCCTATAGTTCCCAGTACCTAGAGGAACAGTGGCACCAAAATGGCTGCTGCTCTATCCTATGGATATGAGGACGTCAGTGGAGGTCTCCTCTTCCCTTGAGTAAGAGTGGAAGTTGTACAATGGGCCTCCTTTAATCTTCAGCTATTTTGTCAGCAAAGATGAGAGAAGCTCTGTGTTGGGCTTCTCAGGGTGCAATCATTACCAATTTAGGTGAGCACAACTCATCTGTCATAACTTTCCGTGGTGTGGGGGAGGGTGGTGGATGCTTATGCACTGGTCTATCCTTCCCAGGAAAGGGACAGAAGTGCCTTTTATGACACCCCGAGTCAAGCATAGGACTTATGCTTGCCAAACTAAGTGAGAATTGCAGCTTTAGACACCTAGCTTCAGTGCTGGACCTAAGCAGTGATATAAAAATCTGAAAATGTGATGCAGGTAAATTTGGAAAGCACTTGCTTATAGCATCATGAAACTTGACATACTGTCCTTTTTGCTTCCCAATTACTGCAAAAAAACTGTAACAATCACAAGTTGCAATAACAGGCAAGATGTCAACCTCCCTACTATCTTTCAAATCTAAAGTGTCATCAAATCTAATGTGCACCCCAATTTTTGAAGGCTTGAGATGTAAAAAATGTTAACTGGTGACTGTAATGTGCAACTGCAAAAACAGGCTCATATTATATGACAACAATGATATGACAATGGGATTATGTTATGATTTTTACCTTATTACACAACTTTATACAACAATGTATTTATGTTACTTTTTCACCAAAATAGTAAACTGTTAAACTAAATACTGACTTTTATTTATGATAAAAAATACCACATTTCACAGAATCATAGAAATCCTAGAGTTGGAAGGGACCCAGTAGGTCATCTATTTACTCAACGCTAATGCGCCATAATGTGCACCCTGGTTTTGGGGACTAAATTTGGCTGAAAAAAAGGTGAGCATTATATTTGAGTAAATAAGTAAACCAGCTGAAAGTACTGAACATAACTGGAGATGTAATATAACAGTGAGACAGACTCAAAACCCATGCTTATATATGTTATTACCGTTTTAGAATCTTGATGGTTATCCTGAAATCCTTGTGGTTTTTCCCACTGTGATTCTTGAATAAAAAACAAACAGGATATCAAGACTTAATCATGTTTACACTTGGGAAAAATATTTTCATATTATGAATGCTATATATAGTAAAAGCTTTTTAAACTGGCACTTTAAGTACTTGGGAGTCCAATCCTATCCATATCTACTCAGAAGTAAACCAACTGTAAACTGTAAACTCAGAAGTAAACGCCATTACAGTTAATGGGACATGCTCTCAGGAAAATACAACCTTAAAAACTTGGTTAACTGGCATATCTGTGTGAATGAGTGAGTTTTTGATTTTATATATAGAGTAAAACTTTGGACTGAGTGTAACTTAGACTGAGAGTGTTTTGCAAGACAAGCAAACATTTCTAATAAATTTTTATATTAAAATGTCAAAAAGTGGTGTCTCAATAAAAAATACTCCCGACCAAGGTATGACTGGTTTTAACACGCTGCCAGCACCTGCTCAACCTCTCCAGAGAGACCAGCCTATAGATGTTTACTCTGAAGTCAGCCTATTACAGTCAATGTAGGTGTGTAAGGGAGCAACGGAAAAGAGCCTGAGAGAACAAGCTTTGCATGTCTACTCTAAAGTAAGCCCTGCAATAATCAGTGGGGCTCACTCCTGTGCAAGGGGGGCAGATTACAGCCTGAGAGACTATGGGTAAAATCCAGAGCAGTTATGGGTCCACACAGTTACGTCACCCTCTAGTGTTATCATATGGAAAGTCACCTTAACTGCTCTGGAGCAAAGGGCTTAACTTGACTTTAGGATATGGGCCTAACTGCAGGTTAATTTGTTTTATTTTTCTTTTTATATGAATATTTTTGGTTGTGGAACGAACAGTCTGAGTTTCCATTATTTCTTTTGGGAAAATACAGTTTGATATACAAGAGTTTTGGATTATAAGCATGCTTCAGGAACAAATTATGCTTGTAAACAAAGGTACCACTGTGTATATATGAAAAATTATGGATAATATTAGGATGAAGTATGAAAAAACAGCCCATGACAAATTACTGCTTTATCTAAAGAGCTTCCATCGTGAAGCATATGTATTTCTTCTGTTAGATGTTAGAGAACAGTGAGGAGTTGGAAAAAGCTGCATCTAAAATCACATTACCCCTGCAACAGGTTTACCTCCTGATATAGTGTTGTAGTAATACATGTAGCCTTCTGGAGAAAATCCTTGAACCCATTCCTTTGTTTCATTTGATGATGATCTCATGGTGACTTTCTCTATAGTGACTTTTTCTTTTTTCCTCTTTTGTTTCTTTTCTTCTTGCTTTTGTTTCTTTTCTTCCTGCTTTTTTGGTGTTGTAGTCTCAGCTGCACATTCTAAAACACAAAGCACCAGATTTTTTTGAAATGATGGACCTCCTAAACCAAGGTACCACTGAAAGTGCATATTACATAGCACATTATTTGGGCATTTTAAGATAATACAGTAGTATTACCTATCTTAACGCCAAGTCTTTTCAAATCCTCTTGATAAGCCTTCATTGCAGCCTCCTCCATAGCTGCAAATTCCTTTGACATTTTTTCTTCTTCTTTTGCTTTTTCCAAACTTTTCTTTTTAATCTATAATTAAAAAAATAGTGAGCAAATGCCACTGCAGCTAGAAAACGTTTTTATGGGTAAATAAAGTTAGATTTGAATTACCTCACTAATTTTCTTAGCCACATTTTCCTTATGGTTCTTTCCTCTTTCATGAAATTCAATGCTCTTTAAAAGAAGAGAGAGAATTAAAGCACACAGAAAATATAAACCAACAGAAAACTATTTTATAATTGAACACACATGAGATAGATAACAAAATAGATTCATTTAAGGGTAAACACCCTACCACTGCAAGCAGTAAACAAATTAAGCAGGTTGATTGTTGCATCAGTGAAGTGTTCTGTGTTACAGGCTGCAATATAACACCCCCAAGAGTGACTTAGGTGTTTGTGCATCAGGCATCCACAAATTTAATTCACCATAGATGCCAGTGGACACTGGGATCACCAATTAAATGCCTTCAAAATGAAAATGCACCAAACTGCATTTCATACCTTCATGTGGGCAGACCCACACTTCTGGGCCACAGAGGTGTCTTATTTTTCCCAATGTAACCCTAAAATGCACTGCAATGTCATTTTGACATTTTTTAAAAAGGCATTTAAATGGCAGCCGTAATACCTTGATATTGAAATATCTTGATATTGTATAAAAAACCCAAACATAGTGGGAACAGAAGTTCCATTTTCCTAATAATTTGAAATATTATTTTAACACCTAAAATGGTATACAGTAATAGCAATGATAGATAACACTATAAGCCTGACCATCCAAGCACAGTTTCTGTGGTGATGCTACACCAACATTCTCCCCAAAGAATATCATAAATAAGATGAACCCCCAACATATTTCCCAAGGAAGGAAATATATAGGTGACTGCAAAAGAACATTGTGGACTGAGCTGTACTAGTGAATACAGATTAACAATCTGGAAATTTATTTTACTAGTGGCTGCTCTCTTCAGTTTCCAAGTATAGGTAAATAAGATTTCTTATCACTAGAGATGTTTGTTTCTAGTAAGGTAGGATTGCAGCCTAAGCCTTATTGAACAGAATGGGCTTGCTTCTGAGTAAATAACACTGTATTCAAACACCTGTACTTGTCAGATTGATAGGTACGTATAACAAATGATTACGTGCAAAGTCAACATGTCAATTAATTGCCTCTATTCAAGAAATATCTTGCTATATTTATATGGTCATGGAAGAGCTGAAGGGGGCTGATAAAAGGAACTTTTGAAACTAGCACTAGTACCCATTACACAGCTTCCAGGCAACAATATATCTAGATAGCATGTCTGATGCACAATCCTAACCATGTATACTCAAAAGTAAACCCCACTGAGTTCAATGGGTCTTACTCCCAGGAAAGTGTCTTTAGGATTGCAGCTTGAGTTTACTAGAACTCTGCCACTGTTCTGGTACCAAAGGCAAAGAGCAATGAGGCCATGCAGTGGATCAAACATGCATACAGTATTATACACTCTGCCTATCTCTAAACAACAAGACTGACATAGATGACCATTCCTTTCCAAGGCTGTATTGAACTACTGATTAAAGTTAATTTAAAACTATGTAATTCAAATTCTTGAACATCACATTCACTTCAGAGCACAGTAGACAAATTGTCATACAGGCTTGTTGTCTGCTATCCAACACTTGCAGTAATCACAGAATTTCTTGGGTTGTGATTTCCAGTAGTCGGCCCTAGAAAAGAAAAATTGGAAACATCACGTCTACATATTTTAAATGCAGTTTTACAAGAGCCAGCAATTCAAACTAGAATACAGCTTCTCACAGTTTTTTGTTTCCAGTGATATGGGTTTCTTTTCCACAACTAATTTCACTAAATATAATTTCACTTGTTTTATACAAAAGAGATGAGGTTGAGAATGTGACAGAATATATCTTGAAGAATAAATAAATTTTAAGGTTTGGTTGTAATACATGGCCTTGTATGTTTGGTTGTGATACATGTAATACATGTAATACATGGCCTTGTAAATAACAATACAACTCATTTATCCCCACAAATATTCCAAGGCTGAAAAACGTCATATTCGCAGCTGTAACAGGTGCCAACGTGGTTTCTTGATTCTAATTTCCCCAACTTCTATTTACTCTGTTTACTGAATATTTTCTTGAAAGCATGAAGTAAATGCATGAAGTTGATGAAAGCAAGAAGTACTTTCAGACTAACGTATAGGAAGAGCACCCCTTATTTGGTCTGGACTATTCCAACATCTGGATATTTTTCCTCTAGGAGGATTGTCGAGGAGGACTTCCTGCTGCAGGCTAGATGACTAGTTGGACTAGATGACCTACTAGGTACCTTCCAACTCTAGGATTCTATGATGAAGACTTGATGAAGACTTGATGAATTGCTGCAGTGTGAACAGTAGAAGGTCTTACATTCATTCTCATTCACACTGCAGGTACAGGATCTAAGTTCTGTTCTATACTCTGGTGTTGTACAGACATTGCAAAATATCAAACAGGCCAGCAGACAACCATATGAGGAACAGTGAAAAGAGCAAGAGAAAGCATTTCTTATTACAGTAAATTTATACAAGTATTCTAAAATGCTTCCCAAGTAGTCTGGATAAGAGATATTTAACCTAAGCTATACTTTCATGTTCATCAAACTTAAATTTTCTTGTTCTGTAGCCACTGTGATATATAGAGAAGCAACACTCAGAGTGTCCCTAGTACTTAAGCCTAATAATCCTAAATTTGATTATTCAGATTTATTCAAATCCCACATAGAGCACAATCCTAACCCTGTCTACTCAAAAATAAGCCCCGTTGTGTTCAGTGGGTCTAACTCCTAGGAAAGTGTCTTTAGGATTGCAGCCTTAACTCTGAGGAGATATGGATAGGATGGGACTTGGAGGCAGCAACCCTATCAACACTGACCTGGGAGTAAGCCCTATTGACTACAATGGGACTTACCTCTGAGTAGATATGGATAGGACTGGGCTTAGAGGCTGCATCCTAGCCACATTCACCTGGGAGTAAGCCCCATTACCTTACCTCTTACCTCTGAGTAATTATGTATAGGATTGGGTTGTGAAGTTGCAGTCTCTCCACACTTACCTTGGAGTAAGCCCCATTGGGAGTATGACATGCATAGGTTTGGGCTCACAGGCTACAATCCTACTCACACTTACCAGAGAGTAAGTTCCATTGACTACAATAGGAGTTACTTCTGAGTAGATATGGTTAGGATGGGTTTTTTGAGGCTGCCATCCTATACACACTTACCTGGGAGTAAGCCTCATTGACCACCATGGCACTTACTTCTGAGTAGACAGATATAAGCTTGGGGTGGAGATTCTTAGACAGGATCAGCAACCTCACAACAGAGCTGCTCCAAGGGTAGGGAGAGACCACTGACCGCTGGGGGGGGTCAACGACTCCCTCCCCCTGCCCTGCGCGCGCACCCTCTAAACCAGTCCCCCCTCTACTTACATGTTGACGCTCCCGCCGCCACCTTCCGAGGAACCAGCAGGACTCCGAAAGGGGCGGAGTTAAAGAGGTAGAATCCTCAGGAGAGGGCGGGCGCTACGGGAGCCGAGGAGGCTCAATATACTTCCAACGCTTGCGTTTTTTTCTCCTCGAGCCGCTCGAGAGGAGGGGGAGGGAGTGACTGACGGAGTGAGCCTGAGCGCACTACAGCGGGAAAAGAAGCAGCATTCGGTGAGTGAAGTTGGTGGCGCGTGACGTTAAAACAACTTCTTTACTTCGACCGCTCAACCGACGTCGAACGCCAGGTGGTCGCGGGTTCGAGGCTCGCCTCGGGGAGGAGAGAAGCGTATGTTGGAAGGGTGGGTCTGACTTCTGCTGCCCAGGGAGAGGAGAGGACGGGAGGGGCAGGGTTCCAGAGACTCCCAGCTGAGCGGCTGCACGGCTCCTCCAGCCCTCGCAGTGGGGATGACTCTCCCCTCCTCCTGTGACCCCCCTGCTATTCAGGCTGTCAGCCCCACCCTACTGCTCCTGCCCCACGGTTGGGAGTCAACGGCTTCTCCCCCTCCTCCCCCCCCCCCAGTTGAGGCGGTGGTGTAGCTAGAGGCGGTGGTGTAGCTAGAGGGGGGCGGAGGAGTCAAGTCTTGGAGGGAGCCTTCTCCAGGCATGTCAGGGGTTTCTCTTTCAGCCTGGCCTCCCTGGCAGGGCTGTTGTGAGGAGAGCAGGGGGAGGAAGGCTTTGGCCCAGTTGCCCACTCTCAGCCTGGCCTCCCTGGCAGGGCTGTTGTGAGGAGAGCAGGGGGAGGAAGGCTTTGGCCCAGTCGCCCACTCTCAGCCTGGCCTCCCTGGCAGGGCTGTTGTGAGGAGAGCAGGGGGAGGAAGGCTTTGGCCCAGTTGCCCACTCTCAGCCTGGCCTCCCTGGCAGGGCTGTTGTGAGGAGAGGAGGGGGAGGAAGGCTTTGGCCCAGTCGCCCACTCTCAGCCTGGCCTCCCTGGCAGGGCTGTTGTGAGGAGAGCAAGGGGGGCGGATATACCTCGAGGAGGCTCCCTCCAGGTTGGACCCCTCTCACCTCCTAGCTATGCCACAGGTTGGCCCCCTTCTGATTACCACAGCCACTCTACAGTGTGATGAGCACTGGTGCCCCATTCTGTTCCCCCCTATCATGCTGACCAGAACTGTGGCCTGCCTGGTCAGGGATGGGAAGGTTAGTGTGGCTGGATGGGGTTCCATCAGGTTGTCGACAAGACAGGGTGGCATGTTGTGCTTCCTCTCTTTCTTTCTCTCTGTCTCTCTCTTTAAGAGGTAGGATGGTGTAGTGGTGAGAAGCCCCCCATTAGCAAGACTTTGGGTCAGTCACTCACTCTTAGCCTCAACTACTTCACAGGGTTGTTGTTGTGAGGAAAGCAGAAAGGGAGGAACCAAAGCTTTGTCCACCATCTTGGGTGTTGGTGTGGGCATGGACAAGGTGGAGTATAAATCCTTTAACTAAAATTAAAAAATATCTTTTCCATCATTGGAAAACCAGCACAACAAGGAAGAGTTTGTGTGTGTTCATATTTTTTATACTGACTTTTTCCCCAGGAGCTCATGGTGATGTACACAATTGCATCCTTTTCTTTGTCCTCACAACAACCCTGTGGGGTATGTGAAGCTATAAGAATGTGAGTGACCCAGGGTTGCCCAGGAAATTTCATGGCCCACTGGGGATTTCAAGTCCAGTTCCTGAACCACTACACCAGTGATTCTCATCCACTATGCCATGCCGGGAGTTGGGGGAGAGTCTTTTATTAGTATGGCAAATAGGGGATTTGAGCCCTCGTCTGGCAGCATGGTTTGCCTTTTCAGTTGTCAAAACTCTGATGGTGTACCTTAATGACTAAACAATAACAACAACCTTGACAATTTTAGTATCTTGGCAGTGTGCCCTGAGATGAAAAAATGTTGGCAACCACTGCACTACTCTGGCTCTCGCCCACATCCTTTCTGTAGAAGCTTTCTGGCTGTGAAGGGGAGCATTCAAAAGCTACCCAAAATCTGACCAGTGATAGGATGGACCCTTGTCTGCCCCCTAATTCTGGAAATAGGTATAAGCTTTCTTTCACCAGAAGATAGCGACACTAACAGCATACTGAGGCTTGTCTTGAAACAAATACTTAGGGGGTACCCTACAAGGCCGTTTGTTTTGGCATGAGAAAGAAGGGGTCTAAATTCCTTTTTAAATAAATGAATCTGTGGGGACTTTTGTGCAACTGTGTTGGGGTATATCTGCCATAATAATAAATATTTTTTTAAAATATCCAGAAACTTGTTTTGGATAGATCTTTAGTTGGTGAGAACTGATTTGAGATTGAAGAAAGGTGGATTTAGAATTCTGTGCTTTCCTTATAATTTTGCTCTTATTACGTATGTTTTGTTTTAATTTCTGTTTTTTCCCTTTCCCCTAATATTTTTGCTTTATTTCTTTTATTGATAAAAAATTAATAAAATTAAAAAAGATAAAGACAGAAAGAGATGCTGAACCCTTTTATATGTGGTTGCTTCCATCACTTCGCAGCTCTGGTGTGGAAACCTATAAATGGAAACAGGAATAAGTGGTTGGAGCAGCTGATTGAGGAGCAGTACCTCCTCTGGCCTGATTAGCATTTCCCTCCTGTGTGTTCTTTCATTGTTAAAGCAAGATCACTTACCCCTGCTTGGATGCAGGGTGGCAGTGTTGGAAATGCATGGAAAGACATGCTGATCTCCAACATCACATCTAGTTTAGTGCTTACTGAGGTGGTAAACCTTTCTGTGGGCTGTACTGTTTCAAAGTTCAGGTGTGGACTCAAGCAGTGGATTGCTCCTCCATTGCAAAACTTTCCTCCGCACTGCAAATCAATGTATTGGGAAAATACATTGCTTTGTTTTCTGAGGATGCAGTGATGCACCCTTATTTCTCCTACAAAAGCAGCTGCTGCTTCCCCAATGCTAATGGGAATCAATTTGGCTGGACCAGTTTGTTTAATCCTCCTGATGATTATCTTGCTACATCTCATTGTGGCCCCAGCTTCTTTTTGCATATCATCAATCTATTGTAGTGCAAACAATATTGTATATGTATTGTAGTGAAGTCTTGCTGAACTACTTCAACATGAACTTTCATAGCAAAAATCTACTTCATCTGCATGGAGTGGATAGTGGAGCTGATGTATTTTAATTTTAGTATGTACAATAGAATTGCTATAACTATTAAGAAACATGTTGTCTAGAATTTGTGTATTTACTGAAACTCATGGTGGTGACTGGGGAGCATTTGCATTGCCCAAGGGTTTTGCTTTGCCTCAAAGATCCAGTAAAAGGGGCTGTGCTTGATTCTGATTAGGAGTTGATACCTGCTCTGCTCCTGTAGGCACTCTGTTATATATTTCTTAATTTCTTGCATTTTTAAGCAAATCTGATAGCTTTTGTACTGCTGTGTACCATTTACACAATATATGATGTTTTCAAACTGCTTCGCCTACACAATTTAAATTTTCTTAGAATAGCCATGTATGTACGGTACCTTTATACCTTACCTTGTACTCTTCACCATTACAGTGAATCAGCTAGAAAGAAATGTGACAAGCGAAATCACCACATAAGTTAAAGTGTGACTTATGCAATTTTTAAAGTACTGTGTAATGGTTATTTTAGTATTTCCAGTATGATCACTATTTTTTAAAAACGTAATTGTTAAAGGTGTGCTCGGATAATGCTGTCCCTCCTTATCCTTTTCTTATCCCTCCTAAGTAATTGTTTGAGTTACCTTAAAAATCCCTCTTTCTTGTTTTGGTTACTGTTTTCCACTGCAAAATCCTAATCAGGTTCTGAGAAACACAATATTATATTTTCAACAGCCAGCAGATTTTGTATGATTCTTCTGCTCAGTTCTTAAACTGGGCTGTTGTCCCTTCATATACACAAGCCTATCTTTGTTGCCCTAGGTCTTTTCCATCTATTGTCTTTAATCAAGTTTGCTCCCTTCTCTACCGACTCACCCTTTATTCTCCCCAGATAAGACTGATAGGTGTTTATATTTAGGATTCTGGATTCCAGTGTATAAGGTGGGCCCTAATATGTTTCCTTCCATTAAATCTTCAATTTCTTCAGAAACTTGATGTAAAATTTACCAGAAGTTGCACCTTTTACTGCTTTAACACAGTATCTTATTCCTCCCAGATTAATCTCTCCCAGTACATTCTTGATATTTAAAGATGTTGTTGCTCAGCCTGCATGCTCTTTTTTTCTCTGCCTGCTCACTTTCTCCTCCTCCTTCTCCTCATCCTCCTCGCTGTGTTATTGGTTTTAGCCAAGGCTTTTTTTCTGAGGGTACTCGTACTCAGTAGTGGCACCTTTTTGAATCTGCCCCCACAGCAGCTAATTAATCATTAGTCATAGGGGGAGATCATTAGTCATACTGGCACTTCCCGCCCCCCCTGAAAAAGCATAGTTTTGGCACTGTTGTCATCATTGAATTGCATTTGTAAGAACAGTAACCCTGATCCCTGTTTACTTATCTCTGAGTTGGGCTCTAGTGCCATCACCATCACTATTTACAGTGATGGCCACAGAAGGAATGATGGGCCATTCACCACTATTGGGAGGGAGGAGGCAGAGGCACTAGATGTAAAAATTACAATGGTGGCAGAAGCAGTGGATTAATAAGAAGGGGATGAGAATGGCCTGCTTTCTCTGCCCTTTGGTGGTGCTGCTGCCTCTCCTTTAGTAGCTAGTAGAGGGGATTACCAACTTGTTCCTTCAGCCATTTACCTTGTTCCTTGCCACCACCTCCAACATCTGATGAACGCAGGGTGACCAGATGACCGGAAAAACCCGGATTTGTCCAGATTTTTAGCCTCCTCTCTGGGTGTCCTACATTTTGGCATCATTGTCCTGCATTTTGGCTTCATTTTGAAACTTTGTGATAGTGCATAGTACCCCATCATGCCATATGTCATTGGATTCATATTGAAGAGCAGAATCCAATGCAAAAATCAGTTTTGAGATAGCTCCTTCCTATCAAAGGTTATGGTCCAAAAACTGAAAAACAAAAACAAAAAAATACATTTTTTGGCAATTTTTTTCAGTGGGTAGGAATTTTGGCCTGGGATTAGGAATTTTGGCCTTGGGATTCAGGAATTTTGGGTTTTGCATCTGGTCACCCTGTGATGAAGGGAATTCTAGGAGACCATCATTCTATCTGTGGCCATTGGTTGTGGTGGCACTTGAGGAGATGGGTAAATGAAGTGGGGAAGGGTTAGGGCCATCTAAAGGAGGTTGGGGAGACTTAAAGCACAATCCTAACCATGTCTACTCAAAAGTAAGCCCCATTGTGTTCAATGGGTCTTACTCGCAGGAAAGTGTCTTTAGGATTGCAGCCTTAGTCCCTTTTCCCAAATTCATCCTGTCTTCAGCTAATCTATACTGTATATATAAAAGAAGACTCACTCACTCACTCACTCACTCATCAATGGCCAGCCAAAGCTGCTGGATCTAGAAGCGTGAAATTTGGGGTGGGTGTTCTTCCATGATGGAGGCACCCTCTAAGAAATGATTTTTGGAAATTCCAACCGGAAGGGGGTGAAAAGGGGTGCAGTGCATTTTCCTCCCTATACTTTACATTGAAGAGTCCCTGACTGAGGGACACTCTGCCCCAACCCCTGGACCTAGAAGTGAAATTCAGGGAGGGTGTTTCTTCTCTGACATCAACACCCACCAAGAACTGAGGTTGAGAAATTTAACCCTAAAGGGGTGCATCATGTTTTTGTCCTATACTTAACATTGAAGATTGATTAACATCCAGCAATCTGGTGCCTGATGCATTGGGAAGGAGGCTGCACTGCTGGGGAAGTTGCGCATTGGGAGATTGGTGTGCATGCTTAATCCTTCTTGTCCTCATGTTAGTGCTGTATAGGCACAGAAGTGTCCCCATTAACTTCTATTTACATTATTTCTTTTGGAGGAAATTTCCCCTTTTAGAAATCATTTCAACATAAGCTCAAGCTTTTTAGGCCCTCACCCTGACTTATAAAGAAGATTCCATACTTTACAGATTAGAAAAGGTGCCAGCATGGTTTATGACCAAATTTAAGGAATTTATATTAGGCAAGAAAGTAGAAATCTCTCTTAAAATGCCTTTGGCTAAAAAAAAATTTACATTTGCAATAAGAGATGAAAAATGGCCTATTAAGGGGCTGAGAAATAGCCTATGCAGTGCTGATTTAAAAAAAAGAAATCCTGTGTAGATGGTGAGCTTGTTGTATGTTTTTGGCAAATTGGTAGAAAGCAAAGGCCACATTCAGGTCAAGCAAAGGCCAGGGCCACAGCCTGGCAACAGACACCTAGACATTCAGGAGTAGCCATAAATCCAGGCGTACCCTCCCCTCTTTCTGCATTGTGGTTTTCTGCACCAGAAGACTTTTGTCTTGTTTGAATTTCATTCAGAAAGGAAAGAGGAAAATGTATTCTGGTATTGGAGTGGTGTAGTAAGCATAAAATCTTCATAATTCGGCTGTTCCTATTTGGATCTGTTTCTGTGTCATTGACTCTTTAGTCATTGAGTTGGCTCAAAAGCCATTTTTAAAAAGTACGTATACTTTTTCATTCAAAGTTAAAACTTAGAGTGTGCATTTTGTTTTTCTTCATGTCCTCACTGCTCTATGTTTAAATTATTGATTTTCTCCTCTTTCCTGATTTTGATTGGTATGTTTATTAGCACTGTTAATAGAGTCTAATGGAAATTTTTATAGTTAGTCATTAAATACACAGTGACGCTACTTGTTAGAAGAAAGGGGTGGTTGCCTCAACATGCATATTGGGAATGGATCCAGAGAGTTATCTTAAACCTGCTATCTATGAAAGCAGATTGAAACTGATAATCTGTTGAGCTTCAGACTTGATAAAGCACTTTTGCATTCTCTAAAATGTGTTTTGACAGTATCATAGTTGCAATTCTGCCTCTGACTATTTTTAGTACAAGAAGACATGGTTAAGTGGGTAATGATAAGCCTCCACCCTAATATTTTTACCCCCTCTAAAAAGAATATAAGGTTATTTGTGGATAAGCAATCCAAAAATGTTGGAATTTTGGATATGTCTTTGAAAGTAGCTTTTAGTACCGATGAGCAGTTGGAATTTAACAAACTAGAAATCTTTAATATTTTAAAGTTTAATATTTTAATATTTAATAATATTAAAATTTAGTATTTTAGAAGACCTATTTTTTGGTTCATGTAAAAAGAGCACAGTTCTGAACAGTGGTGTAGCAGATGAAAGCGTATTCCAGTGCTGAGTGCAAAATGATGCTCCAGAAGTGATCTTATTTCTGGAAGTGATGTTGTACTCAGACTTTTAAAACTTCATAGAATCTAAATATTCCACTGCAGTTTGTTTCATTGCATTCAGTGTTAAATTACCTTTCAAATGATACATAACATAAAAAGTATGTTATAAAAAGTATGAAGGTTTTCACAGTTTTTGCCACTAGTATCAAGCTTGTTGTTTGCCACGTTTGTTGCCCCCTAAAAGCTGGTTGCCTAATGCAGTTGCTACCCTCTGCATCCCCTTAGCTACACTGCTGGTTTTAAGAAATCCTATAGGAAAAAAAATATATTAATCAGTACAACTTTCTTTAAGGGAACTTTCAGGCATGTTGCCACTATCATTTTAAGCTGCAATCCTAAAACCCAGTTAGGCCAGCATATTTCCTGTGCTGGCCTGGGGGTATTGCAAAAGTGCCGCAAGGTACTTCTCTGCCATGCTTGGTGTGGCTAGGCCAGTGCACAGACCTGCTCCGTCCTCCTCATACCACCACAGGAATAGGAGAGAGGTAAGTTGCACTGGCCTAAATTGGTTATGATTGTGCCCAAAGTGTCTCCTCTCCTGGGTCCTCATTGGGGCTTAGAATTAAGACATTAAGAAATGTGACTGGAGCACCAGCTGTGGTAAGAAAGTGTAGGACCATAAGTTAGCACCTTCCTACATTGACTGTTAAAATAAGATACTTTATATGAATGAGCGGACCTAGGAATGAAAGTCCTTTTGTGGCATTTAGTTTACCCTATGTTCCTTAACTATATCAGAGGGTCTCAGACCGGTGTCTCATGATGCCGCAGTCAGGGGTGCACTGTTTTTGCTCCTTTCATGGGTGGGTAGAGTGGAATCCAAGGCCATCAAGGGTGTTGGGCTTCATGCTACTTGCCACCACCACCACCACCAGCCTCTTAGAGGTTTTGCAATTGTGAAACCAGAAGTCATTTGCAATCTATATTTTTACATATTCTGAGGCTTTCACAGGGCTCCCTGCACATAGGATGCTGCTGCTGATGGTAAGTAGCATGAGAACTCTGTTGCCCCTGAGAATTGTTTTGCTACATTTCCCTCTCTCCTCAAAGACTTACTGTGGCTTCTGAACTCCTGAAGAATGTGTAAACTTTGTTGAACTTTACATTTTATGAATGAACCAAAGAGTACTTTACTTCATTTGTATTGAAATTCAGTTTTACAAATTATAAATTACTTTTTATTACATGAACAGGTGAAGTTTGCATTAGCACACTAAAATTTAATTTGAGTAGCTTATTTACTAGTCAAGGTTGTACTAAAATGGTTGAAGGATTCCCTCTAGTGTAACCTCTGCCACTAATTAAAATTTGCTTACAATTTTTACAGGTTTTTTTATTATAAAAGAGCAGGTAGTTACCTTCCAAGATTGTGAACTTTCTTTTCCAAGAACTGAACCTATCATAAAGTTGTTGTAAATTTGTCTCATGTGGTTTGTGAAAAGTTCACTCTTGTGTGATTCATCTTTACTAACTGATTTGGATCTGAAAACACAGCAGCCAAGGAATCATCAGAGTGCAGAAGGTCTGGCAACAGAGAGTGTTTGTCTTTTCTTCTATATATATAAAACAGAAAAGTCACTCACTGACTCACTGACTCCTCACCGCCCTGCCAAAACCGCTGGGCCTAGAAGTATGAAGTTTGGGGAGGGTGTTCTTTCCGTGACGGAGGGGTGCACTAAGAACTGGTTTTCGGAAATTCCAACAGGAAGGGCATGAAAAGGGGCACAACACATTTTCCTCCCTATAATTTGCATTGAAGAATTGATGACTCATCAACATTCCACCCCAACCCCCTGGACCTAGAACCATGAAATTTAGGGAGGGAAGTCCTTCTGTCACATGAACACCCACCAAGAACCCATGTGGAGAAATTTAACCCTTAAGGGGTTGGAAAGGGGTGCAACATGTTTCTGTCCTATACTTAACATAGAAGACTGACCAACATCCAGCCAATTTGGTGCTCGGTGGCTGGTGCACTGGGGGGATGTTGTTTGGAGGAAGAGGTTGCACATGGGTGTGTGTGGATGCGCATTGGGGAAAGTTGCACACGGGGAATGATGCTCATGGGGTGTTGATTCGCTGTGGGGGATGGCATATAGGGAAATGTTACTCCCGCACCGTGGGTATGCTTTTCGCTAGTATATTCATAAACTGCATTCATGAATATATAATCCAAATTTTCTTTATAAAATAATTATATATTATGTAATATATTATAACAATATAATATAGCAGCTTATAGGGAAAGCAGCTTAATAGGGAAAATTATGCAGGTCTACTCAGAAGTAAGTCCCAGTATAGTCAATGGGACTTACTCCCAGGAAAGTGTGGAGAGGACTGCAGCCTTAGAGCCCCATCCTATGCAGGTCTACTCAGAAGTCAGTCCCAGTGTAGTCAATGGGACTTACTCCCAGGAAAGTGTGGAGAGGACTGCAGCCTCAGAGCCCCATCCTATGCAGGTCTACTCTGAAGTAAGTAATTTTATTTTTATTTTTTTATTTTTAAATTAGAAATGGCCCCGGCCTCGGCCCCGGCCCCGGCCCCTTCCGGAGAACTGGTTCTTGGGCCAGGCTGGGCCCACCACTGCCCCATGTGATAAAAAATATGTGCAGTCATGGTATGTGCAGATCAGGGTTTGTTGCGCATGGGAGGGATGTTACCATTCAGGGTTCATTGCGCATGGGGGGGATGTTACCCATTCAGGGTTTGTTGAACATGGGGGGATGGTGCGCATGGAAGGGATGATGTTCAGTGGGGGGATGGCACAGGGGGTATTTTACTCCTGCAACGTGGGTATGTTTTGCTAGTACTGTAGAACTATTTGTAATAACAGCTGGTTTGTAATTATAGCCTCATTAAGTATGTATAGATTATAGAGTATAGAGTAAGTATAGAGTATATATTAACTCCTATTTTGAGCCAGCTGCTCTAAACAACCTTCAGTTTCTTTTTCAGGCTGAGTCAATGCTTCCTTTACTGTTTCAGATATTCAGTAACCATTGCAAGCGGCATTGTAAAATTAAGATAACTGTATGATGCTTCATATGTTAATGCAGTTCCTCAGGGGGTTTTTCACCTTATTTATTATTTCATCTTCTACCTGTTGACCAAATTGGTTCCAAAAGTATCGTACACAAAAAAAATCTAGTTCACACCAATTCAACAACAACAAAAAATAAAACAGTCACAACAACAAGAAAAAGAGTGCAACAATAGAGGAACTGCTTACTTTGTGGCTTTATTTCACACTGGTGTGATGACATTTATGTTGGCAGAGGTGAGGGAATTAAGCAATCCTACATACAGCAAAACTGATGTTAGTTAAGCTTTACTTGAACAAAGAGAGACCATGGCAGCTGTTAACAAATGCAAAACACAAGAAAACAAAGAGAGGCAAGTCTAATATAGGGACCCCATAAGGCTTTAAATGAGGAAAAAACTGCTAAAGGACAACCTTTGCACACTTACTTGACTGTGTACACTAAGTGGCTAAGATCACATAGTGTTGCTCTTCCTTTAATTTGGAATGTGTATTCTTGTGGTCAAGACCAGTTGAATCGGCTCCCTTGCTTTTCAGTAAGATGGTTGCGTGAGCACAACTTGTGCAATTGGCCACAGACCTGTAGTGCTTCAGTGATATTGGGGCAGTGTAAGTTGAAGCAATCAGAAAGCACTGTTGAAACGTGAAAGGCCATCTTTTGTTTCAGATGTGTTGATGAGATTGGTCTGAATGCGTTGTTGTGCATTGAACTGTGGATATGAGAAGTGTGGCAAAACACCAATAGTGGTCTAAAATATTGTTTTGATATTTTATGTGTTTAGAGTTACTTCAAAAAGTTGCTGATATTGAAGGTTTAAAATCTATAACATTATGCACCAAGAAAAGCTGAATGCTACTACGTGTAGACATCCCCTACAATCCGGAGTAACTATGGGAGCATGTAAGAGACATTAACGTTGACGTAGTTATGGTACCAGCTAGTGAAAACCTATGGGAAATTCATATTGCAATCCAGAGTAAATTGTTCTTACGTCGGAGCAAGGACTCCCCATAGTTGTGCCTCCACCAGCCTATACTTACTCCCCATAGTTACTCTGGATTACATCCGTCATGTATATTGAACAAGCTGCTTGACTTCTCTTGTTCTGCATAACTTATTTTGCTAGTTGTGGGGAGGCACAAGAAGCTATTTGGGGCCCAGGAAATAATCACTGCAGCTGAGTACAAAAATTTATTTAGCAATCTTTCCGGCTAAATTCTTGAGTTGTTTGCAGGCATACCATAAACACTTTTGGCGTGTACTGTATATTCTTTTATCTATAATGGCTAGACACCTGCTTAATTTATCTCTGAAAGCTGACATTCTCAGAAAGTAGAAAGTACTACTTTCTGTATTTTTCTGTGTATTTACACATCACTCTTCAAATATTTCATCCTGGGAAGGATGTGATTAATTGATATTAACAGTTCTGCTATAGGAACTAAATCTTACATCTGTCTTACATTTTATGTAGTCAGAATTGTAGAACAATTGTGTTCTTCTGAAAAACGGTATGCCTTGTAATAATTTAAGAAATGATAATTGCTAATTTAAGAATCTGTGGCTTAAAGCGAGGATTATAATAATCTGCATATTAAATTGATACATTATTGCAAAGCTGTACAACAGAAAGAGCTGAAAGCCGTGATCTGGAGAAGTTACAGGGATTTTTCAGAATTTATGTGGAGTGAAAAAGACCTCCAAGATGAACTACAACTTAGTTGGTGCATGTAAAAATCAGGAGTCTGCCTGGGTGTATGCGTACATATCTGAAACCAAGGAAAAGTACTGTAGATATGTGGAATTATCATTACTGTTTTCTCCGCTTGAAAACATCTGCAAGAACCATAGCTTTTATATGTTCTTAGAATATGTGCTGCTCATTAACCAATGACAAGGTTATTGAAGGGAGATGTGCAAATAATTGGCACAGAATAATTATTTCTGCAAGGCTGTAGAAATATTTCAGTGACTGGAGTCACTCAAGTTGCTAAGCTTGCTCTCTGAAGTTTTTGTGTCTTCTATCATAGACAAACTCTGAATCAGTTATACATGCTCATGCATGTATTTCCTTGTTCATTCTATGGGTCTGATCATCTGCATATCTGGGTGTGTCAGTGGTAACCCAGATCCTCTAATTTTTTGTCATATACTTAAATGAATCCATTCAGCCATTGCTTCTCCTTGAGCTAGCTTACGGGCGCAAGAGATTGTGCAAAACATTCAATACAACTTCTTATCCTGGGCTTTTGTATACAGCGGTACCTCGCATAACAAGTGCCCCACATAACAAGTGATTCACATAACAAGCACAAATTCCCATTGGGAGTGTGCTCCTCTTAATAAGCCCGCTTCACTTAACAAGCCTCAGGCAACCTGAAAGTGATCTGGCCAGGTCATCTGGGGACGTGAAAGGCAGGCGCACAGAGAAACAGGAAGCGTTGCTTCCTAATGGGCACTTCACTAGGCAGCCCTGATGCTCTGCATGGAGCCTGTTTTAAAGGGCTGCCAGCCAGTGTGCTGCTGCTTGTAACTGCCCCGCCCCTAACTGCACCCAAGTGCCTCCACCAGCCTCCAGCAGCAGCCCTGGTAAGCCCCCTATCCTTCATGCAGCCTCCTAACCATGTCTACCCAGAAGTAAGCCCCATTGTTAAATGGGTCCTACTCTACTACTAAAGAAAGTGTCTTTAGGATTTCAGCCTAAGTAGACTTCATAGGATCATGCACATTAAATGCATGTTTTGAATTCAATTACAGTGTTTTGTCATCATTTTTAGATCCAGTTAATATTTTTATATGTATTTTTTTGGGGTTCTAGAACCAATTGTTGAGTTTCCATTATTTCTTATGAGAAAATCTGCTTTGCATAAAGAGCATTTCACATAACAAGCATACTTCTGGAACAAATTAAACTTGTAATGTGAGGCACCACTGTACTTTGCATAAAAAGATTATAGTAACCAGAAAACGTCTATACTAATTATTGCCAATCCTGTGAGTTGACCCTGTATGATGAGTTTTTAAAACTCATATAAATTTATGATGGTGAAAGAATTCTTCAGATTGCATGTTCAAAGCATGTGTGTTATTTCTGAATACAAGAATTTGCCTTACAGCACAACCCTATGCATTTCTACTCGGAAGTAATTCCCATTGGGTTTTATGGGGCTTACTCCCAGGAAAATGTGTAGGATTGCAGCCCTCCTCTAGGTCAGTGTTGTCTACAGTACTGTACGTTAATTGGCAGCAGCTTTGTGTAAGGGAGGTTGCTGGTGCTTCAACTCTCTCATGCACACCTAACCTTTACAAAAATATACAAAGGCTGGCTTGGAAACTCTGTGATCTACACTGTGATTTGTAGACTTTGAGGGAGATGCGAGGATAGAGGTGCTGCCAGTAGAAGGTGTGGAAAGGGAAGGAGGAACTAAGGACCTTGTCTCTTGGAGGTCATATGCCATTTGCAGAGAAAGTACTACAGGAGAAGGATCAGAAGAGGTCCAACAGGACCAAATGTAAACCTGGAAACATGAGGGAATTCATTGATGAATAGGAAAGGGAAGAGTTGAACTTCTACTGAGAAACTAAGTGGTGATGCAGCTCTTGATAAAGAAGTGTCAACTCAATGAAAGTGTTTAAGTCTACAGTTTTGTATATGCTTTGCCACTGAACATAATTTGACTTCTTAGCAAAAATATGTAGGACTAAACTGTCAATAAATAAATGAGAAGTTCGTTTGTGGAGATGTCTAGGCAGAATTATTGTTATGAAGTTTATGTAGAGCTGGTATATCAACCTAATTTAATAAAGCAGGCTGAATTTTATTCATAATGCCTGATGAGGGCCAGAAGTGAGTTGTTAATCAGGATGTGACCACTATATTGATAATGGCTAGAAATAAGCCCCTCCCCCTCATACTTTGACACTTGTTAGTTGCAAATGACAGGAAAAAATACACAAATCTTAATTATATTTTCAAGATATGGGAGAGGCTAATTACCACTTGGCTTGCCCTTTTAGTAGTGATACCTCCTAGCTTGGCTGTAACAATGTCTGTTCCTTGGGTCTTGCCATTTTTAGTTTCATGACTTGTTATCTTTTTAGGCATAAAACATTTCCACTAATATTTTTCTATAAAGGTAAATGCAAATTTGATTGGCAAATGCACCTCTTACTATTTGATTAGGGCTACGGTTGCTCAGTGATTAAAGACACTGTGCTAGTTAACCAGAAGGTCAGCACATTGGTGGTTCAAGACTTGGGTACTGCACAATGGTGTGTGTGAGTGCCCATCACTTGTCCAGCTCTTGCAAACATAGCAGCTTAAAAGCATGTAAATGCAAGTAGATAAATAGGTACCACTTTGGTGGGCAGCTTCTGTGTGCTTTTGGTGTTTAGTCATGCCGGCCACATGACCACAGAGGTGTCTTTGGACAATGCTGGCTCTTTGGCCTTGCAATGAGATAAGCATTGTCCTTAGAGTTGGTCATGACTAGCATAGTATTGAACGTCCAGAATGAATACTCTCCACAGGAAGCATGAATGTGACTAAGGGATTTGCGCAAAAGTCAGTTGCTGTACATGGCTGATTTCCACAAGCTGGCTTTGTGCTCTTGCTGCAGCGGATCTGGATGTGGAAACACACTTGTTTATGAATCAGGTTTATAAACAAAGACCAATTTCTTAGGCTTTTCAAAGCATGTTGTGCCTTGCTGGAGTCATTGAATCAGTAAATGAGAGTAGTGTTTTGTTGCCAATAGTGAACAGGGATGTACCTTTAGGAAGATTCTGGAAGTGTACAAAGGCAAAAGTCCTTACCTTCGGTTGCCTTCCAGCTACTGATACTCTGCTATGTACATAGATATCTGTCATAAGTAATAGCAGTTGATAGGTCATTTTCAGTGAATTCATCTGAACTTGTTGAAAAAGGATTTTAAACTAGTGACCCCATTGTTGCATCTGTGATAATTAGTTCCTAAATCACTGAACCATTGTATTAAGTACTTCCTCTTATTTTGTTCAAGGGTATTTTCAGTACATAATGCATTATAGCAACGCTCTTCATATAACTAGTGTACGCTAATTCTAATGTATAGAATTCAGAGAATATTTATAGCTGATGATGGCCTGTGATTGTATTTTGACATCAAAATACCATATTTCCCGGCTTATTACACGCACCAGACCATGAGATGCACCAGAGTTTAGAGGAGCAAAACAAGAAAAAAATATTCTGAACCAAATGGTATACTAATATGTTTAATAAAATATAGCAGAATAATATTTCAACCATGTAAAGTCAACAGTGGTGTTAAGAACCATTATCACTGTCATTAACAAATGAGGAAAGACTTTAAGCTTCAAGCACTCTTCTAATTTTCTGGAAACCCCAAAAACTCATAATCTCTAGTGTCAGTGATTTGCGACTTTTGCACAAATCTCATTGCAAATGATCAGACACCAACATTTTACACAAATCTCATTGCAAATAGTCCAGGAAGTCAGGTAAGTTGGGGGTTTCTTTTGGGGGGTAAGTAGGGAAAGGTGAGGGGATCTAGATAGATAGGGAAGAGTGAGGGAGGCACAGGCATGGAGCAGCAGGGACCAGGTCTTGTGTATGTCTCCTTTGGAACAAGTCTTCAAGCTTAGAATTGCAACTGTGCCAGGATGACCAGATGCCAAACCCAAAATTCCTGAACCCCAAGGCCAAAATTCCTACCCAGTTAAAAGATTCCCAAAAAATGTCACGTTTTTGTTTTTATATTTTTGATTTTTACTTTTTAGCCATAATGTTTGATAGGAAGGAGATATCTCAAAACTGATTTTTGCATTAGATTCTGCTCTTCAATGCGAATCCAATGACATGATGGGGTAAGGTGCTCCAGGATAGGCCCCATCACTCTATAAGACGCACATACATTTCCCCCCCTTTGGGGAGAAAAAAAGTGCATCTTATAAGCCGGGAAATACGGGATATATATGCAGAAAAGGAAAAGAAATATTTTACATCTTTTCTCTCATATATGTTTGGCTGATTCTTGCTGATTCAATGGTTGGAAAAGGTTTAGAAGCACTTTTTAAAAGAAAGGTGAACAGCCAAATACTGTTAGCACAACTGGATTGCTAAGGGCGCAATTCAGAGTAACTATGGGGAGTCCTTGCTCTGGTGTAAGAACAATTTAGTCTGGATTGCAATATGAATTTCCCATAGGTTTTCACCAGGTGGTGCAGTAACAACAGATGCATGTAATATCTCTTACGTGTACCCATAGTTACTCTGGATTATAGGGTAAGTAACTTTCAGCTAAAATTCCCTGCATGTTTTTAGCTCATACTAAATATTTCAGCCATGAAAAATAACATTCCTTAGATTTTAACATCTGCATATTTAGTATTTGGTTTCTGAATGGAAGTGCCTAAAATTAAGCATATGAGAGTTATTATTGGAGACTATTAGAAGAACTATTCAAGATCCATGTGAAGGACTATTTGGCATTATCTAATAAGTTGTTTTTATGTAGAATAAGTTACTGGTATTAACTGTATCATGCAATTCTCTATATGTAAAGATATGGGATGATGTAAAGATTAATCTAATGAAAGGTGAATATTTTTATATAGTTCTGAGGTAGTTCAATAATTGCAGGAAGTCTCTCCATGTTTTTAGGTAACTGGCAAGTGTGTCAGCCTTTGAACATAAATCTACAAAAGTTACCCACACATAAAAACATTTAATTGCATTTATCCTCATACCTACCTACATTGACCAGTCATCAAGTCAGCTTGAACAGAGCATAGAAATATCTTTTTCAGTGCTTAATTGCTGGGAATCAGTTCTTACCACAGACAGGTAAAAGAAATCAGAGTTGTTTAACTGGCATCTGGGCTTTTCTCAGACTTTTGTACGTTACCTCTACAAGAGGTACGTTACCAGTTACTTTTGTATGTTACCTGTGAAACAGGTATGTTCATGTGAAAACCAGAAGCAATATTTTAAGGCATCCTGAAGGCCTTTTTAGGGCTAGGCAGGCTTCATATGGCTTCTTCAGCCATTCTAACACTTTTGGGGGGGAAGCAGCAGATGGCACCCTCTCCAGTCATGCCACCTGGGGCCGTTTGTTCCTGTGGATTTCTCCCAGATATGCCAGTGGAACTGTGGAGTAGTCAGGAATTATTCGTAGTTTACTCTCTGACTAGAAATGGGAAGAATTTGTATACTTGGCTGCTTGTTTGGGGATATTCAAGCATCTGGCAAGCCTCTTGCCTTCTCACAGCTTGGAGCTTGACTGAGGGTGGAAAGAAGAAGCTTGGTTTGACATCTGCATTTGTAAGATAATTCAAACGGCTTCAAAAAAAGAGCATGAAACTACCCCCAACAATTTTCCGACCTTGGAGTTGAGGAGCAGTAGGAAAGTATTAGTACGTGGATGATCCCCGTTTCTCTGCAGTGTCAGAGTTGCCCTGGTCTTCTGAACAGAAGAGCAGGAGCACCATGCTGCTCAGCATGATCACTCTATGATGCATCTACAGCACTTGCATTATAAGACAATTGTGAGTTGCAGTCCTAACCAACTTTCCAACACTGGCTTAGTTGTGCCAGTGGGACAAGTGCTGCCATCCTGCAGTTGGAGGGCAGTCATGGGGGCCTCCTCAAGGTTAGGCAGTGTTTATTCTCTTACCTTGGAGTTTTATTGCCTTTACCCTGGAGCTAGAAATTTGGTTAGGATTGTGCTCGCAGATATGCTAGCGAACCTGCTCTACTTCTGAAGGCTTGTTTGGGGTTTTCCAGTATGCAGTTTGAAGGAGTCTGTAAACCTACAAAGTGGTTTGACCCTGGTGGGATACAGAACAATGAACTAGCATCTACCAATGATGACTCTATAATCCTGCTTCCATTTCTTTGAAAAGTATTATATTTGGTTTTAGTCATATATTTCAGGAAAGAAAATGTTAAAAATTTTCTTATAGCTGTATGCCTAGCATTCTAATTACATTGACTGGAGGTCTTTAGGAGAGAGATTCTTGTCATATTCTGTTAACATGTGAATGTACACATACTCATTTCCTGCTGGCTGGCAAAAAATTATTCCTCTTTGGGCGCAATCCTGACTTTACACCAGAAAAATGGCCCAGCTAAGCTGACCTAAGTAAGCCATATCCTGAGCTGAGAAGCTAGGCCAAATCCACAGGACTAAAAGGCCTCTGGCTGGCCCAACTACTACTGAAGAGGCAGCAGTACAAGGGCAGCATGATCACTGGACTGGTGTCGTTTCCTGAGGTGAGCTGGTGTAGTTGTGCCATATCCTGAGATGGGTTAATGCAGTTGTGCCTTATCCTTGAGAGGCACAGGTTGCATTTATGCTGTCCATGGCCTCAAAATTTTTGCCAACACTTTCATTTTTACTCTAGCTTATCATGGACCCCATGGGTCTACTCAGATGTATTCCTGCTCCTCAGTTGGTCTAACTTTGCGGAGCTGGAAGAGGGCATTTCTGCCCTGGAATCAGGCTCTGGATACAGCCTAACTGCACTGTTCTAGGCAGTGCTGAAAATGTCCTCTCCTGGGCTAAGAGACTGTCCTGATCCATTTATCTTGGGCCAGCCTACGTTGACTTACTGATGTAATAGGGTAACTGGTAAGCCTTTTTGGTGAGCCTTTCTGGTGTGAAAGATAGTGACAGATAGGCTACCCCAAGTGTACTTCAGGACTGCAGCCTTATTTTCTTACCATAATTATGAATGTAATTGTAGCATAATGGTATAGAGACCAATCTACAGATTAGAAAAGTCTGTTTGAAACTGCCTCTCTGTGAACCTGCTTGATAAAAAATCCCTGTATTCTAACATTATTTACTTATTTACACATTTATACGCATTGTATCTCCCTAATGGGCATTATCATTCTTGAACAGTGGTCTCTAAAGAGGGCTGCATTGGCTCAGTGGTTAGAACATTGGGGTTAAAATACTGCTTGACCAGAATTCTGCTCAGCAGGTAAGTCGTTCAAGATTCGAGTACTGCCAGATGGAATGAGCTCCCGTCCTTAGCCCAGCTCCTGCCAACCTAGTGGCTCTACAGCATGCAAATGCAAGTAGATAAATAGGTTCCACTTTGGTGGAAAAGGCAATGTCCTGGTTACAGGCTTCTGCAACAGGCTGGCTAGGTTTCCCCAAGTCATGTCCATTGTGGATTGGATGAAACTCCAATCCACAAAAAGCAGGCACTGTCACCATACAGTACAAATGCTGAAGAAGTTGCCTTTTAAACAGGGGTATTTAAACATTTTTGCAGAAGGGCCACATAGACTTTCTGATACTGTGTCAGGGGCCAGAAGAAAAAAAAAATTATTTACGTTTCAAATTTGAATAAGTTTACATAAATGAATATATTTGTAATGAAATTTGCAAACAAATGAATGATTTCAAATCTGTTCATAACACTTTCCAACAAACAAAGGGTGATCTTTAAACCAATTCATAAGCATTTTCAAGCACAGAGAGAGGAGGTTTGTGCAGTCTCCCCATTCCTCAAAATACCTTCCTGAGGGGTGTGTGGGGGGAGGGGGGAAGCTCACCATGGGCTGCATCTAGCCCCAGGGGTGGGGTTTAAGCACCCCTGCCCTTGAGTATTCTCTTCCTTCTGGAATATAAACAAATCTTCACTCCACAGAGTGAAGGAGATATGAATCTCCTCCACTCTTTGCTTATATCTGATGCGTAAACCAAAGATTGGTTAAATGTGTTAAGAACAGTCAGTATAGCTGTTCAGTATTACTTATTCTGCGGGGATCATTAACACATTCTGAGATGAATTTTTTTTTTTAATCAAGGCTGGAGTTTTCTCCTTGAATTATGTTCCTAAATCTTTTTACAAACGTTCACAATTTTACTGAAGTGCCTGTTTCTGTAATTTTGAAGATAATCTGTCAGGCAATGTGTATAGCTTTTTAAAATTGGCTTATAATTCCCCATTATATATAATGGAGGCATTTGTAAGCAGAATTGTTATTTACTCATTCTAGGCAGATGTGTTGCCATTCAAACTGCTGACACTGAGACTGGTGACAGGACTCAGTGTGATGATTGGACCACTTTCTGGGGCTCTGACCTACCTTCCTCTTTTTACTACCTCTTGTGTCGTATCTGAATTCCAGATTCCTTTTTATGATGAAACTGTTGTTTCCTCACACACATTTCTTTGTGATTTTTTAAAAAATCTTGTGGTTTGGTTGTCCTTTCCATGTTGTTTCTATTTCTTTTGGGAGATCAGATGATCTTTACTTGAAGATAACAAAAATAAAACAGCAATGTCTTTGGTACAGGATCTAACGTGTGTGTGTGTATACACACACGCACGCACACACACACACTCGTATGTATGTACAGTGTGGTCATCAAGCCTTTCTAAAGTTCTAAAGATTTCTAAAGTTCTCTTTACCCAGGGAGTCAAGTTGTCATAATTTCTATAGGACATGGTTCCCCAAAATGTAGTGCATTCTAACAAAATGTAGGATATATCAAAATAAAAGCTCACTCATATATGTATATTGCTTTCATATGATTAATTTAAAAATTATTTTACTTATTTTTGAATTTAAAATAGATATAATTTACTGCTTATAATTTATTGATTACAAGAAAGCTACATGTTGCCTGCTAACAGGGAAAAGGAGGACAATAAGTTTTTTTCCAGGACACATGGCTAAAAAAGAGGGCATGTCCTGCAAAAAGAGGACATAAGTTCATCCTGTCTCTGCCAGCTACTGTTGAATTACCTCTAGTTTTCCTCATGTCTACAGATGATAGAGACCTTAATTCCCTACCCATGCAGAAGGTAGAGGCAATCAAATGATATGAACCTGCAGCAACAGGCTAAGTAACTGAAAGCATTCGCCTTCAGTTAGAATGGGGAATGACCATACTTTTGCATAAACATTACATTATAGAATCTTGAGTATAGGAAGATGCAGCACTAAAGTACTCTGGTGTGGAAGCATCCTTAAGAAAGTATAGTATACAGTAATAGAACTTGACTTGCTATTTTTTTAAAAAATTATGTAGTTCAAAGCTAGGCATGTGCAGTGTAATTACTTCTCTTGAGAAAAATCTTGATTTCCATTGCAGTCTAACTGAAATAAATTAATACACAGCTTGTTATATACAAAAACAATTACAGTTTTGACAATTTGACAAAATTGTGTTAAAACTGCTTTACAGTATGGTGATTGTTAATTAACTTCTCTGAACATTGAAATGCTTTTTATTTGAAATATTTCTTTTATCTTTTATTACACAAAGTGTAGGGAGGTAGATCTGATAGTGCTGCACCAATTGCTCTAGCTTTTCTTTGCCCATTTGTTGTGCGAGCTGTCTGTGAGTTCTGCTTTGCCACAGTGATCGTTCAGCCTTTGCTCTTGCTAGTTAAGGTGTGGCTGACTGATTCAGATTGTTCTCCTTTCCCCTCTTACCTGAAGATTTGCATGTTTGACCTGGCGGAGTAATCGGGCCCACAGCAACCTGGGCGTGCCTCTCTGAGAAACACTTAGTTTCATGTATGAGTCATAAGCTCTAGCACAGACACCACTTCCCCAATCTACAGTAGCCATTTTAACTGCACTAAACTGTTGGATTTCTTGTTACTGTTTTGCTCATGGGACTCTGCAAACAACCTGTATCAAGGTAATTTTAAAAAAATTGTCTTGATTCGATAAAGTCTCTGTAACTTGATTGTAGTAGAAGAGTTGGACTGCTTGTTGAATTTTAGACACAAATATGGCTGTGTGTTTTCCCTCCTCAGTTAATAAATGAAACTGAGTTCCATGCTTCATTGCATTAAGCAAAAAAGAAGGAATAGAGAATGTAATGTATTGTTTGTATTTAAATGTACCGAGGAAAAAAAATCCTCAGAGTAGAACTGAAAAAACTAAAACTTCTTTTGGAGCTCATCCACTAAGTTAGAAACAAGATACAAATGGCTACAAGGTGCTTGTGAGCCTAATTGATTCACCTATTAATAAAATCTAAATGCATTTTATGTTTTTGAGTTAGGGAATTAATATAGCAAATTAACTGTTTATAAAAGCAGGGGTGTTTGGGTTTATTTTTTTAAAGCATGGAATAGACAGGCTTTCTGCAAATGCTTCAGATCGCACATTTGTCAATTGAGTTTACCAAAATATTATTTCTTTGTTCCTGAGCTTTAAAGAAATTTAAATGGTGGGAAATAATCAGTGTTTTGTAGGTGAGAAGTGTCTAGTTGCATTCTCTAAGGCTTTTACACTTTGATATTGGTATATTTGGCAATTACATTCTACAAAATGTGTGGTGTTACACAGTGTGTAAAATTGTGTGGTGACATTGATAAAAATGTCTGGGGTCGGGACTAACGATGGGCAGTGCTGCATTTCAAAGCTTTTTCAGTGGTGGTGGGGAAAAGTACCTAAGATTTTGAATTGCTTGCCACCTGTCAAACTTTTCAGAATACTGATTTCTCTAAAAGATATTAGATGGTGATGTATTGTGCCTATCTGGTGCAGTATTCACCCTGTTGCTAGCTGAAGTGTTGTTGGAGAGAGCCTGGCCTCTTCATTTTTCTTTTTCAGCCTAAAACAAAACTTGCTCAACTTTTCAAACCAGGTCAGATTTCTCAAAACAGAATATGTAATGCCAGAAGAAAAGCTGCCAATAATGTTGTCAGTGTTTGTGGGAATACAGTGGGGCTGTTCTTTAGTGTTAGTTACCATTACCAAGGCTTAAATAGTACTTGGCTCCTCTGAAGGGAGAAAAGAAATGCTTCAATTTGGGGCACTGCTACCTAGTTTCAATCTTTTTGTTTTAATCAGCTCTCTTCAGCAACTCATATTTTAAGTGACTGCATTTCCTACATTTTAGTAAACTGTACTGTTATTTTTGTATGGTAGTGGTGTGTGTTAAAGAAATAACTTGTGAGAGAAATCTACATTGAGTCTAGGACCCAAAGATATGCACAACTAGCTCTAGGTGACCCCAAGGACTTAAGGTAAGGGCACAATCCAGAGTAACTACAGGGAGTCCTTGCTCCGACATAAGAACAATTTACTCTGGATTGCAATATGAATTTCCCATAGGTTTTCACTAGGTGATGCCATAACTTCGTTGATGTAAATGTCTTTTACGTGTTCCCATAGTTACTCTGGATTCTAGGGTTAGTACGCCAGCCACAGGGCATTTCCCTTTTGGTGAACAATGCCTGTCTCTTCTGTTATAGGCACTTTTTCAAGTGGTCCTCACTGGACATTCAGAAGGAAGAAAGTACTGTCATTATCTTCACCTCAGCACTGCATCTTTTGTAGTGGCTGTTTGGCTGATGATTCTTCTGTAGCTTTTTCAGTTGTGAAACTTTTTGGGACAGGACATTGTTTTGTTGACTTTTCTCTGTAAGTCGTTGAACTGGTTGAAAAGTAGTATTTAAATATTTTTTATTAATAATCATACCATAATATAAATAACTTAGAAACACTTTATATGTGAAATAATAAAAGGAAAAGCAGGTACGATTTTGGGGGGGTTTGTGCTTGATATCATTGTGCAGATTCACTGTGTAAAAGAAACAAGTGTACTCTTATGTAAGCTGATAGTGCAGATCACCTGCCCAAATGGCTAGGCACTTCATTATAGGCCTTGTACGTTTTTTAAATGTTGATGTGTATCTGTTTGGCAGTGATGGGAAAACCCAACATGACTTGACTTGAGTCAAGCCTCCCTGTGACTTGATTTAAAAACAAGTCATGACGGGGGCACTTTCTGAGTCATTGAGTCACCCATTTGCAGCTGGAGAGGACTTGAATTGAGCCGCTCCCCTTAAAACTCCAGCCACGGGAAAAAACAGGGCTCTGTGTCGGAGCTCTCTTAACACTCCCTTGCTGACCCTGCCCATCTGTAAATGGGATTGGAGGGATTGTGAACAGGGTGACCAGATGTCATAACTGCAAAAGAGGGCAGCGCATCCCAAAATGTAGAACATGACAAAATAAACTCTCAAGAAACATTGATACATTGATGTGGTTAATTTAAACATTATAATACAGTACTTATTATTAAATTTAAAACTTATAATATATTACATATAATTAATTATAAGAAAGCTACATATAATTTATTACATATAATAATTATTCACAAGAAGGCTACATGCTGCCTCCTTATAGGGAAAAAGAGGACAATGAATAATTTTTTTCTCCAGGACAATAGGTTAAAAAAAGGACATGTCCTTGAAAAAGAAGATATAAGGCAACATTTCTCAAAGTGGGGGTCAGGACACCTTTGGGGGTCGCCTAGAGCTTTCCTGGGGGTCGCCTAAAGACCCCTGATGCAGGGGGCCAGCTGGGAAGACCTGGCAGAAATGCTGGAGCTACTGCAGCTGGAAGAAGCCACTGAGAAGCTGCTTAGAAGGAGCCTCTGAGCTGCTGAGACCAATGTGGAGCCTTGAGGGCGGGGAGGTGCCCGACACACTCACCACAGAAGGCAGCCTCCTCCTCCCCCCTCCCTGCAGATCCTCAGTGCGCCTGTGGGCAGAGAGTGAAGCGCGCTGAGGTGTGAGCTTGGTGGCCAGAGCTCTGGCAGGTGGGCTGTCTGGTGGGCGCCCTGCTTGTGCTCTGCTCCTTGTGCTCTGCTCCTTGTGCTCTGCTCCTTGTGCTCTGATCCTTGTGCTCTGATCCTTGTGCTCTACTCAAAAGTAAGCCCCCTCAATGTTGTTGTTTATGATAAGTGAATGGGACTTACTCCCAGGAAAGTGCTAGGATTGCAGCCTTAGAGTGCAGTTCTATGCATGTCTACTCAGCACTCAGTCCCATGATAGTGAATGGGACTTACTCCCAGGAAACAGTGGCTGGCTCTGCTACCTGAGATCCCAATCCTATGGAGGTCTCCTCAGAAATCAGTCCCATGATAGTGAATGGGGCTTACTCCCAGGAAAGTGCTAGGATTGCAGCCTTAGAGCTCAATTCTATGCATGTCATTCCCATTGAGTTCAGTGAGGTTTACTCCCAGGAAAGTGTGCATAGCACTGCAGCAGTAGCAACAAAAATAATTTTATGGTTGAGGGTCCCCACAACATGAGGAACTTATAAAGTTCACTTATGAGGTCACGGCATTAGGAAGACTGAGAACCACTGATATAAGGTCATCCTGAAAGCAGGGAAGAGTCACAAGCAGCAGCAGCAAGTCTCTCCAGCGTGAACAGTTCTTGGCAGTTCTACTTAGAAATAGTCCCACTACAGCAAAATGGGGCTCCCTCCTTCCCACCAGCCATGTGGTAAAAAGCATGATCACTATGAATGGCCTTCTCCCCTTCCCTGTCTTATTCCCTCGCTGGGCTTTTCAACCCAATTATAAGACAAAAAACCCCTGGGGCTCTTCCTTTTCTTCGCCATTTCCTAACCTTCACAAATGATCATCCGTTCCTATCTTCTTACTAAAATCAGGTTTCTCCCACTTCTGTTGCCATCAGATGCTGATGGACATGTTAACCTGACTGGAACTTCCTAGCAGTTTCTCCTAGCTAGTCTGAATGACAGGCCCATGAAGTTTTTCACATCACATAAACGTAAGCAAGCACACCCAGATATGGGTGGACTTGAGTAAGCATGTATGTGGATGAATGCCAATTCGGGAGGACCTAACTTGACTGTTTTTCAGAGATTTCCATTCATGCAACTCACAAGTTGCCAAACTGATGAAAAATGCACGTTTTAGTGACTCGAGTCATCTAAGATGAGTTCCTATCTCTACTATTCTATATATATAAAAGAGAAAAGTCACTGACTGACTCATCACCGCCCTGCCAAAACTGCCAGCCCTAGAAGTGTGAAATTTGGGGTGGGTGTTCCTTCCGTGACCGAGGGGTGCACTAAGAACCGGTTTTCGGAAATTCCAACCGGAAGGGGGTGGAAAGGGGCGCAACACGTTTTCCTCCCTATACTTTGCATTGAGAATTGCTGACTCAGCAACATTCCGCCCCAACTGCTGGGCCTGAAGCATGGAATTCTGGGAGTTCCTTCTGTCACCTGAACTCCCACCAAGAACCATCTGGAGAAATTAACCCTTCAGGGGCTGAAAAGGGGGCAACGTGTTTCTGTCCTATACTTAACATGGGAGACTGAACAACATCCAGCCAATCTGGTGCTCAGACCCTGGTGCACTGGGGGATGTTGTTCGGAGGGAGGGGTTGCACTATGGAGGATGCTGTGCATGGGCGGGTTGATGCGCATGAAGGAAAAATATGCATGGGGAAGTTGCACATGGGGTAGATGCGCGTGGGGGGAGGTTGTGCATGAGGGAAGTTGCGCATGGGGGGTTGATGTGCATGGGGGGAAGTTGCGCATGGGGGCTGATGCGCATGGGAAGCTGATGTGCATGGGGGGAAGTTGAGCATGGAGGGCTTATGCGTATGGGGAGCTGATGCGCAGGGAGGGAAGTTGCGCAGGGAGGGAAGTTGCGCATGGGGGAAGTTGCACTTTGGGAGTTGATGTGCATGGGGGGGTTGATGCGCATGGGGGGGTTGATGCGCATGGGGGGGTTGATGCGCATGGGGGGAGAAGTTGCGCATGGGGGGAGAAGTTGCGCATGGGGGGAGAAGTTGCGCATGGGGGGAGAAGTTGCGCTGTGGGGAGAAGTTGCGCTGTGGGGAGATGGCATATGGGGAAATGTTACTCCCTCAACGTGGGTACGCTTTTCGCTAGTTTGGAATATCTAAATGGTTTAGGTTTAGGAACACCTAAACCTTTAGCTTGTCCATCTAGTTATTATCCATGTAATTATATCATCAGGAATTTATCTTATTAATCTTATGCTAATTTTATTTGCATTTTCAGATAATTTGCTGGAAGAAATACAGGTAAATTAACATGGGTTCCATGCTACCTCATGTGTAGAGACTTGTCGCTCAGTTTATTGAATTTTTTAAACTTGTACCCAAACCTTTATTGGCATAGACAATTCCTGGACATAAAACTACATCATCTAAAACATAAGAGTATAAAAAATGAAATGGAAAAGCATGAGAGATAAAACCACGATACACAACGAGCGTAGGGCAAGATGGCAACTCTAATGTGGGTGAATTTTTTAAAAGATAAAAATAGCAATGTACTTTTAAAAAAGAGGTAGAGGAAATGGTATTTCCATAAGAACACATTGCAGCTTTTTTGATGCTGAGCATTAGAATCATAGACATCTCTCATTTGAGTACTCAACGGTATTTTCCAGCTCTTCTGTGTTTACACAGTGCATATGTTACCAATCAGAGGGTTCAATCACAACCAGTTTTTGAACACTGGCATAGCTGTGACAGTGGGGCATGCACTGTATTCTGCAGTTTTTTTGGTGGGGGGGGGGCCTCCTCCCAGAGGCCTCCTCAAGATAAGGCAATCTTTGTTCCCTTCCTAAGAAGCTGCATTGCTCTTACCCAGAGCTGGAGAATTGTTTGGGTTTGCGCCCACAGGTTCTGTCTTAAAGTTTGCTCTTGCAGTGAAAGAAGTGCAACCAAACTCATCTTCTTCCATCTCTTTCAGTGATAGGGTTGCCATAATTTTCTCTTCCACAAAATCAGGACAGACCCTCTGTCCCATTTCCCAGTATATGAATATAATCCCCAAAAATCAGGATTATCCCTCATTTTCGGGACATATGGCAACCTCAGTTGGTCATTGAGTTCACCAAAAGGTGTTCCTGGGAGGAGTGAGGAACCCTTGGGAATGGGTTAGGCTGGAGTGCAGTGAGCTGCAGTGGGAGAAGAAATTTCCCAAAACTAGATGCTTACGCTGAGGAAATTGCTCTCTGTGTCCCAATTATTTGATTTGGCTTTTGGAAGGAAGGGATACAGAATACAACACTGGCATACGAACAAATTATTAAACTATGCTGTTTTATTTTCTTGTTGAAATAGCAGTCTTTCATTTTGTGTCTTTTTGTTCTCTTCCTAAATATTCTCTGGCACACCCTGATTATTGTAGCCTGCATTGAATTGTGAATGTGGCACACCTCTGCATGCCTAAAATAATGATTTGCTAATCAGTATTTGTAGAGTGATTTTATCCAGAGATGAAGTAGTCGAGAATCAAGAATAGCTAGGTAAGCCTGCAGTGTAAAGTTGTTGGTCTAGTAGTTTGGATGAAAACATGGTGCTGTGGACAAAAACATTTCCAATGAGGAAAAACAGTTCCAATGAGAAAATCCTTAATTTTCAGAAAGCAAGATATATTTCTGAACCTGGCACTGTTATTATCATTTCAGTGATTTGGTCATTACTTTAAACATAGCAAGTCCTATCTTGAAATGTTTTAAGTAAATTCTTTTATTAGTTTGTCCTTTTGTTATAATATGTTATCAGGAAAACTTATGGCGGCTATTGAAAATGCTGCACTCCCACTGCTATAGCTGCCTTCTCTTGATTGCTGCTGCCAAAGCTCTCTGGCTTCTGAATTACTGTAGATGTTTTCATGGGTGCAGGTTCGTTGAGCATGTTAAATGTACATTAATCATGAACTCCATATTACCCATCAGGACCAATCAGATAAATTTATTGTTGTGGGGAAGGAAAGCTTGGGATCAGTCCATTAATCTGCTCCTGTTGTCTTTTACAACAGGGTCAAAAAGGGTCAGACAGGGTCAGAAAGGACATTTGGACTAATTCAGTCGAGGTGTGTACAGCCTGCTGCTGATCTGCTAAGACTCAAACATCTTTCTATTAAGTAGAAAAAAATTTTCCCCATAAGTACAGGTACCTCTTAGGTTGAAAAATAATGATTTATCTTGCCCTTGAAAATAAAGTCTTTGGTATTGTAAGACCACTACCCTCTAAAAAATTTGTAAATACCTTGTAACTATAGCTATTCAAGAAGGTTCTGAGACTAGATAATGAAAGCAAAATTAACTTGTGGTGAAATTTAGTCCAAGCTTATTTGCCTTTTCACACAATGACTCTGCTGTGTTCCTTTTTCCCTTCACATTGTAGACCTAAGATTTGCAGTGCACAAGCTGGCCAGAAGCACTCTTCCTTCCTGCCCAGTTAAAAATGGCCCTAGGGGCACAATCCAAACACTCATAGGTGCCAGCGAACTCTCTTTGCTCCTTTAAGGTTCTCCAGAACAAAAATGATGTACTCATTTTCTAACCAGAATACATCAGTTTCTGTACTTTGGTTCAATACAAATGGAAGACAGTGAACCTTCTGTGCATTGGGCAAAATATGATCATCTCTTGCTAGTTTACAATCCATATCACAGGATGCTGATTTGATGTCTTCAGCAAACAACTTTTGGTACTCCAGCAATTAAAAAGCAACTACGGTAGTTCTCAGAAAGTTTCTTCCAAAGCTAAACTGTAAATAACTTTCTTTGGTACATGAGTATGAAGAACATTTTCCTTAAATTCCTGATGAAGAACCAGATGCTTTAAATTTGTTGGAACATCTTTTTATGCTTCTTAAATGCTGCCATCTACATCTTTTCATATTCTTTTACTTCAAGTTATGCAGAGTGGCCAACTTTTTTAAAGGAGCAATTTAATCTACAAAGTGTCATGCTTATCTCCATGGGACATCAACATTTTCACCTACTGATTTTATGCAGATTATATGGTGGTTAAAAGCATAGCTGATTTTTTTCAGATCAATGTATTCGTTGCAAACATCAACACTTGAAGGGTGACTGTTGAATTGACATTTGTAGTTCTGAATGTGGATGCAGTATATAGGTAAACCCCTAAGTCCTCTGGTTCAATTTGTGGATCCAGGGCTCACATGCACACTCACAGGGCTATTAATGTAGTTTAGATCCTTACCATTGCAAAGATGTTACCATTGCAAAGATGTTCTTCCTTTTACAGAATGCTAAAAAGCATTTGAGCTTTTCATGATACATAGGTGAGCTTCCAGCAGCCTGAATACTTAAAAGGATTGGTCAGTGTTAAGAGAAAGCAGGAAGTTACCAGAAATTTCACAGAAACTGGAAGTGTCTTTCTGATATATATGAATAGCTTTCTAAGGCCCAGAGAGGTAGTATATAACTTTTGTGTGTCTCAGAACACTTCTTGACATGACCGGAATGGGCTTCTTGTCATGTCCAGGGGTACTCTTGGACCATACCTGCTGATTCAATTATCCGCAGGTTTTGTATCTGCAGGGTGTCTGGGAACAGATCCCCCATGGATACTGAGGTCCAACCTGTACTATGTTCAGTTTTAGGTGAACTGAATATATTTGTGTTTTATTTAAAGAATTGAATAGTAAGTGAATTGTTTAACTGGATAAGTGACTTACCCTATAATCCAGAGTAACTATGGGAAGACGTAAGGGTCGCTTACTCTGGATTGCTCTATGCATTTCCCATAGGTGGCACTACGTCAGAGTAAAAGGTCCCATAGTTACTCTGGATTCTAGCCATAGATGAAGAGGCTAATAAAGTTCCACTCTTATGCAATTGTAAGCATGCATTTTGTTACATTGGGTTTCACCTTTAATATTGGGTTTTAAACAATAAAACTCTGAAATGATTGTTCAAAAATATTTAATTGCTGTGGTCTTGCAACATTTTCTGCAGTTTGCCTCTCTGAGTGAGAATCATATGGATTAACTGAATTAAAATGAATGGTTGCAAATCTCTTCTGCCAAATGGTTGGGGCAGCCCAGTTCTAATTTGGACTGGGACAGGCAGGCAGAATGGGCTGCACTGTATCCTGTGCAAGGTAAATGCTGGCTGGAGCACAACTCAGAGTAAGGGAATAATTGTATCCTGAATAATGCCTCAGTCACTCCTATGGGGCGAATTGGAAACTGCTGCCTCAAATCTGAGCAATCTGGTGTAACACTTGACTTGCTAGGAAGGAGATTCAAACTGGCCAGCTGTGCTGTGGCTGGTCCCACTGCCTTTCCAAGCCCACTCTATTCAGCTACCTGTTGTTATCAGCCCCATAATGCTTATGTCCTTCCCTTCTGTCCGCCACCCATCCTCCACCATGGCCTCCTTCACTTTCTTTCCCTGAAAAAAGCCACAGCAAACACAATGGACCAGTGCCACCTTGGACGCTTGTCACCTCCAGGGGTAGGAGGACCCTTGCACCCAGCTGTAAGAATCATAACTGCCAGATCCTGGACCTGTTCCCTGCCCACGCACCCATGCCCTGCCCACTCCCCACCCCACTAGAAAACCTCCCCTCCAAAACTTATGGATCAACTTTCATGAGTTGATCCCAGCTCAACTTATCAAACCTGGCATCTGTGTCAGTGCTGGAGGGTCACAACCCAAAGTTTGAGAAACACTGCTTTAAGGAATTGGTGCAGTTAGACTGAATTATTGGGGTAATTAATAATGAGCATAGTAAAGGCTTTTGTGCAGTTCTTGATTCAATCAGTATATTAAATCTATTTGTAATGTTCATTTGTATTACAAATAAGAACATAAGAAGAGCCTCTCCTGGATGAGGCCACAGGCCCATCTAGTCCAGCTTCCTGTATCACATAGCAGCCCACCAGATGTTTCAGGGAGCACATATGACACCTGAATCCAGGTGTCCCCCCCCCCGCATCTGGCATTTTGGAGGATGTCCACCTCTATACACACACGGCTTGTAACATGTGATGGTTTTCTTCCACATTTTCTTCCATATTAACCACATAGCATGCAATCCTAACCTGGGCCATCACAACTCATCGGTTTTCCCAATACGTAGGGAAGCAAGTACATGTCTCTAGACTCAGGATGACCAGTTGCCCAAACCTCAAAAGGAGGACAAGGTCTTGGATTCCTTTCAGCTTGGCCCTTCCAGCAGACAATGGTATGTTTGCCTACATACAAGTAAAGCTGCAATATTAGGCATTTTCACTTTTCCATGGAGCTCACTGTATATTTTTTTATTTTTAGTTTTTTGGCCATAACCATAATTTTTGCATTGGATTCTGCTCTTCAATACAAATCCAACGACATACGACATGATGAGGTATTGCACATCATTGCAAAGTTCTAAAATGAAGCCAAAATGGAGGAAAACCGGACAGGAGACTATAAAAGAGGACAAATATGGAAATTTCTGGTCATATGATCTCCCTATGTACACTGGACTAACCCTCCCTCAGGAGTGGTGCAGAAGTGTTTCAGCAATCTTGTGACTGGCTTGTGGCTTAAGTGGGGGTAGATTTTCAGCAATAATCACATAAATAATAGGAGAGGCTCAAAGACCCGTAACTTTTATAATATAAAAAGTCCTAAGCCTTTTATAATTTTGTTAGTCATTTAAAAATTTGTGAGTCATGGAAAAAAATTTGTTGGTCATTAGCTTTAAAAGTCTAACCAAAGTAATTTTTTAAAAAAAAGCAAATTAAAAAATGGCTCTATTTGATGTTTGTCCTAGGCCAGACAATAGAACAGTCAAGATGGTACAATATCGTGTTATCTCTCTAGAGAGAGATTAAATGTGGAATTTGTTGAAAAACTCAAGAGAGAAAAAGGGCTTCAGCTTTTCCCTTTATGGGCACAGTCCAGAGTAACTATGGGGAGTCCTTGCTCCGGAGTAAGAACAATTTACTCTGGATTGCAATATGAATTTCCCATAGGTTTTCACTAGGTGGTGCAGTAACTATGGGTGCATGTAATGTCTCTTACGTGCTCCCATAGTTACTCTGGATTGTAGGGTTTGTTTCAGTTGAGTTTGTGTAAGAGGGTTCACTTTATTATACCCTTTAGTAGTGGCAAATACCTGTGTATTTACTTATTTATTTACTTATTCCCTCCCTTTTTTCCTTAAAATGGAAACCTACATATTTAACAATGAAATACAATTTTGTTCTCTCTGGTCTCTTGAATTGTTCTCACCACAGCTTTCAGTACTTTAAAAAAAACTACTAATTTAGAATAAGGTACAGGTTGTATTTTATGATGTTGTTGGGCATTTTTAGAGCTAGTGTAGCATGGTGACTAAGGGGAGAACTGCAAACGGAATTCCCTGGCTTGAATATCATCTCTGTAATGAAATTACTTGGTGGCCTAAGCAAACCACACCATCTTGGCATTAGTTGCAATAATATACAGAGAAAAAAAGAATACTTGCTCACCTTACAGGTCCTCTATTCCCTTTTTTTGGCAGCGGAAGGGTGAAAGCAGCAACACATTCCACAGGATTGCACCACTTTTGGGGAGAGGAACTCTGTTTCAACTAAACAGGGACTGCTAGGGGTGTGGGGAGCCCTGTGGAGCACATGCAGGGCTGCCCCGACTTCCAAACAGAGAAAATTCCAACTACAACTAAACCAAACCCAACACTGGATCTGAGCCCTGCCTCCTTTTCCTCACTCTCCGACTCCTGGGAATGGCCTCCCCCCTGCCCTTCCCTGTCGCAGAACGTCCCCTCCTCCCTGATCAGTCCAAACTCCTGTGCTGGCTAGTAATGACTTGTGCCAACCTAAGGGGGGGATTATGATTGCACTCTAAATCTCCCTCATGTTGAGACTGCATCAAACTGCATTGCATCAGAGGCTGCACTATAAGGGTTATACCGGTATATGTTTTGCACACTCAGTCTCTTTTAATCCTTAGCTAGGGAGCAGATCATGTCAGACTGTTGCAGGTACTTCTGGAGTCCTAGTGTCATTCATAATACGCTTCCACTCTTGGTGATTTGTCATGATATGTCTAACCTCATTGATGGTCAATTATTGGTTCTTTAAATCTTTATCAGTTCACTTCAGACACATTACCTTTGGTGCTTCCCATATGGTCTCTTCGTTGCTCTTGCCAGAAAACCTTTTATGATGTTCATTCAGCAGACATGGCCAAAACATCAAACTTTTTGGAATTGTTTTTTGGCTGATGGCCACACCTCATCATTTCTCTCATTTCAGTTATGATATTGAAGGGATCTGTCTCAAGCATTGCATTTGAAAGACCTTGAGCTTGTTCATGTCAGATAGGAGCAGAGTCCAAATCTGGGGGCAGTATAAGTGTGCTCAGAAGGCAGGAGGGCAGGATCAGTGTTCAGAAGAAGTGAATTTTGGTCTTGATGTGGATATTGATTTTCTTCCAGAGGCACCATTTAAGAAAAGTGAAAGTACTATATAAATATTATTTTTTGTCTTGTTTTGAAAATTTCCCTGGAAACACTATTGAGGGAGGTCCTCCACCCTAGCCACAGCTTTTCAGGACATCCGCCCCCCAACAATGCATGCATACCTGCTTCTTCAGGGGCACTGGGGCAGCCCTACCCAGTGCAAAGCATCAATCTAGTTAGTATCCTCATCCTGGCTTTCTGGATCAGGAGAACCAGTCTTGTCTGGGTTTAGCCTCTGCTTATTAACAAGCCCCTGCTTGTTAATAAGCCCCTCCTTACAAATGCCTATTTTTCTTGTGCTTAAAATTTGTGGTAATATTTTGTAGTTTTGATGATGAAATAGAAATTCTAGCTACAGGAGTGTAATGGGCCTGAAGACCCATTTGCAAGTGTTTGGTTTCGATTTCTAAAGTACAAAATGAGATGTATGTGTTTCAATTGAGGCACATTGTGCTGAGAGGGAAGGTCTACCCGGCTTCTCAAGAATATTTCAGTTCCTTTACTTCCCCCTCAATTTTATAGAAGTGGCTTTTACATGTTAGAAGTTCTTTGGCTTGCTGCTTGCCACTAACTTGGTCTTTGATAATTATGCGCTAACTGACATGGTTTCTTAGAGTAACCGTCTTGCTTTCATTTGCCTTTTGGATTTGGTAGATTTATTTGACTGGCAAACACTGGCAACTACCTTGCTTTTGCATATATGAATGAGTGCTGTTTCTACAGCATTTAGCTGATGTAATGTTCCAGTACTTTAAATAATTCTTTTAAAAATTCCTTTCAGTTTACAATACCATATTTACTTGAATCTAATGATCAACTTTTAAAGCCAAATTTAGTATCATTGTGTGCTTTACATTTTATGGCATATTAGATTTGAGTAAATATGGTCTTTTGATTATAAATATGTTAATATTTAGCTTAACAGTTTACCATATTGTAAGAAAAATGGAACATAAACCAATTGTTGTATAAAGTTGATCAATTAGATAAAAATCAACATAAACCAATTGTTATGTTATTGTTTTATAACTGATTGTTGTATGCAGTAATATTAAATTTTGTCTCTACTTTGCAGCTGCAGGGAAGGAGGTTTGGCTGTGGGAGGGGCGGAATGGGAAAGTTGTAGGGTCTACCATGGGCCACCTTGGTCCAGCACTTGCAAAATAACTAACATTTGCTTTGTTTTTTATTAAAGTACTTTATGTTTATGATAGGTAAAAGATCAAACATACTGTTAAAATAGAATTAAAATTACAACAAGGAATTAAAGCAAAAAGAAACATCTGCATATCCTTTTTTCTTTTAGGTCAGTAAAAACGACATGGGCAAAATTTCAGCTTTCAGGCCAGAATGTCCTCCCATAGTATATTTGTAACATATTTTGCTGATTTCTTCTGATGTGCCACTTATATCACAACACTAATAAACTGTTGCATAGCAAGTGTAAAAGAAAAAGGCAGAAGCAGACATGAAACACTTGTCACTTGTACTTCTTAGCTGTGTGTCTGCTTCCTGTCAGTTAGACCACTAAAAGTGGAAGAGATGAACCAAGATATTTCTTGTCTTTCATTTTTCACATAGGGGACATTGTGCAACAGTCTCCTGAAAATGTCTGTGAAATTTTTTATTTATTCATTTTCATATTTATTTACTGATGATCAGATGTTATTTAGTGGAAGAGACTTGTGGGCTCTAATGAATCATAGCCACAAGAGTAATCTAGGGTAGAGGATCCAGTATTTATTAGAAAGCTGGTAGTCCAGCTACTCAGTGATCTGTCTCAGAGCAGCCTATAATATCATGGAATCTGGAGCTAATGACAAAGCAATTGCATGCCTATAGCAAAGATAAATAAATTTTATTTTTGTATATGCATGAAAATAATTGCTTAATAGGTGCATAAAATGAGGTACAAAAAGTTGCTAGGTATTATTCCAGAAATCTTATGTTCTGCAATCCTCCCCAAGATTGATTGCCCACCGAAGCTCCTCAACATCATCAGGTCTTTTCATGAGGATATGAAGGGCACTGTCGTTTTTGATGGCTTAACATCAGACTCCTTTCACATCCAAAGTGGAGTGAAGCAGGGCTGCGTCCTCGCACCTGCGTCCTAGCATGTTCACACTTCTGAAACACCAGCATCTACGCTGGCTTGGACATGTCATGAGAATGGCTGATGGTCGGATTCCAAAAGATCTCCTATATCGAGAATTAGTGCAGGGAAAGCGCCCTAGAGAGAGACCACAGCTGCGACATCTGCAAGCTGGATCTAAAGGCCTTGGGAATGGACATCAACAGCTGGGAAACCTTGACCTCCGATCGTTCAGTGTGGAGGCAAAAGACCCAGCATGGCCTTCTCCAACTGGAAGAGACACTTGTTCGGCAGGCTAAAGCAAAGAGACAGACCCGAAAGCAGCGAAATCAGGGGCCTGGGCAGGGGACGGAATTTATTTGTCCTCAGTGTGGAAGGGATAGACACTCTCGAATTGGCCTTTTTAGTCACACTAGATGTTGTTTCAGGACCTCCAATCAGAGCACGATACCATAGTCTTTTGAGACTGAAGGATGCCAATGAATGATGTCTGCTTACTAATTAAAATCGCCAACTTGCTACAAGAAATGGGAAGAATGTGTGAGCAGAGGTACCAGTGCAGAAATGGCATAGGAAGTGCAGTTGCTTCTCTCAGTGCTTGAAAAATCTCTTACTTGGGAGAAGTTAGCAAGTTCTCAACTATAGAGATTGCTGGGATATGGATTTATATGCTACTTATTTTCTGCAGATAACTACGGTACTTAATTGCAGAGTTAATCTTAAAAAAGGGAAGAAAGAAAAACTTATTTTTTTCAAATTTGATGGTAATGTTAAAATATTTTATCATTTGGTTGTTTATCATCACACTAACTCAGTGTTTCTCAAAGTGGGGGTTGGGACCCTTTTGGGGGTCGCCTAGAGCTTTCCTGGGGGTCGCCTAAAGACTCCTGGTGCAGGGGGCCAGGTCAGGCTTGCCAGACCTCTGGCTGTAGCTGCGCGCGCAATGGGGCTGACTGACAGCCTCAGGGCCCAATCCTACGCATGCCTACTCTGAAATAAATCCCACTATAGTCAGGATGGCCTTTACTCCCATGTAAATGTGGATAAGATTGCAGCCTCAGGGCCCAATCCTATGCATGCCTACTTTGAAATAAATCCCATTGTGTTCAGTGTGTGCATATAACACACATTTCATTTGTAACAATGAAAATACATCCTGCATATTGGATATTTACATTACAATTTATAACAGTAGCAACGAAAATAACTTTATGGTTGGGGGTCCCCACAACATGAAGAACTTATAAAAGGGTCACAGCGTTAGGAAGATTGAGAACCATTGCTCTAACTGGTTACAACAACAGCAAACGAAGAAGATCTCCAACCCTGCATTTCTAAGTTGCTCTTACCCTACAAGGAATTTGACCCAAAATTCTCCTGGTTGTCTAGCATCCACTTGCAAAATGGGCACAGTGCCTTAATAAACCTGCTCTAAAGACTGTATCGTTACAACTACCCTTATCTGAAGTAAGTACTTAGTTTGAAGAGATCTAAGACTCACAGGAAGTTGGTTGTTTAAAAAATCAAACTACTTAATAAAAACAAGTCTGCAGTGTCAGTAACTGTAGTACAGTGCAGCTTCCAGTTTCAATTTTTTTGTTTTAAAATTTTACACTTGGTGTATTTTAATATTATTTGTAGTTGATTGGCATATCAGTTTGATCCTAGATTTTGGGAAACATGTTCAGCAAACAGCTCTTATAGTCTCAAATACACTGATGGCATTGATGGTACAATCCTTGTATTGTGTTTCCAACACCTTTCAGCTACTGTCAGTGTATGGCTTCAACTACTGAAGTGTGAGAATGAGTCAATCGTATGAATGTACTGAACTGTATGAGCAGTTACTGAATGAAGCAACAGTAAAGATTGCATAGCTTTGCAGTGTTACATCTCTATCCCATGGAACTATTGTCCATTTTGGTTTGTGTTATATTTTTAAGCTTGGGTCTTGCATCTGTGTTGTTATTTCTCTGTTTCCAAAATGACTCTGACAGCTTTTTTATTATTATTCTTTTGAAGTAAGGTAGGAAGGAGCACTGGAGGATAGGTTTCACTGGTTCTATATGTTTGGGTAAGGTGTGTGTTTTTGCAGGACCTGCTTTGTAATCTACAAAGCACATGTTGATTATTAACGTGCTGCCCTTGGAAGTGCACTCTATGGCGGGTGTCCAGGACCTATGGAACACAGCCACCTAGTGACTGATGTATCTATTTGTTTCTTGCTAGAATGTGAAGTGTTGTTTTGTTTTTATTTGTAAAATTCATCTTCATCTTCAAGTTGTTTTTAGCTGATGTTTGCAATTGGCATTTGTAGAAAAATGTTTCAGACGAGGACAAGCGGATAATGTTTTTTCTCCAAACACTTAAGAAAAAAGTTACATTACTGTAGTTATGGTTGTTTGTAATATGTTTTGGCTTTTTCCTGTTACTCTGTAGCTGTAAGGACTTGGATGTTTTATATACAGCAACAATATATATGGGGGGCTAGTGCTTGAAGAGTGGTAAAAGAGGAGGGGGATGAGAGACCATCGGGGTGTTGAAGAAAGAAGCTAAGCCTATGGCACTTATTGAGGGCAAGAATTGCTTATGTTTACTGTGAGGCAGATTCACATAGCAAGAAACAAAAAATGGATAACAGCAGATGGCAGTTAATAAAGCAGTTTACCTGGAGACCTCACCTGGAATACTGTGTCCAGTTCAAGGCACTTTAAGAAAGATGCAGCCAAACTAGAACAAATCCAGAGGAGAGCGACAAGAATGATCAGTGGTATGGAATACTAGCCCTGCGAAGAAAGGTTGGAGGAACTTGGTATGTTCAGCCTGGAGGGAGGCATGATTGCACCCTTCAAATACCTGAAGGGCTGTCATATGGAAGAAGGGACACATTTATTGTTAGCTGCCACTGAAACTAGAACAGGAACCAATGGGGACAAACTGCAAGAAAGGAGATTCTTGTTAGATATCAGGGGAAAAAATCATGATTGTGAGGGCAGTTCATCAGCGGAATAGATTGCAAGGAAGGTGGACTCTGCCTCACTGGGGATCTTCAAGCAGAGGCATGACAAGAACCTTTCGTAGATGCTCTAGAACAGGGCTGTTCAGCAATTGTGTAGAGGAGGAAATTTCAGCAGGTGAAGCTTTTCATCTCACAGATCACAAGCTGCACCTGCTGAAATTTCCTTCTCTGCACATTTGTTAAAGGTCCAGGAGCCCTCAAGTTGAAAGGTTGGACAGCCCTGCTCTAGACGGTTGGACTAGATGACCTACTAGGTCCCTGTCAACTCTTTGATTCTATGGTCATATTTCCCATAACTTAGAAGAAAGTGAGCTTGCATCAGTATCAATGATGTGAGGGGAAGCCAGTGTGTTAAAATCCACTTTACAAAACCAGAAAAGGATTTGTCATGAAATATTATTTTATCTGATGGATTGTTTAAATTTTTTAAAATGTTTTTAATTGTTTTTATATATATATACTGTTATTAATGTTGTTAGCCACCTTAGGTCAGCTTGCTGAAAAAAGCAGGTAATTTCTGTTATCCTGAATTGTTAATATTGAGTGCCACAATGATACAAATTCTACTTGTACTGATCATATTCAAGTGTTGCAAGGGGTATTTGAATGTTTTAAATGGCATTTCATAGGAGGAGTTCCCATTGGAACTGAACAGGGTTAAATGTGAAGCAACAGGTATAGACAGATCAAGGTATGTGATATGCTTAGCTGTTTTGCAAGGTCTAAAAGTCCTGGTTCTTGTAATCTGACACAAGGGTTGGACAGGCAAACTCTTGAAGGAAGCTAGACAGCAATGTGTATAAACTGGAATTTCTGGTCTAACTCATTCATACCAGCTGGCCTTGGAAGGGATGTGACTGTTCAAGTTGGTCACAGTTGACAGCGAGTGAGCGGCAGAGAGGGAGGAAGGAAAGCTTTATTTTCATATCAACATATAAGAGGCATACAAGGGCCTATCAAATATGTCCTTTAGACACAGGAGAGGGACAGACAGGAACCTCTGGGCTTGAGAGTAACTTATATTGAGAGCAAATTGGATTGAGAATGTTTTTGCAAGTCAAGCAAACACTTCTAATAAACTTTGACTTGCAAAAGAAGTGATATCTTGTAAAACAAGAAAAAAAGCCTGGCTGGGATACAGCCAGTTTCAGCACTCCGCCAGCACCCGCTCAGCCTCTCTTAGAGACCAGCCATTGCATGTCTACTCTGAAGTAAGTCTATTACATCAATGGGGCTCACTCCTATATAAGGGGGGTAATAGAAAGGATCCTGAGAGACATACTCTTGCATGTCTACAATAAAGTTATAATCGGTGGGTCTCACTCCTGTGTAAGGGGGGCAGATTGCAGCCTGAGAGAGACTAAAGTTGGAATCCAAAAGACACTTTCCTGGGACTAAGACCCACTGAACACACTGGGGGTTACTTTTGAGTAGACATGGTTAGAATTGTGCTCTACGTGCAGGTTAACTTGTTTTATTTTTCTTTCTATTTTGTATTTTCTTATTTTGTATTTTATAGTATTGTAATCATTTTTATATGAATACTTTTGGGTTGTGGAACAAATCCATTATTTCTTATGGGAAAATTTGCTTTGATAAAAAAGCATTTTGGCTTACTACAAGCATGTCTCCAGAATGAATTATGCTCATAAACCAATGTACCACTGAAGTTTTAACCTTTGCACTGCAAAGGTCTTTGGGCTTATTTATAATAACAATTTCCATACTTCTTGCCATTTTAGTTTTGACTCCAATGAAAGATAGTGGTCAACAGGCTCATTCTCTCCATTCAACTGCAATTCCCAGAGAAAAGCAAGGGGCCACTTCAATAGAACTGCGAAGGCCTAGGTTGGATTGCTGGCAAGGCTTTCTGTGGAAGACAAATGCATGGATAGTTTTAGAGCTATAACAACTCAAGAGGACTGGCATAGAATCCTAGAGACATGTAACACTGCCCTGTATATGTCTATTTGGGAGTAAATCCTACTATGTTCCATGGAACTTTCTACCAGGTAAACATAGGATTTTACTCATACATGCTTACAATCCTATTAAGACCTTGTTCCATGAGAAACATGCTTTACAACGGTGTCAAATAGCAACTCTCCATTAAGTGCGACAGTGTCACCATCACGAGCAGCCCGCAGTTGTGCTAATGGTTCTCCAACTACTCTGGGTTGGTAAGTTGGCCTGGGTGCAGGGTTGTCATATGTCCCTAGAAACAGGGACAGGCCCAATTTCGAGGAATTGTGTTCAAATACTGGCAAATGGGACAAAGGGTCCTGTCCCAATTTTGTGGAAGAGAATTATGGCAACCCTACCTGGGTGGGAAGGAAGAAAAAGGTGGAAATTAAGACAGGGAGTTTTGAAACTGTGAATGGGATGGTATTGGTGGTAGCAGCACCATCAGTATCCTAGCTCCCTTCCTGGCCTTGATCCATTTTTCTGGGTCCACTTGGACCTTAGCAAGCAAAATAGCTGGTGCAGGTCTGAGTATACCAAGCAGGGAAGAGAGTGCTTATCCTTGAACAAGAAAAATTTTTTCCCTTACCTGGTGGAGACCTGGTTGCAGCCCCTTTGGATGTAGCTTGTGCTCTCATGTGGCATGGTTGCATTGATAGGATGGATTTTTTTAGGATTCAACTGTAGTGGCTTCTAACAAAATGGTACAGGGAGCTCTCAATATCCATGGGAGTGCCATTCCAGGAACCACTGTGGATATTCAAACTGTAGGTATTTTTAGGCATGAGCATGTTTTGAGGCATACAGAAACTGTGTGCAGTTACCTGTGACTGCTGCGGGCCTCAGAATGCCTGAAAATATGAACACGAACAACAAAAAAGTGACTGCTAGAAACCCAGAAATCACAGACTTTTTTGTATTTGTGGCAATAGGTTGTATGTGACCTCTGAAGTTCTCAGAAAACCTCTAGGCTCAACTGGTGTATAGTCTGGCTTAGAGGTGTTGTATAGTCTGGCTTAGAGGCAGTTTCCATCCCCACAGATCCGGGAGTTCTGTGGATCCCATGGATAACATGAGCCTCCTGTTCTTTTGTAAAAGCTTAGTGATCATGGGTCACTGATGGATTGAATCATCCATAGGGAACTAAATAAGGTTGGCAACTATTTAATGGAAGTCTCTCTTAGGGCACAATCCAGAGTAACTGCGGGGAGTCCTTGCTCCAGTGTAAGAACAATTTGCTCTGGATTGCAGTATGAATTTCCCATAGGTTTTCACTAGGTGGTGCAGTAACTACAGGTACACATATTCCCTACAATCCAGAGTAACTATGGGAGCACGTGAGAGACATTAAGTGCACCCGTAGTTACTGCACCACCAAGTGAAAACCTATGGGAAATTCATTTTGCAATCCAGAGCAAATTGTTCTTACACCGGAGCAAGGACTCCCCGTAGTTACTCTGGATTGCGCCCAATGTCTCTTACATGCTCCCATAGTTACTCTGAATTGAAGGGTTAGTCATTCAATGTAATGCAAAATTGACACTCCATCACATGTTCAAAAGTTGTGGTAGAGTTAAAAGGGACAGCTATTTCCAGCCTCCCAGTACTATTGTAAGGTAGATGAGATCTCCTTCTGTATGCAGGCTTGTACAAAAGAGGAACTTGGAAGCTGACCAAGGAGCTCTTTCTTCTTGCCTGTGTCAGACATTCATAACTGAGTAGAACTCTGAGAGATGTAAACACTTATGTGAAAGTAACTGGGAGTGAGTTTATGGATGAATATGGTACATTTCTGCATGGGCACCAAGTTAGCCACTTTATCTGGGTTACTTTGTGTCTTTATGTGCTCTGATGTTTGCAGTTATATAACTTATAGTTATATTTGTTATAATAGTTATATATAGTTATATTTGATACTGCCTTATGAATTGCTGTGATACCTGGAGATAGGGACATCATTTTGTCGTGTGACATAACTTCTGGGCTTTCCTGAGGCTGGAGTTCATGATGCAGCCACAAGTGTTCCCAGTCTTCTCTGTAACCAGGACAAAGCCTGGGATTAAGTGGGCAGAGCCTGGGATCAAGTGGGCAGAGCCACTTGATGTAGGGACATGGCAGGTCCCCCCACAATTTAACCTAATTATAGCCCAGTAAGAGGTACCGGTACTTTTAAAGTGGGTGCTCCTCTTTTATTTAGCAAGGGAAAAGTAGCTGGCCCTCCTCACCCAAACAATGTCTTTTCTAGTAGTTGTTCTTTTGCTTCTTTTAGATTAGGGGTATCCAAACCCAGGCCTGGTGGCCGGATGCAACCCTCAGCAAGCCTATGTTGGGCCTGCAGCCAGACTCTGGACCATTGCAAGATTCTGGCCTACTTAACGCAACTGGAGCTGTGCTTCAATTAGGATTGGAGGGTGTTCTGAGGGCCAAAAAAATCACTTCCTAGTTCCCCCCAAACCATAAATAACTTCTTGTGTTTTCTGAAAGTCTTGGAATGGGGGTCCATTTGAGTATGTACTTTATTTCTGTGATGTGTGTCGGTGCTTGGAGAAATCCTGGAAATTTTATCCCATTCATTATTCAATTTACTCATTCGCCGACGTTTTATCTCTAATGTATATATTAAATTTTATTTTAAAATTTATTTTCTGGCCCCTGACACTGCTCTGTAATTGATATAGCCCTCTGGCTGAAATGTTTAGAGACTCCTGTTCTATTTGATTTTCTCTATAAACCATTTTGGGAACCTTTCATTGAAAACTGGTATATATAGACTGTTAATAATAATGTACAATATCTGGAATGTTCAAATACCATGTCAGACCCTACCTTAGTATTGAAATGGTTTTAAGTTTGAATAACTTTATTCAAAATCTAGGATTCTATGAATAGGAAGCAATATCTTTGAAACCCTTGGATATTTATATGTATTTTTGCAATTGGACATAATTTGTTTAGAAGTGTGTTTTCCAGATAGTAAACTCATTTAAATGTACATCAGGATCATACTTAAAAGCCTAAAGCTGAAATAGAATTGATATTAGTGATTTTAGGTATTTGCTGAATTGAAATCCTTTCAGGGGAAAAATATTTTTGATAAATTATAGGTGCATCCCCTAAAGTGTCTTCTGAGTGTGAGAGATATTACTTTCCAAACGTATTTGTGATAAAATTGTCTGGTACCCAGTATCAAGTAGTGTTTCATTATTTGTTTCAAACATCCATAATGTTTGCATTGACTACAAGCCTTTTAAAATCTAGTTTATGTAAATTAATGCAGAAGGTTGAATATATAAGTGAGATTATACTGAGGAATCTTGTAGTAAAACAATTGGGTTCTGAGAAGTAATTTAGTTTTATTTGGTTATGGACAAATTGATCACAATCTGTAAAATAAACTTGGCAAAATGTCCTCATCTAAAAAAAAATTTCTTGCCGAAGACTCTCCCTTTCCTCACATTATCACATTCCTAGGGCTTTTCTGTTTATCGAGTTTCATAGTATGCTGTTTTTGCATGTCTCATTTGCCATGACGTGGTCAGTATTTCCTTCCTGCTGCATACAAGCCGGAGTTAGAGATAAGAATATACTTGCATTACACTTACAGAGCATTTTAAAAAATTGTTCAAATGTCTCCTCATTTAGGGGGATCTCATTAAATCTTTAGAAGATTGGTTAGCTTTAGAGTTTGCAGTGTGGTAAAGTTGGACCCTTATTTAATAGGCAACACAGAAACCTTGCAAATTTGATCTGCATGTGAAGGAAAAGTATGCTGTGTAAAGTGGTAACATTTGATGTATCTAGTAGTTTGTTTTTGACCTCCGTGTTGTGGATTTTCAAGGTATTTCTTGTTTCTGGCTGCTAAATAATATGAGTGTATACACTTCAGAACTTCTAAAAGTTTATCAGTTTCCTTAATAAAGTTATACCAATAAAGTCCCAAAAGGTCAGGAAATGTCAGAACATGTTATCTACAATATATTGATTAAATTGCTAATTTAATTTTGTTTTATAGGGGTTTCTGGTGAGAAGAATATTGAAGGAAATAATTTGCTAGTCCTTATCTCGGGGAAGAAGAAGATCTAAGAAACCTGTTCCAAAATTCTCTATCTGGACACCACACTGGCTTCAAAATCTTCTGTCTTGCACACTCCCATCTTGGTGATATCTTTTTTTCCTTTACTCTAAAGAAGCACTTTTCTCAGACAGAACTGAAACCTTGGAATGCTTTATTATGGCAGCTGCGGTACAACCGAATGACCTGATGTTTGAATTTGCCAGTAATGTCATGGAGGATGAGCAACAGGTAAGGAGAAAATTAATTATCCATTATAGCATTAGATTATAGATTATGGCATTCTAAGAAGACTGAAAATACTGTCCACCTTTTAAATGATATAATGCTGATATAATTGTTGATATAAATAGCTGATATAATGTTCACTCCAAGGGGAAAATCTATTTATGTTTGAAACCATGTTCTGGTTCATGTGTATTTGTGAGCAGTTTATCTGGTGCTCTGTGCCCTCTGATATCTATAGTCCTTGTGGAATTTATTGCTTCATCTTATGCTATAGCAGGAGGAAAAAACTTTATCCTGTATTGTCACTTTTCCTTAGAGGGGAGAGCACTGGAGACTGTAATAATCTGTTTTATTTTATTTATTTATCAGTTTGGCAGGTAATATGGGAGTTGAAATCAACAAGCAGACAACACCTGGTCTACAGCAATTTTTGATTGCATCCTGTCTTATTGCCATGCTCAAGGCAGCTAACAAAAATAATAAAACGAGTTAGAAATAGGTTTTGGACTTTTAGACAAAAGTAATTCCCTTTGAATCTGTGCTTCATACAGTGAATTGACAATTGGAAAAACAGAATTCTAAATACAGGGAATAATTCTCTTTGCCAAGGAATGGGGTCCTTTTCTGTCTGAGCAGGGCAAGGCTGGTCTTTGTTGTGATGATGTTCCTCGGAAGGCAGAAGTCAACTTCCCAGGGACATATAATCCTCTGGCTTATAGAGGCACAACATTCTTCTCTTAATTAATTCTTCTCTTTTAAACCCTCATCATCTCTGAGGGTTTAAGAAAAATAAGTTTAAATAAGTACCATTTTCTGTGATGAAGTGACATAATTGTCCCACAAGGGAAAAATAATCCTCTAATGATGGTTGTAGTTTTAGGGCCTTCCTCCTTTATCAAGTTATACTGTAACAAATACACAGTGGTAGTTCATTTGTTGTGTTAAGGATGTCATATGGCAAGGATGTGCTTTTGCTCCGGGGATGCTGTGTTTTCCTATTAAACTACAGGTATATTGTTGCCGGGAAATTGATTTTTTTCCTCCGATCAAAGAAACTTTTGCTGCTAGAATATGGTTCCATAAATCTTATTGCTGTATGTTGAATATAGTGTTCATGAATCTTTGTTGACAAGTGATATAGATTTCCCAGGAAATTGATTTTTTTTCTCCAGTCAAAGAAACTTTTGCTGCTAGAATGTGGATCCATAAATCTTATGAATATAGCGTTCATTAATCTTTGTTGACAAGTGGCACAGATTTCATTGTTGTGATGACTTAAGAATTAAGATTACATAGAACAGATCTGCATTGACATTGAAACATCAAGAACACAAGAAGAGCCCTGCTCGATCAGGCCAAAGGTCCATCTAGTCCAGTTCCCATATCTCAAACAGTATACTGTGAAAACACAAATCCATCCTGGTTTCTTTCCCTGCATCTGGCATTCTGAGGGAGCCTACATCTAAAGTATGTTACACATACTCATCATGGGTAACCATCAATGGGTTAAAACCATGAGGGCTGTGTGTAAATGTGGACAACCTCGAAATGCCAGATGTGATCCCTGAAGCATCTGGTGGGCAGCTGTGTGATACAGGGAGCTGGACTACATGGGCCTTTGGCCTGATCCAGTGGAGGCTCTTCTTATGTTCTTACCATTCCTTGTAACCTGTGATGGACCTTTCATCCAGAAACTTGTCTTGTCACCTCTTAAAGGCATCTAGACTAGATGTCATCACAATATCTTGTGTCAAAGAGTTCTGCATACTAACTACATGGTGGGAAAAGAAATATTTTGTATTTCTCTGTCCAAACTCTCCCAACACTCATTTTTAGTAGATGTCCCTTGGTTATGGTGTTGTGTGGTGGTGATGAGAAATTAATGCTATAACAACTTAATTTATTTCATGCTACTCTGGTAGCTTCTGTGTGTTTTGAAGAGGAAGGTTAAAAATTTGGGGGAGGGTTCCAGACTGTTCATGTACCATGAAGGCAGGAGGCCTCCACTGGCTTCTCCTGGTGCAAGCATTACCAATTTAGTCTGGCACAACTCACCCGCTTTCCATTTCTGTGGTGGTGTGGGGTGGCCATCCTAACCAATTTAGGTTAGCATTACTCACGTGGCATAACTTCCTGTGGTGTTCGGCGCATGCCTGTGCACAAGGCCTGACTTCCCCCCCACCACCACCAAAGAACAGCACAGAAGTAGCTTACATCTCTTTTGTGACACCCCCAGAAGAGCCTGGGACTTGTGCTGGGTTTTTATGCCAGTCTAACTGGGCGTTATAAGGGCTGTGGTGGCACAAGTGGTTAAGACACTGTGCCTGTTAACCAGCAGGCCAGGGTTGAAGATCTGGGTCCCATAGGAAGGGGTGAGTTCCTGTCCTTAGCCCCGCTCCTACCAACCTATCAGTTCAAAAGCATGTAAATGCAAGTACTGTAGATAAATGGATACCACCTCAGTGGGAAGGTAGCAGCATTCTGTGTGCCTTGGCGAGTCATGCTGGCCCCATGACCACAGAAGTGTCTTTGGACAGTGCTAGCCCTAATACCTTAGAAACGGGGATGAGCTCTGCACCCTAGAATCAGTCATGACTAGCAGTTAACCTTCGGGTGACACCATTTTAGGATTTCTGCCTCAGTAGGTGTCTGATAATTTATTCCAGTGGCTTAACATGCACATTAAATAAAATTACTTACAAGATTGTACTGTACAGAACAGAATAAATTTTGTCTGCAACTACTTGAAACTTGCTCTGAACTTCTGCTCCACTCTGGGGGAGGGGAGAGTTAGATCAGTGCACAGGCATGCGCCAACCTCCTCAAACCACCACAGAAAGTTAGTTAGGCCAGCTGAGTTATGCCCGCCTAAGTTGGTTAGGATTGCACTCTCAGATCCCAAGCTCGTAGAGGTTGTGGGACCTAGGCCATGGGGAGAAAACGGTTACGTCACCCCGGACCTTCTTCCCATTTTCTTGGGACTCTTGCAGCCCCAGTCAGCCCTGGCTCATGGACTGGCCTGCTTCTGCTCCAGGCAGAGCCTAGCTAGTTCTGCCTAAAGCCAGGACTAAATTTTATGCCCTCTTAGCCTCTCCCCCTTGTTCCCAGAGAGGATCATGATGCTGGCCACCTGAATCCCCCCTCCCTGTCCACACATATGCCTGGCTTTCCTACCTGCTATCCAGGTTGTTCAGCCTGCCTGCCAGATTGTAGCCCATTCCTTCAGATATTGCCCCCAGGTTGGACTTGTGGGCAGTGCTGCCTCCTCAGATAAGTAGGCAAGGGAGGAGGTAAAAGCTCCAGGAAGGTATGTGGGTCTGCATGTGGCAGCCCTGTGGCTCTGTTTTCCAGGGTTGCACCCAGGAAATTCCCAGTTTTGGGAATTCCCTGCCTTGTGAGATCATGCAAGCCTGATCCATCCAAGTATATTTCACTTCATATGAAACGAACTTCATACTTATTGGTGCAACACAGGCTCAAAAGCAGAGACATGCTCATTAGATGCCAAGGCATCTGCTCTCTTAGTGAGTTGCCAGAAGTCAGAGTGAGATACGAAATGAAATGGAATAAGCCTTATTTGTGTTGTAGTAAAAGACTTTGTAAAGAGGGGCAAATAGAGAAAGAAAAACCTGTCAAAACTGGGAGTGAGGGAGTGATTTCCATAATGCCCCTGCAGTTTAATATCCAGGATATTTGGTCTCTGACATAAGACCCATGGAGTCCAATAAGACTTGATCCCTGAAAAATTTACATATTTTACAACTTATTTAGGATACTTCCTATCTGTATGCTAACAGATAACTGTGTTGTGATTCAGTCCCATCAGTTTGTATGCAAAATGACCTATTTGTATGCACAGATTCTTCAATACAGTACTAAATAGATCTCATAGCTATGCATAAAAGTGTTTGTTTTTAGAAAAACAAAGTCAAAAGCAGCCTGATGCAGACTGAGGCTATTCAGTAATCCCTCCCTCCCTCCCCCCCCCCCCCCCCCGTCATGGAATGTTGGAATAAAAAGTGTAGCAGGATAAAAAAAATATATAGTTGAACCAACTGGGGGATTGGAAAAATGCAAAATATTTTTGCAGTTACCACTGGTACATAATTTTCATTTTAAGGAGTAAAATTACATTCAGTGCATGGCTTTTATAGGCTTAAAAGCAATGCTCCTTTGTTTTGAAAAGGGGACTTTTTCCCTAAGAAAAAGAGGCAGTTCTTATAGGGCAGTGATTCCTAAACTTTTTTGCATATTGCCTCCCTTGTCCTTTAGTAGAAATAGATTTTCAAATAGAAATAGAAATAGGTAGAAAGTAGAAATAGGGCTTTAGTAGAAATAGATTTTCATTCTCAGAAGATTTTCATTCTTCATACTGGGCTGAAATGCTTGAGAACCACTGGTTTAGAGAACTATTCTAGACAGAACTTGACCATCACTTAAAACTGGCGTCCAGACCAAGACACACAACTTTAGTTTGATGTTTGGCTTCGTACTCTGGTTTAGAAGCTACAGTTAATACCCAGGTCCCATCTTTGCATACACTTCAGGATGTTGATATTGTGGCTCTGTGACAGAACCTGAAGAAGTATAATGAGAGCAATGAGGAGGAAGTGTGTAAGACTGGGAAAGTTAGAGGCTATGGTCACAAGGCAGAAAACCAGGCAAGAGGCACTCTTTTAAATGGATGTTCCTCTTTTATTTAGCAATGGGAGAGTAACTGGCCCTACTCACCCCAGCAGAGTCTGTTCTTGTGGCGTCTGCTGGTGTTCTTTTGCATTTTAGATTGAGCCCTTTTGGGACAGGGACCCGTTAGCTATTAATTAGCTATTGTTCATATTTTCTTTATAAACCGCTTAGTGAACTTTTTGGTTGAAAAGTGGGATATAAATACTGTAGTTAGATAGTGGTTCCTCTTGGTGCCATTGCATGGAGTGGAGGAATTTGTTTGTGCAGTGCTGACTTTAGAAGTTTCCAGAGTTCGTTGGAGTGTTTTGACCTCGTTCTCAAGTGGAAAAGATCACCTTAGGGACAAGAAACACTCAGTCCTTCCATTGGTTTTAATCACAGCCTCTGTAGCATTTGTGAAGGGACCCTTCTAATTTGTCCTTACCTGCTTCAACTTATTCAACAGAAAAATAGTTCATTATATCAGTGTTCATTGTTTTGATTCTTGTGCAAAAAAAAAGTATTCTAGTTTGTGTCTTTTCCCCTATTATACCATGTAGCTATACCACATGGTGATCTATACTATGCCATGGTGAGATTTTGTCTCTTTTCATCATAATTCTCACATTAAAAAAGTAAAAGGAGGGAAATAGTTATCATTTCATGGTATAAACCACACCCTTTAAACGGAAGCTGTCAGTGCAGGATCTATCTTGGGAAGAATTTTAGCATCCGAACTCAGGTAGAAAGCATGAAGACTAGGTCTGGTCTAAGGGCCTTGCTGAAAGGAGATGGAGGTTTAATTGCCCTAGCATGCCTTGTGTGTGCATTTTAAAGGCCTTAGATTTGATTTTTAAATTTGGGAGCTGCTAAAAGAACAGACATTGGGAGAAGGGTTGACTAATGTGCTGGTAAATGGCACTGCAGATGCCAGTAATGATGATACTGAAGTGCTTAACAGCTGCTGTTTTTTGTGATGGTTGTATTGGTTCCATCTAGCTACCATCTGTGGTTCATTCCACTTCCTGTTTAAGACCTGCCTGATTGGATCTAGCTTGATACAGTCTCTTAAAATACTTCTGTCTTGGAGGTTTCATTTTTATTTCAAAGCCTTTATATGTAGGGAGTAAGCCTTTCTATTAATCCTTACTGAAATGAAATCCAAAATTGGAAGGGGGAGGAATTCTCTTCTTGGGGGAAAAATATGGCAGAATAGTGATCGGAAAGAGACAGTATGTATTTTTCATCATGTTTGTACTTGCAAAAGTTGACAGTAGCAGTTTTAGAAGCACATGTACCGGTATATCTGGCACTCTTAGAGCGCAATCCTGACCATGTCTACTCAAAAGTAAGCCCCATTGTCTTCAAAGGGTCTTACTCCCAAGAAAGATTGCATCCTCACTCAGCTGATTTTTAAGCCTAAAATGGAGTGGCAGAAGGTGTGACTTTAATGATGATTTTCCTTCCCCATGGAATTTTTTTTGCTATCTCCGTAGCATTTTTCCAACATTGGGGATAAGGGTCTGAAAGAGTTTAGAATAGATTTAAAAACTGACTTACTGTTCCTCCTAGTTCCAACCATATCCTGTCCATGTCTCTCCCCTTGTTTGCCCTGCCCTCTAGTGGGACTTGCCCCAGTGTGGAAGGTATGCTGGTTTGTTGTTGCACCACTGTCAAAATGCTAGCATCTGAAATATACCACATGGCATTTGCTGCTCAGACTAGGACAGTATTGTTATTCGACTGGGCTGTGAATCTTTCAAAGTCCATCCATTTTCCTTTCCATACGTTTATTTTTTTTGCACAGATTTGTAAGTTTTTCCTCTAAAGCGCAAGGATGTAACATTGCCACAATTTGGATCTACATTAGTGCTTCTTTTTCCTTCAAATTAAAAGTGCTGCTTACATATATTATTTTGTGTTGGTCCCGAGTCTGTTAGGGTTGCTTTTTGCCTCTTTAAATGCATTAATTAATCTTTTAATAATAATTATGTTTTGTGTTTATATAGTGCAGTTTGAACTTCTTGTACAAATAATTCTGACAAGATTGCAAAGTGTGTCAGTATTGTTATCATAATAATAATATATAATATTCCTGTCTGAGACAAAGTAAGAGAAAGGTGTGTCTAAGGCAACCTGCTGAGTTTATGGCTGAAGTGAGATTTGATTTAGGAAGTTAACTGGTTTTGAGCTTAAAATCTTGTACTTAAAACTAGATGACCTAATTGTACGCTTAAAAAGAGGAAGTGCCTCTTCTTTCACTTAAAATAAAACCCTACCTCAGGTATCTTGATTCAGAGACTACAGAATCTGCGGAGAGAAAAGTTAACTTTCCATTCCTGCATCATTTTTTCATCTTTTTTAAAAGTTACTCTACCCCATCCTGAAACTCCCATTTACAGCAAATTGCTGCTTCAGGGAGTGATTTTCAGCAGGAAAATGGCACAAAGAGTTGACCTTATTTTCCCTATGCACCATGGATTGGTGTACCTATGGCTTTTTTGTTACGCTTTTATGCTTGCTTGTTATATTCCATTAGATCACTGTTAAAGTAGTTTCTTAAAAAAATCTCATCTTTTAAAACAGCTGGGTGATCCATCTATCTTTCCTGCTGTTATTGTGGAACATATACCCAGTGCTGATCTCCTCAACAATTACTCTGGTTTATCCTGTGTTGCTGAACCCAGTGATATGATTACAGAGAATTCACTGGATGTTGCAGAAGAAGAAATTATAGAGGATGATGACATCACTCTTACAGGTTTGTGAGTGTTTATTACATCCATTATAATAAACTGGCTTTTGTGGCAGAATGATAGCCATAATTATGATCTATCAGTTTAGACCCACAGTACCATACAATTCAATTCTGCCTAAATCCAGATAGGCAGTGGCACCAGCTTTGCTTCCACTGTATCTCACAGGAGATTTTTAGCTGCTGGAGTCTCCTCAAGGTAAAGGGATGTTTGTCCCTTTGTATGGGCTAAGTCTCAACAACTGCTTTGGGTCAGCTTTGATCTGTACCATCATACTCACTGGTGCGAATCCATGTTGACCTAGAAAGGAAGATAGGCCCAAGACGCGTGTCAGGATTTGCATGTGCTGCTGCTGACAAACAAACACCTTTATCCCTGAAATCGGATGTGGGGTGTTATTTTTGTTTTTACTGCTTTAGGACACTCAGGAAAGTCTGCAGAGGGGGTTGCAGGTTCCCTTTACTCCCCAAAGGGCCATAGTGACCTCCAGATAAGTTTAAAATCCACAAGTTATTTCATTTTCTCTGTAAACTGCTTTGTAAACATTTAGTTGAAAATCAGTATGTAAATCCTGTTAATAGTAATAAAAAACATTTTCCCTGTTTAATTATTCTCTGGTGGTGCAAGTGGTTAAGACACTGTGCCTGTTAACCAGCAGTCCAAGGTTCTAGACCCGGGTCCCCACGAGGATTTCCTGCTACAGGTAGGGGGTTGGACTAGATGATCCACTGGGTCCCTTCCAACTCTATTGATTCTATTCCATGGGCAGCAGTGTGACGGTGGTGATCATGTTGCTATTTTCTCTGCTTCCCCATAAACACTTACTGGTTCTCAAATTCCCATGAGTTTGAGAATGTGGAAATTCCTAAGAACTCTGAGAGTTGGGAATAGCTGATGTAGGGTATAGAAACAGGTTTTGACTTTTGTGATATCACTTGGGATATGACTGGTTAAAATGCAGTTGCTATTTAAGAATATCCCATGTTCTGTTAGAAAATAAGCCTTTAAAACCTGTCAGACATTTTGTTGCTCCTGTAAATCTGAAGAATTTAGTCAGAGGCAGGTTGATTTTATGCACAACGAGTAGTAGTGTCAAAAAATTAATATGCACAAAATGCCAGGCAATTAATAAAATGGGCCTACGGAAATTAATGTCCAAAAACAACTAAATAAGACAAGAGTATATTTATTTCAGGCATAGGTGAAAGCACAGATAAGACAACAATTAATAGTCTCTTTTCTCATTATTTGTGATTTATCTCCAGATCCTGTTATGTGAAGTGGTTTAAATCCATAGAGGTTTTTTTCTTTGAATCACATGTTATAGTTATGAATTACTACTTTTTATCTTCTCCCCCTTCCCCATGTACAACGTATAGTTGGAACGTCCTGTCATAATGGAGATGAAACAATGCAAACCATTGAAGCTGCTGAAGCTCTTCTCAATATGGATTCCCCTGATCCCATGCTGGATGAGAAGAGAGCAAGTGAGTATGAAAGGAACAAATCTGAGCACTATGTCTTTTGTGTAAAAGTAACAATAAAATGCTTGTTTATCCTTCTAAACTCAGAGTGTTTCAGAAAGAGGATATTGCAAGAGACACATTGTAAACCTATCAGAAACCACTTAATTCACATTTGTCATTGCAAAAAATGAAGGAAATGAGGTTGAACTTATTAGAAAGTTCGTTAACCAAAACATCCATCTGGTGCTAATTTTGTTATCTTAAAAATGAATGAGTCAATGAAATGTGTTTGCTTCTCTGTTGGTGTTTAAATATTGGTGTTGAGATGCTATAACATTGTTATTCATCTTAGTACTGGTTAATTACCGGTAGTTGGAATATTCAAATTTATCAAGAGTGACAACTGTCTTTGGAGGTTCTCTGGAGAATTCCGTGCGTGGAGATGTACGGCTCACAGTCGTCAGCAGCTAGCTTGGAGAAAATCTCAACCCCGTCCCCAACTCTGGCGTTGAGATCAGCGCCCAGGATTAATGAGGCATTAGGAAAAATGCTGCGTGCCGTGTTGCATTGGTCCGAAAGAAAGCACCAGGCTAGTTCCCTTTGTGGCTTTTTTTGACAAGGGGGTAGATAGGTGTTGATAATAAGATACGACCACTGATGGATGGCTAGATGGACAATTAGTAGGTTGCAGGAGTTGTAAGACGCCTCCACTAGGGTTGCTGGAAAACACTGGTTAATAAGGATTGCCAAACCTGCATGTGCACGGCCAGTCTTGTTTAGTCTGCGGGCAGGAAGATGGAAGGTTTGGAAATTGGCAAGGTGGATTGGAGCCGTAGACCAGGTTTCTTGGAGAAGTATGATGTCAAAGGAGGATATAAAGGCAAGGAACTCCTTGTCGTACCTTTTATTATTCCAGCCTGCGATATTCCAAGAGACCAGCCTGAGGTGATTATGAGGATGCAGTGTTGGTAACAGGGCACTCTGCGAAACAGAAGAGAGGGCAGTTGGAGTGGCTAGTCAAGTAGGGTGGTCCAGACTCACGGTGTTTAGACTGTTGTCTGTGAGTATGCAGCCGTTGAAAGATGCACTGGGAGTTTGGGCTTTGAGCGATTCACAGGAAGGTTCAGGCAGAGGGACCACGTCCTGGAGATTAATGACTTGCATAGGCGTCGAGACAGCCCTGGAATGGTCCAGAAGGGCGTCATGGTGTGGTTTCTTGTTGAAAGGCTGAACAAAATCAGGAGCTGAAGTTACTTGGGCTTGTGTGACTATAAGGTTGTTAGGACCAGATGGAAGAGTCACTAAAGGCTGTCGTGAAGGGGGGGAAACAGAGGAATTGACTGGCTGAAGCTCCCTAAACTCATTGGAGAGGGGGGCCTGGGCAATATGAGATCGGCACTTAGTGGTTGTACATGGGGAAGCGTCCCTTGTTAGGATAGAAGGTGGAACTAGGGACTCCTTTGGAGCTGAATGGCAGTCAGCTTTAGACCTCAGCAGATGGGATATGACAGGGTTTTTAAAGAGTCTCTGAGGGAAGATCCCAAAATCTCTGAAAGTAGAAATGTGGGAAAATATCAGACCAGGGACAAAGCTTGAATTGAAATGCAAGATAACGCAAGACTGTGATAGGGGAGAAGGCAATATGTCCACTTTGCGTAGGTCAATCCTGGATGAATGAATTTTCAATATGTTAGACAGGTGTTTTTTTGCTTGCCAAGTAGAAGCCCATCTAGGTGCATGTCGTTGATGGCGGGTAATGGAAAGAACGGCACTGTTGGGATCGAGGGACAGCATGGGGAAAAGCCCCAACTGGGGAGAGGTGGAGGTTTTCATCGGGGAGGAAAGGGCTTGGAACTTTCGGGGCTTAGAAGGAACAGGTTGGTGGTTCAAAGAAGCTTGCTGGTGGAGATGGGCCAAGCAGTTGGTCGAGATCTCTTTAAGTTGCAATTTGATGGATTCTAAATGCTGGGAAATTAGTTTCAGGGCTCCTGCAACAAGATTGAATTGCTGAGAGTAGAGAGCTGCAGAAACTGCAGCTAGCCCAGATGCTGTGGGAGTAGGAGAATCTTGAACTTGGTCTTGGTCATCAATCAAGGCCCTGATTAAGGACCTAGTGGATGGTAAAAGTCGAGAGAGATCAATGGACAAATGTTGTTGGGCAGCATCTTCAATGGGCAGCTGCTGATGGATAGCATCCTCGGCAGGGGTGGAGGGTGAAGCTAAGGGCTGGCTGATTCCTGGAGGAGGGGCCGTTTCTCTTGCAATTGCGAAGAAATTGTCTAATTTGCTTTGTTTACTCTGATTACTTAATTTGGGTGATCCAGAGTCAGAATTGTCTGAGGAAAGCTGGCGTTTGCGGTTCATTAGGTGGGGGGAGGGAGACAAACGGCTTCAAGATCAAACGGCTCTTGGAGAGGAGACTTGGTAACAGTAAATCTTGCTAGCAGCAGTAGTCAGCCACCGAGGCACGATAAGGGCCAATTATAAAGAAAGAAGATTAAAAATTGAGGAAAGTAATTATAAAAAATTAAAATTGAATGTGGAGCAATGACTACAGCAGCTGGGCTGGGCTCCTCCTCCACCGGAAGTCCAAATTGAAACCATACTTCACCAGGTTCGACGCATTGATCCTGGCTGCGAGAACCCTTGTCAAGAGTGACAACTGTAATTCCTTCCCATCCTAATCTTATCCAAAACGTGTTCTGATACAGCTGGCTCAGTATTGGTGACAGACCACTATGATGCCATATGGGGCAGAGTGACCAGCACAAGTGTCTGGTGTGCACCCCAACAGAGTGCTTGAGCTTGCTCTGGACTCTTGCTCTGGTTGATGGAGAGGACATTTTGGGGGAAATATTCAGGCATTGATATCCTATGCTTCTGACCTACTTGGACCTACTCCTACACCCCCTTGGACCCATTCAGACTTACACCAGCAAAACAGTGTGGATCCAAAATTGGGGATCATGGTGCAGTGGGATAGAAAATGTAAACGTTTTCTACCTCTCCTTGGCTCTCTGGTCCTAGGCTGGCTGACTCAAATCTTATAGCGGAGGCTGCATTAGTGCCAATGCATTCTGTTGGCTAGACCTGAGGATTAGAGCTCAGTACAACCATGCAGAGGTTCACAGAGGGGGCTACAAGCTTCCAGTACCCTTGAGGAAGCTTTAGGATACCCCAGGTATGTAACAATGTCCTTGCAGTGCCACAGTTGCTGCAGTGCCATCAGGGACCCATTACTGGTAGGCTGCTCCCCTAAAGGGGAAATGACCCATTTCTTGTTCCCCTGGTGGGTTGAGACATGTCAGTTTCTGACTCACTGCCCTAAGAGATCTCACAGGATAAACAGATTCTTATTGGGAGAGGTGGTCCTTAAGGTGACTTGATCCTAAGCTATGTAGGTATTTATTTTAAGGCAATAACTTGCATCACACAAAGAAACACAATGGTTGTTTCATGCTGCTGCATCAATAATTGTGTCACATAACCATAAGTAGGCATCTCTCAGCACCCAGGAGGATGCTAAAGTTGGGGCCATCTCTCTTGCCCTGCTCCCTCAACAACTTAGTGCAGTCCCAAAGTCCGAGTAGGAGCTTGAGGTGCAATCTTAATCAGTTTTCCAGCTCTGGAGTAAGAGCAATGAAACTTTGAGGAAAGGAAACAAACATTGCCCTAAGGAGGCCTCCATGATAGTCCCCCCCCCAACTGCAGGATGAAGTCAACTGGTCCACTGGAATGTCTATGCCAGCTCTGGAGAGTTGGTTAGGATTGCACCCTAAGATAGTTCTTAGGTCTTAGTTCATGTTGTTCCTTTTTCAGAGGCTGTCACCTGTGGCTAGCTGTGACCTGTGATAGGTGTATTCTCTGTAGTCACCCCTGTGCTGTGAAATTCTTTAGCCTATAAAACAGTTATTTTCAACCAATGTGCCATGGCACAGTGGTGTGCCATGGATTGTCTGCAGGTGTGCCAATGGAGTTGTGAACTTTTTTTTGAAAAGTTGTATGTAAATAGTGTTGATTGATAAATTAATAGGGAAATTGGGGGATTTAAGCCCCACACAAGCAGCATGGTGTGCCTTGTCAAAGGTAAAAAAAAAAAACAACTGATGGTGTCCTTTGACTATTTTAGCATTTTGTCAGTGTATCATGAGTTGTAAAAGGTTGAAAATCACTGCTGTAAAATGTGGCAAGCTCCCTCACTACTAATCTTTCAAAATATGATGATGTTCCTTTTCCAGCAGCCAGTTGTTGGCCTGCTATGATAATACTTGGTTAAATGCTGATGGTCTGTTACTAATAATAGTAATGTTTGCATTTGTGACTTTTGAAATTCATTGTTTTTATTAATGTAAATTGTACTTGCTTATCCACCCTGATAATTAAGAAAGGGACAGACTGTTGATATTTTTAGATCAATAGGTATTAAATAATAATTAGGTTGTTTGAAGCTCTTACACAGAATACTCTAAAGTGGGTTGCTGTGTTCTTTCTTTGCTGTGTTCTTGAAGCACATGTATTTGGATCAGATGATGATGTTGACATTGGACCTATTACTCATGTGTCCGTCACCTTGGATGGAATCCCAGAGGTGGTAGAAGTTCATCAAATTCAAGATTCACTTGCTGAATCACAAAGCACTGTAGCACTCGAGCAACCAAAGAAGAGAAAAGGTAAGGAAATGTGAGTGTGCAATAAATAGCCATCAAGAAATGTGATTTAGTTATGTCTTTGTTTATAGCAGAGATGGGAAATTCCAGGATGGATTGAGTCACTGTCCACCATGACTTAGCTCAAACAAGTCAGAAGGGGAGCACTTTCTGGGCTGCCAAGTCACTCTTTTGCCATTTCAAAAACCTTGAGTCAAGTTACCTCCTTAAAAACTTAACTGCAGAAAAAATGGAGCTATTGCTGGGCTGTGTGTGTGGGAGGGAGTTGCCTTTCAGCATTCCCCTACTGTCCCTTCCAATCTGTAAACAGGGTGGGAAGGATTGTGTGATAGTGGGAATTGAAGTGGCACGAGGGTGGAGGGTCACATGCACCCGCTGTGAGGTTTTCCAGGACAGCTCAATCCCTGGCAGCTCTACTCAGGAGTAGTCCCACTGCAGCTTCTCATTCAGTGAGAGTTCTTCCTCCCAACCAGCCATGCAGTTGGAAGCTATGAACTGCTTCTCCCCTCTCTGGGCTTCTTCAGCCAATCTTTAGGGACGCCCCAGGGTCTTCTTCCTGCCCACATCAGCCAAATAGCAAACCTCCCATCTTTTGTCCCAGTGATCATTGGATATCCGTTCCTTCCTATCAGAGACAGGCAAAAGAGCTCACTCTTGCCTCCCTCTGCTTTCTCACTGCAAAAGGAATTATTAACCTTGCTCTGTTTTGTGGCTGGAACTCCCAGCTGCTCACCTTGTCTAAATGATGGCCTCATGAGGATTTTTACACCACAAAAACAGTAAACAAGCACACCCAGACACAGACTTGAGACTGAATATGTGGGGATGTGTGCTGAGTCATGGGACTTTTGACTTGAGTGTTTTTCAATATCTTCCACGTGTATGACTCCTGAGTAAGCGAAAAACACATTTTTCCAACTTGAGCCTGAGTCACTGACTCAAATTTCCATCTCTAGTTTATAGCATCAATTCACAGTGTAAACTGGGAAAGGAACCCAAATAGGTGTGGTGGCTCATCTGGAAAGAAGAATATACATCTATTTAGGCAGTAAGTTACTAGAAGGTCTAGAAGACACATTTTATCTTCAGAGAAATAATCCCTTAAACTGAACTCTATGAATATAAATTTCCTACTCTGATTCCTGGGCATTTTCAACCTTGAAGCTACAGCTTTGTAGAATGTAAAATCAGTTTCAATCCATTAAAGGGTGTGAAGTCCACTGAAACCCCCATCCCCTCTTTGTGTAAAGGTCCCCTGCTCTCTATAAGAGGAAAAAGCAGCAGCCCAATTGTAAAGATTGGGCTGCTGCAGGGGTATAAGGGGGGTGATTTCTTCCTGTGTGAAGGTCAGACTTCACTTGAATCACACCAGAAACATTTCCTTTTTTATAGCCATGGGGAGCTCTGTCAAGCAATCTGCAGACCTCTCCAGGGGTCCCCAGACAGTGGCACTGGCACTGCTCTGTCAGTTTGTCTATCACAACCAGACTGCTTTTCAAGTTCACAAAGCAGTTAACAACAAAAAGAAAAAATAATAGTTAATTAATAGCCAATGGGTCCCTGTCACAAAAGGGCTCACAATCTAAAATGCAGAAGCCACTTGAACAGACATTGCTGAGGTGTTTTGGGCCAGTTAATCTCTCCTTGCTAAAGGAGGAACACCCACTTTAGAGAGTGCCTCTTGCCCAGTTAGCGAGGATTAATACTGATTGTCCTATCTCTTTCACGTTTTGGTGGAAACTCATGCAACACTGTTTTTTTTTAAGCAAAAAAGGCCAGAACTCCTCGTCCTGAGTCCCCTACTCTGACTCCAAACATTTCAGTGAAAAAGAAAAATAAAGATGGGAAGGGTAAGTTTGGACAATGCAAGTTGTGGGTTGATGAACATAATTAAATGTTAAGTTCTGGGTAACTGATTTATAGATGTATCATTAGACTGTTTTTTCCACCTTAAGGACTTCAGTCTGACCCACAGTTAAAATTTCATAAACCAATAAAAACAACACAGGCAAGGAGCAGCAAAAGACAACAGCAGTTGAGATTATAGCATGCACCAAGTCTGGAACTGTGGCTAGGCTAAATGCCTCGCTAAAGAAAAAGGCCCTAATGATTCATTGAAAACCCTAAATTGGAGGACCATGTGAGAAGTCTTTATTTTGTCTGTCTACCCAGATCCTGTTCCCTGGCAAGTGCTATTTTTTTCCTGTCACAAGAAAATTTCTGTGTTTGTTTGAACCATTAAAATTCTGGGCAGTGGGACTTTTGCCAAGATTGTGAAGTTAAATCCCATGTAACCTACAGATTCATTATATGTCTCTGGGCGAGTTGATTGAATTATTTGAAACCATTCTTGTCTCCTAAAGAAGGGGACTGGCTTTTTTCATCAATCAGAGATCACCAAAATTACTTAGGAATACATTTTAAAAACTTATACCAGCTATAGGGTAAGAAGAAACACAGTGTTGTTAATATTCCTTTGTGTTTGCTTCATTCATTTATCCACAGTTCATTGTGGCACACATCATCCTACTAATCTGTTTTCTGTATAATTACAAAATAGTAATAGTCTATCATATATGGACATATATAGCTATATCGAATACAGGGCGATTGAAAGGAAACTCCCTATATTGTAATTTATAAGTATTTTAAAATAGGGAGTTACCTTTCAGTCACCCTGTATATAGTTTAGACACACGTTATCTTTTGTTTTCTCGTCTGTCAAAATTAAGGTTTTTCACAAGCTTTTTAAAGTTCTGAAAAGTTATTTATTATTTATTTCAGGAAACACCATTTATCTTTGGGAGTTCTTACTAGCACTGCTACAGGACAAGGCTACTTGTCCTAAATATATTAAATGGACCCAGAGAGAGAAGGGTATTTTTAAGCTTGTTGATTCCAAAGCCGTATCTAGGTTGTGGGGAAAACACAAAAACAAACCCGATATGAATTATGAAACGATGGGCAGAGCTCTGAGGTATGTAACTTTAGTAAAATAAGGAAATGTATTCTTAACACTAAATGAATATTATTAATTGAAAGCTTCTTACTATTTCAAATTAAGCACTGCCAATAAATTTCAGAACAATAAGGCGTTTCAAAATGTATGTAACAAACCTAACTAATATGAACAGAAAATATTACATGAATATTATTCCTTTGAAGTTCTTGCTCTTGTATCATTTCCAAGTTTGTTCAACTTTGAATGCAGTTGAAAATATGAAAAACAAATGGAAGTGGAAGTTAATGAATTTAACCTCCCAATTTAAAGATAGCTGTTGGTGAAAATTATGATGCAAATTGTTTTTAGATACTTACTGTGCAATCCTAAGCACATCTACTCAAAAGTAAATCCCACTGTGTTCAGTAGTACTTACTCCCAAGAAAATGTGGTTAGGATTGCAGCCTAATGGCAAAATCCATAGCAGTTATGGGTCCACGCAGTTACATCAGCCTTTAGTGTTACCTTATGGAAAGTCATCTTAACTGCTCTGGAGTAAGGGGCTTAATTTCACTTTAGGATATAGGCCTAAATGAGTTTATTTCAGTCCTTTTCATACTGTCTCATGTTTTACTAAACTACTCATAAGTACCAGTATATAGTACTAGCGAAAGTGAACCCGCGTTGCGGGAATAAAATTCCCCATATGACATCCCCCTACTGCGCATCAACCACCCATGAACATCAACCCCCCTGCACATCCAGCCAATGCGCAACATCCCCCATGTTCATCCATCTCATGCACCTCAGTCCCATCCATGCACAATGGCCCCCATGCACAGCATCCTCCTCAATGCAACCCCTCCCTCCTAGCAACATCCCCCCAGTGCACCAGGCACCGAGCACCAAATTGTTTGGATGTTGGTCTGTCCTCCATTTTAAGTAAAGTACATGGAGGAAAACGTGTTGCACCCCGTTTCATCCCCTTCTGGTTGAAATTTCCGAAAACCGGTTCTTAGTGACTCCCTCCGTCATAGAAGGAATACCCACCCCAAATTTCATGCTTCTAGGCCCACTGGTTTTGGCTGGGCATTGATGAGTGAGTCAGTCAGTGAGTGACTTCATTTTTATATACAGTATATATGTAGATTATTCTTAACTTCTTATTTTTTCTGATTCTTCATCAATGTTTGTATCATCCATATAGTAATAAATAAGAATGAATGTAAAAAAGTGGAAGCTTATAAAGTAATACTTTTAAAACTATATATTGTCCTTTTCTTACAACTAGTTACCTTTTTAAATACCAATATAATGCTGCATGGGTAGATCTAGCCATGTTCATTCCGTATGTAAAAGTTATCTCTTACTCACAAAAGGACTGTTTTATACTTTTGTTACAGCACTGTATAAAATTAATAAAGTAAATCCACACATGTTCTTTTCTTACTGTGAACTTACCTCTTATAGCACTGTGTGAGTTCTTACACTAGCACTAGCACTTGGACAGTTAAAAAACAGTTTAAGAACAGTATATTTAGCAAGAGTGCTGATGCTTTCACCAGAGGGAAGAATTCTGCACCTAACTAAAAGAGGTGAGCACATTTCCTCTGGTTTGTCTTCCAGCCTCTATAGAAGCAGCAGCTTTGGATAATTCTCCAGTACTGTCACCTTAGATCTTTCATTTCTCTTATCTTTTTCTTCCTTTTTCCTCTGTATTTCCACAATTAATCAAAAGAATTCCCTTAGTTTTTTAATTAGAATATTCAAGTTTAATATATGCTGTATGCCATTTCAGAGGTGACTTATACCCTTTCATAATATGGAGAATAATCTTTAAAAAATCTGCTTGGTTCAGCATTAGTTCAGCAAAACTGGTAGTGTAGAAAATGGACTTTGTTTATTGATATGTTGGTGTGATATTTAAGTTTAACTAGTTGTTAAAATACTTGGTCAATTTTTTCCTTGTATGTATTATTTTGTTTAACACATTACTGTTTTTTCTGCTTTGAACAGATATTATTACCAAAGAGGCATCCTGGCCAAAGTAGAGGGTCAACGTTTAGTATACCAGTTTAAGGAAATGCCAAAAGACCTCGTCTACATAGATGATGATGATGATGATTCAAGTTCAAGTACAAACACCCCTGATTCCTCTTTATTCCCAACACCTATGACTAACAGAAACCAAGTGAGCAGGACACCTTCTAATACAGGACCAAGAGGAGGATCTACTGCTGTTTTAAAGATACCAGTCAATTCCAAATCTCCCAAATTCAAGCAGCCTATGGAAAATGTACAGCAGCAATTACCTAACATGACATCAGACATGTTGAGGACAGTGCAATCTACTCATCCAGTACAACCAACTCATCTTTATCGGACTGTTCATTTAATGCCACAAGTGCAGTCCATCCCAGAAGGACATGCTGGTGTAGCCAATAGCACTCAGGATGAAACATTGAATCCTTCGGTTCAAAATATAAGGTAAGAAAGCTGAAGGGGGTCTGGGTCATAAGAACAATAAAAATCTAGAGCTCTAAATACTTTTTTATCTGAAAATAGGAAATATTCAAAAAGGAAATAAATACAGTGTTATCTTGGTTATTGAGTGACTTAGCAAGCATTTTGGATAATGAGAAAAATGTTCTTGTAAATTTTATTTTGGTTGATGAGCAAAAACTACAAGCACTTCTGAGAAAATGCCTAGCCTAAATCCCCTCCCTTTCCTGGAAGGTCACTTTCCAGTACTGCCCTGCCTCCTCCCACCTTTACCTCTGCTCCCTCCCTTGTTTAGCCAGCCACCAGCTGCTCTGAGAGCCACCAGCACCTGTGACCAGATCTCTCAGGCCAGAAAGCTCTCCTTCTGGAAAGATCTAGGCCTCAGGAGAGGTTAGCTTGCCTGGGGTAACTCCATACTGGGCTATGGATGATCCCTGTCCCATCTTTTGAGAAACACCTATGTGGGAATGCAGAGAGGGGAGCCTTCGGGGAATCCTCTCTGGCTGGAACAATCTCCTGCTGAGGTGCTGGAGAGGCTAGGAGCTTGCAGGTGGGGAGATCTGGGGGAAGCAGCCTCAGCCAGGTGAGAATGTTCCTCTTGTCTTCCTCACACCAGCCATGAAGGTTTTCAAGGGTACAGTACAGTTCAGTACTTGTACAATATTTTCCTTATTACAATGTTTTGTGTTAGGTTAGTGTTTTGTATTAATTTTTATATACAGTTAATATTTTTATCTAAATATTTTTAGTTGTGGAACCAATTGTCTCAGTTTCCATTAGGTCTTATGGGTAAATCCATTTTGGATAGATAACAAGTATTTTGGATAATAAGCATGCTTCTGTGTCACAGTATCTATCTGTAGATTTTAATCTGGCTGGTTGCTTATGACTCACCAGTTACAGAATAACATCTGTAGCTAGGGGCCAGAGTGTGCATTGCTCTCCTGAGACAGCAGATTGGGCCCTCTAAGCACCTTTGAAAAAAGGAGTAAAGCTGCTAGTGCTCAATTTATACAGATGCATAACCTGCAAAGTGTCCAGTATGGGGACTGCTGTTGCCCATCCTATTAGCTCTCTCTAATGTATGATACAGATCTCCTGTTGAAATGTTTATAGACTGATGTGAAGAAACATTTGCACCACTTGGCTCCTATTATATTTTCATTAAAGTGTTTATTCTCATTATGGTGGTATACAAAAGGAAAGTATTTCATGGTCTTTCCACGTAGACGAGTACATTTTTACATTGCATATATTGCATTTTACAAGTTGCATTTATTTTATGTATTATTACATTATGTGTTATTACATGTTAGGTATTATTATTTATTTTATGTATTGTTACATCAGGACAATTAAGGGAAGCCCAAGCAGAGCAAATCATTCCTATAAATTGGAATGAGAAGACAATATTTTAGCTCCAAAACACATATACTGGGCAAGAGGCACTCTTTCAAGAGGTTGCTCCTCTTTTATTTAGCAGGGGAAGAGTAACTGGCCCTACACACACCAGAAATGTCTGTTCTAGTGGCTTCTGCTGTTGTTTAGATTGTGAGCCCTTTTGGGACAGGGACCCATTTTAGATTGTGAGGCCTTTTGGGACAGGGACTCATTAGCTATTAATTTTTCAATTTTCTTTGTAAACCGCTTTGTGAACATTTTAGCTGAAAAGCGGTATATAAATACTGTAGATATACTGTTTTTGTTGGAAAAGATTTCTACAACTGGAATGCATGTTAAAACAAAATCTCCTTCAAAACAGACTATTGCATTTTTTTGCCAGTTGTAATTTTTTAGTGAAATCCAGAGACACTTGAATACTTGAAAAGTCTGAAAAATGATAACTTGGCAAATGTAAAAATTAGGGGAGTGATGAGAACAGTTTCCACAGAGCAAGCCAAGGAGTTTCTGGGGTGAAATAATTGTTTGCTTCTCAACCCAAAAATTATTTGTTGTTTACATAGCAAAAGGATGGGAGGGGAGATTCCTCATGTAGAAAGCATTCAGTATTACAAAAAAAGACACTTCCTTCAAGTCTGAATTGGGAGGAGTAAAAGCCAGTAAAAACATGTACCGTAATTATGTTTGGAGAATGCAGGCTTCGTTTCTTGTTACACACACAGTTTTATTACCATTTCTGCTATCATCAGCATTAGTGGTCAGTAGAAACAGAGTAACAGGTGATAGTGATGCCTTGCAGTACGTACTGTATATGAAGCTGCTTTGCTAGGTCTTGTAGTTCTGTTTCAACCAAATTTGAAAGAGTTTATGGATGACTAAAGCCAACGAGAACTGGATTAGAACAATAAAAAAGGAAAAAGAAATTGAATTCATAAGAAGTGGTAGAAGAAGCTGTAAGAAAGAGAAAAGAGATTGACAGAGCAATCCTAACTTATGCCAGAGAGAATTGTCTAGCTCTGGCAGCCTAAAGTAGGCCATATCCTGTGCTGATACTTAGACTAGCCTAGAGGCCTCCTTCCCCTGGTTTGGCCTAAATGCTGCTGAGGAGGCAGCTGCACAAGTTTGCTATTCCAGGCATGCTCACTGAGGCCCAAGTAAGTGGCACCTAAGAGGGCTTGCTCCCGAGAAGACCTGCCTCAGATCACTGTACAGCTGTGGTGCCTGCACCCTGCCTGCCATATGAGGAAGCCCAGGAGGCCCAGGCAACCAATCACAGCTGCAGCATGATAGAAAGAAAGGTATAGCTGTCTGGGGGACCAGATGCAAGAACTGCCAAAGGAAGAGAGCAACACTCCCCCAAATGAAGGGCACCCAAGACAAATGGGAGGCAGGACTGAAGGAAAGCAACAGCCACATCCATTGTTGTCATGTGGTTCATGGCAACACTACAGTCTCTGTAGTGTAGATTGGCTGCTGGAGTGAGCTGTTGGAGTTGTCCATATCCTGAGTTTGACAGGCAGGAGTGGTGCTTAGGCTGGCCTAGGACTTAGAATTTTTGCCATCACTTCCATTTTTACCTTTGCTTTACATTCACCTCTACAGGTCTACTCTAACGTACACCTGCTCCTCAGGTGGCACAAGTTATAGGGAGCTATGACTGTGTGTGTCTGCCCTGGGAAGTGGTCTGGACACATCCTAACTAGACCATTCTAGGCCAGCTCCCCCCCCGCCCCCAGCATGTCCCTGCTGCACTGCCTAGGCTAGCACTGCTAGGCCAACACAGGTCCATCTGTTACTGTGCTAGCACAACGTCCCCTTGGTGGACTTGCGCTCGCCTAGGCCCATCTGGCATTGCACTGGTGCAGTGCCAAACAGGCTGGCACACTTGAGGATTGTAGCTTTAAACATGCAGGGCTGGATAAAGATTATGAAAATAGCTTTCCTCGTCTTCCTAATTCTTGTTTTGTATTATTATCTTCAGTTTTAGTGAGGATATTTGGTTGCTTGATTGAGCATTAATCTGAAATGGAAAACTTATAACAACTAGATAAGAGGGTCTGTTGGAGATACATTGTATATATTTTATTTAGCAGGGGGAGAGTAACTGGCCCTACATACCCCAGCAGTGTCTGTTCAAGTGGCTTCTGCTGGTGTTCTTTTTGCATTTTAGATTGTGAGCCCTTTTGGGACAGGCACCCATTAGCTTTTAATTAGCTATTATTTTTCCATTTTCTTGTAAACCACTTTGTGAACTTGTTAGTTGAAAAGTGGTATATAAATACTGTAGGTAGGTAGATGGATAGATGGATGGATGGATGTTAATTTAGATTATTTAGATACAGAGTTGTAATTAGAAAATTCAACTTTGTTCGTGCTCCATTATTAGAAATATTAATTGTATTTTTTATAATTTATATTTTTATGTATAGTTATTATAATGTTTGTTTTTTTATTTTCTTATTGTATTTTTCTTTCTTGTTTATTATATATTTTCAAAATAGAATACTTAAAAATATTACAGAGGGAAAAATCACCGCTTTCAAATTTTTTTTACAATATATCTGCTCATAGTGAATTCATGGCAATCCAAATCTTTCCCCGTTAATTTAAAAGGGCTACCCACTCCCAATTGCAAAATATCTTTATTCCAAGATGTTGAAATATACTTGACTTCCTGATGAATTGGCTTGCAGACAACCAAACAAACATTCCTAAATATGCTTCCATGTCCAGGGAACTCAAGGGGGTCTGGGGGGAGCAGCCAGAGCCAGGTTTGTATGTGGGATCGGTGTATGGCAGTGTGGAAGGTGTGCCTTATCACTGTTCTAGTGCTGCTTCTCATCAGCAGCTTGGGAATGTTAGTTGCACATAAAGACAAAGATTCCATTGAGCCAATGATAGCAGTGATTCCATTAGTGATTGTGAAAGAGCACAATCCTAACCATGTCTATTCAGACATAAGCCCCATTGTGTCCAATGGGTCTTACTCCAAGGAGAGTGTCTTTAGGATTGCAGCCAAAGTCAATCCCCTCTCTGTAACCCTCACAACAGCCATGAAGGTTTTCAAAGGTACAGTACAGTTCAGTACTGCACAGTATTTTCTTTATTGCAGTGTTGTGTGTTACTGTATATTACATTGTTTTGTACTGTGTTATATTACAGTGTTTTGCAATCATTTTTATAAACAGTTAATATTTTTAAATGAATATTTTTGGTTTGTGGAACCAATCGTCTGAGTTTTCATTATTTCCTATGGGAAAATCTGCTTCACATAAAGAGTGTTTCACATAACAAGCATGCTTCCAGAATGAATTAATCTTGTTATGTGAGGCAACACGGTATATAAAATTTTATTTTATCTATTTTATGTGTACAAAATATATGTAACTAGCATTTGCATTTCTTTCCATTTGTTTGATTCTCACAAATGGGGGTGGAATTGACCTAGCAGAGGCCCCTTGAATATCCGCCTGCATACATTGTATAAAGATTCTCCACTGTTTTGGGTGGAGAATATGATGGTCAGCTATGAGTTGGGTGAGACTGCAGTGTATGGACTGGGAATTGGGATTATTTGAGCTATCTTCTGTAACGTATCATTTTTGTTTGATAGCCTGTTTTTGCTTTCAGTTGTCAATTACCAATTGCCAATGCAAGAAAGTCAGAGTACACATACTTTAAATAAATAAAACAATGCTACTTGTTCTCCCTATTCTGAAGATTCTGAATGTAGACTGAGTGAGTGTGACTTCTTTGGTGTTTACCAGTGAATCCTTCAGTCAGTGAAATTCAGTATTGGCTTGTCAGACTGAAGACCAATTCACCATCTGCTGTAATTCATATACTAACATTTCTGTTTTCCTTTATATCCTGATAGGACCATTCAAGCCCCGGGCCAAGTTCCAGTAGTAGTTTCACCTGGAAACCAACAACTGCATACTGTAACACTCCAGACAGTGCCTTTAACCACAGTGATAGCCAGTGGAGATCCAACATCTGCAACATCTCAAAAATTTATTCTGCAAGCCATTCCAGCTTCACAGTCCATGACAGTACTTAAGGAGAATGTCCTTTTGCAGGCTCCAAAGCCAGTTTCACCTCCTTCTTCCATTGTTCTCAGCCCTGCTCAGGTTCACCAGGTTCTCACAAGCAATGTGCAGACAATTTGCAATGGAACTGTCAATGTGGCTTCTTCTCCATCCTTCAGCACTGCTACCCCTATTGTAACTTTTACACCCAGTAGTTCACAAGTGGTTGCCCAGCCATCCAACACAGTGATCACTTCTGTCATTAAGGCACCAGAAGCTAAGCCTACTGTTATACAGGGGATAATGAAAGAGGAGGCAGAGGACAGCATAGTGGAAGATCCCCAACACTCAGAGCAAAGTTTTCAACAGCAGCCTTTTGTGGTAGTGGTATCCAGTTCAAATGGATTTCCTTCAGCTGTACATGTTAAACAAGAAAGTGAACCATTGGAAACAAGTCCATATGAGTAAATCAGAAGTAAAGGAACTCTGAGAAAGGTGGCTTGCCTTTATTTGATGAAACTTCTTTAGTTCTATATGTATCATTTAATTCAGAAGCAGGCATTACAAATTTTAATTTCTGAAATTACATTTTAGAAGCAATACTATAGAATTTATTTCAGTGTTCTCTTATTTGTTGAATTATCATAAATATTATGATTTATAAAATACAAGCATGAAGGAACATGCAGTCTTTCTAAAATCACTTTTAAATTTCTTATACTTCATTTGTCTGTCTTGCATAATAATGTAATCATTGCTTGCGATCAGTGCTTTAAGGCAGGAATTAGCTTCCACGAAAGTGTTTTTTCATTCCATGTATGTAATTGTTCTAGCAAATTCCAAAGATCTGTTTGTGCCAGTGATTTTCTTTTTATATGGACAGTAAACAAGTGGATAGCCTCAGTTATGACTGCTGCTTTTTGCACCAAAGATAATAAAAAAGAAAGGATAAGGAATTATACCTTTCCACTCAAGAATATGTTTAACATTTGTGCCTGTTAATGATTTTATATTTGTATATTTTCATAATGTGCATATATTAGATAAATCTATTGAACAAAGAAATTATCATATAGGTGCAATTATTATTTTCAGGCCATTTAGCATCAGAATGTAAAAAAAAATTCCCATTATTTTGTAAGTGGATGAAATAAGAAATATTTGATTTATTTTGAGATTAAAATGTTTCTATAAGAGTACTTTTCTATTGTACATATGTAATTTAATTTCTCAAAGATGGTTTTCATAAAAACTGTTTCCCTAGAGCAATATTTTATAGATACAAATAAGATCATTATGTTTAGAGCTCTAATGTTATATGTATTCATATATTACAGAGTGAATTTGTATTTAAAAACAAAATTTTAAATTGTGGACCCTTATGAACCTTTTTGTATTTTTAATTGGTTTATTATGAAAATAAATCAAATATGCAACTTTGTACCATTTTCTGTACCAATTCTGGAAGTCTGGTGTTCTAGGATAGTGTTCTTTGATCTGGAAAACTATAGCTGATGGAACAATTCAGGATAAACCTGAAGGTAACTGAAGGTGTTAGTACAGCAAATAACATGAATTGTCTGTCTGTGATGGCCATTAAATGCATCTAGAAAAAAATTGCATCAAATTTCCCAGTTTGCTCAGACAATCTTGCTAAACTTCTTAATTGTTTTAATCGGGGCCCTTCAACCCCCAGCCCACATGCCAGATCTGAGATTTGGAGAATGCCCTTTCCCAATGAGTGGGGCTTACCATTCCCTCATGGCACTACATGTTTTTCAAATAGAACAGATCACAGGGATCCATTTAGCAAGCATTAGAAAACCCAGAGGACCACTTAGGGATCATGCCTGAGAAGTCAAAACCGAAGGCTTGGTAATGGTAGTGCTTGGTTTAGTGGGAAGTTGAGCCCTTTTTACATGCTCAGGTGTCATTTCCAACAAAGCAATTATGAGAAAATAATTTAGTATAAGCATCAAAATAGGAATAATAAGGTTAGAAAGAGCCTACAAGCACTTATACCCAGATATCAAACAGTGGTGCTTTGTAAGAACATAATTCATTCCGGAAGTATGTTTGTCTTACAAAGTGTTCTTCTTACAAAGCAGATTTTCCCATAGGAAATAATGGAAAATCTGATGATTGGTTTCACAACCCAAAAACATTCATATAAAAATATTAAACGTATGTAAAAATGATAACAAAACACTGTACTTGAATTCAAAACCATGTAATATAATATAGAACACTACTGTAATATTAATAAAAACACTGTATTATGCTGTACAGTAAAACAGAAAAGGAAAACCTTAATGGCCGAAGATGACTAATTTTCACCAAAAGAGTCACTGTTGTCTTTTTGAGCAACTTTCACAAGGAAGCTTCTAATGACACTATCTTTTGTCTCCTTTTGAGGATTTCATGGAAATGTGACATTGCATTGTCATGATACAGATTCATCACTCGCACTTCTACAGCCTTATTTGGCTGGTGCTTTTCTACAAAATGTTGTACAACTTCTCAGTGTTCACAAATGCAAGGGATTCCTCCTCTGCACATGAGATCTCTTCCAGACCCTTTTGCTGTTGCTCACAATGCAGATTCATCCATTTGTTTTACAACAAATTTTCCTTGTAAAACTGTTTGCCAAACTGCCAAAACTGTCTTACAAGGCACTGTTTGTCTTACAAAGCGTTCTTCTTAGAAAGCGTTTGTCTTACCAAGGTACCACTGTACTTTGAAACAGTTTGTGAACTATAAGATCAAAGTTTGTGGTGCTATAAACAAATAAATCCTAATGCAAACAATTAACATTGATTTCAGCCAAAGTATGGAGCACATGTAGGTAGTGAAATGTGCTTTGGGCTCAAACATGTGCCACATGCTACCTTCTTACCAGTTCATACATTTCTGTAACAAGACAGGGTTAATTTGTTCCTAGGATCTCCTTGAACTTGCTCTTTGTAACCAGATGATGAATTAAGCTGTGCCAGGCCATTTCTTGTATTCTCAGTCACTTTTGGGTACTGCTGTTGTGGTACAGCCTCTTTGCTGAGAAGTCAAGACCAGTGTGTTTAATTGATGTTATTCCTGGGTTATTGGATTGCAGCTTTAGCAAATGGGAGTGATTTTTTCAGATACTTGGGACTGATATTTCCGATACCCTTACTCGAAACTAAGGCTGCAATCCTAAAGACACTTTCCTGGGAGTAAGTCCTGTTGAACACAATAGGGCTTACTTTTGAGTAGACATGATTAGGCTTGTGCTCTATCATTTTGCAAGATACTGAAAAGTGTAGCTTCTGAGCAAATACGAGTCTGGCCCTACCATCCAGAGCAACTACGGGAGCACGTAAGAGACATTATGTGTGCCTGTAGTTACTGTACCACCTAATGAAAACCTATGGGAAATTCATATTGCAATCCAGAGCAAATAGTTCTTACACAAGAGCAAGGACTCCCCGTAGTTGCTCTGGATTGTGCTCTTAGTGAAACAAGCCTGTCTACTCAGAAGCAAGCCCCATTAGAGTCAATGGAGCTTACTCCCAGGAAAGTAGTGATGTCAATTTCCTCTTTTTCCATGTCATGTCCTCTTTTTTGTTTTTTTTAGCCTTGTGACCTGGAAATTAAAATAAATTCATTGTGGGGGGAGGCAGCATGCAGAATTCTTGTAGTTAAATTGAGATGTAAAGACTGCCATCCTACAGACACTTTCCTGGGAGTAAGACCCACTGAACACAATGGGCTTACTTCTGAGTAGACACGGTGAGGATTGTGCTCTGTGTGAGTATTTTGGCTTTTATTTTTGTGGTGTCCTCTGTTTTGTGTGGTGATGACACGTGGAGGCCCTGGAGGTGCTGCTTCTTCTGAGTGGGAGGGTGAACTGACGCAGCCTCCCCCTCTCAGTCAGTCAGTCAGTCAGGAGCAGCAGCCGTTGGAGAGCAGCCGTTGGGCGCGTGCTGTCAGCGAGCCCAGCGCTTCTCCGGGCGGCCTGCAGGTGGTGCTGCGGAGTCGGGCGGAGCCAGGGGAGGGGAGGGGAGTGGCGCGGGCGCCCTCTTTGCACGTCAGCCTCTCGACGCCGTCACCGTCGCGGAGAGAAACAAACTTGGCGCTCTAGAAGTTTCCTGGGCGGCGCTGAGCTGAGATGGCGGAGGCTGCGGCGCCTGACGCGGGGCGGTGAGCGGCCTCCCCTCCCTCTCCCCCCTCCCTCTCCCCGACCTCCTCCGCCGCCTGACTCTCGCTCTCTCTCTCTCTCTCTCCCCCCCACAGGCTCTCAGACGGGGACGTCGACCAGGACCCCGCAGCAGCTCTGCAGGTGAGCACAGGCAGGCCGCGCCCTCCATACCAAGTCCTGGGAGTGAGCCCCCCCAGGACACCTAGTGCATGCTTCAGTACACATGCCTAGAACATGCTTCAGTACACATGCCTGGTACATGTTTCAGTGCACATACCAAGGACATACCTAGTACACATGCCTTCAGTATACATGCCTAGAACATGGCTAGAACATGCTTTAATACACATGGCTAAAACATGCTTCAATACACATGCCTGGTACATGTTTCAATAGACATACCTAGGATATACCTAGTGCATGCTTCAGTACACATATCTAGAACATACCTGTACATGTTTCAATACAGATGCCTGGTATGCACTTCAATACACATGCCTAGAACATGCTGAAGTACACATGCCTAGAACATGCCTGGTACATGTTTCAGTGCACATGCCTAGGATGTGCTTCAACATGCCTAGAACATGCTTCATACACATGCCTAGAACATACTTGGTACATGCTTCAATACACATGCCTAGGACACACTTCCAAGGAGACATGCCTAGGATACATCTAGTACATGCTTTAATATACATGCCTAGAATATGCCATGGACACATTTCCAAGGAGACATGCTTCAATGCAGATGCCTAGGACACATTTCACAAGAGTCATACCTAGGACGTGCCTACTACATGCTTTTGGTACACATGCCTAGAACAGGTGTAGAACTTCCAGGGAGACATGCCTAGTACACACCTCCAAGTAGACATGTCCAGGACATTACTTGTCCATGCCTCCAAATAGACATGCTTGGTACTCACTTCCAAGGAGACACACCTAGGATATGCCTAGTGTACACTTCCAAGGAGACAAGCCTAGAGCATGCTTAGTACACACTTCCAAGGAGTCATGCTCAGGACATGCATAGTACATGCTTCCAAGGAGACATGACTGATATTTACTTCCAATAGATGTGCCTAAAACATGCTTTGTACATGCGTCTAAGAAGTTATGCCTAGGATATGCAAAGTCCATCTTTCCAGGGAGACATGCCCCAAACATGCCTAGTATGCATTTCCAAGGAATCATGCTCAGGACATGCATAGTATACACTTCCAATACACATGCCTAGGACACATTTCCAAGGAGTCAAGCCTAGGACATACCTAGTAAACACTTCCAATGAGATATGCCTAGGACATGCTTTGTACATACTTCCAAGGAGATGGGTTAGCTGGGAAGTCCGGAAGGAGTAGGGCTGTAATGGTTTGGCCACCTCCTCCCTCAAGCTACAGGGTGGTCTCCTGTCCTTTGAAAGGCTACCAGTAGCCCCTCATCATGTTAAGAGAGTAATAAAAGTTAAAGTGAGCCTTTCAAAGAATATCATGCTTTGCAGTATGAGGTTTAGGGCAGGAGTTCCCAACTTTTAGGAGTCTATGTGAACCACTTAGGCAAAAATTGGACCACATGCTGGTCTGTTTCCTGAGCACACACCTCGGTCTGTCAAAAGGATGGAGAATGGATGGTCCACATCCACTGATGGTCCTTCAGTGGCTCTGGATGCAAGTGGCCTGTTCTCTGCCATCTCTAGTATCCCATCCAGATTGCCCTGCTAGTCATGATTGAATCTAAGGGCTGTGCTCATCCCTGCTACAAGGCCAAAGAGCCAGCATTACCCAGAGAGATCTCTGTGGTCATGTAACCAGCGTGGCTAAATGCCAGAAATGCACAGAATGCTGTTCACTTCCCACCAAAGTGGTACCTATTGCTGTACTTGCATTTACATGCTTTTGAACTGTTAGGTTGGCAAGAGCTGTGCAAGTAAAGGGTGCTCACATAAGGTGGGTCTTGAAATACTGATCTGCTGATTTTTAGGTTGTTAAGCACAGCTATAAATGATAAAAAGCAATCTTTACCCTCTTAAGACCTTGTGAACCACTTTTCGGGATCTCGCATACTACCTGTGATCCAATCTGGTACCAGTGGTTTAGAGCTTATGTTTGCTTAAGCCTTGGCGTAATGGCACAATGAGTAATAAAAGAACTGCAGACCATAATTTTTTTTTTGTGTGTGTGTGGACACATTACGTTGTGTCAGCAAAAGTGAAAAATAATAACAATAATGAGATTTTGTAGGCCTAAAATTAATAAATAAAGCCTATTTTTGCATTTTTGTGTGTGTGCATATAAGTAATATATCCAAATATATTTTATATTTGCATCTACTTGCAATACTTGTAGCATATTTTCATAATATTTCATTCTGCAGATGCGTTCAGAAACTTGTAAGAACTTGTCTTAAAATTGTCTAACCTTGTAGATTAATGTTCAATCTGTGCTATTTGGTCTTGAGGATCTTTTCAGATTTGTGATCCACTTCCTTATTACAGCCTGAAATATGGAAGCTGCCTCTGATAGTTGAACCATATGAATGAATAACAGCCCAGAGCTGTTCCTTGTGCAGGTACAAAATAACAACATTTCATCAGAAAAAAAAATCCCCCTTTCCAGTATCTTAACTGCCTTTTTGCCACCTCTCTCCTAAGCAGTTCTCCTCAATTGCTCCCCTGCTTATCTGACCCAGAGATAGTCAGAAACGACAGTTGAAATGCAAAGGAATGTTGCAGTTCTTCTCCTTAGCCTTTTCTGTCCCAGAGATTTATGGGAATAGAACCCTCAAAAGGTGCAGACACCCCAACACACAGGATAAGTCTTTTAGGTAGAACAATCTTTGAATGTCTTTCAATATCCTTGTGTAAGAGAGGAAAGTGCCTTTGTGCCCTTAAGACTGGTATAGAACATGGGTGTCAAACTCATACAGAGGGCCCAAATAGCATTAATAGCTCCTGCTTAATGACATTTCTGGCACTCATAACTAAGCACTTTGTTCTCATCAAGAAAGTCATTAGAGTGGTACCTTGCTTAACAAGCGCCTCACATAACAAGCATTTCATATAACAAGCACAAATTTCCAAGAAATCTTGCTTCACATAACAAGTTCTACTTCACTTAACAAGCAAGCATGCTATGGGCACACGTGCTATGCAGCCCTGATGCTCCACGTGGAGGCTCTTTAAAAGGGCTGCTGGCCATCGCTGCTGCATCTAACTGCCCCCAACTTGGGGCAGTTGCCTGGAGGTGCCAGAGGCAGCTGCCCCCAAATGCCCCCACCAACCACCTTGAACCTCCAGCAGCAGGCCAGGTAACCTCTTTGATTGCAGTCTGCAGCCTCTGATTGCAGTCTCCTAACTATGTCTACTCAGAAGTAAGCCCCATTGTGTTCAATGGGACTTACTCCCAGGAAAGTGTTTTTAGGATTGCAGCCTAAGTGGACTTCATAGGATCATGCACACTGAATGCATGTTTTGATTCAATTCCAGTGTTTTGTCATCATTTTTACATCCAGTTAATATTTTTATATGAATATTTTGGGGGGTTGTGGAACCAATTGTCTGAGTTTCCCCTATTTCCTATGTAAAATCTGCTTCACTTAAAGAGCGTTTCACTTAAAGAGCAAGCCTCTGGAATGAATTAAGCTGTTTATGTGAGGCACCACTGTATTTGTAAAAGAAGAGAAAATATGCAGATTTTGATCCGTCGAGGACAAGTCAAATTACCTTACCTGCTGCCACGGTCAGGGAGGTGGGGGAAGCTCCATGGACCCTTCTGCAGGGCTCCCAGCAGATTGTCAAAAGTAAAAAAAAAAAGCTATTGCGACCCACTTCTGGTTTGTGATTGTGAAACCAGGAGTAGGTATTGATAGTGTTTTTTAAAAACTTTCTACAAACTTTCTAGGAGCCCTGCAGAGGGTTCCACAGAACTCCCCCTGGAACAGATGAGGTGTTGTTGCTGTTTTATCTGCCCCTACAAACCTTGAGGCTTAAACTCTAGTTTAAGAATTAGTGTTGTCTTTGGCGCTGACTTCTCCAGTGATATTCTTGAGTCACCCAGTGATTTTTTGGTTTGCTTGTTAAGCAAGTTTTTGGTTGAGCTCCCACTGTTGTTCCTATAGTTTGCCTGTAGTATTTTTATTTTTTGATATAACAGAATACAAGTCTGCTTGAGGATCTGTCAGGAGGTGGAAAGGTGATATAGAAATTCCCAAAATAATAGATACCGGTACATCTGTTCCAGTATTCAATTTCTTTCAGTGGCCAGGCAAATGTGATGGATCAAAACGAGCCTGATGTTTTATAAGAAAGCACCAATCCTTTTGAATAAAGTGGTCCACTATTGTTTGGTAAATTTATACAAGAGCTTTGGTCAGGGTTTTTGTCAAACGCTTTTTTGGAAATCAGAGTGAATAATGTCCCTTGTATCATACCATGCTTGCTGATGTTTTCAGTGAACTGTCACAGGCTAGTGAATTTGGGATATTTGCAGAGGACATGATAGTCTTCACTCCTACTATGGAACAGATTTTGAACCAGCTGGCCTGTAAATTAATGAATCCTTATACTGTATTAATAAGGGAGGAAAGGGAGCGAGAGGCAGGGTGTGGATCGACAGTTATGTTGGGTCCAAATCTTGTTTCGTGGCCAGCCTGAAAGCCTCTGGCTTCTCCCGTATGATCAGACTTAGGCCACCTCTAAAGGTGAGCCTCCCCTTCCCTGCTGTAGCACAGTAGCAGTCCAGAAATATGCACTAGATTCAGTGCAGGCATGCCAGCCTTTCTGTTCCAGGCCAGATTTGGATTGCAGTGTGAGACATGCAAAACCATGCATGGGATAGGTAGAGGGAGGTTCTTTTCCCCTCCCCACAACACCCAAACTGTCCATTCAGGAACAAACCTGAAAGACTTCTGTGTTGCCAGCCATATAGGTGAGAACAGCTGCCTCACTAGAAGTTCTCATGAGGTGTACTGTTTTCAAAGAGTGAGTTCTGCTGTTCCTTACTTTCCCAGTCATTGCGTACCATTTATTCTTTTTTTTAACCCAAAAGACTTATAGCCTTGAGGTTTGTAACACCATGAGTGAGTCCATCTTCATCAGTTCATACTGGAAGACTGTTGTGCAGAAGCATGGTTTATCTCTGATCTGGACACCTAATGCCGTTCTTGAAGTTAGTACAAATATATTTTGTCATTAGGTTAAAAAAGTCACCCTCAATTTACAGGCAAAGCTGTTATATTTACCACACAGCTCCTCTGCATTGATCTGAGATGAATAAGAAATGCTAGGTAAGCAGGCTCTTCAACTGTTGGGTACTTTTGGAGTGTAGGCTAGAAGCTAATTTTACATTTGTATTTTTAAAGCTGTCAGTAATACACTGTGCCATTTGCAGGGAACAGAACTTAGCATGTTGGTTTCCCAGTTGGAATATGTTTCAAACATTCAAATAAAGCCTTTATTTTGAAAATCAAAAATCCAACTTATTTGAAATCATGGGAGATAAACAACCATGTCTAGATTTAAATATATAACATTTTATGTATTTCATAGAATCCTAGAGTTGTCACAACTATTTCTCACACTTCCATTCTTTTAAAACACCGTGCTTTTTTGGCAAGGGGAAAAAAGCAAAGGCCAAAATATGGGGCTGTGTAATCAGTCTTGTCTGTTGGCATTGTTGTTCTTATCTCCTTATCCCATTTACTTCTGGTCCAGTTTTGTCTTCATTATTCCAAGAGACTCACTTGCAAATTCTGTAGAATACTTATGATCCAGATTTAGTTGTGTGGGGTAACTACTCAGGTACAAACCAAAATGAGTGTAACTGGATACACAGATGTGTACCCAACTTTCTGTTTCCCCTCAAAGGATTCACATACCCCCAAATCCAGAGTAACTATGGGAGCACGTAAGAGACGTTACATGTACCCGTAGTTACTGCACCTTCTCATGAAAATTTATGGGAAATTCATATTGGAATCCTGAGCAAATTGTTCTTACACCGGAGCAAGGACTCCCCGTAGTTACTCCAGATTTTGCCCTATCTATGTGGATGTATTTTATCTTTTCCCCTTTGAATTTAGAAGACATACTGCTCTGTTTATGAGCAGTTGTGACAAGTTATGATCTGAGAGTAAGCATCATTGAACATAGATAAGGTAATTTTACCCTTTTAGGCTTTAGGTATTTAACTTATTTTATCTATCCATTTGTATGTCTATTGTTCTGATGTTTCCTACGCCAATAAAAATTTTGAAATTGAAATTAATGATAATGGTAAATGTTTGATCTCCTTTTGTGCCATAAAGGCTCTTTGTTCTGGAAACTTTCAACACTGTAACATTCATATACAAACATGGATATCACCCAAAGGATGAGTAAAAAATATTAACATTGTTCTTCTTGCCACAATACAAAATAACTGGTGGCACAAACCTTACAACTACAAATGCCATCCCAGGTTGTTCAGCCAATCTTGGCTGATATTTCATGCTTTGAAAACATGAGCCCAACTCCACGTGCATGTTCTTTGTCATGACTGAAGTAAAGCATTAATTTACAATTGCTACTCAATTTCCCACTGTTTGTTCATTGTACTAATTGGAAGTTGTTGAATTCTCATAGTAGTTGGGCTAACTTTCCCACTTGGTAGAGGATTTTGATGTTCCAGGAGCCATTTCTGGTAATTCCTTTTGCATAAAAAAAGATTCAGTGATCATGCATTGGAAGACTCTGGGGGCTTTGTTCCAGCACTGTGACATCCCTTTGGAGGTTTCTGATGCTGATATCTGTCACATTGAATTTCACTTACTGTTTATGTAATAGTAAAAAAAATGACAGTGTGGGATTGTTTAGCCCCACAACCTTCTTTACCCAGGCTTGAGACTGGTAATGGTGGAAAAGCACCAATGGCGGAGATAGGTTATTGTCCAATGCTGTTTTATTGTACCAAACAAGGAAAGAAATGGTGGTGGAAAAATTACATTGTGCTATTCCAAATGTGTTTTGGTAATCAAGCAGTCATCTTTGTTTCTGCAGAACAATGTACTTAATAATGTTGGTCTATAAAATTTCCTTTTGGCATTGATGTCACTAGGATTTGCATTACTTGTGCAGGAGGACAGTGCGTCACCACCATTCTGTAGTCACGGCAACAGCCTAGGCATCCTCTGTCCCTGGGGGTTTTGGCTAAATATATTTCATTTGTATTTCATTGTATTCTGCTGTAAAAATTACTAATTGGTATAACGGGATGGTATTATGCCTAAAAACCATGATTTTACAATTTTGGTCAGTAGTGGTATCACACTCCCTACCCCACCCTCGTGCGCATCACTTTGTATGGCCTGTACCCCCGTAGTGGGACATCTCTGTATTTTTGTTAGTCTGTGCGCTGAACTATTTAATAGTGAAGACAAATTTCTCTGCGTTTGTGACTATTGTTCAAACAAATTAGAATGGCCATTTTGATTTGGGTAATAATGCATTGATGACCGGTGATCCAGAACAATTGGTAAACCAGTTATTTCCTCAAATAACTTTTTTTCTTAACTAAATCTCTGCTCTGATATTTGGGCTGAGTGGCTTTTTTCTTGGTTATAGACAGCTGTCCTCAGACTTGTGGAATTTTGCTTCTGGTGTAATTCTTCTCAAAGCAAAATTGTGCTAATTGATGCTGTTTGATTTGTCAAGCAAGACATTTGACTGTGGGCTATAGAGGGATTTGTAGAAAATGTCATATTAAATTTTGTATTTGCACTTGCAGAAGCTGACAGCAGCCTTAGAACAGAAGCCAGATGATGCAGAGTATTACTGTCAACGAGCTTATGCTCACATTCTTCTACAAAATTACCATGGTAACATTTCTTATTTGATGCTATGAAATGCTTTAAAATGTTAAAATATTTTAGTGTCAGTGATGATGTGAAATGTTTATGTTTTGATTGCCTTTTTATTGCTGATACCTGGACATGTTTCTTTTACTATTTTTCTATCATTTCCATGCTCGGAATAAGCCTTTCAAAAAATAATTGGAACCAAGTGCAAGCCTTTTTCAGAGCAATAATATGGTGCTTAACATTAGGAGCCTTTTGTAGTTTTAAATAACTGAGGGTTTTAACACAAAATAGCTAAAGTTGAGGAAAAAAGCAAAAAGGTTTCTTGCAGTCCATGTGCATATTAATTTTATTAGGTTCTTTGTTTCATTTGTTAAGCTTTCATATTTCAAAAATATAACCTGAATTACGACCTTGCTTGATATTTTCATTTGTGTTGTTCTTTCCTCTGTCTTAGACATTTTATTTTAGTGTAACATCATCTGGTGTCAAAAGAACTGTGGGCTATTTGTAACAGATTTGTAGAAACCTAGAAGAATGTTAGGATGTTACAAAAAATAAAGCCTTTGGAGGGGGAACAAATTATTCCAACAAGTAATTATTTCATTCAGGGTTTTAACTGGACACCTAATTTGAAATCAGTTTATCTAGTTTTTGTTATTAGAGCTAATTTTTTGAAGCTAATAATTCGGTGTCATTCCAGTCTATGTGAGATCTAGCAAATTTCAGATGCAGGTATTATTTTCCTAGAATAGTTGTGTACACTTTTGTTTCTATTAGAAATGTTTTTTATACAATGATGGCATCTAGAACAGCTGTTCTTTTTAGTGTGAGGAAAGGTATGTGAAAATCGTTGTGTTGCTTGTCCACTCCCAAATGTGGAAAAGTATTGATTGATAATTGCTTTTGCAGATGCCATTACAGATGCAAAGAAGTCCCTAGCCCTTGTTCCAAATAATGCTATAGCCTTTCTCAGACAGGGGTAAGCAGCTGCTTTGCTAATTAAAATGCATTTGGCTTAATTATATTGTTAAGATGTTGAATATTAGTGTGTACCTACCTAATTTACCTATTTCTACACAGCCCACAGGTTCCTGTTGTATGTTTGCAACATTGGGTAGAAATGGCTTTTAATTTTTGTAATAACAAAGTACAATTCTAAATCCTTGTTTGCTGGTCAGGGGTTAAGTAGGATTAAACATTCTTTTAATGATTCAGTGTGATAATGATCAACCTTCGTAAAGCTTTGATTACGGTTTTACATCTGTAGGAGTCAATTTGGGTACAGTGACTCCACTTTATACAGTTTTGAGCTAACAAAATTTGCATATAACTAACCCCCAAATCCAGAGTAACTACAGGAGCACGTAAGAGACTGCACCATCTAGTGAAAACCTATGGGAAATTCATATTGGAATCCAGAGTAAGTTGTTCTTACACTGGAGCAAGGACTCTCCATAGTTACTCTGGATTTTGCCCTTATTCTTGAGTTCTTTTCTTTGCTCAAATGTTGTCTAAAGTCAAAAAGATCATGTTTACAGATAACACATATTTATTGAAAGACATTGGCTGCAGTCCTAAAGACACTTTCCTGGGAGTAAGACCCATTGAACACAATGGGACTTACTTTGGAGTAGACATGGTTAGGATTGTGCTCATTGTCATTATTTTCTCTTATGTTATCAGGATAGGTGAATATCATATGAAAAACTATACTTCTGCACTGAAGTCTTTCAGTGAGGGACAAAATCAGGAAAGTAAGTATGAACTTAATTCTTGATTATGCATATTTAGTTAACTGAAGTCAAAAGGGGTAGTACTTATCAAGAGCGCAAGGTCTGTGCTACAATGAAATAAACACTGTGAAATTAAATATAACAGGCCTGTGCTACAATAAAATCTACTATGCTTTCAATACGTAGTACAACAAAATGCTTGAAGTTAAATACATTTGTAAATACTAATTTTAAGAAGATAAACCCTTTTGGACAGGGAGCCACTAAATATTTGATTTTTTTCTGTAAAGTTCTTTTTATGAACTTTTCGTTGAAAAGTGGTATATAAATACTGTTGATAAATACCAGTACATTATTAATAAATACTGTCAGTGAAGAAGGTGATCTTCTGAAAAGAGGGAGATAGGGATTCATGGGCTCCAATATGTCTCTTGTGCTGCTTACTCAAACACATTTTGCATTGCATTTTGCTTTCCAGATTGAAAAATAGTAGAGTAACAGGTGCTGCTAGGAGTATCTTTCTTGCTTCCTGACCTCTTTCAAAAGCCTCTAAGGACCAGATTATGGAGTGCTTCAGACAAAGTTGGGCACAGGAGAAAAGCCCCACAGTCTAGTTTGTCTTAAACTGGAGTGCCTCATTCAGACATAATTTGAGTAGCCTTTGCTAAATACAAGGGAGATTTTGCTATACAACAAGAGCTGTTGAATTAAATTGTGTCATTAACAAATCTGGATTTCACCTGTTTGTGTATAAAGAAATACACACATGGTGTTCCAATATTTCAGGAATTTTAGGTGTCAGTAGCATCCAACTGTCGTGTTGCTTTTAGGATACAAGTGCAAATTATCTTTTTATCCCTCTAGGGCAGCTCCCCAAAACAGGGAAGAGTGTTTTTATCATGCAAATGCTGCTTAAGAAAAAATATCAGGCAACATGTATGTCCTATAAAAAGTAATATATCCTTTTTATTCTCCTCAAACAATACCTGAGTTTAAGCCCACTTTAAAATTAGTATGGGATTTTGCCAGAATTCTAAATCTTGTGGACAGTGGTACGTTGCAAGACGAATGCCTTGTAGGACAAATGCTTTGAATGACGAACTGAAATTACAGTGTGATTCTGCTTTGGCTGGACCCCACTACAGTCACCCCTTTCCCCCATTCCACCACATTCCCTGCCTGGACTCCACTCTTGCATCCAGGCAGAAGCCTTTGCTTCTGCAGACTTGGAAAGAGTCAGCAGGCATCCTACACAGTTTCCTGTGAGTAAGCTTTAGTGGATTCAGTAGGGAGTTGGTTCTGAGTAGACAGCATAGGATATTGCCCCTCTGCTGTTGCAAACTGCCTATCTGGTTTGCATAGATAGATCTCACTGAGAGAGAGAGGTTCCTTGTTAAAGATGCTCAAAAAGACACCAGTGACTCTTTTAGTGAACATTAGACATCCTTGGCCATAAAGGGTTTTCTTTTCTGTTTTACTGGACAGTATATTACAGTGTTTTATTACAGTAATTGTGTTCTGTATTATATTATAGTGTTTTGAATTTGATTACAGTGTTTTGTCATCATTTTTACATACAGTTAATATTTTTATATGAATATTTTTGGGTTGTGGAACCAATTGTCTGAGTTTCCATTATTTCCTATGGGAAAGTCTGCTTTGTAAAACAAACATGCTTCTGGAACAAATTAAGTTTGTCTTACATGGCACCATTGTACTTTGTTATAGCAAAATGTCAACATGCAATAAACTTCTTTTTTGTTTGCTTAACTGCTAGATGCTGATACAACTCTTGCTATTTGGATTAAAAGATGTGAAGAAGCTATCAACTGTAAGCAGTAGATTACTTATTTGGCAATCTTATGTGTAATAGCACAGCAAATGTTTTTAGTAAAACCTCAAACCTAATCTGCCATCTATACTCAAGGTACCCTCCCCATTTAATTTTCATGTCCATTCATCATATTCATAAAACTAGGGTTTGTCAAGTAGAACCAGCATTTATATAGTGTCAGGTTTCCCCTGAAGAGGGTTTGTCTTAGGGGAAAAATATGTACATTTTAAAAATCTTGGCCCTAGGTGCTTTAGATGTCTCAGCAGATCCTGGAGCCAGCCCAACATTTTTCTCCCCTACATATTTCTGGTAGTTGCTTCTGGAATCATTATGAGCATCCTCAACATCCTGCTATGACAACTTTTCAAGGCACTTTGTGAATAAAATTGCTGGTTCAATCACAAACTGAATACTACTTTGGCAATTTCAGTTATGACTTATTGTCTAGTACTCCTGGATTGTTTTTTAACTTTTTCAGGCTGTGGACAATATCCTTGGAAGTATGTAGACATCCACCCGCACCTTAACCTATGGTCATTTTGACTGGTCATTATATCCCTCATGTTTTTAGGCTCTTTATAAAACTTTAAAACTATAAACTTTAAAGATGAGGGATATCTGGGATTATGTATCACCAGATGCTCATCATTGTCCAAAGTTACTATAAAAAGGTAAAGATTTAAAAAAATCATCAAGTGATCCCAGACATTTAATGAGAGGAAAAACAAGGTAAAATGGCTGAAAAAGAGCAAAGTAGTGTATATTTGCTCCTAATTTTAGTCATGATCCTTAGTTAACATGTGATCCAAACATCACTGAAATTGAATAGTTTTAAGTCTGTGGTCAAAAAAACTACTTGGGCTTGCATTAGTCAAATGAAATTTTTACCTTTCTTGCCATATTATCCACTTGCCAAATTACCAAAAGCTTTTGAGTGCCATTACTATAATGTATGAGGGGAGTATAATGTTCAAGAAAAATAAGCCTAAAGGCTTCTGGGTATAGGATCACAGAACAATTTTCACAGTTCCTGGCCTCTCTCTAATCTGTCAAGGCACAGAGAAGCAAAAATCCCTGAAAAGAACACCACCAGCCAAACAGATTCAGGGTATAATATGAAATATCAAGAGCAAGCAACATCAGAAATGTTATCCAAGATATATAAAATATTCAAGTAGCAATGAATATTATGAAGACTTAACAGGTCAGGCAGAGCTTGGGTAGACTCTGATCTTCATTCCCAGAAGGCAAACTATCAGTAATAGGTAAGGATTTTTCCCCAGCATTGTTCATCCAAGCATGAAATCAGAACTGCTAGTGGCACTAAGCCTATTAGAAGTGTTTGGTTATCTAAATTAATCAATCCCCAAAGCTTTTTAAAAACAAAACATAGGATTTTATGATGAAGTTGAGACACAATATATTTCTTCAGAAGCCGCAGTAAGGATAGTAATTCAGTTCCTTTTAACTGAGCAAGGAAGGAAGTTGAAAAGCCACCTATTTCTGTTGCTCTGTACAATTATAGTGCAGTTGGGGTTTCTGTAATGAAAGGTTGTGTCTCCTCAGAACTGTGTTGGGGCATACATGGCCCAACCTGAGCCATCCCAAGGCAGTGGGAGCTGTTTGAGCATCCATCACTTTCTTTATGGGCTTTAGAGTGGCCACTTCAGTTGAAAAAATGCAAAGGGCCAGTTTTCCAAGAGTGGCCTTATACGAGTTGCTTAGTGTGCCATATAAGTCGTTTGCCATATAAGGCATAGTGAGACCCAAGCAAACTAGCTCTTTAAGGATCACTTAAGATCTTCTAATCTTTCTACCTCTACTAATGGATGAGTTAACAAATTTCATTACCTAAGATGAAAAATAGATCCAGATCTATAATTAAGTAATTATGGTCACTGAAAAATGCGGATAAACAAGTCAGCAATCTTCAGGCCCTTTAAGCCCCCTGCAGCTCTGGATGGCCCTCCTTGGCCTCCATATGTCTTATGTGGTATATAAACATTGCTTTCAGTTTCCCTAGGGGAAATAAAGTTGGGTTTTTTTTTTGCTGAAGTTGCCATTCTGAAACCTGCAGATGTAGTGGCAGACAAGTGCTGCCTCTGCATGCTTTGGGAAGTCCCCCAGAAGCAATTTGGCTAATTCTGATCATACTCTTTTAAATTCACTTCATCTGAAATGCAATTTACTTTTGCTTTACAGCAGGATCACAGACAGAAGCGGTAAGTTTTCTCCTAATTGATAAATGTGATGTACAACATTTTTCAGATTTGAATGGTAGCTTTTAAAAATGGCTTTTTCTCAGTGTAGATGAAAACGGAATCTTGTTTTAAAGAATATGATATTTATATCCTTTGATACTAAGAATAGAAATCTTTAAATTTGTGTATTGGTGTTAAATTTCTCTTTAAAAACAGTCTAAGATAGGGTGTGCTTTCTAGAGTATTATTGTGTCACCCATACTGGCAGCAGTCTAGAGCAGTGATTTTCAACCAGTGTGCCGCGGGAATTTGGGGAGTATCATTAATTTAACAGGAAACTTGGGGTATTTGAACAGCCTGGTGTGCCAACTGATGGTGTGCATTGAGAATTTCAATGCCTTGTTAGTGTGTCATGAGTTGAAAAAGGTTGAAAATCACTGGTCTTCAAACCCCTGTCTGGGGGCCATATGCAGCCCATGACAAGCCATGGTACCCTAAGAGCCTCTGACTCTGTTGATCAAACATGACTGAACTGGTGATGGTGGAAGAAATAGGAGTCTGTTTAAGTGTATGCTTTGATCTCTATGCAATGTGTTTGTGCTTGCAGAAATCCTGGAAATTTGAGCCCATTTATTCATTAATCTAAATTTTATCTTCAATCTGTTTACTTAAATTTTATGTTTAAATTTTTTTCTGGCTCTCAGCACTTCTCCAGGTACTTTATGTGGCCCTTTGGCCAAAATGTTTGGAGACTTCTTGCCTAGAGAAATGCTTGTCTTCCCAGAAATGGTTGTGGGGATTGGGGAAGCTCCAAGCTTAATTAGTAAATGTGGATGTAGCAAAATGGGTTTATTTTCATTGTGCTGTATTGCCATCTCTAAGACTGAGAGGGAAGCAGCAGGTGTGAGCCACTTAACCCACTTGTCCAGGAGGAAGAGGGTAGTTAACCCCCCTCTATTAAATCGGCAAACTACGTAACCAACCTTTAACCTGAACATGGAGTGGGGTTTACCTTGCTCTTGCCCACATGTTGGAGATGAGGGTTTGTTTCTCTTTTTGGAAAGAGGAGAGATTATACTATTGATCTCATGGCAGGGATTCTTCCATCTTGCTGGAAGAAAGCTAATATTGGTCCTGTGTACTGAGCAGGTAAGAAGGAGCAGTCATGCTATACTCGTTCTCCTACCTCCCATAAACTCAGAGAGGTAACAGGGTGCTGTTTTACACAGGATGATCTAGGAGGCACACCAATCCTACCATTGTTGCTTGGCCCTTGGGCTGGATTGTACTCAGTTAGTATCTGGTTGGTTCAAAGTGCTTCCCATATTCCAGAAAACTTAAAAGTTTTGTGTTCTATATAATTCTTGAGGCTTTTTATGGCTTCATTTCATGCTCGAGAGGCCATACAGATAGTTAAAAAGTTCAGTCTTGTTCTTTAGAATGTGAAAATGTAATTATGCTTGTTTTAAACATGATGCTACATTACTCTATCTTTTTAATATCTTTTCATTATAATGGATGATCAGGTTTCACAGCACCAGTTACGACCATCGAAGATCAAGTAAGATTTCAAAAAATTATTTTCTTTAACAAAACTATAAAAAATCTAAATACTAAGCATAAGTACAATGGTTCATACAATCTCAGTAAATAACCTTTTTCACTGTTTCCCCCTTCTTCAACTCTACCATCCTCAACTTGCTAAAAATGACATGTTCCCTTAAATGACGCTGATTTTTTCCTTGCTGCATCAATCAAATGTACTTGAAATATTTAAACATTCATATTACAATCCCTGAAACAATATGTGGCATTATGGTGTGAAAGTTTTAAAGCTCAAACTTATGCATGTATATTCAGAATTAAGACCTATTATTGTCAATGAAACCTATTCTTAGGTATTCTATGCGTGATAGGATTGTGGCCTCAGAATGTTTTTCTTGCCATTAAAATGGGAGAAATGGGTGCAGAATTTTTCCAAGAAAATCTTACACAACAATTCAGAATTTGAACTCTGCTTCTTCTTGTATTGTGATCTTTTTGTGATCTGTCACTGTCATCCATTAATAACAGGAATATTAATAAAAAATTTTTATAGGTATGACTGGTATCAAACAGAATCACATGTAATTGTTACTATTATGATCAAGAAAGCAAAGAAGGAAGATATAAGCATACAGTTTTCAGAGAAAGAGGTAATATATCCAGTTTGTGGGCAGAGAAAATACTTGCATACTTAGATTCTCTGTGTGTATTTGTGTGTTCGTGTTTTGGAAAAGAAATTGACTTGTAATGTAGTTTCTAGTTCTAAATCCTGAATTTAGGATTACTGCCCAAGAAAATCTACTAATGTTTGCCCAAGTGAAGGAGGAACAAGTTAGGTTTTATTGAATGTTGATATTTTAACTTGTATTTATTTTAACCACCAAAAGAGTTCAACTCAGTATGTCAGCTACTCATGGTTTTGCTACTCACGGAAGCTTCCTGTGATTTTGAACATGGCAACTTACAAATATTTGGGCTTAATGGCAGCTCTGCTATGTATACTAGGGGTTCCCAAACCCTTGCCCATTGGCAAGTCCAAGTGACCCATGGCAAGCCTCTTCCATCTGGACTACATACAAGCTCCAATCCTTTGAAGACAACAGAAACTGTACTCCCCTTACTTCAGATGGGAATTCTTTGGGGTGGGAAGGGTGCATTTACCTCCCTTTTCTGTTTATGAAAGTGCTTATGAAATGAAGATCTGTCTGTTAGAAAGTATTTATGAATGGATTTGAATGTATTCATTCATAAATTCTGTCTCTAATAATTTTCTTCATGTAAATTTGAAATGTAAACCAATTCTTTTTTTTCTGGCCTCTGTCACAGTGTCAGTGTCACAGTCAATCAATAGTATTTATAGAACTCTTTTCAATGAAAAATTCACAAAGTGGTTTACAGAGAGAATGAAATAACTGAATTTGCTAGTGGCTCCCTGTCCCAAAAGCACTCGCAATCTAAAAAGATGTCAAAGAATACTAGCAGAAGCCACTATATAAGACATTGCTGGGATGAAAAGGGCCAGTTACACTTCCCCTGCTAAATAAAAGAGGAACTGTGGCCCTTCTGCCAAAATATTAGGACACCCCTGCTCTATACCAGATCCACAAATGTTGCTGTAGATATCCAGTATTTGTATTACTTTGGTAGAGGACGTGGCTTTAATTGCTGACATCCCAGTTTTTGATGATTGATTGTGATTAGATATGCTTCTGTAGCTGGACAATTAAATATTCAGTATGGCACTTGTATATCTTACAGGTAGGAAAACATGCAATTGAAGGAAAAGAACTCTTGTCTTTTTTGTGTTAAATATTTATAATATTTAGGCTGCAATCCTAACCTCTACTTGGACTGGCATAAGCTCCAGCATAAGTCCTGTGCTGACCTGGGGGGTGTCACAAAAGTGTTGTAAGGCACTTATGCCCTATTTGTGGGAGGGCTGGGAATGGTACAGGCATACACCAAACTCCCAAAACCACCACGGAAAGATATGCCATGTGAGTTAGGCCAGCCTAGATGTGCTAGGATTGCGCCCTTAGCAACGTTCTATTGTTAATGAACTCTTTTTACCTCAGAGGTGTATATCCTTAGAAGTCCCAGTCAAGTGCTTTTGACTTAATTTTCCCTGGAATATGAAGCATACACTAGAAAATCTACCTTCTTTCTTGAATATGTGAAACATATCAGTTTTATATCTTAACAGCTAAGTGCATTAGTGAGACTTTCATCAGATGAAGACTACAATTTGAAACTTCATCTTCTTCATTCTATCATTCCAGAACAAAGTACATTCAAAGTACTTTCAACAAAGGTAATGTGTAATGGACAATTTTTTCCAATCTAATTTTTTATTTCTTTCTGTTTTTGTTTTGCCCTTCACTTTTACAACTCTTAGCTGGCAAAAATGCGGTAGTACAATGGGCTTATCTGCCAGTTTGAAACCCATAGATTGTCAGTATCACGGTTCCATCTGGAGGGCCTCAATCACCTCCTGAACATGACCAGAAATGCCTTCTGGGTGTGTCTGAGAGGCATTTTGAGATGGGGGAAGATGGGCTTGTGGCTTGGTATCCATGGGGGTCCCTTAAGACACCTAGGACCTCACTACATATGAAGTACTTATTAAGATATGTAGCCGGTAGGAAAAATCTTTAAAACACAATTATCTTCCAAGTTCTTTAAATTAAGCTTCTTGTTATTGATAATAACAAGTGAAATTTTATTTAGCAAGTGAAAACTTATTTAGTATTTACGGAAAGACAAATAACTTTGAGTTTATAATCTGTTTGCTCTTCTGTTGTCTTACCTTGATTCACTCACCTCTGCCAAGCAGTGTACTGCCAAAATCATCCCCCTCTTTCATCAACCTAAAAAGTGTGACATCCCACCTACACTAGCTTCCTGTCCATTCCAGCTTGTGTATAGGTTTGTTGTCCTTAGCTTCAAAACCTTTCAGGGCACCTGACAGATATGTTGCAAACCAGCCGGAAAAGGCAATTGCTCATCATGTGATAATTCCTTTATTATATCCCAAATAAATGTTTTGCCTCTTTCAAAGTATCAAAAGTGATTTTGTGGAAATTGCTTTTTTCCACTAGAGGGTGCTAAAATATAGTATTAGTGCTCTAGTCCCTGGATTCCATTTAATAATAGCTTGCTGAAAAATTGTATGTCTTAGTTTAGTAGTTCTACCTCTATAGCATCATAATTGATTTTATATATTGTTGTGGATTAAGGTTATTTATTGTAATGTATGAATAGAGATTCAGTATTTTTATAGCAGGCTCATTCATTTTAAAAAAGTACATTCAAAGTCATAACTGTTTAATTTCAAAATTAACAACGTAATCTTATGTATGTCTACTCAGAAGTAAGAGAGGCCCTCTCTTAAGAGAGGCCCTCAGAAGTAAGGACTACTGAGTTCAGTAGGACTCTCCCAGGTCAGTGTTTGTAGAATTAGTAGCCTAAATTGCTTTCAGTGTTACCTCACAATCTAGAAATGTTCTCTCAAATAGCTTGTACTTAAGTCTAAAGTATGATATTACTTTGCAATTCTAATCAGAATTTCTTACTCCTGATTTGTTAGATATTTAATCTAGAAGTTTGAATTCAGAATGTGGTATTCAAGCTGTTTCTTATAAGCTGCTCTGTAGGGTTAGCTTATAAAGGTGTCATTGTTCTTAGGGCTAACGGGATCCCTGGGTTATTCTGGCTTTGAGCGGAGCTATGAATTGACTTTAGTGCAGCTCTGCCAGAACAAATTAGTTTGTGCATAACAGTGAACAGGCTATGATTCTGAGTTAGGTGGAACTCTGTTTAGAACAATATATACAGTCTTTTCATTTGCTGTGAAATCAGAAATATGGTAGCTTCCTGAATGAGTCTTTTAAAAAACAAAAGTGGTGGATTCTTTGCTTTCAAAATTGCAAATTAAAAATTATGCTGGGAGAGAAACAAATGGTTTAGTCCAGTGGTCTTCACAGTGGCAGTTGGGACCCTCTTGGTGGGGAGTTCGACTTTATTTCAGGGGGAAGTGAAACGCTGGATGCAGGCATCTTGGAATCTGGCCCTGGGCACATTTAATTTCCAGGGATGACATCACTTCCGGGGGGTCCCAGGAAGACTGTCATTCTCAGAAGGTGGTCCCATGCTGAAATGCTCAAATACCACTGGTCTAGTCCGTGGTTCTAAAACTGGTGGGTTGCAATCAGACAGACAACATGCTATCTGTCTCTTCATGGAAAATTCTTCCAGTCTATTGAGTATGCCAGACTGGAGAGGGCACTGACATTCCTTCTTAAGCCTTCCCTCCAATGTATGGATAGCATGTTGACATGGGCATTCCTCAGCGCTGGAGTCTTTTAACAGAGATGAGAAATGGGTGCCAGTTGGAACCTAAAAGTCACTTTCTCCTTAAGGGTAGTGATTCAGAAATGGGTGTCCCAATGGCCTCAATGAATGTATCACCACAGGCACCCAGCCGCATTTAAACATACTTGAGGGGACTGTTCAGCCACATTTGGAGGGTCCTGGAGGCTATAGCCTTCTCCATGAGCCTTTCCTCAGCTGCAGTTGGCTCCAGTTGGGGTCCAATTAGAGCTCACATCCAGTTTGCAATCAGAACTCTGGAGAGCAGAGTTACCACAACCAGAAATGGGCTCTGACTGCGGATTGGAGCCCACTACAACTGAGGAGAAGCGCACAGGGGGGTTTCAGGCCACCGGCAGACTGCACAGTCTCCCCAGGTATGTTTAATTGCTGCTGGGTGCCAAGATTGCCATGGTGCTATTGGGACATCCCTCCTCACCTCATTCCCCCACAAGCTCTTATTCTCAGTTCTCAGATTCCCAGTGAATTTGAGAACCACTGAGCTAGATACTGATATGCTGTGTAACATTTAAAAAAAATCTGTCTCTTCATGGAAAATTCTTCCAGTCTGTTGAGTATGCCAGACTGGAGAGGGCACTGACATTCCTTCTTAAGCCTTCCCTCCAATGTATGGATAGCATGTTGACATGGGCATTCCTCAGCGCTGGAGTCTTTTAACAGAGATGAGAAATGGGTGCCAGATCACATAGCTGCCCATTGCTTTTCTGCCCTGGCAACTGTTCACACTTTTAACACCTTTCATTTGATCACAACACTAATAGTTCTGTAGGCTCCTTTGATATGATCAATGAGTGTGTTAGATGTGTCTAGGAATTTTTAGGGTGTCTGTGGAGTGAATATTTGTCAAACTATGAAAACACATTAGTGACACTTGTGAGTATATTAGATAATGTAATATGTACATTCCTCTTTGAGCTGCTTTTCTTATTTTTCTATAACTACCTTTATGGCGCTGGTGGAATGCATTAAAATATTTTGTTTTGTGTCCCATAGATTGAAATAAAAATGAAGAAGCCAGAGGCTTTACAGTGGGAGAAACTGGAGGGACCTGGACCTGATACTAAGCTAAAACAACCTGCACCAGGTTTGTGATAGTGATCAATCATAAACAGTACAGTATCAGTGTGATTTTGTTTCTTTGATTCATTTGTTAGAATTTCAACTGGGATTGGATTTGGTTTTTGACCAATAAAAGCAAGCCCCTTTCACTCTCAAGCTCAGTTTCTAGCTGCAAATCGAAGAAAATACAGATCAGATTGTTTGTAGGGATTACATGAAGGTAACGGTAGTTCCATACTTAGGAAGTGTCATACTGTTGTGTCGTACTTTTGTTTTATTTGCTACTAGCAAAAATGTACCTGCATTGTGGGAGTAATTTCTCCCCGTGCAACAACTCCCCCATGCACAATACCCCCGTACAACATCCCCCTTTGTACAACATCCCACAAGCACAGTACCCCCATGCTCATCATCCCCCCATGCGCTCTGTCCAGCAATGCACACCACATACAACACCTCCCATGCACATCATCCCCCCATGTGCAACACCCACCATGTGCACCATTCCCCCATGCACATCACTCCCCAATGCACAAAACCCCCATACAACATCCCCATGTGCACAGTCCCCCATGCAAACTGTCCCCCCATATGTGCCATGTCCCGTGAACACCAACATCCCCTGTGCATTTTTCAGTCAGTCTTCAACGTTAAGTATAGAACAAAAACACATTGCACCCCTTTTCAGTCCCTTAAGGGCAAAATTTCTCAACATCGGTTCTTGGAAGGAACACCCTCCCCAAATTTCATGCTTCTAGGTCCAGGGATTGGGGCAGAGCATCCCTCAGTCAGGGATTCTTCAATGGAAAGTATAGGGAGGAAAACGCGTTGACCTCATTTTACCCCCTTCTGGTTGGAATTTCTGAAAACCAGTTCTTAGTTGTGCTTCCATCACGGAAGGAACACCCTCCCTAAATTTCATGTTTCTAGGCCCAGCAGTTTTGGCTGGGTGTTGATGAGTCAGTGTGTGAGTCAGTGAGTGATTCAGCTTCATATATGTATATAGATGTAGCAGGGAATGGACACAGCAGGAAAAGAGAATTGGATTCTTTTGGCATAGTGTACAATGCTGATTTTTAATATGGAAGGTGGGTTGTATTTCATGTTGTTATGTTTCCTCTCCTGGGCTCTCTTATTACAGTTTTTATCTCGTAGGTCAGACAGTTGAGAACCTTTGGTTGATGGTTGTTTCTTTATCAACATTTGTTTTCCTATAGTGCTCATTTTGTATAAGGAAAAACGTTTTTGGAAAACATTCTAATGTACCTGGTGTGACATAGATATGTCAAGTAATGGAAAGGAGCTTCTTCCTTTAATTACTAATGCTCAGCTTATCTGAGCCAGAATAACTGAACTGCATCTTCTCATCCAAAATGTCAGTAACCTGTAGAATATGAACATATTTTATTTTTCTGGTGGAAGCAGCCAAATCTGGGGGAAATAAATGTTGATAATTTTGATGCTCTCTCTACACCTAGTTATGCAAGGTTGAGAATAATTTATCTCCATTATTGTCCTTCAAAGAAAATGTATAGTTGGCCTGAATCTTATGCAAGGACTATGTTATGAGGTTGGAACATAAAGCCAAAAATACATATATTTGTAATTTCTTTAAATCTATATACTGACTTTTTAAGAACTAAAAACACTGTGTAAGAAATATGTGAGAAAATTTCCAATCATCTATAGTACAAAATTTCTATCCTTTTATTTTAAAAGTAGTGGCTGAGATTTCTGTATCTTAGTTTTTTCAGGGTTAATTTATTTTTATGTTTATTTTTATGATTCAAACAAAAATATTATTTGGTGGTATTTGGAAAGAACATATTTTTACCGTAGTTTTACAGTTCTGCACATGAAATCCAAATTGGCATTAGTGCTTTTATGCAAACTGATAAGCTTTGCCTCATGTCCCAATTGGAATCACTGTTTTCAGTTATAATTACAACACACCTCTGTTTTCCAGAAGTTCAGCTTTTTCTAGTTCACTTTTTCCAATTCGCTTAGATGTTTTGTGTCCTATTATTTAAAGTTATGTAGAACGTTGCCTGTGGCTGATTAGAAATGTCATGTTCACATGTGTGCATTAATTAATTAGCTTGTTCTTCCCCAAGTCAGTGTTTTCTTAATATGGCAAATTTTGTCTCTGAGCCTAAGGTTTATTAAACTACTTATATTATATTTTCTGGCTTTAGTTAGCAAATACCAAAACATTTGGAACACTAGCCCCTTCCTAAATTACTGTTCATATTCAAGGAAACATTTCCATATTGCTTAAGTTTAATTTATTTTCCAGTTTCAGATTCCACGCACTTATATCCATCATCATCTCATTATACAAAGAATTGGGACAAACTAGTGGTTGAGATCAAAGAAGAAGAAAAGAATGAAAAGTTGGAGGGAGATGCAGCTTTAAACAAACTCTTCCAGCAGATCTACTCGGATGGTACAGATGAAGTAAAACGTGCCATGAATAAATCTTTTGTAAGATACCTGCCTTATTTTAGCTATTTTTTATTTGTGAATTTCTCAGTAATGCTGAATTTATTATGGTTGTGTATGTGACAACTTCACAGCATCAGAACTCATTTGTCAGTTAAGGCTGTGAAAGGCTGGTTGTATAGATATGGCAAAACTCATGAAGACTTGTGTTTCACAGGCTCTTAGGGCACAACAAATAACAAGCAACAGAACGGAAATGGCACTGTAATAATGAGTGCTTTGCAAGTAAGATTTTGAAAACTAGTATAATGGGATTTTAAATGCTTTTGTTTCATATAACCCAAAAATGAGAAGTTACACAGTCATTGTTTATACAACCATCTGTTCTCAGCTTTTACACATTTGGGTGTTTTCAGGAGTGTTGCTTCCTGTTTTTCTTTTTGATCTCAACCATTAACTGAAACTAAAAAATAAAGGTATAATATAATTATCAGCAGACCTTTCACCTGTGGTTTTACCACAGTGTAAATAAGATTGGTTCTTTGAATTAAAAGATCTAGGTTTTTTTTTAAAAGGCTGCTTACCATGGGAATGAGATAGGAATGCAATCAATCTCTGTCTCTGGTCTTAGAACAGCTTAGTTTCATGTTTGGGCCAGACCCCTTCCTTCCCCTGGAGCTATGAAAGAATGCAAAGTGTCTGGGATGGGATTGGGTACCCCTTCACCAAGTGTTCCCTCTGGCCTGTTAGTGGCAACTGTAGGCCTAATTTTTTTAAAAAAAGGGGAAAAGCCCAAAAAGGAGAAAAAAATGACTGGTTTTATTGTATTAGGAAGCTATGCATGGACCTCTCCCCCCTTTTACCCTGTCTCCCTCCCTGAGGCCTGCTGTAGTCATGAACAGTTACTTTCTGGCCTCTGCTTCAGAAAGCCTCTGAAGGCAAGGGAAATCCAGCTCCCTTTGTATCTGGAGAGCAGGGTCATTCCCTGGTATCTGTGGTATCCGTTAACTGCGGGTGGGGACAGGGTGGGGGTTCCTTAATGAAACTCACCATGGATATTGGGTACACTGTATTTTGAGTAAAGAGCCCTTTAAAAATATTAGTGGAGCAACCGTGTCTGTGGAATTGTATTAAATTGTCTTTAAATGATGTTTTTAAATATTGATTGAAAGGAGAGTAGAAAACTGCGGCATAATCAATGTGTTTCTTTTTTCTCTTTCAGATGGAATCTGGTGGGACAGTTTTGAGCACAAACTGGTCTGATGTCGGTAAAAGGAAAGTAGAAGTCAATCCTCCAGATGACATGGAATGGAAAAAATTCTAACTTGTTCATGTGCCACTCTGCACATGGACTCATGTTTGTGTATTTACCATTGTATGTGGACACAGCATTCTTGGAGCTGAAGCACTGAATGTTTGTTTGGAAATTATTCCTGTCTTCTTCATATCTTTACATGCTTTAGGCTTTCCTTTATCTGCAGGTTTTAGAGGTGTAATCAGGAATTGAAACCTCTTCTCATCACTACTGTCCATGAAGGATGTTTTGGAGATGGCTGAACCTAGTCATAGTACCAGCCAGTCTGCCACCTTCTTGGTTGTGTATTTGGGGAGTCTGCGAGACCTTCAATGGACTACCTAGGATTATTGCCTTATTAATGCACACAATTCCTGTTAAATAACTTATTTGCTCTGGTGATTTTGGGGTAAATACACTTTTCTGCTACAGTGTTAAGATTTGTTTGCTGTTCACTCTGCATACAAATAAATCTGTAAATATAACTTTTACATAAAGGAGTAGGAGTCCTTTTGTCATACTGAAACAACTTGGGGAAGCAAATCATGTCTAGTATTATGTTACTTGCTACCTTCTGCATGGTAACTTACAGGTGGTTTATAATTATTTTTCATTTACTGTAAAATATGTTTTATCATGCAAATTTTGTAGCTTAGCCTGCAAGTTTTTGAAACTTTGCATTTAGAAATAAACAGATTCAAGACTCAGTCCTATCCAACTTCCCCTGTGTGACACCTGAGGTAAGAGAATGTTTGATCTCTTATCTTGAGGAGGTCTCTGACTCTCCCCACCTTCTGCAAGATGTGGTGCTTGCCCTGTTGGCGCTGTTGCATTGGCACTAAAAAGTTGTGTAGGGATTGGGCCCTGAGACTGGTTCAAATGTCACGCAGAGCCATGGCTTGTTGTAGGAAGCTAGAATTGGTGCCTCCGGCATTGCCTTCTCATTCTGATTTGTTTTGACTCAACTTGCACTACTTTTGCTCCCATGAATTGCTCTTGTAATCTCAAGTACCCTGTTTTGTTCCCAGCTGCTGGATTAGTGCTGCCTCATCAGCTACACTCTAGTCATGGGTTGAAGGAATAAAGGAAATGTGGAAGTCTCTTCCTCTCTTTACTGTCAAGGAGTAAAAACAACACTCTCCTTCCCAGTCATGTTTTTGTAGAAGCAAAGCTCAGTGACATTAAGGCTTTCATGGTCAGATGAATCCAAAACACAGTTAAAAGCATTACTCTAGTCGGCATACCATGTAAAAAAGTTAGGGTTAAGTCCCAATGTTTCATTCCCATCTTTGGTGAGTATCTTCAGGGGTTATAATGACTTTTGTATCATCTGCTCTGGTTTTTGAGTAACCTCTTTTAAATTTTATGAAAAGCAAAAAATTTAAGTTAGAGTGAAAAAAATTTCTTAAGAGAGGCCCTCAGTGTCTACCTTGCCCTCATTTTAGTGCCATCATCAGCCAAACAGGTGGCATGGACAACCCCAGTCTTCCAGGCCATATATTCCATTTAAATGTGGCTTAGCTTTTGAAGCATTATTTGAAAACAACGTAGGACTTTGATACTGAACACATTTTTAATTTCAGTGGAAATTGGATGCAATTTTAATAGTGGAAGGATTGAAGTGAACGATAGGAAGCATGTTAATTTCAAGCCTGTAAAGTGAAAGTTTTGCTGAAATGCATAGTATTAGCATGTAGTAGGGCACACAAATCAAAGTAAATGGGATGTATTTGCTACTTGTCAACTTTCTATAGTGAGCTACAAAGGTTTCTACTCTTGTCTGGGAAAACATCACTATAGATGAAAGGAAAGTGACGTCTCCAACAAATCCTTAGCTTTAGTTAAATATGTTTTCATATCTTTGGCAGTCATTTAGCTTAAGGCACAATAATTGCCTTGGTTCATATATGCCCTTTAGGAACATGTAATGCATATATAATAATTTTGCCTCAAGGTAAAACTTGTGCTTGTCAAGCTATAAAATGTTCCATTCTTTTCAAGTTGTGGTTATTAAGCTGTAGCAACTTTGTGTGTAAGTAGGCCATTTCTTTATTCAGTGGTTCTCACATTTTTAGCATCAGGACCCACTTTTAAGAATGAAAATCAGTTGGAATCCATCGCAAGAGACGTCGTGACTGGAAGTGACATCATCAAACAGGGAAAGTTTTTAACAACCCTAGGCTGCAATCCTTCCCACATTTACTCAGGTGTAAGGCCCACTGACTATAACTGTTAAAAGTATATACATAAGTACCCTGTTAAAATTACATACGGTATCTGTTAACATTTCCCCAAATGCAGTCACATGTAATGGCAGCACTGAGTCTATTAAAAATACTGAAACAAATGGGGATCTACTTGAAATAGACTTGCAATCCACCTAGTGGGTCCTGACTCAGTTTGAAAAGCACTTTTATACAATCCTTCATGGTTTTGTACAATCCTTCATGGGCTGTGGGTGGCGCAAGTGGTTAAGGCGCTGTGCCTGTTAACCAGCAGGCCAGGGTTTGAGACCTGGGTCGGCCCCACAAGATGGTGAGCTCCTGCCCTTAGCCCAGCTCTGCAACGCCAGCTGGATCCAATCATATTGGCTCTGCCTTTCCATTGGACTAATTCAGTGGCATGGAGAGGGGGGATATGCTGCTTGGGTATCCTCCATACCATTCCAACCCAGGCTTTCATGCTTTGCATGCAGCGTATGCAGCGCCGAGCACGATACCATAGGCTTTCAAGCAAGTCTTTCAAGCAGGAGGCCTGCTGCATGGTATAACTGGATGCACAGTGTCTACTGCTTTTTCTGTCCCCTGAAGGTGAGTCTGGGATCTAAATATGTTGAAGACTACTGCTCTAGCAGTCCTTCTTTGGAATAAAAATGGTATGGTTGTGATTGGGTAGGAGGTGACTTGAATGGGTGACTTCTTGTCAGTGACTGAAGAGGAAAAGCGGAGAAGATACATTGGCATGTTGATTCCTAGTCTCCCCCCATGTCCTACTGTCAAGGGCAGCAAGATGAAGGTAATTATTTTTGAAGTGCTCTGAATTCTTTTTTTTCTGGGGCTCATCAGTCTCTCACCCTATACTTTCAGGAACTGGGTCAGCAGTAGAACTGCCTCCATCCTCTCAAATACAAATCCTATTCAATTATGGTTTATCATGGGCTTGGATGATAGGGCTCAGGACACTGAAATACTCCTAAAGGAAGTGAGGGAGTAATTATAAGCCAAGCCTTATAATTACAAGCCTTGTGTGATTTCTCCCACCACGTGTGATTTAGAACATTGATCTTTACACCTATAGAAGCAGCCTTTTGAGGGGGGTGGAATATCCATGACTCACTTGCTACCTTGATGGCAGTCTTTGGGAACCCTAGTACCTGGTCTGCTGGAGGACAGGTAGTAAAAACAGAAAATTTGCTTACCTGTGACCTTTGTTCATCCAATTACCAGCCCTGGCTAACCTTCAGTAGATTCTAGGTTGGACTCTACAGAGCTAATGGTGTGATCCTATGTCCATGTAGGATCCATATTAATAAGAATGTGAAATCTCCATGTGGTAGCTTGCTAACACACATTCTCTGAGACAAATAATGGATATGTACTACGAGTGCAGGGGCTGAGTATGGTGCGAAATGGATTGTCATGAAAATGTAATTGTGGGAATAAATACAGGGTAAAAGAAGGATGCATCAAAAAGCTGCAGAATGGTGCATACACAATGCACAATGGTGGCTGCCATGTAGACTGAGGACATTATTGTCAGGACAGGGTGACCCATATACAAAGGAGGACAGAGTGTCTTGCATAGAAGAGGGAATTTAGGCAGGCACTGCTTTTTAAACCCATGTTGAGCTAAATCTGCCTAAATTCCCTCTTCTGTGCAATATTAAAGGTACAGTATCCTGTCCATTGCATAAGGTCACCCGTATTAACATGCAAAATGGAGGTGAGGTGAGGGGATGGACTTTTCACATCTTAGGGAAATCAGGGGACTGGGAATAGGGAACTAAGGTTAGTAGAAGAAGAGGCTGGGTGCTAAGTTGGAAAGGGGAAACAAGCTAAAAAGAGCAAAGTTCCTGCTGTGGTGTGAAACCAAAACTTGGATCTGTGCTCTGTAGCCAAAGAGCACAATCCTAACCATGTCTACTCAGATGTAAGCCCCTTTGTGTCCAATGGGTCTTACTCCCAGGGAAGTGTCTTTAGGGTTGCAGCCTAAACCAGGATTAAATAGACAGAAATGAGTTGCTGGGGAGCATTGGCCATAAAGCACTTACAGTAATTCACTTGTGACACGTGGTGGTGGCAATTCCACCAATCAAAAATAATCCAAGACAAGGAAAGAAATATAACTAGAAAATTTATTAAAATCCCACAAAACTGAATAAAAATAAGAGGTTTTTTTTATCCAGCCTTAGCATATACTCAGCAGTTAAAAATAAAATTGTATTGGAGGTTTCAAATCCTACATGCCTCTTAAAGCAGCAATAAAACTTTATATAACAGATGATGCAGACATACCTAAGTACTCCTTTTTTGAGTACTCAAAACCCAAATAAAAGCTCTCTTCGCCCTCCAATTCCCAGTCCCAGGAGTTCTTCTAATTCTCCCACGTAGCAAATCCAAAAAGGAGGGAGACCAAAATTCTACCCTCTCTGGGGAATTTATTCTTCCCTTAAGGAGGTATCATCTTGTTTCTAATAGCATTAGTAGTACTAGTGCTACTAGTGTTTCTAATAATGTGACATTTTTACACAAGAGGAGTCCTAACTACAAGGTATGCTGCAAAGCAATACTACAAAGGGAGGGGAAAGAAAAAAGTTTTATTAAATATAAAAGCTAATATAATATAAAATGAAGCTAATCTTGTTTCTTGATGTTTCCTTGATTGCCCATCTCTGGGCCCATTTTTGACTGTGTGTAGCAGGAGACTTCTTGATCACTTGTATTAGCCATGAAGGTAAATTGCCATAGACATTGCACTGGTAGCTGTGGCACATCCATTAGGAAAACTGGAACTGCCCAGGAGTTGCTAGCATTGTATGTTACTATCTTTTAGTAAAACCTTTATATGTTTGGCACTTGATGATAACATGTTACAGGTAATGAAGTGGACTGCATAGTACATCAGTTCTGAAACTGGGTCACAACCCACTAAAAGTGAAGCTTTTTGGGGAAATCACAAAACTAAAAATCTGATATTGAACCCTGTCAAAACTGAAACGGAGCAGCTTGGACATGTTTGCTTATGAGTAGGCAAACATGCCTTTGTGCACTTCAAAGGGCAGACCCAGGGAAACACAAAGCCACCAAAATGGTCCTGATCTAATGCCCTGGGGCTCAACAAATGCTCCAGAAGTTCCCCACTGATAGTAAAATAGGTTAAAAAGAGAGGCTTGAGTGGCTGGTAAAGAAACTTTTAAAGTCTTGCAAGCAAGATGGTCCTTATCCTGAAAGGTTTGGAAACCACCAGCTCTAGTTGATAAAAAATAATGCTGAAATATATCGGTTTACTCTTTAGGATGGCCCTGCTGCCTTACTGTGTTTGATGCAATGGCCTCCTAAAAGATTTTACTTCATTCAGTGGCCCTGTTTTGAGATTCTAATAATGCCTGCCTTCCCATCCCCCCTGTGGCAGCTCGGTGGGAAAAGTGTGCTGTAATTGGTTTCTAACAGTTTCATAATGATCCAGCCGTTCTGTATGAATAACAACAGAGAGCAGCTTCACTTCTGATTTATTTGTCAAGCTCTACATGGTTGAAAGGTACTCCCAAAAGCAAAAGTCTAGCTGGTAATCTAATTGGACAAATTTTCACATCTATTTCAGAACACAAAGCTTGGTTAGGAGAGACTGGATTTCAATTTCTAAGTGAGCTTTTATGTCTGAAAAACCTTATTCATAAGCAAAAGCACTAGCTAGTCTGTCTCTTGGAGACTTAGAGCTTTATTTATTTATTATTTTCATTTTCAACAGAGCCGGAGGATATGGTCTGTGAGAAAATTTCCAAACACACTCAGCCTTTGTCAAGCTAATGAAATATTAAGTTGAGGGTTTAATTCTTTACATCTGCAATAGCTGACTTCATTCATTTTTGGAGGGGAGGGAGAAGGTATACATTAGCATACATACGACATGAGATTTATAATGATTCTTTGGTCATGGTGTCTTAGCCATGCTCCCAATTCAGTTTTGTAATTCTAGACCGCTTCCTAATGTTTGTTGAACTTCATACCATGCCCAAAATGCGGGCAACCCACCAGCTGCAAGGCATGATCAGTCGGCAGGCAGAGCGGCACCCTTGGTAATTATAAGGCCATGGGTAGTAGCCCAGAAGAGGTTCGCAAATCCGCTGGCAATGTGTGTAGCTTCGTCTACACTCAGTACAGCAGACCCCTTCATGGTCTAGGCGCGGATCAAAGCTCATTCCTCCACCCTCTTCCAGCTGCTGAAATAGAAAATAGTGTTAGATAGCACAACATCTAATGATCTCATTAAAGCAGAAATTATGGCCATAATCCAGCATAGGGTTAGGGACTCTTAAATCAGATCTGTTTCAATAGGACTCAAGTGAATGAAACTGGACTCTGGTCTATTGGTTTTGAGCTTCAAAACTTATGGTCCCATCCTATCCAGTGTAGGAGCACCAGCACCGGCAAATGGTGCCTGCTGTATCCTGTGCTGGATTTGAATGTGCAGGTCTCCTTCAAGCAAGGAGATGTTCATACCCATACACCGACTAAAGTTCAAGCCTGCAAAATGGGGCTTTTCTGAGTTGTGCAGCTATTTAGCTGGTGTAGATTCAGTAAGCTTTGTGTCAAGCTTTTGAGGCAGGGAAGAGGCATAGGACTTGGTGGAAGAAGCATTTGCTGGCCCCAACACCCTTCACAGTCCTATCCCCTTCTGCCTTTCTGCCCTCCGCCGCTCCAGAAAGCCTCCTCCAGTATCCTGCCACCCTCTTCATGCCCTGCTCTCACTCCACTACTCTGTGCTACTTTGTCCCTGCTGTGTCAACAGGACAACACAGGTTGTCTTTCCAACATCACTTTCTCTTTGGATCCCAGACACATGCTTACATCTGCAATACCCAGCATTGGCACAGTGGGTAGCTTTGGATTGGGCTACCTATTCTACTGATTTGGAGTTCCATCTGCTTTTACTTATTTTCAAATATATAGCCTAATTCCTCAGTGAGTTTTCAAGAAAGGGTATGATATCAATAAGTTTTTAGACTAAACCCAAGAAGGTTGAGACCCAGCTCATGCATGTACTACAGTATGAGGAACTGGGAAAGTAAGTACACCTGCTAGTGGTGAATCAGTAGCCACTAGCTACTCTATATCATGAGGTACATGATATAGACATTTAAAAACATGGAATATATCACTTACTAAAATAGATCTAAAATAATTAACAAAGAAATATGCTACATAATTTAATGTTTTCTTCCATTCGGGATGTTTTCAAGAGAATAAAGACAAGATATAGAGGCTTTGAGAGCAATTTAGTGCATCTTTACTCAGAAGAACCTCTCATCAGATTCAACAGGGATTCCTCTCAGTCCCTAGTACCACTAGTATCCCTAGACAAACTAGTACCACTGCAGCTTGCCGTTGTCTTTGTGACTATAATTTAATAAAGTGAAACATATTCAGGGCACAATCCTATCCATGTCAACTCAGAAGTAACTTCTATTGTGTTCAAAAGTGGAAGTTAGGGATTGGATCTGGAGGTTATACCAGATCAAGCCTTACTCCAGAGCAACCAGGAGCAGCTTCTGGCTGCTTCTGTCTACTTATATGTCAACTTCAAATTTAACTACACAGTTCAAATTACAAGGCTGCAATCCTAAACACACTTTCCTGGGAGTAAGTTCCATTGACTATCATGAGACTTCTGTCTGGGCTCTCAAAGGTATTAAGGGTATTAATCACTATCTGTATATAGTGATTTTGAGTACACGCCCGTGTGTGAAACTCAAAATATGATTTTTGCTATGAATTTCTGCAAAAAAGTCTAGCTCTAAGGCAATCAATTAAAATAGTAATATTATTCTATAAAAGAATATCTCTTAGCAGTGTTTTTTTCTAGAAATAAAGGTTGGAGGATGCACCATGAAGGTATTATAAAATTGGGGGGACTCACCATGAAAATATTATTTGTAATCATAGGTATGTCTACTTGGGGCCACAGAGGTACCCTCTCAAAAAGACCCCTGGCTCTTAAAAACTTAGAGCACAATCCTAATCATGTCTACTCAAAAGTAAGCCCCATTATGTTCAATGGTTCTTATTCCCAGGAATATGTCCTTAGGATTGCAGCCTTACTTAGAGAGGGGCAGAAAGGAGCAGCTGGAGACATATCTTATTCTCAGGTTGGCTACTGTTCTCTTGCTGACATTGTATTTTTTCAATCAACTACCTTTAGTTATCTGAAAATTGTGTGTGCTATAAAATTATTATAATGCACTCCTTTATCAGATGCATCTGATAAATGTATCACCTTGGCATCCATCAGTCTTGAAAGACTATGGTATCCTGCTCGACACTGCATGTGACGCATGAAGGCCTGGGTAGATTGATATGGAGGATAGGCTGTTACCCAAGCAGCAGATCCTCTCCATGCCACTGAAATAGTCCAATGGAATGGGAGAGCCGATACAATTGGTTCCAGTTGCACCACAGAGCTGGGGTAAGGACAGGAGCTCACCCTGTCTTGTGGGAACCTTAAACTCTGTCCTGCTGGTTAACAGGCACAGTGCCTTAACTTGCACCATCCACAGACCATAGCCCTTGAAATGTTATCATCTATTAAACTTGAATAACTTTAATGAACTGCATGGTGAGGAGAGCTGGCAAAATTATTATTTTTTGATGCCACTTACTGTGGAGACCAGGCAGAGGCTTAATACTCCAGAGTCCCATTCGTAAGAACATCTCCTTATTGAGCTCACCCTCTATTGAGTACTTGGATCCACTGAGTGTTTTCAACCATAATCCAATTCAAGTCAAACTTGACTAATAATGGAAGGTTTAGTAATTCTTCCCTTTCTTGCCAACAACTTTATTTTTCAGGTGGACAAAGGAACAAGACTGTCATTTATCCTGGGCTAAATTCTTACCAATAAAGAGAACTGGCAGACATTTCAGCCAGGAGTTTCAGCTGATGAGGTACAAAAAGAAGCCCATGGAATCAACTGTGTGTTTGTATGTGTCAGGTGGAGACATGACCAACAACCCAAGTTCCAGGGGTGTTTCACTGTTAAGCAGCACTCACATGGTAAGGATTATCTGGATTAAAGGGAGGCCTCGTGTCTTGCCCAGAAGGTTGGGTATCATTAGCTGGACGTTCCTGTTCCCGAGCCCGTTGGTTGTTATGTGGCCTGGTATTTACTTCTTCAGCTGCAGCTTCAAACTGATCCATATCAAAGTTTGACTGGGTCTGGCGAACTTTCCTGGTGACCCCTCTCTTCCTCCTTTGTCCAACTACAGAAATAGAAATGGGAGAATGTCAGTCATTTAAATGGATTCAACAAATGCTGAATTCCAACGAAATCATTGCTTACTGCACTAAAGCTGTTTCAGTTACATTAATTTCTGTGCCTTATAATATTTTATTCCAGGAACAAACACATCACACACAACATGCAAACCACAACCACAATGAACTGCAGAATCTAAGGGCACAATCCAGAGTAACTACAGGGAGTCCTTGCTCCGACGTAAGAACAATTTACTCTGGATTGCAGTATGAATTTCCCATAGGCTTTCACTAGGTGTTACCGTAACTACAGTGACGCAAATGTCTCTTACATGCTCCCGTAGTTACTCCGGATTGTAGGGTAAGCCAAATTCCTGTATGGCAGAAAATGTCATTCCAGATTGGGCAACTGTTACCACAAAAATGATAAATGGTTCTGACAACATGATCTTCTGAGCTGCAACCGTAAGTATCAATGGCTTAGCTATAGCACTTTTTCCTCAGATCCATGTAGTTGGGGGTGATAATCCTGCACTGTCCCATGCCAAGTGCCACAGTTCAACTGCAGATCACATGTGTTAAATGTAGCAGGTGTAACGTGACATTCCAGTTAAAGAAGATCAAGTACCAGGACATTGAACTAAGAAGCCAGTGAGCTGCTGCTAACCATTTTCTTAGCATTATTCCAACTCCTGTCCACTTTTTAGATGGTGGATGTGACATGGGGAAATCTGGCAAGCCTGTCACCAGGATGTAGCACCCATGTCTCAAACCGCTAACCTCCCAGTCTTCAAATCAATAGGCACAGTGCCTTGAACTACAGAATCACAAGGGGTCCCCTATTGTTATATATTGAATATATTGAATCTGGGTGGTTACATATTATTTGATTTGAGCGTCCAAGGAAGTAGATACACTTTACAAAAGAAAAGTTACCTTTAGGAAAAGATGGTCGAAGCCAGAAAATCTGAAGATCTCCACAAAGCTCTAAAATTTTTGGACTCAAGAAATTGTTATTCTTTATTGGCTCGTCTGCTGCCACCCAGACAAGAGAATTTTCATCAAATTTGGCAGGCATAATTTCATCTTCCTGTAGGTAAACAATAAAAAAATGGTTTCTTGCTGGTTCAAGTGACAAAAGTTACTTTTTGCATTTAAAACCAGAAAGTATTACATCTAATAGCCAAGGGTAAGGCAAAGAAAATGATGTTATCATTCCTTCATAGCAGCTAGTTTACATTTCAAGTTACTTCTGCACTTTCCAATTTCAGTTCCATTTGAGATTAGCTAGTCAACCCAATTAAATTTAAGGGAAGGACTGAAATTGGCTCAAGTGAGAAAAATAATATGGGTGCAATCATAACCTAGGCCAGGTTATGATTGGTCTTCCTATTCCTGTGTTGATGCAGGGAGGCAAATGCATGTCTCTGCACTAGCCTAACCTATCCCCACAAGTGGCACTTTTGTGACACTCCCAGGCCAGCATGGGACTTCTGCTGGGGCTTTTGCTGACCTAACTGGAGCTTAGGATTGCAGTTTAAGAAAGGGAAAAATGGTTGTGTGTGTATGTGTGTTTTCTTGCACAGATGCTGTCCTTCTGGACATAGACTTCAAGACACCTGTGCAGTACAGTCAGGAATCCTGCATCCTCTGAGTACAACAGAACATGATGTGTGTGTGTGTGTATCCTATTATTTATATGATATTTTAAACATGGAAAAATTATGTCAATTTTTCTGTCAACAAAACAGAAATCAAACTCTATCCCCAAATCTAATCGAGTTATGTCATGACAAAGGGGATGACAAAGCATAGGGTAATCATAGTTTGTGATGCATACTGAAAATGAAAAATGAAAGAAAATTGTTCAGGAAAACATCCTCTAAGATTTCCACCATGGCCCAGTTTCAGCTGCCAGTTTAAGGCTGAATTCCTATTCTTAAAAGAGATGTAGTTGAGGGGTGCTGATTTTGTGGTATGGATGTATGGGTGATCTCTTCCCCCTGAAGGATGTTTGATGCAGACCTTGCCACCTTCTGCAAGAGGAAGATACTATCCTAAATTCTTTAATGTGTATTCTTTAATGTGTTTCAAAACAGGAATACACAGGAAGACCACAGATTTTTTTTCCTGTTCTTCCTGCCATGCTACAACATCAGAATGTGTTTGCTCAGAGTACCAATATTTGAATAAACACACATTTGACTTTGCAAAGGGCAGGTAATTCAGACAACATAATGTTATTGGAATGTTACACTTCATTAACATTAAAATTCAAACTTTTCATGACTTTTATGCTAATTTTTGAATTTTAGTAACTGGAATATTTGATTAAATCCACAAGGTTATCTTTATTCCTCAAAAAGCTTTTGCAAATTATTTAATGCAAAGAGAAAACAAAGGAATCATTTTTGTTACAACCTAGTGAGACGAGGAGCCAGTTTAAAAATCAATAACGACATGTGCAAACAACTTGACAAAATAAAAACTGATCTAGTGGGCTATCAAAATCAATTTCAAAGATTTTACTAGGGAGGCTATTCAGAATGTGACCTTCTTGTTCCATATGCCATTTTACCCATCCTCCTCCCATTCCCCCACTGCTAAGGAATAGCAGCTCTCTTGTGTAAAAATAATACTCGGATTCTTTAAAGTTTCTAGTTCAATCAGTGGCATTTTCCTGCACTGCTTTGAAGATGAGAATGAAAAACCTTTAGGGTACACTTCAAAACGAAGCCTCTTTTTAACTTATACTTCAAGCTTTTGGTCAATATAATTGCTTTCACTGAACAAGACTTTTAATCAGAGCCATCATATTAACTTAACACTGGAACTGGAAGTTGCATTCAGAACAAACCAAATCTTTCATAGCATCGTAAAATGGACCTCCAGGGTAATTAAGTCCAACTTCATATTCTGGCGAGGGATTCTCTACAATTTAAGCTGATGTTTATCTAGTGCAGTTTGAAGAAACCTCAAACAAAGAGTGTGCATTTCCCTTGCTAGCTGTAAACAATTGTTTTCCATCATCTGTAAGGCAGCTTTTTAATATTTCAAGATATAGCAAGAGGGCTTTTTCTCTCCCCCACATTTTCTCTCAGGCAAATAACAGTCCATTCTATTTTTCTCACATGCTCTATGTTCCAAAGCTCTCACATTTTACTCCTTTTTTCTCCTATTAACTTTCTTAAAATGTGATGAGACCAGTGGTGCTCAAAGTGGTGGATCATGAGCCATCACTGAAACATAGAAGAGTCACTTTCCCCTTGAGGGGAATGATCCAGAAATGGGTGTCCAGATAGCACTGCAGTGATTGTGACACCATGCGCACCCTGGAGCATTTTAACATTCCCAGGGGGATAGTGCAACTAACCCAGTGGGTCCTTGCAGCCCCTTCAGTGAGTCTCCCTCCACAGTCACAGTCCACATCCAATGCAAAAGCTCTGTGCTCCAAACCTCCAACTGTAAACTAGAAGGAGGCTCTGACCACAAGCTTCCAGGACCCCATGAGTATGGAGTATGTTAAAATGGTTCTGGGTGCCTGCAGCACTGTGTTTGCTGTGGCGTGATTAAAGCCCCCTAATATCAGTTTGTGCCCCACAAGCACTTACTGATGGTTCTCAGAGGGTGGGAGAACCTCTGCCATGGAGCACAATCTTATGTAGGAAAACTCAGAAGTAATTCCCATTATAATCTATGGAACTTACTTGTGCCTGTTAACCAGCAGGCCAGGGTTTGAGACCTGGGTTGGCTCCACAAGACAGGGTGAGCTCCTGTCCTTAGCCCAGCTCTGCGACGCCAGCTGGATCCAATCGTATTGGCTCTGCCTTTCCATTCAGTGGTGTGGAGAGGGGGGATTTGCTGCTTGGGTAACAGCCTATCCTCCATAACAATCCAACCCAGGCTTTCATGCTTTGCATGCAGTGTATGCAGCGTATGCAGCGCAGAGTACGATACTATAGTCTTCCAAGACTGACAGAAGACTGCTTTACTGCCAGGAGTGTGATAGGATTACAGCCTTAGATTATACAAATAATGTAGTGACATTATTTGTCACAACCAGATTGGTTTTCAAACCAAAATGTCAGTTTGTTTCCAGAAAAATGCTTAGGGACCACACAATGCAAAATGTGTGTGTGTGTGTGGGGTGGGGGTGGGGTGGGAATCATCCTATACAGTTGTTTGAAAAGAAGAATCCAGAAAGGCACGAGGAAGGACTTATTTGCACAATGCCAAGTTCATTTCTGGAATTTGTCACCATGTAATGTAATCCCTGCATATAATGTAATGATCCCTACATAAGAAGGTTTTAAAAATATATGGTTAGACAAATACATGGAAGAGATTTCTATAATAAACATAATAAACTAAGGCCTACATTCTAAAGTGAAATTAAGCCCCTTGCTCTGGAGCAGTTAAGGTGACTTTCCATAAGATAACAATAGAGGGTGACATAACTGCATGGACCTGTAACTGTTATGGATTTTGCCCTAAATTCAGCTTCCACAATTGCAGACAATGAAACATGGATTTCAGATATCCTGCTGTTGTGCTTGCCAAATGTCTGACCAGCCACTGGTAGACCATTAATGGTCTCTTTCAAAAGCCTCTTTCAAGTGCACCACTTGAAAACATTCAGCTGCTTCCTGAACTTCTTGCTGCTTTAGTCAAGTTCTACAGAGAACTCCCACATTTTCTGTGAGGTCTCCTCAGCCTTATTTGTTCTCCTTTCCTTATACGAGTATGTGCTTTGTGTAATACAGTGTTTTTGAATCTTTTTTCATCTCATGGCACACTAACAAGGCACTGAAATTGTCAAGGCACGCCGTTTGTTGTTTTACCATTGACAAGGCAGACCAGTTTCCTATTAATTAATGACCCAATTTCCCCCAATTTCCTATTAATTAATGACTGACCCCAAATTCCTGTGGCTCTCCTGAGGACTATCCATAGCACACCAGTGTGCCACATTTTACAACATTTTAATTTTAATTTTATACAACATTTTAATTTTATTCTGGTTACTACATACCAAATCAAATGACAGGCTCTCTTTTGTCATAGCATTGACTTCAGGAATACGAGTTTTAGCCTGGGATTTAATGTAGCATTTTTCTCCCCTGGCAAAACGGATTCCAGTTATGCCCTAGAGAGACAGACCTTTGTTATTTCAAGTGTTGAGGCGTTTGAAAAACCAACCATAAACACAAATTAGTGCTTGTAATGTGGAAAACAAATAGTAAGAGCAGCTGATTTCTAATACGGTCAGGGAGTTTCAAATGCATGAAAATAAAATGTCATCTCAGGGATGTTGTCAGGGTCCAAAAAAGGAGCTGTCTGTGACCACATGCTGACTCTGGGGAGATAGTAGCACCTACTGATTAGCATACTCTCTCCTTGTTCCTGCCTCTTCCCTGTTAGGATACATAACTTACCAGGGAAACCCTGGAAGATGGAAACAACCTGAGGAAACTGAGGATGTCAGAACTTCTGTGGAATACAATAGAAGCCATATAGCAGCTACAGCATCACCACACGGGAGTCGCATAGCAGTGGTGGGCCCAGCCTGGCCCAACAACAGGATTGCCGGAAGTGGGTGGGCCAGGTTGGGGTCAGGGGGCGGGGAGGGCCAGGGGCGGGACCAGGGGTGTTGTGGGTGGAGTGAGGGGCAGGCCCTAACCCTGGCGCACTGTGCAAGGCAAGCGATGCACCTGATTTCAGCTCCCGGATCTGGCTTCTTCTCCAGAGCGTGTCACTCACTCGCTGGCCTCCTAGCTGGCTCTGCCAATGCATTCGTGGGTTACATAATGCCAGCGTTTCCAGGAACGCTTCCCAAGCAGGAGCCAAGCCCCCTCCCTCCCTCCCTCCACCAAAACCTGCCAACCACGCACCCACTGGAGGGATGAGGCCATAGTTATGTGGAGGCTTTTAATAGTGGTTTCCGAGGGGGATCAACCAGGAATGTCACCAAACATGACTCAGCCTGGCACTTAACAGCACTGGGGGCAGAGGAACTCAGCTGGCAGCCTGATCCACACACTGCCCTGGGACGGAGTTAAGCCCCACTGCCTGCAATGGGACTGACTGGCTGATGAGGATGAGCTTCTCCAGCTGCCTTCCCCTCCACACTTTCCTGAGAGTAAGCCATATTGACCATCATGGGGCTTACTTCTGAGTAGACATGCATGGGATCGGGTTGTAAGGTTACAATCCTGTCCACACCAGTAAGCCACCCATAGGACTGGGTTCTGAAGCTGCAATCCTGTCCACATTTTCCTGGGAGTAAGCCCCATTGACTATAACAGGGCTTACTTCTGAGTAGACACGCATAGGACTTGGTTCAGAGGTTGCAATCCTGTCCACATTTTCCTGGGAGTAAGCCCCATTGACTATAACGGGGCTTACATCTGAGTAGACACGCATAGGTTTGGGTTCTGAAGCTGTGTCCACACCTTCCTGGGAGCAAGCCCCATTGGTTTTAATGGTGCTTACTCACGAGTAGACAGGCAGAGGTTTAGTGTGGACGCCGCAGCGAGCTCCACTCCAGAGGGAAAGATTATGCAATAGAAGAAGAGAGATCACACTCTGGCTGTCTGGAGGTTCGGGGCGCTGGTGGTGCATTCAGCACAACAAGAGCCCGATCCTGGGCAGGTCTACTCAGAAGTAAGCCCCTGACTTCTTTTCCTTTCCTACTCTGGAGTCTCCTCGTCATTGATTTCTTCCAATAAACCTCTTCCCCGCCACCAAGGTGCTCATCCAGAAAGGGAGGAGAGCTGCTCTCTGCGGGTCCGATCCCAGAGACAGGGAGCAGAAGGGACATTATGCAGCAGCTGGAGCCAACCAGGGAGCTCTTCAGCCATCCATCAGAGGGAGAGGCAGAGGCTCTGCCCAAGAAAGTTAGTCCGTATTACAGAGAGAGGGAGGCAGAGCCAGTGGCGTAGCCAGAGGGGGTGGGAGCTTGGTGCACGCACAGTGTAGGGCTTCCCGGGCGCGCCGAACCGGTATGCCTGATTTTCTGGCCCCTCCGTAGCTACTGGATCAGTAGTGTGGGGCACAATCAACAACCGGTACAGGAGATCTGGCCCGAACCGGCTTCGGCCCACCATTGTCACATAGGATTGGGATGTAAGCTCCTTGAAATGACATGTTTGTGCTATGATTCTTGTTCTAAATTCTAGGTATATTATTAAAACATAAAGAGCACAATCCTTATAATGTCTACCCAGAAGAAAGCCCCATTGTGTTCAATAAGTCTTACTCACAGGAAAGTGTTTTTACAGCCTATTTTTTGTTTCTTGTGTTTTTGGCATGAATTTTATCAGTGCAATATTTAAATCTGAACCTAGAGGTGCAGCAAAATGCATATCTTTCATAATAAATTTCATAGCTCTTACAGCACAATCCTATTCATAACTACTCAGAATTAAGTATAAATGGACTTCAATGGAACTTTCTACCATACAAGTGCAAAACCTAGACGGCTTTAGCCTTAAGTTAACTGAAGCAGTTTAAGGATGATCCAAATACTGGGAAATTGAGAATCTTATCTAGAGAGATCACTGGATGCAAAAGTATCTTGGTAGGTGAAAAAAAATCCAGCTATACTTACAATCTGAAAATCATGAACTTCGATAGCCTCTTCTCCTCCACTTCCAGTTTTAAAAGTTTCCAGATTGTTTCCAGAATCAATTTCCATTGATCCCTTTTGCACTTTTCCATTAATACTCATTGAATAGTGGACATTGTAGACCTGAAATTACAAAGCAAAAGCGTAGTTATAAAAAAAATTAGAATACTGATTTTTCAGAACTATCCAATTAGCACTGACTTACGGGTGGGCCGCAGTGGCTCAGTGGTTAAGGAAGCTGCACTTGTTGACCTGAACATCAGCAAATTGGTCATTCAAGAGCCAAATGCTGAACAATGGAGTGAGCTAACATCATTTGTCTTGGCTCCTGCCACCCTAGCAGTTTGAAAGCAGGCAAAAGCAAGTAGATAAACAGGAACCGCTTCAGTGGTAAGAAAACACCCCATGGCAGTTCACTGACAGTTTGCCATATTTCCTGAACAATGCATCAAAATGCAGCATGGTCTGCAATGCAGACAGGAGTAAGGCTCAGATAGTAAGGCTATAGAAAGAAGAGGCAAATGGACCAAAAAAACCCAAACAAACAAAAATTGACTGCCTTTTTGATTTTTGCAAGTGTTGGGAAAAAGTGTTGCTGAATAATACCCTAAGGAGTTCTATATGGGTTGTGATTAGTGCTTTTTTCTAGAAATAAAGGTAAGGATACTCACCGTGAAGATGTTATTTGTAATCATATGCATTTCTACCTGGGGGCCACAGAGGTTCCAGTACTCAGTGCTGGAGTGGCCCCTCAAAAGATCCCTGTTTATGATATAGAACACCTTACAAAGTTCTATTGGGGTTTTAAATTAGCACTTTTAAGACACTGATTAACTAACCAACAAAAACTGGACAACAATGGACTAAACAGTTCAAAAAACTGATGCGTCATGACACCCAAGCCTGAGACCCCAACTCTGGCCACCTATCCCTCAGGCCAGGGGTGTACAAACATTTTGGCAGGAGGGCCATATCTCTGATGCTGTGCTGGGGACCAGAAAAGTAATTTATATTTGAAATTTGAATAAATTTACATAAATGTATATATAAAAGTGTATTGGAGACGGATCTGGAGAATTACAGTTTTGCCCCTGGGACAGATAGGGAGTCTTTCCACAGGCTGCACTGATGCTCACCTTGGGCTCATCCCTAAGCTGGGGTTTGTACACGCCTGCCTTGGGGCAGGGTGGGTGGGAGGGAGCAAAGCAATCCCCATATAAGTATGAGACAGAGTACTTATATGACAGGGTATATAACCTGTAATTTACATGGTTGGTGTGAGGTTCAAGATTGAGGAGATGCTTGTTTCTGTTGACATTTTGGCCAGCTCTTCATTTCTAGACACTCTACTCTCCTATAAAATGGAAGACCAAGGGAGAAAAACCGAAAGACTGAGAAAATTTTTAAGCAAACACACATAGTTTATATGTGTTTGTGTTTTAATTTCATGAGTGGTAGAACCTTATATCATGTCTTGGATCTGGGAATGAGAAATTACCATGCAGTATGAATGGAAAGTAATATACGCCAGGAATTTGGCATACTCCCAAGAAGAAATCTTAGTAAATTTGTATTTCTTGTTGAACTTTTTCTGGCTTAACTGAAACCAGCAGAATAAAGGATGGTTCTGTGTACAAAATGCAAACATTTGGCTCTGCGGTTTTTAAAAAGTGCATCAAACTCCTAAATTATTTGTTTTAAATAGTAAGTCAAAATACAAATAAGGCAAAATTTAAATATGTTTTACAGACAGCCCATTCCTATGTCGGAGTTGTGCTAGTATGCTGCTTCAACAACAGCTGTTGCAAAAGAATAAAGCACTGGCAGAGAAGCCAGCAAAACTCAGTGATAACTGGAAGGACATGGATTTACCACTTAGTGGTAAATATCTCTGCCAATCAGCAGGGAAGGTTTTTGGGGCTGGGGGAGAGGGAAGGTGGGGGTGGAACTGGGAAGAAAGAAGATGGGCTGGTGAGTGGATCAAGTCAGGTTGGGGTGGGGATGGGGTTAGAGGCTGCCACCAGATCCTTCATGCATTAGTCCTGACAGGCTTTCTCTTGCACATGATGACCCTAAGACACATGCTGCTTCAATCAGACTTACGACTTTCCTGATTATTCTGGACAACCATCTTGGAAGAATGGCTGTATGTGCTGCACCTGGATGACATCCCGGATATATGTTTGCTAACGCTCTTTATAAATCCTCACTTCTATTTTCTATACAGGAACATGTGCTACCACAGGCAGATGGCAGTAATCAGAAGCAGAAGCATCTCCTTAATCATGCATTAGATATAATATGCGACTTGGCCTCAACTTATGCACTCTTTTCTTCAAATGGATGTAGAAACAAAAAGAGTAGATCTGTATGATCTAACTTTTAAAAAAATACAACCACACTCTCTCTATATACAATCACCCTCTTTCTGGGCAAGTGAGGAACCCTCTTTAGTTATTTCTTTGTCTATTACTTACAACAATCTTTGAAGCCACAATGTGATTAATTCTCTTTATAACTTAATACAGTCAGGGGCAGCATTAGGATTAATTTATTCATATCCAAAGGAAAGTCAAAATCCTTGGGTAGCTCCTTACCTCTTTGTCATTTGCCTTCCAGTAGTAGAAAGCTCCAATAGCTCCAAAGAGGAGCAAGATGGCTCCACTGATGAGCACCACAGCTCCAATCCTGAGTAACCTCCCTGTGCTGGAAGTTTTTGCCATCACAGCTGAATATGCCTACACCAAAGGGAAGCAGAAATGCTGAAGTTAGGGAAGGGGGCAAAGACCATGCATGGTTAATTCAAGTCTCATGAGAGGAAAATGCTCCCTTTCTGGTATCTCAGAAAGCAGAATCTCTGAGAATGCATTTTAGTTCTAACTCTTATGCTGCAATCCTAAAGACACTTTCCTAGGAGTAAGACCCACTGAGCATAATGGGGCTTACTTTTGAGTAATGTGGTTAGGATTGCGCTGTAAACTACAGTTTTCTGTAGCAATAGAGGCTCCAACACATGGTTAGCATGGTGCAACGGTAAAATTTTAGAGGGGCCCTTGGATATCCCAGTGGATTCCTGGGGTCAGGCCAGGTTGACAAATTTGCTTCTATCAAACACTTTCTTTGGAGGACTGGGTTGTGTTTTAAGAGTGCTCTTTTGGGCAAAGTTTTCAGCTCTTGACCATCTGCCAAATGTGTGTGTGTTTTCTTATTTCTCCCGTTCTGTGATTTATTCTGATTTTAAAATAGTGACACTGAAAGGCACCTTTTATAGTGTGCCACTCTTTTCTTTATATATGACTCTGTACGTACTCAAAAAGGAATTCTAGCTGTACATCTATCTTTTCTTTTTATGAAGAAAAATATAGGATGTGACAAAATAAATACACATATCTATTGCTTTCATGTGAGTTTATTTAAACACTGTATGACTTAAATATAATTGCATAAAATTTATTACATAATGACTGTAAACCTAAAGACACTTTCCTGGGAGTAAGACCCATTGAACACAGTGGGGCTTACCTTTGAGAAGACACGGTTAGGATTGTGCTGGTAATTGAGTAACTACTGTTATTGTAACTAAGAGTTATTATTGAGGAACTATTGAGTTACTATACATGTAAGCTACATTGAGTTACTATTGAGTTACATGTAATTTATTAGCTGTTGAGTTACTATATATTGAATTACTATTGAGTTACGTGTACTTTTGAGTTAAATTATTCACATAACTCAGGCTGCAATCCTAAAGACACTTTCCTAGGTGTAAGAACCATTGAACACAATGGGAGTTACTTTTGAGTAGACATGATTAGGCTTGTGCTCATAATTACATGTAATAACGTAACTCAAAAGTACACATAACTCAGTAGTAAGTAACTCAATTACATGAAATATGTAATAATGTAATTCAAAAGTACATGTAACTCAGTAGTAACTCAATTACATGTAATATTGTAACTCAAAAGTACATGTAACTCAATAGTAACTCAATCTAACTTCCATGTAAAGTAACTCAATTACATGTAATAATGTAACTCAAAAGTACATGTAAGTCAATAGTAACTCAATTACATGTAATAAAGTAACTCAAAAGTACATGTAACTCAAATGTACATATAATATGTAGTGGGTGGCACAAGTGGCTAAGACACTGTGCCTGTTAATCAGCAGGCCAGGGTTTGAGACCCGGGTCAGCCCCACAAGACAGGGTGAGCTCCTGTCCTTACCCCAGCTCTGCGATGCCAGCTGGATCAAATTGTATTGGCTCTGCCTTTCCATTGGACTAATTCAGTGGCGTGGATAGGGGGGATTTGCTGCTTGGGTAACAGCCTATCCTCCATAACAATCCAACCCAGGCTTTCATGCTTCACATGCAGCATATGCAGCACCAAGCACGATACCATAGTCTTTCAAGACTGACAGAAGCCTGCTTTTAATGTAACTCAAAAGTACATGTAACTCAGTAGTAAGTACATGTAAGTAAGTAACTCAATTACATGTAATAAAGTAACTCAAAAGTACATGTAACTCAAAAGTACATATAATATGTAATAATGTAACTCAAACGTAGATGTAAGTCAATAGTAAGTAACTCAATTACATGTAATAAAGTAACTCAAAAGTACATTAATATGTAATAATGTAATTCAAAAGTACATGTAAGTCAATAGTAACTCAATTACATGTAATAAAGTAACTCAAAAGTACATGTAACTGAAAAGTACATTAATATGTAATAATGTAACTCAAAAGTATATGTAACTCAATGGTAAGTAACTCTGTTACATGTAATAATGTAACTCAAAAATACATGTAACTCAACGTAATTTCCATGTATAGTTTCTCAATAGTTACTCAATAATAACTACAGGTAAGTCAACTGAGTTACCAGAAGGCTGCATGCCGCCTACTCACGAGGGAAAGGAGGAGAATGAAGCTTTCCCCCCAGGACACAAGGACTGTCCGGGAAAGGAGGAGAGGTGGTCCCCCTGTCCGGGGAGGCTGGAGGGGTCCCCCAGCCGAGGGTACTCACCGGGGGCATGGTGTGGCTCTGCTCCAGGTCCTCGGGTCCCTCCAGGGCGATGGGCACCTTCTCCATCCGCCCAGCCATCCTCCGCCGAGTCTCTGAGGCAGCCTCCCGGCCCCAGAGGCAGCCCCGACGGGGAGGGGGGAAGGAGGACCGGGAGGCGCCACAACTGCAGACCCCGCAGTTCCTTCCAGCCTCAGAGTCAGTCACAGCACAAGGAGCCCTTTCAGCCGCTGCCTCACTGAGGAGCCTTTCAGGGCAGCCAGAGGGCCCCTCAGGCACACACAGCCCAGTCCTGGACACACTTACCTGGGAGTAAAGCCATTCACTCTCATGGCACTTGCTTCTGAGTAAACACCTATGGGATTGGGTTCTCAGCTGCAGTCCTGGCCACACTACCTCAGAGTAAGCCCCACTGACTCTAATGGGACTGACTTCTGAGTAGACAGGCGTAGGATTGGGCTCTCAGGTTGCAATTCTGGCCACTCTTTCCAAGGAGTGAGACCCACTGACTCTAATGGGACTGACTTCTGAGTAGACAGGCATAGGATTGGGCTCTCAGGTTGCAATTCTGGCCACTCTTTCCAAGGAGTAAGACCAGTGGTGGGCACAGGCAGGTTCGCACCTACTCTATAGAACCGGTTTTTAACAAGAGATAGGACATATAAAGTTTAAAAATAGCCATTTAAAAGTGGCTGCCAGATGGGCAGAGAACCGGTTCTTAAATTTTTTGAAGCCCATCACTGAGTAAGACCCACTGACTCTAATGGGACTTACTTCTGAGTAGATAGGCATAGGATTGGGCACATAGGTTGCAATCCCTGCCACACTGACCTGAGAGTAAGCCCCACTGACTCTAATGGGATTTAATTCTGAGTAGACAGACATAGAATTGGGCTCTCACAGTACAATCCTAAGCTAGTCTACTCAGAAGTAAATCTCATTATGTTCAGTGGGGTTTAACCCCCAGGAGGGTATGGATAGTATGGGGATCAACCAGCTCTGAAACATACCTGTTGAGGAACATCTGTGCATATTCCTTCCTTAATCCTGCAAGTATTTTTGAAATGGGTCTTAGCTTTAAAAAAAATTCAGATGAAGGATGCATATACAGAGTGCCCCATAAGTATTGTATAGTATTGTAGTTAGTTTTATATTAATCATTAAGGTGGCTTTTGATATGAAGGACTAGATGGGTGCTGGGCCTGATCCAGAGGGGCTCTTCTTACAGCAAGAGAAAAATTCTACTCATGTAATTTGCTGCTTGTAGAGACTTGACCTAAAGGACAAGGTGACCATATGTCCTCTTTTTCCAGGACATATCCTGAATTTTAGCCTTCTGTCCTGGTGTCCTGGATAAAACTTCAGTGTCCTCCTTTGCAGCCTTCTTGTAATTCATAAATTGCATGTCATAAATGATATGTAAAAGTTTTAAATTTAATAATTATAATATACTGTAATGTTTAAATTAAGCACATTAAAGCAATATACGGTATATGAATTTTTAGCTTTTGTTCATCCCTGCTAACCGAGTAAGAGGCACTCTTTCAAGTGGGTGTTCCTCTTTTATTTAGCAGGGGGAGAGTAACTGGCCCTACACATCCCAGCAATGTCTGTTTAAGTGGCTTCTGCTGGTGTTCTTTTTTGCATTTTAGATTGTGAGCCCTTTTGGGACAGGAACCCATTAGCTTTTAATTAGCTATTATTATTTTTCCATTTTCTTTGTAAACCGCTTTGTGAACTTGTTAGATGGAAAGCAGTATATAAATACTGTAGATAGATAGATTTTGTCCTACATTTTGGGAAGGTCTTGTCCTCTTTTTTGGTTATGCATATGGTCACCCTGCCTCAAGGATCATTTGTAAAAGTGATTTCCCACCTGCAGTCAGAAGTGCTTTCTGAGAAGTCCCCCACTTCATCCGCTGCATGTGGAGGTCAGGCAGGTTGCAATACTCAGTGTATCTGACAGACCACGTTCTTGTTCTGTAAATCTTACATCTCTTTACCCCCTTCGAGGTTTGAGTGTCTCAGATGTCAACAGACATTAGTCAATAAAAATATGTCATTTTATCTATTAGAGGCACTGGCGGTCCTGGCCGCTGTGCCACCAGGGGCATGTGGGGGAAAAATGAGCGAGTAAGTGACTTTTCATTTTTATATATAGAGATATAGGGTGCAATCCAGAGTAACTATGGGGAGTCCTTGCTCCAGAGTAAGAACAAGTTACTCTGGATTGCAATATGAATTTCCCGTAGGTTTTCACTAGGTGGTGCAGTAACTATGGGTGCACGTAAGAGACATTATGTGCTCCCACAGTTACTCTGGATTGTAGCAATAGTCTGCTTATTTTATATGGCAATTTTCCAGCCCCCAACACTGTGCCGGTAGCCAGATATTTGATGTGGCCCTTTGGCCAAAAAATTTAGAGACCCCTGTTCAAAGTAATGGAGCAAACATTCCCTAATCTTGAAGAGGCCCCTGTGACTTTCCCCAACTAAGCACATGCCCCACTGGCACACCTATGATAATGCTGAAAAATTGTCTAGGATTGTATCCTCACACTGAGGTAGCTGCAGTTGTGCAGTGATTCTGAAATGTCTGCCCCTCCTCTGGTTTTTTAAAAAAAGTAGAGAAAGGAGACATCTCAGGAGTAGCATGATCACCCTTAGATTTTTTTTTTGCATTGCTCTGAAGCAAGGGTGATCAAACCCTGGCCTGGGGGCCAGATGTGGCCTGCAATATGACCTTCCACCTGGCCCTTTGGCAAGATCCTCTCTCGAATACACTCTTATATGTAAATTTATTCAAATTCGAAATGTAAAACATTTTCTCTGGCCCCATTTTTTTCTGTCAGAGAGATGATGTGGTCCTCCTGCCAAAAAATTTGGACACTCTTGCTCTAAAGGCCCCCACCCTCTTCTGCAATGTTTTAAAGCAGAGGAGGACAGGCACCACCACTGGCAATGGGGGACCGGTAAGCTGGGGGTTGTTTTTGCTGCCTCTCCTACATGGTGCCGTGGGGATTTTGCCTCCCCCCCTTTGGAAAACCACTGGTTACTGGTTACCTCATAACAATGTTCTGGGCAATTAGTAGCCAAATATATGTTGGTGGTTCCACCAAAGCCACTGGGCTAGCTTCTTTAGAACACAGTCCTAACCATGTCTACTCAGAAGTAAGTCCCATTGTCTTCAATGGGTCTTACTCCCAGGAAAGTGTGTTTAGTAAGGATTATAGCCTTACTTTCCCCTCCCTTGTGGCTCAGCCAGCTAACCAGTGGGGTTCATGTTCTTTTCATTCAAACATTTACAAGTTAGTTGCCCTTCCTTCCTGCCTTCTGGACTGTCAAGGCATTCTGGGTTGATACCTGGCTGCCTTTTGAGGTTGTCCAGACAAATATGAATGTGTGTAATGATACAGTTTGTGGAACATATCCATAGATGCATGACCATGGCTGCAATCCTAAACACACTTTCCTTAGAGTAAGTCCCACAGAACAACATCAGGCTTACTTCTGAGTAGACATGCCCAGGATTGAACCCCTTATGACCCTCTTGTGAGAATGAAATTAAAGGTTAATGCTGGGAAAAATTATTTGCTCAATCTTATAATTATGATTCCTTTACAGATATTGTTAAATCTATTTTGCAACATGTTTATGACAAAACTCTGTTCTACCTTAAAACATGTTTCTTGGGCTACAAAAAACCATGTAAATTTTCAGCTATAAGCCATGCAAGGATCTTTCCCTTTATCATATTTTGCTGATCAGTCCCTTTACATGCATTTATCTTTACAAATATCTCAGAACTCATTACAATTAGGACCAGCAGGTCTTTAAAAAAGTAAACCCAAATTAAAGTCCAGTGCTTTCAAGCAGCAAGCCTTCATATTGTTGCAGAAACAAACACAAAGCCTGCTTCTCATTCCTTCCTTCCTTCCATCCATCACCCCTCCCCAATACAGGCTGGCTTTTCTGTCAATTTCTGCCATTAGCAATCAAAAACTCAAAAAATCTTAACAAGCACAGACATTGCTGAAAACAAATGCAATCACAGTTCATTAGATCAGAAGGAAGGCATACTGTGCAGGTCTCTAATTGGCTTGTCCCTAGATGGAGGGCTACTGTTGTAGCTCATTTCTAATGATACCTCTTCTGATCTTTTTCATTAGTGAAAAATTTGCTATCCCCAGAAGGTTGGGAGTAGATGCAGTTGAGGTCTGTTCTGACAAATCTGGAGAATGAAAGCTTTGATCAGGGCTGTTTGGGTTTTCAGCGACTCTGCACAAGCGCAGAAAAAGTGTAAATTGTGATCGCAACTGCAGAAACTTCTGAAATTTCAGCTTTCACCCCTAAAAACCACCAGGAAGGTTCTCTGTCTGCAGGCATGAAAGTGTTTGCAGAAACTTGCACTTTGAACTGGGCCTGGAAAGGTATTGGCAGTTAATGCAGTTTGTGGAGCCAGCTGACTATTGCCCAAAATCATCCTGACTGCTGTATTTTCACCATCCTCACTACCATGGGAATTTATGCCAGGTGAGTTATGCTGGCCTAAATTGGTTAGGATTGTGCCCTATATTTGCTATCCCCAGCAAATTTGCTGTTTGCTATTATTTGCTATTAATAATTTAAAACTATTACATATAGAGCACAATCCTATTCAGTCTAGCAGGCCTCCGTCAGTCTTGAAAGACTATGGTATCGTGCTTGAAGCTGCATACGCTGCATGCGAAGCATGAAAGCCTGGGTTGGATTGTTATGGAGGATAGGCTGTTACCCAAACAGCAAATCCCCCCTCTCCACACCACTGAATTACTCCAATGGAAAGGCAGAGCCAATACGATTGGATCCAGCTGGTGTTGCAGAGCAGGGCTAAGGACAGGAGCTCACCCTGTCTTGTGGGGCCGACTTGGGTCTCGAACCCTGGCCTGCTGGTTAACAGGCACAGTGTCTTAACTGCTTGCGCCACCCACAGCCGCAAACGCAGATGTAATTCCCATTGTACTCAGTAAAGCCTACTCCCAGGAAAATGTGCATAGGATTGCAGCAATAATTTCTTAATTAAAAGAACAATACATGCTGCCTGTTCACAAGCAAAAGGAGGACAATGAAATTTTTTTCCAGGACGCAAAGCTAAAAAGGAAGACATGTCCTAGAAAAAGAGGACATATGGTCAGCCTGGGTGCACCAGCCAAAGCTGGGAAATCATAGTGCACTGGCAAGGCCTGTTTTGTAGTACTTCTTCAAATCCCCACCTGTGACACAGTGTCTGTCTATGCTGATGAATACTACACCAGCAAGACATTCTCCATGTGATCACAAAGATGGCTGAAGTTGGAGCTTCCCACTTTACTTTCAAAAATCTGCGCTCACACAGAGAGCAACAACAACAACAAGAAAATCTGATCTGTCTTCAATCTCATGTGACATAAAAAACACAAGACAATAGTCTTTGAAGCTGTGCCAGTTATTATCTCTTTAATAAAGGAATGAGAGAGTAGAAGTTTCCATACTGGATTTTTGGAGCTGCAGATAGCAAGGATGTTGTAATCTGTTATCAGAGACAGAATCTGCTGTATATACTGCAAGATTCCTTCTCAGATAATCCCATCTGCTTTCCCTTGCATTTTCTGAAGACAAATTATGTTGCCTCTGCTTCTCTCTCTCTCTCTCTCTCTCTCTCTCTCTCTCTCACACACACACACACACACACACAACCTTGCATACATATGTGCCCTGTTGTAAAAATAATGCAACTCTTTGCTGGCAGGTGACAGGTCCTGTGCTCAGTGTGCAGCCTTGGAGCATTAGAGATGTAGAACTAGGAGAGCTGCTTTTTCTTTTTAAAGGGTTCAAGACAACCCTATAGAAATCCTACCCTTTGAAAGACCTGAATAGGACTTCTATCCAGAGTTATTTAGAAGGCACAGTACTGCGATCCAATACATCAGTGGTCTCCAAAACCTAGCTCGGGGTCAGATGCATCCCTTGGCAAGACTCAATGTGGTCCCCAGCAAGACCCCTCTATCCAACCCTTGCCAGGGAGACCATATAACCAGAAAAACCCAGATTTGTCCGGATTTTTAGCCTCCTGTCCCGGCGTCCTACATTTTGGCTTCATTGTCCTACATTTTGGCTTCATTTTGAAACTTTGTGATAGTATCATGCCATATGTCATTGGATTTGTATTGAAGAGCAGAATCCAATGCAAAAATCAGTTTGGAGATATCTCCTTCCTACCAAAATTTATGGTTAAAAAAACCCTAAAAACGAAAACGAAAAATGCACTTTTTGGCAATTTTTTAAAGCAGGTAGGAATTTTGGCCCTGGGGTTCAGGAATAATCTGGTCACCCTGATCCCTTGCTCAAGACTTGTAATGCAATCCAATGCATTCTTATATGTAAATTTATGTAAACATTTTCAAATTTGAATACATTTTCAATTATTTCGTTTTCAATTATTTAGTAAATTAGTTTTCTGGCCCCCAACGCAATGTCAGAGAGATGATGTGGCCTTCCTGCCAAAAACTTTGGAGGCCCCTGCACTAGATGGATACATCTGAGTGGGAGAGAGAATGCAAGCTCAACAGGGCACAGTGAGAGGATGGCTCTAACAAGCCAAGACAGAAAAGAAAGTATAGCATTTATGTACATAACGTTAACCAATATTGGAAGAGGTTTTTCTTGACATGTAGGGTGCCTTTCATCAAATTCTCAAAATGTGTAGTATCTCTTCTGTGCAGCTTAGTTCTAATCTTGGTTACTCAGAAGTAAGTCCCATTGTGCTCATTGGGGCATACGCTCTAGCACTGTGGTATCAAGCATTTCAGCCTGGGACTTCCTTCTAAGAACTCCTTCTGTCCGGGACTTCCAGGAGGGCCCAGAAAGTGATGTCATGGTGGATCAGGAAGAGCCATCACTGTGGTGCCAGAGGTGCTCCAAATCTACTCAGAAGTAAGTCCCATTGTGTTCAGTGAGACTTACTCTCAGGAAAGAAATCTGAATGCCCCATTCCAAGATGGTGGTGCCCAAAGCCTGCTTCCAAGATGATGGCATCCAGTTTTTTGCAGCCCCCTGAAATGAAATTGCAGTCCTGATCCTCATTTTGAGAACCACTGCTCTAGTGAGTGAGCTTTGGATTGCCGCTCAAGGAGAGAAATGGAGGACACATAAATATCTTTATCTGAGACAAATACAAGCAGTACAACATTCTCTTCTAATGCTTCAGAATATTTTCAGTCCAGCATCTAATATGATTAGACATACTGAAAGACTGCCTTCTGAACTACATCCTTTCTTCTGAAAGGCACACTGATAAGATTTTCAGTCTCTGTGAATTGCTTCAGTGCTGCTCAGCACACTAATTCTTTTAAAAGTTTAAAAGCAATGGCCCCAGTTTCCGTGTTTTGAATGACTTACTCATTGGTCACAGAAAGTCACCTTTATTTGTCCTCAGGTCTGCAAAGACTGGGTTTTGCATTCAACAACGTTTGGAGCCTCTAAACTGGGTTTGTTTTTATTTTAAAGTCAAGCAAAATGTCACTTCATCAGTCAAAACACGAGAAGCACTCTCAGTGCAACAAGACTGACATCGGAAAGGCATGGCTGGGAAATTAATAGCAGTAGAGGAGGCAAAGTAGTTGGACAGATTGTAAAAGAAAAACTAATGTGTTGTGGTTTCTTCTTGTTCTGTAGAAAAAGAAAGAACAGTTTTTGCCCTCAGGGATCTTAATGGACAGGATTTCACATTAGAACATATGAAGAACCCTACTGGAGCAGGTCAAAGGACCATCTAGTCCAGTTTCCTGCTTCCCCACTGTGGCCCACCAGTTTACCCTGGGTTGCCAATCAGAAAAGGCATTCTTTTTTTAATCACATCATTGCTCTCCTGCAGTTGGGTCCAATGGTATATGGCTGTTATGCTGGATGAAATGCAGAGGCCTCATAACTAGCAATTGAGTTGTCCTCCATGAATTTCTCCAATCCCCGTTTCATCCCACTTCCTTTGGATGTGCCAATATCCATCACAGAGACACAGGAAGACACATCTTTGGTTGTTATCTCTTCCTCTGCTTCCCTCCTGGTGTGCAGAACTCAGAACTCAGGGCAGGGAAGGTGGAAGGTACAAAGGTAACCCTGCTAACTGAGCAAGAGGCACTCTTTCAAGTGGGTGTTCCTCTTTTATTTAGCAGGGGGAGAGTAACTGGCCCTCCACACCCCAGCAGTGTCTGTTCAAGTGGTTTCTGCTGGTGCTCTTTTTTGCATTTAAGATTGTGAGCCCTTTTGGGACAGGGACCCATTAGCTTTTAATTAGCTATTATTATTTTTCCATTTTCTTTGTAAACCGCTTTGTGAACTTGTTAGTTGAAAAGCGGTATATAAATACTGTAGGTAGGTAGGTACAATAGGTTCAGTTAGCTGTTTCAGTCTGGGACGCCACCTAAGCAGTGACCTGAGCAGAACACCTAAGTGTTCTGGTGAGTGATGTCATTACTTCCCCTGCGCTCTGGTGAGTGATGTCATTGCTTTGCCCTGATGTGCTCTGACTGAACTACATCCTTGGCTAAATGCCTAGACCTTGAATTGCACTTGGAAATGCATATGAAGCAGCGGAACTTTATCAGTGCTTGTAAGATGTGATTAATATGAATGGAGCTAGTCAGAAGTCTAGCTGCTGCATTTCCATACAGAAACTTCCAAAAGATCTTCAAGGTCAGATCCATTTTTAATACATTGCAGTAGCCACACCTGCTTGTTAGCAGCACGTGAATAACTGTAGCCAAACTTTCATTTTCCTACCAATGGATGATCTCTAGCTAACCTTATCACTAGGTTCCTCTCTAACTTAAGAATTTGCAGTTCAGTCAAAGTATTCAGATAGTGCCAGCTGTTGGAAGAAAGTAATTGAATATATTTAGTGATGGAAGAAATTGGAATGCTGTGCTTTTTTGAATGCTATTTTCCTCACGCTCAAGGACTGAAGAGAAATCTAAGGAAGTGCGCATCAAAGCATAAAGCACTTCTGAAGGAAAAGAATAAAAAGCAGATCGATGCTACAAAGATGTTTGTAAAAATAACAACTTTGCAAGCACAGAAGCCATGGCTGTAGGTTACAGGGGAAATGGAACCCAGGAACCATTTCCACAGAGTAGCGATCAAACAACAGACTACATTGTTGTCAACGCAAGAATGAAATAAAAGGTCGCCAGTCAGCAATTTTCTCTTAGATCACGAAGAAACAAAAGGTAAAGCTACCAATCACATTTTGGAAGGAAATGAGACAGCGGACACATGGATTTATCTTATTCAGCCCTAGGAACAAACAAATCAATCTCCTCCTCGGAGTTAAGAACATCAGGCATTCACAGACCATATGGCCGTATTCTACCTGAGGGGTTAGGCTTCCCTGCTATCAAAAAGCATGCTACCCTAGAGCCATTGCAAGGAACCAAAGTTTAGTTCAATTCTTGGCTTTGAAAGAAATGAATGTGTGTTTGAATTTTAATTTTTTAAAAAGAAAAAACCTTTGAAATTTACTGTTGTCCTGGAAGGGGTAGGTGTGATAGTTTTCTTCTTGGTGGGTCTTTTCCACTTACTAGAAAGTTCATGGGTATGCCTTCCCCAACCAGGAGCTGGTTCCAATGCCAAACTTGGCAATATGCTTCCCAGCATCCTTGTGCTTGACCTTAAGAGACCCAGGTATGATAATGTCATAGGGTTACCTGGTGGGATGAGTGAAAACCCACAGAGCACTCTACTGCACCTCTTTATTTAATCAGGGAGGCTTGACTTCTGAATCAATGAACACGTGCCATCATAGCAGCAGGGATGGTGAGGAGGAATAGCTAGGAGGAATTTCCTTTGGGAAAGCCCAGTCATAAAGTGTAATCTATATCCATCAACATGAGGCTATTGGGGAATAGTAAATTAAAGGACTTCAGAGAGTATTTTGAAATAATGGCTGCTGCATCTGGGAGGCTACAGGACCCAAAGTGCCCTATGTCCAACACTTTTCAACAGCGACTCTTCCATCTCATTCTAGACATAAATTTGCAGAAGTAAACACGTTCCTGGAATCCCACATAGAGAAAATCAACTGTGTGAAAAATCAGCATGTGGGGACATGGTTAAAAAAGTCCTTTTCCTACCACTTTTCTATAGATATTTAGCCATTCCCAACAGCATGAACTTTCTGAGTTTTCTAATATGCAGTTGTCTGTAATGTGAAATTTGGCTCACTTTTTTACCATGGGGATTTATAATGACAGTAAATTCATGATAAAGATATGATCCACTTTACAATTTAAGGTTATGACTGGGATGGATTTGCTGGAACTACGCTGGGTCCTATGAATCCCATTTTCTTGGTATTTATTTGGCTTGGTTAATGGTTGGTTAGGTTACTAGGGGATTCTTTGGGAGAGTCGGGATTGGGTACAGATTAGGGAGTTGGACTGAGACCTGAAGATCCAGGTTGAAATCCCTTCTTGGTCATGAAGTTTCCTGGACAGGTCAGTCACTCACTCTCAACTCACCTACCTGTGAGGACAGCAGGAGGGCAGGAACTAAAGCTTTGTTAGCTTCTTTGGGCATCTATGTTGGCATAGGAATGGTGGCAAATAAATAAATAAATGCCTCAACTGGAAAATGTTGACCAACCCACTTGGGGGGAGGGACTTTTAAAAAGCAAGTTAATCCTGTCAAAGAATTGTCATTTTTTTAACCTGCTCAAAGTATGACATTCCCCTGCAAAATCACTATGATTTGTGTCCTTCTCCATGCCACATTATTTATGCATAGGCGTTACATTGCACAGGGCTGGAGATTGTTACAAAAGTGAAAGAAACTGGCCTCCAAATTGAGGCTGGAGTCTCTTTTCTGAGATTATTGCATGTGAACTTCAAGTTCTGAATTTTTCCCCCTTTTATTGATGCAGCGGCCATCACTGACAAGCCGGGAGCCAGCAAAATCTCAATCGGAGATACCAGAGCAGCTCCCATTTCTCAATTTGGAGTCACAAAGCCTTGATGTGAGCTGTCAGAATGACTGAGAGCCTGCCGCACCAATCTGTTTGCATTCTTCCACAAATAAGAAAACATCTTTATCTCCTGAAGCTGTAGCTAATTTGGAGGTTTTGCAAGCTGACATGCGGTTTGATTAAAATGACCCAGGGCTAACTGTTCTTTTTCTACAACTCCACGATCAAAGTGCTATAGATGGTCTATGTAGCACGTTCTCCTTCCCACATCCCTTGCAGAAAAGAGCTGTACGCTTTATAACTGTATCGCCATATTTGAAATATTTTCCACGCTTTGCCTCTAGTGCTTGCCCAAACCAACACACACACACACGCACCAGCAAAGGGCTATTTTCATCTCCACCTTCCCAACTTGTGCACAGAAGCTCTCGTTGTGTGCCCTCTGGAAGGATACAGAGGAAATAATAGATGATTACCCTTGAAGCCTGCAACAACACCCAAGGCGCTGCACAGATCTTTCAGCTGCGCACTCTTGCTGTGGCCTAGATAATACTGCCCTTTTTTCTATCCTTGGCAAGCAAGCTGCTCTCTTTTTGCTCTCCTGCCAGCTCCAGTTTTTCAAAATTAGCCCATATATTTGTTCATCTTCATCTTGTCCACTGGGAGAGAGTGTTGTTGCTGCTCAGCTGCCATAATCAAGTCTAGGCATCCACATGTAGCAAAATGAGGTGGGAAACAGGGTCACAGAGTGGCTTCTCAAGGGGAAGCAATAGACACTTATTTCAGACTACAGCTGGGGGATACCGTTTATGACCGTTCCCCAAGCAATAGATATACTGCCTTGGAAATAAAATTTAAAAAACAGGGACACTTAGGAGAAAGGTTTGGTTCTAACTCAACTTTTTATGTTGTAATGGGTGCCCCTTTGAATAGATAATATAATTAATTTTTAATCCAAAATTATGAAAATCTTATAATTTAGAATAATACTGTCATGTTATATATCATTCAATGGGTAATTTAATGAAGAATGCAATGAAACAAATGGTGTTTAAATATTTGTACTCTATCAAAAATTATAGTCGATAATAATAAAAAACGCAACTGACTTACACAGCAAAAAGTTGGTTTACTGAACTCAGAATAGAGACTCAGGGCACAATTCTATCCATGTCTACTCAAAAGTAAGTCTCATTATAGTCAATGGTCTACTCCCAGTTAAGTGTGGATAGATTTGCAACCTCATGGTTCTGAGACCAATTAGGGGTGTAAGTCTAACCAATTTAGGCTGGCATAACTTACCCGGCATAACTTCCTATGATGGTGTGGGGAGGTTGGCACATGCTCTTCCCTACTCCGTTGGGGGGAGTAAAGCCAGTGCACAGGCATGTGCCAGCCTCCCCATACCACCACAGGTTATGCCAGGTTAGTTATGCCAGCCTATATTGGTTAGGATACAGTGTTATTATCACAGCACGAAACCAATAAGGTGTTAGTATCCGTGAGTTCTCATTTTCATGTATCAGGGCAAATAGTAGAACTTTTTCAGTTGTGTATCATCAAACAGACCACTGGTTTTTTGTCGGTTACTGATTTTGGTCACAAAAAATAAATCAATAAAATAAAGTTATTGAGGTTACACCAACAATAGTGAAGCCACTGCATTTAGGTTGTGTATATGATTTTGTAACTTCTTCTGTGAAAGTACATCATGGGGGTATGTGTGTAACACAGATAGCTCTTGCATTAGGTGATGCAAATCCTAGTGAGGCATCTGCATACTGCTATATGAATCAGGCCTATAGTAAAATACTTTGCCAAGCACATGGTTTGTCTTTTTCTCTCCTACATACTTGAACTCTACATTGGCTAATTCCTGGTTCAATGTAGCTTGACTAACTCTTCAATCCTGAGTAACTATGGGAGCACGAAAGAGACATTATGTGCACCCGTAGTTACTATACCACCTAGTGAAAAACTATGGGAAAATCATATTGCAATCCAGAACAAATTGTTCTTACACTGGAGCAAGGACTCCCTGTAGTTACTCTGGATTGTGCCCTAAGTAGATCAGAGCTTGACTAACCCTACAATCCAGAGTAACTACGGGAGCACGTAAGAGACATTACGTGCACCCGTAGTTACGGCACCACCTAGTGAAAACCTATGAGAAATTCATATTGCAATCCAGAGTAAATTGTTCTTACACTGGAGCAAGGACTCCCCATAGTTACTCTGGATTGTGCCCTAAGTCAATGGTTACTTCCTATAGCATTTGTGGCTTGATAGCATTATGTTTGTGTATGACCTCCTGATACCTGAGATGCCTTGCCAGATGTAGCCTCCCCTTTCTTACCCAATGATGTACTAGTCTCTGCTCTTCCCAATCTCCAATGTTCTCGCTCATCACTCTCCTTACTTCCAAATTTCCTCTTTTTTCCAGTTCTTGGAGTGGAAAGAGAAGAAGGTAAGTAATGGAATGAAGGTAAGATTGCCACCTCCATCAATAAGTTACCTGGGACAACAAGATTAGTGGCTGGCCCTGTTAATATTTATTAATACTGAAAGTTGCAATTTTTGTTTTGATTTAGAGCAATGGTACCACCTCACAATAATTGTGTGCACTTGCGTTGGCAGTATTGTGTCCCCCTTTTTTGAGAGGTAAATGCTCAGTTAGAACAGTTCACAACAAGAACAAGATTGGTAAAAGTGGGAAAATCTTCTCCCAAACATGCTATATTTACTGTACTGCAGTGTGAACACCACAAATTTGGATATCACTGCAAGTGGAAAAGCAACAAACTGGTGGTACCACAAGGCACATACATTAGTATGACAAGCCTTTGTCTAATGCTATATTTCACTTCAGTTTCACTGAAACTAACAATAAATAATTGAACATTCATGGGAAATGTCTTTTTCTCTCCTTCATATCAACTTGGACTCCACATTGGCTAATTCTTAGTTCAATGTAGCTTGACTAAATAGATCAGGAACGTGCACTTTGAATTTGATAGCACTCTTTACAACATAATTAGTTTCCCTAGAGGGCTTCACTTATTAATTTTAATTATGTATCTTTTAATTATGTACTAAAGCAGATACCAGAATACTATGCAGGCAAATTCTGTAGCTTCCATGCATCACAAAAACACCTGATATTGCCACAGTTCTTGGTATGGAAGTCAGTCAGACTGCAAATAATGGAATTTGATAAAAGAATTTGATAAAGGATGCATAGGCATGGGCTCTGATTTTGTCATCCTATTCACATCTTCCTGGGAGGAAGCCCCATAGGCTCTGCTGGGAGTACCTAGGCTTGGGGCTTCCCCTCCCTTGCCTGGGAATCCCCCTTAGAATCTTCAGGAAGGAAGCATGACATCACAGAGGCCTTTAGGCTCAACTAACTTACGGAGGTGCCATGGCTGTGGCTCGCTGGGAGAGATCAACACCCCTCATGTGTCCCAAAGCGACACATGTGAGCCCACTGGCTGGGCCTCACTTGCTGCTCATGGACAAAGGGGTCTGCAAGAGCTGGGTGGGATTTGGGAAATGACCCCCAGGTGGTAGACTAGGCATACCTCTGGATACATCAACATTCCCCCCCCCGCCCCCAGAAAGAAACCCAGCCCTTGCCAGGGCAGATTCTGGGACAGACTTGGGGCTGGGGTTGGGTCAGGCCAGGGTGCCCAGGGCTGACACTTTCAGGGGCCAGAAAAATGATTTACATTTCAAATTTGAATAAATTTACATAAATTTAAAGAGTGTATTAGATACATTACAAGGCCTATCCAAGGGCCAGATGGAGGGGTCTTGCCACGGGCTGCATTGAGGCTTGCTGTGGGCTGCATCTGACCCCTAGGCTGGGGTTTGGACACCCCTGACCAATACAATGTAGCCATTGAATCCAAGCAGCTGTATATCAACCTTCCAAGCCCAGAAAGAGGAATGCAGCGTTGATCGCTCTATTTTTAAAGCTGTATCAACACTGATTTGCCAAACACGTTTTCCTTATTGTTGACTGGAATGTCATAGCAACTTACACTGCAGTCCTGTAATGTTGACTTAAAAGTATATTTCATTTAGGCTTACTCTCTTACAACTGTGCTTAAGATTTCATTTTCAACCTTTAACAGTTGAACTTTGTAGTCCTAATAGTCCCACCAATAAAAAATAAAAAAAAAAATAAAATGAGCTCATGTATATGTGAAAGGGTACTTTAAATAGAAGCAGTCTTCTTACCTTTACAGAGTAAAGGTTGCAAAAATGCTACAATGAGTAACCTGTGTGTTTGTGTGTGAACTTACTTATGCAAAATCAAAAATTGTATTTGTTTCCTTATGTGACCTTGACAACTTTACCCAATGTCAACCAGGTAAAAAAATTACAAGTACTGGAGCACCATCTACTGGGGTAACTTCTTTACATGCCTCAGAGGAAGGCAGGAGTCTTGCCATTATGGCTTCTTTTCTCTTTCAACAGGGGCCCAATTACTCTCTGTACCCAGTTCCACTCCAATGGATCTGAGATTCTATTGTGTTTCTTGTCTGCTTGAAAATTACTTTCAGGAAGTTTTTTTCTCTTTCCTGTTTTGATGATCGTTCCAGATTGGTAAAAAGGCACACTTAATTTGTGAGAACTCTTTCTGCTATAGACCCAAAGGGGACGCTGAAGTAGGGCAGATGGGCTAAAAGATCATAGAATGCATACATGTCTTGCCCTCACATAATCCTTTGATTAATTTCTGTATGATCTTTTAATGACAGTGTAGCCTGGCAGGGCTTGCATTGCCACGGAGCAAGCACCTGCTGCAGGGGCTCTCTGAGCAAGCAGTGAAAAAAGAGGCAAATTTCTTGATGCTCTCATTTATAATCATTGCTTCCAGTTCAATTTCATTCACGCCTCACATTTCTGATTGTCTAGTATTAAACGTTTCCAGAGGAAATGCAGCTAATAGCCTTTTACAGTGCAACATCCCCCCCCCCACAACTTCTAAGGCATTTATTATAGAAAGGATTATAATAAATTAAATGCTTAAACTAGCACTGTGCAAGCATTTTTGTCTTGGATCAAAATGTTTGCACTAGCTGTTTAAACATTCAATTTATTATAATGGGGAAATATCATTGTAAAATAAGCATGTTAATTAAACTTGGGTTTTGCAAATGTGAGTCATTCAGTATGGACACACTATAATGAATAGAGACAGGTAGAGGCTGCCTGCCCCCTTTTTTCTCATTAAGAAAATGAACATTTACATCTTTAAACCCTGCAGCTATTAGTTATTTTTAATGAGCAGTGTTGCCATTTCAAAGTTGAAGCCCTTGTATGATACAGCTGAGATATTGCTAGGTCAGGGAAGAACTTCTGCTAATTAAATTGTGGAGAAGTTCTTTGCCACAGATAATTGATTAAAGTCGTTACATGGATAATCAGTTTTGCAGTTAAGTAAATAACATGAAAATAAGTAACCTCCAATAAAAAGGGTCACGTGAAGGTGAACCAAAGCATGCAAAGGCTTAGAAAAGGAGGGTAGGTGGTGGTGGCAGGGGCAACGATGACAACAACAGAGAAGAAGATGACTGTGCAGTTAGAGATCTAAAATTCAAGTAATCCGAAACGGTGTGAAAAAAGAGAATCTTGCACCTTGGAAATTGTGGATTTATAGATTTGTCACACCCAATTTTCTACCAAAAGGACTTAGAGCTTTTTCCATGTAGCCTACTGATATTTTTCAGTTCAATCATCCTGCAAGGTAATACCTGTGTAACTTCATCATTGGAACTACATCAGATGTCTTAAAACCATATGTAATGAGTGGGATTCCTTTATCAAATAGGAAGCCTGTTTCTTCTAAAATGGTGCTAACTTTGGGCACAATCCAGAGTTAGGGCAGTGAGGAGTGCCCTAGCTGGGCTGCCCCAAATATTCTGAATCCAGAGCAGAAAGTTATGCTGCATCCAGAGAGTCAGAAAGCCTGGGCTGCTCTTGCTACTCCAGAGCATGCTAAGTAGGCACCAAGTCAGTGACACCTGGGGAGGGCTAGATCCCAAGGAGCACCCCTCAGATAACATTGAACAAGGAACAGCTGTGGTGCCTGCTTTATAAGGAAATCCAAAAGTTCCTGACAACCAGTAACAACTGCAGCATGAGAATGCAATACAGCAGTTCCTCTAGTGGAGGGTGGATGCTTGGAGTGGCCTGCTGTATCCACAGATTAGTGGGCTGCCATAGTTGTATCATATCCTTAGGTTGAGAGGCAGGGGTTGCAGCTAGGCTGGCCAAGAATTCAGATTTTTGTCAACACTGCCATTCTTACTCTGCCTTATCATGGACCCCTGTGGGTCTACTCATAATTTTACCTGCTCCTGAGGTGGTATAACTTTGAGGAGCTGAAGAGGGCATTTCTGCCCTGGAAACAGGCTCTGGATACAGAGTAACTGCTCTGCCCTAGGCAATGCTAAACATGCCTTCAACATGCATCCCCTGTACTGCCTAGTATGCCCCAGCTGGGGCAGCCTAGGTCCACCTGTCTTGGGGCAGCCTATGTTGCCTTAGGCTGCCCCAAGTCTTCTCTAACTGGGCTTCCCCATCTTGGACTTTGGCCATCCCAGTGATAGAGTAGCCTAAGTGCACTGGATTGGGCCCTTTGTCTTATAACTCTGTCATCATGGCCTTGTAATTTTCATATCCACAGGGAAAGTTTACCCTGCATGTAGATTGACCATCTCAGTTAGGCTGACATCTGAAAACAATTCTAACATGGGCTGGAATAGGCAGACTGGCTTGCCTGCATAGCATCCAGTGCATGATTGGGCTTACTATTGCACTGCTGCTTTCCCCCTTATCCTGGGTAACACAGCAGCAGCCCCAATGGGTCTAACTGGATCTGAACAAAGCCCAGCTGCCCCCAGCTGCCCTCAGCCTCTCTGCATGAAGGAGTTTCCAGCTTTTATGAGCAGAGAGGTAGCCACACCTTTGCTCTCAGAAGCTGGGAGCTCTCCCTGGAGCTTAACCAGCTCTTGCTAAGATCCAGGAGAATTGCTTCACTGGCCCCAGAGGCCAGAAGCCCCATTCCAGCTTCTGGGTCCAGCATGGCAGCTCTTCAGGGTTCCTGGGTTGGAAGCTAACTCCTGAATTTGGAAGCAAACTCTCAGAGTTACAAATAAGCCTCTCCATTTCTCAGAACACCTTCTAGATACAACTGGAGATCACTGACACAAACTGGAAGTGGCTACTGGCCTTGTTCAGAAGGACTTCTGAGGTGGCGAGGAGGGGAATTTGACCTCTGGAGGGCCTGGTTCAGCCTCCAAATACGTTTTTCTGGCACCACAACTCTGCCCCCCACCAGATTTTAGCATCCATGGATTTCTATGGAGGCATACACGGGGAAGTAGGTCATGTAACCAATCATCATGGATACCGGAGACTCACTGTTAATATGAACAAACATGACCAATCAGCTTTTGGTTGACTCCAAAGGTGCTCAAAAAGTGCTTAAGAATCAGCTGGGACAATAAATAAAATATAGGTCATCACAAACGAATTAGCTGAGATACAGGGGCTGCAGTGTCTGCCATTTCATTAGCATAATATGAAAAACCTTTTGAGGGTTTTTGGAAGTCATTATACAATCCTTATTATGAAAAACATTCACAGGATGAAAGATCGTGATCTTTAAAGTAACTGTAATCACACCTAGTAGCACCCTGTATAACAAAGAAAAGTTGTAAAATATGATAAATCAGGCTGGACACCAGCAGGCACTGGGCATCCCTACAACACACCACTGGGTAGCAGGCACTAGGTACAACCAGGCATCTGGCATCTGTACTCGGCACCAGGCACAGGGCACCAGACACTGGGCACCAGGCACCACTGGACACCGTGCCTCTCTTCTGGGCAGCCCCAGGCACTGGGCACCACTGGGCATCCATACTGTGCACTAAGCATCCCTGTGTGGCATCACAGACACCAGTTGGCACTGGGCACCTAATTAGTTCTTAGTGGATTCTTATATCACAGAAGGAATTCATGCTTCTAGGTCCAGGGGTTGGGACTGGGTGTTGATCAGTCAGTCTTCAATGTTAAGTATAGGGACAAAAATACATTGCACTTCTTTGCGTCCACTTAGGAGTTAAATATCTAAACATCAGTTCTTAGCAGGTGCCTGCATCATGGGAGGAATGTGCTCCCTAAATTTCATGCTTTTAGGTCCAGGGGTTTGTGCTGGGCGAGTCAGTGATTCTTCAGTGTTAAGTATAGGGATAAATACATGTTGCACTCCTTTTTAACCACCTTCTGGCTTGAATTTCTAAAAATTGGTTCTTACTGGGTCCTATGGAAGGAATACCCTGCTCAAATACCCACCATAGGCATACAGCGACTTCCCCACACCACCACAGGAGGATATGCTAGGTGAGTTAGTTCAACCGTAATGTGTTAGGATTGCACCCTCAGTCAGTCAGTCAGTCAGTCAGTCAATGACTCTTCAATTTGATTACAGTGGCACCTCATGTAACAAATTTAATTCATTCTGAAGGCATGTTTGTTACATGAAATGTTATTTACGTGAAGCGTATTTTCCCATAGGAAATAATAAAAACTCAGACGATTGGTTCCAGAACCCAAAAAATATTCATATGTAAAAATGATGAAAAAACACTGGAATTGAATTCAAAACATGCATTCAACGTGCATGATCATATGAAGTCCACAGGCAGCCCAATCCAGAGCAACTATTCCTTGCACATAAGAGGCCTTAGGGTGCCCTATCTATCACTAGGGTGGAGCAACTGCAAGATGCTCCAGCCCAGTTACTCTGGAAGAGGCTTAGGGCAGAGCAAGGCAAGATAGGGTGCCCTAAGAGAGGTGGACCTGCTCTGCCCTAACTGGGCCAGCCCAAGCAGCTCAGGAAAGGCATGTTGAGGGCATGTTTAGCATTGCCTAGGGCAGAGCAGTTACTCTGTATCCAAAGCCTGTTTCAAGGCAGAAATGCCCTCTTCCAGTTCCTCAGAGATATACCACCACAGGAGCAGGTATAGTAATGAGTAGACCCATAGGGGTCCCTGATAAGGCCTGAGTAAGAATGGTAGTGTTGACCAAAAATCTGAGTTCTTGGCCAGCCTAGCTGCAATCCCTGCCTCTCATTCTCAGGATATGGCACAACTATGGCAGCCCACTAACCTCAGGATACAGCAGGCCACTCCAAGCATCCATCTTGCACTAGAAGAACTGCAGCTGTAACTGGTTGTCAGGAACTGCTGGGCTTCCTTATAATGTAGGCACCACAGCTGTTCCTTCTTCAGTGTGATCTGAGGGGGGTCTACTCAGGAGCAAGCCCTCCCCAGCTGTCACTGACTTAGCATGCACTGGAGCAGTTAGGGCAGCCCAGGTTAGGAGGCTGCAAACAAAGACACTTTCTTCTGTAATCCAAGACACTTTCAAAGCTCCCAACTTTTTCCTTTTCTTCATCCTGAGCCTCTCTCTCCCCTGCTCCCTTCTGGCTATCCCTGAGCTGCCTCCCTCTTCTCCACTGCTCTTCTCTCCCTCTGCCCAGCGGACACCCGGCCACAGGAGGAACAGCGCAGAAGTAAAAAGGGCTGCTGGCCAGTGGGTCTGCCCCAGCTGCCAACGAGTGTGTTTGTTATGTGAAGCACAGTTTGTTACGTGAAGAAGAATCCAAGAGAAATTTTTGTTTGTTACGTGGAATATACTTTATGTGAGGCGTTTGTTACATGAGGCACCACTGTATATATATATACAGTGGTGCCTCACTTAAAGAACTTAATTCGTTCCAGAGGTATGCTCTTTAAGTGAAACGCTCTTTAAATGAAGCAGATTTTCCCATAGGAAATAATGGAAACTCAGATGATTGGTTCCACAACCCAAAAAATATTCATATAAAAATATTAACTGTTTATAAAAATGATTACAAAACACTGCAATATAACACTGTACAAAGCACTGTAATATACTGTAACACACAACACTGCAATAAAGAAAATACTGTACAGTACTGAACTGTACTGTACCTTTGAAAACCTTCATGGCTGGTGTGAGGGTTACAGAGAGGGGATGATTTTGGCTGCAATCCTAAAGATACTTTCCTAGGAGTAAGACCCATTGGACACAATGGGGCTTACATCTGAGTAGACATGGTTAGGATTGTGCTCTTTCACAATCACTAATGGAGTCACTGCTATCCATTGGCTCAATGGAATCTATTGTCTTTTTGTGCAACTTTAACATTCCCAAGCTGCTGACGGGGAGTAGCACTTGAACATTGATAAGGCACACCTTCCACACTGCCACACACAGATCCCACATACAGACCTGACTTGGGCTGCTCCCCCCGGACGTCCCATGAGTTCCCTGGCAATGGAAGCCTATTCCAAACATTGCCCAGGGCCCCGCTGTAGCTCAAGCTTGTCTCTTCATCCCACCTATGAGTTCCCTTGCCATGGAAGCCTGTTCCAAACTTCCTCAGAAGTGCTCTTTATTCAAGACAGTGCTCTTTATGCAAGTCAAAATTTCTAAGAAAATTTTGCTCTTTATACAAAACACTCTTTATTCAAGATGCTCTTTATGCAAGGTCATGGTCGACACAAACTGAGAATGCATAGCCCATGTTTTCATAAAATCAGACCTATTACTTATAGGATTGTCCAAAAGCAGATGTTGAATTGGATCGCTTGGAAAAGGAAGGCATATTAACCAAAGTAGCTTGGAGAGAACTGGCAAACTTTGTTTCAGTTATTAACATGAGAGGGCAGTTAGGCTCTGTTTTTGACTTCAAGGTTACCATAAACCTTGTTTTATTATTTGTCACAAATTGGTTTCATATTTGCAATCTTGTCAGGAGGGAAGCAATTCAGCAAGATTCATTTGTCACAGGCTTCCTTGCAGATGGCTGTAGAGGAAAAAGGTACTAAGATAAACTTCCCCAGCAATACATCAAAAGGCTTGCACCAATATAACAGACTAGTGTGTGGTATTGCATTGGCCCCAGATATCAAACAAAGCACAGTGGATTAAACACACAATTCTAGGCATGTGTAATCAAGTGCAAGTTCCATTGTGTTTAATGGGGCTTACTCCCAGGAAAATATATATGATTGCAGCCCAAGTTTTGCAGAGTATCCCATAAACATCTGACTGATGCAAGGAAGCCTATGACAAATCAATCTTGCTGAATTGCTTCCCTCCTGACAAGACTGCAAGATTGTGATGGGACAGTCAGAAAGACCATCTGAAAATCCTACGAGTACTGAAAAACTGTACTTAGAAGTGTATGGATTATGAGCTAATTACAAAATGTGAATTTTTAAAGGAATCAATAATATTCTGCAGGTACATGACTGATATATAATATTTACGTAAATCTCTGGAGAAAATTAATGCAGTCGCGGAAGCCCCACAGCCTAGACATATGTTTCCATTTGGATTGTTTCCTAGGTTTGTTGACTACTGTAGCTGATTTGTGCTAAATCTTGCAACTGTATTGCATCTTATGAACTGTGAGATTCAGAACCTGTAAATAAGCCTTATTAAATGGGAAAGAGCTGGTCACATCTGAGCTCACTTCATCCTTTCCCATCAAGGTAGCATGTGAGAGGTAGAGCACGATCCTAACCAGTCTACTCAAAAGTAAGCACCATCAGTGGGTCTTACATCCAGGAAAGTGTCTTTAGGATTGCAGTAGTATCTCATGTGATTTGTGACTCAAGAAATGTCCATAGTATTCACCTTTAGACAGTGATGGGATTCAAAGAAATTAACAACCGGTTCTGTGCCCATCTGGCAGCCACTTTTAAATGGCTATTTTTAAACTTTATATGTCCTATCTCTCATTAACAACCGGTTCTATAGAGTAGGTGTGAACCTGCTGGAGTCCACCACTGCCTTTAGATCACTGTCACCAGAAGAATACAATAAGGAGGCTTTAAGTCTTGTTTAAGCATTAAGAAATTCAACCAGTATCTATATGGAAGAAAATTAACCCTCTTCTCTCATCAACACAATTTCTGTTCTGTATTCATGGAAGGGATTTTTTTACACCTGCAGCTTGAATGTAACATGGAGCTCTTTTCCTGGCAGTGTAAGTATTTGTGACACTGGAAACAAGCAGACAATAACACATTAGAAGATTCCTTCTAATATCTACTTGCAGCAACTGAGGATCACTTGAGATAGAAATGGAATCTGCTCACTTCTTTCATCTATTCCAGCTTTATTCTCAGTCTCTTACAAGCACTTCCAGGTTGGGCTTTAATGTGTCCCAATCAGACGTAGTAAGATTGACTGGGAAAGCTAAATAAAACAATAAAATATCTAAAACACTCATATTTTGCTTTCATGTGGTTAATTTAAACTCCATATTACATACTAGTAGTTTACCCACAACTTTGCCTGAGTGGCATGAGGGCAAAGAAAAGAACAAAACACAGGGATCACTGGACACCACAGGCACAAAACATCAGGCAATGGGCACTGGGAAACATGAATTGGGAGCACCAGGCTGTGGGTGCTGAGCACCAGGCACTGAGAAGAATTTTTCTTTGATGTCATGGATGTGATTAACAAATAGAGCACTTCAAGCATATCAAGTGCAGTGGTGCCTTGGTTTACAAGCATAATTCGTTCCAGAAGCATGCTTGTAATTCAAAACGCTTGTAATCCAAAGCGGATTTTCCCGCAGGAAATAATGGAAACTCAGACAATTGGTTCCCCAGTCCAAAAATATTTATATAAAAATATTTCTAAATATATAAAAATGATTACTATACACTGTAATATAATACAAAACACTGTAATATAGAAAATAACTATCTACTACTGAACTGTACTGTACCTTCATGGCTGGTGTGAAAGAGACGAGAGAGAGAGAGAGAGAGAGAGAGAGAGAGAGAGAGAGAGAGAGAGAGAGAGAGAGAGGACATTTTGTAGGATGACTTTCACTGTCACTATAGGAGTCAATGCCATCCTTGGAGTCAATCCTTTCCATCCAGGAGTCAATGCTCGATTGAATCTTTGTCTTTTCGTGCAACATTCCCATGCTGCTGATGGGGAGCAGCACTGGGACACTGATAAAGCACACCTTCCACACTGCCCCCCCCCCACACTTGGCTCGGGCTGCTCCTCCCAGATCACCCTACCAATGTGTTCCCTGGCTGCGAAAGCCTGTTCCAAATTTCCTCAGAAGTGTTTGTCTTCAAAGACAGCAGTCTTAAACCATGTCAAAATTACTGAGAAACTTTTGCTGTTAATCCAAAACACTCATAATCCAAATCACTCTTAAACCAAGGTACTACTGTACCAGCAAACCTAGCATCAGCCCAAAGCATTATTCATGGGAGTGTTGTCTTTCCCACGTTAATATTTGCATATTGATTTTTGGGGGCAGATATTCCTGATAGTTGTGGATGCCATTAATGCTCCCCTTCTTGCATGATATTTACCACTACTTTCCAGATGATAGCAACTCTTTGTCCTTGTTTGTAAGAACAGGTCAGTCAGAGCAAAGCATCAGTGACAGTGGCTCATCCTTTACATCTCAAAAATTCAATGCCATTCGCTCAAATCTCAATGCCATTTGGCCACATGACCTTCACATTATGCCATGCATCCCCTCAAGGACTGGTGGCATGATTTCTGCAAGCTTTAAAATGAGCCATGAATACAAGGGGAAATGAATCTTTACAACAAAAATTGGTACACCTCTTAATGGCATATTGCAGTGCTGTGTATGCCACCACTAATCAATCACCTGCAATGTTGTTTATTGACAGAAGCTTATGCTTACATTAGGACTTGTTAAAACCATATTTGCACATCCATAACAGGAATAAACAATTTATCCAAGCATCTGCAAGAAAATGTGGCTAGACCTTGTTATGTACAAGTGGGCCAGACCCTGGTGGCCTGATTATAGGGGACAAAACAAATGCCATCCTAATATTGACAGGTCCTTTTTCTTATACTGTCAGAGTATCACCTGATACAGTATGGTACCATCACAATAGATCCACTACAACCCACATTGAAACAGGACTCCCAGCACGTTCTATGGTACCATTAATCCAACATTACTGGAAGCGGTCTTGTTGAGCAGTCAAGCTCTAGCAGTCAGTCTGAGATACTTCAGACAGTTTATTTATTATTATTTATTACTATTTATATACCACCTGAGTCTCATAGACTTAAGGTAGTTTACATAGGTAGGCTAACCAAAAACCCCATTAAATTTTTTTTTACAAGTTTCATTATATGAAAGAAACTCATATGATAGTCCATTTCTCCAGATGTTTCCCTTCAAGGTGCAACCATTGGTGGGCTTCATGGGGTTCTCACAGATTCTACAGAACCCTTTGCTAATGAGCACCTGGTTCTGAGAACAGTTACTAATGGGACATAGAACCTGTTGTTAATTTAGGTTATTAGGACATAGAACCCAGTGATGGGCTTCAAAGAAATGAAGAACCGGTTCTCTGCCCATCTGGCAGCCACTTTTAAATGGCTATTTTTAAACTTTATATGTCCTATCTCTTGTTAACAACTGGTTCTATAGAGTAGGTGCGAACCTGCTGGTGCCCACCACTGATAGAACCTGTTGTTAATTTATTTGAATCCCACCACTGGGTGCAACCATTGTCCTGGTTGCACAGCTCTTGCACTTTCCAACTTCCTAAAGCAGTTGCAAAATACACATTAAACTGGTTCTCAGGATGTAATCAATTTCTTGCCAGTTGACTCCTCCATACTCTTCCATATATTTCTGTCTAACTAGTGGCTTCTGATTACCCATCCAAGGTCCTGCTTAGCTTTTTCAGGCAAGATAATATCTCTATCTCCTGGCCACACCACTTGCACATCCTCTGACCTTTGAAAGAGAAGTGTATAGGAAAGGGACCAACATCATGCACAATAGAATCCCCTGCCACTTGAGACTGCATTTATGATACAGTCTCCTGTGATTTCTTAGAATTGTGTTAGTATCTTCTATCTGAGCAGGGAGAATACACGTTAAGTATAATGAATATGCCTATGCATTTAGGTTTCACTTAGTAGGTGGTTTGGTTATGCTCATCTTCTCAGGGTGACCACATAGAATGAATGATAGTGTACCTCTACCTTCAACCATTGCATAGAAGGGGGAATTGAGGTAGGTTAAGCAACTCACAGAACTGTTTAAAAAGCAGCATCTGCCTCAATTCCCTCTTCCCTCCATTTTATATGGTCACCCTGGATCTAGTAGTGTATCTACTCATTTACTACTACTTTATCTGAAAGAGCAGGGGTCTCCAAAGCCCAGCCTTGGGGCCAGATGTGGCCCTCGGCAAGCCTCTGTCTGGCCCTTCAGCAAGCCCTGTAATCCTCCAGAGGTGAGAGGAGTTCTGCTCTCCACACCTCAGGAGAGTATTTTGAGGGCTGGGGAGGCTGTAAAACCTCCTCTCTCTGTGTATGAAAGTGCTTATGAACTGGTTTGAAGATCACCCCCTCTCTCTGTGTTGGAAAGTGTTTATGAACAAATTTGAATTTATTCATTCACACATTGCATCACTAACATATTCATTTATGTATATTTGTTCAATTTTGAAATGTAAATTTTTTTCTTCTGGTCCCCCACAGAGTTTTAAGAAATACCTAAGAACATAAGAAGAGCCTTTACTGGATCAGGTCAAAGGCCCATCTAGGCCAGCTACCTGTATCTCACAGCAGCCCACCAGATGCCTCAGAAAGCACACAATATACCAACATCCAGGTGCCCTCCTCTGCATCTGACATGTTGAGGTTACCCACATCAACATCTATCTATGAACACACTCAAACCCATAATGGCTTGTAATTGTAATGGCCCTTTCCCTTTTTAAAGGCACTGAGGCTAAATGCCATCACCATATCCCATGGCAAGTAGTTCCACAGACCAATCACATGCTGGGTAAAGAAATATTTTCTTTTGTCTGTCCTAACCCTCCCAACATTTAACTTTAGTGGATGTCCCCAGTTCTAGTATTTTGAGAACGAGAAAAGAGAATCTCTCTATCCACTTTATCCATCCCTTGCATCATTTTGAATGTCTCAGTCATGTCCCCCATTAGGTATCTCTTTTCTGTACTGAAGAGCCCCAAGTGGTGTAGCCTTTCCTCATAAGGAAGGTGTCCCAGACAATCAATCATTTTGGTCGCTCTCCTCTGAACCTTTCTACTATCTCTATATCCTGAGATGTGGCCCTGCTGCAAAAAAGGTTGAGAGACCCCTGTACTAGAGTAGCATATCATTACTTATGTGTTTTATTAGGTTATGTGTTTTATTAATGATATACTTTGAACCCAGCCTTCTATGGGTGTGTGCACATGCTCATGAATGCATCAGTCCTTTGAGTTTCATGTAAGATTTCCAGCAAGTCTGTGACTGATATCTCATAGCAGTCACAGCCATTTATTCATTTGACATGATTCAATTTGGGTAAAGATAGATAGATAGAAATGGGATAGCAACAAATGACCTGAAAATAAAGGTGATTGATGTCATAACTGGTGTTGTTATAAAAAGATTACAGATAAAAATAATAATAAAAATATGAATGTCTAAATCTTTATCCAAATACACATCTTCCTGGACTTCTGTTTGTCACTCCTCTGAGAGATTCCTCCACCACCATCTGTGAATAAGACCTTGGACACACTCACTCTGTTAGAAGAACTGAGGAACTGACACAGTCCCACATACAACAAAACTCATTTTTGTTAGGAACTTTACTGAGACAAAGAAAGAACTGTCGCAATTGTTATATACAGGCAGAAATAACAATATACCATATTTCCCAGCTTATTACATGCACCGGATCATAAGACGCACCAAAGTTTAGAGGAGCAAAACAAGAAAAAAATTCTAAACCAAATGGTGTACCAATATATTTAATAAAATATAGCAGAATAATATTTCAACCATGTAAAGTCAACAGTGGTATTAAGAACCATTATCACTGTCATTAACAAATGAGGAAAGACTTTAAGCTTCAATCACTCTTCTAATTTTCTGGAAACCCCCAAAACTCATCATCTGTAGTGTCAATGATTTGTGACTTTTGCACAAATCTCATTGCAAATGATCAGACAACAACATTTTGCACAAATCTCATTGCAAATAGTCCAGGAAGGCAGGTAAGTTGGGGGGGGGGTTCTTTTGGGGGTGGGGGATCCAGGTAGGTAGGGAAAGGTGAGGGGATCTAGATAGATAGGGAAGAGTGAGGGATGCATAGGCATGGAGCAGCAGGGACCAGGTCTTGTGCATGTCTACTTTGGAGCAAGTCTCCAAGCCAGGGAAGGCTGCTTAGGACTGCAACTGTGCATGTCTACTTTGGAGCAACTCTCCAACCCAGGGAGGGATGCAGAGGCATGCAGAAGTAGGGACCAGGTCTTGTGCATGTCTACTTTGGAGCAAGTCTCCAAGCCAGGGGAGGCTGCTTAGGATTGCAACTCTGCACATGCCAAACCCAAAATTCCTGAACCCCAAGGACAAAATTCCTACCCCCCCCGGGCAAAATTCCTACCCGCTTAAAAAAATTGCCAAAAAAATGTATTTTTTGTTTTTATATTTTTGTTTTTTGTTTTTTTGGCCATAACATTGTAAGGAAGGCAATATCTCAAAACTAATTTTTGCATTGGATTCTGCTCTTCAATACGAATCCAACGACATATGACATGATGGGGTACTTTGCTCCAGGATTGGCCCTATCACTCTATAATACGTGCAGACATTTTTCCCCCCTTTGGGGAGAAAAAAAGTGTCTCTTATAAGCCAGGAAATAGAGTAAGTAGAAATCAAATGGGTAGTCTAATGTAGGAATTGTAAAAATCCTAGCCATGTATACTCAAATGTAAGCCTCATTGTGTTTAATGGGTCTTACTCCCAGGAAAGCGTCTTTAGGATTGCAGCCATAGGGTGCAATCCAGAGAAACTACGGGGAGTCCTTGCTCCAGTGTAAGAACAATTTGCTCTGGATTGCAATATGAATTTCCCATAGGTTTTCACAAGGTGGTGCAGTAACTACGGGTGCACGTAATGTCTTTTGCGTGCTCCTGTAGTTTCCCTGGATTGTAGGGTTAGTCACCTTGAGTATTTTCTCTGGCAGAGGAAAGGCAGGGTATAATAAATATGAGAAACCCACCAGCTTTTAAAAAAACAGCTGTTGACAGAGCCAACACTAACACACTTGCTGTCTTAATAAACTGGTTGGCTGAGCTGATGTGAGCTGATGTCAGAATATAGCCTGAAATCCTCACATAAACAGGGTGACCATATCTGTCCATATGTCCAAGACATGTCCCCCTTTTAAAGCTTTGTGTCCTGGAAATAAATCTTCATTGCCCTCTTTTTCCTTGTGAGCAGACAGCATGTAGCCTTCCTATAATTCATTATACATAATAAGTTTTATGTAACAGTTTTAAACTTAATAATGTCAGGGAATCCTGGGGAAGGGGATTTGTGACAATAAGCAATTTAGTGTTTAAATTAATCACACGAAAGCAGTATACATGAGCGTTTTTAGCTTTTATTTTGTCAAGTATTACATTTTTCTTGGACATCTTACATTTTGGGGAGCATTGCCCTATTTACTGATTTTGACATATGTTCACTGTGCACCCATGATCCAGTAAAGGAGAATTAAATAAAATGGGGGAAGGTGTGGATTGAAAAACAACAAGCAGGCTGGTGAAAGATGCCTGGACTTTGTTGGATGGCTACAAAGACGGAGGAAATTAATGCACTGCATTAACGCACAGGTCCCAACAGAGGGAGCAGGGAACTGTTGAAGAGAAAATGCAAAACCTTGCTACACCGAGGAAAGTTGGCTGGCTGGGCTTGAAGTGGAAAAAGTAAGCAAGCAGAGAAAAGGGGGGGGGGGGCGGGAGAATTCCTTAGGCAAATCTAGAAAAATTAACATTTTACTAGCTATTTACTATGTCCCAGTTGTGTCTGACTCTTTGTGACCCCATGGACTGCAGCACACAGGCCGCCCTATCCTCTGCTAGCTTCTGAAGTTTCCTATGCAAATTTGCTCTTTATATCAGACTTTCCTTTTACACATTCAGACACCTTTAGATCTGGGCATCCTTTCTTCTCCGGCCTAACTCATTCATTCTTTCTGGAGCTACTTGTGATTGCCCTCTGCTCTTCCTCTGTAGCATATTGGCTACCTTCTGACCGAGGGCAGGGTGACCATATACAAGAGTGGAGGACATGGTGCCTGCAACTTTAACCATTGCATAGAAAAGGGAATTGAGGCAGATTTTACTCATCATTGAAGGGCTTAAAAAGCAGCTCCTGTCTCAACTCCCTCTTCTATGCAGTGGTTAAAGGTACAGGCAGCCTGTCCTCCATTCTATATGGTAACCCTGCCTGAGGGACTCATCTTCCAGCCTCATATCTTTTAGCGTTTTGATACAGAAGTCAGTAGGGTTTTCTTGGCAAGAAATAGGAGTGAGTTGTCATTTCCTTGTCCAGTGGATCACGTTTAGTCTGAACTCTCCACTGTATCCTGACCATAGAGTCTCCATTGGATCAGGCTTAAGGCTCATTCAGTCCAGCTTCTTGTATCACACAGAGGCCCACCAAATGCTTCAGATGCCCCCACTGCAACTGGCATTTTGATGTTGTCCACAGACCCCTCATGGCTTTTAACTCATGATGGTCTTTCCTCTATGAATTTGTCCAAACCCTTCTTAAAGGCATTGAGGCTAGATGCCATCACCATATCCTGTGTCACATCACCACATCTTGGGTGACCCTACAAGGCATAGCTCGCAGTCTTGAGTTACCCAAGCCCATTTGCCACAACAAGGTAGTGATCTGTGAAGGGGGATAGAAGCAAATGTGCTAATTCTTACCTTTAAAGCCCTCCATAATCTGGTCCCAAGGTTATAGGCCTGAACGAATGCTTCCTTCCATATATCTTAGGTCTGCTGAAAGGTGCTTTTACAATAGTGCCACATTGTCCCAGGTTAGGGGGTGTGTGGCAGCTTAGGAGGAAACCTTTTCTGTAGTGGCTGCACAACTATGGAATTCTTTTCCAGGGGAACTGAGAAATACTCCCTCGCTCATGGCTTTTTGGTTAGTGCCATACAGTTTGTGTAAAATATTGTTTTAGGTTTTATTTTGTCCATTGTTTTTCTTAAATATGCTTCGTAAATTAAAGACTGGTCAAGAGTCAAATATTTTGGACTGTGGTTAAACTTTAATAGCTGGTTCTTAAATGATACTTCTGTTATATAATTAAACTATTTAAGTGAAAGCAAGCAATTTCAGTTTTCTTGATGTTAGGTGTTAGCCTCCAGATCTCAAAAAACTTATCCATTTCCTTTAAATTATTTTCAAGGGCTTTTCAGAGGTGTCAAAGACTGTTTAATTAGTGCAATGTTATTAGCATATATAAACTTTTTTGCAACAGGAAGAGCAAATGCCTGAGTTCTCAGAACATCTTATCTTACCTTAATATACACAATGGCTTGAGCACAGTGAATGGCTTAGCAATGCCCATACAAAAGTATGAAAAGTATGGATATCCAGCTTAACCTTATCATGAGGGTAATATCAGGAACCATTAAATAAACTCCCTCTGACTGGTTTTTTAAATATACCAGCTTCTCATCTTAGAAGGCAACCAGTCTTAAAAAGAGAGAGGCAGAAATGTGAGGCAAATTCAGGGTGAAGACGCTGTGCCTGTTAACCAGCAGGCCAGGGTTTGAGACCCGGGTCAGCCCCACAAGACAGGGTGAGCTCCTGTCCTTAGCCCAGCTCTGCGATGCCAGCTGGATCCAATCGTATCGGCTCTGCCTTTCCATTGGACTAATTCAGGGGCGTGGAGAGGGGGGATTTGCTGCGTGGGTAACAGCCTATCCTCCATAACAATCCAACCCAGGCTTTCATGCTTTGCATGCAGCGTATGCAGCGCCGAGCACGATACCATAGTCTTTCAAGACTGACTGAGGCCTGCATCTGTATGGATTTCCCTGGACTCCTCCTGTAAAACCCCCCATCTCCAGGGACGAGGCAAACCACCTAGCCTCTCCGGGATTCCAGCCCGGCTCCAGCAGACCTTTAAATACTTGTCCATGCACTTAAACTCTTGCACAAGAGTTTAAAGTGCATGCGCAGTGCGCTGCTCTGGGTTCATCCTCCCTCCTCATGGCCTTCTCTGGGGCCTCCGTTCCTTTTCCCCAGGCTGCCGTGCACATTCTCCTCCCTCTAAGCCCTGCCAAGCCGCACCGCCTCTGCAGCCTCAGCGGTTGATCCACATGGCTTCTGGTCCCCTCCGGTGGTGGGTGTGTGTGCTTGTGTATGTGTGTTTGCATAAGTGTGCCTGTGTGTGTATGTATGCATGAGTGTTCATGCTATATATATGTGTGTTTGCATGTGTGTGTGAGTGAGTGCATGCTATATATGTGTGTGTTTGCATGTGTGTACAGGAAACCAATACGAGTATTTTTGCTTTAATATGTCCTACATTTTTTGGGTGTCATACATTTTTGTATGCCGGGTGAGAATTTTAGCTTGGGAGGTAGGAATTTTGGTGGACCTGGCAGGGAATTTTGGCTTTGGCATCTGGTCACCCTGGAGGCAATCTAACTATTACCTAAACATGAGAATTGCCATGATCAAATATTTAGACAAATGTCGGAATTGATTGTGGAATTTGGGACAGAAACTAGTCAAACAAGATTTTGATATTGAGACAACATGACTCCAGGAGTGGGCAAATTCCAACCCAGATGTATTTAATAAAGAAATAATGTCTGATGCAATGCAACATCCAGATGGAGGAATTGGGCAGCACTAAGTCAGATTTGGACTAACCATGGCAGGTGCCAAATATTGGAAATGCAAATAGAGGCTGGTTAATAATTCTAATTGTGACAGCAGGAAGGTTTTCAAACTTTACATCAGGGGTCCTCAGACTTTTTAAACAAGGGGCTGGTTCACTGTCCCTCAGACACTGTCAGGGGCCAGACTATAGTTAATTATTTAATTAATTCAATTAAGTAATAAGGAACAAATTATTTTGAAAACAGTGTGTTACTTTCATGTAAAAATGCTACTCAACATAACATATACTGAAGTTGATGGAAAGATGAAAACATCATCAGCATCAGAGACCCATCCTAACCATCAGAGCCCCATCCATTCAAGGGAAGTGTGGCAGGCTTGCAGCATCAGAGCCCCATCCTAAGGATTCCTACACAGAAATGATGGGCTTACTCCCGGCCAGGGAGATGCGGGGGGAGGGGGGGTTCTGAAAATGCCCGCGGGCCGGATTGAGAGCCCTGGCGGGCCGTATCCGGCCCACGGGCCATAGTTTGAGGACCCCTGCTTTACATCATATTGTAACGGAATGCCCCTTAGAAGGTATTAGGGCTCCCTGCAGGAATTACACCAGCTTGAGGGTACTACTGTCCAATGGTTAAATGATTTAGCTATTGGGCCTTAAATCTAGACATCTAGTAACTGTTCATATAATTTATTTTATATGTGTGAATTTTATGTGTTGCATTTTGCCATATGATTTGCCAACAGATTAAATAAATAAAATAGCTTTTCAGCAAGGGCTCAAAACTTAACTTTTGTCTGGCATTTGATTGCTGATTGGAATTCACCCTCTGCACCCTTTATCAGTTCCCAATTGGCTTGGTTTTTTCTCCCTTGGATTGTGATGGCTCTTATGGTTGTCTTTCAGGATCAATGTATCACTTCCTCCCCCTGCCATAAAATGCCTTTTCCCCACTCCAACAAACCTTGCTTCTACCTGAAGCACTTCCTTGCTCTGGTTGAGATGCTACTTATACTGTATTCTGCTGACCCTGACAAGCTCAGGATTGGGCTCTCAGTAAGCTAACAACTGTATACTGGATCCTGTTCAGAGTTAGGGAGCAGTCTATCTTCCTTCTCTGACTTGTACCTGCCTGAACTCTCACCACTCTTCAGTGCTGGCCCATCACTCCTCAATGCAGGGAGTAAAATCCAGATTCTCTGCCATGGCTCTTGACACCTCTGGACCTCTTGGACCTCTGCTCTGGCTGAATGCCAGCCACTTTTCCTGGAACAGAATAATGCTAAAGTAGCTTCTAGAATACAGTATAGGAATAGTTTAAATAGATTTTATTATGATTGCAAGACCCTAAAGAGAAGGTCAAACATTAAAAATGTGAAGAAGGCTTTATGTGGTTTGGGACCTTATAATAATGGTGAAATTGTTTTGTTTGGGAAAGCTTCAAGAAAGTAAAATCAAGAAGAATTGATTTTTAAAAATGGAACTTGTTTATTGACTATTAAAAGAGAACTTGTCAGCAACATATAAGAGCCTATGGAATTCTCATCACTATTGTTATGGGGCCATGGGTGTCATGCCCTGTGACTGAAACACTGCTGTTATATTTGTCCTGCAAAAGCAAGGGGGAAATGAAGAGGGAGTCCTTTCCCTTGTCACAGCTCCAAACAATTTTTGCCATGAACAATTGCTGACCTGAAATTAGTTGCTTCTTGCAGACAGAATGCTAATTAAAGTTTCCTGTAGCCAGAGTTGATCATTGCTCCCTTGTCTCTATCTGGCCATCTGCTCCCTTTCCAGTTCAGCTCCCAGGGCTGTAAGTTTTCCCATTCTTCTCCATTCCAGTGCAGTTTTCTTCTTCCTGATGAAGGGCAATCACCGACAGTCAAGGCCAGCTTTATTTTCCTTATGGCAGAGCTTTGCAGTTGTCACTGCAGAGAAAACCGACTCCTATTACTTTGTCTTTCACCAAAAATAAAAGTGTAGGCAGCAGTAGACCTCTTGGACCTGGTTTTCTCCAGGTTTATCCCTGCAGTCAGTCAATCTTGGATGCCTCACCAAGCTCAACGGGTATGCCTGGGCTACCTGCCTGGTATCCTTGGATCTGCACCAGTGATATCACTGGTGTAAGTCAGCATGAACCCATCAAGATGACAGGAAAGGGATGATTTGGCAGATGATGCTGCCCATTCTCTCCAGTCCCTGCCCAATTCTACCCTTGACCTGTAGTATTACCTGCATTGACAAGGATGCCTGGTCCACCATTGCATTGACCCAGTAGCTCACCACTTCTGGTGGTGGCCATGGTATATTCCTTGTTGAGTTTGGAAACACAATACACTGCAGGAACAAGTGTTGTGGTGGCACAAGCAATATAAAGGATTTAGCTATTTGCCTAGAGTTCAAATCCTTACTTGGCTATGAGCAACACTGGCTGAACACAGACCAATCATCCTCCTTCCAAGAATCACTCAAAGAATCACTGTGAAGGGAGTGTAGTAAGGGTGGAATTAAAATTAAAAAAAAACCTTTTGGGGGAAGAAGGAAAAGTAAACTTGCATATGGCATACTAATGGAAGGTATGTAACTGAAATAATGATGGATGAAAGAGTGGGAAGCAATTGGCGAAGAAAGAGGAGGAAGTTGAATGAAAAAGAATGATAGAGCAAAACAAGAAGGCCTGGTGGAATGAAATGAGGCAGGAACTGTAGAAGGGTAGAATGGAGAGAAGGAAAAAGCAGTGGGACAGAGAAAAAGCCTGGTGAAGTGGGAGCACTTCTGGTCCAGGGAAGGATAAGATATGGTAATGGAAACAGGAACAGATGAAAAAAGATGATAGGAGAAAAGGAATGATTGAAGGGGAGTGCCAGCTGTGAAGGAATGATTTGTAAGGAATAGGGACGAGTAGGAACTGTTCCTGAACTCCTGCACCCATCATTTGTCATTAATGTGGACACTGCTCCACTTCTGAATACCCTATGGATTGCTATGTGATTGTGTAAAGCAAAAAAAGGGTTCCTTTACCTTTAACTGGTGTAGAGAAGAAGAAATTGAAGCAGATGCTCTTTTCATCTGCATATGACTACCCATGGCTGCCAAAATTCCCTCTTTTGCATCCAGAAAATTATTCTACAAACCAATATTGGTTTTAGACACATTTCCACAACCTATTTTCTCTGCAAAGTATCTGGGAATTTGAGTTTGGTGATAACAGTGAGCATTTTGTTATAGTCCCAGCCTTCCTTTTTGGAAAATAAAAACATGGCATTATTTGTTCTCTCCCATAAATTTCAATGATCCTGTTTCATCTCCCTCCTTCTTGCCATATCCCTTTCCCATTCTTCTACCTAATAATCATCTCGCTCAAAGAGATCTGCCTGCCTGTATTTTTGGCAGTAGGTCTTTCACATGATGGCTTTGTCCAGAAATCTGTGTTCTGTATATTAGCATGCTACAGCTTGATTTACATAATCAAAGTCTAAAGGTCCTGAGCTGAGCTGAGCTGAAATGTCCCAGGTTGCGCTATGCTTGAATAAGCCACATTACCTCTATTGCATGCCAAGGTTTTCAAGGCATTATATTATTTCTCAAAATGTAAAAATGTGACTGCAACAAACATGGCAAGTTCACTTGTCAATGACTGGTTGCTCTTAGAATAGAACTCTGCAGGGGAATTCAGATTTCTGGAGACCGCCCCAGGAAAGACTCAATGGGATACTTGGGTCTGCAGCAATGATATTATTGGGACTGGGCCACATGTACCAATGAAAATCTTCTTGTGATTGTCATGAATATGAAGCCAGGGCTCCAAATTCAATGCTGATCCAAGTGTCACACTTTAATCATCCTACTAGGATGTAGGATTTGATTCAGCTGACATTGCTACCATCAAACCCATCCCTTTCCCAGCCCTGATCCATCTTCCTCCCCACCCCATCGTTACATGTTCCATGCACATGCCATCCCCCTCCCACCCTAGTAGTCTTCCCATGCATTGGTATCCACTTTGACACAAAGCAAGCCACTTGCTGCTTTCATCTATGGCCAACCAACATGTTCTGGCATGTTGTTCTTTGACTGCTGGAAAGTTCCCTGTGCTGCCTGAATGCTTGTTCTGCCAGCACTAGCTGCTACGAGGGTTGAGCTGTTAGTTTCCTTGTTTTGTTAGAACTACTTGCTCCTTTACATGTGAAGGGTAAATTCCAACAATCTGATCATCAGAGCACCCCAAGCACATAACAAGTTCTTTATTAAGTGTGTATAGTGGCACAGCATAATCACACTGAGTTTGAAACTGACCAACATGACTCCAGAAACACAATTCACACATGGCAAGGCAATCTTTCCAATACATGGAGTTGCTTAACTAACATTATTAAATTGTGAAAGAAAAGTTCTTTATGTGAGTCCTAAAGGATTCAGTGTCCCTTTTCTCATGTTTCAAGCAGTTCCTTTGGCAAGATTTTCTGGTTTCTCCTTGCCTGCAGGTTTTATTATATAAAAATAGAATGAAATTTCCTTATATACAAACATTACATTACACAATATACAAGCTTAAAAAAACTACAAAAAATGCAGGCCATGGGTGAAGCAAGAGTGCAAAATAGGAAAAGTTAAATACTCACATTTCATAAAAATTACATTAACTACAAAGAGTTTTTTGTTTGCAAATATCAAACAGTACCAATGTAATTGGAAATATTTCCCAACATCTTCATTTATACACCATATGCATACACACTCACACCACACACACATGTATGTATATACATACAAACATTATTTAAATGTGTGCATATAGATACATACATACACACACACTCTTACACATTATAAGGCACATTTCACTTATTTCTATATACATTACTGAACCTGGTCAATAATTTAAGAACTCTTGGGAATGGCCTAGCAGTGTACATGCTTGGGATTGGGGAATGGAAGCTGTGTTTAACTTTTTTAAAGAGATATGTTAGCTAGGGTATCAAGATTTTCCTGGTAACTTTGGAAGTATACAGTAAGGGCTGGTAACTGAGTAGTGAAAATACTGTGCACATGCTCAAGAGTCATTGTCCTCCCTAACCAGCCTGCAAATATAAAACAAGGAAGAGAAGGGAAAAAGTCCCCCCAAATACATAGGTTTGAAAGTTCAGTTCTGGGGCCAGATACCAGCTTCTGAAATGGCTCCTGAGCCTGACATTTGTGAGCCTTAGCTCAGGTTAAGTACTGAGTAGCAATCAGACTTTCTGACTGGTCTCAGGTGGTGGGCCTAAATATCGAGTAGAGGGAGCCTGGAATAAGGGCACAGAAATCTCTTGTAAGTCTGGCAGTCTCCCTGGATGAGGAGGAGACAGCAACGTGATTGTCCTGTCATAATCCCTGTGCAAGACTTTCTCATAAACGCTCTGCAGCCCCACAGTCTTTGGCAGTTGTGCCTGGTAAAAGTTGTCGCGGCGAATGGAGTCCCTTGGCAGTGAAGTGCTCTTGCAGAAGGTGGACAGCTGGGCCTTTGGGTGGGGAGAGGAATGCTGATTGGATCGGCCACAGTTTGGACTCCAGCATCGATCCGAGTGGCCCAGGATCTTGCATTCTGCAGTACAAGCCCACAGCCCTGAAAATGCAAGAGACAGAACAGATTTGAACATGAACATGAAGGAAATGGAGCATTAGCATATAGCTCATTGGGCAGAACACTGAAGACAACCATACCCATGTTGTATTAAAGGAAAGATTTAATCAATTCCTATCTGGTGGCAAATTTGGTCAGTGTCCACGGCACTACTCAGTATTGTTTTCTGTAGCATACCAGCTCAGAGCCAATGTCACTAGATTAAAGTAATTTGTTTGAAAGGATATGATGAAGGTGTCCAAAAACTCTTTGTGCGTGCATGCGTGTGTGCGTGCGTGCGTGTGTGTGTGTGTGTGTGTATGCATGCGAGCATAGACAGATGTAGATGAGAGCAACCTCAAAATGTCAGATGCAGAAGAGGGAACATGGATGCAGGTGTCTTGTGTGTTCCCTGAGGCATCTGGTGGGCTGCTGGTACTGGAAGCTGGACCAGATGGGCCTTTGGTTTGATTCAGTGGAGGCTCTTCTTATGTTCTTAATTGATCATTTAAACCATTTGAAACCATGTGTGTGTTTCATTTTACTGAGGACTGAAGGTCAACATATACAAGAGTCAAAGAAGCAAAGGAGAAACATACAGTAGAATAAATGAATACTGTGCTAACTAGGGTTGCCATAATGTCTCTACCACGGATGGCATCCTGGCCAACTTGACAGTTCTGTGAGTGCAATCCCCCAAAACTGGGACTATCCTGGTTTTCTGAGACATATGGCAACCCAATCTCTCCTTGATGGCATGAAGACTATCTTTCAACATCGTTTAAGTTTCATGCTTGTGTCTATGGGTACACTATTTCTATTATTAACCACATTTGTACTGCACCATTCCTTCATGGATCTCAGTGTGATGGTGAGAGATGGTGTCACTTGAGATCTTAATGTGAGCATCATGAATATGAAGCTAGGCCTCCAAATACAATACTGATCCAAGTGCCACACTTTATTCATGTTCCAAACTGGTTTTCAGGGAAGTGCATATGGGGTGTCCCCTTCCATGAAATTTCCTTCTTTGAAAGCTTTCTAAGCCCCTCATGTTAAAATAGGCATCTGGTGTGGTGAAAAGCCTGACTGTTGCCCTGCTTACCATCTCCTGCTTTAGGGACAGTTAGTGCAGTGAACTGGAATTTGTGGTCATACTTGCATCATCCCAGTATAATACTGTGGTTAGCTGGAAAGATCAAGTTTCAAATCCCCACTTAGCCATGTCTGGCATTGGGTGATTTTGGAGTAGATACCTTCTCTTAATCTTATAAGGAGTAGTAGGTACCTATCTGACCCTACAATCCAGAGTAACTACGGGAAGATTTAAGAGGCACTTACTCTGGATTGCTTTGTGCATTTCCCATAGGTTTCCTATAGGTGACACCATAACCACATTGGTGTAAAAGGTCCTGTAGTTACTCTGGATTGTAGCCTAAAAGTGGTGGTGAGAATACAGTGGGAGAGTGGAGTCCACTATGCTGATGGAGCTGAGAGGGAAGAGTCAACCATACTGGTTGAGCTCCTGAGTAATAGGATCAAATACTTGTTCAGCCATGAAATTACACAACCTATGGCAGATCAATCACAGGTGTTTTGAGGATGATATGGAACAGACACCCTGGTGTATTTGGTGAAAGAGGGTCAAATAAGTAATAAATAATCAAAGATAATAAAGCTCACAGCTCTCAATGGTACAGTACTCCTTAAAGTATTTGAAGCCATTCTTTGTACACTATGGGCGCAATCCAGAGTAACTATGGGGAGTCCTTGCTTCAGTGTAAGAACAATTTACTCTGGATTGCAATATGAATTTCCCATAGACTTTCACTAGGTGGTGCAGTAGACTTTCAGATGGTGCACGTAATGTCTCTTACATGCTCACATAGTTACTCTGGATTGTAGGGTGTATTGATCTCTGAGACGAGATAGGATGGGATGGTGTGGTTTGGATCTGGAAGAGCCAAATCAATGCCCACTCAGGGTGCAATCCTAACCATGTCTTTTCAAAAGTAAGCACCATTGTGTTCAATGGGTCTTATTCCCAGGAAACTGTCTTTAGGATTGCAGCCTCAGTCCCAAATCTTTCTGGGTTACCACTCAGCCTCACTTACCTCACAGGACTGTGAGGAGAAAAGGAGAGGAGGAACTATGTACACCTCTCTGATCTCCTTGGAAGAAAAGTGGTAAAAATGTGAAAAATAAAAATAAAATTCAGTATTAGCAGCCACTGGTTTGCAGACAAAATGATTTGTTCTGCTCTTTTTCCTCAGTTTCTGAGTTGATATTATTAGGCTCTGTGGATGTTCCAATAAAAAAAGAAAAGCAAGTCTTACCATTCTGCATGTGCGTAATGAGGTCCTTCTTAAGGGCGTCCCCGCTGATGTCAGAGTCACTGTCATTGAAATCACTGTCACCTTTGCCGCTGTCTTTGCCACTGAACTTGTCTCCTTCTCTGCCTGAGATGGTGTTGAAAGAATGACCCTTCCAGATAGCCACAGGTGGGATCGGTTCTTTGTTGTAACTAGGGGTAGAGGCATAAGACTGGAGAAGGATCACAGGGTGGGTACAGGGGAGCAGGTTTTAAGGATTGGAAGGAGGAAAAAAAGAAAGAGCAGTTTTAATAAAAGCAAAGCAATCCCCAAAGAATCTGAAGCACTTGGATTTAAATCATATTAATCTGGTTAGCATTAGTGGATTCAAATTAACCTAAAAATCCAAATACTTTGACGTTACTAACAGTCTGGTTGTAAATCATGTCAAATGGGGGTGCCCCATTTAATTAATTTGGGGGTTTCAGATATACATAATAAAAAACATTAACAAGTCTATATAAATAAGGATGCAATCCTAAACTCCAGTTAGGCCAGCCTAAGTCCCGCTTGATCTTGGGGTGTCACAAAAGTGCTGCAAGGCATGTCACAGGCATATGTCACAGGCATATGCCGACCCTCCTCCCCATATCACGGTAGGATATGCCAGGTGAGTTAGGCCGGCCTAAATGATTAGGATTGGACGCAAGTCACTTTCCTTCTTGGTCTCCATAAATATGAATGCGGAGGTGACAGAATATTACCTCTGCATTGGCTCCACGGAGCTTACTCTGGCTGTCGTACAAACCAGTGCTTGCTTTGCTGTTCTCGGAAGCAGGGATGTCTTCACTAGCTGGGGAAGGTTCAGGGCTAGTAAAGGAAGACTTGCTGGGGAAGGAGTGCACTTCAAAGCCATTGCCTCGGACCCCTCCTCTAGGGGTGGAGGAGGAGAGGCCACTGTCTGTGCCTTCCTGGTGCCCCATCTCCAGGTGAGAGCTGTCCAGCGGTTCCTCCAGGGTGCTTTTCTTCTCTTTCTTTCGCTTGTTGCAGGTGGTGGCGATGGTGATGATGGCCACCAGAAGCAAGGTGCAGCTCCCGGCTAGGACTACGATGACAATCAAGGGGATGTCCCATTGCAGAGCCTTCCCTTCCCAAGAGCTGGGCTTAGCTATGGAGTCCTGGCTGCTGCTGGAAGGGGGCAGAGAGTCTGTCACTTGGAAACTGATGGAAGCGGTGATGGAAAGGGGTGGCTGTCCATTGTCAGAGACGGTGAGGAGCATTGGATAGACTTGCCCCAAATGTTCTTCGGAAAGACTTCTGATGAGGACAATTTCTCCAGTTTTTTTGTTGACAGCGAAGAGGTCCGGCTCCTGTGGCTGAAGCCTTTGCGGATCTTGCAAGAGAGTAAAACTGAGCTGGGCATTGACTCCCTCGTCAGCATCTCTGGCTTTGATGTGAGCCACAAGGGAGCCAGCTGTGGCTTTGCTGGACACTGCGATCTCCAGTGAGCCATTGGTGAGCGATGGGTGTGTGATGACAGGCACGTTGTCGTTCAGGTCCATCACCCTGACCTTGACCAGAGCCGTGCTGGAGAGCGGAGGAGACCCACCATCGACGGCTTGGATGCTCAGCTCCAACTGCTTCAGGACCTCGTAGTTGAAGCTGCGCAGGGCGTAGATGACACCGGTGGCGGGGTCCACGGAAACATAAGTGGAGACGGACGAGCCCAAAACGTGGCCGTCGAGGAGGCGGTACTGGAGCTTTCCGTTGGGTCCCAGGTCCGGGTCCGAGGCGGAGACGGAGCCCAGGGAGGCGCCCGGGGGGTTGTTCTCGGGCAGGAGCAGCTCCAAGCGCGACCGGGCGAAGCGGGGCGGGTTGTCGTTCTCGTCGACGAGGCGGACGGTGAGGCGGCGCAGGGTCTTGGCGGGGGGCTGGCCCAGGTCCTCGGCCATCAGGGTCAGGTTGTACTCGGGGACGCGCTCGCGGTCCAGGGCGCCGGTGGTCAGCACCACGTAGCTGCCGCCGCTGCCGCTGCCGTCGTAGGGGCGCTGCAGGGCGAAGGGCTGGTGGGGCGCGGCTAGGAGGGCGCAGCGCACCTGCCCGTTGGCCCCGGCGTCGGGGTCGGAGGCGCTCACCAGGGCCACCAGGCTGTCGGGGGGCGCAGCCTCGCTCACGTACGCCAGCACCGGGGCGGCCGAGGGGTCGTCGGGGGGATCATCGGGGGTCGTCGAGGCCGAGGGCGCGCCCCCGGGGCTGAGCGCGCTCACCACCAGCGCCGGGGCGTTGTCGTTCACGTCGATGAGCCGCACCAGCACTTTACAACTGGCCTGCAGCGGGCTGGCTCCGCGATCTGAAGCCTGCACGTCGAGCTCATACTGGCGCTGCTGCTCGTAGTCGACGGAGCGGCGCAGGCTGAGGCGGCCCGAGAGCGGGTCTAGGGCGAAGAGTGCGCGGGCTTCGGCGGGCACTTGGCTGCCCCACGAGTACAGCAGTTCCCCGTTGGGCCCCTCGTCGGCGTCGGCCGCCTCCAGCTCCAGCAGCAGCGCCCCCGGGGGCGCGTCCTCGGGCAGCTCGACGGTGCGGGGCGCGCCCCCGCGCGGGAAGGAAGGGGGGTTGTCGTTGGCGTCGAGGACGCGCACCGCCACGGTGGCCGTGCCCGCCCGAGGGGGGCTCCCTCCGTCCTTGGCCACCAGCTCCAGGCGGTAGGCGGACTGCGCCTCCCTGTCCAGCGCGCCCAGCAGCACCAGCTCAGCGCTCTTGCGGCCGTCTGCGCGGCTCTGCACCTCCAGGCCGAAGAGCCCCCCATCGGGGGACAGCGAGAAGCTCTGCACCCCCAGCGGTCCCGCGTCCGGGTCCTGCGCCAGCTCCAGCGGAAGGCGGGTCCCCGGGGCTGCGCTCTCCGAGACCTCCAGCGCCAGCAGCGGCCGCGGGAAGCGGGGCGCGTGGTCGTTCACGTCGAGCACCTCCAGCTCAACGTGCAGCAGGCGGTACTGCTGGGACTGCGGGGAGTGCGAGGTGACCTGGCCGCCCCCGAGGCTCACCACGTCGAAAGCCAGGACGCACCGCTCTTCCGACGGCCCGCACAGAGCCTCGCGGTCCAGGCGCGCCGTCCCCAGGCTCAGCTGCCCGTCCCGCTCCCGCACCCGCACCAGGGAGCTGTTCCCCGACGGCTTCATCAGGCGGAACCGCCTCTCCCCGACGGCAGCTTCCTCAGGGGGAAGCTCGTCCGCCAGGGTGCCGATGACGGTGCCCGGGGGCTCTTCCTCGTAGGTGTGGTAGCGGATGGTTTTTCCGACGGCGGCGGAGAGCAGCCACCCCAGGCAGAGCAGCCCCAGGGGATGGACAGGCATCGCGGGCGTCCCCTCGGGGAGACCGGCGGGAATGAAGGAGGAGGGAGGGACTGGAGAGAGGTGTCCTGCACAGCCCCGGTGACACTTCCCGGGCTCCCCGTCTGCGCTAACCGCTGCCGTCTCCACCTGCCTCCCTCTATTCGGCTTCTAAGCCGGAGCGGCGCCTCCTGAGGGTGTTTAATAGACGCGGCTATGCAAATAGAGGCAGCCCGTCAGCCAATAGCAGCTTCAGCCGCTCCCTCGACGCCTCCCCCAAAGTCCTTCTGATACTGAGCAAAGGATGGACGGAGCGAGACGGAGGAAGGGAAAAGGACAGCAATGAAAGAAATACATGCAACATTTCGGGGGATCCTGACTCTGTGTGATCCTTCGGAGGCATTTTTAACCCCCCCCCTTTCCAGCAAGGTCTCTAGGGTCTGGGCAAGGACCTCATTCATTCATTCATTCATTCATCTTGGGGAGAAGCAGAAACAGGTGCCTCCGTCGAAACCTGTTTCAAGCGGGCGCAGATTTGGGAGATGGGATCGGAGTGAAATCCAGGCACCTTTGCGCTCTTAGCGAAGCCGGAGCTGAGCAATCGAGGATCCCAATTGCTAAACCCCTCTTTTCCTTGCCTGGATTTTCTGACCCTGCGATCAAAGCTTGTCAAAATCATCAACATCACCCTCAGCACCAAAGAGTGCCTTTTGCAGACCTTTCTGACATTTCCTATGCTAGGAGAGAGAGAGAGAGAGAGAGAGTCTGGTGGATCGTCTTAGTATGGGATTGAGATCCCCTGCTAAACCCCCTTTTTCCTTGTCTGGATTTCCTTGTCCTGCGATCCTATCCCCATGTCCCTTCCCTTGCCTTGAGATCATGGAAGCCTGTCGAAATCACCACCAGCAGCACGCTGTCACCACCATCACCACTTCCATCACACCACCACCATCATCACCACTTCCATCACACCACCACCACCACCACCATCATCACTTCCATCATACCAACACCACCACCATCACTTCCACCAGTACTACCACCACCACCACCACCATCATCATTATCATCACTTCCACCACCAGCAGCACTACCTTCATCATCATCCACCACCACTACCCCCAATCAACATTATCACTTCCACCACCCTCATCTTCAACCTCAAAGCCTACTTTTTCCAAGAGCCTTTTCTGACATGACTTCCTTAAGCCAGACCCTGTTGGGGGGTGGGGGGGGGAGAGAGAGAGAGAGAGAGAGATCTTAAGCCTTTGTCTGGGGAGGGGGCAAGAGAAGACGAAGGGAATCCAAAAGGGATTTAGCTTAAACTGGGGGAGATTTGGAAAGGTTTCAAAGATGACACTGAATCAAAGGCTCATGAAGCTCTCGTTAGAGAGAATAGCCTGGCAGGACAGCCCGTCGGAGCCACCAATGTGTGTATTATTTTCTGATGACAAGAGGAAAAAAATGGAAAGTGGGTATGTATGGGGGGGGGAAGAGTAGTTTCCCTCTGTGCTAAACTGAATGTAATGAGCGGGGCGCCACAAGGAGCCGTCCATGGCCGGTCCCATTCATGGCCCGTCACTGCCATAACTCTTTGACCGAGGCGATGATGGGCGCTGAAGGAGACACAATGGCCGTCGGGGAGGAAAAAATCCATCTGACCTCCCCCTCCGCCATCCGCCCTGCTCTGCCTGTCGAAGGGATTTGCTTTTTGTCCTCTCTCTGGGAAGCCTCGTTCCAGGAGAACAAAATCTCAGCGTGAAGCTGAAACCTGGCACGAACCTGGGGTGGAGAAATGGGGGTGGAGAAGGCTGTAGGGGTGACCGAGCCATCTGCTCTCCTCTGGGGAAGGACCAAGACCTGCCTCCCTCTTGACAGGCTCACCTGCCCACCTTTGCTTCTCACCACAGTGCAATTTGTTCAGACCACACGCCTGAGTCTACTCAGAAATAAGCCCTGTTGTGTTCAATGGGGCTTACTCCCAAGAAACCGCCTAGAATTCCAGCTCCAAACACACAAGGTTCCGAGTGTGTGTGTGTGTGTGTGTGTGTGTGTGTGTGTGTGATGTGCCACATTTGCAGGTGAAAAGGAGAATCAACCTAAGGGGCATCCCAAGAGGATGAGCCCCCTTTCAGTACAATCCAGTTTCAACCACCTGTACCAGAAAAATAGAGCACAATCCTAACCATGTCTACTCAAAAGTAAGCCGCATTGTCTTCAGCGGTCTTACTCCCAGGAAAGTGTCTTTAGGATTGCAGCCATATTCCACTGATTCCCTACCTCTAATTTAAGATTTCAATGCCAGTGTGAGGCTTGCCTGGGATGACACTTAGGGGGATTCACTTCCGAGTATGAACACAATCCTAATCACGTCTACTCAAAAGTAATCTCCATTGTGTTCAATAAGTCTTACTTCCAGGAAAGTGTTCAGGATTGCAGCCTAAGTATGCATAGGGTCTGGCTGCAAGACCAGCTGTTTCCGATGGGGCTCACTCCCAGGTGTGGACAGGTTTGTAGCTTTGATCTCCACAACAGCCCTGTGAAATAGGTGAGAGCACAATCCTATCCATGTCTACTCAAAAGTAAGCCCCGTTGTGTTCAGTGGGTCTTACTCCCAGGAAAGTGTCTTTAGGATTGCAGATTGTGATCTGAAACACCCACTTAGGACACCCAACTGTTGCTCTCCAACCTGCAAGAAACAACCTTGGACACTTGCTGATGTCCTCCTTCTAGCATCGGCCAGTTCTTGCTTTTCCACTTGCAGTCATGCGGGGAATGGTGGTCCACTCATTCAACACCACAGCACGCATAGGGTGTTTTGGGAAATTTGCCTGGCCCCTTCAGACCAGTGGGCGGTGGAAAGTGGACAATTGTTGAGATACGGTTGATTGAGTTTTTACAATGGCTCAGAAAAAAGATTTAACAATAGTAATAACAACAGGTGACCTATGCAACCATTGCATCACTGTTCTCAAAATAATTGAGTTTTGGCACAAATACATGGATAATTTATGCTCATGGAAATGTGATGGACAATAAAGAGATGAAAATCGTGTGATTACCCTCCCCCTGGCTAACTAAACTCTCTTTTCTAGCCTGTATCCCAGACTGGGGCTGCAATCCTAAAGACACTTTCCTGGGAGTAAGAGATATTGAATACAATGGGACTTACATGTAACCAGTAGACATGGTTAGGAATGTGCTCAAACTGAACAAGGTATACAAAACAGGAGATTTCTGAACTACAAGTGCCTGGAATTTATGAATCGGAAATGGCCAGGATGAATTTGGACACAAGCGATATCAATCATATTCAGAGACTGTTTCTGATAAAAAGTACTGTACTGAATTACTTGCTCAGGCACCGTGGTGAGAAAGAGATACAGCATGTTTTCTTCAAGGCCTGCATCATATATATTTGAAGACAATAAACAGCACAATCATATACACAACTATGCAAAGTGAGTCCCACAGTGTTCAGTGGTGCTTACTGGGTAAATGTTTATAGGATGACAGCCACAATATCTGAAGGATCATGAGTCCTCACTTCAAAGAACATTGAAACAGCAACTGGATATAATTGGATTAAGAAGTATAGTATATCCTAATATTATATCCAGCTTGCACTCTCTCTTTCTCTCTCTGTGCAAATAATTTAGAGTAGATTATGGTATATAGTAGCATGGAAACAAAACAAACTGTATCCAATGGGGCTTACGCCTAGGTGTGGACAGATTTGTAGCTTCACAATAGCCTTGTGAAGTGGTTTAGTCTGAAATACCCACTTAGGATATCCAGTTAGATTCCTATGCCTGTATCTGAACCCAATCTCTCATGATTTCTCCCCAAATGCCCTTCATGGCACCACCTCCTAAACCCTGCTAAAGTGTCATGTGCTCTATCCTTGATGTGGCCATGTGTCATGTGGCCTGTCACAAACATAATTCTTGAAGAAGTCCTCAGATTCCTATCTGAGTGAGAGAACTGAACTGAAATCTCTGAGCCCATAGTTTTCCTTATTCCCATTGAGACAGACTTGGCTTATTTCTGAAGTAATTTGAGCTATAAAACTATATACTGTATATAGCAAGAAATTATATAGCTGTAAAGTAAATCAACATAAATGAAAATATCCTGGATTAAATACCCTGGATTAATAAATTTGTGGGGTAGACTCATATTTTTCAACTGATGGAATATCACTAGTGAAAATTAAGGTGTTGTCCAGTGGTATGTGCTGCTTCCAAGGGACACCAGCCACCTGGCAGTGAGACCATGATACCACACTACAATCCATGGTAGAAGACCTGGCATGGCAGGAAGAGCTTCGGTGCTGTTTTTGTGTGTTTGGAAAAAATCCCAACCTCTTGCCCTGTGTCTCTAACTCCTATTTATAGCAGTGCATTTGGCTTCCCAACCTAGAAGCAACTGGTGATGATGTAATCTGGTGGAACATCTGGATCATTGGACCATCAGAAGTGGTACATAACTACTGATAGACTATAGTCCACTATGAATATTTAGAATCCAGCTTGTGTCTGGTTGAGAGACCATGCCTGGAAAAGATGGCTGCAGAGGACAATTTTGGAATGGGAGCCCAGGTCTATCTGGTAGACAGATCTGGGGTTAAGTCCTGGCAGCAGTCCAGGTCTACTCACCTGAAAGAAGTGGCTCCAGATGTCAGAATGGGACCCCATCCTATCTGGAAGGTAGATCTGGTTTCAGATATTTGAGGGAGCCCAGATCTACCCACTTGGACAATATGGCTTTGAGGACAGTCAGAATGGTGGACCAGATCTACTCACTTGGAAGATGTGGCTTCAGAAGGCTAGGAATGGAACAGGAGACCAGGTCTACCATGAAATTAGATCTGGGCTTCCAAGTCTAGGCAGGAGCCCAGGTCTAAGAGTAGATGAGCTTAGGTGGTGGGCTCTAGAGGTAAGATAGTGCTAATCCCCCCAAAACACCAACACTGGATCCACCCACTTGTCACCCTCCCTAGAATGTCACTTTACTAAATTTTATTTAGTAAAAGAGTCATATCTCAGTGACTTCAAATAATGAATTTCACCCCACTGGCAGGGAAGGTTATGTGACTGAGACTGCAATCATAAAGACACTTTCCTGGGAGTAAGTCCCATTGAACACAATGAGGCGTACTTCTGAGTAGACAGGGTTAGGTTTGTGCTCTAAATAAGGTGGCCAGATATGAAGGTGTTAGGCTCTGCATGTTTGCTCATAGATGATGGATTAAGCACATTCAGTTGGGCATACTCTGAACTGATATGAGTGCACAAAGGATAACAGCATTCACAAATGGGCAGAAGCGAGGATCTCCAGTATCTAAGAAGATACTGGAATGTCTACTTAGGTGTAATCCCCACTGAGTTTAATGGAGTTTGCTTCCAAGTATATGTGCAAAGCTTTGTGCTGTTAAAGCATCTGTAGATGAACATCCTACTGTGTGAATAATATTTACCTTGTACTCTGAAATTAGAATAAATACATGTCCATTGACAGATATCACACCATTTGGGAACTTCCAGAAAAATCTACTTATTTAATGATCTGAATTTCTGGGTGTGTGCGCACATTGTGAGGCATTGGGTGCAATCCTAATCAACTTCCCAACAGTGGCATAGCTGTGCCAGTGGGGCATGTGTTGCATCCTGCAGTTTGGGGAGACAGTTATGGAGTCCTCCTCAAGGGATGGGAATATATGTTCCCTTACTTTGGAGTTGCATTACTTTTACCTTGCAATGGAAGAATTGTACCCTTTGTTGCTTGGTGCAGATTTGGATGCAAATCATCTTTGACTAAGGAGAATTCCAGGGCAAGAGGGCGTAGCAGCCAAAAAATGCACTTTCTCAGATCTCCTTGCCCAGGGTGACCATCTGTCATAACTACAAAAGAGGACAAAAATCTAGGACACTCAAGAAAAATGTAGGACATGACAAAATAGAAGCTAAAAACACTCCTATATATTGCTTTCATTTATTCAATTTAGGGATTTATGCCCTGCCTTTCCCATGCCAAAGCAAATGCCCAAGGATGCTTACAGAGTTTTTTTAACTCTTCTGTCCTCACAGCAACCCTCCGAGGTAGGTGAAGCTGAGAGTAAGTGACTGGCTCAAGCCCAAGGTCATTCTAGGAAGCTTCATAGAAGTTTCCAGGTCTCAGAGCACAATCCTAACCATGTCTACTCAGATGTAAGCCCGATTGTGTCCAATGGGTCTTACTCCCAGGAAAGTGTCTTTAGGATTGCAGCCAAAGTCTAACTCCCTAATCCCTACACAGTGACCCATGGATGGATCCAGTGTCGGTGGTTTTTTTTTTTTTTTTTTGGGGGGGGGGGGGAAATAGCACTATCTTAACCCTAGAGCCCACCACCAGATGGGTAGACCTCTGGTTAGACTTGGCTCTCCCTAGACTCCTGCCTAGACTTGGAAGCCCAGATCTATCTCTATGGCCTGTTCCATTCCAAACCCTCTGGACTGTTGTCTGCAGCCACATCTTCCAGGTGAGTAGATCTGGGCTTCCTACACCACTGGTTAATGTAAACACTTGATGATGATGATGATGTACTATTTTACAGTCACCAGGTGTTTGACTGGAATTGACTCTATTGTGAATTGGTTCCTATCCAAGGAACTAGGAATCACAAAGGTATCATCTCAATATGTGTGAAGTTTCCAGGAGTGTTGCTTTTTGTAACTGGGCAGTTGTGCTCTTCTGGAGGCCCATTAAGTTTAGATGTTCCTGGGGACTTAATGAAATTGCTCCAAAAATACCTATTATTGGCATCACAGTGGCTTTTTCCCACGTTCTCTGAATTTCTATCTGTAGGTCATACAGCGTGATCTTCTCATGTTCTTTCTTCTGAAGCCTACAGTTTCTGGGTATTGCGATGCCAATTAATCCAGACTTGTTTTTCCTCAACCATGGTAATATCTGGTGTATTATGTTCCAAGTGGCGGTTGGTTTGAATGCGGAAGTCCCACAGGATAATGATAATGATGATGTTGATGATGATGATTTTGATTACTACTACTACTACTACTACTACTACTACTACTACTACTACTACATTTTATGTATTATTATTTATTATTAATACATTATTATGTATTATTATTACACTTAAAAATTATTACATGCAATTTATTATGTATAGGCAGCAATCCTAAAGACTGTTTCCTGGGAGTAAGACCCGTTGAACACAATGGAGCTTACTTTTGAGTAGACATGGTCAGGATTGTGCTCATAATTTATTAATTCTAAGAAGGCTTCATGCTGCCTGATTGCAACCCAAAAAGGAGGACAGTGAAGATTTTTACCCAGGACACAAGGCTAAAAAAGAGGACATGTCCTATAAAAAGTGCCTATGAAAAAGGACATGTATAAAAAGTGCCTATAAAAAGAGGACCATGTCATGGAGAAAGAGGATCTACGGTCACCCTGCAGTGCCTTAGCTCCCTTGGCTGGCACAGGGGTCAAGCTCGGCATCCGGCAAGCCCTGTTCCCTCGCGTGAGAAGGCGGGCAGGAGGGGGAGGGCGAAGGTCTCCCATCCGCGCTGAGTTAAGGAGAGGGTTGTTTCCCAGCCCTCGGGGCTCCTGCTCAGGCACGCGAGTGAAGCGAGGTCTGGTGCCTGAGCAGGGTCTCCAGCAGCAGCAGCGACCGCTAGATTATGCAGATGAGATCAGAACGTCACAATAGACCAGGGCGCATCACAAAGGGGTATGACGTCACAAAGGGTCATGACGTCACAAAGGGGTTTAGAAGCGTCACAATGGGCCACTCTTGAGCTTAGCAACATCCCTGAGAACAAAACAGAGACCCACAATGGCCTCCTCCCCACTCCTCCTGCCAAGCGGCATTTCCCGGCCAGGCTCTTAATGCTCGCATTGTGGGGACTCGCGTGCGGCCCCCCTAAGATTGACATGACCGTCACGTGATGGATTAGGGACCCCCACCCAAGGGGGAGCTTTGCAAAGGAGAGGACAATGGGTCCGGCAGGGCTTGATCGGATCTCTCCCACCGTCGGGGGGTGGAGGGGAGCGCTCAGCAGCCGACGGCGTTCTCAGGCCCGATAATAGGATTATCTTCTCCATTTCAAGTTCGATACAGCATGTAATTTATTTTTAATTAGGATTAGATAGCGCAGGAGAAGCAGCCGGGCTCTGCCCCAAAGGCAGCCAGCACTTTCTGGGGGAAGGGGAGGAGGAGGAAGGGAAGGGAATGGAAGGGGAGAAAAGAAACTTTCTGGGAGGTTGTGGGAGCAGCAGTTTGATTTGATCCCCCCATTATTAATATAAAATAAATAAATAAATGAAACATGACTGAGGCTGTGAAAACCCCTTGCACTTTTAGTGCCCCATTAAAGAATGAGCTGAAATAAATGTCCCTTTCCCAGGCCGCCTTCAGACTTGTTCTTGTCTCCCAGGCACATGAAAAAGCTTTCATTTCTTATTTGCCACTATAATCTATAAGCCACTTTTCCCTGTGATGTCTTCCCATAGCAGGGAACTGGATCCAGGCCGGAGGCAGACCATCCAGATGGGACACACATGCATCTCCTTCTACCAATTAAAACGGGGCACGATCCTGCACAAGGTTTTCTCCTTGTGCAGTTCTCCTGCACAAGCCTTGCTGAAATCAACATCCGGCACGAGGTTTTGTTTTTTGGAGGGCCTCCTAGATAAGAAGATGCTTGATCAATGGGGACTCCATCTCCCTGTCCCACAGGCGGGGGTGGGGGCTAACAAATGGATGTGGGTCGCAGTGAACATGGCCAAAATAATGTATAATAATGTATATGTTGTGACATGTTTTCCTAGACTGCAATCCTATACCCATGTGTCTGCATATCTGAGTTGAACTCAATGAGATTCAATCCAGAGTAACTACAGGAGCATGTGTCTGCATTGACATAAGAGACATTTACGGTACATTGACACAGTTACAGCGCTACATATGGGAAACCTATGGTAATTGCATACAGCAATCCAGAGTAAATTTTTCTTGCATCCAGTTTCTCTGGATTGTGCTGTTATTTCAGAATGCACACACACAGGTTTACCCTGCTAGTTCATGTACTTTTCACATACCGTCCCTTATTTTTCACATACAATACCCTTCTCCAAGGAGAAGCATACATGCCCTTAGTGTATCTCCATGATATTCCTGTAGGGTAGATAAGGCTTAGAGATGGTCACTAGCCCACATCAACCCAATAAACCTAACTCCTTTCTGTCCAAAAACAACTACAATGTTGTCAAATTTTTCTGTTGGTTCCATGAGGGATTCACTTTGTTATGCTATTATTTAAACTAGTAGACCAATAATAGCCACACCTATAGCTTGTGAAGGTATAACAACATTCACCTGTAAAACACCATCTCACTATCCAGCAGCTCAACTGACCTTTTTTTTTTACCTCTCCCCTCCACAACTCTCCTCAACTGCCCCTCTCAGTTGCCCTTTTGCCACCTTTCTCCACAATGGCTCTCTTCAGTGGGTATCCTAGCTTCTTCTCAGCCTGGGTTTCCTCACAGCTGAGATTCTATTATGCTTTGTTTATTATGTACTATTTCACCACAAATACCAGGTCTTTGACTGGAATGGGCTCTATTGTGATTTGGTTGCTATCCAAGGAACTAGGAATCACAAAGGTATCATCTCAATATGTGTGAAGTTCCCAGAAGTTTTGCTTTTTGTAACTGGGTAGTTGTGATCTTCTGGAGGCTCATTAAGTTTAGATGTTCCTGGGGACTTAATGGAATCGCTCCAAGAGCAGAGCACCTATTATTATTGGAATCATTGTGGCTTTCTTTTCCCAGGTTCTCTGAATTTCTATCTGTAGGTCCTTATACAGCATGATCTTCTTATGTTCTTTTTCTTGAAGCTCACGATCTCTGGGTATTGCAATGCCAATTATCCAGACCTGTTTTTATTCAACCATGGTGATGTCTGGTGTATTATGTTCCAAGTGGCAGTTCCACAGGATTTTGGCCTGTTTTCTGGACTATCTTTTCTGGTTTGTGGTCCCACCAGTTCTTGGTTTTGACTAGGTTATACTTTTGGCATAGATTCCAATGTATCATGGCAGCCGCTTTCCACGTAGTCTTTTAGGGCAATATTTCTGTAGCCACAGATGATGTGTTTCACTGTTTCTTTGGCCTCCTTGCACAGCCAGCACTTGCTGTCTTTCTAGCTCTTGTTTATTTTGGCCTTTATTGCATTTGTTTGCAGTGCTTGTTCTTTGGCTGCTAGTATCAAGCTTTCTGTTTCTTTAATGTTCCTTTCCTCAGCCATTGCCATGTTGCTTTGTTAACAGTTTTAGTATTCTCTTGAATGTTGTTCAGGTATTGCCTTTGCATTATCTTATTTCACCACCTATCTCTTCTGTTCTTAACCATCTGCACTTTGTAATCACACTTTGTTTCATCACACTTAAATGTGATGTTGTTGTTATTATTTATTATTATTATTCACCCATTCTAGTGGCTGAATGTGGTACAGTATTAGACACACTAACAAACTGATTTACACTATGTAGATAGAAGTGCAACATGGATGAATCCCTTATGTTCCTGTTTCCCCATTGCCAATGCTGTTCCTTACCTCCTTTTCCATGTATTCCTTCAAAACACTTTCTACTGGGATTCTCAGTAGAATGATGGGTACACAGGTTCACAATTGCCTTAACTCCTCCTCCAGGTCCACTACTGATGCAAGTTTTGGCAGTACTGGAAGAGAGGAAGAGGTCAGCCATGCTCTCAATGCCCTGTCATTTGCTCTCCTAAGGAACAACAGTTCAAAGAGGATGTGCAGCAGCTGTAGGAAGTGGTCAGGCATGCAGCAGGCCAGGAAAGTCAGCAGGCAGATGCAAGGGGTCCCCTTCCCCACCAATTTATTTTCCCTCTCAAAAGAACATCATGGATTGACCCAGTGGCACAGCTAGGGGGGTGCGAGAGGTGCACTTGCACCAGGTTACAATCTTTAGGAGGGCTACAAGCTGAGCTTGACACTAATGGCCAAAACTGTGATATAGGCTCATGTGAATGATAATACCATCATGTTATGTATCATTGGAAAGGAAATTTTATACAGAATGCATTGGAATATTTATATTCTATCAAAAGTTTTGGCCAATTAACTAGAAAATGGAAACACAAAAGCTGATGAGACAAAATGTGGATTTTCTTAACTAAACTTTCCCATGATACTGATTGCTCTGAGAGCCAATGAGTTGCAATTCTGATAATGTATGGAACAAATAAGGTGTAAATATGAATCAGTTTTCATTTCCATATACATATTTAATAATACAGTTAACCAATGCTAACTGGGTATACAGGCACTTCTAAGTGGTACTCTTTATATTTGTTGTTGCAGGGGAAATTAAAAAAAACATTAAAAATGACACCACTTCCGGTTGTGACATCACTTCTGGGGCAACATTTTGAGTTTTGCACCCAGCTACATAATCACTCACTACACCACAGGATGGACCAGTTCAGTAGTTAAATCTGCTTGTCTTTTGCCTGCTAGGTCCCTCTCCCTCTGGATCTTACAGAATTAAAGCCTCCTCTGCATATGGCTGCAGGTGTGGAGGTACAGATTTTCAGAAAGCATGTTTTATTCTAATGAGTGGTTTTTCTCAGTCCATGTATTCTATGAATTAGTAGCTGGAAAAGGCTCCCCTATTCTCCTAATTCCCTTTGTAATTGTGCAAAAATTAAATCATTGGCCAGTTTTCTTTCAGGGAGACATGGGGCTGTGTTGTGGGAGCACAGAACATCTCTGCATGACTGAGTAGCTGGAATCTTGCCGCTGGAGATCATTCAATGGGCTTTTTAAAATTGAATTGCTCTTTTCAGCCTCAAAGCCTGAAACCCTGGAGAAAATGATGGTGTCAGGCTGTGCAGCCTGATCCTATATACTGTATCCTACATACTCAGAAGAAAGGTCCACATGGATTGCTCCTAAGCAGACCTCTCAAAAGTCTTGAGGTGATATCAAAGGTTTAAGGTTGTAAAATTAAGACTTCTGCTTGCTGTATTGGGCATAGATCCAAGGAGTCCCATGTTGGTTGTGGAGACTTTCCCTAGGGGTTAGTGAATAAAAGTTCATGTACCCTAAAGAATCCTTTCCATCTGCACCCCGATGTCATGTGAGCCCAATGGTGCAGCTGCATCCTTGGGTTGGGTGGATATAGGTAGGACTGGGCTATAAAGTGTGTTACATTTTGGTCCAATATGGATACACACAAAAGCAAGTTGCTAAACTTACCAAATGCCAAAACACCTATCTAAATTTGAGGCCCCTTTTGAACTTTTGAACTGAGGCCCCTTTTGAGGCCAAGGCCAAATTGCCCTCCTGAACAGCTTTACTGATTGGCCTAGTTAAGTAAATTTGCTCAGAACTGCAACCCTGAATCACTGAGACAGGACAGAAAACTTTTTTTTTGTTTTCTTCCAGTGATCTTCTTTCATCTGCGACTGATTCACAGTAAATTGATCATGATTATCAAATCTACCCGGGAGTGATGAGGCATTGTTTCTTACACTCAGGTGTGTTGATCAGTAAAATTTTTACAATTCTCAGTATCTTTCACAGAGTATTATTTGAGCCAGCAATTAGGAAAATCCAAAATTGGCATAGTTGCTACATTCAAAATCATTGAATTAGAACATCTGGAATATAAGAGCTTCTTAATTAAAAAATTTAAGCCATTTTTTGCATTGGCACAGCAATCTGTTTGTGAAAGTGCTAACCGAGCAAGAGGCACTCAAGTGGGTGCTCCTCTTTTATTTATCAGGGGGAGAGTACCTGGCCCAACACACCTCAGCAGTGTCTGTTTAAGTGGCTTCTGCTGGTGTTCTTTTTTGCATTTTAGATTGTGAGCCCTTTTGGGACAGGGACCCATTAGCTTTTAATTAGCTATTATTATTTTTCTATTTTCTTTGTAAACTGCTTTGTGAACTTGTTAGTTGAAAAGCGGTATATAAAGACTGTAGGTAGGTAGAAAGTGTCAGTATATGGCTCAGTAGTGCCGTTCCTTGTGCTGGGCCATTTTTGGGGATGGGGAAAGAAGAAATCTTTGTGAGGCATCCATATCTCTAACCAAGGACATACTTGCCCAGGTGGAAATTGCCTAGGTGAGAAGAAGGGTTGAATGTAGAGGTAAGGAGGCAGGCACCAATTGTCAACAATGAACATGGTAGATAGAAGTGAAACATGGATGAACATGGATGCTGGCATGTCCATGCACTGGAGCGGAAGAGGAATAGTTTTAGGAATAGGCCTAAGAAGAGAAATAGGTTTATTTCACCCTGTACTAATACTCCCATGCAGAAATTGGCTGTATCCTTGGATAGCAAATTCTGTCACCAAGAATGTTTTGAGACTTGATATGCATACAAATCATTCCTATAAAACAAAAATTGATCTAGAAACGTGAAAATGTGATGCCCAGTGCTAGCCAAGAGTCAATGTAGCTTTGGTGGAGGGGCAGAGCTTCCAGCCAAAGAAAGTAATTTGTTGTGCTTGTAAGAGTGCAGGCTCCCTGAATCCATTTTAATACATACAGCTCAAGCACACATGTGAGCTATTAAATATGCCAAAGCAAACAAGCAAAAGCTGTAGGCTGCAATCCTGAACTGCAGTTAGGCTAGCCCATCTTAGGCTAGCCTAATTCTCCCTCACAGCTCCTCAGAGTTAGGCCACCTCAGGAGCAGGAATAAATTTGAGTAGACCCCTAGGGGCCCATGATAAGCCAGAGAAAAATAGAAGCAAAAGAAAAAGTTCTAAGTTTTAGGCTAGCCTAATCCTAAACCAGGATTGCACCCAAAGTGCAGCACTTGTGTTAAAATCTGATATATCTGCAAGTTTGTTTATACCTTTCTATAACTTATAATTCAGTCCTATTGGACTGCAGCACTGCTGGTGCCAACTGCTGTAAAAGAGCCATAAATTGTGCTTCGGGCTGCATTCACTGCAAAAGTGCTAGTTGGGAAGTCAGGAGGGAGGTGTGGAGACGATTGTTTGGGGATAGGTGAGAGACTGTAATGGGCTGATGATGGGGAGATGGCAGATTGGGATTGGGATTGGGAGGGGACAGAATTGGTGACAATGGTGGTACATATACCAGTTCTCAACCCCCTTCTCAAGTCTGATCTACCTTCCCAGAGCAACATGCTGATGATTGAGATGGCACATAACAGCTTCCTGTTATGTTCCAGCTTACCCTAAGGAAATCTCAGCAGTCAAAACTCCTCTGTGGGATTTGCAGGCAACACTGCATTGCTGAAGGGGAGTTTGATAGGCTTGGGCCATTAATATTGATTGTTCATGTTTAATGATGAATTTTAGTTAATTATTAATAAGTACTAATATCTAGCACTAGGCAATCACCTCCCTTTGGAATCCTAAAAAAACCTGTGCTTTTCATAAAACTTATGGTTTAACCATCTGTAAGAGTAACAAAACCTGTGCTTGCCTAGCTAGTTTGCCCATATCAATTCCTCATATCCTTGCTTCTTCTTTCCCTACTGCTTTTCTTCTGTTGTCTCACCTCTGGTTGCAATTTAGTTTTTGAGCTCTTTGGCGTCGGGCTTGATCTTTTCCCACTTGCTTGTTTACATAAAACATTTGCATCCAGCCTTTCCCCTCCAAGAGGAAATATTCAAGGTGACTTCCATGAAACATAAAAATCGGTAAACATACACAAGACTGACACAGTCCATGAAAACTGCACAACAAAAAGAAATTGATTAACATAAAAACACAAAGAAAAGCAGCACAATGAAGGCGAGGCTCCAAATACTGAAATAAATTTTTTTAAAAATGGATCTCTGGAATATTGGTAGAGATGGTAATTTTTGTTGGTTAGATGTTCTGCAGAGAAATTCTTATGTTGGCCAGATATTTGATGGTAGAACCAGGTATTTGATGGTAGAACCACTTGCAAATGTGTCCTCCACAATCTAAAGTTATATGGGGAGCAGGCCTTCAAGAAGCCTAGTTCTAATAACCCAGTTCAGGCTACTATCCTATCCACACTTTCTTGAAGTAAGTCGCATTGACTATAATGAGATGTATGTTGAGAAGACATACATAGGATTCGGCTCTCACAATCCAATTCTTCTATCAGAAATCCCAATGAGAACAATGGGGCTTATTTCCAGGTAAGTGTGAACAGGATTGCAACCTTAGGAATCTTAAACCTGGAATATTACATTGCACCCCAAAACTGACTGACAGCCAATGGAGTTGATGTAACAGGAGAATCATCTCATCAGTAGTCAAGCTCTCAGTTCATATACCCCCAATGTAATGATGCAGATTTTGTCAGTTTAAATCTTCATTGTTTTGCTATTTTGTCTGTTTCTGATGGAATTTGTAAATGTGTTTTTGCAAACATATTGATGAAAGCCATAAATATATGGATTGGGTTTTTGACATGCTGTGAGCAGGGGCATACTAACACATGCTGCCACATCAATACTGTACAGATTTTCTTTGTAACTCTGTACTCCTTAATATCTTTGGACTTAGCTCTACCATGCAAATCAGAAGACAATGGTATGCCTAATTTCACAGTAAAGAGGAGGTTTGTAAAGACTGTAGCATACTCCCTCCCCTATGTTCATCCTGTTGAAAAGCTGCTTCCCATTGAGTCTATCTCCTTTTCTCTCTCTTCACCATGGATAGTTCTGGTGGCTTCAATAATATATAAAAAGTGCCCCTTATGCTGCTTGAAGTAAACAATTGCTCCTGTTTAATCAGTGTTCTCCACAAGCGAGGATGTGGGTTTTAACTTGTCAAGCACTACAAGACAAGGCTGATCAAAAGCCCTTAGAAAACAAAAGACCAGAACTAACTAGGAGAGAGATGTTTTTGTTTTGTTGTCCCAGAGCATTTGCATATACAGTTGCTTACTGTATAGTGTCCATTTTGGCTTGTAAAAGGAGACTGTAGACAGTCATATAAAATGCACATGATAGCAAAGAATTCTTCATCCTCTTGTGTGTTTTAAATAGAAGTTTTATTATGTTCATGGTAGCTCCTTTTCTAGCTCCTTTTGATTGATGTAGCAGTTGGAGATGTTAAGAAAAACAAAGCAAAACACACACACACACACACACACACACACACACAGAGAGAGAGAGAGAGAGAGAGAGAGAGAGAGAGAGAGAGAGAGAGAGAGAGAGAGGACAATATAAACCATTTAGCCAAACTACGCACATTTTCTTTGTGTCACTTTGAATGGGAAGTGGTTTGAGCTTTGAACACGTTTTTCTTTGGGAGATAGTATGCAAAAAAAGTTACCAGCAGTACTTTTAAAAACACATGTAACATGTGTACATGATGGAAAAGAAATATTGTGGGGGATCCGGTGTATTAGCCAGTGGCATATCTATGTAATTCAGCAGCAAACAGAAAACTGCACAATAGTGAACATGCACTAACTTTAACTGAAAAGCACTAAAAGTCACTTAGGTTGACTCTACTTAAGTCACATAAAAACAGTTTGATGACTTGAGTTGACATGCATGTCACTGATCTCAAACAGACTCAAAACTCAGGGCTAGTGTTTGAGTGTGATCATTTGCTTGTGTGTGCATGTGCACATGTGTGAACTAGGTAGGAGGTGGCTGGGGTTTGTATGGAATCATAGAATCATGGAGTTGGGAGGGACCCAGTGGATCGTCTAGTCCAACCCCCCTACCTGTAGCAGGAAATCATTGTCTTGCGGGGACCTGGGTCTTGAACCCTGGCCTGCTGGTTAATAGGCACAGTGTCTTAATCACTTGCGCCACCAGAGGATCAACAAATCATTTTCTATATTGCTAAACTCAATAACAGCACAGCTTTTATTTCCATAAATGGTGTTTGTAGAACAGGTAGGGTAACTTTGGAGATCTTTTAAAGTCAAGAATCACTGATGGGTTCTGCTGTTGAACCACCCCCCAGTTGTGGGTGAAGTAGCTGATTGCATGGCCATAGATCAAACTTAATCATAAGGTTGGTGAGAACTGAGGACTATTGGAAGTGTGATACTTTTGCTTTATAAAAGTTGTTTTTCCCAAGTTCAGGAATCCAGGGGAGTGGATTGGATGATGGGTCATAAACCAGCAAATATGTTGTTTTAGCTAGATTCAGAGCAGGAAAGTTTCATCTCTATTTTGGAGGTGTGAAAACTTCATTAATTTCTTACGCAGTAAACAAGCTCTGTACAAATTTGGAATCTTAGGCTTCAAATATTAATTAAGGGAGTGATTGATTACATGAGCTTTAATCAGAAGTGTGGCTTTCTTAGCCTTTGGATCTGCGGCCATCAGTCATGAAAACAGTTAGTAGTCTAATCCATGCTTTCTGGCAGGCACTCAACAAACACCACGTAAATGCATGTCACATGCATATCTTGAATTAAAGGGAATAAGCAGAAATAAAATGCTGACCTTCTAGAAATGTACACATAATCCACAGTTATGGATTCATTGTAGTGTTATGCCCATTATAGTAGATATTTAAAGGGAGGCAAAGTGTGTTGGAGGTAGCATCAAAGGACAAGTCATTGTTACTGAATTCAACTTGGTTCACATGTACACATGTTCTGATCTTCCTCTGTTGACCAGCACCTGGCTGGTACATTGACTTTTCTTGGTGACTGCAGTTGATATGTTCCTTCCATCACACTCCCCTTCAGCACAATCCTAGTCATATCTATTCAGAAATAAATTCTTCCCCATCCCCACTCCCTGCCAATGTTTCCTCCCTTTGTGCTCTATCTGGTGCGCTAAAGCTTTCCACCCTAAGGCTCTGTGCAGCAGAGAAGAAAATTAGAGGAAACATTGGTCCTGAGTTACTTTAAATCACTTCCCCTTTCATATCAGACATCACATATCCCTGCTTCCCCCCATCACCAACCCACAACCTGTCATATTTTGTTTTCAAATCTTCTCCTTCTAGTCTGAGCCCTTTCCCATACTATGGCTCAGTACTATATATACTATATAATATATACTACAAAAGTCCTTTCCCATACTATGGAGGAATGGCTCTCAAGCATTTCAGTGACATCACTAACGTTCAGAGCTCCTCCATGTTTATTTGGAAGTAAGTCCCCTTTTGTTTAATGAGACTTAGGGTACAATCCAGAGTAACTACGGGGAGCCCTTGCTCTGGTGTAAGAACATTTGATCTGGATTGCAATTTGAATTTCCCATAGGTTTTCACTAGGTGGTGCAGTAACTACAGTTGCACATAGTGTCTCTTACGTGCTCCCGTAGTTACTCTGGATTGTAGGGCCAGGCTACAATCCAGAGTAACTAAGGGACCTTTTACACCGACGTAGTTACGGTGCCACCTATGGGAAATCTATGGGAAATGCACAGAGCAATCCAGAGTAAGTGCCTCTTATGACTTCCCGTAGTTACTCTGGATTGTAGGGTCTAGACTGCAATCCTAACCTCCAGTTATGCTGGCATAAGTCCTGGCACAAGTCCTGTGCTGGCCTGGAGGTGTTACAAAAGTGCTAGAAAGCACTTATGTGCCACTCCTGAGAGGGTAAGGCCAGTGCACAGACATGCACTGACCTCTCCACACAATGGGAACAGGAAGTGAGGGAGTTGTGCCAACCTAAATTGGTTAGGATTGCACTCTTACTCCCAGAAAAGTATGGATTGCAGCCTGAGACCCCCCTGAAAAGAAGTCCTGACCCCCAAAGGTGTCCTGACCCCCACTTTGAAAGTCACTGCTATGGTGCATGATAGGTTTGTTGCCAAATAGATACATTTCTATTTTTGGTTGAAGATCCCACTAGTCCTGTTGTCGGACCTTGCCACCTAGAAGTCTCCAGGGATTCTCTGCAAACCTCCATAGTCTATTCCCTATGAAGTTGTTTCTCAGAATTATTATAATAATCTCTAACGGGGCAATTGGTTGACCCTTTACTGCTGCTGCTGAAGTGTCTGTTTTTCATTCCCTCTTGGCTTCTTCTAACCAAGAAGAGAGGTGTTCTTGCTGCTCACGGTCACCCAAGGAGCAAGATGTTAAAAAACAGACAAAGCTGGCTGCTGTTGCTGCCATCCAGAAGGCTGCGGAAAGCCAATCACAGATTGCTGAGGTACTTGGCTTCCTTCCAAGCAATGCTTCCGATTAATGCTCTCTATTGGTGTCCAGACAAGTGATTTCCCCTTAGGATCTTTCTCCCCAACAGGCAGCCCTAGAACCTCCCCTCTCCATCCCTCCTTCACCTTCCTTATTTGAATTACTCAGTTTAAAAATACACATTCAACGCAGTGATAATCAAAACAGATCCATCAGGACATGTACACACATCATATTCATGTCCAATTCAATTACAAAGCTGACAGAAAAAGGCCAGAAAAATAAAATGAAGTCCAATAAAAATAAAAAGCGCTCCCCTCAACCCCAAGCACCATCCACTTTCTCCAAGAAATTCCAACGTAATGAAATATTTCTGGTCACAGTGGTTGCCAGTAATCACTTGGGGTTGCCATGAACCTGAACGCTGAATTCGCTAGAGTCATAAAAATGAAAGCCGTCAAAGCTTGTGAACTGCATGGAGAGGTAGAGATGGGAATCCCATTATTGATAGGTTCTGCTTCACACAGTTACTCAAGCTTGAAACATTGAGGGGACCGGATCCATAACTGCACTTTCAGTTTCAGGTTGTCAGATGGAAGTAGGAGCAAATTTTTAGTACAATTTCCTTCTGGTGAGAAGGCAACAGAGGAGTAGTGGTAAATTTTAAATTGCAGGAATCATTTTGATTCCCCACCATAGATATGCCCCATTAAGACTATAACAAAAAAAATCAACACTATGTTTCATCATTAGGCTGTTTTATTTTTGTCCATTTAATTCTACTTGGAAATGTCATATAAAGATCTAGCTCATTTCTTCTGAAGCTCTTGGAGTGGTTTGCATAGCTTTAAAACAAATATATAAACAATGAAAAAATTGGATTAAACAATTTCCCAAATGCAAAATCCTTGCTCTGGTGTAAGAACAATTTACTCTGGATTGCAATATGAATTTCCCATAGGTTTTCACTAGGTGGTGCAGTAACTACGGGTGCATGTAATGTTTCTTACGTGCTCCTGTAGTTTCTCTGGATTGTAGGGTATGACCCATTGAAAAAAGATGGATTTACTTCTGATTAGACAAGCATAGGGTTATACTTGAGGTATGTTAGAGTGCCAGCTTATTCATGTTTACTCTGAAGTAAGTAACTTTGTGGTTAGTATGACATATTCCCAAGTACATTTGCATATGATTGTAACCTTAACTCTGTTGTGATGGGCACTTTGGGCTATCAAAAATTCAGAATATGCCTCGCAATGTGTGTCACCCTCCAACAGAAAAGTAAGCATACTTTATATATTCATTTTTTTAAAACAACAGTCCAGTCGTATATGGTGATATGTATTAATGAATGTAAAAACAATGATAAAAATAAATTACGAGGGGAAAAAACTCAGTTGGTCAACATTGGTGTGTCATGACATATCACATTTGATAAGTGTGACATAGGTTCAGCACAATTGCCTTAAGTTATAGTGATGTTGCACACTGCTTAAGTAGTCCTGGGGGAAAAATGATGGTTAAATAAATGTAACTAAGGCTGCAATCCTAAACACACTTTCCTGAGAATAAGACCCATTTAACACAATTGGGCTTACTTTGGAGTAGACATGTTTAGGATTGTGCTCATATGCCCTTAAGTACATTTCTCAGTTTGCCACTTGCTCAGTTTGATGCTTCTTGGCTTCAGAGGTGTTTGGTTTCTGAACCTCAGTATTGGTAACAGGTGAGTTGTGGGCTGAATAGAACACTCAGGATTTGAACTGGCAGTTGGCAGTGATAGTTCTAGTCAGCAGTGGGTGTGGTCGTTTGACAGTTGGTGACAGTTGGGTAACTGGCAGTTGGGAGCTTAGCTGCTGAAGAGGGCACAAGCAAACTGTATAGCTCTGCTGAAATGAGACTGAAGGGTTGATTAAAGTATATGACCCGGATTGACCTCCCCATTCTGTAGTGTAAATAAAAATGTAAATAGTTCACTCCACTGTGTCTGTCATCACTTGGCAATCACAGGACACGGAAATTCAAATAGTCAGCATCCTGACTATAACTCTGAAATTAAAGGTTCTTCAAAGGTTTCAAAGGTAGAACCTTAGCATACCTGTTCATGACACTACAATGCCATCATCGTAATGTAGAAGACCTAGAGCCCTGCTCCTTCCCACTCTTCCTCCACTGCACCCCCATCATCTTTCTGGCATGTTCCATAATTGTAAAGCTAGACTACTATGTGGGCTAGTTTTCTGTAAGACTATATAGTAAATGAAACATTCTATCACTGTAGCCTGAAAATCCTATTTATAAAATGGAATTTATTTGTCCATTATATAATATGTTGTAGGGAATCTGTCTGGGAAGGAGTATATTCTGACTCAATCTTAGTAATATCTGAGAAAAATTAGTTTTAAACTTCTTCCTAGTGTTGTTCCTGAGCTAGGGGAGGGTCCACATGACACCAATTTTTTTTCGGCTGGCACTGTGTGTGATCATTTTTGTTTCTCCTAAATATTATTTCCCTTTAATTATTTTGTTATTTTTTATTATTAGTCAAAAATAAAAATTGCAGAGGTTTTCCCCCACTTCATTGGTTTGGCCAATTCTGTTCTATATTTTTATATACCATATGTTGTATATACCGGTAGGTACATAATATAACTAATTATTTTATTAATAAATTATTTCATTGTTCTGTACCACTTAGCATAATTCACCTATTGGAAGTATCACAGGAAGTAATTGGTTATGGTTTACCGTAAAGGAGCAGGAAGTAAATGGTGATGGTTTCTTCACCAGTTACTTCTGGACTGGAAAGCCAAACACTGGGAAGAGGCTCAGGGCAGACATGAGGGCTTTCTAAAGCAAAAGAAAAGCATACATTGTAGCTCTGCCCACTGAGACAAGCTTCCAGTTGCTGCTTGTCACTTTAAGAACATAAGAACTGTGTTGGATCAGGCCAAAGGACCATCTAGTCCAGCTTCCTGTATCTCATAGTGACCCACCAGATGCCTCAGGGACCATACAAGAGACCTGCATCCTCTTGCTCACCCCTTTTTCTGGCATTTTGAAGTGCCGACATTTTTTTAAAAATGTTGCAATTCTGGTCTCGTACAGCAGAGTCTGGAAGTCCCAAGAGTAATTTGTGTGTGCGCTTAAAACTCTTTAGCATATCTACTGTGATATTCTGCCAAAATTAAATTTATTTGCCTCTTCCAATGACTTTGATTATGAACCAAAATTCTTGAATTTTCAAAAATCAAGAAAATTTAATGATTAACCCACCCACTTCAAAATGTGTTTAAAGGTATGGAAGTGCCAGTCACTATCTCAAATACCACATGGTGGTATCAGTACCACTGGTTGAGAAACACTGAATTATGGAGTACACTTTATCCAAAGTATGCTTCTCAAACTACTGGCCAAATTTTGATTATAATAATAAAAACAGGAATCATAGACTCAAGACCTAAAACCAGGACCAGTTAGTCCACATCTAAAGTTTACTAATTTGTGTGTGCTCTTTAAAACACTTTAGCACATCTACTGTGATATTCTGCCAAAATTAAATTTATTTGCCTCTTCCAATGACTTTGATTATGAACCAAAATTTAATGATTAACCCCACCCACTTCAAAATGTGTTTAAAAGTATGGAAGTGCATCCAAAACTATGAAAATTATATGTTAAGGCACTATACCATATAAACAGCAAATATGCACCACACTCTGCACATATTGTATGCACTGGGTTCCTCTGGCACCCCCTGACCACTTCTGAACATGCTTTGGATGCTACCACTGTCACTGGTGGTGAAGATCAAGGGATTGTTCTGGCTAGCCAGTTTTATGGGTGAGTTCCCTGTGTCTATCCTGGCCAAACCCTGCAACCATTCTCTACTTGTTCTCTTTGCCCCCGTTGTTTCCTTAATAGATTGGAGCAAACAACTGTGACCTGAAATGTGGAGTTTTCATTCACTGTGAACTGGATATTTATACATGCCCTGATTCATCATAGGGAGATGCTCATTTCAGTAAACTACTGAATACTTCCAGGAAGCTACCAAGCTAGCACTGTTCTAACAAACAACATACATGTCTGTTGTCTATACTATCTGAAATACTATATATTTGACGTGTGTGTGTGTGTGTGTGTGTGTGAGAGAGAGAGAGAGAGAGAGAGAGAGAGTCTCCATTCCTTTGGATTAGTATGAGTTTATATTAAAAGTTATAAACACACTTTCCTACCGAGGGTTTTATTTCAAGCTTCTGGACTGCAGTCCTTTGAAGCTTATGCTGAAATTAAATTGGTTGGTCTTTAAGTTGCTCAATACACTTTGTTTTTTTTTTGTTGCAATAGACTAATTGGCTGGCCCTCTGGAACAAATCCATAGGCTCAGCTTGGCTGCTGACATCTTTTTTCTTTAGTGGGATGGGAAGACACTTTCCCCCTCTGTTTTCTTTTGCTGCCTGCTCCATTTGTGCAATTTAGCCTGGAAAAGCACAGCACCTGTTCCAATATCCTGTGGGCACTCACATCTGTCTTCCAAGCTGGGTGTCTCAGAGAGCCAAAGAAACTGAGAAGATTAAAGTTGTTCCGCTTAAGTACTATTTCAGAGATCTCACTGAATTCCCGGAGGCATGAGCAGCTTGTAGATCTTTATCCAGAGGGACATCAGCTGGTATCTCCTACTGTAACATCACACACTGAGTGGATGCTGATGTGCCCTTGCTAGAGCACAGGTGCTCCATTCACTCCCTTATGTAGGGTGGATTTTGCTAATAGTTGCACCAATGTGCACATCTGCTAGATGTTGCTAGGCACCACTTATACACTGTCAGATAGCAATTTCCTCCCCTTCGCAAGGTGGTGCTCTCAAAATATGGAATGGGTGTGTAGAAAGTAGTTTACTGTTTAATCCCCCCCCTCTCCCACATTATAAAATTCAGCCACTATAACAGATGTTGTGCTGCGTGCCATGGTGTTGGTGCTGGGGGAATCAGACAGCCTCCAGGAGGCTTCTTGATTGCCCATAGGTCTCCTTGGATATAAGCCAGCTATATAGCTGGCTCAAGTCCAAGGAGAACCAACAAGTGAGGCAGGTAGAAAAATAGGTAAGATATTGCAGGTTTTTGATGGTGCAAGTGTGGTTAGGACACTGTGCATGTTAACCTGAAGGCTTAACCTGGGTCCTACAACTCCCGTCCTTAGCTCGGCTCCTCTCAACCTAGCAGTTCGAAAGCATGCAAATGCAAGTAGATAAATAGGTACCATTTTGGTGGGAAGGTAACAGCATTCCATGTGCATATGAACCAAATGCCCTCTGGCTCTAGAAACGGGGATAAGCACCGCACCCTACAGTCGGTCACAACTAGCAGTATAACCTGTTGGGGACACCTTTATCTAAGATATTGCATGCAAAACTAATGCCAAACCCACCCTCTTTCTCACTAATCCCAAATCTCACCCCCATACCCCTTGGTTACTCCTTATACACTCCTTCCCTGTCAATGGCCTATTCTGGTTGCCATCTTACTGGCATCTATAGAAATACCTGGAGTCACTGCTGCACATTACTGTACATGGTTGCCACAATTTGTAGCCACACATAGTAGCCTCTAGAGCAGTGATTTTCAACCTTTTTTGTCTTATGGCGCACTTAACAAGGCACTGAAATTTTCAAGGCACACCATCAAGTGTTTTTAACACTGACAAGGCACACCTGACAGTTCAAATCCCCAATTTTCCTATTAATGAATGTCCCTCCCCAAATTCCCATGGCACACCTGAGGATTATCTGCGGCACACCATCATTGCTCTAGAGGATCTTGTTCTTCATAACACTAGTTCTGGTAATGCTTGGCCCCAATAAGGACTGGCACCTTAGATTTCAATATGCATGTAAAAATCCCTCTCCCTCAAATTCTTAGCATTTGAATTGGACTAGATGGTTTTTAAGGTACCATCAAACTCAGTCATTCCTTATGTCACTGGGTATTATTCTTAGGACATGTATGTGCATGGGGGAAATCTATTACTTGTATGGGTACAGTGCAGAAGCCAGTGGCAAGTGTCTGTAGAATGACATTTAAGAAAGGGGTAGGTGAGGGTCAGGGTGTGAACTTTAGGTCTTTAATACAATAGCAGGGAATGGGCTAATACAATAACAGTGGGACTAATAATACAATAACAGTAAAACATGGAAAGCAGTACTTATAAGCAGCATAGCTAGACTCTACTTATAAGTGGTTTCTAGGTAGAAGAGAGAAATAACTGGATATCCATACAAGGGAAAAGGGGGCACATAATGGTGCAAACAAGGAGGAGGAAAAGAGGGGGAGAAAGATGTAGGGAAATCAGGAGGGTTACCCTGAGAGAACCAGAGCTGGAAATTGCAGTGGTGGAAAGGGAGAGAGAGAGAGCGAGAGCGAGAGCAAGAGCGAGAGCAATAATAGGAGGAAGTAATCTTGAACGAGCTGGAAGCGAGGATAGGCTGTATCCCTCTTTCCCTTCTGGCCATTTTTTCCTCTCAGAATTGCTCCCACCAAGCTGGTTCACTCCCTGAATGGAAAACAATATGGGAACCCATCTCTTCCCTTTGGCTTGGGTTTAACTTAATTTGAATGGAAAAATAAGTGGAGGGAAAAAGATTCGGCAGCACCCCTCCAGGCTCGTCTCCTTAAGATTGTGACTGGTTGTTATGGCTTCTTTTGAAGTCTGACAATGATACATACATGCAACCAGCCGTTGTGTGTAGTTTTAGCTTCACCTTCAACACTCAGTTTGCATCTGCTCAATGTTTTTGTACACAATGAAGCCTAGGCCTATATCCTAAAGTGAAATTAAGCTCCTTACTCCGGAGCAGTTAAGATGACTTTCCATAACACTAGAGGGTGACGTAATTGCATGGACCCATAACTGCTATAGATTTTGCTCCTAGTTACTTGCTTTTTATAGGTTTGGTGGTGGTGGTGGGAGCTTTCTGAAGTGTATGCAATCCTAACCCACAGTTAGGCTGGCCTAAGCCCCAGAACAAGTAAGTGCTGTAAGTAAGTGTTTGTAAGTAAGTGCTGTGTCACTCCTGGGGGGTGTTAGGCCAGTGCACAGACATGCGCTTACCTCCCCACATCACTATGGCAATGGGATGACCGATGAGTTGTGCTGGCCCAGATTAGGATTGCATCCCATGTGTATATACGTGAATGTGCATGTATGTGTATGGCTTTCTGAATATATGTTCCTTGTCTGCAAATTTGTAATTTCAACCCAAAGTCCATTGACAAGAAAATAAGATTTCCAGGCAATTTACATGCTTTTCAGCTGACTCCTAACTATGATTGGGCTGGTGCATAGAGCCAGCAGTAGAAAGGCTTGCCAGTCAGTGGTGGGCTCCAGCAGGTGCGCAACTACACTATAAAACCGGTTGTTAAATGAGAGATAGGACATATAAAGTTTAAAAATAGCCATTTAAGAGTGGCTGCCAGATGGGCATAGAACCAGTTGTTAATTTCTTTGAATCCTATCACTGTTTCCAGTGCTTTAAAATCATTGACAGTGGTGCACTGTGTGCTGCTGTCAGCTGCTGCCACCTTACCAGTACAGGTAAGACATGGGTGTGGGTTGATGGGTGAGTGTGGGTGGAGAGAGAGTGGAACTGGGTGGAAAAATGAGGGAAATGGCCAGGGTAGATCAGGCAGCAGAAGTGATTTGGTGGTTGAGTGAAGGGCTGCTGAAGAATATTAAGCAGGAAAAGACCTTGGATGGGAGACTGAAAATGAATAAATCCATCATGAGACAACAGAGCCAGAGGGGTTGCTGTTTACATCTTGGCAACCCTGAAAACTGCTCCTGCTGGCAACTTGGATGGCATTCCCTGATGCCAGATGTGATGATGACCACACTGTGAAGGATTCCATCTAGAAGAGAAGAGTAGAACCATTACCAGCTGCCCACAAAACAATTATCTACCTCACAGGGTTGTTGTGAGAAAAAGGATTAAAAAGTTATGTAAGCCGGCTTGGACATTGGTATTAGCATGGGAAAGGTGGGGTATAAATAAATAAATAAATAAATAAATTAATTATGTCAGAGGTGAAAGGTGATGAGTTTTGGAGAGAGCTCTACAATACCCCATTTTATCCCTGGCACAGACCTTTTGCTCATTTTAAACTTGTGCCAGCTAACTGGCTATTGCAAGTGTGAGTAGATTCATTAGGAACAATGCAGAAGGAGAGCAAGAAAAGCAGATCTTACTTCCTTCTCTCACTCTGTCTGGTCAGCTGGTACAGTAGAACCTGTACCAGTGCCACTTTATCCTATGGGCAGCATTTAGTTAAGACTAGGTTGTTGAACTCAAAATGCAGTGTTTGAAAGAGTCAAGCTATGTGGCCTTACAAGTACGTTTGTCAGAGAGCCAGGTTATCTGCAGCTTCCTTTATATGTATTCAGTGACAAGCCAAAATTTACTGCCATGTGGAAATTCTTTTGCTGATGCTGCCAACAGGACAGGTACAGTTCCCCTTCTGTAGAGTTTATTTTATTTGTATCCTGCCTTTTTCCCAAGAAGGAACTCAAGACGTCTTCATTTGGGAATTCAAGGTGTCTTTATTTAGGGACGCAGCGGTTTCTTTAAAGCTTATTTTCTTCCCTTCTTGTCTCTCCCGAACTGTAGCAGTCTGTTCTCCATGATAGCAAATGGAAAAGACAGAGCAGATGGGTTAGCAGCGATATGGAAGGGGATGCTGATGAACTGTTGGCTCCCTTTCTTACAATGCAGGATCTTAAAGGTGCCACAACCCATCCCAGATGGACTCTGGCAGCGACGCTATTGGAACAGGATTATCTGTATTCCAGTCCTGTGCCTGAATGCCAATGGACTAATCTGGGTCTGGTATAGATGCCCTAGGCGGAAGATTTATTTTACAAAAGACTTTCGTCCTTGCAGTCTAGGTTGCCAAATGGCCAGAATTTGAGAGGGCAGGCCAGAAATTTATCCCTTGGGCTTGTTGCCAGAAATGAGGATGCTAAGCTAGGGAGAAAAGAAAATTTTATCCAAGCAGATTTTGTTGTGACTGTGCATGTGTGAACTTCCATAGTGCACACATCACACTGAGTGGAGGTAGCGGCAGTGTTTCTATAGTTGTATAGTATATACTGAGAACACTGTGTACCATGACTAAAAATTCTTGTGCATTGTGCTGCCATGCGGAGATTGGTCACTTAATTAACTCTAATATAATTTTTCAACATACAACTGAGGAGACAGCATTGCTGAATTGTTGTTTTAAATATAACTTTAAAAAATGTTACATTCATTTCCCTACTTTCATACTTATATTTTGGTGCATTTTGTACTGTATTTCAGGGCTGTGCTGCTATGAGAGACCTTCAGGCTAGGTAGCAGGACAACAGCTTTAGAAATAAAATAAATAATACATAACGGTGTATTATTCTTCCAGCTATAGTCCTGAGAAGCTAGCCAGCACAGAATGCAGGCTTATCTCTATTCAGTCAGATCAAAAGCTGCCTCTCAGCAAGTGCAGTGTCCATAGGGTTAAAAGAAGTATGAGATGTGGGGATACTAGATGCCATAGCACACTTGGATATGTGCTGTCTCTGACCTTGGTCAAACATGCAGATACTCACCAGAAACTGGTGTTTTCCACAGAATGAACACACATTTGGATTTAAGACCCATTAGGTTTCCCACTATGGGACACCTGTTAATTTTGTGCCTTGGAATATTCAAGTATCTGTTTTTAATTTTAATTTAATTCTTATTTAATAAGTTCCTGCTCTTCCAAATGGACTCTGAACACTTTTTAAATTTATGGGTTTTGAGTCCTCAAAAGAAGTGACTTAGATTAGTTTCCACTTGATGGTTATCTATCTATCTATCTATCTATCTATCTATCTATCTATCTATCTATCTATCTATCTATCTATCTATCTATCTATCTATCTATCTGTCTGTCTGTCTGTCTGTCTGTCTGTCTGTCTGTCTGTCTGTCTGTCTGTCAAGTCACTGCTGATTCACTCGCTCACTGACTCACTCACTGAATAACTCATTAACGGCCAGCCAAAACTGCTGGACCTAGAAGCGTAAAATTTGGGGAGAGTGTTCCTTCTGGGACGGAGGCACCCTGTAAGAACCAGTTTTCAGAAATTCCAACTGGAAGGGGGTGAAAAGGAGCACAATGCGTTTTCCTCCCTATACGTTCCATTGTAGAATTCCTGACTGAGGGACGCTCTGCCCCAACCCCCAGACCTAGAAGTGTGAAATTTGGGGAGAGTGTTCCTTCTAGTGACATCAAAACCCACCAAGAACCGATGTTGAGAATTTTAACCCTTAATTAAAGGGCTGAAAAGGGGTGCAACGTATTTTTGTCCTATACTTAACATTGAAGATTGATTAACATCCAGCAATCTGGTGCCTGGTGCCTGATGCACTGGGAAGGTGGGTGCACTGTGGGGGGATGGAGCACATGGAGGATGGTGCGCATGTGTGGATGTTGCGCATGGGGACTTGATGCGCATGGGGGATGATGAGCATGAGGGATGTTGCGCATCAGGGGATGGTGTGCATGGGGGTTCATGTGCATGTCAGATGTTGCGCATGGGAGGAAGTTGTGCATCACTGGTTGATGCACACTGGGGGTTGATGTGCATGGGGATGTTGTGCATGGGGGATGCTGTGCATGGATGGGTTGATTGGCATGGGGGTGTTGGAGATGGGCTGTTGTGCATGGGGGTGATGCGTATAGCGGAATGTTGCATGCTGGTTGATGCGCATGGGAGGTTGATGCGCATAGGAGGGTGTTGTGCATGGGTGTTGCGGAGGGTGTTGCGCATGGGAGGGTGTTGTGCAATGGGGGTATGGTGTATGGTGGGTATTGTACTCCCACAATGCGGGTACATTTTGCTAGTACTCAAGATAATAAGAGCCCTGATGGAATACGCCAAGGACCCATCTCATAGTGACCCACCAGATATCTCAGAGAGCACTCAAGATGACATGATGCTTTATATCTTGTTGTCACTTCCTTGCATCAAGAATTCATGAAAACCTGGGGGTTGCTTATCAGCTGCAATCCTAAAGACACTTTCCTGGGAATAAGACCCATTGAACACAATGGCGCCTACTTTAGGACTGTGCTCATCATGGTGTATAACATGTGATGGACTTTTCCTCCATTAATCTTTTCGATCTCCTTTTGAAGGCAAGCAACTGTAACATCTTGTGGCAGGGAATTCCACAGATCAAGTAAGGTACAGGAGTCCTTCACAGGTTGCCTTGTCAGTTGTGACTGGCTCTAGGATGTGGTGCTCATTCCCATTAAAAGGCAGTCAAGCCAGCATTGTTGAAGACACCTCTGTGGTCATGTGGCAGCATGACAAAATACCAAAGCATACAGAATGCTGTTATCTTCACACCGAAGTGCTACCTACTTACAATTCCATGCTTTTGAACAAGAGATGAGAACTCACTCCATCTTGCAGTTTTCAGGTCTCAAACTGCCGACCTTCAGGTTGACAAGCATGACATCTTTAATCACTCAGTCATGGCAGCCAAAAGATTATTACATGTTGGTAAAGACATATTTCGGTTTGTTCCCCCACAAATCAGTATTAGAGGATGTTTCCTGGTTTTGATGTTGCTTGAGAGGGTATAATAACTTTCCCCACCCACTGTATCCACCCAACACATAATTTTATAATTTTATATGTATAAATCACGTATCAAAGTGTATACTGTCTAGGACTGCAGTCCTAATTGGAGGGAAGGAGGCTAGCAATTTGTCTCACAAACAACTGCTTCTCCACTTATTTTCTTATCCTTTCTGAAAGGAAGAACTTACACCTTACTTTCTCTAAAGTTACTTTGGTCTTCTGGCTCCCATATTAAACACATAGCTTCCTTAAATTAAGCAATTCTTTTTTCTTATTCCCAGCTCACTGGGTGCAATCCTAACCATATCTACTCAGAATGATGGCACAATCCTAACCAGCTTTCCAGCACTGTGCATGTGCTGCATCCTGCAGTTGGGAGACAGTCATGAAGGCCTCCTCAAGGGAAGGCAATGTTTCTTCCCTTATGTTGGAGTTGCATTTTCCTTACCCTGGAGCTAGAAAATTAATTAGGATTGCACCCCAAGCCCCAATAAGCTCAATGAGTCTTACTCCCAGGAAAGTGTGTTTAGGATTGCAGACTTCCTTTCACAGAGAGATCATTTTTCAAATAGGGTTTGTTTGTTTGTGTGTGTGTGTGTGTGTGTGTGTGTGTGTGAGAAAGAGAGAGAGAGAGAGAGAGAGAGAGAGAGAGAGAGAGTTTTTCATCTTATGCCACAACATACTAAACTTATCAAGGCACACCATCAACTTTTTTGCAATGGACCAGGCTACTGTCTTTCCTGCAGTAGTCCTACTGACACACTGTGTCCTGCACTGTGTGTCCTGCAGTGGTCCCACTGACACACTTGCAAACTACTGCAACACATTTGCAATCCATTCATGGCACATGGCACACCAGTGGCACAGTGGCCATGGCACAGTGGTTGAAAATAGCTGCTGTAGACAAACACACAGGCAAGCAGGAGCTGTTGGTTATCTTCCTTCAGATGTTGTTTGTCTCTGTTTATCTTATCATTTCTTTAGTGGCTAATTGTCATGGTTCTTCTCTCTCTCAATCCCTTAAGTAGAAAAAGAGAGATAAGGTAATCAGATCAGTATCAGATAATAGTCTGCCAGGGGCTCTGTGATTCCCTCCAGCTTTCTGTCCCTGACTCTAGGGAAACTTCAGAATTCTCAAAAGTCAAAGCCCGGCTTATGTGCGGTTACTTCTGATGTAATGAAATTTGCAGCTAGGTTCTCAGGCACGTTCTTTTCACAAAATAATGCTATCTTTCATATGTCTTGGTTGCCTTCCCTTCAGTCTCCCCCACATCCCAAAGAGGCACTTTTTGAAGAAAGCAGACTCTACTCTACAGAGACATTCAGTTTGACAACACATTCTTAAGGACAAACAACAGTTTCAGCCGTGGTTTGATTTCATACAATTATAGGTCTCATCAAGTACTAATTAAACCTCAATTATTCTAATCCCCAGGTGGTCTTCAACCTTTTTTGTACCACAGACTGATCCTGTGGAAATTTTTTTTGCCATGGATCGGAGGGCAGGGGGAGGTCTGTCTCTGGCAACCCAAAGGAAGAGCTCTTCTCCCCCCAGAGCATAGTCACCACCACCAGGGTAAGGAATGGCCCTCCCATGCTGTCTGTTGAATGGTATCGCTGGAAGCCCCTCTTCAAGTAACCAGAGGGGGAGCGTCCAAGCCTAAGCACTCTGTTGCCAACCAGGCAGGTCCGTTTCTTGCCCAGTTAGAGATGAAGTGCATTGTGCATTGGCTGGGGAGCCTTCTCTCCAGTCCCATGGGTCCCCCAAGGTCTCCCTTGCCCCAGCATTATTCAGTGCACAGGGGTTTGGTGATTGGTTGTGGAAAATTCTCCTGGAAGATAGTAAGTGTAGCAAACCACAGCTTTAAACAAATAAAGCACTTGACAAAAATTACATAAAAACACAAATTACACAAAAAACACTAATTCCATACTTGATTTATGTGTGTGAAATAACAGAATCATGATGAAGTACAGTGGTAACTTGTAAGAAGAATGCTTTGTAAGACAAACTAAAATTTCTAAGAAATTCTGCCTTGTAAGACAAACAGTGTTACAATAAAAATTCATTGTAAATGAACAAATTGATGGATCTGCATCATGTGTAACAGCAAGAGGTTCAGGAGGAGATCTAATCTGAAGAGAAGGAGGAGAATGAGGAGGAGGAATCCCTCACATCAAATGAGATTAAGGACATTTGTAAACATTGGGAAATTGTGCAAAATTTTGTAGAAAAATACCACCCAAACAAGGCTTGTAGCAGTGCAAGAGATGAATCTATTAAATGACAATGAAATGTCACATTTCTGTGAAATCCTCAAAAGGAGACAAAATCAAATGCTATTAGATAGGTTTCTTGTTAAAGTTGCTCAAAAAGGCACCAGTGACTCTTTTAGTGAAAATTAGTCATCTTCGGTCATAAAGGTTTTTCTTTTCTCTTTTACTGTATAGTATTTTGCAGTGTTTTATTAATATTAAAGTAATTGTATTCTGTATTATATTACAGCATTTTGAATTGATTACAGTATTTTGTCATCATTTTTTCATACAGTTAATATTTTTATATGGATATTTTTGGGTTGTGGAACCAATTGTCTGAGTTTCCATTATTTCCTATGAGAAAATCCGCTTTGTATAAAGAACGTTTTGTAAGAAAACATGCTTCCATGCTGCATATGCAATTCAGACTGACTCACAATTTCTTTGGTTACCCATGTCTCTATCTCCTTCCCCTGAATTTCAGGCTATAGGTTTCTTGGATTGAGGATGTGTTTTTTGGTCTGTGTAAAGTACGCTGCACATAGATGGTGTGTGACAACAGTAACAGAACTTTAAATCCACAGGTGTAAAAAAGACCTTGTTCTGCCTACAGCCAGAGTGGATTGTTGGTACAGAACTTTTGCTAGCTACCAACTCAAATCTATGACCCGAAAGAAGTCCATGTAGAAACTTGCACATTTTTACTCAGTAGTATTTGAAGGTCACTTTGGAGTGCATTTGATGATTTTCTTGTGAGGCTCTGTGCTTTGAGGCTGAGCTTTGCTTTGCCCGAGGGCAAACTTGAATCTTCACTTTTTGAATATTTTAGAGTTTGTTTTGCTCCTGGGGAAAGTGCCTGTTTTCCCTCTTCACTTGGGTTTAAGAGCAGATTAAGGTGATTCCTTAGCTGTGGGGCTTTCAGGTAATTCTCTGCTGTGTCAGCCCTGCCTGAAGGCTCAAGGAAGAAAGATTCAAAAGATTTCAAGGTCAGTGTCTATCATCTTAGAACCTCTACTCAAATCAAGCAGCCACAGAAGCTCTTTCATAATGCCCACAACTCACCATATACAGAAGATTTATGACTTCTATGGAAAGGGGAATAGGGGGATCATAGTGGACTACTAAAGAAAATAAGTGGTAAAGCAGAGCATTTATTCGGGTACATAAGTTCACCCATGGTATTTGTTGGTCCCCATCATTGCTCCATGTCAACATAGAGTGTATTCTAGGGTGGTGGTTCCAAATCTTTAGGAACTAGCAGATAACTGGAGCATACACTAGAATCAGCATGGACCACATGCAGCTATGGAGGTCTGGTCTCTATATTCTTTGTTGGTCTGTCATACAAGAGCTCCTCCATAGACTGAAAGAAAGGATGAGGAACAGGCACAGCTGACACTTCAGAAGTAGTGGGCAGTCCATTCTGTGCCCTCCTTGGTGGTCCATGGGAGATGGCTTACTCTGTAAGACAGTTCCTACAATCCAGAGTAACTACAGGAAGATGTAAGAGGCACTTACTCTGGATTGCTCTATGCATTTCCTATAGGTGGCACCGTAACTACAGAAGTGTAAAACGTCCCATAGTTACTCTGGTTTGTAGCCGCTGGATCAAAGGTGATTTCATGGACCACAGGTTGGGAACAATGGATGGATCTTTATTGGCAACATGTTGTCTCAACTTTTAATTAAGTTGTCTAGACCTGCCATAGCTTTACTCTCCAGAAGCAGGCATCTTGGCTGCAGTTGCCTTCTGCAGTCAACTTAGAGCCCCCACCCCCCCAAAAGAACTCTGCCACTACTTCCATTTCTTTCCCTTCTGTTTGCCCCTTTTATTGGGCTGTTAATCAAATAAACTCAAAAAATTTCCGTGCCTATTGAAAGAACACAGAAGAAGATCCCTCTTCATCATATATACATGCTCTGAAATCCAGGAAACTGGTCCGGATATTCCTGTGGAGTGCGTTTGGGTAAAGGTTAGGGGGAAAAACAAGAAACAAAACATTGTGGTGGGCATCTACTATAGACCGCCAGGCCAAGGAGAAGGAGTAGACGATGTCTTCTTGGAGCAACTGGCAGGCGTTGCAAGGAAATATGAGGTAGTAGTAATGGGGGACTTTAACTATCCAGACATTTGCTGGGAGACAAACTCAGCCAAACATGGAAGCTCCAGTAGATTTCTGAGGGGCCTGGAAGATAACTTCATGCTCCAAAAGGTGGAGGAAGCAACAAGGGGAGGGGCCATCCTTGACCTGATTTTAACTAATTGTGATGAACTGATAGACCAGGTCAACGTGGCAGGAACTTTAAGGGAAAGTGATCATGAGCTGCTGGAATTTAGAATAATGTGGGAAATAAAAAGAGTGCAGAGTGAAACTTACACATTGGATTTCAGGAAAGCTGATTTCAACAGGCTTAGAGGAGTCATAGGCAGAATCCCATGGGTTGATGATCTAATGGGGAAAGGGGCCCAAGATGGGTGGGAGCTCCTTAAGAGGCAGCTTCTACAAGCACAGTCAGAAACAATTCCCATGAAAAAGAAAGGGGGAAAAAACCTGAAAAAACCAGGTTGGCTCCACAAGCAATTTGGGGATCAGCTGTAGTTAAAGAAAGAGAAGTATAGGGAGTGGAAGACTGGAAAGATCACCAGGGAGGAGTACAGGCAGGTAGCCCGGTCCTGTAGGGAGGGGGTCAGGGACACTAAAGCTCAGTATGAGCTGAGGCTGGCCAGGGGAGTCAAAGATAACAAAAAGAGCATCTTTAGATATGCCCAAAGGAACAGGAGGAGAGACGAGGGGCTGGGGCTGCTCCTGGACAAAGATGGACAGCAGGTGTCTGGAAACCAGGAGAAGGCAGAGCTGCTCAACTCCTACTTTGCGTCCGTCTATTCTCGGAAAGAGGGCTGTGCAAATGGGGGTGCAGGATCATTGGCTGATGCGGGGATGTGCTTGCATCCCCAAAGAGGTAATGAAAACATGGATGGTGCAGAAGAGCAGATTAAGATTGACAGAGAATTGGTTCGAAACCACTTAACTGGCCTAAATGAATTCAAGTCATTTGGACCAGATGAGCTGCATCCTCGAATTCTTAAGGAACTCGCTGATGTCCTTACAGAGCCTCTGTCGATCATCTTTGAGAAATCCTTGAGGAGTGGAGAAGTGCCACTGGATTGGAAGAGGGCAAATGTAGTCCCAATCTTTAAGAAGGGGAAAAAAGAAGACCCAGGAAATTAAAGACCAGTCAGTTTGACTTCAATCCCGGGCAAGATATTAGAGCAAATCATAAAACACACAGTTTGTGCACATCTACACAAGTACTCGGTGATCAAAACCACCCAGCATGGATTTACCAAGAATAAATCTTGCCAGACAAATCTGATCTCCTCTTTTGATCGGGTTACGAGCTTACTGGACAGTGGCAATGCTGTGGATGTCATTTATCTTGACTTCAGCAAAGCATTTGACAAGGTCCCACATGACATTTTAGTTGGGAAGTTGGAAAAATATGGGCTAGATGGGGCAATCGTTAGGTGGATCTGCAACTGGCTTGACGACCGCACCCAAAGGGTTTTAGTAAATGGTTCTGTGTCAACCTGGAGGTCGGTTTCAAGTGGGGTACCCCAAGGCTCTGTCTTGGGCCTGGTTCTCTTTAACATTTTCATTAATGACTTAGAGGAAGGGACACAGGGGAGCCTTATCAAATTTGCGGATGACACCAAGCTGGGAGGAGTAGCAGACACAACAGAAGACAGGAGAAACCTCCAGGAGGATCTGGATAAACTAGAATCCTGGCTGTAACCAATAGAATGAATTTCAATAGGGAGAAGTGCAAGGTTCTGCACTTAGGCAACAAAAACCAAAAACACAGGTATAAAATGGGGGATACTTGGCTTGGCAGCACAACATGTGAGCGGGATCTTGGAGTTGCCGTGGATCACAAGCTGAACATGAGTCAGCAGTGTGATGTGTCTGCAAAGAAGGCAAATGCCATTTTAGGTTGCATTAAGAGGACTGTAGCTTCCAAGTCACAAGAAGTTCTAGTTCCTCTTTATTCTGCATTGGTCAGACTTCACCTTGAGTACTGTGTTCAGTTCTGGGCACCTCACTTTAAGAAAGATGCAGCCAAACTGGAGCAAGTGCAGAGGAGAGCGACAAGAATGATCAGTGGGATGGAAGGGAAACCCTACGAGGAAAGGTTGGGGGAACTTGGGATGTTCAGCCTGGAGAAGAGGAGGCTGAGAGGAGACATGATTGCCCTCTTCAGATACCTGAAGGGCTGTCATAGGGAGGAAGGGTCTCATTTGTTCATAGCTGCTTCTGAAAGCAGAACTAGAACCAATGGGTACAAACTGCAAGAAAGGAGATTCCGGTTGGATATCTGGAAAAAATTCCTGACAGTTTGGGCGGTTCGGCAGTGGAATAGATTGCCAAGGGAGGTGGTGGACTCTCCCTCACTGGGGATCTTCAAGTAGAGGCTCAACGAGCACCTGTCGGGGATGCTCTAGGGGGATTTCCTGCTGCAGGCAGGGGGTTGGACTAGATGACCTACTAGGTCCCTTCCAACTCTATGATTCTATGATTTCATAATAATAATTTTAAGAACTGCCAAATCTCTGCTACAAGTTCATCCTTGGGACCGAGTTTATACAAAGTTGCTTGATCTTGCTCACAGCTTTAACTTCTTTTAAGCTAATCATTTAATGAACGAAGGCTGCAATCCTAAGCACACTTTTGTGGGAGTAAGTACCAATGAACACACTGGAACTTACTTCTGAGTAGACATGCTTAGGATCGCACTGAAAGACTGTGAGTTCCTTGTCAGGTTATAAGACGACATGCAGGATAACTCTGTGTTACGACATACTTCCATGGCGCGTTTCTAACACTATGCCTGACACAATTTGAACTGTTTGCAGCCCCTTATCCTGTCTCTTTCAATTTATATTGCTTTTCTGCTAAACCCCTTTTTATTCAGAGGCAGAGAGAAAATTACTCATTGCTGAGTGCCATAGGTGTACATAGCCTTTAACAAACATTGGAAGGGACAGATCGGTGCCTTGAAGAGCTTACAATTGAATTCCAACAAATACAATAAGAAAGGAAACAGGAGCAAGGCTAAGACTTGGAGCAGACAAATTAATGCTTGTATACAGTTGCATTCATCATGGCATAAGGATACACATTCCCTTTTGATTCATGTGCTCAAATGTGTCACGTTTACAGCTGAAGTTGACACTCTATTACTTCCTTAGGTAGGAGAAGCACATAACTTTAATGCTTGGTGTGCCGTGAATGATAACGCCAATTTAACCTGAAAGATCAGCGGAAAGGAGAAATGTGAGTTTCAAGGATGAGCTGCAGCGGTGTTTTTCAGTGTGGGGAGCTTAAATCCCAAGTGTGCTGAGAACTGTGTTCTTTAATTTGAACAAAGCTCAGATCAGAACCTATTTTTGAAACTGGGGTTTCGCCTGCAACACCTGAAGTAATAAAACAGTAGGATGCCTCTAAGCTGGTGCAGAGTGCTTTTCCACTGGGGGAAGCTAAGTTTTGCTTCTGAAAAATGTATGCAAGAAAAAGTGCCTTTGGTCATGTGTCAGAATATTCCCATGTACAGCAGAAGACTGCTTCTTTGTATATTTGCCCTACCTGGATCAGGACAGAATACTTTAACATTGCTGCTTGAGTGGCATCTATGGCAAGCAAAGTCTTTCAAACCAAGACTTCTGCACAAGCTATGATAGCTTCCAGGGCAGAGAAAACTCGGCCAGTTATTCATGCTCTGGTAACCTCTGAATTAGACTCTTGTAATGTACAGTACAGTATGCAGGGCTGCCTTTGAAGCCTTTTTGGAAACTTCAGTTAATGCAAAGTTAGCTGCTAGGTAAGTCGGCCACCTATAAGGAACATATCTCACCACTTTTGGAAGAGGTGTTTGGTTCATTTCCAGGCATAATTCGTAGTTTTGGATAGCAATGATAAATAACTTGGGACCCGACTTCCAAGTATAAGCTTCTTCATGAGGTAGCTGCTTGAATCATTCTCTAACAAAGTCATGCTGTATCTCTGAAACTCACCGCACAATCCTATCTCCTGGTTAGGCTGGTATAAGTCCTGGCACAAGCACTGTAGTGGCTGGGAATGTTTCAAAAGTGCATTAAAGTCCTTCTGTGTCAGTTCTGGGGGAGTTAGGCTGGTGCACAGAGATGCACTGGCCTCATCATGCCACTACAGGAACAGTGAGAAGGGTGAGTTGTGCTGGTGTAAATTGGTTAGGATTTCACTCTCAGTGGAATACAGATAGCTCCGGAAAGCTGGAGTATGTCTATGCACTGGCCTAACCCCCTTCAGGAGTGGCTCAGAAGTGCTTTTTGATGTTTTTATCTTCCCCCCAAGCCAGCACAGGACTCGTACCAGGAGTTATGCTAGCCTAACTGGAGATTAGGATTGCAGCCATAATTTATTACATATGAATTTATTAATTACAAGAAGGGTATGTGCTGCCTGCTCATTGGGAAAAGGACATTGAAGTTTTTCTAGGACACAAGCCTAAAAAAGAGGACATGTCATGGAAAAAGAGCACATATGTTCACCCTGATAAAATCATACAAGGTAAAACAAAGATCAGGAAAATAGAAAGTGGAAAATAGAAAGGAGAAAACATTACCTGCATTTTAACTGTGAAAAATATCATTGGCATTGTAACTAGTAATGTGCATTGGGACAAACGTTAATTAGGCAACCAGTATTTTTTTTTAAAAGCACAGAAAACAAGATGGTAGGAAAAGGATCTAGAGCAAAGCCTTCAAAGATTGTACAAATATACAGGCCAGCACACATTTTGCTGTTGTAATTTTTAAACTAATTCATGGGAATATTTGGGGTACTGATTAAAAAAACTGGCATCAGAACCTGTGAAACCCACCCCCAAGCCCACCAATGCTTATATGTTGTGCCAAACCTATCTCAATTACCTCTTATATGCAATGGTTAAAGGTAAAGGCATTCTGTCCTCCATTCTATATGGTCACCCTGGTCTTCATGAGTGGCAGGGCCTTCTCATCATGGAGATTTCTATAGCATAACGTTTTGCAGGGTACCTCACTGCACTATGTAAAATGACCCTCCTCTTCACTATCAGAGCCATTCCCTGCTGTGAGAGTAAAGTGAAACTCAATGCTGTGCCCTCCATAGCTACACTACTACTCCTAAGTGTAGCTCATCAAGTTCCTTCTTTGTTGAATATTAGGCCCACAATTTTCTTTTTTGTAGTCTTTGAGCAGTGGTGTGCTTCAGGGGGTTCTCACAGGTTCTATAGAACCCTTTGCTAATGAGCGCCTGGTTCTGAGGACCAGTTAGTAATGGGACATAGAACTGGTTGCTAATTTAGGTTATTAGGACATAGAACCTGTTGTTAGTTTATTTAAATCCCATTGTGTCTTTGAGGTTGCAAATAGATTTTGTTCTTTCTTATTTCCTGATTTCATACCTTTTGACAGAATATAGATAGTCCAATGCAGTTTGTTTCATTGCATTCTGCATAAAATTACTTTTTCAATGATATATGACATGGTATTACCATTCATATATACCATCTTTTTCACAATTTTAGTCACGCTCAGCTTGTAGCCTCCCTAAAGCTTGTATCCCGGTGGAACTGCACCCTCCTAGCTATGCCACTGGATGTCAGTCTTTAGGATGCCTCAAGACTATGCTGGTTTTGCTTCAAGAGTAACATGGTTACCCTCTGGAATTTGTTTTATTAATGCTGCTTTGGATAAATCAAAAAGCAAATGACACGCTGTTTGGGCAATGAGTATCTAAAATGTTCCTTTAATGGAATTTGTGCTTTCAACATTTGCAAGGCAAATGGGCCTTGGAAAGCATGACGTGTACTTAATGTTGTGCATGCATTGTTTTTATGATGGTCTCATCAGGAGGGAACCCCAGAGAAAAGCAATCGGTCATGTTGATCCCAGTTAACCAGAATATTCTCATTCAAGGTGATTTAAAGGAAAAGCATGTCCAGGAGGACAAGTATGTTCAGCCAGGACTACTATAGTGCAGCCACATGACATGCCTGGAGGCAACAGCAGCAGAGCTGTTAGTACAGCTGCCTACTGCAAATGCCAGGGAGCCAGATGAGGCTGGAGTAATATCTTTCACAGCTCTGGAACTAGCCATGCATAGAGTGGTCCCTGGTTGGAAGAGCTGGAGTTCATTGCTGGGCAGCAGAAGCACTGGTCCAAGACCCCGTGTCCTGTGGCACCCTCCTTGATATCTTTCTCCCAAACTGATGCAAATCCTTTTATTTGCTCTTGTTGGGAAAGTTTTTCTGTCAGCTTTGAATCCAATCAAGAGTAGCAGCATCTAGTCTACATGTTACCAATTTATCAACAGAAACATAATGGGACGGAGACTTCATCAGTTTCTTTGCTGAAATCTACTAGGTTATGACCATGACATTCTTATAATCAACTGGACTAGTAACTCTGTTGAAAAACATACTTGTCTGGTGTGATTTGTTTTTGACAAAACACTTGCTGGCATCTAAAAACAGCTCATAAATATGTTTGCAGACATTCTGCTTAGTGATTTTGCTTACCCCTTTTGATACTGCATTAAATGTTATTGCCTGCTCTCTCTAATCCAGTGATTTTCAACCTTTTTCATCTCATGGCACACTAACAAGGCACTGAAATGGTCAAGGCACACCTGTGGTTGTTTTTTCAGTTGACAAACAGCAATCTAAACAACACCTAAACAACAACAGGTTTTGCAATCATGCAAAAATGCTGATGTGAAATATCCAAATATGTGAACATAAGAACATAAGAAAAGCCTCTACTTTGGCCATGAGGCCAAAGGCCCATCTAGTCCAGCTTCCTGTATCACACAGCGGCCCATCAGATGCCTCAGGGAGCACATACATGCCCCTCATGGCTTGTACTCTGTGATGGTCCTTTCTTCACAGGTTAATTGTAATTAACTGACTTATTGTAAGATAGCTGTCAAACCAACAGTGTCATTTGAACAACTTCTGTGCCAGATGTAAGCTAAGTCTGCGAGATGACCAGTATCAGGTGTTACCTGGAGGACTGAGATAATGGCGGAGGACAGGAGCAGTGAGAAAGTTCAACAGGAATGGCTATACACTGAGATAATGTCAGGACTCTCTTCCTTGTGTGGTTTGCTTGTTGGTACATGAGTTCTTACTCATGTGCTCCACAGGATTGCTCCCTTGTCTTCAAAGGAATGATTGTGCCAGCAAGAATCGCTATCTACTTAAAGTAAGGTTGTTGACTATACTGTAGGTTGAGGCAATTTGTTGAACACTTGCTGAACATTTGCATGCTCATGAAATGAACTGACAGTGCCAACAATTTAACACTGGGATGTGCTCACTTCAATGTGCTCATTAAAGAAATACTGAGGCCTAATGGTTGGAAACAAGTGAACAATGTTTTAATTATGTTTTTGTTTATATTCAATCTACAGTCCTCCTTTGAAAAAAAAAAGTTAGTATGGGTGTGCAAAATGTTCCAGAAATGTTCCACGCTCAATAGACTGTGCATCCAATTTCAGAAAGAAATATGAAAGTATGGGTTTCGTTTAAATGAAAAGGGAAAAAGACATGAGAGGAGATGAGGGAAACCAAGAATTTGAAGTTTGTCTCTGTAAAATTCTTCAAGTATTGTTCAAATCTGTACAGAAATTTGTCTGGGAGGTGTATTTAGACCACCTGCACACACTCAGACACACACTCATGTGTGGTTGTAATCTATGATCCCTACCTAGGTAGAGTGTGTGTTAAAGTGTTTCTCTATTCAACATATGACCCTATACTAACTGCAAGATGGGCCACCCTAGTTGTTCTGGAAAAGGCTTGGGGCAGCCTGAGGCAACATAGGTAGCCCCAAGACAGGTGGACCTGGGCTGCCTTAGCTAGGGCAGCCTAGGCAGTTCAGGAGAGGCATGTTGAGGGGATGTTTAGCATTGCCTAGGGCAGAACAGTTACTCTGTATCCAGAGCCTGTTTCCAGGGCAGAAATGTCCTCTTCCAGCTCCTCAGAGTTATATCATCTCAGGAGCAGATATAGTAATGAGTAGTCCCATAGGGGTCCTTGACAAGGCAGAGTAAGAATGGCAGTGTTGACCAAAAATCTGAGTTCTTGGCCAGCCTAGCTGCAACCCCTGCCTCTCAACCTAAGGATATGGAACAACTACGGCAGCCCACTAACCTGGGGATACAGCAGGCCACTCCAAGAAGCCCCTTGTATTCAATGTAGACTGTACTGGCATCTCATCAGGGACTCCTTATAAGGCAGGCACCACAGCTGTTCCTTGTTCAATGTTATCTGAGGAAGGGGGGGTCTCCTTGGGAGCAAGTCCTCCCCAGGTGTCACTGACTTGGTTCCTACTGAGCATGCTCTGGAGCAGCTAGGGCAGCCCAAGCTTCCTGACTCTCTGGATCCAGCATAACTTTCTGCTCTGAATTCAGAATAGTTGGGGCAGCTAGGGCTCTCCTTACTGCCATAATTCTGGATTGTGCCCTCAGAGAGATAGTATAGTTAGGGGAAGCAGGAGACCTTTGTAAAGCAGACATTGTTGAAGACAAGAAACTACATGAGCAGGAATGGACAGGGCTATGAGTGCAGAGAGATAAGAAGGGACAAAGACGTGAAGGGCTTTGAGAACTAAAAATATGTATATGCTGATGGGAGAGGGAAATCAATCCCTATAGGGCCTATGGGAATTCTCTTTGTGTGGGCACTGGGCCCAAGCTGGGGTTGGATTAAGTCCTTAGCGTGTAAAAAGAGTGAGTTGTCTGAAAAAAGGTTATTCGGAGAAATAGGGAGGTTGGCCAGAAAAAGCGTTATGTGTTGCCTCAGATAGGGAGAAAGATGATGCCTCTCTTCAACCTTATTAGTTTAAATATAGTCTGGCCTATAAAAAGAGGAGGTTTACAGAGCCACTGGAGCACCATGCATCACGGCAGGGTGTATTCACCTCAGTGAGCCACAACTTGTTTACACAAGGCAGAGCCTTGTGTGCAGTCTCCCTTTGGATTGCAACTGAATTCAGTAGGGCAATGTTTTGTAATGTGGCTACTAAGTGTTTTGGAAACATCTAGTAGAAGCACAGCGGGCTCATCGCAAAGCATTCCAATGTAATTGGGTGATGGATCAGATTGTGATTATTTCCAGGGGAGCAGAACAATGAGGACTGAATTTATGGAAGAAATGGGATGGGCACAAAGAAATGTTAGTCAGGAATTTGTTTGTATGAATTATAATTCTGGATTTGTTTTCCAGCCTTTGCGTTAATTAGCTACCATGTTGAATTTGAAATGTGATAATTAAACAAATTAAAGCTGCAGCAATGTTATTAATGAGGCAAAATATGCTAATATGTTTTTTGATAAAAAGCTTTTTCTTCTGTTCCACACGAAGCTGGCAAACATCTTTTATTTCAAGCCAGACAGCTTATCTCAAGTGATTAAGGGGAAAGGTTCAACACTATAGGCTGCTGAACAAATGCAATGAAGTAGGTTACTACCAACATTAACAATATGCGTAAAAACAGTGGACAGCATGCAGCCAGTAGTGCAGTACTAGTAGGACAAGAGTAGCTTAAGGAAGAACCTTTTCAGGCACTTATGAGTTCTTTACGTTAGGCCACTACTGCTCACGGTAATGCATAGGTGTGTGTGTGTATGAGAGGGGGGGGGGGGCTCTATCAGTATAAACACATACATTTTCTTTTTCTTGTGCTATAGACACAAGATATATAGATTATATATAAATTATATAGATATATATATATTATAGAATTGCACTTTAGGTTGCTAGGAACAATTTTGCATCAAGATGGTCTTCTGGCAGAGCTTGCACTGAATCTTCACAATAATGTAGCTTAGAAGGCATGGTAAAAGGGTCCCATTAAATTAATGGTACTTAAGCCCAATCCTATACTTATTCTGATATTATTTGGTGAATTCCACTTGTGCTGTCTGCCACAAAACTGATGTATGCAAAGTTGCTGGTGCAGGTATGAGTCTAAGACTTGAGTGCACTGAAGGAAGTGGTGCTCTGGCTGTGTGATGAAGGGAGAAGTTGCACGAGACCCTCCCTCCCAAGCCTTGTGCAGCCATAGCGCTGCCCCCTCCAACACGCCCAAGCCTCTCAGAGGCTTCAGTGCTTGGGCGCACTGAAGGAGGTGGCACTCTGGCCATGCGATGGAGGAAGATGTTGCACAAGAACCTCCCTCCCAAGCCTCGTGCAGCCACAGTTCAGCCGCTTCCAGCCTGCACAAGAGCTGGAGGCAGCGGCGCCATGGCTGCACAAGATCCGGGTGGGGGGGGGGGAAAGCTGAGAATTCAGCTTATAAGGTGCACATGGAATTTTACCCCCTCTTGGGAGTAAAAAAGTGCATCTTATAAGCTGAAAAATATGGTAATTCAAAATATAAATTTGTTGTAGTACTACAATCACAACTGCCATAAGACTGAGCCAAAAAAACTATGCATTTCTGACACAAAATTATCTATTTGGCATTACTTCTGGAATTTCATCGCTCAATGCATGTGCAAAGTAAACTTTTATACATTATTGGTGCTAATTACTAGGAAGTACTGCGAAGTAAGCACACTCATTTTTTTCGACATAGGTGGGCCCAAGTTTGAGGGACCTGAGAAGCAGATTGAGGCCAGGAAAGAGATATTTGGCACTGTTCCTTTGAATCCACTCAAGACAGTGGTGGCTAATCCACAGATTACCACTTGATCAAGAAATCATGGGATGTTTGATAAAATACTTTGTTGAAAGCTACGTCCATGGCATCCCCATGACTAACTTGACCAGGCATGTTAAACTGGTGGCCTGAGGGCAACTTGTGGTCCTTTGCAGGCACACCTGTGGCCTGCGAGTGATCTCCCCATCTCCAGAAGCAGTTCAGTAGTGGTGGCAGCACACTTGATTTTGAGCCAGAGAAAGCCCAGGAGGAAGGAGGGCTCATGCTCAGCAGCAGCAGCTTCCCAGGGCGGGAGAAAGAGCCAGGAGAAAGCAGGGCACTTTTGAGTAGACATGCAAAAAACAAGATTGCTGCCCTCAGGAGATAACATTATTGCTATTGTGGCCCTCAGAAGACACCATTAATACTAGTGAGGCCCTCTGTATGAAATGAGTTTGACACCCCTGAACTAGACAGTTCAACTAGATCAAGAAAGTGGTACTTCGAGCCCAGGAGTTCCTTCTGAGAATGATTGTCTGGGACCCCCGCAAGTGATGCCATGGCTGTAAGTGACATCAGGCTGGAAGTGGCACTGTGGTGCCAGTGCTCCTCCATGTCTACTCAGATGTAAATCTCATTGTGTTCAATGAGATTTACTCCCAAGAAAGCTGCCTGAGCACCTCATTTCAAGATGGTAATGCCCAGTGCCAGAATCCAAGATGGTGGCACCCAGCTTTTCACCCCCCAGTGATCACAACTCCTCAAGAGGTCCTGACCCCCACTTTGAGAACCACTGTGTCAGGGACTGTCCTTCCAAATGAATATACCTGGATGACTTAGAAAATGACTGCCCCTGTGGCTCAAATTTGTCACTCACCCTTCTTTTTTTCTTTTCATCAGGACTGGGTCAACAGCACATATTTCTGCCAGCAAACCTTTAAAAGATTATTACATAGGGGTATGGCTGCAAGGGAAGGAATTTAAATAGAAACTGCACCTCCAACCAGAATCTTGTAGTAGCTTGACTTCATAGGAACAATGCCGCAGGCAATGAGTGTGTGGCCTGAAAACTAAGAGGTTTAATAATTTATGAAATCGCCTAATGCTGCTTCACAGAGAGATACAAAACACCACATGTGCCGACATTATAATGATAAGATCTATTATGTCCACCCAATTACCAAAAATGTGTATAACTTATGAAGTCATTGCAGCTCAATCAAGCTCCCTCAATATCCCAGTTTTTGAAACAAATACTTTGTTCTCAAAATAATGAAGAATGTCAAGAGAAATCCTTATCTTAGATACCTTTATTATTTCAAATTGTTATCTATTTCTGGGGGCTATGGGTGGCGCAAGTGGCTAAGACACTGTGCCTGTTAATCAGAGGCCAGAGTTCGAGACCCAGGTTGGCCCCACAAGACAGGGTGAGCTCTTGTCCTTAGCCCAGCTCTGCGACGCCAGCTGGATCCAATCGTATTGGCTCTGCCTTTCCACTGGAGTAATTCAGTGGTGTGGAGAGGGGGGATTTGCTGCTTGGGTAACAGCCTATCCTCCATAACAATCTATCCCAGGCTTTCGTGCTTCGCATGCAGCATATGCAGCGCCGAGCACGATACCATAGTCTTTCAAGACTGACGGAGGCTTGCTTTTGTTATCTATTTCTAATGGATGTACCCTACCTGTTTTAGCATAGATCTGCTATTTCTAAAACAGTCATCCACTTGCTTCTACAGAAGATCATAAAAAGGCAATATTACTTTTATCTTAGCCTCGTTTTAAAAAAAGCGTTCTTTGTGCCTTTCGTGCTTCCACTTTTATTTCTATACCATCAATACTCTTTTAATCTTTATTTGCTTACAGCCCACAACAGACTGGTTGTGTTTTTCGGAACCACAGTTTCACTGTTGCTGATGGGAAACCCATGTGAATTAGGGTCCTCTTGTCTTCTAAAGTAGCATCCCTGTTATATTTTTGAGTTCTCAGGCTGACCCTTAATGCTACAGTTTATGTGTCACCTCCTCTAGGTTTTTAATCTTCCTGGGATTGTGAGTTGCTTGTTTGCTCAGTGTATTTTACTGCTGTATGTGAACACAGAACTCCTGGATCTTTGCTGGCTAGCTGCAACTGAAGATTTGTTCCACCATCTGGGAGCCACACAAATACTGGCAACCTCTGTTTTTTTATGCCTAATACAAATTCAGCAGATGCTGCAAAACAGCGTCATAAATAAATATATCTTGATACAAACAGAAGAATAGCCAAACTGAAAGTGCCCTGATATTATGTGGATGTGATCTCAAGTCTTGGTGTATTTGCGAAGTAGAAGCAAATAGAAAATGGCCAAGATTTTTTTCTTGTAGCTTTTAAAAAACATGTATTAACCCTGAGAGATGACAGTGGCTTTCTGTCTCAGAGAGAAAAACACGAGTTTGAGATTTCCTTTAGAGCTAACGATCGGAGGAGATGAGATATGAGATGCCGAGGTGTTGGTGCAAATTTTGGTTGACACCTCCGGCAAGCTGACAAACCTATATATGGCTTGCCAGGCAGGTCTGCTGCCTTGTAGCAATAGAGCAAAACGGAATAGAACAGAATGAGCACAATGAGTGTATTTTACGGTGGATAGCACGAAGTCTTCGTCACAATACAGCTTCATTCCTCTCCTAAAACTGCATTGCAATTGTAGCCTCAGATCTGGCAAGATGAATCAAACTATGTGCAGGTTTGGATTATATTTATCCACCTGACTGGCTGCACACGGTAAAAAAAAGTGAGTGCTTATGGAGCATACAAATCTTGGCATTTTTAAAAACTGTGTGGGGAAGTTCAGTGGTTCATCTGGACCAGAGGTTCTCAAACTCTCTTGAGTCTAAAAGCTGGGGGTGTTTGTGGGGACAGGGACTGGAATGAGGTGGATGACTTGATGGTACCAAAGCGATCATGGCACCACGGGCACACAGCAGCATTTAAAGATAGTTAAGGCAGTGATATAGCTAGAGGAGGGTGGAGGGGGTGACACTCTGGGGGGTGACTAACATAACGACATGGAAGAATGGAGGAACCCCATAATGCCATATACCCTTGGATTTGTATTCAAGAGCAGAATCCAATGCAAAAATCTGTTTTTGAATATCTCCTTCCTATCAAACGTTATTGCCGAAAAACTTAAAATAAAAATATGCATTGAGCTCCATGGAAATTGAAGTATCCCTCATCACGGCTTTACCCACAACTTAGTGAATGTGCCATAGTCCATTGGAAAGAGCAAGCTGAAAGGAATCCAAGGACACCAGAGTGGTCCCATTTCTATGAACGCAGCCCCCAAAATCACCCCAGAAAATATTCCTTTGAATTGCATTGACCCTATATAAATTGAACTGGAGCAATATTGTGCCTTTAGTTGTGAGAAGGCCTTAGATCAGGCTAAGAGGAAGCAGGTCCTGATTCAAGGAATGCAGCCCCACCATTCACACCAGAGGGAAGTTGTTGCTCCATTGTATTGCGCTCCATGGAAAGTGGAAGTAAACTACATGGCTGTGTTTACATGCAAGTAAGTAACCGTGCCTGGTCTCCAGGTCAGGTGAAGCTCAGAAGAATGCAAGTCCCCCAGAATGGTCCTGAGTCAGCAAAAGTGGAGCTCAATCAGTACTCCAGAAGATAGCCTCACCCATGCCCCCCCCCCAAGACTTGAGTGGTGATGGGAGGGCTGAAAAGCTTATTTATTTTTTTGTATTTGTAGGAAGTGTTGTTGCAGGCAGGCTATAAGACATACACCATCCTGAGTGGTGATATAAAAGAGTGGTATCAAAATATGAAAATATTAATATTTTATTAAGTAATTGATACTGATAATAATTAATTAAATAATTTTGTCATATTGCAGTGTAAAAAAATGTATGAGCCCAGGTGCAAGATGACCTAGCTATGCCACTGGTTGGTGGGACTGTGTGGATGCTGGAGGCTTAATGCCCCTTCCACAAGGGCTGAATGGGCTCCTCTCCCACTGAATGGGCTCAAAGCTGCAAGTGGAGTCTCAGAGTGTGGAGTTTCCAAAACTGGAAGCTGGTTCTAACTGCAGATTGGAGCCCACTGCAGCAAAGGGCAGGCTCATGGAGGGGGCTGTGAGTGTTCAGGACCCTCTCTGGGAGGCTGTACAGTCTCCCCAGGTATGTTTCAATGCTGCTGGGTGCCCATAGCACTACATTTGCTACAACACTGTTGGGACACCCATTTCTGGGTCTGCTTAAGGGGAAAGTTTTTTTTAAATTTTCAATTGCAGGTTGTGACCCACCAGTTTGAGAACACTGATCTGGACTATCCCTCTATGTGCAATGATCAACCAATGTTTAAAGCAGGATGAAGCACACCTTCCCCCCAACTGATTAAAGAGACTTGCCCTAACTGAAAAATGCAAGGGAAAGGGGTCAGGACATGTGTGCCTCATGAATATGCATATCCGTTATTGTATGATAAGTAAATATCAGATAAGTAAATATCTGAACTGCCCATTTTCTTTAGCAGACTTGTCCTTATAAGAAGTATTCTCATCACAGTGTTACTTGGCTTTTAAAAACTATAAGGCACAAATACCATGTTCTACAACTGGAAAAGTGTTTCCTGACTTGGTCATGATTCTCCAGTAAGCCAATGCCAAGGACCTTCTGATGCATATATTCACATATTTCCTGTGGGTAAAGGTAATTAAAGACAGAAAAAGACATAACTGCCTGCTTGTTTGAGTATTATGTATTTTTTTAATTTCAAATAGTTACACACTACCTTTCCTATCTATTAGCATTCAAGGCAGCTTGCAAAATTTAGGGCAGCATAAAAACAACATTTTAAAATAACAGCAAAAAAGAAAATCACTTGTTAAACAACAGAAAAAGAACAGAATAAAACAAAACACAGCAAAATATTTTGTGACAACAAAACAATGCAGCAAAATTAAAGAATGTCCCCAAAATGCTAATACATACATATTTTTGTCTTCGGCTGACAGGAAGCCAAAATAATCTACAGTGATAGATTCTACATGTTGGGTGCTACCATTGAAAAGGCCCACTCCCATATGACCACCCTGGCTGCTACTGGAAACAGAAAGAAAGAGTGTCTGCACAACAGTGGCAATACTTAATAGTCCCAGTACTGGTAAGTTGGTGTGGAACAGGTTGCAGTGGAACAGGGTGGGGACCAGAGCAGAGAAGGGGTATGCTGATATTGTAAGGTGGGAAGATTATTGGTAATAGTAGGTCTATTGTTATCCTTTTTGTCCTTGATCCACACCCCTGAGACTACTTGGAGTTGCACCGGCTTAAGGGTAAATCTGGAACCCCCAAATCTTCAGATGATTTTTAAGTGGTATGTAAACCAATTCAATAATGCTTGTTAATCCATCCCCTGGGTTCTAGGTCTCCTGATTAAAAGCACCTGTCTTGACCAGACCATTTCAACTTGTTCGCTTGCAGTCTTCCATTGATTCCAGACAGCAATTTAGGACATTCCTAGTCTTTCCGTTTCTTGATGGGATAGAAATATAACATTGGGTATCATCCAGTTCTACCCAACATCTCTGATGTTTCACTGGGCATTGAACAACATGGAGAAGAAAATATGTGGAATAGTCAAAGCTATAGCATGAAGCCAGAGTTCCCCACCTTCTGAAATCTGCCCACTAGTCAGGATTGGAGCCATTGTAAAAAACCTTCTCCATCCCATTCCAGCCTGGCACCGTAGAAAAATACTATGGTCAATGAAATACTATGGTCAATGCTGAGAATCTAGAAATATCCAGTAGAATATGCACATTCTTTGTCTCATTGCTAGCATAGGTTAGCCATTAGCAACTAAGGTTTTTTCTATCTCAAACACTGGTTGTCACTCAGATGAGTCTGGAGTGAGGCTAGGACTTTTCAGCCCTGTAAAATTGCTGGCATATGTTTGCATGGATGTGCATCAGGGGATCAAGGTTGGAAATGGTATTTGGACACCTGTCCGTTTCCCAATTCAAACTCCTCCCCAAACCATTCTGCCTTCCCCTACTACTCTCTGTTCCACCTCCCCTGCTCTACTCCACTTCCCTCACTAGATTTCTTGGGTTTGCTATCCTTCTCTGAGTTGTCACTATGCAACTGGAGAATGTTTTCACTGCAGCATGGCAGTGGTTCCCAGAGTGGGGGTCAATATTCCCTTGGGGGTCACAACTTCATTTCGGGGGGAGGGGAGTGAAAAGATGGGTGCCATCATCTCAGAATCCATCACTGGGCACTGCCATCTTGGAAAGGGGCATTCAGGCTGCAATCCATACTTTCCTTAGAGTAAGCCTCATTGAATAGAAAAAGACATACTTCCATGTAAACATGGAGGAGCTCTGACACGAGTGATGTCACTTTCTGTTTGAAGTCATTTGAGGCCATGACATCACTTTCAGGGGGTCCCAGACAGATTGTCATTCTCAAAAGGAGGTCCTGGGCTGAAATGCTTAAGAACTACTGCTGTAAAGCATTCTCAGCTGATGGAACATTTTTTCTGCCAGCAGATATGTCCAATATGTAGCGGTATAAAACAATGCTATTGTTTTGGAAATTAGTTAAATTAAATGTATAATCTGATGTTCACAGGGGTAAGTTATAAAGCATCAATATCTGGTATAATATTATGGCATTGAACTCTTCAGTGCCAAATAATTTACAAAATGCAAGAATACCCAAATTATTCACTTACAAATACAACAAGTATATACACCTCTGCCATTGGATTGGGCCATAACCTAAACAGGTGAGAGCAACCCACAATGCTTTAAACTCAGAACTGGATGGGTGACTGCTCCCCTACTGGTGGGCAGGAACACACTCATACATATGTGTCATTACAGAGGTCTAGCTTACATGCCATTGCTTTTCCAGCAAGAAGCAGGTTTCGCTTCCATCTTAAAAGTGTTCCTAAATGCACATACTGCTTTCTAAATAGCTTCTGTGTACTTTATGGGAAAGAGCAAAGTGCTGCCGTTTCAGGCACTGACAAGAATCCTATAGGGGCAGGCAATGTATTATATATTTTGCCACAAGTTTAATATGATTTATTTATTTTGTTTTGTTTTAGTTCATTCAATTTGTACCCTGCTTTCCGTTTCCAAGCTCAAGGTGGTTAACAAAATCAATGTTGCATACAAGAATGACTAAAAATCAATAACCTATCAGGGGTGAAATTCTAACTCAAAAGAAAAGCAAAAACCCTGCAAGCCCTTTGAAGCTAGCAGGTCTGAAGAAAATGTCTGCTTTTCATCACCTGTTGGGTAATGTAGAAAACCAGTTTAGCAAGAAGCTACATACGTAGTGGTTAAGTACATTTTAGGAAATGGTTGCTCACACATGCATAGTGTTCCCATCTATCGGTAGTTAAAGACATTCATTTACCAAATGATAAGATACCATGGACAATTTTTTATCCCACATGCGTATTACTAAGAAAATATATAAGAATTTAATAGGTAGCCCAATCCTACATGACTCCTCATGCACCAATACAGCTGCACTAACAGCTGGATCCAGGGTTTATGTTTGCGAGGTGGCTGCACTCAGCCACTTGAGCACTACTTTAAATGAAATGTCATGGAATTGCATTGGTTCCTCAGCCAGTCAGACAGGCTGAGGAAGGGCAGCAGGCAGGCCATCCTAGTTTACTCCTTGGAGATCCCAAAGAAGCAGTCTCTTTCCTTGGTAGCCCAGTTCCTTATGAGCCTGGCCATCAGATCAGGGAGCCCTGTCTCTTGCATCACATGGCACCACATGCCACATGGTCTGCCCAAGTTCTTGCAAGAGTGTCAAGTTAGGTGGAATCTAACACTGAAACTGTGCCCAGCAGCTGCTGGGCCTCTTGCACCCAACTCTTGCACTCTCTACCCAGGCAGATCACTTGTTCCCTTAGGCAGGGAAGCCCGAGTTGATCTGGACAGGTGGATTGAGACTGGGAATAGGAATAGAAATTTGGGGGGCACTTCTGATACCGATATGACCTGATCCCCCGTCCCGACCCACCCTCTCCTCTCCAACAACAGGAACATTGTTTTTTGAGTGTATTAAAACTGTATGTATCATTCTGCAAATTGATGAGAAGGTTGTTCACCCATATCATTACTTTGATGTACAGCCATGATGTCCCAATTCAGCTATAGATGTTGTAGGGTGCATGTTATATAAGGGCGCAATCCAGAGTAACTATGGGGAGTCCTTGCTCCAATGTAAGAATAATTTACTCTGGATTGCAATATGAATTGCCCATAGGTTTTCACTAGGTGGTGCCATAACTACGTCATCTTAAATGTCTCTTACATTCTCCTGTAGTTACTCTGGATTGTAGCGTAAGAGCACAATCCTAACCATATCTACTCAAAAGTAAGCCCCATTGTGTTCAATGGGTCTTACTCCCAGGAAAGTGTCTTTAGGATTGGAGCCTAAGTAACATTTTAATTCCCTGTTTAGCAGTGGGATCTTGTATTCAGCCCCGGCTGATTTTAAGTTAGTACCAATAATTTGTTTGAGATGCCTCAGGGGAGCTATCTGGGAGTGAATAAATCCAGCTCTCTGCCCTGCTGCCCATCCTCAAACAACTGATTGGTCCTTTTGCCAGATGTGGCTTTTCAATTTCATGATCCACATGTTTGCATGTTTGCGCATGCAGCACGTTTGCACATGCGGGTCTGTTTGCAACCCTGGTATGTGTGCAGAAGCCTCCTGTGTACACATGACTGTAGCTGGATCAAGCACGTGCTGGTTTTACAAATGAAAGTTAAGATTCTCCAGGGGCCAAATTCTTTCCTATATAAGCCAGTTTTTGCACATTGGTTGTGAAAGTGCCTGGAATGACTATCTACTTGCAGAACAATGTATTTCCTTTTCAGTTTCTACAAACCTAAGTTCATCAATATAGGAATGTTTTAAAACCAGAAAATAGAAGAAACCAACAGTAGGCACTTCTGTTTTAGTCAGTAAACTGTTTTGCTTTTAAAAGTCTCTCTCCCCTCCCCACTCCTGTTGTTTACAGATTGGTAATAATTTCCAAAGCCTAAATCAAATCAAAAAGGCATGCAAATAAAAATAGTCCGGTATGTTGTTTAGCTGGTAATAATATGAATATTTTAACATGAGGGTTGTAGTGAATGCAGAATAAGCACTATAAGCAAATCTCATGTACCTCTGCTGGTATTTTCGGCAATAACTAAGCAAACAACAGTAGGCACAAGAATAAAAATCTATTTTAATATTGCTGTCAAAAGATCATTTGCTCTAAAACACCTGTCCTAAGTACGTATTTATGTGCACACTCTACCCATTTAAACGGAAATATTATTTTCAGGGTTTTGTTGGGGTCTGCCTAAGACTCAGACCTTTTCCAATGAAGCAGATGGTGTTGAGCATTGCTATTGGCTGGCCAGGGTCTTGGAAGTTAGAGAACCTTTCTCTTCTCGTGCTCTAGTCTTATTTGTGAGTTTTTCCTCATCTGTTTGCAAGACAACGAGGCTGTTTATTACGATGCTTGATTTTTCCCTGTCTAGGGTCTTGTTTTTGTTATCATACACATGTGTCACTTGCAACTGTTTTGTGACTCTAATATGGCTATCTTGTGGGTATAAGGATTCCTGACGACAATACTGTCAGACAAAACCACCCTTCTGTAAACAGCAGTGCTTGTTTTCAAACAGCTTGATCAAAAGAGGCCTAAGTCTTGGAAAGAAAAGCAAAATCCCACGTCTGGAGTTTTTCTTTCCCCTTCTTTCTTAACTATTTTTTTCCCGTTTCTAAGCTGTGATTGGCATGTTGATGCTCGCCCACAGAGACTGAGCAAACACCCTGTCCAGAGGGGGGCTGTATTCCAGGGGTATGTGTTCTTTAGTGCCATCTGCCATCTTGGAAATTAAAGCAAAGGAAAGGTCATTGGGATAAACCGATTTGCTAAACAAAATGGTTAACAACTCATGAATAAAACTTGGTTAAAAAAAAATCTTAGAAGAAGCGGTAAACTTTTTTTAAAGGCTTCTGCAGACTGACCGCCTTGTGCTCCACCCATCTCCTTTCCAGTCCATTTCCAGCATTATGAAGGAGAAAAAGCCCTCACATGAAGTTGTTTGTGTGTGTTGGAAGAGAGGAGTTTGCAATCTGTGCTGGAGGAGGTGCCCACCAGATTTCTAATGGCTTTTCAATGATAATGCTGAAAGGCCTTTGTCCTTCTTGATCTTCGTGGTTTCCACAGCAGCAGCATTAGTGCTGCACTCCGTCCTTGGACATACTTTTGTCTCGGACTCGCTTCAGTGGTGCTTCCCTCTTCTTCCCCCTCCCCATTTTTCTCTTTCTCTCTCAGTGACAGAGGGTTAAACACAGGAGCAGGGAACTTGCTCCTCAGGGGGAAAAAAGGAAAAAAAAAGAAAAAGAAACCAATGGCAACTTTAGTGTGGGAGAAATGATATGGCGGATTAGGGGAGCCACCAAAAACCGAAAAATAGAAGAGGAACAGCTGGTCCCACACAATTTCCATTCATTTCAATGGGACATAGGCAGGAAGACTGTTGTTCTTCATATTAGGCCCAACTAAATTTCACATGGTGGCCACCGTGGCACCCCTTGTTTATGGCATTGTAAGTCAGTCTTGTTCACCAAGAAGGTAGGGAGGGTTAAGGTAGCTATAATCTGAACATCAAAAAGGGTGCACATTGAGAGGAACTGAATGGAACTGAACCCATTAGGGCTGTGGCGGTTCTCTCCAGGTAAAGGGAAATGATTCCCCTTCACTCAGGATATGCCTCAACCTGCTCCAAACTGGTACCCAAAACACAACTTTCCAAAATTTCTTACTCTTTTGCTGCCTGAGAAGTTGGTGGAGAGTATAAGGTAGGCTTTGTGAATGTGAATACCAAGGGATATTCAGGGAAAAATGCTAGCCAGCATCCTGGAAAAAACACTATCATACTGGTGTTAGGTTCATATAGAACCCTTCTAAAATAATCAAAATGTCCCTCTTGCATTCCATGGCCCAAAAATGGATTCAGCCCCACTTGGTGTTTAGTATTATATCAGTGCAGCCATTAAGGAAGCTTGACAAACTATGATTGTTGACTGACAGGGAAATTAAAATTAGAAGATATCATTTCAAATAATTTGTGTTGGATGTGGTTTGGTATGACGCCTGAATTGATGAACCCTAGTTTCAGCCATTGCCTTGCGTTCTGGGTTCCATCAGGAAGAAGGACTGAGGCTGCAGTGTGATCCACACTTATATGAAGTAACTTCTATTGATTATAATAGGACACTTCTGAATAGACATGCACAGGATTGGGCACTGAGTTTACAAAACGGTGTCCTGAAAAGACAGAAATCAAAGCAAAAAGGCAGCTGGAAACCATATAGGGCTAGATGTTGGGCTCAAACCATGGCTCCTGTTTTACACTATGGCATATTATTATTACACTATGGCAGGGTGACCCATATAGATTGGAGGATAGAGTGCCTCCACCTTTATCCATGACATAGAAGAGGGAATGGAGGCAGGTTTAGCTCATCATAGAAGGGTTTAAAAAGCAGCACCTTCCTCCATTCCTTCTTCTATACAATGGTTAAAAGTACAGGCACTCTGTCCTCCATTCTGGATGGTCACCCTGCACTATGGTTGGTGCAAACTGTGGCTTGGGTTGTCGTATGTCCCAAAAACTCTGGGACAATTCTGATTTTGGAGGATTGTGTGGGTCCTGTCCCAATTTTGTGGAAGAGAATTATGGCAACCTTCGATTGCTGTGATGTATGAATTGTGCCAAAGTTTTCCATTCTTTGAATATATGTGGTACAAGAAACAACATTTAATTTTCAAAAGCCTGAATAGACCCTGCAATAAAATTTTTATTAAACTTCAGCCTTCATCAACTCCTTGCTCAACAGCAGTTGCAGGTAAACATTCACCCCACGTATCCTTAGTGCATTGCTTTTTCTTAAGGTGCTTTGAAGGACTTGCATTGTTTATGTTGGGATGTGAATGCCCTGCTTCACTAATATTGTTATAATCAATTAAACATCAGACCTTACCACCTATCCATGAAAATGCAAACTCAAGTCCAGTCACATTCTTTCTGCAGCTATTTTATGCAAAATTCATAGCACAGATTCTATAAACAATTCATAAAGCCAAATATAGGTTCGAAGAGGGGTGCACACCGGCAATGCAGAATGCAGACACCAGCTTAGTATACACAAGGAAATTAAATGTAAACATGGAAAATTCCATTTTTGTCCACATGAGTTTGATAATAAACCAGAATAACTTGATCTGGCTGGGAGTTTCTTTTTTCAATTCTTTAATAACACTAAGAACAGGGTGAGCAAACACCATGCTGAGGATCATTTGTGGCCCCGAGAGACCCCAAATTCAGCTTGCAAGTCCCAGTTTCCAATGAGACTGGCACCTCAAAGTCACTTTTGGCCCAAAGGCATTATTTTAACCTAACTCCCACATTGCTTCTGAACAACTTATATGTTTCAGAAACAACAGTATGTTTCTGGCTTGTTCGATATGTTTTCACTATGCAAGAGTTGTGTGGTAAATTCTTCATAGTTCTCATGTGGGTCTACATGCATGTATAATTCTCATGTGTATTATAAGCTTATTATGTGTATTTAATAAGCTCACTAAAATTCATTCACGTAAGTTCTGTCTCGAATGTGTTCATTTATGGGCAAAATCCAGAGTAACTACAGGGAGTCCTTGCTCCGGTGTAAGAACAACTTACTCTGGATTCCAATATGAATTTCCCATAGGATTTCACTAGGTGGTGCAGTAACTACAGGTGCACGTAAAGTCTCTTACGTGCTCCTGTAGTTACTCTGGTTTTAGGGTTATATCAATTTTTCAAATTCAAGATGTAAATTAGTTCAGTTTTTTCACAGCCCCTGACACATTGTTAGGGAGACGCACCCCTCACCTCAATATTGGAAGGAAAGCATTACCCATGCTTTAGACATCATGGCAATATATGTGTAGCATTGAAAAGAAACCATGAACCAGTTTCCCTTTTTGCATACACCTTACTGTGATATTTGAATTATGGTTTGTGCTTGCCTTCCAAACCAGGGATTGGAGAATCATCTGAACAGAACCATATTATTATACCAATATGGGGCTGTGGTGGCACAAGTAGTTAAGACACTGTGCCTGTTAACCAGCAGGCCAGGCTTTGAGAACCGGGTCCCCATAAGATGGGGTGAGCTCCTGTCCTTAGCCCAGCTCCTGCCAACCTAGCAGTTCAAAAGCATATAAATGCAAGCATGTAAATGCAAGTAGATAAATAGGTACCACCTTGGTGGGAAAGGTAACAGTGTTAACAGTGTGCGCCTTGGAGTATAGTCATGCTGGCCCCATGACCACAGTAGTGTCTTTGGACAACGCTGGCTCTAAAGGCTTGTAAACTGGGATGAGCACCTCACCCTATAGTCAGAAACGACTGGCAATTAACCTGTGGGGGGACCTTTACTTATTATACCAATATTCCTATGAAGTAGGTCAGCACTAATATTCTTCATACTGCAGTGAGAGTAGAAACTGAGAAAGCTTGCCTAAGGCAGCCAAGTTAATTTGTGACAGAGGTGAGATTTTACTGGGGATATTATGGCTAATAAGCCAGACATTTAGCCACTAGGCTACACTCTCCTTTTTCTTTACTGCCTTCTTTGTGATGGCAGAATTTCTCTTATCTTCTAGAGTTTGCAAATTGGACTTAATTCTATGTACCTAGCACAGGACCAAAATTCTGTAGAAATGGAGAAAATGTTGCCATTCAAAACAAAGTTTTTTTTTAGCATAGCATAGTGTCTTATATTCACAGAGTGTCTTATATTTATCCACACATAGCCTAGTCTGGCATTTACTGAGCTCATGCAAATAGGTAGTTAGGGTCATAGTTGCTCTACTCCTGGAATTAAAGAATCCTGGGTGAATTGACTAAACATACTGTCTGCTAATTAGGAAAATGGAGGGTCCTAAAGTGAGCGCATGTTAGAAAGTGTGTGCAAAGCTCTCAAACACAGGGAGCACCTCCTCGCATACAAATCCTACCTCACATGTTTGTTCAGGAGGGAGGTAGTGAGAATTTGAGATTGATATTCTAACCCGTTGATCACTAGGATCTATAATACTTCAATAATATAAGGAAATAAAAATATGGTGTTGGCTGTTAGTGATAGATATAGATACCCAGTGTACTTCCAATATTCCTTCCAATAATGTAAATAGTTTACATGTGTGGCTTTCTGTGCAGCTGGGATGTATTTTGATCATTCAGTGTAAACCCGGGAGCTGCTCACACAGATAGGTTGCTGTCGTGGTTGCAAATGGCTACCTACATGAGTGGTGGGCTGCTTGTATAAAGTAGGTATGGTAGCCAACTTGTAAACTTCCTACACTGGTGAAGCCACCGACACAACACATCCAGCATTCTCCAACAGTGGTTGTCAAAGCGGGGGGTCGCAACCTCATTTCAGAGGGCTGCAAATGGCTGAGTGCCACCATTTTGGAATCTGGCACTGAGTACCACCATCTTGGAATGGGGCTCTCAGGCTGCTTTCCTGGGAATAAATCTCATTGAACACAAAGGGGCTTACGTCCAAGTAGACATGGAGCAGCTTTGGCACCACAGTGGTGTCACTTCCAGCCATGACATAACTTCTGGGGGGTACCAGAATTTGTCATTCTTACAAGGGGGTCCCAGGCTAAAATGCTCAAGAACCACTGCTCTCTGAGGTGTATAGAACGAAGCACAGGATGGAAGAAACCAGTGGGAATCTGAAACAATTTTGCATGTGGAGAAAATGAGTTACTGCTGAAATTGCCTCAAGGAAAAGGTAAGCTTGACTACTAATTAATCTGGAATATAATGTTCGTAATCCTAATAAAGTCCTCTATAATTACACTGCTTTGAGCACTTTATTAGTGCCTTAAAAAGTGTGTAGTGTCAGAGTGTGAGAGAATTATTGGTTCAAATCTCACCTCAGTCTTGAATTTGACTGGTGGCCTTAGAGAAGTCTCTATTGTCTCAATCTTTCCCCTCCATAACTCCATATTGAAGTTAATATTAAATCCCATTTCAGGGGAGCCCAATCCTATCCTCCTTCTGATGGTGTAGCCTCAATGAAAAGGGGGCAGCTTGGGAAGCTTTGGAGGAAAAAAGAGATGTAATTTCCCTTTTCCTCCCTTAAAGGCTGCTGTCCTGCCATGGGTCTCCTTGGAACTGTGCCAGATGTGTATCTGTCCCAAGTCTGAGAAGAGAAAGGGCTTGTTTGTTATGACAAATAAGTGAGTAATTTTGTGAGTGAGTAATTTTGCCACCATCACCGCCACATCCACCCTTCCACAGTGTCCTACTACAGTGGTACCTTGAGTAAAGAGTGACTTGAATAAAGAGCATTATGGGTAAAGAGCAAAATTTTCTTAGAAATTTTGACTTGCGTAAAGAGCACTGTCTTGAGTAAAGAGCACTTCTGAGGAAGTTTGGAACAGGCTTCCGTGGCAGGGGAACCCACAAGGTGGACAAGGAGACTAGCTTGAGCTACAGTGGGGCCCTGGACAAAGTTTGGAATAGGCTTCCATGGCCAGGGAACTCATGGAGGGTCGGGGGGGGGGGGGGGGGGCAGCCTGAGCCAGGTTTGTATGTGAGATTTGTGTGTGGCAGCGTGGAAGGTGTGCCTTATCAATGTTCTGGTGCTGCTCCCCATCAGCAGCCTTGGAATGTTAAAGTTGCACAAAAAGACAATAGATTCCATTGAGCCAATGGATAGCAGTGACTCCATTAGTGATTGTGAAAGATCACTATCCTAACCGTGCCTACTCAGACTTAAGCCCCATTTTATGCAATGGGTCTTAATCCCAGGAAAGTGTCTTTATGATTGTAGCCAAAGTCATCCCCCTCTCTGTAACCCTCATACCAGCAACGAAGGTTTTCAAAGGTACAGTACAGTTCAGTACTGTACAGTATTTTCTTTATTGCAGTGTTGTGTGTTACTGTATATTACAATATTTTGTACTGTGTTATATTACAGTGTTTTGTAATCATTTTTATAAACTGTTAATATTTTTATATGAATATTTTTGGGGTTGTGGAACCAATCGTCTGAGTTTCAGTTATTTCCTATGGGGAAATCCGCTTCATGTAAAGGGCGTTTCACATAACAGGCATGCCTCCGGAATGAATTAAACTTGTTACATGAGGCACCACTGTATTGCATAATGGCATGAGATGGCACATGCTGTGGACTGCCACCGGACAAATCGGAGCCATTGCAGCAAAAAGGCAGCAACCTCAAAACCTCACTGTTGTGGACCCCAAGCAACACCACCTCCATATACTGTTCATGGTGACATGTTGTGGATGGGAAGTGGGAGGGCTGGGTGCAATTTTGTGGAGTTGGATCCTGGTGGCAGATAAGATCCTCATTCTTGAAACTCCACCTCAGAGCATCCCTAGCTTTTCTCAGACTTACACCAGCAAAATGGCTGGTGCAGGTCTGATGAGACCCATAGGTGGCCTATGCAGAGGAAAGTAAAAAGATATTTCTGCTCTGCTTTCTGGCCCCAATAGCATGCAATGCATGGGTTTTTACAGTGATGTGATTCTATGCCATCTGGCAGCCACTTTTAAATGGCTTTTAAAAAATTTTATATGTCCTATCTCTCATTAACAACTGGTTCTGTAGAGTAGGTGTGAACCTGTTGGAGCACACCACTGGGTTTTTGGCGCAGCTTCATGCTATAGTATGGTGAGGGTTAGGATTGGACTGTTTGAGAGGGTGGTATGGCAGGAAGAATGAGACTGCTGCAGTTTTTCCTGTGCACTGTGCTGAAAGCCAGATATAAGAAAGTATGTACTGTAATTCAACCTCAGAAAACTGTTAGTGGAGGGAATGGGAGACAAATTGATATTGGAAACAGTTACTGGAAGAGATTTTTTGCATGAGCGCTTCTGAGCAGTCTGAGTAGTAAGACCTTTGAATTGTTGCAGGAATCTTCAAAGTTTGCAACTATTCCAAGCTTTCCCTGGTGCTATTTCGTGTGTGCTGAGACTGGGAACTCTCTGGATCAGCCAGTTATAGCCAGTGACAGTGGCAAGCTGTGGAGGCCTCTGGGTTAAAACTGTAATTGTCCCCATACCACCCCATTGGCTCCCTGATGATCAAAGCATGAGCCCAGGCATGAGGCTAATGATGCAGAGCTGCTTCAAGACCGTGTATTTCCCTTTGGCGATGCACTTCTGCCATTCAAAGGTGAGCATGGTCTGCTGCTTTGACCAGATATGCTCTACTCTGAGAAGTTCCACTGGCCCAATAATGAGGAGCTGGAGACGAGGGGAGAGGCAAGGCTGGTGGTGGGGCATTCTGTGGCTGGGAAGTAGACTGGTTTGGGGGCCAGAGACAAGAGAAAATAAGAAAGGGAGTGAGCTAGGTGAAGCTTTTGGACTGCTGGGGGTAGAGCCAAGGAGAGCTTTCCTGGACTGTCACAGGATGCCCAAGAATGCGACTTGGATCTAACACAAGTGTGTGGTCCCAGTTCCACCTCCTACTCCCTGTTCTCCTGCCCACATTCCCCTGCTTTGAAATGCCTCCTCCCTACCCTCCTCATGGCCCCAATCCCTGTGCTTGATCCATGCAACATCTTGTGTCTCAGGACCCATGGCAGTCCAGAGAGTCTGGCACAAGTTCCTTATCCTCCTATAGCGCAGGAGTGCCTTATGGCACTTTTGTGATACTCCAGGGCTGATACAAAGTACAACGTTGATGCTGGCCCAACGTTGACTCTAGATTGTACTCACATTATAATAAACACAATCAAATGCACAGAAATGCAGTAAAGAACCAGAGGTACAAAAGCATAAAAATACATTGCAGATAAAAGAGTGTGTGAGAAAAAGATATTTAAACCACCCCTATAAAACAAGTAAACAAATATGAGACAAGTGTTAGAGTTTAAATATCTAAGAACAACATTAGCTGGATATATAGATGAAAAAATAGATGAAAAAATCAATATACAGTATACTAAGGCAAACCAAGTATTGGGACAATTAGCTCTGCTTTTACAACATAAGATAGTACCAATTAGTACAAAGAACCACCTCATACAAAATGTATTAATCCACATTTGATGTTACCAGTTTCAAACATGGACACTTACAACAAAAAATAACAGAATGTTAGTTACTACAGAAAAGAGATGTTTGAGAACAGCCGTCAGAGTAACAAGAAGGGATAAAATTCAAGAATGTGATTATAATAAAAAGAATGGGAATAGGGCCAATCATGTGTTATATATAAAGACAGCAAATAAAATGATTTGCTCACTATAGAGTGTCTTGGGATGCTATATCATAAATAAGACATACTAGGAGAAGGGCAACGAGTGTGAGGAAGGCCCTGGGAAAAAAGGAGAAACATCAAAGATATACTGCCATAACATAAAAAACAAACAACACATTAGAAAGTGCTGCTAGAAGGGCAAGAACCAGAACTTCATATCTCCCTTGACACATGAAGAAGAAGAAGAAGAACAAGAAGAAGAAGGAGAAGGAGAAGGAGGAGCAACAGGAACGGGAACAATCCCTAACAAGCATATTTAATGTGGACCTATTTTTTCAGCACTTAAATGGTTATTGGGACAATAACATTATTGACATATTATTCATTATTAACATAATGAATGAATGAATGATGTGACAACAGTTGCAATCATGAGACTCTTGACTTGCTGAGGCTTCACTTCTTTTCCTTTCCTGCAGTTCAATGATTCCTTTTGAACTCAGCTTCGTTCATTGAACATTCCTGCTCAATAAAACAGCTTTCCACTTGCTACTGTTGAAGGCGGATACAGAGAATGGTTTTCATGCTCTGAAGGATTTAGAAATAGCTTCATGCTGATCAACATTCAAGTGTGTGCTTCAAGTGCTACATGTTGCATAAACATGGTACTGGATGTGACTCACTTTGATTTCTCTTGGCTGGTTGACTCAACACTGAACGGCTTGCCCCTGAATGTGTGAACTGGCCCCATTGACAAGCATTGCGTTTGAGCTGACAGTTATGGGAAAGCATTATGTATAAGCACTGTGTTTGAGTTGACAATAGGAAAGATCAGTCTGTGGTGATTAATCTGTGATGGTCCATTCATATGATAGATATTGTGGACAGGGATAAACATATAAATCAACTTTTTTATGGACAAACCTGCTGTGATGCACCCCATCACAAAGCCTCTGCCAGGGAAAGTAATCTAGGGCACTTCTTCATCTTCCATATCAGACATCTCATAGACCCAAGGAGGAACACACACAAGTAAGTACAAAACAAGAGCTTGTTTTACTTCAAGAAGAGGTTCATATGTGTATCGGTTTCTCACAAGTTACTCTCTTGGTTACAGGTTCAACACAGTGCAACTGAGCACGCAGGCTCTCCAAACCGATAAGGCATACAGGAGAACAAAAGTCTCTACAACTGTCCAGGTAAGTATAGATAAGTCTCTAACATCTCCTTTCTTCTCCCTTAGGCTTCTTCTGGACCAGCATCAGCCTCACCATCCTCTCTAGTAGCCTCCCAGTCTGGCTGCTTTCCCTTCCATGGCAGCTCCTCCCGTTCATCCCGTTCATCAACGGGAGGACTTTCCCGTTCATCCTCATCACTCAAATTTCCCACCTGGTCCGCCCTCCCCAATATCCTTGCGCACTCCGTAGGAGGATTCTCACTCCTCCCCTCACATACCACCGAGGAGACGGACCCACAGTAATCCCTCTCCTGCGCCCGAAGTTCTCCCGTCCTCTGTTGTGCAACTCCATCATGTCTTTCACGGACCACCCTTCATAGAGTCTGGAAAGAGGCCCATATCAAGGTAGAGGGTACCTGGGTCACTGGCTCACATACAAGCTTTCCCCCATGTAAATCCCCATGGGTTCCATATTGTATTTTTTGTAGTCCTCCCAGGGGAACTCACCATACCTGCTATGAAAGAAGAAGGCAAAATGCATAAAAGATCTAGGAGTTAGTGGTGGTTCTTGCTCTCTTTTTCATTATTCTTAATGGCCAGACAGTTTTTCTGTAAAATTAGTTGGTAGTCTAGCTCCATCAAGGTAAAGGTAAAAGTGTTCCCCACAGCTTGCCTCAGTCCTGTGACTGATACTCATCCCTGTTTCATAAGGCAGGGTTTCTCAACCCCTGGTTCGGGGACCGCTGGAGGTCATTGGCAGCTGTCTGACCAGTCCACAAGAGGACTCCTCTAAGTGCATCTTCCTCTCCTCATAGCAGGAGGGCTCTGTCGGAGGATTCCAGCCTCGGAGCCCAATCCTATGCCTGTTTACTCAGAAATAAGTCCCATTGTAGTCAGTGGAGCTTATTCACAGGAAAGTGTGGATAGGATTCCAGCCTTGGAGCCCAATACTATGCTTGTAGTCAGTGGCACTTACTCCCAAGGAAAGTGCGGATAAGATTGCAGCCTCAGAGTACAATCCAATGCCTGTCTACTCAGAAATAAGTCCCATTATAGTCAATGAGGCTTACTCTCCAATAAGAGTAGGATGGCTTTGTGCCTTTTCAATGCATCCTGCGCTGAAAAAGATTGAAAATCCCTGCTCTGAAAATCCCAGTGCATTGAGACGTTGGGTTCTCACCTGCAATCCTATCCACAGTAACCCAGCAATAGCTCTATTTATTATAATGGGATTTACAGCTGGAGGCAGCTGTGCTGTACTCTAGGTGGGGAAATCCTCCTTCCAGGTCACCAGAGGCAGAAATCTCTGCCCACCCCTGGGCTGGTCCCTGGAAATTTCTCCCCCCACAGAATCAGTCCCTGGTGCCAAAAAGATTGAGGATCACTGTTGTAAGGCCTATCCTTCACATCCTTCACTTCCAGAGGATTACAGGGCTTGCCCAAGGGCCGGATGGAGGAGGCTTGCTGCTAGCTTCATGGAGGCTCACCATGGGTCACATCTGGCTGGTAGGCCAGGGTTTGGACACCCCTGTCTTCAAAAGCAAACAGTAGCAGAAGGCGAGGATCTGAGAAATGTGGAGTTCCTCCCCCTCCCACACACCTGAGTGAGTGAATTTATTTCAAACACGTAAATCAGTTAAGAAAGGTAAGGAGCTTATTGAAAAAATGAAGGAACAAAGAAATGGGAATGCAAAAGATCAAAGCAAGACACATATCAAAGCTAGACAAAAAACAACAAACAGGGCTGATAAGGGCGGGGTGTTGGCAAAAGTTGGTAAGGAGATTAAAATGCAAGCAACAAAATAAATTTCCTGATGAAATTAACAGAACCCTCTCCTTATTCCAGTTAAATTGCCCCAGGAAACTGGTCTCTGCATGCCAGAGTGCATGAGAGGGTGGTGCAGGAGGTGAATTATGCCTGGACAAAACGGGGGTTGAGTGGGAGGCAGGAGAGCAGAAGGTGGAGTTCAGATCCAACACTTATATTGGATCCAAATTCTGTTTCCTGGGAAGCAGGAAGCAGTCTCAGGCTGCTCCTGTCTGTTCAGACTTGGGTGAATAGCAGAGAGAGCCTAAGGGCAAAATCCATAGCAGTTACAGGCCCACGCAGTTACATCACCCTCTAGTGTTGTCTTATGGAAAGTCATCTTAACTGCTCCAGAGCAAGGGTCTTAATTTCACTTTAGGATATAGACCTAAGTGTGAATAGACTCATAAGGGCAGCGATTGCCTTATTGCAAGGGACAAGCCTTTCCTTCCCAGCAACAGTGCAGTAACAGTGTCTAAACGTGGATACAGAGCAGGTATGCCAGCCTGCCTGTTTCAGCACAACTTTGGATTGTGCTACTAATCTCAAAAGTGTCTCATGGATGTCTCAAGACAAAACACCTGTATCATGCTGCCACTCCCTTGTACGTACTGTGGCATTCAGAAGTATGCTACTGCTATACCTAGAAGTTACATATAGTCATCATGACTTGTAACCTGTGATGGACGTTTCCTGCATAAAGCTGTCCAATCCACTTTTAATGACATCTATGCCAGAGGCCATCACCACGTCCTGTGGCAAAGAGTTCTATAAGTCTCGTATAAATTGAATATGAGCTGGTAAAGAAATATTTCCTTTTGTCTCTTCTATTTACCCACCTCTCAGTTTTAGTGGATGTTCCCTTGTTCCAGTGTTGCAGAAAAGAATATAACTTTTCTCTGTCCATTGCATGTATATATGTCTCAATCATATATTGTCTAATGTGCCCCCTTTTTTTGAACTGAAGAGCTCCAAACACATATGAGGAAAATGCTTTTCCTCCTAAGGCAGGTGCCCCATCTCATTAATCATTTTGGTCAATCTCTCTTCTGCATCGTCTCCAGTTTAATTATATCCTTTTGAGATGGGGTGATCAAGACTGGACACAATACTCCATATGTGACCTTACTATTTGTTTGTAGAATGGCACAATAACATTGGCTGTTTTATCTCCAGTCCCTATGATATGCAGTGTTAGGAACTTGAGTCAATTCAGATTCAAGTAGCAAAAAATTGCCTCAAATCCCAAAATGCCAGATGCAGGGGGAGCACCTGGATGCAGGTGCCATGTGTGTTCCCGGAGGCATCTGGTGGGCCACTGTATAATACAGGAAGCTGGACTAGATGGGCCTTTGGCCTGATCCAGTGGAGGCTCTTCTTTTAATGTTCTTAAGGACCAGCTGCAGTGGGTCTACTATTGATTAGGGCTGCCAAAACTTGGGTCAAATGTCCTGTTGAACCTTCCATAGAGCCTCTATATGGTTAGGATTGTGCATTCAATGTTGTAATTGGTCCTGTTAGTCCAGTTTTATGTCTCAGATAACTCTGCTACACTATTTTCACCATGAAGCACAGTTCCATGTGCATGTACCATGTAACAGCATTCCATGCGCATGTAGGCCACCTGTCCACAGAGGCATCTTTGAACAATGCTGGCTCTATGGCTTAAGAACTGAGGATGAACACCACTCCCTACAGTCGATCAGGCAACTTGTGGGGAACATCTTTAGCACAGTAATTAAGAGTGTGAGAACAGCTGAACAGAGACACCCAGGGTTGAAATCCCTCATTCAAGAACCTTACTGAAGCTCACCTTGTTCCATCACTCTCAGCTTTATCTATCTTGCTGTGTTGTTGTGAGGATAAAAGAGGGGGGGGGGGGAGAGCCAAGAAAACCACCCTCTTTAGAGGTGAGATAGAAATGAATGAATGAATCCAATCAATCAAGTTTGGGGCTCACCAAATTGAATTTGGTCCAGCTATATGGTGGGGCCTGTCGTGTGCTTGACTATGCTTCTGTTTTTGTACTTGCAGTCAGACAGAAAAAAAGATTTATGAAGAGCTTTGTGGGCATTCCCAGCTGCAGGCAGACTGGTACAGGGTGACCATATAGATTGGAGGACTGAGTGCCTTTACCATTAAGCACTGCCTAGAAGAGAAAATTTAAGCAGGTTTAGCTCAAAATAGAAAGTTTTAAAAGCAGTACCTGCATCAATTCCCTCTTCTATGCAATGCTTAAAGGTAGATGCACTTTGGGCGCAATCCAGAGTAACTACAGGGAGTCCTTGCTCCGGTGTAAGAACAATTTGCTCTGGATTGCAATATGAATTTCCCATAGGTTTTCACTATATTGTGCAGTAACTACGTGTACACGTAATGTCTCTTACGTGCTCCCGTAGTTACTCTGGATTGCGCCCTTTGTCTTCCACACTATATGGTCACCCTGGAATGGTATGGGTACAGCGTTTTAAGCTGGGGATTCCATGTACTAGCCTTATTCCAAGCTGCCACAGTGCTGAGCTCCTACATTAGCAAGAAGGCAAGACTGCTCAGAAAGTGTCATTACCTGCTGGGTTACAGAAAATTAATCATCCTTATTTGTTGACCTATGAAGCGTTCTGTTTCAGCGGAAAACGTGAATACTCTTGCTCTAGCATAAATTGGTTTACTTAAACATGCTCTTACCTATATTTTATATCTGACTGGATGAAGAATCATTATTTTTAGTGACACATAAATTATAAGTTTTTGGCAACCTAATCCTATCCAAAGCTTACAAATGCAAAACTTATGATCTGCCACTGTAAACCCCAGACAGGTGGTGCAAAAACTGCACCACCATTATATACTTTGGGGCCACTGGTGCAAATGACTGCATGCATGTATGCATTAGTGTATGTATACAATCCGATGTATGCATTAGTGGTTCTCAGAAACCCTGCTGGAATTGGTGAATCCGTAATGGGGGGGGGGGGGGTTCAAGGTAGGCTCATGGGTGGATTAGTGGTAGAAGAAGGCCAGGTCGAGTGGCAGTATGGGTGCAAGAAGGGAGGCAGCTGCTAACACTGAGATCCTATCCCCCTTTCCCTACCCACAAATTCTCCTTAACTTTCCACAGATGTACACCAGCAAACTAGCTGATGTGGATCCAAGGAGAACCATTGGAGGCCTGGCAGCCTATGGCAAGGAATACTATTGGACCTTAAATCTTGAATCTATGATGTTCTCTAAGCTTTGTTTCATTTTGCTCCAGTGTTTGCATCTGTAGATATCCTTTATTGTATTTAAAAGCATCCAGCTTGCAACATCATTCTTCCTTGGGGAAATGATTGTTTCTGACTTTTCTATTTAGAGTTGGAAAGAATCAAAGAGCCCTACAGGATTGTGGCAAAGCACTTGAGATAAGTGGTTTTCCTCCCCCCACTTCCCATATTACTTATTTATTAAAACTGGTGGAGCATAACTAAGATGATGAAAAAGACTGAAGAAATTTGGAATACAATGGCCTTCAGATTTTAATGGGAGATATGGCTGGAAGCTATTTGTAAATTATTAAAAAAATTGATTTTATTCTTGCAGCCACCCTCCAAGGTGTATTTGTCTGCCTTATTATATTTGCCTTATGTGTTGTTTCAAACCACTTATAGAGAAATGTGGGCTTTTTATGGGCCACAGCCATCCAGTCTTACTAATTAAATATGAAATTTACATTCTAGGTGTTGCATTCATTTTTGCCTCCCCCTTTTTAATTCCAGCATTGGCTGCCTTGGTTGTCCATCAATAAGTGTCACAATTAGGTCAGATATGAGGCTCAGAGATGGTTTATCTTTTCTTCAATATCCAACACGATTCTATATAGTAATAGACCTTTTCTTGTGTTCATATTAGCTGTCCATCATTCTGGTTATTCGAATAAAAATAACAAATGCCTTTATAAATAGGTGGAAGTTTCATATCAGGACCATTCTTAAATAGTCCCATCTCCTAAACTCTTACTCTTACATTTCTTACTCTGTAAGAAATGATTTGTGGAGATTTATTTTCCAACCTATTGTAGTGCTGGAAGTTTCTAAAGGCCTTTTCATCATCCAATCCTTCTTTTTTATATACAGCTGCACCAAAAAAGGTACACAGCTATATCCAGAAGCTGGGAGGCAGAGTGGCATGGGTCTCACTAGGGGGTGTGGCCCACACCAGGTGATGTGCCCAGGGGGTGATGCGCACTGGAGTGCTGTGGCACCTCCAAAAGCAACTTTGTGACAGTGCACAGTACCAAATTGTACCATATGTCATTGGATGCATATTGAAGTGCAGAATCCACTGCAACAATCCATTTTGAAATAGCTCATTCCTTTCAAACATGGCCAAAAAAACTTTAAAACCCCCAAAATATGCATTGATCTCTATGAAAAGTTAAAGTATTCTGTATCATGGCTTTACTCATGAGTAGGCAGATGTGCCATAGTCTACCAGAAAGGGCAGGCTGAGAAGAATCCAAGGACACAAGAATCTATGGGCACTGAACTATTTCAAAGTGGATTGTTGCCTTGGATTCAGTTCTTCATGACAAATCCAACAACATATGACATGATGGGATAGTGCACACCATTGCAAAGTTGATTTTTTGGGGGTCTCCTGGATCAAGATGGTGGTCGCTTAGCCTTTGTGACTGCTCAGCTCCACTTTGAAGACTGCTGCTCTAGTTGATCCAAACTTATATCCAAACATGCAACCTAAATCTATGCATGCTAAGGGCACAATCATATTGTGTAACAGATCTTCACAGAAGTGAATCACCAATCCACAGGTCTACACAGAAGTAAGCCCTAATGTGCTCAGTGGAGCTTTGTCCCAGGAAAGGGTAGATAAGATTGCAGTTTGAATGTTATAGTCTTTACCAGGGATTTTTTTCTTCCTACAACATGATTACCCTTATGGATTTATAGCCCAATCCTGAGCTGCCTCTTTCTGACAGAACAGGCATGCATACCCTACAATCCAGGGTAACTACGGGAGACGTAAAAAGCACTTACTCTGGATTGCTCTATGCATTTCCCACAGTTACTCTGGATCGTAGCCATATAGTCACAAATGTGCCCAAGGAATAACAGTGAGGAAGATGGTTCAGACCTGGAAGGAAGTGGGAACAGTGAAGGTTTCTGCTGCATCTGCATCCTGTCCGAGGCCTAAAAGTCCTATGTGGAACTACACCAGTGGTTGGGCTGATGCAGCTCCAAGAAGAGGAGCTGCTGCTGGGATTAGAGGCTGCTTAGAGGCTTCTGGGATTCAGCATGGGTAGACATGGGAACAAATGCTCCCTAACCTCAGGGGGATCTCCAGCTGCCTCTCTGCCTGTGTAGAATACAGTGATAGCATATATGTCCCACTATTTCATGTCACGAATAGTCAAGTCGGGACTGGACTGTTAATGGTTACCCTTTAAAATGGTTTTGGTTACCCTTTAAAATGATTTTGTCCTTTTTGAGGTGTTTATCATTCCTCTTTTCCTACCCTAAATATGAGCATACAAAATCTATTTTTCACAAGCTTACCCTTGAGACATCCAGCTTTAGTATTTTGGAGCAGAACCTTTTCCCCCTTTAGAAAACTAATTAAAAAGTCAATATGAAAATAAGTTTTTAATAAACAGTTTCATGTAAGTGAATATGCTGCAATAGTGGAAAATAAGAGAAGGGTAGTAAAGAATTTTCAGAAGAATGACTTTACAACCTCAGGCAATTAAAAATGTATGAACCCAATGCATTCCCCCCCCCATATTTTCCAACAGTTCTTGGCCCCTGGTGCTCAGTGCACTGAGCCACGAAAAGAATTGGGTGTCATTTTCACCGCTGCCTTTATGGCAGAATGAGCGGGAACAAACCCAACCACAGAGAAACACTTCTCAGCCCGCATCACATTTATTTATTTCCCTCAACCCATTTATAGACTTGTAATTTTTTTAAAGTCTCAATTTGTGCCTGAGGAGAGAGTGAGGAAAGTCAGTAAACAGGAAAAATGTTGTGATCTGACGCTGTGTGAAATTCATATGTCCATTTGCTACACTGCCTGCTGTATTTTTAAAAATGGCATCTATTCCCATGTGAAAGCATTTCCTCAACATAGAGAATAATAGAATGTTTGAAGGATGGAGATCAGAAGGGATAAAAACTGATATTTTTGTCAAAATTGATATATAATTAATATGGATATATACCGTAACGGGATACGGATATATAATTATTATGCATGTAATAAATATGCATGTAATTCAAATAACATTTCTTAGATACCTTGTCTCATGACAAAGAGTACCACATTTCTGCTAGCATGTGCTCTTTGACAGTAGGATTATTCATATGGAATTTTGTGTCCTCATGGAACTGGCCTTTTCTTGTGACACCCATAGGGACATACAACTATAATTCCCAGTCTTATTATTCTTTCTGAATTATCTCTCCTTTAGTTCTGAAAATCTCTTGTGCCACAGCATTGACACTTAATGCCATCTGCCTGCAGCTACCCCCAAGTAATGATCTTTCTTTTTCCTTAATGCCTACCATATTTTTTTTAATGTACACTATTGATAAACTCTTGATTTCACAGTGTTTAGGTAAGCACCAACACTATCAGCAGGCAGGTTGAATTGATCTGTCTCAAGCAACTGGCCCAACTCAGCTCAGCTCAGCTTAGGGGGTGCTTTAATGCTGCATAAAATTGCTGGTTATGTTTGAAGGATTCAGGAGAGACACACACAGTGGCTTTAAATACAGGGATCTACTGAAGACTGAAAAGGTTGTGGGTTATGATGATTGGGGCTGGGATCAGGCCTCCTAGGTGGTATGTTGGATCAGGGTAGGGGACAACTGCACAGCCAATACCTTATGTTCCCTCCCTGGCTTTGCCACACTAACCAAAGATAGCAGATAAGTAGACTCTTTGGAAACTGTGGCAGAACAGAGTAAGTAAGAATTTTGTTTGTTTGCTTCTTGGTAATGCAGTGTTCTATGGTCAACCCACAGGATGCAGCAGAAGCAGTATCAGTGTTGCTGTATCCCATGGGCTTGATGAGGATAGGATGAGGCCATAACCATAACACACACACAAAAAAAGGTTTAGGAGGACACCTGGTGAGGAAGGTCCTGCAAGAAGGCTTCAAAAACTTCCATGCCTTCTTGATTGTATTATTTGAGGAAACAATATACCTGATTGCATCTGTCTAGAAAAGCTCTTTACGTCTGTTGAACTCTTTCTTTTATTGGAGCTGTGTGAGGCATTCATGTCTCTTACAACACAATCCTAGCATCTGATTTATCACTAAGGAACCCTGTCCAGCTGCTGTAATAGACTGCAGACAATGCACAGACAAATTTTTAAGCCACCACTGCAAAGGGGCAAAAGTATTGGAGGAGGTCTGTGCCATAGCCAGCAAACTGCTCCAATGAAGGTAAGCAGATGTGGGCACAACAACATATGTGGGCACATAGGGTAGGAACTGGGGAGGGAAAGAGTGGGGGTTGATGTGGAGGCAGATGCACACACCAAATCCTCACTTTTTTTAGCAATCTCTTTTTATAACATCATGTCCTTTTCCCTTCCTTAGACAAATGCCACCAAGATGTGTGACATGTTAAGAATTTATATGGAGGTAAGCAAAAATGTCTATTACTTACAAATTGCCTTCAGGTTGCCCCAGTGGTATAGCTAGAGGGGTGCGACTGCACCAGACTACATGATTTAGGGGAGCTACAAGCTGAGCTTGATACTAGTGACTAAAATTGTGAAAAATGGGGTATATATGTATGGTAATACCATCATCTCATATATAATTGAAAAGGTAATTTTATGCAGAATGCAGTGAAACAAACTGCATCGTAATATCTATATTCTGTCAAAAGTTAAGGCCAATTACCCAGAAAATGAAAACACAAAAAGCCTATGGAACAAAAGTGAATTTTCTTAATACAAACTTTCCCGTGTGACTGATGGCTCTGAGAGCCAATAAGATGTAATTCTGGTAGTGAATGGTACAAATAAGGTGTTAATATAAATCAGCTTTCAGTACATATACCACATACAGTGTGTGTGTGTGTGTGTGTGTGTGTGTGTGTGTGTGTGTGTGTGTATCTCTCTCTCTCTCTCTATCTCATAAAACAATTACCCCGTGCTAATTGGGTATACAGGCACTTCTAAGTGGTGCACCTCTTCTGTTTAGCAGGGAAACAATAACCATTCCTCTTTGCCCCAGCACAGTTTTCCTAACTAATAAGGGACACAATTTTCATTTTTTACTTACTTACCTTATTAATTAATTAATTAAGCATGCAATTAATTAATTAATTGAAAGGAGGGGCAACCAAATCTTCTTTGACTCCAGATAGCAAATATCTGCTTTAGCTATGTCACTAGCATAACAAATGGTTGATGAACTGCTGAGGAGGAGGCTGCGGCAGGTTTCCCCCAATTTTCCTTTTTTAAAAAAATCTGGGGATGATGTCACATCTAGTTGTGACATCACTTCTGGGCCTACATTTTGAGCTTTGTACTAGGCTACATGATAATTAGCTAAGCCACTTGATTCCCCAACCACAAACACCATACTATTTATTATTAATTAATTAGATTTGTAATCCATTTTTCTCCCTGAAGGACGCCGAAGGCAGATTGATGTTCATGGGACTTGTTCCTTTTGGGCATATGCTGCAAGACGCAATTTCTTCAGCATTTGTCCCACGTGGCGGCAGGATGAAATCATGGTTGAATTCAAATAAATTAACAACAGGTTCTATGTCCTAATAACGTAAATTAACAACAGGTTCTATGTCTTAATAACTTAAATTAACAACAGGTACTATGTCCCATTAGTAACCAGGCACTCATTAGCAAAGGGTTCCATAGAACCTGTGAGAACCTCCTGAAGCCCACCACTGGGAAATATATTGGATCTGAATTGTCTGATCCATGTTTTGTTGCAGTGTCAATAAACTGGCTGGCCTGCTGCAGATGCCTGTCGCGTGTTGCCGGGTCATTACCTTCCCACTGAAATGGTACCTATTTATCTCTTTGCATGCTTTTGAACTGCTTGGTTGGCAGGAGCAAGAATGAGTGATGAGGACTCACTCCATCATGTGGCACATGGGTCTCAAACCACCAACCTGCCAACCTTCAAGTTGACCTCTCTAACTACTGAATCACCACAGTCCCTTTTGGTATATGCTGCATGCTATAGTGTGCGTGCGTAAGGGGGTAGGAACAGGCTCACAGAGGGTTGTTTCTATGTGACCAGGATTGTCATTGCTAATGCAGGGATCTTTTAGAGCCCTACCTCAAGACCATCTTCTGGTGGTTTTGTGCATATGCCTTCATGTGTGACTTCAAGAAATCAATATGGTCTCACAGGTATTGCACTGGATAACAGAAGTTTCATATCAGTTTGACATACAGAGTTAGAAAATGGCCTTTTACACCAATGTGGACTATTTAACTTCACCCATTGAAAGCATCAATTTTGTTTAAGATTTTGGGTTACAATCAGGATCTGAATCTTGCTTTGCTAGAACACCTACTGATCATCCGATGTGTTTGCAACAAAACAGTCTTAAAATGGAAAAGGTATTTTTAATGGATTGGACTCCTTTCTGTGGTACTGAAAACTAGGTCAATTTGACCCAGAATCCTTTACCTGAGGAGTATCTTGAGGCAATTATAATTAGAACTTCAACTTTGAAAACAAAGTATGCAATCAAATGTGAAGTTTGTTGTAAATGATGCTTTTGTGTATATATTTTTTCAAAGCAGTTTTATGTTTAATTAAAAAGAAAAAAAGACAAAAGCCCTTTCAGAATCCCTGATTTCTAACATGATAAAGAGCCAGGGCTACAGTGGCAGAATCTAAATGAAGTTGTAAACTTAGTGCTAATTATGTGCTATTGAAATTGGCTCATGATAAAATAAACAGTTTGCCATGACATGATTATTAATGTATCTAAGTGGTGCTTGGGGAACCCCTAGAAAGAACAGTGTTTTAATATATTTTGATGTGTCAAAATTGGGAGGGCAATTCCCCCCTTCCAGTCGCAAATTCATTCAGAATGTTTGAAAGTAAGGTATGCAAATTTAATAAAATGCCTTTATCTTCTGGTATGTCACACCCTGTCCTCTAAGGAACAGCAGGAAATTCTTCAATGCCTGAGATCCCCAAAATGCAAATAGGAGCATTGCTCCCAAGAGGAAAACTATGCTAATTCTAAAGCCCTGCATTCTGGAAATTTCACGTCCACATGGTTTAGTTAAACCAGGGTGAATAATATGGGATTTACGCCATATGTCATTTGAATTCCAAAATTGTTGCTTTTAGTCAGCTGTGCCCTGCTACCCAATATTGATCAGAGGTAATATGCTTTGCAAATTAGGGGTGGATACAGTGCCTTTGCTCATAATAGATGTTGTCATTCATTGGGAACACTTTCAAAGTAAAGCACATTTCAATGGGAAGTTAAAACCCTGATAGTTACTGTGAATGAATTTTCTAATGATTTCTGGATTCCATAATCTCAAGCAGATCAATAGTTATTACAGCCTAATATAAATAAATGGAGGATCCATTCATATGGAAATAGAGGGAGTGAGGAGGGAGAAAAAGAGGGAGCTTTGGGCTGCTCTAAACATGTTTGGCATGGCCAGGCAAAATGTAATAGTAATTACTTGGAAAAACTTATATAGTTGGGACATTAGAGTCATTATTGGAAAAGGTGGGACATTAGAGTCATTAATGGAAAAGCTTCTTTGAAGCTGAAAGAAGACATTTTAAAGTCCCTGTTATAAGAAAAGAAAGTTGGACGTGAATAAAGACATCAATGATCTAATCCTATCTGGCTTTGTAATGTGTTGTTGTGAATGTGGCAGTGCACATAGAATGCCAGCTGGCCAAGGTAAAATCTCCATAATGGATGGTTGATAGATAGGAAGGAGGTGGAATAGTGTGGGGTGGGTGGAAAGCAATGGGCAGGGAGGAGCGCTAATCAGGACTGAAATGGGTGTGGGTTTGGTGGCAGCAGCATCCACAGAGCCTTAACACTTAACACTTTCATGGGCCCACATGGACTTCTGCCATCAATAGTGCTAGCACAGGTCTGAGCTGTTCCTCCAGATGGAAGGGGCTTTCTCTGAGGAAGAGGGCTAATGTTCTCTTCCTCCAGTGAAGCATCTGGAGGCTAATGCCACAGGCTACCACAGATTTCACACTGGTACCTCTGAATCACTGCAAGAGGTAAGATTGGGCTAGTATCCAGTATGCCATTAACATTTCAATTAAAATTATTCAGGCTTAAAAGCTGCACTCTATTAATTTTTCTGTAGTGATACCTACAGTATCCAAAGAGAAGATTATTGCTTTGTAATGTTTGGCCCAACTAGATATGATAGTTGCATATGTACTTGTGTCTGTCCACAAGGAGGTGTCACTGTTGATTGTGTTTCTTCTCTGTGCTTTGTCTGTATATGTTGACTGTCCCTTATCTGGACTGCTTGTAAAAACTTATACAATTGTGACATTAGCGTCATTAATGGAGGTCTCTGAATTTTCTTCTTACTCTTTTCACTGTTTACCCACTTGGTGTTTGCTGACCTTTTGACATTTTTTTTAGCAATGTCTGTACATGTACACTTTGCATTTGTCTAGTTTGCATCCTGTCATTATCATTCTAGCTCTGTTACTGTCCTCTAAGGCAACAGTGACCAAACTTGCCAAATGGTGTGCAATGGTCAAGCAGTCCCCTTTTGGACTGCTTCTTTCCAAAGGATAGGGGACTTTGTGCAGTGCCAAGGCAGAAGAGAAAGGTTTATTCACCATACAGAAGGATTCTATCAAAGGCTGGATCCAGCACCCAGGCAAGGGTTTAACCAGCCCTGCTCTAGGCTATTAGAGCCCCTCCTCGTTTGGTCTGCATATTTGATGAGCATCTCCTCTACTCCTTCATCCAAATCATTTATGACACTCATGTATTATGACTTATTGGCTATAATCCTAATCCCCAGTTAGGCTGACCTAGCCCTCAGCACAAGTCCTGTGCTGGCCTGGGAGTGTCACAAAAATGCTATCAGACATTTCTGTGCCGTTCCTGAGGGAGGGTTAGGCCAGTGCACACACTTTTGCTTGCCTTCCTGTATCACTACGGGAAGAGGAAGACCAATGAGTTGTGCTGGCCTAGGTTAGGATTGCACCCATTATAACTTATTTATTCTCTTAATTATTACTTATTATGTCATTAATGACATATTATCAGTCCTATAATAAGTTACTCATAATAACATTGTGCCCAACAGCATAGGACTTGTGCTGGCCTAACTGGAGGTTAGACTTGCTCTGTGAGCTTGGCTATACCCAAATGTCTCTTCCTACCTTTCTTGATTAAACTGTTTCCAGAATGAAGGTCAATTGTTTCTTGACGGAGCAGGATTTTTAAGGACGAGAACATTCTAGTCCTTATTTGGATGGGAAAGGAGGACACAAGTATCAACAGGAGTTTGGGAAGGAGGGCATAACTAGAGGGCTCTCCTTAGCCATAACTTCTTTACTAGGGTCACTTATGGATGACCTTATGTGAACACAATACTGAGTCTTGTGAGGTTCTCAGGAGCTCTCTTCTCCTACTCTAAATGTGGGTAGATAGGGATTCAGTGGTCTGGTAGAAAATAGACACTGAGGAATTGCATTCAAGATATCTGCTTTGTGTTACCCTTCAATCTAGTTTTCAAGCATTTAGGCTGCTGACAGCCTGCTTGCATTGTGCTATAAGCTTACATGCTTATAGCAACCTGTTAAGGCCTAAAAAACATCGCCAGTAAGCTTGTAAAACATGCCATGGGCATGCAGGGAGGAGGGGAGATCAGCTGATAACTGAATTCGTTGATACTGTATCCATGGATATAGGGGTTTGCTTGTTTATTGCAACTGGACTGGCCCAAGCTTTAAAAAAATCTATTTAAGTATTTATATACTGCTTTTCAACTAAAAAGTTCACACAGCGGTTTACAAAGAAAATGAAAAAAAATAATAGCTAATGAGTCCCTCTGCCATAAGGGTTCACAGTCTAAAATGCAAAACACACACACACACACACACACACACACACACACATACACACACACACACACAAAACACAGCAGAAGCCACTTGAACAGACATTGCTGGGGTGTCTAGGATTAGTTACACCAGATTTATACCATAATTACACCATAATTGACCAGATTATGACAGCAGTATATATTTCAATGGTCCACATTGCTTATTAGAAAAGAAACAGGCACTGTGCCCTGAAGCCTATCCTTGAAATCTATAGATGTTGGGTTGTGGCCAAAGTCACTTTGGGTGTAAATGTTTGGTTTGTCCAATGTGAGATTCATTTTATGCAGTCCTTGAAAGTATATGCAGCCTTTGATCATCAAAACACATTAGCAACAATAATACACCCAGAACACATGCTTATTATGGAGATGCTCACTAGATAATACAAAAGACACACTCCGCCTGAAGGTTCCCTTGCATAGGCCCCATTGAACTGTCAGGTATTTGTTTATTCACTCATTTATATAATAATTGACCTCTCACCTTTCCCATGGTCAGTGTGGCTAAAAACAGAATAACGAGACCTTGGAAACAATAAAGATAAGTGTTTTAATGTAATAAACGTAATGCAATGACTTGGAAAACAGTTCACCCCAAGAAAAATGCTGCAATGCGTAAAACTCAGTAATAAAATTTAGTAATAAACTTTCCATAATAAAACATAAACAGCAGGAAAAGACATCCTTCAAAGACTTGCAGGGACAGCTGGACCATATAGGTTTCACAAAAACAAGGCTACATGCTTTATTCAGGGGTGGGCATAATCCAGAACACTGCAGGGTCTGCCAACTCTGTCCAGGATGATCATATGTCCTCTTTTTCCATGACATGTTCTCTTTTTTTAGTTTTGTTTCCTGGAAAAAAAATCTTTATTGTCCTCTATTTCCTTGTGAGCAGGCAACATGCAACATTCTTGTATTGAATAAATAATATGTAAACACCACCATCCTAAATTCTTATCTTGTTCTTCATGACTTCTCAAACCCAGAAGAGCAGAACTTCACACTGGCACTGTAAACAAAACTGAAATTTCGGAATCTCTGTGTTTAACAACAGGGTGCAAGAAACATGGTAAAGAGGGTGTCAGGGATCCCCTTTCCCAGGATCCCCTGACTTACCTGGGGAGACTGCTCAGGCGGTGCCTGAAGGTGCCCAGCTCATGAATCCCTCCCCTGACAGATGGAAGTGATCTGCTTCTTGTTAGAGCAGTGATTTTCAACCACTGCACTACGGCACATGCATGGTGTGCTCGGATGGTCAACAGGTGTAACTTTGGGGAAGGCCATTAATTAGTAGGGCAATTTGGGGGATTTGAGCCCCTACTAGCAGCATGATGCACATTCTCAGTGGTAAAAGAACTGATGGTGTGCCTTGACAATTTTAGTGCCTTGTTAGTGTGCTGTGGGATGAAAAAGGTTGAAAACTGCAGAACCTTGCAGTTTGTATTGGTAGCAAACTGGACAGAGACAGTAATGCAGACTCAGGGTGAAAGGCACCAAAATGGCCACACTCTCTCAGACTCCTCACAATATGTTGCAGATGCAACCGTTATCAGAGGGCCTCAGGGATGGGCTGGTGGTGGCTCTACTCCAGCGTTTCTCAACGTGGGGGTTGGGACCCCTTTGGGGGTCGCCTAAAGACCCCTGATGCAGGGGGCCAGGTCAGGATTGCCAGACCTCTGGCTGTAGCTTCACGTGCACTGGGGCTGACTGACAGCCTCAGGGCCCAATCCTATGCATGCCTACTCTGAAATAAATCCCATTATAGTCAGGGGGCCTTTACTTCCATGTAAATGTGGATAGGATTGCAGCCTCAGGTCCCAATCCTATGCATGCCTACTCTGAAATAAATCCCATTGTGTTCAGTATGTGCATAGAACACACATTTCATTTGTAACAATGAAAATACATCCTGCATATCGGATATTGACATTACGATTCATAACAGTAGCAAAATTACAGTTATAAAGTAGCAACGAAAATAATTTTATGGTTGGGGGTCCCCACAACATGAGGAACTTATAAAGGGGTCATGGTGTTAGGAAGATTGAGAACCACTGATCTACTTAGTTTATGAACAGCAGCATCCAACAAACCTGTTCTAAGAATGTTATTTAATAAAAATTCACTGGAAAAATCCTGTGCATAAAAAATTAGATGGGTTGGTGTGTGGCGGGAGGAGAGTATGACTTATCAACGGATTCTTTCTCATATATAGTCCACTGGGCTTAGAGATGTTCAGGCGCTGAGGATATTGCGAATGCCAACCACTCCTATGAATTTTTACTGCAGCACTAAAATGGATCTCCTAATATTCTCATGTAGCAGTTTCATTCTCATTCATCTTTGGGTTTACCTCTTAAGGAAACAATTCATAATATGCTCATCAGAACAAATATTATGGAAGCAATATTGAATACTGAGCAGTAAGTTCCAATTAGGGTTGCCATACATCCTGGAAAACTGGGACAGTCCTGGTTTTCAGGGATTGTGTTCACATACTGGCAGGGGGTCCTGTCCCAGTTTTGTGCAAGAGAATTATGGCAACCTTAATTCCAGTGTCGATCAGTGAAGAGAATATTAGACCTGGAAGACTTGTTCAAATGCAAAATCTGTAATGGATTTGGTGGCCTTAGGCCAGTGACAACCAATTTCTCAACTACAATCCAATAAATGATGTAAGAGTTGGACAACGTTAGAAGATTATGTTTGTCTAGACTGCGGTATAGATGGCAGAGAAGATGCTTCCTGTATTATTGGTGTTGTCAATTACAAGCTGCTTGCTTAAGGGAGTAAATGACATTTCATGACACCTACTGGCTGGCATCAGCTGGACATACCTCTTCTCGTATGAAAACTAGAACCAAACATTTGGGCACTTGGAATGTAGATAATACATACCTCTGCTAATTCAGCAAAAAGACACCTTTTGGAGTGCTGTCCCTCTGATATTTTTCAGAGGGAAAGGAACTACAGGCATCCCCGACTTTCTGATGGTTCTGCTCTGTATCTTTTATCAGTTTTTCCATTCTGGAACCTCCCGTGGATAAAAAAAATTGCGTATAACAAAAAAACAGTTGAAAGATAGGTTTAAAGATCCAATTCCATGTTTCTTTCTCTTCCATTGAACCTGTCCAGGAGTTTGATTCTGGGACTAAAGAATGGAATGATTGCTTGCATGACTGTCTCTCTACTGTACAACAGTAGAAAAGCAGTTTTTATAACTGATTTGCAAAGGCCATTTGTGTTGAGTGAAATCAGTGTATAAAAAATTCATGTTTAACAAATCTGGACCTTGTTAAAGGTTCAGGACTCATTCATTCAACACATGCTTCACTCTTTCAACCTCTCTCTGCCAATTTAAAGGCTAAAATTGTCTTCCCTGATGTTGATTTGCATGTGACATGATGCTCAAACTGTTTTTGGCATTTCCTTATGACTTTCTTCAGTAAATAACTATCATTCAAATACATAAGATAGTCATTGCCCACACACGCCTTTGTTCATTTTACTGTAATTTATTTTACATTTTGGCTGTGTCGTAATAAATATGTATTATTTAGGCTTTTGCAAGTGATATTTTTTGTGGCCATTTTCCATCTGCAGGCTCCACAGACTTGGTTCCACTGTTCAATGATTTTCACTTTTGGACGGTGTTCTGGTCCCTAACCCGTACAATAAACTCCACCAAAGATGGTCCCAATCCCAGCTGCACAAGGAGGAGGATGTTTACAGTGTCACACTGACAAGAACTGGGAAACCAAGGAAAGGAGGCAAGAAACCACATGGAAATTCCAACAGACTCATTCACTTATGGTGCTGCATCCTGGGTAGCCGATGTGCTGGGATCCAGGTTGCTGGTGAGAAATTGACTACTGGCCAAAAAACGAAATTCATGACACCAAAATTGGAAAATTGTATTGCCGCATGGAATGTGTGAACTGGACACCATGTCAGGCAAAAGAAAATTATTGTCATGGAACTGCTAAAGTGCAAAATCTTGATTGCCACAGCATCTGAACTGTGCCTCACTGGATCTGGAGCACTTCCCATTCACCCACCAATGACTGGTGAAACAATGAAGCTATCCTACTCTGATGATGAAAAATGAGAAGCTGGCATTGGCTTTATATTGAACAGATGAGCTGTTGGAAGTGTAATTGCATTTCAGCCAATACCGGATTGCCTGGCACAATTGCTGGCACAGTTAAGACCCATATTCTGTCCACCTATGCCCAACCGAGACCCAGAGTGACACATCCAAGGATAACTTCTACAACCAGCTCCAACAGACACTGTACTTGACCCCACCGACCAAACTAGGAGGATATTTCAGTGCCCACATTGGAGAAGACAGGACTGGAAGGGAAGAAATGTTGGGCAGATTTGGACATGGCAGGACTATGCCTGCTATTCTCCACTACAGTGAATAACCTGGTAGTAAGCAACAGCCTCTTTCAGCACCCCCACAAACACCAGCTTACATGGCTCAACCCATCTGGCAAAGAGTTAGCCATCTTGGCTTACATCCTGATCCGTTCCAGATTCTGTCACTCAAAGATGTGCATGCAAAGAGAGGGCCTGACTGTGGATCTAACCACTATCTTGTCTATGCCAAAGTACAGATTGAAACAGGAAAAGCGCAAAGCACTCCCCGCTGCCAAATAAATTTGGACATGTGTGACAGAACCAGTACTCAACAAAAGTTACAAATAGTTCTATCCAACAGATTTGCGATACTTGAACCGTTGGACGATATTGATACAGAAGGAAAGCAGCTATTGGAGTCCAGCTTGGAAAGTGCTGTCCCTCTATGTTCACCCATCTGCCATCGGACACAGCCATGGATCTCAGATGAGTGCCTGGATCTGGTGGACAAATGGAAACAAGCCAAACATATTGACCAAATAGTAGCGGCATATGAACAAGGCGGTCAGACAGAGAATGAAGGGGAAACAAGAAGCCTGTTGGAATAGTGCTGAGGCCGACTTGGAAGACACAGCATGTAAGCACAAGTATTCAACTCTGTATCTGACCCTCAGAAGTCTGAGTGGTAAAACAAAGTCAATCAATGACAACCAGTGATGGGCTCCAAAGAAATTAAGAACCGGTTCTCTGCCCATCTGGCAGCCACTTTTTAATGGCTATTTTTAAACTTTATATGTCCTATCTCTTGTTAACAACCGGTTCTATAGAGTAGGTGCGAACCTGCTGGAGCCCACCACTGATGACAACATCAAGAAAATGGATGGCACCTTCGTGAACTCCCCTGGTGAATGCCTGCTGTGGTGGAAAGAATTCTTCCAACTATACAACTATACAACCATGACACACCACAGGGACCACTGCCAGAGCCCAAGAGTATTTGCTTTTCATTGAGCTGATTGTTAATTGCTAGCTCTAACTGCAATTTTGTGGTTAGAAACCAGATATAGCACAAATATATGCCCACCCTTGCCTCCATTTGGTGTATGTGATGCAATAAACCAGGGAGTTGATATTTCTATGTTGCCCAGTTGCCCAGTTCCAGGATGCTCTGGGATGCCACTGCAGACATATCCTAATTCTCTGGTATTCTCTCCTTCTGTGGCAGTTGAACCTGCAAAAGGTTTTCTCTCTCAATTTCTTCTCTTTGGGAAAGTGGGGAGTGTGAGGAAAAAAAATAGATTTTATGAGAACAAAGGTGTTGAATGTATAAAGCTGGTCACATATTGAAAGTAGTTCATAAATGTGAAGTAATAATCTAGGCTTCCAGTCTGTGACTGCTCTGCATTAGACACAAAGACATACCAATTTCAGAGCCTTTTTTTCGAGAAGTGCCTCCATCTTTCTTTTGAACTGGCAGATGGTTCTAGTCATGGCCTGCTGTTGTTTTTTTGCAGAGGAGCATTACCTTCCTTGAATTCATGAGTGCCTATCAATCAAGGCTCAAATGGCAGGCAATGCGGTGAATCAATAAAATCTCTACTTTCAGCTGCAGGGTTGGCTAGTAATTCTTCTCGTGTCACTGCCTGGTTAAACAGTCATACTCCCACTAAAAGCTCTGCAAGACATAATAGATTCATGCAGCACTGGCCTATTGTGTGGCATTTACCCTGGAAAAGCAAAAGAGGTTACTGTTTCAGTAAAACAAACCAGACACCGATGCATTGTACACAGAAATGTATTCAGCCATTTCAATCTGCCTCATTAGAGACGAGGAGACTCCCTTTCTCTGTCTCTTGTGGCGCAATGTGCAGGCATCTGACATATTCATGGCGAACCCTTCTTTAAGGACAGTTCACACATCAAGCCCCGATTGATCTGTCAGGCTAGCCCGTCAATCCCGTTTCGTAATAACTCATGCAGTGCATAGGTTTTGTTTCCTAATCTATATGAAGGCAGACAAATTAGTGGACTTACAAACAGCAAATGTGAACATTGAAAGGAAGTGCACTGAAACGCCACAGAACCTTCTTTGCTTGTTTATTACAAGTTTTAGCCCTCACTTTCCTCTGGAGACCTAGGCAAGCAACCATAGACGATATAGAGAATGGAATCCAGGAAAAAGAAGCACCCATTATACTGTGATTAACGTCGGCTGGCAAAGATCAGCCCAAACAGAGCACTGGTTTGGAAATGCTGAAGCTTTTCATAATTATTGAACAAGAATTTTCCGAATGCCCATTTTGTAAGCTGTGGCAAATTGCTGGTTTTGCCCAAATTACTCTTGGCCATAGTCCAAGCCTATGCACATTTACTTAGAAGTAACCCCCAAATCCAGAGTAACTACGGGAGCATGTAAGAGACTTTACGTGCACCTGTAGTTACTGCACCACCTAGTGAAAATCTATGGGAAATTCATATTGGAATCCAGAGTACCAGTAAGTTGTTCTTACACCGAAGCAAGGACTCCACGTAGTTACTCTGGATTTTGCCCTCACTGTATCCAGTGGGGCTTACTCCCAGGGAAGAGTGCATAGCCTTAAGCATAGTGACACAATGTGAAGGAAGAGATGTGCAGGGAAGAAATTCAGCTGGGTTAAGCCAAGGTCTAATAACATTTCATGTGTTTTTTGTAAACATATCCATAGCTTGAAATGAACATTTGCATTGCACTGTTATAACTAGATGAAAATATAGCAGGTAAAATAATAGGAGAATTAATAGGGGATAGCCATGTGTGAAAGATTTCAGTTCTGTTTCCTATCGTCCAACAATATAGCTCCATGGGAAATTCAACTTAAATTTGGATAATTGTATAGGATATCATGGAACTGGTGACCAAAATGAGCGAGGTATCTGCCTTTTGATGTTTGATTTGAAAAGTGGTATATAAATACTTTTGATTTATTGATTGAAATGTTACCATGTTCGGGGCTTTTCTGTCTAGAATAGAGCTGGGTACAACTCACCCTGGGGGGGCCATTTGTTCAGCACACAGTAAGCCCCCATTCTCCAATGTGCCTTTCGCCCATCTGAGACTGCCGAAGCTTGTGCTAGCCTGTGAATGATGGATTGTGATTGCCAGATGCATGATACAGGCTGAGTTAGAGCAAGGCCATTTATATATCTTTAGCGCATATAAGACTACGTCAATGCAAGAGATGTATGAAAAGCAGTTTAATGTGGTTCTTTGTGCCTGAGTCAGAGGAGCCTGAGCCAGAGGAGACAACTTCACTTTGCCTTTGCAGCCATGTTTGGCTTGGAAGTTGAGGGGAGAGACCACTTTACACAAGTGCCCTGGCACTGGAAAAAACTGCTTTACTGCTTTGCCCCCTCCAGGAATGCCTCTGCCTTTGGGGGGGGGGGAGCATGATTGAGGCATATTCAATTATGCATGGGATGGGCAGAGTGGATAAAGTTCTTTTTCCTCTCATACAATACTAGAACCGGGGACGTCCACTAAGACTGAGTGGTAGGAGAGTTATAACAAACAAAAGGAAATATTTCTTTACCCAGAGTATAATCTGTGGAACTCCTTGCCACAGGAAATGTTGGTGTAGTCCTTTTAAAGATATCTTTAAAATGGAATTGGACAGATTTATGGAGACAAGTCACTGATGACTTGCCAAAGGCAATGATAAACAAGCCTTGATGACGATATGCAACTTCCAGTTTTCATGGTAATCTATTTCTGAATTCCAGATGCAAGTGAGTACAGAATTCTGTTATCTTATTGGCTTGAGGCATCTGGTGGGCCATTATGAAACATAGGTAACTGGAATAGGTGGGTCCTGGGCCAGATCCATCATGTTTCTTCTTATTTTCACTGTCTACAGTTTCCAGAGATGGCAGCACACAACGACACCACGTAGAATGCACCACTGATTTTCTTAGGCTGCGATCCTAACCAGATTTTCCTGGGAGTAAGTATTATTGAGCACAGTGCTTAGACATGCTTAGGATTACACTTGTTAGCCCAACAAGACTAAACCTCAACAAGGAAACAATATCTTGGAAGCCAGGGAAGGCTCCAGTCCACGATCTTCAAGGATCTAATTTTTCCTGAAACTCTGATTTCTATACATAGGGAATTACTCTTGCTGTAGAAAGACAATAGTTGTGGTTGTTGTAGATAATCTGAAAGATTCATTGTAGTCCACACTCTTTTCTTCTCCCAACTCCTTATGCTAAATTCACTCTTTTGTATTAGATACTCAAATATTTCTCTCTGCATGTAGATTGCTAGTAAGAGCACATTGGAAAAACACTATGAAAATCACTATTAAAGCTTGTGGAAACTGAGAGAGTAGAAGCTGTAATGGGATGACTGTAAGAATGGCTTTAGCATATTATTTTCAACTTTCAGAAGAAAAGGATAATCTCTCTCTAGTGGAAGTCTGTCAAAAAGACCCCTTGTCTTGTGAGGCTGATTTTAATTCACTACAGGTTTAGTGGGATGCCTTCAGGGACCCTCTTCCCACAAATGGCTCACATTCCTTCATCAGATTGCATATCACTCAAGAGCCGAGAAGATTTTACAATAATTGGTGATGTTTGACATCAAGAAAGCATGCATATATCCATGCATAGATTCCCAGTCAGAATTTAGAAGCTAATAAATATTGATTGTGGATTTTACTCTCTTTTGCACTTGTTATTCCAGTGTCTATAGTAACTTGCACTGTAACTTCAACAGCAATGTGCAGAATTTTTTACATTTAATGAGACCTGCTTGGCAAAACTGCATTGCTTCACCGTCTGGGTAGATCAAGAAACTGTCTGGAGTGAAGAGCTTCCCATTAGTCAGACTAAGATCCATCATGCCTTTGCATCACCGTGAGCAGCTTCCATGGAAAGCGGCTCTCCACCTCACAGAAGATTTCGTGTTGAAAAATCTGCCAAATGCACTCCTACCTATTAGACATCCTCCAAATGTCTCTCTACTGGTAGATCAGGTGTGATCCTTGCTGGAAAATGAGGGCATGTTTTAGAAACAGAGAAAATACTGTTGGCTTGCCTTCTTTCTCCCACTTGGGCCTCACCAACTTTTCTAAGGAAAACTTTAGCAGATGTAGACAAGCTTTTAATAGCTGCATAATGAAATGCATGACAACCTCATTAGGGACACTATGACAGCCTGTCAGGATCTTTCAATGAGGACAATGTATGTGTCTAGTTAGTTGCCGCATTGCTAACGATGGCCCTTGGCCCCCTCTCATAATCATTCATCTTCTATTGACCTGCTTTCCAATAATACTTTTCCACCACATGTATCCACTCTTCCTTTCAACTGCTTCACAATTGCTGACATAACTCTTTAAGTACAGAAGAATCGGGGCTGTTAAGTGACAGTAATAAAAAAGCAGTTAGTGGCCCACCCCACTGCTAGCTGTGATACGGTACATTAGAAGGGTTTTCTTTCTTTCTTCTGTAATCATGAGGACTATTTTGGCCCATCCCAACATCTGCAGGAGGTCAAGGCTTGAAGGAGCCTGGGGATTCCTAACCATCTGCCACAGAAAGAGCGAAGGAAAGGAAGGACCTAAATGATGATCTAAAGAGCTATTTAGTGTTATTTATCACCCGGACAACAAACCCATCATTATTAATTGCTCTTGCCTATTGTCTTTTCATGTACAACCAAAAGGCCCGCGGACATGATTAAAATAGATTTTTAAACTGTGCTGCAGCTAGAGGCCTGTTTTAACCTACTGGAAGCTCAAAGAGATGGAAGGGCTTTTCTTTCATTTTGACCGAAGGCAGCACATCCACCCTGCTGAAAAATTCAACATTCTTCTAAACAACCGTAGTTTGCAAAGGTCACAAGCCAACTAATAAGCATCTGGGTCTGGAGTTTGCTGTAGCAGCAGTAACTGCTTTGGGAGTAAAGCCGAACATGGTGATGAAGGATCGTGGGAGTTGTTTCATGAGGTTGTTTTCTGTTGAATATTTTAAAATGTGTTGTTATTCTACTGTCTAGGAAGCTCTTCCAGCCACTTTGAAGGCAAAAGCACTTCTTACCTTATGGACTGTCATATTAGAAAGCTAGAGCAATGATTCTCAAAATATGAGTCAGATCCCCCTTAGGGGGTTACAACTCCATTTCAGGGGTTTTGTGAAAAGCTGGGTGCCGCCATCTTGGAATCTGGCACTGGGCGCCAGCACCTTGGACAGGAGCACTCAGGTCACAATCCATACATTCCTGAGAGTACGGCTACAATCCAGAGTAACTACAGGAGCACGTAAGAGACATTACGTGCACCCGTAGTTACTGCACCACCTAGTGAAAAGCTATGGGAAATTCATATTACAATCCAGAGTAACTTGTTCTTATTCTGGAGCAAGGACTTCCTGTAGTTACTCTGGATTGCACCCTAAATCTCATTGAATACAGTGGGACTTATTTCTGAATAGACATGGAGGAGCTCTGGCATCACAGTGATATCACACAGTGATATCACTGCCAGCCATGACATTACATTCAGATTGATTGACTTTTGGGGGTCTGAGACTGTCATTCTCAGAAGGGGATCCAGGGCTGAAATGGTCAAGAACCACTGAACAAGGGAGTCGGTACTGGAGTTTGGGGCATGCTGTTATAAGGGGTCAGGGATGAAATAGACCAGCATTTCTCAACCAATGGTTCACATACATCCTGGAAAATCAGGACTATCCCATTTCCCTAAGGAAGTGCCTCCTCTGGCTCTCCTCTCTCTTGCCAGGAAGGGACTTCAGTTTTCTGCCTCTCCTTGCTGCACAGAGCCCTGCTATCTGGAACATGCTGGGGTGGCGGGTGGGGATGTGGTGAGAATCCAGCCTCCCTATGATGCCTTCCTGCCACTCCTAGAAAGGGGCCAGGCAGGAGGTGACTGTGTGTGTATGTGTGAGTGGGGGGGGGGGAGTGAGTGTGTGGTATGAGTGAGAGAGATAGATATGTCTGTGTGTGCTTGTGTGGTGTGAGTGTTTTTTCGATGCAGTCTACATACTATAGTCAATAGAGCTTACTCTCAGGAATGGATAGGATTGCACCCTCACTTTCCTGGGAGTAAGTCTCATTGAATTCAGTGGAACATACTTCAGAGTAGACACATAGGTGGCTCTGACTTACTGGTATGTGACAGTGATGTCACTTCTGGTGTTATGTCACTTCTGATCATGATATCACTGCCAGGTTGATGGACATTACATTTACATCTTGGCAAGTTTGACAAAGGGTCCTGTCCTGGTTTTGTGGAAGAGACTTATGGCAGCCCTACCTTGTTGTCTCTTACCCATTAGTGGCCCATACCTGAAAAACTGGAAAAATTATTTCCTTCAGGATTCAGTAAGGGTTTTTAAATATACATGAACGTTCTCTAGGTTTGCAACCTGTTAAGCTTACTTGGCCTCTAGAGCAAAATGAAAATAGTCAATAAAAGGAACTGGTTTATTCCAGGTTCGTTGGAAACTATATCAGGCCACACCTTCACCCTTTTCAGGCTTTGGGCCTGAATGCAAACCTTGAACTTGAAAAACATTATTATTGCTTTAAAGTTTCGAAGCTTGGTGATTGGAAGCAAGCATGGGGATTTGAAATGTGATGTCCGAATTAATAGAATCCTATGGAGATGAAGAACTACAAACAGTGAATTCTCTCATTTCTGATTATCAGTCAGACACTTCGGACAAGGCTGTTACACAGAAGATAAAAGCACATTTTGCATGTTATGGAATACCAATTTACAGTGAGAGAATATCTTAGCTTTCAGAAAAGACTGGGACTTTGATCGCATTACTTCATCACTGGATTATTATGCTCAAAGCAATGGCAAGGTGGAGTCAGCTATAAAAACCTCAAAGAAACTAGAAAAAAGCAAAAGCTGCAGGAGCTGGTCTATATTTGACACTGTTCCATTGAAATACTCCATCACTGAAATACTCTAAACCAAAACTTAAATTGAAGTCCAGCTCAATGACAGCAGCCCATTTGTAACTAGTGCTCATGCAGCAGATCAGCTTGGTCTCCTCTGTATCCTGAACTTGATGGGAGCTGGCTGGAGAAAGGCTCTTTGGTTGTAGTGCTGGCCTCTGGCTGTAGTGCTGGCCATCGTTCCGCTGCTACTTGCTCATGAGATTTTTCAGTGGCTTGTACCAGCATAGCAGCCACTGTACTGAGGTACTTCCAAATAGGATTGTACAAAGAAATTAGACACTTTTACACATACACAGGGCCAATGTGATGGTGTGCTTCACCTAGTGCAGGGGGTGAGCATGTCACCCTGGCACTGCACATCGTACCCAGGATGCATGCACCCCCCTCCCTGGGACTGTGCAGGTGTCACTTTGCTTCTGAAGAGGGGGGCCGCCGGAGGAGTGTCAAACTCCTCTGGCGCGTAACCCCAGGGATGCATCACCCTGGTGTGCAGCACACCAGTCGCACCACTGTAGCTACACCCCTGCTCATACACAATTATTATTTCTAGAATATAGTGGGGGAACTCTTAGGCTGCAATCCTATATGCACTTACCTAGGGGTAATCCACACAGAACTTAGTGGTGCTTAATTTCTGATATACTTATGTGGGATGATAGCATTAGTGGTTCGCAAGCATTTCAGCCCCAGACCCCTTTCTGAGAATGACAATCTGTCTGAGATCCCCCAGAAGTGATGTCATTAACCTGGAAGTGATGACATGCTTGGAAGTGCCATCAAACAGGAAGCGACATCACTGTGATGACAGAGTTCTTCTATGTCTACTCAGGAATATGTCCTATTGTATTAAATGAGACTTACTCCCAGGAAAGTATGGATTGCAGTCTGAGTGCCCCTTTCCAAGATGGCTGCACCCAGTGCCCGATTCCAAGAAGGGTATGCCCACCATTTTGCAATCCCCCCCAGAAATGAAGTTCCCCCCTATGGGAGTCCTGATCTCCACTTTGAGATTATAGAATTAAAGAAACAACAGCAATAGAGATAGGCTGTATACTGCACTATGTCTGCAAGGATCTTACAGAATACGGACGGGAGATACTGTGAGGATTCAACCTTTAAAAAAGCAGAATAAGATCTGACAAAAGGACACTGTGTTATAACAAAAGAATTAATGTACACATAAGGTGAAGAGGGAGAATGCAACAATACTAAAATGTAATCAAAGATATTTAAGAAAAACAGCAAAAGCAGGGTATGGCCGTGTCAGCTCAGGATAAAAGATCCAGCAAGTACAAACTAAGATATGTCCTGAGTCACCTGCTGATAGAAGGAGATATACAGCAGAGAATTGCTTAAAAGAGAGTCATAGAGATATAAAGACTTCTTTAAGGACATATTCTTCTGAATCTGGTAATTGAAAGCAAGTACTGGTGGTTAAAACGGTCACAATAGTCCATTTGATGTTGCAGACTTTTGCCACACTGCTTAAGTGAATTCCTGATGTGTCCTATTTGCCAGGTTAAAAGATGGCAACCTTAGTACTGATTGGAGAAGTGAATGGGCATTTTGTTATTAGCACGACTTAAATGGGGGCGGGTTAGAGGTATTGCAGCCTCTATTCTTCTGAGTGATTTCAAATTTTAGCAATATATTTGTCCTACAAACATGTAATCCTCTCCCCCACCTTTATTATTGTTATTTGGAGAAAAGAGACACCAAATTTATATCCCTGCACTACAAAAGCAAATTGCAACATTAAATAAACACACCAAGAAGACTTGCATATGAGGTGCACATGTCTACACATGCAGGTCCCTGAGCAAGCAAGTCGGAAAATAAATCTTCCCTTTTCCTTCCCACTTGTTCCCCCTGTAGGCAGAGGCAGTGATGAGGAGGTCCTGATTTATGAGGACACAATCCTAACCATGTCAACTGAAAAGTAAGCTGCATTGTGTTCAATGGGTCTTACTCTCAGGAAAGTGTCTGTAAAATTGCAGCCTTGGAGCCTAATTCTATCCAATTTTCCAGTGCTTTCTCAGCCGTGCTTATGGGGTTCATAAGCACGGCTTATGAACCCCAATGTTCCAACCTCATCCTGTGTTGGAGAGACAGTTGCAGAGGTCTCATCAAGGTGTTGGAACATTTGTTCCTACTGGCAGGTATAGTTTTTACTGGATGAAAATGGTCAAGCCTTTCCTGATATTTACCAGCAAAATTTAAGAACTTCACATTGACCTGGATGAAGCTTTTTTACACTCCCAGCTTTTTATTTGCTCTGCTTTCTTCACCTTTAGATATGTGGAGAACGAAGACCACTATCCTATACATATTTCCTTGGGAGTAAATCCCGTTGTACTCAATGAGGCTCATTCCTGAGTAGATATGCAGAGGCTTGTGATGAAGTAATCATGGGTCATGCCTGCCTAGCCTATGTTCATGGGCCATGCACACTGCCTATTGGACAGTGGGTCCTCATGTCTGATCAGATCATGTTGGAGCCCTGGGGCTCTGTTTTCTTGGGAGTCCCACCAGATTGTCCCCCACTGACTGGTCTACTCCTCCTGGAATGGTGGCAGTAAACAGATATTCTCTGTTACCTTCAGAGACCATGAAAGGATGTGTTGGAGCATTCACCATTAATGGCTGTTGTTTGGTTAAGGGTTTGGACAAGGTATTGTGCATTCCAATAGGTGGCTTGCAGGGCCTCCTTCCCAGCATCGGTTAGTACTGAGCAACTGCCACACATGTGCCACGCAAACGATCATCATTGTAGAAGTTGCCCAGTAGTGACTTGCTGGGTAATGTCACAGTTGTTAGGGACATGGAGGTGTGATGTGGCTCTGTTGTTTCTCCTCTTTTCCTCCCTAGCAGTGCAGGTGATAGTGAACATGGTGATATTGTATCAGTGTAGTTGCTATGTTTTTGCTGCCTGCCTGGGACTTCAAAAATGGGATATGTGGGAATGAACTAGTCATGAGAAATAAAAGCTTTTTCACATTTCTCTAAAGTTAGGTGTGAGGAAAATCTATTAGCTGAACTGTAACGTGTTTCATCATTTTTGTTCTGATTTGACTCAATATTTTTGGAAAAATGGAATGAGAGTAACAGAAAGTCTCAGCAAGTCACAGACAATCTGCTGAAAAGAGATCAAAGTTAGTTACACTTTTTAAAAGCACCTTATCTTGTTTGCTTCTGGACCTGTTGTAGCAAAAATGGCAAAGAATGGCCTGCATATATGAGCCCTTTCACTTTCTCAGTTGCTGCAGCCTGTTATAATCTCTGTATATTCTGTGCAAGTGGGGATCAACGTGCTACAACCACCTGCAAGACGATTGAGGTTAGATCTTCAAAAGTCACAGCTCCGTTCGGTCCAATCAGTGTTCACATTATCGTTGTTGAGCTTTCCAGAGATACAAAATCCTATCTTAGGCTGGCTGCTCAACAACTGTTTTTAAAGGAAACAATGGATATTCCTGCAAAAGGCCAAGGTGTTAAGTCCTGTGAAATGTCTTTCAATTGTAAGTTTGCAGCAGAGGAAGCTTGCAAAGTCTTGGAGCCTAGACAAATGTGCCTTCAGATGCATACATGTGGCATACAGAGCAGTTTGACAATTCTTAAAAAATTCTTTTAAAAAATAGGTGGGGGCTGTGAAACAGAGCAGAAACAGAGCAGAACCACACCGTACAATCCAGAGTAACTACGGGAGCACGTAAGAGACATTACATGCACCTGTAGTTACTGCACCACCTAGTGAAAACCCATGGGAAATTCATATTGCAATCCAGAGTAAATTGTTCTTACAACAGAGCAAGGACTCCCCATATTTAGTCTGGATTGCACTCTTTGTCTTCATTGTGGCTTTGCCCTTCAATTACTTTCTTAAATAGAAAAAAAATCTATACAGCTATGAGGGCAAATATTCATTTTGGAAATGGAGATAAGGAACAGACATTTGGGTGAATGAACACACACACACACACACACACACAAATGTATTAGCTTGCAACAAGCAAAATCGTCCAGATAAATAGATTGCCATGTAAGACTGTTGTATCTCCCAAAATGGATATTGCACTATATACTATACTATACTTCATACTCTGTACTATTGTACCATATATAGATGCACCCTTTTGAGAGGTGTTCACATGCAGCTGCCCAACTCAAAGCCAGATAAATGACTAATGATAACTTTCCTGCCCTACTTATTCCAAAGTATTCTAACAACAGAGGGAAAAAAGTATGATACAACTCCTGAGATGTGGACACATCCAGGTGTATGACATTGACCTGGTGCACAGAGTATCTTATAATATGATTGCAGCAAGGGAGCATTTTTACTAACAGGTGTTAAAGCTAACTGAAACTCAACAATCTATATATATAATTGAAAATTCACTAACTGACTGGCTCACTGACTCATCAATGTCTAGCCAAAACTGCTGGACCAAGTAGCGTGAAATTTGGGGAGGGTGTTACTTCTGTGATGTAGGCACCCACTAAGAACTGATTTTTGGAAACTCATATTAGAAAGAGGTGAAAAGTGGCACAATGCATTTTTGTCCCTTTACATGGAAGAATCCCTGACTGATCAATTCTTGGACATAGAACCATGAAATTTGAGGAGAGTATTTCTTCTGTGATACTAAAAATTGATTTTTTAGAAATTTCACCCCATAGGGGTAAAAGGGGTACAATGCCTGTATACTTAACATTGAAGACTGACTGATCAACACCCAGCCCCAACCATTGCAACTAGAAACATAAAATTTGGGAGAGTGTATTCCTCCTGTTATGTAAGAACTAAGAACCAATTTGGTGTCCAGTGGTGCCCATTGCTCAGTGGTGCTCGTTGCCCAATGGTGCCCATGATGCCCGATAGGGATTACCAGTGCCCACTGGTGCCTGCTGCATGGTAGTGTCCAATGCTGCCTGCTGCCCACTGCGCAGTGGTGCCCACTGGTGCCCACTGCCCAATTGTGCCTGGTAGTGATGCCTGGTCCCTGCCAGAACCTGCTGCTGTCCGCCACTGTTCCTGGAACTCTCTAGTTCCTGTCAGTGCCCAGTGCCTACTGGTGCCTGCTGCCAACCACCCTCCACCCAGTGTGAGGTGCCCGCCAGTGCCCAGTTGTACCTGGAGCCCACAAATATTCTGGAAATTTACTCCTGCAACTTTGGGTTCATTCTACTATAGTATTATAGAAAGGTTAACCTATTGTGAAAGAACAGATGTGAGAATAACCTGTGCAACCACTTGTGCAGACCATTAGGAGGAGGTTGTGCATGATACTAGTTCTGCAGTAGGTCAACACAAAATCCATCCATTAATCTTCAGTGGAAATTTTTGTTTTGTTTACAGTCATGCTGAAGAGGAAGTGATATTCGGAGTGAAACTGTGGCAAACTCCTAAAATATCCTTTTGATGGATTTCACAGCCCATTTTTTTCATTCTGGTCCAACCAGAATAAAACATCAACAACCTCCTCACACCTGTGTACTCAGAGACATGTCTAACTATGCCCTTAATTAGCAAAGACCCATGTCTTGTGCTAAGGCCAGACACAGAATTAGGATATTGGATGCTTTCAACAAACTGAAAGCATCCAACTAGTTTCTTTGCTTTTAAATAAACAAAAATAAAGAAGGGGTTAAATAAACAAGTGGTTCAAGAAGGAAATTTTTTTATTTTCAAGTAAGACTGCCATTTTTAATGTAGTGCAACAAAAATGATGGACTGTTTTGTTTTGGCTTACACCTATATTTTGGTGTAATATTTTGGGTGGCTATGGGTGTGGGCTGTGGGTGGCGCAAGCAGTTAAGACGCTGTGCCTGTTGACCAGCAGACCAGGGTTCGAGACCTGGGTCGGCCCTACAAGACAGGGTGAGCTCCTGTCCTTAGCCCAGCTCTGCGATGCCAGCTGAATCCAACTGTATTGGCTCTGCCTTTCCATTGGACTAATTCAGTGGTGTGGAGAGGGGGGATTTGCTGCTTGGGTAACAGCCTATCCTCCATAACAATCCAACCCAGGCTTTCATGCTTCGCATGCAGCGTATGCAGCACCAAGCACGATAGCATAGTCTTCCAAGACTGACGGAGGCCTACTTTTTTTTTATTTTGGGTGATATTTTGACCACCCCACCATGCCCACCAAAACCATTGGGGTTATCAGATCTCCGCCAGTTGCCACCAGGTACTGAAGAACAAGAATTCACAGTGTCTTCTTAGACTGAGCTCAGAAGCTCAGACTGAGACTACTGAGATAGCCTGTGCGAAGTACTCTGGCCTTGCCTGAAGCGGTCCTTCCATAGGTTTTCTGGGGAATTGGGAACAACCCCTTGAATTCTCACAATGTGTCATACATGACAAGGCTATATGTGTAGACATTCCTCACAATCACCCCTCTTTTGAGGGCAAAATAGTACACAGCAGCATTCCATGTTATTTTTTTAGCCGTAATTGGAGAATGAGCTCATTTGTGCTCCTCATGCCTAAGGTGGATGAATCTGTGAAATGCTACATAAACACTAAGCATTGTTTTATTTCTGACAACTTTTTTTGCTACAAATAGTTGTTTTTGCCATATATTCTCTCTCCCTCCCTCCAGTTTAAAGAAAGGAAATGAGGATGGGGTTAAAAAAGCTTCCCCCCCCCCCATTATTGTAAATCCATACTGCAGTAAACTTCTTTTCCTTCAGATACTAATTAGGCGAGTACATAATTAAGTATCCTAAATAATGAAGTATACCATAGCCTCTGTGCCATAGCTCAAAATATCAACCTATAAATTAGTCATTGAAAGCATTATTAATAAATAAACCCTTGGATGTTATTTCAGAATATAAAGACACCCTGTGTGTGTTATGTGAGTGTCCTTTTTAACCACCAGTACGCTAATTACTGGCATACAAAAGTAAATTATGTTGGTTTTTATGATTTCGGGTAACTTATAACTGCTATGGGATATCATTCAGGTGGTGGAATGTGCTTAGAAATACAGTACTGCTATATATAGGTGGGCTATGGTTTAATGTGCAGAAAATGACTTTAGTGTCAGCTCCTTTTTCTTTTGTTGGCCTTGATGTTCTTCACTTTTCCTTGGCTTCTGCTTCTTCCAGCAGTTGTGTAGCTTGGGGTGGAGGTCACCACGATGCTATGATCCAGTCAACACAGTTCTGCCTCTACTCGTTCACAGCTGAACCATTCTGACTGAGGCCACCCACTTCTTCTTCCAAAGTGGAAGAAGTGGGTGGCCTCATTCCAAGTGGTATGTAAATGATTTCAGTGGACAGAAAAACCTGATAAGCCCAACCATTCTTCTTGCTTGGAAGAAGTGGCTGGCCTTGCTCAGAGTGGTGCATGACTTGCCAGGAATGGCTGCAGGGGGTGGACACATTTCTCTACTATCCCTGCAGTCATTCTCAGTGCATTTGCTCCATGCAGCCACAACCACTCTTCCAAAGTGCCTCAAATCTTGGAATTGAATAGTAATTGTCACCATGTCACCACAATTACTTCTAAGTCAGAGACAACAGGAGAAGAAGGTCAACCAGAGTGCCCCCTTCTACAGACTTTAGTCCTGTCTGCCAGTTTTGTGTCTCATCACCTCTTCCTTTGGCCCCGTTTGTTCACTGGTTTAACATCTCCAATCAGTCTTACTGCCTCTTGTCAGCTTCAAGCAGGCTGCCAACCAAGAGGCTAACAGAAGTGGCAGTTGATGTGGTTTGGTTGGTGTGGGGGGGGGGGGGACACTCACCTTTGCAAATGACTTTCCTGCATCTCAGAATGTCTCCAGGAAGTGAATTCCAGTTCTGCAACTTCTGGTCATGTCTGGGAGGTGTGCTGAGGCACTGGAAGGCCTGCTGCATGCTCCCCTGACCTCCCTATGCTTCAGAACTTCCCCAGAAGCAAACCAGAAGTCATTGAGGTGAACTGGAGGTCCACCTGGAAGTATTCTGAAGCAAGGGGAGAACTATGGAGTGAGCTGTGGGCCCAGTGCAATGTCACATTACATCACTGCAGCACTATCAACCTACCTCCATCTCAGTAGTCCATCATCATTTGAATTAGAGGATTCAGGGTGGTCCTGGAACCAATCCCCAGCGGATACTGATAACACACTGTCATCCCAATCTTATGCTTGTCTACTCAGAACTATTGTGTTCAATGGGGCTTACTTAAATTGGAGCCTGTATTGCTTGAATGCTAAACCATTTATTCATCTATTGAACTACTTGTTAATAGAAAAGGGAAACCTATTTAAAGGGCAACATAGCCAGGAATTCTACTTGTAAAATGTGTGTTACACATGTCACACCAACCATGTCTTCTCTTGGCTTCCCTCACAATCCTTTCACCAGCTCCAATTGGCTTTAACAGTGGAAGCGCCTCTTATTAGCCATGCTAAAAAACCCTTTGAATTCAGAAGAATTTATGTGAACGTGGGTGCTGAGGCCCAAGAACCATCTAATTCGTTCATTTCCCCACCCAGTTTCCCCAGTTCCGATTTCTATTCTGATAAATTACCCTAAATTGCATCCTTTCATTTCTTTTATTCTTTCGCCTTTCATTTCTTCCCACATCAGCTTAGTCAGACCAGTTCTTCAGTAGCTGCCCAAGCCTTTGGGTCCTGCCTTTAACTCAAAGGAATGAAACGTGGATTGCAATACTTCCCACATTTACTTGGTAGTAAGCTTCATTGACTACAATGTGGGACTTATTTCTGAAGATATGCATAGGGTTGGGCACTAGTATGAGCACTTTCAAGGTCTTTGGTGAATCAGAATGCATAAAGGGGGAAAAAGAGTGCACCTGCTTGCTACCCCCCATGTGCCAATGCATGCTCTAATCACCTCTGGCATCTTTATATTCAGGCACGTTGCAGAGAGAATGTGCTGAACATGGTCTTCCAGCAGTGGGCCCAGAGAATGGGTCAGCATGAGGAGTGTGTATGTCTAATTGGTATGTTCCTGTTTGCCCATTCGGTGCATTGCTCCCTCATGGAGGGCTAACACCTGAACAGACCCCATGAGGGTAAAGAATGCATGAAATTTGAATGAGGCAGCTGCTGTGTAATCAGCCTCCAGCTGATGTGGCAGTCAGCCCAGTTTGTCTCCACCACACCACCCCTCTAGGATGTGTCAATCTGGTGGCTGTCATAGAAGGTCCCTTGGAGTAAGCCCTCTTTGTGCCATCATATGAGGTAAATCAACCTCCAAAACCATCACCTCAACAGATTTTATTTTTAAATGACCAACAGCTGAATTTTTGACCCTTACAACCGGCACAATGAGGACACAAGACAGCAGCTTGCTGTCAGCTTAGGTTAGGACTGCACCTTCAGTAATGTAGAATAAAGAAAGCAGAAGTCCTACCTAACCCAAAGTATGGATGCTAAAGTGGGAAATGGCCATAGCTGTCTACCTATGCCAAAATAACATGGGTGTGCCACCCATCTTAAAGCTTGACAGCCTGCCATGGGCAGGGTCAGGTTGTCATCATCAATTCACACAGGGGTCAGGGCACAGTTCCTAGACCTCTGTTTTTTCCAGAGGCCACAGGAAATTGGGCCCTTAGACTGGGGGACAGGGAAGGAACCCTGCTCCTCTGGAAAATGGAGGGTGGGAGGGCGCTCTGGGGAGGAGTTAGGGGCTGCCCTGGGTCGGCAAGGCTTAGTAATGGCCAACCGGACAGTCACTTCTTCCAAAAGTGTGGCTACACAGGCACCCGAAGCTCTAATCAGGAAGCAGCGCTCCCTTAAGGAACAATCCATGTGTGGGCAGAGCATCCTGAGTGCACTTGCGCTTTCACCCTCCCAGAAGCACGCGCAACCAGGACCAGGCTGTGGAGCTGTGTTGCTGCAAACTGCTTTGAGGGCGTCTTACATGTCTGGGACAGAATCATACATGTTAAGGTGTTTTCAATTTAAAAAGTGTTGAAATTAAGTACAGGAAAGCAATACGAGTATTTTTGCTTTATTTTAACATGTCCTACATTTGTCCTACATTTTTCCAGGGTGTCTGAAATTTTTTAACTAGGTAGGAATTTTGGCTTTGGGGACAGGAATTTTGGGGGACTTGGGTTCAGCATCTGGTCACCCTAGGTCAGGCCAGTGTGGCAAGGGTAGGAAAGGGGCAAAAAGTCACTACCAGTTGGGCCAGCATAAGTCCCAGCACAACTTGGGTGGGAGTGTCACAAAAGTGCTGTAAGGCACTTATGTGCCACACCTGGGGAGGCGGTCAGGCCAGTTCACAGACATGCACCAGCCTCTCCTCAGGAATGGGGAGACAGGTGCATTATGCCAGCCAAAATTCATTAGGTGCCCTCAGCCGTATTCTTGGCCCCAGCTAATCAAGAGGGGTTCTGCCAGGTTGCCACTAAGGTGGACAAGCAACGCATGAGCAGTCCTGACTCACCCCATTGCCAAGCTGCCTCAAGATGGACAATGATGTTTTACCCTAGCTACAACCCGCATGCCATCTGTCTAAATGAACCAACCTAACAATTTTCCTATTAAATAATTCAACTCTGCCCCTCTGGCTGGGGTAGATAAAAAAAGTGCCAGCCACAAAGCCAACCTTGACAGCAAAAACTAGCAAAAAATTCCTACCTGGCTTCAATAGGCAACCAGCTGCTGGTAGTTTCAGCCAGAGATAATAGAGAGGATGGGTGGGCTTGTGATGGTGCTTGAAGGCACAAAATTGGGGACCTGGTAATGGTCCCCTCAGTGCAGAGTGAACTTATGTCATAACCATAGGACAAATCACATCCATAATGTAGGACATGACAAAATAAGATGACAAGATGACAAGAAAAATGTAGGATATGACAAAATAAAAGCTAGAAACAGTCATCGATATTAACATAAGAGTCTCCGCTGGATCAGCTCAATGGCCCATCTAGTTCAGCTTCTTGTACATTGCTTTCTTGTGGTTTATTTAAACACTATATTGCTTATTATTAAATTAAAACAATTACATATAATTTATCACATATACATTGCAATCCTAAGCATGTCTAATCAGAAGACAGTCCCACTGTGTTCAATAGTATTTACTCCCAGGACAGTGTGGTTAGGATTGCAGACTTAATTTGTTAATTACAAGAAGGCTACACAGTGCCTTTTCACAAGGAAAAAGATTATTTTTCCTGAACACAGGGCTAAAAAAGAGGACATGTCTTGTAAAAACAGAACATATTGTCTACCCTGCCTTCCTACTTCTCAAGAGCTCACAACCAAATTGCTCCCACAGTCAATTTTCCCTCTCCAGCCTCATGCAGGTGGGGCCAAGGCAAAAATTGTGGTGTAATAATCATGCCACAGTTTTCCCCTAAGGTGATAATTTGGTGTCTACATAAAGAAATATAAGTATAACACCTATGATTGGACCATTTGAGGGGTGGGCGGCAGGGAGCGAGCATTTCACCTGCATCATTTGTATTCTGTGTCTCCCCTGGGCAGAGGAGGGGAGGTGGAACCAATGTCAAGGGAAAAATTCAGGCATGGAGAGAGTCCAGGCAGAGTTTGAAGGAAGTGGATTTGCACCAAGGTGGTGTGAAGATTAATTAGCTAGCAGTCAGGTAACTTTGCTGAGTATTCATATGGCCATCTACCTTAATGAATTCATGATGCATGATGAATTTAGATTTAAATTACAGCGAATGGCAGCTTAATTTGCATAAAGTTTCACTCATCCCCTGAACCTCTGCCAGCGTTTAGAATGGAATCTGAAGCAAGTTTTTTTTTTTTAAAGAAAGAGAGAAGGTAATCTCTTCCTTTTCATTTTATTCTTTCTCTTTCTTGCCGCTTTTCTTGAACTTTGGAAAGTGGCCAGTCTGAGTAAAAATATTGCTGAATTCAGCACACTTTAAAAAAAAGTTCTCAAAAGTATTTCTATCCCAGACTGAAAGTTAAATCATGTTGTAAATCTCCACAGGCATCTTTCTTTTCCAATCTTGAAGTGTGCTGATGATGCGCTTCACTCATTCAAGTGACCTGGTATGACTTTTCCAGAAAAGTCTGGTACTTATGTTTGGGAATCTGGTTTTTGTGCACCACATCCTTGATATTAGGGCCCCGATCATGCATTGCATAGGCCAGTGAAGGGCTTCATGTGATACAGGAGCAGGTAATTACCTCTTTTCACCATACAGATAACTTCAAGTATGATATGGACATTCCATGTGGACATACAAATTCTTGAACATTTTATTTGCTCATGTTTCAAAGACTGTGGAGATCATGAAAATTATCAGTATAATTTGTCCACTAATAGGTAAAGCTCAGTGCCCGTAAAATCTATGATCTGTATGTAGCGTGGAGAAGGTATATATTCCTTTATGAGGATTTTTCCTGACACATATTGTACAGATAGGCACAACATTTGAATAGCATTGATGCTGTTTTAGAAGTGATTGCACCATATCTAGTATAGATAGGGTGACACATGTCTGGATTTTTCTGGATTTGTCTTCTTTTTTTTGCCTCCTGTCTGGGTGTCCTCCAAAAGGGCCTCTTTGTCCTCCATTTTGGTTTCATTTTGGAACTTTGCAAAGGTGTTCAGCACCATATCATGTCATATGTCATTTGATTTGTATTGAAGAGCAGAATCCAATGAAATAATTGGTTTTGAAATATCTCATTCCTATCAAACGTTATGGCTTAAGAAACTAAAAATCAAAAAATATGCATTGAGTTCTATGGGAAAGTGAAAGTGCCCAATATTGCAGCTTTCTCATGAGTAGGAAAGTGTGCCATTGCATGCCAGAAAGGCCAGGCTGAGAAGAATCCAAGACCTTATCCTCCTTTTTCACAGCTGTTGCTTTTGATCCTTTTCCTCCTTCTTGCAGCTTCCTTCTCCTCTTTCTTGCAATCCACCCCAAACTGTTTACACCAGGTAAGTAGCTAAAGTGAACACCCCACCCCCCACAGCCTGGCAGCTGCAGCCATTTTTCCACAGTGGACATTTTAAAGGGGATGACTCAAGTCTTTTAGGGATGACTCAGGAATGACTTGGAAAGTGCCTTCATTGTGACTCTTTTTCAAGTTGAGTTTCAGGATGGCTCTAGACTCAACTCGAGTCAAGCCATGATGGACTTTCCTATCCCTACCAGAACAGCTAGAACAGTGGACTATTTGTGAAATGTTGGGTTCATCTCAACTTGGAGAAGACCAATCTTGTATGCTCCCCAATAGTGTGCATTTGTTCTCCCTGCAAATTTGCTGGTGATTAAGGTCTCTCTTATGCATGCTTCACTGATCTAAGTAGAACAAACTGGTTCTGTCCTGATTTATTGCAATGTTTCTTAATGACACACGCCAATTTCTTTCTTTTATGAAGCAGAAATCACTTTATTATGTAGGACAAGAGAGAACTTTAAGGAAGGGCAAACACCACCAAAAGGAAGAGGGCTGGTTTGCTCCAGGATCACACTTGCCAGCGAGTGTTAATTTGCTCATTTCTGTATTTGTCTTTGGGGGCTCTTTCTCCTGCTTTGATGACAGAAGACTTGGCAGATGTGAAAAGTAAACATGTTTCCCAGCAGTTGTGGGAGACTGTGGGGGGGAGGAAGGTGTGACTCAATGTCAGCTTTGGAAACTTCTGCACTGCTAACAGCTTCAAATACAATCTAGGACTAAAAGGACTTAAACCCAAGAACTTCAACATAGTTGTTTTGCTCACATATCCCAGGAATCAGCATAAAAACTGGAAGGGTCTTTACCCATGTCTCTAGAACACTTATGATAAAACTATGGTTGCCATAAGTCTCTTTCACAAAATCGGGACAGGACCCTCTGTCCCATTTGCCAGTATGTGAACACAATCACCCAAAATCGGGATTGTCCCTTTTGGGGGGACATATTATAACCTTAGATAACACTAGTCTTCTACTTGCAGGGAAGCATTTTGTTTGTAATGTAAGAGAGCATTGTGAAACACATCTATTAAAATAAAATATTTATTCTCCTCTCCATTGAAGTCTATCAGCTCAATCCTGAGTGTGATGCTGTTATGGCACCAAAACTGGCTGCATGACATTCATTGTGTCCTGGACAGCTGCTGCCCCTTCCTTGGGAGACTGGAATACTTATTCCCTTTCCTCAAGTAAGGGAGTTACCCCCACAATGGCTGGCACAGAATTGGAGAGTCCCATGTCAGGCTCAACACAAGGCTCAGGATCTGGTGGTCAAGCCCCACTCCATCTTCTGCTGTGCCTTATTCCCACCTCTCCCATCTCATCCACACCAAAATGCCTCCCCCTGCCGTCCCCATGCACCCACTTACCTCTCTGTTGCCCGGTGGAGAGGCGGCATAGACATAGCATCTCCATAGCAACTCTAATTGAAAAAGGCAATTCTGAAGAATGTAATTGACATGTTGTTCAGCTTAAGTGGATGCATCTTTACTCAAAAGAAAAACCTGTGTTTAATAGCATCAGGCAGTGTCAATGCCAGGTTGCTGCAAACCCTGAAGCAAATTCCTGCACTGGACACCCTCCTGGTTCCCTCTTTCCCTCCACTGATTGAGAATTGGGTTATACCTCTGTCATTTGAGGATGATATTGAGGGTCCAGAGGCTGACCTATCTGTGCAGCTCTGGACGGGCATGGGGTCCCAGACAGTGTATGACCAGGCCAACCCTTTATACCACGTAAGTAGACATTGTGTTAATTGTGTTGATTAACTGGTAACAGCCTGGAACTGATGCTTGCAGAGGTACAATATAACAACAATGATCAGTAAAGAACTACTTCCTTCCCAACATGTCAACTGCACTTTTGCCTCCTCTAACCTCAGTGGCTAACTTCAACCACCCCATTAGCCTGTTTTTGCTTAGCCTCTTCTCTGTTGCAGAGTCAGTAACAGAAGACAATTGAAATGTTGACGGAGTGTTGACAGTTCTTCTCAGCCTTCTCTGCCCCAGAGCCACATGTGAGTAGAACCCTCAGCCTGCTTGACTGACATTGAATGTGCAGACACCCTGCACACAGGCCAAGGCTTTTATGTAGACAGAATCTTTATTCTGCAATCTCATCAACATTGACTTGACAGTAAACCCATTTGGGTTTACTTGCTTCTGACTAACCATCTGTAGGACAGGTACAACTGGTAGTTCCTCCATGACTGGGGTGTTGGTGCAGATAGTTCCCTGCTTTTAAGGGTGCCAGATCCAAATAGTCTTGTTTGATTTTTTTCTACTTTAGAATAGCTGTTTTTGACCACAAGGTGCAGCTATGAGTCTCCAGATTCTGCGAGAGAGTTGTGCCAATGTGCGTTTGGCAACAGGATGCTCATGCCATTTGAGGGTATGTGTGATTGTTGTTATACACTTCGTACTCCTAGAAATAGAATCATCAAGCAGGACTGATATGGTCCAGAAGCACACTGTAGTACCAGGAGGTGGAGATGGGGAAAGGAGCAGCTCATGTTCATAGGCAATGCATGAGGTGCTTGATGCACATTCAGTGAAAAAGAATCCCTTTTTGCATAAGTTATTAATAATTATTAATGGATACAGATTTTATTCAAAAGTGTAGACCCTTTGCTTCTGCTCAAAAACAACAGTGAGGAAAAATTGTATTGAAATGTTAATCTCATATCACCTTGGCTATAAAGAAAATAACAGGCCAGCAATGGAATGAGATTGTGGCTGCAATCCCAACCACCACTTAGGCTGGCCTAAGTCCCGGCATAAGTACTGTGCTGACTGGGGGGTTTCACAAAAGTGCTGTTACGACAGATTTGCCCCACTTCTAGGGGTTTAGGCCAATGCACAGGCATATGTTGGCTTCCCCACACCATCACAGAAAGATATGCCAGGTGAGTTAGGCTGGCCTAAATTTCTTAGTATTGTGCCCTCCATCTCATAATTTGCAGTATTAACACCATAGCCTCATATTAATCATACAGTGAGCAGCCTATTCCGGCAATAACATCTGCAGAGGGAGCACTGTAGACTGTTCAGCAAGTCACTTGCATATTCTTTGTGTACTGAATAGCAAGGCAGCCGTACTGGCAAAGATTGAATTACAAATGAGGGAATCAGCAAAGAAATTGTTCAAAATATGTGACATAAACATGTCTCTCGATGCTTATGTATTTATTTATGCATTTATGTTTTTTGTATTCTCTCATGTGTACTAAACTACTGCATTTTTAAAGCAAGCTGTAGAAAGAAGTGGGGGAAAAAGAATCTATACTAGGAAGGGATAGCTTTAAAGATCTCTGCAGTAGCGCTCCAATTTCAAGGTTGTATTCAGGGCTATTCAGGCTTTCTGCATCAGATTTATAGTGGAATGAGAGGGATTGGCCTAGAGGAAAGCATAGGTGTGAAACTAAAATGTGTGTATCTGTTTCAGCAAGTTAAAAGCAGTATGATATAGGGGCCTTGGTCAGAAGCTAATTTTCCGGGAGAGCTGGTCTGAAAAGAACGTCGAATGCTGAGCCCAGAAGCTTCAAGTCAATTTTCTAAAGTTTGGACGCTTTACAGTCTGATTTCAAGCCTGGCAATGGAACCGAGACTGCCTTAATTGCTTTCTTGGATGACCTTTGACAGGATGTAGTAAGGGGAGAATGGTCCAGTTGGTCCTCCTGGACTTCTTAATGACTTCTGATACCGCCAATCATGGTGCTTTTCTGGGTTACCCTCAAGAATATGCTGTTATACCTGATAGGTCCAACCTGTGGTGGGTTCTGGTGCTCTATATCTCTATGATATTTGATCTTCTATGCTGTTTATGGTCACATGTAAGCCTTAAAAGCAGTTACATGGGAGGTTTAAGTTGTGGTATACAACTGATACCTCGCTCATCTTCTCATTTCCTTTTGCTAATCCTAGGGAGATGGTGGAATACCCATGTGGGGTGGGTATTCTTGGAGCTGCCCTAAAATTTGGCATTTTTACCACCTGTGATCTGCATGGGAAAGCCAAATTTCATATGGTACCAAACAAAATACAACTCTGAATTAAAACAGATCTAAACATGGATGTTAAAAGGGATGGGCAAATGTGAAAGGTCTCTACTGCAAAGACATCAAAATGGTACCGTGGGGTAATAAGTTCACAACTTGCATGTCTTGCATTCCACAACTTCCAACTATGGAAAAGTTCCCTTCTCTGATCACCTCCATTCAGAAGGCAAAAAACGTAAAGGAAATGCTTCCCAAGGATGACCTTCAGCCTTGGGCACTTTCATGCATGAGAAGGCCATCCTTGAGATATCTTTGGCTTGGCACAAATTTTGGGCCAGGGATGTCACGCATTGAGCCTGCAGAAGCACATGCATTTGGGCTCTACCAGTACTGCCACCTTCACCATCTCTTGGCTACGAAGTGGTGCCTCAAGAAGATCAGTGCTTCTAAAAGGGTATGATCATGTGAAGGAAGAGGAAGGCTAAGAAGCAGCTCTGTCTTTGGCAAACTTCACAGGCCCATTCTTGCCTATTTCTGACAGAGAAATCCTTGGCTGGTTCTTCTGCAGGGGAACTAGGAAACACTGTACACTACTGAGAAGTAAACAGTACTTTTCTGTTAACTCCCTGGGAGGAAGGTTGCCATATGTCCAAAAAAACTGGAAACAATGCCATTTTTTGAGGATTATTTTCACATGCTGGCAAATGGGACAGAAGGTCCTGTCCCAATTTTGTGGAAGAGAATTATGGCAACCCTACCTGGGAGGTCAGTTCCCCCAAATTCAGTGGCATTGGCTCACAAGTGAGTTTGTGACTAGTGGCATGTGGCAGCTCACAAACGTGCGGCTGCGAATTCAGGATTAGGTCATCTGAGTCAGACTTGTGAATGACGTCCAATTTATAGCAGCTTTGTGATGCATCTTGAACGAGTGCACTTGTGAATGATTTGAAATCTTTCACATTGAACAATGACACCTTTTCAAGTCTTATACTGAATGTCCGTCCAGTTTGAAGCAATTGAAATGCTCCCTGTGTATTGCTTTCCAAAGGACAACACTCTCCACCAATTAGGCACAGGCTGAAGCACTGAAATATTTTGAGCGGGTGTTGCTGTCATACATTCATTCTGCTCTTCAGAATATCTGTTGAACAAATGCATCTCATAGCATGAAAGGAAATCAAAGGTGATGGAATTGCTGTAGAAAGAGTTTGCATATCCTGTGTTGTAGACATGCTAATGTTTTTTTAAAGGAGAGAGAACATTTAAAAAATAAATACGATCAGATATTGTGACACAGTTATCTAATATTTCAGATTAAGGGGTTCAGTTGACAAAACTTTCATGGACTGTCTCCAGGCACATGCACTAGTAAAAGTTTAAGATAACACCCATTTTCAATATAGTTCCCTAATTCTACTGGAAGGTGTTGCATCATATTACAAAATAGCATTTGCTTTCTTTTATGCATTATCAAGTTGCTGACTTGAAGTTACTTTACGACGATCCGGATTTGCATATTTTTCTTTTCTGTCATCTATAGCTAATGAGTTCCTAGGTGAGAACAATGTGCTTATTTCTGTTCATCACTTCCTGCTTAATGACATCACTTCTGGCCCTCAGCAGACTCCATAACAGTATATGGCCTGTTGTGTGAAATAATTTTGATATATTTGATTTTGGGGCTTAAAGATAAAGTTGGCAGAGCTGCTGGTAGCTCTTAGGGGCCTGCAGTGGTTGCTCTCTAACAGAGGCTGCAATCCTAACCTCAGTTGGACTGGCCTAAGCCTTGGCTGATCTGGACGTGTCACCAAAGTTCCGTTAAGACACATCTGTGCCACTGCTGGAGGAGGGTTAGGCCAGCGCACAGACATGCGCTAGCCTCCCTATATCACCACAGGAATGCGAAGACCAATGACTTGTGCTGGCCTAGGTTAGGATTGCACCCAAAGTTGCTGATTATGTGAGTTGTTATTGTCAGAGGTATTTGGGGTATTATTGGGGTATTATTGTCAGGTTGGGGTTGGACCAATCAGACACTGCCAAGGACAATTACTCATTAAAGTGTCCACCTGAGCTGGCCAAATCCTCAGTTCTAATAATGTAATGCTCAATGCACCATCAGAAGGTGGGCATGAGGTCCCAGCACAGTGGTTTGCTCCAGGATCTCCAAGCAACCAGGGTTCTGGTTACATTATTTTTTTAATGGAACCTTGGTTTTATAGTGAGGTTTTTTAAGAACTTAAAAAAACTAATGTATCAAAAACTAGCAGAACTAGTTTGACCAGAGATTTTATTGGGGTGGTGGGAGAGAGAGAGAGAGAGAGAGAGAGAGAGAGAGAGAGAGAGAGAGAGATTTGTGTGTGCAGGTAATCCTTCTTTCAATCGGCTTTAAGGCCAAATCTTTTAAGTGGCTTTAAGACCACTTTCCCATTATAGCTAGAATTAATGAGACAGAACAAGACAGAACACAGTCTCAAATGTGGACATGATGTGAGAGACCCAAGGTTAGATCTCCTGACACATATTTTGAACATTTAAAAGCTGTGACTGGAAGTCCAGAGTCGAGTTCACTTGAAGCAAAAGCACCTGTAGAGAGTGTGCTTAAAATGTCCCCTTCACATTGTTTCCCTTCATTGAACTAACTTCACAAAGATATGACTAGCTCTACTAGACAAAAGAGAGAGATGAGAACTTTTCCTCTGGTGAAGTTATGAGTAGGGATTTTTAGGAGTATGTTGAGGGGGAGATGAGAAAACTGCATACAAGGGAAGAGCTTCCTAAAGGGTCACCATGGTCCTTTGGCCATCACAAGAGTGCTACAACCTCCTCATTCCTTCACTGCTGCACTTTTGCAAAACAGGAAGGGTATAAAAGGGAATAAGGTGCCATTTTAGATGACAAGTGTCTATTCCTCTATTTTCTCCCTTCTTTCCCCAGTTTTCTTGTCTTTCAAAAATTTAGCAAGACGTTGGAGTGTAGTAAGAACACTAAAGTGTTGCAAGAAGTTAGGGTCACTTCCAGGTGTGGGAAGTCTGAAGCACGCAAGGAAGGCTGTGGAATACTTTGCCACAGGACATGGTGATTGCATCTAGCCTTAATACCTTTAAACACTTTTCTGGAGGAAAAGTCCACCATGGGTTTCAAGCCATTATGGTTACATGCAACCTCCTGACTTTTTAAAAAAGACTACCAGCACAATCCAGAGCAACTAATCTGTCCACATAAGAGCCCTTGGGTTGCCCTATCTATCACTAGGGTGGAGCAACTGCAAGATGCTCCAGCCCAGTTACTCTGGAAAAGGCTTAGGGCAGAGCAAGGCAACATAGGGTGCCCTAAGAGAGGTGGACCTGCTCTGCTCTAACTGGGGCAGCCTAAGCAGCTCAGGAGAGGCAAGTTGAGGGCACGTTTAGCATTGCCTGGGGCAGAGCAGTTACTCTGTATCCAAAGCCTGTTTCAAGGCAGAAATGCCCTCTTCCAGTTCCTCAGAGATATACCACCTCAGGAGCAGGTATAGTAATGAGTAGACCCATAGGGGTCCCTGATAAGGCCTGAGTAAGAATGGTAGTGTTGACCAAAAATCTGAGTTCTTGGCCAGCCTAGCTACAATCCCTGCCTCTCATCCTCAGGATATGGCACAACTATGGCAGCCCACTAACCTCAGGATACAGCAGGCCACTCCAAGCATCCATCTTGCACTAGAAGAACTGCAGCTGTAACTGGTTGTCAGGAACTGCAGGGCTTCCTTATAATGTAGGCACCACAGCTGTTCCTTCTTCAGTGTGATCTGAGGGGGGTCTACTCAGGAGCAAGCCCTCCCCAGCTGTCACTGACTTAGCATGCTCTGGAGCAGTTAGGGCAGCCCAGGCTTCCTGACTCTCTGGATGCAGCATAACTTTCTGCTCTGGATAAAGAATAGTTAGGAGAGAGCAGTTAGGGCAGAGCAGGTTGAACTTGCTCTGGATTGTGCCCTACATCAGAATGCCAAAAGCAGGGGAGGGAACTAGGATTTAGGCAATCCTAACCAGTGATGGGCTTCAGGGGGTTCTCACAGGTTCTATAGACCCCTTTGCTAATGAGTGCCTGGTTCTGAGAACCGGTTACTAATGGGACATAAAACCTGTTGTTAATTTAGGTTATTATATCATAGAACCTGTTGCTAATTTTTTTGAATCCCACCACTGATCCAAATAATTTAGGTTGGCACAACTCACCTGCTCTCTGTTCTCCTGGTGGTGGCTTTAGAACTTTTGATGGACATTGAAAGGCATATGATGCTTGCTCATATGTACTACAAAACATAGTAACTTCTAGCTCCAGCATCTCTGAAACAAAAGATTTCTTCAGAAGACAGATGCTGTCTAGAATTCTCCTATTTAATAAAGTTATATGTGGCTGAACTTTCTGACGTCCTGATGAGATTAACATATTCACACATATCCCTAATCTCATTTACACAGCTTATTCACACCTGTACACCTTGTGGTGTCAGGTCTGAAGGCTCATTCAGTCTTGGCTCCACCAGTCAGAAAGCAGATGAGCATCCTGAATCAAGGTAACTTAAGACAGATCACAAAGCTAATTAGGACTATTGCTGATTTTGACACTTTTAGGGCCAGCCTGTCCATTATGGGATCCAGCTTGGCAGGGGGAAATGTCGAAGGAAGAGAAAGCTGCAAGGAACTGTTTACCTAGGCAGGGTCACATCTAGCTAGTTACATCAGATTTCATTTTGCTTTTAAGTTCAAAATCTTTTGTTGTTATTTAACCTGTTTTGCTAACTACTTGACCTGTCTTTTGCCTAACACTATTTTTATCCCACTGCAAGAGCCCATATTGGGGAGCTAAAAGGGAGCTTTTGCATCATTCCTTTTTTTACATTTTAATAAACTCTTGTTATTTGTATCTCTATTTGCTCAGTCTTTCTATCAATAGTTGAAAATTATTTCCCTTTGTCCCCAATGTCCTCGTCTACCCAATGCAAATACCCAAAAGCCAAAGCATTCTTCTGGCTGCAGAAGAGTTGACATTAGTCTGGTCAGTTGGCTTTCCAGATTACAGTGATCTGGAAAGTCAAGGGTATCCCATCCTTGGATTTACTTAGATAAGAAGTAAACTGAGAAGGGAGTCCCCATTTCCCCTAGGTTCAGGTGCACCTAGGCAAAAAGGCACCCATAGCAAGGACTGAAATTTCACCCCTATCAAAACACATGAAAGTGGGCATATTCGCCCATGGCACATATTCGCTCATGCCATATAGATGGTATGCCTTGTTCGGTGTTGCTAATTATCTCTCCTGGTGGCACTGTTTAAATGGAGGGCCTCCTCCCTCAGACATTGCCTGACATTGCAATCCTTACACTTGATTAGGCTGTCATACGCTGTCCTTGCTGGCCAGGAGTGTTGCAAAAGTGCCATAAAGCACTTCTCACAATTTCTGGAGGTGGGGTTAGGCCAGTGCACAGAAATGTATCGGCCTCCCCATGTCACCACGAGAATGGTGAGATGGGTGAGTTCTGCTGGTGCAAATTGGTTAGCATTGCACCCTGACTTGAATAAGGGTGTGGGTTTACAAAGTGAATGAAGAAACCTGTGATTTGATAAGCTATAAGAAGTATGCAAAGGGAAATCGTAGTGGGAGCCTTTCTCAGCCTCTTACTGGATTTGGGCTCCATCAAGTACCCAACCCTGCCAAACTCAGGACCAGTCCTGGGTTCTCTGGAATGCTGAACGAATCTGTTGTATTGCTTGGCCTCTACTGCATCAGTTAAATGTCAATCCTTGGCTCAGGGCAGAGCAAGTGGTGGTGGTCTCCCATGAGAAGAAGAGAGAGACTAAACTGGGCTAGCATATCTGGGGAGGTGGGGTGGTAATAGTTGTGGAGTATGTGACTCACAGGAAGCCTTTTCTGAAGAGCTCTTGAATAGAGGCCCTTCAATTCCACTCTTGCCTGTTCCACATTGAAAGCAAGGCACCCTGCATTTATTTTTTCTCTGATAAAGGGGAAAAAATTGGAAGGAGCAAAGAAAGCATATGTCAGAAGAGACAAAACCCCAGCTATCAATCAGCAGGGGAGCTGGGCAGAGGGAGTGTATGTTGCCGACTGCAGAGCTCAAAAGTTCCTTTTTTGTATTCAGATATTATTAATGCAATGGGAAAGGGCCATTTCACAAGCTTGCCTCCCTATATAAGCTGTGCTGTGAAAGAAACTTCAAGCAGGCTTCTGCCCGCCCTTCATACAACCTTAATTGTGTATCTTGTCACTGCAAACCTTTGAGACCTGTGATTATTCCAGCCAATTTGAAATGATTCCTGCTAGAGGTTTGAAATGTTTTAAAGCTGTCTCAAGGGCTTTGGAAAACGCCAGACACTAAATACCATATTTATGATGTATGCATAGCCTTTTAAAGGCTACTTCTCAAAAGCTCCATAGAGTAAGGTTCAACAAGGCTATTCATTTTTTGGGGGGGAAGTCTTGAGATTAGTCTCTCTTCCAGAACATTAAGGGTGAAAAAGGCCTTTAAGTGCTACCAGGCAAATAAATTGTCATCACCAACAACACCACACTTTTATAGAAGGCTCTATTCTTTCTTCAGGGACTGGACAGGCCTCTCTATATTTGCTACAATGCTAGCAAAAGACTTCCCTGAATGGATTAGGATCCCAAATGGTCAGTTAGAGCTCAGTTGTTTTCAGACTTTGTGACTCTCTCTTTGTGACTGCTACTGAAACGTGACAATATGGAAAAGGTGTGACAATCATTCTTTAGTCAAAGAACAAATTCAAAAACTCAGACTGAGATGGTTTGACCATGTTTGTAGAATGAACACCAATCAGCTGCCATGTAAGCTCCTCTGGTGAAAGCAACCTGTCCACTGAAAGGTCCAATAGGCAACACCAAAAAAAGACATGGCTCAAAATAGTTGATGAACACTTAGGAACCAGCAACTGACCATTGACAAAGCTAGAAATGCCAAGATTGGAAGTGTATAGTGAATGACACATGGAATCCAGTGGCACCTACAGCAGCCTATTGATTGAGAGGACAACCTTCTCCCCAATTGCCAGCTAAGGACTAAACAAGAAGAAGGACTCCGAATGTGATCTGATTTTGCAGATTCTTAAACTGAATATGTTTAAGAATCTGCAATCAGATTCTTAATTTGATTCAGTCAGATTCAATCAGTAACTCCCAAATCAAGACATAGTTGAAGCAGCAGATTGATACTATACAAATTCTGATTGCTTGGTGTTATTGCACTTGAGATCACATGGTGACCCTCAATATACCTCTGCCATAAAAAACCGGCTTAAAGCTGTGTGAACAGAATGAGGAATGAGGTCTTGGATCAGGTCTCTGTCAGGCAGCTTTTCACATTGCTGGCATCTATCTTTATAAAAGCCTTGACCTGTACAATGGGTGTCTGCACATTCCGTGTTGATCAAGCAGGCTGAGGGTTCTATTCCCATGTATCTTTGGGGAAGAAAAGGCTGAGGAAAAGAACTGTCAACCTTCCATTTGCATTTCAACTGTCTCTGGGACAGATAACTGGTTAAGGAGGCACTTGAGGAGAGCCATTGAGAAGAGAGAGGAGGCATAAGGAAAGTTGAGATGCTGGATGTTGGTTTTTTTTAAACCGATGACTGTTGTTATTTTGTACCTCTGCAAGCGACATTTGCGGGATGTTATTAGTTTTCCAATAAGGTTGCCTGTATATGGCAACCAGAGACCATTTTCAATGAATGTGATGAGCTTATTGTAATATGTTGAAATCACAGAATGGGCATGAAAGGTAGAGAGTTGTTTTATCCATTGTCAAATGGTAGTTCATTTTGGATTTACTTTTCAGGTTTTTAAAAATTATTTTAAATGACCTTGGTAGTTCCTCTTAACGGAACTGCAAAATAAGAAATAAATGTTTTAAAGAACGAAATAATTTGCTGGATTTTCACAGAGCTCAAGTTGGCTGTTGTAGGACAGGGGCAAATCTCATATGGTACAGTGGTATCGAGGTCACCTGGCACTTCACTTCTTATTCTAAAAATGTAGGGATCAAACTGGGTCATCTTCTGCCAATGATCTAAGAATGTGCATATGCTGGGAGAATTCAGTGTAATTGGCTCTCCAGTTAGGACTGAATAGTGCTGCTGTTCAGGAGTTTAGTATTCCTTGTTCCTGTGTGACTTTCATTCACAGTACTTCAAAGGGGATCATTAGAGGGCACTTTAATAAGTGTTATTGAGGGCCAAAATTGATGAGGCTTAGACAGCCACATTTGTTTCTTTGAACTTTAAAATCGGGGTGAGGATGGCTCTAATTTTTGCAGCAAAATGGGTGAGGAAAGCTGAATCTTTTATCTCACGGTCCTTCCTTGCTTCTGGTACTTTTGTCCCGATGTGATTCCAGAAGGAAAAAAAATGATATTGGCTGCAATCCTATCTCTAGTTAGGCCAGCCAAAGCCCCAGCACAAGTCCTGTGCTGACCTAGGGGTGTCACCAAAGTGCTGCAAAGCACAAAAATTTGTGCCACTCCTGGGAGAGGACTATGCCAGTGCACAGACATGTGCTTGCCTCCATCCATCAACATGGGAAAAGGAAGACTGATGAGTTGTGCTGGTCTAGGTTAGGACTGCATCTACAATAGCATAGCTAATGGGGAATGGTAAGTACCTCATGCACTGCAACACATCTGCCTGCCTGTCTGTCTGGCTTTTCAACTAAAAAGTTCATAAAGCGGGTTACAAAAAAATTAATACCTAATTAATAGCTAATGGGTCCCTGTGCCAAAAAGGCTCACAATCTAAAATGCAAAAGAACACCAGCAGAAGCCACAAGAACAAACATTGCTGGGGTGTGTAGGGCCAGTTACTCTCCCCCTGCTAAATAAAAGAGGAAAATCCACTTGAAAGAGTGCCTCTTTGCCCAGTTAGCAGGGTCACATAGTGTAAGCAGCCTTCCTCCGCACCATCAAAGCTACTACAGTTAAAAATGTCAACATGCAAGAGATATGTTTGTAGGGTTGCCATATGTCCAGTGGTGGGATTCAAATAAATTAACAACAGGTTCTATGTCCTAATAACCTAAATTAACAACAGGTTCTATGACCCATTAGTAACCGGTTCTCAGAAACAGGAGCTCATTAGCAAAGGGTTCTATAGAACCTGTGAGAACCTCCTGAAGCCCACCACTGCAGTATGTCCCAAAAAACCAGGGACAGTCCAGATTTTGGGGGATTGTGTCCACCTACTGGCAAATGGGACAGAGAGTTATGTCCCAGTTTTGTGAAGGAGAATTCTGGCAACCTACATGTTTGGTTCAGCGAGTAGTTATCATCTGGAATGGCTCCAGTGGCATTTTGGAGGGGCTGCTTATATGGCAGTTTAGTTACTATGCTACTAAAATGTGTAGTTTATTGTAGTGAGGTAAGATCAGGGTTGAGGATGGGGGGAATCACTGGGACTTAGTTTTCTGGGGGTCTTTGGCCATGATAAAACTACTGTATATATTTGAGTATAAGCCAACCAGAGTATAAGCTAAGGCACCTAATTTTACCACAAAAATCTGGGAAAACTTATTGAAAACTTATTGACTCGAGTATAAGTCTAGGGTGGGAAATGCAGCATCTACTGCTGTTTTAATGAGGAGAAAACAGCCAATGTGGTGAGCCATCAAGCTCCTACGTGGAGGGAGGAGAGTGATCCATCTTCTGCTGACTTGGTTTCTTTTAAAGAAGGAAGCAAAGCAGCCTTTCCTGCTTTTTAAAAAGGCTGACCTAAGCTGAGCTATTTTGCAGAAATCCACTTCTTTGCCCATTTTATGACAAGTATAAGCCGACCCGAGTATAAGCCGAGGGGGGCTTTTTCAGCATAAAAATGTGCTGAAAAACTAGGCTTATACTTGAATATATAGGGTACACAGTACAAAATAAATTTAGGAAGGGATCCCAATCAGGCATTTTCATATGTGCCCAATGCTTGCTCTTAGCAGCCCAGAGTAAGGAAATAATATATTAGTTTACATGTATATTTTAGTATAAAAATGAGAATCCATTCTTTACTTTAGGTGGGATGCATTTGGCTGTGCTATCATGTCTTGTTTGGCTCTGAGATGAATGGAGCTTGCTCTGTAGCAGCTTATTGGCAGTGGACAGCAAGTTTCTTATTTGAAGCTGTTATTATGAGAGGATGATATCCTATATTTTGCTTTTCAAATAATCTAGATTAAACTGCACTGGCCAAAGTTCGATATTAAGTGGATATTGGACCACTGTGGAAAATGCATCCGATATTCAACAGAGATTTAAGTCCAGTCAAAGGTGGTATATGGGTTTTAGAAAAGGACAAATGGCAGCTAATTTGGGATCACTGTCAAATGGCACTGAAATTGGGGTAAAATGTTCTCTTTGGAGGTTTCTCGCAGGTTCACAAAAATGGTTTCAATTTGGCTCTGTCTGACAGTGAATTGCTGGGGTGAACAACAATTGGAACTTCACCCAGATTTTCCACCTGTCTGTAGAAGGATCCAAAAGAACACTGGCTTGATCTGAATTCAAATTCCTCTTCAGCCTGGCCAACTGAACTGCTAGTTGAAAATATCCTAAATAGCTATTTGTGGCATTTATCCATCAGAAACATTCCAATCCAATTGTGTGCACTTGTTCAGCCCTCTTAGAAAAGTATTAATTCTGATCAGTTGCAGCAGCAGAAGAGGAGCTGGGAAAGTAAATCCAGCCTGAAGCGTATTTCCTCCAAAGTGTACATGTGTGCAGCTCAGGTAGTAGACAAGGGAAAGAAATGTGAATGAAAGAAGCTCTAGTTGTCCATCTAGGGATTGTATGCATTTAGAAACATTCTGAATCTGCAAATATATTCTGCAATATCTAATTTATAAATATATCCCCTTTTGTTGCTACAGTTGTATTCCTATTATTGTTCATAATTTATTGACACTTTGAGCTTGGAATTCTCAATCTGAATTTATTTAAAACTAGCTTAAAAGTCACACACTGTGTGGCACTTTTAAGCCAGCTCCTGCGGAGGGCATTTTGGGCCTTTGGTCCAAAACTAAAGGTACCTCCAGTCCAGCTTAGAAAACAGCAATTTTGAAGAAATAACTTTGAATTCATTTATCAATGGAACTTAAAAACTTCTATGGAACTTCTATGGAATGTCTATGGAACTTAAAAACCTCACTGTAGGTTCTATCAGTTATTTTCAAATTTGAATTTTTAACTGTTCCCTCCTCATTCGGACACAAATCCCAATGTTATAACATGTCTATGTTGAGCAAGTGAGGGTGGAGCTAGGGGGAATGTGTGTGAAGTTGTGTTGTGTGTGTGTGTGGAGTTGGTTTGTGTGTGTTGATCCCGGGATCATGCCAATTCCAAAAAGGTATAATGTGTCTATGTAGAGCAGGTGTGAGCAGGTGTAGAGCAGGTGGCGCTAGAGGGCTTTAGGACATGTGTGGAATTGTGGGTGTTGAGGTGTGGGGTGTGGGTTTGGGTTGTGTGTGTGTGGGTCAATCCGGGACCATCCCAATACCAAAAATGTTTAAAAGAGCAAACATGGGCAGAGCTAGAAGGTTATCTAATGGACAGAAGGACGGACAGACAGATACTACAATCCAGAGTAACCACGTGAGCACATAAGAGACATTACGTTTACCCGTACTTACTGCACCACCCAGTGAAAACCTATGGGAAATTCACATTGCAATCCAGAGTAAATTGTTCTTACACTGGAACAAGAACTCCCCATAGTTACTCTGGATTGTGCCCAGAATTAGCCTTTTATTAGTATAGATGATCACATTCTAGTATTAATATGTCAATTAAAAAATGTATTAAAATCGAGTCCAGGAGTTTCTCTATAATAACCCATCTTAATCAAAAAGGAAAGATGGTTTATAGCCAATATGTTTTAAGTACACTCTCCCTCCCTCTTCCCTCTACTTCTTGTGCAATGAATTGTATCCTCCCAGGTCATTTTAACCTGGGCTGAAACCAGGTGGTTTGAAAGCACCCTTGATTAGAACCTTTTTAAAAATGTATTTTTTAAAATTTATGTCAACTGTACTTACCATAAAAGTGCTAGATTACGAAGTCAGCAGCAAGCCACCGTTGATTACTGATTTTGGAGGCAAATCAGAAGGTATGAATTGCATCAAGTGGTGGACGCTGGGAGGACCTGCTAATGACGAGACATCAATAATTCATTGTTGCTCTCTGATTAGCAGTGTCTTAATTGCATCTCAGCATCTCTCCCTGATCTTCGTTAAGAGGGATTCACCTCACTCGGTGTTCAGATTTTAACAGGCACTGGCGAAGCTCAGCAGAGTCCTCGGGGTGAGACTGAAATAGATTTAACACTCTTCAATTGCTCAGCTAAGGAGGAAAGAGCAGCAGTTCTCTCTGAATGGATAAGATCTTCTTGCCATAGTTGCTGGGTTAGGTTTGAAATATGCAGGGTATGCTCTCCTCCTGGTACTGAATAGAGAATAAAAACAATGGAGAAAATGGGGACAAAAAAAGAAAGCATTCATGCTTGTGAATTATTTTATATTTTATATAGATAATGTAAGGTCTTGTTTCCCAGCCTTGTTGCATTATGTGAATTATTGGGAGGGGGTCTTGCCTTGCTTTGTATGATCTAACTAGAACTAACCCTCTTTTGTTTTGCCCATGCAATCTACCATATTTCTTAGAATCTAATGCTCACTTTTTTCAGCTGAATTTTGGCTGCAGTCCTAACCTACACGTAGGCTGGCCTAAGCCCCAGCATAATTTCTGACCGGGGGGAGGGTCACAAAAATAACACAAGACACTTCTGCCCCACTCTTGGGGGGAGGGGTTAGACCAATACACAAACACACACCTACCTCCCTACACCATTACAGAAAGATAGGCCAGATGAGTTAGGCTGGCCTAAATTTCTTAGGATTGCACCCTTAGTCCCCAGAATCAGGGTGTGCATAAAATTTGATGGTGCCTTAGATTCAAGTAAATATGGTATTTTGATTATAAGTTACAGGTTGGTATTTAGTTTAACAGTTTATTATATTATAATGAACGATAATTATATTGTCCTTAGCGACCTCGGCCCTGCCATAGAGCAACCTCCTGAGCGACCTCGGCCCTGCCGTAGATCAAATGCAGTTCCTTGGTTTTCTGAGGAGTTGCGGGCTTTGAAACAGCAAGGCTGACGTTTAGAGCGACGATGGCGAAAAACTCATGTTGTTTCTGATTGGGCAGAGGCCAGGGCTCACTGGCGTGTCTACTTTGCGGCAGTAGCGGCGGCTAAAAAGGCATACTTTGCTACCACCATAGCATCCGCAGAGAACCACCCAGTAGAGCTCTTCCGTGAGGTCCGGGACCTACTCCATTTGGCCCCCCGCACTGACGTGGTACAGCACACGGAGGCTCGCTGTGGGGAGTTTGCCCGACACTTTGCGGACAAGGTCGATCAGATCCGGCATGACTTGGACGCCAATTTAACAACGTTCAACGATGTCCCTGGGGCACTTGTTTTGTCCATTTTTTGGGATTCTTTTCAGCTTGTAGAACCTGAGGATGTGGACAGGATTCTCTGTAGTGTGAGACCATCTGCTTGCCCGCTTGACCCTTGCCCAGCCTGGCTAATCAGATTGGCCCGTGATGGACTGGCCGAATGGACAGGGAGGGTGGTGAACTCCTCTCTGAGGGAGGGGGTGTTGCCTTCTGCTCTAAAGCAGGTGGTGGTTCGCCCCCTCCTGAAGAAACCCTGCCTGGATCCTAAAAACCTAAACAACTATTGGCCAGTCTCAAACATCCCATTTCTGGGCAAAGTGGTCGAGCGGGTGGTGGCGTCCCAGCTTCAGAGGGTCCTGGATGAAGCTAATTATCTGGATCCTTTCCAATCTGGTTTCAGGCCGGGATTTCGGACAGCCTTGGTCGCCTTAGCGGATGACCTTTGCCGGGGAATGGACAGGGGGAATGCGTCCCTGTTGGTCCTGCTGGACCTCTCAGTGGCCTTCAACACCATCGACCATGGTGTCCTTCTGGGTCAGTTGGCCAGGTTGGGGATTGGAGGCACTGTTTTTCAGTGGTTCTGCTCCTTCCTGGCTGACCGGTCCCAGAAGGTGGTGCTGGGGGATGCTTGTTCGGCACCCTGGCCTCTTCGGTGTGGGGTGCCACAAGGTTCCATTCTATCCCCCATGCTATTTAACATCTACATGAAGACGCTGGGAGAGGTCATCCGGAGGTTTGGAGTGAGGTGTCATCAGTACGCCGATGACACCCAGCTCTATCTTTCCTTTCCTCCTGAGTCCAAGGAGGCAGTTGAAGTCCCGAATCGTTGTCTGGAGGCAGTTGGGTGTCCTGATAAGACAGAGGTTCTCTTGGTCTGGAAGTCCTCGACTCGGGTATTGGAATATCATCCTTTTCTGGATGGGGTTGCACTCCCTCTGAAGGAGCAGGTTTGCAGCTTGGGGGTTCTCCTGGATTCGCAGCTGCTCCTGGAGTCTCAGGTGGCAGCTGTGGCCAGGGGAGCCTTTGCTCAGCTTCGGCTAATCCGCCAACTGTGTGGTTGACCAACACGGTGACCCATGCCCTAGTGACATCGAGACTAGATTATTGTAACGCGCTCTATGTGGGGCTGCCTCTGAAGATGGTCCGGAAGCTTCAACTAGTCCAGAATGCGGCGGCCCATGTGGTTGCTGGGGCTCGTCAGTTCGACTCTGTCGGGCCACTGCTTCAGCGACTACACTGGCTGCCCATTCGTTTCCGGGCTGAATTCAAAGTGCTGGCCTTGACCTTTAAAGTCCTAAATGGCTCGGGTCCAGGGTATCTGAGGGACCGCCTTCTTCTGTACGATCCGACCCGTCACCTAAGGTCATCTGAGGGGGCCCTACTGACTGTGCCGCCACTAAGAGACGTGAGAGGTGTGGCGGCCAAAGACAGGGCCTTCTCGTGGTGGCACCCCGGCTTTGGAACTCCCTCCCCTTAGAAGTGAGGAAAGCTCCCTCAATACAGAGCTTCAGGCGGAGCCTAAAAACCTTTTATTTTAAAAAAGCATTTTAAATGGAGCAGAGGTTGGGGGACAGTTTTATTGCTTTTTTACTGTTTTTACTAAATGTTTTTAGCCTGTTTTAATTGTTTAGTTTTAATCTAATTGTATTTTAATTATGTTTTAATCTATATTTATAATTCTATTTTAATGGTGTTTTATTTTTATGTGATGTTAGCCGCCTTTAGCTCCCTTTTGCAGGTAAGGAAAGGTGGGGTATAAATCAATAAAATAAATAAAATAAAATATTGTAATTATTTAAAAATGTAACATAAACCCATTGTTGTATAAAGTAGTGCAATTAAGTAAAAATCATAACATAAACCCTTTGTCATATTATTGTCATATATAACTCATTGTTGTATGTTAAATCAGCAATATGCAGTGATTTATTGATTTATCTTATGACAATTCTGATATTCATGCTATTTCTTCTTGCTGGGAGATTCTTGTGAGGCCCAGCAGCCAATATGTGTAGACTGTTTATGTCCAGGGTGCATCATAAAAAGGCTAGTCTACATTTTTCTATAACTTTTCTCTTCTGGATGGATTCCTTTCATGATGTGGTCATCATAGCTAGGATCAGGGAAGTCACAAAGTTGTAAACAGCGACATCTCTAGTTCTGTTGTCTCATGACATCTCTATCAGCTTTCAGATAGAAAGTTACCCATCTGAAAGTTGGGTCTTTCTGACCCCCATCTGAAAGTTACCCAGGTCTTTCCCTGCTTAGCATTCTTCAGCAGTTCAACCACCAAATGAAATATGTGAGTGATCCATTGTAATGTGTGAGTGAAGCAGACAGGCCTGAACATGCAAGCCTGTGCAGGGTTAGAGGGAGGCAAAGAAAGGGTTGAAAGGGGCAGGGGGTGAGCAGAATAGGGAGATGATGACAGGTGATGGTGATGGGGCAGGGAGGAGAGCATGACCAGTGGTGGCAGTGGCTGAATACTGACCCTCTTCCTTGGCTTGATCCTCCTTCCCAAGTCAATGCTGACCTGTGCCAGCCATGAAACTGAAATAATTGATACATATCAGCTGCTGAGACTAACTGTGGGGCAAGGAGATGAAACTCCCCTTACCTGGAAATGTCCGGAAGCCACCAGTTCCCCAGGGTACAACAGTCACCGTGCTGGCACAATTGCACTGCTGCAAGATTGAGATAGGATTAGGCTGTAAGCAAGCTGATGATTTACTTTTCATTTAGCAGTTTGAAAACATGCTGAATTATTCTGCACACTTGTTATTTTGAGATAATGATATCCAGGATACATATGTCTGAATTACAAAAGACTGCAAGAGCTGGCTCTTTGAACCTTTGTAGGTTCCAACTTCTGGATAGACTTCTGGAAGATAACCATATTTTGGAGAAGCTTAGAGAAGGTGATTAAGTATGGCACACTCCATCCTGATGGCCTGGAGCAGATAATGGCAAAATGTACAGTTATTATACATACCTAAAATAATGATGGATTCTAAAACCTTTCAAACTGTATCACAATCACGCTAACAACACAATCTTGATCTCTTACCAAGAATTTCATTCTGTATCTTCTGTAAAATTCTCCCCCTTGTTTTCTCCCAAAGCACGCAGTCAACACTGTTGCCTACTCTGTGTGGTTCTGTGGTCTGAGGTTGTTATATATATGATGGGAAGCAAGGAAAAGCACACTGCATCTGGCAGCTTGGGAGATTTCATAGTCAGGGAATGGTCATGCCCTCGAGGGAAGAGTTAGGAAATAAGAAGTAAATCTTGAAGAGTTCCTATGCAAAGTTGAACCAGGAATACTTCTGCCTGCTTTTAATGCTGGAATTCATTTCTTTGAACCTTTTTCAGATTTTGTTCCTGCCTCAGGTTCAAGCTGCAGGCAACATTTTCAGGCTCCATTTTCACTCATACTGCCTGCGGGTTCTGCTCTCTGCTTGCTTCAGTTCATCTCCTGGGGAGAGGGAGTGTAAAGGGTGTGTGTGTGTGTGTGACTCTTCCTTGTGTGCACACAGGAAATTTAAGCCACCAAGAAAATGATGGAAAATCACTTTTCCCCTGCCAGTTGCTTTGCAGAGTTATGGCGGTGATCGTGCCCCGACAATTGCAAATTGCCACAGATACTATTCCAATGTAAATGACTGAAGACTTTTGGTCTGTGATAGGGGAAGAAAGGATCTTTTTCAGCTAGATTGATCTTATGACCTTTCTGAAAAACTGTGCAGCAAGCACTAAAGAGAAAGTACGACAAAGTGCTGATGCTGTTGAGTACACACACACACACACGCACACAAATACAGAGACGTACCTTCCTCACACTGGATGTGTATGTGAGAAGGATGCAGATTTGAAGTCTTTACAACTTCAAGGGACAAAACCCCCTTTAACTGATATCCTCATGGAAAAGTCATTAGAAATCTGTTAAAGGAGCAGAGCACAGATTGCCAAGAGAGGGCTCAAAGGCCTCTTTTCACCACACAATATCTGAAATGAACTGGAAGGACTGGGGTGGGTCTGGGAAGCAGATTTCCTACCAGAAGTTGAAGATTCTTTTCAGATGGCTTTTGCAACACTTTGACAATGTGTTCAAATAAATGCTCACGTGTTGGTTAACCATTCTGGGGTGCAATGAAATGTATTATCTGTCTGACCTTGACCTTTGCCATATGGTGAGGCAGCCTTTTCTTCAGAAACACAAGTAGCTTCAAGAATATGGAGGGCTTCTGATGAGAGAGCGCTGTGTTCGGGTTTGATACCCACTCTTACGAAGCCATTTAGCTGGACAATTAAAACTGTAATTGGGGGGGGGGGGAAGAGAGATAGGAATGCAGCCAAATTGCAGCAGCTTAAAACAAAACTGTAATTATAATTTTGTTATGTTTTTGAAGGATGATATGAATGCAGCCAAATAACAGCTCTCAACATGTTCCTTTCTTCAGTTTGCTTCAGTTGCCAAAGTGGATGTTTGGAAAGGAAACAGCTCAGGGTTTGTGTACACACTTTCGTTTATTATTGATGGTATTATTTTATATTATTTATTATAATTTTATTATTTGCTAGCAAAAACATACCTGCGTTGCGGGAGTAAAATTCCCCCATATCCCATCCCCTCACTGTGCATCAATCCCCCCCACACATCAACCCGCCTTCTGCATCTATCTCCATGTGCAACATCCCCAATGTTCATCCATCCTGTGCACATCACCCCCCCATGCACATCAACCCCCCATGCTCATCAACCCTCCATGTGCAACTCCCCATGCGCAACACCCCCCATGTGCATCAGTCCCCCATGCACATCAGTCCCCCAGGCTCATCACCCCCTCAAGTGCATCAACACCTAAATGTGCATCACCTCCCCATGTGCATCATCTCCCCATGCGCATCATCCCCATACACAACATCCTCCCCATGCGCAACACCCCCATATGCAAAAGCCCCCCTTCCGTAGCATCCTCCCCAATGCAACCCCTTCCTCCGAACAACATTCCCACAGTGCACCAGGCACTGAGCACCAAATTGGCTGTGTGTTGGTCAGTCTTCCATGTTAGCAGGCCTCTGTCAGTCTTGAAAGAATATGGTATCGTGCTCTGCGCTGCATACGCTGCATGCGAAGCACAAAAGCCTGGGTTGGATTGTTATGGAGGATAGGCTGTTACCCAAGCAGCAAATCCCCCCTCTCCATGCCACTGAATTAGTCCAATGGAAAGGCAGATCCAATATGATTGGATCCAGCTGGCATCACAGAGCTGGGCTAAGGACAGGAGCTCATCCTGTCTTGTGGGGCCGACCTGGGTCTCGAACCCTGGCCTGCTGGTTAACAGGCAAAGCGTCTTAACTGCTTGCGCCACCCACAGCCCATGTTAAGTATAGGACAAAAACATGATGCACCCCCTTTTCAGCCCCTTAAGGGTTAAATTTCTCCACATCGGTTCTTGGTGGGTATTCATGTAACATAAGGACATGAGGTGGGTGTTCATGTGTTCATGGGGCAGAGCATCCATCAGTCACCGATTCTTCAATGCAAAGTATAGGGAGGAAGATGTGTTGCTCCCCATTTCACCCCCTTCCCATTGGAATTTCCAAAATCCGGTTCTTAGTGACTCCCTCAGTCATAGAAGGAATACCCATCCCAAATTTCACATTTCTATGCCCAGCGGTTTTGGCTGGGCATTGATGAGTCAATGAGAACAAAAGTTGATGAGTTCAAAAGTCAGTGAGTCAGTCAGTGACTTTTCTCTCTTATATATATGTAGATATACATCTTTTCAAGAAAACATTCATAAAGTGGTTTGTTTTATCCAGAAGATGTGGGATTCAGACCACAATCCTAACCATGTCTACTCAAAAGTAAGCCCCATTGTGTTTAATGGGTCTTACTCCCAGGAAAGTGTCTTGAGGATTGCAGCCTATGCCTATCTAAGTTGCCAGCTGAAACAATCTCCTAAGGAAGCATATACATGAAGGGCACCCACATCAACCTACTTGTTTCAACTGATCCTCCTCCTCCTCCTCCCTAGATTGGATGAGTAAGGGAGTATATGGTGGGGAAGTCATTGGAGAGGGAGAAGAGCAAAGGCTGGAACATCATTGAGTAAGAGGAGTAAAGTTTGGCATGACGCCTAAACATCAGGAGATCTTAGGCCAGCCATGCTGGGATTTAATGTCCAATCAGAGCTGGGAATGATTCCTAGGTCAGAACAGACAATCCCCCAAATCCAGAGTAACTACGGGAGCACGTAAGAGACTTTACATGCAACCGTAGTTACTGCACCACCTAGTGAAAACCTATGGGAAAATCATATTGGAATCCAGAGTAAGTTGTTCTTACACTGGAGCAAGGACTCTCTGTAGTTACTCTGGATTTTGCCCAGTATCGGGCATGGTAGACCAATGGTCTGATATAACATAAGGATTCTGCAAATGGCAGCCAAGAAGAGCTCTCCAACTGACACAGCTGTGAAGAAGATTTTTTCATGCTTTCCAAAACGTACTGTCTGATTTTAAAGGGGATAAATTTCTCACATAGGCAGCAACGATGTACCATTTGTTTCTGTTCCTTGCTTTTTCATTCACAATGGTAGATGCTTTAATGACTAGATATTTCTTTCCTCAACTCTTTTAATGTTCATCTCTGTGCCGTGGAGTGGCATCCATCATATGTAGGGACAAGGATCTTCTTAGTGGTTTTTAAACTGTGTTCTCAGAAACACTGTGGTTCCTCAGATGCTTATCTAAAGTTCCTCAAACAGCAGACAAATAATGACAAACTTTTCTGAACTGAAGATTGTTCGCTTTTGTCCTTGGCCTGCAGTTCACAGCCACAGGAGGCTATTGCTTATGTTCTTGTATTTGCAGATGAAATAAAGCAATGGGGAGACACCCTAAACCTGGCAAACATGTGGGGTTGCTTTAGTGAGCCTGCAGGGGCTCCTTGGCCAATGAATCACAATGGAAAGAATGACATGAAGGTAGAGATTCAAACAGCACTTTGACATAGCTGCAGTAAGATGTCCTAAAGAGGAGAACTAGAGCAGTTTTTTTGGGCTGGTGTTTGTACTGCAGAGGTACATAAAAGTTAAAGTAGGAGGAAGACAGAATAAATTACCTGAAAAAAGTGATTGGATACCTGCCGCTGCAGGGCGGTCTGATGACAGTGAAGTTGGAGACTGCAAATTGGAGCACCTTTTTTAGTCACACAAGTGAAGCCCGCCGCACTGCTGTGGAAAAGAGCATCCAATTTGCCTTGTACAAAATAGAGACAAGAAAAGCAGAACAAATTGCATTTTGCAGGTTTTGGGGGGCAATATATAGGGGAAAGTAGTGATCACTGTGAAATGTGAGCAGTACATTTTCAATGCCTCAAACTCTGTTCCAGATGAATAACAAATGCCAACCTTGCTGCTGAGGCATATGTAGAGTAGTCCAGTGGTTCTCAAAGTGGGGGTTGGGACCCTCTGAGGTGTTGCAACTTTATTTCAATGGGGCCACAAAACGTTGGGCACTGCTGTTTTGGAATCTGGCTCTGGGTGCTGCCATCTTGGAATTGGGCATTCAGGCTGCTTTCCTGGGAGTAAGTTTCATTAGACACAATGGAACTTATTTCCAAATAGATGTGAAGGAGCTCTGGCATCACAGTGATGGCACTTCCTGTCCTCCCTTGCCTTTTGCCACTGATGTAGTGCGTAGTTTCTAGAAAATGCTACACATTCCATCCTTACTATAGTTGGGTAGATTGCTTTACCTCTGTCACCCTAATCAATGTTACTGGTTGCATCAGTAACAGCCAAAAAAAGGAGAGAGAGAGAGAGAGAGAGAGAGAGAGAGAGAGAGAGAGAGAGAGAGAGAGCCTTCAATCCCAACAGAGCCCACCAACATTGTTTAGTGTAAACATTCCATATTGCTGACTGAGGATGCAAGTCCTATTGTACACAATGGAATTGATTTCAGAGTACTTTTGTGACACCCCCAGGCCAGCATAGGACTTGTGCCCGCCTAACCTGGGATTGGGATTGAACTGTGGGATTTGTCAGATGGTGATTCCTACATCTTATGTATTTGCAATATATATCACTTCAGCGTACAAAATATCAATGTCTTTTTTAAGGCTGGTTTGTAACTGTGGATGGTTGGTTTGAGTTAAGCAACCTTGCACAACTTGTGGCATTGGGAAAAGCCACAGAGAAACTGCTTGTTTGCTGATGTGGTAAATGAATTGGTTCATTTTGAAACGAAATGTGATGTTACTCAATGGACATTCTGACATTGTCTCCCTGGAACAATTGTGCAAGCACATCATCTCACGTAGGTCAAGCTTGAACTTAATACATTTTTGAAGGAGATGTGATTTTAGTATTTGATACTGTGTTCAAGAGTGCCGCTGGATTAAACGTTTCCTCACTCATTATATTCGATGTTATTTCAGAAGAAATGTAGTGTGCTGACAAAAGCTTTCCCCCTAAAACTGGATAGAAATGGTGGACGTGTTTACCGCCCTATGCAGAGCATGGTTTGCTTGCAAGAATAACCTGAAGATTCTTGCCCTGCAGAAAATGGTGTTTCATTTGTTTTCTTATTGAGGCATTGAATGGTCCAACTCAGATGTGTCCCATGTTGATTATAAGGAACTACACTGGATGGGAAGCAAAAGGCGAGGGAGAAAAGGAAAGATATACCCAGCTGAATGCAGAGTCTCAGAGAATAGCAAGGAGAGATAAGGAGGCTTTCCTAAATGAGTAGTGCAAGGAAACTGAAGAAAACAACAGAAGAGGAAGGAGTAGAGATCTCTACAAGAAAATTGGAGATATCAAAGGAACATTCTGTGCAAAGATGGGCATGATAAGGGACAAGAATGGCGAGGCCCTAGCAGAAGCAGATGAGATTAAGACAAGCTGGCAAGAATACACAGAGGAACTCTTTAGGATGACCCTGACAACTACAATGGTGTGATCACTAAACTTGAACCAGACATTTTGGAGAGTGAAGTCAAGTGGGCCCTAGAAAGTTTCTAAAACAACAAAGCTAGTGGAGGTGACGATATTCCAGTTGAGCTCCTGAAAATCTTAAAAGATGATGGTGTCATACATTCAATCTGTAATACATTCAATATATATTCAATCTGCCAGCAAATTTGGAAAACTCAACAGTGGCCTCAGGATTGAAAAGGTTCTGTCCATGTCCCAATCCCAAAGAAAGGCAATGCCAAAGAATGTTAAAATTACCGCACAATCTCACTTATTTCACCATACTAGCAAGGTGAAGCTCAAAATATTACAAGCTTGGCTCCAGCAGCATGTGGATCATGAACTACCAGATGTATAAACTGGTTTTTGGACAGGCATCAAAGGGATCAAATTGCCAAAATTCGCTGGATTATGGATAAAGTAAGGGAGTTCCATAAAAATACCTACCTCTGCTTCATTGACTATGCTAAAGTCTTTGATTTTGTGGATCACAACAAATTGTGGCAAGTATTTAAAAATTTTTTTCTTTAAGAAAAAGTTCTGGGAGTGCCAGATCATCTTATTGATTTCTTGAGAAACTTGAATGTGGGCCAAGAAGCAACAGTCAGAACCAAATTCTGTGGAGGAAAGCGATGACAGGGCTAGACAATTTATTTATTTATTTATTTTGTTTAAAAATTTGTATCCTGCCTTTCTTGGGTCTTAGACCGACTCAAAGTGGCTCACTTTATAATATAATAAAAAACATTATATTGAACATTCAATTAAAAACAAATAAAACATAGAAGCTAAAAACAGTAGAAACAATAACCCCCCAACCTCTGCCCCACTAAAAAAAAGCAGGCCTCTGTCAGTCTTGAGAGACTATGGTATCGTGCTCAGTGCTGCATACGCTGCATGCAAAGCACGAAAGCCTGGGTTGGATTGTTATGGAGGATAGACTGTTACCCAAGCAGCAAATCCCCCCTTTCCATGCCACTGAATTAGTCCAATGGAAAGGCAGAGCCAATACGATTGGATCCAGCTGGCATCGCAGAGCTGGGCTAAGGACAGGAGCTCACCCTGTCTTGTGGGGCCGACCTGGGTTTCGAACCCTGGCCTGCTGGTTAACTGGCACAGCATCTTAATCGCTTGCGCCACCCACAGCCCTGCCCCACTAAAATGTTTTTTTAAGTTTAAAGGTTTTTAGGCTCTGCCTGAAGCTCTGTATTGAGGGAGCTTTCCTAAGTTCTAAGGGAAGGGAGTTCTAAAGCCAGGGTGCCGCCACCGAGAAGGCCCTATCTCTGGCCGCAACACCTCTCGCATCCCTTAGTGGCGGCACAGTCAGTAGGGCCCCTCAGATGACCTTGTGACAGGTTGGATTGTGCAGAAGAAGGCGGTCCCTCAGATGCCCTGGACCCGAGTCATTTAGGGCTTTAAAGGTCAGGACCAGCACTTTGAATTCAGCCCAGAAACGAATGGGCAGCCAGTGTAGTCACTGAAGCAGTGGCCCAACAAAGTTAAACCAGCAAGCTCCAGCAAACACATGGGCCGCCATATTCTGGACTACTTGAAGCCTCCAGAGCATCTTCAGAGGCAGCCCCACATACAGTGTGTTACAATAGTCCAGTCTTGATATCATTAGGGCATGGGTCACCATGGCCAGATCTGAGAGACTCAGGTATAGTTGCAGCTGGTGGATCAGCCAAAGCTGAGCAAAGGCTCCCCTGGCCACAGCTGCCACCTGGGAGTCCAGGAGCAGCTGCAAATACAGGAGAACCCCCAAGCTGTGGACCTGCTCCTTCAGAGGGAGTGCAACCCCATCCAGAACAGGATGATATTTCAATACGTGAGTCATAATTAAAAGTCTAACTGTCACCTTGCCGACAAAGATCTGTCTAGTTAAAGCTAAGGTTTTCCCTGTGGAAATGTATGGCTGTGAGAGCTGGACCATAAAGAAGGCTGACCGCCAAAGAATAGATGCCTTTGAATTATGGTGCTGCAGAAGACTCTTGAGAGTCCCTTGCACTGCAAGGAGATCAGATCAGTCCATCCTCCAGAAAATCTACCATGACTGTTCACTGGAAGGACATATATTGAAGCTGGAGCTTAAATATTTTGGCCACATCATGAGAAGGGAGGACTCTTTAGAAAAGAATGTGGTGCTGGGAAAAACTGAAGACAAAAGGAGAAGGGGATGGCAGAGGATGAAGTGGTTGGATAGTGTCACCAAGGCAATGAACATGAATTTGGACGGACTTAGGATGTGGTGAAGGATAGGGGGGCCTGGTGTGCTGCAGTCCATGGGGTCACAAAAGTCGGACATGACTTAATGGCTAAACAGCAACGACACAAGCTGGAGGATTGACATTCCTTTATACAGATGTGTTTTTACAAATATGTGCCTGGAAGTTATATTCTTACTGGAAAGAAATTGAGAACAAGTGATCCTTTTAGAAGATTTATGTCAGTCTTGCTGCATTATCTCTGAAGTCTGAGCAGTACCTTGACTTTCATCCATTTGACTTTCATCACTGTGATCAGTCAGTCATTTTAAATTATAACCACACTTCAAATTTCATCCATGTGCTTTCCTTTTTTGTTAATCTCATGAAACCTTTTATGAGGCTTCTCAGTGTTCTTATGTTTAGGGTTCCCCACACCTTTCTTAAATAAATATTACTTTGGTTTAAACATTGGTTCTTTGGGACATTCATTTCTCTACCATACATAAAAAATTTCCTGTCATTGATATATACATCCTTCCATTCTGTGTTGGTGAACAAAGGAATACATAGACTTGAGATCAATTCCAGATACTCCGGCTTTGGTATTAAACTGAGTTTGCCATTAGTTGTCTGGATAGAAAGCGTCATCATGAAACTTGCTTAATCTATTAATGTTTAGGGCATATTCTGATTGTATGTTCATGTTTTGCTCAAGCGTTTCAAACATTGTGATATGAGATATTTTGTTTTGGCCTCGATAACATCTGAGGACTTCAACATTTTACTAATGCCGTATGAGTTACCTCATGTATCTCGCCCTGTATAAGAAAAAAACTAAATGATGCCTATTTTTCAGATTTCAAGTATACCAGAATAGAGGAGAGCATGCCTGTCGGTCTGTCTGTCTGTCTGTTGGCAGAAAGGTGGGAATGGGACTTAGATCATGATCCAGCAAAGGGTCTTTAGTGGTGTTTAAAGACTGTAGACTAAGGGTGCAGAATGCAGAGGAAACATCCTTCATCCTTCTCCAAATGTCTTTTCATATTTTATAATTTCAGGACTAAAAGAAACTGAAGGATTTCTCCCTTCTCTTGCTTGTATTCATTTGCTGTTGTGCCACCTCTGGGACTGCAGTAAAATTAACCTCATTCATGGCATGTTTGCTCATAATTAGAACTCTTGTTCAGCCTTATTAGTTGCTGAAATGAATCATAAGTCCGATTTTCAGCTCTGTTGCAGAGTGCGCTAGAGAGGAAAACAGATTTGCAGTTGCATCAAGCACTTCTCATACTAGCAGAAAGCTGAGAAAGCTTAGACACAACTTCCATTTTGCTTCCTGGTGCTGTAGCAACTGCAGTATTGACCTCCAAATAGCTTCAGTTACATCTACTCATTAGCCAGAGGAAGTTAAGCAGAGTTCTGCAACAGTTCTGCAACCTGACAATGTATAACTGCCCTGGGTAGACATGGATGTCTTCATCTTGTGGTTTTGTCTCATACAGGATACATTAATTCATATCCAGGCAAACCATACTCATGGTGCCCTTCTTTCATGGTAGCCTCTTCCTGGCTCTCCTAGTCACTATCATCCAATATTGAACTGCATGATAATCATGGGAAATCATGTCATGCGCAAATAGAAATCCCATCTGGAGAAATGGGAAGAAGGGGCTGGCAGGAACAGCCTACAGCCTCTGTGGACTACCCTAATCTAAAACTGACCCAAGAGACAGCTACCTTTCTTCCTAGAAATTCTTAAAAAACAGAAGTATAGGCTTCCGTTTGGGAGATTTAACATTTAAGATAAAGGCTGGAGGGGGAAACATCATGAACAACATTTTCAATCCTAGAGAGAATTAGATTTTTATAGGAGTAGACAGAACTAGTTATAGAAAGAGGAGCAAATCCTGTACTAAGATTTCAAAATGAGATTGACTATCAGGTGCAGTTATGGCTGCTATATTTTTATTATTGACACATTCACTCTAATCCAGTGGAACAAGTAGAGAACATCTAGATTCCTTTCAAAATAAGTGACAATTCCACAAATCAGCGATAAACTTTATTTGAGGATGGATGTAACATTTAAGATAAGCTACAGTAAACCTTTCACTTGTGGAATAAGTTCAGCTTCACAATTTGAATGTTTCTGTACATTCTGTCAAGTTGAATAATTACTTGGAACACTAATTGTATTTAGTATTTGGGAGAGGATATTGTCCATGCACACAAATTCTGAACACTAGTGGTGGGGAATGGTAGCAGGCACAATACTGCAGGGATTGGGCTTAGCATTACCTCCCCCTGATGCTACATGGAACGCATTCCTGCCAGAGTAGCTACACTACGAGGAAAACATGGATCTCTAAACACAACATACCTCTTTTCATCCCACAAAATTGTACTCCTGTTTATTCCAATCTAACAACAATTTAAAAATCTAATTTACACTTTTTTCCAGGATCACACTCTATAGATTAATTTCTTTCCAATCCACAGAATATAAAACTGGGAAAAAATCTATATGGTAGTTTTAGAAAGCTTTGAAAAAGACATTATCAATGCTGCTGCTATTATCTTGAGAACCAATGCAGTGTAGGAGTTTGGATATGGTCAAGGAGACATGGGTTTAAATGCCAGCTCAGCCATAAAATTCCTAACTCACAGGGCTGATGTGAGGACAAAGGTCCACTTACACTACCCTGAACCCTTTGAAGGTAAGAGTAATATATAAATATGAATTTCCCCCAACTGTAGGATACAGCACATGTCTTACTGCCACAGCTATGCCAGTGCCAGAAAATTGGTTGGTTAGCTAGTTGTACACTGTGTAATAAAAATAAGCCTTTGCTGGGCTACATAAGAGGTGCTTCACCTGAACATATGCTTACTAATGCCACAGAACATCTGCTGGTGAGCTTAAGGAATTTCATTCAGTTGGACAGGATGAATATTGGAGCTTCAATATAATCCCTATCGTATAGTAGAGAAAGATGTCAGAACAGCGTATGACAGTGTTTAAAATGGCTATTGTCTGGACACCATGGAATTGCAGTTGCTTTTGGAATTGTCTGCAGATTTGTAATGGTTGGACTCACCCATATGCATAAAGCCTCCTGTAAAATTGGTTTGTCAATGAGCATATTATATGGACACAGAGCCATTGTGTTGACAGAAGCTCCTGTGTGTATGAGAGCCACTATATCCACATATATCCATATAAGAAGGTTTTGTGATGTGGTTGAGCACTGTCATTATTTTGTACTGTGTGAACTGGTGTTAACCCATATGTTTTTACTCTGCCTGTTCTTTTCTTTTTTGAGTATTCAAAACACTATGCAACTGATGATTGTTTTGCCTGGAGCTTTTTATAGGACAGGATCATCCACGCTGAAACTTATCTTGCTGAAGAAAGGTGGTTCAATAACCTTTTAAGGTGAGGGTCTTTGTGACTTGCAGAATGGTTCAAATGATTACATTTGTAATAGAGCTCCTTGGGCAGGTACTTCTTGGAGTTATTGTCCTCTATAGTGGTACCATTTGCTGGGTCATATATGTATGTACGAGAATGATGATAATAGTTCTTGCAAGAATGATGGCGATGGTTTGACCAATCAAACCTGTACTGGCAGTATTGTGAGTTGCCATCAGCAGGGTATATAGTCCATTTCTGAGAGATCTTGCTTGAGCCGGCAACCCATAAGGGAGAAGTAGGTAATGATTTCCCTCCTTCCCTGTCCACTTACAACATGGAAGGTATAATGGCCTGCCTTACAAGGGTGTTGTAATAGTTTCTCTGGCAAAGTTTGTACGTGAAGTACGGAACAGTGGATGCTGCACAAATTTCATTTGGGTGGAGGCAGATTTTGGATTAATATCCTTGGTGTTAGGATCTTTGTGCAAGTTGTAGCTGAGTTCACTCCTCATGGTGCTGGATCTCCTACATCCTGAGAACTGGTGTCTTTTCATGAGCTTATTATTCCCCCAAAGTGAATCCAGTCCCTCCTGAAGAGGCACAGCCCATCCTCCTTCTTCCTGACTACCTTATCATGCTCTCCTCTTTCTGTGTAGATCAGACCTGAGATAATGCCTGTCAGGTACCTTGAGCATTCTACAGTACTATATAAATGCTAAGTAGCATTATTCTTATTCTTTGTGTGTCTATGAGTCTGGGTACTCTTGAAATGAAAAATGCACAACTTTCCTTTCAGCAGAATGCTCCCAGTTTCTGCTCACTTGCTCTTCTGTATGCATCAATGTAATATCAGTGCAATTTAGGATTTTTTGTTATAGGAGTAGATTATAACATTCAGTTTTCCAAGTAGAAAGTTTCCCCAAATGTTGCTATTACAGTTTTATTTTTGGTTCTAATTTATTTAATTGATCATCTTCTTTCTTTAGAATTAAAAGGTACTGAGAACATTTGGTTTGTTCCCCAGGGTATGCAAAAATGGTGACAATAAATCTGTTACTGAGTCTCCGAGGATGAAGTTTCAGCTGAAACACTGATGGAGTGGCAATATGAATCGACTTCCCCCCTCCCCTCAATCTCAGCCTCTCTTTTTGAAGCTAAAAATATGTCTGGACAGTCATGAGATGTGAAATGCATTGGAAAAGGCTGTGCTAATGGAGACAATTTGTTTTAGAAACAGTTCAGAGATTGCTAATTTCCAAATAATAAGGAGCGGCTTGCTTGACAGGTTTTTGCTTCAGAGTGTTTCTGCTGCATACCAAGTAGAAAAAGGTACAATGAGTGGATCGAAGCAAACAAAGCACCAGGAAAACTTCAAAGATATGTAACTGCGAGGGCGTCCCCTGCTGTACAGCTGCAGGAGCAGATTTTATTGCAAAGCAACATGAAAAGCCTATACAGTGTCTTGCTAGCAGAATGTCGGTATGTGTGTGGATAGACACCTTTGTTACTGCACTGAGCTATGGGTATAGTGTGTTGCCTTATGCTCTATACAGATCAAGACAAATCTCTCCCTATGGATTTTTGTCAGCAACATACAGGACACCCAGTAATGGGTAGGAGGGCAGGTTTTGCATCCTAAGACCATAATGTCCCTTCCTCAGTGTTTTATGTTTCTCCATGAAAGTTGAGGAAATCACTCACTTGTATGAGAAAAAATAAAGTGGTTCTGTGAGAAACACTCTTGGTGAGGAGATGAAACTTGTTCCTCACCTATGCAGAAGGGAGTATACTTAATTGTTAGAATGGGGAAAATATATTAATTATCTAGGTCAAAGTGTTGTGCAGCTCAGATCTTAGTAGGTCCTCTAATTTCAGGCTAAAGAGGTTCTTACAGAGCCCCCGTAAGGCAAGGGATTCTCTTGTTTCAGCTAGATATATGCAGAATTTCAGCTAGATTCTCTTGTTTCATATGCAGATATATGAGAACGATCTCTGCAGAAAGAGGGCAATGCAAATCTGTCATGGACACTCTCAATTTTTGCCTCTTTTTGAGGCAAGCATAAGGTTCCCAATAGTGTGATTTTCTGAATTGCAGGCATATTGAAATCATCCTAAGCTTTGGAGCAGCTTTTTCTCTTTCTCATCTTGATTGCACTTTGCGGTATCTTCCAAAAAGTTCAAGGAGGGAACAGGAAAAGAATACAGATGAACAAGAATGCCGAGATGCTTTGAAGGTAGTCCAGACAAAAAGAGGAACACCTTGCAGCAGAAAAAGAGAATGAGTTCAGTTGATTTGGGGCTCGACAACTGTCTGAGTCATAGACATGAACAGTCCTCTTTTATTGAATGGGAACTGAGTGGCTTCTGATGGAATTAAGAATTGCTGGCAAGTGGAAGGATGAGCGCTTGCTGCTGCTTTTTGTACCTCCACAGTGATGTTGGAAGAGGACCGAGTGCCTAACCTTGTTATTTTTATGCCCAAGGCAAACTCCCAATTGTCTATACCTCTCTTCACCCCAATTGGCACAAGACAGCAGGAACAGTTATGAATATTTAAGGATACTGTTTGTTTATTTAAAGCAAAAGATGTATTGACGAGTCCATACACTGCATTGTTTACAATAAATCTCTTCCCAAATAGCTTGAGAAAAAATGAGCTATTTTTAAATTTTAAAGCTATTGAAAAATTATTCACCAGCAACCCTTTAAAAAAGACAGCCTACAACACAGTTACAACTTTTAGAGCACAATCCTAACCATGCCTTCTCAAAAGTAAGTACCAATGTGTTCATGGGTCTTACTCCCAAGAAAGTGTCTTTAGGATTGTAGCCTTAGTGATTGTTAATGGTAATGATATCCAACTTGTCTTTCTCCTAGGTTTCAGGAACACTGAGAAAGCAAAAGAGCACGTACAGATTTTTGAAATTTTAAAGGAACCTGGTAAGACTACCTTCTTAAAACCATAGTATGATTCCCTGCAGCGTCTTGCCCTGTCTCCCCAAACTGAATTAAGTGTGGAACAGAGGTGGGAAAATACAGGGAATTGATTGACTTCCTGAGCCACGTAGGGGTAGGTGGTTTGGAGGCGCTAGAGAGCAGAGTAACCAGATATCCTCACTGCAAAAAGAGGATAAGACTCTCTAAAGATGTAGGACTTCGAAGAAGAATGTAGGTCATGACAAAATAAAAGCTAAAAACACTCTCATACATTGATTTCATATGGTTAATTAAACATTATACTACTTACTAGCAAAATGTGCCCACCTTGCAGGAGTAAAATACCTCCCCCAGGTACCATCCCCCCTGTGTCCCATCCCCCCATGAGCAATACCCTCCCATGCACATCAACCTTCCATGCACATCAACCCCTCACCCCATGCATATCCCTCCACAACCATGAGCATTCTGGGCAGGTGCACGATTTGGGGCTGGGTGTTGTTCAGTCTTCAATGTTAAGTATAGGCTGAAAATGTGTTGCACCCCTTTTCAGCCCATTAGGGCTTAAATTTCTACAAATCTATTGTTGGTGGGGCTCCTGTCATGGAAGAAATATGCTCCCTTTTGGTCCTGAGAGGGTCAAAGCTTACAAACAAATGGGATCCTTAATTAATAGGATGGGAGAGGCAGACAGCTGAAGGCCCCCCGCCCCGATTTAGCACCATCATGACCTGGGGTTTATGAATTAAACTTTTTTTTGTTTTTAAGAAATTAATGAAGTGATCCAAGCAGAGCTGTAGCTACGATTATAGAAGGGGGGGGGGCCACAATTGTTGGGAGGGGCAATTATGTCAAATATCTATACTTGTGTATATCTAAACAATATAACAATAATTTGTGTATAATAAATGCATCTCTGTATTTAGTATGTTTACATACTCTACTAATTTACATAGAAATAACATGCAAATTATCTTTTCGTTTTGCAACACCAGTGCAATACATAGGCCTCCATCCCTACAAAAGTACAAAAGCCAAGAAAAGGCCTCATACTCCATGTGGTCCCCATATGTAAGGCTTTTTCACCCACTCCCAGCACAGATGTACTGCATTCCAATGAACTCTAAAAGCCAAGAAAAGGCCCCAGATGATCCCATGTGGTCCCTCAATAGATAAGGAATCCCCTTCCCCTCCAATCTAGCATTAAATTTAAAAATATATCTGAAAGCAGAAACTCATCCAGGGTTTCTCCAAAGAGAAACATTTCTCCCCACCTCAGTCCATCCCCACCATCAATAGTCTTGTAATACAGTAATTTATTTGTATGATCCAGAATAGATTATTCTCTAAATCACGCCAACTGATGTCAGAAGACCAGACATGAAAAGCAGGCTCTAGGACCCTGCAGTAGGCTAGGTCTGATCCTCTTTGTCCCTCCTTGAAAAGACAGAGCATCCAGCAAGCTTAGTTTTCCCCCTTGTAATGCAAAAGGGGATTGCTGATGGCCACATGGCCTTGACCAAGGTCTTTGAAAAATGCTAGGAGGGGAGGGGCTGGCTCAGAGGGGGCCAACATCCCCACTGCCCCCCTACCTATGGCCCTGGACCCAGATTAATTCCAAAACATCTGTCTTGCGCCTGGTGATGCAAGGATCAAAAGAAATGTCTGTAGCCACAAGACATGTTTAAGTAAGCACTCTTGCCCACCCAACTCAGACTCTGATCCTCTGCACACTGTAACACTGAAGTCAGTGGGACTTAGTTCTGAGTAGGCACGCATAGGAATATGCTGCTTTTTAAAATGCAATAGTCACCCAATGCTCTCTTGAGAATTACCTTTCGGTCATGGCTAGATGCCTTCAGCAACTTAAATAATTTGTCTTAAGATCTTTAAGGAGGTTGATGTGCACTGGGCTCCCTCTGGTATCTGGTAAATCAGTGGTCTTCAAAGTCGGAGGGTCGGGACTCCCTTGGGGGGTTACGACTTCATTCGGGGGGGGGGGGTTTGCAAAAAGCTGGATACCACTATCCTGGAATTTAGCACTGGGCACCTTTAATGTCACTTCCAGCCATGGCATCACTTTTGGGGGGGTGTCCCAGACAGATGGTCAATCAATCTCCAAAAGGGATCTCAGGCTGAAATGCTCGAAAACCACTGTGGTAGAGGATCATTTTGTCTGAGAGATGTTTCTAGGTCTTTTTGCAAGTTTAATTTGCATTTTCCACAGGCTTCTTTCTCTTGTGCTTTAAGAAGATATTCTTGGTTTGTCCAAAACTCTCTTATAAAATTATAAAAACATATTTGTACTTAATCATTCAGCTAAAGATAATTTCAGTAATACTGGTAATGATTTACAAGGAGCATACCTTTTAAGTGTGTCGGTTTTACTGGATTTTTTAGAACATAAAATCAAGGATTAATTATACCCCCCAATTCTATTCTGTATTTCGATTAAAAGAAGAATGCTAGTGAATTTCTCTGAACATAACTTTGGAAATTTAAAGAGCTTCGTTTTTCTTTGATCTCATTTTTTTTGAACCCCTGAAGTGCTTTTCTGAACCTACACTTGGATAAATTCATTGATATTTCTATTTAAAACCTTTCTGTCCTATTGAATAGATTGTTGCTGCTGGCATGGAAAGTTTCATTAATCAGATAAATAGACTGTTTCTGTTCAAAAGTTCTCCAAGTGTTTGCTGACTGTTTCTGTCACATTTTCCTGACACTTTCCTTCCTACTAAGAATATTCAGCAGCCTAATGTGCTTTCTTATGCTACAGCAGCAGACAGAACCACTGTGAAGTGGTGAGGATGCGTCTATGTAAGTATGCTCTATGTAATTAGGGGACCATGTACGTAGGGGACCATGTCAAGGCAAAGTAAGAATGGCAGTGTTGACCAAAAATCTGAGATCTTGGCCAGCATATCTGTAACCCCTGCCTCTCAGCCTCAGGATATGGCACAACTATGGCAGTCTGTGGACATAGCAGGCCAGTCCACAAGTCCCTTGAATCTATTGTAAACTGCATTGCAACCTCATGCTGCAGCTGTTACTGATTGTCAGGGACTCTTTATAAGGCAGGCACCACAACTGTTTCTTCTTCAGTGTAATCTAAGAGGGGTATCCTCAGGATGAAGTCCTTCGCATGTGCCACTGACTTGGTGACTACTGAGCATGCTCTGGAGCAGCTCTGGCAGCCCAGCCTTGCTGATTCTCTGAATCCAGCATAACATTCTTTTCTGGATTCAGAATAGTTGGGGCAGCCCAGCTAGGGCACTCCTCACTGCCCTAACTCTGGATTCCAGCCTTCATCTCCCATATTAAAATTAATTAGAATTAAAATTAATAGCTTAATTATTCCATAGTGAAAAGAATCATTGTACTGTAACATTGTGTTAATCACTGTACTCGGTTAGCCGTACCTACAGAGGTGCTGCTGTCACCCGGCATACATTTCATCAGTGAGAGGAATTTGAAGGAGACATCTAAACTGCATCATTGTTTCCCAAACTGCGTGACTGATCCAAATAAGGTTTTTCTCTCTGTCCAGTAACCCATGAAGTTGGTGCATGATTTAAAAATAATAATAAAAAAATAATGTAATAATACAATTACCCCTATTGTCATTAGACGGTAGGTGCAATCCTCAAGGCCCTTAAGACATATCTGGCCAATATAAGCTAAAAGTTAACTGCAATGAATCACATTGAACATTAGACAATATCACGAGTTTTTATACTCCTATGGAGAGTTCAAACTAGTGTACATCTATATGCTGCCTGCTCACAAAGAAAAGGACGATGAAGTTTTTTCCCAAGACACAAGACTAAAAAAGAGGCCATGTCCTGGAAAAACAGGGCATACGTATGTTCACCTTGTCCATTGGACATTATGGTGGAATTGCAATAAGCAGGGGATGCCCAGGAAAAAGTGCTTGGAAATTTACAGCACAATCCTATGCATGTCTACTCAGAAATAAGTCCCATTATGTTCAATGGGGCTTATTTCCAGGAAAGTGTGTATAGGATTGCAGCCTAACCTGTAGGATCCCAACCGGGTCATTTTGACACGGCTAGAAGTTTATGTTGTGGTTTTTACTGAATTTATTATTATTACATGACAAGACTTTCTGAGTTTTTTACTGCTAATAAAACAGTTACAAATCCAAAAGCAGAAAAGTTTTTGAATTTACAGTTTTTCTGTAAATTCCAATTTATACATATCATCCCCGGACGGGTCCATTAGACCCATTTTGCCTTTTACTGCCTTTTATTGACAGGGCAATAAAACCCCATGCTGAGACCATCCTTTTGTTTGTTGTGGGGAATCTTCAGGGCAATAAAACCTATGCTGAGAACCTCTACATCTTTTTGTTGGATGTGGGAAACCTGTCCTGCCATTGGATTGAATAAGCAAAATTCAATGTAGGTGGCAGTGAATGCTATTACTGCTTGGCAATGGAGCTCAGCAAGGTGGGGAGGAAGAGGGCAGGCTTGCTCCTTCCCATGTATGCCAAATAAACAATAGTTCCCACTCAAGTATGTTTTATATGTGAATGGGATAGACAAATGGATAGTGCTCTTATTACGCCCAGTTCAGTGATGGGATTTTAAGAAAGTAACAACCAGTTCTCTGCCCATCTGGCAGCCACTTTTAAATGGCTATTTTTAAACTTTATGTGTCCTATCTCTTGTTAACAACCGGTTCTATAGAGTAGGTACGAATCTGTTGGAGCCCACCACTGGCCCAGTTTGACCATGATTTCCTTCCGCTCACAAAGGAAAAAAGTTTTAAGAACTCAAAAAGTGGCAAATAAACTCTAAAAATTAGAAAGTGTTTAAGAGTGTTCAAAGTGCATCACAAAGTGCATTGTATTATATTTCTTATACTACAACAACCTTGTAAGGCAGATCTATAACAAATTGTATAATAAGGTGTGCTGAGAGATGGTGGCCTGTCCAAACCCACCTTGCGATCTTGTGGAAAAGATGAGGCTCTGTCAGAGAATTAGCCACAGTGCTGCTGCTACAAGTTAAATGGATATTTAACCTGAAATGATCCACAATCCTAAACGTTTTTCATCATGAGCCTAATAAAGTGCCAGAGCAAGACTGAGTATTGCTTTCCTGTGCCTGGCTGAGTGGAACACTCAGCATTTCAACAGAGTCAGTCTTAGAAAGGAAGAAGTGGAAGGGCAGTGTTCCCTCATTTCTAGATCCACCCACCTGCTGCAGCCTCCTCACTAAGCTTTTCCCTCTCCCCACACAAATTTGACCTTCCCCACAACTGCCTTACCTGTTGTGGCAGCTGCAGAGGGATCCCTGTCTGACAGGGAGCTCTGTTACTTGCTGCACCAGTTCTCCAAAAATGGCTGCCAATGGAGCACTCAGCAAACAATCAGTTATCATTTTGAGACAGCAGTTGTCATTTGCGACACTATCATGAAATGTGACATCAGTGCTTTTTCCTAGAAAAAAATGTGAGGGTAGACACCATGAAGATGCTATTTGTAATCATAGTATTGGGGGGCCACAGATGTGCCGGTAATCCCCACAAAAGTGCCGGAACTCAGTACTGGTGATTACCCCCACAAATAGATCACTATTACAAATTATTGATTGGCAGCCAATCTGGCATTGGACTGGGTTGTAAAACCAAATCATTCTTTTATATACAGAATAGCTATTAAGTTAGCAATGCAATCCTGATATAATTTACTCAGATGTAAGACACATTGTGTTCAATACGAGATAGTAATTAGGGCGCAATCCTAACAAATTTAGGCTGGCCGAAATCACCTGGCATTTTTTGTGGCAGTGTGGGAAGGTCAATGAAGACCTATGCAATGGTCTAATCCCCCACAAGTGGGGCAGAAGTGCATTACAGTACATTTATGACACCCCCAGGTCAGTACAAGACTTATGCCAGGGCTTAGGCCAGCCTAACTGGAGGGTAGGATTTCAGCCCAAGTAAGAGAGTTTAGAATTGCTCTGTAATAGGAAAACTTGCTAAAGATATATATCATTACCTTGCCAAAAGCAGTGGCTCCAAAAAGACAAGGACCCTTTTGTTTTGAGGTCTCATCTCCATTGAAAATACTTCAAAAGGTGCTTCAGAGAGGTTGTTTCTGGTGTAATGGACATTTTCCAATGCTTTATTTCAAAGGGCCTGTATGGTCTCAGACTTGGATGTTAGGGGGTTCAACATCAACCAGGTTCTCTTACTCCTAAGTGCTTGGGAACTTTGCTGGTTCTCAATCATCAGCTTCCATTTTCCTCCCTGATCTTTATCATGCCACGCATACCTGCATTGAACACAAAGGTGCATTCCTGAGTTGGCTTAACTGGCATTGCTAGGAAGAAGGAACAACATCCAGAGGCATTCCTAGAGGGAGAAAAACAGTGTCAAGGCATCTGAACATCCATGTAAAACCACCTCTCTCCTCCACTTTCAATCCAATAGCAGCTTTGCAAGCAAAGCGGAGGAGTGTTCCCCAATGGCTCAGAAACATAGGGACAGGGGCAGCTTTACATGGTTGTCCAGGCACCTGAAGACTCTAGCTGTTTTCCCCCCTCCAGAAAACTTCTGACAATACTCTAGACACTGAGGTGATCTAATGGACATTGCCTTCCTTCCTTTGGGGGACTGATTCCTTCCCGAGCTGACATCGGTTTCATTGCTCCAGTTCTTCTGAATTCTCTCAAGATCAAAACAATTGTCCACAGCGTTTTGGCCATACAATGTCTCACTCTGCTGGGTTTGGTTACTACCGGTGTACCACAGAGAATCATTTGACTTCCCCAAAGAAATCAGGATAATGCGAAGTGCAGAAGGTGGCAACAATCTCACTGCAGAAAGGAAAGCAATCCACACGGCTCTCTTTCTGCCTTCATTCAGCTCCTGACTGCAGCAGAGTATTCTGGAAACATTGCTAAGGTTGTCTGGCAGAAGTAATGTTGCCATGGATGGACACGTGCCTGATGGATTAGAAAGTGAGCTCCGTTGTGTCCCTTGAAAGGGCTATTCTTAACATTTCTACTTTGAGCAGATCCACTAGCTGGGCTGGTGTGCAGTGCAATGAAATCCTTTTATTCTGCAGATGCAGTAGCAGAACTTGAGCCCTATCCAGTTATCCGCTCCCTGAGTGCCTACAAAGTGCAAACCTTTCCAGGATAAGTTAATTCAGCTCAGCTGGGAACTGCTGGAAAATGTTCTCTGTTTGGCAACTCCTCTCTGGTGGGCGGATGGGCTGGCTGACTGGCTGGTTTTGAAAGCTTTGCTCCAAATGCTGCAGTGGAAACGAAAGAGCTATTACTAGCTAGGGTTTGATAACCTCCATGAACCAGCTACTGCAGAACTGATGCTGTAAGTGGCGGTTTTGGGGGAAAAAAACATTTAAGAGCTTTAACAAACGATGAGAAAGATTGAAAGTAGGGTTTACTGTAAGGATTAGGAAAAATTTCATTCATTTCTTGTTCACGTGGGATTTGTGGTTTCCTAAAAAAGGATAGTTGCATCTGTTGGAATTCATAACACTCATGAAACTTACTGTATGTTGGTGCTTTGAAAACCAATCTCCTGTACATCATCTTGCTCTGCAGAGAAACTGAATTGCCTTTTGTTAGACTTGAGATGTCCGGCATTATTCAATTCATTTCTTGCTTGCATTCCTAGGCAGTACTGCGAATGTGTGACCCTCCAAGTATCTCCATCTGTTACTGCCTGCTTTCCATTGATGGGCAGGAGTTAAATTACAACGAGTTAAACCACTAGTTAAGCTACTTTTCATGAAGTGGAATAGAAGTTATAAAAATATAAAATGTAATTCAAATGCTATAGTGAAAATACTTTTATTAGCTACTTGCAGCTTGATCCCAGCTGCAAGTAGCTAATGCTACTTACGATACAGTTGCTGCAAGGGTTACATCATGATGATACAGATGAAGTGCTTTGTGCGTTCAGAGTACTACATAAATATTAGCCATTATACTCAGGATTCTACAGAGTTGGGTTGAGATGCTGATCAACTGTCAATGAAAATATCTCATTTTTCAAGCAGAAGTGATCATGGTGGCCAGGTATGTAGACCTCTCTCTGACAAAAACAGTTGGTACTTCCAGGTAATCCCTCCTCACATCTACCATTGGTCCAACTTTCCACAGCCCCACTGGAACAGATGCGCCAAAATGATGACTATCCTCAAGAGAAGTGGAATTTACCAGTGCAGAGTTGAGAGCACGTGTTTCAGGCTGAAAGGCTTGAATCTGTCAGAGAAGAGCTCCACCAGTCTCCCCTCCCCACTCCGCTTACTCCCCCACACTCCAAGAGCGACTGGCTTGTAGCTCAGTCGTAAGTCACTGAGTGGCCTCATGTGGACTGCCACTGGTTCAGTGCCAGTGCTGACCTCATCCTGGTTGTCACAGGCATGCCTTATGGCACGTTGGTAAGCCCAGGGCTGTCTGTAAGGCCAGTGTGACAAGCTCAGGATTGGGCTCTCACTGAAGTGAGGATGCTACTCTTCTCCTATACAGATGGTATACTATTTCGTTCAGTCATAAGATCTGGAAATCTACTTGAATTATAAATTCCCTTCTTCTGTGTAGCACGCTAGATAACAAACACAAATGTTTGGAATTAAAAATCAGAAATTTTAAAAATAGTTGCTTATTTTTTGATTTTTTAAAAAAAGAGTCTGAAGAAAAGCACTTCAGACTTTGACAGCTTAAACCTATTAATTGGTGCCTAAGAATATGTATTCTTTTATATGAAAAATTCATTTTTTAAAGCTGGTGGTGAAATCTGCCTTTACTTATCCTGTTTTTAATATTTATTTGAAAACTGTATTTTCTCAGTGACTGGGCATGAGTCCTAGAACAAAAAAAAATCAATCAGATCAATCAAAATTCTTCCAAAAATATGCATTAATCTGTTTCCACATATGGTTAAACATGTTAAATATTCATGTATGGTATTTTACATATAAGAAGCATTCAGTTCTGATATATTCCTGCTTCCTATTTTAGTAATTAAGAGGGAGATGTACAGATTACTCCATTGTGATATTAATTATGAATTGAGTAATGGACATTAAGTGAAGTATGTGTCACAGCTTCAATTATGTAGTACTATGATTTTCCATTTGGAGTTCCATTTTAGCAATGTGATGTGTTTCCCATCACATTTATTTTCTTCATTTGGATGACAATTAATAAAGTTAGGTGCAATTTCTAGGTGAAGAAAATGGTCTAAGACTGCAATCCTAAAGACACTTTCCTGGGAGTAAGGCCCATTGGACACAATGGGGCTTACGTCTGAGTAGACATGGTTAGGATTGTGTTAGTAAGGCCATTGTTTAAAGTGGAAACTTAGAATATTACAAGAAATCAGAAGGCATAATTAAAAAGGCATAATTCAGGTAAGGGACATAACTTTCTAAAGTGTGTTTTTGAACTTTCAAGAGTGTATTTAATCTTGTAAAATTAGTTATTTTCTGAGCAAAGCACTTTCTCTTTCAAATTATAGGAATTACAATTAAGAGAACCTGATAATTATTTACAAATTAATTTGCAGCCCAAGCTGAGGCTTTCAGGGCCTAGTAACCTGTACCCATTTTGTCTCCTTTCCTACAGCCTGGAGGCTCATCTGTGAGAATTATTCCCTTGAACTGTAAGTAGCATTGTAAGTGAAGGAAAGTACAATTTATGTTCATATAGCTTTCTGCAGCTGCAATGGATGCAAAAACTAGTGAAAAAAGTCAAATTAGATACTATTGTACACTCCCTCAGCACTTTTGCATATCTCTAGAGAAAGCCTCCTGCTTTGATTTTCAAAGACATTGGATATGTTGATCAGGATATTTTTCTGAGTACAAAAAGCCAGGTGGCCTTTTATTGTAATTACTTAGAAGTTTACTAGTTTTTTCCCCACTATTAAATGACTACTCTACATGTGGTAGATGAGTACTTAAGTTAAGCTTTATCTCTTCTTGCTTGTGGATTTTTCCTATGAAAATGCCTTCTCTGGGCAGTTTTTAATTTCCCCCCCCTCAGCTGTGCTTTAAAATCTGACATGAGCTTCGCTTAGGGGAAACATCCTTGGGGACTGTAGTTTTGCAGGGGAGAATAAGCCTATTTGAGAGGGTGAAGTGTCCCTTGCAACACCTATCCTGTTCCCACAATCCCATTATTATCTCAGCAAATATGGAGTTGGGCCATATAATTGCTGGCACAGTAACCTGGATTCAGACAGGTGAACAAAACAGTTCTGTTTATAGGCTACTAGCAAAAAGCATATCCGCATTGCAGGAGTAACATTTCCCCATACGCATCCCCCCACGGTGCATCAACACCCCATGCGCATCAACACCCCATACGCATCAACATCCCATGCACAACTTCCCCCCATGCGCAACATCCCCCATGCGCATCATCCCCATGCCCAACTTTCCCGACGCGCATCACCCCCATGCGCATCATCCCCCATGTGCCTGAACTCCACATATGCAACATCACCCATATGCATCAGGCCCTATGCACAACTTCCTCCATGTGCAACTTCCCCATGCACATCTTTCCCCATGCGCAACATCCCCTGTGCGCAACATCTCCTACAAGCAACTTCCCCCATAAGCAATTTCCCCCATGCACATCATCCCCCCGCACAACTTTCCCCATGCGCATAACACCCCCATGCGCATCATCCCTGTGCGCAAATTTCCCCCATGCGCAACTTCCCCCATGCGCAACTTCCCCATGTGCAACTTCCCCCATGCACAACTTTCCCCCATGCACAATTTCCCCCATGCACAACTTCCCCCATGCGCATCATCCCCAATGCAAAGTTTTCCAATGCAAAGTATAGGGAGGAAAACTCGTTGCGCCCCCTTACACCCCCTACTGGTTGGAATTTTCAAAAACCGGTTCTTAGTGCACCCCTCCGTCACGGAAGGAACTCCCACCCCAAATTTCACACTTCTAGGCCCAACGGTTTTGGCAGGGCGGTGATGAGTCGGTCAGTCAGTGAGTCAGAGAGTCAGTGAGTCAGTGACTTTTCTTTTTTATATATACAGATAAGCAGATGTTTCTAGTTTCTTAAACTGTAGTCTTCTGTGAAGTCCATGATGGACAACTGTAGTTTAAGATAACTCAATAAACTAGGACAGAGGTCTCTAAAGTTTTTGGCCAAAAGACCACATCAGATATCTGGCCCAGTGTCAAGGGCCAGATAAAATATTTTAAATAAAATTTAAATACATTAGAGATAGATTAATGAATAAATGGGCTCAAATTTCCAGGCTTTCTGCCAGCATCAACACAGAGCACAGAAATAAAACACACACTTAATAAGACCCCAATTCCCCACCATTACAGCTCCAGTTGTATTTGTCCAACTCGGTCAGAGGCTCTTAGAGGACCAGATGCTGGCCATATAGGCCAGTTAGAGGCTTGCTCTGGGCTGAGTTTTGGAGACCCTGAACTAGGATATCAAACCATGGTATCCTGGTTTATCAGAACTGTTTAAACAACAGTTCCCTGGTATTGGAACTCATGGGAAACTGTGGACATCTTCTGTTTAGCTGAGTGTGTATAGAAACGGGGAGTGGAGGGGCAAGGAGAGACATGGGTGGCTAGTTTTCATTTGTCACTACGCAGCAGAAGTCTGCACCATGAATGGCAAGGAAGATTAATTAAATAGCTTACTTAATAAAACAATAACTTCAGGGACCCAGTAAAATGAAAATAACACTGTGACTTAACTGTAATGGGCTGCAATCCTAACCTCTTCTTAGGCCAGCATAAATGCCAGCATAATTCCTGTGCTGACCTGGGAGTGTCATAAAAGTGTCATATGGCCCTAACTTCTGTCAACCACCCCATGAGAAGATATATCATGAAAGTAAGGCTGGCCCAAATTGGTTAGGATTTACCCCATGGGGAGTTAACTAAGACCTATTTATCAAGATAAAAACTAACCAAGTCTAGTTTAATATTTGTTTTGCTATGAAGAAGGAATTTCCTGGTTGAGCTGTCTGCCAAGTTAACCTATTTACTAAATCTTTTGTACATATTTCCCTTGTGAAGCATAAGATGCACCCTGATATGAACTTTTATAAACTAAATTTTTGTCTTTATGGTGCAATTGGGGTTTTTCCTGGGTACATTTTACATTTCCGGGAGCTTAATTTTGCTTGATGCTGGAGAAACGGCTTCTTCTGTCACATCAGAAGCTTTCAGCCATCTTCTCTTGCTCGCTCATATCCCACAAGTATCCTACTGTACTCCTCTAACATTAATTCCAGAAACCAAAACCTAACATTACTGGTAATAAGTGATTACATGAAAGCATGTACGTTGTGTAGATACCTGTATGTGCATTCAAGCTAATGTGTGAAGAGCTCTTAGTGTTCTCCAAGTGTTATGTTTACTTATTAATTGAAAGAAACCAAGCTTCATTTCAAAATCCTTTTATCTAGACAGAAGTGGCTGAGCAATTATCTCCCAACTATTATCTTATTGGAAACTTTGATCGCTCATTGAAGTATGTCCTTTTTAAACTGAAGGGCCAATTGTCAAATGAATACCTCTGACAAGTCTTCCCCAATGGATTTAGCATCTACGATGACAACTGTAGCCCAAAAGACTTGTAGTAGCCTGGAAAGGCCTATCAGAGCCAATAGTGAGGCATAGAAGGTTTGTTACAGAAGATGCTATAATAGATTTTTCTTTACAATTACATAAAATAAAGGAAACATGTTAATTCAGTTAAGACGGCAAGGAGAAAGGGGTATTTCAATAGTGTCCCTCAATCTTTTGAACAAGCTTCTGAAGAAAAATATGGTGATGTATCTCTCTTGGGAAGACAGCTTTGGATTTTTTCAGTTATTGTATGGAGTCACACAGGTAAGGTATTCTATTGGATCTATGTGCCCGGATCGAAATCTAAATATACTTATGGCCTAATCCTGAGAAATGCTAGCACCCAAGCAGGCTTTTCCTGGACCTGAAATCCCTACAAACAGGATAGATCCAAGTAGTCCTATTGAGAAGGCTGGGGCTCATCAGGGGGTAAGGAAACAAATGCTCAATTATTGTCTGCTCATTTCTAGTGCAGGATACAGCATGGGCCGTGACAGCCATGCTGTGCCAATTCTGGATTGGAATGGGCTGCCTGTCAATTTCCTCCATTTGTTTCCAAGAGAATTACTGTATAATTAACATGAACTGGAATGATACCATTTTGTGGAAGAAACCCCTATAGATATCAGTGGAAATTATTTCTAAGGCCATATGTTTAGCCTAAATGAAAAAGGGTTATGGCATTTTTTTCTGAATGTGCTATTGAAAAACCAGAATTTCACAATAAGTGGCATAATTGTACATCATGTAGACATAAAAATCTCTCGGGTACATACAAAAGTACATTGAAGGAAGGAAGCAGTAAATGTAGTACAACGGTATCTTATCTGTCACATACTGGAGCTGTGTACAGTGTCACACTTCTTTCAAGGAAATTAATCCACTGTAGTTCCTTGTTTTGCAATATGCAGATCCCCATATCTGATTTGTTTGAGGAAAGACATATTTTGCAATCAGATTGTGCAAAATAGGCCACTGCGTGTCTTATACTTCTGTTTGTGTGTTAATGGGGTAACATTTTTTTGGACTTTTGGCCTTGACTCAAGACTATCTTGGGACAGGGGGTACTTTCACAATTTTAAGGTGAATGGTATCAATGCTGCAATAAAAAAGAAAGAACACAATACAATGAAAACTGTGACTTAACTAAGGTCATGGTGAGTTACCTGAGACCTATTTATCAAGATAAAAACCAACTAAATCTAGTTTAATATTTGTTTTGCCAGGAAGAAAGAATTTTTTAGTTGAGATATATGCCAAGCTAACCTAGTTAAATCTTTTGTATGTGTTTCCCCAGTGATGCATACATTGCTCCATGATGTGAACTTTTAGAAACTAAATTCTTTGGTAATGCTCTGCCAAGACATTCCTGACTTTTTCCACAACAAAATGCATGCTCTAAATTGAAATAAAACATGAATATACACATTAAGATAATGTCACACAATACAAAAATGGCAGTGTTGTGAAGTATGATCTAGTATACCTTTTAAAAAAGATTGTCATAAAAAAACATTTTAACGAACTGTCAATATCTAAGGCTGCAATCCTAACCACATTTTCCTGGGAATAACTACTACTGAACACAGTGAGACTTACTTCTGAGTAGACATGCTGAGATTGCACTGTCAGTGACTGTATCTATCTGGGGTTGCTTTGGAGGTTACTTTTGGCTTAAATATGATGGGGGAAAGTATTAGACAGAGCACAATATCCTCCTGATCTGAACTGGATTAGTCTTACCCCACCTACACTGGTCAGTCTTCAGAAATAAAGGACAGCTTCCAACCTGCCTCTGCAATGAGCTGTCTTCAAATGATGGCTTAAATGTCATGTGTAAGTTTGGCCCTGAGATTGTGTTATGACCCACTTCTGGGTTCCAGCCCATCTGCTTAAGACATGTGCCATCTTAGATTACACCCTGCCCCAAACACCATGATATTTCACTTCCGAAAGAGATGTGCTGGGGAAGCACATGATTAGAGTCACTGACCCTTAATATAAGGAATAGATGTTTCCACAGTTACACGGGGTCAGGTTCTTCAGGGAACTTTGAATTGGTTAGTAAAAGAGTCTGTGTATCATATCATTAAGTCTAACATTCTATTTTTTTGGTTTTTGGTTCTATTTTTTTGGCATCTATAATACCGTTGCTAAAAGAACAATGTTCCTCTGTGTAGCAATGTTTAGAATATTAGCATCATTGTCATTATGTGGAAATGATCAGTATGGCTTACAACAAAATAAATATGGCCAACACTGCCAACATAATAAAAAACAGTCTCTATGGGTGCAATTCTAACAAATTTAGGCTGGCCTAACTCATATAAGCAACAGCCCCTCATGCACAACACTCCCCCTATGTGCAACACCCCTATGTGTAACACTCCCATACCAACTCCTCCCATGCGCATTACCTCCCCATGCACAACACCTTCCCATGCACATCACCCTCATGCACAATACCCTCTCTTGTGCATCACCCCCTATGAGCATCAGCACCACTATGCACATCATTCCCCCTATGTGCCCCACCCCTATGTGCAAACCGCCCCATGCACACCATCCCCTCAGTGCAACACCTCCCATACACAACATCTCCCATGCACACCATTCCCCCAGTGCACCAGGCACTGAGCACCAAAGTGGCTGGATGTTGATCAGTCTTCCATGATAGGTATAGGACAAAAACACGTTGCCCCCTTTTCAGCCTCTTAAGAGTTAAATTTCTCAACTTTGGTTCTTGGTGGTTGTTCATGTCACAGAAGGAACATCCTCCCCAAATTTCATGCTTCTATGTCCAGGGGATGGGGCAGGGCCTTGATCAGTCAGGGATTCTTCAATGTAAAACAAAGGGAGCAAAAAGTGTTGTGCCCCATTTCACCCCCTTCTGATTGGGATTTCCAAAAACTGGTTCTTAGTGGGTGACTCCATCACGGAAAGTACACTCTCCCCAAATTTCCCGCTTGTAGGTCCAGCAGTTTTGGCTGGGCGTTGATGAGTCAGTGAGTGAATGAGTAAATTACAGATGGTATACATGGTTCAGTCATACCTTTTGTCCTCACAACAATCCTGTGATGTAGGCTAGGATGAGAGACAGTAGAGAGAGATAGTCAAGGAAGATTGAATGCAGGAAAATTCAAGGCTGAGTGGATCTTTTACAGGTTCATATTTTGTTCTAATCAACCAATCTGAATGATTAGGTACTTTTCAAATTGGTTTGCTAATTAGCTCCAAATGGGAAAAAAAAATAGTCTGCCATATTTTTTAATTTGTCTCCAGTGTTCTGCAATGTTTGCCTTAACTGCTCAACTGTAATGAAATGTTTTGCTGCTCAGGAGTGGGCTTTTGATTATTATCTATGAAGCTGTGTCCCCAGTTTCATCCAAACCACACTTCTGAGTGCATTTGACTTGCCTTTCTCAAAGGGTTAATCGTCAAGGACATGACAAAAAGGCTAAAAACACTCCTGTATATTGCTTTCATGTAGTTAATTTAAATGCTACATTAAGTAAAGGTGTCCCCCTCAGGTTGGACTGCTAATTGTGACTGAAGGGTGTAATGCTCATCCCTGTTTTGAAGCTGAAGAGTCAGCGTTGTTCAAAGTTGCTGCGGTGGTCATGTGGCCAGCATGACTAAATGCTAAAGCACACAGAATGATGTTACCTTCCCACCAAGGTGGTACCTTTTTATCTACTTGCATTTCCATGCTTTCAAACTGCAAGGTTGGGAGGAGCTGAGCAAGGGATGAGCGCTCACTCCATCTTGTAGCATGGGTCTCGAACCCTGGCCTGCTGGTTGATAGTCATGGCTTCTTAAGCACTGAGCCACTACAGTTCAAATGCTATTATTACTTGTTATTAAAAGTAAGAAATCTTATAATTTATTAATTATAAGGAGAGTACATGTTATATCCTCATATAATGAAATTTTTTTTCCAGGACATGTCTTGGAAAAAGAGGATACGTGGTCATCCTCGGATGGATATGATTGACATCTGCATGGTCCAAGCAAGACAAAAGAAACTGACTTTATGATTTGCTTTTCGGCTTTATATGTGTGATTCTACAGTTTACAAAACAGAGGAGAAGGAGGAGAAGGGGAGTCCCCAGCCAGACAGAAGGAAATTTAGGGGAAATTCCCTAGCCATGTTGAATAGGTTTTATTTTTGTAAGTGCTTTTCCTTCTCCTGTCTTCTTCAAAGTGCTTTTACTTTGCAACACATGCATGGTGAATACCCTTCGTTTGCAGTCTCATTATTGTTTGCAGTCTCATTACTGACACTTTGGATGATCATCTTTATTCTAGTTTGTTTCACATTTGCTTCAGAAAGATGGATACCTACGCTTATGTTGTGATACACGAAATCAATAGGTTAGGAAGATGCCCTGTACTGAATCAAGATATTAGTTTGTCTTTCTCAGTATGATTGACAATTGGCTGGCTGGTCACTGACACTGAATAGTTGACACTGACTTTACAATTTCCATCAGGAATTTGTCTTGTCTTAGAGATGCAACGGGTTGAAACTTGGAATTTCTGCCTATGATGCACTTGCCCACAGGAACTTAAGCAGGATTGGGCTGTCGACATTATATTTTTATAAAACTCATTCTAGCAGAATTGACCCATTGTTTTGGGAGTAAAATTTCAAGAATATTTGTGTATCCTGGGCACAGACGGGCACCACTGGGCACTGAGACTGGCACCAGGTGACAGGCAGCACCCGAGCACTGGGCATTGCTGGTAGTGCCGGGCATTGGGCACTGCTGGACACCAATGGTACTGGGCACCAGAAGGTACAAGGAAGCAGTGGCGGGCACCGATGGGCACTGGTGGGCATTCCTACCAGGCACCAGGCACCTCTGTCAGGCACCAATAGTCAGGCATGCAGTGGGCACCAATAGAAGGTGGGCACCAGTGGGCATCCCGAAATGGCACCAGCAGCCAGCACCAGGTACCCCCTGGCACCACTGGGTACCACATATCCCTATTGGGCACCACCAGGCACCATCGGGGAGTGGACAGAGGGCACCACTGGACACCAGAGGACAGTGGGCACCAGGCATCCCTACCAAACACTGGGATTTCCTACCATGCACCAAGCACCACAGGGCACCAGCCACCAGTGGGCAACACTGGGCAGCAGACAACACCAGGCACCAGGTTCCACCAGGCACTAAATAAGTTCTTAGTGGATCCTTACATCACAGAAGGAATATTCCTCCCAAATTTCATACTTCTGGGTTTAGGCTTTGCAGGAGGGTGTTGAACAATTAGTCTTCAATGTTAAGTATAGGGACAAAAGGACATTGCACCCCTTTGCACCCCCTTAGAAGTTAAATGTCTAAAAATCAGTTCTTAGCAGGTGTTCAGACCACATAAGGCACACACTCCCCAAATTTCATGCTTCTAGATTGGTGGGTTTGGGCTGCATGTTGAGTCAGTCAATCAGTGAGTGACTCTTCAATTTTAAATATATAGATTTGTGTCTTGAAAATGAGTTTCTGTTTCTGTTGCTCTTGGTTTCCTCCAGAAGCCCCTGTTCACAAATATACCCTACAATCCAGAGTAACTACAGGAAGACATAAGAGGCACTTCCTCTGGATTGCTCTATGTATTTCCCATAGGTTTTCCATGGGTGGCACTGTATCTACGTCAGTGTAAAAGGTCCCATAGTTACTCTGGATTGTAGCCATATCCTTTAATCTGTGGGCAGTACTGAGGCTGCAGTCTAAACCCCCAGTTATGGCGGCACAAGTTCTGAGCTGACATGTGTATATTGCAAAATTGCCATAAGGACTTTCTGTTCCACTCCTGGGCGTGGTACATAGGTCAGTGGATAGACATGCACTGACCTCTCCACACCACCACAGGAATGGGGAGTGGGTGATTTCCACTGGTCTACATTGGTTAGGATAGTCCCTTGAATAACACAAACCCGGCAATCCAGAGTAACTACCGGAAGACGTAAGAGGCACTTACTCTGGATTGCTCTATGCATTTCCCAGAGGTTTCCCATAGGTGGCACCGTAACTACATCAGTGTAAAAGGTCCTGTAGTTACTCTGGATTGTAGCCATAGTTATGCTTTCGTATAAAATATTTAAAAAATAAACACCCCTTCATGATAAATTTCTTCAAATTATGAACAGGACACTTGAAATATGAGCAGCCCTTAAAAATTATGAACGGATGGGAATCCTACACATAATTCTCAAAGTATGAGAGAATTATGTCCAGGATTCCCACAGATAGCCTATGAGAACAACAGCTGGTATGTTTGCCTGCATATTTGTTCGTCTTTTAGTGCTACTCCGATAAGATAGTGAGCACAATGAAGTGCCTTTGTTAGTAGACACAAGGAACAAGCAAAAAAATTCTTGCTCAATTGCATGACTCCCTTGGTTGATTTTGTCATTCACCACCTGTGTGAACTGAACACTTGCAACTGCGATTATGCAAGTTAGAAACACAACCCACTTTTAGGGAAATCCCCTAGCCATAGTATAAAGAGAGGATCCTCTCCTTGTTCTGTCAAACCCATCTACACTGAGAAGATGAAGGTCATCAGTGCAGCTGTACTGTTGTGTCTTCTGCAATGTGCATATCCGACAGTGGCTGCCACTACATCAAATCTAAATGATGGGGTAAGAGATGTTGTATAACAAGCATCACCTATGGCACTTCTCTCTTTCTGTAACATGTAGGCCAATATTATGCAGGGTTACTTGGACAGATGCCCCACATTGCCCAAACCGCTTACTCCCAAGTAAGGAATTGGGAGTAATGCAATGAATTAAATTCTGAATGAATTAAATTCTGAGGGGAAAAAAGGCTACTGAAGATCAGGATGAGATCTTAATTTTAGAAAGTTATGTTTCTGATTTTGCTAGAGACATATTCTGGAAAGAAATACTATTGAAGTGGGGGAAGAAAAAAAAATAAGAACAGGAAAGGGAGTGATTATGGTTATTATTAATATGAAGTTATTGTGCACAGGCATGTGCAAGGTAGAGGAATACAGGTCCCTGACCCAAAAAGCTTACAATCTTTAATTCAACATGGAAAAACAAAAGGGAAGGGAGGTGACAAGCTTCTGTAGTTCTCTAGTCAATGATAGATATTTTCAAGTAATTAATAAAGGGTTATTCTTTAATATATGTACTTTATCTCCTTCCTAGGATGTTTTTTCAACAGTCTCCCCAACTGTTTTTTCAACACTTCTTCAATCAGTCGGCACTGAACCACCGCATCAGCTAACGCATTCAGAGGTAAAAAGGTTTTAATATTCACTTCCTTAGAGAAATAGTATAATTCCTTTGTCATGAAGCTAATAATTATGGCTGCAATCCTAACCTCCACTTAGGCTGGCATGAGCCCCAGAATAAATCCTGTGCTGACCTTGGGGTGTCACAAAAGGACTTAAAGGACTTCTGCCCTGCTCTTGGGGTGGAGGGACTTCTACTCCTGGGGTGGAGGGACTTGTAAAGGACTTCTGCCCCACTCCTGGGGTGGAGGGGGGTTAGACAAGTTCACAGGCATACACTCACATCCTCACACCATTATGGGAAGATATGCCTTGTGAGATAGAATGGCCTAAATTGGTTAAAACAAAACTAAAAAGCTAGGCAAAACATTTCAAGACTATTGGAACAGATTGCCAAGGGAGGTGGTGGACTCTCCCTCACTGGGGATCTTCAAGCAGAGGCTCGATGAGCACTGTCGGAGATGCTCTAGGAGGATTTCCTGCTACAGGCAGCGGCTTGGACTAGATGACTTAGTAGATCCCTTCCAACTCTAGGATTCTATGATTCTATTACAATTTCAAGAATTTAAACAGAGGAGTTTAAAACACGTATATGACATTATATTGCTTTTGAGGTCAAGAAAATAGCAAACTGGATAGCTTTGTCGTTGGCCAGGAACAAATCCTCCATCATATATGGACCATTAAGATTACAGCACATCAATAAATGTTCAGGGCTCTGAAGTCCCACACATTCACAATTTCCATCTCCTATGAGGTAGCCCCGGATCTTTAGGTTCTACTAGGTTAAGACTACAGTAGTCTTTGGGGAGGCTCCTTCCATGTACCCAAGCCTCTGTTTCATGAACACAACTCATTGATAGATCTTCCTTTCCAGGGAAAGTGTGGTCCTGAATGTAGAGAACAAACGGCCAGTTGGGTTGCTGTTCATATAGTGGTGTTCTTGGATGCATAGCTTTACTTTTCTCCATGTGGTTCCCATTGATAGTGCTGGGGAAAATCAAGGACTGCAGTTGCAACTAGGGATAAGGTGATGGTGAGCAAATCAATTCCATTATCACCATTATCACTCACTAGTCTGGCTACCACTGACTTACAACCCAGTAACAGACTATAATCATTGTGTGAACAGTAGCCTCATGAAAGCAACACTTTTGGTATTGATCTTAGAATGTTTATAACTGTTATTATGTCTCAAGGACACTCAAGCAGTTCATAAGAGAATTAAAAGACAATAGACATAAGACAATCAGATAAATCAAATAAAACACTATATCAAAAAAGGGCAAATACCAGAATTGTGGAAATAAAAACAGCTCCAAATGGTACTTTCCACAATATTCCCTCTGTCAGACCAGCTTCCATGAAAAGGGTGGTTTTCAGCTCACCCTGAATGTAGAAAACAAAGGACCCGTTGGCCTTATGGGTAGGGTTGCCATATGTCCTGAAAAACAGTGACAATACTGATTTTGGGGGATTGTGTTCACATACTGGCAAATGGGACAAGGATCCTGTCCTGATTTTGTGGAAGAGAATTCTGGCAACCCTACCTATGGGGAAGAGGCTTCTCTTCTATGGATAAGGGGCCATTAAAGGAGCTCAACATGGATAAGGGGCCATTAAAGTTGACTTTCTGTAAGAGAAGCAGAGTCATACATGAAGTCATACATGAAGAAGGAAGGTATACATGTACTCTCTCATCCCTTCCAGTTTTCTTTGCCTCTTTCTGAGGTCAGAGGTCAGAAGTGGCTTCATTATTGTTATTAAGTGATCAAGCTCAGAGGCCAGGCTCTGAGATACTATGGGTGAAACCAGAGTAACAATGGGGAGTCCTGCTCCGGAGTATGAACAAGTTACTCTGGATTGCAATATGAATTTCCCATAGGTTTTCACTAGGTGGTGCAGCAACTATGGGTGCACATAATGTCTCTTAGGTGCTCCCGTCGTTACTCTGGGTTGTGCCCTATGTTTTGATTTAGAATGGAAAGTATAATTTATGCATCCAAGTTATGGGAGAATGCCCATGAAGGAGCAGACAATTCCATTCCCCCAAATTGCTCAATTGCTCCTCCCAAATCAGAAGTTGGCTTTAGTTGTGGGAGAATCTCTATGAAGCAACAAACCTTCAATGCCACTCCCCCCCCCCCAAAGAAAGCTGACATTAGGTGTGGAGTGAAGAAGTGAAATTTCTTCAATGAAATGAAGCACCAGAAGGTACAAGGAAGCAGTGGCGGGCACCGATGGGCGCTGGTGGGCATCCCTACCAGGCACCAGACACCTCTGTCAGGCACCAATAGTCAGGCATGCAGTGGGCACCAATAGAAGGTGGGCACCAGTGGGCATCCCGAAATGGCACCAGCAGCCAGCACCAGGTACCCCCTGGCACCACCGGGTACCACATATCCCTATTGGGCACCACCAGGCACCAGCGGGGAGTGGACAGAGGGCACCACTGGACACCAGAGGACAGTGGGCACCAGGCATCCCTACCAAACACTGGGATTTCCTACCATGCACCAAGCACCACAGGGCACCAGCCACCAGTGGGCAACACTGGGCAGCAGACAACACCAGGCACCAGGTTCCACCAGGCACTAAATAAGTTCTTAGTGGATCTTTACATCACAGAAGAAATATTCCCCCCAAATTTCATACTTCTGGGTTTAGGCTTTGCAGGAGGGTGTTGAACAATTAGTCTTCAACGTTAAGTATAGGGACAAAAGGACATTGCACCTCTTTGCACCCCCTTAGAAGTTAAATGTCTAAAAATCAGTTCTTAGCAGGTGTTCAGACCACATAAGGCACACAGTCCCCAAATTTCATGCTTCTAGATTGGTGGGTTTGGGCTGCATGTTGAGTCAGTCAATCAGTGAGTGAGAGTGAGTCAATCAGTGAGTGACTCTTCAATTTTAAATATATAGATTTGTGTCTTGAAAATGAGTTTCTGTTTCTGTTGCTCTTGGTTTCCTCCAGAAGCCCCTGTTCACAAATATACCCTACAATCCAGAGTAACTACAGGAAGACATAAGAGGCACTTCCTCTGGATTGCTCTATGTATTTCCCATAGGTTTTCCATGGGTGGCACTGTATCTACGTCAGTGTAAAAGGTCCCATAGTTACTCTGGATTGTAGCCATATCCTTTAATCTGTGGGCAGTACTGAGGCTGCAGTCTAAACCCCCAGTTATGGCAGCACAAGTTCTGAGCTGACATGTGTATATTGCAAAATTGCCATAAGGACTTTCTGTTCCACTCCTGGGCGTGGTACATAGGTCAGTGGATAGACATGCACTGACCTCTCCACACCACCACAGGAATGGGGAGTGGGTGATTTCCACTGGTCTACATTGGTTAGGATAGTCCCTTGAATAACACAAACCCGGCAATCCAGAGTAACTACCGGAAGACGTAAGAGGCACCTACTCTGGATTGCTCTATGCATTTCCCAGAGGTTTCCCATAGGTGGCACCGTAACTACATCAGTGTAAAAGGTCCCGTAGTTACTCTGGATTGTAGCCATAGTTATGCTTTCGTATAAAATATTTAAAAAATAAACACCCCTTCATGATAAATTTCTTCAAATTATGAACAGGACACTTGAAATATGAGCAGCCCTTAAAAATTATGAACGGATGGGAATCCTACACATAATTCTCAAAGTATGAGAGAATTATGTCCAGGATTCCCACAGATAGCCTATGAGAACAACAGCTGGTATGTTTGCCTGCATATTTGTTCGTCTTTTAGTGCTACTCCGATAAGATAGTGAGCACAATGAAGTGCCTTTGTTAGTAGACACAAGGAACAAGCAAAAAAATTCTTGCTCAATTGCATGACTCCCTTGGTTGATTTTGTCATTCACCACCTGTGTGAACTGAACACTTGCAACTGCGATTATGCAAGTTAGAAACACAACCCACTTTTAGGGAAATCCCCTAGCCATAGTATAAAGAGAGGATCCTCTCCTTGTTCTGTCAAACCCATCTACACTGAGAAGATGAAGGTCATCAGTGCAGCTGTACTGTTGTGTCTTCTGCAATGTGCATATCCGACAGTGGCTGCCACTACATCAAATCTAAATGATGGGGTAAGAGATGTTGTATAACAAGCATCACCTATGGCACTTCTCTCTTTCTGTAACATGTAGGCCAATATTATGCAGGGTTACTTGGACAGATGCCCCACATTGCCCAAACCGCTTACTCCCAAGTAAGGAATTGGGAGTAATGCAATGAATTAAATTCTGAATGAATTAAATTCTGAGGGGAAAAAAGGCTACTGAAGATCAGGATGAGATCTTAATTTTAGAAAGTTATGTTTCTGATTTTGCTAGAGACATATTCTGGAAAGAAATACTATTGAAGTGGGGGAAGAAAAAAAATAAGAACAGGAAAGGGAGTGATTATGGTTATTATTAATATGAAGTTATTGTGCACAGGCATGTGCAAGGTAGAGGAATACAGGTCCCTGACCCAAAAAGCTTACAATCTTTAATTCAACATGGAAAAACAAAAGGGAAGGGAGGTGACAAGCTTCTGTAGTTCTCTAGTCAATGATAGATATTTTCAAGTAATTAATAAAGGGTTATTCTTTAATATATGTACTTTATCTCCTTCCTAGGATGTTTTTTCAACAGTCTCCCCAACTGTTTTTTCAACACTTCTTCAATCAGTCGGCACTGAACCACCGCATCAGCTAACGCATTCAGAGGTAAAAAGGTTTTAATATTCACTTCCTTAGAGAAATAGTATAATTCCTTTGTCATGAAGCTAATAATTATGGCTGCAATCCTAACCTCCACTTAGGCTGGCATGAGCCCCAGAATAAATCCTGTGCTGACCTTGGGGTGTCACAAAAGGACTTAAAGGACTTCTGCCCTGCTCTTGGGGTGGAGGGACTTCTACTCCTGGGGTGGAGGGACTTGTAAAGGACTTCTGCCCCACTCCTGGGGTGGAGGGGGGTTAGACAAGTTCACAGGCATACACTCACATCCTCACACCATTATGGGTAGATATGCCTTGTGAGATAGAATGGCCTAAATTGGTTAAAACAAAACTAAAAAGCTAGGCAAAACATTTCAAGACTATTGGAACAGATTGCCAAGGGAGGTGGTGGACTCTCCCTCACTGGGGATCTTCAAGCAGAGGCTCGATGAGCACTGTCGGAGATGCTCTAGGAGGATTTCCTGCTACAGGCAGCGGCTTGGACTAGATGACTTAGTAGATCCCTTCCAACTCTAGGATTCTATGATTCTATTACAATTTCAAGAATTTAAACAGAGGAGTTTAAAACACGTATATGACATTATATTGCTTTTGAGGTCAAGAAAATAGCAAACTGAATAGCTTTGTCGTTGGCCAGGAACAAATCCTCCATCATATATGGACCATTAAGATTACAGCACATCAATAAATGTTCAGGGCTCTGAAGTCCCACACATTCACAATTTCCATCTCCTATGAGGTAGCCCCGGATCTTTAGGTTCTACTAGGTTAAGACTACAGTAGTCTTTGGGGAGGCTCCTTCCATGTACCCAAGCCTCTGTTTCATGAACACAACTCATTGATAGATCTTTCTTTCCAGGGAAAGTGTGGTCCTGAATGTAGAGAACAAACGGCCAGTTGGGTTGCTGTTCATATAGTGGTGTTCTTGAATGCATAGCTTTACTTTTCTCCATGTGGTTCCCATTGATAGTGCTGGGGAAAATCAAGGACTGCAGTTGCAACTAGGGATAAGGTGATGGTGAGCAAATCAATTCCATTATCACCATTATCACTCACTAGTCTGGCTACCACTGACTTACAACCCAGTAACAGACTATAATCATTGTGTGAACAGTAGCCTCATGAAAGCAACACTTTTGGTATTGATCTTAGAATGTTTATAACTGTTATTATGTCTCAAGGACACTCAAGCAGTTCATAAGAGAATTAAAAGACAATAGACATAAGACAATCAGATAAATCAAATAAAACACTATATCAAAAAAGGGCAAATACCAGAATTGTGGAAATAAAAACAGCTCCAAATGGTACTTTCCACAATATTCCCTCTGTCAGACCAGCTTCCATGAAAAGGGTGGTTTTCAGCTCACCCTGAATGTAGAAAACAAAGGACCCGTTGGCCTTATGGGTAGGGTTGCCATATGTCCTGAAAAACAGTGACAATACTGATTTTGGGGGATTGTGTTCACATACTGGCAAATGGGACAAGGATCCTGTCCTGATTTTGTGGAAGAGAATTCTGGCAACCCTACCTATGGGGAAGAGGCTTCTCTTCTATGGATAAGGGGCCATTAAAGGGGCTCAACATGGATAAGGGGCCATTAAAGTTGACTTTCTGTAAGAGAAGCAGAGTCATACATGAAGTCATACATGAAGAAGGAAGGTATACATGTACTCTCTCATCCCTTCCAGTTTTCTTTGCCTCTTTCTGAGGTCAGAGGTCAGAAGTGGCTTCATTATTGTTATTAAGTGATCAAGCTCAGAGGCCAGGCTCTGAGATACTATGGGTGAAACCAGAGTAACAATGGGGAGTCCTGCTCCGGAGTATGAACAAGTTACTCTGGATTGCAATATGAATTTCCCATAGGTTTTCACTAGGTGGTGCAGCAACTATGGGTGCACATAATGTCTCTTAGGTGCTCCCGTCGTTACTCTGGGTTGTGCCCTATGTTTTGATTTAGAATGGAAAGTATAATTTATGCATCCAAGTTATGGGAGAATGCCCATGAAGGAGCAGACAATTCCATTCCCCCAAATTGCTCAATTGCTCCTCCCAAATCAGAAGTTGGCTTTAGTTGTGGGAGAATCTCTATGAAGCAACAAACCATCAATGCCACTCCCCCCCCCAAAAAAAGAAAGCTGACATTAGGTGTGGAGTGAAGAAGTGAAATTTCTTCAATGAAATGAAGCACTTTCTCAAAAAAAATTGAAATGCACAAGTTTCTGAATTGGGAGAGGGAAGAACTGTTCCTCACCTGCTTCTCAGGGCCTGGAAGCAGCATTCAGTTGGAAGAAATAAGGAGGAGGACCAGCCTTTGCCAAACAACATAAAATGTAGCCTTTGCCAAACAACACAACAATAACCACTACTACAGCTACAATTATAAAATTATGAGTTAGGGAGCACTTTGGGGAATTAATGGCCTAATTATTCAGTCTCTTTTTCTTAACTTTGAATTTGCTTCAGTCTTGAAAACACAATAAAAAGATGGGGAAAGAAATGCCTAAAAGCACAAAAACAAGAGCAGTCCTGACTATATTCTTTCCCTGCTAAATATAAGAGGAGCACCACTATCAGAAGTACTTGTATACCTAGTTAGCATGGATAACTTTGTTATGATATATGTACTGTATATATGTACTGAGAATTGATTCATATTAACACCTTACTAACTCCATGCAGTATCAGAATTGCATCTCATTGGCTCTCGGAGCAATCAGTAAAATGGAAATGTTTTGAGTTAAGAAAAATCCATTTTTTGTTCCATAGGCTTTTGTGTTTTGTTCTGGTGAATTGGCCATAACTATATATTCCAAAGCAGTTTGTTTTATTGCATTCTGCATAAAATTACCTTTCCAAGGATATATAACATGATGGAATTATCATTCATACAGACCCTGTTTTTCACAATTTTAGCAACGACTGTCTAGCTCTGTTTGTAACACCCCTAAAGTTTGTAGCCCACTGTATCTGAACCCCCTGCACCCCCTTACTTATGTAACTGGCTATAGCTATGTAATTGACAATAGCAACTACTGCAGAGAGAAATGCTTCCTTTCAAAAGACATCTGACATTTTCCCAACTTTGATCTTAGCCCTTTGCCAATGTGACTGGGTCTCTGAATGACCGTGGAGTGTGCCAGTGCTCTGTGTACTTGCCAGATACCGCATTTCCTGTGGAGAAGGTGGAAAGGCTTGAAATCCTGGCCCATCATCTTTCCGAGAAATTTGACAGTGAGCTTTCCAAAGTAAGTGACTCCTTTTGTTCAAAATAAAAAATAATTTAATAATGGGTTCTATTGTCAATATCTGTGAATTCTGTATTGCTGAAAGTTGTAATTGCGATGACTCTTTTGCATGGGATTGGCTGAACTGTCCTAATCTCACAGAGGGAAAGGTCAAGCAGATCCCCTATGGAAGGAGCAAGGAGATGAATTAGGAATCTAGGAAAGGGGAGAGCAGAAACTTTAGAAGGGCAAAAAGGTAAGCAGGACCTAAGAAAATGATGGAAGAAGGACTAGTGCTAGAGTACTTGCTTGTAAATTTTGCCCATGACTTTAAGGAACCTTTGATCTTTTTTTGGATTCTTGAATTTTTGGTTAAGCAGACCATGATTTTTAATTAGTCAATGAAGTATGTAAGTATTCAGTTGATTAATATAAAAGGGACAATTTTAATCAGTGAGGTTGTTGAGGGTCCACTTTATTATTTGATGAGGCTGTTGATTCTTGTGTGTCAGTATTAATGCAGAATGAAAGAAAATGAATTACTATATAAAAGATATATACTTTTTCCTAAAAATGAATAGGAGCTTTGGTTACAGTGTAACAAGACAAGCTTATACTTTCTTCAAAAGAGCAAAGGCACCTATACTGAGGTTTTTATTCTGTGCTTATTTATTAAATATAATGTACCTATTAAATGATTAAAATAATAATGGGTTAACTAACAGTACTGTAATTGATTGATAGCCCTACATTAGGTGCATAGCTGGAAATACTTTTTAGAAAATAGACCTGGGTGTGTTTTTGGGTCTGTGGATACAGAATTCTCAGATTAGTCTTGCTTTTGCTGTAACCTCAGGGGAAGGTTTTCTTATTATGGAAGGGAGGCAGCTTATGGGGAAGAGAAAGTAAAAAGCGGTCAAGGGGGCTGATCATCTCTCACTGGAGAGAAGGACAATAATAGTTTGCTGCTCCCTCTTTTCCCCTAGAAACATTTTTAGAGAGGAAAAAATAAAAAAAATCAACAGTTCCCTCTAACGCGGCAAATGGTGTGTCAGTGAAATGTTATCATGATGCCACGAAGCATCCTAATTAAAGAAAACCTTCTTAGCTTGATGCAACTTCAGTTGTTTGCTATATGTATTTAGCTCCCATTTCCCTTACAAAATTGAAGCAAAGCCTTCCAAAAACTCCCAACTTCTGTGATTTCAAGGAAGCTGAAAAGCTCTCACACAGCCAGGATCCAGCATTTGACATTGGTTGCTTGATGAAAAATATTCAGGGTTTCAATTACGTGTCCAGAAGAAACAGTTTGACTGCTTCAGGAAACCAGATGTCTTAACAAATGAAGTGTCCTTGAATTAATCAGGAGGAAAGACAGAGCACTAAATTATAAATTCTAACCATAAATATTCATAAACTTTCTCACAGTAGATAAGAAGTTTACACATCAAAATCCTACAGCAACAGGGAGGTGGTGGAGGAGACAAAGACAGTCCTCTGGAAACAATTTTTTTGTTAAACAATTTTCTTTTAAGTAAGCAGAGCTGTGACACTCAAAGATCTCTTGTGCTTGCTGAAAACTCTGATTCTGTGTGTATGTGCCTGTGTTTGAAGACCTTCAAAATTTCCTAGTTTTGATGCAAATGCTTGCTTCTTTCAAGCTCCTGGAGAATAGTTGTGGCCAGTGGCTTCACCAGACTTGGGCAAAATCCAGATTAACTATGGGGTGTCCTTGCTTCGGTGTAACAATTTACTCTGTATTCTAATATGAATTTCCCATAGGTTTTCACTAGGTGGTGCAGTAACTAACATAGTAATGAGAACTCTTGGGCAGTAATGAAAACACTGGGTTCTCATGGGTTCTACAGTGGACACTACACATGTTCTGTCCCTGGATTTGTATTGGTTGTGTAGAATGTGAGTACAACCAACATAAATTCAATTGATGAGTGTAGCTATATTCAACTGTAAATGATAGTTCTAGTGAAATTTTCTCACTTGAATATTCTCATTTGAACCAGTGTCTAAATGAAGTGGTATATGCTACAAAGAAACACCCTCAGCTGAACCCAAATTTTTGTGAAATTCAGTATATCTGGATAGTTCAGCCTAGCGGGGCAACAAACCATCAAGTCAGATACAGAGTGACATATCCTCCTCTGTGATCTTGGGAGATAACCCATCAGGTCAGACATGAAAACTCAGTTTCACTATAGAGGCATCAAAAATATTGCCTAAGTTTAGACAATTATTTATTGTGGGGAAATGAGAACTTTGTCAGGGATGTCCTTCCTTTCACAGAATTAAGGTCATATGGTAAATGCTTTAAAGGAATATATTTTTATATATAATTTGTCTATATTGACACTGTTGAGTCCATCACCTTTTTACATTTAAATAAATGATTGATGACTTTTCTAAATGCCCTACCCTACAATCCAGAGTAACTATAGGAAGATGTAAGAGGCTCTTACTATGGATTGCTATATGTATTTCCCATAGGTTTCCCATAGGGGCACCATAACTACATCAGTGAAAAAGGTCCTGTAGTTACTCTGGATTGTAGCCTTACTATTCTTGTGAATGGCTTGAAAATGGAGGGCTGGAGAGACCATGTGGTCTTCCAGAGGTGTTCTGAAGCCTCCAGAGGGCCTCTAAAGTGCATTTCTGGACTTTGTTCAACCTTCAAAGGCCTAGGTAGGGCCTTAAAATATTTCTGGTTTTTGTCTGAAAACTGGTGGCCTTTCAGAGGCCTCAGAAGGACCCTGCAAGGGGACAACCCCATTCATCTCAGGGGGAGAAGAAATGGGACACAGAGGGGCCAGAATTGCAGTAATAGGTGCCTACCTACCACTAAAGGAACTGTATTTCCAGGTGCTTGTTTGTAATGCTCATTTGCTTTACATTGATATGCTGCTTTGGCAACTTTTCACTGGGTTCACTCAGCTGGGAATTCGCATTTTACAATTAGCTGTCTTAAAGAAATTACATTCAATTAATGCATTCAGTCTCAGTGGTTAGCCTGTGTAGTTGGAAGGTGAAATAGAGGTTGAAATGAACTGAAAACTAGGACAAAATTGGTGTGATTTGGGTGCCTGCCTAGCATTTAAATAGATGTATTAAATGGATCTGTTATTTCTTGACCATACAAAAATGGACTTGTTGGATCATAGTGTTGCTAGATTACAGTCTAGAACAGGTGTCAAACTCATTTTACAAAGAGGGCCAAATTAGCATTAATGGTGTCTCCCGACAGCCACAATCCAATTTTTTGCATGTCTACTCAGAAGTGCCCCATATAGTCAATGAGGCTTACTCCCAGGAATTACTGGGTGACCATGCTCTTTTTCCAGGACATGTCCTCTTTTTCAGGACATGTCCTGAAAAAACTTAATTGCCCTCCATCTCCTTGTGAGCAGGCATCATGTAGCCTTCTTGGAATTAATCAATTAGATGTAATAAAATACATGTAATAGTTTTAAGATTATAAATGTTTAAAATTAAATTAACCACGTGACTATACATTAAATGTGAATATGAGTGTTTTTAGCTTTTATTTTATGTCCTACAAGAGGACCTTGTCCTCTTTTTCAGTTATGACATATGGTCCCCTTGCACTAGAGGGTTGTCCCATTATAGTCAATGGAGTAAGCTACTCTTAGGAAAGTAGACAGGGCTGGAGGAATAGGGCTGGAGGGAGAGATCCTAGCCTCTACCAGTCTCCTCAGAAGTAAGTCACATTATAGTTAGTGGGCTTACTCCCAGAAAAGTGTGGATGGGAAAGGAGCCTCAAATCCTAATCCAATGCATGCTACCCCTATGCAGTCCTTGCGGGTGGGAGACCCTGGATGGCCTGAGATGCTCCTGTGCCACGGGAGAATGGGGGCTGGCTGGGGCTGGCCTGCAAGGTTGTGGGGAGGGTGCAGAGGGCTCTGCAGGGGCTGCAGATCCCCAAGAAGCAGAATCAGGAGCAGAAGAGCCCTCCTTTCTCCTGGCTCTTTCTCCCACTCTGGGAAGGTGCTGCTGCTGTGCATGAATCATAGAATCATAGAGTTGGAAGGGACCTAGTAGGTCATCTAGTCCAACCCCCTGCCTGCAGCAGGAATTCCCCCTAGAGCATCTCCAACAGGTGCTCATCGAGCCTCTGCTTGAAGATCCCCAGTGAGGGAGAGTCCACCACCTCCCTTGGCAATCTGTTCCTTCCTCCTGGACTCTTTCTCCAGCTCAAAATCAAGGTGCGCAAGGCGTGCCAAAATAATGTGTGCTGCCATCATGTGCTGCTTCTAGGGGTGGGGGATCACTTGAGGGCTGCAAGTGTGCCTGCAAAGGACCGCATTCGACCTTCAGGCCACCAGTTTGACATGCCTGGTCTAGAATCCTCACTTGCATCATCATAGCTATGCTGATTCAGAGAGCTACAGTTTTTCTGTTGATTCTTCTGGACCTTTAGCTTCCCCCTCTTATTGGTTGAAGAGCACTCTTGGAGACCTACTACTTATAGATAAGGGAAGAGGCACAACTCAGGATTAGCAGAAGACTGGCTGCCCCATTTTCTTGCGTGTTTTCTTACAAAGACATCTGAGAGAGTAAGAGAGATGCTGAAAAAAACTACTTTAACTCAAAATTTTAAATTGAGCCCATAACCAAATTTACTGTCATTACATGCTAGTAATACTTGATCTTTTAATACTTAATTAGCAAAACTTTGTCTCCAATCCTAGCACTACTGTATTTGTTTGTGGTGCTTTATAGTCATTGCAAATGGTGATCCAGAAGTATGCATCGCCACATATCTGGATTACTTGGCCAGGTTATTAAAAAAGCCCAATCTTCTACTTTGCTTGGTCAGCATAACAATTAGTTCAAGTCCTTGACGTTGGGGACTGTAAACTGGAACACTCTAAATTCCAATAGCCCTACCCCGACTTTCATACACATCTGGAATGACTGAACAAGTCCTGAGAAGGAGCGTTAGTGATTTTTGTATTGCATTGAAAAGAATGCTGGGATAAATTCATCAGATTATCAAGAAAAGGTACAAATAAATATCCTTGCTGTCATTCTGCCACAGTCTGATGCACTCTTCTGTGGAGCGCAGTAAAAAAAAGTATCTGAGAAGAATGCAGCTGATCAGTGATTATGCTTTCCTGTCCTGCAGACATTTTGCTTTATCTATGTCATTTATCTGTAATTTTAGCTATGTTCTCTGGTCTAAAAATAAAGAAAGGGTTAGATAAGCTTCTGTTCTCACTTGTACCTATGGAATCATATATTGATCTCAGGAAGACTGTAGAAGTGCTGTGGGGCAAAATTTATCTTTTAAATATATATGTTAAATAATTTACTAAAATGCCATGTAATCTCCTTTATTTTTATAGGTTAGTAAATACACCAAAGAGATTGAAATTTATGAAAAAAAGCTTCTCAATCTAACCATCCGGATTGAGCATATGGAAATGTCCAGTGTTTCTTACACTCAACTTGATTTTGAGTTAATAAGAGTGGAAATGAGAGAAATGGAGACCCTGATCAGTCAGCTGAAGGCTTCACTAACTGGAAGCAATGTGATTGTTGAGCAGCTATATGAAGAGGTATGGTGAAAAGCTGTGTTTGATGAGAAGCCATTTTCCTTGATCAACTCTCTAGTAGTCGTAATGTGATTACTCTGGATTTCTTACCACATAACTGAAGGTAGCATTCAGTCATCCTCATTCTCTTTCTTTACACTGAAGCCAGTTTATACAGGTGAGTTAGACAAAGATTGAAACACATGACTGCTTCACCTCAGGGAATAGGGAAAGAGTGAAGATATAAAAAAGAAGGTAAGAGGAAATAATTGGGGCCACAATCCTAACCAGTTCCAACTTCAGGTTAAGGGCAATGCAGCTCCAAGGTACAAACATTGCCTCACCATGAGGAGGTCTTCATGACTGCCTCCTATCTGCAGGATGCATCACTTGCCCACTGGTACAGCCATGGAAAGCTGATTATGAATGCACTCTGAGAGAGAGAGAGAGAGAGAGAGAGAGAGAGAACAGGGAATGTGCTGTGGGTTGCCTCTTCGTTGTTTTTTTCTTCTCACTTGGCTGCAGTTGAGTGGGTAAAGTGTGGAAGGATGACCCCTTCCCTTAGACACTGTCTTTTTGTGTGTCCTTAAATTTGGCTTTTTTGTAATTGAACTGAAAGAGCCCAATATGTTCTGCTCCTCCAATTCTCCCAGTTGCTAGTTTTTTTTCCCTGTTCTCACAATACTTGTTATAAGTGGAAACAGAATCCTAGTACTGACCAAAGGTGAGATCAATTTTCCACACCCTCCAAGACATCTCTTTCTGTAATACCTTCAGTTTGCATAATCAGTTGTCTGACCTGCTTAGGAGAAAGGAGCTGGGTCCAGATCTAAAGCAGGAAACCTTGTACAAAAACCACAAGTTATAACTCATTGATTTAAAAGTCGTTATGGACCAATCAAAAGATCCAATTAGTGATTCATTGTGCAAAAGACCAGTAATTGCTCTCAAACATTTGTTCATAAACATATATTTCATACTTTAAACATAACATTTCAGTAAAATAGTAACACTGCATAATTAAAAAATTATCCCCCTCATTCTGTTCTTTAAAACAGCCACGAGCAAAATCAGAAAGATTTTGGCAGTGAGCATCTGCCACATATTTATTCATCTGCCACATATTTATTCCTATAACGGCAGCAAATTTATTCTTAGAAATACACCATTACCAATAAGCTTGATGTATTCTTTGTAGTTTTTCCTTTTTAAAGTAAAACTCTGCATGAGTTACAAAACAAACCAGTATAACCATACTTTCCACAAACGTACCATTTTCTTTACCTAGATTAAGAATTTGAGCCTCATAGTGAATAAGTTGGAATCACTGGACAAGCATAACGTCCTTGCAATCCGCCGAGAAATTGTGGCTCTACAGGCTAAATTGAAGGAGTGTGAAGCACACAGAAACCAGAGCACTCCTCCGAACCACTTCTTCCCACCTGGTGAGTATTTCTGATATTTGTTCAATGGAAATCAATCTAACATCTAATATTTTTTTCTTATTTTGCATACATACTGTAGTTATGATCCAGTACACTCCCATGCCCACTTAGGACATCTTTAATTTTCTTAAGGTGTGTGTGAAAGTAACCAAGGGCGCAATCCAGAGTAACTATGGGGAGTCCTTGCTCCAGTGTAAGAACAATTTGCTCTGGATTGCAATATGAATTTCCCATAGGTTTTCACTAAGTGGTGCCGTAACTACGGGTGCACGTAATGTCTCTTACGTGCTCCCGTAGTTACTCAGGATTGTAGGGCAAGAGACCCCCTAAGAAACATTCAGGCACTAAGGCTACAATCACAGTCCAGATCTTATTCCAATATCTCTCCTAACTATGTAGAGCTTTCACATGGGAATAAAACTTAAAAGTTGTTAGCTGACACCTAAAACTTCTCATTTGGAGCAGAATATCATGCTCTATTGCCTAAAAAAATACAGCAAATATTCCTGCCGAAAGCTTAAGGAATTTTGAGCAGAGCGAGTCAGGATATTATCAAGGACACGGTGCTCCTGGACACGCTCTAAGAAACATGTAATAAATGCATACAGGGGAAATTGAACTACTTGTGCAGGGATCGAGAGCTGAGGGTCATGGCACAACTGAGTAGACTGACATGAAGTAAGGCAAGGATGTAGGTGCAATAAAACATGACTGTTGTGGGAAAAATGTATAGTAATGAGGAAGGGGAATAAAAAATATAGCTAGACACATAATGCAACATACACACATTCATGCTCACACACATACGAGAGAGAGAGAGAGAGAGAGAGAGAGAGAGAGAGCGCGAGCTTGATCCTACACATTAGCAGTTACTAGGCAACTAGGCACACCTACAGAGAAAAAGGAAATGTTTTCAGCCAGCATCTGTAAAACAATTGTAAGGCTGGTGAATGTACCAGGTGAGAGAGTTTTATTCCCTAGTGTCACCACTAAAAAGTCAAAATCCCTGGTAGCTGCTTTCCTCACTTCAGAAAACAGAAGCATTGAGAATAGGGGCGTTTCTGAAGCTCTTAAAACAAATAAACAAAACTGTTCCCATAAGGGAACTGGTGGTCCATTATTTTTGCTTGGAAGGAAAGAATAGAAAATCAATAATATAAAAAGGGGAAATCAGTTTCAGAGTTCTAGTTTCAGTCTACTGAAATGAGCAGAGGCCATTTCTGAGCATGGGCAAAGAAAGTAAATCTGTGCATGGGGCACTGCAAAAAAAAGAAAAAAAAAGAAAAAAAGAGAGAGATAGAGAGATACAGAGATAGAGAGAGAGAGACAGAGAGACAGAGAGAGAACTACTTGGCATCCATCAGTCTTGAAAGACTATGGTATTGTGCTCGATGCTGCATGCGAAACACAAAGGCCTGGGTAGATTGATATGAAGGATAGGCTGTTACCCAAGCCGCAAGTCCCCCCTTTCCATGCTACTGAAATAGTCCAATGGACGGCAGAGCTGATATGATTGATCTCAGCTGCATCGCAGAGCTGGGCTAAGGATAGGAGCTCACCCTGTCAACAGAACCCTGTGTACAGAACGACACCATACAACATATTAACATGTGTCCAGACTGATATAACAAGTATAGCCAATATAGTCTGTCTGGGATGCTGCTTAATGAAATGGACACTCCGGTTCCAGTTCCTTAAAAGGGAGGCAATATTTCTTGACAGTTATCTGATCCCTGGGTCTTGCTAATTCAATTATATCATCTGAAGCCAGCTAGATTTGAATGGTTTCTAGGGGAACTTTCTCCATAAGAAGTCCAAAAGTTTCTTATTAAGTAGTTTGCCTGGCAGCTTTCTAGATTCTCGAGGCAGCCTTCCCAGAAGCTCTCTGTGGGGGCTGCTTCCATCTCTGTTAAAGTTTTCAGAACCTGGCTAAGCCTCTTATCCAGTCTTCCAGCCTGGCTGCTGATTTTCTGGGGTGGGGACACTTGCCTGGGGTAGTAACAGGCAATGATCTGTAATGACTCACCATGGTGCTGAATTGATGCCAGCAATGTCACACATTGAAGCTATCCAGTGATAATGATTTAACATAATGTCTGACTTCACTGATCCTTTTGCTATGAAGGATTAAATTCTCATGAAATTGCCTTGCCTTCTCCTACTCATCACAGCCTTGGGGAATGGGCATTTTACAATCTGAACATGACCTGGTCCAGAGACATCCACAGGACAAGGGTAGATGCTTTTAGTGATTAGTGTACACATTCCTTTCCCTTCCTATTCTTTCCTTTCCCTTTTTACTGGGTCAACAGCTTAATCGGGGTGGAATTGATCAATCTATTCACTGCCATTGTCCAAAACTATGGAGACCAGGCAGAGAAGGGCTAGCTGGAAAAAAAAACCATCCTCCCAAATAACCCCAGGTTCTTATGTAAAAGCAAATTACAGTAAACGTGCAAGCAATTAGACATAAAAATCCACCATGAACAGAGACTAGGCAGGAAAATAGTCAAAAAATAATCAATTATTAAAAATGCAAAAGAACAATGCAGCATGCAAAAGGAGGATGGAGAAAAGTTCAAGTAGTCTGGAAAGCCTGAATTCAATTGGATGGACAGAAAGAAATTAATTGACACAAAGAAATTGGATGCAATAACTTGCTATGCCTGGCTGAGATGCCTCTGAAGAGGAAAGCATACAAAGCTCTGATGCCTTATTGAAACCATGAAATTTAGCAGGCTTTTAGTAAATAGAGAACAGAAAACAAAATTAATTCCTTAAATATGTCTCGCTATTGCTATTGCTAGTTGCTTATTTTTCCAGAGAACCCTGGTTCCTGCACTTTTCTAGAGTGTAAGTGGTGGTGTCCTGCAGAAACCAGCACTTAGATTTCACGGCAGGCCCAGCTGAAACACAAATGAGCACCCCTGTGTTCTAACTTAAAAGAATTTAGATCTGATGGTGTCATCAGTACATTTGATTATATGAATGGAACCCATCCCTTAAACAATACAGACACATCACATGCCAATTTCAGGAAGAGGCTTGACTCTTCCAGAAACAGAGATGAACCAAATCCACATCAAAACATGGTTGTCTGAGAACGGTGTTTTCCTACAAAGGATAACATTTTCAGAAATATTTCCAGAAGCTTCTAATTTCTAATAAATTTTTGCTTGATATACATCATCATTGGCATCCTTCAGTCTTGAAAGACTGTGGTATCGTGTTCTGAATGGAGGTCCTAAAACAGCATCTAGTATGGCTTAAAAGGCCGATTCGAGAGTGGCAATCCCTTCCACATTGAGGACAGGTATAGTCTGTCCCCTGCGGAGCAGATTTTACTGTTTCCGGGACTGCCTTTTTGCCTCAGCCTGCCGAACAAGTGTCTCTTTGAATTGGAGATGGCCATGCTGCGTCTTTTCCCTCTAAGCTGAACGATCAGAGGTCAAGTTTCCCAGCTGTTGATGTCCATTCCCAAGGCTTTTAGATCCCTCTTGAAGTTGTCCATATATCGCAGCTGTGATCTCCCTCTAGGGTGCTTGATATACAAGCACCTTGATAAACAAGCAAAATATATTCCCAGCCAGGATACAGCCAGTTTTGGCGCTCTGCCAGCACCTGCTCAGCCTCTCTTGAGTAGGGTTGTCATAATTCTGTTCCACAAAATCAGGCGGGATCCTCTGTCCCATTTGCTAGTATGTAAACACAATCCCCAAAAATCAGGACTATCCCTGTTTTTCAAGACATATGGCAACCCTACTCCTGAGAGACCAGCCAATGCATGTCTACTATGAAATAAGCAATCAGGGGGGCTCACTCCTACATTGGGGGGCAATGGAAAAGAGACTGAGAGACCTTGCCTTGCATGTGTAATCAAAAGTAAGCCCTATTAGAAATCAGTGGGGCTCACTCCTATGTAAGGGGGGACAATGGAAATGAGCCTGAGAGACCTCACCTTGCATGTCTACTCTAAAATAAACCTTAGTGGGACTCATTCCTGTGGAAGAGAGTAGATTGCATCCTGAGAGAACTGAGAGACATTAGTGCAGTTTAATTTGTTTTATTTTTGTTTATATTTTGTATTTACTTTATTATTTTGTATTATTTGACAGTACTGTAATCATTTTTATATAAATATTTTTGGCTTGTGGAACGAATAGTTTAAGTTTCCATTATTTCTTATGGAAAAATTTGCTTTGATATACAAGTGTTTTTTATTACAAGCATGCTTCAAGAATAATTTATGCTCATAAACCAAAATATCACTGTATCCAAATATAAGTGAAAATAAGAAAAAAAAACTTGAAAGGAGCAGAAGTACCTCTTTGTGTCCTCCTGTACTTGTGTGACTCCCCTATTTAAGAGAACTTCCTCAGAAGAACTTCTTTACAGGCTGCACACTGTTGTTCAGATCTGGGTCCTACTCTTCAGCTTTTCGTGGGTCCTCAAAATCTGCCTCTTGCTGGCTATTATCTCTTGCAAATATATATTTTAAGGAAAAAGTATGAGGAAAGGCTGAGTAAAAAGGAAATATTCTGGAAAAGCCTTTGTAGGATTGAGTATTGTCTAGGAAAGATATAGCGGGAATGTCTGGCAGCATCTGTTTGCCATAGTCATCTTCACAGTGACTTCAGACTCCTTTCTGGAAGGTAGAATGAAATGGAGGGAGACGAGGTTTCTTTGTTCAGATATCTCTTGGACGTTCTTGCCTTCTTGGCACCTGCTGCATTCGCTTTCTCAAAGCTGAGAAACCCTTTGTCTGCAAGGTCAAATGACGAGAAAGAAGACCTGGAATACCATCTTGAAACCTTTGAAAGGTCATTACCCTCTTTCAGGAAATAGCTAAAAGGTTTCAAAGTATTTTGGAAGACATCACTTTGATTTATTGTGGGTGACAGTGTGTCAGAGGAGGCCTCCTGTTTCTTCAGAAGCACGTCCTTCAGTTTCGAGGGCACTTCAGTTTTAATAATAATGACTTCTTCAGAAATAAGATGAGGGAATGTGTGAGAGTAGTTAGTAAACCTGGTTCTTTTAGACAAACGAGATGGTACATGCAAGTGTATCCACTTATTAGGTTAAGAATAAAAGAAGAAGGCTTACAAGTCTGCAGTTTGAGGCCTGTTATTTGACAAAAAGGGCCCATGTTTGAGGTCCTTTATTTGAGATAGGGGTTTCTGTTTGGGTCCCCAGTCCATGTTTATTTATCATCTTCCTAAACACTTACTTGTGAATGTAGCATATACTGTATTTTATTGTGTAGCTCACCTTTTTGGCTATACAATGTCAAAAAAATAGTCAAGTTGGTTGTGGGTGAGTTAGAGGTTGCTCCGTCTGAGGGGGGCCTATTATTTTATTAGCCTAAGGCAGGGATCTCCAAACCCCTTTTTATTTTTTTATTTCCCTTCTCTGCACTTGCATTCTTATTATCCCCACTATAAAGTTCTAGTTTTTCCACAGTTATCTTCCTCTGCCTTATATACCTCTGCCTTATATTTAGCAATTTGAAAGAATACAAATGCAAGTAGATAAATAGGCACCAGCTTGGTAGGAAGGTAACAGCATTCCATGCATCTTGGCATATAGTCGTGCTGGCCACATGATCATGGAAGCATCTTTGGACAAAGCTGGCTTTGAATCAGGAATGAGCGCCACACCCACAACTGTGGCTGGTGCCTGTATAGGCAGCAGGGCAAACTTCAGCCAGTCACAGCTGGCAGGGCAACCTGCCAGGGACCTTTACCTTACCTATATGCCCAATTATTGACCTGTGCCATAGACCATTGTTTGTAATAGATTTTCTACAAGTCCATGTTTTTCATATTTTTAAAACACACTCTCTAATAAGTAGTTCATCAGCCTGGCCAGTAAAGCATTCTAAAACAGAGTCCATATAAAGAGTGTAGAGTCCTAGAGCACCCACCATCCCCAAAAATGAATTAGCATTTCTCTCCAGTATGGACAGAATCCAGCATAAGGGTGTACCTGAATGTCTAAACAGGTGGCTTTCTGGGACTTACAGCTCTTCTGTGCTCATGAAAGCAAGTGAGCAGATACTTAAGTACTTCTCCCAACAGCTAAGAGGCGCCTGTATCCCTGCCAGCCCATTTGGCCTCCCTTCGCCTTGGGTTCATATTATATTTATAATGTTTGTATTAAACTGGGGTTTTTTTGTCCTGTTTCCAAGGCTTTTCTTTTTCTCATCGCTCTTTCCTTGCTATTTTGTGGTGGGTGTGAAGAGTGCCTCGGAAATCCCAGAGCTGTCTAAACATATGAATCTAATGAGAATATATAAAGTTAACGGCTCCAGCAGAGCTTTAGAAAGTCACCTCGTGAGATGCTCCGTTGTAAAGCTTCTCTTGTGGCTGCATTCAATAGAGTGGATTAGCCTAGTTTGCAGCAATGTTAAAACAAAATATATCCTCCATTTTGCCTGCAAATTTTTAGTTCAGTGCCGATTCTGAGATAGAAAAAGCAGTTGGCAGACACCGAATTACATTCTCATTTTCAGAAGAACATTTTGGCAATTCATTGACATTTCCATCTGTTTAACCATTCCTCCCTCCCCCTCCCCATAATCTTCTGCTTTGTCTACAAAATTACTTCACTGAAGACCAGGGCTAAATAAAAGCAGATTTAATATTCCACTGACCTCTAGCATCTCCTCTGAATTGTACTGGGAAATGTATAAATATGATGATCATCGTATGATGATAATGCCACTTGTATACAAGAAAGTGAGCATCATGTAATTGTAGGTTAACCCAATTTTGCATGCGCTAATGGAGCCTCAGAGATGATAGAATAGCCTGATGGTGGCAATTAGTTCTTATGTAGTGCTTTCCTTCAAGGGTCCTAGGTCCTGTTTCATTTATGATTTGTGAGGTTGAGTGGCAAGGAATAGCCGAGGGCTAACAAAAACGCTTCAGGACAGACTAGGAATATGAACAAGGCTGCCCCACTACACTATCATACTAGATTAAGGGCACAATCCAGAGTAACTACGGGAGCACGTAAGAGACATTACGTGCACCCGTAGTTACTGCACTACCTGGTGAAAACCTATGAGAAATTCATATTGCAATCCAGAGGAACTTGTTCTTACTCCGGAGCAAGGACTTCCCGTAGTTACTCTGGATTTCACCCTAGTAGTCTTTGTCCCATTACTAGGAACCTGTTGCTCAAAAGCTTCAATAGGCAACAATGACCAATAGTTTGAACTTTACTTCTTTTACCTTCATGTAATCTGATTATGCCATGACTGCCTCGCTTTTGGACCATATATGAGTTTGAGAGATGCCCTGTTCTCATAAAAGCCTGGGTGAGCGACAGAGCAATCTTGACTTACACTGGAACAGGCACAGGGTATCCAGTGCAGGTTTCAAAGGCAGCTGCTCTGCCATCTTGAGAAGGGGAGACTCATCTAAGTCTCTATGGGTCTAGTAAGACTTGTGCCATCTCTAGAGGTGGCACAAGTCTGAGGAGACTGGAGTGGCAATGCACTTCTGCCACCTGCCATGGAGGTGATCCAGATCTAACTATGGGTGCAATCCAGAGTAACTATGGAGAGTATTTGCTCTGGTGTAAAAACATTTTGCTCTGGATTGCAATATGAATTTCCCATAGGCTTTCACTAGGTAGTGCAGTAATTACTAGGTAGTGCAGTAATTACTCTGGATTGTAGGGTATGTTGGATCCTGGCCCTGCCTCCTGCTCTCCTTAGATTGTTACAGCTCATTACTGGGAACACCATGGGTTTCTGTTGTGTACAGGTCTCCTACACTACAAGCCACCTTTGAATCAAAATATGAAGACAGGCAAAGTCAGCCCTTTACTATTGGGATTCAAAAACTAGTGGTTTAAATAGTTACAGTCTGACTAATAGATGCACATTTATTTCATAGGTTGTTCAGTCTTTGCAAAACTAGAGGCTCCCTGGTTTTCTTTCTTTCCCTTCCACCCACTATATTTTATGTAGTTGGCATGTTGCCACAAACAAACACAATATATACATTTCAGAACTGGTACAAGAAAGGGATAACCCTCCCTGTCTATTGTACTGTTGCGGGTGTGTTAAAATGGGGATTCATAAAGGATTTTGTTTAAAAAAATTCTAGGACTGGGTATTGAAACTCAAACAATGTTTGATATGATTAAACCAACCCTGTTCCAACTTCAATAATTCACGCATTATTTCATAAATAAAAAACAAGCAATTGTTCAGGAGAGAGATCTCTTTAAGGAAAAAGTAAGAATTTCTTATTTCTTTTGTTAAAAAGCTGCCTCTTGGCTGAATACATGATTGTTTTTTATTTATGAAACAATGTATGCATTATTAAAACACAGCTAGATTGGTGCTTGGTATAATGACATGAAAAATGATCTCCAGCTGCATTTGTGTGACTTTTTGTGATACGTTTATACCTTTGCTATTAGGTCCAGCCCTTAATTTTTTTTAATAAATTGCAGATTTATGCAGGGTATTGATAAGTATTTAATTTGAAGATAACATTACTGATTTAGGTGCACTAATTCAGTCTATTGGTTGACAGTTAAGGGCAAATAGTAAATTGCAGTGGCAACATTGCTGTGCTGTGTAAAGAGTTTCCATTAATTTAGAGAGCTGGTAAGCTTCAAGGCATTTAGCAGTAAACCTGGCTCATAAGACCATTAAAATCAGTATTGGCTTTTCTGTGTTGTGCTGATAGAGGTAACCATGACTCTCAATATAGAAATGTGCGTATGCCAAGAGTTGACGTAGCATTGATTATGCAATGATATATAATGCAGTTCTATGCTTACTCAGAAGTAAGCCTATTGAGTTAAAGAGCATTTACTTCAATGCAAGCTATATGATTGTGCCTGAGAGTATGAACAGTGAATTGGGATATTTAAGTTCTGATCTTACTTCAACCATGAATTCATTGGGTAGTACTAGGAAAGCCATTATTTTTACTTACCTTTTGCAAGCTGTTCAGTCCTCTCCCCCCTCCAGCACCATAGTATGAAAACACACTACAACAAGAAATAGGGTTGGGCAATAAGGTAACAATGGTTTACTAGATAGATAATAATGGACTTTAATGTGAAAGCCTTATTATCTATCTTTCTATGGCTTTTTTCAAAAACTCACCACCTATACAGTGTATAGAATTGTAGTTGGGTAGCCAAGGCACTGAGCATTTCTTCAACACTGAGCATTTCTTCTCTACTGGTTAAGATCAAGTCAAAGATTACCCCCTCTACCTCATTCTTTCTTCCATCTTATGAGAAAGGCATATCAGGAATTTGTTGGCACTCCCATGGATTGTAACGATCCTAACAACTATAAATTGATGTCCCCCTTTACTACTGCATTACATGTGATTCCCTTATAACATCTGTAAGTTGTTTCAGGAAAGCATCATCCACATTCTTCCCTTGACCTGATAATCTGCAGTAGACTCTGACCCTTCCATGTCATCTGTTCTAGTAAATATTCATTGGCTTCTGCAACCAGCTAGAAAAGATTCTTGATAGGAAAACCTGTTCAAAGAAAGGGACATGTGCATTGAATATATGCTTTTAAGTTCCATTTGCCCAAAAAGTCAATTCTAAACAATGTTTAGGTCAATCCTAAACAAAGCAATAAACAAAACAAAACAATGGAAATATGGGAATCAGTTTCATAATTGCAGTAAAAACTCAAACTTTCAAAACCCAGAGAGAAAATCAACGGTTTTATTTATGACCTTTTCGAAAAGAAAATGCCAAAGTTGTATACCTCAATTTCATACATGAAGAAAATCAGTCATCTATCTTTTGTGGGGCCTGGGAAACATCTCTTTGGTAACTTTTTCAGCCCTGGTAGGTTTTTGAGTGCCAAACCAGATGTATGAGAGACACTGCCCAGAAATTGAGATAAGATGTGGCACGAGAGGACTGTAAATGGGCATCACACCTGGGGTCATTCAACAGCTTGGCTTGCATGCTTGATTTTGGCTTCTTTTGCAGTGCAGATGGCTGAGATCAGGCTTTGCTGTAGGCACCTATGGCTTGAAGTAAACTGACATGTTGAATGACTCCTTCTGATTACTGATAACCAGCAACCATACAGATGTGCTTTGCTGTTAGTTGAGAGTTGCAGCTAATGTGTAAGAGTGCAAAGGTGTCTCACGTGAAGTCCTACTGCTGATGTCTAATATCTCCCACAAGGGCTCTTGGTTAAGAGAGTTGAGAAATATCAGGATATTTTGAGACCTACTACTGGATTACAGAATAGGGGTCAGCAAACGACATCCCCTAGGCAAGTCTGATGGGTACCCGATTCAGTTTCCATTTATCATCTCAAATTCAAGTGGAATATATGGAAAGAATAATGGTTGTTACCATTAATGGTTGTTACTTAATGGTTAGATACTGGGCACACCCCACCTTTTTCTTCAGAACCAGCATCTAAACATTGAGCTATATTGATCAATAGTGGTGTCAATTTACACCCTAATTTTAAAACAAAAGTATATTTGTGTGATATATAGTTGTGCCTGGTAATAAGAATATAATTAATTCTGGAAGCATGTCTGTCTTACAAAGCGTTCTTCTTACAAAGTGGATTTTCCCATAGGAAATAATGGAAACTCAGACGATTGGTTCCACAACCCAAAAATATTTATATAAAAATATTAACTGTATGTAAAAATGATGACAAAACACTGTAATTTAATTCAAAACAGTGTAATATAATACAGAGCACAATTACTATAATATTAATTAAAAATACTATAATATACTGTACAGTAAAACAGGAAAGAAAAGCCTTTATGGCCAAGGATGACTAATTTTCACCAAAAGAGTCACTGTTGTCTTTTTGAGCAACTTTCAAAGGGAACCTTCTAATGACACTTTTGTCTCCTTTTGAGGATTTCATGGAAATGAGACATTGCATTGTCATGAAACAATCTATCGCTCACATAATTTCCCAATGTTTACAAAGGTTCTTAATCTCATTTTAAAGGTTCCTCCTCCTCTGCAGATGAGATCTCCATAACCTCTTGCCGTTACTCTTAATGCAGATCCATCAACTCGTTCATTTTACAACAAATTAGACTTGTAAAACTATTTGTCAAACTCTGCCAAAACTGTTTGGCAAAGCAGTTACAAGGCACTGTTTGTCTTACAAACCAGAATTCCTTAAAAATTTTGGTTTGTCTTACAAAGCATACTTCTTACAAAGCGTTTGTCTTACAAGGTACCCCTGTACTTGTAAGATGTTTGGTGAACATAGCAAGTTCCCCTGCTGAAGAAATAACAGGAAAAAGTAATTAAATAATATGTTCCTTTTAGTAGGCCGATCTATTAGCCAATCTCTTTTGAGATACAAAGGGCACAACTATAAATAATGCTATAACCATTTCATAACATTAATTTCCTTTCTGGATGTGGCAGTCATCATTTTTGCTTAGAATGGTTCATTCATCATTTAAACTGTGAAAAACTACTACCTATAATAAATCTCTCTCTAGACATAAATTGCAAACAAACTGATGCATTGGTCAGACATCGGGTTTAGGCTGCAACCCTTTCTACACTTGCCTGGGAGCAGAAATAGAACGGAGCAGACTTTCTTAGGATTAGGCTCTCAGAGAAAGGATCTGAGTACTGATAAATGATCTAAGCAAGTTCTGTGGCTGTTAGAGAAGAAGCCAAGGGTTGAAGGTGAAGGGAAGATGTGTGAGGATTCAAGGTAGGGAAGAAGTTTAGCAAGTGATGAACATTTTAGGGGATGTTTTCCCATACCTGAAGTTCTTGCGTACAAACATCTAAAGTACTTCTGTTTTTGTTTGATTATAGGAACCTGCGGTCATGGTGGAATTGTGAACATCAGTCAACCCTATGTGATTCAGCTGAACTGGAGAGGATTTGCTTATAAATATGGTGCCTGGGGAAAGTATACTTCTCCTGATTCCCCTGGACAGGAATTATTTTGGGTTGCACCACTGAATACTGATGCGAGAGTCTTGGAATATTATAGACTTCATAAATCCTATGATGATTTATTACTCTTCAGAGCAACTGAACATAGAATTCTATATGGTTCAGGCAGTGGTACCACTGTTTACAACAACTACATGTATTTTAATGTACACAATACAAGAGATATGGGAAAGTTAGATTTGAACACAAACCAAATAGTGTTGAGAAAAACTCTTCCAGATGCTGCTTTTAACAATCGGTTCTCTTACGCAGGCGTAGCATGGCAGGATTTCGATTTTGCAGTGGATGAGAGTGGGTTGTGGGTAATTTACTCAACAGAAGCCAGCACAGGGAACATTGTGATTAGCAAACTCAATGAAACTACTCTTGATGTGATCAGTACATGGCAAACAAGGCAGTACAAACCTTCTGTGTCCAATGCTTTTATTGTATGTGGTGTCCTATATGCCACAAGACCTATTAATACTAGGAAAGAAGAAATCTTTTACACTTATGACACAAACACTGGCAGAGAAGGCAGAATCAGCATCAGTGTAGACAAGGTATTAGAAACAATTCAGAGTATTAACTACAGTCCTTTAGATCAGAATCTGTATGTGTACAATGATGCCTATCTTGTTCGGTATCACTTGAATTTCCAACCTAAGTCACTGGAATAGATTTCTGTGGATTTCTGGAATTCATTGGTCAGGGCAGTGGTGTTCAGGCATTTCAGCCTGGGACCCCCTTTCAAATTTAAAAATCCATCTGGGACCTCTGTCAAACCTACTGGGATGTTCTTCCATGTCTACTCAGAAGTATGTCCCATTGTGTTCAGTGAGACTTACTCCCAGGAAAGCCCAGTGCCAGATTCCAAGATGATGGATCCCACCTTCTCGCAACACCCCTGACCCTAGACCATGACCCCCACTCTGAAGACCACTAGGTTAAGGGAACTGGAAACAGATATCTGATCTCTTTGCAAGATAAATATGCTCTCTGACTCCCGATGTTATGTGAAATATATTATGTGAAATATTTTGTATAACATCTAACTCAACCCTGATGTTACAACATTTGAGGAGAATTAGATGATATTCTGTTATTGTGAAATCTTGAAAGGATGCCAGAAATCTTGAAAGGATTTCTATCTCTGGAACTAATTTTTTAATGGCTTGGAAGATACTCCACCTAAAATAAAGCTCCTTTAAGTCACAGGGAGTTTAATAATAGGTTATTGATAGCCCAATCTTACCAGCCATAATGGAATTGTGGCAGGAAAAGATACTTCTGTTGCAAAATGGCCTCCAAAGGCAAGTGGAATGATAAATTGATATCCATTTTGGGAGTATTGCACTACGTGGCTTTTGCTCTGCAGTGCAATCCTAACCATGTCTACTCAGAAATAAGTCCCATTGAGTCCAATGATATTTACTCCCAGGAAAGTGTGGTTAGGATTGCAGCCATAGTATTTAACTGGGCAATCTAGAACTCTTCTTTTGCAATAGCTTTTCAGGTAAGCCTGAATGTAAATATTGTAGTAGAAAAATATCCACATTTGGTCTTTTTGTACTGGAAAAAGAATCATCACTTTTTAAAAAAGCACAATGCATGTATAGTTAAGACATTTGCTGTGTTGGCTTAAAATTTCTCCCCTCCATTGAGAAGGAACTCGTCACATAGCATTTTGCACAAAACCTAGTATGTGTCACACAATTTGCATTTTGAACAAATCCTTCTCCAAACTGAAGACATTTTAAATCTTCACACATATATTTGGTATTCATAAACATGTACATAGTCAGTGCCTGCAAACATTTCTAGTAGTGGACTGTAGATTTGCATGACTATTTGTTCTACCTCAATGATCTCCTGTCATATTTTTTAATTCAATGTACCACAATTACTTCTTTACACTTGCGATGCTGCAGTAGCACACTTTTGTTTGCCACTAACATTCCAAATTAAGAATGAGGGAAAAAATAAGTGGATTCCAAATAAGATGTAGAAGCTATGTTAGCTTGGGAAATGTAAGTGCATTTACATAAAATGTAATAGTTTGCATAATTCATGCTGAATGCAGATTTCGTATTTCCTTGGCACGGAATGTGGTTTTCTATGTTACAAAAATGGATAAGCCTGCTTTGCACCAGTGGTTTTTTTCCCCGACAATAAACTATTTTTAGCAAAAGAAAAAGTGAAATTGAATTCTTTAGCAATTGCTTTTTGACAGCTGTTCTGGGCAACAAAAAGTCAACTTGGCCAAATTTCATTTCAATCCATGACAGTCACACACCTCTGGACAAAGTTGCTTAAGTGACTTCTGGAAAAAACAGATGGATGTGGAACCGCATGTCAGCAAGAACACAGTGCAATCTGTTAGCTAATTTGGGGAATACATTCTCGTTGGATTTTCTAGTTGCATCCTCGGAAGCATCAACTGGAAGCTCAGCTCTAGCTTTCAGTGCAGGGGTAAATCTCTTCAGCTTTGTATCTGTTATGTTTGTCTGAACCAGAAAGGTAGCCATACTTGCCTGAAGAAGCAAAGACAACAACAGAGTCCTGTGGCACCTTAAAAACTAACAAATTTATTTCAGTGTAAACTTTTATGGACCGTAATCCACTTCATAAGATGCATGTACGAAAATGTATTCCTTCAGTTCCTATGAGAAGGCTTACATGTGAGTGCTCCTCCTTCAAAAGCTATCCTTTCACATAGATACTTTCACATCAAAAATATATAACCAGCCAGGAAAAATTGGTCAACTTGCCCTAGTCTGGCTCTGGGTTTAAGAACTGCAACAAGATATGGGTGTATGTGGAGTAATTTGAATGCTCCAACTGTACTACAGATTATACCATACACGCTATGTGTTATATATGGTGTATACCCTATTTTAGACTTCAATAAATATATAGAAAGTTGATTCATACAATCAAACTACCAGTACTCTCTTTATAAGATATTCCCCTCTGGCCACAAAGTAGTAGTTGGAGCATGAGTGCTTGTCAAAATTGTGCTGATGAAGAACACCTGACTGATTATATCTTTATGTACTGACTCTTGGGGAGAATTCACACAGTTTTATCTTTATATGATGTTCCTGAAGTCCTATTTAGATATCCCTCTCCCATCTCCACTGATAGCATTTGGAACCAGCTTAAGGTTCAAAATGAAGTGAAAACTTCTTTTCACATCATGCTCAGCCCTGCCTTTTGCAGTTAACAGTGAAAATGCGGGGTTGGGGGAAAGTGATGGCCAGCTAGAGCATTGACACATAGTGGTAGCCAGCCTATTTCTGTCCCCCACCGAACACATATGTGAACATCATTGGTGGGTCCCTGGGATATATTTATTTTGCAAATATCTCCTAGGTTGTCCCTGGATACATCCACCACAATTTTCATTCTCTGTAGAATACTCAATTTATGTACATAGATCTTATGAATCTCGACATGAGCTATACATGTTGAGATTCCACATATATGTATGATAAGGTTTTTCCATGAACTCTGGGCACCTAAGAATAGTCTGCATGTCTGAAATCAGAATTATGTGCTGTGAATAACTACAGTGATATAGCATGGTAAGGTAACTTACAGCTGAGAGTGGCAGGAGCAAGAGAATTTTGAAAACCTAGTCAAGTGATTGGCTGGGAGAGACATTTTTGCGGAGGGTTCATGCTTCTGGATTGATCCCCTGTCACTCCTGTCTCTGGAACCCCACACCAATGAATATAGGTCTTTATACAGCTGAATTTCTCATACCCTGGGAAGTCTTAATGGCTAGCTGACTTTGGATACTTTCTAGTTCTGTCCCCCCCACCCTGGGCTGACCTAATATCTCCTGATGCTTGAGGTGGCATGCCAAATGATCCCTCTCCTGTACCTGACATGCTCCGGCCTCTGATCCTCCCACTTTCCAATGTTCTAGCTCCCTTCCACATTACCTCCTCCTCTCCATCCCCTTTTCCAATCTGGGGAATGGAAGGAATAGGAGAAGCAGTGAAAGCAGGTAGATGAGCAATCACTTTGGTTCACCTCAGGTAGGGGGTCAACACTGTCCCTACCGTTTTCCACTTTGGCTCACTTATGAAGTCTGAACAGTTACCATGTTCCATGCAGTTTAGCCTCTCTCATGATGAGCTGAACATCATAGCATCCTTATGAGTGAAAACACGCACATGAGCTGTGCATATATACATGCACCTCAGTGAATGAGCTGTGCATAAAAACCTTCCTTCACCTACAGATCTTGTGGGTTTGATCAGAATTACTGTATTTTCCTAAGGCAATCTTTTCAGTGCTGTAGTCAACCATTGTGAAGGGCAGATTGTCAGTGAAGCCTGTAGAATTTAAAGAGTCAACTATGACTCTCTTTATCACCTATTAAATGTTTTCTTTGCTGAGATGGTTTTTCAGGCTGAAAGTATGGGTCACATTCAATGCAGGAATGCCACTAAAAATGGCATGAATGTACGGATTTGCTCCCAAGATGATCAGACATTTGGACTTTTTTGACCACACTTCAGTAAAGCTGACTACCACTAGTAACGAAGCACAAACCTGATTATTCCTTTACCATAAAGGTGTGGAAGATAACTCCATCAGTGGCTTTTTAATGCTATCAAAGAGAAAGAGGCCCTTTCCATTGGCCTGCCTGCCACTTCTACTACCATAGCTGTTACTTTCTTCAGCTCCACCAGCCATTACTGATTGAGCCATTACCAGCCATTACTTTATTGGGCAGCTTAGGAGATGGAGAGGGAGAGAAAACAAAGCATTCCCAAAGAGAGAGAGAGAGAGAGAGAGAGAGAGAGAGAGAGAGAGAGAGAGAGAGAGAGAGCCTCTTCCATTGACAAAGAGCACAATCCTAACCCTGTCTTCTCCAAAGTAAGCCCAATTGTATTCAATGGGTCTTACTCCCAGGAAAGTGTCTTTAGGTTTGTAGCCTTACTTGATTACCTTGGAAATTTCCATTGGGGAAGAAAAGCCAGGATGCAAATATAATGAATAATTCAATTATGAAAATTATGCAAATGAACACACTTGACACAAGAGTGCTGTTTTCAGAGGCATTCCTGTTGCTGCCACATGAACTGACTTGTTTGAGTCTTTTGACAAACTCTTCAACGGAACAGGAGAGATTTGCTATCCCCCTTTTTATTTTTGCTTAGCTGGAAATCCTTTGAGTGACCTTGGGCAGATGGCTTTCAATTTTCCCATCTGTGTATGGAAATAATAACCACCATAATAATAGCCTCCCAGATATGGTTAGTGGGCGAACGGATGAGATAAGGAAATTACGTGCCCTCAGTCTTATGGAAAGGGGTGGTTCTAGACATATGCTCTGAAATTAATCTTACTTTCAAGGCTGATGTATCAAACTCAAATTTCCATTCACTTTACCAGTCTCCATCCCTTTTGCATTGTTTCTGATTGCTTCTTAAACCTGCTTATCCCTTATTGCAGTATTAAGGTGGGGATCACTGTGTGCTGACTCTTCCTTTCGGCTTTCAGTACAGGGCTTCTTGTCCTTCAGAGAGAATCCAGCAAGTCCTACAAGTAAACAGGCGAGACCAAAGGCAGGCTCTGAGTTTGGACATTCAGGGCATCTGTGGTTTTGTATGAATTTTTCTGTTTGCTGCTACGTGGGTAGAATGGAAAAGAGGTTGGGCAGTGGGCAAACAATGCACTTCCAGATAACTGTGTAAACATTCGGCTGGAAATTGCATTTTCAATAGCTATGCCCACATAATGCAATGTTTAAATTTCATAAGTTCATCCTTAAATTTATATGTGAGTGATGAGTTTTTTTTCCTTCTACTGCATGTAGATAATGTATTCTTTTCCCTTCCTCTTTATGGCTGAATTTTACTGCTTGCTGAAATCTGGAGATATTAATGTAGTCTAGCTCAGCACAGGAGACTAATGTACCAGATTAAACTTCTGCACCTAGTCCTGTTGGCACAGTGGGGTACAACTGGCACAAGGCAGTTTCAATCTCTTTTCAAACTCTAATGAAAGGCCTTCCTTGCAACTTGTACACTTGAACAAACATCAGCAGATGGACAGAGAAAATAGGTGTGACAGTTCTACGGAAAGGTTCTTTCCCCATAAAATACCCCATTCTGTATGTGAGCATAAATGTGTGTGTGTCCCCGTATGCACATATGTATATAATCCATATGTAACCTGTATATAATCATGTACATACATGTACTTGGACATTAATTTCTGGGTGTGTGTGTCCCTGTTGATAAACTCTAAAATGCTGCTTGCCCCACTCACCACTGGAGCAGATTTTGTCAGAAGCATCGTATTCATGGAGAGTTCATTCCTGTGGTAAAATGTCAGACAAATACTGTAGTTATGGTGAGTAGAAGAATGGGACTTCTAAGCAGTTAAGTTGAAGGGCAGAGTTTGAAGGTATGTGTCCCTGGATACTGCATCTGGGTGCAGGCCTCCATCAGTCTTGAAAGACTATGATATCATGTTTGGCACTGCATACGCTGCGTGTGAAGCACGAAAGCCTGGGTTGGATTGTTATGGAGGATAGGCTGTTATCCAAGCAGCAAATCCCCCCTCTCCACGCCACTGAATTAGTCCAATGAAAAGGCAGAGCCGATACAACTGGATCCAGATGGCATCGCAAAGCTGGGCTAAGGACAGGAGCTCACCCTGTCTTGTGCGGCCGACCCAGGTCTCGAACCCTGGCCTGCTGGTTAACAGGCACAGTGTCTTAACCGCTTGCGCCACCCACAGCCCACGCATCTGGGTGCAGTACTATGGATACTGATTGAACAGAGACTTAATCAGAATGGAAAGATATCCCTATGTTTCAGATGGGAGGGGGAACAATCTATAATGGCTGCTTGATACCATTGTTCCTCTGCAACAGTGTGCTGGAAGGGTTTTTGAAATCTTATAAGTGTGTGACTTCTGATTTTATTCACAGTAAGCTGCAATTCTAACCTAGACACAACTTATTGATCTTCCCATTCCTCTGGTGATGTAGGAAGGTAAGCACATGTTTGTGCACTGGCCTAGCCATCCCCCAGTGCCTTTTAGGGCAATTGACACCCCCAGGTCAGTGCACGCCAGGGCTTAGGCCAGTCTAATTGGAGGTTAGGATTGCAGCCAAAAGGGCTATTTTCAAAACTACATGAAAAGTATGGTAAAGAGGAAGATTTTCTATTTCCTGGTTGTGTGAATGGGAAGCAGTTCAATTCAGCTCATGTTGATAGGAAGCTGGGGGGAGATGATGGCAGCAGATTTGAAGTGAAAGACACCCCAAATTCACTACCTCATACTCCCACTATCTGCTGCCTAATGTGGTTGTAGTGTGGAAATTATAATTAAGTGTTTGAGTAACTATGAAATGCTTAGAGATATCCCTGATCAGCTAGTACTGACCTTGCATTCTATAGGAGAATCACTTCTATCACCTTATTGAGCTTCATGTGACCTTAGTGATATCAGCATGCATCTACCTCTGCCGTGGCATCATCTTGTCCTTCTGTCCATTACATTGACCACTTTACTCTGGAAGAGCCCTTACTTATGGAAAATCTATGCAAAGGTGGTAGAGTGAGATAGTGAGACTGATTCCCAAATCAAAGGTTTACAAAGCACCACGACCCAGATATAGATTGTTCATCCGAACTGACAAATGCTGTAGTTGGGTGGTGTGGTGAATATTGATTGCCCAATGTTTCTGGTCAATACAACACAGATAAATGTATTGGAGGATTCCAATAGAAAGAAATTTTTTTTGGACGTTACTGGACACGGACATTATTCTGGCTGCTGAAGCAAAAACGTAGGAGAAACTAGTTAGAACTCAGAAGAATCCCTGGAGAGGGGGAAAAAAGCATCTGTTTAAAAAATCACTGATGTTCTCAGGCATGCAAACAATCATTCCATTCTGCAGCTGATCCAGGCAAAGACAGGGGGTCCATTGCATTTCTAATTGCTAACTGCCTCTCTGCAACAGTAAGAAAAGCTGTTTTTAAACAGTTGTAAAGGGATGCCCTTTTAAATTATTTAAACTGCTTTTATTTAATACAGTTTGGTATTAGTGGGGATCAAGAAAAATAAAGTATAAAGACCACAATCCTAACCATATCTACTCAAAAGTAAGCCCCATTGTTTTTAATGGGTTTTACCCCTAGGAAAGTGTCTTCAGGATTGTAGCCAAAATCAAATAAGGCCTTGACCTTATTCCATAAGGATCAACAGAGCAGCAAAAAACTGGAAGTGGGTCTATAGATCTATATTTCTGCTTTTTTATCCACTGATTTTTCTTACCCATGAGAGATTCTGGAACAGGACCCTAGTGGATAATGATGGATGCCTGCATAAGGAGGTGTAGACCAAACTGACCTAGCACTGGAAGTGATGCCAAATTCTGCTATCCACTTCTCTCTACCACCTGCTCATCACCAGCAAGCATACATGGCCCTATCACTTCCCCATGGCTGGAAACTCTGTACCACATTTCTTTTTCTAACCAGGGTTTTGGGGATATATTTGCCACATCAAGTAACTAGGAGGTGTTCTGTGGAAAGCTATGCTGAGATTGAGAGCTCAGGACTCACCTCTTGCATCCTGTTTCAGCTTCAGATCATGTCTACTTTCTGATTCCTGAGGGCAGCATATAGCATAATTGTCCTCAGCATTTTCTCCTTGCCTATGAAACTGAAGGGGAAATAGGCTTTTTATGCAAATGTTGCTTAAAATTTAACTCTGTTGTGAATGCTGCACTTGGGGAGGGCGGAAGCAAAAAACAAAAAAAAAGCGAAAGTAAGAAAATATCTGCCGGATCCTTGCTACAGAAACAATGCGTTGTAATGCAAATTGCTTCCATTTCATTCAAAATCCCTGAGATATTGCAGGAAGACATGATATCAATGGCATCCTGTTAGTGTGAATAAATAAACTCAAAAAGGAATGTGGAAGAATTAATATTTCTCTGATTGAAAAAAGGCTCAATGAAGCTGATTATTCTTATGTTCTGAATACTTTTCAGAAAATCCGTGCATTCATATTCACTTTAAAAAATAGCCAGAGGTTAAACCTGTAAAACTCCTCTCCCCTGTCGTCCCTCATATCTTTCCCATGTCATTTTTCTGGAATAGGTAATAGATATAGAAAACTGCCTCTACTAAAATTTAGGGTAGAGGTTTTTTTTCTCAGAAAATTCAGAATATTCTGAAAGAATGAGGTCAGTTCCTGTCCCTTCTTTTGGCCTGTCCTCAAGAATAGCACACAATCCTCCTTCCCTTTCTAGTGCAACTGTACATTGATATGTATACTAGCGAAAAGTGTACCTGCGTTGGAGGAGTCAAATTCCCCCGTACAACATCCTCCATGGCACAACACCCCCCATGCGCATCAGTCCCCCCATGAGCATCAGTCCCCCCATGCGCATCAACCTCCCATGCACATCAGTCCTCCGTGCGCATCAGTCCTCCATGTGCATCAGTCCTCTTATGCACAACTTCCTTCCATGCGCAACTTCCTCCAATGCACATCCCATGGGGGACCCAGTCCCCCATGCGCATAAGTCCTCCATACACAACATCCCCCCTTGCGCATAAACCCCCATGTGCAACTTTCCCCATGTGCAACTTTCCCTCAAGTGCATCAACCCCCCATGCGCATCAACCCCCATTCGCATCAACCCCCATGCGCAACATCTCCCCCATGCGCAACATCTCCCCATGCGCATCAACTCCCCATGCGCATCAACCCCCCCCATGCACATCAACCCCCATGCGCAGCATCCTCCCCAGTGCAACCTCTTCTTCCGAACAACGTCCCCCCAGTGCACCAGGCACTCAGCACCAAATTGACTGGAGGTTGTTCAGTCTTCCATGTTAAGTATAGGACAGAAACACGTTGCCCCCTTTTCAGCCCCTAAAGGGTTAACTTTCTCCAGATGGTTCTTGGGGGGTGTTCAGGTGACAGAAGGAACTCCCAGAATTCCATGCTTCAGGCCCAGCAGTTGGGGCGGAATGTTGATGAGTCAGCAATTCTCAATGCAAAGTATAGGGAGGAAAACGTGTTGCGCCCCTTTTCACCCCCTTCCGGTTGGAATTTCCGAAAACCGGTTCTTAGTGCACCCCTCCGTCATGGAAGGAACATCCACCCCAAATTTCACGCTTCTAGGCCCACCGGTTTTGGCTGGGCGGTGATGAGTGAGTGAGTGAGTGAGTCAGTGACTTTTCTGTTATATATATATTCTCTTATATATATAGATTAAAGTGGGGAGTAATAAAATGCAAAGCAATCAAATAATATGGATAGCCTTTGTGGGGAGGGAACATAAATTGTATCTGCCTTTCTGAAAGTGTATAAAATTGTTTGCAAGGGTTTAATATAGGAATTGAACAGCTTAATGAGGTCATGGCACCTCTGCAGCCTCTTCTTCATGGCACTTCTGCAGCCTCTTCTTCATGGCTCCGCTAGGGGTGGACATCCTTGATCTCAGAAAATCTTGCAAATCTCATGACATTTTGTGGGATACAGAATGACAATATCAGACATCAGGTAGCGGGGGAACCAGGGACATCCTGTAGGGACCCAGTGAATGTGTAGGGTCCCTGTGAATGTGTCACAATGCCCTAAGGCAGTGTTTGTCAAACTGTGGGTCCCCAGAGGTGGGCGACAGCAGGTTCTCACTATAGAACCTGTTGTTATAAGACATACGTCTATAGGACATAGAACCTGTTGTTAATTTATTTGAATTCCACCACTGGTCAAGACCCACTAGGTGGACTACAAAACATTTTATACAAAACATTCATTTCAATATTTTCTTTTTACTGTACTTGACTTTATGCTACCATAGTATGTGACTACATTTGAAGAAATTTTATAATTTAACAATGATAATAAATGGAACATTCTTAAGGAAATGTGGGTTGGATGCAGTCTAGAATATGAAAAATTTTCCTACTTGATGATGTCACTTCTGGTCATGAAGTGTTAAAAGTTTGAGAACTTTCACTTTTCACTTTGGAGCTGATTTACACAAAGCACTATATATACATTCTACAAAATAAAAGTGAAAGGCAGGGTGACCATATGACCAGAAAAACCCGGATTTATCTGGATTTTTAGCCTCCTGTATGGGTGTTTGTTTTGGCTTTGTTTTGAAACTTCACAATAGTGCACAGTACCCATCATGCCATATGTCGTTGGATTTGTATTGAAGAGCAGAATCCAATGGAACAATCAGTTTTGAGATATCTCCTTCCTATCAAAAGTTATGGTAAAAAAAACAAAAAATACACTTTTTGGCAATTTTTTTAAGTGGGTATGAATTTTAGCCTGGGATTAGGAATTTTGGCCTTGGGGTTCAGGAATTTTGGGTTTGGCGTCTGGTCACCCTGCATCATGGTGCTGTTATGACATCATATGCATTATGTGATCCATCATTGGCTGGGCACATACTATTTGTTAAGGTCTTAACCAACTATTAATGGGGAAACAACCACTGAAGACTGGTGAAAATAATATGTCACAGAATGGAAGGCAGGGAATTGTCTCCTAAAATGGCAACCTGCACTTTGAAATTTGAACCACACAGCAATTCAGCTGTGTACAAACCAGTCCTGTATTCCAGGAGATGGTGGGTATGGCCAGCAGCTGAAGTCATGGTGCCTCCTGCAGGCCACAAACAGACAAATCTGATTGTATTGCATGGACTGCCATTGGTGAAATCTGTTCCCGAATTGCCCCATGGCCACTGTCTATAAGACTATTAAATTGTACTAATCATACCGATATGGATGGGATTACTCAGCAATGCATTGTCTGAGCTTCCATCGCCCCATCTACTTTCCCCCAAGTAATCTATACACATGCAAATGTTATAACATGATTATCTCCTGATTTTTGTCTGCTCCAGGTCGATAAATTCTGAAGCCATTTATTCAGTAATGAAGTCTATTGTCCATTGCTGTGTAGACTAGCCATGGAGCCACACTGTTAACAGTAGGCACAAAAGCACCAGCTATTGAAATGATGCCGCATTCAGCTCTGTTTTCTAAAGATGTCCCACTGCACAAAAACCGAGCAATACATTCTCTCGAATGGAGCCCATTTTCAAAGTGCTTTGCTCAGCATTTTATTCTCCTGACTTCTATTAAAATTAATAGGAGTCACACAGCTGAAACCCTCATGGAATGCACACAGATTGATAGCACAATGCGGCCACAAATGAACGCCGGATTGTGAAAGAGCCAGGTACAAAATGGCAATTTTTGCTGGAAGCTGCTCAAGTCCATTTTCCAGTCCTCACAGCTTTAACTGCTTGGTTGCCGACCTCCTCTGAAGCTTTTCTGGGGGAAGGTATAGGATTTGAAGCTCCAGCTGTCCACACCTGGCAACAGGAGAGGACAGATGGAGCCCAGGGTGCTTATAGAGTATTGGATCACAGAAACTAAGGTTGAAATCCTAAGCCCCAATTAGGCCTGTATAAGTGCTGGCACAAATCCTGTGCTGGCCTGGGAATGTCACAAGAGTGCTGTAAGACACTTTTGAGCCACTCCTGGAAGGGTTAGGACAGTGCACAGACATGTGCCAGCCTCCGCATACCACCATAGGAATGGGAGTGGGTGAATTGTGTTGGCCTGAATTGGTTAGGATTGCATCCTGCATACTTGCATCTTGAGCATTTCAGCCCAAGACCCCCTTCTGAGAATAACAATCTGTCTGGGAAACCCCCCACCCATCCAGTGGTGTCACTTACACTATGTCATCAGCCTGGAAATGTCATGGTCAGAAGTAATATCAAATAGGAAGTGACATAACTGTGATGCCAAAGCTCTACCATGTCCACTCAGAAGTAAGTCCCATAGTGTTCAATAAGACTTAGGGTGCAATCCTAACCAGATCTACTCAAAAGTAAGCCCCATTGTGTTCAATGGGTCTTACTCCCAGGAAAGTGTTTTTAGGATTGTAGCCTTACTCCCAGGAAAGTTCAGAAGGCAGCCTAAGTATCCCATCATTTCAAGAAGGTGGTGTCGAGTGCCAGATTTCAAGGTAGCTTTTCGTGACCCCCCGAAATGAAGCTGTGACCCTCAACTTTGAGAACCACTGGAGTGCATGATAAGAAATGGAGGGAACTATGACGAAAATATTCAGTTGGGCTTCACTACTTCTTAAAATGACAGAACATTCCTGGGCAGCATTATAGACTTAGGGTCCTTCTAAGAAGACAGGACTGGAAACATGGCATGGTTGCAATAAGTATTTTCAATGATATTTGTCAATGATATTTATTTCTTTACAAAAATCTCCCCATCTGCTTTTTCTAAACTTAAAAAGACAGAAATTCTTGACCGTTCATTTGTAGGGAAGCTGCTCCAACTCCTACGATTGCTTTTTCTAAACTATTTCCTGTGCTTTGATGAATACAGGGGTGTCCAAATATTTTGGCAGGAGGGCCACATTATCTCTCTGACACTGTTGGGGGCCAGAAAAAAATGATTTACACATCATATTTGAATATATTTACATAAATTTACATAGAAGAGTGTATTAGAGACAATAAAAGTCTTGCCCTCAGTTGGATGGAGGGGTCTTGCCAAGGGCCACATCCAGACCCAGGGCTAGGGTTTGGACACCTCAGAATTAGCAGAACTGTGAATCTATTCAAATCTAATGCACAGTCCTACAATATTTTAAAAAATTTCAGATAAAAAAGATTTACTGGTGATTGTAATTTGCATCTGCAAAGGAGATGCAAAATTTAATTTTATTACATTAGTAATTTGATAATATTAGTAATTAGTAATTTGATAATAATAAGACAATGGGTTTATGTTATGATTTTTACCAAACTGCATTACTTTATATGACAATGTGTTTTACATTACATTATTATTACAATATAGTAATAGTAATAATTATTAAAATAGTCAACTATTAAAATAAATAGTTTAATATTTATTAAACACTGAGCTATACTTATAGTCAAAATACCATATTTACTCACATCTAGTGTGCCATCAAATACAATGCAAACCCTAACTTTGGAGACTTAATGTGGCTGAAGAAGCTGAAAAAATTCAAGTACATTTGGTATTCCAAATGTGCCTTCAGGAAGACTGAAAAGACAAGCAGTATTGTCTTAAATACAGTATTTTTCTTAGCTGCTCTTAACACTACCATTTCTCTTTTTCACTTCTGTTGCACACTGAACTGACCTTTGCTGTCAGTCGTCCATCATAGGCTAGACTCAGGAGCCCAGCGGAAACCTCTTTCTAAGGTGTGTGGCTGCATGTCTATGTAATTCAAGTTAGAGCCATGTGCAGTGACTGTAATGGCACTCCACAGCTTGGAGATGATGATGATATTATTGTTGAGTGCTGTGCCCCTGAAGGTAGTGCTGTGCCCCTTGCAGGTAATCCCTGCAAATATTACTGGCAACTTTGCCCCCGAGCCAGGGCTGTACATAGGGTGCTCCAAACCCCATGGCACACGTGACATCATGACGCTGCTTGATGTCATCATGATCATGCCCCCAAGCTGCGCATGCACAGTTTGTAGAGGGCTGGGGAATCCTTCCCCAGCTGCCTGTGAAGGGCTCAAGGTGCAGCACTACCTTCAGCTCAACTGAAGCCATTCCTGGGCCCTTTGCTGTGCTGGAGATGGGTTCCCTGGCCAACTGTGAAGGGGGGCAGACAGGCAAGCTAGTGCCCTGTGCTGCGTACGCACCCATGGCACCCATGGCACAAGACCTCATGCCATATGACATGTACACTACTGTCCAGGGCTCTCCTGTCCTTCCATAGTGGAAACATGGAAAATCAATCTGGCTCCAACCCTTGGCCAGAGAATGGAAGGTGTCCTCACTTTCTTGATTGATAACTCTGCTCTTGCTGCCAGTTGGTTGCAGACTGGAGAATGACTGGAGGAATGGGAGAGGAAGAAAGAGTTCCTGTATTGTTTTCTCTTATCAACCTCTCAAGCCACACTGATTGAAATATTTTATGTTTAAAAACATAAGCAGAGAGAGAGAGAGAGAGAGAGAGAGAGAGAGAGAGAGAGAGGTCTCATGAAATATTGCTTGTAAAAATCTCATTTGAAAAAATTATGTTTGACTGCATAAACAGCAAACTGTTTTGGGTACTGAGAAGGCAGTATATAAACAACATAATAAATATAGTATATTTTGGCTGCAATCCTATGCACACTGTCCTGAGTGTAAGGGCGCAATCCAGAGTAACTAAGGGGAGTCCTTGCTTGGGTGTAAGAACAAGGACAATCCAATTTACTCCAATTTAATCCCATAGGTTTTCACTAGGTGGTGCTGTAATTACAGGTGCATGATGTGCTCTTACGTGCTCCTGTAGTTACTCTGGATTGTAGGGCTAGTCCTACAGAAACCAATGGGACTTACTTCTGAGTAGTCATGATTAGCATTGCACCCTTTGTATTTTCAGTTCACATGCCATTTCCTTTTGCTTCCGTGTCAACCAACATTTGTTTTGCCTTTACATGAGTTGGTATTCTTTTTCACAATCCTAACAAGACTTCTGGTTTTTAAAGTGTTCCTTCACAGTTTGGCTTTCTTGATGGTTACATTTAACAGCAATGTTGCAATGGCATCGTCTTGGACTTGGGGCACTTCATTCAAAGGCAGACATTTTATCTGAGTCTCAATTACAGTGCTTATTACAGAGCTTTTAAAAACTTTCTCAGCTTCCTGATGCCAACTGGACTTCAATTTCTTTGTAACAAATCCCTCCCCACTTTGAAATTAAACGTTGAATTAAAAAATAAATATTGAAAATATTGAATACTTAAATTAAATATTGAATTAAATTGAGTTTCCTAGGCAGTTTTCAGCTCACGAGGCACTCTTTCAAGTGGGTGCTCCTCTTTTATTTAGCAGGGGGAGAGTAACTGGCCCTCCACACCCCAGCAATGTCTGTTCAAGTGGCTTCTGCTAGTGTTCTTTTTTGCATTTTAGATTGTGAGCCCTTTTGGGACAGGGACCCATTAGCTTTTAATTAGTTATTATTATTTTTCCATTTTCTTTGTAAACCGCTTTGTGAACTTTTCAGTTGAAAAGCGGTATATAAATACTGTAGATAGATATAGTTGAAGGGTATTGTAGTCACCATTCTTAAGCAGTTTGGCAAATGGAGATGGTCATCACTAATCAGATTCTGGGTACCAGAGAGAACTAAATTAAATGTTGGACTTGTTGACTTCACTCTTGTTGGTGCCATGACTGTTTGAAAGTATAATCATTAATGGTTTCTATAAATTTTACTTTGTGTCATGACCTCAGTGTACACTGTTCTGAGTGTAAGGGCCATCTGAATAAATATGAAAATAAATAAATATGAATATAACTCAATGTTTACTCAGTGTTATCACATATTCTCTCCTGATTGGATCTGGCTGAAATTTTAATGCTGTCTAAAGCAGGCTTTCCTCTGTTGCCCCGTCTTCCTCCTTGTTGGCCATCTGTTAAGGTAAAGGTGTTCCCTGCAGGTTACACTCCTGACTTACACTAAGGTGGTATTTATCTCTATGACAAGACTGAAGAGCCAGCGTTGTCCAAAGACATCTCTGTGGTCATGTGGATGGTACAAAGAATACTGTTACCTTCCCATCAAAGTGGTACCTATTTATCTTCTTACATTTACATTCCTTCAAACCAGAGATGGGCTGGCCCCATCCCAAGATCCGGTATGCCGGAAGTGGGAGGGGCCAACCGGGGTCAGGGGGTATGGGCGGGACAAGGGGCGGGACTGGGGAGGGGCGAGGGGCGGGGCGACGTTGGTGCCTGCGCAGTGCCTGCTTAGAAGCCGGCCTGCCAGTCTGGCCTGGCAGGCCGGCTTCTAAGCAGGCTCTGCGCAAGCGCCGACACCGGCGCTCACGCAGAGCCTGCCTGGAAGCTGGCCTGGCAGGCGGGCTTCCAAGCAGGCTCTGCGTGAGCGCCGACGTCGGTGCTCGCACAGAGCCTGCCTAGAAGCGGGCAAGCCGCCTCTAGGCAGGGTCTGCGCGAGCGCCGATGTCGGCGCTTGTGCAGAGCCTGCCTAGAAGCGGCCTGCCCGCTTCTAGGCAGGCGGCGGTGGGCGCAAAACATGGCGGACTGTACCGGTCCGCTATGTTTTGCATTTCCCTGTCGCTGGCGGTACGCTAGCGGCAGGGAAACGGGAAGAACCGGTACGGGCGCGTAGGCCCGTACCGGTAAGTGCCCACCACTGCTTCAAACTATTAGGTTAGCAAGAGCTGGGAAAGAAATGGGAGCACACTCTATTTTGCAGTACTCAGATCTCAAAACACCAACCTGCTGACCTTCAAGTCAAGAAGCACATTGTCTTTAACAATGGAGTCACAATGACGGAGCTGAAGAGGAAGAGCATGGCATGGTAATCACACTGCTTTACAGGCAGCTCTGGCTTGGAGTGATCAGAGTGCCTATACCTTTAACCAGTGGTGGGACTCAAATAAATTAACAATAGGTTCTATGTCCTAATAACCTAAATTAACATCAGCTTCTATGTCCATAGAACAACAGGTTCTATGTCCTGGTTCTCAGAACCAGGCGCTCATTAGCAAAGGTTTCTATAGAACCTCTCAGAACCCCCTGAAGCCCACCACTGCTGGGCTTTAACCATTGTAAGGAAAAGGGAATTTGGAAAGGAGCAGTTCACATGGAAGTGTTTAAAAATTCCCCAATTCCCCAATTCTACACTTTCATTTGTTTAAATCTAGGTCTGTCTTAATCAGGGGGAAGGGATCTGAATTATATATGAGTGTTTATCTGTAAGTATAGATATGCATGTTTATCTTTAGATTATAAACTCGAGAACGATTTACAGCCCAAGGCTAAGTACGAGTACACTTATTCAGAAGAAAACTCCAGTAATTTCAGTAGGACTCACTGTACTTCCAAGTTAAATGTTGAGGATTGCAAACTTGAAGAATAAAGTGGGTGCACAGATGTTGAAAACATCTTACATATTACATATTAAACTGGGTAAGAGGCACTTTTTCAAGTGGATGCTCCTCTTTTCTTTATCCGGGGAAGAGTAATTGGCTCTCCACCCTTGTAATATCTTTTCCAGTGAATGTCTACTGGTGTTCTTTTGCATTTTTCTGAGGATTGCGAGTCCTTTTGGGTCAGGGAGCTATTATTTTATTTTCTCTGTAAAATGCTTTGGGAACTTTTAGTTGAAAAGTGGTATATAATTTCTGTATTTTCCCCTGCCACACCTTTCCTCTCCACAGGTACATTTCTCCGTGCTGTGTGCAACTGTGGGATCAAAGCTAGTAAAAAAAGGGTATAAGCAATACTCTCACAAGCATTATTCAGAGCAGGGGTGTCCAAATATTCTGGCAAGAGGGCCACATCATCTCTCTAACACTGTGTTGGGAGCCAGAAAATTGATTTACATTTCAAACGTGAATAAATGTACATAAACTTACAAATAAGAGTGTATTAAAGACAGATTTATAGGAATACAAGCCTTGCTCACGCACAAATGGGGGTCTTCTTGCCATGGGCTTGCTATGAGCTGCATCTGGCCCTGGCCTGGGTTTTGGACACCTCTGATCCATACCTATGCCTTTGGTAGGTTTCAATGGAGTGACTGCCCCAGAAATCACACTTTCGAGGACTTTGCACTTGGAAATCATGGCATGAGAGGCAGTATTTGCTACCACCCCATAGTGTGTTTATGTTTCCATACCTCCTTCCAGGCCTCATTCACTCCCCTAATCATTGTAAAAAAAAATGCAGCATGAAGACGAAGGAAGGAAGCAGATCTTCACGGCTATTGCTGTTGTCACAGTTGAAAAATAGTTTTATAAAATGAGAAGTGGGAGACGGGAGAAGGATTGATTCCTCTCTGACCTATTGCTGAAAAAATGGCAAAATTTAAAAAAGAAAGAGAGAGTGGAAGAAGAGCATCTTCCAGATGTCCTCCCCCCCAAGGTAGTTTTTATGAAAGGGGGGACAGCAGATGACTTACTGTAGTAATGGCAATGGTTAAAAGAAAATGCAAGAGGGGCACATGCCCATACACCAACCTGCCATGGCTGACAAGGAGATGACAAAAAAAATTCAAGAAAAGGGTGAGGGCAAACCTCTCAGAGCTTGGAGACTTTCTAGTGTGTTAAAGGAAAGAACATAGTTAGGGAACAAAATTTTGATGCTGGAATTTAAATGCTATCAAAATTCAATACCCATCTGCTCTTAAAATTGAACCCCCTGTGTCTACTTTACTCTTGACATGGTGTGAGATGGATTTACTGAAAAAGAAATGCTGCATCATTTTTACTGGATACCCAAACCTATGTTTGTACGAGGTTACTATGTATGAGGTTACATAGGTTATACATAGGTATATACATAGGTTATACATAGGTTATACATAACGTTGTACGAGGTTACATAGGTTACTATGTTTGTAACCTATGTTTGTAATTGGAAAGCAAATTCTTTCTCTGTTACATCTTCCATCTCACTTCTGCTTCTGTGATCTCTCACACTATCAAATTCTAAACTGTAAGCTAAATGGGCCAGAGACCTGTTGCTTTTATAATCTATTCTGCCTATCTTTTAACCTGGTTTTATTGGTTTTATATAATTTTAATTGTATTTAATTGTAAACTGAACTGAACTGAACAAACAAACAAATATTGTGCCAATAAATAAATTATTGTGCCATTGCTGTTGCAACAACGCCTCATGCAGTAGAGCAGCATTTCTCAAAGTGGGAGTCGGGACCCCTTTGGGGGTTGCCTGGAGCTTTCTAGGTTGTTGCCTAAAGACCCCTGGTGCAGGGGCCAGGTTAGGCTTGCCAGACCTCTGGCTGTAGCTGCGCACGCACTAGCGGCTGCCTCAGGGACTTCTGACTGCTGGGGGGCTTCCCTCAGGAGTGCGTACCGCCCGCCCAGATCGCACGGGAGGGGGCTTCCCTCCAGGCGCGCATGCGCTGCCCGCCCAGATCATGTGGGAGGGAGCTTCTCTCCAGGCACACACGCTGCCCACCAGCCAGCCCACCAGCCACTGCCTGCCAGCTAGCCCATTGCCCGCCAGCCACTGTCCACCGGTTGCCAACTTGCTTGCAGTATACCAGCAAGGTAAACTGTTGCTGGCTTGCAGCCTGAGAGGCCAATCCTATGCATGCCTACTCAGAAGTCTGTCCCATGATAGTGAATGGGACTACTCCCAGGAAAGTGCTAGGATTGCAGCCTTAGAGCCCAATTCTATGCATGTGCACTCAGATGTCATTCCCATTGAGTTCAATGGGGTTTACTCCCAGGAAAGTGTGCATAGCACTGGAGCAGTAGAGCACAATCCTATGCATGCTCACTCAGAAGTAAGTCAGTTGAATTCAGTGGGACTGCCTCCAAGGAAAGTGCATAAGATTGCAGCCTTGGAGCCCAATCCTATGCATGCCTACTCTGAAATAAATCCCATTATAGTCAGAGGGGCTTTTATTCCCATGTAAATGTGGATAGGATTGCAGCCTCAGGGCACAATCCTATGCATGCCTACTCTGAAATAAATCCCATTGTGTTCAATGTGTGCATAGAATTGCAGCCTTACAAGGTATATTGCATCTTTTTTATTATTATCGGATATTTACATTACGATTCACAACAGTAGCAAAATTACAGTTATAAATGTAATTTATAAAGTATATAAATTGTTATAAAGTAGCAATGAAAATAATTTTATGGTTGGGAGTCCCCACAGCATGAGGAACTTATTAAGGGGTCATGGCATTAGGAAGATTGAGAACCACTGCGGTAGAGGATAGAGTACATATGTCTTTAACCATTGTATAGAAGAGGGAATTTTGGCACATGTACCTCAACATGGAAGGGTTTAAAAATCTGCACCTGCCAAACTTCCTCTTCTTTATAATGGTTAAAGGATAGGAACCCTGTCCACCATTGTATCTGAATTGCGTAGCCTGCAATCATGGCTGTGCCATCACTTTGAATGATAAAAGAATATATTTACAATCATATTTTAATGGTACAATAGTTTCTGATGGTTTTGTTTTTAATTCTTAGGAGAAAATATCTAACATAAGTCTACCTTATTGCCTTTTTATTCCATTACATGTAAATTAGCAGCTGTTTCAGTTGAATGCACATCCAGTTTGCAGCTTCTTTTACAATCTCCGGTTTTGTGTTCTTTTTGGCCTTTTAAGGGGCTTGACTCTCATGGAACAGCACCTTCTGTTACAAATGGGACTGTAAAGAAAATTGAAAACAGGATGCAAACAATGAAAGTTTTCATTGTCATGCACAAGTGCCTGAAAAGTGTGCCTCAGCACTTCCAGAGAGTCATTCTACCCAGATTTAAGAGGTGACTAAGGCTGGCAAATTGCTTCAAAGATTTTACATACCCCTACCTTGAGAATACTTCCACCGCAGTGTGACTTACTTAAAATCAGCACAGCCTTGATAAAGAGGACCCATCAGACCATGTACCGCAAGGGGCATAGCCACAGTATTAGCAGAACACTTTCTGTAACAGACTTTCATAGATACCATGTTAAGGTATAGAAGCTGCATCACACTAAGAAAGCAGAGAGAATAAAAAAATTAAAGACTTTATATAAGTCCTTTCTCTATTAACATGACGCCAGGGTGACATTATGACATAACTGCAAAAGAGGACAAGCCCCGCAAAATGTAGGACACCCATAAAAATGCAAGATATGACAAAATAAAAGCTAAAAACAATCATATGCAGTAAAACCTTGGATTGAGAGTGTTTTGGATTGAGAGTGTTTTGCAAGACAAGCAAACATTTCTAATAAATTTTGTCTTGCAATACAAGCAAAAATTACTCCTAGATACGACCTCTCCTAGATTCTTAGATTCGACGCTCCTGCTCAGGACCTGCTCAGTCGCTCCTGAGAGACCAGCCTATACATGTCTACTCTGAAGCAAGCCTATTACAGTCAGTGGGGCTCATTCCTATGTTAAGGGGGACAATGGAAAGGAGCCAGAGCCTTGCATGCCTACTCTAAAAGAAGCCCTATTATAGTTAGAGGGCTCACTTCTGTATTAGGGGGACAGATTGCAGCCTGAGAGACTATGTGCAGGTTAATTTGTTTTATTTTTCTTTACATTTTGTATTTTCTTTATTATTTTGTATTATATTTTAATATAATTTTAATATAAATATTTTTGTGTTCTAGAATGAATCATCTGAGTTTCCATTATTAAGGGATAATTCACATTAAGATACAAGTATTTTGTATTACAAAAATGCTTCCGGAACGAATTACGCTCATAAACCAAGGTACCACTGTCTATTGCTTTCATGTGGTTAACTTAAACACTATATTACTGATTATTAAACTGAAAACTATTAGACATAATTTATCACATATACCCCTCAATCCAGAGTAGCTACAGCTAAATCATGGTACTTTTAAATCTCAGGCAGCCCAAACCTGACAGAATTCCCATATGGCAATTCCATCCCACAGAAGAATTTGATCAGGTAGGTACTTTGAGAAAAGTGGATATTTACCTCTGGGCAAGCCCCAGAAACCACAACAGGCCAATTTAGACCTGCACCAATGATATGGCTAACTGTTGATTGCGTCTTTACACTTACTGGGTCTCAAAGAGCCCAAAGATCACCAAAGGGAGACTCACTTTTCCCATAATGAACGACTTCAGAAAGTTGGGGGCCAGGGTGAACATATAGAATGGAGGACAGAGCGCCTGTACTTTTAACCAGTACATGGAAGAGGGAATTGAGGCAGGTGTTGCTTTTTAAATCCTTCTATTATTTGCTAAACCTGCCTCAATTCCCTCTTATATGTAATGGTTAAAGGTACAGGCACTCTGTCCTCCATTCTATCTGGTTACCCTGTTGGGGGCAATCATTATATTATTAATTACCCCAAATTCCCAGAACATAAGTACTTACTGAGGTTAGTACTGTCAAGCCAGGTGCAATTCATGGTAATGATGCTTCTAGCTATAGCTGTCTTGATTAACTGATTCTCTTCCCCCTTGCTTGAAGCAGTTGGGTTTGAGGGCTAGACACATTGGCAGGCAGATGAGGGATATTGGGCACCCCTCCTCTGGCAACAAGCAATTCAGTCAGCCTCATAGAACTGCTCTGTTTTAACTGGGGTATCCTGGCTCATAGATCTATGTTCCATGACTGTCTCTTTTAATATCTCTTTTAAAATCAAATAAGCCAGGGGTCATCACTAAACTTTGTGTTAGTGAATTCTGTAAGTTACCTATGTCTAACGTATATGTTACGCTCTGAATTTACTGCCACTCAGTTTGCTCAGTTCGAAGGGACTTACTCCCAGGAAAGTGTCTTTTGGATTGCAGCCCTAGCCAATTGTTACCTGGTAAATGAGTGTCTTTACCATCCAGAGATGCAGAAACCAGTGCCTTGTGCCTCTTATTCTTGCCACAACTTTGTCATGGTCACCACAGCCTTGAGCATCTCGAGTTTTACTAATTGAAATGTTCAGCTTTGAAACTTGCCATTTTTCTTTGTGGTACGACACTCTAGGTTTTATGCTTTTAATCACCATCTGCTGTTCAATAAATGCTAAATTGCTCCTAATGGTCTCTTCTAGCATCAGATTTTTAATTTGCTTTTGCACTCAATGTTTATTATTGGCAATTCAGTGCTTCTGATATAAAGTTTTCATTTTTCATATAGTACCTTGGGTCCTTTTGAGACAAATAGTAGCTGCATATTTCATTATAAAAAAAATAAAGTATGTATGTGTGTGCATGTGTATGCAGAGAAAGGTTTTATATATATATAGAGAGAGAGAGGGGGGGGCAGTAAGGGATTGTAGCGAGTCTATAAAATGTTCTCTTAGCAACACTAGTGATAGCAGCTTTCCCCATAGAGCATAAAAGAGCACATAGTAATAGTCTTCCCGAAAACCTTCTGAGAGTCGCAATTATATTAGAAAGTGAAATATAGGAAGAAATTAAGTAGATGATGCCCACTGGAGAAGGCTTATAGCGTGATGGGAGAATATTTTCTCTGGTACCCTACATGTCCCTAAGCAAAGTACAAAATAGGATGCATTTAACCCTAGTAAATTTGCTTACCAATAGCAAGTTATTCTTGCTGCTGTTCGAAAAGCTCTACAGAGGTCTATGTAGATGTTTTAGTCTGTAAAGGCTTTGAAAGAACAAACATGGAGGAAGCAGTGGTGGTGCTGAAGAAAAGAGCTAAGCCCTCTCCATCCTGCTTCTGGTGTCTTATTAGGGCAGTGTTTCTCGAGCATTTCAGCCTAGAACCCTTTCTGAGAATGACAATCTGGAAGTGATGTTTTGGCCAGGTGTGATAACTGATGCCAGAGTTCCTGCATGTCTACTTGGAAGTTAGTATTATTGTGTTCAATGAGACTTAGAGCACATTTCTAACCATATCTACTCAAAAGTAAGCCCCATTGTCTTCAATGAGTCTTACTCCCAGGAAAGTGTCTTTAGGATTGCAGCTTTACTTGCAAGAAAGTATAGATTTCAGGCTGAGTGCCTCATTCCAAGATAGCAGCCCCCAGTTTTTCACGACCCCCCTGAAATGAAATCATGAACCCCTTGGATCCCAACTCCCACTTTGAGAATCACTGAAATGTTAGAAGAAGATGGAGCTGGACTGCTAGGGAACGGCAAGTGAAGCAGCCTACGTCATGGCCTCTCTTTTGGTATTTGGTGTTGCCATTTCCTCCCTCTCCTCTTCCTTATAAAGGGATTGCACAAAGCCCAGCATTTTCTTTCTGGTTACTGTAGGAAATGGCAACAGCAGCAGCAATGGCAGTACTGAATGCAAAGGAAAGGTAAGGCATGGGTTGACGGGACACCCTCCATGTTACTCTAATTCAGAAGTATCCAAACATTTTGACAGGTAGACCACATCAGAGACTGTGTTGGGGGCCAAAAAATGAATTTATTTACCTTTCAAATTTGAATAAATGTACATAAATGAATATATTAGGGGTGGAACTGATGAATGAATTCAAATCAAACCATAAGCATTTTCTTACATAGGAAGAGGAGAGATCTTCAGTCCAGTTCATAAGCACTTTCATACATAGAGAGAAGAGGTGCATGTAGCCTCCTTGACTCTCAGAATACCTTCAGGAGGTGAGGGTACCAGAGCCACCTTGCTTCTGGAGGATTATAGGGTTTGCCCATAGGCCATATGGAAGGGGCTTGCTGTGAGCAGTGTGAAGGTTTGCTGCAGGCCACATCTTCATTGCACCCTGACAATATGGTAATAAATAATGATGTCCCTTAAAGATCTTGAAGAGTAGGTGTAATATAAAGAAGAGCATGCAGGCAAGGTGATGGCAAAATCAAAGTAGGCTATTTTTTGGATGGAGTAGCAAAATAGTGTGACAATGTGTGCCTATGGCAGTAAGGGACAAAAGTGTGGAGAATTTGTATGTCTGGTTCCTCAAAAAGCAGAGCATTTAAATGCAGGAAAATGTACAATAGAGCGATTTATAACAGGGATCCCCTGTAGATGTGAAAAATTGAGCATCCGTGGACTGATAGAGAAAAATGGAGAAAAAAGGAAAGAAGAAACAACTTTTTTAAAAAAAGTTTTCCTTCCAACTGGCAGTGAAATGATGGGAGGAGCAAACGAGTGAAGAATGTGAAATTGGTATCTGATTTGCTTTTAGAAAACATTCATTATTAGTTAATTCATTAAGAGTGTTTGTTGAGGTTTCAAACATAGAAAAAAACAACTCATTTGCAAGTAATTAATAGAGAATTACTTTGGCAGTACAATTTCACATGCTGATGAAACACTTATATTTGAATTACTTTTAATCCACTTGAAAGGCAGGCTTAGATGTTTCATCAGCAGAGAAATTGGCTATTTTGTTAATTACCAATTAACCAATATTCCAGTTCAACATATGCATTCAAGGGGAAATTAAGGGATTTTTTTGTCTACTGAAATTGAAGTCTTGTCTGGCCTTGATCATGGATTCCTAAATGAATAGCTCCCCACTGGTTTCTTGTTCATTTTGTGACCAGAATCCTTAACTGATCATTGCCCTGCTTGTAGGTTCACTTTATATGGGTGCCCATGATACCCATGAGTATGCAATTCTTACTATTACGTGCCCCAACCCCCAATAACTCACCAAACCAGATTCTATAATTTGCAATATGTGTATGCCAGTCTTCTTAATAAATATATGTATTGTTATTAACAAATCTTTATAACAGTAGTTATCATAGTGGGGGGTCATGACTTTATTTCAGGGGGTTTCAAATCGCTGGGTATGGCCATCTTGAAATCTGGGACTGGGCACAACCATCTTGGAATGGAGTACTTAGGCTGCCATCCATACTTTCCTGGAAGTAAGTCTCATTGAACACAATGGGACATACTTCCGAGTCAACATGGAAGGGTTCTGAATCACAGCAATGTACTATTATTAACAAATCTTTATAACAGTAGTTACCAATTGGGGGTCATGACTTTATTTCAGGGGGTTGCAAATAGCTGGAGCCTTAGAAAGGGTGTCTGGTGCAGATCAACATCCATAGATTCATCCACTGGGACTGTCACAGGCTGCTGGGATTTGTGCCACTGATCTCAAGATCTGAACAGCCCAATTGGACTACTGTTGGGGTAAGGGCAAAGTTTTCACTTGCTTTGGTCTGGCACAGGGGTGTCACTAGGGTTCGTGTCACCCAGTGTGGAAGGCCAGAGCATCACCCCCCATGCAGTGGGTGGAGCAACACCTGGATGGAGGGCAGGGCTATGTGTCATTGTTCCACCTCCATTTGTTTTGTGACCACATGTGAATAGAAAAAATGTATTTCAAAGTGGTTTGTTCCATTACATTTTGCTGTAAATTAGAGATCTAACAATATGGCTGGGATTATTCCATGGTGGGATTATTCCTAAAAACCATTATTTTTATCCATTTTTGTCTAGAATGGCAGCCCCCCTCCAACAATGAAAATGATAATTGGCTCAACAGGTAATATTGATTTTTTAAAAAAATTATTTTTAAAGCTGGGTGATAGTGCTAAGCTCAGTTCCCCCTCTAAACAAGCCTCATTTCCTGTCCTGTTAAGGCTGTTTTATTTTTTCACCATATGTCCTCCTTTTTAGCCTTGTGTCATGGAAAAGCCTTCCTTGTCCTCTGTTTCCTTGTGAGCAAGCAGAAAGTAGTGTGCTTGTAATTCGTAAATTGTATGTGCTAAATTATATTTAATATTTTTTAAATTTAATAATAATCAATATAAGGCACAATCCCAAGTAACTATGGGGAGTCCTTGCTCCGACATAAGAACAATTTACTCAGGATTGCAATATGAATTTCCCATAGGTTTTCACTAGGTGGTGCAGTAATTATGTCGATGTAAACGTCTCTTACGTGCTCCCGTAGTTACTCTGGATTGTAAGGCAAGTGTTTAAATTAATAATCAATATAGTGTTTCACTTTCAATGATGTCAATGCAAGGAAAAAGGTCCATCCTTCTGGGGCAGGGTGACCATATGCCAGAACCGCAAGAAGAGGACAAGGACCCCCAAAATGTAGGCTATGCAAGCATAATGGAGGACAAAAAGACGTTAAAATAAAAACTAAAAACACTCACATTGCTCTCATACACTTAATTTCAACATTACATTGAAGGTAAAGGGCCTTGCTTCTGAGTAGGCAGACTCAGGTCTGTACTGAATGGCTGCAAACCTAACACACTTTCATAGGAGTAAGTCCCATTGGAGGCTAAGGGGCTTACTTCTGAGTAGGCAGGCTCTGTTCTGCAAACCTAGATGCACTTTCCTGGGAGTAAGCCGTTGCAGGTGAAGGGGGAGTTACCTGGGAGGGAGGTATCAGTAGAGGCAGTGGGGGATTGGTGTGGGGGCTCCAGAGCTGTGGGGGGCATTGAGGGGGGCTTCTTGAAGTGGGGGGCTGCAGTGGCTGCATGGGAGGTGAGGGGGGGCCTTTCAGAGGATGCGGTGGGTGGTGCAATGGGCAGAGTGGGGAGAGCAGTGGGCAAGGACGGGCAGAACATGGGCCCACTGCGCATGCCCAGAGACTGGGCCAGCAATTTGAGCCTGCTCCAAAGTGGAGCAGCAGCTTCTGGCTGCTATTCCATTTTGGAGCAGGCTCGAATGGGCGCACAGATGCACGGGCAGGCCAGAGGAGTGTCAAACTCCTCCAGCATGTCACCCCACAGTGGCGCATCACCTGGAGCAGCCCACACCACCTGCACCATGTTGGTGATGCCACTGAGCTGGCACAGTAGCAGGCCTGAAACTTGTAACAGACGTGCCAGCCAGCACAAGTTAGTGAATAATATTAGCATTCCAAATCATGCAAATATTTTATTCTAGACAGGGGTTTTCTTCTTCAGACAAACACTCTCCATAGGGAAAGTGGGGTGTGAGCACAGAGCTCCTGTTACCGAGGAAGCTGACAAGGGGAATTATTAATTACCTGTTCCATCAGAAGGACTCAGGAGGACCAGCCCTTACTGCAACTTTCAGTAAAGATGTAGCTAGGATGACACAAACAGCTCGATTGATACTAACATTGTGCAGAAAAAAGAACCCCATTTTAAAGATGCTGCTGGGGCAAGAGGGGGCAAGCTCAAAAAGAATACAGATTTATGATTAGCAATAGATATCAAAGACAAAGAGCATACCCTTTCCTCAGTGATGCAGTACAAATACATCAGTTCCTGACATGTATTCTTGTGTATGTAATCATACCCTACAATCCAGAGTAACTACGGGAGCACATAAGAGACATTATGTGTACCCGTAGTTACTGCACCACCTAGTGAAAACCTATGGGAAATTCATATTGCAATCCAGAGCAAATTGCTCTTACACCAGAGCAAGGACTCCCCGTAGTTACTCTGGATTGCGCCCATAGTGGTTGTGGTGGATGTATTGTGATCACATATATCACCTATTTTCAAGTGAAAGACAAGGCACACTAACAAGGTGCTAAACTTGTGAAGGCATACCAGCCTTTTTAAGAATATATTTTCAAAAACAGGTATTAAGATAAAGAAATAACAACCAAAATGCATTATCATGGCTGAGGAATAAGAATATAAGAAGAGCTCTTGCTGGATCAGGCCAAAAGCCCATCTAGTATCTCGTAGATATCCCGTATCTCATGATATCCCGATATCCCATATTTCTGCTCTCACTTTGGAGAGCAGAAAGACAATGTGACACTGGTTCTGTACTCCTAATAATAGGAGGCCTGACTAATAAATGGCCCTCCCCCAAACTCCGGTGGCACACCAATGTGACAAGCACATTGGTGGAAGGAAAAATCCTAACCTTTCCCCAGTTTCTAAGCTTAGAAGAGGAAGATGGGAAAGGTTTAGAGATGTTATTTGGACAGAAAGCGAGAATGTCAATAACACAATAATAGTTACAGATTCTAGAAGAAGGTGAACAAATGGAGGATCTGATAAGTATTGGTGTGCTTGATTCTGTGCAGCAGTTAGATACCCAAAAATAATCCAGAGGTCAAGAAGGAGTTGAGAGCAGGTCCCGAGTTACACAAAGATCAGTGTCGATAGGTACATTGTCCATTAATACATATAACAACTTCAGAAAAATAATCCATAAATGCATTGCTGTTGATATTCGATGTTGACATGCAGAATTGACTTTCGTTGGGCTGCCTGATCTGAATTAATTTGAATATTAATACAAACAGGGTGGTTTTAAACTAACACAAAATAAATAATTAAAAAAACCCACTTGGAACACTATGAGCAAGCATTAGTGATGCAAATCCGCTATTTCTTCAGCCATTTTGTCCCAAAATGCAATTGCTAGATTCTTTTTCAACAAAGGTAACCGGTACGTGCCCGCTGCTATCCAGGCACTCCAACTTAAAACTATCCCTCAGTTATTGTACGTAGTACCTGTCTGGATAGAAGCTGTTAACGCTGATCTAGACAAGTCAATTGCTAAATCCTTCAGAAAGATTCTTGGGATTCCATCACTAACTAGGCTGTCCACAATTGTATTCGAACTTGGCATACATCTTCCTTCCATCTCCGCTTGGGCCTCCACATTCAAGTTTTGGTTAAAGCTCCATCTTAGCTCTCATCCAGGCTCCATCTTACAGGACCTCATCAAGGAATCACACCTAACCAATTGGTTTAAAATCGTTGATGCCAGGCTCCTTGACCTTGGTCTTTCTCCGGAAACATTAGCCGACATGGACCTCCCAAAAGCTTACTACACCATTAAGCATAAATTATGGGAGCAGGAAACCGGGACTCTACTCGCCAATCTTAACCCAACTTGTTCTCCCTCCTTTTTTGGTTTACTTCCCTTATTTGGCCGTCCAGCAAACTATCTCTTCCATTTGACTGATCCCAACAAAATGCTAGGATTTGACTGATCCTTGCATTTCTACTTGCTAGGCTAAATATTTTTCCTTCAGCCTACCATTCAGGAAGATTTACTAATACACCACGGCAGAACAGACTTTGTTCCTTTTTGCTCAATTGAACCTGACTCCTTTGACCACATCTTACTCCGCTGTCCTTCCCACCTTGTTCTCAGATCCACTTTTCTTGCCCCCTTTCTTTCATCCCTTCTTCCCTCTCTGGTTGATCCCTTACCAATTCTTCTGAGCGATTTCTCTTCCTCTATTACAAACCTTGGGGCGGTTTTATTGTTAGCAGTCTCCCGTGCCAGTTGTAACTCCTAATCGTCTCCTACTTAGGCATAAATTTTGTTAATTCTTGTTCTTTCCTTATTGTCTATTATTGTTTATCCTTATTATTACTAATGCCAATAAAGGTTATGATGATGGTGCATTAGTGATGAAGGTATAGCAACCTAGTTCATGTTCTAATTGAGGACAACATCATGTGCTGAATATGACTTTGAGTGAAAGGGACTGTTGGAAACACCCTTTTGTATTGAACTGCTTTGCAAAGCAGCAACATTGGTCCACTCAAACATGTAGGGAAGGACAATGGAAATAATAGTGCCTGATTCTATCCAACGTTCCTTCACCTAATCAGTTCATCCAAATCACATGCAAATTAAATACTTTAGTGTGGCATTTAATTCATGAATTGTGGAGTGGTTGTGATGAACTGTTCCACACAAAATTAGAAGCTAATGTGGTATTTGGTTGTGTGTGTGTGTGGGGGGGGGGGGGGAGAGACCCATTCTCCCATGTGTTTGAAGGCTATCATCCAAATCAGCCCATTGATAAATCAGAAAGCTAAACAAAGCATAGATAGCCTAAATGCTTGATTTGAGTAAGGAGCTATTTTTTTCTTATATGTGACTTGATGAACACATATGTCTAATTCAGTGATTTTTCAACCAGTGTGCCATGGCAAACTGGTGTACCGTAAATGGTTTGCAGGTGTGCCGCAGAAGTTTGGGGGCCAATGAGGTTGTGAATCCTCCATCAACAGCATGGTGTCCCTTATCAATTGCCAAAAAACTGGTGATGTGCCTTGACAATTTTAGCACCTTGTCAATGTGCCATGTGATGAAAAAGGTTGAAAATCACAGTGACACAAGGGGTGTACTGCATGTGTGGGTCACACTGGTGTCATCACATACAACCTCAACGTACATTCAGGGCAAAATACAAACCAATTTAGGCCAGCAGAACTTAGCTATGTGAGATAAGGGTTGGAGACTTGGTTCAGCCTTCTCTTTCTTGTCTGCCCAGCAAGAAGACCAGGCAATGGTGGATCTGCCCAAAATCAGATGGTAGGCCACTGATTTCAACCAGAGAGCTCAGGCCACTTCTGGGATGATGTTCCAGTTTGCCTATATTGGGTTGCTTCTTTTTACAGATGCTAACATAATGAGATACAACTGTACAATATTACACTTTCATTGTTTTTAAAACTGTTTCTATTCAACACATTTTTTTTCTATCAGTGGGGAGTTCAAGAATCAAACCCCTGCAGATGACCACTGCCGTGACCAATGGAGGAGCAAGAAACATGGAACTAGGTCTTTAAATCTATTTTTTTCACTTTTTAAAAATCCACTGATTATTTGTTTAATCCAAAAGAGGTTCTGGAACAGAACCCTAGTAGATTACAAGGGTCAGCTTTAGTACCCATTACTAGCAAATAACCATCTTCTTGGAAAACAGATATATGAACGTATCAAGTCCATTTGTGGCTTCAGAAGTGTAAACTTGCTTTGTAAACTTTCACCTCACACTTAACAATTTTGAAGGTGCTAAGGGCAATTTGCTCTGCAAAGTCAAACATTTGCAACACCCATTCTTGATAGTATTAGATGCTCCTCCAGTCCAACAACTTTACAGACCTATAAAATGGGGGTTAATAATGAAATGCTGACAGTCTGAATTTCAGTATTTACAAGTCCTGCTGTAATTCCTTTGCAATAAATGTTATAGAGGAACAGGACATCATATTTGATGTGACATTTTGGCCACCAGCCATTTTCAAGATCATAAATTTTTTTTTTAAAAAAAAGACAAGGACATAGTTGTGCATAATTCACAGCCATGTGAGATACATTGATTGCCCATAGCATACCCTTAGAATGTATTTGCTATTTTGATCATGTGATTTTCATAAGCTACTGTATATGTGCAACACCAGCATTCATGTCTTCTTGGATAATGAACAGCAATATTCCTTCTCAGAAAATATTCACACACACACACCATACACTCAACTGTCATGTTGAATTAGGGTTATTGCTAGTAGGAAGAAAGATTTGATTAAGCCCACAAAATGTTTGTGGGGTGTTGGGTCTTTTGAGGTTTAACATTTCTGAAGTATTTTTCTTGTCAGTGCTTCAGAGATTTATTTTTATTTTATTTATATTGACTTTTAAAACAGATAGTAGAACAGGCATGTCAAACCTGTTTCCTATAGCGGGCTGAATTGCATTCATGCTGCCTGTTGAGAGGCCAGAAGTGATGTTATTAAACAGGAAATAATGTCATTAAACAAGCGATGACCAGTGATAAGCACATTGTTCTCACCTAGGAACTTGTTAGTTACAAATGACAGAAGTCAAATATACAAATCTAGATAAGCAAATCTGAAAGAGAGGAGACAGAAAAGATGTGGGCTGGGATTTGTTAGTGTACATTTCATTTTTCCTGAAAAAGTGTCTAAAAGGATTAGGGATTTTGCTCTTGTTTCCTTGCTTTCAAATCCAATATTCTCTATTGTATCATAATGGGTTCCATTACAAGAGTTCTAAGACATATATTACAAGACCTCACACAGGAACATTGCACCAAGCAATAGATACTCCATAAGTTCAAAGAACAAGGGTCTACTTTATGGTCAGGGTGTTAATCTTTTATCTTGTTAATAGGCAGTAATGAGAAACCCAGAGTGGGCTAATGATACATACTGATTACCTTTAAGAGGAACTATTGAGTTTTCATTTAGATTTTTGTCTTCAGTTTCTCTGATACAACCTTTCCAGGGAGTTAGTTCTGACAGTATTTTTTAATGAGACACCTTGAATATGTGCTTTATTGATGTACGAGTATGTGTGCTCATTTAGGGTGCTTTTCTTCAATCATGGGGAAAGGGGTTCATCCTAACCACTGCTTTACATATGCTGATAAATGAGAGGGAGGAAAGAATAATCAAGACGTTTGTATCATGGTGCACATTTATACTAGGCCACAAGATGAAGAAGTATCACCTGAACCAATCCTCTGCAATGGACATCACATCATGTAAAACAGTGGTCTTCAAAGTGCAGTACCCATTGGTACCCCATTGGGGAGGGGTGGGGGTGTCGCAACTTCATTTCAGGGGGGTCACAAAATGCTGAAGAGTGTTTTCAGAAGGGTTTAAAAAGCAGCACCTGCCTAAATTCCCTCCTGTATCCAATGCTTAAAGGTAGAGGCACTATGTCCTCTATTCTATATGGTCATCCAGCTTATGAAGAGAGATTCTTTTAGGGGAAAAATGTTTCTTGAATAGTATAATTGTTAATAATGATTACTTAAACTTACACAGGGACATGAGACTGCTGGATTTTCTGTTTGTGTTTTCCATTTGTCGCCCTTTTGTTTGCACAAGCATTGTGTATTTTCTGTGTTCAGCGTGTACTCGGGAAGAATGTAAAATGGGCCAACCCACATCTTGGGTAAAAGGTGCAGCTAATCTTGAAAAGCAGGCACTGTTTGTTCATGCAGAGAGAAGGCATTCCCCTGGGTGAAATTACTGTCATGGGGAAATAACCTGGGGAAGTCTGCCTCATGCAGATGAGTTCTGGCTTTTCAGAACTGGCTGTTATTGCAGGAAAAACACTTTGTTGTCTGTAAACGAAGCAAATGTCATATGTAAATCCGAGAAGCGCGATAAATGTACAACTTCATGCGCCACATTCAGAAAGCCTCCTTTTGGAAAATGGCCATTCTTGGAGGGGCGGCTTGCGATTTTCTTCATGCAATCTGACATCATGGAGCAAACAAGCACTTTGACGGATAGGAATTGCCTATCATGGAAACAGATGTTTTCAACAATTTGCATTTCCCCCCTAACTAGTTAGCGGGCGTTTTCTGGTAAAATATTGTAATGTATGCAGAGATGATGATGTTAAATGTGCAAAGTACTTTCATAAGATGTGTCCTGTGGTTTTTATGCTAATAATTTTCCGTCAGTTGTGTTTTATGGAGGGATAAGTAGAATAGTCTGAATTAGTACTTTGCACAGCAAGGAGTTTTCTTCTTTTCAGGCCTTAAAACGAGAGCTTTGTTTTTTTCCTGTATCATATTAAGGTACTTAACATCATTTTAAAATGTAATAGTCCCATTTTAAATGATATTTCCAAGTTATACATGCACACATGTAGATATTCTGGAAATTCGTCAGGTGTTTGGTTTGCTTCGTTTGTTTTTTGGCAAACCTTGGTTATGTGTGCTGACAAATGGAAGGTTGGCATGAACATATATTTATGCTTACCACATGTTAGCCATTTGTGTTTTCTTTGCCTCTGTTGATGTGTTGTGAGAGGAAAAACACCAGATCTCTTTCTCTTTACATTCTCATTGCAAATTAGATGGGGGAGATAAGCACAGACTAGGAGAAGACAGGTTGACCAATACGAGTAAGGCCTAGTGGTTAGCATTCACATGCCCCTTCCTCCTGTTCACATTCTCTTTTTACTGTGCAATAGCATAGCTGGAGGGGGTGGCAGCAGTCAGTCTGGGAAGGAGCATCATTGTGGTGGGCAAGGGGCTTTTCCCCCTTTGGAGCCATTCTAGACAGGAGCAAAGTAAAGCTGTACGGGGAAGGGCCCCCTTTCACTCCATGGTGAGGCACCCTCCGAAACTGTCTGCTCCACCCCCTCTAGCTATGCCACCACACAGTAAAAAGAGAATGCAAAAAGCAGGAAGGGGCATGCAAATGCTAACCACTAGGCCTTATATACCTAGGTCAGCCTGGCTTCGGGGAAAGCACTGAGCCCCAGAGATGTGTATAATTAGATGTGACAATCTATTGCATTAACGATGAAAATTGACCAGACAGGCCAAAGTCAGACGATAGATTATTAAAAATCCAGAACGGGGAGTATTCTGCCAAATTCCTCTTCTAACCTTGATTTAGAGAATATATGCCAACTCTAAGTTAATTAGCTGCCATCGCCTAATTAATTAGGTCAGTGAGTTAGTCCACTGCTACATTGTTGCCAGCCGGTCAACTATAAGATCCATCAGTTAGCTAGTCCATTAAAGTGTCAGCACATTCATTAAATAGGCAGTCCATAAGTAGTTAGTAGCCAGTTTGTTGAGCCAGATTTGGGCAAACTTGAAGTCTCTGGCGATGACCAGAGCAATATGCCAGTTGCTTTGGGAGGCTCTTCTGAAGTCTGGAGCTCCATAGGCCACAGAGAGGCTTCCAGAGATCCTAAAAAGGCAATTCAGGAAACTTCTAGGACCTCCAGAGGCCTTTCTGTGGCCAAGGGAGACTGTGCAGCCAGCTGTGGTTACATTTGGAAACTGAACTAAACATGGTTTGATTTCACACAGAATTCAGTATCCATAAGACTTCCAGAAAACTCAGGTGGATTATGAGAGTCCACCAGCGGCATACCAATGCCGCTGCAGGCCCATGGCACACATGATGTCATGATGTAATATGGCATCATGATGTTATCATGCACACAGGCTCTTTACAGCCAGCTGGAAAAATCTTCTGGCTTGATGTGAAGAACACATGTGCAGCTTACCTACAGCCACAGGTGGGCAGGAGCCTACGCGCACCTACTCTGGCGTGGGGGATCTTCCAAAAAGCCTGCCGTTAACGAGTAGGCAGCAGCAGGAGGTCCCCAGAACAATGAGGACCGGTACGCTCTCCTCTCCTGGCGAGGGGGGGGGGGGGGGCTGAGAAGGAGGAGAGCAGCCCCATCGCGCTCTCCAAGCCTCTCCCAGCGGGGGGGGGGGGGGGGGTGAGCCCCATGCTATGCAGGTCTGCTCTGAAGTAAGTCCCAATATAGCCAATGGGACTTACTCCCAGGCAAGTGTGGAGACAGCCTCAGAGCAGCTTCAGAGCCCCATCCTATGTAGGTCTACTCAGAAGTAAGTCCCTATATATCCAATGGGACTTACTCCCAGTCAAGTGTGGAGAGAGCCTCAGAGCAGCTTCAGAGCCCCATCCTATGCAGTTCTACCCTGAAGTAAGTCCCAATATAGCCAATGGGACTTACTCCCAGGCAAGTGTGGAGAGAGCCTCAGAGCAGCTTCAGAGCCCCATCCTATGCAGGTCTACTCTGAAGTTAGTCCCAGTATAGTCAGTGGGACTTACTCCCAAGCCAGAGTGGAAAGGACTGCAGCCTCAGTCAGAGCCCCATCCTATGCAGGTCTACTCTGAAGTAAGTAATTTTATTTATTTATTTATTATTTTTTAATTTTAAAATTAAAAACCTCCCTGGCCACACCCCCTGACCCTGGCCCTGCCCCTTGACCCTGCCCCCGCCCACTTCCGGAGAACCGGTTCTTGGCCCAGGCTGGGCCCATCACTGCCTACAGCCACACACACGCCCTTCACAGCCAGCCTCTGTGTCTCTGGTTGGCTGCAAAGAGCATGTGTGCGGCTCAGCAGCTGAGTTACACACCACCTACATGCCCTTCTGAGCCAGCCAAGGAGCATTCTTCAACTTGCAAATGCCCTTCTGTGCAAGCCGGGGAGCGCTCTCCGGCTGGCATAGAAGGGTGTTGGGGTGGTAGTGCTTGTGCCCACCAGTGCGTATGTGCCCATGGCATGAGACACCTTGTGCTATATATGTAATACATCTCTGGTGTCCACCTGTTGTTTCATTGGACTATGTGGAATGAGTTACAGCAGCTACATCTCTACAAGCATGCTTAATATTTGCAGTCTTGCTATTGAGCATTACTGTTAGCCTTTAGGTAACAGTCATGAATCTCATGAGAAGCTATAATTGTTTTGAAATGTGTTTCCAATCTATGCTGTTAAAAAAGAATTGTTTTGGTGGAGGACATGGACTGGTTGATTTATTTATTTTTTACCTTGGATCAATTTTACTTTGCCAAGACTCAGGAGCATCTTTCAGTCTCTGGCTAGATAATGATTTGCCATTGCTAACTGAGTGGCAATATTTACAACTAATTACAATTAATTACAGCATCAGTTTTGTGTCCAGATTTGGATCTTGGTCATTAACTACTTCTGAATCTCTTACATTTTTAGGAATACTTATTGAAGAATCAATAGAATCAATCAAAAAGAAGCTTCCAAACACTGATGTTATTGATACACATGTTATTTTGAGGTATTGCTCCATTTCATGGAGATTTTCTGCTGGACAATGGAATATACTCATTGTGCCCTTATACTAAAAATAAATCCCATATTACAATATTGGAAGGACATGTCCCCTTCCATTACTCAATAGATGGAGGATGTTTTAACGTTATCAATATTTGAGTGTATTGCAGATAAATGGTAACTCATAAGTGATATATTTCTGGACATTTCTGGACACGTACAGATAGTTTTATGCACTCCTTTTCTCTTTTACTCCCCCCTTTTGTTGGTGAATTTTCTGTTCTGGGTGTTGTTTCTGCATTTATTTACTAATAAAGGAAGGAAAAACAAAACAATCCATATTGTTGCTTTCTGCATGCAGCATCAGCTTCCTCATAACCAAGAGCTGCTACCATCTGCTGGATGCTTTGAAGCCACAGGTAAACTGAAACAGACTGAAAACTGCAGATGAAAAATCAATCTGCACTGCTGGAAGGGACTTGAGCACATGAAGACATTATTTTGGAGTTAATTGAATTTGTGATCTGCCCTATGCTTCATGTTCAGTGTGAGTAAGATCATATTCAGAGTCAATATGTAGGTACGTGCCTGAGCATATGAGATGTGTGCTCCACCCAGCGCACTAGTGTCAACTGGGACTAGTGACAGCTCTCTGGGCAGATGTCTTTCTCAGCTCTGCTACCTGATGGTCAAACTAAACATGGCATTGAACTTGGCATCGGTTGCCTATTTAGGTCCTTGCTTTTACATGAAAGTGGCAGCCATGTGTCATCTTGATTCAGGCTGCTATTTAAGTGTAGAGGGAATGCGGGAATGGATGCCAAAAGTTGCCTTCTGAGTGACTGCTGCTTTAGTGGAGAAGGAGCATCTTACTAGACAATTATATGTTCACATCAATTTTGGCCTGCGATCTGAAGTTTCAGATGGTAGTGACTGAATTTGGATTGTAAGCAGGCAAACCATATTCTCTACATCTGAGCTATACCTCCTTCTTCAACCAGCCCCAAACTAGTCAGATAAAAACACTGAATAGAAGCACCTCCTGTGAAAGGAAAGAAAATCTCTCTTGCACAAAGGAGAAAGCAGAAGGGTACATGAGCAGGGTGACCATATGTCATAACTGCAAAAGACAACAAGGTCCTTCCAAAATGTAAGGCGCCCAAGAAAAATATAGGACATGACAAAAAAGCTTAAAACCCTTTAATGTAGTTAATTTAAACCCTGAATTACTTATTATTAAATTTAAAATGATTACATACAGTTTATATTTGTGTTGATAAGCCATGATCTGTCCCTAACTCCGAGGACTCCTCCCAGGATTGATCCACTCCTCTTCTGATCTCCCTCTTAACCCTCTTCCTTGATGCAATTCGCTGTGCCCTTAAAATTTTCCTTCCTGCAAGATATTAAAAATTTAAGCATTTGCCTCTCGTACCTGGTTTCTGCTCCCATAACAAGCACATATGGAATGAGTAGACCATGATATCATCAGAGTGGAGAGAGCTTAAACTTGATAACCATGCCCTGCCACATCAAACCTGTGACAAAAGGATTTTCAGGAGATCTTTTGAATGCAGGATGCTTCATAACATTTTCATCAACATAACGTGAGCAAGACAGTAAGTTTCCAGTATTCTTCAGGCAATCAGGGTCCATGTCAGAAATAATGTACGGTATTAATAACTCTGAATTATGTTACTCCAGAGGCAATAGAAAATTATCTTAGCTAGAGGCCAAAATAAGTATGATGGAGGAAGAATATCTATGTATTAAAAATGAATAGCAAATCCAAGTGGAGAAGGACTCTCATGAATCCATGGTGTGGGATGGAGGAGATATACCATAATTCTTCCCCTATGCCTCTTTCTCAATAGGGTTGCCATATGTACCAGAAAACCAGGACTATGTTTTAATAAGTCTGACATTAGTTATAGGCCCAGTCAGTGCTGTACTGTTCCTGTATACTGGGGCGCTGAGAGAGTGCTGCTACTGCAGCAAGGCTGTGTCTGAGGCTACATGTGAGAATGGAGTCAAGCACAATTTCTACTCCTGAGTTGCTGATTTCCCAGCTTAATGGTCAGAACTATGCAACCTGGTCCCAGACGGTCTGTTTGCTGCTGAAGCCCCAGTCATTGTGGAAGGTGATGACTGACCCATCTAATTTGACTGACCTTGATGAGGAGGATGATGCTGAGCTCATTGCTCAATAAAAGAGGATCACCCACTTAAAAGAGTGCCTCTTGCTCACTCTGCAGGGGCAAGATAACTAAAGTATCATAGGTTAATCAGTCTAGTCTTCAACAGGATCTTACTCAGTATATGTATAGTGTGTATATATATATATATATATATATATATATATATATATATATATATATATATATATATATATATATATATATGGGTGACTTAAACAGAAGACTGCATTCTGTAAGACTAGACTGAGACCACTTCAAACTTTCAGAATTAGAGCAAGCACTTTGAATTACACTGTGCTGGTGGTAATTGGGTTGATGACAATGTCACTGCAATTCATTCTGACTTTGTCACTGCAATTAATTCGGTCAGGGGGTAGGATAGTGGTTTCAGGTGGGAAAACCACCAGGATTACTACTGCAGCTATGAGAACAATATTTTGGACAGGTTACCCTTGAAGTATGAAAACTTATTAACTTTTTCCAGCCTTTTAAAACAAACAATACATTGGAATGACTGGTCAAGAAGGCATCAAATAAAATTGGGCTCATGCACAAGAGCAGACCAGGTGACAGTGATGGAGTGAGCTACAAAAATTTCCTTATGTTTTGATTATTATACCCATTTGGAATGGCAAACTATTTTCTGAAGAATGAGCTAGAACGCCATGCTGCCAGAAGAAAGATGGACCAATCAAAATTAGATTAAATACAGTGATCTACAAAACACCCTCAAGTTTCATGTTTTGGATTATGAACAGAAGAAGGGCCCAGAACATAAGCTTCTGAGCTTTGTGTACCAAGTAAATTCACAAGTCTCATTCAACTGAGAGTCATAGTCATAATTTTCCCTCAATTTCATGTTGTGGTATCTGTTCCAGCCAGTAAATGAACTGAGAATCTGGCCCTACAATCCAGAGTAACAAAGATACATTTACGTCGACGTAGTTACGGCACCACCTAATGAAAACCTATGGGAAATTCATATTGCATATAATTCATATTGCAATCCAGAGTAAATTGTTCTTATGTAGGAGCAAGGACTGTAGTTACTCTGGATTGCGCCCTTAATCAAAATTGCTTGTCCTGTTGGACTAGTTGAGAATGATATAGTAAGCTATAAAACTCCCCCAAATTTCTTGTCTGGTACATGCTCTCAGCAAAAATCAAGAAATTGGACATCAAATGCCAACTTCTCAGTGGAGGACAAATCACAATCCCAATTTCCAACAGATGAGATTGGAGTAGTTCTTCCTGCTTTCCTCCTGTTTTTTGAACTTCCTAATTCTAAATATGCTTCTGTGATGCCTCAGTATCTTGAAAGTGATGCTGTGTCATTCAGATGCAGTAGCTAGTTCCCCTTTGTTGAAGTTACCAGTACCAACTGGATGGTAAATAAAGGACTGCAGTTGGAAGTGAATCCAACTCTTAAATGTTCCCTCACATATCTTTCTACATAAAAGGCTTACCCTGTGTGTTTGTGTGTCCACACCTTCTGTGGGCTCTATTGCCACGTGTCTCTGGGGTAAAGAAGGATGAGAAGAACTGTCAACATCCCACTTGCATTTCACCTTTCATTTGTAACTGTCTCTGGGACAGATAGCAGCAGATAGAGGAGATTCACTGAGAAGTGGCAAAAGAAAGAGGTGGCAAAAGAGCAACTGAGATGCTGGAAAGGGGAATGGTTTTTAAACTGCTGAATGTTGCTATATTGTATCTCTGCAAGCAACAGCTGAGGCTGTTACTAGAGCATACCAATGCATGTTCTATGCACCCATGGCACAAGAATGCCAGGGAAGGCAAAGTCTACTTATTTTGGCATTTATGTGAGTTGGCACTTGTTCCATTTATAAAACAGACAAGTGGCGTAGGACCAAGCAAGTATATTGGAAGGAAGGAGGGCTGGACCACACCCAAGAAACTTGTATTGACATTGCCTTTCAAAGCATTTTAACTGTGACTAATTAAATAACCATGAATTATATTAGTCTAATGGCCCAATCCTATATGGGCCTTGCACTGCCAGAACTCGCATTACCTGGCCCTTTGTGGCTGCACAAAAATAAGGCCATGTTTGCATGTTTCTGGGCATCTGACTCAAATGGCCAGAGATGTAGCGTATGAGTCAACAGTTTGCAGGTCTCAGTAGGTTGGCAGTGGTGGGGGTGGGATAAGGGTGGGGGAACAGGCTAGAGAGGTGGATCTCGGTGGGAATTTCTCAGCCCTTCCCATTCAAAAACCTTTCTTTCTGCAGACTCATGCTGACTGAATGTCATGGGTCTGAGCAGACTATAGGCATTGGAAGCTTACCTGGAGATATCCACAAATTTTTTAAACATACCTCTTGCTGGCCTTCAAAACACCCCCCCCCCCCAACTGGATTCAGCTTGGGCTATTAAGGCTGCAATCCTATTCTCCAGTTAGGCCAGCCTAGGCCCCAGCGTAAGTCCTATGCTGACTTGTGGGTGTCACAAAAGTGCCCTAAGACACTTCTGCCTCACTACTGGGGGAGAGTTAGGCCAATGCACAGACATGTGCTTCCCTCACACCTTCACCACTGGAATGGGACAACCAATGAGTTGTGCCAGCCTACATTAGGATTGCAAGCCTAAACACATTTAACCTGGAAATAAGCTCTACTGAACCCAATGTAACCTATGTACATAGGATTGTGCTCTAAAAATCACATTTAATAAGATATTGAGGTTAAAGTTTAAAAGCATTGCATTTTTCAACATTGTCTTTTCCCATTATAAAAATGGAAGTTATCACGTGATAGCCTAACTCACAGAAAGCTTGTCACTTATTACCAGAAGAGCATTCTTGTCAAGTCAATGGAAAGAGAAGTGAAATACATATTCAATAAGCTTAACGCTTGATAATAAGCAGGTGGACTGGTTGTGTAAATCCAGCTGACAAGGCCCACTAATTTAAATATGCAGTCCATGTTTTCAAGCTCCACTGATTCTTAATTAACATTCAATGACAGTTCCCTTAAATCAAGACTAAGCCTATACAGGAAACAATTAATTAAAATGGATCTAAATCAGAACTGAACTAGAGCAGGCTTGATGGCTGATGGGATTAGTAAAAAAGCAGGAAACATTAGTACAGCATTTAAAGGACGTTTGTTCAAATTTGAATCTTGTCTGAAGTCATTAACAACTATTATCGTCGGGCTTGCACAATAGCAGTGCAAAGCTTTGTGTTTCATATATGTGGCAGGACCTCTAATCAGTGGTGTAACTAATGATCATGTAGCCCACTTTGAAGCTCAAAATGTTGCCCTAGAAGGGATGTCATAACTATACATTATGTCATCTCTGGGTATTTTAAAAAGAAAATTGGAGAAAAATCTGTCTCCTCAGCAGTTCACCACCCATTTACTCTGCACTTGGGATAACTAAAGCATCTATTTTGCTGTCTGGTGTTGAAGAATATTTTGTTGCACACCTCCCAACCCACAATATCAAAATCAAATTTAACTGAGTAAAAATAATGAAAACTGTGTCCCTTATTGGTTGGGGAAACTGTCCTGGGGCAAAATTTTTTTGCTTAATTTCCCTGCTAAATATAAGAGAACCACTTAGAAGTGCCTGTATACCGAGTTAGATTCAGTTACTCTATTATGATTTACCTTGCACCCCCCAAATAAAGACTTCATGCAGGGTTGTGGATGTTAACTGGGCCACTTTATTTAAATTATACAAACAGCAGGGCAAAGTGGGGGTGCCTGGGGATGAACTCCCATTCCCTAAGCATGCAGGTGTCTAGCAGGGGAAATGGTCCTAGCCGTCTACCTTCCCTTGGTTCTCACTGAACGAACCACCCAACTCAAGGTGGCCTTTAGTCTGTTGGCAAAGGCAGCCTATCCACATTCCCTCTGAGAAGTCAAGGCAGCTGGCAGTTTAGCTGGCAGGACAGACCTTGCCACACCTCCCGATACACCAGCTAGACAACCCAACCTTCGGAAGCCGGGCAAGCATCACAGAATGGACTAACCTCACCCCAAGGCCATGCTGCCTTGGGTGGACACCAGAGATGTCCTTACCTATCCAAACCTGCACACTTTCACACCATAAAGGGCCGACAGTCTTTGCTTGTCATCCCTTGCCCCACCATTAAAAACCCTAAACCCCTGCTGCAATGCCCTTAACACGATGGTATAGCCCTTAGCTGGTAATGAACCTCATAGCTGTAAAAGAGGACAGGGCAGTACCACTGGATACTGGAAGTTGTAGGGAAGTAACACCCCTGCCCCTTACAGTGAAAAATCCCCCATATATGCATTGAATCTGCCTACCAAATCCATTTTCAAAATCAGCAGGCCCAGCACTATACGTGCTTCAGCCAAAATTAGTATGGCACCTATCCACTCTGCAGGCAGGAATGAGAGATCCCTATAGGCCTGTAGCCTCATGGAGCTGGTCGTCCTCTGGCCCAGGTGGTCAACTCCTCAGGTACAGAGGGAGGTGGGTGATGCTCACAAAACTCCTACAACATGGCCATATTACTTCATAGGGCGCAATCCAGAGTAACTACGGGGAGTCCTTGATCCGGTGTAAGAACAATTTGCTCTGGATTGCAATATGAATTTCCCATAGGTTTTCACTAGGTGGTGCGGTAACTACGGGTACATGTAATGTCTCTTACGTGCTCCCGTAGTTACTCTGGATTGTAGGGATAACCTGCCTTTTCTGGCTAAACAGCTGTCCATGGTGCTTCCTCTTAGAGTGAGCTACAACCTGAAGCTGCTGCAAGGTGTGCTTCCTGGCCCAGAGACAAGGGAAGGATGCTGATGAGGACTTGAGCAGTCCACATGACTTGTGAACCTGTGAGCAGAAACAAGTATTACTACAGTGTGTGCTCAACATCCCCTCAAGGGCAAAACAGGGAAACCAATGTGGAGTCCCAGCAAAAGAGCCCATGAACTCTCAGCTTGCCAGAGGATCACTGAGCGGGGACAGGGATGCCCCAAAGTAGTCACCAGATATGTGGATCTGCCAAGGAAAACAGATTTTAGCAAACTAGTGCCCCAACAGCCCATCATGGGTAGAAACAGGGAAACCAACCTGGAGTCCCAAGTGACAGAGCCATAGAGGCCCTCAAGATAACCAGAGGATTCCTGAGTGGACAGAGATGCCCCAACATACACCAAGAGCACCCTTAAAGGGTTAACCCTTTGATACCTGTTTATTTAGGTGATTTCAGCCTCACTTTGGCATGTTATACATTTCTCATGAGTGTCGTACATTTTGAGGGCATTTGCTCCTCTTTTTTCATTACATGTACACCCTATCACTCTGGTGCATTCGGGGGGGGGGGGGGCTGCCATAGAAGGTAGATGCACTCTGTCCTCCATTCTATACGGTCACCCTGGTACCTTTCAGTGCCTGGTGCCTGTTGATTCCAGTGGTGTGCAGTGCCCATTGTTGCCTGCCTCCTGGTGCCCACCACCCAGTTCCATTGTCCAGTGCCCAGCAATGCCTGCCAGTGCCTAGCCATGCGTGGGGCCCACAAATGTTTGACTCTTGCAATGACAGGTCAATTCTGTTAGTACTTCATAAACATGCTCAGTTTTCCTAGGTGGAATTTGTTAATTCACTACAGAAGTTTTTAGTAGCCGTTGCTGCTTGGTTTCAGAATTTACTTTATTCCTTCTTGCTTCCTTCTTATCATCTTCTCCTGCCATGTTTCATCTTTCAAGTGCCTGTCTCACTAACCTTGAAGTCAGGCGGTATTTAAAATGCACATCATTCCTCATTAGGCCAGTTATGGTTGAATGCAACTGCCAGTAATTCTGGCTCCCCTTTGCCCATGCTGAGTTAGTCTCACATCATGGGACATAATAATGGGTGGTTACTTCTACAATTTCTAATTTGCTTCTTCAAATAAAATTGAATTATTTATCATGTGAGAATTGAATGCCTTTTCTCCTTAACCTTTTTTATTTTGGTCTTCCATTGTCTTCTTTGCTCATTTCCTCTTTTATTAGAATATTAAAGTTCAAGATTTTAATAGTGCTGAAAAATCTTCAACAGCATAAGAGACATTACATAAAAGTCTTTCAGTTGCACTTTCAGGTACAATGCGAAAGCTTCATATGAAAAGTAACTATGTGTAAGAGAGGCTCCGATTAGGAGAATATTGAAGCCGTCCCCAGAGAGCTAGAGGGTGCTGGAGGGGATCATTGAGCTGATGACAGGTTTTTCCCATCCATTTGTTTGTCTTCACTCAAGCTAATTTTCGATAAAGATCCAGGGGGATGAGTTAGAAGTTGAACCATTAATTGCTAAACCAAAGATAAACTGCTGTGGATGGAGAAAGGAGGACAGTAGCCCTGGGAACGCTTTTTGGTTGCTGAACAGTGCCTAAAAGCACTGAAACTCGTATATTTGTCCTCTTATCAGCCATCCAAGAACTGATGGGCAGCCCAATCCTGTTCAAAAACTCCACAAGTGCACTGTATTCCAGGGATAATTTAGTTTTTGGGATCTCTTTCTGTAATATCACAGATGCAAGTCTGAGTGCATCCAAATCAGCAGATCTGGTCTGGGAAGCGGATAGGATGGGACATGCATCACTGCTACCAATCTATGCCCAATGTCTTTCATGCCACAGGCTCCCTCCATTACCCAGTACAGAGCTTACCTGCTCTAGCTTGCATCAAAGCCTGCACTGGTGACAGTGGGATTGCCCAGGCCTCCCAATGGCATCACTATCTCATATGTAGTCACAAATATGCTTTACAGCACAGCTGCAACAGCTGTGTGTGCCATCCACTGGTGCAAATGGAACAAGGTTGTGTCATCACAAGCATTCACTTAGGCCAGTCCTTGAATTGTGGAGGTAAAGGTGAAAAACTTTTAATGAAATAATTAATCCTTATATGTGCCAACTTGAGTCAAAATATGACTCCTCAAAAATTTTTTTTAAAAAGCACTTAGGGAGCAATTAGAAACTAAGGCTGCCAGACTTCTGTGATTTGAGCACTGGTGGAGATCCACTAATGCCTATTGCATTCTCATACCCAGTGGTGTTACTCGAGTTTGCATCATACCCAGTGGTGTCAGTAGGCCAGTGCCTTATCCCGTGATGGACCTCTTCCTATGAAGTAGGTAGAGTAACTGCACAGGTGATAGATGTGGTGATGTTCCATCACCCCACCTCCTCTGGTCTTTAGGCCGTGACTTTTCTATATATATTAAAAAGAAAAGTTTTCTATATATATAAAAGAGAAAAGACTGACATACTGACTGACTCACAGACTCATCAATGCCCTGCAAAAACCTCAGGGCCTAGAAGTGTGAAATTTGGGGTGGGTGTTCCTTTTGTGACAGAGGGGTGCACCAAGAACCAGTTTTCGGAAATTCCAACCAGAAAGGGGTGAAATGGGCGCAACACCTTATCCTCCCTATACTTTGCATTGAAGCATCAGTGACTGAGGGATGTTCTGCCCCAATCCCCAGATCTGGAAGTGTGAAATTCAGGGAGGGTGTTCCTTCTGTCACATGAACACCCCACCAAGTGTTGTTGCTCATGGGGCATTGATGTGCATGGGGGGTTGTTGCGAATGGGGTGTTGTTGCGAATGGGTATTGTTGTGCAAAGGGGACTTATGCGCGTGGTTTGTTGACATGTATGGGAGTTGATGCACATGGGGGATAGTTGTGCATGGGGAACTGATGCGCATGGGGGGCTGATGCACATGTGGAGTTGATGCACTTGGGGGGTTGTTATGCATGGGGGTTGATGCGCATGGGGGTTGATGCACATGGGGAGATGATGCACATAGGGGAGATGATGCGCATAGGGGATTTATACACATGGGGGGGTTGTTGCGCATGGGGGATTGATGCGCATGGAGGGTTGTTGTGCATGAGGGTTGTTGCACATGGGGGTTGATGTGCCGTAGGGGGATGGTGTACAGGAGAATTTTACTCCCGCAACGCTGGTAAGCTTTTTGCTAATTACAGAATAAAGATATTTCAAAATGGTTTGTTTTGTTGCATTCTGTAGTAAATCACACATCCCTTGACATATAACATGATGGTATTATTCCTAAAAACTGCCAATTTAGGTTTCGTTTTGGTCAGTAGTGGTGCCACCCCACCAAAGGTGTTACCTTACTAACACTTGATTGCAATGGGGCTCAAACTATCCTCCCCAGTGACACAGTACTGCTTTTATCTTTTAGCACCAGAACTCACAATTTATTGGGACCCAATTTATTGAAGTTGCTGATCTGTTTTTTCAGAAGTTTCCCAAACATCCCAAAGGAAGCTCCACACTTACATGGGATAAACCCCATGGATTATCATTGTTAAAAGCATATGCATTGTCTAAATATATAAAACTGAAAAGTCACTCACTGACTCACTCACTGACACACTCACTCATCAGCGCCCAGCCAAAACCTACTGGGCCTAGAAGTGTGAAATCTGGGGAGGGTGTTCCTTCCGTGATGGAGACACCCACTAAGAACAGGTTTTTGGAAATTCCAACCGGAAGGGGGCGAAATGGGTTGCAGTGCGTTTTCCTCCCCATACTTTACATTGAAGAATCCCTGACGGAGGGATGTTCTGCCCCAACCCCTGGAACTATAAACATGAAATTTGGAGAGGGTGTTCCTTCTGTGACATCAACACCCACCAAGAACAGATGTGGAGAAATTTAACCCTTAAGGGGCTGAAAAGGGGTGCAACATGTCTTTGTCCTATGCTTAACATGGAATATTGACCAACATCCAGCCAATTTGGTGCTTCGTGCCTGGTGTACCGGGGGAGGGGGGAGATGTTGCACATGGGAGATTGTTGCTCATGGGGGTTTGATGCACATGGGGTTTGATGCGCATGGGGGTGGATTTGCGTGGGGGGTTGATGTGCATGGCGAGTGGATGCGCATGGGGAGTGGATACACATGGGGGTTGTTGCACATGGGGGGGATGTTGTGCATGGGGGTGGATGTGCATGGGGGGTTGATGAGCAGTGGGAGGATGGCGTATGGGGGAATTTTACTCCCGCAACTTGGGTACATTTTTGCTAGTGGCCTAATAAAAGTACAGATCTGTAACGTTTCCCCAAATGCTGTCACATCACTATAGCATTAAGTTCAATATATTAAGCATAAAATGCATATTGAAATGAAGGGGGAACTGCCTGAAATTTGGCTCATGACTCACCTAATGGCCCTCACCCACAGTCTGAATGATACTGCCTTAATGCTTGCTTTTCACTCTGAAGCAATGGAAAATGAATTTGGGGGAGGTTTATGGTGTGGGGAGGGCAGATGATGGTTCAGAGTTGGAGGTGATGGATCAGAGGTTGCAATCCTAACCAATTCAGGCCAGCATAACTTTCCATGGTGGTGTGGGGAAGCCAGCCACCAGTGCATGCCTGTGCACTGATCTAACACCCTTAGGAGTGGGACAGAAGTGTCTTACAGCACTTTTGTGACACCCCTACGTCAGCACAGGAATTATGCCAGGATTTATGCCAGCCTAACTGGGGGGGATTTGGATTGCAACCTAAGTAACAAATGTGTGCCCTCGGATGTTATCCCCATTTTTGCAGCCTCCGCATTGACTTATGGTAAATCAGATGTCAGTGTGCCATTTCCATGTATTTTGAGAGCCGGGAATTCCACATTGATGTCTGGCTGCCAATCGTCACCAACTGCCAATTCTTCAATGTAGAGTCTTGGGGTACAGCTGGCTGCCAATTGTTGCTAGCTGTTTAGTTCACACTTTTGTGCTATCCGGGGTGTACCAGGAGGAGGCGAACTAGCATCATACCCAAGCAGTGATTTGATCTCATTCACCAAAGAGAGAGAGAAAAGTTACTTTTCTCTCAAATTGTCTGCTTCCTTCAAGTCAACCTGGACCTTCAAATTTTCTACCCCATTAGAGTTTAATTTTGAGCCCACGTGAAAAATCTGATGTGGGAAAGGAAGTTGTGATTCCTCCCCCCCCACACACACAAAGAAAATAAAGAAAAAGGAGATGGAAGGGGGGAAAAATCTTGTGTTTAATTTTTTTATATATGAAAGAGCTGAATGTTTATTCAAGAAGGGATTTGAAGCCTTTTGTTGTTTCCTTTTGAAAAACCCAAGATAAAGGCAATCCACACTGCTGTTCATGAGCAAAGTTGTTTTACAAGCAAGCTCTCCCAGGAATCAAGAGCTGCCCCCCAATGCTTTGGCATTATTCTGTATAATTAAGAATATTTTTCTCCTTCCCAAAAAATATTTTTTCCAGAAGCTGATATTTCAAAGGCTTTCAATGCTGTGTGTCATTATCAAATAATCTTTTTTTGTACTTGGCTGTTTATTATTGGATTGCAACAACGATAAAGCTCTGGGGGTTTTGTCTCCTTTGGTATGTTAATTAGCCATTTTTCCTTTGATCTTTCTTTTACTGAAAACAGTGAAAAACTATCTCGGCAGGGAATCTTACTGATGTACATTCATCCCCTCATCTCCATAATCTGAGGATCAGAGGGAGACAACATTTTTTTGCTGCTGAATGAGGCTGCTTGCTTTATCATAGTGTTGGCTTCTAAATAATCCCCATCCCCATTTATATATAGGGTACTGGAAGGCAGAAAACAGTGTGAGGAAGATATAAAGACAAGCAAAAAAAAAAAAATCATTTTGGCCTGCAAACAAATTGTGGTTCAGTTTAACACTGTGTTCAGGGTTTATATTCCTGAATGTACTCTTATTCTGTTGTTTTCCTTTTTTTCTATTCTCTTCTGGCTACTGTTGGCCTCTCTTTTTTTCCTCTCTGCTGTGGATTCTTCAATAACAGAGGTAATAAAATATCAGATGACAACCAGGACATGGCAAAAATGTCATAACAGCAAAAATGACAAGCCTTCCCTAAAATGTAGGGTACCCAAGAAAAATGTAGGACATGACAAAATAAAAACTAAAAGCAATTATATATATTTTTTATATATAATTTTATATATATATAAAATTCATGTGGCTAATTTAAATGCTACATTATTTATTATTACACTTAAAACTGTTACATATAATTTATTACAAATAATAGATTGATTACAAGAAGGCTATATGCTGCCTGCTCACAAGGAAAAGGAGGACAATGAGACTTTTTCCAAGACATGAGGCTTACAAGAGGACATGTCCTGAAAAACATGCTCACTCTATAATCAGGAACATCTCTTGCATTGTATAATATTTATGTGAAAGAAAATGGGGAGGGACCAGACTGACAGATGTTTGCTTGGGGGAGGGGGGTGGGAGGAGGAAATATTCTGGGATTTGTGGTTAAAGAAGCCAAAAGCAGCAAACAGACAATCAGTATATACTGGCTAAAAATTAAGAGTTTTTAAATGATTAGGTATGAGACATCTCAAGCTGAGTTACGTTTTTCTCCTTCTTCCTCCATTTCTCATCCAGATGTGTTAAGTAAGCCTACCAAAATCTAAACTGTGTAACCAATGGGAATCTTGCTGCAGGACATAGTTCTTTTCCTTCTTGTGTCCTCACAACAACCCTGTGAGGTAGAATCAGCTGAATGATATTGGCTGAATGCTATTGTTCCAGGTCAGCCAGGAAACTTAGCCATTAAATTTCATGAGTGGGGAATTGAACCTGAGTTGAATATGGATTTGAACCTGAATCTTGCAGCCTTAATTCCAACTCCAGAACCACTACATCATCTATTTCTTTTTTCTTCTTACCTCTTATTGTACAATTATCTTCCCGTCAAGTACTGGTAATTGCATTCTGTTGCATCTACATCTTTATTTCTCTCATCTTTATAAAAAACCAAACTTTTGAGTGAGCCATTGTCATGTCATGAGCCCTGTAATGAGTCATTTGATACCTCGGTCCCCACACATGTGTTCAGATCATCCTCATGCATTCATGTTATTTTTTAGAGTTGCATGTTACATGCTTTCACCATAGATGAGCAAGTTCTTATGCAAACAGCATTCAAAAGGGGTGGGGGTGGGCCTGTTCTGGCCCAACAACCAGTTACCAGGAAGTGGGTGGGGCCAGGCCGGGGTCAGGGGGCTGGACTGGGGTCAGGGGGCTGGACTGGGGTCAGGGGGCATGGCCGGGGCCGGGGCGAGGGGCGGGCCCCAACCCTGCTGTACTGCTCGTGCGCCAGGTTTGGCACACGCGCAGTGCGTCTCCTGAAGCCAAGCTTCAGGAAACACAGTGCGCTTGCGTCAAGCTCGGCGCAAGCGCACTGCGTCTCCTGAAGTGAGCTTCAAGAGATGCACTGTGCCTGCGTTGAGCTAGGCTTGACGCAGGCGCAGTGTAGGGCTTCCCGGGCGCGCCGAACCAGTGCACCCGGTTTTCTGGCCCCCCGCTAGCCACCGGATCGCTGGCGGGGGGTCAGAAAGAGGAAGCAGTTTGGGCGGTCCGGCCCGAACCGCCCTCTGCCCCAGGGTGACCAGATGCCAAACCCAAAATTCCTGAACCCCAAGGCCAAAATTCCTAATCCCAACAACCATAGAAAAAATTCCTACCCCCTGAAAAAAATTGCCAAAAATGTATTTTTTTATTTCTGTTTTTTGGTTTTTTGACCATTACTTTTGATAGGAAGGAGATATTTCAAAACTGATTTTTGCATTGGATTCTGCTCTTCAATACGACTCCAACGACATATGGCATGATGGGGTACTGTACACTATCATGAAGTTTCAAAATGAAACCAAAATGTAGGACAATGATGCCAAAATGTAGGACACCCGGACAGGAGGGTAAAAATCTGGACAAATCCGGGTTTTTCTGGTCATCTGGTCACCCTGCTCTGCCCACCTCTGAAAATGGGTACAAATTTGTCTGTGGAAATTTGGTACATTTGAAAATACACTTGAAAAGGCTGCACATTGATTGACACTGAAGTCAATGGGACTCACTTTCAAGTAGATATGCAAGAGGCTGCATGTCTTCCAATAAAACAAAATATGATGGAAGCAGAGTTGCACATGGCAATAATGGACCAGTGAAAATTGGTGTTCTCTGTTTTAGCCTGCTTTTGTGAAGCTCCTAATAATTCCAGTAAGTCTTCCACTGCTTGTATGTGGTGGGAGCTCTACAATGAAATAATATTTGCATTATAATCAGGTGTGTACTTTGTGTATATTATTATTATTATTATTATTATTATTATTATTATTATTATTATTATTATTATTAGGCCTATTTAATAAATTTGTACCCCACCTTTATCGGACCATAGCCGACTCAAGGCAGCTAACAATAAAACAAAATAAAGACATTCAATAAAACAATTAAAAGCATTAAAAACACACTTAAGTTAAAAACAATAAAAACAGTGACCCCCCAACCTCTGCCTCAATACAAGCTTTTTAAAAAATAGGAAGTTTTTAGGCTCTGCCTGAAGCCCTATATCGAGAGAGCTGTCTTAAGTTCTAGGCAGGGGGAGGGAGTTCCAAAGCCAGGGTGCCGCCACTGAGAAGGTGCTATTCTTGGTTGCCTTATCTCTCACCTCCCTTGGTGGTGGCACAGTCAGTAGGGCCCCCGGTAATGACATTGACAGGTTGGATTGTATGGAAGAAGGCGGTCCTTCAGATACTCTGGACTTGAGCTTTTAGGGCTTTAAGGGTCAGGACCACTTTGAATTCAGCCCGGAAATGAATGGGCAGCCAGTGTAGCTGCTGAAGCAGTGGCCCAACAGAGTCAAACCGATGAGCCCCAGCAATCACTTGGGCTGCTGCATTCTGGACTAGTTGGAGTTTCCGGACTGTCTTCAGAGGCAGCCCCACGTACAGCATGTTGCAATAGTCCAATCTTGATGTCACTAAGGCGTGGCCAGATCTGAACGACTCAGGTATGGTTGCAGCTGGCAGATCAGCTGAAGCTGACCAAAGGCTCCCCTGGCCACAGCTGCCACCTGGTGCTCCAGGAGCAGCTGCGAATCCAGGAGAACCCCCAAGCTCTGGACCTGCTCCTTCAGAGGGAGTGCAACTCCATCTTGAGAAAGACAATATTCCAATATACTAGTCGACAACTTCTGGACCAGGAGAATCTGTCTTATCAGGATTTAATTTCAGCTTGTTCACTCTTATTCAGATTCCCACTGCTTCCAGACATTGATTCAGGACCTCAACTGCCTCCTCGGACTCAGGAGGAAAGGAGAGCTAGAGCTGGGCATCATTAGCATACTGTTAATGCCTCACTCCAAACCTCCAGATGACCTGTCCCAGCAATTTCATGTAGATGTTAAATAGCATGGGGGATAGAATGGAACCTTGCGGCAACCCACAACGAAGGGGGGACAGAGGGAGTAGGCCCCAGACCACACAGAAAATCTCAGCTGGATGGTTCTCTGTGGATGCAGTGGCGGCAGAGAAGTATGCCTTCTTAGCTGCCACCATTGACACAGAGTAGGCTCACATGAGAGCTCTGGCCTCTGCATAATCAGAAATGGCACAAGTCTTTTGCCATTGTTGCTCTAAACATCAACCTTACTGTTTCAAAACCTGCAGCTCCCCAGAAAACCAAGGATCTACAGCAGGGTCCAGGCCACTGAGGAGTGATCTCATCCAGGGCCCTGATCATCAGTCATCTGGGGGCAGACCATGGAACACCTGCACATTTGGGGAACTGGGTGCCAGTTGGTACAGTTGATAGAGAACCAGAATGATATAGTGATTAGGTAGTTGGACTAGATCCAGGTTCAAATCCTTCCTTGGTCATGAAGCATCCCAGGTGGCCTTGAGCCAGTCATTCTCAGCCTCACTTAACTCACAAGGTGAGGAGAGCAGGAGGGAGGAACTAAAAACTTTGTAAACTGAGAGGTATTTTCTTTTGGCATGGTAAAGCAAGGTAAAGCACTCTCAAACTGGCCTTTTTAGCTACACCAGATGCTGTTTTAGGACCTCCAATCAGAGCACGATTGGAGGACCTCCAATCAGAGCAAGTTACTCTTTCGAGACTGAAGGATGCCAATGAGATGATGAGAGTTAAAGCAATGGTACAAATCTCTAAAATAAACAGTTTTGGAAATAGCTGCAATTCTCTGGTAGCTTACAAAAGCTAAGGCATGTTATACATTACGACCACAGTCGGAGAGGAGGAGAGCTTGATGAGATTGAATCAAATGGTAGCTGTTCTTGTTATTGGTGGAGCTATCATTAAAATATCAAAGTTCTGTTAATTTGATTCATTCAACCTCATCTTCCCATTTGCTCTTAACACAGGACTAAAAGCTGCTGACAGTCGGTGTGATATTAATGGTGCACCAGCAGAATGCATACATCATCCGGTGGGGGCAGACCAATAGGTCTCATGCTGGGTGAAGGAACATTTTTTTCTGTGTGAGGTATATTCTGCTGCCCTGCATGGTCTGCTAAGACCTGCAACAGCATTTGGTACTGCTGGACTCAGGAAGGTGGGTTAAGGCTGGAAAGGGTGTCTTTGATACAGTCATTGCTGATACTACCCATTTCTGGCATAAATGACCTCAGTCTCAGCCCTGTTCACCCATCACACCTTCCTCTCATCTCTTGTGCTGATTTACAGGAGGCCAGGGGACACTGGCATGCAACTACCACTCACTGTTTGCACGGACAGACTGGCTGTGTGCAAAATAGTGTGTTGCTTATGACAGCCATAAAGAATCCTTAAAGATTCTTTATGGATCTTTATGGAAATCTTTAAAGGATTTTTTTAAAGACTCCTTAATCCATAAAGAAGCCACAAAGAATCCAGCAAGGCCCCATTAGGACTGAAGCCTGAGTGTGGCAAATGCTTGTGGGATGGATCCAAAGCTAGAAACAGTACGTCACCTGTTGTGTCAGCAAACTAAATGGGAAATTACTTGTTAAGCTCAAATCAAATGCAATATGGTTGGATGCACCAGCAGAGTTCTATCAACAGTTTGTAGAGGTGAGTCAAATCTGCAGTATATTCCCAAGGTACTTATTAACTTAAGGATTTGATGCTCCACTGACTGTGAGGTCTAGTAAATGAGGTCTAAAGCAACTATTAGATGACTCTCTCTCTCTCTCTCTCTCTCTCTCTCTCTGTGTGTGTGTGAAACAAGTTTCCATAAGCTGTGGTCCACCAAGCTGAACATAGCTCTCCTGCTGTGTTGCCTTAAAATTGTCACCAACAGTGTCACCAGCTTGCAGTGGCCTGCAATTAATTGCTGTTGGTTTATATATACAATAAGAGGTAAGAAGAAACCACACTTTGCAGTGACCTCTACCTTCTTGTTTTGCTTCCAGACTACAACTGGTTGCATATTCTCAATTGTATCAACATACTACCTTAACATAACATGCAGGTATGTTAATGTACTTTGTTTACATCTTTCTTGCAACTGATGAATCATGTCAGTTTGGCTGAATCATCCTGGGCAACACTAGTGAATACAAAGGACATCCTTAATATCTCTAAGTGGTTCTCAAACTGGTGGGCTGCAACGCACCAGCTAGGGAAGCATTTGCCCCAGCCCCTTTGAGGGGTGTGGAGGAGGAAAGGCAGCAATACAATCCCCAGGATCATGCTGCTGCTGTGGATGGAAGGCGGCTTTTGTATTTACTTGCAGCCAGCAATGTAGTGGAAGGGGTCCTGGGAGCCTTCTACAGGGTTCCCCAGGCTGCAAAACTCTTAAAAAAGAAAAAGAAAAAAGGGGCACTTTTTGAGGCATGGGTTTTTGTGGCAAAACAGGAAATGTCTTTTTTTCTTCTTTTTCATATTTTGGCAGAAATAGGGAGCCCTGGAAAGTTCCCCAGGCCCCCAATAACTGCGGTGCTGGCTGCAGGGAAGTACAAAGTTCCCCTCTCATCCACAGCAGCAGTCCAGTCCTGGGGATTGTGTTGCTATCATCCCCTGTCTCCCACAATAACTGTCAGTACTCCCCACCCCTTTTCTCACCTTGAACATATGCCAGCAAAATAAATGGCATATGTCCAAGGAGACCCCTAATGTATCAGGCAACCTACCAGGAGTATATTTTTACTTACCTGCTTACAGGCTGTCTGATCATCTCTCCTCTCCTCCCTCCACACCATGACAATCAGAAACACCATACTATGATGTGGTAGGGGATAGGATTGGGCAGTTAATCGGCTAGACACTGTGCCTTTTAACCAGCAGGCCAGGGTTCGAGACCCGGGTTGGCCCCACAAGACAGGGTGAGCTCCTTTCCTTAACCCAGCTCTGCGACGCCAGCTGGATCCAATCGTATTGGCTCTGCCTTTCCATTGGACTCATTCAGTGGTGTGGAGAGGGGGGATTTGCTGCTTGTGTAACAGCCTATCCTCCATAACAATCTAACCCAGGCTTTTGTGCTTTGCATGCAGCGTATACAGCGCAGAGCACGATACCATAGTCTCTCAAGACTGACGGAGGCCTGCTGATCACAGAGAGGAGCAATGCAGGATAATAAGTTCCTTCCCAGTTACTCTTGGAAATCTTATTTGGCAGCCCCTCTGGGTTCTAGGAGTTGCCAGAGTCAGTGTGGGCAGTTTTAAGAGGACTCCTGCAGCCATATATACTAGAGAGAGAGAGAGAGAGAGAGAGAGAGAGAGAGAGAGAGAGAGAGAGAGAGAGAGAAACAAAAGAAAATGAAAAATAATTGATGACCTATATACATTCTGCATGGAATTTCAGCATCCACACAGTTCTCTCTAAGCGATGGTGGCTGTGGCTGTCCATGCTCTCTTGCAGCTCTCGTGCACACACTGTCCTACCTTGGTTCACAATGCCACCATCAGTTGCGATGCTGACATAGCACTGCACTCCCTGCGTTCCGCACTCTATATGCTTATTCTCACTAGAGTGGCCCATCACACTGGGCTCTTAATTGGTGGGTCACTCACTGCATAAAAGGCCCTGGAGCTGAGGCTGGCATTGAAATGCAAGGTGACAGATACATATTCCTGGTCTTGTGAGAAGAAGCAGGAAGTGTGTGTTTGCTGGGAGACAGCATTTAAGGGCAGCCAGGTCATTGCAGGAGAACTGGTTGGGGACCTGAAAAACAACCTGAGGAGATGAAAAGTTATGTGCTATTTGACCCTTTTCTGTCAGACTGAGACACGATCTGGGACAAGAATACCATGCTTCTGATTGCATCTTTGCCATAATCCCCCTCAGTGTTGCAAGATGATGGTGGCACAAACATATCCATCCTGATTGTCGCTGGATGAAAATCAGATGCCATGCATGTTACCAGAAAAGATAAAAGAGTTGTTTTCCCCAGCATTTTACAGTGACTTTTCTCACCTGTCAGCTTGTCAGGCTGTGGATCTCAGCCATTGTTCTTCACGGATGCCACAGTCTCCTCTGATTCTACTGGGAGCAAGTTGTCAGCTTTGAAACCATCTTTCTTCTCCAAAGTTAAGTGCTGAAGAGAATCTGCATACTGTTGTCACGGTGGGACAGAATCTGACTTATTTATTAGCATCATCTGCTCCTTCCAGCTGTGATGACCTTTGTGAACAGGTGTAACAAGATGCCTCTTTGCAAATAAAGCAGGACTGATGTGTAGTGAGTAAAACCAGTGGAAATGCAAAATGTTGTCCTTGATGCTGGGATCAAGGGGGATGCAATGGTGAGATGGCAGTCATGAAACAAAACACATTCATTTCATAATAATTGGCTTCCTCCTGTCAGAGGTTCTGAGGAAAGTTTGACATGTTTGTCTAGAACTATGTAGTTATCTTGTGTTTACCCATAAGAGATTGGGGAGGTTGACTTCCTTCATCATTAAAAATGAAGTACTCTAGTCTCTCTGGCAATTAAATTCTCAACATGTAAGCACAAGCCATTTTGAGGATCATTCTTTTTGCTTGTATTTTTTTTTAGATTGCTATCACTCCACACCGTGTGGGAAAGTCCTTAGGGTGGCCCTCAATATACAAAACACTATCTGTTACACCTCTCAGTCTATACATGCATTGAAACTTTTCAAACAATAAAAAGTATAGAAGGAACAGACTATCCAGAGTAAACATGTATTAAGTTGTTGAAACATTCAGACAGCTTTTCCGAAAGAATTCAGATTTTCCAAAACGTGCAGCAGAACTAAGAATTTTGAATTTTGAGTACTTTTACTTTGAGACATTAAATTAGATCTTAATTGTGTGTGTGTGTGTGTGTGTGTGTGTGTGTGTGTGTGTGTGTGTGTGTGTGAGAGAGAGAGAGAGAGAGAGAGAGAGAGAGAGAGAGAGAGTTTTCAAAAGTGAGGGCAATCACAGAAAAGTCCTTGCCCCTTGTATAGTGGATATTCCTGAAGCCAGTAGTTCCCAAACATTTTAGAGGCTGTTAGAGGCCGCTGCCTGACTTATAAATGCCAAAAGATGTGGCTATAATAGCAATTAAAAAGTGCAACTAGTTGTTCCCCCTACTAGTGTCTTGTTTAACCCTTGATGTTCATAGCCTATCTGCCCTGTTAGAAAACAAAAACTGGGTCACAACCCATTGTTGGGTCTTGGGTGCACAGTTTGGGAACCACTGCCCTAAGTTATCGATATACAGTAAATGAGACATTTGATATTGTTGTATTAAAAAACTGAAGTGGTTCTACAATACTTTGATTCTTTGAGATGAGAGGACCAAATGGAGACATATAGTATATTTGTTATATTTGCTTTACATAGTGCAAATATATAGTGCACAATCCAGAATAACTATGTGGAGTCCTTGCACTGGAGTAAGAACAAGTTACTCTGGATTGCAATATGAATTTCCCATAGGTTTTCACCAGATGGTGCAGTAACTAAAGCAGGCCTCCATCAATCTTGAAAGACTATGGTATCTTGCTCAGTGCTGCATACACTGCATGAGAAACATGAAAACCTGGGTTAGATTGTTACGGATGATAGGCTGTTACCCAAGCAGCAAATCCCCCTTCTCCACACCTCTGAATTAGTCCAATGGAAAGGCAGAGACAATACGATTGGATCCAGCTGCGTCGCAGAGCTGGGCTAAGGATAGGAGCTCACCCTGTCTTGTGGGGCCAACCTGGGTCTCGAACCCTGGCCTGCTGGTTAACAGACACAGTGTCTTAGCCACATGTCTCTTATGTGCTCCCGTAGTTACTCTGGATTGTAGCCATATTCAAGCAATGAAATGCCAAACATGCATTCAGCAGGCAGCCAAGCTGCTAATTCTGCCTCAGATCCTAATGAGGAAAAAGGGGAAGCAATTATAGGAAAAAGGGAAAGTAATCAATGGAAGAGCCCGTTTCCTAACAAAAGTTCTGTCAATCAGCTAGTTTACTCCTATCAGTAAATACACAGGAGCCAATGCAGTTAAAGTGTCAAAGTATGTATTTTACTCACATTTTACAGCATATGCATCTTTTTAGGCAGGGTGACATCTGTCCTCTTTTTCTAGGACATATCCTCTTTTAGCCCTGTGTCCTGGAAAAATCTTCATTGTTTTCCTTTCCTTTGTGAGCAGGCAGCACATTGCCTTCTTGTAATTAATAAATTATATGTAATAATGTTATAATAATAAATATAGTGTTATACTATACAAAATTATACACAAAAGCAACATACATGAGCTTTTAGCTTTTGTCATTTTTGATATTTTTCATGGGTTTCCTACATTTGGGGCGGGGCTTGTCTTCTTTTGTGGAAATGACATTTGGTCACCATTTTTTTAGGTATCCAAAATTTCTACAACATGGGAAAAAAGAAGCCTGAACCCTGTTCTATTTGTGTAATAGTAAGAGATGCATTGTCCACTACTCAGTGACAAAACTCTGGAGCATGGATGCTTCTCCTTCAGTGGTTAGGGAAAGTTGGGGAGAAGGAAGGCATAAGGGACATGTCTATTATAGATCCCACAGGGTACAAGGGAAAATGTCTCATGCATCTGGACTGCTATAATCCCATAGATGGCACTGAATATACATTCCAACCATCTCAAGCATACTAGAGTTTCAGGCAACTCATAATTGGGTCACAATTCAGGATAACTCATAAGTCCTGGATCATCTTCCAGTTTAAGACTTCAGTAGTAAGCGGCTCTATTCTTTTGCTGTACCTTTCATTTTGCTCCCTTTCCAAAGGAATAGGAATGGGAATTATAGGCAGTAGGAATACGAATTGCTTCCATTCTTTCTCTATACGGAGGAGAAAGATTCATATCCTAGAAAGATTCTAGATTCCTAGATCTCGACATGAATCTAGAATCTAGAAAATTCATATCTATGCATATCTAGATTCTTAGAAAGATTCCCAGATACCAGGAAGTCTGACAAATGCTCCTATTCAGTTGACTTTGCTGGTCAACTAGACAGCCAAAGGATGATCTTTCAGCATCCATTACCATGTACAAGGACATTGGTGACCTTCAACAGTAAGAGCTACATGGTGATGCTCCACATAAACTTATAAACTGCTGTTCAGTCTTAACACATGAACTATTTTTTACCCTTTGACAGCTCTTTTTTTCTTGTGAATGAAACTGCAGGCAAAATGTTCACCTCATTTTTAAGAGAGTTTGATTGCGTTGTGAAGCACCAAATATAATTGCTTTGGGGGCTAGATCCAGCCCAAGTTGCCAACCCTGCTCTGATCTTTTATCTTGAGTTAAATTAGATTTTGTTCACCATTTGGAAAGAGAAAAAGGGATAATCAACTGAGATCATGGATTGAAACTGAGGAAATTGGGCAGTGTACTTTCAACTCAATTAAAACATTCCCACATTCCCTTCACTGAATGCTCAGATTATACAGGAGAACACTTCATCCAATGACAAATCTAAAGGAGTGCATTTTAAGCAGACAAGAATATTACACCTAGTAGAACTTTAATGTCATCTAATTAGATCTAGTGAAAAACATGGAAAGCACCATATGAAACAAGACAGAGATAGCATTTAATCACCAAGCAGTTAACAAAGAAGTCAGAGAAGATGGAATATGAAAACTTTAAAATCCTCCTGGGAAACTCATGCTTCTTAGACTGTTCCTGAGCCATGTGTCTTAATAATACACTGAACACACAATCCTAACCAATATAGGCCACTCAAACTCAGTTATCTCCCCATTCCTATGGTGGTGTGTGGAGGCCAGCGCATGTCTGTTATGCTGACCTAAGTTGATTGGATTGCACCCCTAACTATCTAAATGCAACAGATAGATAGAAGTATTATGGCTTACTATATTCATCACCCACATAGGGTGCAATCCTCGGCCTGTCTACTCAAAAGTAAGACCCATTTTTTCAATGGGGCTTACTCCCAGGAAAGTGTGTTTAGGATTGCAGCCTTAGAGCACAATCCTAACCATGCCTACTCAAAAGTAAGCCCCATTGTGTTCAGTGGTTCTTACTCCCAGGAAAGTGTGTTTAGGATTGCAGCCTTACTCCCACAAATACAGGAAAAAGCAGTTTTACTGAACCTCTCATAGGCTAGACTACCACATGGAATTGATGAGCTACAATTGACATGGTGGGACATGAGTTCTGCAGGGCAGCTTTAAACAGTTTCTGATTCAGGATCTCCTACCATAGCTTGCCAATATCAACTCCAAATTGGCATTTTGTACTGCAAGTCTCTTTGGACAACCCCTGCCTACTAATTCCAAAAAAATCACAAACCAGCTTTCACTTACTTCTGCTCCAAAATTCAGGTCATTTGTGCTAATCTGAGATGGATTTCAATTAGTGACCTAGGGCAATAGTGAACGAATCTCTGTCACGTTCCTAATTCTTCAAGTCATTCAATCTCCCCAAAGCAATTTGGCTTTGAATGATGCCCTATTCTCCTGACTCAGTGAATTTATATTTTAGCTGAGTACCAGCAGGATTTTATAATGTATACACTTTGGGTTGGTTGTTTTGTTCCATTTTTGTAACCGAAATTCAAACTGAGTAGCCCTCAGGAGACATAATAATGACTATGACTGTAAAGAATGAATTCAGTCACATGGCTCAGATGTGGGGCAATAACAGAAAGTCTTTTTGCCATTCAAGATTAAGCCGACAAGACATACATCTACAAATAATGTACAGTTTCTGAAAGGAAATGTCAGATGAGTCATTTATGGATAGAACCAGATTAAGTATTATGCACATAACCTCAGTGCAGCAATTTTCAATCTTTTTCATCTCATGGCACACTGACAAGGTGATAAAATGGTCAAGGCACACCATGAGTATTGATAAGGCACAGCATGATGCTGGTTGGGGGTTCAAATACCTCAGTGGCCCCACTGATCCTCTCCAACCTCCCACAACACACCTGCAGACCATTCATGACACACCAGTGGGCCACAGAACAGGGTTGAAAATCATTGTTGTAGTACATAAACACAACATTGTAGCAGTACAATGTAGTACAACAAATCATTGTTGTGATACGTAAACACAACCCCAGCTGTGGTTTCATATCCTAAACTGGAATCTTTTTGTACAGTGTTTTGAATAGGGTTGTCAAACGTCAGGCCTACAGACGAAGGTTTGGAGAGGGAGATGGAAGGAGGTCTCAGATGGCAAGGAACACTACAGGGAAAGGGGGAGATGAAGAGGGGTGAAAGAGGGAGATGCGGTTAAGATGCTCTCAGTGTGCCATGAGATGAAAAAGATTGAAAATCACAGCTTCAGCCGATAGCATACAGCCTGTACTTCAACAGCAAAGTTGCATGCTGTGGTCTGGTTGGGACAAACTTGAGCTCTGTGGCTGCAATCCTAATCTCCAGTTAGACCAGCCTAAGTTCTGGCACAAGTCTTGTGCTGGCTTAGGGTGTCACAAAACTACTGTAAGGCACCTCTGTACCACTACTGGGGATGTTAGGCCAGAGCACAGTCATGCACTGTGACTGTCCTCCCCATACTGCCACAGGAACAGGGAGTGGGTGAGTTGTGCCAGTCTAAATTGGTTAGGATTGCACCCTTCATTTTATAGAGCTTTTCTCTATATTAAAGCTATTTCATCACCCTTTGTGATGAAATGTTTAACATTTATATTTCACTGTGGGGGATTATCGCTTTCCCTCCAATTTTTCTCCATTTCAAGGTGCTGCAGATTTCAAAGCCAATCGGGGAGCTAGGGAGGCAAGAGTTAAGAGGGAATACCACTGAAATATAAGAATACACTGAAAAGAATTGTCAAGGTGAAAATCAAATTCAACACAAATAATTAAGTTATGAATTCATTTCAAGTTTGGAGATGACTTTGTGCTGTCATTTGTGGGTATCTGCCTTTCTGTGCTATTTGTAACTTTACAACTTAGTCGTCGGCACCCAAAAATTTGCACTCCAATATTCTTGCACTGTTTGTTTGATGTTCATGGGTTTGTGCTTTTGTGACATGCTTCTTTCCACTACTTATGGCTAAATGATACATGTGCCAGAGGTGGAAATAGAGTGTCTGCTTTGATTTTTGTCTAAAGTTCTCAGAAACAGCACTGATGATGTGAATTCTGCAAACTGGATGTTCTCCCGGGGTTGAAATTCAAATCTGAAGTAATCATAAAAGATGCATCTGATGTGTGAATCTAAAAAAGTCCAATTACATCCTTTCAGTACAGAGGATAGATAGAAGTTTGGACAGATGGATAATCACTTTGAAGTTCTTTATGAACTGTGCATTTGTAAGTAATGGGGTCGTTGGCATGGCATTCTGCGAAAAGGGAGATGCAGATATACGTATATTTATCACTTTACCACGTCAGTATTCCCATGTTCTTTCTCCAATGTACTTCCTGAATAATCTTAAAGAATTTGATTGACCAGCTGGACTAATACTATCAGCAGAGGACAATAACAGGCATCTTTTGCATATTTTTTCAATACTGACAGTTGAAAACACTGCATAAGCATTCATGTTAGTTGCCAAGGGCTTGAATTAGAAGCCCCAAGCTTTGTGGTTGGCCTATATAGCCCAGAGACAAAGTACAATCCACAGTTATCTGAGACAGGGTGAAATCCTAAGGTGCTCTTGAGCTGATGCAAGACCCTTTCTGGCCCAAAAGAATTGTGAAAGTTCTGAAAAGCACTTTCAACTCACTTCTCATACCAATAGACTGGCACACGGATGTGTGTTCACCTCCTTGCGTCAACACAGGTACCAGAGACCTGGAGAATTGCTCTGGCTGGGCTTGGAGATGGGAAAGGCACAAGGAGGGCCAGGGGAGCTTTCTGGGGTGGGTGAGGGAAGAATTGTGGCAGGGAGTTGAGCATAGGACTCAGATTTGACCTTCAGCACTTACATATCATAGAGCACTTCCTCATGCACATGTTACAAACCTGGACTGGGAGTTTATTGCTGGAGTTGGTCATACGGCTGGATGGGCCACTATTTGCTTGGTTCCTATAGCGGCTGAGTTTTGTGAAGTGGCCAGGTAGATGGATGGACGGACACACACACACCGAAGAGTCACTGACTGATTCACTGACTGACACCAGCAAGCAACACCAAGCAGCAGGCACCACCGGGAACCATTCACCACTGGATACCAACTGCACACCAATATTAGAGTGCAGATATTTTTTGTTAGAGTGTTTGCATCACAGAAGGAATACGCTCCCAAAATTTCATGCTTCTAAGTGCAGGGGTTGGGACTCAATGTTGATCAGTCAGTCTTCAATGTTAAAGTATAGGGACAAAAACATGTTGCACTCTTCTCTCCTCCTTAGGGATTACATTTCTAAAAATTGGTTCTTAGTGGGTGCTCATGTCATGGAAGGAAAACCTCCCCAAATTTCATGCTTCTAGGTCTGGCGGTTTTGGCTGGGCATTGACCCAGTAAGTCACAGTGACTCTTCAATTTTTTATATATAGATTTTGATATGCAGTTTTGGCCTAATTCACTTCATCGAGTGCAGTCTGATCATGGCTGTAAATGGCATTCAGCTGCTCCTGTGTCACAACAGTCCCTGTGGGAGACCCAGAGCTGGTGTGAATGAATGAAACATACCTTTCCAAGCCTCTACATGTTTACTTTAAAGTTAGACAATGAGCACAATCCTAACCATGTCTACTCAAAAGTAAGCCCCATTTTGTTAAATTGGTCTTACTCCCAGGAAAGTAGCTTTAGGATTGCAGCCTAATTGAGATTTACTCTCTAGTAATTGTACATTAGAAATGTAATTGCAAAGAATATTCTTAAGGCTTGGCATAAGTCATGTGCTGACTTGGGGGTATCACAAAAATGCTGTAAGACACTACTGTGCTTCTCTTGCGGGACAGTTAAGCCAGCGCACAGACTGACATTAAAGATGTGGATATCTTGCACGTAAAGGTTTTATGTAGATAGATCTTTGATATGGAATTCTACAAATTTCCCCCCACATGTTCCAATAAAGAGAAACATATGGTGCCCATTGGACATACCTGTACTGACAGAAAACCCTTTTGATTCAGGGAACTTGCCTGCTTTATTGACAAAGGCTGCAATCCTAATCTCCAGTTAGGGTCGCATAAGTCATGTGCTGGCCTGGGGATGTTACAGAACTGCCATAAAACACTTCTGTGCCACTCCAGGGGGAGGCTTAGGCCACTGCACAGACATGCGCTTGCACTGCTACATAGGGTTGCCATGTCCTGGTTTTTGGAGAATGTGCTCCTGTACTGATAAGTTTGACCAGGAGTCGTGTCTGGATTTTTGGAAGCAAATTATGGCAACCCCATCCCTACATCACTACAGAAATGGGAAAACCACGAATTGTGCCAGACTAGGTTAGGATTGCACCTATAAACCCTTTGTCCTCAATACAGCCCACAACTCCTATTTACTGGTTGACATGTTCACACTGGCAATTCCTGATATGTGTGAAGGAATATTCAGATCAGAGGGAAAAAAATGAAGCTGGCAAAATGAGACGTAAACAAAACATCCAGTAGATTGTACACCGTATTTTGCGGTCATTTGGGTATGTGCTGATTTATTTGGATTGTTTTTCTTAGCCACCAGAATGACCTTGCTCTCCTTTCTTGCCATTTCCATTCCTCTTTCCCGGAATTATTTGGTTTAAAACAATTGGCAACACAGAGCTTTTAGTGAGCTTTTGTTCCAGAGGCAAAGCAAAAATTGAATTCTGGAGATACAGGAGAGGTTGGAATTGATTCATTTGCTTCTGACCAAATTGAACATGAGGGAACAAACCCCTGCCCCCTCCTTCTTTGCCCCACGCTTCACCTTCCCTCCCAGCAGAGTTCTTATTTTGACGTTTGGTCTGCATTTACTTCACATTCCTGCAGCGATCCTTATTGCTATGGCAGACAGACTCCCCTCTGGGCCTGAAAGCCGGTGCTCTTGACAGCTAGCAAGTCCTCTCTGGTCAAAAGCTTCACAGAACAGGAGAGTCTCATTTCTTTATTTTTTATTTTATTTTGATAGCACAGTGGAAAATATTACTGTAAGACAAGCCTAGCAGAATGGAACGCATGGAAGCAAAAGCCCAGGGCTTGCAAGCCCATTGAGATGCCTAGGGGGACACATCACACTCTTTTTCTGTTATTTTCCCTGTCACTCCTCTGGCACATTAATGATTGTTTGGCCTCCCATTTCTCCCCTTTTCTTAAACTTGAAATGCCCTTCATGAACAGAACACTGCTGGTTTCTTTGCAGCTTAAGAGGCAGTAAACATTGGGCATCCCTGTTCCCGCAAATCCTGAAAACTGTAGGCTTGTCTGACTTAAGGGAAGGAAGGAGGGAAGAGAAATTGCTTTCGATGTGCTTGCAGTCAGCCAACTTAACTGCAAAGTTTGGGAATCTGATGGACACTTTGCTTAATTAAGTTTAAAGACACTGCAAATAAGATGATAATCACATGATCAAATTCAGACAATGGTTAATATTTTTTAAACTTATTACGGCCCCATCTTTTCCAGTGCAACTGCTGCTGTGTCAGCATAATGCAATCAGATGGTGGCCCCTGTTCTGTGCCAGTGACTTTGGAACTCCTGCTGGACAGCATGTAAGTTTAGTAGACAGGCAATTCCTGGGGAGAAGTAGATTGAGCAGCCAGGGGTCTGAAAAGAGTAGGCTAGAGTAGGATATCAGCAACAGCAGCAGTGACAATAACCTGTGCCACTAGCCTGAGGTTGACACACCACTTTGACTCACTTGGATTTATGCTATTCAAAGATGGTGTAGGTCTGGGTAGGCCCAATGGAGTAAGTAAAATTTGTGGAGTAAGTAAAATTGTTTTTACCTACCTCTCTATCACTGCCTAGTCCCTAGGTTGCCCACAGTAATCTAGTGTGCTACTATATACTCGGGGCGAACCAAGTCATGCATTATTTGGCTATACAGTGCTACCTCACGTAACAAATTTAATTCGTTCCAGAGGCATGTTTGTTACGTGAAATGTTCTTGACATGAAGCGGATTTTCCCATAGGAAATAATTAAAACTCAGACAATTGGTTCCACAACCCAAAAATATTCATTTAAAAATATTAACTGGATGTAAAAATGATGACAAAACACTGGAAATGAATTCAAAACATGCATTCAATGCGCATGACCCTATGAAGTCTACTTAGACTGCAATCCTAAAGACACTTTCCTGGGAGTAAGCCCCATTTAATACATGGAGTAAGCCCCATTTAACATCGGATTTAAACATTTAACATGGGAGTTAAACATGGGAGTAAGCCCCATTTAACACGGTTAGGAGGCTGCAATCAAAGACACTTTCTTCTGTAGTCAAAGTCTCTCCACTTTCTCCTTCTCTTCATCCTGAACCTTTCTCTCCCCTGCTCCTGAGCTGCTTCCCTCTTCTCCACTGCTGTTCTCCCCCTCTGCCCAGTGGACTCCCGGCCACAGGAGATACAGCGTGGAAATGTTGCTTTTGCTATGGGCAGGCGCGCTAGGCATCCCTGAAGCTTTTTAAAAGCGCTGCCGGCCAGTGCGTCTGCCCCTACTGCCAACAAGTTTGTTTGTTATGTGAAGCACAGTTTGTTACGTGAAGCAAATCCTAAAGAAATTTTTGTTTGTTACATGAAACATACTTTACATGAGGCGTTTTTTACGTGAGGTGCCACTGTACTAGGAAACATCTTCACACATTCATTTATGTGAATGTGGATTGACAGATCACACTTCAGATTTATTATTATTTATTAGATTTATATCCTGCCTTTCTTCCTAAGGAAGGATACCCAAGGCAGCCGACAACATTTAAAATAACAGAGTAAAATATAGTTAAAGGTAGATAAAAACATTTTTTTAAAAACCAAACAATAAAATACAATTAAAACTATTTAAAAACAATAAGACCAGATGAAAAGACAGACATTGGGCATGCTTGTGAGCACTTAAAAATAAAAGTTTCAACAACCCTCCCCTATACTTTGGATGTGTTGATATCCTTTTGTGTCGATGTCCTTTTTTTGAGACGTGGCAGACAAATGGCACCCACTGGAAAGCATAAAGACTGAAAGGAGCTCACCCCCCAATGAGAGTGACACTTGTTTAGCACCATTTGGGAACACATTTGGAGGACTTCACACCGCAGTTGCCACTTCTGGGGTTTGTCCAGAAAAGTGATACCAACAAAATTTGGTGGCCAAATGGTTGGAAAATTCCTTTTCAGAACTTCTCATCCAACAAATTGCCAATTAGTCTCACCAGTGATGACATGCAAAAATTGCCAAAATAATTAGTGTTGTTTTATTAGCATTCTTTGTTTCAAACATCTCTGCAGAAAATGTTAGTGGTGCAGCAAGCTGATTGGTCCCTGCTTCATTCTTCATATGGATGTGGTGCATGAGCAAAGATATGTAACTACAAACCAATATGCAATTTTTCCCTGACCAAGGGTTTGCCATATGTCTCGAAAAACAAGGACAATCCTGATTTTGGGGGATTGTGTTCACATACTGGCAAATGGGACAGAGGGTCCTGTTCTGAGTTTGCGGAAGAGAATTCTGACAACCCAACCCTGGCTACAATACAGAGATCACAGTATAGAGCTAATGCTTCATATGTTTGTACACACCTTTTAAATGACTGGATTGGATCAATTTGTCATATGATTGAATGATATTCATGAAGAAGCATCAAAAAGTGGTAGGTTCCTTACACAAATCTTTTTTGTAACTTCTGTAGTTGTATTAGCCACATGTGACTACAGAAGCAGCAGTAACTCAGTGATGGATTGGCTGATCAAGTTGTTGGAAACAGCAGAACTGAAAAAATAACTTGACAAGAAAACAATCCTGTGTTAGGAAAAATTCTGTTTAATACTGGAATGTTTACAGTGGCTCTCTACGGTTGAAGAATGTTTTCTGTAATACTGGCGTCTGTAAAAATGCTTAAAATATGTTTTATGTTGTAACCCTTACAATGCAAATTTGGCAAAGCAAGTGGCTGCTTCTGTGAGTTTGATTATTCTTAGCAAGCCCTTGATTCTGCCTGCAGCTCCTTCTTTCTCTTCTCTAAAGGTGTCCCCCACATATTAAATACCCCAAAGGAGTATCTTGTATTTTTATACTTTTATTTAAATTTTAAGTTGTTGGGGAACCTCTCTTGGATGACAAGTAGGGTGCATATACCAAACAATCAAACAACCTAATAATACTGATTGGCTGAGAACTGGCCAAGAATACTTGGCAGGCTGAGAATTGCCACTTTTCTAAGGAAATCCTGCAAATTCATACTCAAGGTGCGATTTAAGTGGGGAACTTTCTGTCTTTGCAGCTTATAGTTAACCAATACTACAAGTAGTGCCTGATTTGTTTCACTGTTCCAGGGAGTGAGCCACAAGTGTGGGAAAGGCAGTGAAGACGTGTTCTTGCCTCTGCCATTGGCAAAAGACTAAGAGCACAATCCTAACCATGTCTACTAAAAAGTAAGCCCCTTTGTGTTCAATGGTTCTTACTCCCAGGAAAGTGTCTTTAGGATTGCAGTGTCCTAAAAACACTTTCCTAGAGTAAGACCCACTGAACACAATGGAATTTACTCTTGAGTAGACATGGTTAGGATTGTGCTCTTAGAGCACCCAGGAAGTTGTATTCCATGTTTGTCAGAACATCACAACAGACACTGATTTCTGTTTCTTATGTTCCGAACCTACAATGACAATAGCTATTTACAAAGACAATAAATATCTATGGAGAGCCAGGATCGTGTGTGGTTCAGGAATTGGACTGATCCAGGTTTAAATCCCCATTCAACCAGACCTTATGCCAGTCACTCCCGCTCAGTCTTACTGAGTGGGGTTGTTGTGCAGACAAAGATGGGAAAGAAGGAGCAGGGCCAGATTTAGGTTTGATGAGGTAATTAATTAAAGGTAATGTGGCCCTTTATATGTCCAGCTGTCCTTTGTCAACAACAAATTATCGCTTTTTTTGGGGGGTGTGTTGAACATATGCTATATGGTAATTTATGGTCCTAATGGGTAACTAAAGCCATTTGCACATAACAAAATATGTATTTTATCAAAGTTATTGTTGAACTGAAATATAATTTAAATTTCGGGGGACCCCCAAGAGAGTAAGTTATAGCTAAATCCGGCAATGAGAAGGAGTGATGGACACTCTAAGCTCCTTGGAGGAACGGCAATATAAAAATGTGAAAAATATAATAAATACCTGTGTGCAACCAGGATTAACTAATTCCCTTTTAAGATGCTTCAAAAACTGCCCACCTTAAAGCTAGCACTGTGGTACATTGGTTTATGAGCATAATTCGTTCCAGAAGCATGCTTGCAATCCAAACTTCTTATGCAGCAAAACAAATTTCCCATAAATAATGGAAACTTAAACAATTCATTCCACAATACAAAAATATTCAATCTATATAAAACTGTATATCTATATAAATCTATATAAATCTATATAAAACAAAAAATAGAAAAATGATTACAATCTATATAAAACTGCAAAGTCTCTGACTGACTCACTCACACACTCATCAACACGCAGCCAAAACCACTGGGCCTAGAAGCATGAAATTTGGGGAGGGTGTTCCTTCTATGACATCTACATCCACCAACAAACAATTTTGAAAATGTAAACCTTAAGGGGCTAAAAAGGGGTGCAATGTGTTTTTGTCCTATACTTTACATTGAAGTCTGACTGATCAACATCCAGCCAATTTGGTGCTTGGTGCCTGGTGTACTGGAGATGGAGTGTATGGGGATGGTGTGCATGGTGGGAAGGGTGTTACATTGGGGAATGTGTGCATGGGGAGGCAATGAGCATAGGGGGTGATGCACATGGTGGTTATGATGAGCATGGAAAGGTGATGCACATGGAGGATGATGTGCATGGGTGGGTGTTGTGCATGGGTAGGTGATGCGCATGAGGGAGTGATGCGCATTGAGGGTGATGTGCATGGGTGGGTGTTGTGCATGGGTAGGTGATGCGCATGAGGGAGTGATGCGCATTGAGGGTGATGTGCATGGGGCAGATGATGTGCAATGGAAGGATGGCATATGGGGGTATTTTCCTCCCGCAACATTTGGGTACATTTCTCTAGTTCTCTAATATAGTACAAAATAATAATAAAAAACAGAAAATATAAAGAACAACAAAACAAATTAAATTGCACTTAGGCTCCTTTCTCTTGCCCCCAGGAGTAAGACCCACTGCTTATAATTGTGCTTACTTTAGAGTAGATGTGCAAAGCTTGGTCTCTCAGGCTCCCTTACACAGGAGTGAGCTCCACTGACAGTAATAGGCTTACTTCAGAGAAGACATGCGTAGGTCGATTTCTCAGGAGAGGCTGAGCAGGTGTATCGAAACAAGCTACGATTATATCCCAGCTGGGATTATTTTTTCACTTGTTTATCAAGACATCACTTGTATTTCAACTTAAAAATTATTAGAAATATTTGCTTGTCTTGCGAAATGCAAGTTACTCTCAATCCAAGCTTTTACTGTATTGGAACAATGTGCAAATGACACACAAACAAACATACGTTCTACTATTGTTGTAGAGTGGATGGATCAAGGAGACTTGGATTCAGATCTCTGCTCCACCAAGAAACTCACCAACAGCTTTGAGTCAGAAACTGTTCAGGTTTAATGCACCTTACAGGACTCTAATGGGACTTACTCAATAGACATGCAAGGGAGTGGGTTATGGAGCTTCAATGCTGCTCACACTTTCCTGAGTGTAAGCCCCATTGACCCTAATGGGACTTGCTTCTGAGTCAATGGGTCTTCCTATCAGGAATGAATCAGCCTCAGAGGCCTCTCCCATTCATGTCTACTGAGACCTGCGGAGCGAAAGGCTCTGTGTGGTCCTATTTATCTCCTTGCACTGCCTGCCTGGCGAACCCCTTGGCCTGAGAGAGGCAGGGACTGGACTGGGGAACGCGGGTCTCGAACCGGGTCTACGGGTGGACAGGAAGGACGTCTTAACCACTGAGCCACTACAGCCGTGACGTCATGGCGCTGCACCGATGCTAAATAACCTACTCCTTATAAAGCACTACTAGCCCATCAAGACCACCTGCAGGTAGCTAAGGCCCCGCCCCTCTTCCTCCTCCTCCTTAAGGGAGGGGGCTACCAGCCGCGACTCAATCTCGCGAGAACATTTGGGAGCAGCTCAACCCCTCCTGAGCCCTCTAAAGAGCTTATCAGTGTTGGGGCGTGGCTTCCTCTTAAGGGGCGTGGCTCCCTCTTGAGAGGCCCCGCCCACTGAGCTCTTAGACGGCTGAGCAGCGCGAGCGGGGAAAATTGTGGCCAGGTGATTGGTCCAGGGAGGAGCCTCATTTGCATATTGTTAACCATTTCTGCCCCGGGAGAAAAACTCGACGGTACGGACGGTGTTGGAAGACAGTGGTTGCTTCTCCTTCTTCCGACGGCAGCGCCATGCCTGCTCTCCTGCTGCTGCTCCAGAGTCTGCTGCTGTCTGGGGTTCTGCTGTGCGGTGCCATCCTGTACAGCATCCCAGAGGAGGAGCCTCCAGGGACCGTTTTGGGGGTGCTGTCCGAGGACCTGCACCCGGAGGAAGAGAAACGGTTCCTCCTGATGAAGCCGTCTGGGAACACCTCCCTGGTGAGTGTGCGGGAGCGGGACGGGCAGCTGAGCCTGGGGGCTGCGCGGCTGGACCGCGAGGCACTGTGCGGGCCGTCGAAAGAGCGATGCGTCTTGGCCTTCGACGTGGTGGGTCTCGACGGCTCATCGCAGAACTACCACCTGCTGCACGTGGAGCTGGAGGTGCTCGACGTGAACGACAACGCGCCGGTGCTGGAGGTGAGCGCGCTCAACCCCGCGGGTGCATCCTCCGCCTCGAAGATCCCAGACAACCCCAGTGAGGACCCCGTGGTGGCGTACGTGAGCGAGGCTGCGCCCCCCGACAGCCTGGTGGCCCTGGTGAGCGCCTCCGACCCCGACGCCGGGGCCAACGGGCAGGTGCGCTGCGCCCTCCTGGCCGCGCCCCACCAGCCCTTCGCCCTGCAGCGCCCCTACGACGGCAGCGGCAGCGGCGGCGGCGGCAGCTACGTGGTGCTGACCACCGGCGCCCTGGACCGCGAGCGCGTCCCCGAGTACAACCTGACCCTGCTGGCCGAGGACCTGGGCCAGCCCCCCGCCAAGACCCTGCGCCGCCTCACCGTCCGCCTCGTCGACGAGAACGACAACCCGCCCCGCTTCGCCCGGCCGCGCCTGGAGCTGCTCCTGCCCGAGAACAACCCCCCGGGCGCCTCCCTGGGCTCCGTCTCCGCCTCGGACCCGGACCTGGGACCCAACGGGAAGCTCCAGTACCGCCTCCTCGACGGCGCGTCCGTGTCCGCCTTCCACTCCCTGGACCCCCGCAGCGGCGCCCTGACAGCCCTGCGGTCCCTAGACTACGAGGAGCAGCGGAGGCTGGAGGCAGAGGTGGAGGCTTGCGACGGGGGCTCCCCAAGGCTCTGCCAGCGGACCAAAGTAGAGGTGACGGTGTTGGACGTGAACGACAACCCGCCCCGCATCACCTCCCCGGCGCTGGTGAACGGCTCAGCCGAGCTCTCCCTGCCCGTCGGGGCGCCCGTGGGGTTCCTGATCACCCGCATCGAGGCCGTGGACTTGGACGACGGTGCGAACCCCCAGCTTTCCTTCTCCCTCCTTCGAGCCCAGCCCGAGATCTTCGCCGTCGCTCCTCAGAGCGGGGAGCTCTACCTGCTGCGGCCACTGCCCTCTGACGGCGTCTGGTCGAGTCGGGCTGTGCTGGTGGAGGTGGCCGTCGAGGACGGAGGGAGGCCTTCGCTGACTTCCACCGCCGCTCTGCGGCTCCTTCCCACGGACGCGCTGCCTCCTCGAGTGGAGATCGTGTCTCTGAAGCTCCCCGACGGCCGCCCGCAGCACCGCTGGAGCCTGTCCATGGTGCTGATCTCAGTCCTGGCCGGAGGCTGCGGGCTGCTGCTGGTGGCCATCGCGCTGGTGGCGGCCTCCCTCTGCAGGAGCAGGAAGAGATTCCTGGAGGGAGCGGCCCCGCCGTCGAGGGACAAGGCAGGGAGGACCATGCCCACCGCAGACGAAGCTTCACCCTGGCTTGGGGTCGCCCTCGACTCCCCCGGCGTAGCTGATGCTTCTCAGGCAGGAGGAGGCAGTGGAGGAGCCTCAGCAGCCCTTACAGAGACAGACGTCTCCAGGCACGCTTCCCAGGTAAGATGATCAGAGTTCACTTCCTCATCCCGTACATGTCTACTCGAAGAAAGTCTCATTGAATTCAATGGTAAGACTTACTCCCAGGTAAGTCTGCATAGGATTGCAGCCTAACTGCCCAGCCCAGTCCTACTCAAAAGTAGGTTGCATTGAATTCAATGGGACTTACACCCAGGTAAGTCTGCAAAGGTTTGCAACCTGACTGTCCAGCCCTATGGCTGTCTACTCAGAAGGAAGACTTACTCAGAAGTAAGCCTCATTGAATTCAGTGGGACTTGCTCCCAAGTAAGTGTGGGTAGGATTGCAAGCTGACTGTCCGGTCCTAGTCATGTCTACTCAGAGTTAAGTCCCATTGAATTAAAAGGGATTTACTCCCAGGTAAGTGATCATAGGATTGCAGCCTGACTGCTCAGCCTTATGCATGTCTCCTGAATAAATTTAGGACCCTTCCTCTCCTCTGAACATGTAAGATCAAGCCTCCTTTGCCTGCTCTTGCTTTCTAAATAGTTCCCCCCATGTGCCACAGTTAGAGAAATCTGTGTAAACTCTGAGCATACTTGGGATTCCTTCAGCTCTCCTGAGAAGCGATCAGGAAGATCTAGCTGAATAAAATAGTGGGATTATAAAATGTGCAAACTTAAAACCATAGAGAGGAAGAACTTTGTTTTAATTTAGATTTTATTTAAGAAATATATTTTATAAATCGGTTACAAACATTGTCATTAAAAATAGAAAGAAATAAAATAATAGAATAATAAATAAATATGATTAATTAATAATAAATAGAATAAATTTTATTTTAGTCTGTGAGATAAATACTGTGCACTTAAAGAGAACTGAACCATTGCAGAAGCTCTCAAATCTCTGGAGAAATTTTGCAGTCATGGAGCACAATCCAAATCATGTCTACTCAAAAGTAAGCCCCATTATGTTCAGTGGGTCTTACTCCCAGGAATGTGTCTTTAGGATTGCAGCCATGGACTACTAGGGAGCAGTGAAGTTAAGGCTGCAATCCTAAAGACACTTCCTGAGAGTAAGACCGATTGAACACAATGGAGCTTACGTTTAAGTAGACATTATTAGGATTGTGCTCTTCGTTCCTCTATTCTGAACATAGTTTTCCAAACTATAGTCTGCCAATTTTTTAAGTTTGAAAAAATGAAACTGAAACTAAGACACATTCTTTCTTTTGACAGGTTTCCGCTGTTTTTCCTTTTCCTCCCTCTCCTGTATGGGAAGGGGACCAACCAGCTTCAAGCTTCAGGTGATCCCAAAACTTTATTCTTTTCATGTTTTTTTAAACTTTCCTTGTTCTATCACAAGTAGCTATCACAATCCTATAACAATGTAGCTATCGCAATGCTTCTAGGGCTAATTGATTATAAGCACAATCCTAACTAGGTCTAGTCAAAAGTAAGCCCCATTATGTTCAATGGGACTTACTCCCAGGAAAGTATCTTTAGGATTGCAGCCTATGCTAACAGTGTCCAACAGGGAGTCAAATATGCTCCAGGTGGAGATGTTTTAGAACAGACAAGCAATAGCTACAAGAGGACGTACTTAATAACTTCTGGTCCAAATGGTTTACAGAGAAAATCAAATAATGGCTCCCTGTCCCCAAAGGGCTCATAATCTAAAAATCAAGAAGTCAACATATGTCCTAGATATAATCTTCTCCAATAGTGATTGACACTGGAGCAGAGATTAGGGCAGCCACAACACAATCCTGTGCATTTCTACTCAGTAGTAAGTCCTAATCCAGTAACTTCAATATGTGGTTTCAGCTTGTGGAGTGGTTTTTAAACCTCCAGCATCTGTACCTGAGACATGCAGCAAGGTCCAAACGAGGGGGGAATCAATCAGTCAATATTTAGAATCATAGAATCAGAGTTGGAAGGGATCTAGTAGGTCATCTAGTCCAACCCCCTGCCTGCAGCAGGAAATCCCACTAGAGCATCCCTGACAGGTGCCTCTGCTTGAAGATCCCTGGTGAGGGAGAGTCCACCACCTCCCTTGGCAATCTGTTCCACTGCCAAACCACCCAAACTGTCAGGAATTTTTTCCGGATATCCAACTGGAATCTCCTCTCTTGCAGTTTGTACCCATTGGTTCTAGTTCTGCTTTCAGAAGCAGCTATGAACAAATGAGCCCCTTCCTCCCTATGACAGACCTTCAGGTTCAGGCCTCCGTCAGTCTTGGAATTTTCAGAGATACTTCAGTATCTTCAGTATCTTCAGAAGTACTGAAATAAGTAATGGCAAACTCATGGAATATATACTCGCGTACCCGCGTTGCGGGAGTAACATTTCCCCATACGCCATCGCCCATGGCACAACGTCCCCCCATGCGCAACGTCCCCCCATGCGCAACGTCCCCCCATGCACATCATCCCCCCATGCGCATCATCCCCCATGCGCAACTTCTATCCATGCGCAACTTCTATCCATGCGCAACTTCTATCCATGCGCATCATCCCCCATGCGCATCATCCCCCATGCGCAACTTTCCCCATCCGCAACTTCCCCATCCGCAAATTTCCCATGCGCAGAATCATCGCCAATGCAATCTCTTCCTCCGAACAACATTCCCCAGTGCACCAGCCACTGAGCACCAAATTGGCTGGATGTTGTTCAGTCTCCCATGTTAAGAATAGGACAAAAACACGTTGCCCCCTTTTCAGCCCCTGAAGGGTTAAATTTCTCCAGATGGTTCTTGGTGGGAGTTCAGGTGACAGAAGGAACTCCCAGAATTCCATGCTTCAGGCCCAGCAATTGGGGCGGAATGTTGCTGAGTCAGCAATTCTCAATGCAAAGTATAGGGAGGAAAACGCATTGCGCCCCTTTTCACCCCCTTCCAGTTGGAATTTCCGGAAACAGGTTCTTAGTGCACCCCTCGGTCACGGAAGGAACACCCACCCCAATTTCACACTTCTAGGCCCAGCGATTTTGACTGTCAGTCAGTCAGTGAGTGAGTCAGTGAGTGAGTCAGTCAGTGAGTGACTTCTCTTTGCGCATGGGGAAGTTGCGCATGGGGGAAGTTGCGCATGGGGGATGATGCGCATGGGGAAAGTTGCGCATTGGGAAGTTGTGCATGAGGGTTGATGAACCGGGGGTTGATGCGCATGGGGGACAGATGCAGATGGGTGATGTTGCATATGAGGAGTTCAGGCACATGGGGGGATGATGCCCATGGGGGAAGTTGCGCATGAGGACATGCACATGGGGGGATGGTGCACATGGGAGGATGATGCGCATGGAGGGAAGTTGTGCCTGGTGGGAAGTTGTGCCTGGTGGGAACTTGTGCCTGGAGAAACTTGTGCCTGGGAGAAGTTGCGCATGGGGGGAAGTTGCGCATGGGGTGTTGATGCGCCGTGTAGGGATGGCATATGGGGAAATGTTACTCCCGCAATGCGGGTACGCTTTTCGCTAGTATATTAATAATTTTTCATCTTTCTTTCCAGTAGTCATTCAACTTCAGATCAACTGAGTTCCAAAGACAGTGGGAAAGGAGACAGTGAATGCAATGATAGTGACTCAGATGTTAGCAGGGAGGGACTGAAGAAATCCTCAGCAGAAATAAATGAGAAGCAAGTTGGTAAGTTGAGAATTGCATCATGCTTATTTCATAGTGAAATGTCCTACAGCAGGGTGGATTTTATTTAAAAAATAAAAAAAATTTAAACCACAAATCAGGAAGATCTGATTTATGGTTGGGTAATGATGAGATACCTCTTCTGCTGGTGCTGATGGTCATAAAGCAATTTTAAAAGGTACCCTAACAGTGCATGAAGAATTCTGCTTATATTGGCCTATGCATCCCTACTCAGAAGTAAGTCCCACTGTGTTCACTGGGGCTTACTTTCAGGAAAGTGTGTACAGGGAAGGACAGTTATAAAGGAGATCATTTAAAAAAAATTAAAAACAACCTGGGAATCTACATTTTTGTGCAGAAGAGTTGTGGTGCTTAATTTTCTCTATTTTATGCTCAAAATTACTACTGTCATGTGTTATTTCTTCTGGGTTCTGTTGTTGTTTCACTTTGTAAATATAGTAGGATACCCCTTAGATGCCTTTTTTCCAGATAGCAGGGATACATGTTATAGATGCATGTTAACTACAGCATGGGCTGTGGGTGGTGCAAGTGGTAAGGCACTGTGCCTATTAACCTATTAACTGTTCCTATTAACCTATTAACGGGTTCGAGACCCGGGTCGGCCCCACAAGACAGGGTGAGCTCCTGTCCTTAGCCCAACTCTGCAACGCCAGCTGGATCCAATCATATTGGCTCTGCCTTTCCATTGGACTAATTCAGTGGCGCGGAGAGGGGGGATTTGCTGCTTGGGGAACAGCCCATCCTCCATTGGATCCTCCAATCCAACCCAGCTCTCATGCTTTGCATGCAGCGTATGCAGTGCCGAGCATGATACCATAGTCTTTCAAGACTGAGGGAGGCCTGCTTTTTATTAACTATAGTAAAAACACTGATTGTGAGGCAAAAAATTGCCAGAAGTAAATGGTTTAAGCACCTCCACTCTACCTCAGGGCACTTCTTCAATTAAAATCTAGCCTTCTGATTCTTATTTTGTTACTAGAGTTTATAGAGCTTTGTTACACATGCTTGCATGTAATGCTTTGTTTGTTCCCATACAATACTATATCAGAAAATATAACTTTAGTATCTTGCTTCTTTCCCAGGAGCTGCACCTTTTGCCAAGAGGATGTCATGCAGAGATCCAGAAAACCATAGAAGTCTCCACCAGTTCTTGAGAAGCAAAAGTCTTCCATTTTATTATGAACACAGAGGTGCAGTTTCATGTTCTGCTACTCAGATTTATGGACCTCTTCCTTTACTGAGAAAAACTCATTTTTGTTCTGAGATCCCAATACAAAGGGAAGGCCTCTCTCCAGTGCAGACCAAAGTACTGGAGGATATAAGTGAAAATAGACTTCATGGCAGGACAAACTCAACTGTGTCTTCAAGCCAGGATCAGGAATTAAGCTACCCTTTACAAAACTCTTTCTCAGCAAATGTCTCTGAAATAGCAACATCATTTTGATAAAGAAAAAAAAATTCAGACAGTCTAGTGAAATTTATGTGTATATAAAATGCAGCTAAAGGTCAGCATTCTTAAGTTTCACTGAAATCAAAATGCGTTTCATTTTGGTTGGCCCATTATATTTGTGTGAGAAAATTGTTGCTTGTAGAAAAGCATAAAGGAAATCTAGAAATGTAAATCCATCTTTAAGACTCAACATCTAGACAGATTTCTCTGGGTATTCATTTTTATTTTATCTGAGAGTTCATATGTAAAGCATTATCATAGACAGTTTTAATGTTAGAGGTAGAACTTCAACAGTGTGCTATATTTTTAAATTTACACAAGGGACAGAATGAGTTTGGTCAGTTTCTGCTGTTTCTGTCTTTGTCTTGTCTTGTCAGTGATGCCAATGATGGTTTTTTTCAGGCATTTCTGATTCTAGTGAGCAAAAGACTATTTGGCGTAACATACACTGCTGTCAGAACCTGCTTATTTTTTATATCAATTTCATTTGTATTGCAAAGATTGCCTACCTCAAGAGTTTCTCAAACTGTGGGTCAAAACCCCCTATGTAGGTTGTGAGCTGATTTCAGGTGGGTCCCCATTCATTTTAATATTTTATTATTAATCTATTATTCATGATGCTGCTGTGGGATGTGATTGTATTTGGGAGAACATATACTTTTAATAGGCTACTATCCCTACAATCCAGAGTAACTACCGGTGCACATAAAAAACATTACGTGCACCCGTAGTTACGGCACCACCTAGTGAAAACCTATGGAAAATTCATATTGCAATCCTGAGTAAATTGTTCTTACACCGGAGCAAAGACTTCCTGTAGTTACTCTGGATTGTGCCCTGGAACTATGTTTTTAGCAGTGATAGTAAATGGGATTTACTCCTGTTGGGGTTTACTTTACTCCAGGACTAGTCTAGGATTCTTCTTGTCATGACATCACTTCTGGTGGATTCTGACAGATTATAATTCTAAAAAGTGGGTCTCAGTGCTAAATATTTGAGAACAACTGGTCTATTTTAGAAACAGTAGAGTTGAAAGTGATCTATAAGGTCATCAAGTCCATCAACTGCAGACTGTTCCCAGTAACAGCATCTCCCAGGATAGCTATTCACCTTCTGCTTTTAAAGTTTCTGGCTGCAGTCCTAAAGACACTTTCCTGGGAGTAAGACCTATTGAACACAATGGGGCTTACTTTTAAATAGATATGGTTAGGATTGTGCTCTAAGTATGATTCCCCTCTTTTTTAAAAAAAAATCAATACCAACCTGAAAAGGGTGCAAGTCAAAGTGGAGGTAACCAAAAGATACTGTCTAACTGTCTATGTTATATTTTTTGCTCAACTTATTCTCCAACGGTTGTTTTTCACCTTTGAGGAGAAAAATGTAGAAAGCATTTATGGATATTGTCATTCCTGACTGAATGTTCAATATTTATTTGAGAAATGTTATAGGTTGTCAAAGTGGAATGTTTGTAATAGTTACATCTTTTAAGATTCTTCTTGAGTAGATATTTCTTATTCTCGTTTTGTCATGTATATTTTTTTAAAGTCTTTCTAAAGATATCTATCATTTAGATTGTATTCTCACAAGGGATTTCTTCGTTAGTTTCATTTGGCAAAAAAACCTGATATCTGTCAGCATTTAAAAAAAAAAGCACTCATCAGTGATTTCTAAGCTTCTTTTATCAACTTGGATAGCTTTGAGACAAAGAGGTGATATTTTAAAAATATGATTCTCAGGAAGATAATCTCAAATTATTTATTAAAAATGTTGTATTTTTAAAAAGTCTTTTTCTGGTCCTAGTAAATCTGCTTGAAGTTGTGCTGCAGAGGTGTTTGCTCAATAAATGCTATGTTCTCATAGCATTTATGCTCTCAAACTCTCTATGCTCTCAAACTAGAGGGGTAGAGGCTGAGCCTAGAATCTGCTTTTGACAAATCTGCACTCTACCTCTTTCTGAACCATGTTGTTGCCCTCACTCCAGTTGTCTCTGGTACATTCAGATAAGCCCCCTGACTATGCACATGAAAAGAGCTTAGTTACTGGATCAGATCAGATGTCCAGCTGATCAAGAAGTCAGGCTGCAATCCTAACCCCCCATTAGGCCAGCACAAATCCTGTGCTAGCCTGGGGGTGTACCAAAAGTGCCATAAGGCACTTCTGTGCTACTCCTGGAGAGGTTAAGCCAGTGCATAGACATGCGCCAGCCTTCCCATACTACCAGCACGACATTAGGTAAAGGGGAGATGGGTGAGTTGCACTGGCATAAATTCATTAGGACTGTGCTCTCAGTGTTCTTCAGTGGCCAGCCACTAAAAAGGCCATCAGCAGAACATGCGAGTAAGAGCAGTGCTGCTGCCTTGTTGCTCCACCCAGCCACTGGTAGGTCATGTTATAAGCTGTGGGACATGGAGGCTCCATACAGCCAATTTGATGACTGATGCCCAACCCCCCTACTCCATTCCTAGCCAGGAACCTGTCTAATTGCCTTCCTTCAGTTCTAGAAAGTGGGTTTGCAACTGTACTCTGAATTTTGGAAGGCAGGTCAGCAATCTTCTTAGGCTCCTTTGTCCTGTATACATACCCTGTCTGGGTAGCTTCATGAGTTGCACTTTAAAACATCTACTTTGAACAGTTTGGGGTGTGGGGAAGGCCTTCAGCATGGATCAGAAGCACATGGGCAGTTTCGTTTGCCTACTTCACACAAGAGAGAATCACAGTTTCTTCCCGTCACCACCATGGACTGTTGATACTGAGGAAGCAGCAGCCCTCTGGGTGGTGTGTCTCTGAGAAGGAGCAGCATTGCCTGTGAAGGTGGTGTGAGAAGACACATGAACATGCCACTGCTTCACGGCTGCTTCATTTAGAACAAACACAAGATGGAGGCAGTTGTCTCTGCCATGACAAGAGACCCCAGTCTTGTGGGTTGCCCATATTCCTTCTGGATTTCCCAAGCATTGCGGCAGTGGCCTGGGCAAGAAGCAAAATAAGCACTCACAACTTTCTTTCTCTGTCTTTTCTGCCTCTTATAATTTTTTCCAAGTGACAGAAACAGGCAGGAGGTCTTTTCCTGGAAGTAACCCAGGGTTATGAATTGGAATCCTATCTCTGCCATCAGAATGTGGTCATCCTTGTGACTGGTACACCAGCTGTTTCAGTTCCCAGTGTAGATAAAACATGGAGAAGGCTGGAGATACTGCTAAGCAAGAGATGGAAACGTAGTTCTAAATCAGGCGCATCCAAACTTTCACATTTAAGGCTCTTGAACTTTAACAAGTGTGTAGAGAGGGAATTTCAGCATGTGTAGCTTGTGATTTGTGTGATCTCTCCTCTGTGCACTTGTTAGATGTCCAAGAGCCCTGAAGTTAAAAGTTTGGACATACTTGGTCTAGTAGATCATCTACTTCTAGAGTTGGTGCAGCATTCCAGTTTGATCTTTTCAACTCTCACGTTACTCCTACTTAGAACAAAAATGGCACTTCAAAAATTGATTTCTCAGTCAAAACACAGTTGAAAATCTTCCATTTGTGTTCATTCACAATAGCAATTTCCTCTTCAGTATTGAAAAACAAGTTTACATGGTTTGATGTCTAAATATGTAGCACAAGTCACTGTGCCTGTTAACTGCTGTAAAATGTGAGTAAAATACATACTTTGACATTTTAACTGCATTGGCTCCTGTGTATTTACTGATAAGAGTAAACTAGCTGATTGACAGAACTTTTGTTAGGAAACGGGCTCTTCCATTGATTACTTTCCCTTTTTCCAATAATTGCTTCCCCTTTTTCCTCATTAGGATCTGAGGCAGAATTAGCAGCTTGGCTGCCTGCTGAATGCATGTTTGGCATTTCATTGCTTGAATATGGCTACAATCCAGAGTAACTACGGGAGCACATAAGAGACATGTGGCTAAGACACTGTGTCTGTTAACCAGCAGGCCAGGGTTCGAGACCCGGGTCAGCCCCACAAGACAGGGTGAGCTCCTGTCCTTAGCCCAGTTCTGTGACGCCAGCTGGATCCAATTGTATCGGCTCTGCCTTTCCATTGGACTAATTCAGTGGCGTGGAGGGGGGGATTTGCTGCTTGGGTAACAGCCTATCCTCCATAACAATCTAACCCAGGCTTTCGGGCTTCGCATGCAGCGTATGCAGCATATACCATAGTCTTTCAAGACTGACGGAGGCCTGCTTTTAGTGGGTATGACTATGAGCACAATCCTAACCATGTCTACTCAAAAGTAAGTCCCATTGTATTCAATGGGTCTTACTTCCAGGAAAGTGTAGGATTGCACTGTAAGTTGTTGAATCAACAGTAATGGTGGGAGACAGCCTCATTCAATGGTGGTGTATATAAAGTCATGAGTATCAACATTAAAATTGTATCATTTCATTTGACATTTTCTTAACATCAGTGGTAGTGCTATGTCTCAGGTGCCGACTTTCCAGTAACCTCCTGATCATAATTTGGATAATTCTTTTTACCTATTTACAAGCTTAGCAGCTGCCCACTGATTTGTTATATAGGTTAGAGCTACTTAGGGAAAGAATTGTGTTAAATAAAAATATATGCATTTTTGTAGTAAGGAAAATAATTACATGTAAATGTAAAATAAATAAAATGTGCCTATCTGGTATAAAATTGTTCACCACTCCTGTCTGAGATTCTCATTTAACCTTAAAAATTGTCTGATCCAGCACAAGACATTTTATTATTATTTTCTTCACTGAATCTAAGGGCTTTTATCTTGAGGTGTAAATATGAAGAAATAGTCCCACAAATCCTGCCAGCCTGGCTCTTCAAAGGCATGTAAATGCAATTAGATGAATAAGTACCACTTTGGTTCTGTGTGCTTTGCAGTTTAGTCACGCTGCTCACCTGACCATGGAGATATCTTTGGACAAAGCTGGCACTTTGGCCTTGTAACAGGGATGAATACCACCATTAGAGTGATGAATAGCAGGGCAACCTGCAGAGGACACCATTAACTAGTCCTTCAAAGGAGGCGCAGAAGCAACCCATATCTCAGTTGCTGAAAGGAGAGGGAGGCAAAAGCACTTCCTGCCCCAAAGGACTCCTTTTCCAGAATAGTACATATACCGGAAATACATCAGAAATATACTGGACAAGTATGAGTTAGCTCTGATCACATTTTACTTTTACTGAATGTTATGGTGCCTTGTGGATTCCAGTGGGCCTGGAATTTTGCGCCACCTCTTTGGTACAAAAAGGCGAGAAGGGGGTGTAAATGTTACCATAGGATGAGTATCCCTTATCCAAAATGCTTGGGACCCAGGGTGATCATATGGCATAATCAAAAAGGAGAACAAGGCCTCATGAAAATATAGAACATGACATAATAAAATAAAAGCTAAAAACATCTATCTTGCTTTCATGTGACTAACTGAAACATTGGAGGTGGAATCCTAACCAACTCACCTGGCATAATTTCTTATGGTGGTGTGGGAAGGCTGGCACATGCATGTGCAGTGCACTGACCTAACTCCCCCAGGAATGGGGCAGAGCATGTGCAGGCCTCCCCACACCATCACAGGAAGTTATGCCAGGTGAGTTGTGCCAGCCTAAATTGATTAGGATTGCACACTATATTGCTTATTATTAAATTTAAAACTAGGGTACAACCCTATGCATGTCTACTCAGAAGCAAGTCCCATTGTGTTTTATGTGGCTTACTTCCAGGAAACTCAGTATAGCCCTGCAATCCAGAGTAACTATGGGAGCACGTAAGAGATATTACATGCACCAGTAATATCTGCACCACCTAGTGAAAACCTATGGGAAATTCATATTGCAATCCAGAGCAAATTGTTCTTACACCGGAGCAAGGACTCCCCGTAGTTACTCAGGATTGCGCCCTAAGATTGCAACCATAATTCATTAATTACTGTACAAGAAAGCTACATGCTGCCCACTCACAAGGAAAACAATGAAGATTTTTTTCCCAGGACACAAGGCTAAAAAAGAAGACATGTTCTGGAAAAACAGGACATATTGACACCCTTCTTGGTTGAAGAAGTGTTTTGGATTTTTTTCAGCTTCTGGAATACTTGCATATGGGAACATAATGTCTAATGTCCTAATGAAAGTCTAATGTCCTAATGTCCTATGTCTAATGTCCTAATGAGACCCAAACATGAAATAAATTTATGTTTCCTTCTACTATGCATTATACACATAGCCTGAAAGTAATTTTTCCCTCAGGGACACTGAGGTTTTGATTGAGACACCTGTGTTTCAGTTGAGATCTATCTCATGAGACCGGGTGTTGAAAAAGTTTGGAGATTTTTGGATAAGGGATACTCAAATTGCATTTTGGAAAATGCTTTTAGAACCTGTAAGGAAAGAGTTACTAGTTGTGGGTTTTGTTTTAAGGTTTCCCTCCGATTCCCTCCAATGTCAGAGGGGCTTTAGATTTGAATGGGGGAACCAGCCATTAGAAAGGCTGGAGAGGTGGAGCTTTAGGAGAAAAATTTCCAATCTGGAGGGAAACCTTTTATTCTGTTGCAAGCTTCAGATGGAGCAAGACTGGGAGAGCATCTCTGTTAATTAAGCAGGAGGAAAATTACTGTGGAATGAGAAGAATTAGAAGGGTTCATGGAAAAGCCAGTCACATTAGGGTTTTTTTTTTAGTTTGTCCACCTCCCATCCAGAATCTGGGAGCTTTTAGTGGCCTCATTTCAGGTTAGGCCTAGTGGGGATCTAGGCTCAGCCAAACTGCAGAGCCAGCCCCATTCCAGGGGCATTTATGAGTTGCAATCCAAGCCTGTATAAATTGTGTTTTCCTAAATAAAACCCTTTTGTTGATGGAAACCTCTGCCTTTTTTGGATCAGTGGATTGCCAGTCTTGAAGGCATTCCTGGCAGAATGAGAGCATTTTTGTCACCCTGCATAGCCTTTTTAGGTTATGGTTATGTTTTGTAAATTTTTGGTTATGTTTTGTAAATCTTCTTGGTTATGTTTTGTAAATTTTTGTTATTGTGAGCAATGTAGTGCAAATTTTTGGATTGTGAGCCCTTTTGGGATGGAACCATTAGCCATTACTTATTTTCTATGTAAACCGCTTTATGAACTTTTTAGTTGAAAAGCAGTATATAAATACTGTAGAAAGAAAGAAAAGGTCGTGGTTTTCCTAAGGAAGCCTTTGGGACAAAATCTCTTGAACTAGATATACAAGTTTTAAAGGCAAGTAAACCAACTGGAAGAGTTTGGGATGGAAGGGAGTGAGTAATTGGCAGGTGATTGCTGGAAGTTCTCCTGCCATTCCATGATAGGACCAGTTTACAGCTAGACTCATAAAACTCTGATATTCCTCTTCCATCTTTCATTCAGGAAAAGTACACACAATACATTTTTCAAAAGCCCAACAGCTTGAGATAAAATGCTGGACTAGCTGCAGAAACAGTTGGCAGAATCAGCTAACATTCGAGATACTGATGATGAAAATTGGCAGCAGGCCTGTGTGTGTAAGAAGCAAAAGAGTGATTAAACATGGAGTTTTGAAAATGAATCACAAATAAATCGTGTAGCCGATGCCAAGCTATGGAAGTGATAACACAACCAGAAGTGATGTCACAGGCTTTTTTAAAAAGTGAAAATTGGTCTCCTCCAGACCCCACCCAAGCAGCTTACCACCCAAATTCTCTGCCTCCCCCCAGCCAGTGACATAACTAAGATATCCATCTGCTACCAAAGAAAATTTTGTAGTCCCCACTCCCACAACAAAATAAAATTTAAGTAAATAGTTTTTGATTGTTCTCCTTGCTAAATATAAAGAGGAGCGCCACTTCAAAAACTGCCTCTTAACCCAATTAGGAGAGATAACTGTTTTATTAGAGATGGGAATGGGAATGACTTATATTAACACTTTCCATGCTGTATTATGCTAACATCTCATTTGCTCTTAGAACAGTCTCAGGTCATTTTTGAGTTTAAAAATATGCTTTTTCATCCATAAGGCAGTTTTCTTTTCATTTTTTTGTTAATTGGCTGTAACTTTTGATAGAATACAGTAAAAATATTACAATGCAGATGTCTTGTATTATGTATTAAATTACCTTTCCAATGATATGTAACAGTAATAACAGGCTGTGTGCTACGTGCAATTGCTAACTCAGGCACCTCTTTAGCTTTGCCACAGAATCAATGAATTTTATTATATTTTCATTTCCCATTAACTTTTTCATGAACTTTCATTATTGATTCAGTCTGTATACAGGTTTCGGTAATACAACCAATATATTAGACATTTAATATTCAAACATCTAATAACACAGGTTGGCAATAGGGTTCATCTAGTCCAAGGTAAGAGAGTGAAAGGAAGAGGAAGTCTGAAGTCTTCTTACTGAGACATTGCACAGTTATATCTAAATTAACCCATCTCCCCTGAAAAGATACATAAGATAGAATGATGTCTCCATTCACACTTACATCAGGACACGACAGAATACTTGTCATAGTCCTTCCCTGATTTGAGGTTGAAATACTTCCTGTATCAAATGCATAGTGCTTCCTCTTATGTTTAAGGCTGTGTTATGTAATAGAGAAGTTAGTTATTCTGGTTGATTATGAATAGATGTGCCAATTTGCTGAGCCAAAGGGTTGGAACCTGTGAGGGTTGTGCATAAGTAAGCTTACTAATGACTAGTTTGACATCGCTAGTTCCCCTCCATCAATTACACACCTATGTTCAGGATTGCTTCTCGAGCTGGTTACATTCTCTGTTTGCTCTATAATGTAATCTTGCTGTACATACTACTTGGTTGTTGTTACGGGCTAGGTTTCATTTTCTTAGTGTTATTCCGACTCCTGGCAGGATCCACTTTAGATGATAGATGTGACATGGGGAACTCTGGATGGTCTGTTGCAGGGGCTTGTCACCAGGATGTTGCTTCATGTAGCACCTGGGTCTCAAACTGCTGACCTGCAGATCTTCAAATCAGTTGGGATTCTACTTCACTGTGGGCACAATCCAGAGTAACTACGGGAGCACGTATGAGACGTTACGTGCACACGTAGTTACTGCTCCACCTAGTGAAAACCTCGGGAAATTCATACTGCAATCCAGAGTAACTTGTTCTTACTCCGGAGCAAGGACTCCCTGTAGTAACTCTGGATTTCACTCGTCATTGTTTTTCATTCTTGTCATAGCAGAACTTTTGTTTTACCCTATTTTCTATCCAGCCCTACCTCTTTTCATGATTTGTGACGACTGGCCATAAAGTGTTTCCTATGCTGCTATGACAGATTTGAAGATGGATCCTCTCATGAGGCACATGGAAGGCATCACCTTAGACAGCACATTGAATAGGATCTGTATGCATGCGTGTGCTTATGTGCTTTTGCAGTAAACTGTTATTAAAAGGAATAAAATACAGTATTTAAATACCACTTTTCAGCACATAGAAAAGTTCAGATTATATTGCAAAGGAAATGAAACTGAAGTGTAGTATGTGCTTCTGGGGTCTCTGGGGTTAAAATACTTGTCCTGATGGAGGGAATCTAATTATTTTTTAAAAACTAAGCAAAATATGTGTCTATTTCACTGAGGGCAACTGGTTCAGGTGCTGGGGATGAAGCCTAGATAAACTGATTATGTGCAAGCACTCTCCTAACCGAAATGTTAACCTTACTGGACCACCAAAATAACAGAGACTGATGACTGGAGGAGGGTTTCAGAAAGTTTACTCAGTACTGAGGGCCAACACTCAGCAACATGGCTGATCAAGGTGTGGCAGTTTCAGCCGGGTCTCATAGGCTGTTCGTGCACATAAAGCATGCAAGCTGCATGGCTTTCAGGCTGATTCCATGGTTCAACAGCATGATCACTTCTGATTTCCTTATATGGTCATATGAATTACAATTTCCTTATATTTCTTTATATGGCCATTTCTTTATTTGGCCATATGGCCAAATTAAAGAATAATTTCTTTAATTTCTTTATATGGCCATGGGGCTTCACTCCCTCCTTAAATTATAATTTTTATTTTATTCAGGCTCTTCGATTTCAGAATCTGTATCTACAGGTTTTGGTTTTAAAGGTGTATAGAGAGCCATAACATGAGCAACTGTTTGCTTTTGAACCACGGACTCAATCATATTTCGGAGACAACCAATACATAAGGGTAAACAACACAGACAGCTTAGTACTATTACAGTTCCTATTATTACGAGCATGATAATTGATTTAATCCATTCGGCTCCGGGCAGCCATTTAGTAAGCCATCCCCATAATGACTCTGTTTCTTGTATTTTATCTAATACATGAATGGCCTGTTTAAGCTTTTGCTGTTCAACTTGTCCACTAGCATTGATATAAAAACATCATTTTTCCTGTATGGCTGCACAGGATCCATGTTGCTGAGCAAACAACAAATTTAAGGCCTTAGAGTGCTGTTTAACTACTTGAGCCAATGAATTTAATTCTTCTTGTAATAAGCCTATTGCTATGTTGGTTGCATTAAACCCACCTTCCATAGTTCGGGAAATATTTCTAACTGCTAATTCTAAATCAGACACTCCTAAAAATGGCAATAAGTCTTGGACCACCTGATGAAAAACTGTAGGTCTTGTTGTCACCTGAAATGAGAGAATGCAGCAGGCAGGAGGAGGAGAGAAAAAAGCTCTTTATTCCAGAGATCTGGGGCTCACACCATAGGAAACAAGTCCTCCTGGGTGCTTTGTTCAACAAGCACAGTTCTTTTATACGTTTTGGGCGGGGTTACATGTTCCCGAAAAAGATAAGCAACTAGTGGAAAAGTACAAGATTGTCTTAAAACTTCTTGCCACGTAGGCAAACAGCCTTGTTCAGTTACTTGAGCACATGATTATACCATATTAGTACACTTCCTCTATTAGCCTATGCCTAAGCTTGGTGAGTGAGTATTGTGAAGGAGGGTGAGGCAAGCCGTGGGGGATTTGGGGGTACTTCTCTTAAAATTTTAATTTCTTTTTATTCAAGGTTTCTTTCGGGTCTTATTGTAACTAGGGGATTTTCTTTACTTTGAGGAATGCGATTGAGCAAAAGAACGCAGGTTCATGTGTATATAATTTTTGCCATACTTCTATATCTGGAGCTAGATAACCTAATGCACATCGTCCTTTCCATAATGGGGGCAATGCTTTATAGGTATGTCGGCCACATAAAAAGAATAATCCATGTGGTTGTAAGTAGAGGGTGAGGGCATTTCCCCATTGTTTGATTCCTTGTCTACTATTCATGGGCTGTCCAGGGTGATATATTGCACAATTGACACCTGTATCAGTATAATTTTTGTTTCTATATTGTACAGTTTTCCAGACTTCATGCAACAGTCTATTTTGTATTATTGTGGTATTTGTAGGACCTGGGACTGTTGTCCCATTTGCAGTGAAACATATACATGTTATATTTGAATTATCAAGTGCAGTACATGTAATTTCAATAGATACTGTTCATAAATATGTAGCCTGAATTCTAAGTGGATTATGGTGGACAGTTTGATTAACAGTTATGACCATTATACATGAAGTCATGGGCAAATATCCTAATGACATTGAGCCCTTTAGAGCTTGTACACACACTGGGGCCTTAAATTGTGGATCTAGGTCTATTAATATGTCTATTCCAGTGCTATACACATTTTGTCTCCATGACCTGAGGGGGTCCGGATAATTTCGTATGAATTGAAACAGATGACTTGTTATATTCGACTGAAACCATGGTAAGCATGTTGTATTAATAGCCTATACTGCTTCATCCTGATTCTTATGATTAAACTTACTACAAAACCAACATTTTTTAATTTGCCCTTGTTTAGCTATTTGCTTCACTACTTGAACCATACTCAGATGTGGTTCCAACAACACAGGAACATAGTTACAACATAAAAAATGTAGAACACAGGCTTTTAATACTTCCATCTTTGAGGGGAGCGTTGCCAACATATAGACTCCTGGTACTGCTGGTGCTTACCCTCCTTTGCCAGTGCTTCAACGAGGCAAAGGAGGGTTGAATCAGAATTCTTATGATTAAACTTACTACAAAACCAACATTTTTCGCTGGAATCAATCTCAGAATTGGAAAACTAAAAAGAAACCTTTATGAATCCAAGAGGGGCATCAGGGTAAATCTTCCTGCATGGAAGCCATGGCACTGCAATGAAGTGTAGTAAGTGCCATATGTCCTGGGTGTATATAAATCTGGACAGTGGAAGCCATGGCACTGCGATGAAGTTGTCCAGTTTACACCTCATGTCTTGTTTCAAAATGTCTCTAGAACCAATGGAAAATACAAATTGACTTTACAGAAATGCCCCATGCAGGGCCATACAAATACCTGTTGGTAGCAGTTTGTACGCTGATGGGGTGACTGGAAGCCAAACCAAGCAAGACTGAGGGCACAATCCAGAGTAACTACGGGGAGTCCTTGCTCCGGTGTAAGAACAATTTGCTGTGGATTGCAGTATGAATTTCCCATAGGTTTTCATTAGATGGTGCAGTAACTACGGGTACACGTAATGTCTCTTACGTGCTCCCGTAGTTAGTCTGGATTGTAGGGTGAGAGAGCAAGAGAAGTAGTCAAACGGCTCTTAGAACAACACATTCTGGTGCATGGCCTTCCTAGGAATATTAATTCAGACAATAGATTTCATTTCATGACCAAAATTGTTCAAGACACAGCTCAAGCGTTAGGAATACAGTGGAAATTGCATGCAGCTCTCAGGCCTACATCATCAGCAAAAGTGGAATGCATGAACAGAACACTAAAAAAATTGTTAACCAAATTAATAGAGGAAACTCAGGAAAGTTGGGTACAGTTGTTACCCCAGGCCTTGTTCAACGTAAGGAACACTCTACATAGTAAATCTAAAATTACCCCATTTGAAGGAATGTATGGTGGGCCATTCCCAATTTGGAGACCTTTTAAGGTAACAACTAATAGTCAAAGGAACATACAAAATTGGGCAAAAGAAATACATAAAATTAGAGAATATTTGCAGCAAGATATCCCACTAAATATAATAAACCCAACCCATAATGTACAGCCAGGAGATTGGGTTTATGTTTTGTAAAAAAGAGAAAAAATGGAAAGAGCCTTTAAAACCAGTTTGGGGGGAGGGGAGCCTTATCAGGTCTTATTAAATAACTGCAACTTCATTAATCTGTTTTGGAATTAAAAGCTTGGATTCATTACACGTGTATCAAAAAGACTCAAGAACCCAAGGCGTGGAAAGCAGAACCTCCAGGTGATTTAAAGTTGTGACTCACCGCTGCAGAGGAACCAGAGTCCTAAGCATCAGCCTAATCTGCACGAACCATCTGAGTCACGGCACCAGAAATGTTAACTAACTGGACCACCAAAATAACAGAGATGGATGACCAGAGGAGGGTTACAAAAAGTTTACTCAGTACTGAGGGCCAACACTCAGCAACATGGCTGATCAAGGTGTGGCCCCAAGCTGTGTTTGAGGCAAGCTTATAAACAGTTTCAGTCGGGTCATATGGGCTGATCACGCACACAAAGCATGCAAGCTGCATGGCTTTCAGACTGATTCCATGGTTCAACAGCATGGTCACTTCTGATTTCCTTATATGATCATATGAATTACAATTTCCTTACATTGTCATAAAAATTTTAATTTCTTTATATGGCCATCTGGCTTCAAAACAGTATCTGCTATGCATTGCCATTGCTGCCTTGGCCCTGTTTACATTACACAGCAATGATGGCATGAACTTATTATTTTCAGGTCTTCAGAAGGTTCTGGCAGCTCCTGTTGCTGCTCTTCCTTGAGGAGTGGCCTCATGAGCCTGTGGGATGTAAAAAGCAACAGTGATTAAGATGTCCATTGGCTGGAGATAGAGCGTCAGGATCCTCCATAGTTTCTTGTCTCCCCTCTCCTTGCTGCAACAGGAATCTATTAGGAATGATGCAAAGCTTATTCTATCAGTTTGTTTGATTTCCACAGAATGCAGAATTTGGGCATATTAATGAACAAACTAATCTAGCATTGCAGAATGTTTTTTTCCCGCCTTACCCCAGCTGAAGTTAATTTACAATTCAGGTTAGGCCATTGCAGGTGCCAAGTATAACACTAATGGGCCATTGGACTCTGGAGGTGCTCGTTCCTGGCCTTGAACAATGGAATGCAACATCCCCACACAGCATGTTTATGGCTCTGTGAAACTCCCTGCTTTTTCTTACCAGACTTGCTGGCTCCAGCTTCTTTTAGCTTTTCTAGTATCTCAGGGACTAAAGCACTCTGGGTACACTTTTAACTAAAATTTGTTCACTACCAGGCCAAGATCCACTTGTCCAGGACAGAGGCCCTCCACTCCCACTGATCAACCATCTCAAGGTCAACATTTGGGGGGAGGGGGGGCTGGTGCTACAGAATCATGTGATGCATTGGAGTCTGGGACCTCTGCTCCAGAGTCGTAATTAACCTTAAGCCCTATTTTGCCTGTGGACAAGAATCGTGAAACGTGGTTGAAGCAGAGGGGATTTGAAACCCCAGTTTCAATATAAAGAGCAGCTGATAAATATATCTTCTATCTGACTCCTTGACCTGTGTGGCCGAGGAGCAAAGGCTGAATGGCAGGAAGAAGACACTTTCACCTTTACAACCCAAGTCACGTGGGGTAAAATCCCAATGGAAGAGAAAGGACACTTCTGGTCCTTTGAGTGGCTGAGGTGCAAAGGCTGAATGGAAGGCAGGAGAGATATGTGGTCCTTTAGCATGAGTGCCTGAGGAGCAAACGCTGAACAGCAAGCAGAAGACACTTCTGGCCTTTTGACCTGAGTCACCTTGGGTCTAGTTTTTAATAGAAAAAGGAAATAAAATAAAACAAAAACGTTAAAAACAGTATTGGAAATTATATGGCAAGAGCAGAGTTCTAAATTTACATTTCATTGAATCGTAGAATCATAGAGTTGAAAGGGACTTAATATGCCATCTAGTCCAACCCCCTGCCTGTAGAATGAAATCCTCCTGGAGCATCTCTGACAGCTGCTCCTTGAGCCTCTGCTTGAAGAGCCCCAGTGAGGGATCTTTGCTTTTTCAATTCCTGACTTCTTTCCAATTCTTTCCAATTTCTTTACTTTCATTTCATTCCTACAACCTAATAATCAGACTGTACCCTTCCTTAAAAATTCCAACCAAAACAAAAAAAGAGATAAAAATTATTTAACTGAAGGGCCAAGGGGCAGAGGCTGAACGGCAGCTAGAGGATACATCTGGCCCATTGGCCTGAGTGGCCAAGTGGGACATAGGATGAATGGCAGACAGCTTGGGATCACCTTTAGAGTCTGTTGACCCAGGTGGCCAAGAGGGGCATAAGCTAAATGGCAGGCAGGTCAGGAGACTTTCAGTGTCCATTGCCCTGTATGGCCAAGGGGGGCATAGGCTGAATGACAGACAGGTTGAAGTCACCTCTAGATTCCATTGACTCTAGTGGCCAAGGGGAGAGTAGGCTGAATGACCGGCACGTTGGGGGACCTTCAGTGTCCATCAGCCCAAGGGGTCACAGAGGGCACAAGCTGAATAGAAGACAGGTTAGGGTCCTCTAGAGTTTGTTGACCTAGGTGGTGAAGGAGAGAGCAGGCTGAATGGCAGCCCACCAGCCAACAAGCTGAACAGGGGGACCTTCAGTGTCCATTGGCCTGTGGCCATGGGGGGCACAGGCTGAACAGCAGACAAGTTTGGGTCATTTCCAGAGTCCATTAACTCTAGGGGAGCAGGCTGAACTCCCACAGGGGAGCAGGCTGAACAGCAGGCAGGCTGAGGGCACCTCCAGAGTCCATTGGCCCAGGTGCAGAGGCAATCCCTTCAGCAAAACACTGGCAAATGCTGGGCAAGTGCTGGGACATCAATAGAGGCAATCCCTTCAACCACATTCAGCAAGAAACAAACACTGGTGTGGTTGAAGAGGCAACCTGTTCAGCAACAGTCGGCAAGGGGCACTTACGGTGGCAGGTAGTGGCAATCCATTTGAATACAATAATTATCATATGATTACAGTTTCAATTATGAATTTTGAAAGTGGGTTTTCAGCTGCAAATTACAAACTAGGAAGAATTATTCAAAAACCAAACAAACAAAAAACCCTACCCGAGAACAAAGCTGTAATTATGCAGGGGGAGAGGAAAAAAAAGAATAGAAAAGCTGCAGCGAGTGCACATTTGCCAGTAGTTGACCCAGGCTTAAAGTTGACCCAGGCAAGATGTTGTTGGTTTGCTGAGGGAAGGCATTAAAAGAAGAGAGATGAGACTTCTCTTTGTTAACAAGAGTTAAATTAACAAAGGGTGTTTGATCATTTTGACATTAATGTAGAGTTTCACTGCATGTAACTGCTTTCCTGGGTGCATCTTTGCAGTGTTTTAAACACTTTTTTGTCTTTGACAATGGCACCAAACAAAAGTGGCAAGACATCAGGCTCTAAAAATCAATTTTTTTAAATGGCTAGAAAACCCAGGAATAAATAAACAGTGTAATGTAGTGTTGTGAATCACTCATACATTTTAGTATTAGTATTATACCTCCTCTACTGTGCTAAAATAGAGTACATGTTTAAAAGATAATTTCCATATAGGAAAATACTAGAGAAACAAAGATCTTCCCATTTTATCAAAGCTTGAACCTGCAAGTGATTCAAAGAAAGTCTGATGGCAAACATTGAAAGAACGTAGGTAAATGTATCCAACTATTACTATTGGCTGTGGGTGGCTGTGGGTGGCGCAAGTGACTAAGACACTGTGCCTGTTAACCAGCAGGCCAGGGTTCGAGACCTGGGTCAGCCCCACAAGAAAGGGTGAGCTCCTGTCCTTAGCCCAGCTCTGCGATGCCAGCTGGATCAAATTGTATTGGCTCTGCCTTTCCATTGGACTAATTCAGTGGCGTGGAGAGGGGGGATTTGCTGCTTGGGTAACAGCCTATCCTCCATAACAATCTAACCAAGGCTTTCATGCTTCGCATGCAGCGTATGCAGCACCGAGCACGATACCATAGTCTTCCAAGACTGATGGAGGCCTGCTTTAATTACTATTTGGCAATAGTAATTAGTAAAAATAATTGATTAACACTAATCTGTAAATACAGTGGTCCTTAAAGTTTTTTAGGCCAAACCACTGAAGGCATGCGTAGCTTAAGCTTAACAACCTTTTACATAATGATGCATTGCATATAGGCATGTCACTTTGTGACATTTTCCTAATGGTTGACCATATAAATTAAATATAGCAAAAGCTCTCCCAAGATCAAAGTCTGCAGCTTGAAACCTCCTCTACAAACCTTGTGAAAATCTTATTCCAAAGACCTTGCTTGGCTGTTTGAGAGTGGTGTCTTCTCTCTGAGGTCTGGCTGATCTGATCTGGTCTTCCCGCAAGCTTCCACTTTTCTGGCTGTTGTGTTTATGAGGCTATTAAAGCACTTGTTTGTTAAATCTATTGTTAAACCTATTATTAAAAGCTATTGTTTGTTTACATTGCAACAAAAGATCAGGTACTACTGCTCCCTTGTCCACTTTAGGCAGTCAAGGCTCTTTGGAAAAGAACTTGTGCAGAGATTGTGCTCCAAAGTTTCTTGCAGAGTTTTTCATTTGGCAAAGGTCTATGGATCACAATGGAGAGATTGTGTGCAGGCTGTGCTGCTGAGCATAACTAAGGAGACTTCCCCAGCTTTCCCCAGCTGCCACCTTCCGCTCTTGTTTACTCCATTACATCATTTATTCTCTTGTAACATATTTCCTACTATATTACATGCTAGTCAATTTCATTGCTAATGAGTAATCACTCTATTTTAGTCAATTTTCACTAATGGTTAGATGCTACAGGTACTATATAAAAATTCAGCCACTAGATGGGGCTGGATGTTTATATAATGACCAAAAGGGAGCTAAGCATCTCATTCTTAAGACTATTTCCATTAGCCTGCCCAGCAAGTGTCTGGCACTAGATATGGCACTAGATAGGGCTGGATGACCTACTCACACACACCATATGTGCACGTATAGCACAACTGTACTATAGCAGGTTAGATTCAAAGTGATCCCAGTGCTAGTCAGAGGCGCTTTGGCTTAGGGGAGTGGGTTAGGGTAAGGAAGTGTTGCAGTTTTCATTGACTTCCTGTTTTGAGCTTCTACTGTCTTGCCCATCCAAGGAGAAATAAAGTCTCTCTTGCTTACTCTCTGGGATTTTCTTGCAAAATAGCTTTCCTGCACTTTTTTTTCAGCTTAGCCTCTTATTAAGTTTTCCCACGGCTTTAAAATTTCATGTCACAGTGTTATAGGCCAGGGATGAATTAGCAAATGAATGTGGAAGACCAGTAACAACTCAAAGTAGTGCTTTTCAATTAGGGTGAAAATTTTAGGAAGTAAATGGCAATGGCTTTTGGCAATGGCAATGGCAAATGGGAATGTCCAGCATGGCTTGAGTCAAGTCTAGAATCACTGCCTTGTGACTTGATTCCACAAGGGACAGTTGCAGAGTTGTTCTTTTGTAACTCTAAAATATTCCAGTCAAGTCAAATATTCAGAGCACCTTTGTGATTTCATAGTCATACTGTATGATCTGTATGGGTACTCCAGTTTTAATGTTATCCTTTGTACTGTAATCTGTTTCCTCCAGGTTCAGAATTAGTACATCGTTCAAGTAGTCTTATTGCTGTCAGCGTCTTCCCTAATTCATAATTTTACATTGCCAAGTGTAATGAAACATGCCACGTCCGAGCCAGTTCACTTGATTGAGTCAAGTCATGAATAAAAACGATTCAGATAATCATTTGTATATGTGATCCATTGTTAAGTGACACACACCTGTATAAGGAACAGGGGGTATTAGTTTATTGCTGGTAACAGCTGGATACTTTAATATACCCTAAGAACACAGATTGCAAGGACTTGAACATTTGAATCTCAGACCTTGTGCCTTGGCTGGCAGGAACAAGGAGCAGGGCCAATGGTGATGCCACAGCAGTGCAATTCTACATGTCAGGCCCCTACCCTGACTATTAATAAACATTGCTTTGATTTCCCCTTGTTTTTAATGACTAGTTGCTAGTTTTAAATACCAGCAATGCTGATTTGAATTGATTTAGGGGCTAACTCATGCTTTACCAGAAATGTATACATTTTTTTCCTTTTATTCTCCCCACCCCTACATTTCATGCCATGGAGAACTTGAGGAGGTCACGCAGAAGGGTTTTCAGTTCTTGATGTCACTGTGGTTTCCACCTGGGTTGTATTCTTCAGATGCAATTTTTAAGGTCAATTGAAGAGGTTTATCCGAAATAAAAAGCAAAATAGAAATTGCTGTGTGGCAAATAAAGCCTACCTACCTCCACCATGTATTCTCGTTAAACCAGACCGCTGGTCAAAAATCAAACAAGAAGAAAGAGTCATGGTACACATTTCCTTTAACATGTGATATATCCTTTATCCTCCTGCTAAACTATGATATTCATCCCCTAATATTAATGCAGTTTCAGAAGCATCTTCCACCTTTGCAATACACTCCAGTTATAAGCCCCATCCTTTCTAGGATTGGAATACCGGTATGTGTATGTTTTCTTGCATTAGGTGATCAATATCAAGATCCAAAAATGCTGAAGAAACCTGATATCATATTAGCTTAAAATGGTATTTTTGGAATATGAAAAATGGGGTTCACAGAATTTCCCTTGAAAACCTATATGAAGATGTAGTTTTAACTGTATTTACAAAAAATAAAAGTTTTCAAGGGTCAACATCTGGGCACATTTACAACTCCAGCTAATACTAAGGATTAATAAGCACTCCAGCTAATACTAAGGATTAAGGGAACATTAATCTTTAGCATATATTTAGTGTATTGATTCTAACATTATTTTTCATGACATATGCATATTTTTTCAAGAATAAAATGTATCTAGCACCAATAAAATGAAGCAATACTAGAAAGAGAGACAGGAAGATCTCCCTGTGAAATTTTCCCAGAAAGAATGAATTGTTGCTGCCTGTGTGTCACACACCAAGCTGAACTCATTGACATTGCCGTGCTTGGACACCTCGGGCACAATCCAGAGCAACTACGGGGAGTCCTTGCTCCGGTGTAAGAACAATTTGCCCTGGATTGCAATATGAATTTCCCATAGGTTTTCATTAGTTGGTACAGTAACTACGGGTACACATAATGTCTCTTACGTGCTCCTGTAGTTGCTCTGGATTGCAGGGTATCTTAGAGTTTTTGCAGGTTGGCATCATACCACCCTCTTCTCCTTCCATAGGGTTTATCCACAGGCATGTGTTTTTTTAAATTGTGTGATGTCCCTTGCAACGGTTTCTATACACTTCTCCCAGGTGGATTTGGAGCATTCCCTTCCTGAATTCCATACCTGTACGTTGGACCTGGCCTGCTGTTGTGTGAAGAACCACCAGTGCTTAAGTGCATACAAATGCAGGGTGTGTGAAAGATTAGCACCTGATGGTTCATATCATTCCACTTTCATATTGCCCTGTTGTGGCGGGGGAAGTAGATCCACTTTTCTTGGGCCATTTGCATCATTATCTCCCCCCCTCATTGACTTCCTATATTCCAGAAATGACAAGCTACTTCATGTGTGACTTCACCTGTGCACCTGCAGCCATAGTAGCTGTGTTCCACCACCATTATACACATGCCGCAGTACATTTGTGCCTGTGTCCAGAAGAGGGAGGAAGCTAGGGCTACCTTGATCATGCCTCTGACCAAGTGCTCTCTAACACAATAGCTTGTCATAATAATATTTGTTAATTTTTAAGATACTATAATACATACTGTGTAATACATTGTTGCATTTGCTACAACAGGGGTCAGCAACCTTTCTGCAATGTTGGGCCAAACCTATGTGACAATGTCATTCTGAGTGCTGACATGAGTTTACCAATCTTGTTATGTATAATATCAAAATTGGTCTTTAAAATACACCTTTAATGTGCAGAATAAGTAGATCTTATTGGTCATTCAATGCTGTAAAATATATAGGATTATATTTGAAAAGTATGTTTTGTCAAATTTTAATTTCCAACACATTTATTAAAAATTGTATTACAAATTATAAATTACAATTGCAAAACGGTCTACAGATTTGTGTAGACCCCAAAAATGCGTACTCAAATATTTTAATAAAATATGTTTTCATCTGGAAAAGCTCTAACACAATGTAACTGTGTTAGACAGGGAAGGTTGAACATTTGCTTCCATATGCCTGATGTTCCAGAAAGAGGTTCATATGTATGAGATGCATGATCAATACATCAAATTCAACAAATTCCATATATTAACTCGCTGCTCTTCTCTATTCTGACTTCAGCTGGTCTGTTTCACTGGGTGATCTTGTTCATGTTGGAATTTAAAAATAAACATACCCACAACAGAAAAATTGTGGTGCTTTGCAGAGGCACAGCCAGTCCAGCTCAACATTCCATTTGGTCATGGTTGACTGGATGCCACATGAAGCACACAACAGGACATCCTCATGTAGACAGGAGCGAAAGGCTGAAATGCTGCAACCACAACTGTCCCATTTTCAGTTACATTTTCACTGCATTTTAAAATTATTTTGTAAAGCAGATGCTTAGCTTCCAGTTGGTCCCACCAGGCCAAACCCAAAGCTCTTGAAAAAAAAAAACTATCATGAATTCTAATATGATTAATCAGTCTTTAATAATAATCAGAGCTATTACTAAATGTGAACCTTGTTCCTATACCTGTTTCCTCAATTGCTTGATATCATGTGTGTAATTGGTAAGTTTTAGCTTCACATAGGCTTCTTTCTGAATGTTCAGGTGTTAGACAACTTCTTTGTGGACTCAAAATATTGTGAGAAAATTTGTTCATGTGGGTAAGTTGAGCAAAATGCCGAAAGCAGAGCACATGCAATTTTCTTCCAACAATTAAATCTTTCAGGTAAAGACATCCAACAATTGAGAATCACAGCTGACTTTTTCAGACAGTTTACTTCAAGAGTTATGCAATTCTGCAAATTTTGTTTTCCACAATTCTAACAATATTTGTTCAGTGATTTCTATTTCAAAACTATCAACGTCCATCCACTCAAAAAGAGATACAACAATTGAGGTTGTCTTTAGATTAATTAACGGCAAAATCCAGAGTAACTATGGGGAGTCCTTGTTCCGATGTAAGAACAACTTGCTCTGGATTCCAATTTGAATTTCCCATAGGTTTTCACTATGGGTGTACGTAAAGTCTCTTACATGCTCCCATAGTTACTCTGGATTTGGGGGTATGTCAGGCTTGATGAGGAAAGAAAATATGGGAGTGTGAGTTTGGAAGTCTTCACATCTTTTGCAAGATTCTTCTCAGTGCTTCAACATAGTTTTGAAGTTCATTTTTGTTAATGGTAAATCAACTTGCCTAGACTTTTACATTTGGAAAGTACTTGTGGGTGTTAGTAGTAATATCACACAAAAAATATATCTAATTTTGATGGAAATCCTTTCCAGTATTCAAAAGGTTCTGTTTGACCCTTTCCTTGCAAGCACAATTTTAAGACATTGAGGTGTTGAGTTTTGTCAATCAGAAACATCAATTTGCATAAACAGTTATCATTCAGTTTCGGAAAACTTTGTTCTTTTTCATCAAGAAACATTTTTATTTCTTCCAGACATGATACAAATCTGTTCAAGGTATTACCTTGGTGAAGCCAGTGGACATTATTGTGGACATTATTGCCTATGTGTCAATGAAGAATGAGAAACTTTGAAATTAATGATCTTAATGACTGGACCATCACAGAATTCAAGCACTGTGATGAGATTTTTGCAGCTAAAATTTACTGATGTATAATGCAGTGGAGACTCACTATTTGATGTCCAATATGATTTTCAAGAAGTTTAACAGATTCCTTTTCCTTTCCAACCATTGCACAGGCGGCATCAGTAGTTACACAAATATTTTATTTATGTTAATTTTCTGCTTTCCAAAATAATTTTAATATGTAGCAGAAATTTCATGTCTCTTAGTTATACTAGCAAGAGGAATAAAGCAACATAATTCTTCAGAATGTGGCTGGCCAACATAATGGGCCAGTCTGATTTACCTCCCCCAAGCTAAATGGAGCGGCCGGGAGAGGTGCCAGCAGCCAATTGGCTGCTCAGGGCCAGGGGGCGGCGACTGGGGCAGCCTTGGGGCTTGTTTACCCAGGCTCCTCAGTCGGCTTTGGAGTGGCATCTAGAGAGGAGCTCCTGGGCTTCCTCTCCAGGGTGTCCTTTTTTCTGCCCTTGCCACGCCACCCAGGCCTCGGGGTCACCCTCCTTTGTTTGCGGGGAGGCTCTGTCCTCGCTGAGGACACCCCCGCACCCCCTCTTCTTGGGTGCCCCATGCCACGTGCATCCTGCCACTTGCTGCGGCGCCACTTTGGGGACGCCCCTGCCATGGGCGCACTTTGCAGCTGCCGCCTGTTTCAAGTGGTCGCCATTTTGGGCGTGGTCCTTCCCCGGGCGCCCCTCCAGTGGGCTCCTCCTCCACCAGGCACCCCCCTTTAAGGGTGCCCGTTTAGCAGGCCTTTTGTTTGGGGGCACCCATTTTTTGGCCTTTAGGTGGGCCACGTGCTGCAGTGGCTGCCATTTTGTTTAGCGACTGCCATTTTGACGACTTCTACAAGGTTCCTTGGGGCTTTCTGGATCAATTAGCGGCCTTGGTGGGCCTTGTTTTTGGGTGTCCCTCTACAGGGGCATCTCCTTAGGGGAATTGGTGCTATCCGCCCTCCCCCGGGTTAAAAATTTTTTTTCTTTTGGAACCAGTATAGGCATAGTAATTGCACTGTCTTTAGTGGTGCATCAGCCCCACCTCTCCATTGGCCCTTGAGACTTCTCTCCACATCGCCACAGTTCATCTCTAGAGTGTCATCAGAGAAGATTGCTACGGTGGCCTCGGCTGCACATATCCTTCTGGTTTAAACTACCACACAGGATGGGGGCTTGGTTCCCGTGGGCGGGACACATTATGGGTAAAAGAGCTCAGAAACAGGGCAGGAAGGCCCCTAGACGGCCCCCACAGACTCTGCCACCTGTGGATCCTACCTCTTTGGATAAAGAATATGAAAATATGGACCATAGGGCATTGGTTGGGCGCTGTAAGACATTAGAACAGGAAATGAAGGAGAAGGAGACTGGCAGGGGTGATGGCACGTCTGCCGCCATGGCTGAGCCCACCCCTTGCACATTTACGAGAAAGGGCCGGGGGCGCTATTGTTCCAGGCTTGCCCTTCCAGATTGAGTAGCGGGGCCTCGCAGGAGGCTGCGGCTCCCAAATCTCCCCCAGGTGAGGGGGAGGTAGAGGAGGTTTCCAAACCAGTTGGGTGTTGGGACGAGGCTGAGGGTTACGCCCCTCCGCCACCCAAGCATGTAGCGGCTCAGGTCCCCTTTTGGTTTCCCGGATGAGGGGGGTCTCCACTTCCCTTGACCCCCGGTTGGCATGGGTCCCCCAAATAATCCCTGGAAAGGTTTTAGCTGGGCACCACAGCCTAGAATGCATGGTGGCGATGGCAACCAGCCCAGGGGAGGCTCATCCCCTTGGCCCACTTGGGAGGAGATCAGCAGACTGGCAGCTCATGCCAATGAAGATAACGGTCTGGAGGACCACCCATATGGCAGTGTCGATCTGTCCCTTGGCGGCCATTTAGCCATGGCAGTCAAGGAAAAGATTTGAAGGGGTGATTACGTAGACTTATTCAGCCTGCTTCACACTGAGCCCGAGCGGGTGCCCAAAGTGGGTGAGCCAGAAAGGGATTTGGAGTCCACTAAAAGGCGTAAGGTGGACCACAATTGGACTAACTGGGTATTGCATTTATATGGTGGTGGTGGTTCCGCTGCACCCTAAGAGGGTGCCCGCCCTTATAAAACACCTTGATATTATCCATAGAATCCTCGGGGATTTTGGAGGTCAGGCCTGGCAGCAGTATGACCAGAACATCCGATTAAGGGCGGCAAATGACCCCTCCCTGTCATGGTTGGTCCCAAAATTTGAGTTATGGATGCACATGGTAGCTTCAGCCAGGCCTATTTCGGGTGACCGCTTGGACAGCGGTCACCTGATAGCTCATAACGCTGTGTCTCAACCTTGGGTGTCTTTTGGCACCCAGGGGGTTCAAGTTAAGCATGCGTGCTTTGAGTTCAGCTCCTCCGGCTCCTGCACCAAGGCCAGCTGCACATTAAGCCACCAATGCGCAGTGTGCGGTGGTGAACATTCCCCCAGCGCTTGCCCTAAGGGCGGGTGGTCTAAGCGGATGGGAGAACTTTGTGGCAAGAAAGGAGGTGGGGATCAACCCCCTCCTTCACCGGCAGAAAAAGGGGCCCTCCCTGAGTAGGCTGGATGTTTTGTCCACCCTGTTAGAATGGTACTCCGACAGTCAGGTGGCATGTTATCTGTTTGAAATTTTTTCAGGGGTTTTAGAATAACCGCCCCCCACCTAGGCCAGGCCTTTTGGGCCAAGAATGTGTGGTCAGTGATAGTCATGGTAGGGGTGGTCAGGCAGAAGTTGGTGAAGGATGTTGCTGCGGGCAAGGTGCTTGCCCCCTTTTGCATCCTCGCCCTTCCCAAATCATGGGTGTCCTCGCTGGGTGTCATACCTGAGACGGTCCCTGGTCAGTTTTGTTGGTTCACCATTTCTTGTTTCCAAAGGGGGACTTGCGCGCTTGCGGGGTCAGGGTTGTTATGGCCAAGGCAAACATGGAGTTGGCCTTTAGGCCACTCCCAGTTCATCTGGAGGATTTTTGCCGGCGGGGCATGTGGTTCGAGGGGGGCTGCTGCGTCAGCGGGACTCTGCCGATGGGCTGTTCTGTTTTTGTTCGGCTTTTGAAGCCTTCCCTATCCTTCTGGAATGGGCTTTACATTATAAATCAGGATTTGGGAGAGCCGTCCACGGAGGGGCTGGCCACCTCACTCACTCTTTGGGGTCGGAGTTGGTTTGCACTTGCCGGTGTTCCAGGCTGCCTGGGGTTAAGCTCGCTGCCCTGCGTGACCTCTTAGAGCAGGCCATGCAGGCATGCGAGCTGACTCTCGGGGATCTTCAGGTTCTGGTCGGGCACCTTAATTTCGCCTGCTGATTGGTCGCCCTAGGGATGGCGTTCCTGCGACGCCTTTGCGATGGCATGGTTGGTTTACACACACTGCCTCATGGGGCATGGGTTTGCTACCATGGAGGAAGGCATGGAGGCAGGTTCCCTGTGTGGCAGGTGTCATGCTGGAGTAGGCAGGATAGGCCTCTGTGTAGCTTGAGGCAGCAAGGGTCAGGGTGAAGCATAGCAGGCCTATTGACTCCCAGTCTGGACATAGGCCCAGGTGGCTAACTGTGCACCTGGAATTTGAGCAAAGTTAACCAGTGCCTGAGTGTCCAGCTGCCTCGACCTATGGGTTGGCGTTGAAGGGGACCCTTCAGTGCGGAGGGTGGCCCTGAGCCAGGCTTTCTCCCATTCCCTATTTTTTATAGCTACCAGCATGACCTAGTTAGCAGTCCCCTGTTTGTGATAAAGTTTAAACTGTTAATAAAGTGGCCCTTTACTCCACACCTTGCCTCCGTCTGCTCATTCTCGCCATGGGGAGGGGGGGTGTTAAATATGATCATTGTCACAATATCATGCAACTATTGCTAGGCGTGCCACATCATTTATGTCAGTGCTTTCATCAACAGCAACACTAAATACAGCAGCTTGTGTCTGTTTTGCTGTTACATTTTCAGCCATGTCAGTTATTTTTCTCTCACTTGATCTTGCAGAAGCCATTATACCTCAAATTTGAGACAGTATTGTTTGTTTATTTGGTAGATCACTGAATAAGTGATTATTTTCATAAGTTTGCCTTTCATACCTACACAATGAGCAACTGTATACATTTGGTGGCTTTATTTTTGATTCCAGTTCCCCGCACTGGCGAGACTAATGCACCCAGACACAGATATGGAGTGTAAGGGCCACTTTATTAACTATTTAATACAACATCATTAAACAGGGGCTGCACTAAAATGTCATGTGGGTACCTGGTGGGGAAACAGCTGTCTGCATGTTTCCCCAGGTGTTATGATGGGTGACCCAACCTGACTCAGGGTACATCTTAAGCAGTGGTTAAGGGTGCCCATCATCATCAGCCTAAAAGTTGAGCTAGCTGGATGCTCAGCCAGCCAGATATCCAGCTGGCTTTGCCTAATTTCCAGGCTAGGGGCTTGCCAGCCTGCACCTAGAGCGGGTTCGGCATCAAAGGTCTGCTCTGGTTCACCCCATTCCTTGCTACCTCAGGCTGCACACTGAGGCCTATGCTTGCCTTAACAACAATGGTGTTACAAAGGCATCTTTGGACACAACATGGTAGATTAGTGCAGTTGCTGAACCTTAAAATACTTCATTTTTATTTCCTGGAATGGTGGTCTTGTGTGGAATTGCAAATTGATTTAAGAGCCATTTAAGATCACAGTCTCTCATATGGACTTGATGATGGAATTCTGAATGCTGATTTTCCTTTTTTTAGATGAGCATCTCAAAAACTTCTAAAGATTTGTGCTGATCAGGGCCAAGTCAGACATGACATGGTAAATTCGTGATTATATCCTCTGATGTCTTTTTCTTTTATTAGACCCATCAGGGAAGGGGATTTGGATCTGGGATGAGGTGTGGAGGGAGGGGGCTTCTTTCCTGAGCTTTTTCCACAAGTTAGATAATTTTGCTTGAAACTTCTATTAGAGAGAGAGAGAGAGAGAGAGAGAGAGAGAGAGAGCGAGAGAGCGAGAGAGAGAGAGAGAGCGAGCCTTTTTCATTCCCATCAGGAACAGCAATTTGAGTTGTGCAAATGGGATGGGAGAAACCATCTAATTATCTGATTCAAACTGGGCTACTTTTTACCAAAGAAAAAGGCATCAGAATGTCCAGCCACGGGTTTCTCTTGTCTAGTTTGATCTTCAAGAGCTTTAGAACAAATGCGTAGGAAAGGAAGAGGTGAAAAACTGGATTGCTCTGAAATAAAATGTTTGTGAAATGTGACTTTGCAGGCGTGACAGTTTTGAAATGTTAACAGTGTAAACGGTTTCTTTTCACTTTCTTGGAGCTTTCTCTTTGTTCTTCAATGAGAACAGACACTGCAAAAGAGGTTGGTAGCAAGTGGAAACCGCAGGTGTGCACAAACATGTTTGGGGTTGTGTGGTCTCAAAAATAGAAAACTTATGAGATATTCTTATGAACTGTCACGGAGTGCTCAAGAGTCAGTTTTCCTTCTCCGTATGGAAGACTCAAAACTCTCAGTTCAGCAGAGAGTGAAGCCAAATGAAACGCAAGCTGTTTGTATTTCATTAGTAAAAAGGACATGTACTGATGTTCAAGAATGCCAGGAAAATGTCTTTAAAACTTGGGGTGCTGACAACATCGATACTAAACTGTTCAGGCATCGTCACAATAGGCTTCACATAGCACACCAATGTACAAATTTGTAGGTCCACATGGATAATGGCTTATGTGAAGTAATAATTGTACTTGGTATGGTCCTTTCCAAGTATCACACGTACTTTGTATGTATTATACTGATGTCCTTACAACAATCCTGCAAAACCAGAGTTATTCTCTCTGTACTGCAGCTGGGGGAGCTGAGGTTTTTAGAATCGTAGAATTATAAAGTTGGAAGGGACCAAATAGGCCATCTAGTCCAACCCTGCATGTAGCAGGAAATCTTCCTAGAGCATCCCCTACAGACACTTGTCAAGCTTCTGCTCAAAGATCTCCTTTGGCAATCTCTTCCACAGCCAAACTGTCCTGACCATCAGGAATTTTTTCCAAATATCCAATCAGAGGAGGTTCTGAGGGTATGGTTTGCCCCAGGTCACCTAATGATAGCTTATTGCAGAGGCAAGTCTCATAGGGGGAAAGATATTTGAGCCACTCACAACACAGTGTTGTTGTCTCCCAGAGATGGAGCACTCTGAGTGATCCTTCTCACACTACAAAAGGATGGAAGTGTCATGCAGACTGGGCAAATTGTACTTAGGATAGTATTAAGAATACTTACATAATATTTCTCAACACAGAATAGTTCACAAAGTAGTTTACATAGCAAAATAAATCAGTAAAAGCTTCTTTATGCCCAACAAGCTCACAGTCCAAAAGCAGAAAAGTAATTACCAACAATCACCACTACCAGAAAAGATGCCATGCTGAGATGAAGAGGGATGATTGCATACTATAAAAGGATACATTAAAAACGCCTCTGCCCATTTAGCAGAGATGTGCAGTTTGTGTGACTCACATTGTGATGCCACCCCATTATTTTCATGATGCTTCTGGCCCAGTACTAGTTCCAGGCTGGCAATTCAGACCAGACTTGGGACCTCTTGGGACCAGATTTTAAAGTTCAGCCTTAAATCAGATTTTAAAGGTTAACTTTGTATGCCCAGTCTCCTTCCAAGGTATTTCCAAGTGGCCACACATCACCAAGAGCCATTGATATCTGTCTTGCAGTTCATTGGCATAATTTAAGAGTCTTATATGTTTAAGAAAAAAAAAACTGTGTTTAGATTTCTAATTCCAGACAGATTTTTCCCACTCACATGCAAAACCTGAGATGTTAATCTTGTGTCCTGACTCTTGCACAACAGGGTGTCATAATAAATATTTTTTTGTCTTAGCTATTCCTATTACATAGGTTTATGTGTTTATCTCCCTGGCTACCAAGTTTTGATCGTTCTGTGCTTTAATAGAGTTTTTTATCCTAACCATGTTTTAATGTCCAAAATCTTCTCTTTTACCACAATGCACAGAGGTACCAGAATCCACTTCCTAAAGCCTAAGTTCTCAAGATATATATTGATTCCATTCTGGAAGTGTGTCCTGAAATTGAAACATACCACCCCAGTGGTATTGCATCTCAGTGTACCAAACAGCTGTCCTGGGCTTTCCCAGATGAAATGTGTCTATGTCTTGAATCCCTTATGAGTTGCTTGAGATGCCCTGAAGCTGCAGTCACTCAACTTTCCTCAGCCACACAGCTGATGGGCCTCAGAGCTGAAACCACTGGGTCTGTGCTCAAGACTCTTAAACATTTTAAGAATTGAAAGCACACAATTGCCCAGAGGTCCAGAGTGGTGCAGAAGCAGTGCAGATGGGGGCATTCCTCACTTGTGGGTTTGTCTCTAGTCTCTCTATATAGGCACATCACATCAGTACCCCCTTCAGGGGTTGGAGCTCCCGTGTGTGTGTGTGGACAGAATCCAACTTATTTCTGCTTCACATTTAAACATTGTGTATTGCAGAGCTCTGCCTTTTCCAACCTATCTAGAACCTTGGCAATTGATTTCAACTCAGCAGATATGTTATGCTTCAATCCTAAAGACACTTTCCTGGGAGTAAGATCCATTGAACACAATGGGCTAACTTTTGAGTAGACATGGATAGGATTGCGCTCTTAGTTTGACTGTCAGCCCTTCTGCTTGATCTTCCCTTTTCTTCTGCTAGCCAGTTGGCAAGGTAGTTTATTGATTAATTTATAAGTTGTTAGCTGGAAAGCGGCATATAAATTCTGTTAATAAAGCAATAAAGGAATTGATTGACACATTGTACATTCAGCTGGATTTCTATCCTCCTTCCTGCCATTGCACTCAGGATGGTTTACAATTTAACTAAATACTAACGATCAAATAGTTATAAAAAGAGTTTGAAAATAATTGCTGTGCCTCAACCACTCTGAAAAAGACACTTTATGTAAAGAATGTTTGCTTCTAGCTGTCTCTCCATACATTGTCAGGTCATGATGTCAGGTGTCATGATGTCAGGTCAGGTTTTGATCTTCATGTAGGTGGACAAGGATCAGGGATCCATAGGTGGAAGATAGTGGTTCAAGAAAAAGACAAGGCAAAGCACTGATTTTTTATTGAACAATGAACTGGACAATTAAAACAATATAGGCTGCAATCCTAGACCTCAGTAGTCAGGCACAAATCATGATACAAGTCCCATAAAATCCTGGGGTTGCCACAAAAGTGCCACAGTTTACTTCTGCACCACTTCTGGGGTGGGAGAGGGGTGTTTAGGTCAGTGCGCAGATATGTGTTGGCCTCCCCTTGCCACCACATGTGATTTGTTCCGGCCTAAATTGATTTGGATTGCACCTGTAATGTTAGTTAAATAGCCAATGAAGCTCCTATTGGTACTTTTGGTCACCTAGATTGAAAAACAGCAGCTCTTTGCTGTTTTAGGAGTGGCACTGCAATGCAGCAGAAATTGGACTAATCATTATCTCCCTTTGGGCTTTCCTTTGATTGTTCAGGCAGTAAAGTACTTTAACTTGCCTTCTATACCTGTCTTGTACAAACAATGGAGGTCTTTACAAACAACACTGACCAAATGCAGTTGTCAGAGTTTCTCCACGACAAGACTGCTTTTTTTTTTTTTTTGTAAATCATGAACAATCCAGGGTGGGCAATATCAGGCGCTTCGCCGTCGAGTGGAGTGAACTGTTACTACTGCATTGATTGTACTAACTTGCCTGCAGCAGAGCAAACAGAACTTCCTCCAACTACATTTGTCACTTATGGGGATGCTGTGGAATCTGCTGGCAGCTTCAGTAGTTTTGTTGCGATAACCACTTCACAGCAATGAGAATATTTAAACAGCAGTGTCTTTTGCACAGCGGGGCACTCATTAGCTACAGTGTATAGTTCATGGTGACTAATGGGTCTCCCAAGAACCTGGAGAAATAAGTAGAATTTAGATCAATAAATTATATTTTTTCCACTGATGATTTAAAAGAGAGAATGGTCAATTTGCAGGCCATGTTTTCTTCAGGGACTTTTATTGTGTAATAAGCATATCACTGTCTTATTGCTGCCTCAAGCCACAGCAGACTTTAATGATGTTCAAAACAAACAGTCATTAAATCAAGTGAAGAACCTCCTATGGAGAATGATTCAAATAAACTGAAGAATGGAAATAAAAGCAATAGAAGGCCTTTACTGAGGGTCCAATCCTATCCAATTTTCCAGTGCTGGTGCAAACAGGTCAGTGTGGCATGCACTCCATCCTGTGGTGGAGAGGCAGCCACAGAGGCTCTTCAATGTTAAGGAAGCATGTGTTCTCTAACTTTGGTGCTATCCTTGGATAGGATTGGGCCCTAATCCCTTGATGCACTTTGGGTTTAAGTGTGCACTAAATGATGCAACCTTTTGGTTTAGATTGGACTTGTGGTATATGGGTTTGGTATCATTAGCCTAGAATAGTGCTTTTCAACCAAAGGGACAAATGTGACCAGTGGTACATATCCCATTGCCATGTGACCATGTGGTACTGTCCTGCCTGGCCTCATTCCACTAGGAGTGGATAGGATTGAAGTGGCGTGCACCAGTAGGCAAGATGTTGCTGTGTGATTGACTGGCCCTTCAAAGGAAGCATGATTTGGGGGACAGAAGGTTGGAGAATGAGACCCCAACTTTGGAGCCAACTGTTCACCCCTACTTTGAAATCTCTGATAGCATTGGGAGCACCTGCACAAATGGTACCAGCCAGCCAGCCAGCCAGCCAACTAATCAACCAACCAAGGGTTTTTCAACTTCCTATCAACTTTTCTACAAGAAGCCAAAGAATTGGTACATGAGCCTTGTTCCCCCAATAATCTCTGAAATTAGTTAAGATTTAAGAAAAAGTTCTAGTCGAGCAAGCAGTACACTTAAGTGGGAATTTGAAAACGAGTCATAACAGGGGCACTTTCTGAGTTGTCCAGTCACCTGTTGGTGACTCGAGATGACTTGCCCCCTAAAAAGAACACTGTAGCTCTACAGGAAGAAACAAGGCTGCGGCAAGGTGGTGTGTGTTCCTGGAAGTTCTTTTTGAACTCTCCTCACCATCCATGCCCAGCATCCAATGCCATCAAGCAGCAGTGTGGAATGTACTAAGCTGATTCCTTCCCTTCCTTCTAACAGAAAATGCAGCTGAAAAATCAGAAGCAGGGTGACAAGAGAGACAAGAGACGTTGACCTTTCCGTGTTTTTATTTCCTCTATTGACTAAACTGGATATGATATGGGAGTCCAGATTTTATTTTAAATGAAAATATAGCTGAGAGTTGTGTAGCTGAAAATATAGCTGAGGTGGTGCAAATTTGTGTGTTTTATGGCATGCAAGAAAGGTGATTTGTAACCCTTCCTCTTCCTCTGGTCAAAATTATCTTTAAACTTTTTTGGCCATAGAAAAACAAATAGACCAGTGGCATTCCTGAGGGGTTGGAGGGATGCTGGGCCATGGGTACCACACTCAGGGGGTATGACCACACTCAGGGGGTATACTGGGGATGACCAAAATAACAAAAATTGCTAAAATTGTTCAGGATGTGGATTTTAAAGAAGAATCCGATGCAAAAAAGGCTTTGAAATAACTATTTCCAACAAAAAAATTTATGGCCAAAAAACTAAAAAAAAATGCATGGAGCCCTATGGAAAGTGAAACCGAGCCATATCGCGCCTGTACAATAGTTGGATAGGGCGGACTGAAAGGAATTCAATGCCCTCAAAATGGTCCTGATCCAATTAAGGCAGCCCCCACAAATCAACCCAGAAGGAAATCTCTGATAATTGCATAGAGCACTATGGAAAGTGGAACTGAATTACACAGCTGCATTTACTCATGAGTAAGCAAACATGCCTTGGCTCTTGTTCAGATCAGGCAAGGGAGTTCAAGGCCACCAGAATTGTCCCAATCCAGGGAAGGGGAGTTCAACAAGTGCTCCAGAAGACAGCCTCAACCCTCCCGCAAAAGCATAAAACAAAGGCTTAATTGGTAAGGTGATTTTTTAGAATATGAAAATATTAATGCATATCTAATTAATTGTATTAATTAATACCTGTAATAATTGATTAAATAATTTTGAAGTATGGAGGTGTCAAAAAAAATGGTGGGCCAAATGACTTAGGTATACCACTGGTATAGACTGCATCTTTTCCCCCAGTGATAGGAAAGCAGTTGGTGGACTTTTATCTTACCTGACTTTATTTTGCAAGTAGCTAATGGAGAATGTGCTAAGTGCCCTCTTATTATCACAGCACCAATCAAATTGGCAGGCCTGCCCAGAGCTGCCTTTCATTACACAATCACATTAGGGCTTTTCAAGGTACACCTACTTCATCTTTGGTTTGAAGTACAGCTTCAGTTTGATGATGACCAGCTTCAGTTTGATTATATCTAGGTTAAAGGCAATGTTCCCTTTTATTTTCGGTAGGCTGTGTGCACAAAAAATATTAGCTGTGCAGCTTTTAAAGGAAGGTTAAATTTTTGAGCATCACATAATGACAGTTGCAGCTATATACTTTTGACTACACATCAGAAAAAATATGTACATTGATTACAATATGTACAATACAATACAATGTGTGGAAGAAGATAAAGAGTTTACACAGTCAGTTGTCATTGTCAAAATTTTTGTCATTGCCAATTGCCAATTTTGGCTTTGTGCGCTTTGTAGAAACTTGTGTGTGCTAGCTTGGCCAGTGCACACATACACACAGCACAGAGGAAACTATGGTTAAAGGGGTAACCCCTGGCAGAAACAAAAGCTTGAAGGGAAAGATGCATTTCTAATCTACTGCAGCTCATCTCAGCTTTATCTCCATCTCCTGTAAGATAACAATGGATGATGGGGGGAAAAAAAACCTTAATGTCTCTTAAGTCTCTGTGTGTATGTGTGTATCATCACAAGGTCTACCAATAAATATTAGCCATAACATCTAAAAATAACTTTATCAATAACAATATAACAATAATAACAATATAAATATCAATATAAACAATATAGGTTTATAGGCAGTTTATCAGTAAATACCTGATGCTGGTGAACAGATTGTGTACTTCCTGGAAGAACCTAGCTGATCACTGATGGAACAGGTTATTTAAGCTGGACTAGAAAGGGCTGTGGTATTGCAATTGGTTAAGATGCCAGTTAAGTGGTTAAGGTGCCTGATAAACAGCAGGCAGGGTTTGAGACCTGGGTCCTACAAGACAGGGTGAACTCCTGTTCTTGGCCTAGGTCTTGTCCAGTGATGGGCTTCAAAGAAATTAAGAACCGGTTCTCTGTCCATCTGGCAGCCACTTTTAAATGGCTATTTTTAAACTTTATATGTACTATCTCTTGTTAAGAACCGGTTCTATAGAGTAGGTGTGAACCTGCTGGTGCCCACCTCTGGTCTTGTCAACCCAGCAGTTCAAATGCATGTAAATGCAAGTAGATAAATAGGTACCACTTCAGTGGGAAGGTAACAGGCACATGTAGGCCACGTGCCGGACAATGCTGACTCTATGGCTCTAGAAATAGGGACGACCTCTGCACCCTACAGTCGGTCACGCCTAGCAGTATAACCTTCGGGGGAACACCTTTACCTTTTTGGATATAAGTACCCTACATCTGGTACGGCTATTTTGTGCATTATCATTCTGCATGAGGCATTAGCTTCACATAGTCAAGATACCAAAGGGATTGTGTACAATAATTTCAATTTGCTAGAACACAAACATATATAGTAAACATATTTAAGCGTATATTTATAAAATGAAAAGAAATGATTCTGCTCAAGACTGTGGCTGATTAAAATTTTATAAAATCCTCCAAATTTTCTGAAGTTTCTCAGAATGAAACAGGATTTCCAGAGCAGTTTCAAAACCCATTTGGAGCACAGACCAGTATTGTACATTCCCTTAAGCTTAAAAAATATCTTCATAAAGTGTTTCTCAAAGACAGCCGCTGGATGGCAGCCACTCTACACGTCTGAAACCTCTTGAGTACCTAGTAAAGAAAAATGGGATAAGATAGAAACAAAGCCACTTGGTGGCAGCCTCGGTCTATTAATGGAAAGCAGTCACTTTGTGGAAACTTATTTTTATCTCATTCTTGAGATTTCGACAGAAAGGTATTTGGAATATGTACCTGATATAAGACACAGATTATGTCTGGTGCGGAACAGTTTAATTGGTTAATTCATTAACAATGGTTTAAAATTGGATTATTGTCAATACTCATTGTGCAATCTGTTTATGCACATAGCTTGCTTCAGAAAAGGAATTTAAGACTATTTTCCAAACAATATACCGCTCAACCCACTTATTTTGGTTAGAGAAAATTGCTACCTTCATTAAATGACTTCAGGAGAGGCCATCTTCATATTTAAAGAGATCCTGTTATTTCCGCAAATCAATTTAACTGAATACCGCACTTTTCAGGTTATATGGTTCTTTGGGAGAAAATTTATTAATTCACAATATAGCAACATATAAATGAGAAGCATTCAAATCAGCAAATCTCCATTAGACCTGGAAGGTTCATACTGACCAAAATCAATGGCTAGGTTTAATGGCTGTTTTTAATCACTCCCTATGGAAAATTATCGCCAAACATAGAAAAACAGAGCCCCGCAAAACAGCAGTTAGATATTGCAGAAAAAGTATTATCCCCATTGTAAAATCTGTGGATTGTTCTGTTTATCTCCCTTCCATCTATATTATCTATTGGGGCATAATCCTAACCATGTCTACTCAAAAGTAAGCGTCATTGTATTCAATAGGTCTTACTCCCAGGAAAGGGTCTTTAGGATTGCAGCCAAAGTTGATTGCTTGCTTGTTCACCCAGTATGAATTTCCTATATACATGGAAGTAGATCAGTGTCAGTAGTTTTATTATTAAAAGCTAAGCAAAGAAAAACAAACAGAAAAACCCCTAATGTTCTTTTGCTTATCTTTAATTAAAAAAAAAACTAGTTGCAATGAGTTGGTATATCTGTAATATGGCAGCCAACTAGCCACTGATTTAGACAGTTTCTTTATATAACATTTTTCTTTAAAGATGTTTTTGAAGCAGGTGCATTTACATTTAAAAGTTGGAGGCAGGGTGTGTTAAACTGATAAACATTTGTCACTGATTCTTGTATTTATTATGGCGTAGCTGCAACACAAACATATTTAGCAACAATTATTGTATGACTAGCAGTGACTGTGCAAACCGGAAATCGTGTCTGTACGTGTGGATTTCATGCATGTGCAGTATAGTCATAATGCATCTATCCTCTAGTTTAATGTCTAGTGACCCAGAGGACATTTCAGAATTACATTAACTTTTTCCCAAAAAGCAAGAAAAGATTTTTTCTCCACTTTTGAATGCTCAAGAGTCTTTTGACTCCATCAGGCGCCATCTCAGAAATAGCAGGTTTTTTTGAATGCAACCGGCCTGGCAACTCTGGCAACTCCTGTATAAGTTGTTTTGTTCTGATGCCCTACGAGGAAAAATTTTTTGAAAGGCCTTGGAAGGTGGGATGCATCCATGGACCTCGCATTTGATCTGCCAGACAGTTCATTAACATCCCATCCGGGCAATCTTCAGTACTCCTCCAAAGGAATTTGCGCTGCTAAGTAGCTATCTTTGGTTGCTTCATAATAGAAAGATACACTACAATGATGTCATTCTAGGAGGTAGCTGCCTTTGGTATCCTTTTTAGGTAGAAGGGTGGGTATAAATACATAAACACAGACAACTTAGGGTATACTAGAAAATATTATTATCTTCTAGATAATATTATTAAGGGTGACAATATGTCAAGAACAGCTTACAGTACATTGTTCTGTTTCTATCATTTGAGGACAATACCTAGAACGGCCAGCAGTCCTTGTTACCACCCTGGAGAATAGGGACAGCAAGAGTAAATGGAAGGCAGACAATTTATCTGCAAAATATTGCTAAATCTGCCCATACTGATGATGGTAAGTGGACCTTTCATTAAGTTTTCACCAGCATAACACCTAATAAGTGACCAGCAAATAAGATGTTTTAAATAAGCAAATAAGATGTTTCTTGATTTGACCAGCAAATAAGATGTTTCTTAATCAGTTTGAATTGCTAACCAGGCTTTGAGATGCCTGCAAGATAACTAGACGCAAATTGCTATATGAATTTCAACACTGGGAGTTGCAGATAACTGGAGATTAAAATAAATTGGGACACAGTTGCACTTTGCGAATCTGAAGCAAGGTTAGCAGTTGTGCTCTCTGGAGGAGTCTGCTTCTTTCCACTATGTTCTGCTTGTGTATTTAGGCACCACAACAGTCCCTTCGTATGTCCCCATCAATCTACAGCAATGCAAAATGCGTACCACTGCATCCTTGTGGGGTGGAGGAGTTGTGAAGACCTCCTCTGTGTAAGGGAAAAATGGTTCATTACCCAGAAGTAGGCCTCGGTGATACAAGAAAGTCTGCTTGGACCTGGACTAGCAAAATTACTGGTGTCAGTCTGTGTGGACCCACACCGTGAGATAATAAGTCTGGGAATTTGCTTGTACCTGTCACTCCCAAACCCACCTTTTCCTGAACTGACCATTTTCTTCTCCCTCCACCCCATTCAACCCTCTCCTATGACATTCCCACTTCCCTGCACCTTACCTCTGTTGCTGCTTCTGGATAGGAAGGCTTCAGCCTCCCTATTGGTGCTTCACCAATATGCAAGTTTGCAAGCTGCTGGAATGCTTTTTATTGGTGCTGCTGACTGCTTTATAGGTTCTACTGCTGCCCAGCTTCATTAGTTTGTTTTTTGTTTTGAAAAATTTTATTAAATTTTCCAATATTTCAGATATGGATATAGGTAAATTGGAAGACATAAGGGTATAGGAAGGGGTTACATAGGTACCCACATAGGGGCCATTGTTGTGCATCCACTATACCAGCCCCATTAGTTCGGACAGCCCCATTAGATCTTTGGTGCAATGCAATCTCATCCAAATGAAACAAATGGAAAGTCCAAATCCTGGGCTTCTCATCTCTTGGGAAACTGGGGAGTGTATATCTATTCAAACTGGTCATGTACTGCACATGACATGAACATTTCATGTCACCAGTGCATGAAAAACTCAGTATATTCAGATGGTGAATTAACCTGTGTCTACATGAAAATCAGGGTTAACCCAAGACCTCCTAACAGTCAGGCACCATGCTATGGCAAATCCCTCTTTCCCTGATTAAGTGTCACTATTGTTCCTGCGCTTCTATGTTCTAGCTGTGCACTGCCTCCCTTTCACATTTCCTCTTTCTCTTTCTTGCCATCGCCCTTTTCGAATCCAAGAAGTGGAAGGAAACGAAGGAGGAAAAGGAGCAAGCAGTCAGGCAGAGATAGTTTCCCACCGACCAATTTGCTGCCTTAAGCTACTGTTTCAGTTGACCTCATTGTTGGGCCAACCTTAGAGCAAATTCACAAAGTGTGAGTGGCACCAGTGCTTCAGTTTCCAACTATCTTTGCAAAGATTTCCAAAACCACCTGCAGCTTTGCAGCTCTGCCCTTCCACAGTTTTGAAATGGAGAGATGAAGGATGCAGCTGCCCTTTTCTGTCTGCCCCCCATCTTTAAAATAAAAGAGTGGTTAAAAAACCTTTAAAATGTTCTGCAAAGTTATATCACACAATTCTAACCCTATTTAGCAGGTATTTATCTTTGTAATTTTCAAACTGTCATTTTGATAAAAATTACAGATGCGCAAGCTGGCCTTTCCACATTTTATGTTTTTTTCTCATCGTATTTGCAATTCACCAAGTTCTTCTTTGATTTAAAAAAAAAACAGGTGGAAATGGAATTTGTAATGGTCAGTACAGGAAGAATATATTACTTTTGTGCTGGAGGATAAGTTTTTTTAAAAGCTAGATTCAGTTCATGTACCTGAGAAGCTTCTCAAGAAGACTCCTTCTGGCTTCATCACATCTGATATGCATCTTACCTTGAGTCACAAAAGGGGAAGCTACTTGATTTAAAGAGAAAGAGACAAAAGTCACTGTAAATGTTTTTCAGACACTGCAGATGAATTGTGCCAGGCAACCTGACTGCAATCCCAAGACAATAGCCAGCTGCTGGAAGAGAGGCTGCAGCCAGCCAGAATGTACGGATGGGTCTGTGGTGCCCTATTCTGTAAGCTAGAGAGTGCCCCTTGGGAAGGTCTGTCTGCAGACTGTAATGGGAGTACTCGGCACATCTCAAAACCTCACCAAATGAGACCTTCAAGTAGGTCACAAAGAAATGTGTCTAAAAATAAAAACAATAGGTCAATTTTGTGAAATGCTGAGACAGTACAAGAAAGTTGGAAAGGCCTGTTAAATCTTTTTGCTTTCTTAAAATATCAACAGGAACACAACTATTTTTTCTACCACAAATAAAAGAAAATATCTCTATTGCATCCTGTTTTTCACGGAATGCCACACTAGACATTTCAGACATACCATTCAAGTGATTTCTTCCCTGTAAATAAAGGCTTCAAGAGTTAAGAACACTTTAGGTTGGAAAGAAAAAAAAGATACAACTGTGAAGAAAGACCAGACATGACAGAAGTAGAAAGATATTTGCCTTCCCCCCAAAGGATAGAATTTGGGATCTAATGACACCTAAACATCAGGAGTATAGTTTTCCCCTCTCTAACTACTTTTTGTAAAACAAAGCATTTCAGAGGCTGTGATTGAGAGCAGGAAAATTGGTGGGTCGTAGAAACTGCCTAAACCCTTTCTCCTTGTGCCATTTGTCTGCACAAAATTGCCCCAAATTGCTTTCCCCCCTATGGAAAAGATATGGGGACGTGGAGATTTTCCCTCATTAGTACAAAAATAGCTGGGCAGGAATTTCCATGGACAATGGATGAATGGGAAATGGTTCCTTACTGGACCTCTTGTGCCAGTTCAACCCTCATACCTGATTTTTAAAATTAAAACAACATAGAAACATAAATCCATCAGGTAGAAGATTCATACAATTGCCCATCTCCATTATGGGCTCAATCCAGAATAAGTATGGGGAGTCCTTGCTCTGGTGTAAGAACAATTTACTCTGGATTGCAATGTGAATGTCCCATAGGTTTTCACTAGGTGGGGCAGTAACGACGGGTGCACGCAATGTCTCTTACGTGCACCCGTAGTTACTCTGGATTGTAGGGTAAGTGTAACTTGGAAAAGTTTCAGAGGAGACCAAAATAATGGTCTGGGATACCTGTATGATAAAAAGCTACAGCATTCTAGCAGAAGTCTAGAATGTAGACATGTTCAGTAGCTCCAAGTCAGTGGCACCTGGGGGGGGGGGGCGTGCTGTCGAGGAGACCCCCACAATCACACTTAAAAAGAAAAAGCTGTGCTGTCTGCCTTATAAGGCTGACAACCTCTCACCATACCTCTCCTGAACTGCCTAGGCTGGCACAGCACTAAGGTTGGTTTGCATTTGTCCATCTTTCGGTGCAGCCTTTTTTGCCTTAGGCTGCCCCAAGCCTTTCCTGTCATAACTGGGCTGCCCCATCTTGGAATTGAACCACCCCTGTGATAGATAGGGCATCCCAAGTGCACTTCTTGTTTGCAGACTTGACACATGAATTGACACATGGGGAAGACTTGCTCCTGAAGAGACACCCCTCAGATCACACTGAACAAGGAACAGCTGTGGTGCCAACAGTGGTGACACGACTCTGCGCATCACCCAGTGCGGAAGTCTATGCATCACCCCTGGGATGTGTGCACCCCCCCCCCACCTGTACTGCGCAGTTGCCAAAGTTGGTGCCTGCGCAGTACTCTTTCTGAAGCCAGTTGGCTTCAGAAAGAGAACTGTGCAGGCACCATCTCTGACACCTGTGCAGTACTTTTCTGAAGTCTTTAGGCTTTAGAGGAGACTGCAGGCAGCGTTGGTGCCTGTGCAGTCCTCTTTCTGAAGCCATTCGGCTGCCGCTCCACCTCCTGAGTGAGGTCGAATGGCTGTGCAGAGGCGCAGACTTCCTCCGCTCTAAGGAAGTCTGCTCTAAAACTGTTCAGCATGCTCAGTGTGTTTTTGCGCAGTGCACCTGCATTTTTTCAGTGCAGCCTTATTCAAAGCCTTATTAGAAGCCTTATTAGAAGGCTTCTGAGCATTCTAAGCCCCAGCAGGTGTTACCAGAACAAGGCTTGTCTAGGAAAAACAATCTCAAAGGCAGGCAAAGGGAACATTTTGGGAGAAGGGGGGTGGTGGCTGTCCTTTCATTTCCTTCCTGTGCCATGAAAGAGGCTCCTAGGAACTGTCTGATTTTTTCTGCTATTTCCTTTTAACCTCTGGATGAGCCCTGACTGATCAGATCGTTGATCTTTCTCTTTGTATACAGGGGAGAACCCAATGGTGGGATTCAAATAAATTAACAACAGGTTCTATGTCCTAATAATCTAAATTAACAACAGGTTCTATGTCCTAATAACCTAAATTAACAACATGTTCTATGTCCCATTAGTAACCGGTTCTCAGAACCAGGCGCTCATTAGCAAAGGTTTCTATAGAACATGTGAGAACCCCCTGAAGTGGTGACTGGGAGCATCCCAGAAATATGTGTCTAAATATTTAGACTCTGTAGCCCAAGGGTAGGAAAAATTCCCAGGCTTCTCTGTACTTTTCTCAGTGGAGTTTTCCCATACAAGCTTCATCTGCTGAGATTTTTTCTCAGATCCTGTGCTGGCTTGGGACACTGTGCAGATTGTTCCAATCCTGACCATGCTTTCCTGGGAGGTAGCACTATTGAAGCACTATTTATGACTAGACATGTGTAGGACTGTGCTAGAAGTTTATTTTTTGGATCATGTACTGGCCTGGGACACTGCAGGTGGCTCCAATCCTGACCACACTTTCCTGTGCACTTGACATAATTGCCTACAGTGCAGTCCTAAATCATTTCAATAAATCATTGCAAGAATGACCAAATAAATTATTTTTATTGAAACACTGAACCTATGTATTTGAATTCCAAAATGCAATGAGACAAAAAAGGAATGCTTCCTCTGCAACAAAGTTTTTACCAGGAAAGCCATATCATCTCTCAGACACTAAGTTGGGGGCCGGAAAACTAATTTATATATCAAATTTGAATATATTCTCGTAAATATACATAATAGAATAATATCCAGATAGAATAATATTCAGTAATTCCTGTACCTCTCCCCTTTATCATAAAGCAAGTCAAACCAACTGTTTTGGCAGCAAATGACAGAAGGAATGTCCGTTTCCAGTTTCCATCAATTTGTGGGCATCATTTTTATTTTAATTTCAGATGTAAAAATGCCGAAGGGAATGGCTGCATTCACTTTCCAACCCAGGATGCTTTTCAAATTTCAAATCCATTAATTTTCCAGAGGCAATATTGGCAAGATTATTTTTTAGTAGGATTTTGCTGTTAGGAGGGTAAAGTTAATTTGAGTTTGGTTATATGCAAGTGTCTGCCATTGAAAATCCTCCTTTCTCCATTGCGAAGCAGCTTCCAGGCTACGGATGAGATCTTCCCTGGGACACTATTCAATCTTATTAATGTTTTAAGCTTTTTTTTAGATTGCCTGTAGAAGAACAAGGGCACAAAACGTGGTGACTCACTAGAATCTGGCAGGTTCCATTTCAACTTTGGGTGAACTGGAAGGCTGTCTCAATGTAGTATGCCGCATGGCACAGACAGAGAGATTTCCTGTGTTAATCACAGAGAAGGAAAATAATATATTGGGCAAGAGGGATCTTTTCAGGATCACTTGTTTCACCTTCCCTCCCAGATGCAGCTGTCCTCCAACCATCTACTTACAAGTAAATATGCAGAGGATGGTAGGAATTTCTTACCGTAAATGTCCTTTTCCCTGGAGGATAGGAAAAGGGGCCATTCAGTAATGATCTGGAATATGCCCCACCTCCAGACGAGTCAGAGCCGGAAAGCATCTTGTCTCCTTCCTGCAGGGCAGCCCACCTTCCCCAGTCCATAGCAGAGCCTGAAGATAGGAATCACGCCGCCCCCCGCAGTGCTGGTATCCGCTAGTGAGAGAAAGCTCGGAGAGAAACAGAGACCAGAGAGAAAACAAGCCAACACCCAGTAGAACATTTAACCTTTAACATTTAACCTAAGTAAAACATTTAACCTTATTCAAGGAAAACAACAGGATGTGGAACCAGAACCTTTGGACAAAGGGAACAATGGTCCAACTTGCCAAAAAAACTTCCTTTTTAGAAAGAGATTGGAAATGAAGCTGACATGCGTCTCTGCTGAGGTGGGCCTGAATGGCCCCTTTTCCTATCCTCCAGGAAAAGGACATTTATGGCAAGAAATTCCTACCTTCCCTGGAGGCTTCGGAAAAGGGGCCATTCAGTAATGGTCTGGGATGTAACAGAGCCTCACACTCAGGGTGGGAGAGACGCAAGTAGCTTCACTTGGGTACAACCGATTGCAATACCCTCCAACCGTTGTCAGCCTCTGCAGATGCTGCCTGGTCAATTTTATAGTGTCTTATGAAGGTGTTTGCAGATGACCATGCAGCTGCCCTGCAGATCGCCTCCAGTGAGTTGTACCCTTCAAAAAAGGCAGAGGTTGCCACTACCCTGGTGGAATGGGCTAGAATATCCTCTGGAGGGTCACTCCTGATGGCCCCATAAGCCTCAATAATAGTCTGCCTTAACCATCTGGACAGAGATGCTAGGGAGGCCTTCTTCCCTGTGGATGGACCCCCGAACAAAACAAAGAGGACCTTGGATTTATGGAACTCCTTAGATCTTTCGAGGTAGTAGCTCAGTGCCCTCTTAACGTCCAAGAGATGCCAAATCCTTTCCAGAGAGTACTTTGGAGAGGGGTACAGTGTAGGCAGAATTAGTTCTTGAGACTGGTGAAAAACAGAGTTAACCTTGGGAAGGAAAGAGGGGTCCAGACGTAGAATCACTCTATCCTCCTGGAAACTGCAGAGATTCGAGTTAATGGACAGGGACCCCAACTCAGAAACTCTATTTAGATGACATGATGGCCACTAGGAAGATGGTCTTGAGGGTCAGGAACCTGATAGGCACCTGACAGAAACCTGACAGGGCTTGAAAGGCTGTCCTGTCATGGCCTTGAGGACCAAACGTAGATCCTAAGTAGGGAACTTATCAATGACGGGAGGATTGATGAGCTTCAAACCTCTTAAAAACCGCTTGACATTGGGATGACCGGAGATTGGACCATAGCTTCTAGGACCTAGAATAGAACTTATGGTAGAAACCTGTCTCTTGATGGTTTTGGTGCTCAAACCTTTATTGACATCGTCCTGCAGGAAGTCCAGGATGCTCTTGATCAGGATCCAAGCCACAGGAACGCCTTTATTGCCACACCAGGAGACAAGCTTCCTCTAAATCCTGCAATGTATGGAATTAGTGGACCCCCTTAGGAAAGCCAGCAGTGTACCAAGTACCCCCTCTGAATAACCTTTCTTTTCTAGCCCTCGCTGCTCAAAGGCCAGGCTGTCAAGTGGAACATGCTTGGCTTCGGATGGCACAGAGGGCCCTGCTGAAGAAGATCCGGCCTGCTGGGAATCCTGAACGGGGGACCCACTGCCAAATTGATGATGGTCGGATACCACTCTTGGTGCGGCCAGTTCGGAGCCACCAAAATGAACCGTTGCTGGAGTCTCTTGACCCGACGCAGAACAGTTGGAATGAGAGGGAAGGGAGGAAATGCATACAGAAGAGTTTGAGGCCACTGGTAGTGTAAGGCATTGCACCCCAGGGCTTGCTGATACGGGACCCGAGATAGGAACCGTGGCAACTTTGCATTTTCTGGTGTAGCGAAGAGATCTACTTCTGGAAGGCCTAGGCCCCCTGTAACAAGGTTGAATGACTGAGGTTTTTTCTGAGGTGTTTCTTCGAACAGATGATTGTTTCTTAGCATGAGTAGACCATTTGCTTTTGGTGCTATGATCCAGATGCTTGGTCTTGCGCACCCGTTTGCAAAGGGAGGGTTGACAAGAATCCTCAGAAAATGAAGAAAGAAGAGGTGTTGGGCTAGGGGTGTGGGTCCTCTTAGCCTTCGGTTTAGCCTTGGCCATCGTGGCCTCCTTGACTGCCGACTGACCAGGGCTGGAAAGGCGTCAAGGGCCTCCTTGAATGAGCTAACCCGTGGGTCCATGACATGTAATAAAGGGGCAACTGAAGGCTGAGGGAGCATAGGTGCTGTCAGCTTCAAGCCCCCTGGACCACCCTCCAAGGAGGCCTCCATACCCTGAGCCATGTTTAGAAGAACAGACCCACACAGTAACTGCTGAAGAAGCCCAAAGGCCCTTTGATAAGAGAGTTCCCACACATTAAGTGCTGAAGATCAAAGGAAACTGTAACCTGTATACTTATGAAGAAGCCATAATTTATAAACTCTAGGTTCTCTCCAGCAGGGCAGTGCCTGCAGACTCACTGTGACCAGACAAGATGGCGACTGCTGCAGGGTGCGGGAAAAGTTGTCACCCAAAATGGCCACTGGGGCTCCTCAGACGCCTCAAGATGGAGGTCGTGCTGTTCGCGTCCCCCCTGGAGCCCTGAAGCTCATCAGAGAAGCTGGGGAGCGATGCGGCGTGAGTCGTCCCTCCTGCAGCAGCCCACGCTGACCCGGCTCGCCGTTTGAAGCGCTGAGGCAGACGGCCGGCTCATGCCTGGGTGGACGCTCTGGGGGCGCGTGGAGGAAGTAGAAGGGAGGGCTGGCCTTCAGGCGGTCTCTGTCTGGCTGGAGTGTGCCGCTGGTGCAGGCTCCGTGAGGGGGCAAAGCCTGTGGGCGGCCCTGACCGAAGCCTGGGTCCCTGAGGGGACCAAACATGGCAAAGAGAGGGGGCAAAGCCTGCGGGCAGTTCCGTCCGATGCCTGGCTTCCCCGAAGCCTGAGGTGGAGGGCGGTGGGGGAAGTACTCCGTGAAGGGTTTCTCCGCACCAGCCAAAGCCCTTGCGGGGCTGAGTGTCCATGAGCCCAGGTTCCTTGCAGAGAGGTAGAGAGAAGGAACAGGGCGAAGTGGGGAGAGAGCGAGAGAACACACAGTAGAGAGAAGAAAGGAGATGAGCTGTGCTCTAGAGAGCACAGCAAGAAGTGGCCCTACCCGTAAGGAGTCAGATGAGCACAGCAAGACGTGGCCCTACTCGTAAGGAGTCAGAGCCGGACTGGGGAAGGTGGGCTGCCCCGCAGGAAGGAGACAAGATGCTTTCTGGCTCTGACTCGCATGGAGGCAGAGCATATCCCAGACCATTACTGAATGGACTGTTTTCCGAAGCCTTCAGGGAATGAGAATGTAGGTTCAGTCACATGTCTGCTGTGTGCTGCAATGCATACTTTCCTGGGTGTAAGTCTCAGTGCACACAATGGAACTGACCTTTGAGTAGAAATGGGAACTTCCCATTGCCTATGGGATTGTGGAAGGGAGAGCAAAAGAGCCAGCCAGCCATCTGCAACTGGGGGAGGGGGCAAGGTGGCAGGCTGGACTCTGGGAGGGGGTCTGAGAAGGAAGTAGGGTAAGACAGTGGATGAGTAAGAGACTGGATGCTGATTGTGGCTGCCTCTGGGAGGGAGGGAGGGAGGCATCCTGGAGAGGGGTTGTCAAAAATTTTGGGGCCCTGGGTGCCGTGGGTTGCAGTGGGTTGAGGGAACCATGGATCTGCAGCAACCTAGTGCCTGCACTGAATGGACTTGTGTTTAATTTAATTCTCCTTGAATTCTTGATTTCTCCTACTCTAAAATGCACCAGTCTGTGAGGCCAAGCATACTGTTATGTAGTGATTTGATTTTCTTGCAATTTTTTTGAATGCCTGCTATTTTTATATGATCACCTATCTTGTGACGAATGGGACAGGCTAGGATACACCAGTAGATAAATTAATGTAAACTCCTCTGCCCACTAGTGTCTGGAATACATCCTGTGATGAATGTGCGTTGTCACTGCCATGGGTGTTCCATCACCCTTGCCTTGTATTTTTTATTACCTCATTTGTTGTGCACCTGTATGACACCATCAGTTATAATTGCACTAATCTCATTCCAATGAAAGGATCAGGAGCATTTTCAAGCCGCACATAATGAGGAAGCCATTACCCTTCATAGTGTTAATAAGATTACCATCATGTGTTTATGAATACTTAAGCACATTCAGTCAGCGCAAGGCTGGGATGCAGAGAACATGAACTATTGCTGCTGAGCAATTTGTTAATCAAGACTTAAATTATCCATGCCCTTTGATTTCATGGTGGGACAAGTAACAACAAAGTCCTGTTTGTCAAGCTGCCTGTCTGGATAGAAACAAATCACTGCAGAAAATAACAGAAAATGGTAACTGCAACTAGTTGCAACATTTATAGCTTATTTTCAAGAGCTTGATTTTCAAGAGGTGCATATGAGAAGCGCAAATACACCAATTTGTTCATGTGCCTAGCCTGTTCAGATACAGAGTGGAAAGGGTGGTGGCACATTTTTTTTCATCAAAAAGGAAATATAAAAAATTTCAAGATTTTTTGTGGGCCTGTGGGATCACTGTGCACCACCATGCAATGGTGGTCTCCTAACCTCCCCATGCACCATCCTCCCTTGCACCATCCCCCTGTGACCATCTCCCCCTGTGCACCACTTCCTCCATGTGCACCATTTCTACCCCTTGCATCATCCCCCCAGGCACCACTAGGCACCAAATTCATTCTTAGTGGATCCTTACATCACAGAAGGAATCCACTCCCAAATTTCATGCTTCTAGGTCCAGAGATTGAGGCTGGGTGTTGATCAGTCAGTCTTCAATGTTAAGTATGTATAGGACGAAAATGTGTTGCACACCTTTGCACACCCTTAAAGTGTTAAATTTCTAAAAATTGGTTCTTAGTGGGTGCTCACATCAATATCCTCCCCAAATGTCAAACTTCAAGGGCCAAGGCTTGAGGCAGGGCATTGATGAGCCATTGTTTCTTCAGTGTAAAGTATAAAGACTAAAACACATTGCACCCAGTGGGGGGATTCAAATAAATTAACAACAGGTTCTATGTCCTAATAACCTAAATTAACAACAGGTCTATGTTCTATTAGTAACCGCTTCTCAGAATCAGGCTCTCATTAGCAATGGGTTCTATAGAACCTGTGAGAACCCCCTGAAGCCCACCAACACTGATTGCGCCCCATTCACCCCCTTCTGGTTTGAATTTCCAAAAACCCGTTCTTAGTGGGTACCTTCATCAAGGAAGGGACAACCTCTCCAAATTTCACACTTCTAGGTCTGTTGGTTTTGGCTGGTGTTGAGTGAGTGTGTGAGTTAATCAGTCAGTCAGTGACATTTCAGTTTTATATACATAAAGGCTTAATGGAGATTCCCTTCCCTATCCTATCACCCTATACTCTATTCTGTCAGACTCCTCCCCCTCCCAGTCCAGCTTATGTTCCAGGGCATGGGGAGGGAAGGCAGCGGGTGGGATGTGGGTGGGCAGGAAAAAATTTTTGGAGCGGGGTGGGGGGGGGGGGGGAGGATGGACAACAGAAAGGCCAATGGGTCGGCAGTGGGTAAGGAGGGGTTGAGTTAGGATCTGGCACCTATGCCACTTCCTATCCTGTTCCCAGGGAGCACAGGGCAGTTCCAGTCTACAGGTCTGACTAGCCTAACTGGGGAATCCTGGTTAAATGGTCAGCCTGCTTCCAGTGGATGGGTGGAAAAGCTATCAAAATGGTCAGTTTTCCTTTAGCCGTAGTCTAAACGAGTCTGTTTTCCTGTAGTCATAGTCTCACAGTGATACTTTGCTTCCAGATGATGCTATTCTGAAGTACTCCCTGTAGGACGGCTGGATGGTGCTGTTTTAATGGCACCTCCAATCAATGCAGTAGGTCGGGCTGGCAAGATAATGTCACCCTTGAGAAAATACTCTAGGAAGATTTTGAAGAGTCTGCCCGAAGACATTTTATTGTGCTTTCAAAAGCGGTGGAAGGGACAGCAGTGAACAAAGTGTGAGATTAAGATGATGGGGAAACAGAAAAGAAGTAGGAAAATTGAGAAGCTCATGGCAGGAACACTGAGAAGGGGGAGAATGAACGAACGAACAAATGAGGTCACTATCTAGAGAGTCCAGAGTCACCAGTATCAGGAAAGTACTGTAAAAGACCACCACACCTCTGGTAAAGCATGGAGGACAGCACATGGATGTGAACCTATGTCTAGAAATCAATAAGAATTCAGTTAGACTGGGTGGAAAAGTAAGCCTATGCCAACCAAACTAGGCTGGTGCACATGTCTTGGGGGGGACATGGGAAGGTTGGAAAGAAGTTTTGGAGCGGGGGGGGGGGAGAGGATGGACAACAGAAGGGCCAATGGGTTAGCAGTTGGTAAGGAGGGGTTGAGTTAGGATCTGGCACCTATGCCACTTCCTATCCTGTTCCCAGGGAGCACAGGGCAGTTCCAATCTACAGGTCTGAGTAATATAATTGGGGTTGCTGATGCTTTACCCAGGATAAGCTTTATTCCTTGTCCTGAGCTAAGTTGCAAACCCTGCTTTGGATGTGGAGCAGGCCTATCAGTTACTCCAGGTTAGGATTGGACTGCCCATGAACGAACTAAAGAGAATGACAGAAATAATAGCCCCCTCTCTGCCGTACTTCCTCTGCCACCACAATTTCTCAATGGCCCCTGCCTGTCATCTACAATTCCCTTTTCTAATTTTGAGTTGCCTTGATTCTTTCATTCTCCTTAAATTCTAAAATTAATAAGTGCACTGAGAATGCCTTTGAAGTGAAATGGCATTTCCCTATTAGACAAAAGGAAACCCCCAAGTTTATGCAGTTATGTATGAATTCCAACTTTGAAAAACCTAATATTTTGAGCCTTGACTGTACCAGGTTTTATAAGACTCTACTTATAAACAGAATTTTCACATACAGTGTCCTATATTAAGGATTAAATCCTGGCTCTAAACCAATGAGTAAAATTCTCTCGTGTGTGGATTATGTTAGGTCTCTCTATCCTCATGTTTTCTCTTTTCCCCAGTCCTTTCCACCTTTTTAACAGTGCTCTGAGCTTCGAGAATTACCCTTATACCGAACACATTTTTCATTAAACACAGCGGAGACCCTTCTCAGTCTCCTCCTAAATCCCTTTGAGATCCTCGGGAGCAGCAATCTTGATTAGCTTCATATTCAGAGCTTCCTTCCTGAGAGGACAGTCAAAAATGTGTATGATTGCTTTAGACCCTCGACAAGCTAAGTGCAACATTCAATAACTTCATCAAATAAAACTGTTCAGTCTGATGGCACAAATGCCAGGCTTCACAGTTCAATGAACGTTTGCAAATGGTACATGGCCTGGCTATATCAAATTTGTACAAAAGAATTGATTTTTTTTGTGTATATCAGAGAGGGGGGAGGAAAGGCCATTTTATTTGTATATTGTGCTTTGCCGAAATAATAAGACAGCAGTAAAGTTAATGATAAACATGGGGATATTTTTAAATATTATTCATTTGTAAAGTGGAAAGATATGATATGGACCCTAAAGCAGTATAAGTTACTCTGTTTAATAGAATTGTCCTTTTGGGCAGTCAGGTGATGTAGAACAAGGGTTCTTTATGACCAGCAGAAACACTGGCAGTCCTTAATTTGTTTACATATTTTCTTGGGTATTGTTGGTCTTCTAGGGGTAGTTAAGAGAAACAGAAAGTGCTGTTTTTTATTCAGCCTCGTTCTAAATCATTGTATTGGCAGAAGAATATATCTCAAAAGCAGGCATGCTTAGAACATTATCTCTTTCCAGCAATAGAGTCAATGTCAATCCAAATGACAGGACTTAAATGAGATTTTGATTCCCGTATAGTACTTACCCTGCTTATTCCTCATAGTTTCAGGAGACTTTTACATACACTTTTTGAAAGGTTAAACTATTATTTCATTATTATTTCCTGTTTTTCCTGCAGGCAGAAAATGAAAAAGCTTACCTTCAAGATATACGGGCTAATCAAATGCTAACTCAAGTGACATGTTTCTCTTAGCATGCATTCAAAGGCTGTTTTCATATTCAGCTGTTGTGGCAAATAAAGGTAAAAAACACAAACAGCCAGAAATAATGAAATTCCATTGGCATATACTTTTAAAGAATATTTGTTTGTTTCTTTTTCCCTTTTGTTTTTCTTCTTTTCTTCTTTTTTAAAAAAAAATCAATAAAAATATTTTTTTTAAAATCGTGAAACTCCAGGACAGGATTCAGCAGGTCTAGGGTCTTATTTTCATGTTGTGTAGTTGCACTTTAAGAAATTGTGGGCACAATCTTGAGTCTTAAGCTCCAGCACAGGGTGTCACAAACATGCTGTAAAGCATGTCTGTGACCCTTGAAGAGGGGAGGCGGCAAGCTCAGGAAGTTGCGCTGGCCACACTGCACCACTACAAGCCCTAAAGGATGATAAGTTGTACATATTGACCAATCTGGGCCATTACAGAGGTCTGAAAGGAGAGGGAGGAGGTGGATGAGTGGTGTTTTGGGTAGGATGGGGTGAATGCTTTTTTTTTTTTATAAGTGGACTATGGGTGGCAGCTGGGAAGCAAAGCTGGGACCTTACAGTGCTGGATCCAAGCCCTGTTCCTGGACAACCTGCTGCAGTCAGTGGCCCAAATCTGAGTAGACCTATGGGGGCTGCTGCAGCTTAATCCAGGGTAAGGGGAACATCTGCCTCTTTCCCACAAATGTCCTCAGTAACTCTATTTTGTTATGCCAATTGAATAATTTCAAAGTGAACATGGATTTTCTGTTTCTTGTAGAGTTCCAGTGCCCTTTTGGTTTCCATTGGGACAAAAGTTTAGTCATTTGTCTTGAAGACTCAGATCTCCAATATAACACATGCAATGTAAAAAAAGTACCCAGAGAAAACAATGCATTTATTTTTGCGCTGTTCTTTTTTTTTGTGGAACCCAGAGGAAAAAACGGCATTTTCTCCTCTCCCAGTCTACATGAATTGGAGGTGATATTAAAGTATGGGATGATATGTCAGAAAAATTGAAGGTCCAGGATGGTTACAACCTTCTAAAAGATGACAAAGGGGCTTTAAAAGTGAAAACAATAATCTGGCTGCAGTGTGCAGCTGTCTGTTTTCATTTTTGACACAATCAATGGCGCAAGCAGGAAGAAATGTTATGTCAGATTCTGTTTCTGTTACAATTTTTTTTTTTGCCAATAATGAAATACCAACATTTTTTAAAATTCTGTATACACTACATGAAATATAGCACTTTGCTTGACCTTTTCAAAAACCTATCTTTGGATTTTTCTGGCCAGCTGCTATTTCCCAGTAGGTTAGACCACTGCTTCCCCCTCCCCCTATGATGCTTTAAGGGCAGCAAAGGACTATTCACAAGGCATTGCACAGATATTTGCACGGATGTAGAGGTCAGCCAAGATTCATCCCACCCAGTTCCTCATTTTTATTAATTAGTCCATATGTCCATTTTTATTAATTAGTCCATATGTGATTTTTTGGGGGGTTGCTTATAAATACGTTGTATTCTGTTTTCATTTTTTATGTTACTTTTACCTTGCAAACTGATTGATGGAAACATAGATGTCAAGAACAAAATACCAAGATCACATAAAAGATTACAAGTAGTTTATGAGAATACACTTCTAGGACAAAATTGTGGCTAGCATGATTTATGTGATGATTGTATTGCAGAATACAGTACCTGATTCATAAAATATATTACAAGAATTTCTGATAATTTCTGGAGTCTACTGTGTAGAGTTACTGCCTGTAAGAACCAACCTTATGGGGAGATGGCCATGTCCATGTTTTTATGAACTAGAAGAGGGCCTTGTCCATAAGAAAGTCCACCCACCTGGCAGAATCCTTAACTTCCACACTGTCTTTTTTATATTCTCTCCTGTTAGCCTTTTGGGGTTGGGGGAGAAAGGGCCACCAGCCACTACTATTGCCTGTTGTTCCTAGCCTTGCAAAAAGAAGTGAGAGAAGCTTGAGTGGATTCTGGGGTGGTGCAAAGCAGGACCAGCATGTGTCCTGCATAACCTTTAGGAAGGATGCCTCCTCAATGAGTGCTGCAGCAGCAGTTCCTGTGTTGCTCTCAAGGAGGCATGGCAAAAGGGGAAAGGGTAGGAAAGAAAGGTCTATTAGCTGACTTGCATCCTTGGTTGACACTGTGGTTCTCTGGTATTTGCTGAAATTTGTGTACTTAATGCAGAACTAGTGGGTTGACATGTGATCAGGACAGTTTTTTATATCTTTTTTTCTCCATAGAAACCTGTGGTATCTTTGGTGGGGTGAGCTCTTTTGTGACTTGATGGCCTGTTTTTCAAATCCTCAGCCCTCACACCGGTTCCTCTGTTTTACAAATTGGCCAGCAGCTCAATTAATGTATTCATTCATTAATTCGTAAGTTTGTTCATTCATCTGGCAATTGCAACTGCTAGGATATCCTTGTGATGTCCAGCAGCCAAAGTGTATAGACTATTTATTCCCGAGCTTAGGGTTGCCATATGTCCCCCAAAGTAGGGATAATTCTGATTTTCCAACCTTCCAAAAGGAGGTAGGCAAAGTTGTAAACAGTGATACCTCTGGTTCTGTTATGACAGCTTATGATCTTTCAGTCTCCCATCCCGGTCTGGTCCTGCTTAGATTTCTTCAACAGTCCTACACTCCTATGCATGTTTACTATAAGTCCCATTATAACCAATGGTGCCTACTTCCAGATAAGCATGGATAATTACAGCCTTTGTTTACTCCAGTTTAGTAATATCTGCAACTTTGGAGGAAGCTGCCAGGATGTGGCTACTTTTCACAGCTTCAAATGTGCCATGCAGTATGGCTACTACAATATGCCATATATACAATATGCACACTACTGGTCTCAGACCTGCTCTCCTGGCAGGCATCCCATGCCCTGTACATTCAAACATGTCACATATAATATGTTTAAATGAAGGCAATAACAAGGTTGTCAGGCAACAAATTCATATGTTGTTTTCCCCCCATCTTAACTTAATTTTAAGAGCTGAATGAAATAGTGATGGTGATGATAGAGCAGTGGCCTGGACAAAAGTCCACAGGGATCAGGTTTCAAGTCAATTCCGTTTAGGAAATGTAATAAATAGTCTTGGCATTAGCTGACATATGATGGATCTCTTGGAAAGCTCTTCTTGCTTAATTAACTTGTAGAGGTGAGATGCTATTAGACAGACTTCACAGTTGTGTCTAATAATCATGCCATGTCAAATCAAATAACCATGCCAAATCAAAAGCTTACATAGCTTTTATTCTTTTGTTCTCACAACAACCCTGTAAGGTTGGTAACCATTCTGTAGGGAGTGAGTAATACTTCACAACATTTTCATCACATCTGACATCAGTGAATGCTTTCCAAAGCAGTTCCAGGTGGGCCAAGCTGCTGTAAGCAGCAAATCCTTCTGGCTCTGTTGTCTCATGACAGCTTTATGATCTCCTATCCAAAATTCAACAGAGGGATCAATCCAAAAGTGCACTTGGGCTACCCTCTCTATCACTGGGCTGGCCCAACTGCAAGATTTGTTATTCTAGAAAAGACTTGGGGCAGCCTAAGGCAATATAGGCTTCCTCAACACATATGCGGCTGGGCTGCCCTAGCTGGGCCAGCTTAGGCAGCTCAGGAGGGGCATGTTCAGCATTGCCTTGGGCAGAGCAGTTATGTTGTATCCAGAGCCTGTTTCCCAGGCAGAAATTCCCTCTTCCAGCTTCTCAGAGTTATACCACCTTAGGAGTAGGTATAACAATGAATAGACTCATAGGAGTCTATGATAAGGCAGAGTAAGAATGGCAGTGTTGACAAAAAAATCCGAGTTCTTGGCCAGCCTAGCTGCAATCCCTGCCTCTCAACCTCAAGATATGGCACAACTACAGCAGCCCACTAACCTGGGGAAACAGCAGGTCACTCCAACAAGCCAAGGGGCTTGTCAACACTGCTGTTCTTACTTTGCCTTATCATGGACCTCTATGGGTCCATCCTCCACTTAGAGGTTTTGCTGTACTGGTGTCTCAAGCTGCCGCTGTTACTAGTTGTCAGGAACTTCTTGGCTTCCTTATAAAGAAGGCACCACATCTCTTCCTTATTCAGTATGATCTGAGGGGGTCTCCTCAGGAGCAAGCCCTCCCCAGGTGTCATTTACTTGATGCCTACAAGCATGCTCTGGAGCAGCAAGGGCAGCCCAGGCTTCCTGACTCTCTGGATCAGTGTTTCTCAAAGTGGGGGTCGGGACCCCTTTGGGGGTTGCCTAGAGCTTTCCTGGGGGTCGCCAAAAGATCCCTGGTGCAGGGGGCAAGGTCAGGCTTGCCAGACCTCCGGCTGTAGCTGCGCATGCACTGGGGCTGACTGACAGCCTGAGGGCCCAATCCTATGCATGCCTACTCTGAAATAAATCAGGTGGGCCTTTACTCCCATGCAAATGTGGATAGGATTGCAGCCTCAGGGCCCAATCCTATGCATGCCTACTCTGAAATAAATCCCATTATAGTCAGTGGGGCCTTTACTCCCATGTAAATGTGGATAGGATTGCAGCCTCAGGGCCCAATCTTATGCATGCCTACTCTGAAATAAATCCCATTATAGTCAGTGGGGCCTTTTCTCCCATGCAAATGTGGATAGGATTGCAGCCTCAGGGCCCAATCCTATGCATGCCTACTCTGAAATAAATCCCGTTGTGTTCAGTGTGTGCATAGAACACACATTTCATTTGTAACAATGATAATACATCCTGCATTTCAGATATTTACATTACGATTCATAACAGTAGCAAAATTACAGTTATAAAGTCACAACGAAAATAATTTTATGGGTTCAGGGTCCCCACAGCATGAGGAACTTATAAAGGGGTCACGGCATTAGGAAGATTGAGAACCACTGCTCTGGATGCAGCATAACTTTCTGCACTGGCTTCAGAATAGTTGGGGCAGCCCAGCTAAGCTCTCCTCACTGCACTTACTCTGGATTGTGCTCTCAGTCTGTTCTGCTTAGCAATCTTCTAGCAGCCCCTTGCTCAAGCAACAGACCACACCTCCTTTCAGCTATAACCCCAAAATGGCAGTAAGGTATACTGGCAACCTTAAATAATGGCATTTGTTATACTGACAACCTTAAATCAATCTACAATCATTTGAGGCTGTTAGGCTGACTGGCCATGAGATAGTTCTCTGCAAAGAAGAAGTGTGCAAAAAAAAAATCTCAAATATTCCCTGTTAACAGGGACACAATACTACCATCAGCAACACAGGATTCAACTTAAGATATAAAGTTACTTTCATATCTCTGGTCGCCCCTTTTTCTTTTTATAATTGCAGCTGAAGGTTCAGGACTGTTCTGTATTCCCATAGCACCCGCTCCCCACACTCAGAAGATGTTAATATTAGGTTTAGTCCTCCACCGCACCATTTTTTAGTAATAATTTTCATGCCCTTTCATTATCAGATCCGAAATCCACTTAAACCCTCTTATTATTGCAAGGAAAATAGCTTTCCGTTGGACAGCTCTGCGGTAATTTCCTCTTTTCTTCATTCTGTGATGCCTTTTCAGCAGCCTAATGGGGCTTTGCCACTTTGGCCACATTCTTACCTGAACCCAAGGCACAGCTGAGCCAACGATCCCAATGAAGGCTCTTTCACTGATGTTCTCAGAAGTTACAAGATTATCCAGCTAATAGGTTGCCTTTTACTGGAAAAGCTATTTTTATGATGGCGATCATAAAAGATTCACACAAAGAAAATGTGGCCTGGGAGGCCCCCTAACTGAAGAAAAGTTCTACAAAGACCACAGGTTTTTGGATTGCTCTTATTAAATCATATATCTGCCATGGAAAATAATGATTTTTTAAAAACTGTGCCTCATCTAAATTTGGAATAAGCATTTATATCCCACACTGAATATATATTGCTTGAATAGATTTTCAACATCAGAGATGGAAGTGTCTGTATTCTCAGGGGCTAACCACATGCTACTGTTTATTTTTATTGTCCTTATTTTATTTCTTGGATGATCCCACTTGTTTTATGTCAGGCAAAATTGGCAGCTTACAAAACCAGAAAACAGTAATAAAATAGTAATTTAAATAATTGGAATAACTAAAGCTCACATATTTAAAAACAGCCCTAACAATCAAGCTGACAAAAAAAGTACTCTGTAAAAGATCACCAGAACAATAAATTCTTTGCTATTGATCTAAAAGGGTGGGGGGAATGAAGGAAAAGGTAGACCTCTCTTCCACATTCTGGGCAGCATAAGTGCAAAAAGTGGTCCCTTGCGGTGGCCTTGGAGGTGGAGCAAAGTGGGCTTTGTTTAGAGGTGGGCAGGCTTGTGTTACTAACCCTACAATCCAGAGTAAATTTGGGAGCACGTAAGAGACATTACGTGCACCTGTAGTTACTGTGCCACCTAGTGAAAATCTGTGGAAAATTCATATTGTAATCCAGAGCAAATTGTTCTTACACTGGAGCAAGGACTCCCCATAGTTACTCTGGATTGCGCCCTAAGTCACGTGAGGCTGCAATCCTGAAGTGCACTTGGGCTAGCCTATCTATCATTGGGCTTGCCCAGTTCCAATATGTGCCAACCCAGTTACATCACAAACTATGGTGTTAAGTCAACATAGTTTGGCCGAAGACATGGACCAGGGCTGGCGTAGCTATGCCAGCCTAGGCAGTTCAGGAGAGGCGTATTGAGGACATGTTCAGCATGGCCTGGAACTGCAGTCAGGCTGTACCCAAAGCCTGTTTCCAGTGCAGAAATGCCTCTCACAGCTCCTCAGAGATGGCACAACTAAGTAGCAGAAATAAATCTGAGTATACCCGTAGAGGTCCATGATAAACCAGAGTAAAATTTGAAGTGATGGCAAAAAATTCTGAGTCCTGGGCCAACCTCTGCCTCTCAACCTCAGCATACAGCAAACTACACCAGCCCAGTGAGCATGCTGCACTTGTACTGCTGCTTCTTCAGAAGCAGTGGGACTAGCCAGAGACCAGCCTTCAAATCCTGTGGATTTGGCCTACTTAGGCCAGTTTATCTGGGCCATTTTTCTGGCCTAAAGTCAGGATTGTATTGTAAGGCACTAAGTACAAGTAGATGAAATAATCACATTCTCTGGAGGAGGCAGAAGGAAGACACAAGTTATGGTTATCATGCCCATCTTATCACCCCTCAAATTCACTGGCCCATGAAAGAGCCACCCTGTTAATCCTTCAGGATTTTAACAGCTTTCAAAACCATCAACTATCGTATTTTTCTGTGTCAGCCATTATTAAGTAGCTGCTCCTCTTGTAGGTGCTGGTCTAGAGGTTTCTGCATGGTCTCATCCTGACCCTGCACTATTTAACACTAGGTGGGGAACTTTATCAGTCTATAGTAAGAATCTATAGAAGAGCTTACTCAGAAGTAAATCTTACAACAATCAAAGGAGCTGGTCTGTTTCTTCCCTCTGGTCACCCCTTGTCTTTACAATCAAGTGCAGGTTATTTGAAGACCATGGTTGTATACCATAGGATTCCACACATATTTTGTGGAATTGTTGGAAAATTACAGAGTATTTATCTATTTGTGGCAAATAACGGTGGACATGCTTGGAGAGAATGGGAAAAATGGTTTGCCACATGGCTCAGAGAAATAGTTGTTGACAGAAAAAACACAAGTTTCAAAAATGCTTTGCATGAGTGTAACTAGTTTCACAGTTCTTTAGATTCTGGCTAGTGCAGTTAGACCAGCGTTGTCAGTCAGGTTCATTTCCTCTGCTCTAGTTGAGATGGTCTGTGTATAGGGCTGCAAAAAGGTAAAGGTGTTCCCCGCAGATTGCCCAGCTAGTTGTGACTGGCACTAGGGAGCATTGCTCATATCTGTCATGAAGCTGAAGAGGCAACGTTGTCCAAAGACACCGTCCAGGTAACAAGTGACATGAATGAGGAACAAGTGTAGTTACATATGGGAGTACATAACCGATTAGTAAATATTTTTTTCATTATGATGATCCAGAAATTTTAATACTTCTGGATTTGCAATGATGGGTTACCACCTGACGCAGTAGCAACTGAATAAGGACTTCAGCATTTAAATTCTATTTTTAATTTAACTGTTAGCATTAACATTTTTAGATCTTCATTTGAAATAGAACGGTGCCTTTCCCCCTTTTCTGGCCTCTTCATGGGGGGAAGAAAAAAACCCTTCATATTTGAAAGAAACTTTGGCAGTGACAGGCTGTTTATAGGTGAAGGCTAGCTCAATATGGAGGCCTCAGATAATATAGAATAAAAAAGAGTCCAGAATCTGTGCTTAGTGTTCAATTTCTATTCTGTCCAGAGCAGCTATAAAATTGGAGAAAAGTGAGTAATAGATTTGAGAGTCATCAGAAATATAAATTATAGCCAGACATTTCCTATCAGCTCTCCATGCAGTTAATGATAAACAGTCAATGGGATGTATGCACCTCTAGCATTTTTATAATGAATCCATTGCTTCCATGACAGCTTCCTGTCAAACATTATGCTTAGGAATTTATAACTCTTGATACTGCATTAATAGATGGTGCAGATACGTTACCATCTTCAGCTTCTATCACACTTCCACCGTGAAGTTTATCAAATTCATTTAACCCATCCTCTCCAAACCTGCACTTTCTGTGGAAATCAAATAATAAAACATAATTTGAAATGTTTCTCAAGTTTTTAAGCCGTGGATTTAAGTGCATCATAGGATGAAGTTCCGACGTTTCAATTTCAGCTGTGGAAAGCATCTGCAGAGGTTACAAAGAATTTGCATCCTTTCAAATGTTAGCTGGCCGCCAGCTTCACTGCCTGTTTCTGCTTGAGTTATTAAAGGCATCTTAACACTCATCATTGGTTAGTAAGTATCTCATCAGAGTTCTGTTTTAGTGTATTTTTAAGCTTGGGCATGACATCACTTATGGGGCATAATTTTGAATTACAGTGAATTGGGCTGTTAGACTATGAGCATCATCCTAACCATGTTTACTTGTGTTCAATGGGACTTACTCCCAGGAAAGTGTCTTTAGGATTCTATTCAGGTCTATCTTCTGCCAATCCATAGCATGCTGCTTCATTGATGGAAGTTACATTGCATGCTATAGTTGGGGTTAAGATAAGAACAATGTTTAAAATTCACATTCCAGTAGGTTGCTTAGAAGAAGGTGTGTCTTCTCAAACTTCAAATTTCTGCTCCAATTGCATCTGAAAATTTCCCTTATTTCCAGCCGTACTACCAAGTGAACTGCAGGACTCCCCAGATCCCCCACCCCAAGACCCTAGCAGGACCCTTGCTTGGAGAATAAAGTCATCCCCATTCTCCTGCATGGGTGCAATCCTGAGGATCATGTCAATGCCACAGCTCCTCCCCTGCAAAGACTTAGGGAGAGAGTAAATCTATCCCTTAAGTTTACTACTAACATATACTTATAGCAGAGAGATTAGTTTTTTGCATGTCATGCTTGCTTATCAAAAGCAGAATGGATGTAAGGATCTAATCAAAATGCTCATATTAAAAGTTCATTTAAGGTCTATGAATGGATGATCATCATGCAATATGACTGGCAGACTACTAGTCTCAGCTATGTTTTTTTCATTGGTAAGTGATTATTTACATGATATTTTGAATCATTTTCACGTGTGATTTCCTTTTCTTTCCTCTTCAAGAATCTGTCTCAATTAATCGGTGATTAACAGCTACTGAAACCCTCCCAGCAATGCAGCCATGCCGATGGAGTGTTCACTGAAGTGTATAATGGAAGAAATGTCATGGAGGTAAGGGAACTTTTGGTGAGTAAGGAGAGGTAAGGGAAAAGGGAAGGAGAATAAGCTACTGGATACATAGGATACAGGAGCATATAAGGGCCACCAGCAATCACCCATTCCACCTCTTGCCCTCCATCTATCTGCCCTGACACTTTCTAAATCCTTCCCACTTCAACCTCACTGGCATCTGCAGATCTGCACACATATCTGCACAATGGCTGCACACCAGCCATTTCGCTTATAAGCAGAACATCACTTTCTCCTGCATTCACTCCTGCATTCACTCACTTCCACTGGTGGACTAGAGATATATTATCCCTCTTTGTGGACCTGATCCACTGACACAGACCAGCCTGGACTTTTGCCAGCTATATAGGCTCCAAGTCCCAAGTTTGGTTGACCCATTGTCTAGAGGTAAGGAAATGAATTTCCTTTACCTTGACTTTCTGCCTGCTAAACTTACCTGTAGGTGGTGGCACTGCGTTGGGATGGGAAGGTTTAGGTCGGATGGGTTCCACATCTTATTTACCCAGGGATTTGAGGAACAGTCCTGACCTCCTGCACCAGCAGAGTTTGTCTCAAAGGCTTGTAGAGAACTTAGCTGTGACACTGCAGGGCCCATGTTCATCAGAGCAGGTAAGCTCATCATTGGTTAGTCGAGGGTGAGGGGAGGAAGGGGACTTGTGTAATAAATTGGGTGTATGTTTGTGCAACAGCATGTAAAATAACACAAAACAGTACCTTACTGCCAATTGTGCTCCTTAGGATGCAAACCCTGCATTTTAATTTACTGTATTGGTGATATTGAAGAATGAAGGCCATTCTGCTACTATATTACCAATACAGTGCTGCAAGGACTTGTAAGAGTTTACCCTTATATTGGTTTGACTTCTAAAACATTTTGAAATGCTTCTTTCCTTGTTTGCTTTGAAATACCATAAGATCCCAATCTCCTTAAAAATAAATCAATTTTCATTTCAACAGCTACACTGTGTGCCTGCCTTGGATTTAACCATAATGCTCACCCATGATTACCTGCGTTGATGGTGTGACATGCTCCTGATAAGCAGATATTTTCAGTATTTTATAAGAGAAATTGCCATGTCCCTAACAGTCTAGAAAGATTAGAGTAGTGGCAGATTCTACTGGGTCTTGTTCGTTTTAAATTTTGGCTAACTTGTGGCACAAAGCAAACAGCATGGTGAAAAAACCTCTGTTCGGCTATCGGGTTTCCTCAGTGGTACTAAATGCAACTACATGATAAGGAAACCTTAATAAAAGTTTCATGTATAAAATGATTGGCACTCTCCTCTGTCAGTCCAGTCAGCTCAGGAAGTTACCTCATGGGTTTTCTACTCCCAAGGAAAAGAAGCATTTCTAACGTGGTCATTTTGAAAAAAGTCTACATTAAACTATTTGAAATGTATAATACAATACATGGCTTTAACCTGGTGGAGCCAGTAGTTAAGGAGTCTGGAATTGAGGCTGAATTCATCAGTATTGGTTCATCAGTATTGAATTCTGTTTTGAAAACTCTGGCATAAAATCTAACATCCATATGCTTACATGGGATATTTATCCTTATGTCATACTCATAAATAGGGATCTACAAAAGGTGAGGTTATTTTTCCTGCTCCATTTAAGCTCCCCTTTTTCAAGAAAAATAACCTCACCTTTTGCAGGTCCTTACTCATAAGTAAACGAAGAAACATTGTATACTACTTCAAAAGCTGTATTATTGCGTAAATATCCTACATAACATAGTTTTGTATTTTTTATTTTAACATATTTGCATCAAATCATCTGCATTCTAATTTCTCATTCTCATTATATTTTAATCTGTTAACATCAAAAAGCAGGCCTCCGTCAGTCTTGGTAGGCTATGGTATCGTGCTTGGCACTGCATACGCTGCATGCGAAGCACAAAAGCCTGGGTTGGATTGTTATGGAGGATAGGCTGTTACCCAAGCAGCAAATCCCCCCTCTCCATGCCACTGAATTAGTCCAATGGAAAGGCAGAGCCAATACGATTGGATCCAGCTGGCGTTGCAGAGCTGGGCTAAGGACAGGAGCTCACCCTGTCTTGTGGGGCCGACCCGGGCCTCGAACCCTGGCCTGCTGGTTAACAAGCACAGTGTCTTAGCCACTTGCGCCACCCACCCTGTTAACATCAAACTTCTACTGAAATCATATAATAATCAACCACCAATCCATCTTCTCTCACCTCATCCATTCTAACAAAAGGCAATTTCTTTGTTTCAGGATTTGAAGAAGGCAGTGGAAGAAGGACAAAGACTTCCTGACATGAAATTTAAAGCAAGCCATGGTTGGTTTGAGCCCTATAAGAAGCATGCCAATTTGTACAAAGCTAGTATCGATGTTGCAGCAGTAGCACCTTTTCCTACTGAGCTTCAAAAAATTATTGATGAAGGAGGCTATTCACCCAAACAGGTCTTCAATGTAGATGAAACAAGCCCTTTTTTTGGAACAAAATGCCTTATCTGTTTCTTGCAGTGAAAAGCAGGCACCTTGTTTGAAAGTACTGAAGAAACACATCTTTCTTTTATTCAGTTACAAAGGCAATTTGAAGCCAATGTCCCTCTTGCAGTCAAATGCTGTGGATGTGTTATGTAGGTGAAACATGCATTCTGCTTTGCAGCTGTCACAACCATGACACTGTAGCCTGGTCACTGTTGCAATCAGTGAGCAGCCTGGTCTGTGTGAAGATGGAGGACTCCTTCACAGGGGTTGAGAAGAAGGTGAGAAGGGGGTGGAACATGGTAGGGACTGGGGAGAATGGGGAGAAGATGGAGACAAGGTAGATGTTGGAAGGGGGTGGGTTTGGTGGCAGCTGTGCTTGCCAAATTTTACCCCACTATGTGGGCCTAATATACCTTCACAAATCAACACAGATTTGCACCAGTGATATCTCTGGTCAGGTTCAAGTTGATCATGGTGGAAGCTGAGGATCACCTAAATGCAAGAGAACAAATGTTCCCTACCACCAAGGAGACTTCAGCATGCCCAAACTCCCTCATTGGATACAGTGGCCCTTGTGTTAATGTGCTGCTTTGCTGTACTAGGAGTTAATGGTGCATTGGGCTGCACATGTATCATTCACAAACACTTAACCACTCAAAGGAATGTTTTCAAAGGAATTTGAAAACAAAGCTACCTGTTTTTGGTATTGGAATAAGATGGCTTGGGTAAATGTACATGTATTATACCACAATATATTTGTCTCCATCCGGCACAAAATTATACCAAGAATAATCTTGATAACAAGGCATTTTTTGTTTCTGACAGTATATCTGGTCGTTCTAAGACTATCAGAGACAAGCAGGAGGTAATAATGATGTTGAGGAGATTTTGTCTTCACATAGAGATGAATTACCAAATGAAGAACTCATGCTTCTAATACAAGAGAGGTTTGAGGAGAAAGTAGAAGTCATTTGACACAGAAAAACTGTGTCACAGAATTTTTCAGCTTAGTTAATCAGGTTGGAGAATTGACAGCGTGTAAGCATAGCAACTCTGAATATAATCAGAAAGGATGTAATTGTTGGCTTACACTAATGGAGAAGCTGTTATTTTTTAGTTCTTTGGTTCAAGTCTAAGGGTAAGTCCCAGTAGCCACAATGAGTCAATTCAGACCTGCACCAGCAATATTTCTGGCTCAGTTCCATGTTGGTCCATGCAAACAAACCAGGCTTAGTAAGGGAATTAGGATAAAAGACATACTGGTAACCACCAATCCTGTATTCCTTCTGGCCCAGTCCGCCCACTCACCCCATCTCTTCCCCATCTCCTTCCCATTCCACCCTGCCTGGCATCCTCCTGACCTCTCTTTGGACTTTCTAGTGGGCTTTCTGGCAGCCACTTGAACATGTGGGATGGCTCTAGCCTTCCTGCTAGCAAAAGGCTGCTAGTACTACCACAAAGTAGCTTTATGGTGCTTTTATGACAGTGTGTCTGGCAGAACATACAATCCACTGGCAGAGCACTTAGATAGGATTGGCCATAAGTTTGTACAAGAAGGAATGACTTTTGGTGCAATCCTAACCATGTCTACTCAAAAGTAAGCCCCATTGTGTCCAATGGAACTTACTCCCAGGATAGTGTCTTTAGGATTGCAGCCTTTGTGTACATTTTTGTGCAGCAGTGACGTTCAGTTCCGTGAAAGAGCTTGGTTTATATGGACATTTAATTCAAGTTGCTCTGAAGATACACATTACAAAACCCTGCTAGACAAATCACACAAAACTCTGCCAATAAGTGTGGCTTAAGACTTTCATGGAAATAACTCATGGAAAGCAAAGAAGTCCTGCAAAATCGAATCTAATAAAACAGGACAGGGAAAAAATCTATTCAAACTGTCTGAATTGCAAAGTACAATAAAATATGCAAGCAATCTTAAACAAGACAAACAAAAAGTTACCCACCGCACTTTTAAAAAAAAACATATACACAGAGAGAATAAGGGAAGAAAAAAGCAAATAGCTGCCTAATGCATCCACTATTAATAGATCCACTTTTTTAAAAAAAAATCAATTCTGTGCAAAGCTGGAAAGATGTCAGAAAGGAACAATTATTCAAGGCTAATTTCGTTTTAGAAGATGATGGCAATGGTTTAGTTTTCTCTGATATTGATAACAAAAAAAATCCTCCAGGGAAATCATTGGCAAAGGTTGCCAAGAATATGAATTATTACCTGATGTATGTGAAATACGTGAATAAGACTGAGTGAGTAAAATAGTACTAATACATCGAAGGTCATTGAGTCAACTCAGCTAATAGCACAAATTGCCATTTTTAGGCATTCAAATATGTCATGGATATGTCTAATATTGAATTGCCAGTGCAGGTGGGCAGGAATTTGTTATGAAGATGATTTGTTATGTTATGCTCAAATATGCTCATAATCAAGAGAATGATATATAGTCAATTGTTGTGTATAGTTACTCAGAAATATGTCTAATCAGTTCTATTTCCACATAAGCAGGCACAGGATTGTAGCTTTAAATATATAGATTCCTCAGAACAATGGTGTGCAGATCCTGCTTGACAATTTTCACTTTTAGTTCTGCTCTCTGGTTCCAGGTAATGGCTGTTCATAAGACAGGAAGCCACCATTTTGAATTTCAGCAAACTCATAAAAACATTTATTCTGTGATTGGAACGAGTTGTGATCCTAACTGGGTTCCTCTGCTACTGGAACTTGGCTCTGGCACTGCAGCATCTTTTATAGAGGTCATAAAGGCACAATCCTGTACCTGGACACCACCACAGGTAATGAGAGGCTGGCTTGGGCATAAGCAGCCCACCAATATATTCTTCTGGCACTAGTGACTCAATGTATAGGAGGGAGATATAGGAGGTATGGGCTGTGGGGATAGGGAGGAGGAGGAAAGGGGAAGAAGTTCAGAGGGGTGCATAAAGGCTGGGAATAGGTGGTCAACAGCAGAATTGCCAGTCACCAGATCTCACCTGCCTCAATTTTCCAGCCTATGTTTACTTGGACAGTTTAAGGGCAAGACATGACAAGAGGTATGGACAGACTTTGATGTTTAGCAAGTAGGAACAGCCTGCTAATGAAGGAGCCATTATTTCAGATTTTTGAAAGAAAAAAATTGAAGGCCAGCCCTCCAAAGTTAAGACCTTTGGAAGAATTCCATTTCTTTGCCTTGTTATGTTTTCACCCTCTAGTGTGTTTCTGTCGCTTTCAGCATTTCCACGTCCAGTTCAGCAGATTTCGATAGTGACCCAAGATGAATTTCATTCTCAGAACCAAGAACAATCTCAGTGATTGCCTTGCACTGGCCCTGGAGTGTCATAAATGTTCTGTAAAGCTCTTTTGTGCCTTCTTGGAAGCAAACCACATTGGTATGTGTCAGCCCATAATACGAGGGGACTTTCACTAAAATTGAATGCTGGGAGAGTTAGGATAGACCAGTGATTTTCAACCAGTGTGTTGTGGCACACTAGTGTGCCATGGGAATTTGGGGAGGAACGTTTATTAATAGGAAAACTTGGGGATTTGAACAGTGTGGTGTGCCTTGTCAATGGTAAAAACAACTGATGGTGTGCCTTGAGATGAAAAAGTTTGAAAATAGTCGTTTGGGATAGATGACAGAAAATATTTCTTTACACAGCTTGTAATTAGTTGGTGGAACTTCTTGCCACAGGATGTGATGATGGCATTTAGCCTCAATGTCTTTAAAAAGGGATTGGACAAATTCCACGGGGAAAAAGACCATCACAGGTTACAAGCCAGCATGGGAATATGTATCGTTTTATAAAAGATGTAGGCAACCTCTAAATGTCAGGTGTAGGGGAGGGGATCTGGTCTTATGTGCTCCTTTAGACACCTTGTGTGCTGCTATAAGATACAGAAAGCTGGACTTGATGGGTCTTTGGCCTGATCCAGCAACAGCTTTTCTTATGTTCTTATGCTAGTACTGGAAAGGTGAACTTTCTGAATAAAATTATCCAGTATTCTCCAAATAAAAACTTTTTTAATTGGTAAATTTACCTTATCAAATAATTTGCTGGTGTATCAAAGTCCAGTATTTTTTGCTTTGGTACATCACATATGATAACATTCCTTCTTGTCTGTTACACTTCCAACATCCATTTGCTACAGCTTCACAACTCAGTTGTGAAGCAGGGGTCACAGATGACATTAGCTCAAGCTGAATACCCTTTCTGTAGTACTGATCAAAGATTTTCCAAGATGTTTGTGCATATAGTTATGCATTTTGAAGTTCATGAGCAATACATTTTCATACATTTTTGCTAATTTAGCTGGTGTCAAATACCATCTATACATCCTTTTGTAAAAGTTTTCTTTAAAATTTAAAGGTAAAGGTGTCCCCTACAGATTGCTCTGCTAGTCCTGACCTAGGACTAGGGAGTGGTGCTCATCCCCGTTTCTCAAGCCATAGAGCCAGCATTGTCTGAAGATGTCTCTATGGACATGTGGCCTGCATCTGCATGGAATGCTGTTACCTTCCCACCAAGGTGGTACCTACTTATCTACTTGCATTTTGCATGCTTTCAAACTGCTAGGTTGGAAGAAGCTGAACAATTGATCAAGGCTCACTCCACCTTGCAGTACTTGGGTCTTGAACTGCTCAATTTTAATCTTGATCCAGAAGCTTTCTTATTTTCTCCACTGATATTTTGTGGCCAACATTTTTTGCCCATTGTCCTTTCAACTTTTTAAGTTGTTCCTTTTTTGTCTCATGTTTTTTTTCTTATTTATTGAACACTATTTTGTTCTATGATCCCTCAGATTTAACTGACTTTCTCTACGGGGAACTTTCTGAATTCACTACAGTTAAATTCTGGCTCACATGTGGGTATTTTTTATTTCCTGCATGTAATCTGCTGCTGAAATTCTTTGTTTATAAGCACAAACTTCATTCCACTAAGGAGGCATTGTGATCTCTAAGAAATGCAGTTTCTCTATTATCTCCTTTAAACAAACAAAAAAATTGGTATTCCATTTTCTTTTTGGAATGTCAAAGGCTAGAAATGTTGGTGAGGGAGCAGGAGAGACTGTGCAATTTATAATTGATAAATTTCTGTAAAAACCAAGCTTGTGGCTGACTTACCTTTTTAGGCTCAAAAGCAAATTTGTGTTGATTGTCTTTTCCACTGATCCATAAGCTTATTTATATAGCCTTCCCGTCATTAATTTGTACTTACCCTTTAAAAAAATCTGTGTGGAAATTGGGTTCTCACACATAGTGAAACATTGAGAGCATGTCTTAAAATATCTGTGCTCTGTATTGTGCTCCTAAGAAGTTCAATTACTCATGGGGAAATTCATAAGACGAGAAACTGAGCAGGAAAGACTGGATAGACTATCAGGAATCATAGGATCCATGGGTGACTCAGGGGAGAGTCATTATTTAACCTCTAAGATTACTCTGCTGCTTGAGATCTAATCTTCTATTTTTCACTTTGTATCTGTGTATGTCTAATAATATGTACAAAAAAATGTGCATATAAATTATAGATTAGAAATGAAGACACGCTACCAAGTAACTCTGTGTAGTTCAGCTACCTCTTTTCTATTCTGTTAGTTTAAGCCTGAAGTGATATAATCTTTCTTTAAACTTCCACTAGAATTGGTTGTATTTTTTTCTCCTTATTTGCTCTCTCTTAAGCTGGCACATATGAAAGGTTATTTTCTGTGGCACTCACGCTTGCTAAAACTTAATAGGAAAAATCCTTGTAAGCAGCACCATGGTATCTGTCACAGTTGCAAGCAATAATTTTGTTTCCAAAAGCTGCCTGATACCCTTTTTCAGAAGAGATGCCCTGCTGATATGGAAATTGGAAAGGCTCAACACATATGGACAGGTAAAAAACAAAACAACACTAGGAAGTCTCAAACTGGCAACTGGCTTTGGTGGAAATATGCTTTTAATTTATATGAGTGCTTTGCTGGAAGTTGCTTCTCACATTAGAGATAGTAATCCTTGCTGTTTTCAAAAACAGTACAGATAATGTACTTTTTTTACATCTCAGTAATGAGATCACTCTTCTGGTGTATCTATTTGGAAAAATTTTTCCAAAAGAAAATTGAGCTGCAATCTGATACCCACTTTTCTAAGAGTTAGGGCGCAATCCAGAGTAACTACGTGGAGTCCTTGCTCCGGTGTAAGAACAATTTGCTCTGGATTGCAATATGAATTTCCCATAGGTTTTCACTAGGTAGTGCAGCAACTATGGGTACACATAAAGTCTCTTGTGTGCTCCCGTAGTTACTCTGGATTGTAGGGTTAGCCTCATTGAACACAATGGGACTAACTTCTGAGTAGACATGGATAGGATTCTGCTGTTTGGCTGCCATGCTATCCACACTCACATGGGAGAAAGTTTCTTTGACTATAATGGTATTATTGAGTAAATAAATAGGATTGGGCTCTGACTGCTGGATCCTAACATCAGACTGTGCTGCTGAAACACACGCTCCAATAGTGTGGCCCAACATATAGTATCACTAAACGCAAAACATTAATGCACAGCTGCTGTAATACACCAGCTCACCATTGTAATGTTCCCCTGGATCCCCTAGTACTGGTAAGTCAGTGGCAGAGGGAGACTGGGCAGGGATGGGGAGAAACAGGGCATGTTGGGGAAGGAACTGGAGGCAAAGAAGGTAGAGAGGGTGTGGATTTGATGCCATTTATACCCACCAGATCCTATCCCATCTTTTTAAAACCTCCTCTCCACTCTTTTGGATATATGCCACTGAAATAGTTGGTGTATGTCTGAGAAGACTCATAGGCAGCTGGACAGCATATATGGAAGTATATAAAATGTTTTTTTACTTACCTCCAATTTGCCTTCAGGTACTCTCCCACAGTATGCAGTGTAAACCTTTTTGCAGGACTGCATGCTATAGAGCAGTGGTACTTGGGCATTTCAGCCTGAGACCCCTTTCAAACTTAAAAATCTGTCTTGGACCCAGTGTCAAATGTACTGGGATGTCAACGTACATTACTGTGATGCCAGAGCTCTTCCATGTCTACTCAGAAGTGAGCCCCACTGTGTTCAATGAGACTTATTCCCAGGAAAGATTTTTCCTGATGCTCAGTGCCGGATTTTAGGAGGTCATTCTTGCTCCCTGTTTGCCTGCCTCCTCCTACCCAAAACACCACCTCCTTACACTCTCCATTCTCCCGCCAAGACCTTTGCACCAGCTGAGCTCAGATTATATGGGCTGACCTCATTTTAGTGCTGTGGAGGCTGAATGCAGCCTCTGGGTTGGTACTGGTCCAGGCACCAGCCCAGCGAAACACATGAGGAGGTGCATATGTGCTTTATGGTATGTTTGCAACCTTCCCAGGCTGGTGCAATGGACTTGTGCTGGCCCAAAAGTGCGACAGGATTGAATCCTTTGTTTCATTGTGAACAACACATTATTCAAGAAGGAGTCACTTTTGGCTAATCACATTTGGCCTTTGCAAGATTTCAAAATAGTTTGTATATATTAACAAGACAAATGTCAGTTCCCTAGAATGCAAAGGAAAATAATCAAAATGGTAATTCCATCATCCAAAATTCAACAAACCCCAATTTAAAAAAATGTATTGTTACCAACAAGAACTTCAAAAGTGAGTTGTCGCAAATGCACAGTGCACATGAACAAGGAATGGATTTGAGAGAGATGCAAAGCTGGGCAAGGAAAATTGCCGTTCCATGATATTCTCGCTACCACCGTTCTAGCACATTCGATCAGGGCAGATGGAAATGCAGAGGTGCCTACTCCTAAGGGGTTATGTGGAAGTGATATTAAGGTGATACTTTTCCTTTTATTGGATGCACAAGGCTTTTCAGCCTGATGGCACTTTCAGGAATATTATTTCCCAGGAGAGCTATTCAAGTGGCAGGACAACTTAAGTTTATTCAAAAAAAACGGAAGAGAATATAAAGTCAAGCATCACAGGAAATAAACACAACAGAAGCATAACTTAGTGAAAGCCCCTTTCCAGGAAAACAGCTGGCCCCCTAGTGAGTCATGATGGAAGGAATATACACTGTAAGTTCGGGAAGAAGCTGTGGGTGGACGGAAGTGGACTGGGGCTCATGTATTAACTCTCCCCATTGCTTTTATGATCAGAAAAGGGGAAGCAAGATCACACAAAAGCATGCAGCGAAGGGACATAAGGAGCTTCTATAAACAGCCAAAACACACAGAGAGTGTTCTTGAGTTTGACAAGCTGTGGCAGTGCTTATTTCAGAAAAGAACCTTATAACCAGTGTTTATATAAGGATGTTCAAAGATGCCATTTTTGAGCTATGTTTCTTTACTCAGTGATATGTTTTAGTAGAGGAATAACAGAATGCCAGTTCAGTGCTCCTGAAGCTCACATAAAATATGTTACTATCTTCTGTTTTATTTTCCCCTTTCAGACAGGCAGCCGAGAAATATGTTGCAGTGACAGCATCTTTGACAACACATGCTTTTTGTTCTCTCGTTTGTTCTTCCTCCTCTGAAATACTGTGGGGCAAAGATTGCTGAAGCGCACTGATACTTGCCTTACATAAATAAAAAATGTCAGCAAATGGAAATGGTGCACTTTCTCAAGGGCAGAACTGAGTCTTTAGATTTGGCCTTGAATAAAAACCTGAAAAAAATCCCAGAGAGTAGCCTTTTTCTTTGCAACACATCCTTAATAGAAAACTGATAATAAACTGTTATGATCCTGGTTGGTGGAAAGAAGGGGTCATTGGATCACTGGCTGGAGCAAGGCCTCCTCCCAAATTTTCAGTTTATTAGAAGGAAAACTATTGATCCAGATGTATATGAGAGTTATTGTTGCCACCGTTTTGGAGTTGCTTCGTTGTGAAACAGATTCAGCTCAAGCTGAATAACCTTTCTGTAGTACTGATCAAAGATTTTCCAAGATGTTTGTGCATAAACCCTACAATCCAGAGTAACTACGGGAGCAGGTAAGAGACATTACGTGTACCTGTAGTTACTGCACTACCTAGTGAAAACCTATGGGAAATTCATATTGCAATCCAGAGCAAATTATTCTTACATCGGAGCAAAGACTCCACATAGTTACTCTGGATTGCGCCCTTAGTTGTGCATTTTGAAGTTCATGAGCAATTTTGTGATGTCACCAATGCTAAGCTGCATCCTATACATCCTGATTACCAAAAATAATAGGGGCATAATTTGGATGGGGAATCATATTTGTGTTTGTCACTGGGATGTCCTTAAGAAGTACCCATAAGAGAGATAATTTAATAATAATAATAATAATAATAATAATAATAATAATAATAATAATAATAATAATAATAATGCTAGCAGAAGGAAACATCTATTCTGGCCTTCTCATCCTTATGGTGCTCTGTGAGAAAACAAGGCAATTCAGACTGGGTTCAGATTCAAGGGAAGAGAGTTTGGGCAATAGTTCCCAAACTGTGAGCCATGATGGAGTCATGAAAACCAGCCGTGGGGAGGGCCCTATTCAATTTATAGGATAATAACCTTAATAGAGAACCCTAGTCTCCTTTTCCAGGTTTTCCAGGGGTTTTTCCAGGTCTGCTTTTGGAACTAGATGCTGGTTTGAGGAACGCACTTTAGTTGAACTCTCCAGTAAGGGCACAAGAACAGGTTTCCTGGAGCAATGTATGTTGCAGGGAATCTATTTCTAGCTATTTCTAGCTAGATATGTTTAGGGGATACATTTTGTTTTGCTTGCTCTTTTCATTCCAAGCCAGCCTACGAACTTCACCAGCTAAGTTTTAAGTACTAGCCTGTTTATTATACTTTCCTCCCATCTCAAACCCATGTTGTTTACCTATTTTATAATTTTTTTGGGCGGGGAGGGAAAATACTATGTATTATATACTTTATATATTCATAATATACACTGCTTATTTAAAACCCCATTTGCCTGCAAAGCATATGGTGGAGAAAGTCAATCATAAAAGCAACAAAAGGTAAGTTGGTAAACTGATGGCTCTTTAATTCTTTAATTGACAGAAACTTTTAAACATTTAAAACAGAAACACAAATTCCATCGTTGTTGTTGTTGTTGTCATCGTCGTCGTCATCGTCATCATCACTTCATCATCATCATCATCGTCATCATCCAGGGTTTTATGTATTGACTTTCTGGTCATTGGAATGCTCCTCTGACTTCAAGGTAGCTTGCATGTGTTACATTACGCAAAGAGGTTCTGTCTTTCAAGAACATGCTACTTTCCAAGTGGAACATTTTCTGTCTTGGTTTTCATTCTGGCTGTGTGGTTTGCCTCACATTGAGAAACATCTGTTCAGTTTGGCAGGTGTTATCTTCTACTGAAGTCTCTACCCTCTTGGCCAGTCTTCCTGCCAGATCTTCATAACCAAAAAAATGGGATACGGCTAATATATAAACTGTACACAACTGACATGCATTTTAAGACTAGTCAAACATACCTCCAAGCATGCAATATGGACCAGGAGGTGGGTTGCTGATATTTTAACATGTTAAATGTTCAATGCCAAAAAACAGAGGAAATCACAGGGAAGAATTGGCAGCTATGAAAACCACAATGAAAACTATCTACTATGGTTTTCAGTCCCAATGGTCTTTTTAAAGAGCAAAAAAATGAATGAATTTTTTGAAAGGGGAAAAAAGGTCAATGAATTCATTTTAGTTGTATGAAGGCCACTGGCTGACAATGTTCCTGACAAGAAAACTTATACTTAGCACTGTGGTGAATGTTGATCAGGGATTAACAGTTTGGGCTGCATTGCAGCAAATGAATGACTAAGGAAACCACAGGTATTAACACCGCGAACCATGAAAATGTGATTATGAGGGTTAAATGGATGGATGGATGAAAGTCAGGAATACAATCATCACTCCATGCTGCTAGGGAACTGTAAACTGGTTTGCTACTAAACATACTATGAGAAACATCGTGGTGGATGTGACATTTAGTAATGAAGACATAATAAATTAATAATACTAACTGTCCTACAGTGCTTTCCTCAGATCTCTTCTCAAACATTAATTAATTCCCTCGTTAAGCAGTTAGGCAGATAAATGCTCAGCAAGCATCCTACTTAGCTTTTTCTTTGTCTCTCTGTCTTGCTTTTTTCTTTTAAATAAACAACATCAAATAACAACCAAGAGTTATTAGTGAATTTTATCAACAGTGAAAGCAAACTGCAGAGAGGTTATGGAATGCATATTCTGGAGTATGATAGAAAGAATCTGTGACGTATGAGACTAGAATTAGGTATGATTTAAGATCTGGTATGTAGATTGTGGAATAGGAGTCAGGCAATTCATATGTGGTGTCACAATTTCTACTCAGTTGGATACAGTCACACTATACTGGCCCCAAATTGCTGGGGATTCTGTAATTAAACTTTGCACTGGGTCCATCACAGTGCCCAGTCCACCTTTTTATTGTGTACCGTTGCTACAGGGGTCCCAGTCCTATGGAATCCGATCACAGTAAGGCTTAACAGGAGCCAATTCATAACTTACTATAGCAGCATGGGACCTTTATCCTTGTGGCTTTTCCCACACTGCTTCATTAACATTTACATATAAGAACAATTTGTGTTGGGTAACATCAATTATATGGTCTCTTCCCATGTGAAAATTAACTCTCTGTAGTAATTGTATTGGGTTAGACATCCCTGATCAAGTCTGAATCTTCATTTCCCTTTAAATCTAGGAATAAGAGTTGATACCTTATAAAATGTGTTATGAAGACAAATTAAACATACAGATTGAATTTTGGTATCCATGATAATTCCATTCCAGGAACCTTCATGGATGTAGACTTTTAAAAATACAATAAAAGCAATTAAAAGATTAGATAACCCTTTAAAAACAGCCTGCTTTCCATGGTAACACAGCAGACAGCAATCAATCAACCTCCCAGTCCCTTTCCTGGGCTTAGAAGAGCTCAGTTCAACTGGGAGGCAGAAGAATGCAAAATGTTATTCATTTCTGAATAGCTTTGCATTCTATTGCATACTCCAGGGGGATGGGAGGAGTTAGTCCCAGCTGAAATGAAGCTCTTCCAAGCCACAGAGAAGGAAATACAGATTGATTGAGTGCCTGCTGTGTTGCTGTGTGTTTGGGCCCAGCCTTGGGCATGCAGGCCTCTTCTGGAGCAAGGGGATCCTCAGGAAGAGGAGAAAGGAGCAAGTGCTGCCTGGATTTAACTACCTGGAAGTAGGGCCTGAGATCATATGCGTGGAAAAGTTGGAAACTGGCTGGGCTGCTCAGGAAGGTGGTTGCTCCTCCTTGGGCTGCTTCAGGGAGATGGGAACAATCTCCTCCTTGTCTTTCAGCCCTGAATAGGTTGGGGAAGCCCCAAACTGGGGTGCATGTGTTACCAGATATACTATCACAAAAGCAATTTATTATAATTTGTAATTAATTTGTTATGTTTTCCCCCATAACTCTTAGCCGTGATAGGCTTTAAGCTCATGCCTAGTCAAGCAGCTAAACTGTTTATGGCTTTTTCTGACCCCTACCTTTGTATTACCTTTTGTAATTGTGATGAGTAAGGATGGAGATTTTAGCCTCTGGCTGTGTTTTAATCCACTGTTTGGTCTCAGGCAATCCCCATTGTCTGAATTCAGTAAACAATAATGTAAATGCCAAATGTAAATATGTAACTTACTGTACATCTGTTGCCTGGTTGGCCCCATTAAAACATTCAAAGGAAATCTCTGGAAATTTGGAAATAAACTTTAACTTATTAAACAAGATCTGCCATATATGCAAGTTCAGAATATGGATAAAAGTTAGGTTCTTGGTCCCAGATTCAGAGAGCTTGCCTTCCCCAAGGAGGGTTCTGTTCATCTCACCCCAAAGGTGGCCAGTCTTGTTTCTTCCTCAGACCAAGAAAGGCTGCATCTCTTTGAGCACAATCCTAACCATGTCTACACATGGTTGAACACAATGCGGCTTATTTTTGAGTATGTATGGTTAAGATTGTGCTCTTAGACTGGTAATGTGCCTGTGCTTCCCTAAATCTTTTTTTTCCCCTTTCCCTCTCCTTCCCCCGGTTTCTTAGAAGCTTGTAGGTAGGGATCCCTTCAAACCTTCCCTATTACCCCACTTTCCTATTTCTCTCTCTTAATTTTACACTAAGCAATGTGTATACATGTTAGCTAACTAACTGTTAAGGAACTTATTTGGTTTTCGTGTTATTTCATTGTTATTCATGTATTTCTACTATTCATAATGATTAGTATGATCCTTGATCCTCTCAAACTTATTGTTCTATAAAGTTATCTTCTGAAATGCTATTCTAATGCACAAGACCTGAAAGAAAAGTTATCATGAAGAGCAATTTTTCTTCATTCCCCTTACAAATACGTTTTAGCTGCTCTGTTGGTAACACATGGTCCCGAGCTCCAGCAGGGTAGATCCATAAAACTCTTAGAGCAGGGATCCTCAAACTACGGCCCGTGGGCCGAATCAGGCCCGCCAGGGGTCTCAATCAGGCCCTCTGGCCTTTTGGGGGGTTTGGGGGTGCTTTGTGGGCACTGGGGGGCAGTTCAAGGCTGCCGCGGCGAAGATTCGCCAGTTGTGGCAGCCCTGTGCAAAGGGAGAGAGCCCCTCGGGGCCCCAGAATTTGGGCAGCTTCAAACTGGCCCTTTAAATTTTTTAAAAAATGTTGCGCACACAGCTGGAGCTGCGTGCGCACTTCATCTGCCCCAGGGGTTCTGGCTGGTGCATGTGCCCCCCACCGCTCTCTCACGGCTGCCCCAGCCAGCAGGGGCTTCATCTGCCCCAGGGATTCTGGCTGGTGCATGCGCCTCCCACCGCACTCTCACGGCTACCCCAGCCAGCAGGGGCTTCAGGCTGTTGCGTGTGCCTCCTGCCACCCCAGCTGCCAGGGGCTCACTTCTGAGTAGACAAGCAGAGAGCTGGGCTATTAAGGCCTCTCTCCCATCCACACTTTCCTGGGAGTAAGCCCCATTGACTCTAATGGGCCTTACTTCTGAGTAGAAAAGCAGAGAGCTGGACAGTTAAGGCCACCCTTCCATCCACACTTTCCTGGGAGTAAGCCCCATTGATTCTAATGGTCCTTACCTCTGAGTAGACATGCAAGGGGCTGGGCTTACTTTCCTGGGAGTAAGCCCCACTGACTCTAATGGGCCTTACTTCTGAGTAGACCAGATGACAAACGCAAAATTCCTGAGCAAACCCAAAATTGAGGTGAGCTTGTGTTTGTGTGTGTGTGTATGAATGCATGTGTTCGTGTGAGAGAGTGCATGGTGTACATGTCAGTGCATGTCACTGACATTCCTTGTGTTGCTGCAAATTGCTTTGAGAGCATCTTACATGTCTAGGTCAGAATCATGTATGTTGAAAGGTTTTCAATTTTAAAAGTGTTGAAATTAAGTACAGGGAAGCAATACAAGTATTTTTGCTTCAGTTGAACATGTTCTACATTTTGTCCTACATTTTTGGGGTGTCCTACAAATTTTTAAGTGGGTAGGTGCTGCGTGTGACATCACAGGCGCGGGGCGGGGCTCGCCAGGAGGAAGCAATAGTCTGGCCCCCAACAGTGTCTGAGGGACTGTGAACCGGCCCCCTGTTTAAAAAGTTTGAGGACCCCTGTCTTAGAGGCATCTGCCCAGCCCATATGGGACAGGTATCTCCCAGCTGTACTAAGGGGCTGCCAACAGCAGTAAGAGGCCCTTTGCTAATGTTGCAGCAGACCTTTTTAATGCTGCAGGTGTCCAAACACCTGGAGCTTTTACTTTACTTTACATAAATTTACTTAAGCGAATATATTCAGTGGAACTTATGAATGAATGAATGAATGAATGAATGAATGAATGAATTCAAATCAGGTGATAAACACTTTCTAGCACACATTGATGGGTGATCTTCAAACCAGTTCATAAATCACTTTAATGCACAGAGAGTCGTGTATGCAGCTTCCCCAGTCCTCAAAATACACTGCAGAGGGCAGGGCTCACTCAGAGCTCCCCTCTTCACTGGAGGATTATAGGTCCCAGCAATGGATTTCATACCATAGTAGACAGGCTATTTTTAAATCTAAAGAATTTTTATCTTTTAATTTAATAGGCGAACCTCATTTGTACTGAGATAAAACTGCAGGTGAAGAATCTGCTAATAATTATGTTATACCTGTACTTTATAAAATGCCTCATCATAATATATTCAGAAAATCCCATTAGCTCAGCTGAAAAGCTTCATGATGTGAAGTTTCAATAAACAAAATAAATCAATGGTACTTCATTTTGTTATTGTGAGCATGATAATATACAGACAAGATTGTGGGTCTTGTCTGCATGTAAAGGATTATGCCCATCTGGTAATCAGAGTGGATTCAGCATTGAGTCACTGAATAGAGCCACCAACTGAATCATTAAACAAAGTGGTTCCTTCTAGTGGATTAGTTGATTAGCTTTGAAAAACAGCCCTTTGGGGAGAAAGATAATTGCTTTAAACCCAGTTTCAGAGGGACCTATTGTTCTAAATTGCTCAAAGCTTTTCTTTCAATAATGGTTATAGAGTTAAACATTAGTGAGACTGGATTAGTAAAGGAATGACAATAAGTAGCACACAGAATATAAATGTTAACTAACAAATAGGGAGGTCAGTTGTTGAATAGATGACATAACAGAGCTCAAAGTCCTACTAAGGGCACAGCAAAATGAATTGAATTTCAGTGATCAGAGTGAAAGTCTCCCCAGTGAAAACCAAATACATAGAGTAAATGAAACATAGAAGAGGAGCAACTGGAGAATGGCCTAACCACACCACTCACAGCAGACTTTTTTCCTGCTCTCCTCCTCCGTAAATTGGCTTTCTCAGCCTATGTAAACATAGGGGACTTTGATCAAACTGAGTTGTATGTCATGTAGTTTAGTGAGTCTTCAAAGACATAATTTGGTTCCTTGAGTGATTTCTGCCACTTCCTGCATGGAGGGTCTTCAGTGTCATGGCCAGTGACTACAGCCTTTTTGGGGGAAGAGGAAAAATAACCTGAAATTATAAATTATAACCTACCTACCTACCTATCTAAGCTAAGAGCAGGGGGACCAGATGCCCAACCCTCAAAAGGAGGACAAGTTCTTGGATTCCTCTCAACCTGGCTTTTCCAGCAGACAATGGCGCGTTTGCCTACTCACGAGTAATATAGGGCACTTTCACTTTCATTTTTTTCCATAGAGCTCAATGCGTATTTGTTTTAGTTTTTTGCCATAACTTTTGATAGGAAGGAGATATTTCAAAATTGATTTTTGCATTGGATCCTGCTCTTCAATACGAATCCAAGGAGGTATGACATGATGGGGTACTACACACCATTGCAAAGTTCCAAAATGAAGCCACAATTGAGGATAATGAAGCCCTTTTGGAGGACACCTCAACAGGAAGTTAAAAAAGGTGTAGATATCCACTAAGAACTGATTTTTAGAAATTAAACCCCCAAAGGTGTGAAAAGGGGTGCAACATGTTTTTGTCCCTATACTTAACATTGAAGACTGACTGATCAACCCCAGCCCCCCACCCCTGGACCTAGAAACATTAAATTTGTGAAGCATATCCCTTCTGTAATGAAAGGACTCACTAAGAACCAGTTTGGTGCCTGTTGGTGCGTGGTGTCATGTGTCTAGTAATCCAGAGGTGCCTGGTCATCCGGTGGTAATTGGTGGTGCCCAGTGTCCATCACTGTCCCCGGTATCTGCCGGTGCAGGTTGGTGCCATGCCCATGCCTGCTGGTGCCCACCAGTGCCTGCTGCCTAGTGCCAATGCCCTTGAAATTTTATTCCAGCAATGAGGGGTAAATTCTGCTAGTAGATTTATAAAATTATAGGCCTAAGTTATTATTTATAATAGTGGGCATATCAGTGGCATCTTTAGCAGGAGAACATGGGGCCCTTGGCCCTGCGTGCAACAAGGCACAGGGGTGGCACAAGGCAGGGTGCCAAAATCACCCCTGCCCTGGCCCCACACCCTGCTGCTGCCAGGTGCCCAGAGTAGCTGGGATGGAGGGTTTGCCTGAGGATCCTCCTCTATCCTAGCTACTTTCTGAGCTTGCTCTGGGGGAGGGTCCTCAGGAGCCTCCATCGCAGCATCTCTGGGCACCTGGCCATGGGATGGGGGGCAGCCATAAGGGGACAGCTTGGCTACAGGGGGTGGTCCTGGGTGCCACCAAGTCTATTGACGCCCCTGGGGGAGGCAATAAATTGTGTGTAGGTCAAAGTGTAGAGCCTATTGCCCCCCTGCATTTGGCCTCCCTATATTCCACTGCATACACCTGCAAGGGCATATGGAGCTGTTGTGTTGGGCAACTGCAGATTGGGATTAGTGATGATATTTGTGATGATGTCAGGAAACTAAATCTTGAGGAGTCTTGACAGTTAGATCTATGACTTACATACCCCTAAATCCAGAGTAACTACGGGAGCACGTAAGAGACTTTACATGCACCTGTAGTTACTGCACCACGTAGTGAAAACCTGTGGGAAATTCATATTGCAATCCAGAGTAAGTTGTTCTTACACTGGAGCAAGGACTCCCCGTAGTTACTCTGGATTTTGTCCTAAATGTGTCAGTGTTTCACTTACCCTACAATCCAGAGTAACTACGGGAGCACGTAAGAGACATTACGTGTACCCATAGTTACTGCACCACCTAATGAAAACCTATGGGAAATTCATATTGCAATCCAGAGCAAATTGTTCTTACACCGGAGCAAGGACTCCCCGTAGTTACTCTGGAATGCGCCCTTAATATAGTTACATCACTGTTACTTTGAAAGCACTGTGACTATTGTGGTTAAACAACATAAATGCACAAAGTACAAACTATTGTGAATTGTTATTAATTAAGAAATGAAGATTTTTGGTTTTGCAGCAGTGGTAGTTGCAGGCAATTTCTGATGCCTAATGTTATTTTGAATCTGCAAGGCTCCACCTTAAATCAAAATAAAATTAATGGAAGTTATTCACATTTCCCTGGAACTTGAATGCTGCCTCCTTCGTTTTACCTATTCAAGGAGCTCTGCGCTTGCTCTCTTGTTTCATTTTGTGTCCAGAGAAATGTGGTTTGTTCCCACTTGAAACAGAACAAATTCTGTTTGGCACTTAACCCTGTTTCTGACCCTGCATAACCTCATAGTCTATCCTATGTACTGTCTTTTAATTGCATTCTCTGAGCCAAAAGGGCATTGTGAGAATGGAAGATTGTGTATGTGACATTTCAAATGCATGCTGTTTTGACCCCCACTTGAAAATACACATATTCCTGGACCAATTGGCAGCACTTTATTATGTCATTTTCTCTTCTTAGGAATTAAACTTGTGGGGGAAAAGTTTTTTTTAAACACACACACACACAAATTCAGAAAGCCAGAGAAATGTCATCATACAAGTTCCTATGTTCCTAAAGGAATATGTTTTCTTTTGGAGGCGTGAGCATTCATCAGTTTTCTGTTTAATTACACCTGAGTTTATTTATCTGTTTTCTGACAACCTTTCTAATTTCTTTAACTGTGCAATCCTGACCCATGGTTAGGCCAGCACAATTCTTGGCACATATCCTGTGCTGGCCTTGGGGTTTTGCAAAAGTGCCAGAAGGCACTTCTGCACCACACATGGGGGGTAAGGCTAGTGCACAGACAAGCACCATCCTCTGCCCACCACTGCCGTAATGGGGAGATGGGTGAGTTTTGCTAGCCTAATTTGGTTAGGATTGTGCCTTCTATTACATACCTGAGACATTTAAACACCAGTGACCGTCAATAGAGCACAATCAGGGCCAATAACAGGACATTGAAGCAGGCAAAAGGGCTCATATCCCACAGGATGTTACTAACAGTACTCTTTAATTTTAAAAATACATGTAACATTGACACAAGAGGAGGAAAACAATTGTGAACAGGGATCCTGTTTTGAAGCAAATAATGTGTATATAACTTGTTGGTGAATGAGCACTGGGACAAGTGTTCAGGTATTTACTGAAAGTGCTCAAGAATTCAACAGAGGATTTGAACTGGGACTGATTTTACTAATACATTCATACTTTTTAATCACTTTTTATCACTTTTATCATTTGTGTAAAGAATGGAGCCTTCATTAGGAGAAAGCTTTCATTAGGAGGAAGAAAGAGAAGGAGCGGAGAAGGGATTGGAACTTCTTAAGAGAAGGAACAGTAGAAAGAGGGGAATACAAAGGGGGGAGAGGGACATTAGGCACATTTGGGCTTCTCAGAGAAATAAATCATAGGCATGGGTAATGGAGAGAGAGATTTACCCTACAATCTAGAGCAAGTACGGGAGCACGTAAGAGACATTATGTGTATTTGTAGTTACTGTACCACCTAATGAAAACCTATGGGAAATTTATATTGAAATCCAGAGCAAATTGTTCTTACACCGGAGCAAGGACTCCCCGTAGTTGCTCTGGATTGTGCCCTTAGTGTACAGTTCCAATTGTGCAAATCCTTTTCAAGTGTTTCAGGGCAGGGGGAGGACAGGCAGCAAGTCGGCGGCATGTTGGCCCATGGTAGGGCTGCCATAATTCTCTTCCACAAAACTGGGACAGGACACCCTGTCAAACTTGCAAGTATGCGAACACAATCCATGAAAAACAGATTGCCTTACCAGTTCCAGTTTTCCAGTTCTTATGGCAACCTTATGGCAACCATGGGGAGATAAACAAGGTTTGCAAGGTGGAGCCAGGATCTGGCACTTGTGCTATTCCCAGGCCTGTGCCCAGGCTGTCTGGATCAAATACATACTGCATGGATTTTCCAGGGTAAGGTGGGTAGGAGCAAGGATTCAGCGCTTATGCTGGATCCTAACCCAGAGGTGGACTTCAGGGGGTTCTCACAGGTTCTATAGAACCTTTTGCTAATGAGCGCCTGATTCTGAGAACCGGTTACTAATGGGACATAGAACCTGTTGTTAATTTAGGTTATTAGGACATAGAACCTGTTGTTAATTTATTTGAATCTCACCACTGTCCTAACCCCATTCCTGGCAACAGGTGCAATGTTCAGGTCTGCATGGTCAGTCCAAGGCTGCTCAAATTTGCACCTGTACTGGCAGCATGGATCCACGTAGCCCATTGGGACTGCAGTAGATCTCCCCAGAGTAAGTGATTGCACTTGCCCTGGGTGAGCCACTAACTGCCTGAAACTTGCACTGGTAATAAGCAGCTCTGCTGGCCTGCCTGTTCCACAGCAAGTTAGGATTGAACTGTGATACTTCCATGTTGGTTGATCAGGAACACTTATCCTAAAAAGTTGGTCCAGGGCAGCCCTTTCAGATTTTTTTTAAACCTTACAGCTCAACTTGCTTTTAAATTATTGGAAGTCAAAAACACTGATCTACTGCACATTTCCCTAATATTTACTAGTAATTTATGTACTGTACTAGTAATTAGGGATTTATGTTGAAATAGTCTGCCTGATTATAAAAAGGTACATTAGTTTGAATCTCAGTTTGGTATGATCTTTGGCTACACAGGCCAGCCTTCCTAATGGTGCTGTTGTGGAGGATTCAAGTGGGTTTATAACTTCTATGATGGAATGATTCAAACTTGAAGAAGAAATAAATATTTGAGATCCTCTTGTTCGGTGAGCAAGCATTCATATCATTGCTGTGACAGGCCCCAGAAGGAGAATCAACTCCTGCTAGATATTTGCTTTTGTTCTCCCTTAACAAATCTGGCAAAACTATTATTTTTTCCAGCAAAGCCGTACGTTCTGCTTCTCTATGATTTTTAATCTGTAACTTCATAACCAAGATGAGTGTTTTTAAAAAGCCTCAACACAGACACCCTGAAGAGTCTATAGATTTCTTTTCATTAAAAAGGCTGCCTTCAGATGGGGCAGACGATATCTCATCCCACCACAGTCGTCAATACCTCTCAAGATTCCTATAAAGATTTTTCCCTCCTGGACTGTGAAGTCCTTAACAAATAAAAGGCACTGTTCTGAAAGCGGCATCAAGATGCAAAATTAAATTGAGTTGAGTCCATGTGTAGATGCTCACAAGCTATTATGTGTGATCTTTTAAGAACTGTAATCAAACAAACAGGTTCCTTCACAGGCTCTTCTGTAAACTAAAGCGTTATTCATTATTTTTCTCAACCAGTTTTTCTCAACCAGTTTCTCAACTCTCAAAGTCAGTTTGTTCTGTGTATTACATGGAGAAGCCAAATAACTTCCTCTGTGGTTATGTAGTTGTGGAAGATGGGCATGCATAGTTTAGAAACTCCCATGGGATTCCTCTTTACCACAAATTTTCTCCACAATTTTTCTCCTATTGCTAAATCTTCCTTACTGCAGTGCTTTACTTTCCTTCTTAGAGGTAAGTGGCTGTTTCTATATACAAAAACAAGTCTGAAAGTATTAGAGGCACAGTCCTTCAAGATAGTCTTCTGGGCAAGGTCCAATTTCTTCATACAGGTACCTTATGCTGTACCAAGTGGCACAAACAAGCCTGGCCTTTTCCCTGCTTGTACAAGGATTTTTCATGGGATGTTTACTCTTGAGTGTTTAAGAACCTCTGCTTTACAACACGGGGCGTCCAGACGCCCAGAAACCCCCGGACAGGTCCGGAATTTGGCTTCCTGTCCAGCCTCTCCGGGCATGGGGTGGGCTTGCCCAGGGATGGGGGCTTGTGTTTGCTTTGCAACCACTTAAAAAGCTGCTCGGACCTGCGTGCGTCTACAGCGGCCGTCCGAGCAGCCACCTTGGGAAAGAGAAGCTGTGCTCATGCGCACAGTCTCGCTATCCCTGCCCGCTGCATTCTTCTACAAGTGGAGGCTGTGCGCATGCGCACAGCCTCTACCTCTGTGAGACCACCCGGTCTCTTTTCAGATGGAGCAGTCTGCAGCAGTAGAGCGTCCATCCGCAGACCGCTCCCTTCAAGCGCGCCTGGCTTCAAGCATTTCCCCTCAGCCCTCAGCCAGGCACGCTGAAAATCTGGACTTTGGAGGACCCTTGTCCTACATTTGGAGGTGTAGCATATGGTCACCCTGCAACAGTGCAAATGCTGTTGAAAAACATATGAAACTGTATGCTTCTGCAGACGGGGATGACTCCATGGGCAGTGGAAGAAGATCCCTGCTGATGCTGGTAGGTTGGTGGAAGTTGGAAGAAGATTGGAGGTTGAAAGGGTTGAGGCAGACGGGGGAAATTGGGGGTTTGTTAGAGATAGGAGGTGGTGGCACACATCATGAGCAAACTGTTTTGTATACTATCCCCTCTTTTTATGTGCCTATTTAATTGCTGGTGCAGGTCCAAGGAGAATCATTTATGGTCAAGGGGCTTATGAAGAGGGTAAGGGAAACTATTTCCACTTTTTTCTTCCATGCCTCCTGATCAGCCCCTCTCTACTACATGGCAGGGCAGTCTTCTTTGGTATGGTAGCATGCTACAGTGGTGAAAAGCAGAAGATTGAGCTATATACTCTTTATGTATGACAAGGAAAAGTTTGCAAGATTGGCAAAAGATTTCAACCTTTGGGAAATTTTAATTGCAGCGTTGCTGTCTAAATGCACATCCCCATTTCTAGCAGACGCAACTGAAAAAGCTGAGAGACATCTCCCAAATACCCTTCAATAGGAATTTAAAAGCACAGTATCTCTGTACACTAGAAAAAAGATTTTTTTTTAAAAAATATTGAACTGAGCAAAATTGAGTTTTAATTAACAGCATTTTAACACACAATGCTTGGGCAAAGTGATTCAGATCCCAGTCCAGACACTCTGAAGCAGTTTTGAACTCATTTACATACATTCTTGCAGAATAAAATTGAAGTCATAACTGGTTTAACTTGCAAGAAAACAAACTGAAATTAATGCATGTCCTCTTCCTCTACACGAGCATCCACCCCTCTTGGATAGATGTTGGCATTCCACCACTGCTTACACCTGCACTGCTACTTGCTGTTATTGTAAATAAAGCCACCACTGCTTGCCATCCAGCTGAAGGTGTCATTTTAATTTCCCTACATTATATCTCTCAGCTTATATAACGTTGCTGTGGAGCCACCATAGTGAGATCTGAACAATGAAGGTTTAAAAACCGCATCTCTCTTTTTATTTAAAAAACAAAAATCCCACATTGTCTCTTCCCTTCAACTCCTCATTTTTATAACCTGGTATTAACAAGATAATAAAAAGCTCTTCCTGTTTCAAATAAATGGTACAATGGCAATGCCAAGGAAACACAACAAGCTTTCTACGAGGAGGGTGTAGAAGCTGGAACAGAATGAATGGGAATGAGCCATTGCTATACAAAATACATGCGAAAAACCCAGCAGGGTGTGTTAGAGACACTTGAGAACAATATTTTAGGCGTGAAATGTTACAATTGCTTGCTTTTATTAATCTCCAGTCAAAACCCATCCAGAACAGGACAGAAAAAGCCAGAGCAGACATATTCAAACTCAGTATCATGCAGAACACAGCATAATAAATGGTATATTACAGAGTATACACAGTATTTTGGAGATGATGTTTGAAAACTGTTCTGAAAACTGATCTTCAGGCACCAAACAAAGCCAGACTCATGTACAACAATATATTAGATATTAGCAATAAAAGGAGATCCAAAGTACCCCGTATTCAAGGTTCCCAAAGTTTAGGAAGGACCGTGTACCTGTACCTTTAACCACTGCATAGAAGAGGGAATTTAGGCAGGTGCTTCTTTTTAAACTCTTCTATGTTGAGCTAAACCTGCTTAAATTCCCTGTCTATGCAGTGGTTAATGCTACAGCTCCATCCTCCATTCTTTATGGTCACCCTGCCAAAGCTTAACCCACGGGACATTCCTAACTCCTGACCAGTTACATTTGTTCTGCTCAGCTGATGGACACAGAGGATTCAAAAGGAATCAACTAATTGGATGAGGAGTATGTCAGAATGAGGATTATCCTTCAAGGCAGCAATCCTATACATCAGTGATTCTCAAACTTTTAGCAATGGGACCCACTTTTTAGAATGAGAATCCGTCAGGATGGAAGTGACATCATGACTACATCATCAAGCAGAAATTTTTTTACAACCTTAAGCTGCAATCTTACCCATACTTACCAGAAGTCCTATTTACTATCATCGTTAAAATGATAGTTAAAAGCATATGGGTGCAATCCTAAGCATGTCCATTAAGAAGTAAGTCCCATTCTGTTCTATGGGATTTTCAGGAAAGTGTGTTTAGGATTGTAGCCAAAATATGCTTTTAAAAGCATATATATGTTTATATCAGGGGTCTCCAAACCCTGGCCCTGGGGCCAGATGTGGCCTTTGACAAATCTCCATCTGGCCCTCAGGCTATTCCTATAATCCTGCAGAGGTGAGGGAAGCTCCGCTCTCCACACCTTGGGTGGATATTTTGAGGGCTGTGGGGGCTGCACATACCTCCCTTCTCTGTATATGAAAGTGCTTACGAACTGGCTTGAGGATCATCCTGTGTGTTGGAAAGTGTTTATGAACTGATCTGAATCCATTCATTCACAAGTTCTGTCATTAATATATTTATTAATAAATATTATTATTGTAAATTTATTCAAGTTTGAAATGTAAATCATTTTTTTTTCTTCCTACCCCAACACACTGTAAGAATGATGATGTGGCCCTCCTGGCAAAAAAGTTTAGTGATTTATATGATTGCTAAAAGCTTATATTAAAAGTATAAATCATAGTAACTTGAAAAAGTACAGATCTGTAACATTTCCTGAATGCATGCACTAGTTGATACCTTAGTAGCATTAAGTCTAATATATTAAAAATAAAATATTTATAAGAATGGGGACCCATCTAAAATTGGTACACAATCCATCCAGTGGGTCCCAACTCCCAGTTTGAGAAACCTGCTATACTTGATTACCCAGAGTACATACCATTTAACGCAATGGGGCTTACTTCTGAGTATATTTGCATAGGATTATGCTCTGAAGGACTCTTGAGAGACCTTTTCTCCTCCCTCATCCCAAGCAAAATATGCCTTGAAAGCAGAGTTATTGCTGCTCACCATAAAGATGTATAAGGGACGGGGCTGCAGAAATTGGCTGCATGTTCCCACAGAAGAGCCTGACATGCCCGCTCCATTGTCAGGGAATGCTGGAACTTTTCCAGGGATTGAGGATTATAGCCTGACAGCAGAATCCTATGCATGTCTACTCAGTTATAAATCTCACTTAATCCAAAGGGATTTACCCCCAGGTAAGATTGTAGCCTTTCCCCCAAATCCAGAGTAACTATGGGAGCACGTATGAGACACCCATGTGCACCCGTAGTTACTGCACCTCCTAGTGAAAACCTATGGGAAATTCATTTTGGAATCCAGAGTAAATTGTTCTTATACCGGAGCAAGGACTCCCTGTAGTTACTCTGGATTGTGCCCCTTGTCTTTTATTTATCATGGTGAATGGAAAGGAGGTTGAATAATTTGAACTTTAAGGTTAAGATAGTGAATATGACATTATATTTCAAAACTTTCTTAGGTGGAAAAAGGCCCAAGGAGAACATGTTGTCCCACTTCGCTGTACTAATCAGACACTATTTGTTCCAACACATTATTCCTGGAAATGTTCCACCTTTTTCATTGCATTATTCATTTGACATTTGCGTTATGGTATTTAGCCAGCTTTACTTCACACTAGATCTGGGTGGAAATTTTTTTAGTCCAAACTTTATTTGTAGGGGAAAATGTGTTTCTTTTATCAGAAACATTTCACTGACAGAATTGCATCAGCTCTTAAGAAATCATTACAGACACTCTCAGACAATAAAGACTTGGTACATGAAAAGAAAATGCTAAAAGAATTCATATGCCTGACAGTTCATTTCATTTCTTCCTTTGTTTCCACTACATTATTTACAATGAATATACGTGTCTTTTCTGTGCCTTTCCCACTTAAACTAAATTGATAAAGAGAAATACTTCTCAAAAAAGAAGGGCACATTTCAAGAAACTTTGCATATGTTCTTGTTTTCATCTCACCCACCCACCCATACGCAGGATGTTTACACTGGAGAAGCACTTAAATCACCAAAGCTTACGTTTCGAAAGCAATTTCTATCCACATTTAAGGTTCTCCAGCTGTTTTGGAGATACACTGCTGTGATTCTGTTTCAGATGCTAAAGGTAGATAAAAAGGACATGTCTGCATGCCTCCCTCCTCCTGAACCAAATTTCTTGGGAGAAGACAAGACAGATTCCATCAACTGTTTGAGAGGAAAGAGAAAATAAAGGATGTTCATGTTATAGAGGAAAGGCAAGTAAATAAAGTAGCAAAATATCCTTACTGACTCATAACCTTTCCATTGAGAAAGAACCATCACAATGCCTCCCCCAGGATATTTCTAGAGTAGGCCACCATTTCCATGCATTTTGCAGGTTGGAGGGGGAGCACCATGTTTATGATATAAATTGTCTTCTCCTATTCCTTGCACTTATTTGTGAACAATCTGTGCACTGAATAGCCCACACACCCAAGAAATGGGAAAATATTTCCATGTTGTGTTGAAAATGTCATGAGGGTTAGACTAGATGATCCTCACACTTTCTCCAACTTTAATACTCTATAAGTTAATGCTTGCAGATTCAGGTTAGCTATCATGGCTATAAAGCACTGATATATGTACCCTCTTTGAGTTTACTTAGAGCACAATGCTAACAATTTCTATTTAAAAGGAAGCCCCATTGTGTTCAATGGGTCTTACTCCCAGGAAAGTGTCTTTAGGATTGCCTAAGGCCGCAATCATAAAGACACTTTCCTGGGAGTAAGATCCATTAGACACAATGTGGCTTATGTCTGAGAAGACATGGTTAGTATTGTGCTCTTTGTTACCCTGTTAGCTGAGTGTACATAAGATGAAACATTTCCAAATGTAAAGGGAACTTTTTACACCATAAATTATTTAATTTCTACACCACAAATAAGTTAATTTTACACCATAAATAAGTGAATTCGTAAATTTCCAGCAAATACAAAGTGGTAGTCCAAACTTCAGCTTTCTGAAGTGTCATGCACTCTTTGGACAAGTGCATTATGATTCAAATTCAGCAGAAACATTTGAAGACTGTGAACAAATATTTCAAATTCTCCCCATGAAGCCTGCATTGTTTCCCTTCACACAGAGAGATTTCCACTTCACACAGTCCTTCTGTGACAACATGTCTCCAAGCAAAGCAAAGGAGACTGTATTTTAAATTTATGTTTTCTTTTTACAGCATTCAGGATAGTTGTATCCTCTGTTTACAACTGTACAATTTCCTGGGGGGAATGGATGAATTGCTAGGCTATCTAAAAGACTGAATAGGTTGGACGTTACTGTAGCTCACTACTTGATGTGTTTTCCCTACTGGGTCATGACTCTCGATAGAGATATGGGGAGAAAGGATGAGGCATTACTGTTATAGAAGGAATTGCCTTTTTCTAATATGGGCAGAATAAAAGTCACAAGTTTAGACAATGTTTTCCTTTGTATAATGCAGAGAGAGAGAGAGAGAGAGAGAGAGAGAGAGAGAGAGAGAGAGAGAGAGAGAGAGAGAGAGCTCTGTCCATTCCTGGGGGTCCATTCCTGGACTCACCATTATTATTGAAATATATGGATAGTAAAGTCTTGATATCGTCCATTAGAAAATCTAATATTGATAGGGTCAATTAGAGAATCTCTAGACACGACCAGAAAATGTTATGAGGTCCAAAGAGTCCATATGTGGTGTAGACATGATGACATAAGGCTTTCAGTCATGTTTGGGAGGTAGGTGAGGGTCTCCAGCAGGTGTTTGGAACCTGCAGTGAGTCAAATTCACAGTTATGAACCTATGGATAATGTCATCCTATTTGTATTTACCTTGGGCCTGATAAGGTTAGTATCAAAATTTGGATCCAAAATCAGCCCATTACGAAAGACTGCCTGACTAGGGAAAGCACATACTATATACTCTGAATCCTGTGTGTGGGTTTCAGCTTCTGGAGGCCTCCTCAGGTTAAGGGGATTTTTTGTGGAATTAGAAAAGCAGGTTAAAGTCATGTTAATAGTGATCTACAAGTTTTACAAAACTGACATAAGGAAACCAGATTGTGTTTGAAGCCAGACGTCAGTTATATTTCCATCTTCTTTCACTATCAGCTTATCACATAAGCAATGACAGAAAAGTAAAACGATGCTAGAAAGAAAGATTCTGTTTCATATTTTATTAGTCCCCAGAAATTAGTCCCCAGAGGGATATATTATTATTTTATTAATTCTATAGGACCTTTCAGTACAGAATGCCCTCCATAATTCTTAGCATTTTGCAATGACAGTTTCTGCCAGTCATAATGTATAGATCCAGCACAAAGTAATTCATTACCTGTGTGATTTTCAATCCCCAAACAATTATTTTGCATTTGCAAATTAGCCTTTCTAATTAAAAAAAAATATTGGTCAAGCCCAAGGAATGATTATGGTTCCAAAATGAGAGCACTGCAGAAATTCAATATGCAACTTTTATACAATTCTGTATATGGTAACTCTGCATTGGGAACAGTTGTGGATGTTGGACAGAAATACAGACTGAGGTTATGCCTGCCTTCTGGGGCTTCAATGCTATGGCTTATGTGGGGACTGGGTGGAACACAAGTGTAATTTCTCCAGGTCTAGAGAAAACAGATCTCCACTGTCCATGAAAGATCTCGTTTGCTTAACAAAAAAAAAATAGATGCTTAATTGATCCATTAGCTTTTATAAGTCTATTGATTTATGGCCCAATCCTATAAGCCAATTACAAGAGTGGGAATCACATCCAACTTCTGCAAATACAGTGCAATGCTGGTCAATATGAATTCACAATAGACCCAAGTTGTCAGCTTCAAACACCTTCTACCACAGAGCCTACCCAGAGCCCAACAACCCCTCTGGTGGAGAGGGCAATTTGTAGGCAAGGTTTGGGGCATGGAGCAGGGTGGGGGCTGGAAGGGATGGATCTCAGTGGCAAATTGTGCACACTGCATCCTATCTTCTCTTTTTATGGGGGTGGCGTGTTCATGGAAGTGCCATCACCATAACTCCCTGCAAACACAGCAATCCTAATTTCACCACTACCCCCTGCAAACACAGCCGTCTGAGCTTCAATTTTCAGAACCATTCTAGGGGATGCAGAGTGTATCCTAAACAATTTCGGCTGCCCTAACTCAGCCAGCATATCTTCCCATGGTGGTGTGGTGGGGTCGGTGTATGCCTGTGCACCGGCCTAACCCCCTCATGAGTGGGGCAAGTGTCTTACAGCACTTTTGTGACATACCCAGGTCAGCACAGGATTTATGTGGGGGTTAGGATTGCAGCCTTAATCTGTTGATTTCTGCATTCAAAATGCATGAACTGCCAATGAACTAAAACATTTTCCCCAATTCCACTCCACATTGAGTCCGAGGGATAAAAGGGGCTGCAGTGCTACCAGAAATAATGAACTCATTTCAAGGACCATCCACTGCTGTTTTCAATAAGGCTAGAATAGTTTCATCTCTTTAATCTGCAGCCCAATCCTAGCATGTCTACTCACCAGCTTTCTCCCAAGTTCATGTGTATAGGGCTGCAATCTTGATGTTTGAAGTTACAGGAAACTTTTAAAATGCTCCTTTTTCTAGGAAGTGTTTGTACAGCCTCAGGGAAAGCTATAAGTTCAGAATGATTCTTTGCTTTCAGCAACCTTCATGATTTTCCTTTTTGTGATTCTCAGAACATGCAGGGCCGTAAAAATATATGTGTCCCTTAGCAGCAACTACCTTTTGTTGGCCGTTATTATTTATTGGCATGCATTTGGTTTATTGAAAGAACATTTTTTTAAAAAAATCATAGTTTAATAATTTGGAGACCAGAGTAGGATCCTTCTAGCATTTAGCTGTTTTTAAATCTTTATTATATTCTTGCCCAACAATTATTTGCTCTCTGGCAAGATAGTCCAGCCTGCAAGATTGCCAATATCCACTTCATTCATGTTCATCTTATGCTTACTTTATCTCACCATCTGTTTAACTCCTCTTTTTTGATCTGGATGATTCCTCTGGTTTTGCCTGAGGCTGCAATCCTAATCCCTTTTTAGGCTGGCAAAAGTACTCTGGGCAAAGCCTGTGGACAAAGTTGTTCCAGTGCTTAGTCCACACACTCTGAGCCTGCAATCCTATCCCAACTTATACTGCAATCCTAAATACATTTTCCTGGGAGTTAGACCCGTTGTGCACAATGGGCTTACCTCTGTGTAGACCAGAAGATTTGTCATCCCTCTATTTTTAGAAAGGAAACTGGGGAAAAACCTGCCACCTCCTCCGCAGCAGTTCACCACCCATTTGCTCTGCCTTCAATTGAATGTGTACCCCCATCTATAGTCTGGAACAGTGATCACACATAACTACATACAACAAGGTGCACAAGTCAGGGTGTGCAGGTGTTTTTTTTCTTTTTAAAACAGATAAGCAGTAGGCACAAATAAAGAGAAACAATGTTTATTTTTTTGTTTGGTATAATGTAATATAACTCACCTCTTAGCATTAGCATTCTAAACATTTTTATAGTAATTTATGCTTGATATATTATGCATAAACTGTGAATCATTATGGCAATCTTTATGACTATCTTCTAAGACAGGTCAATATAATTATCCCCATATGGAGGGTTTAAACAACTCATAGCACAATCCTATGCATGTCCACTCGGAAGTAAGTCTCATTGTTTTCAGTGGCACTTACTGCTAAGAAAATGTGTGTAAGAAGGCAGCCTCAGACAGAGATTTATACAGAAAGCTGACAGCCTAACAACAATGTGTGTGACACAAGGCTCTGGAATATAGTGCAAGTAACTGAAAGTGCCACTGGAATGACAATGTTATGACCAGAATAGCATTAACTAGCTCTTAGACCTTTTTGATAAGATGATATAATTCCTCCACAAGGACTCACTTAAAGCATAGGATTTAGCACTGTTGCCATGTCATAAAACTGAATGACGGTGCTTGAAATACAGAGCAAGGCCGGGCAAGAGAGATGGGCAACCTGCCACAAAAAGGTAACAAAACACAGCAAGTGAAGGATTGAAGTTCATAACAGGTTATATTACTGCACCTTCCTGTTTCACTCAATAAAGAACAGCAGATTCTGACAAGGTAGAGAGAAATACATACGTAGAATCTTAATGGTTATGTTTCTATAGTCCACTTGCTGGAAGCCGTTTCAAGGTGGGAGGCAAGTGATTTTGTCAAGCAACATTAGAGGACCCAGTTATTCAGAAGGACTGAGATCCAGACCAATGGCATAGCTAAAGGAGGTGCAAAGAAATAAGCCATGCCACTGATCCAGACCTTGTACTGCTATTGCTGCAACAACACCATCATCTATATATCTAGGCATGACAACCCATGCTTTGTATCATGGAAAATTGAATTGTACTCAGTGGTGGGCACCAGCAGGTTCGCACCTACTCTATAGAACCGGTTGTTAACAAGAGATAGTACATATAAAGTTTAAAAATAGCCATTTAAAAGTGGCTGCCAGATGGACAGAGAACCGGTTCTTAATTTCTTTGAAGCCCATCACTGATTGTACTATACGTTCCCATAAGCAACTTTTCCTCTAGGTTCCCTTTTCCTCTGTACATATAATGTATGGAATGATTCTGAGTCATTTAGCCCATTTAGTCATACACAGTCTAGACTGACTGGAGGCAAAGGACTTTTCCAGCCCTTCTAAATCTGATCCTTAAAGTAGAGCATCCTTTTATAACCACTGCACAAATGGTCAGCATGTATGCTGTGGGAGTTTGGGGAGGACCATTAGTAGGGCCATTAGGGGATGTTTCTTGTCAATTGTCAAAAAGTGGTGGTGCCTTGACAATTCAAGTATCTTGACATGAGATGAAAAGGGTTGAAAATCACAGAACTAGAGTTTCAGGAACTAAATCCAGTATCTTCTACATACAAACCATGTGTGATACTGAGGAATGGTGGTAACTTTGACATACCGTTGAGCCATTTTCTGCCTCTTAGCATGCCTTGCATATCTGCCTGTCTACCTAGGATATGTGCATTGCTTTCATTAGAGTCAAACTGACAACTTTTCTTTCTCAAAATGTTGGACTGCAACTCTTCTGACAACTTTGTTCCCTGGAATTGTAGTAATGCTCAAAAGCAATCCATGCTATCACACTAGGTCAGCTACAGGTTTCACCATTAGAAAAACCACACCATTAGCTGTCTTGATCTGACCTGATCCTACTGTATCCTCTGCTGATGCAGTCAAAAATGGCTACTTCTGAATGCTGCAGAGGGAGTGATTTTTCCTCTTCTTGGCAGTGGGTGGAAGTAAGACCGCACTGTGTGTGTGTGTGTGGCCATTCTGTTGATTTTATAGAAATTGGTTTGACTGATCTTAAACATGATCCAAGTTTCCTTAGAATATAAGAATAGCCCTGCTGGATCAGGACGAGGAACCACTTGTCTAGCTTCCTGTAACTCGCAGTGGACCACCAAAGGCTCTGGGAGCACATCAAGGTGTCTACATCCTGCTACCACTCCCTTGTATCTGGCAATCAGAGATGGGATATCTCTAAAATCAAGATGTTGCATATAATCATTGTGGCTGCAATCCTAACCTCCATGTATGCTGGCATAAGCCCCAGCACAAGTCCCTTACTGGCCTGGGAATGTCACACAAATTCTGTGAGGCATTTGTGCCCCATTCCTGTGGGAGGGTTAGGCCAGTGCACAGACATGCACTTGTCTCCCTACATCACCACAGCAATGGGAAGACCAATGAGTTGTGCCAGCCTATGTTAGGATTGCACCCTTAGACTTGTAACCTTTTAAGAACCTACCTTGGAAAGAAATCTGACATGCACTCTGATTGTCTATTGGAATGTACCTAAGTGTCAGACCTCCAGAAGGGCAGTTGCCTGTGAGTATAACCTACAATCCAGAGTAACTACGGGAGCACGTAAGAGACATTACATGTACCTGTAGTTACTGCACCACCTAGTGAAAACCTATGGGAAATTCATATTGCAATCCAGAGCATATTGGTCTAACACTGGAGCAAGGACTCCCCGAAGTTACTCTGGATTGCGCCATAATCTCTTTTATGTCTGTACAGAGAGGATATTTTATGCATGATGCTATGTGAAAGACATTTTAAGATAACATATTTATTTTGGCATCTAAAGGAATTTGCTACTGCTTTCTTTCACCTTAATGCTATCTCAATTTACTTCCATAATATACACTCTTCCCATTTCCAGCCTCACTCTTTATTTGTTATATAATTAATCGCCACCATATAGTCTGTGTCATGATTGCAAATCCTACAAATTCTCCGGTGACTCGTAAAGCAAAACTCTTTTTAAGAGACTCAAGATGATTGGCTGGAATGCACAGAGATGATTACTTTTGCTTGGGGTTTTCAGAAATGGTTATAATTCCACTTACCAGCTGTCTTTGAAATGAAAACATTGTTGGGTTTTTTTTATTCTGTACAGTACAGAAGACCAAACACTTAATGGCATCATGAATTACATATATGAATTCAAACAAAGCATTTACCCAGGATAGTTCCCCCCATGCTTTCCACATTAGGAACACACAGTAAATTTGTATGACTGCTCCACGTAAAGTTATTAAAATAAATGATTGACTGGTTGTTCTCATTCTCAAAACAACATATAACCCTCATCTCCCTGTAGTATGCTAGAAGACTGGCAAACCTGTATGGTTTTTCCTTGATTCGAACTAGTCTTGGACTGTTAAAGCCCAGATGCTTTTCACATGGTGAGTGTAAGTTGTAGTTGCTTGTACAACTATGGCTGCAATCCTAAGGGCATTTTCTTGGGAGTAAGTTCCATTGAATTCAATGGAACTTACTTTTGAGTAGACGTGAATAGGATTACACTTTAAGAGCACAATCCTAACCATGTCTACTCAAAAGTAAGCCCCATTGTGTTCAGTGGGTCTTGCTCCCAGGAAAATGTCTTTAGGATTGCAGTGTGAGTCTGTAATGTTTTAAAAAAGATCTAAATACCTCAATTGTTTACCAACAAGAGTTTCAGGACCTAAACCTTGATTAAAAGTGGGATTGGGATTTTATGTTGTAAATGCTTGAGTGGGGCAGGCCCAGATGCTTGGCCAGTTTTGCCTGGAAAATAAGTTAACAAGTGTGAATGGTACAAGCAACTCTGACACTGGTGCCTTTCAAACACCTGAATTCATTTATCTGAGAGGAAAGGCTAAGGCAGTGGTTCCTAAATTGTGCATTGTGAGGGCACCACAGCTCACTTATGGAGGCACCACAGGATGCCTGCAGTTGCCTTTTCTTCTGGGCATCGCTATCTTGGAATACATGATGGGTCAACGTGTGTTAACGTGGCAGGAACTTTAGGGGAAAGCGATCATAAGCTGCTGGAATTTAGAATAATGTGGGAAATAAAAAGAGTGCAGAGTGAAACTTACACATTGGATTTCAGGAAAGCTGATTTCAACAGGCTTAGAGGAATCATAGGTGGGATCCCATGGGTTGATGATCTAATGGGGAAAGGGGCCCAAGATGGGTGGGAGCTCCTTAAGAGGCAGCTTCTACAAGCACAGTCAGTAACAATTCCCATGAAAAAGAAAGGGGGAAAAAACCTGAAAAAACCAGGTTGGCTACACAAGCAACTTGGGGATCAGCTGAAGTTAAAGAAAGAGGAAGTATAGGGAGTGAAAGACTGGAAAGATCACCAGGGAGGAGGACAGGTATATAGCCCGGTCTTGTAGGGAGGGGGTCAGGAATGCTAAAGCTCAGTATGAGCTGAGGCTGGCCAGGGGAGTCAAGGATAACAAAAAGAGCTTCTTTAGATATGCCCAAAGGAACAGGAGGAGAGACGAGGGGCTGGGGCTGCTCTTGGACAAGGATGGACAACAGGTGTCTGGAAACCAGCAGAAGGCAGAGCTGCTCAACTCCTACTTTGCGTCCGTCTATTCTCAGAAGGAGGGCTGTGCAAATGGGGGTGCTGGGTCATTGACTGATGCGGGGATGTGCTTGCATCCCCAAAGAGGAATTGAAAACATGGATGGTGCAGAACAGCAGATTAAGCTTGATAGAGAACTGGTTCGTAACCACTTATCTAGCCTAAATGAATTCAAGTCATTTGGACCAGATGAGCTGCATCCTCGAGTTCTTAAGGAACTTGCAGGTGTCCTTGCAGAGCCTCTGTCGATCATCTTTGAGAAATCCTTAAGGAGTGGAGAAGTGCCACTGGACAGGAAGAGGGCAAATGTAGTCCCAATTTCTAAGAAGGGGAAAAAAGAAGACCCGGGAAATTATAGACCAGTCAGTTTGACTTCAATCCTGGGCAAGATATTAGAGCAAATCATAAAACACACAATTTGTGCACATCTAGACAAATACACAGTGATCAAAACAACCCAGCATGGATTTACCAAGAATAAATCTTGCCAGACAAATCTGATCTCCTTTTTTGATCAGGTTACGAGCTTAGTGGACAGTGGCAATGCTGTGGATGTCATTTATCTGGACTTCAGCAAAGCATTTGACAAAGTCACACATGACATTTTAATTGGGAAGTTGGAAAAATATGGGCTAGACGAGGCAATTGTTAGGTGGATCTGCAACTGGCTTGATGGCCGCACACAAAGGGTTTTAGTAAATGGCTCTATGTCAACCTGGAGGTCGGTTTTCAAGTGGGGTACCCCAAGACTCTGTCTTGGGCCCGGTTCTCTTTAACATTTTCATTAGTGACTTGGAGGAAGGGATATGCGGTCAAATTTGATCAAATTTGCAGATGACACCAAGCTGGGAGGAGTAGCAAACACATCAGAAGATAGGAGAAACCTCCAGGAGGATCTGGATAAACTAGAATCCTGGGCTGTAACCAATAGAATGAATTTCAACAGCAAGAAGTGCACGGTTCTGCACTTAGGAAATAAAAACCAAAAATACAGTTATAAAATGGGGGATACTTGGCTTGGCAGCACAACATGTGAGCGGGATCTTGGAGTCGCCGTGGATCACAAGCTGAACATGAGTCAGCAGTGTGATGTGTCTGCAAAGAAGGCAAATGCCATTTTAGGTTGCATTAAGAGGACTGTAGCTTCCAAGTCGTGAGAAGTTCTAGTTCCTCTTTATTCTGCATTGGTGAGACCTCACCTTGAGTACTGTGTTCAGTTCTGGGCACCTCACTTTAAGAAAGATGCAGCCAAACTGGAGCAAGTCCAGAGGAGAGCGACAAGAATGATCAGTGGGATGGAAGGGAAGCCCTACGAGGAAAGGTTGGGGGAACTTGGGATGTTCAGCCTGGAGAAGAGGAGGCTGAAAGGAGACATGATTGCCCTCTTCAGATACCTAAAGGGCTGTCATAGGGAGGAAGGGGCTCATTTGTTCATAGCTGCTTCTTAAAGGCAGGACTAGAACCAATGGGTACAAACTGCAAGAGAGGAGATTCCGGTTGGATATCTGGAAAAAATTTTGGACAGTGAGGGTGGTTCAGCAGTGGAACAGATTGCCAAGGGAGGTGGTGGACTCTCCCTCACTGGGGATCTTCAAGCAAAGGCTCGATGAGCACCTGTCAGGGATGCTCTAGGGGGATTTCCTGCTGCAGGCAGGGGGTTGGACTAGATGACCTACTAGGTCCCTTCCAACTCTATGATTCTATGATTATATGAGATCTTGCACAATTCTAGCAAAATATTGCCAAAACTGTGATTCACAATGGGAAGAAGAGATACCGCAAAGGAAGGGTGCTGTGACCTTCATAATGTTGGGAATCTGGGCTAAGGTGATGGTAGGGCTTGTACGTTCATGAAACCAACTGAAGTGGTTATCTGTCTGTCTAGTCCAGAATTTTTCTGGTGGTGGTGAGATTTAGCCACTGGTGTAGTTTTCAGTGTTGCCTGGGGCACACCTGACTGCTGGGAATATCATTTCCACAGTCTTCCAATGAATCAGGCAGCAGTTTGGTGGGGTGGAGTACACACTTTTGTCTGCCTGCTTGCCTTCATCCCCTCTTTGAATTGAAAAGGTTGGTGGTAGGAAGAGGAAATGTGAAAGGGGATGATTGTTGAGCTGAAACACTAGAAAGTGGAACACGTAGATACTGATTCATCATGTAATGGTGGCAGTGTTTGGCATGCTGCTTCAGGTGTCAGGTTAAGATTTAAGGTGTCTTGATCTGGCCCTATATGTCCTTCTGATTCCTCTTGGAATGAGTGAGTGAAAGAAATGCTGGCAGACTTGGATTAGAGAGGGGGGAACTTAAATCAGGAATATACCAGGGACAAGCCAAGGAAAAAGCTGGCAGCCATTAGGCATACTTTAAAAAATGTATAACTGATAATTACTTGCAGGAGTGAGAGCTATGTAAATCCATCCAAATGCTCCAACTTGTGCATTTATAAATAAAGCAATTATTACCAAGACTCATCAATCTCCAGCAATCTCTCTGCTCTAAGAACTCAGATAGTGCTAGTTACTACACAGGGAATCGGGGCACAAGCAAGGAGTGATACTTGTAAGAGCCCATGAAAAATCTGTGCAGTGTAATTTATGAAATCTGCTAATGGCTTCTGCACACATAGTGTGAGAGATTCCTAGGTATTTGCCAGGGTGAGCATTTAATTGATGGCAACAACTGATTGTTCAAAATAATGACTTGCATCACCAGCCATTTTTCACCTCCTTCCCTACATACAACCGCCTGCCCCTTGAAGTGAAATATTCAGTAAGCTTTTCTGAAATGCCTCGCTGAATTAAAAAAACACACACACACACACACATAAGAAAACACATAAACAAAACATATCACGTCTTTAAAATGAATAAAACATTATATATGTCACACTTGGCTATAAACATATTAAAAGATGCAAATAGATTAAAAAGCCATATTAAACCTATTAAAAACCATTTTTCTTCAATGAATGATGAGAAACACCAGACAATTAACTAATTATCAGTAATATAACTCTAGCTGCTATACCCTATTCTCCACCATTTGTACAGATAGAGAGCATGTGGGATGGGGGTGATTGGATAGGCAATTAAAAAAAAAAACTTAGGCACGCCCCTGACTTTCTGATTATTTATACCTTTTGTGGGAGAAAGGGAAATTTGAAAAAAGGTGATAAGGGCTGGATCACCCCAGCTCTCTCCCCTCACTACCCTCCACCCTTTCCAGTTATACCTGAAACTCCCTGTCTTCCCCTCCCCATGCGTGACATGCTGCTGCCACCTTTCCCTGCCAGAATGCTAGTTGCCCTCCAACTTATGGGCATGAGAGATGGTACACCCATCTTCTAGACGCATTCAGGCACATTCAATAGAAAGCTTATTTTAAAATAGGTTTATTGACACCTGGTGTTATTTGAATGAACTGATGCCCACATGCTTAAAGGAAGTGTCCCAAACTCTCCTAGAATGGATGGGAGGGTATGGGGATATTACATATTGTATGTTATGTTATGGGGATATTACATAATGTCAGTGCACTTATTTTTTATGTGGGACTGGCTGGCATGAAGAAAATAGCCTGTATTGGTCCTGTATATGCAACATGTCTTTGCAGCTGTCTGTCTCATATACAGTTACATATTATATCTTATATCTTTATCCTATAGATATCTTTTATAGATATAGATAAGCTATTTTTATATGGCCCCTTCTTATAAAGATATTTGGCAAGAAGCATAAATGGCTGGCATACCTTTTTGAGTGTACAAACCTGGCTTTGCTCCTGTTCAAAGTGGCAAATGATATTTGTAAATTCATGTGGATTTCAACAAAGCACTAGTTTACGGTTTGCATCTATACAGTATGCAATGTGCAGTGATAGAACAGCAACAATTAATTAATCATGGTCGAAATCCTCAGAAGTAACGAGCAGCTGCACCCAGATTTGCTGTTGACTCTTCTTAGGAATCAGATCATGAATAATGTACAGGGGCATGAAATAGTAATACAGCATTCTGTATTTTCCATATAATGGTAAACATCAAACTCTTGTATAACACTGTTCTTTTCCATTTTTTAAAAAGATGTTATACATTCATATGCATCAAGATGTATTTAGGTATTTGTAATACAGGATGTCTATATGCAGGCACAACCATCAGACTAGATTAGGCTCCTGCCTATATTTTTCCTCACGAAATTTTCCTCTATATTTTCCTTCAAGAAATCTAAACAGATTAATACACAGTAACAACACAATAACTTTTAACGGGGACTGAAACACAATAACTTTTAATGGGGAACAGCTCTTTTTGCACACTTCATTTGCACTTGTAGGTAGAAACCATATTATGGGAGTTGCTTGGTTCGAGGGTAACAATTGTCAGCAACATTAAGAAGAGTACCCAGCAGTTTTGGTCTTGGTTGTCTTCATTCTGAAAAATGGGCCCTCTTGGGTTTTGCATTTCTAATGGAACATTAATGGCATTGTACCTTGGAGAGATTTAAAAAAAATATTGTAAAACTTGCACTGATTCTTGTTCCAGGAGACCAACTTGTCTACAAAGACTTGGGTATAGAATTGACAGTCCTTTAAAGCTCTTGTTCTTATATATTGCCTATCTCATTTCTCTGGTAATGTTTCTCTCCATCATTTACCTTCATGACTATCCTGCAGGTCCTGTCAGTGCAACTCCCATTTTACAGATGAAGAGAAACATCTTGCCCATGGATAACCAATTAACTCAGGGATGCTGAACATGGATGTGAATTCTGGCTTTTCAGTATCAGGTATTATTCTTTCCCTCTTGTATCACACAACAGCCTTAGCTCTAGAATCTTAGGGTGTACTCCTAACCTAGGCCACCAAAACTCATTGGTCTTCCCTTTCCTGTGGTGATGTATGGAGGCAAGCGCATGACTATGCATTGGCCTAACCCTCCCCCAGGAGTGGTGCAGAAGGGTCTTATACTTTTGATATTGGACTTCTGGGGATGTTGGGGGTGTTGGATTCCTCTCAGTCTGCCCATTCCAATGGACTAAGGCATGCTTGCCTACTCATGAGTAAAGGCTTGAAACAGCTCATTTTCACTTTACATACGGCTCCATGCATTTCTGTTTTTCAGTTTTGGGGCCATAACTTTTGATGGGAAGGAGATATTTCAATGCTGGTTTTTCCTCCGATTCTGCTGGAAAATATGCCAAACCCAATGGTATATGACATGATAGGATTATTCTGAATGGGGTTATTCTGAAGCAATTTTAGCTATTTTTGTGATTTTGTTTTCCCCCAGAGTGTCATCCCCTGAAGGTGGTACCCAGTGGTCTCCTTTTAGAGATGCCACTGCCCCCTGCCCACCTTCAGCACTATAGTGGTGTTTTTCTGTCACTGGGGTTATGTGGATGTGATAAGTGGACATCAGACCAATGATGCACAGATTTAGGTCTATTGATGCACAAATACTGAACCAATACCTATGGGTGATGGGCTTTGTTGGGTTTTCCATAGATGTGTCTGCATTTCTGGAAAGGGCCATGCAAGCATTACTGGGAGGACTGTGCTGGTTTTGCTGTGGCATTGGATGGACTTAGGATGTGATGGATGTCCTGCTGGTGGCTGTATGACTTTGGTGCAGTATGCAAATACAATTAAGCCATAAGCCTCCATGCTTCTGACAGAAGGTCTTTCACAGTTCATTGTTGGGAAATTATTGCCCTAGAATGCATGTACTGCCATAGCTCCATTTTTTTTCTTGACAATATGTTTTTTTTTTGGTTTTCAGTTTCATCAGGATTTCAGCAGAGACCCATGTAAACACAACTTCCCTAGTAAGCTTCAAAATTAACTAGCAGACAATTTTTTTAAAAAATGATAGTTTTATAGTTTGTTTTATTATGCTTGCTATAGTAGGTTTTTAAGGAGATGCAATATTTACTTTACAAGAAGAACTGTTTCCTGTCCTGCCATACACATTGTCAAAAAGATACAATCCGTGAATATATGAAAATTGGCAAATAGGTGTTAATGTCAACATTACTAGATCTGGTTATGAAGTGCTGATAGAGGAGTGCTTTTAGAGGAGGCTCCAGTCAGAAATAGATAATTCACTTTGAGGAAAAAAACCCTCCGATTAATAACATTCACTGAACTGGAATTTACATTTCTGATTTTGGGGATATAGGGAGGAATGATAAGAAATATAGTTGACCAGGGGGGTAGCTAATGATCATGTAGCCTGGTGCAAAGCTCAAAATGTTTCCCCAGAAGTGATGTCACAACCAAAAGTGATGTCATCCCCAGATATTTTAAAAAATAAAATTGGGGAAAATTAATTTTCCTCTGCAAGAACAAAATCAAATTTAATTAAGTAAAAAAAATGAAAATTGTGTCCCTTATTGGTTTGGGTAAATGTACTGGAGGAAAGAGGAATTGTTCTTCTTTCCCTGCTAAATATAAGAGGAGCTGTGGGTGGCGCAAGCGGTTAAGACGCTGTGCCTGTTAACCAGCAGGCCAGGGCTTGAGATTCAGGTTGGCCCCACAAGACAGGGTGAGCTCCTGTCCTTAGCCCAGCTCTGCGACACCAGCTGGATCCAATCGTATCAGCTCTGCCTTTCCATTGGACTAATTCTGTGGCGTGGAGAGGGGGGATTTGCTGCTTGGGTAATAGCCTATCCTCCATAACAATCCAACCCAGGCTTTCGTGCTTCGCATGCAGCGTATGCAGCGTCGAACACAATACCATAGTCTTCCAAGACTGACGGAGGCCTGCTTTATAAGAGGAGCAACACTTAGAAGTGCCTGTACACTCAGTTAGAACCCTGATAGTACACCCAGTTAGTAACTGTATTATGACATATGTATATAGAAATGAGACAGGATTCATATTAGCATCTGATTAGTTCCATACATTATCAGAATTACAACATTGGCTCTTATAGCAATTAGTACCATGGGAACTTTTGATTTTAAAAAATAAAAAAAAATTTGGTTCCATTGACTTTTGTATTTTCATTTTCTAGTTAATTGGCCATAACCTTTGATAGAATATAGATACTCTATAGATATTGCATTCTGCATACAATTACCTTTCCAACAATTTATAACACGATGGTATTATCTTTCATACTTACCCGGTTTTTCACAATTATAGCCACTAGTGTCAAGCTCAGCATGTAGCCCCCCTAAAGCTTTTAGCCTGGTGCAACTGCACCCCCTGCACCCATTAGCTATGCCACTGTAGGCTGAAGTGAGCAGATTTCAGGCCAGCCCATTCATGAGGCCACTAAAGTGATCACCTCAGGTAGCAAATTGATTGGTGTTTTGGAGGTAGGACACCCTTTGATAAGGGTGGCGGAATTTGGTGTGCCATTTTCAGTATCATGAGTTCTTGCGCTGTCCCCAGAAAACATGATTGAATGAAGTGATTATTTGCTCTGGTGTGGAGTCATCAGGGTGCAGTGAGGGCTTCTTGGTTCATGACACAGTTTGAGGGTTACCATTTTGCCCTTTCCCCATCATGGTTGGGAACTATAAGTCCACACTGGACCTACACCTACTGGCTAACACGAAGAATGATGCATCAGAATGATGTACTTGCTCTGGTGGGTTAAATGTGTGCAAATGATGTTAAGATATTTTGCTATTTCAGTATGATATTTATTATCTTTCTAGATTGTTATATAAACTCCATATAAAGTCACCCTGAACAACTTCCATCCGTGGGATGGAAGGGAAGCCCTATGAGGAAAGGTTGGGGGAACTTGGGATATTCAGCCTGGAGAAGAGGAGGCTGAGAGGAGACATGATTGCCCTCTTCAGATACCTAAAGGGCTGTCATAGGGAGGAAGGGGCTCATTTGTTCATAGCTGCTTCTGAAAGCAGAACTAGAACCAATGGGTACAAACTGCAAGAGAGGAGATTCCGGTTGGAAATCTGGAAAAAATTCCTGACGGTGAGGGCGGTTCGGCAGTGGAACAGATTGCCAAGGGAGGTGGTGGACTCTCCCTCACTGGGGATCTTCAAGCAAAGGCTCGATGAGCACCTGTCAGGGATGCTCTAGGGGGATTTCCTGCTGCAGGCAGGGGGTTGGACTAGATGACCTACTAGGTCCCTTCCAACTCTATGATTCTATGATTCTATGAACTTGCTAAAGGAAGGGGCTGCACGCAGCACCTCCTCCTTAAAAATGTATCAATAAACCTGTTGTAAAAATTGTGCATCAGAGGAAAAACTTCTATTTAGGATTTTTATATATTCCTTTCCCTTTTATTGATGAATCTTAGAGCACAAAAGACAACACAGAGTAGATTTGGAGTGAAATGCACACAAATTTTTGATGCACATGCAGCTGTGGGCATGCTATTGAAGATTCACAAAGTTGTTCGTAGACAATAGAAAAGAAAGAAGTGGAACACAAATGATCTGCACTGCTAACCCAACCCGATCTTTGATTCAAAGGCAAAATTGAAAGTTTGCTTCAATGGAATTCATTCTATCAGGAAGTTCTCTTGGATGACACAGTCCAGCCCATTCCATTGCCTTCACTGGCCCTTTCTACCATCATCTTCACCTCCTTTTCTGCTTCGAACTAAAAACCACTAATTAGTTCATCTTCAAAAGGTTAAACTGCTGACTTTGAGCAGCTGCCTGGGTGAAGATTGCTACTTGATTTTTACACACACACACACACACACAAAGAGAGAGAGAGAGAGAGAGAGAGAGAGAGAGAGAGAGAGAGAGAGAGAGAGAGAGAGAGAACAAATGTGCCTGTATCCCTCTCCAAGAGATTAAACTGTACTATTCCGTACTTATACTGTCACTGGGATGAGAGAGAACAGTAATCATTGACAAGGTTTTTATGCATTAAAAAGAATAAGATAAGGTCATAATCTGAGCAAACAAATATGCAGAACTTCAAAGGCAGGTGTTATCTATAGGGAATACAATTTCCTAATCAAAACCTTTTAATCCAGAAAATAAAGGTAGGGATGGGGGGGAGTTAGAGAGAGAGCTCACTAATGCATAAATGAAAGATCGACATGTGACCTGACTCTAATTATGTATGGAACCTTAAAAGTACTAAAGTAATTGTTCATTCCTTATGGAAATTGAAATGCATACACAGCACTGCAGTTGGAAATGGAATCTATGTGGTAGATTTGGTACATAGCCATTTCTGTTTGGATTATTATTAGGGGTGCAGAGAATTATCCAAAGTACATCTTCTGCCTGATCCACTGCTGGCTCATCCATGAGGTTTCCTAATGAGGTGGTGATGAGGATAGCAAATTTATGGTACCGCTCATCCTGAGTCTATCACCTCTCTCCTGCCTGCCATGGATTTGAGATGTATTCAGGCTGCATTCATCTGCCTCCTGCTCCCTCAAGAGGGAAAATCTATCAAGCTAGAAGTGTGCAATTTCCAGTTTTATTTACATGGATGTGGACCAAGGAACTCATTCATTCCTGTGAACTTTTAAAATATAATCAGAAATCCCACACTTCTGTGTTTGCAAAAAATCAAGCAAGGACCATGGTTTTCACATGGCATCCCAATTGTGCTACCCATGATATGGGATATTATCCAATATCTTTTCCATGTTGAAAATAATTAGGGGCAATTTGGCAAGGCCTCTGAGAAGTTTACAAACATATATTTTTATTGAAAGCAATGGACAGCTCTTGAATTTGTACAGCTACTGAATTTAAATAAACTTGGCATCCATCAGTCTTGAAAGACTATGGTATCATGCTTGACATAGCATGCGAAGCACAAGGGCCTGGGTAGATTGTTATGGAGGGTATGCTGTTACCCAAGCAGCAAATCCCTCCTCTCCATGCCCCTGAAAGAGTCCAATGGAATGGCAGAGCCAATACGATTGGTTCCAGCTGCGTCACAGAGCTGGGCTAAGGACAGGAACTCACCCTGTCTTGTGAGGACCCGGGTCTCAAACCCAGGCCTTCTGGTTAAGAGGCACATTGTCTTAACCACTTGTGCCACCCACAGCCCTTGAATTTAAATGAACATTTCTGATCTACATGCAGTTTACACCAGCAGTGCACAGAAGCTAAATTATATTGGTAAAAGAGCAACAGCAAGTTAAGTTAAATCTGCTCAACAACAGTGGGTGGGTATGTGTAGTTATCCCCTCCAGTAAAGATACAACCCTAACCTAGCCCTACAATCCAGAGTAACTACGGGAGCACGTAGGCGACATTAAGTGCACCCGTAGTTACTGTACCATCTAGTGAAAACCTATGGGAAATTCATATTGCAATCCAGAGTAAATTGTTCTTACACTGGAGCAAGGACTCCCCATAGTTACTCTGGATTGCACCCTAGGCCAGCATAAGTCATTGGTCTTCCCATTTCCGTGGTGATGTACAGTAAGGAGGCAACTGCCTGTCTGTGCATTGGCCTAACCCTTCCCCAAGAATGGTGCAGAAGTGACTAACGATACTGCCAGGTCAGCACAGGATTTATGCCACAACTTAGGCAGCCTAACTGGAGTTTAGGATTGCACTTATACAGTATTCAGTTTAAAAATTTATGGGTTGCTCTCCCTTATTCTGGTTAGATTTCGCTTTAGTTTCTTTTTCTGCCTACCTGTTTTATGCCCCTGCTTTACTAGCTATAGACCTTTCACCAGAGTGACCAGATTATTCCTGAACCATAGGGCCAAATTCCTGAACCCAATGCCCAAAATTCCTAATCCCAGGCCAAAATTCCTACCTGCTTTTAAAAAATTGCCAAAATGTGTATTTTTTGGTTTTGTTTTTTGGTTTTTTGATCATAATTTTGATTGGAAGGAGATATCTCCAAACTGAGTTTTGCATTGGATTTTGCTCTTCAATACAAATCCAATGACATATGGCATGATGGGGTACTGTGCACTATTGCAAAGTTTCAAAATGAAGCCAAAATGCAGGACACCCAGACAGGAGGTTAAAAATCTGGAGAAATCCGGGTTTTTCTGGTCATATGGTCACCCTGCCTTTCACTTTTATTTTGCAGAATGTATATATAGTGCTTTGTGGAAATAGCTCCAAAGTGAAAATTTGTTATTTCCATTGTTCTCCTAAGAAGCCTTTCCATGAACATTCATCCCATGGAAATCCAAGTCAAAGTGGAAACTCCACAAAAAAAAAACACCCAACAAACAAACAAACAAACAAACAAACAAAAACAACACAACAGGAAAACAGTTTTGAAAAGCCCTATGTATTCTGTTCACGAGAAGTGAAGCTATCTGAATAATCATGAAAACTATTTATTAATTTACTCCTAATGCATAAAAACTGGATCATCTGCCTACCTGTTTAAAAATGCATTTGCCTCTTCTCCTTTGTTCATTTCAGCATGTCATTTAATTAATACATAAGTGATTATTTTGAAGCTGTAAAGTGATTTATGAATAGTCTAAATGCTCCATTAATGACTATTCAGAGGAAATACAGTGTAGGAGAGAAAAAGTATAATACAACCCACTGAAAATAAAACTTCAGGTTCTGGAAGGAAATACTCTGTGGGGGGAAGGGTTTGAGAGAAGCATGACAAATACGGGCAAACATTGAAAAGAACATTCATCACAACCCGGAACCAAAGAGTCATCAATGACTCTTGTTTGTATTTTAAGAACAAGATTCCTTATTTTTAAAAATCTAGTAGGAATTTTCCATTCTGAAAGGAATTTTCCATTCTATCATACACTGGTGATATACTCACAAGTAATGCATCTGAGGACAACTTCTTATCATGGGTAGTAGTCCAAGTGGTGGAGACTATCAAATTTGGCCAGTCAAAAGGGTAGTTATTGGGACAAATAAAGGCAGAGGCATGGGTGAAGCATGTGATGTTGCATGATGTACAGGTGCAAGAGCTCTATGAGAAAGTGAAACTGCCCAATATCATGGCTTTACTTGTGTGTAGGCAAACATGCCATTGTCTGCTGGAAAGGCCAGGCTGAGAGGAATCTAAGACCTTGTCCTCCTTTTGAGGTTTGGGCATCTGGTTACCTTGCAGCTAGAGTGCCTGCCTTTGAAACATTGGGAAGCATCTGATACTGGGATAGGGCTTACCAGCAGCTCCAAAATGCTCTGACAATGTGTGAGCTGTGCAGGACGATGTATCAACCTTTCCACTCACCTGTCTGAGAAAAAGCAACATACTCAAGAAACAGGCAGACTGACAACCCTGGATTTTATGATGTTTATTTTCTCTTATTTTATTGGCCTGGTTATATTACTCTTGTGTATGTGTCATGCAGAATGTGATAGTTTTAAATAGAATTTTCACATTACAAAGATGCAAGTCCATTTATAATTGTTTTATATCAATTATATAGTTGTTTTCTAGTAGCTGCTGGGGGGAAGTCCTTGGAATTGAAATATGTTGGATCTTAATAAACTGGTGCTTGTGCACAATTGAGGTTTCTCCTTATCTTCACTCACAGCTGGCTTTGGCCAAGCAGACTATTCTCCACATAAGGGTATGCATGGACACTGGTATGAAAAATTATGAATGTAAAATCCAACAGATGAACATCTCAAGCTCCTGAGTCTCCCTTGGTCCTTAAGGTCACTATAAAATAATGAGCAAAATGTTTATAGCTTGTGGAAAGATGGTATATAAATCTTCAAAATCAATAAGCAAGCAAGAAAAATTGCCAACAGTCTAATCCTATCAAACAACTCCACCTCCACACTCACACAATGTGGTCACACCACAGAAAAGTGTGTTGCTTTATTTGGGGGAGCTCTTAAGGATTAAGCCCTGGGGATAAGCGTCTGCCGCCTGATTTGGTTTGCTCAATTTTGCAGTGATTTTGCTGTCACAATATGATTGGATCTAAGAAGGTTGATCATGGCTGAGGATTGGGCTTATATATTGGCAGCATTGCTGCCACCAATATCAGCCTCTTCCTGGCCTCCTTCCACAACCCTCCTTACCCAGATCTTTGCCCTGTCCTTCCTGTCAGCTGCACACAGGGCTCCTTGCTAGGCCACTACTGTGTGGCTGCTTACCACTTGCAGTGGCAGCTCAGCTGTGCAGGACGATGTATCATCTGTTGGGCACAATGTGCTTCCAGAATGCAAGTCACAATGGTGCACCATGCCAAAATGGCAGATTGACTTTCATGCTGCTGAATTACAATTCATTTCAATCTTGGTCCGATCTTCCTTGGCCCAAGTAAATGCTATCACTTAGCTCACATGTGTTTGCTTTTTGAGCCCTTTTTGATTTTTCATCCCATCTATGCAACACACCCTTGCCTGATGATCTCTGCAAAGCTTCAAACTGTCAGAACAGAAACAGATCAAATATTGTGGTCTTGAGCAATTCTGATCATCGATCAGTAAATATCCTCTTCCATACCTCATTGTAGTGAAACTGTCAGTACAGTTAATGCCTCTATCCTTTCCTTTTTGGTGAATTTCTACTTCAGTAATTTTCAACCACTATGCCATGGCACATTGGTGTGCCATGGATGGTCTACAGGTGTGTCATGGGATTTGGGGATAAGTCATTTAGGGCAATTGGGCGATTTGAGCCCCCATTCTGCAAAATGGTGTTCCTTTTCAGTGGTGTGTCTTGATAATTTTAGTGCCTTGTCAGTGTGTCATGAGATGAAAAAGATTGAAAATCACTGGTTTTAGGGTTCCTGGACTCAAGCTTATGATTGTCTCTAACTGATCCACCCAGAGCTGTGAGAACAAGGAGCATTCTTATTTTCTAACAAGTTCCTTCTCAAAAATTATGATATTGGCCAGCAGAGACTAGACAGTAAGAGAGGCAAACCTCTCCCTCAACAAGTGGTGTAAATGGCATCCTAAAGTCTGCCACATCATTGCTGCAGTCTGCATAAGCTGCACTCAACTTGCCATTGTTTAAGAGACAGAACACACCATACTCCATTGAATAGACTGATAACTTGGCGGAGATGCCTTTTACCTTGCTTCCTTCCGGCCATGCTTAGCCTGTGAGGAACAATGAGAAACAATCCATGGGAACCATGACTTGGAGGAGGAACAAGCTTTCCCTGCTCTACATGAAGACTAGGACAGATACAACAAAACCATCTTTTTTGTGGTTACCTTTTCTCTTGGGAAGAACAGTTGATTGTTGGTAAGCTCAGGATAGACAAAGGGAAATAGGCAGTGATGGGATTCAAAGAAATTAACAACCAGTTCTCTGCCCATCTGGCAGCCACTTTTAAATGGCTATTTTTAAACTTTATATGTCCTATCTCTTGTTAACAACCGGTTCCATAGAGTAGGTGCGAACCTGCTGGAGCCCACCACTGGAAATAGGACTTCATGCAAGTGTAATTCAATTATGGAGGAGATGCCATATAAACAGCACCTGGTTTTGAAAACCAGATGCTAGGGACAAACAAAAGGGGGTGGCCATACCACCATGCTCTTCTTTTGAATTTTAGAGGTTTCTGGCTGGGTACCAGATAAACTCTCAGACAGATCCAGCAAAGCCATTCTAGTCTAGAATTTTTAAAAATTGTTTGCACAATTCATACTAATGTTAAGAGTTGTTCCCTCTCATGGGAGCCTTGCTTTATTTGTCCTCCTTCCCCACTTGGCACTTCCAAGGAAATATATCTGCCACCAAGCACAACAGAATATTCAGTTGACTCCTTAGAATGACAAGTTCACTTCTGATTTGTCTCATCCAGCATGCGTTTATTCTCTGCTGAGCAGAAAGCCCTGATAGGAAGTGGATGAACACCGCTGTTTGCTCAGAACCAATGCACCTTAAAGTGACAGCTTCAGAATCATTGCCTTTTATGCATCAAGTCAGTTGACTGTCAGTTGACACCATTACATCAATCAGTTTACAAAGGATTTGTACTCCTCGCTGCAAAAGACACCTTCTTAATTTTTTGCTTTATCTCCTCACTGTTGGCACACGATGCTGTTGGTTTAATTTCACCAAGTGCATGTGTGTGTGGTGGGGGGAGAGTGAGGGGTAACAAGATAAAATACAACTCATTTCCAGCTTTTATCAGGAGAGGCACTGTGTGCACTCACTGGGTAATGCCCTGGTTGATAAGAGATGTGTCGTCAGTGATAGTCCCCCTCAAAAGCTTTGAAACAAAAAACAGCCACTCACTTTTGATCTTCTAAGAGAAAAGCTTTGACAAAATGGAGCATTTTCCCCCTGCAGAGATTTATAAGATTACAATAATGGAAACAAACAACATTTTTATAAGGAACATACAGAGGATCAGGTGCATTGTATTCTAAATGCATGCATTCTACATGCAATCTAGTTAGAGTATCATGCAATAGGGGCAAAAAGGAGTATCCAGAACATCCCTGATAGAAACCTGTGAGTGGTGAATGTTTATCTTCAATTGGGAGCCACCTCAGTCCAAATCCATATGGAGCTTCTCCAGTGCATCTAAGTAACTTGAAGTTTCAGATGGCAGAGTGATCATTAGGAGCAGAGGACACAGAGGTAGGGAAGACCCTCCTGATGGGAAGTACAGACCAGAAATACTATCTTAGGAAATGTTGACTTCCTGATGCAGGTATTGGGTATATATTGTAGTAGCTGCCAACTTATCAAATCAGGTGACCACTATATCCTCCTGCTGATTAAAGTAAGAACAAATGATTCCCTGGGAAGGAAATAATATGGGGGGCGGTATAAGTAGTTTTTAAAGCTATCAGTCTTGTTGGGGGTCAAGGCACAGCAAGGAAAAAGCAAGATTTTGCCAGTGAGCAGCTGGCTAGAAAGATAGTGTCTCCAGAGACACTGTGGTTTCTTGGACCATGACCTACTTTATGAAGGAATCTTGGCAAGAGACAGTTACTCAACAGGCACCTTGTAAACTCATCAGGAGGGCTTAAAAGTAAACACAAAGGAGATGAGAGAAAACAACATGGAACCAAATATAAGGACAGGTTTTGCAAGCAAGAAAGTAAGATATATAAAGATTCATACTTGAAAGAACTGATCAGAGACTCACAAGAAACTGCTCCAGGGAAGGTACTATTTGGCAACTAATAGCCAAAATGTTGAGCTGTCCAGGCACCAAAATGTTGATGGCTGCATCCTAAGTGCACCGGGGTGCCACCAGCAACAGCTTGGGATTTGTCCCCATCCCCTGGGCAGAGGAGCAGGCCCCAAATTGGCTATTTAGGTAGTGCAGAGTTTAGAGAAGACCTGGCAGAGGATTGTGGATCTGGTGGAGAAGTACTCAGTATTGTGGGAATGCCGTATGGCATGCTTGCAACACTCCATGCCAATGGAGGACTGGTGCTGAGGGTTCAGGATCAAGCCCTAAGTCAGTGGCATAGCTAATGAACATATAGCCCGGTGCAAAGTGCCCCTGACGTGATGTCACAACTTGGAAGTGATGTCATCCCCAAGTATTTAAAAAAAAAAAATTGGGGGAAAAACCTGCCTCCTCCTCTTCAGCAGTTCACCACCCGTTTGCTTTGCTAGTGGCATAACTAAAGCATGTATTTGCTATTTGGAGTTGAAGAAGACTCTATCCAACCCCAAACAACAAAATCATATTTAATTAAGTAAGAAAAATGAAAATTCTGTCCCTTATTGGTTAGGGATACTGTTCTGGGGCAAAGAGGAATGGTTGTTCTTTCCCTGTTAAATATAAGAGGAGCACCACTTTGAAGTACCTGTATACCCACTTAGCATGGGAAACTGTATTATCATATATGTATATGGAAATGAGAGCTGATACATATTAACACCTTATAAGTTCCATACAGTATCAGAATTGCATCTCAATGGCTTTCAGAGCAACCAGTATCATGGGAAAGTTGAGTTAAGAAAATCCACTTTTTGTTCAATAGGCTTTTGTGTTTTTATTTTCTGGCCATACCTTTTGATAGAATATAGATATTCCAATGCACTTTGTTTCACTGCATTCTGCATATTTCTAATGATATATAATTTGATGGTATTTTCATTCATACAGACACCATTTTTAACAGTTGTAGCCACTAGTGTCAAGCTCAGCTTGTAGCCCCCTAAAGCTCATAGCCCAGTGCAACTACATCCCCTGGACCTCCTCTAGCTATGCCTCTGCCCTAAGTTATCCATTGTCCTGGACAAGTGTAAAACATGTGGTATTTCCCTGCTGCCACCAGCCCAGGTTCTGTAGAACTTACAGGGAGGGCCCCAGAGCCTCTTTTCTTACAGATTTAAAGACCTCTTCATATTTTAATCAGGGTTGCCCTTTCCATAATGCTTACGAAAAAGAAGTTAACAATTTCACCAATTCTCAAAACAGGACAGAATAAAACAAGTGATGTCACAAAAAAGTGGAAATTTGATACCATAAGAGGGAAAGGAGGTCAGGTCAATAAAACACATACTAGTACAATCAAGTTGGCGAAATATTATAAAAGTAGTTTTGTTCTTCTGCCAGCTTGGTTGTGCTACAATAGTACACAAACTTTTCAGCCTGGGACCCCCTTCGGAGAATGAAAACTTTCTTTCTTTCTTTCTTTCTTTCTTTCTTTCTTTCTTTCTTTCTTTCTAGTATTAGTAATAATATTAGTATTAGCATTTATATGCTGTTTCTCATCTAAAAGTTCACAAAATTGTTTACAGGAGAATAAATTTCAAATAACTAATGGCTCCTAATCCCAAAAGGGTTCACAATCTAAAATATGTCAAAAAACACTAACCACCAGACAAGACATTGCTGGGGTGAGGAGAGCCAGTTACTCTATGAGAAATAAAAGAGTAGCACTCACTAGAAAAAGTGCCTCTTACCAGTTGGCAGAGATAAAATTTAGGCATTTTTTGACAGATGGTGAGGGGGCTGGAGACCAGGTTCTATACTGATAGACTGAAAAATCTAGATAGGAGATGACAAACTTATTTGTAAATCACCATCTTTGTACTTTGCGGGGTTGTCATGTAGGGAAAAGTTGCCTTTCACTACTTAACAATAAAGAACTTGAGTGCCCAGGTGTCAGAAGGAGCGTAGATGTGTAGAACCTGATACAATCCTGTCTATTTCACTTTAGTCTATTTGAGCTCTGATTGATGGTTGTTTACTACCTAGTTTGAATTATTCCTAAGATACTAAAAACATGAACAAAGAAGATGTGAAGGTTTGCATAACAACTCAAGAATGATTGATTAGATTTTGTTTCTGTTTTGGTGAGTGTTGTAGTTTGCACTGTTGTATGTTTTCAATAATAATCTCAACACATATTAACTGGGCAAAGAGGCATCTTTAAAAGTATTATTATTATTATTATTATTATTATTATTATTATTATTATTATAAATGCACAGCAAACAATTTTGTGCTGGTTTCATTCACTTCACCAGTCAGACCCTTCCCAAGAGTCTAGGACTGTGTGATGTAGCGTCATATAATTCATGCTGATCCCAGAAGAGCGGCTTTCTGCAGTTGGCAGAGTGATATTTTGTCAATGCCAATAGTTTTCAGGTGCCTGCCAAGGTCTTTCGGCATTATTATTATTATTATTATTATTATTATTATTATTATTATTATTATTATTAATAGTAGTAGTAGTAGTAGTAGTAGTAGTAGTAGTAGTAGTAGTAACTACAGTGGCACCTCACGTAACAAATTTAATTCATTCCGGAGGTATGTTTGTTATGTGAAATGTTCTTTACATGAAGCAGATTTTCCCATAGGAAATAATGGAAACTCATACGATTGGTTCCACAGCCCAAAAAATATTCAGAAAAAAATATTGACTGGATATAAAAATGATGACAAAACACTGGAATTGAATTCAAAACATGCATTCAATGTGCATGATCCTATGAAGTCTACTTAGGCTGCAATCCTAAAGACACTTTCCTGGGAGTAAGCCCCATTGAACCCATGGTTAGGAGGCTGCAATCAAAGACATTTCCTTCTGCAATCCAAGACACTTTCCAAGTGTCTCTCCACTTTCTCCTTCTCTCCATCCTGAGCTGCTTCTCTCTCCCCTGCTCCCTTCTGGCTAGCCCTGAGTTAGCCTCTTCTCCATTGCTGTTCTCTCCCTCTGCCCAGCGGACACTCGGCCACAGGAGAAACAGTGCAGAAGAGTTGCTTTCGTTATGGGCAGGCACGCTAGGCAGCTCTGACGCTTTTTAGAAGGGCTGCCGACCAGCGCATCTGCCCCAACTGCCAAAGAGCATGTTTGTTATGTGAAGCACAGTTTGTCATGTGAAGCAGAATCCTAGAGAAATTTTTGTTTGTTACGTGGAACATACTTTACATGAGGCGCTTGTTACGTGAGGCCCCACTGTATTATCTTTAAAAGTGACACCTTAAATTTCTAGTGATTGTTGCCGTTAGTTTCTCTGTAAACTACTTTGTAAACTTTTTGTTTAAAAGTAGTATATTAATATTTTGATTAACTGATTGCTGGTGTCTCTTACATTTTTTTCAAGATTGTGTTAAGATTGGGAGAATGAGAGAACAATCCTAACCATGTCTACGCAAAAGTAAGTCCCATTGTTCAATGGGGTTTACTCCTAGGAAAGTATCTTTAGGATTGCAGACACATTTCTTGATCAATTTTGCTATGTAAACTGCTTTTGATTTGATTTTTGTTGGAAAGCAGTATATAACTATACCGAATAATAATTGTGTGTGTGAGAGAGAGTCAATGCCTGCAATCCTAACCATGTCTACTCAAAAGTAAGCCCCATAGCATTCAATGGGTCTTACTCCCAGGAAGGTATCTTTAGGATTGCAAACAATATGAAACAAAAAAGACTTTTTTTTCCTCTGCCTGGTAAAAATACGGTTTTTGAACAACATGGAAGCAGGCAGCTCAAAAGGCTTTATAGCAGGCCACATTGGTGCCAAAGGGGAAGTGGTGGAATAGCTGCTGCAGGTAGAAAAATGAGAGAGAGAGAGAGAGAGAGAGAGAGAGAGAGAGAGAGAGAGAGAGAGCAGCTTCCTATGTAGCTTCTTTAAAGGCCTATAATGAAAACAATTTGGGAAGCATCCCTGAAGTGAATGCCCAGCTGCCTAACTGAGCTCTATTGCAGCAGTTCAAAGATGAAATTCAGGGTGACTTGACCTGATTAAACTTTGACGTTTCCTTTGTTAAACCAAGTGCCAGCTCCATTCAGGGGACGCCTCTGTAGTCTTGCTCTTGGGCACTCTGTTTACAAAGTCATGCTGTCAGCAGGGTGTTGGACAGTCCGTTCCAATCTCCAGCACAAAGAGAGACCGTCACACAGGGCAGAGATCACATTGCATCCTTGTGTAGCTGGAGAAATAGACTATTAATTTCTAATAGACTTCCATTTTCCCCTTGTGCTTTCTACCACTCTTTCCTCTCTTTTGAAAACCTGTTGGGAACTGAGATTAAACAGGGAAACGAATGTGGGAGCAAGGGCAAGGTCAGGTTGTTGAGTTACAAATCCACACCTACGTTTTGAACAGACAACAGCCACCTTGTCACCTACAGCGTGCATAGTCTGTTCAGGCTTCTACAAGCACTGATTTGAAATAATACTACCGATTCTGCTAACAGCCAGGACTAACCGTGGCTGGCGTAACAATTGTTGTAATCATGAGTCCATAGATAAATTGGGGTATCACAATGATTGACTGATTGATCAATCAATTTCATTCATTCATACAATTTACACCCTGCAGAAAGGGCACCCAAAGTCAGAGGCATAATTAGGATGGAGCTTGAGAAGCAGCTACCCAAGGCACTACACCATGAGAAGGGGGATGGCTGGGAATGATACAGTTATTTTGCCTCTCCCAGTGTCTCCATCCTTCAGTCATTCTTATGGCTCAGAGATATGCACAAGTGATTTCCAGACCAGGGATGCAGCACTCACCAGTGATGGGATTCAAAGAACTTCACAGCTGGTTCTCTGCCCATCTGGCAGCTATTTTTTTAAATGGCTATTTTTAAACTTTATATGTCCTATCTCTTGTTAACAACAGGTTCTATGGAGTAGTTGCGAACCTGCTGGAGCCCACCACTGGCACTCACTCTCAACTCTTAAACCAATTTAAACCACTCAGGGCACAAACCACTCATACAATCCTGTGTATGTCTACTCAGAAGTAAGTCTCATTATGTCCCATTGCTCCTGCTCCGAGGAAAGTGTGCTTCGAATTGCAGTCATAATATCTTTTTTTATATTGTGTAAATGTAATAAGGGGGTGGGAGGTCAACATTTTTTCCCACTAGGGTCCAAACCTGCTGTTCCCGAAGCCATTTCCTTGTGGTCTGAGTTGCCAGTGCCTATGCAAACTTTTCAGTCGAGCTGCAAAGCCACATTCCAGCACAGAACCTGCCTTACCCCAAAGAGATCTGGCAAAGCATGCCAAATTGTATGCACACACTCTGAATGTAAAAATGGCACTCTAATTGTTGAGGGTAAGCTCGACTGGTTTTGGATTAACAGTTAGAGCTGTATTCATTAATCTGAACAGGGGAGTACAGACAGTCTGTCACAACATCGCCCAGTTCAGTAGTCAAGCAGAACAGGTGAAAGAACACCAGCCATTTACAAAGTGCAGCAGCTGATCTCAGTCAGCTCCCATTACTTAACAGCAAAAGGAAGGCAACCAACTGCAGCATCTGACACTGAGAGCCAATCATGTATCCCAAGCCCATCATCCCAGAGGACAGTGTATAACCTGCTATTATGCAGAATAACTTAAAAGCTTGATCATCTTTTACAACATAAATACTAAGGACACATTTTTAAATGTATTTTGGTGCTTTGCTGCACATACTGCTTTTGAAATCAAAGGATTTCCTATGGGAAATAAACCCAAAATTCATACCTTTGGAGTTACAGATGCAAAAAGGAAGTCTAATAATGCACAGGGTGAACATAAGCCATAAAAGATAAAAAGAAAAATGTAGGACATGACAAAATAAAAGTTAAAAACACTCATATTATTCTCATGTGAGTAATTTAAACGCTGTATTACTTATTATTAAATTTAAAACTATTACATATAATTGATTGCATATAGTTTATTAGAAGACTACATAGGTATAAGCAGATGATTACATATTCCCTGCTCACAAGGAAAAGCAGTACAATGAGGAGTTTTTTTCAGGACACAAGGCTAAAGAAGTCATGTCCAGGGTAAAAAAGAACATGTGATCACTGTAAATAATGCAAAAACTGCCCTCGACGCAGATGTCGTAGCCCAGACTTTCACAGCACAGAAAAGGCCATGTTTGGTGGTAGATTTCAAAAGAACAGATGTTGGGCCTTCTTCCACCCAGAAACTCATAAAATCAGACAAAAGAGACACATAACTGTGTTGTATCACTGTGTATCTTTTTTCTAACCTATTTTTATTCTCCTTTCATGTTTTATTAAGGGTTTCATGAGTCTCAGGAGAGTGGATTTCCAGTGGATTTGTAGGCATGCTGTGCTAAAGCAGAGGTGCCACTGATCTGACCATCACTGATGTGACTACCATAATTTCTTTGCTTATGGCCATACTTTTATAAGCTGCAATAATAAAAAATATAGTAGCTATTTATAGTATTTATAGCTATTTATAGTACCTCTAAGTAGAGCCCACGTATACAGGAACTGAAAGCACAGTCCTAGAAGGCCCTTAGGTCACTGCAAGTCACTTGTGCCATTCTAGAGGTTTTGTAAAAGTGCCATAAGGCACTTCTGTGCCACTCCTCACACAGTTAGGTCGGCACAAGGCTAATATAATAGAATAAAATATACATTGAAATAAATGGGGACCCACCTGAAATTAGTGGGTCCTGACCCACAGTTGAGGAACACTGTTTAGGGATTGGATTCAAACTAACACACAGCTAGTATGCATAGTCACAATGTGTAAATTGCACACCTACTTTTGTGGATAAGTGGCACAAACGCAAAATGTCATTTTTTTGAGGAAGATATTATAGGATGGTTTTGCACATCCTTAGTTATTACCACCATTAGGAGAACTTGTGAAATACCACTTATGTCTTTGCACACATGTAAAAATAACTGTTAACACTTAAAAATGTTCATTTAGCACCATTTTAAAAAATTACATTTTCTGAACTTTAGGGATGGTTATAGCTCTTATGTTGCTTTCACTGATCTGCCATTAAATAAGGAAAATGAGTTTGCTCATCAATCTTGACTTCTGACATACCACCTGAGCATGCCAAATGAACACTGAATTCCACCATAGCACCTGGAGCTTTTTACAAGTCAATGGCATGTTTTATCCAGAAAAGAAATGTTTACCATCTCTGCAGAATGCTGAATTATTTAGAAAAAAGGGAATTATGAGAGAGGTCAGAAGTTTCCATGCAGTTGAGCATGATTTTTCAGAGTAGCATGAAGAAAACTGGTTTCATTTACCACCTTCCTGAAAACGAATGGAGAATGGCCAAAAGAAAGTCACACTGTGTGATATAGTATTCCCTTGAAGACTCCAGAAAATAACTCCATTCGCATACCAACCAGAGCATCACCCGAAAAATGTGCAGATCTCTATAGAAACAGGAAATGTTGTCATGCCAGGAACTCATGTGACATCTGGTAAGTCAACTACATAATTGTTAACTTGAGGGCTAAGATGCTAGGTTTCAGTCATGGCACATTCATTTGTCAACTGTTCCAGCTGAGAAACCTACTCAGGACATTCCCACTAAACACCAGATGGTTGACTGGTTAGCCAATATTTTATATCAATATAGCAGCTTGTTCCTCTATCATGAGGCACCCTTTTGCACGGCATTGAATAAACGCACTTTTTATGCTTTGCCTGCCATTTTACAGACGGAAGAGGCGCACTGCACAATGCTCATTCAAATACATTAAATGCAGCCATCTCATACTGTGTCACTGAAAAACTACAAAGATCTTCTTCCTTGACAGTGGGGAGTCCACTCCCAAACCCCCTTATAGAAGGAAACAATGTGTCTGTGCATGTGGATCACTTCAGGCACAAAGTGGGATTTCTCTCGCAGGATTTACCTCCTGCCTGAGTCCAGAAGCTCCGTGGAGCTTTGCAGTGGAGATCCTTGCAGTTCTGAAACAGTTCAAATTGTGATCAGGACCCACTTCTGGGTTGCAAAAGTGAAACCAGAAGTGGGTCACAATAGCATTTTGAACAGTTTCTAAGCTGCAGGGAGCCCTGCAGTCCCCTCAGAACTTGGCAGAAAGCCCTCAGACCACCCCAGACCCTGGCAAGGAGCCAGACCTCCCAGATCCTGGCAGGAAGTAAGGCTTGCTAGTGAAAGCCTTCTCTGCATTTTCAGCAATAGAATCCTTCAGATGGTGTCATTGCCTTCCACCTGCCACCGTCCCTTAAACTTGCAGGGCCCAGGGCTTTTAGACTGGGGGATTATGATCAGCGATGGGCTTCAAAGAAGTTAACAACTGGTTCTGTGCCCATCTGGCAGCCACTTTTAAATGGCTATTTTTAAACTTTATATGTCCTATCTCTTGTTAACAACCGGTTCTATAGAGTAGGTGCGAACCTGTTGGAGCCCACCACTGATTATGATCCTCCAGTGTAAGAATCACTGTAATAAGTCCTTCCAAATCTATGATTCTATTATTTTACCTCCCATGGGTGATTGCATGATTCTTTATCCTCAGTGTGTATAGAACTGGGCTTTTGCAGAGTTCAGTTATCACAGTGGAAGTGAGGATTAATGAGTACTGTGTGTGAAAACACTAAATCAGTTCTTAGTGGGTTGATCAGTCAGTCTTCAATGTTAAGTACTGTATAGGGACAAAAACATGTTGCACCCTCTTTTACTCCCTTAGAGGTTAAATTCCTAAACATTGATTCTTAATGGGTACTACCTCATGGAAGGAGTACCCTTTCTAAATTTCATGCTTCTAGGTCCAAGGGTTTGGGCTGGGTGTTGATGAGTTAAGTACAGTATAGGGATGAAAACATGTTGCATCCCTTTTCACTCCCTTCTGGTTTTGGAACTAGGTTGCAATCCTAACCTAGGCTTCCCATTCCTGTGGTGATGAAGAGGCAAGCACATGTGTGTGCACTGGCCTGACCCTCCCCAGGAATCCCACACAAGTTGTTTTATGGCACTTCTGTGATAGCCCTGGGTCAGCACAGGACTTATGCCAGGGCTTAGGCTGGCCTCACTGGGGATTATGATTACAGCCTAAAAGACATCCACATTTAAATGGTGAAATTTGAAGCAAGTTATTGGTGATTTTGAAATGGAGAGGAACAGCTCAGGGTACCACTGATTAATGTCACCACTGCTTGTGTCATAGGGATACTTTGAACATAGCTGGTAACTTCATCACTTTCATGTTAAGTGACAAAGGGAATAACCAGCTATTATCAACCTGTTCATCAACAGGCTCTTGGATTTTGGCTGGCACTAATCAGTACATTCAGAAAAATCCCTTTCAACCCTGGCAGTGGGGAAGTGCTGGCAATTGCATCAGTGCCATCTTTTCTCCCCTGCAAAGACATATTTTCCCAAGGAGAAGTGTGGAAACTAATGCCTTAAAGGGATATGAATGCAGTTTTTTTTAAAAAAGTGAAAATCAGTCAACAGTATTTTTATACTGCTTTGCAATGAAAGTTCACAAAGCAGTTTACAAAGAACATGAAATATCTTATGGCTAATGGGCCCCTGTCCCCCGGGGTGAGAAGGGCCAATTACACTTCCCACTAAATAAAAGAGAAGCACCTGCTTGAAAAAGTGCCCAGTTAGCAGGGGTTAAAAAAAGGTAAATGGAAAACTGAAAAAAAGAAAATGGGATGGGCCTTTTTGAAAATGCACAGCTGCATGGTATCAAAACTACCATTGTGCATATTTGTGAGCAGAACCAGCTCTTTTTCCTCCTCTTGCTCCCATCATCATTTTCTGGCTTCAGCTAATGTAATGCATATTCATGCTTCTAAATAAGGAATGATATATTTTAAAAGATTGCATTTAACACCAGTCCCTCTAATGAAACCTTAAAAGTACAACACTCAGATGCATCCCATCAATGTTCTCCATTTATAGTCTTTCAAATTATACAGTGCCAAATGTCTGTGAAGGTGCTCAGATATCTTCTTCACAAACTTCAGTTTATAAAGATGGCTAGAGCAATGTTTGCATTTCCCACAGAATTTGTGATAATGTTCCTAATTCCTGATTTCTAAATAAATCACAAGAAGGAGGGTTATAATCAAGCATTGTGCATAAACATGCATGGTGGATTTGGAGCTACTCAAAAATAAGTCCATTGTGTTCTGGCTTATTCCCAGAAAAATGGAAGTATAGGATTGTAGTCTTATAGCTCAATATTATTCTGGGCCAAAAGCAAAAGATCTTATTAGCTCAGATGTGCTGCCACTGGGCACTCCAGAATCACTGGTGCAAATGGCTAGAGTTCTCAATGCTGGCAATGGACCATCCAGAACACACTGAGAAGGTGGCAGGAGGTGATACGGGTGGGTAAGCAGATAATAGGGACAGTTCTGGAGAGGAATTGGGAACAATTCAGGCATGGGTGAGCAGGTCCAATGTAATAGAGGCAGCAGTACACTCTGGATTCTGTCCACATATTCTGGCCTCTTGACCCACCCCATGACTCTCCTCAGACTTCTCTATAAGATCAGTTTCTGTTCCTGCCCCCCCTCCCAGATTGAAATGAAATACACATTTTACTTCCCCACCTATTGAGTAACACATTTATGCCCACTTTGTACATAGAAATGGTACATACCGTATATACTTGAGTATAAGCCGAGTTTTTTGGGCCCAAAAATGGGCCCAAAAAGCCCCCTCGGCTTATACTTGGTTGAACTAGTGGCAGGATCAAACCCCATCATGTCATACACCATTGGATTCGTATTGAAGAGCAGAATCCAATGCAAAAATCAGTTTTGAGATATCTCCTTCCTATCAAACGATATGGCCAAAAACCAAAAACTATAAAAATAAAAAAAAATAGATTTTTTGGCAATTTTTTTTTAAGCAGGCAGGAATTTGGGCCTGGGGGTTCAGAAATTTTGGGTTTGGCATCTGGTCACCCTGTCCTATGCATGTCTGCTCTGAAGTAAGCTTCACTAAGTTCAATGAGGCTTACTCCCAGGAAAGTGTGCTTAGGATTGCAACCTACAAGTTCCAAGAAGGCTACAAGGAAAAGGACCAGTACCAGTACCTGCTGCATTTCCCATCCTAGGTTTATGCTCGAGTCAATAAGTTTTCCCAGTTTTTTTGTAGTAAAATTAGGTGCCTCGGCTTATTCTCTGGTCGGCTTATACTCGAGTTTATACGGTAATTTAAAAACCCAGTATCAAAGAATGCATGTGTGGCTTACAGTGTCAAATCTCATGTCTCCCTAGCATGATTTCCTTGCTATTTGAGGTATCTCTATGTGGGCCTCAGTGCTGCTCTTCTAATACTGATCCCCTTTGGTGAACTGAAGATCTAATTAACTCACTGTCAGTCTGAGAGCACAAAAATGACCTACTATTTCTGATGAATTCTGGAGAATCATTTTTACTAGCCCTTTGGTAGGTTAAACGCTGTTTTGCATGAGCAGTCATTATTCAGACTTAGCAGAGTAAATCCAACATTTTTTGTGTGATGGAAATGAATTTTACTAGGTCCATCCAGACGGAGCAATAATTTGTTGGTATGCAGTACTTCCTATGCATTTCATATTTTTGTGAATTCTACATTTGTTGAGAAGGAGATATTCAACACTGACCAAAAAATGTGAAAACTGAGTACATAAACACATAGTGAATTTGATGCCACGTTAATGAAAATAAATATCTCAGGCTGAACACAATCAAGAAAATTTTTTAAATGGGCAAGAGAAGAGTCTCTTACACAGAAGTATGCATTTATCAATAAAATGCTTAGGAAATTATACAGGCATGAACATTAATCTACCATTATATAATTCTACCAAGGTGAAGAACAATAGTCTACCATTATAAACACTGAACGTGTTCAACGCATTGGCAGATTACATGATGATGATGATGATGATGATGATGATGATTATATATGGCATTTTTACAAAAAGTTCAGAAAGCAATTTACAGAAAAATGTTCACAGTTTATCAATGCTTTTGTTCTGGGGAAAAAAATGTATTGGTACTCACCACAGTGGCGTAGCTAGTTCTCCCTATATGACTATGTAGCTGCTTGTAGGGAGGAGGTGAGAAAAGATGCTGGTATTGAGTACTTGTGAGATCCCCCAGAAAAAAAGCCATGCAGCATCCAAAGGGGGAAAAAAATCAAATAAATAATTTTATTTAGTTCAGATTTTTATACTTCCAAAGAGCTCAGGGTGGTTTTCATTGTTCATCTTCCCCTTTTATACTCACAACAACCATGTGAGGTTGAAGGTGACTGGTTGGAGGTCACCAAAAAGCTTCATGGATGAGTGGGGATATGAACCTGGCTCTTCCAGGTCACAGTTCAACTCCCAAATCCAGGCTCTAAATTACAAATTCAGAGATTGCCACATCTAACTTGAATGAACTAAGTACAGCAGATTTGAAGATTTGTTAGGGTAAATTCCACCTTGGGTCACTCATATTATTGCAGCTTAAGAGCACAATCCTAACCATTTCTACTCAAAAGTAAGCCCTATTGTGTTCATGGGTCTTATTCCCAGGAAAGTGTCTATAGGATTGCAGCCTATGTTATTTCACAAGATTTGATGAGGATCTTAAGGGAATAGAGGCAATTTGGACTCTCCCCTGTATTCCTTGTGTGGCAGATATTTAGCAGCTGTAACACTAACAATTTATTAGAATTTCTGCGTGGGTAAATCTTTATCCAGCCTGGCATTGAACTGTAACACCAGTACAAAATATGGGTGCAAGCAGTCTAATTTGTAAACTACTATAAAGCATGAGACTGTTCAATGTTTTTATTGCTATGTTCATTGGGAATTAAGGTTAGGGAAAATAGACGAGGGAACAACGTTCCTGACAAAGATGTGTGGTGTAATGGAGGAGAATGAAGCCTCATGGGAGTCCTTCAAAAAATGCTGCTATTACCTCCACCATTGAACAAAGATGAATGTGCATCTGGACCACATTTATCTTTTCAGTTGATATAAAAAAACTAATTGAACATTAGAATTTAGAATTTTAATAGACAATTATGTTTCCTTCAAAAATCCCAAGAGCAAATATTTAATAATTGAAAAATTTTTGGAAGCTATCATATGCGAAATTTCACATTGTATCCTCACAGTGGTAGCCTATTTCAAACTTGTTTCTTAGATGTTTCTCCCTAGTAGAAGATGGGGAAAAAAAGAAGATAAGAATGGAGAAAGAGGAGGCCAAAAACATAAGGACGAGGGAACATTCATTAAAACTGAATGTTTGGGAGAGTTAGGACAAACAAAATAAAATATTTCTTTACTTAGCATGTAATTAGTCTGTGGAACTCGTTGCCACAATATGTGGCATCTAACCTCAATGCCTTTAAGAATTAAGGATTGGACAAATTTCTAGATGAAAGGTCCATCGTGCGTTATGAGCCAGGATGGGTATGTAAACCTCGTTTTTTAAAGAGGCAACTAGGAATACTAGATACAGAGAAGAGCACCTGGATGCAGATGTCTTGTTGTCTTCTGTGCTCCTTGAGGCATGTGGTAGGCCTCTGTGAGATACAGGAAGTTGGACTAGATGGGCTTTGGCCTGATCCAGTGGGGCTCTTTTATGTTCTTAAAAGGCTATAACAAAGTTTAAGAATTAAATTTTTTTCTGGTGCACATGTATACTTCATCCTTCTTACCAGAAATATACCGATCTGTCAACTTTCAAATGTTAAGTGATGCAGCTTGCAAATTATCAGCTGCTGTTAAATTGGTCAGCTTGACATAAATACCCAGAAAGATCCTGGAACAGATTATTATGTGGAGAAACTGTAAGCACTTAGAAAATAATGGGGTGATTTCTTGGAATCAGCACGAGCTTATTAAGAACATGTCGTGCCAGACTAAACTCGTTTCCTGTTTTGATGGTCTGGTAGACCATAGGAATGCTGTGGACAGAGTGTATCTACATTTCAGCAACACATTTATCAATGTGTCTTATAATATCCTTGTAAATAAAATGTGGGCTAAGTGGTACAAGCACTAATGTGGATTCAAAGCTGGCTGAAGCCCCACTGCCTCCATGTTACCCTCATTGCTCCATGTTAACTTGAACTGAGACATCAAGCAATGTGCCACAGTCTCTTGCTTTTCAACATTTGTATTAATGACTAGGATAAGGAAGGTCTAGGAATGGGCTCACTGCTAGGAACAAAGTTGCTGCTATCCAAGTCAGAACAGCACAGAGACAGCAGCTAGGTGGATATAAATAAAAAGAGCAGAGCAGAAATGGACAGATGACACCTAGGGAGTTGATTCTGGAGTTATAAATAAATTCAGAAAGGATCTACTTGTGAGTAGGTTTCCAGGTCAGAGGGTACTTAGAAACAATAAAGCAGGGGGGAGCTAATTTTAGAGTTTATGTTGCACGTTTAGTTTCAAAACCTAACAACAGGTTGAGTTCCTGTTCCATATATGCCTATCTTTGGCATACTTTTTAACTAAAGAAATTAAAAAATAAATGTCCCTTTATGCAGCAGTTTAAAAATAGCCTGCTTGCCATGGTGAAGAGGAAGGCAGGCAATCAATCATTTCCTCTCTGGGGCTTAGACCAGCTTAGTTTCAGATTGGATCTAAAACTAATCCTTCAGATTCAGATCCTTCCCTTCCCCCAAAGGGATGCAGAAGCACAATCACTCATTGCGCGAGCACAAAGCAATCATTCACAGTACAGTCCCAATTCCTGGTTAGACAGGCACATGTTCAGTGCACTGACATGTACTGGCCTCCCCATGCCACTGTGGGAAGGAGAAAATAGGCAAGTTGTGCCTTCCTAAATTGATTAGGATTGCCCCCTTAGTCATTTTATAGAAAGCTGAATCCTGATGCACAATACTTTGGATGTCATGCCACCTCAGCACAGCCGGCTTTTGAGCATAATTGAAGTTTGAGGTACGCTACACTGAAAATCAGAACAGGAATGGAAACCTGCTGAGTTCTAGTTCATTCCAGAGCAGCTTTGCATTGATTGGAACCATAGGACTGAGACACCGCTTCCCCATGTGCCACCTGGATTCAAACACCCCCAGAAAAGTTTCTTCAGCAGATTTTCAGTGAGAAATAGTAACTCATAGTGTATTCTTTTCTATGTTAAAGCGAAATGTGTTTTCAAGTTCAAAGTTGCCAAATATTATCTTTTTTTCCTGGGAAGAAGTGAGTCTTCTATAATGATGGGGTAGAGGATGAAGAATACCTTTCAGAGACTTTTCTCTTGCAAAGTATCTACCCGCAGTGGAAAGTAGAGTTGGTAACAAGGGAGCTTGCTGTGTTTCAAAGGCAGGAGTACAAGTTTCTATGCATCAGCAACTTGTTCAGCCTTCCTCTAACAAGCTCACACAGCAGAATGTACATACTCTTAAACATCAGACACCCTTTGAAAAATCTCAAGCTTTTTTCTCTTCTCAGGTGCAACTGAAACCATAGGTCATTAGTACTGTACATAGAACATGATACATGGCCCAGCTGAAATTAAGCAGCTAAACCTATTCTGTCAATGGGACTATTAGCATGTGCTTAGATCTCTTCCACATCCTGTCCAATGTCATAAATTGGGAATCCAAATTCTGTGTTTTAATGAAACCAAATCTATAGTTCAGAGTGTTTTTAACATCAGCTTTTATTAATATGTTGTTTATTATAAGTCAGTCTTCCACTTTGGTCCAGATACTTTAATTTGCCTGATACTTTAGGATACTATTATCCTGTGACTGTGTATCCTGTGATGCAGAAACTGTGTAGGATACTATTAAAAAGAGTTTACAGTAATAACAGGATGGGTGATGTATCAACAGATTTGGTATCCACAGTTTCAATTATCTGTGGATCTGGGTGCCTCTCACTCCTCCACCCATTAACATTATTTAAATGATGTTTGCCTTCATTTTGCTATACACCTCATATTTTCTTGTTTTCCTTGAACATATCTATTTTTCTTCTATCCCTACAATCCAGAGTAATTACGGGAGCACGTAAGAGACATTATGTGCACCCGTAGTTATGGCACCACCTAGTGAAAACCTATGGGAAATTCATATTGCAATCCAGAGTAAATTGTTCTTACACCGGAGCAAGGACTTCCCGTAGTTACTCTGGATTGCGCCCTAGGTCTCTCAACGTAACAAGAAAACAAATCCTAGATGAATGAACTTCCTTGGGGAGGGAAATAATTGAAGACACTGCCATGAATTTGGCCTAAAAATTTGCCTTTGTTCAGGAAAACTCCCACTAATACTGTACACCCATTCTTAATTTATTTTGTTCTTCTCTTTCAAACATGAAATTTCAGTAAACATAGGGATTGGGGCTGGCGCACAGCCGAACTTCAGATGGCTTTGCCCCTGTCCTGGTGCGGACAGCAAAGGAGGGTGGCATCCTCCAGACCCGCAATGGCTGACCGCTCAGATAGTGGCCATCTTATAACCAGGAATGCTGCCACAGGTGCCAAAGTGTCTTCTGGCACTGAGGGGGTTCAAACGCAGAGAACCTGTTATGAGTATATCTCATCAGGCAATGACACTCTCTCTCATTTCCAGGAGGAGTGTTTTTGGCAGCTGCCCCCTTGGCATGCCTGGAATTGGACCCTTTGCCACCTTTCTTGTGGAGCCCTGGTCCTCAAAAGCAAGGCAGTTGATTTGTGGATCCTTGGTGCCAACCACAAGGGCCAGTTATTTTGCAAAAGTCTGTGAATTTAAAATGTTTTGTTGTAGAATGGGAGCTTCTTTAGGTTGGCCCATAACAGTAGATTATATTATTATGGTTATCATCCACTTGCATGAATGGAAAATGTTGCTGCGTTCTGTGACAATCTATTAGTCAGCCCTTGCCTTTATGGCTGGTTCGGTCAGGGTCTCCAACTCCCCCAAGGATTTCAGGGGTTGTAAGATGATTGAGGGGTTGAAGAGGGTTAGACCTGTTTTTGTCCGACAAAAGGAGGACCATCACATTGAACATTTTACAGGGTTATGTTTGGCTTTTGGTGACCTTGGTGAGTCCCAGTTTGAGTTTATATGACTATATTTGTTGCTATGCCCTTAGTTATGTTTTGGGTGACTTTTGTTCTAGTGAGCTATTGCTCATGTTATTTGGTGGGTGAAAAGTGATGACTTGGTTGAACTCTGAAACATGCAGCACAAAAATTTATGGACTGTCATTTTGGGTGTCCAACTGATGGTGTCAACCAATGCAGTTTGCAATCCAGCATTCAATTGGGATGTCATTGCAACAATGATTAGCTGTCTACTTAACTGTAATTCAATTATGGGTATATAGATAATAGCTAGAAGTCTTATAGTAATTAATTGACAATTTAATCCTGTACTGGACCTGCTCAGAGCATGCAGCAATAGAGCACAGCACAGATTCAGAGCACAGCCTGCACTAGATATTATGAGCTGGTGTGGGATCAGAACTACAGTAGTTGGCTCAGAACTAGTTACTATTCAGAACTACTCAGAACTAGTTTTCAAGTGGTTTAATTGAAAAGAGTTTTTGTGATATTAATACAGTTGACAATAATAATAATGTCCCATTATAGTCAATGAGGCTTACTCCCAGTTATGTGTGGAACATCCTGGGCTCCCAACAACTGAATAGGGAATTGAGAGCACTCTGCATCTCAGGTACTCCTTGCAAATTCATACTCAGAGCATCTGTGACATTCTCCAGTTTGTCACACATATACGAGGATATGCAATCGTACATATACGAGGATATGCAATCCTACTGCAATCCTCGTACTTTCCTGGGAATAAGACCCATTGAACACAATAGGGCTTACTTTTGAGTAGACATGGTTTGGATTGTGCGTGCAATCACTTATACCAGCTAGAGTTTTAGTAGTTAGATACTGGAAAATTAATGTCAAAAGAGATGAGTGGTTTATTTTGGTTGACAGGGATTATGAATAAATTAACCGCACAAATATTTTAGGAATGGAAAAATAAAAAAGGTTTGTTTAAAGTTAGGCTAATTTGTTATGTAATAGAATCAAAATTGTAAAGAGTAGTGAACAGATTCTAGCACTACCATTATTTTCAGTTTGTTTTATTTTCCTTTGAAAAAGATTATCATCATAATAATGACAAGAGGTGTTATGGGAAGATAGTGAAAAGAGGTATAGCTTTCCATATGATGATTTGTGACCTTGCTTAACAAGATCTATTCAGTGGACTCAACTTGTGGCTATTTCCCTGCTTTTTAATTAATTTATCCACATACTATTATATGATCTATTTAGGTCAGTGCTGATGTATTTTTATATTTTGTTCAATTAAAATCACAAAAGTGTGAGCCTCAGGCTTGTTAGCAAACTGTCAGTGGAGTGAGTTAGTCAGTACTAGTAATAACAAGATACCCAACAATATAGAAAATATTTCTACTGCAGTAGTTTCCTAGGGTGCTCTGTTTGAAAGTTGCTTATACTAATCCTAGGATTTGGTGAGTTTAAGGACCATTGAGCACCATAAACTTCCTCAGTGCATCACAATTATGGAAACACCTGTGCTAAGTAACTTTGTGCTGCTCCACTGTGAGAATTCACCATGTTCAATAGCCCTCAAAATTTCTCATTTCTTCCCTGCAGTGAGGTAGTTTAGTACTTCCACATTGGACTGCAATATAAAGCATTAAGGTCAGGAGTTCAATGTCTCTTAAAATCCCCCCACTTTAAACAATGCCCGCAAGGCATGCTTGCCTCTTATCCATGTATGGTTCTTTGTTTCTGTTCTTCTCCTTCAGCGGAATTGAAAAACAGAAAATAGGCAGTAAAGATCCCATTGATGTTTCCTGCTTATAAAAATACACAAGGCATGAAATGTCAGGATAAAACTCCTATGAGGGAATAAACTGGAGAATGTCACACATGCTCTGAGTATGAATTTGCAAGGAGTACCTGAGATGCAGAGCGCTCTCAATTCCCTGTTCAGTTGTTGGGAGCCCAGGATGTTCAGCAATGAAACTCTCCTGTGAGCTCCTGGCACTGTCAGACCCTGGCTTAACTTAGTTCACTCATCTGCTACAGGTCCCAGTCCCGAAGCTTACCATTGTACTGGTGTGTTGAGACACTGTGTACCGTCTTGCCTAAGGGACAACTAGAATCATACAGTTGGAAGGGACCTAACAGGTCAATTAGTCCAACCTCCTGCCTGTAGCTGGTAATTCTCATAAAGCATCTCTGACAGGTGCTTGTTAAGCCTCTGCTTGAGGATCCCCAGTGACGGATCCACTCCACCATTTCCCTTGACAATCTATGCCACTGCCAAACTGTCCTGACCTTCAGGAATTTTTTTTCCTGATACTCGTTAGGAATCTCCTTTCTTGCAGTTTATATCGGTTGATATGGTATGCATATCAAATGGTATTTTAATATGATCAGTTTGATAATGATATTTTGATCAATTGATATAATAGATATGGTACCAGTTGATACCACATCAGTTATGGTAGTATCCCACAGAAGGCCTGTGCGAGTTGGCCTACTGAATTAGTTGCAGGTCATCAACCATATATCTTAGTCTAAACTTCACAAACTTTAGGTCACACAATGTCTTACTAAAAATCATCATATCCCTTGGCACACATGCAGACCATTCTAGTACACCAATGTGTCACAGCACCATGGTTGAAAACTGTTGGTGTATCCTAGAGTAATTTCCCCCTTTCCCCATTTAATATAGCAAATGTTTGCTACTGGTAAGGTACCTTTTATATATCTTATAATCAGCTATACTGTAGGCTATAACAGAAGTAGCAAAATGAGGCTGTGTTTTGCGTGTTCGTGTATGTGTGCGTTTCCATGTGCATGTGTGGGAGATTTGGCTGCATTTAGCTTCATGGAATTCAAATCATTAAAGAGGAAAAAAGGTTTGTCTGAGAAGCAAAAATAGGGAGATAAACATTCTGACACAGCAGCCAATATTAACGATGCAAACTCTTTTGTCAGCCTGCAGCTTACCAAAGATGCACTCATGAGGAGAATAACCATATCCTAGACATTCTTGCAAACAAGAACAAAACATTAATTTCTGAATGTGTGAGGCCAAGCAAATAAATGGGTTGTGAACATGGGTAAGTAACAAAGCAGTCGGAGCATAGCAAATCTGTGGCAAGTCAGAACACTTTTCACGTTACAGCCAGGTCTAATAAAACGCTTCTCCAAATTTCATATTTGTTGATGACTGCTAAGAAGGAATTTAATATTCAAGTTAAAGACAGCAGATTTAGATCCTGCACAAACAACAAAATGAAATTATAGTTAGGCGAATGTCTTTTAAATAAGATTTAACGACTTTTCTGGATTGGCTAGTACGCTTCCCCCTCCCCCAAGCATCTGGGTCACAGTAAGAAAGGGCTCCTAAACCCAACTTTCTAACTAGGAAGGGGAGGTCGTGGCTATGTCAATAGGTGGCCTTTTTCACCAGCTTCAGCTAATAAACCAGCTGTAGCCCTTCCTGAAAATCTGCAAACAGAACTGGCTAGGATAATATAGGTTCAATCTTGTTATACATGCATTTTTTATACACGAATTTGACTTAACACAAATGGCCACTGCAATTCGAAGTTTAAAAAACTGCTTTTCTATTGTTGTGGAAAGATAGTCATGCAATCAGTTCATTTTTCAGTCCCAGAATCAAACCCCTGCAGATACTGAGGCACTACCTAATTCCAATTAAGTGCAATAGAGGAGCAAGAAACCTGGAAGTGGGTCTTTAAACCTATTTTTCCATTGTTTTCTTTATACATGGATTTTTTAAATCCACGTGATGTTCAGGAACAGAACCCTAATCGATAACAAGGGACACCGGTACAGGCCTTACAGTGCAACACTATACCAAAGGATTGCATTACTGCACTCTCATAGTGCAATCCTAAACCCACAGTTAGGCCAGCATAAATCTTTGCTCAAGTCCCATGCTGGCCTGAGGATGTCATAAAAGTGCTGTAAGGTTCTTCTGTGCCACTTCTGGCAGGGGAGAGGTGTTTAGGCCAGGGGACAGAATCAGTAATGGGATTCAAAGAAATTAACAACCGGTTCTATGCCCATCTGGCAGCCACTTTTAAATGGCTATTTTTAAACTTTATATGTCCTATCTCTCATTAACAACCTGTTCTATAGAGTAGGTGTGAACCTGCTGGAGCCCACCACAGGACAGAATGCTCCGGCCTCTCCATACCACTGTGTGAATGGGTAGCTGATTGAGTTGTGCTAACCTAAATTGCTTAGGATTTCATCCCCTGGGTGTCATTCATCATATCCTAAACTCATCCAGCAAAAAGGAGAGGTGGAAATATGTGCAACTCCTCATTGGTGCAGCCTTCCCAGTAATACTTATGTAATACTTATATAGAAAGTCCCAACTCCCCTACCCCAACACCAGTCATGGAGTGGCAGCCTGACATCAATATTTAAGGTGCTAATTTTCATACCTACTCAATTCCAATGCTGGTAGCCACAGAAACACCAGTTGGGTGGCAGTCATATAGGCCTCTTCAAGGAAAAGGAAATTAAGTAAGGAACTTAGTTTTACTTTACGCAAGTAAAGTTCCTTTACTTTGGAGCTGGATTGCCCTTACCTCCATGCTGGAAAGTTGGTTAGAATTGAGCCCTTGATCACAGTAGTGATGCCAATATCCATTCTGTAGGATCCCTGCACACAATTGTTTTTGTCTTGATTGTACAAGTTTCATGGTTTGTTTTTAAGCACTATTTGAAGTTTTCAAATATTTTTTTTAATGGACTACATGGCTCAATTGAAGAAAGCTCCATGGATCTTTGCATATGCTGTCATCTGAAGCCAAAAGCCTTGACGTTACCAACTTGTCTTCTCTGTTTGACCACAGAGTATCTTCCTTTATGCATTTTGTTTGTATGCCTGTGACATTTCAAAGAAACTGAGAGGATTTTCTATTTGTCACCAACCAGGCATTTATTGACCAATATCACATATCTTTAATTTTGTTTAGGGAGTTATATATCCTGTTCTATGTTTACTGACATTTCCTCACAATAATGTTATGAGTTTCTTATGATAATTCGGTTCCAAGTTTTTTTCTTTGTACTGTAATAAAAAAGGAATGCATGGTGTGGAAAGGATGAATAACTTTACAGCTTCTTAAAATATAAAACAATATTGGATGACTGGAGGGAATTCCTAGATGTGAGATCCAGATGCATCCCTATTTAAAGAGTGAACCTGGTTTAGCAGCCATTCCTTGTGGTCAGTTGTCAAACTTGCAGGATTTACAGCACACCAATGTGTTATGGCACACATTTCTCCCCCCCTTTTCATACAGATAAAAAGCATGATCATATGAATTTCTTCCCTGCTTCCCTGCCACATCCCCTCTCTAGGGTTTTTCTGATAAAGTCAAGAACCTCCTTAGGCCTGAATGCAGCACGTGTGTTCTGGTGCTTGAGTGCGGCACTGCTGAAAAAAAGATAAGCAGGGAAAGACCTGGACAACTCCCCGATGGGACACTGCAAGCTGATAAGCTATTATGAGCCAGAAGGTGTTGTCATTTACAGCTTGGCTGACCTGAAAACACCTTCTGGAGGCATGAAGGCATTCCCTGAAGGCAGAAGTGATGGTCAGCATGCTGTGAAGGATCCCACCTGGAAATAGAATAGTTCTACGAGCTACCCTTAGAACAATGGAGACTAGCCTGCACCCCGTCATAAACAGTCTACACTTACTGACTTACTGGACCTCACAAAGGATCTTCCAGCAATTGTAAGACACAAAATAAATCCTTCGGCCCTCCCTCAGCCAATGAAATTATAACAATGCCCATTCTATGATAAATGATAATAGGTTTCTATCTTCCTGCTCCCATTTAAGATGCATGGGTTAGCCCTACCCAGCCTTGTGGCTGGAAGTCCCTGCTGCTTGCCTGGTTTTAAATACAACCCCACAAGGTTTTCCATGCTATGGCAACCCTAAGCAAGCAACCTCCAGACACGGGTAGACTTGACTTGCTCACTTGAATTAAAGAATCTACTCAGCCAGAGTTGAATGTTTTTCACAGTATTCCCACACATGACTCACAAGTCAGCATGAAGTTTTTGTGACTCGAGTCCAAGTCACTTGAGTCAAGTTCCAAACACTGATTGTAGTTTAGCGAGTGAAGAAACTTAGTAATTGCAACTGAATTTTCAGGCCCAAATTATAGTTCCTAGGTTTCCTTAGTGAATACCAAGTAAGTTAAACTGATATAAAACCAATATATATTTGCAGAATAAATTATGGTTTTTTTGCAAATATGTCTTCCTCTGAATACTCACTTTACAAGTCAGATTTTGTTTTGTAATTTTTTTTTCTTTTGTTCACAGTATCATGATCTCAAGGGAAATCACCCACCTGCTCATTTTTCACTGTTCAGCACTGTGGTAGAAGACAAATCAGCAGAAAGGAATCTTTAAAAGGCTGCTGGATACTGCTAGAAAATGTGCAGCAAGCTCCAAAATCCTCAGGACTTCGCATATGTTGGGAGTTGTGACCACAGTCAGCTGAGTTGCCAATAGAGTATGCTGTGGAAACACCTGTTGCTATCTATTTAAACATTTATCCATTATAGCTCTCTTCCAACAGTATTTTTCATTCATCTCAGATCCATGTCTGAGGACTGGTTTATCCTTGAGGCAGCGGATGTTGAGGAACCTTCTTCTCTTCCATAAATGAATCTCTGAAGGTTTTATTTTCTAGCCAGATAGTTCACTTAGGTTTTGGCAAGAGGTGATTGATTGCAGTAGGGTAGATAGGACTGGAAGGAAAGTCAACAGAGCCAGACATTACAGGGAGTGAGTTGGTTGGACAGGGGAAGATCTGGGAGAGGCATGGGTGCATGGGGGAAGAGCGCTTTCTGGAATGGGAAGTAACGAAAGCTCAGCACAGAGCCTAAGGGTGCAATCCTATCCATTTCTACTCAGAAGTAAGCCCATTGTGTTCAGTGGGTCTTACTCCCACCAAAGTGTGCTTAGGATTGCAGCCTAACCCTACAATCCAGAGTAACATAAGAGACATTATGTGCACCCGTAGTTAAGTTACCACCTAGTGAAAACCTATGGAAAATTCATATTGCAATCCAGAGTAAATTGTTCTTATGTCAGAGCAAGGACTCCCCATAGTTACTCTGGATTGCACCCTGTGTCTACCATCTGGAAGAGGCAGAATGGAAACCCAAGTCTAACCATCCAACAAACCTTAGCTATGGATGCCAGTTCAACTGGGAGTCCAGGTTTACCCTGCAGGTAAATCTGGGCTCTAGGTCTGGCCAGGAATCCAGGTCTATCCACCAATCAAACATCATCTACAGAGCATGACTGGAGTTGTGGTCTACCAGAGAGGTAGATCTGGGCTTCAAGTCCAGGCAGGAGCTCAGGCAAACCAGTCACAGAGGCAGAATGTTCAACCAGGAGCTCTGGCCAACCCTCCTGGTTGACCAGGACTTTGGAGGGTAGTACTCATGCCTTGCCCTGCGCATAAACACTGGATTGCCAGGTCAACCTCAGGCAGTGCAGTTCAGCTTCCTCACTGTCAGGGATGATGCAGGGAAGCTCTAACTTTGAGTTAAGGTGGGACTAACCCAAAGGGGAACGGACTGTGGTTAGCCATCTCCTCTCAGTTACATGCCTGCTCTAAAAGACAGGAGTTTTCAAAACCTGCTTCTGTGTTGTGCAAGTCTGTTAGTAGCATTATTAATAAACATGGGACAATTTTGTTCCCTAAACAACTTGTACTGTATCATATTGGGTAGTGAGAAATTCACTCTGGATAAATAATAATTAAAACCTCAAGCCTATACATAGAGAATTTGCATGTCAAGGAAAACAGGATTTCTCATATGAATGCTAGTGCAAGGATCTACTTCCTTGCAGTAAGGTGAAGATAAAGGTAAAGGTGTCCCCTGCAGGTTGCCCTGCTAGTCATAACTGACTCCAGGGAGTGGAACAAGATCAGGAGCCAGCTTCTATATAAGTATGACTAAATGCCAAAGATGCATGGAATACTGTTATCTTGGTACCAAAGTGGTACTTATGTGCTTGCAAATAACTACTTGTAAATCTACTTGTAAATAAAAGTGGTATTTATCTACTTGCATCTATATGGTTTCTAACTGTTAGGTTGGCAGAGCTCTGCAAGTAACAGGATCTCACTCCGTCATGCAGTATTCAGGTCTACAAACTACCGGCCTTCAGGTTGAAAAGCTCCTTGCAGCCCTAGCTTTTTCCCTTCACTCTGAAACAAGCCCTTAAAGCTTTATCCTGCAGTAGAAAGCATTGAAAACATACAACCACCACTGGCAATGTGAAAGTTTCAGGCTGGAATAATATTTGGCTGATGGTATATGAATGTTTCAGAGAAAAGTGCACACTTTTCTAGAATGAAAAGGGGTAGGAATCATGACATGGTATTGAACCTGAAACATCTTTTAGTTTTCCTCTTTTGTTTCCAATGTATCCATATTTTTCTAGTGCATTCTTTTCCTCCTAATCCTCCTGCTCCTGTCATAGCCCTTCTTAAGGAAAAGAAACAAAATAAAAAATGAAGAAATAAAAAGAGAAGAAAAAAAAGGAGAGAGAGAGAGAGAGAGAAAAGAAATAGCATGAACTGCAAAAACTTTCCTCTTTCCCTGGGGAGAGGAAGCAACTTGCCTTGGAAGAAACGTGTCTTGGATATTGTTGTTGAATTTTCTAACGGGAGATTGTCTCCTGGCTTAAATTAGTCCTACAAGTGGAAGATGCAGCTCAGCTCTTTATAAACTAATATGCAGCAATTATGATAAAACAAAACTCATTCTGAAATAATGCCGTAACTATGACAACCTGCAGCCAGGGTATTCTTTGAAAGTATAAAAAGCCACCGCAATAGGAGTGAGTAAATAGTATCTATTATTGATTTATGAAGGTTCCAAACAGCGAAAATTGGTTAATATATTTTTGTCATGAAATATTTTTGCTCAGCCTTCATTTTGATTGATAAAGTTCTAGTCTGTTTGAAATGGCATCAGCCAGATAAAGTGATTTCTACATTTAGAATGAATCGTTCTCTGTCTTTGTTATATACTCCATTTTCCCCTAAGAGGCCTTAAAACATATCCTTGGTTAGCTCTGTTGTTTTGACACTTAACATTTGCTCTGGGAAATCTTGGAAAATTAATACATTTTCCCTTTCCATTTATCTGCCTGCTGGAGCAATGAGATTTTAGTGGGTAGATGATATTCAGTAATATCCAATGAGGCCTAATTTTGGATAGATTCAAGATCAACTGCAAAAAGATTGAAAATGGCCATGTATTTTACAAAGACATTAATCTCTATGCTCACAGAGAACATAGCTACTCTCCATTGGTGTAGGAGAAACATTTCTGGAAGTGATTTTGATGTGGATATCAAGTATCCATGAGTAGTCATAGTCCTTCAAACCTGGTCCTCACCAAGATAGTGAACTTGAGTCTCATTTGGGCTATTTCAAACTGCAGTTGAGGACTTAAATAACAATAGTCTGCCTAGACCTAACCTTCCTTTCTAGGTGAGGCGCGCAACTGTCAGTGAGGATTCAAGTAAATGAAGGAGAAATGGGAGATTTCCTCGTTTCTCCTCAATTACGTCAAGATATCCTTGTTTCTCCTTGATTATGTCAAAACAGCCACACAGCAGCAACCACCCAAATCTACTGCCTGAATCCAACAGTTCTAGGATAAATCACAATCCTCCTTCCCCAATTTTGATGTATTGGTTTATGACCATGGCTGTCATAATTTGTTTTCCTCAAGGAGACATGTACTTAATTGCCTGTGTATCAGTAGGGCAGGGCCTGAGTAACTTGTAAGCTTGAATGCAGCTGCCCACCCTGATTGTATGACAGATCCCATTTTTGCAGCCTGCTGCCTGAAACTATTGTCTTGATTCTAGTGACGCTAAGATTGCTTACCTATCTAACACCATTTAAATCATCCTCCAACAGCTAAATGGGTACTGTCTTCATATGCTGTGTTCCTTGGGATCTATTAATAGATGTTACTAATGGACAAAAGAGAAGGAAACACAGCTAGGCCATTCTATACAAATCCAGACTTATGTTCTTCAGGTTGCAATCCTACCCCCCAGTTAGGTCAGCATAAATCCTGGCACAAGTACTGTGCTGGCCTGGCTGTTTCACAGATTTGCCACAAAGCATTTCTGCACCACTCCTGAGGGGAGTGTTAGGCCAGTGCACAGACATGCGCCAGACTCGCCACACCACCATGGGAATGAGGAGACAGATGTCTTAGCCTAAATTTGTTGGGATTGTGCCCTCATTCAGTTGTTCATTGTTTCATTGATAAGGCTGCTCACAACCTATTTGAATATACCACTCCTGGCTTATACCCAAGGTAATAACCCTATTCAGATTCCTCTCTCTCTCTCTCTGTGTGTGATTTGTACTCCACCATTCTCCTCAATCAATAAAATCAATAAAATATGAATATGAAAATATGAATAATCAGTAAAATATGAATACAATGATAAATATACTTAAAAGCAATAAAACAAAATAAAATATAAAATATACCAGGTTTCAGCAAGAAAAAACATGCAATAAAAACAACTTCATAATGACATCATTAAAAGTTATGAGGTTTTAAATGCTTTTGTAAATAAACAGATTTTTAGGCCATGCTGGAAGGTTAGAAGAGAGGGAGCTGTTCTCAATTTTAAGGGTGCTACCCATACTTTGACAAGTATGGGTGCTACCACCAAGAAGGCTCTGTTTCTTTCTTAGGGAATGTGTCTAAACAAACCTGTTCTTCTAATAATCTCCTCTACTTTGGCTGCAATCCTAAACACTCTTTCCTTGGAGTAAGACCCATTGAACAAAATGGGGCTCACTTTTGAGTAGACATTGTTAGGATTGTGCTCATAGTCTATAGATTCAGATGCTGAACCTGCAGAGAGTCTTTCCCCCTGACTTTGAATTCTGGCAGTATTAAGAAACATGGGAGAAACACTCTTCAGTGCTTGTCTCTGAAAACATGTGTAGAACAGGAAAATGGGATGTACTGTATAACTAACAGAGGTTATGAGCACAGTGGGCTATGCTATGTTATGTACTTCTGTCCATACCTCCTTTCCCAAATCTAGGTCCAGGCTGAGCACCTGGAAAGAGTTAATGTCCCACCTGAATGGAGCTTTCAGGATGAATTATAGAACAAAATGTAGCTTGACAGTCAAGCACAAATCAAAGATGATGGGAACGAGCTTCCATTTTGCCCTGTTATGTATTAGAGACTGAATAGAAATAGGCAGGGCATTTAATCTCCACGTGATATAAAACAAGGAATAAGAGACACATGAAAAAACACGATTACGTTCCCATCCCCCGCCCAGCTACATCTGTCTTCTTTGTTTAGAATAGTCTTCTATTGTTCATCACAATAATTGCTGACACATTGCTGGAAGCGAGGTTCTGAATTGGTATTTAATTGAAGTGATGATTTATTCTAATTGTTTGGTAAACATTTTGGTAAACATCACATCCCAATATGTAAATAGCCTCAACTGAGGAAGGATAAAGGAAGAACTGAAAGGAGTACTAGAATGCTTTCAAAACAGCCAAGGAGCAAAACATGTAGAGAAAAACAATAATTAAATTCTGCTTTCAATTTATTATTATGATTGAATCTATTATTAAGTTGATGGCTAAATGGTTTGATATTCACTAGCCAGCAACTGCAGCTCACTGAATAATTGGTTGTGTGACCATCAGAACACAATAATTGGTTGTGTGACCATCAGATGGTTGTGTGACCATCAGAACTATTGTTTTCCTGCATTGTTATTTCAGTTCGGATTCAGAATTCATCAAACATGATTCAGTAATGAAAATTTTGAGTGCATTTTCTCCTTGTGGAATACCTTTGAAAAGATATTGTAGTGACGTGTGTACAAAGTGTTAGAAAGTGTTCATGAACTTATCTGAATTCATTCATAAGTCCCATCTCTAATATATTAATTTATGTTAATTTATTCAAATTTCACATGTAAATAAATTCTTTTTTCAATTCTAGACTCCAATGCAGTGTAATGACCACAGATAATGTGGTCCTCCTGCTAAAACACCCTTGAAGAGCAGACTTGAATTTGAATGATGCTCATGATGTGAACAGGAACGGACCAAACCAGCCCCACAATATTAGTCACAATTGCTTCCCTTTTGCCCATAGCCACGTTTGCCAGATGACAGGAAATTCCCTGACAGAACTGGAAATGTAATAGGAAATAGTAAAAAGGGAATAGTAGTTTTTTCCCCTACTCCCCACACTACAACACCTTTCCAAGCCATCAGTGGAAGAACTACATCTCCCAGCATCAGAGGTGGGCCCAAGCTGGTTTGGGCCGGATTGCCCAAACCAGTTGTTCCCCGTGGCCCCCCCCTGCTACCAATCCGGTAGCTACGGGGGGCCCACAAAACCGGGTGCACCAGTTTGGTGCGCCCGGCGGGGAAGCCCTAAACTGCACGTGCAGTGCATCTCCTTAAGAGACGCACTGTGCCTGTGCCAAGTTTGGTGCACAAGCAGTGCGCCGGGGTTGGGACCCCACCCCTTACTCTCCCTGCCCGCTGACCCCGGCCCCACCCCGACCTTGGCCTGGCCCACCCCATTTCTGGCGAGTCGGTTGTTGGACCAGGCTGGGCCCATCACTGCCCAGCATGTATGCCACCAGGTTTTGCAATCTGCTCCAGCTGCTGGCTGGCTGGCTGGCTGGCTGGCTGGCTGGCTGGGAAAGAAAGAAAGAAAGAAAGAAAGAAAGAAAGAAAGAAAGAAAGAAAGAAAGAAAGAAAGAAAGAAAGAAAAGGGAAGAAACTCTGCTTGCTCAAATTTGCTGCAAAGAAAGGAAGGAGGAAGCTCAGCTAAGGCTAATGGAGAATAGAGCAGGGGAAGGAGGCAGCCTTGCAAGTGCAGCAGCTGCTTCTCTGAAATGTTGCAGTGAGTTTGGCTTTGGAGAGAAAGGGGAGGTGAATTAATTTTTTAAAACCAGGGTTGCCAAATGTCCAGAGAAACCCCTGCTGCCCCTGCTTCTATGCCTTTGTAGATGTATCCACTAATATATACTTTGCAAAAACAAACATGTATTTCACAATACGTGCTTGAGTTGTTCAGGTTTGGGTCCTTTCATTCAACTGTTGTCAAAGCAGAGGAGCAGGGGCTGGGTGTAAAGTTGGCAACCTTCTCGGGTAGGGATGGTGGGGATAACTCCTGGCTTCTTAGGTTTTAAGCCTCCAGGCCCAATTGTGTCCACTCAAATGTATTATACTCAGTGGAGCTCATATTGTGTTATGGGAGAAAGGAAAGGAGGCTGAAAGACCAAACCTTGCATGCCTGCCTGAGATAGGATGGCTGCTTGAATCACTTAAACATGCCTTATTGGTTGGTATCTGGTCTATTGCAATGAGATTTGTGCAAAAATTAAGTTCAGGAATGCAATGAGTGTTTTTAGCTTTATTTTAACATGTCCTATATTTCTCTCACATTTTTGCAGTGTCCTACATTTTTTTAAAATGGGAGGAATTTTGGTTTGAATAACAGGAGTTTGGGGGGACTTGTCCTCCAATTTGGGTTCAGGCATCTTGTCACCCCGCCCGTAGCTGCTACTGAGAAAATAAAAAAACATACCTCAGAAGGTATGCATCAGCACATCTCCCTGCTCATGTTCGGCCTTGAAATTCTCAGAGCAGGGTCAATTCAGTCAATAGTTTACCCCAAAACTGTCAACAAATGATTAATGCATGTGCAAGGTCATGTCTATGTGCAAGGTCATTCATATCTTCTCCTACGTTCCTTATTAGTTTATATGGTATAAATGTATTCAGTGGCTGAGATAATTATCTGATTAGTTTAAATGAAAATGGAGGAGTTCTTGAAACAGACATCCTTTCTTTGCATTGTAAAACCCTTCTAGGGTTAGTAAGCCTGCCTGTGTAAACCGCCTTGAAAATAAAGTCAAAAGAGAAATCTGATGACCTGAAATGCCGGTATATAAATACCTATATTTGTTTGTTTGTTATATGGGAGATCTTCAGCAATGGAGAAGTACTTCTGATTTTGATGAAAGTTGTTGCACTGGGGTATAAAATTCAGTGGAGATAGGGGGAAGAAAGGGAATAAATATTTCTTCTGTTACCATGCTTCAGGCCTAAATGACTCCCCTTCTTGAAGCTCTTATTGCTGACCTCACCTGCACTTGTAATCTAGATCAATATCACTCACCTATTTGACAGGTACTACAGAAATACAAACAAAATTTCCCCAAACCATCCTCCTATGATCATATTAATGCTCACAGCATGCACATGTTCTGGTTTCTGCCTTCATTTCTGGGCAAATCTGTGCAATCCTGTAAAGGGAGTTCAATCCTTTTAAACACTATGAATTCTTAGATCAGTGGTTCTCAATCTTCCTAACACTGTGACCCCTTTATAAGTTCCTCATGTTGTGGGGACCCCCAACCATAAAATTATTTGTTTGCTACTTTATAACTGTAATTTTGCTACTGTTATGAATTGTAATGTAAATATCCGATATGCAGGATGTATTTTCATTGTTACAAATGAAATGTGTGTTCTATGCACATATTGAACACAATGGGATTTATTTCAGAGTAGGCATGCATAGGATTGGGCCCTGAGGCTGTCAGTCAGCCACAGTGCATACGCAGCTACAGCCAGAGGTCTGGCAAGCCTGACCTGGCCCCCTGCACCAGGGTCCTTAGGTGACCCCCAGGAAAGCGCTAGGGGACCCCCAAAGGGGTCCCAACCCCCACTTTGAGAAACTCTGTCTTAGATGTTTCCTTTTATGTCCAGTCTCACATTCACTTGCACACTGTTGCAGACTTCACTGCAAATGCATTTCTTTCTTTACACACTACCACAGTCCAGCATTAACATCTATCCGTGCACAGCTTCAATAGATGTTACTGAACATGCACATGTTGTCAAGCCCATGACCTTCAGATCTTCATTGGCATCCATCAGTCTTGAAAGACTATGGTATCATGCTTGATGCTATATGCGATCCATGAAGGCCTGGGTAGATTAATATGGAGGATAGGCTGTTACCCAAGCAGCAAATTCCCCCTCTCCACGCCACTGAAATAGTCCAATGGAATGGCAGAGCTGATATGATTGGTTCCAGCAGCCTCACAGAACTGGGCTAAGGACAGGAGTTCACCCTGTCTTGTGGGGACCCAGGTCTCAAACCCTGGCCTTCTGGTTAACAGTATCTTTACCACTTGTGCCACCCACAGCCCTTCACACAATTTACAGCAGCTCAACTCTCTAGACCAGACCTTCTGCCCCACATCTATTTTGGTTCTAAAACTCATTAACATAGAATGAATATAAATTCATCCTATGCACATTTTCACACATTTCTAAAACATTTTCTCCATCATTTTAAATCTTAAAACAATTTCATTCCAGTTTGTCTTTGGTGGTATGATTTGTGTTAATTTCAAATATTTGTGAAATCAGGTTGTCATTCTTATTAACAATGTAGGAAGGGCTTCATATGTATCTCAAGACAGCAATTCAAGCCTTCTTTCCATCACCCAAAATAAATTTTGTCTCACCTTTGAAGAGTGATAATGATATTTCTTTCACTTGCACAAAAGGTCTTGGTAACGCTTGTGTCTGAGGATTTCTGAGTTATGGTTCTTTCACCTTCATGACAGAAACGTAATAACTATGCAACACTGGTGAGATGTTCAGCAGCTGTGGAGTAGTGAGATATACTGTGGTGAAGTACAAACAGTCAGAATGCCTTGCAATATCAGAATTTCATTCCTAAATATTTTTTATAAGGTAACCCTTACAAAGTGATTCATTCTTATCATGTTAACTGTTGTATTTATTTCTTAAGTATCTAGATTTCTCAACTCAATTCTGCATTGAATATATGCAGCTTGATCAAAAATTATAGTGTGGGTGAGAAATAAATAACACAGGGCCATACTACAAATAAAAGTATCAAAACTGCTGTCGAGTTTAACATTCTTTTGTACTTGCCTCCTTTGTACTGAATTGAACTGTTAACAAACTTATAAGATTCAGTTTTGAAGATTCTCACTAAAATGGTGGAAGGATGGACAGACGGCAGACCTGTGGGTGGGAGAGAAGGAAGTGGGGCTCAGATACAGGAGTTATGCCTTCCCTATGGAAACATGGCAGCAGTCCCAATATTTTCACTGGATTCAATGCAGACAAGTTACATGCCTGATCCAGCATAAGTTAGGATTGTGCTGTCCCAGTAGACCTTAGGTAGACTTGATCTGTAATTCTCTTCTGAATCACCTTGCTATCAAATTTTTGACTTGTTGCCTATTTATTTCCCCACATAACTTCTGAGGCCTAATTAGTCCCCTCCTTAGATTTGGTTATGTTCTAACTTTAATGTAAGACAAAACATAAGATGGATTAGCTTTAAGGTTAGACAAATAAAAATACACTTTTGTTCTCCTTCTCCCTCAATATACCTTCTCTTCGCAAAAATGTTTATCTCACTTACTTTGGCACTTTGTCCCAATAAGGCAATAAGGGTGCATGCCTAACAAATTTATGCCAGCCTATCTCACTATGGTTAAAGATAGACAGATCAGCCAGTACTACAAGACATGGTGAAATCCTGTCCTTATCCCAGCTCTTTGAAAGCATGCAGTTGCAAGTAGATAAATAGGTACCACTACAGTGGAAAGGTAACAGTGTTCTTTGTGCCTCGGTGTGTGCCTCGTATAGCCATGCTGACCACATGAACACGGAAGCGTCTTTGGACAATGCTGGCTCTAAAGGCTTAGAAACGAGGATGAGCACCGCACCCTAGATTTGGTCTTGATTAGCAGGGCAATCTGCAGGGGACACCTTTATATTTTAAAGTCATCTGACATATCTTCCTGACATATCTGACATATCTGGTGTTGTAGAGATGTGAGCATATGCCTATGCACTATCCTAACCACCTAGGAGTGGGGCAGATTTTTCTGACAATCCTAACTGGAGGTTAGGATTGCAGCCCGAATCCCAATAATCACAACTGACAACACATTTGTCATCTTGCAGGGAGGGACTTTCCTGTCCTTGCCTGGTTTTGGGCACTGCGTTCATTCAGTCATTGATTCCTCTCAGCCTACCCTTTGAAATGGACCAATGGATATTTACCCTTTTATGACTCTGTTTCCTTTTCTATAGACTCCATGCATTTTCCTTCTCAGCGTAGCAGTCAACCAACACAGTCTGGTTGTGACCTTTCAAGTGGGTTACAATCCTTAGTACAGTGATTTTCAACCAGTGTGCTATGGCACACTGGTGTGCCGCAGATAGTCCTTAGGTGTGCCATGGGAATTTGGAGACTGACATTCATTAATAGGAAAATTGGGGGATTTGAACAGTCTGGTGTGTCTAATCAATGGTAAAAACAATTGATGGTGTGCCTTGACAATTTCAGTGCCTTGTTAAGTGTGCTGTGAGATGAAAAAAGTTGAAAATCACTGCTTTAGTATGAGAATCCCTGAAAAAGAAGGATACAAAATAGAAATAAATCCTTGTTCATGCTTTCTCCTATTAAATCTTATAACCAAGCTTCACCTGATGGCTGTGGCATCTATCAATATCCAACTTTCACCTTTTCTTTGATATTAAACAGGACATTCATTCATAACGATGCACTGTAATTGAATTTTAATGGCAAGGGACATTCTGTATTAAAAAACTTCAAATGAAATGTCATCAAATGCTAAAGGATTCAGGGAATCTTAATATGTACATACAATACAAACTGCATGTGACATCAGAATCACAATAAAATTAAAATGTCTCTAAATACTTTTTAAGATCTTGAATAAGATTTCTGAAGCAAAACTTGAAACAAACTGGTCTTCAAGCTTTGAAAATATTTTGTCTAAATATAGGAACAAAACACCGCTAGAGCTAAGGGTGCAACGAGGGAGCCCTTTGAGATTACTGAATCATTAAAACTCTTTCTTGATGGGCTATCAATATGATTTATGCTCTTGCCTGACCAAAGTGCATTTGTAAATAGAAATATGAGATATCATGATTCCAACAGGAACTGACAGCTACCAAAGGACAAGGTGTGGTGCAGAATGCCTGTCTAACTATATAAAAGTTCATTTCATTACACTCAATATGACCCAGAAATAGAGCTGCAGATGGTGCTATGCCAATGAGAAGGTCAGCTGCATATTTAGAAGCAGGCTTAATCTTCAATGATCCTAAGAACATAAGAAGAGTCTCCACTAAATCAGGCCAAGGGCCCATCCAGTCCAGCTTCCTGTATCACACAGCAGCCCAACAAATGTCTCAGGCAGCACATATAACACCTGCATCCAGGTGCCCTTCCCTGCATCCTCAAAAATCGTCACTGGGGTCCTTTAAAAGAAGGAGTAGATTTTTCCCTCAACTGCAAATTCCTGTGTACACCCCTTTATGTTCTCCCATATTGTTGCCTCTCTTCAATGGGCAAATAAAACCATGCCTTATAAAATAAAATAAATAAAATATTTTAAAATAAAATAAAAAAGCTGCCTTAAGAGGCAGCTTCTACAAGCACAGTCAGAAACAATTCCAATAAAAAAGAAAGGGGGGAAAATGCTGAAAAAACCAGGTTGGCTCCACAGGCAACTTGGGGATCAGCTGAAGTTAAAGAAAGAGAAGTATAGGGAGTGAAAGACTGGAAAGATCACCAGAGAGGACTACAGGCAGGTAGCCCGGTCCTGTAGGGAGGGGGTCAGGGATGCAAAAGCTCAGTATGAGCTGAGGCTGGCCAGGGGAGTCAAAGATAACAAAAAGAGCTTCTTTAGATATGCCCAAAGGAACAGGAGGAGAGACGAGGGGCTGGGGCTGCTCTTGGACAAGGATGGACAACAGGTGTCTGGAAACCAGCAGAAGGCGGAGCTGCTCAACTCCTACTTTGCATCCGTCTATTCACAGAAGGAGGGCTGTGCAAATGGGGGTGCGGGATCATTGACTGATGCGGGGATGTGTTTACATCCCCTAAGAGGTAATGAAAACATGGATGGTGCAGAACAGCAGATTAAGATTGACAGAGAACTGGTTCGAAACCACTTAACTGGCCTAAATGAATTCAAGTCATTTGGACCGGATGAGCTGCATCCTCGAGTTCTTAAGGAACTGGCAGATGTCCTTGCAGAGCCTCTGTCGATCATCTTTGAGAAATCCCTGAGGAGTGGAGAAGTGCCACTGGACTGGAAGAGGGCAAATGTAGTCCCAATCTTTAAGAAGGGGAAAAAAGAAGACCCGGGAAATTATAGACCAGTCAGTTTGACTTCAATCCCGGGCAAGATATTAAAGCAAATCATAAAACACACAATTTGTGCATATCTAGACAAGTACTCGGTGTTCAAAACAACCCAGCATGGATTTACCAAGAATAAATCTTGCCAGACAAATCTGATCTCCTTTTTTGATTGGGTTACGACCTTACTGGACAGTGGCAATGCTGTGGATGTCATTTATCTTGACTTCAGCAAAGCATTTGACAAGGACCCACATGACATTTTAATGGGAAGTTGGAAAAATATGGGCTAGACGAGGCAATTGTTAGGTGGATCTGCAACTGGCTCAACGATCGCACACAAAGGGTTTTAGTAAATGGCTCTATGTCAACCTGGAGGTCGGGTTCCAAGTGGGGTACCCCAAGACTCTGTCTTGGGCCCGGTTCTCTTTAACATTTTCATTAATGACTTGGAGGAAGGGATATGTGGTCAAATTTGATCAAATTTGCGGATGACACCAAGCTGGGAGGAGTAGCAAACACAATAGAAGACAGGAGAAACCTCCAGGAGGATCTGGATAAACTGGAATCCTGGGCTGTAACAAACAGAATGAATTTCAACAGGGAGAAGTGCAAGGTTCTGAACTTAGGCAATAAAAACCAAAAACACAGGTATAAAATGGGGGATACTTGGCTTGGCAGCACAACATGTGAGCGGGATCTTGGAGTCGCCGTGGATCACAAGCTGAACATGAGTCAGCAGTGTGATGTGTCTGCAAAGAAGGCAAATGCCATTTTAGGTTGCATTAAGAGGACTGTAGCTTCCAAGTCACGAGAAGTTCTAGTTCCTCTTTATTCAGCATTGGTGAGACCTCACCTTGAGTACTGTGTTCAGTTCTGGGCACCTCACTTGAAGAAAGATGCAGCCAAACTGGAGAAAGTCCAGAGGAGCAACAAGAATGATCAGTGGGATGGAAGGGAAGCACTACGAGGAAACGTTGGGGGAACTTGGGATGTTCAGCCTAGAGAAGAGGAGGCTGAGGGGAGACCTGATTGCCCTCTTCAGATACCTGAAGGGCTGTCATATGGAGGAAGGGGCCAATTTGTTCATAGCTGCTTCTGAAAGCAGAACTAGAACCAATGGGTACAAACTGCAAGAAAGGAGATTCCGGCTGGAAATCCGGAAAAAATTCCTGACGGTGAGGGCGGTTCGGCAGTGGAACAGATTGCCAAGGGAGGTGGTGGACTCTCCCTCACTGGGGATCTTCAAGCAGAGGCTCGATGAGCACCTGTTGGAGATGCTCTAGGGGGAATTCCTGCTGCAGGCAGGGGGTTGGACTAGATGACCTACTAGGTCCCTTCCAACTCTATGATTCTATGATTCTATGTAGATTAATGTATTAATGTATTAATGTCATAACAATTTAATATCATTGCTCATCCATAAACTTTATGGGAGACTTTTGCCATCTCTCTGCCTAAGGAACTTCGACAGGGTTGTTGTGAGGAAACAAGGAAGGGAAGGAGTCAGGTACACCATTCTGAGCCTCTTGAAGGGCAGTATAGCAAAGAAAAAACTTAAGCAATGACATGACAACACACAATTTCCCTTCAAATCTATGCTGCTATGGAGCATTGTTTAGTTTATGGCACCTAGATTACTTGTTAGGCATAGTAAGAAATTGGCAGTGAAAAGAAAAAGATCTGGTGAAAATTTGGGGTTTGGATCTGTGGATCCAAAGAGTTGTCCTGTTTAAAATCTGTGATGGCATCTGTGTCTGTAGCAGCTGTAGAAAACAGAATTCTAGCAGTTGGTTGCTTGTGAGCAGAGGGTAATAACAATTTCCTGTGAAATTTCAGTCATCTCATTGAAATGCTTTTTGCTTCCTTCAAAGTTTCTCAAATATTTCTCTGGAAGAATAACTCACTGCCAAAGATTTGCCAAAAGCAAAATGTCAGGGGTGGTTCTAATTTCAGCCTTCTGGTGGTTCCGACACATCCATAGCACTGCACTTTCATGCAATACAAATTTGCGTTTGATTGAGTCAGTACAACAACTTCCACAGCCAATTTTGAAACTTGCAAATCAACATACAGGAAAAAAAAATCATTTGGATGGTGTACAGATGACTAAGTGGGCATGTACAGCTCACTGGAAACAATAATAGAAGCTGCTTCGGTACCACTCTAAAAAGTGGTAGAACTTTGGCTTCTAGAGACAGAGGATTGGGCCAAGGTGACCTTATGCCATAACCAAAAAAGAAGAGACCCCCCCAAAATGTAGGACACCCAAGAAAAATGTAGGACATGACAAAGTAAAAGCTAGGAAACATTGCAAAAATCCAGGACATGACCTGGAAAAAGAGGACTTTTGGATTGGGCTGCTTTCAGTTCTCTCTCTCTCTCTCTCTCTCTCTCTCTCTCTCTCTCTCACACACACACACACACACACACACCCCTGATTATTCTCTTGCCTGCTTCTTCCTGAAACTTCACGTAATAAAATTGTGTGATCCGCTTCCAGTCTACTGTGCCAGTCTGGGTTTAATCAAATCTAATGAAAAGCAAAAAAAATAAAAATGCTAAAGATCCTGAGATGTAAAAATGTATTTTCATCAGAATTATACGGAAGGAAAAAAAAAACACCCTATAGGTAAGATCCCTGATTTATGTTCATTTACATTCATCAACAGGGAACATTATTTCAAGCCTTTCAGTTTGGTTTTGAAGGATCATGCCTAGAATTTCCTTTTCTGACACACACATTATTATTTTCTTTCACTCCTTTTTCTTTCTCTGCTTTTGCTATTTTACTGTGACTCAAAGTATAGTGAAACATTTCTTTTTTCCATGCATGTTTCTGGGTTCTTTCATACCTGTTCTGGAAAATGTTAGATAATTTCAGCTGAATTTTAAATGAAAGCTTTCTCACTCTTCTAACAAAATCTTTAATTCTGACTGTTTTAGAAGTCACATTACACCCATGGAGATTAACTCTTCATTAGGAGATGCCATGCACAAGAAACACAGTTGTCATGTGGTCACAATCATCTGTGAAAGGGTGGAGCAACATATCTGACTTGTCATCCGTATTTCACCTACTCTGTGCATAAACCGGTATTTGGCCTCCAACCCTACTGCTATTGTCTAAGCATGGAAAATTTGGTGGCTATATTTGGTGCTTTGTCTTCAATTTGGTGCTTTGTCTTCAACTGCCCAGATCTTACTGACATCCATTTCCAACCCTCTACTCCAGCTTACCGTTCACTATACTATAGGATCACTGGTATCCCCACGGGGACTGCGGAGGGTGTGGCCTGCACCGGATGACACGCTTGGGGGGTGACACACACCCGGGGGGCCTGTGGGACCCCCAAAACCAAATTTGGAATGGTGCACGGTAGCCCCTCGAGTGATATGTTGTTGGATTTATCTTGGAGAGCAGAGTCCAACTCAAAAAATCAATTTTGAGATAGCACCTTCCTAGCCAAAATTATGTCCAAAAACCCAAAAAAAGCCCTAGAAACCCCGAAATTTGCTTATCACGAGTGGGATCAGCTGTCAGACCCACTCCTGGTCAAATATGTGGTAGAATGATGGCACTTTTCAGACCAGCCTCTGCAGTCTACAATTAGAATCAGTGGAACTCATTCCTGTGTAAGCTGGCGTTGGAAAAGATCCTGACAAACCTAGCTTTGCGAGCCTATTCTAAAGTATTATAAAGCCCTATTATAATAAGTAGGGCTCACTCGAGTGTAAGGGGAGCACATTGCAGTCTGAGAGACTAATGCTGCAATCCTGAAGAGCACTTGCACTAGCCTATCACTGAGTTGGCCCCATTCCAAGATGGGCCAGCCCAATTATACCAGAAAGGCTTAAGTCAACATAGGCTGTCCCAAGACAGATGTACCTGGGCCTGCCTATCTGTCCCAGCCTACCCAGTTCAGGAAAGTCATGTTGAGGGCATATTCAGCATTGCCTAGAACAGTGCAGTTAGGCTGTATCCAAAACCTGTTTCCAGGGTAGAAATGCCCTCTTCCAGCTCTTCAAAGTTATACCACCTGAGGAGCAGGAATTAATCTGCGTAGATCCATAGGGGTCCATGATAAGCCAGAATAAAAATGGAAGTAGCAAAATTTTTGAGTCCTTGGCCAACCTAATTGCAACCCCTGCCTCTCCACCTCGGGATATGGCACAACCATGATAGCCCACAAACCACAGGGTATAAGGTGACAACTTGCATCCACCTTCCACTGCAGGTACTACTGTATCATGTTGCAGTTGTTACTGGTTGTCAGGGACTCCTGGGCTTCCATATAAGGCAGGCATTACAGCTGTTCCTTGTTCAGTGTGAGCTGAGGCAGGTCTCCTCAGGTACAAGCCCTCCCAGCTGCTCAGCAGCTTGTGGATTTGGCACAACTTTCTGCTCTGGATATAGTCTACTTGGGGCAGCCCAACTGGGCCATTCTCAATGCCTTAACTCTGGATTGGATCCTCAGTGCAGGTTAATTTGTTTTTTTTTCTTTATATTTTGTATTTTTCTTTATTATTTTGTATTATATTACAATATTACTGTCATTTTATATTAATATTTTTGAGATGTGGAACGAATAGTCTGAGTTTCCATTATTTCATATTGGAGAATTCACTTTAGTATACAACAATTTTGGATTACAAGCATACTTCCAGAACGAATTATGTTCTTAAACAAAGGTACCACTTTATTTGCACTAAATGTATCTGGGAATAAATAAGGCTTTCATTAAGCTACATGATGTGTCTCATCAAGAAGCCCTTGGGGGTGATATTAATATATATGGCCACAGTCATATATATTTCTCCTCTTGTCTTCTGCTACTTATGCTTTCTCTTGATTACTATCTTTCTGAAAAAAGTTTCTAAGGCAGCCTCTGATCTCTGCTGATGTCGTTGCTGATCCTGCTGCCAGAGAAGTCCCACAACACTGCTTATCCAGAAATGCAGGCAAGAGGAAGGCACTTGTTTTTGCTGCATATCTAATGCAGCTACCCTACCTCAATTGTAGTATAGTACATAATGTCCCTGCTCTCAAATTCTGTCAAATTTTGGCACACTAAAGTCTAAAACTAAAAATACAACTGCCTTTGGAAAATGTACTTCCTGAGACACTAGAATCTGTAAATTCAAGCTTTTACTGCTGCAAAAATGGAAAATGAAATGGAAAATCTTGTCAGTAGGTACAAGGATGAGCTGGCTTGAACATCAAATTCTTGTTAAGAATAATGCACTCATCCTCAGTGGGAGACCATGAATCACATACAAAAATCATTTTACACAAAAAACACTTCAGCAATAACTTTTTAAAAGACAGTACATTGTGGAATCCATTAAGACTTTATCATTCTTCTTCTTGTTGTTATTTCCTATGAGTGAAATACAGGATTTTTTTCTTTGAATTGCAAAGATTAAAGATGAAATACAACCATGTAAGCAACGGGGATCTTTATAAGCTGAATGTATGAAAGCAGCTAGCAAATCTTCTCGAATGAATACTTTCAGCTTGACAGCAGAAGCGTCTTTCCTATATTAGCTTCTCTTCACTGAGGACTGCCTGATTCACCCCCTAAAAGCTGATAGGCTCACTGGATGGTGGCACAGCGCAATCCTAGTAGACACATCCACTCAGAATTAACTTCCTCTGAGTTAAATGGGACTTACTCTTGGGTAGGTGTGAATAGGATGCAGTCTCAATTAGGCCTCCTTGATACATCTCAGTGCCTGTGGCTGCAATGAGTTGAAGAGCTACCTTTAAAGATTCCAGCTTCATTTAAAAAAGTGGATCAGCTGAGATATCATGAATGTAGTGCCTGTTTGTGGATACAACTTCCTATCTAATCAAGAAATAGATGCTGGAAGGAGGAATATTCAGCAAGAACATCTCCTTCCAATGGTAAAGTACCCCTACCCCAGCAACTAGATTAGTTGCTATCAGCAAACATACACATGGGTGCAGGCTTGGTTAAAGTATTCATGAGAAATATGTACTCAAAGCTCATTATTGCTTAAACACATCTTCTGAGTGATCTCATGCTTCTCCTACCTTAGGACAGAGAAATTTAGAACAGCAGTACTTGGACATTTCTTTCCAGGACTCCCTGTCAAACTTACCGGGATGTGACATCACTGTGATGCCAAAACTCTTCCATGTCTTCTCAGAAGCAAGTCCCATTGTGTTCAGTGATACTTACTCCCAGGAAAGCCCAGAGCCAGATTCCAAGATGGAGGATCCAAACCTTTTATGACCTCTGACCCAAGGTTGTTGCCCAGAGGGGACCCCAACCCCCACTTCGAGTACCTCTATCTTAGAGCACTGTTTCTCATCCATTAGTATAAGCACCACTGGAGGTACTTGAGGTGGTATCCAGTGGTACTCATGGAACCACCAGATCTCCCCCATATGGCAGTTAGCCCATTGATGTAGGAGCAACAATGTAGGCTCAGCATGGCAGACAGAGGTCTAGTGTGCACTTTTTGTGCTTTCAAAAATCCCTCCTGTCTGCTTTGTTCCTCTTACTAGTGTTTGTCATGTTGTATCTGGCTTCCATTCTGGAAGTAATAGGCAGTGACATTATCGCTAGTTATTGCTGGTGGTACTTCCAGTTGTTGGACATGCAAAGTGGTGAAGTGTGGACAAATACTGAAAAAAAAACACTGCTCTAGAGATCTCTCCCTTGTGTAACTCTGAACTCTGGTGACGATGGCCTAGCAGGCACAGAGCTGATGCAGAACACATCATGATTCTTTGGTGATCTGGTAAGAAGAGTGGTGTGCAAGAAGGAAATAGTGTTAACCTCCCATAGGGGCCATAAAGGGACAGTTAGATAGTCTCAGGTTACTAGATAATACACTCTTTTGCAGCCCCAGTTATTCCTTTTATTTTTTTAAATTAAAAAAAATGTTTTCACAACACCTCCCTTATATTGAATCTTTGCCACATACCACACTCAGAACAATTTGCTTGCAGACAATCGGAAATCCATGGCACATTTTAGAATACCACTAAAAAGATTTGGCCTGATGATCTGAATTCCAAACAGCATAGGTTTATGGTTTCTAAGAGCCAACTCTCAAATGAATACATTGCAGAGCTTTCAAAGATTAACGAGGCAATCCAAACTCGTGGCAACTTCTTGCCCTTTCATGTTATTAAATGCCTGACATTTAACAACCCAGACTGATAACACAAATGTCCAACTGCATGTATCATGTAGTGAAACATGAAATAAAGCTATGACAGATTTAGACAGAACTTTGTCATTAATTTAGCATCAAAAAGTATTTTTAAGACAGATAATTACAAAAACAATGTCTTCAAAGGGAATAGTACATTATAGGAAAGGCTACAAGTTTGCTTTAATTTTATATTCTTCAGAAATATAAACTGAACTTCATTATCTAAAGGGCTCTGAACTATTCTCAATGTGTGTAACATCATGTAACCCTCTATTAGATGTCATGGAGCATAGTCAGCACTATGTACTGGGTAAGCCAATGGCAACACCTTATGTTGCCCTACCATGGCATGTATACTTCTTTCGAAGACTGAAAGGAGTGGGGACATTCGCTTCCAGAGCACTAAGGCAAAATTATTCAGTATCTGTTATCTTTCCTGACTGACTGAAAGGGAAGTAGTTTAGATTTCAAGGGGATGTTAATATTTCCTCCAAGGAGATTTGCCTGGTGCTATCATTACTGTATTTAATTAAGGAGCCAAGTGTTTTACCTGTGTTTTCAACGTTGATATTATTAGTATTTCTATAATGGTTTTATTGGTTTTTAGTCTGCTTTATTTATTCATGTCTATGCTATTTCATTTTTTGTGCTGTTTAATCATGGTGCAGGCATCCTAGAAAAAGAAAAGAAAGTCCTTTTGGTCTTTCTTCCTTTCCCTTGCAAATTCAAGGTTTCCACTAATCTGAAAAACTAAGGGCGCAATCCAGACAGTGCCCAACATTGCCGCAAGTCTCCTGCACTGATCTATGATGTCACAGAAGTGCCACCATGGGAAGAGGGAAGGCATTGCATATCTGTGCATTGGTTTCTGGAGGCCAAATCAGGCCCTTGGTGTGCCAGCAGATGGGTAAAAATGCACTGACCTGCCCTGGGCACGCAGGGGCTGGGGGAATGCAGAAATGGGCCTTTCTAGGGTGGTGGGTGGACAGGCTCACGGGTTGGCTGGGACCTGGATTGCTCTGAACATATGTGATTGATTGCAGTATGAGTGGTTGCACATCATAAAATCATGCCAAGAATCAGCCCATCGCAAAGGCATCCTAGAGGCACATAGGATCAATTTGGCACCTGGGATTGATTTTTGTCAACAGGGCAAACATGCAGTTGGATGGTTAGTGGCTTCCTACATTAACCAAGCCATTTTGTTGCTCCCAAGTGCTGATGTCCCCATGTTCTCTTCTTTTTTCTCCTAACAAAATCAGCTCTGTTCAGGGAGAACATCTCATCCAAGGGTATCCAGATGAAGACCTGCAAGATTCACCTATGTCCAGCTCCATTAGCTTTTTACAACCGTCCCTCCGGTTAGTGCAGAGTCCATTTGACTGCTATTATGTCATTCATCCAGCCTTTCAGTGTTTTGAAAAACTGGTTGCTTGGAACAAATTTCACTTTCTGTCTCCTGAGTGGTTCCTTAAATATTATTTTTCCTGCTTTCCATTAGAAGGCTCTTCTAATACACTGTAGAATACCAATCAAACATTCATTGGGGCATTAGAGATGCTTTCTAAAGACCCCCTTCTCAAAGCCAAAAATGCCTCTTGTACGCTGCAGCCCTTCATGTACGCTACAGATTAAACGATGAGTTGATGACAACTTGGTTGCTCTCTCTTTTAAATTAGATACCTCATACCTGGCTTCTTGGGAATCGCTCCATTATCTGCAAAGTCCATTGAGACATGCCAGAATGAAAACAAGATGGAGCTTTGTCATTCATCTTTAGAAATATGTTCTTCACTTTTTTATGTGACCTAATTGTTACTTGCCCTCTGAAGGTGTGTGTAGTGGGCTGTGTCCTGAAGAAACTGATGCATGGTCAGACCAGCCATGAGGCCAACTGAAGTAGTCACCTCAGGCAGTAGATTGGAAGGGATGCTAATCTCTCTCCACCAACTTTCCTCCTCTGCTCCTTCTTCTCTTGTACGCATGTAGTTAGAACATTGAAGAGTAAGAGCAGCAGATACTGGCACTTTATCAGGTAAGGGAGGTAACATTTGACATGCTGCTTCATTTGACAGGATATGTTGGGCCTGCCTTGGCATGCTGGAGATCTGGAGACCTCTGGAGGTGAAGCTGAACTTTGCCTGTCCTGTCCCTTCCCACCCTGTTCTTATCCCTCACCGTAACTCCTCCCTCCCTGCCGCTCACTCCAAATGCCCCCTTTTCCTGTGCCCCTGGTCAAGCATGGGATAGTATATAGTGTGGGACCATTGCAGAAGCTGGCCCAGAATGGGCTTGCACTGGCCTACCTCTAGTACTGTGCCTGAGGTACTGCTCAGAAACGTGCCTATTGCACATTTGCAGCAGTGTGCACCAGCAGCGAGTGCTGGATCAGGCCCTTAGGCAATAGATAAGTCTGGGTAATGCCCAGATAGGAATAGTGAAGGAAGGAAACTTCCATATATGTCTCATTTGGAGTATCACGTGCACACACTGTCAGCCTGGTATGGACATGGTAAATAATCTCCTCTATTGGTGTAAGTATATAAGATAGAACCATAAAAGTAAGTCAGTATTTTTTCTTTTTCAGCTTGCTTTTTAATCTTCATGCCATTCTTTATCCAACTTCACTTATTCCTGCCCCAGATTTAAGAATGGGGACAAACGTATTGAGCTCCTGAAAGTGTCCTTTTTGGAATAAAAGTTTTCCCCCTTCATGTACAGGTATTATAAGTAACACAATTACAAGTACAGTGGCACCTTGTAAGACAAACACTTAGTAAGACAAGCAAAAATTTCTAAGGAATTCTGCCTTGTAAGACAAAGAGTTTTACAACAAAAAAATTGTAAAATGAACGAATTGATGGATCTGCATTATGAGCAACAGCAAAAGGTTATGGAGGAGATGTCTCTCATCTGTCAAGGAGGAAGAGAATAAGGAGGAGCAACCCCGCACATCAAATGAGATTAATTTAAGGACATTTGTAAACATTGGGAAATTGTGCCAAATTGTGCACCACCACCCAAATAAGGCTATAGCAGTGCAAGTGTTGAATCTGTTTAATGACATTGCAATGTCACATTTCTGTGAAATCCTCAAAAGAATACAAAAGCAAGTGTCATTAGATAGGTTCCTTGTTAAAGTTGCTCTAAAAGACACCAGTGACTCTTTCAGTGAAAATTAGTAAGCCTTGGCCATAAACGTTTTTCTTTTCTGTTTTACTGTAGAGTATGTTACAGTGTTTTTTAATTAATATTACTGTAATTGTGTTCTGTATTATATTACAGCGCTTTGAATTAGATTACAGTATTTTTGTCATCATTTTTACATATAATTAGTATTTCTATATGAATATTTTTGGGATGTGGAACCAGTCGTCTGAGTTTGAATTATTTCCTATGGGAAAATCTGCTTTGTATAAAGAACGCTTTGTAAGACAAACATGCTTTCAGAACGTCTAACAATGCACCACCACAACACTCCACAATTTAAGAACATTTCAGGCAAAGGCACCTGTTTAGGTTTATGAACTGATTTACTAAATCTGTAACATTGCAATTAATTTCCTTTAAGAAATCTCTTCTTGCCTGATCCCTTGCCTGTCCTTTTTGTTGATTCTTGCTGATGTTGAATTTTGCAAATAGCTCCGAAATTCTGCATTTCATGAGCTGCTTCTTCAAGGAAGGTGAAAGCTGGGGCATGTTAGTGCCTCCAATCCTCTTGAAGCCAACCTTATCCTCTTTAATTAATTATCTATATATATAAAAGAAAAGTCACTGACTGACTGACTGACTGACTGACTGACTCACTGACTGACTCACTGACTCATCACCGCCCTGCCAAAACTGCTGGGCTTAGAAGCGTGAAATTTGGGGTGGGTGTTCCTTCCGTGAGGGAGGGGTGCACTAAGAACCGGTTTTCGGAAATTCCAATGGGAAAAGGGTGAAAAGGGGCACAACACGTTTTCCTCCCTATACTTTGCATTGAGAATTGCTGACTCATCAACATTCCTCCCCAACTGCTGGGCCTGAAGCATGGAATTCTGGGAGTTCCTTCTGTCACCTGAACTCCCACCAAGAACCATCTGGAGAAATTTAACCCTTCAGGAGCTGAAAAGGGGGCAACGTGTTTTTGTCCTATACTTAACATGGGAGACTGAATAACATCCAGCCAATTTGGTGCTTGGTGCCTGGTGCAGTGGGAATGTTGTTCGAAGGAAGAGGTTGCACTGGTGAGGATTCTGTGCATGCGGGAAGTTGCGCATGCGGGAAGTTGTGCAGGGGGGAAGTTGCGCTGAGCGGAAGTTGCGGTGAGGGGAAGTTGCGCATGGGGGCAAGTTGCACATGGGGGATGTTGCGCATGGGGGAAGTTGTGCTGAGGGGAAGTTGTGCATGGGGGAAGTTGCACATGGGGTGTACTTGTGCCTGGGGGAAGTTGCGCATGGGGGGGAAGTTTTGCATGGGGTGTTGCTGTGCCGTGGGGGGATGAAATATGGGGAAATGTTACTCCCGCAATGCGGGTACGCTTTTCGCTAGTTACTCAAATAAATGAGTTGCATACAGGTGGTAGCAGCATGCCTCTACTTGTACCCTGTAGGGCTTAACTGTTTGTGGTGTAAATGCTTGGAAGATGGCATCCTTTTCTGACTTAGGGTGCAATCCAAAGTAACTATGGGGAGCCCTTGCTCCGGTGTAAGAACAATTTGCTCTGGATTGCAGTATGAATTTCCCATAGGTTTTCACTAGGTGGTGCAGTAACTACGGGTGCACGTAAAGTCTGCTACGTGCTCCTGTAGTTACTCAGGATTGTAGGGTTAATCAGCTTAGCTCCCCAAAGCAGGGTAACTAGATGCCAACCCAAAATTCTCCCCAATCTCCCCAAAATTCCTTTTCCCCCAAGCCAAAATTCCTACTCAGTTAAAAAAATGTAGGACACCCCAAAATGTAGGACAAATGTAGGACATGTTAAAATAAAGCAGAAATTCTCATATTGCTTTCCTGTACTTAATTTCAACACTTTTTAAATTGAAAAACTTTTAACATGCATGATTCTGACGCATACATGTAAGACACTCTCAAAGCAGTTTGCAACAACAGAAGCCATGTGGATGGGTGGGTGGGTGGCAGAAAAGATCAGTGGGAGGAAAGGTAGTTGGGTGGGTGGGATGTAGTTGGGTCGGTGGAATGGTAAGTAGCTGGCAGCTCGTGGCTGGCCGGGAGAAGGGGTGCAGCGCTAGACTCCGGAGGCTCCAAGGATGGCCGCACAGCTGGCAGGGAGCTGGTGGGGGCCTCCAGCAGCCAGCCCTCAGCTGCTGAAGGGCAGCAAGGGGGCTGGAAAAGCAGCAGGGGCTGAAGAGGTGGGCAGGTGGGCTGGCCCTCCTGTGCAAGGCTGGGGGCCTTCTGGCCAACCAGGAGGTGGTGGAGGGACCTCCTCCGGGTCCCACTTCTTGGTTTCTTCACTCTGGGAAGGCCAGAGCAGGGGAAAAGTTTTTTAAAGGGCCAGATGGCCACGAAGTGCCCCCAGAATTCCAGAGAGGTTTATTTCCTCCTTTCTGGTTAGCTCCCCTTTTTCTGGAGGTTCTGAGCACTTCCAGTCATCTGATCAGCCTGCCCCAAAGAAATCAGAGCATACAGGACATTTTCTAATGATGTGCTTGATGTGGCAGATAAGTTGATAATTCTAGTTATATTCAAGGTAAGTTTCTCCCACTTACATGCTGTTTCCATTACTACTGAAACTCTGTTTGAACATTTCCCCTCATCAATTTCTACCTATTAGCTCATTGCAAAAAAACCCCACCTGGTTGAAGCCCAATTTACAGGCCCAATGTCAATCAGAGTTTTTAGGGATTCCTTATAACATCAGTAGATTTCATTTTCCCTCCACAAATCAGAAATATGCTTCTTTTTTAACTTCACTGTTTCCTATTACTGTATATTGTGTAAAATGGACCTTTTCTTCTTCAAAGGTCCCTATTAACTTTTCAAAACCCGTTTTGTAGAAGCCACTTAAAACTGTTCACCATAGCTTTATTTGCTTCATGAACAGTGCTCACATAACATAAAATAAAACCTCACATAGCACCATAATACGAGGGGTATTGGGGCTATCTACTTTTCAAACAGTTTCTTCTTCTCCTTTATACAATGCAGCACTGGATGGGCCCATTATAAATCTTCTCTTGCCACATTTCAGAGCTCTCACAAGTTTCAGGTTCCAACCATGCTTCCTCTGCCATAAACCCATTACTCATCAATGGGATTAAATCAGGTTTAAGTGTTACTGCTGTTTCTAGGCTTGATGGATTTATTCTAAGGTTTCCACCAGCCAAGCTTTCATCCCTCCTGTTCACAGCTGCAAAGGACACATGCCTGGGATGGAGACACACCTAATAGGCAAATACTCCCTTAATTATTGGCTAAAACTGAGTTGAAACATCAAGTATACTTGATCGAGTGCTTCTACTGCGTGGTCTTTAAGATAGTGGTTTTCAAAGTGGGAGTCAGGACTTAATTTCAGGGGATCACGAAAAGCTGGGCACTACCATCTTGGAATCCGGCACTGGCGCTGCTGTCTTGGAATGGGGCACTCAGGCTGCAATCATAATTTTCTGGGAGTAACTGTTACTGAACACAATGTGACTTATTTCTGAGTAGACATGGAGGAACCCTGACATCACTCTGATGTCATTTCCTGTTTGATGTCACTTCCAACCATGACCTGTGCCAGTGAATTTTCTGGCACGGGTTTCTGTGGTCCTATGCCATAGAGTCAAGAAGGGGGCTAGGATTAGATGGCCACTGCTGCTGTCAAACCCATCTCCATCTACCTTATCTACCCCTACCTATCCACCCTGTTCTGCCCTCCCCCCCCCCAGTTCTGCACCCTTGCCATACTACCTGCTTCTGTGGAAGGCTGGCAATCCTCTGACTCAAAGGGGAAGGCTCTAAAGTCATTCCATTATCCATAGATAATTGCAACACTCACGTTTACAACTTCCATTAGGCAATGATTGCCAGTGGAACAATCCACTGGAGACCTGAGTAGGTTTAGACTCTGAAGTACTCAGAGGTATTACTTAAGAAGTACTCAGACCAATTGTGTTTAATGCAGCTTACTCCTTCCTAGGAGTGTGTGTACAGGATTGCCAACGAAATCTGGTAAAGGTGAACTGCCAATTTGTATTCCTGTCTCTTATGCAATCCCAATGTTCCTTGTTACCATGATTGGTTATGGGTTAGCATGTGTGCGTTGCCTTCTGTCTCTCTGTTACTGTGGTTCAAGTGCAAATTATTCTATATTCCAGTTTTACAGACAATAGGAATTATTGATCTGACTCTCAGGTCTGGACTAAATATGACAGGAGATGAGCGACAGGAGATAAAATAGTAACCTTCTATTTCCTCCTTCTGGCAGTGTTCACTATTGCAGAAAGTGAGATGTCATACCATCACACTGTGCGTTTCCTCAACCCCAGACTGTGTCTCTGCTGTGAGTTGTAGCGATGTCTGTCACCTTAACTGACTTCAGAAAGGATTAGACAAATTCATGGGGACTAACCTTTCAATGGCTGAGATGTCAGCTGAGAGGCTGGCTACTTCCAAATCATTCAGAATTAAAGCCAGACAATTGCCAAGACCGCAGTTGAAGGGCAAGGAAACTCTGGGAGAGAAGGTCTCCTCTGTCAGGCAGACAAATGACAAACTCTTGGTGGAAGAGATTAACACCATTTTATTGTGGATGGATCATTTCCTAAAGGGTTTAGGTTGACTCTTGTCTCTGCGTTCTGCAGGAATGGGGAACCTATTACAAAGGTCTTCCCTACAGGCTTATAAAATTCTTGATGGCTCTTGGATTTTCTTGTCACTTCTTCTGGCAAACTTGGCTGTGACTTAGCTTGACCTCTGGAATGAGGAAATTGTCAGGATCTTTGATGTGATCACCCAAAAGTGTCCTCTGTCTTCCAATGCAGCCAAGGCAGCTCCCTCATTTCAGGAGGAATTACAGTTCATGTAGAAGGCAGAAAACAACTTTAATGGGTGTATGTCCTTCCTGATCCATGGCTAAGAACAGATACTGGTTCTGCAGATAAAGAGGCCTGCCTGTTCTTAGGTTTCTGTATAGTCTATTAGGGGGACAAGGGAATAAAAGTTTTCAAATTTTGTCAAACTTCAGTGACATCTGGGGACATTTGCCTCCTACCATTAGCAGTGTTGGTAACTGGAAGCCATTAATGTCCTAGCAGAAGTGCGAGTTGTGGCTCCTGCCATTGTTACATGGATACTTTAGAAAGCTGGAGCACTGCTGGGATGAGAAAGAATTGTTGACTCTTTGATCATTACTGGTGGTGATGTGGTACCTGTGCAACATGAATTCATCTCAGATTTTCCATGCTGCTTAATAGTGTTGGAAGGAGCCATGCTGCAGTAGCTCCATCACTGATTATGGTATCTAATGGGTACCCCTTCATGGAAAAGTATAAGCTTTACTATATTGAGAATACAGCAGCATTCATATAAAAGTTGATCTCAAGAGGATACATCTTTCCTCTCTTGTCCAATCTAATGTCTCAGACTTGTGAAAGGAATATTCCTGGGTCCTTTGCACTGAACTTTTCTAACAGCCCAGTCTTATCTCCTGCCAATCTGGAACTTGCAACCATGCTAACAGAATGTGTGTTTCATGCTTTTGGGGGAGGGAGCTGCAGATACGTTGTGTATCTGCAGCTGACACTTCCAATGTCTTACTGTGTGCTACTCCGTGGACTACCAAATGTAGTTGTACTTTTAGTGTGCTGGTGGTACGGGTGAGGTTGCATATAGTCTGCAATCCAATTTTTTGCCTCAGTGGTCTGCATGCTCTAAAATAGGGGTTCTCAATCCCCGGTCCACAGCCCTTTGCCTATATGCAGTGCCTTGGCAGCTGGGCTGAACCAGGAGCAGAGGACAGGACCAGAGGCCAGAGCCCTGCTGCGCCTGGCTCTTGCCCAATTCACTCTTGCCCAGGAGTGAATTGAGCATGTGCAGCCCAGTGTCTTTAGGACTGTAGCCATTGTAAGGCAAAATTATAGAAACTCATAGGCTGCAATCCTAATCTACTTTCCAGCACTGAAGTAAATGCAATTAAACTCCAAGGTAAGGGAACAAACATTGCCTCATCTTGAAGAGGCCTCCAACTTCAGGATGCAGCGCATGCCCCTATAGCACAGCGAGTGATGGGATTCAAAGAAATTAGCAACCGGTTCTATGCCCATCTGGCAGCTACTTTTAAATGGCTATTTTTAAACTTAATATGTCCTATCTCTCGTTAACAACGGGTTCTATAGAGTAGGTGCGAACAGTGTTTTGTATTAGGTTACAGTGTTTTGTAATTTTTATATATACAGTGGTGACTCATATAAAGAGCTTAATTCATTCTGGAGGCATGCTCTTTAAGTGAAGCAGATTTTTCCATAGGGAATAATGGAAACTCAGATGATTGGTTCCACAACCCCAAAAATATTCATATAAAAATATTAACTAGATGTAAAAATGATGACAAAATACTGAAATTAAATTCAAAACATGCATTCAATGTGCATGATCCTATGAAGTCTACTTAGGCTGCAATCCTAAAGACACTTTCCTGGGAGTAAGACCCATTGAAGATAATGGGGCTTACTTTTGAGTAGACATGGTTAGGATTGTGCTCTAAAACAATCAGGCATGTTTTAAGTTCTATTTTTTTAAGTTTTATTTTTCAATTTATTTTAAACCACTGCAACACACTCTATGGGTTTGGGATGAAATAAGCTAGATCACCAAATGAAGTACAGATGCAACCTCATTATTTGCAGGTTCAGCATTCATGGATTTAACTCACCAAAGATTCCTGCAAATACCAGAGTCACCATTTAACTGACTTTAAAATTTTAAAAAGTGTGCCAGAATTTCCTTTCTTATACTTGCATGGCACATTTTTCTAGATACTCAGAGCTAAGAGTAGCTCAAAAGATACACTTCGGGTTTTCAGAGGCTCCTTGCCGGTGGTGGGCCTGGCCAGGCCCAACAACCAGTTCCCCGGAAGTGGGCGGGGCCAGACCGGGGTCAGGGGGTGGGGCTGGGGAGATTTTTTAAAATCTAAGTTTTTGTTAGTGCCCCCCAGCAACCATAACCACACTTTCCTGGGAGTAAGCCCCATTGACTGTCATGGGACTTACTTCAGTGTAGCCATGCATAGGATTGGGCTCTCAGGCTGCACTTTTAGAATCATAGAGTTGGAAGGGACCTAGTAGGTCATCTAGTCCAACCCCCTGCCTGCAGCAGGAAATCCCCTAGAGCATCCCTGACAGGTGCTCATCGAGCCTCTGCTTGAAGATCCCCAGTGAGGGAGAGTCCACCACCTCCCTTGGCAATCTGTTCCTCTGCTGAACCACCCTCACTGTCAGGAATTTTTTCCGGATATCCAACCGGAATCTCCTCTCTTGCAGTTTGTACCCATTGGTTCTAGTTCTGCTTTCAGAAGCAGCTATGAACAAATGAGCCCCTTCCTCCATATGACAGCCCTTCAAGTATCTGAAGAGGGCAATCATGTCTCTCCTCAGCCTCCTCTTCTCCAGGCTAAACATCCCAAGTTCCCCCAACCTTTCCTCGTAGGGCTTCCCTTCCATCCCATTGATCATTCTTGTCACTCTCTTCTGGACTTGCTCCATTGTTCTTAAAGTGAGGTGCCCAGAACTGAACACAGTGCTCTGGGAGTAAGTCCCATTGACTGTCATGGGACTTACGTCTGAGGAGTCATGCATAGGAATGGGCTCTCAGGCTGCAGTCCCAGCCACACTTTCCTGCTGGCCGCTGGAGCGGCAGTTACAGAGGGTACCCGGCTGGGCACTTTTAAGTTTGCCACTCCAAGCGGCAGCCTGGCGAGGCGCCCCACAAGCCCCAGTGGCCGGGGAAAGGACGCTCTGGCGCTGGGGCTTGTGGGGCGCCTCGCTAGGCTGCTGCTTGGAGCGGCAAATTTAAAAGTGCTCGGCTGGGTGCCCTCTGTAATTGCCGCTCCAGCAGCCTGAACCGGTCCGTCCAGTTATCGCCCCCCCCCCCCCCCCCGCAGCCACCAGATCAGTAGTGGTGGGGAAATTAGAACATCCAGTTCTCCGGAACCACCCGGAACCGGTCTGGGCCCACCCCTGCTCGTTGCTCTTCCCAGCACTCCCTCCATCCTTTGCTTATGCATGTACTAACAGAGGCTGAGTACAAATCCAAGAAGTTGCTGATCCAAATTAGCCATGAACTCACTTGTTGACCAGCAAGCCACTCTCTTTAATCTGCAAGTTTCTGGCAAAATGAGTATAATAATACTGACATACCTTATATATTTGTTACAGACCTATGTTGTTCTTCTGTTTTTCTGGAGCTCCTATAGATAAACCCAGTGTTGATTCGATAAAGTGGTAATCAAAAACCACTTACAAATGAACTATTCATACACTGTCTAATTCTTTCCTCATTTTAAGCCACCCAAATTAAGCTGGTTTTAACATTAAGTTAAAAACACCATATCCTTGCAGTTAACTAGATGACTCTAGCTGCCAAGAAATAAAGCAGAGCATTTTCTTTAAAATGATTGAAGGTTAATATACCTGTATTTCTACTGAATTTCTGAAGACTAATGCAAAACAAAACACTTGACGACAGCTTCTGCTGGGCTACAAGTGTGCCTATCATGCTAAGATTCATTGGGGTTCCTGTTCATTGTCTTGGTGCCCTTCAGAAACCTGCGAACTAAACCCAAAAAGGTAAACAAAAACATTTATCTGTAAGTTGATTTTCAGGACAGACAGCTTATCACTCTCAGGAAGTCATTCGGTATATGGAGCACTTACCAAGAGAAACATAACTCTTCCCTCCCTTATAATGTGATGAAGAACCATCTTCCATAATGACCCCATTGTCCTATGCTTGAACAAGTTCTTCTTCTTTAGCTAGCTAGTGCAGGTTGCAGTTCTCAAACTTCCAACAGCAAAGGAGTCTTATCATCATAATCAAGTGGGCATACTTGGGAGGAAGTGCTCCAAAGCTTCATGTTTTATATGTCAAAGAAGTGTCTCATTGTAGGCACTGTACACAGTGGATTCAACAATAGGCAATTTAGATCTATGCCTAATGTATCAATCTTTTATCACTTTCAAAAACTCTTGACACTTAGGCTGCAATCTTTTCTATTACTGGGGTGGCCCAATTCCAAGATGGGCCACCCGTTATACCAGAAAGGCTTGGGACAGCATAAATCAACATAGGCTGCCCCAAGACAGGTGGACCTGGGCTGCCCCATCTGTGCCAGATATGCAGTTCAGGAGAGGCATGTTGAAGGCATATTCAGCATAGCTTAGAACACTACAGTTATGCTGTATCCAGAGCCTGTTTCCAGCTTTGTCAGCTCTTCAAAGTTATACCACCTCAGGAACAACTAAAAATCTGAGTAAACCCATAGAGGTCCATGATAACACCGTGTAAGAATGGCAGTGTTGACAAACCCTACCTCTCATCTTCAGGATATGCCACTACTATGGCAGCCCACCAACCTCAGGATACAGCAGTCCACTCCAACAATCTCCTTGCATCCACCCTCCATTACAAGAACTGTTATCTCAGTTGTCAGGGATTCCTGGGCTTCCTTATAAGAGAGGCACCACAGCTGTTCCTTGTTCAGTGTGATCTGAGACAGGTCTCCTCCAGAGTAAGCACTCCCCAGGTGCCACTGACTTGGTGCTCAGCAGCTTTAGCAGTCTGTGGCACAACGTTCTGCTCTGGATACAGCCTACTTGGGGCAGCCCAGCTGGGGCATTCTCACTGCCCTAACTCAGGACTGCAGCCTGAATCATGCAGCTGCTTAACCTGGTAAAATTTCAAATGATACCCTTCTTCTTACAATTTACAATTCTTCTTTATCCATCTTTCTCTTAGCAACTCCTGTTAAAAAGATACAGCCCACTGCATGCAGTGTATGGTTTGGAAGAAGCTGCTACACGAAGGTAGATTCTATGAAAATGTAGTACTCATTTTCTGCAGTGTAAGTTTGTATTTTAATATATATGCTGCTAGCCTTCCTTTTTTATTTGATCTCATCAAACATTTTTGAGTGCTGCTCATTTCTGAAAGTGCCCAAGGTAGAGTGCATAGATGACCAAGCACAGGGCATGGGAGGTCTGACAACACACAAGATACTTAAGAGATTACTTTCAGTATGTATGTTCGGCATGCAATACTTCAATGATCCCAATAATTATGTTTTATGAAAGACAAGGGGAAAAAATACTGTACTGCACAGTACTCTTAGCAACGCAGAATGGAAAGCTCTAGTCTTACTGAAGGCAAACAGTTCCCTTTTTGTCTTTGACATTTATCTTTGAAGATAATCTCTCCATCATGATTATCTCCCCTGTCAGGTTCTTGTATCACGTAGAAAGGTTTCATAGTTTGCTCTCAGACAAGATTGAGGAAGTAAAGTATACAGTACCAGGAGGTTGAGAAATTAATCCAGATGGGGCTGTGGGGATGTAAAGCTTGTGTTTGAATTGAATTCTGGGTTTGTATTAAACCAAATCATGGAAAGTTGTTCAGTGCTGTGTTCTGGGATTGGTGTACATAGGAAAAGATCTACATGTTAAGACAGATAGGAGGACATGGAGAATCCAGATAGAATAAACTCATTTCTTATAGTGGGCTGAATAGCATTCATGGCACCTGCTGAAGGTTGGAAGTGACATCATCAAGTCAACAATGACATCATTAAGCAGATTATAGTCAGAAATAAGCATTTTGTTCTCTCACATAAACTCATTAGGTGCAAACGTTAGAAGAGAAAATGTGCAGATCTTGTTCATAATTTCAAATCTTTTTTGTAAGTTCAGATATGTTGGGAAGCTCAGTTATAATGGGGCTGAGAAATTACTTAGGTGAGTTGCATCTGGCCTGTGGGCCTTATGTCAGACACTCTTGAGTTAGGGTATATACTGTCCATCTGATTTGTATCTGCTACATTCTTCACATGCTAGAATAGGAGACGCTGGGGGCACACTCCTAACCAATTTAGGCCAGCACAACTTATCCATCTCCTTGTTCCTATGGTGGTGTGGGGATTCCAGCACATGTCTGTGTACTGGTCTAACCCCCCAGGAGGGTCACAGCATTTTTGTGACACCCCCAGGCCAGCATAGGACTTGTACCGCCCTAACCAGGGGTTAGGATTGTGGTGTGGGTACATAAGTGCTATACAAATGGTAAATATTATATTGAATCTTTACAAAAAAGGGAATTCCTCAAATGTGTCTCCTCAGGTTACTCCAAATTTCCATCATAATGTTTGCTTTAGATGCAATTCAGTGGTAAATCCAGTGACAGGTCTTATAAACTTTGTCCATTCCAAGGAGTTTCCTATATTCAACTGAATAAAGTGAAAAGAACAACTCATTCACAGTGTTGGTGAGATATACACAGTGTTTTGCAAAAATAAAACATGAAAAGCAATTTGTCATGACTGTTCATGCATGGAGACAGAACAAGAGGGGGGCGGGAAAGAACTTATAAAGCAGGGGTGTCCAACGTTTTATCTTCCCTGGGCCGCATTGGAAGAAGACGAGTTGGTTTGGGCTGCACATATGATATACAGTGGGCTGCACATAATGATAGCTGATCATCCAAAAAAACCATAGAAAACAAAGGCATGCATAGGATTGGGCTTTCAGACTGCAACCGTAGTCATCTTTACTTGGGAGTAAGCCCCATTGACTTTAATGGGGCTTACTTCTGAGTAGGCATGCTGTATAGGACGGGCTGCAATCCTACAAGCTTAACCTTGGAGTAAGTCTCATTGGTTATAATGGGGTTTTCTTCTGAGTAGCCATGCATAGGATTGGGCTCTCAGACTACTTTCCTTAGAGCACAATCCAGAGTATTTACGGGAACACATAAGAGACATTACATGCACCCGTAGTTACTGCACCACCTAGTGAAAACCTATGGGAAATTCATATTGCAATCCAGAGTAACTTGTTCTTACTCTGGAGCAATTAATCCCCATAGCGACTCTGGATTTCACCCTTAGTTTTACTTCTCCTGCTCCTCATTACCTGGAGGTCAGTGAAGGAGAAGTTCAAGGAGGCTGTGGGTGGGCGGCTTGTGGGTGACGCATGGCTTGCCGGACCTGCAGCAGACAGGCAGGCAGCTGTTGCTGCAAGGTCCACAGGCAGCAGCACAGGCAGCCTGTGAGGTGTGCTCCTTAAGGCTGTTGTTCTAGGCTGCCTGGGAGCACTCTGAGTGGCCGTGAAGTGGGGAGGGGGAGGAGCTTCCTTCTCTCCTGCCTCACTCTTGTCCCACCCAGGCCCTGACCCAGGAAAAAAGCAGCACACACAACATCACGTGAAATTTGAATTTGGAAGCCGCCACAAAGCTGGTTTTTCCAGTAGTGGCCAGCATTTGCAGGAGGGCCACATTAATTTGCATCCTGGGCCGCGTGCAGCCCCCGGGCCACATATTGGACAAGCCAGTTATAAAGCCTAGTCAAAGCAGGAAAGAGCAACTGAGACATGTTTAATCTTGGAACTCAATAGATGACTCCTCCATCTGCTGATGGAGATAGAGATATCCACACCTGTTATATAGGTCTAACTCACATACCATCATTCTTCTAGTTGAGTTGAGTTGAGCTTTTGAACATGCTCCAAGCAAATGTCACCCAAGAGTAAGCTAGGAAGCAGCTGATTTATTTCAAGAGCTCAAATACGTCTACAAAAAGATCAAAATTATGCAAACATCAATGGCAATTGTTTTTAAGTTTGAAAGTACCTGAGCATTGGATTTGCTGACAAGATGTTCAGACTTTTGCAGGCACTTTTGATTGTAAACATTAGGGCAGGTGACACCAGTGTTTACTAAAGATCTTTTATTTGAATCCCAAGTAGGATGTAAAATGATCCAAGTCAAGATCCCTCGGACATTTCGCTAGCCTTATCAAAACTCTCTTGTTGTCATTCAAATTCTTCAGATGCTTTTCTGAGCTGGTACCTCCAAATGTGTGGGGAAATATTGCATCTGATGACATCCAGGTCAACCACAGCCCTTGATGTTACCATTACTAGGCTGAGCCCTTTCCTAGTTGCTCCTATGTTCCCTAGCATATCTGTCTGTCATCCCCTCCCAGATGGATTTATTGACAGTGGCTCTCCTCGGTGTTACTAGCGGCCATATCCCTTTAGCTTTGCCCTTCTGCTTGGCTGTTACGACCCTCTGATTTTTACCACAGCTGTTCCGTTGGACACTCTGTACAACAGAACTGACTACTGCCAGATCACATACATCTGATCCCATTTCCATAGCAAACTGGCCATACTTCAGCTGTGACAGCTCTACATACAGCCTACAGTGAAGCAAATGCCTGATGGTGCTTTGATTTCATTCTGTGCAACAGAACAACCTTTATCCTTGCTCTTTTGATACAGGTCTCTGTTAAAAATTTCAATTTGGCAAGGATTAAATATTGGTGGCTACTATACTGTCAGCAAAACTGCTGAGGCACCAATTAACATTTCATTGCAAAGAGTCAGCCATTTGTTATTTCTAGTTGTGGCCAAATTTGGCTGTTTGAACTTTAAAGGCTTTGTTTGCATGGTCTACAGCACATCAGAAAATGACAAAAACAGCTAAATCCTCTTTAAATAACATGGGCTAGAAATTGTTGGCCTGTTTCTTGTCTAATTTGAAACTTCAGCCATGAGGATGTGATGGTGTCTACCACTCTGATTAATTTCCATAAAATTAAGTTTGGGGGGCATTGATGCAAAAGAAATAAAGTGGAAACCTTTAAAATAATAACAGTTAAATATAAAATGTAGGTTTAGAAAAGGAAAAGGGTGATCTGCTTAATTGCTATTCTTAAATTTGAAATTTTGTTTGCTTTTCATCTTTACAAGTGTTCACAGTGGCCAGTCACTATTTTTCAGCCTAACTGACTTCATTTGGGAGTGGTGGGTTGTTGTTATGAAAACAAAAGGAGGGGCAGAACTATGCAGAAAGAGTAGTAGAAAATGTAAATAATGAATAAATAAAAGTTAGCAATTAAATATTTTACCCTCCCTCAAAATACAACACTCCCCAAGAGACAATAAGAAACAACTACAGTTATGAAGGAAACAAAGAAAGGGCAGGTTAGTATAAAGATAAAGGGGGGTCTGTTGTGTTTGAATGGCTTGAGTATCTGCTTCCTAATTTGTTTTTCTCTCTTTTTTTTAACTCTGCCTTCCACTTTCTTCAAACAAAAATGTAAATCAGACTGCATTTCTTATTTAAAACATGAATTCTCTCTAATCCTTGAGTTTGGTGAGGCATAGTGCTTTATTTGAGAGGCATCAGATGCTGATGTGATGACATGGAAAATTCATTGTGACTGTTTTCATTTAACTACGAATATATTTATTTTGGGATTAGATGTTACATGTCAAGGAAGAGTACGTTCATAAAAGAAGTACACATTCATAGGTTCTGGGAGAGCTCATACAACAATAGGCATATGCTGATGGAAGAAAAGAAATGCATTGACTCCTTGTGCCTTAAAGAAGCACTCTCAACGCATTCAAAGCTTTAGTTATAGATAGACAACAACCAAATCTACTGCGAGGCAGAGCAGGAAGTCAACTGTTTGCTGTCAGAATCTGGATGCCATCAAAGAAGAAGAAATTGTCAATTTTCACATAAGAATTATGAGATTACACATGACTACTTCGGGAGGCGTTACTAGCCAAGTCCAGATCAAGGGGGAATGAGTGAAAACTCCTTCTCTCATGGCTTTTTGGAGAGGGGCCTGTTTCGTCTGGCATTTTTCCCCAACTCTGGTTGGTTGCTGAGTGGTATTTGCCCATATACCCTTATCTGCTCCCTACTGCCTTAACTAAGTTCTTAGAACGGGAGGCTGGTATCTGGATCTGGGCTGATTTCTAGTGTTGGGTCATCAGTGGCATACTCATTTACTCTTCAGTAACTGGAATTGAATTATAGCATAATTCTAACTTGCTCTGGAATAGGCAGGCCAGTTGGCCAACACTGTATCCAGTGCAAGTTCAGTTCTGCTGCTGCACTACTGCGGGGCATGGGGAAGATCTTACCTTGAGGAACACAGCAATAGCCCCAATAGGTCTACTCTGATCAGAGCCACCTTAGGAAGTAGCACAGATCCAAGCAGACCAGCAGCCTGAGGCTGCTCTTCACTGCCCATGAAACAAGCTTGGATCTGGTACATCCCAGCCCACCTCCCATGCCTTACCCACACCCAGGAATGCCCTTCCCCATCCACCCCCCACAAAAATGTTTCCCCCTTCCCTCTTCCCACCTCTCCCCTAGATCCCTGCATTGGCTGAGATCAGCCAGTGCATCCTACTGGAGCACATAGCAGAGTGGGAAGGCTGGCCTACACCAGCCTTCCTTACTCACCAGCTGTCAGAGACATTATTTACAGTTGACCCAAATGGGCAATTAGGATTGCACTGTCAATCATGTGACATTATAAAAGATTAAGACCACGATGCAAGCCAGAATGCATATCTGAACAATCTGTGATATATGCCACTAACAAAAGCATAGCTTATGCCCAGAATGTACAAGACATGAAAAAGACAAGAGGGAATTGGGAAAAGTAGACTGCCTGCATCTTACACAGTCCATTTCTGTGCAAGAAGAATCTCTAGCCCCTTAGGTACTCTTAAATACTCTGATCCGAGGCCTAGCAATGCCTTTTAGCATGTCCATGACACACATTAATAAAGAAAGAGCATGATGTTTGCCTTCAGGGGTGACAAGCTGTGGTGCTGTCAATCTTCTGTTTCTCTTGATATAGTTTCTGCTCTGTTTTTTAAATAGGACATCTTGTTTCACATTGCAAGGAATCAAGATAGGGAGTCTATGTTTTATGTACGAATCCAAAATGTGGAGTCAAAGGCAGGAACATGGCACAGGTGTGCTCGCTCCTGATGAATAAGAATTAGAGTCCTTTATCATGCTGTAAATTTTCAGGCACTTCAATAACCAAGGTCCCAGTTGTAAGGAAACAGAGTAGTAATAATCTACTATGAGTATCTCTGAATCATTTTCCTTAGCTGGGCACCACTGGTGAGTATAGGATACATAGAACTCATCTCAATGCCCAGATCAAAGGTTCCCAGGGTTCATGTTTCTCCACCTACTGCTGACAGGCAACGAATCCTATGCATGTCTGCTTAGAAGTAAGCCCCATTGTATTTGATGGGGCTTACTAACATGAATATGTGCATAGAACTGCAGCCTGATAGTGCAATTCTGATGTTCAGTTGAACTTGTACAGGTTTCCCCATGTGCTGTACGGCATGTTTGTGCATTTTCAGGTGCAAGAAGTACTGGGACAAAGGCACCCCTGATGCTGATCCACACCACACCGGCTGGTACTATTTGCTCTGGAAGGCATCATGGTGGGAGAGGGAGGAAATAGGACAATTTGGAGGAAGCGAGGGGGCAGTTTTGGGTGAGGGACAGCTGAACATGTTAAAGCTTGGGCCCAGGAGGGAATGGGGTCATGCTGGGGGTGGGGAACTTCAGTGGTGGCACACCATATCATAATACCCACTGTTGGGCCATGCAGCCTTACACAGATTTTCTGGATTTATACCTGCCAAACAACTGGAGCAGATCCAAGAAAACTCTTAGGGTCAGCTAAGGCGATTCAGGAGAAATATATGAGGTCAGGAGAAATATATGGGGTACAGCACAGATCATGCAACTTAGCTGAACTCTCACAAGTTAGGATTGGGCTGTGAGAGCCCAATCATAGACATGTCTACTCAGAAGTAAGTCCCATTATAATTAGTGAGGTTTCCAGGTATTTGTGGATAGGATTGCAGCCTCAGTGAGAGACAGGATTGCAATTATAGTGGTATACTACCTGTTGTACTGCCCAAAGGTAAACCTGCCTCAGCTCGCCAGATTGATCTTGGACATGATATGGGGACTTCCCTGACTAGGAGTGTGACAGGAATTATGTTGTCTTTGCTGGAGCTCCTAAAGCAGGAACAGCTCTGTATTTCACGGTCACTATGGGCACAATCCAGAGTAACTATGGGAGCACCTAAGAGCCTTTACTGCACTACCTAGTGAAAATCTATGGGAAATTCATATTGCAATCCAGAGTAACTTGTTCTTACTCCGGAGCAAGGACTCCCTGTAGTTACTCTGGATTTCACCCTATGGAAACTATAGGTCAGGCTCAAGTAATAACTTCCTGAAAGCACATGACTGGACAGAACTTGATTGTTGATTCCTATTGTGTTTTGAAAAGGAGGTGACTGCAAAAAAATGTTACAGTATCTGACCAACTCCGAAACACAATTGTCTGCTTTTAATTGGAATTGTAGGACAAAGTTGGTGGATTACCTACCTTTCTATACTTGTGTTTTCCTATTCATTTTGCCTTCGCTGTTCTTTCCTGTTTCTTTCCGCCCATGTATTTGCTTTCACTTATACCTGCTACTTTTGTATCTTTCTTTCTCACTGTTAAATCAATCGTTGTCTGTTGGCATTCCCTCACACGTTTTTCCTTTATGTTCGTTTCAGTCTTTTCAGAGTAAACATGCCCGAGATTGAAGTACAATAATAGGCTGTTTGGTGGAAGCCTTTTCTCCACTCCTTCTCCTCAATTTTCTTTTTTCAACTTCTTTCCCCATTATTCTGGAGGGTGCAATACTAACCAATTTCCAGTTCTGGGGTATGGCACTGCAACGATGAGGTAAGGGAACAAACTCTGCCTTACCTTGAGGAGGTCTCTGCAACTTCTCTCAACTTCAGGATGCAGCACATGCTCCACTGGCACAGCTATGCCAGTACTGTGAAATTTGATAGGATTGTACTCTCAAGGGCCATCCTACCACCCACCAGAGCTACCAACAGATCATGTTGGTAGCTCTGTATGCTATGGGAGGGAGGAATCTAGTAGGCCAGAAGTGGTAAGTAAAAACAGTGTTTTTATTTACCTCTCCGGAGGACATCTGGTCTCCAATATAGCAATTTTCATCTTTTTTATTATCTCAAGGCACACTGGCAAGGCACAAAAATTGTCAAGGTGCACCATCAGCCTTTTGACAATTGACAAGGCACACCATGCAGCTGGTGGAGGTTCACATCACTCAATGGCCCTATTAATAAATAATATTATCTAATAAATAAATTTTCCAACTCCCTATGGCATACCTGTGGAGCACTCATGGAACACCAGTGTGGCACGACACACTGGTTGAAAATCACAGCACTATACTATAGTTGCTCACCATTCTGACCAAGGCATATAGCTGATCCTTGATCCTGATCCCTGATGCTACCCCACTGCCACCATACTAGTGATAATAGGGAATGGAGGGAGGTTGACCATGTCAGTGTAACCCAAGCTATTTGCTGTGTTGGCTACAGCTGGCCAAACTGTGAACCAATTTTCCTTCTGTAAGCCTGGGATGTGTGTGTGTGTGAGAGAGAGAGGGCGCTGAAAGCTTTTTATGAGACACATGCATTTTGTGTGTGTGGGGGGGGGGGGGGAGTCTAATATGAGGAAATAATCTAATGATCTAATCCAATAATCTAATCTAAGGATTTGCTGCTACTGATTCAACTTGTACATTTGTAAATGAAGCAAATGTTACTAATTTACTTTCTAAATGAAGCAAAACCACCAGTCTTCAGTGGCTTTCCTCCAAAGGAAACAAAAAGTTGAGTAGCAGTGCCCCATAGAACTTTTCCCCACTCTGGAGTATACAAGAATTTTTTACCAAGCTGTTGGATGTTTCTGAGGGCTGCAAACTAAGAAACGGCATCATCTATTGGGAAGTTTCTCATCTTCACTGGCAAGAGTAAGCTGTGCAATGAAAGCAGAACTATGTTCAGTGTATCTTGATTTAAAAAAAAATCTTATGCAAGAAAGCTATCCAATGGATCATGTTCTTTTTCAGTAAACTGAAGGCGGGTGAAGTTGACCTCAGCTCAGCACTCTTTGCAACCAAACTTCAAGTACAATGATTTTTCCACAGTGAAGAAAGAAAAGCATTTTCCTTATAATTGGCAGCCCAATCCTAATCTGCACTAAAATAGGCAGGTCAACTGGCCTGTGTTGAAACCAGTACCTGGTAGAAGGTTGCTGTTGCACAACTTGGGCCTAGGGGATTTTTCTCCCCAATTTTAATAGGGGCACAAATGTCACCCAGAAGCTGGCACAAATGATTGCTTCAGCTTATGTGCAAATCTAGACTGTGCTCTTAGAGCACAATCCTAACCATGTCTACTCAGACTGTGTCCAATGGGATTTACTCCCAGGAAAGTGTCTTTAGGATTGTAGCCTTAGTCATTCTGGTGTGTTATTGGTATTGCTTTATGCTTTCAATCTTGTGGAGGCATAATTGGAATCTCTTTGCAAGACTAGAGTCTACATTCCTATATCAGCAATACGGATTCACATAATCAGTGCAACTAAAACTTAAAGAATTCTTTTAAAAAAACAGCTAATATACTTTAGATAGTTAAAATATATCTACACAACATAGACATATCTGTTGTTCTCCATTTATTTTGGTAACCCCAGCCACCTGAAGGTACTCAAATAGAAAAGGAGCAGATAATTAAGAGCATGCAGCGCATGAGAAAATTGAGACATTTTACTGAAGGAGAGGATATAAAAGGATATAATTACCTGAAACAATTTGGAAAGGGATATAATTAGAGTTGTATAAAATAATGCAGAAAGGATTTTGAAAACTGCCTACATTGCCATTCACACTATAGAGCTTCCAACCCACTCACAATCTTATAATATGCTGCAAAAATTACAGCTGCAGCTTATTGCAATCTAGCAAAATGCACATCATTACATTAGGCAGGGGGTGTGTGGAGAACATTAATTTTGCAGGGTTCTACTTCTATGGGACAAGCTAAAGGGATGCACTTGGGGGGATAAATACTGTTGGTTGGTTGATTGATACCAGTGAAGCAAATAAAGTTGTTAAAAGTGATTTCAGCTGATGGGGTGGTTTAGTCCCTGCACAATTTCTGTCCCATGTTCTTTAACCTTTATGCTACCTTTCCTTTGCACCTACTTTCTTTAGAGTTGCCAACATGTTTCTTAAAGTTACCAACATGCTGTCCATCAAAACTACAACTGCTGCTGTTCTGTCATTAGAACTTCAGCTTGCAAACAGAAAAGGGCAGAATGAGCAGCTTGTGATGATTGGTGATGGCAACTGATTGGTGATGGCAAAGTCTTCTGCCCATTCCCTATGCAGTGTTTCTTATTGGTATTCCCTCAAGGATTGAACCACTTGAGGAGGGGCTTTCTTCCAGATGAAAGCGATTCTGCAAACAGTGATCACTTTCTCATGTTACCCAGTTTTCTTATACAGAGGCACCTCACGTAAAGAACGCCTCACGTAAAGTATGTTTCACGTAACAAACAAAAATTTCTCTAGGATTCTGCTTCACGTAACAAACTGTAAAGAAATGTAAAGAACACATTCGTTGAAAGTTGGGGCAGACGTGCTGGCCGGCAGCCTGTTTAAAAAGCGTCAGGGCTGCCTAGCATCCCTGCCCATAGTGAAAGCAACACTTCCATGCTGTTCCTCCCGTGGCTGGGTGTCTGCTGGGCAGAGGGAGAGAAGAGCAATGGAGAAGAGGGAAGCAGCTCAGGACTAGCCAGAAGGGAGCAGGGGAGAGAGAGGCTCAGGATGGAGAGAAGGAGAAAGTGGGGAGACACTTTGAAGGTGTCTTGGATTGCAGCCTCCTAACCATGTCTACCCAGAAGTAAGCCCCATTGTGTTAAATGGGTCTTACTCCCAGGAAAGTGTCTTTAGGACTGCAGCCTAAGTAGACTTCATAAGATCATGCACATTGAATGCATGTTTTCAAGTCAATCCCAGTGATCTGTCCTCATTTTTAATTCGAGTTAATATTTTTTTATGAATATTTTTGGGATTGTGGAACCAATCGTCTGAGTTTCCATTATTTCCTATGGGAAAATCCACTTCATGTAAAGAACGTTTCACGTAACAAACATGCCTCCAGAAAGAAAGAAATTTGTTACGTGAGGCATCACTGTATTATCTTCCTTCTTGGGCTGCTGAAGAAATGCAGGAGCAATAAAGTAGCAGAAAGCCTCACTTAGAGATAACTTGAGTGTTATCATAGAAAATGACATTTTAAAGGATTAAACCCTTGTAGAGGTGGGATATCTGAATAAGACAGACTACTGGCAGCTGGTTCCATATTAAATGCCTTTAGTTGTCAACAGATGACTGATGATGTTAGAATGCATTTCAGGAGCATATTGTTTTAGACTTCCTGGCATTTGCTTTAGACTCCCTAAGGTGAAAGTTCAGTGAAGACATTGCTAGTGTCTGGAATAATTCATTAGCAGTACTTTGACATTCAAGGTGAGATCTGGAGGACTTGAGCATTTCCCTTTGAATTGGGTCTCATAACCTCTTCTTGGTTCTTCAGTTGTCTGTTCACTACGAGACTTCCAAAAAGATCTGTCTGAGAAATAATGAGCTCTGGGACTGTTTAGGAATTGGTTCATGTTATTACGAATGCCCTCATAGTCACCAAATAACAATACAATGGAAACAATCCTTGGATGAAACCCATTTTTTAAAGTGGAATTTGTCTAAGATGCAATTTCCTACTGGCCCAAGGCATATATTTAAAGTACAGGAAGACCAGGAGACTGAAGTTGTCCCATCAACGGTGCTTATTCGAATACGAAAACACTTTTCAATTATGATGAGAGTTCATCACTGTTGGTCCAACTAGGCGCCTCATTTTAGCCTTTATAGCCTAAGACTGAAATCCTAAGGACACTTTCCTGGGTTCAAGACACATTGTGTTCAAGACACATTGAACACAATGGGGCTTACTTCTGAGTAGACATGGTTAAGATTGTGCTCTTAGAGTGCAAACCTAACCTAGCCCGCACAACTTATTGGTCTTCTCCAGGGCTTTTTTGAGGGGCGTGGGGGGGGGGGGTACACACCGATATTCAGTACTAGCATCTTTTTCCTCCAGAAAAAAGCACTGGTCTTCCTATTCCCACAGTGATGTAGAGAAGCAAGTGCATTTCTGTGCACTGGCCTAACCTTTCCCCAGGATTGGCACAGAATTGCCTTATAGCACTTTTGTGACACTCCCAGGCAACCATATGACTTATGCTGGGGCTTAGGCCAGTCTAACTGGGGGTTAATAATAATAATAATAAATAAGAATAACTAGGCATTTATATACCACTTTTCTGGACATTTTGGATTGCTCCTCAGTCTTTAATCAAAGCGGTTTACATAGCAGGTGAATTCTAAATCCCCAAAGGGATTTTTACAAACACAGATTGTCGCTATCTTTCAGGAGACACTACATTCAAGATGTTACATTCACAGTCTGGTTACAACACTGGCCCTGATGTCTGAAATGCTGGCTGACCAAGTTCTCCTTCAGTTAACACGAAGGGCAGCTGAGAAAGCTCCTTCACTCCCACTGAAAAGCAGATGGAAAATCTCAGCTACAGCAGCCACTTTTCAAAGTCTTGCTTTGGATCTGACTTCCGGTTATCTCGATCCGGCAACCTTCAGCTCTTATCTTCAGGCAAACGGAGGCTCTACACTCTAGACCTGACCTCCTGGGTTAGGATTGCAGCCTTAGTCCTGTTATCTTCAAAAGTCCCAGACAAGATTTTAGAAATGGCCACTAGGAGGTAAATGCTTGTTATAATTCCCCATTCTTCAGTAAAACTATTATTTTCATTTTCTTCCGCCATCACGAGCACAGTCCTAACCATGTCCACTTAAAAGTAAGCCCCATTGTGTTCAATGGGTCTTACTCCCAGGAAACTGTGTTTAGGATTGAAGCCTATGTATTTGTTTTGACTCTGTTTATCTTGAAAAGCGGTTGGCACCGCACCAAGGTCAATCTGTGGCAACTGTGGATCCCAGTTTTTTTAAGCAACTTTTGCTTGTTCTTATGTCCTGGTTGGGATTTTTGGGGATGGGAACTTTGGTTGACTTATGTAGTTCCTCTCCTTGTTCTCCCGGGATAGTGTGATGGAGATGCTTGCTTGTGTTCAGGGTGTGGATTCTGCAATGCAGTCAAGTTTGGCTTGAACACAGCACCCACTTGAAGCAGAGTACAAATGTTGCTGCCTCTACTGCAACCCATCCCAACCCTCACGAACCCCCATATCTTCCTCATTCACTCTGCCCGTGCAGCAAAGAGGGTCAAAGCAGGTCTATAACTCCACCAGTTTTTACACAAAGCTTTTGTCTAACCACCGAGTCACAATACTAGATAGGCAAAGAGCACCAGTTCTGGGTCATAAATCCCACAGGAAAAGTGCAATCCCTGACAAGAGCTTTTCATAGGAAAGTGGGAATGTCCTGAATGCCAGGTAAAAAAAATTGCTGAAACTTCCTGGTTTCTCAATTTTTTTCATGCCATATTCTGATGTAATGGAAACTATGGGTTTTATGAGGAATAGAATGGTTCATGCTTATTCATATTTTTACCATCCTTTCGCCAAGGAGGTATATATAGTTCCTCAAACAACCCTGTCAGGTTGATTGGGCATGACCTGAGGTCACCCAGGAAACTTTGAGCACAATCTTAACCATGTCTACTCAAAAGTAAGCCCCACTGTGTTCAGGAAACTTTTTTTGGATTGCAGCCTTAGTGGCTAATCTTCCAGCTTTAAGTCCCAATCCTAAACAACTAAGCTATCATGACCTTTTTTCTTAGGATGGACCTTGATGCACCTTATTTGTTTTACAGCCCCCCTCCCCAAAGCCAGGTCACAGTGGGTGAATTGTAGACCATCTTCCACTGAATAATCTAGGCACAGCACAGCTCCATTTACAGAGCAGTCACATCTTATATGTTTTTGCTTGATATATAGTCAATCATCATAACAGGCACTTTACTCATTTCTTTAAAATGGAAGATCAAAGGAGAACAAACACCTAATGTTTCATGAAAAGGAGTCTATAGCAGGTGCAAGTTGTTCTGTGGTAAAGAGATTAGGTTATCAAGAACATACTGATTGAGTCATTGATACAAATATTAGCACTAATATGGAAAGGCAATAAAGATTTAATTAAAAGAGGGCGAAAGAACAAGATGAAAAGTATTGTGCAAATGAACCTTGAAACAAAATGCATGATGAAAGCTCTACCGAAAAATAAAGGCACCACCAGTTAAATTTGAAGAGCAGTAAACAAATGTCACTGGGCAAGCAAATGACTGTTATCCTAACCAACGTTCCAGCTCTGACATAGCTGTGCCGGGGGGGGGGGGCATTTGCACCTTAGAGTTGGACAGTCCTTACCTCGATGCTGGAAAATTGGTTAGGATTGCACCCATGAAAGGAAAAAACACTGGTCTACCATTGTTTCCTTGACTAGTTTCTAAAATTTTTGTTTATGCGCATGGGGGGTTGATGCGCATAGTGTGTTGATGCGCATGGGGAATGATGTGCATGGTGGGTTGTTGTACATGGTGGATTGATGTGCATTGGGGTTGTTGCGCTTGGGGGTTGATGTGCATGGGGGATGATGTGCATGGGGGGATGTTACACCATGGGGGGATAGCGTACGGGGGAATGCACACAGGGAGAATTTTACTCCCACAACGCGGGTATTGTTTTTTATAGTCTATATATATAAAAGAGAAAAGTCACTGACTGACTCACTCACTCACTGACTCATCACCGCCCTGCCAAAACCGCTGGGCCTAGAAGCATGAAATTTGGGGTGTTCCTTCTGTGCATGAGGGATGAACTAAGAACTGGTTTTCAGAAATTCCAACCGGAAGGGGGAGAAAAGGGGCGCAACGCATTTTCCTCCCTATACTTTGCATTGAGAATTGCTGACTCATCAACATTCCGCCCCAACTGCTGGGCCTGAAGCATGGAATTCTGGGAGTTCCTTCTGTCACCTGAACTCCCACCAAGAACCATCTGGAGAAAGTTAACCCTTCAGGGGCTGAAAAGGGGGCAACGTGTTTCTGTCCTATACTTAACATGGGAGACTGAATAACTTCCAGCCATTTTGGTGCTCAGTGCCTGGTGCACTGGGGGATGTTGTTCGGAGGAAGAGGTTTCACTGGCAAGGATGCTGCACATGGGAGGAAGTTGCGCATGGCATGGGGGATGATGCGCATGGGGGAAAGTTGCGCATGGGGGAAAGTTGCGCATGGGGGAAAGTTGCGCATGGGGGGATGATGCACATGGGGGAAGTTGCGCATGGGGGAAATTGTGCATGGGGGGATGATGTGCACAGGGGGAAAGTTGCTCATGGGGAAAATTGCACATTGGGAAAGTTGCATGTGGGGGAAAGTTGTGCATGGGGGATGATGAGTAAGGGGGATGATGCGCATGGGGGATTTGCGCATGGGGGAAGTTATGCATGGGCAAAAGTTGCACATGGGGGAAGTTGCGCATGGGGATGTTGCACAGGAGGGGATATTACACATGAGGAAATTTGGGCATGGGGAAGTTGCGCATGGGGGGAAATTGTGCATGGGGGAAATTGCGCATGGGGTGTTGATGCGCCGTGGGGGGATGTCGTACGGGGAAATGTTACTTCCGCAACACAGGTACGCTTTTCGCTGGTATATATATAAAAGAGTAAAGTAACTGACTGACTTACTGACTCATCAACGCCCAGCCAAAACCGCTGGGCCTAGAAGCATGAAATTTGGGGAAGGAGTTCCTTCTGTCACATGAACACCAACCAAGAACCCATGTGGAGAAATTTAACCCTTAAGGGGATGAAAAGGGGTGCAACATGTTTTTGTCCTGTACTTAATATGGAAGATTGACATCCAGTCAATTTTGTGCTCGGTGCCTGCTTCACTGGGGAAGATGTTATCCGGAGCGAGGGGTTGCAGTGGGGAGGATGGTGTGCATGGGGGGAGTGTTGCACACGGAGGACTGATGGTTACGGGGGATGATGTGCATGGGGAGATGATGTGCATGAGGGATGTTGTGCATGGGGAGATGATGTGCATGAGGGATGTTGCGCATGCGTATGGAGGGTCGATGCACATGGAGGGTTGATGTGCATGGAGGCTTGAAGCACATGGGGATGTTGTGCATGGGGGACTGATGCGCATGGGGGACTGAGGTGCATAGGGGGATTGATGAGCATGGGGGTATGTTGAGCATGGGGGTTGATGCATATATGGTGGATGAACATGGGGGATGTTGCACATGGTGGTGGATGCGCATGGGGGGTTGATGTGCATGGGCAGTTGATGTGCAGTGGGGTATGGCATAGGGGAATTTTACTCCCGCAACGCGGGTACGCGTTCGCTAGTAGAGTATAAATGTCTGCACTATGTAAAAAAATAAAACTTTGGAAAACAGACACAAAAATAATCAAAATTACTTTAAATGAGTTACCCTATTAATTTTCATTAGCTGACTGAGGAATCAAATTCGTTTCAGCCCCATGGTTTGTTATCTCAGCCCATGGTACTCAGTGATAATTCAGTAACAGCAATATAACTTTGAGCACAATCCTAACCATATCTACTCAAAAGTAAGCCCCATTGTGTTCAATGGGTCTTACTCCCAGGAAAGTGTGCTTAGGATTGCACCATTATCATTATCTAACAAAAAATAGTCATCGTTCAAAAGTTTATAGAGAATATGTGAGAACACTATTTGGATGATTTGGGCTGTGGGTGGTGCAAGTGGCTAAGACACTGTGCTTGTTAACCAGCAGGCCAGGGTTCGAGACCCGGGTTGGCCCCACAAGACAGGGTGAGCTCCTGTCCTTAGCCCAGCTTTGTGACGCCAGCTGGATCCAATCGTATGGGCTCTGCCTTCCCTTTGGACTAATTCAGTGGCGTGGAGAGGTGAGATTTGCTGCTTGGGTAATAGTCTATCCTCCATAACAATCCAACCAAGGCTTTCGTGCTTTGCATGCAGCGTATGCAGCGCCGAGCACGATATCATAGTCTTCCAAGACTGACGGAGGCCTGCTTTATTTGGATGATTTACCTTTAAAACTTACCTTTTAAACAATAATTACAGTCCCTCTTGATATTAATTCCACATGTATTGGATCGTGATGGTTTTGATTGGAGGGTGATTAGACTTTGGACTGAATTAAGGAGACATTTTAAGTTGCCCAAGCTGAAGTTATCTGCCTAGCAGGAAGGGGGATAATTAACGTAATGATTTCTGTTAGGATTAAAATTGCTTCGTGTAGAGTTAAAGGCGAGGAGATGCAATTTGTAGACAAGGAACAGTTAGGAATCCCTGAGGGACCTACTTCACACTTAGGACAAATATCCTTCTAAATGTCTATCGATGTTTTGTGGCGTGGGTTTTATTTTTGCATGGCAATATGGGACTTGATTAATGGAAAACAACTGATTAAAATAGCTGGTCACTTCTTGAAATTTATTGTGCATTATAAGACGAGAAAACCAATTAATAAAACAAATAAAAATAGAAAACTCTCAGCAACTTCTGCTGACCTTTAGGAGGAAAGATCATAAAATGAAAAGAATAATGGACAGAATGCAGGTTCTGTCAAAAACTTTATTGCTGAGAAAATAAGGTCGAGCGAGCTTCACCTGACATAAATAAGTCTTGCTTCACTGACACCAAGGGAGTTATAAGATGTGGTAGAATTTGATATCTCATGACTAAACTAAAAGTAGCACATCATATATTTCTAAAATAGCCAGGTAGGTAGTCCTTTCGATGTACTGAAACTGTATAGGGGATAAAAGGACTGTGATAGAAGAGCTGGCTCCTCCTTTGCTTTTACAGCCATGATTGGCTCTGGAGGTTTTTCAACAGTGGCCAGGTGCCTGAAGAAATGTAGTGTATTGCCCCCTTCCAGGAATACCAGTGGGTTGTGGTAACTATAGTCATTCAAATTTGGCATTTATATCAGTCCCTAGAACAAGAGGAATAAATATTTCAATCTCCTGCTTTAAGGGATGATCATCTACTCTAGTAGCTTCCCACAGATCGATGAACACTATCTAGGTCACAGTATGCTCCAAGCACAAATCAGTCATACTGAAGGAAGGTGCTTACAGAAGAGACAAAGACGAGCCATGAAAATGAATTGAGCCACACTTTCTAGATGTGTGAATTAACCTACGCTAATTTCAAGTTAGCTAGGTAGTGGTATTATTTTCCCACCCTCCCCCTCTCCAAAAAAAAGAAACCTCAGGGAAAAAATATATCATTTAACAAGATAATGTGAAGCTTGAAAAATTAATATTTTATAAAGTTTTTTGGAAGTTATGATTATTGATAGCCATGTTATTCAAGTTATTTTTACCGTTAGCTTTAGCCCCCTAAAAAAAAAAATCCAAAACAAAAAACAACACCCATACAGAGGGGAAAAGTCCAATTTAGAGGTTTAGGGTATCTCTGGACAAGCCAGGATAATCATTTTAAATCTCAGGAGAGAGAAACTTGTGTGATCCCAGAACTTGTTTAGACATCGAAGTCCTTAAAAGCCTCCTCACCCACAAATCTCAGCAAGTTTTTGGCAAGATGTTTCTGTAAAGCTTGTAGATGTTTTCCAGATTTTACTTTACAGATTTTATAAAGGGATCTAGAGGCAGATATTCCGAAACAAAAACACACAATGTGTTGTGGTGTTTTTTGTTTATGTAAAAGGTAAGCATAGGAGTATTTGCAGAGGCATGTGTAAGGTGTACATGCACAGAAACAACCCTCATAGGACTCATGGCCTGATGGGCTGATATTGCCATATTCTTTACTATCATATTGCCCTGAAGTAATGCTTTAGCTGTCCACTTTATGAGGGAAGAGTTGTTCTTAAATGGAAAAGAAAAAGGGTCAGTTTGTTAAGGGCTAAACAAGTATTATTCCCTGCCGTCGGTGATTCCAAGGCCTGGGGTGACTATGAAGTTTTACTAATGTTCAGCTGAATGTCCCATTGAATTTTTTAGGAAATATTGAGGCCTGTCTGTACCAGCCATTCTGTGCACAAACCCAATCTTTCATCTGTATTGTCCTGTTTTCTGGGTCCCATTTCTTGGCGCCACACATCAATATAAAAGAACTCTGGAAACTGGCATAGCTATAGATAGGTTAAATTGTATGCCATATCACTGCAGCTGCTGTGGCTCATAGGACAAAGCTGTTAGGCCTGCTGAGGTCAATAGAACTCTAGCAGCAACACATAAGTGGCTTGTGAATGGAACTGTTAATAAAATAAAACCCCATTATGTATTGGATGCGATCTGCATCACGTATTGGCAATGGCTGAGCTTCAGCTGAATTGTAATGCTCTGACTTGCAACTGTTATTTATCTTTTTTGACATTAATCCCTTCACTTTCTAACACAAACAATAACAAATCACATTGGTGATTTGCATGAAATCTGTGATTGGTTTGGTTACCCTTCTATATTTTAACTGGTTTTATGTATTGATACATGAAAGTGATTGTTGGTGTAATGTTCAATTTGCTTTTATTTGTATGCGTGATTGTCAGCAGGGTAGAGTGTTAGCTGTGATGATGAAACTGGTGAACAAATACATTAATGAAGGAAACACCTATATCTTTATTGATCTGTGATTTACTGATTCTAGAAGTTAAAATATAGAGCTCTGAAATTGATCAAAATTGGGCTTTCCTCTGATGGGAAAAAGATGACTTCAGTTTATAATGTCCCATAGCATTTACATTAAAGCTTGGAAAAATATATGAAGGGAATAAAACTGTCATAAAAATCAGTAAAAATGAAAATACTAGCAATAAAATAAAATTAAAGTGTTAAACCATCTCAAATAAAATACTGCAACATTTATCCAAGATGTGATAGCATGCTTTGATTGCTGACTTGTTCCATTTTCTTTTTGTATGCACATAATCTTTCTGGGTCTTTTAAGTACCAAAAATGGAAAAGCTGGGGTGATGTATGATCCACCTAACAGCAGTCATGAGCAAAGGCTGAACAACTTGTTCTCACATCAAGTTCAGTAACTCAGGTAAAAATTGTTCATAATCAGTGCTGTACTAGAAGAGGACTGATCACCAAGCAAGACATACTTAGAGAGAACATCATGTGGTCCAGTAATGGGCTTCAAAGAAATTAACAACCGGTTCTCTGTCCATCTGGCAGCCACTTTTAAATGGCTATTTTTAAACTTTATATGTCCTATCTCTTGTTAACAACCGGTTCTATAGAGTAGGTGCGAACCTGTTGGAGCCTACCACTGATGTGTCCCTGAAGGGCACTTCCCTTGGCTCACCTTCCTACCTGCATAGAAGTCTTTATGGTACTTATGCAACACTCCCAAGCCAGCACATGATTTATGCAAAGACTTGTGCCAGCCTAACCATGGGTAAGGATTGCGCTGATAACGAGCTAACAGAGGCAGATGTTACAGGTGGTTTGTATATACATTCAGACTGCACATTATCCACCTTCTGGCTTATATTCTATAATCAGCATATAAAATCATGTATCCTTAAAATTACCTTGAAAATTCCTTAGATCCAAACAAATCATAGTGCTTCTTTGGAAACCACAAGAGACCTGTGAGAACTGAGACCAAATGAAGAGCCTCATTTTTCGATCCCAGCCTCAATCCAGTATGTATTTAGTAAGTGGGTATGTAGTATTGCCTTCATTTTTTAAGCTGCTGTCTTTTCTGTTTTGTTTACCAAGCACATTCTGCTGATTTCTTGCAAGTAAAGCATTAAGTGTAATGCTAAGTATAATAGGAACGAATGTCCTTTATTTAATGTGTCAAAATTAATGAAACCCCTCCACCAATATCTTTGGGTTGGGAGCATCCTCCACTCATTCTCCATCTCACACAAAGCAAAGTTTGGAGCTGGAACCCATTTGGTGCCTGAAGGAGCTGAAGATCCTCCATAGTGACATAAAATGTTCATCAGGCCCCCAGTTCACTCCCAGGTGTGATAATAATCCCAATTGCATGAAAATTGGAGCTCCATTAGCCCAGCTCTGCGACACCAGCTGGATCCAATTGTATTGGCTCTGCCTTTCCATTGGACTAATTCAGTGGCGTGGAGAGGGGGGATTTGCTGCTTGGGTAACAGCCTATCCTCCATAACAATCCAACCCAAGCTTTCGTGCTTCTCATGCAGCGTATGCAGCGCCAAGCACGATACCATAGTCTTCCAAGACTGATGGAGGCTGCTATAACAAGCAGCTCTCTCCTTCCTCTGTCCCCTGTTTTCAGCAACCCTCTTTGCATCACATTTAGAGGAGGAAGCAAGAAGGTGACCTCAGCCTTGTATTATTGTGCCCTCTAGTCTTCCTATTCTGAAACCTCCTCCCACACTCAACCAATAGACTGGCAGAACAATCCAGAGCAACTAATCTGTCCACATAAGAGCCCTTGGGTTGCTCTATCTGTCACTAGGGTGGAGCAACTGCAAGATGCTCCAGCCCAATTACTCTGGAAGAGGCTTAGGGCAGAGCAAGGCAACATAGGGTGCCCTAAGAGAGGTGGACCTGCTCTGCCCTAGCTGCTCTGCTCTAGGCAGTTCAGGAGAGGCCTGTTGAGGGCATGTTTAGCATTGCCTAGGGGAGAGCAGTTACTCTGTAACCAGAGCCTGTTTCCAAGGCAGAAATGCCCTCTTCCAGCTCCTCAGAGATATACCACCTCAGGAGCAGGTATAGTAATGAGTAGACCCATAGGGGTCCATGATAAGGCCCAAGTAAGAATGGCAGTGTTGACCAAAAATCTGAGTTCTTGACCAGCCTAGCAGCAACCCCTTCCTCTCAACCTCAGGATATGGAACAACTGCGGATGCCCACAAATCTCAGGATCCAGCAGGCCACTCCAAGAAGCCCCTTGTATTCACTGTAGAATGTACTGGCATCTCATCAGGGACTCCTTATAAGGCAGGTACCCAGTGGCGTCACCAGATTGCTGTAGCCTGTGTGGGCTGCATTGAGTGATGCGCTATGTATGGGGTGATGCGCCGGAGGATTTTGACTGTCCTTTGGCAGGCCCCAGACGTCAGCATGCCCATTCAGGCCTGCTCCAAGGCGGAGCAGCAGCTAGAAGCTGCCACTTGTCCACGAAGCTGGATCAAACGGCCAGCTGAGGTGCACTGCGCAGAAACACACTGAGCATGCCGAACAGCTTCAGAGGTGGAACAGCAGCCGAATGGCTTCAGAAAGAGTACTGCACAGGCACCAACTCTGACGCCTGCGCAGTCTCACAGTACTGCGCAGGCGTCAGAGATGGTGCCTGTGCAGTACTCTTTCTGAAGCCAGTTGGCTTCAGAAACAACTGCGCAGGCACCAACTTTGGCGACTGCACAGTCCAGGTAGGGGGGTTCGCGCATCCTAGGGGTGACGCACAGACTTCCACACTGGGTGATGCGCAGAGTCATGTCACCACTGTAGGCACCACAGCTGTTCATTCTTCAGTGTGATCTGAGGGGTGTCTCCTCAGGAGAAAGTCCTCCCCAAGTGTCAATTACTTAGCATGCTCTGGAGCAGTTAGGGCGGCCCAGGCTTCCTGACTCTGGATGCAGCATAACTTTCTGCTCTGGATACAGAATAGTTAGGAGAGAGCAGTTAGGGCAGAGCAGGCTGAACTTGCTCTGGATTGTGCCCTTATATGGCTGCTCTCCACATCACTTGACAACAACAACATGAAGCAGGCACCTTTGTAAATCACTAAAAGACAAATCTGAACCTATAAAGGGTAAATAAACACTTTTGAATCTATTAAAAAAAACTAGCTTCAAATGAAAGATGGTATACTGGGCAATAAAAGCCCTGCCTGCTCCCACCCCACCAAGGGTGACTAGATAGAACGGAGGACGGAATGCCTCTACCTTTTAAGCATTGCATAAAAGAGGGAATTTAGGCAGGTTTAGCTCAACATAGAGGGGTTTAAAAAGCAGTATCTGCCTAAATTCCTATTCTCTGCAATGCTTAAAGGTAAAGGCACCCTGTCCTCCATTATATATGGTCTCCCTGAGTCCCCACCTAGATTCATTTTCATCACAGCCTTTTCCACCTTCCTGAGGTCCTGAGCCGTCTGTTAAATCTTTGGTGGAAATTCTGGACTAAAGTCCAGCTGTTCTGTACATCCCTTTGAATAACTGCTTAGTGTCCAGGGGCCTGATGTCTCACTTCTGCCCCTCTATACTCCTAACTTGAGGTAGGCATTTGCAAAAGCTTCCCTCAAACTGGACAGTAGCTATTTCAATAGAACTCTTTTCTTTTTTTGACCCAGTAACCACTACCAAGTTTCCCAAGCCAGGTTGAATTCCAATATTGTTATTCCCTCTCATTCGGTCTTAGTGTATCACAGAGATACACTCACTACAGACTTGCCCTGGTGCTGCCCTGTTCCCAACTATTAGATGGAAAAGCTAGGAAAAGAAGCTGTGTATGCCAAAATCATCTCACTGCCACATGTGCCCTACTGGAATGGATCAGACTCCTGCAGCCCTTCTCCTCCAAGTCCATCCATGGTGGCCATACCCGAAAGAAGTAATCCTTTGTCTTCTTAAAGCGCTTCTCAAAGCATTCTCCTATTTTCTGCCTTCCTCCTCAACACTAACCTCCTTTACTCAACCCATGTCTCATTATATATGTCATATTTAAATGTCTTGGATTTCTTTTATCCAATGCATTTCCTGCCCTCATCCCAAAATCTTTCACACTGTGGTCATAACTATTCAGGTCATAACCCTTCCACCTTGTCCTTCATGTTTCCCTCATGGAGCACCAGCTAGATCCCACTGTTGTTTATAAGTATAACTCATGCTCCCTAACCTGATCAATAGGTCTGGGAAGCCAAAGTTGGTCACTACTGTATGTACCTGTGTATGGGTATGGGCCACATAATACTAGAGTATATTCTGCCAATCCTGTAGTAAGGCCTACCTGTCATTTGTCCAGATAACCAGAGATTAGATAACCACTAATAGTGGTCATACCCCAGGATATTTTGTGGCAGTCCTGTGGCATCTCAAAATGTTTTGTGGAGCTGAGAAAGCAGGACAAACAGCTAGCTGGCAATGTGCTTGGAAAACAAAGTCCTAGCCAGCTGAGCCAGCAAGATAGACTTGGGCCAGTGAGTTTTAAAGAAATATGCTGTTGGTCATTCTCCAGAAGCATCCAGAAGTATGCAACACATGAGCATTTACTTTGCTCATCTCCATTAGGATGGCCTGGAAACTCATCAATGGTCAGAAGGAGTGAGCTGCTGTCACATGTACTACATTCCATAATTTCAGAAAACATTCAAAGCTAGGTCATATCATATCTGTTATTCATTTTGCTTTTGATTAACCTAAGAATTTATTTCCTAAAGACATATTTTATTGCAATTCACTTTTCCTAAGACTGTTTTATTTTCAAATAAACGTCCTACATATTTATTTAGAGTATTCACTCTTCAGCCAGCCAGACTCCCAGAGCCGTTTACGGAAAATAAATCAATGGGAAAAATCATTACAATAGAAAAGACTTGTGAGGAGGTTACACCTCACTGGCTTCTCCTCCTCTTCTTCATAGGGCAGTTGATGGTTCTATAGCTGCTGTGAGAAGAGAGGTGCACTCAGCTTGAATTTTTTTCTACTAATAATAACCAGTGATGAGCCACATTTTCCTACATTCTTGTGTGGAAATACAAAGCTTTTTGTTTTGTTTTTTAAAAAACCTTCAAATTCTGATATTTTTCACAGCTGTTCACGTCAGTGTCATATTTTATACAAACTTTCTTCTTTCAGGAACAGTGTCATCACTTAACAAATCAAGATTGTCTTCATGATGGCATCTTCACAGCGGGAGATGTGAAGCCAGTTGAGAGTGAGGGCAAAGTGCCACAAACTTCCTGAAGCCTTTTTCAGACCATTATACTATGCATGGACATGATATAGTATAGCCCCAACAAGGTATAGTATAGCCCTAACCAAGTGTCAACATACTTCCAAGCCCCTCACCCTAATTCATCATAACTACAGCCTTTTCTGAAGACAAGCATGGTACTTGGGGATAAATCCTACCAGAAATTAGGCATGCTGGGTGTCCTGAATCACAACACAGTGTATAATAAATTGGAGAAGGTATATAATAAGCTGAACGCCTGAACAAGGTGTATAATGACTTGCACTATCGAACACATGCAGTACAGGTGTCCCTTGCTATCCACCAGGGTTCCATTCTGGAACCTCCCATGGATAAAAAATCAGTGGATTAAAATGAAAAAAAAATAGATTTAAAGAATCAATTCCAGTTTTCTTGCTCCTCAATTGTTATGAGGAAGAAGGAAGATTTGAAGGGGAAAAAGACACTGATAGGCAGCCAACTGGGGAGCGCCAAGAGTCTCCTGATGAATGAAAACATTGCCTGCATGCCAGGTTTGTGAAGGGGAGGATGTCTGCTAAAGCACTGGTGTTCATGTGAGATCGTATAGATAGCCTGAAGATTCCTTTGCTCTGCACTTCCATGTTGGGGGGGATTTGAAAATATCTCCCTGAAGACCCAATAAATGTCCCCTTTTAAGAAGCATTGAAAAATTTAATTAAAAAGCCCCCATATGCACACTATTTGGCTCAGTCCTACAAGGAACCAGTCAGGCTATTTCTGTTGACATTCCCCCAGAAAAATTGTCCTTGGTGGAAACCATTGCATTTTGAAAGCGTATCTCAGAACATTCACCATATTACATACAAAAATCTTTTGTGCTCCCTTCAACATATTAATATTAATAAGCTGTTGCAGCATTTGGTTTTTCACTAGTAGAATAATTGCATTAATATTACTGTCAGAAAGCTCATCAACAATCAGCTCGTTTCAATTAATTTTTCATGATTTTTAATTACTTTGAACAATCTAGGAGACATGCAGACTGTGAAAAAAGTGGAGCTAACTGTGCATTATCTTCTAATTCACGTAATGGTATACAGAAGGGAAGAATGAAAATGTACAAATAGTGGAGAGTGCTGCAACTTTTATTCCTGTGGGTCAAAGTCATTGAAAGGACTCCAGGAGCATAAATCAAACGTGGCAACTGAATCAGTATTTTGAAGTATTACGGATTCGGAGGCCTCCACATTCCCTCCATGCCTTTTCTTTGCCACTTTATTGGTATAAACAAGAGGTGGAAAATGGTAACAGCCACCTGTCTTTGCTGGTTGCCTTGTTCAGGCCATTTTGCTTCACTGTTTCAAAACAGATTTGTAGAGTCAGGAGGTGAAAGCAGGAAAGCTAAGTAGGATAGGCAAGAGGTTTGTTGGCTGGTTGGTTGGCTGGAGGCCACAATTCATTAGGAAGTGATATGCCACTAGAGCTTTGGAGAGCTTGCAGGCTCTGAGCAAAATACTTGATTGGTCTCCTCTTCTGACATTTTCCTGTTTTGTATGGTAGTCATGGCCTGGAACCCCTAAAAGCCCCACCCTATGGATTTCTTCCTCCATTCCCTGTTTCATCAGATTTAACTACCACTACCTTCTCTTCTTCGCCTCGTTTGTGGAAGAATTGGGCTACTTCCACCATCATCATTGTCATAATCTCCTCACTCACTTTTCTCTGTCCCTGGAGGTGGTGGTGCCCATGCAATCAGTGGTGGCCACTGCTTCCCCAAAGTGGAAAAGACAAAGGAGTATGTGTGAACCCCATCTTCTCCATGCAGTGGTACCACACTGGACCACTGTATTGATTTTATTGAAAAAAAAATGGGGGAGGAAGGGTTACTGTCCCCTTCCTAAGTGTTTTGCCCTCTGTCTAACTCACCCCTAAGCGGTACTTAGGTAAAGAAATAAATATTGAAGTCTGACCATAAATTATCTATATTATGCCTAGTTTTGCCTGGAAAAGTGTGTTCAAAATGATAGATTAGATAGACAGATAAAGTCTCCATGATTAAAGCATATCAATCATGAAAAGACAACATGAAAATCAAGTCTGCATTATTCTTATTTAGAGCAGTAAGATCAATCCAGGTTTATGTTCCTTGATCATTAGACACATTGGGATGGATCCCCAGTGGGTTTGTTTCTGCTAGAGTAGGGTTGCCATATGTCCCCGAAAACTGTGACAGTCCCAGCTTTGGGGGATAGCATTCTCATACTAGCAAGTTTGAGAAGGAGTCTTGTCCCAGGAAGAGAATTATGGCAACCCTATACTGGAGGAAGTGAAATGGCAAGTGGCTGTATCGTGTGATAGTTGGAAAATAGTGGAACGTTCAATCCCTTTTATCAAACTGGATGGCCTTTATATCATTTCAAAAGAAGAAACTACATGCATATAAGAGCACAATCCTAACCAAGTCTACTCAAAAGGCAGCCCCATTGTGTTCAATGGCTCTTACTCCCAGGAAAGTGTCTTTAGGATTGCAGCCTAAGTGCAACATATACCCCCAAATCCAGAGTAACTATGGGTACATAGTTGTTCTTACACCAGAACAAGGACTCCCTTGTTTTTTGCCCTTACTTTGGATTTTGCCCTTACACTAGTTGAGGCTAAAATTCCTCATATTACAGAAAGCTTCTCTTTGCTGCATCCACAGGCTAATTAGGAAGTCATTAGGAGCTTTCCTTTTGATCAGAACACAAAATTAAATACAGGTTACATGGTACATTAGTGTGACTGTCAAAGACGAAGATTCAAGCTAGGCAATTTTTAAAAAGGGCAAAATATTTTAAATGAATTTTTAAATAGGTTCTTCCAGTCATTAAGCAGAATTATCACATCTGTATTTTGTAAATGTGAAATGTATGGCCTCAAAAGTCTACTCTCCACAGCCGTTTTTATTGATGACCCATCTAAGCTTCATTTCCGAACTGCAAAACCTTGTCGGTCAATTTATTCCAACATAACACTATGTGGTTGGGTAGTTATTAATCCTGTAATTGCTCATAGCATGCCAGGAATAATTCCGCTAATTATTACAATATGTCTTACTTCACGGTGCCTCTATAAGTCAATATGCCCTTTGCATGTACTGGGGGGAAAGATTCAAATTCCTCACTCGAATTGGAGGTATGGGAACTTATTATTAAACCAAAACAATTATGCAAAATAATGGATATATTTTTGGTCTCCTCTACATAGCAAAGCAAGCTATTTCTTTTACACATTCATCCTTGACAAATAATATGTTCCTGGCTCTAACAGATCCATTATCACTACCCTGCTGCAAAACCCTACTCTAAGTGAACATTAGTTTCAATTATGGCGCAACTATAACAAACCACCCTGGGTCACAATAGCATGAAAATTCATTTTTCCCCAATTCACTGTGGGTGAAAGCAGTTGATGTCTATGTTTCAAAAAAAGGTTGTGGGATTAAATGACATATATTTAGGGTGATAAATGAAGGAATAAAAGAAAAAAATTACATGCATATATACACAAACACATTACTCATATAAGGGCTTTCAGGTTTTGGTGATAATAAGTTACAAGTAAAAGTTTTCAGCTTCCTTATTAACATTGTCACCTAACAAAACACACTGTGAAATCCTAACTTTATGTTAGGTTGTCTCAAGAGACTTGGGCATTCTTCAAATGGGCATTCTCCAAAGATGGGCCCTCTATTCATATTAATACCCCATAGAACCCATTTTGGAAAGCACTCTTCAGAAGAGGAGCATGTTTCCTATATTTTCACTTTGAAAGTACTTTATTGGGGAAATTCTACACAACTGCATAATAAACTTGCCTCTCAAAGCAAGATACTTTATTTTCTGGATATTTTTATTTTTGTTTTTTTTTGTGGTGGTGGCATGTAACAGACCATTCTGGAAAAAATCTTAGTTATAAAGAACTGAGGAAGTGTAATTGACAGTGATAGCAGATACAGCTATTTTTCTTTCCTGCTGATTGTTATTCTACCTGTATGGATTTCACAATATGATAAAAATGATGACACCTCACAGTAACATACTAATCCAAGAAGGCATTGAAAAGCTAACAAGCCAGACACGTAGGCAACAGGCCTCCCCTGTTGTTTCTCTTCTTGTCGGATATTTCAAATGTATCCAATACACAGTGACCCACTCCTCCAGAAAGAGAAATACTATATAATGTTATAACTATATAAATACAGTAATGTTGATAAATTATAATTTATACATTTGCACCTTTTAAAAAATCATTGATGTGAGAAGTTAAGTGTCAAAAATCTATATTTTATGTGTGTTCTATTGTACTTTGCTCTGTTCCCTTATATGCTTAACCTAAGTCTTAACTCAAACTCTGTGGTCTGATCCAGTGGTGGGATTCAATAAATTAGCAACAGGTTCTATGTCCTAATAACCTAAATTAACAACAGGTTCTATGTCCCATTAGTAACTGGTTCTCAGAACCAGGCGCTCATTCGCAAAGGGTTCAGTAGAACCTGTGAGAACCCCCTTAAGCCCACTGCTGGTCTGATCTGTAATTCAGAGCTGGAATGCAACTTACAAGCATCCTGCTTGGCAAAGGGAAAGGAATGCCATGCATATTGGGTTCATGACAGCTAAGACAGGCCCAACTGATTGATCACATTTCAAAGGGGAGAGCTCTCCTTTAATCAAATAGCAGGGCAACATTATTCCAGCAGGGATTGATAAACACCATCTAACTGAAAACTTTCTCTTACTATCTAGGCATCAACGGAGGAGAGCCAATTCTCTATGCCTGCAGATAGAACAAGGGTTGGTGCCTGATGATTCTCAGGCCCTTATACAGGCCATTGCCAGTATTAGGAATCTGTTCCCCCAAAACATAAAAACTCAAGGATGGGGGGACTTTAAGAGAACTGGTGGCATCTGACATCCTTCCAGGCTCCAGGCTTCCACCTATTTTAGGAAGGTTGTAAGCAACAGAAACCACAAAATTTTGTGTTTCTTTGGCTTCTGTATGTCTTGCTTTAGCATTTTAAAGGAAGCAAGGCTAAGGTTCTGAGTTAACACATGCATGAGATTCTACAGTGGGTACTGCCTAGAGTTGGCCACTTGGTTTGATTGCAATACTGAATTGGTTTTCTTTTATTAAAATTGCTTCTTTTTTCTCTTACTCATTTGATTTTTATAAGTATTTTAGAAGACCTTCTGCCTCTTGTCCTCTGTTTGTGCTTATGCGCTTTACCTCACAGACACATACCTGCCCAGTTTTTATTAGAAGTGAATGCCTCAGGGCACAATCCTGAGGTGCTCTTGGGTCAATGCAACTCTCTTGCATCAGCTCAAGGGTGTCACAAAAGTGCCATAAAGCACTTTTGTGCTATCCAGGATCAGTTAGTCTGATGCATCTACATGAGTCAGCCTAAATCTGCCAGCAGAGGCTGGCAGGAAACGGTGCTGGCTCTCCTAAGTCAACCCAGTGACCAGGGAGAGCAAAGAAGAGGTGGGGGAGTGGAGATGGGAAGAGGGTGGGTGGGAGGGAGGATGGCTTAGGGAGAATGGCTTAGGGCGGGAAGCAGGAGAGTCACTGACACTTCGTCAGCATTTTGTCCTGCTAACCTTAATCACCAATACTTTGTTGTACGCTTACAGCCGCAATAGTATGGGAATTGCTGTATTATAGTGTATTGTCTTTCGGTCTTAACTTTATCTTAAGTAGAATCAGGAAGGCAAGACAATATTGCCTGAAATCATTACTTCACTCTTGCAACCATTTTTAAGCTAAAATTAAGAGGTATGTAATTTTAAAGCATAATGCAACCTCTAATCTCTCTAACGTTCTGGTTCAAAACACAACTGACTTTTGAGATACACTATGTTAGAACTAACAGATCTTATTTCTTAATTCAGTGGTACTCAAAGAGGGAGTTGGGACCCTGAGTTGGGGGGTCATGAGAGGATGGGATATGCCATCTTGGAATATGGCATTGAGTTTTCCTGGAAGTAAATGTCATTGAACATAATGGGATTTCAAAGTGGACATGGATGAACTCTGGTATAATAGTGACATATTATGTGATGAATTATTTTCATCCTGGTAAGTTTGACAGGGGGTCCTGGACAGATTTTAAGTTTGGGATGGTGTCCTGGGCTAAAATGCCCAAGTACCGCTGACTTAATATGTTTAGAACAGTGGTGGTAGGAAGGAAGGAGTTATATAATGGTTCCTAGGGTTCCTGATGACTTTCTTATGTTTTTAGGTATGTTAACTAAAACTGTAAAAATGGTTACAGAAATTCCTCTTCAGCCCCTTGGTACTACTCAACCGCTCTAACAATCTTCCTGCCATGGAACTCTTGCCACTCACTTTCTTTGGGCCTTTCACATTTTTATCCCTCTGTTTTCCAAAAGTGCAGCCAGGTCTAGCAGGAATGCCCAGTACTCTACACTCTGTTGTCGCTGTTTTATGTACACCTCTGCAAATATTTCAGGAACCCCATCCCTGCTTTCGCTGCTATAGCTTCCTTATCACCTCTGCTCACACTTCTTGAAACTGACCAGGTGGAGAGTATACTCATAGCTGAAGAGGTTCTTCTTCCTCTCCAAAGTTCCACCATGCCTGTCCAGTTTTGAAGAAACATGGGTGTGGTGACAGAGTATGTAGGAAGGGGCATATCCTCTTGTTAACAGTAACCAACAAGTTAGTATCTCAGAAGCTTCCTCTGCCAGTGACCTGCTACAATTTTTAGTAGCAGTGATGAAAGAGATAAGTCACACTGCCTCGTTATTCACTTGCTCAAACAGGGCACAATCCTAATGAATTTTCCTTCCCTGGGGTAAAGGCAAAGCAAATCCAAGGTAAGGGAACAAACATTGCTAAGCTCAGGCACAAACACTTTGTTGTACACTTACAGCCACAACAGTTTGGGAATTGCTGCATTATACTGCATTGTCTTTAGCTCTTAATGTTCTCTTAAGGAGAAAAGTAAAACAATATTACTTTGAGGAGGCCTCCATGATTGCCCCCAACTGCAGGATACAGCACATACCCCACTGGAACAGCTATCCAGTACCGGAAAGTTGGTTAGGATTATGCCCTCAAACAAGTGAGAAAAGGGTAGGGCAGCTGCTGCAACCAGGAAAGGAAGACAGTGAGTGTACACTTGGTCAGTCACCTCACTCAAGTCACCATCAACGCTGAGTTGATGGTCTGAGTGGCCATCCTGTCATGCTGCTCCACTGTATTGCATTTCAGTCATTAACTGAATCTCTGAACTGCAAAGCTGGGAACTCCAATGAGAACTGGAGTTTCGTCCACCACTAATACATTCCATGCAATCTCATTTATTTCAACATATAGCCAAACATTTACAAAAACAATGGTTCTCAAACTGAGGATTGCAATCTACAAATGGGTTGTGACTAGGGTTGCCATAAATCTCTTTCACAAAACTGGCTCAGGCCCATCTATCCCATTTGCCCGTTTGTGAAGACAGTCCCCTAACACCGGATTTATCCCTGTTTTTCAGGAAGTATGGCAAACGTAGATGTGACCTGATTTTTGATGGGTCTCAGGGCCACCTGGAAGCCACAATACATTCTGGGTTACATGATAGCAACCTGGTAGTGATAGCCTGTTACCTGTCATGTCATGCTCCAGAATGCCTTTTGGTCTTGCATTCTGGGGGACAACCTGGAAGTCAGTAGAAATTCTAGGGCATGATGCAACTGTTGCAGTAGACAAAGTGAGTACAGGCAGAAAAAAGTTTCGAGAGCCACTGTATAAACATATAAATTGTCACTGTGGTCCACTGCAATCTTATGCCCAATCTGCAGAGGAAGTGTATCCAGTCTAAAAATCTAGAGCAGTGATTTTCAACCAGTGTGTCATGGCACACTGGTGTGCCGCAGATAGTCCTCAGGTGTGCCACTGGAATTTGGGGATTGACATTCATTAATAGGAAAATTGGGGAATTTGAACAGTCTGGTGTGCCTAGTCAATGGTAAAAACAATTGATGGTGTGCCTTGAAAATTTCAGTGCCTTGTTAAGTGTGCTGTGAGATGAAAAAGGTTGAAAATAACTGGTCTAGAGAAAACAATTTGCCCACAGTTGTTGTTGTTGTCATCATTATCATCATCGTCATCATCATCATCAAAATCATTTTCAATCTTTTTTCATCTCATGGCACACTGACAAGGCACTAAAATTGTCAAGACACACCATCAGCTTTTGACCAACAGTCTACAGCACTCCAGTGTACCACAGCACAGTGGTTGAAAATCTGTGGCTTAACTGGTGGGACAGGGAAAGACAGGAAAAAAGGGGAAGAATAAAAAAAAATCAGACTTGAATGACTTGTTTCAGAGTGGCATGCTCTGAAAGGATCTTTCTTCATTTCATGTTGTGTCTGTCAAAGCAAAACTGGACTCTTTTGATATCAGATGCATACCCCTTGTATATTAATGTGTCCATCAATTTAATTAAATACTTCCACCTTAACACCAGCAGCAATTTGTGGAGATTCTCTCCCCTAAAATCTCATGGAAATTCATTCCATTTCTAACTGCAGATATAGTAAATCTATACCATAAAGCCTTCCCAGCGTTACTAAAATGATCATTCTCTATGTACAGCTGCTGTTGCCATAGCTTGTCTTTAATTTGGTTACTTTGCATTTTCCAAGCAATGCTGAGGTTTTGTTTATGATGTTTGCACTGAAAGTTGTATAAAATAGGATAGACTTTCTTTCCTAACAGGGTTTTATGCTTGCCAAAATGGATTGTGGAAAACATAAAGGTAAATAGAGATTGTTCAATCCTGTCTTGAAGTCAGGGCACTAAGAAATTAGGTCCTTTTCTGTCATTTTTCTTGGAGATTCTTCTTGTCTGTCACAATACAGCAGTTATGAAAAATGGAACTATAAATTGAATTTAGAGGGCAATTTACAGCTAATCTTTGGAGTAATTCCAGTGTGAATAATGCAGCAATTTGGATGCATGGCCAGTCAATTCAGAGCCTGATTTATTAGGATTTAAGAAAATTTTCTTACATTAATGATAATTGCTCAACATAAGAAATAATTTCCTCAAGAATTATCTACCTTCATATCTGTGGCATTAATTTTTAGAAAGACTGCTCTGTTGGATAAACTTATTAGGTTAAGAAAAAATAGCTTTTTTAACAAAAGATATATGAGGTATTTTAATTCAGAGCTGTATCTCCTTAGCGCACATGTGTAAACTGATTGGCACTGCTTTATGGCTTGCTATTTTATGGCTCCCATTAGAAATAACATTTTGAATATCTCAGCATAAGGATGGTAGGATTTGCTATTGATTTTTCACACTTCTTACACCTTGATGATTGCATTAAATCTGTCTGCGGGAGGGATGGCATTATCTCTTCCTTCCGAAAAAATCGTCAGCTTGCTGAAAGTCTTAGCAGATATTGAATTCCCACACTTGAACATTATCCAGTGTATCTTTTTGCTGTCGAGATAATTTCTTGCTTTTGTAAAACATCAGATAATATCTGCAATAGCAATGAATACGGGTTGGTAAAGTCCACTCATGAGTAAGAGCGGCCCTGGGGTTGAATTATCCTCAAGCATTGTGACAACATACTACAATTGGCTTGTACTATGGGAAGAATACCTGTCAGGGAAGAATACCTCCCAAGAGATGGCAGATTGATCAAGGGAAATAGTGCCTAGTGATTACTGCATAGAAACCCTGTCTGCTTACCGGTTTCTCTTTACTGGACCAGCAGCTGAATGAGTACAAACTCTAGTACTGTGGATCAAATCTTCTGCCCTAAAACTACATTACAGAAACTACACAAAGAAAGACAATACAGGGAAAGCAAACTCACAGGAGAACCAGGGCCAGATTTAGGTTTGATGAGGCCCTAAGCCATTGAAGGTAATGGGTCCCTTTATATCATAGAATCATAGAATCCTAGAGTTGGAAGGGCCCCAGTAGGTCATCTAGTCCAACCCCCTGCCTGTAGCAGGAAATTCTCCTAGAGCATCTCCAACAGGTGCTTGTCAGGCCTCTGCTTGAAGATCCCCAGTGCGGGAGAGTCTACCACCTCCCTTGGCAGTCTGTTCCACTGCCGAACCGCTCTCACCATCAGGAATTTTTTCTTGATATACTATATGTGTCCAGCTGTCCTTTGTCAACAACAAATTGTCGCTGTTTTTTGTGCTGAATATATGTTATATGCACATTTGCACATATATGCAATATATGACCATATTTGCACATTTGCACATAACAAAATATGTCAACAAAATATGCCATTTGCACAGAACAAAATATGTATTTTATCAAAGTAATTGTTGAAGTAGAAAAAAAGGGGGGGCCCCCAAGAGATTGGGGCCCTAAGCTGTAGCTTGTTTCGTTTATATGTAAATCCAGCACTGAGGAGAATACAACCCCCCCAAAATAGCTAAAAATGTGGGAAAGTGGGGAAATAGCAGGGGATTTATGACAGGCTGCCAGTAAATTTGCTCTCCTAGCAAAATAAAAAATTGCCATCCCAGCCCCCAAAAAGAAAGAAGATATGTATGTTACTTAATCATCCATTGTTTCATCCTATGCCATGAGTTAGGCTGGCATTGTGGACAACACAGAACACAAACCTATGCCTTCCTCACCACCACCACCAGTGTATTGATGTCAAACTGGTGAATGCTGCATCCATAGTGAGTGCCTTGCATGAAAGGAACTGGATGCTTTACAGCAGTCAGTAGTACCCTCTGTGGAACCTCACTACCATTGGGCACCATTGGAAGTATTAGGCTGTAAGTTTTTTTAGAGCCATAAATCTAGAAGCCTCATAGTTTTGCTGTTGTGCCCAATCATTTAATTCAGTTGTACTGCCTGAATTACTAAACGCTATTCCTGATCAATCTCATCTCATGGCATAACTTGAACCTTTGTCATTCTATATACAAATCTGTCACCATCAGTGTAATTGTCCTCCTCCTTAGGTAGCAGCTATTTATCCAATATGCTGGGGGAGGATAGAAAAGCAGGAGTTAAGGGATAGTCACTCCCCACTGCACCCCCATCAATGGCTACACATTGGCCGTGCATGTGCCTTTACCCCTGCTTGGTGCTTCTTTGGCCTGTAGCATTTGGGTTTAATGGCAACTGTTATTGGCTTCTTGAAGTTTGCTCTGATGACACCCCGATGTCTATGAGAAAGCATCAACATCACCCTGATACATCAACATCCACTCCATGAATGATGAGCTGTATTGGGGTTTCCATGGATGTTCTTGGGCATCACTGGGAAGGGCTGTTCTGGTGTTACGAGGAGGGCCGTCCCATTGTAGCATTGCTTGGATGAGCTTAAGACATAGTATTGAACCGGCATTAGTGCAACACCCAAATAGAATTGAATTTATGGCTGTGGTGAGATTTGCAGCCTTAAGCCATTACATCACAGCAGATCATGTGCCTGGTTAACTGGATTACCACACTGTAAATGCAGTGTTAGTACATCAAGAATCTGTAGCTTTGATGGACACAGCATTGGCATGCTAATGCTAAATGTGTGGCAACTGAAGGCTCAGTTACATTAAGTGTCCTCTTGCTTTACACCACATCAAAACAGAACCCGTGATGATCTAATTACAGGCATAGAGAAGATGGGTGAGTGTGCCCAGAAGACTAAAAGTGCACAATACATTTCCCAAGATTCATAAGTCATTTTCATATTCAGAATTTTACAAGCCTCTTTTACAAGATTTATGGTTTATTACTACTTTTCACATGAAAAAGTTGGAATAAAAATCAGACGCCTTTCTTCTTGCTATTACTTTCTCAGTTGAAAAATACAACAAGCAAAACTTAGCTGTAAACTGACAGAAAGCTGCAACAATTCTCTTTTAATATCTTTTATGCTTATAGTAAAAAACAAATCGCTGCAATAAATTTACTTTGGTAAGAAATAGTATGCAAATTAATTCGTACCTTGGAAATGCTTCCCAAATATACAAAGCTCATTTTGGGACGTAGATATAATAAAGTGGTCACATTAATGATAGCCTCTTTTTTCTATAGTTATTTGATGTGTTTGATGATTAGAGACTTTTTGCAACAGTTCTTAAGCTGCACAGGGTTTTATTGCTATAACTTGTTCTCCAGGAAAAAAAGACAGATCATTCTTCCGCCATTGGGAGAACTACTGGCAAATTTTATTAGCAATGAACTTCTTCAGTAAAAATTAGAAATTTGAGAGTTTAAAATTTAAAAGGCAGCAGTTATAGTCTAGTGGTTGAGTGAAGCAATTTTTCTGGGGTTGCATTAAGAGATGAGGACATGCACTAATAGATCGCCAAGACAGAACTGGACTATGGTTGGTCTCAGCCAGTGGCTTAGCTAATGATCATGTAGCCCAATGCAAAGCTCAAAATGTAACCCTGTAAGTGATGTCACAGTTGGAAGTGGCATCATGCCCAGATATTTAAAAAAAACTGGGAAAAACCTGCCTCCTCCTCCTCCTCAGTAGTTCACCAACAATTTGTTCTGTTAGTGGTATAGCTAAAGCACCTGTTTGCTATCTGGAGTCAAAGAAGATTTTGTTGCCCCCTCCAACCCACCCTGCAACAACAAAATCAAATTTAATTAAGTAAAAAAAATGAAAATTGTGTCCATTATCGTTTAGGGAAACTGTGCAGGGGGAAATAGGAATGGTTATTCTTTCCCTGCTAAATAGGAGAACCACTCAGAAGTGCCGGTGTATCCAGTTAGCATGGGATAATTGTTCTATGATATATGCACAGTATATGACATTGGTACTGAGACAGGATTTATATTAATGACTATTTGGTTCCATACTGTACCAGAATTACATATCATTTGCTCTCAGAGCCATCAGTAACATGTAAAGTTTGAGTTAAGAAAATCCATTTTTGTTCTATAGGCTTTTGTGTTTTCTTTTTCTGGTTAATTGGCCATAACTTTTGATAGAATACAGATATTCCAATGCAGTTTGTTTCATTGCATTCTGAATTAAATTACCTTTCCAGTGATATAGAACATGATCATATTACCATTCATACCCCATTTTTCATAATTTTAATAACGTGTCAGCTTGTAGCCTGCCTAAAGCTTGTAGCCTGGTGCAACTGCACCCCATTCACCCCGCTAGCTATGCCACTTGTCTTAGTAAAGCCACTCAGTTATTTTTAGCATTTTGCTTTTATTTCATCTGTTCCTAATGTTTGCTCTTCTGCAGCCATTATTAGACCTTCTGTTTCTTTCTTCAAGTTTCCTGTTTTCAGCCATTTGTACAAGCTCATATGCATCCTCATCCTTGCTTTCATTATTTCGTTTTTGTAAATTTATAATTATAAAATCTGATGCAACAATATCAACTTTTTTCAAAATATATATCAAATATACTCATCAACATTTTATGGTATTTATACTTTTTGTTCACAAGCAGATAATGTGATGGTTGACAAGCCATTTTCGTAGGAGTTCGTTTCAGAGTAACTTATGCTGGCAAGAGAGATTCATTATGTCCAGACAGCATTTTGTGAACTACCAGAATGAAAGAAAAACTTAAGTCATAACAACTACATAGCTGTGTGAATCATAGCTTCCTCATGTGACATCTTTGAGATTAAAGTGCTGGACTTTCTGTCATTGCATGACACCAAATTCTGGGCTTTTTAAATATCGCCTGCCTGAAATGAAGAGTTATGGGTAGAAGAACTCCCTGCAACAGGAGTTCTACCCTTGGAGTCATGTTGTAATGATGCTGCTTCTCTGCTGGAGAGTCATTCCAAGGACCAGTCTGGAATACATTGGCATTGGGGAAATAATACTGTAATAGAAAAAGTTTAGTTTGCCACAACTTTTATAGGTAAAATAACCTTTTTTCTACATATAAAGCTGCACAAGTTCTTGAAAGGAAATCTCTTTGAACACACTGAGAAGGGCAGCCCAAACCTATCCGCGAAGCCACCAGTTAGCAGTGCCAAAATGGCGATTGCTATATCCAAGAAGGCTGCAAGAGGTCTTCTGAGAGGAAGAGGAGAATCTGGGGAAATTCACTCATCCTTGATAAAACAAAACAAAGGCTAACCGTACAATGCAGAGTAACTGCAGGAGCATGTAAGAGACATTACGTGCACCTGTAGTTACTGCACCACCTACTGAAAACCTATGGGAAATTCATATCGCAATCCAGAGCAAATTGTTCTTACATAACTTTCAACCGGAGCAAGGACTCCCCGTCGTTACTCTGGATTGTGCCCTAAGTTCAAAATGCTTTAAGGAAACATATTTTACACTGAGAAAAAATGGACAATTGAGACTTCATTCATATATTGGTAAGCTCAACATTTTCTTTGCTCAATAAACCAACCCAGCTGCAGGCTTGACTTATCAACTTAATACCAACAGCCTTCATAATGGTATTCATTCTTTAGTTATTTTAACAATAACATCAGATGCTATCCAACTGAGATTTATTTACACAAAATATATATGGTTACCAAACAGGTGCTGGGGGTTTGAGATGGACTCATGGAGTGCATGAAATTACACAAAGAATTCAATTATGGATAGTGAGCACCTTTGAGCAGGGAAATTATGATAGAAAGGATAAGATATTCAGGAATGCTGTAAAATACTTGGCTCTATCTTTTGAAAACAAAGTTGAAAAGAAATGCATTGCAAGACAAGTCTGTCTTTCTAACTACCTATATATTTAGTTAAGTGCTTGAAGAAACACTTGTCCAATTACACTTGTCCATTTGTCCTGCCTGCCATTTTCCCCCAGTGCTACCTCAACCATGGGCCAAATCCAGAGCAAGTTCAGCCTGCTCTGCCCTAACTGCTCTCTCCTAACTATTCTGTATCCAGAGCAGAAAGTTATGCTGCATCCAGAGAGTCAGGAAGCCTGGGCTGCCCTAACTGCATGCTAAATAATTGACACATGGGGAGGACTTGCTCTTGAGGAGACACCTCTCAGATCACACTGAATAAGGAAAAACTGTGGTGCCTACAGTGGTGACATGACTCTGCGCATCACCCGGTGCGGAAGACTGTGCATCACTCCTGGGATGTGCACACCCCCCTACCTGCACTGCGCAGTCGCCAAAGTCTTGATTAGGACTGGGTCCAAATGTTCCTGAAACATTGCTTAGAACATCAGTTGAAGTTTGATGCTTGAATTGTGTCAGTGCCTCGTGAAGGGTCTTTCTTGCCACAGAGCCTTGTTTGCAGCCATAATGTTTATGCTACAGGATATTGGGCAACATCCTTCTTCCTTCCCTTGAATCCATGTGCTTTGAGACACTGGGGTAGACATAGGGGGAGTGATGGTGGCAGACACTTACTGAACATACTGACCAATTGAATCCTGAAGGATTTGTGTCTAATCTATTGGAATGCATGCAAGAGTTGAGATGGACTCAAGGATGATCAGTGCATTCCTAATTCACTTTAGTTTCATGACTCCTGGAATGTCTTCTTACACTGTATTTTTTAAATACAGTAGTGCCTCACATAAAGAGCTTTATTCGTTCTGGAGGCATGCTCTTTAAGTGAAGCGGATTTTCCCATAGGAAATAATGGAAACTCAGATGATTGGCTCTCAAAATATTAATATAAAAATATTAACTGGATGTAAAAATGATGACAAAACACTGGAATTGAATTCAAAACATGCATTCAGTGTGCATGATCCTATGAAGTCTACTTAGGCTGCAATCCTAAAGACACTTTCCTGGAAGTAAGCCCCATTTAACACAATGGGACTTACTTCTGGGTAGACATGGTTAGGAGGCTGCAATCAAACTTTCTGAGTAGACATGATTAAGAGGCTGCAATCAAAGAAACTTTCCTGGGAGGCTTACCTGGGCTGCTGCTGAAGGTTCAAGGTGTCTGGTGGGGGCAGTGGGGCAGTTAAGGGCAGCTGCATCAGGCACCCCCAGGCAACTGCCCCCAAGTTGGGTGCAGTTAGAGGCAGCAGCGCTGGCTGGGAGTACTTTGAAAGAGCCTCTGTGCGGAGCATCAGGGCTGCATAGCACACGTGTCCATAGCACACTTGCTTGTTAAGTGAAGTGGAACTTGTTATGTGAAGCAAGAGTTTTGGAAATTTATACTTGTTATGTGATACCCTTGTTATGTGAGGCGCTTGTTATGAGAGGAACCACTGTATACTGATGATGTGTAAATTCAGTTCCCCATCCTGCCACTGAAAGACTTCGAGCTGAGATTAGCAAGAGCCTATAAGGCATAGAGTTCCCATCTATCCCTGATACTGAAACTATATTCAAATGTTTTGGTTTTTTTTTTTTGCTTTGGACACACACCACTGCACACAAAGCTTATCTTCACAAACAGAATTGAAGTGGTTCTTTCTTCAACTTTCTCTGCCCTTATCACACCAATGAAGGTCACTACTCATGGCCACTTTCAACCAACTATTTTTCTCATATGATTTATGATTTCTTTTCACTGGTAATTTGGAAAGTGTACCTACGTAAAAAAGGAAGGCAAGGTTCAAAACCAATTATTGTGCCACTTTGATTCTAATTATTGTTTTCTGCTAAAATCTTAATGAATATGCATTTTAAAATTCTATATCATTAATACAACTATTTTTCAATGTTAATTGTCAGTTTGTATATTAATATCCTGCCCCTTTCCGCATTCCACAGCAAGGTGTGACTTTTTTCTACCCCTTTTCAACTTCTTTTAAATAAGTAATGGCACTTACCTTATGGTCTTTGAACATTATGGAACACTGATGCTGGTGGAGGATGCACCTCTGCCAGAGATAAGTGAAACCACAAGGTGATAGTTTGGCCTTTGGGAGAATGAGGGAGGGTTGAACGAGGGTGGAGCAGAGGAGGAATTGGGACCAAAGGAAGGTGGGACCTGTGCAGCCCTTCTCTGCTGTTCTCTCAGGGGAAGGAGAGAAACTTCCCTTCCTCTGAGGAGTCTCCTAGTGGCTTCTTAGTGCCTGATTTAGTGGTAGCTGATTTAGCGCTGCTGTTTCCCTAGTAGCCAGGAAGCTCAGGATTAAAAGCCCCAATCCTATCCAGCTTTCCAGCACATATGTGCAATCATGGCAATCAGATATTTGCTGCCCTGGGTGGCAGTCATGGAGGCCTCTGTAAGGAATATTTGCTTGCTTATCTTTGGCTGCATTGGTGCTAGGAAGTTGGATAGGATCAGCCTTTATTGTCTCATTAAATGATACCATTTTTCCTCTTTATTTACTTTAGCAACAAGTTAATTTTAGGTGAATAGTGAGCTAGTCCACACTCCTTAATTCTACATTACTTACCACAATAACCCAACACTCCAGAGTAACTACAGGCAGATGTAACTTATGCTGGATTGCTCTATGCATTTCCCATAGGTTTCCCATAGGTGGCACCATAACTACATTGGTGTAAAAGGTCTTGTAGTTACTCTGGATTGTAGCCTAAACCCCTAATCCAGAGTAACTACGAGAGCACGGAAGAGACGTTATGTGCACCCATAGTTACTGCACCACCTAGTGAAAACTTATGGGAAATTCATACTGCAATCCAGAGTTAGTTGTTTTTACACCGGAGCAAGAACTCCCTGTAGTTACTCTGGATTTTGCCCTCTGGCTGCAATCCTATACACACTTTCCTGGGAGTAAGAACACAAAGGGATTTACTTCTGAGCAGACATGAATAGGATTGCGCTGTTAGTAATGTAGGTGCAGATAAGTTGTGAATAGCATGAATTAAGAAGAGGAAGAGTCATTGGAAGAGGCTCAAGTGAAATTCAGTAAGAACATCTGGCAAGGATAAAGGTGAGAGTTCTTCCCCACTTTCAAAACAAGCGTTAAATACTGGCAGGTTCAGTATTGCATGAATCTGTTCAGTTTCCCACATAGAGGGAGATTAGATTAGGCTAAAGGAGAAAACTTAAACAGAAACTGAGCATTAGAAAACAACAAAGCAAATCAATGACACAGATGTTTACATTGAGAGGAAGACCTCTCTCCAAATGTGAACAGTAAAAGAACAGCACCTTCCTAGTGATATTTAGTTTCATAAATCCTGGAATGTCTTCTGAAACCATATTTTTCAAATATACTGATGATGTGTAATTCCAGTTCCAGGATAACACAACACCTTCCTATGTGGGTGCAAGACTTATAGGATCTGGTCTTCTGAGAAGAATAATTTTATTAGTTGTACTTTTCCTTCTCCATAAAATGAAATTTTATTTCATTTGCTGAACCTGAATGCAAGAGCTCAAACTGATTCATCTGAGACAATCTTAACATGTTAACTTTTCAGCTGAGATAAATGTTTCAATCCATCTTCGTACGGATGCATAATTTTGGGGATGTGCAATCCTTAGGGACTGCCAGTTTACTGAGATTTCTCTTAGGAGACTCAGGAATATCTACTTTTAATCTTATTGGTATCCTTTTAATTTTAAGGCTGTTTTCACAAGATCAGATACTGATTCGTCCATAAAAATAGTTCTTCTCTCTTCTTTGGTTATAAACTTAAATGCATGCCACAGACAAAGAAATGTAGTCTTCAGCAAAGAAAAATACACCGCACCTGATTAAAAAGCTTCAGAAAACAATAGCCAACCAAATTGTATATCCGTTAGACTACTGGGAATTGGCCTGATGGGTAGGTAGTTTGGGATCAAATCTTAGTTCAATCTTATATTAATTGTTTTGGCATTTTAGCCTCTGTTCTTTATCTGTGCATAACTTGATGGTCTAATTTACATGGTAATGGTCAAGATAAGAACATAAGAAGAGCCCTGCTGGATCAGGCCAAAGGCCAATTTAGTCCAGCTTCCTATATCTCAAAGTGGCCATCATGAACAAGAACAAGATGCTAGATGCCATCAGGAAGCACACCTATATCATGGTGCCCTCTCCACATCTGGCATTCTGAGGTAGTCTACTTCCAAAATCAGGAGGTTGCATGCACTAGTAACCCGTGATAGATGTTTCCTCCAAATCCTCTCTTAAAGGCATCTAAGCTGAATACCATCACCACATCCTCTGGCAAGGAGTTACACAGGGTAAAGAAATACCTTGACACCTCCCTGATCTGTTCCTTTAAGTACAAATACAAATACTTTGTTTTTGAGCCTTGATAAGTACAAATACTTATACAACATTGTTTTTGTTCTGAAATCAGAATCCCTGATTTTATTTCAATCTCTCATTTATTTGAAATAGTGAATAAGTTGTTGATACACTTTGAAAATATGGTTGATGTTGAAACTACATGCATATTTTAGCCAGCAGTTTTGAAAATACGGAAATCACCTTTCTAGCACTTCATGTGAAAATGCCTGCTTTATTGTTTGTTTGTTTTGTCTCTTATACTCATTCTCTGTTCAACCAGTAAATCACATGGAGTTTAATCCTAAGCAGGCCTACTCAGAAGTAAGTCCCATTGTGTTTAGTAGTACTTACTCCCAGGAAAGTGTGGCTAAAGTCAAAACAGTTACATTGGCCATAAGCAAAAATTTTTATTTCACACAAGTATTTCACACAAGTAATTTTTATTTCACACTTGAGAATACATTTCTAGTTGAAATTGCTATTTTCACCCTGAAAACCAAAACAGAAGAATATGCAATACCATGTACTTAAGAGCTAAAAACATGGTTTCTTAACTCACCCCTATTTCGGCCTAGGTTAAACATAGTGTGCTCTCTGTTGTGTGAGCTTCATAAACATACATAGGGATCCCACATAGATACAGAATAGGTGGCAAGATAGAATGAGGGTCCAATCCTTTGTCTCAAGCACCTGTGCAGACATCCAGGTCTGGCACTGGATGTTATAAATGTGTCATAAAGCACATTTACGGTACTCTTTGGTACATTTACGGTACAAACCCTTGCCCTCTCATTGGACTGAGCTGGACTGAGGATGTTGCAGAAGAGGTCAGATGTAAGTTATACCACTTGGCAGCAGTGTAGGTTTTTGAAGCGAGGGGAGACATTCTGAGTTGAGGTGAGGGAAGGTGGGACTGATGTCACCGGTGTTTGTAGAAGGATTTGAACTGAAAGCACAAAAAGCCCCAAATCATTCATTAGGATAAGCTCCAACTTCATACTAATGATGTAGGCTTGAGTTGATTGACTGACTCAAATTGCTTCCACGACTCAATTTGGACTCATAAATTACTTGATTCAAAACTTTCATATTGTGAACAAGTTGCTGGCCCTGGTTTAGTCACATAATGCATTGTCTGCAGGGTGACCATCTGTCCAGATTTCCCCAGACTCCTCCTGCAAAATCCTCTGTCTCAGTTGAATAGGGAAACCCCTTTCCCTCTCCGGGATTCCAGCCCAACCCCAGGAGCCCTTTAAATGCTTGCGTGAGCCATTTAAACGCTTGCATGCACATTTTAAACTCTTGCATAAGAGTTTAAAGTGCGCGCATGGCTCACTATTCTGTGATCACCCAGAGCCAGCACTGCAGAGGAAGTTCCTCCTCTCACTTCATGGCCTCATGGCCTTCTCCAGGCTCCTTTTCCCCAGGAAAGGAAATGGGTTCTTTTTCCCCAGGCTGCTGCACACATCCTCTCCTCCCTCCAAGCCACGCCGCTTCTGCAGCCTCAGCAGCTGCTCCACATGGCTTCTGGTCCCCTCTGGCAGTGAGTGTGAGCATATGTGTGTGTGTGCTTGTGTGTGTGTATGAGTGTGTGCTTTGTGAGTTTGTCTGGGTCTGAACCACATTAGTTGGAGTCACTGGTTTGTGTTAAGTTACTATAAACTGATTTGGCTTCTGTTAAGTTACTACAAAATAATTTGGCTTGTCTTAGGTTACTACAAACTGTTTTGAGGCTCTCTTAAATGTCAGGGTCTGAATCATGCATTTTACAAGTTTTTTTTCAATTTTAAAAGTGTTTCTTTTAAAACTGAAAAAACTTGTAAATTTTAAATTTCCCTGACTGGAAATTTCTGCATACAACATAGGTTTTAATTTTTTTTACATTTGTGATGCACTTTTTAATGATTTCTTAAAAATGAAACTGTCTCCCTCCCTCACACACACAAACACACACACACACACACACACACACAACTACCACCACCACCACTACCACTACCACTATGTTTTCTGTGAAGAGTTGGCTTCCACACTTGTCTTGAATACATCACTGCCTCATACCTGAGATTTCCAATTCAAGTCCATTTGTCCCTGATGTTGATTTTTTACCAATATAGCAGAAGAACTGATCAAGGCACAATCCTAACCAATTTAGGGTGGCACAACTCACATGCTCGCCATTCCCATGGTGGTGTGGAGAGGCCAGTGAATTCCTGACCTAACCGCCCCTGGAGTGGTGCAGAAGATTTATGGCACTTTTGTGACACCTCCAGGCTGCACAAGACTTGTGCCGGGATTAGGATTGGAGCCCCAATTACTCAGACAAAGAAGCATGGCAATAGCAATTGCTTGACCCAATCCCCATTAGTGGTCTAAACCTTAGTACTGGTGGCAACGGGACCAGGTGCTAGCAGGCATCTGGCATTTTGCTTCAGAGGCCTCTGAAACCTGGCAGTGACATTAAACCAAAATATATGGTGATTACTGGAATGAGAAAAAGATTCAGCCTTTGCTAGAGCTCAAGACCAAAACATGAAAGTGTTTTTACTCCTGATTGGAATCCTACACAATTTGCAATGGCATTGGCAAGGAGGAACTTGGCAAGGTCAGACTAATTTATGTGAAGAAGCTCTGAATTTAAAGCAGGAGCTTCACTGACATATAACAGCAGTAATTTCAGTGACATTATGAACATGAGGGGAAAGCCTGCTGCCATTCATGCCTTGAATCGAAAGGCCTTCATTTCAAATAGAACGCTTGCTGGATGAGGGAAGAACAACAGAGTGCTTTGTTTTACACTGCATTGATTCTGAGGAAACACCGAGGTTCTTATTTTTAAAAAGAAAAGATTGGAAGGGGAAAAGCAATGAAGAGTCAGCTGCGTAAAAGTTCTGTTTCAAGATTTAAGATTATAGAGACATAATAACGTTGGAGACAAAAATGGTCTCTTGCTCCGGATCTCAAAAAATTTATCTTCTTTCCAGTTTATAAGAAGTCAATTCCTTAACGAACGAGGTCAGTTCAGCGATATATTATTTCTCCCATTTCAGCTGAGGTGCATGCCAAGATGTATTATTAATCTTCAAAGGTAACACCGTAACTATTTAAAACTTGAGAATCTCGTGTTATTAAAACCAATATTCTGTGAAGTTGCCTGGGAGTGTAAGGAGTCAATTGTTTCGGTTGCTTTAAAGTTACAGCAGCGCTCACTGTGCCTTTATTTTATTTCTTTTCTCCACAGAAACCAGTGCCAAGCACAGAAAAAAGACCATTAATCTAGTTAACAACCAAAACAAGAGTATTTTCCTATAATATCAAAGAGGCAGAATGCAGCAAATGGAACATTTTCCAAGCCACAGGCTCCTTTCTGCTTCTCATCTATCTGACCCACAATTCTACTTTTTCATTGTTTTCTTCAACATTTTAAAATTAGGCATCTCTAGTCAATGTTTTGCCTCTTTTCAAAAATATTACTCTAGTGGAGGAGAAAGATCAGGCAATGCCTTTTATTTTACAAAGTAGTTCAGCTTTTGAGATCATACATGTGCAATATTTATTATGGAAGGAAGAGATTTGTTTGTAGAAAGATATTTGAAAATGGCACTATCTGAGGGTACAGTGTTCAAGGCATTTAGCTTCTGGATCTGGATCACCACTCATGCTTTAATCACAGCTCCAGGTCATAATAAGTTCCATGTACAGTATGTCTCAATTGCTCCTGATACAGAAATAAGATTTGAATGTACTTAACAGCAGAAAATAATTTTAGTGCACAGTCCATAAGTGCATAATCCAGGCCGAGTGGTTTCTTGATATGCTGTATTTGCTTGAATCTAACGCTCACCTTTTCCAGCCAAATTCAGTCTCCAAAATCAGGGTGCGCATTAGATTTGATGGTTAGTTAGATTTGAATAAATATGGTATTTTGATTTTAAGCATAGGGTGCACATTAGATTTGATGGCACATCAGATTCAAGTAAATACATTATTTGGTCTGAAAGGATGCAACAGAAGAGATAAAAGGGGTATGGAGAAAGAAGAGGTAAAACAGATAAAAGATAGAAGGGTATGGATGTGCTGGATGTGTATGACAGTGACTGGGACATAAAGGGAGAAAGGTGGAGGTTTAGCACAAATCTTTGGAGCAGTGGCAGAAATTGCGAGGAAATCTGAAAGCAGAAGGCAGAAGGTCTTGAAAGCATATTAACAATTACCTACTTTGAGAGGAAAAGGATCTAACCTCAACCAAGGAGCCATGTTCTCATGGCTTTGACTTTGGCAAAGGCTTGGCTCTGAATACAGCAGTTTGAAGACAAGCACAGTGAAAATCAGTCAAACAGAAAATCAACAGTAAGGGCATAGGAAGATGAGTAGCACAATTGTAACTGCAATGGCAATGGTATGCACTGGATCCTGTCATCTCCTTCTTTTAACAACCCCCCTGTCCCTATCTATTAAAAGCTGGCGCAAGTCACAAATTGGGGAGTGAGAGGCTTATGGAAGGGTAAGGGGTAATAATTCCTTGTTCCTCTCCTAAGCTTCCTGATCCCGTGCTGGATACAGTGCATAACTTTTGGGCAGGCTGCATTGGTGGCCGGAAAATGATAGGTTTGGCTCTGGGTCTGTTTAATGGCATTTAACATCCAAACATATTAATCATCACATATAAAAGGAAATACATGGGTATCCTGACACTTGGGTATTATGACTTTTTAACTGTGAATGTAAGGAATAAATTCTGTGAAATGTAAAAGAAATTTTGTTTTCCTTTGGGGAGTGGGTGGTTTGCAGCCATTTCATTATTGAATTCAACTCTGCAATACACTTGGCTCTTTGGCTCTATTTTCTACGTAAAATAGTTGAATTTGATGTAGGCTTGTAACATGAACTTCTCTTCAGTCACTTGTGGGATATTTTGTCCTCTGGGAAGTACGCTCACTTGTTTTGATTGATTTTCTTCCTTTTTATTACTAAGCTATTTTCAAGGTAATAGCAACCATCATTAAAGTGTATAAAAAATGAAAAGACATGTCCTTTGTCTTAGGGCTGTTTCTGTCTGCTTCACCTTCTTGTAGTAGTATATATCCATTGCTTCCAGTTTTGCAAATCAAGCAGGCCACCAATTGTTCCTTTACAATTCTGATCTTGCTGTTTGTGAATGTACTCCTGCATTCAGCAAGAAGGAAAATATGTACTGTGATAAAATGAAAATAGACTATTAAGGGGCCTATTAAGAGTTAAGGGGCCTCATAAGGGCAGGGTGACCATATGACCAGATTTTTCTGGATTTGTCCTCTTTTTTAGCCTCCTGTCCGGGTGTCCTCCAAAAGGACTTCATTGTCCTCCATTTTGGCTTCATTTTAGAACTTTGCAATTTCCTTGTAGTACCTCACCATGTCATATGTCATTGGAATTGTATTGAAGAGCAGGATCCAATGCAAAAATTGGTTTTGAAATATCTCCTTCCTATCAAAGTTATGGTCGAAAAACTAAAATTAAAAAATATGCATTGAGCTCTATGGGAAAGTGAAAGTGCTCAATATCGCAGCTTTTCTTGTGAGTAGGCAAATATGCCATTGTCCGCCAGAAAGGCCAGGCTGAGAGGAATCCAAGACCTTGTCCTCCTTTTGTGATTTGGGCATCTGGTCACCCTGAGTAAGGGTCTTCAAAGACTTCCAAGTGTTGTTTATATAAGTTTGTTTGGGTCTAAGTATGTTTGACAATGTTGAATATAGATGTTGAATATATATTTCTTTGTGCTTTGGAAAAGGTGGCATTTTTAAAGCATAAAATACAAAATATCTTTTCTTAGAGTAGGTTAATATGGTATCACCTGTAATCAGGAAATTAGACATCAGCTCATATTTGGATTTTATTGTAAATCTAATCAAAAGCTTTTTGCTTGGCCTTCCCAACTCATTATATTTATTTCACACATTTCTATTTTGTACTCATAATAACACTGTGAGGTAGGTGAAGCTGAGAAAGATTCAACATGAATCTGAGAAAGATTCAACATGCCTCCAGCTGAAGGGAAAGTTCAAGTGCTTCTGTGTGGTCCATGTACTGTCCATGCACAGCCATCGGTAACATGGTGACATCTAGAGGACATATTACTCCCCGACCCCAAATCATGGCTGGATTGCTATTTGTCATCTTCAGCACTAACTGACATTGCAATACCATACCATACCATTCATACCCTTTGGACATTGCCCTATGAGCTATTCCATACATTACACAAAATGAGATTAAATAATGCCTGAGACACTAGAACTACAGGTCTAGTGATTTGGGAGCTGGACTTAAGACCTGGAAGATCTAGGTTCACATCCCCACTTAGCCACAAAGCTTCATCGGTAACCTTGGGTCAGTCATTGTCTCTCAGCCTTACCTACCTCAGTGGGTTGTTGTGATGTTCTCAAACATTTTAGCATTGAGACCCACTTTTTAGAATGTCAGTCAATTAGGACCCATTGGAACAGCTGTCATTAATCTGGAAGTAATGTCATAGTCAACAGTGACATCATCTAATCATCATCATCTAATACAGTGGTCTTCAACCTTTTTGCTCCCAGGAACTGGTTCTGTGGGGAAAAAATTTCCAAGGACCAGCCCAGATGTGGGGGAAAAGTTCTGCCTCTGGCGACTTGGAGCTGCCTCCTGCTATAAATCCATTATAAGAAATAGAGCTATTCCCAGGATTCTGTGGATAGGATTGTAAGTGAGAGCTCCATGTCTCAATGCATGTATTCTCAGAAAAGGGATTTTCAACCTTTTTCAGTGCAGGATGCATTGAAAATATACAAGGCCATCCTAGTCCCTCTTATTGGAGAGTAAGCCTCATTGACTTTAATGGAACTTATTTCTGAGTAGACAGGCATTGGATTGGACTCTGAGGCTGCAATCTTATCTGTACTTTCCTTGGATTAAGCTCCACTGACTACAATGGGACTTTTTTCTGAGTAGACAGGCATAGGATTAGGCTCTGAGGCGGCAATTCCCCAACAGAGCCCTCCTGCTGTGAGGAGGGGAAGATGCCCTTAGAGGAGTCCTCTTGCGGATCGGTCAGGCAGCTGCTAAGGACCTCCAGTGGTCCCCTGCCTGGGGGTTGAGAAACCCTGATCTAATACCTTAAAAATAAAATACACTTTGAAATGAATGATTAATATGCATGTAAAATTGATTTATGATTCATCTTGTGGGTCCCAAGCTACAGTTTGAAAACACTGTACTAGTGTCTTAATGCAGACAGAAATGGTATAGTCCAGGAAGCCTGCCTTTTCACCCTGTGACTTAGGCTAAAATCCAGAGTAACTTCGGGACTTTTACACCGACATAATTATGGTGCCACCTATGGGAAACCTATGGGAAAAGCATAGAACAATCCAGAGTAAGTGCCTCTTAAGTCTTCCTGTAGTAACTCTGGATTGTACGGTATGTTCTGTTTAGTGGGCCTTAACTACCCATGCAAAATAATCCTGAGATGAGTCAGTGGATTCTACCATTTTGGGATACAGATTAGACATCAGGGTTGGGAACTTGATTTGAAAGACTTGAGTCACAAAAATTTGCTTACACTGACTTGCCAACTCAAATGTTGTATACGTGATAAACTGAAAAACACTGAAAAAGACTGGATCCACTGATATGAGTCTTGTCAGCAAGTCTGTCTTTGAGGGGTGACTGCTTACCATTTTCACATTCTCACTCACATTCCCTCCCACACCTCCTGACCTGTTTACAGATGGAGGTGATAATGGAGGGTTTGACAAATACAGCATCCCCATTATTTCATGGTTCACTTTTTAGAGGAGCTGGGGTGACTTACCGGTAGCTTGAGTACAATAGAGTCTTACCAGTAACTTACAATAACTTACAATAACCGGTAACTTACAATAGAGAATTACCAATAACTTGAGTACAATAGAGTCTCAAAGGGATGACTGAGGGACTCATAAAGTTCCCTCTTATGACTTGTTTTCGACTCAAGTCAGGGGGGTGACTCTAGATTTGACTCAAGTCAAGCCCCATAGGACTCTTCCCAACACTGTGAGATTAGAATTTTTGCATGTTCTCCATGTTTAAACACACATAAATATGCACGCGTGCGCACACACACAAAACACAAAAAACTCTACTGCAAGTAGGAAACAAGAACAGGGGGCTGCACTTTTAGCTGTGGCACCTCAGCATTGTAGTACTGGGGTTGATTGAGGGCTGGATCAAGAACTTCCCAGGGCTTCTACCAGCCTGTGAGCATTAAATTTGACACATGTGATTTACATTACAATCCTATCCTATTCACTGCAAACATTTCATATAGAACACAACATTTGGTGTTATACATAACTCCCATCCTCAATCCCTTCTCCATTGAAAGATGCCTCGGTTTGTCTTTTTTTTCTTTTTCTAATGATAACTTGATCTTTCTCAGTGGAATCATATTCATGAACTCAGATGTGTTAAATCTGTTGTTCTCTTCAAGAAATAATGGTTTCTTCAAAAGAAGACAACCCAATTAATAACAGAAAACTGGCATACCAATTTCAATTCAAGTGAATGTTGATTCTGGGGTGTTTTTTTAAAGATGAGAGGGTATGATGCATGGGATGTGTTCAGAATGCTTCAGTGATTGAAGCTGACAGTTAAATAAAATCTGGAGGGAATTGATCAATGTCACTCTGAAGTCAGAGTAATCCTTAAGCAACAACTCACGTAACTATAAGTTGCATAATTCAAAGGTGTCCTGAGGCATCTTTAAAGATGCATAGATTTTGTTTTCTTGGTTTTTTCTTTCTTTCTAAAGAGAAGACAAAGTTACCTGGAAGTCGAACATGGGAAAAAAGTCATGAAACACAGAAACAGAGATTTTTGACAGTTTGGATAGGGCCTTAAATAAGCCATATCATGCGATCCTGTCCATAACTGTGCAGAAGCAAGTTCTGCATTTAATAGGGCTTAGTCCTAGGAAGGTGTGCATAGGATTGCAGCCTGAGTCACTGCAAGAAAATCCAAATGTTTAGCCAAAGCTTCAAAGGTGCAAACCAATAAGAGAAACATAAATTTCTCCCCTTTCCCTATATTTGCTTCCCTTCATTTGGTTTGATGTTGTACCCAATATTTGGGAATGATTTTTTTCCTCCAGTATTTAGAACATGAGACAAGGGACACCATCAGTTTTTTTTTAAACCATTGACAAGGCACACCAAACTGCTGGTAGGAGCCCAATCCCCCAACTGGCCTGTAGACCATCAATGGCACACCACTGTACCATGAAACAGTGGCTGAAAATCACTGATTTTCAGAGACTAGAGATAGAGCCAATACGAAGGTGGCAAAGGGGTCTGAAATCTTGTTGCTTCCTTTTGAAGTTCCTGATAGCACTTTAAAATATAAAGTTTTGATTTTCAAAAGCAGTGGTCAAGATTATCCTGAATTCAGTCTAAAAAGGTGAAATTTATGCATGCTGAAACTTCCTTGGGAGAGGCAGGTGAGATAAAACTTCTCCATAAAACAAAATAAAAATTTCACTTTTTTAGCATGCTGTTTTAAAAAAAGTGCTGTTTAAAAGCATGCTGTTTTAAAAAAAGAGACATAAAATAATTATTAAATTATTATTTAGCATAACTTTAATCTTTGCCTTTTAATTTTTTTAGAACTTGTCTTCTACGCCACAATGACATGCATTCTTCTCCTGGGACACCATCAGGCACACTTGTGCTAGTGGTGTAACATTCAGGAAGTCGCTGTCAGATTAAATCAGAAGATAGGAAGAAGCATGCAAGATTAGTCCATCTCAAGCTATTTAAGTCTTTAGGGGTCAAAAACCAGTACCTTGTAGTGCATTTAGTAACACACCAGCAACCAGTGAAGGCCTTATAGGGTCAGGTATGGCAACCATGCCTAGCAGTCTAGCAGCAGCTCTCTGCATGAGCTGAGTTTTCTAACTGGTCTTCAAGGACAGTCCCACACAAAATGTTTTACAGTTGCCCAAAGAAGATGGACATTGGAATATGTAAATACACAACCTGACCTTTTATACAAGTGCAAACCCACTAGCACAGGCTTGGGAAAGGAATTAAAAAACAGAAACTAAAACTTTTACTGGCTGCTTTTCTCATTCAACCCCACCCAAGAAACTACATGGTTAAGTAGCAGATGGTGTGAAGCAGAAAATACAAGGAGGAGGAAATCTGATGCGATGATGTTATTTGCTCAGGACATTTGAGCTTATAAAATCAACAAATTAAGACAACATAATTAGCTAAAAGATATTATATTTGTTTAGTCTGAGGAATGGGCTTCATTACCATATCACCTTCGGGTTAAGTTTAATTACACTGCTTGTGAGACAGGGATAGGCATTCTAATTGAGTCCCTCCAAAATTGAAGTCAAGGTTTAACAAGTTGATATTTACTAAGGACGAGCTTTTAAGCTAATTTAATTTTCATTGAGAGCATGATTCCTCTGCAAATGGAAAGGTTATGTTTCCTTTATTATATTTCTATCAGCCAGTAGGTGGCAGAGCTCACTTGCATTTGTTTTTAGCTTTTATGAGAAACCATATGTACCTGAGAGAGAGAGAGAGAGAGAGAGAGAGATTTCCTGCATGCTGCTTAGTCATAGTACAATCAACACAGTCATAAATGAATGAACAGGTGTATGAAATCACCAAGATGGATGATTATTAAACAGGCAAGAAGCCCTTTGAAGACTGAGTTCACTTTCAATAGGCAGTCATCCATTTTGGTGTGCGCTTTGATTTCTGTTGGTCTGCAAAGATACGTTACTCCTGTCTGGAACAAAAGCAGAAATAGGTGTTGGTGGTTGAAATGTCAAGCCCTTGTCTGCATGTTGAAAGCCCAAGGACTGTATTATTCTGTACCATTTCCTTGTTAGTTAACCATATGACCATATCTTACGTCCTCCTTTTCCAGGACATTCCTCTTTTTTAGCCTTGTGTCCTGGAAAAAAGATCTATATCACCCTCCTCCTTGTGAGCACGTGGCACATAACATCTTTAAATTATTTGTAATTAAAATATAATAGTTTTAAATTTAATAAGATAGTGTTTAGATTAGCCATCCGAATGTAACATATGTATATGCATGTTTTTAGATTTTATTTTGTCATGTCCTTCATTTTTGGGGGTGTCCTACACTTTGCCTTATCCTCTATTCTAGGTATGATATATGGTCACCATGGTTAACTTGAATGAAAATGACACAGAAGCAGAGCATGCATGTCATGGATTTTCTGGTCTTCATCAAATTGATTGCTATAGGAGTAGGGTGGGGTGAGAGAGAGAGAGAGAGAGAGAGAGAGAGAGAGAGAGAGAGAGCTGAATGTCAAAATAAAATAAATGCTTTGAGCAACAGCTCCAGTAAGAAGGGCCTCCTAAAGCCAGCACCATTGACATAAATAGGACCTGCTCAAGAGCACTACTAGGTTTTTTGCACAGCTTCCATTCATCTCATTTATCCTACACTGAACTACCTACTTTTCATAGCTGTAAGCAGAAAGGGCTGGGTCCCCAGAATGTAGGTGTATGGAAGCAATCTCTTATGTTAAGTTCACCATCTCTGAATATACTTCACCGTATATCTGCCTAAAATATATGAATATTTAATAGTGAGCATTACATAGCATAGCACTGAAGCTAAATTTTAAAAACTAATTTAAAAATAATAAAACAAATACAAAGAGCTATGCAGAATCAGCCCATCTAGTCCAGATTCCTGTATCTCATAGTGGCCCACTAGATGTCTCAGGGAGCACAGAAGACAAGAGACCTGCTTCATGGTGTGCTCCTTTGCATCTGGCATTCAGAGATGGGCAGTTAAAACCCAGATAATGGTAGTTTGACTTCCAAATGATTCATTAGTAGATGAAATCCTCCCCCAGGAGTGGTGCAAATGTGTCTTACAGCACTTTTGTGACACCCCTAGATCAGCACAGGACATATGCCGTGGGTTAGGCAGGTCTAATTGCAGATTAGAATTGCACCCATCGTCTTTTAGGGCCCAATCCAGAGTTCTGTGCACTGATATCCAGATCTCTCTGTCATAAGGCATGTTTGTGAGCTCTTATTGTAGGCCCGGTGCTACAATAGGCCCAGAATTACAATACAATTTTATGCATGTCTACTCAGGTTAACATTGATTGTACTCTCAAGAAAGAGTGCACAGGAGTCTATGCAGCTTTACAGTCCAGTTCTAACTTAAAAGTGTCCACCAGCAAACTGTCTTCCACAGGGAAAACACAAGGATCTGGGTGACAGTGCTTGAATCTTGGTGCACATCATGTCACATGCTAGCATTAAAGAACACAAGGCTAGCATTGGTGTACATAGTTGTGAGGCCACTATCTGCTGGCACCAGAAGAGTCAGAAGTGGGGTAAATGGTGCAACATGGAAGGGAGGGAGGTCTGAGGATATGGAGTGTTACTGGATGGGGAGGAGAGCAGGGAGGAAGGCAGAACTTGGGGGATGGATGTGAGACTGGTGGCATTCACATGCAGCTGTATCCTATGGCCCTTCCCTCTCACTTGCTCTCCTTGGTTCTTTGGCAACAAAATAGCTGGAGCATAATGGAGAAGATCCATGAGGAAAATTTCCTTACTCTGAGGAGACCTCAAGAAATGTGTCCCACCAAAGGATGCTCACACACTTCTTTGGTGGGTGATCAGTCTCTAAGCAGCAGCTGGCTGATGCCAAGCAAATTCACTGCAAGCCATTTATCAGTACAACAAAGAACAGTAATCCCTAGAATGACAAACCTTTCCTAATGATGTGCAAGATTTTCCAAATGAATTGCTGTACTGACACAACTTGGCTCACAGCGGGGAGGATGTTTAGATCAACTGTATGTATGCCTTAGAACAGTTGAACAATCTCATGCTAAACCATGCTTGTGAGCATCACCTATATCCACTGAATGCCATTCCAGCAGAATTGGCTTATTTAAGTTCCAAAACAAGAAGTGCTATCTATCATTGCAGTCGCCTCTAGCAGTCTCATGAAAATGAGAAGTGTATACCAGGAGGTTATGTCAATGAGCTATATGTAGGAGCAATAAATATGCAAACTGCCATTTGAATATCAGGCATCAAAAATTAATTCTTAAGTGCAAGTCCATATGTACTGAACAAATAAGGTTGGGTCTCATATAAAAGAAGATAATAAGATTTACAGAGGCATTTCTATACTGTTATATTTGTTATAATATATTAATTACACCTTACAGAAATGAAAGTAATTCAACTACTACAACACAGAAAATTAAAACAGGAATTGGAGAGAACGGGAAGAATGGGAGGAGAAAGGAGGGTGTTTTGGAGGCTGGGGAGTGGGAGGTGGGGCTGGGACCCAGCATTCAGCTGTATCCAAGCCCTGCTATCAGGCACACTGTGCTGCTCCCAGGTTGCTCAGATTTGTGCCATTGAAATTGGTGCTGCAGATCCAAGTAGACCCATTGGGGCTGCTCCTTCCACATTACCCAGAGTAAGGGGAAAAGTTTGACCTTGACCTGGTGTAGCACCATAACAGTCTCAAACATTCACTATATACATGCACTGGATATGTTGGCCTCCCTGTTCCAGTGCAAGTGAGGATTGCTATATCACTGCTCTGTCAGTGACAGCCATTACTATAGGTTGCTTCTTCATAGGGACTAGAAACATGAATTTAGAGGGACAGCTCTAAATTGGCTTCAGTGGCTAAAATAGATCCAAGTTTGGAGATAGTGTACCTCTGATTGCCATAGGACCAGGAATCGGTACCCAGATGACTGGAAATGCCCGGATGTCTCTGGAAAAAGGTGAGGCTTACCAGGTGCTTACCTTTCCCTTAACCCACCCAGCTGCTTTCCTTTCCCCTTTCCTACCCAATCACCCACCTACCTTTCCTCCTACTCATCTTTCCTGCCACCAACCCACCCATCTGCATGGCTTCTATTCCTGCAAGCTGCTTTTTGAGAGTCTTACATGCCTGGGTCAGAATCATGCATGTTGAAGTCACTTGCATGACTTGTGTTGCTGCAAACTGCTTTGAGAGTGTCTTAAATGTCTGGGTCAGAAACATGCATATTAAAATGTTTTCAATTTTAAAAGTGTTTAAATTAAGTACAGAAAACCAATATGAGTATTTTTGCTTTATTTTAACATGTCCTACATTTGTCCTACATTTTTAGTGTGTCCAACATTTTTTGTAATCTGGTAGGAACTTTGGCTTGGGGGACAGGAATTTTGGGGAGCTTCGGGGAAATTTTTGGTTCGGCATCTGGTCACCCTGTCAGGAATGAACATCCTTTCCATGTGAATGTGGCTATATTAATCCTGTTTTGCCTGTCACTCCTTCAATAGAACCAAAATAACAGTGTTTAGCTAAAAGCCTGAAATATCTCTTTTCTAAACACTCATAGCATGAATTAAAAAGAAAACAGGAATTGAAACTGCCTTGTGAAGTAAATTTCCAAAGATTCAGAAAGACTTTGGTAGCCTCTTTGGATGTATGAGTGGAGCTATTTTGTTGGATAAATATCGTGCCTGAGCATGTCTCATGCAGAGATATTGAATCTGACAGAGGAGTTTAGTAATGAGTAGTAAACAGTTACGCATTAAAAAACAAAAAAAACTATTCAGTGCATTGGAAAGGGGAGAGAAAAGTGTTTTGCTATCAGGTTATTGATTATAGAAGGCCATTGAATTGTTTGCAGTAGCTGGGAAACAAACATCTTATGCTATCTAGTCTCTCTGTGTTACCTGTTATTAGAACAAGCTCTGTGGGGCACTTCCCTCCTATTAAAAACAGAATCATTGTTCATTCAAAAATCATCATTAAATTACTCAATCACCCATTTTAAAACCAATGGGCTATCTATACAAATAGCAGAGGACTTTTCTGTGTTTGTATGATCAAGGAGCCCTCCCTTTGCCTCCATCTTGGATCCTAAAGATATTTACAGAAAATATTTGTGTGTGTATGTGTTCTCCAATAACATCAAATTTAAGATGCACTTTACCTATGGAAAGATGTGAGATGTACCCATAAAATACCATAGATTTTTGCAGGATTACACATTTAGGATTTCAGAATACCTGTGCTTTCCCTTTACTTATCCTTCTGCTTTCAAAACAGCAACTAAGACTAACCCTACAATCCCGAGTAACTACGGGTGCACGTAAGAGACTTTACATGCACCTGTAGTTACTGCACCATCTAGTGAAAACCTATGGGAAATTCATATTGCAATCCAGAGTAATTTGTTCTTACACCTGAGGAAGGACTCCCCGTAGTTACGCTGGATTGTGCTCATTGGCTGCAAACCAGAAGTCCATCTATCAGTTCCAAAATGGGCCAGCCTAGCTACACCAGAAAGGCTTGTGCCAGTTTAATTCAACATAGGCTTGTCCAAGATAGATGGATGGAGGAGAGACATGCTGAGGGCATATTGAGCATGGCCTAGAACAGTGCAGTTGGGCACTATCCAGAGCCAGTTTTCAGGGAAGACATGCCCCTGTACCCGAATGGGGTGGAATTTAAACCCACAACATCTGGGGCACTATACAGGTTCTTCGGAGAGGCAACCAACATGGCAGAAAACTATAAAGGACCACGATACAAAGCTAGCTTTGTTACATGTGTACACACGGGTTCCACCACCACTAGGCAACGTGAACAGAGAACAAAGGCTATACAAACAAAAAAGAATGAACAATTGCTTGCATGACTGCCTCTCTACAACAGTAAAAAGCTGTTTTTTAAACTGTAATTTGCAGTGACTGTTTATGTTGAGTCAAATCCATGTATAAAAAAAATCTATGTATAACGAGATTGGACCTGTATATTTTTCCCCTTTTCTACATCTCTCTTTGTCAGATGGAAATAACAGCACAATTCTACAACTTGCTATGGAACAGGCAGGCATGTGTGCCTCTGCTATATCTAGTGTAAGTTATGGGCTGCTGCTGCCCCTGCCCAAAACAAGGGGAAACATTGCTGCAGCACCCCAATGGCAGTGCTTTGATCTGCAACACTTCAAATTATGATGCAAATCCAAGCAGGACTGCCATGGACTATCTGGGAAAGGGGGTATGATGTAGCACATCTCCCAGATCCTGGTCCTGTCTTCCACTCCCTACCCATCCACACTCCCACCTACTACTTGGACTCCCCACAACCTGGAATGCTTTCCTCCCACCTCCTCCCTTCAAACTCCCTCCCCCAGTTCCACCGTGTTGGCCAAAAAAATGGAAGGCAGGGACAGGCTTTTTCATTGGATAATTGCACAATATATTCCCTTCACTCTCTGGTCAATAATCTGGCTCCTGGAATATAATATAAACTTGTATTAAAATTAAAATAAAAAGTGAGAACTCCCAATCTAGGCCACTTAGCAGCTAAGTAGGCATTGGATGGATGCCCACAACCTAGGCTAGAGGTCTGATAATTCAGATAATACAGCAATCCTCTCCACAAGCCCTTTCACTTAAAGGGTGAAAGTTCAAAAATTCAAGAGTACAGTGTCTTGCTATACACATTGCTATATATTTGCTATACAAGAAATATTTTTTAAATGGCAAAAAACAAAGGGAAAGGCAAAATTCTATTTATAGCTCAGGCTTGGATGTGAATCCAGCTTTCTGGCTCTTCACTACCTATCAATGTACAAAACTTACCTGGATGGGTTGTTTATTGTTCTCAATATTTTTTTCCTCTACTGTTACAAGTAGGCCCAATGGGAAGGCCATTTGGCCATCTTTGTAAAACACCTTATACAGATCATTTCTGAATAACTGGAGGCAAAAGGAACTCTGCCCCAGCCCCCGTTAGAAATAATAGGAACAGCATGGTGACTTATAACTTGTTTTACTAATGTGCTTTTAGTGGGTTTGAAATTTCCCAGAATACTGCTGTCCATACAGACTCAGCCCTATATATCTTTTGAACCTGATTCTCTTGACTTCACAATAATGGAACTGCTGAGCAAGGCAATTCAACAGCTTTCCCCATTGTCATGTGCAATAACAGATTGTTATCTCTTACCATTTATTAATGCTTCCACTATAAACTGATCTGATTTATATTTTTGCTGGCAGCAATAGTCTAATTATTCTCATATTACTGTGTGTGGTCCTAATGATAATTGTACTCAATTTACACACTGACTAAACATCCGCTTTCACAGATCTGGAGATTGTGAGATTACTGATGAGACCAAAGCAAGATCTGTAGAAGTTGAATATAATTAGCAACAGAAGGAGATTTCGGAAAGGAACTGTACAATTCAATTTTTATTAGGTGAGTTTTTTTTCAAAAGCTTGTGTCAATCAAGTGATTTTTATGTTGGGGAAAAAGCTGTACAGAAGCTTTGCTCTTAAGGCTCAGTGATGCTGTAGTGAGTAAAATACATGGCGAAGGCATGACATTTGAAGGAGGTGACATTCAAAGGAGGAAATACTAGCTACTGTACTCATCTAGACCCTGACATCACTTCTGATGTCACATCACTTCTGATGTCACAGGGTCCAGGAACCCCTCCCCAGCAAAGTGTTTTGAAAAGACATCGACTGAAGGAGCTAGAACAGTTATTTTCAACCAGTTTGTTGCAGCATATTAGTCTGTCAATGTGCCACAGGAGTTTGGGGGAAAGTAATTTGTTTTGCTACTGGGGGACGTGAGCCTTTCCACCAGGAGTGCAATGTGCCTTGTCAATTGACAAAACATTGATGGTGGAAGTCCCCCCTCCAAAAAAAAAAAAAAAAATTGTGGTATCAGCTGTGGCTCGTTGTGTTGACAAATGTCGGAAATGCAAGTACATTAATGCTAATACAGCATTAGCGCATTATCATTAGCAAGTAGCATTAACATTAATGCTAATAGAGCATTAGCACCCAAACCTTTGCTTGCAATGGTTTACAGCTATAACCTAGTAGGAGTAATGAGGATTTTGGAGATAAAAGTGGAAAAACTCATTGCCAGAGGTTGTGGGAGTGGAAGGGTGTATGTGCACTAACTTGAGAACTGACACTCGTAGAGATTGCTGGAGAATTGCAAATGGCTGCCTCATCCAGAAGTTGCAAAGAACTCAGGAGTTGCTGGGAGGAGTGGCTCAGGAATGGCTGAGGATTATTGAAAGGAAGGATTTTGCAGCCTGAGCAGGTGAACCATCTGCTGGCTGCCTCTGCATGGGTGGTGGAGTTATATGCTTTGCACATAACTAGGGTTGGCTCTCTTTTGTATGTGGGAAGCTAATTAACCTATAGTGGTCATACAGTTTCTCCAGCGTTAAAAAAGGAATTTAATGGGACACAAGACTTGAACATTTTAGCACCTTGTCAGTGTTCTCTGAGATGAAAAAAGGTTGGAAATTGCTGAGATGGAAGAATTGGCATTCCATCCATTCACTTGACAGTGTCTTGTGAGGCATGTGGATGGTGCGAATTAAAGGCAAAATCAAGCTGTGGGTGCAGTGATGGGATGAGAGTCCAATCAGTTTCATGTGAGAAAGGGAAGCTGAAATAAGTAAGGAATCAGTTTCCATGAAGGACAAATGATTTTGTCACATGAATTGTGTAGTTACCTTGTTCCAGTGTGTGTGTTTCATTTAAATAGTGGCGACAAAGTGGTCTGGTGGTTGAGTGGAGGGCAACTGAAGATAGTTAAGCAGGAATGGACCTGGACAGCTCCTGGATGGGAGACCGCAAGCTGATAAAGCTGTCATGAGTCATCAGAGCCAGAAGGTGTTGTTATTTACAACTTGGCTGACTTAAAAACTCCTGCTGAAAGCTTGGAAGGCATTTCTGGATACCAGATGTGGTGATCACCACCTGGAAAGAGAAGAGTTCTACAAGCTTCCTCTTTTTTACCTACAACACATAGTTGTTGTGAGGACAAAAATGGTGTTACTTGAAGGAGCCTCAAAAAAGACTATTATGGAAATGACATTCCCAGCAGTCTGGCATACCCCAGGCAACACTGGAAACTACACCATTGGCTAAATCCTTCCACTACCAGAAATATTCTGGACTTGGTAAATCTCTCTATATAAAACTGACTGACTCACTCACTGACTCACTCACTCATCACTCACTCACTCATCAACTCCTAGCCAAAACTGCCAGATCTAGAAGTGTGAAATTTGGGGAAGGTATTTTTGCCATGATGGAAATAAGAACCAATTTTGGGAAATTCAAACTGGAAGGTGGTGAAAAGGGGTGTGATGTGTTTTCCTCCCTATACTTAACAGTGAAGAATTTTTGACTGATCTGAAGTCTGAACTGATCTAAATTCCTGAAGAATCCCAACACCCTGCCCCAACACATGGACCTAGAAGCATGAAATTTGGGGAGTGTATTTCTTATGTGATAGGAGCACTTACCAAGAACCAATTTCTAGAAATTTAGCCCCTGAGGGGATGAAAAAGGGTGCAACACATTTTTGGCCAATGCTTAACATTGAAGACCGATCAACACCCAGCCCCATATCCTGCACCTGCCTGGTAGGGGTGCCCTCAGTTGTGGGGGATGGTGCATGGGGGGAATGTTGCATGGAGGGGGATGATGCACTGGGGGATGTCACAGGGGGTATTTTACTCCCACAATGGTGGATAAATTTTGCTAGTAAATAAAGAAATTTAAATAGCAGCTTAAAAAATTTTAATAGGACTGCGTTGCATAAGGTGGGGCTGAGAGTCACACTTCTTCCCTTACATCCCTGTCCAAATGAAAGGTAACTCACAAGCTACTATTTCACTCATAAAGGAACCTTCTTTCATAGGAGGATTGAGGAAGGTTGGGACTCAGCCCAGGGAAAAAAGAATTCCCAACCCTGGGCAATGCTGCAGCAAACCGAAAGGGGAAAGTTGGATCAGCGCTATCTCAAGAGGAGGTGCAGATCCAAGCAGCTTGAAGCTGCTCCAGGTTCTCCAGGAGCAGAGTTAGGATCTGGTACAAGTGTGGGATCACGGCCCCACCTGTACTCATCTGGCCCTTCCCCCACCCAAAAATGGAGATGGGGCCTTGACACAAGAATTTTTCGGTCTTCCATATGTGTGACCCATGGCATTTTCATGACTTGAGTTGAGTCAGCTGAGTTATGTGCTCAATCCTGGTATTTTCCCTCTGGTGGATGGTCAGGACAACACACAGTTACTGTTGGAAGTCTGATGATGCAACAGAAAGCAAGTATTTCTGGTTCCCAAAAGTTAGTAAATTGACCCAATTTTCAAAATTCTCCTTTGATATGCTGAAAATCAGTGCCTTGGAATATTGGTCCCATCAGTTTATGAACATCTATCATGGTGTAGCAAGTTTCATTTCTTTCTCCAGATGTAAAATAAGGAGATGAAGTCATTGGTTGTTTTCATAGGAATCACTGTGAGATCACAAACGCATAAATGGCAGGTTCGTTTGCAGCTGTGAATACGAAGGAAGCTTCAGTGGCAACATAAATAGCTTCTGTAATTAAACCCATAGTTTGACAGGTTATAACCTTTCTCTCTAATTTTCATTCTACCTGATGCATCAGTAAGAATGAGTTATTAATGCTCCTATTCTAAATGCCAGTTAGGTCGCATGTAATCAGAGAATTGTATTATTTCAGAACACAAAGAAGCCCCCTTAGTGTGAATGTATAATTACCATGCTAAAGGGTTTCCTTCCACCTAAGGGCTAGAGGAAATTTGCTGCATTAATAAACAAGAAAAATGGGCTCACCCCCACTCAGAATGATCAAAGAATACATGAGTTCAGAGGCAAACATAATTTTGGGAAACAGAGAGACCTTGTTTCGCATAAATTGATATCAGAGGAAAGGTGTTAGAAGTATGAGTATTTGTACATGAATAATTTCCAAAGAGCTACAAACATGTTCATGTTAGTTCAAGACTAATACCTTCGGATAGAAAGATTAGACCATTATCAGGGCAGGGTGAATTTTACAGACAGTCATAGCAACTTCAGAAGCAATCTAGACAAAAATTCAAATATTATTAATATTATTTACCAGGACATATTCCTGAATAAGTACAATCAGCATTTCAGATGTTTCAAACACACAATGTGCTGTACATATATACAGTACGTGAGGTCTCAAACTGGTGTGTTGCAGTGCCCCCCTCTGAGATCTTCATCCCCTAGCTTCTTAAAGGGTAGGGAAAGGGAAAGGGGGAAAGCAGCAACAATTTCCAGGACCATTTTGCTCACAGAGACAAAGTGGAGCTTTTAAATTATAGGGGATGCTGCAAGTTCTATGAGGTGCAGAAAGCCCCACAGAGCCTTACGGAGGGTTTTTCTGAGAATTAGAAAACTAAAAATAACACTGATAAACAAAAAAAATCTTTCGGTGGATATCTTGGTATCCAACGTGCCTTCTAAGACAATTGAGACATACTGATTCAGAATATGCAAACCGTTTGTCTCTATCACCCACCGTTCTTGAGATATCACCCAGTATCACTTTCAGTATCACCCAGTAAGTCTTCAAAGTGGCTGTCAGCAATGATCTTCCTTATTTGTGGACCTATGAACACACCTTCTTTCACTTTTGCGTAACTCAACTCCAGAAACTTGTTACACACGTACCAAGCATCTGAGTTGTTATCTAGTGCCTTCACAAAGTTCTTCATGAGCCCCAGCTTTATATAAGTGGAGGCATGATAACTTTGTCATGTTCAACCAATGGCACACGAAGGACGTTTTTACCTCCTGGCTGCATTTTATCTCTGATGGGCCAATTGTTATTTATGTAGTGGTGCTTCCTATCTCTGCTGTCCCACTCACAGATAAAGCAGCAGTACTTTGTGTACCCAGTCTGCAATATCCCCTTGTAAGTAATCACCACAGATATGCCAGTTGTAGTCGCGATAGCGTATTTTGTCAAGAAGTAGCGACATGGTTTAATACGTCTCTTTCAGGTGGGTAGAATAATCAACTGGTACTGATGCATATCTGTTACCATTGTGTAATAATACTGCCTTAAGACTTGTCTTTGACGAATCCATGAACAGTCGCCATTCTTCAATGCTGTGTTCCATCCCGAGGCTTGACATAAGACCTTGGACATCCATGCAGTAACAAAAACTGTCACCCATTGCAAAGAACTGCACAAGTTCTTTGTGTCTGTGCCAAAAGTGCGAAGTCATTGTACCTGGTGAAATCGTACCTGGTGTACGATTTCAAAATCGTTGAAAACACAAATTGAGTTGCATTACAAATAACGAAAACTGACGAAAACATTCAACGAAAGGTGTTCCATATAAATATGTATTTTCTGGCACAAGCAAGCGGTTAAGACACTGTGCCTATTAACCAGCAGGCCAGGGTTCGAGACCCTGGTTGGCCCCACAAGACAGGGTGAGCTCCTGTCCTTAGCCCAGCTCTGCAACGCCAGCTGGATCCAATCGTTTTGGCTCTGCCTTTCCATTGGACTAATTCAGTGGTGTGGAGAGGGGAGATTTGCTGCTTGGGTAACAGCCTCTCCTCCATAACAATCCAACCCAGGCTTTCGTGCTTCGCATGCAGCATATGCAGCACCAAGCACGATACCATAGTCTCTCAAGACTGACGGAGGCCTGCTTGTGATATCTTCGAAACCTGACGTGGTACAGCAAAACGGTTTTCAGATTTGAAATAATCATGTAAAACTGCATTATAAAATGTAACCATGATGTCAGATATCTAAACCTTGTTGATCAGTGTAATTAGTTGGAAATCACATCCTGTTTGTGATTGCAAAAACAGTAGTGGTTTCCTGTAACTTATTATCAGTTTTCTAAGACTTGGGGAGCCTTGTATAGAGCTTCCTGCACCACCTGGATCTTGCAATATCCCCTTGTAAGTAATAAATTTAACTTTATCCTGTATTAAGGAAGAGGATTGTGTCACTGTCTTCACCCCCTCCCTGTAAATTCTGACTGCAGAAGTTTTATTTCCAAGAAGTTTGAGAAACCTGATATATACAGATGCTTTGAGACTTTTCTGATCTACAGACTTGCTGGAAACTCCAGTTTTGCATACTCACCAGAGTACAATTTGTTATTGCTCACCTCCTTTTTTTAACCATATGGAAAACTGTTATGTCTGGTATCTAAATCCTGATCCTCAATATTTGGGATGAGAAGGTTAGTGCAGTGTTTCCTCTCTCTGCATGCAGCTGCCCTGCAACTCAGAATATTTGCTGTAGCCTTTCTTCAGCTGTTCCCAGGGAGTGGCTTTGCGGTCAAGCTTTGGTGGTGTCCAAAATGCAATTCTATGCTCAGATCATGTAGAACTTGGCATGATGAACCAAGCCTGCATGGTGACAGAAAGACTAGATGGATGACCACAATGTAGGGCGAAATCCCAGGAAGAAACCACAGACAAAGTGTCCAGTGGGCTGGTCAAAGAAAAAGCTGAGGGAGAACAATGGTGGCTGTGGCTGGGACCTGCTTGTCCACTACAGTAAAGTCCTATGGAGGGGATGGTTGAAGACCTGGGATGCTCAGTCCAATGCATGTCACCCACTACTATACTGCAACAAAGAGGATACATATATTAGTGTAATAATAAGTAATATAGTGGTCTAAATTAACCAGATGAAAGCAACATATATATTTTAGGTTTTATTTTGTCATTTACTACATTTTTCTTGGGGGTCCTACATTTTGGGGGGCTTTATCCTTTTATGCAATTATGACATCTGGTCACCCTAACTATATGGAATTGAACAGCAGTGTAAAATATTTGAATTAAATAAATGCCTCATCTCTCTCTTAAAGACGATGATGCCCACATTAATTCTGATGTCGGACAATTTGTTGATTCTACAGCATTGCTGAAGAAAGTTTATTTCAGTAGCACTAAGCATAGGGTTGCCAAATGTCTTCTAAAACCTGCACTGTTCCAGTTTTCAGGGATTGCATTCATGTACTGGCAAGTTTGACAAGGGGTCCTGTCCTGGTTCTGTGGAAGAAAATTATGGCAATCCTAACTAAGCATCAGTAGTATTGGACCATTATTTATGTCCAAAAACCTATCTTTTGCTAATATTTATATTAGGTGAGAAGGTGGGGAGGCCATCAAAAGGCAACACAGAAAACCAGGAACAGACTACCATTCCATGCACCCCCTCCACTCAGTTCAGTGCCCTTGGCTCTCATCCAGTACTACAGATCTGTAAATATATAGAACAGCCATCTATTCTGCAGAGTCTCTCAGCTGAATCCTTACAATCTGGCAGGGATAAATAAATAGATCTTTTTCTTCATCTTCCATTACATGCGCTAAGCTGATTTCTGCACTATTACCAACAGATGAGAATGCATAGTTTTCAGATTAACATGAGCAAAAAATGTTATGCATGCGCCTTAGAAGGATAATGCAGAACTTCCATGCTTTTTATTATCAGGGCTCCCTTGCAGCTAACTCCAAACTTCTTCCTCTAGATGGTTCCCTCTTCCTCACCCTTGCAGTCAATTAGAACAAAAAGAGAGACTTATTTAAGCAAAGGGGATGCATTTCCACTTCCAGACTGCACCAGATTACATTCGACACGTCAGTGCTGCCAAGATTCACCCTAATCCACCCCATCTGTCCCTGTTCTGGCCAAACTCTATCCTTATCCATTCCCACTGCCACCATGGCTGCAGGGTGGCCTTCAATGGGTGTCAATGGGTGGCCTTCTGGCCTCTGTCAATGGGTGGCCTTCTGGCCTCTGTACTAGTGGCAGCAGTCCAAAGTGATGGAGAGGCTACTGTGATGGCGTCTTCAGAGCAGACCACTCCACCCTCTCAAGTGAAGGACAATGCTGAACCTCAGGATCTGCAAGCATACCGCTTGGATTGGATTGTTGTCAGCTAACAGCACAACCCTATGCATGTTTACTCAGAAGTAAGTCCCATTGTGTTTAATGAGGGTCACTCCCAGGGAATTGCATATAAATTAGAGCTGAAGCTGACCATTCTTTCAGCCTTTGTCGAAGCACTTTGGCTTCAGTGTAAATGTGCCACTCCAGTAACCCCCATCACATTTGCACTCTATTTACACACAGACTGAGCTAGGTCAGTGGCTGTGGGTGGCGCAAGTGGTTAAGACATTGTGCCTGTTAACCAGGCCAGGGTTCAAGACCCAGGTGCCCACAAGACAAGGTGAGCTCCTGTCCTTAGCCCAACTCTGCAATGTAGCTGGAACCAATCATACTGGCTCTGCTGTTCCATTGGACTATTTCAGTGGTGTGGAGAGGGGGAATTTGCTGCTTGGGTAACAGCCTATCCTCCGTATCAATCAACCCAGGCCTTTGTGCTTCACATACAGCGTCGAGCATGATACCATAGTCTTTGAGACTGATGGATGCCAGTGCCATGAGCTAAGCCATAAATACGATTTGGATTCTAATGCTGGGTGACTATCCTTGTGGTTGACCTCCTGGGATAGTGATGCAAGATGATAAACCAGTTGAGTGACAAAATGTTTAGGAACTTCTTTCCTTGGAAAAATTGGAATCCTTAGGATTGAGTGTTCTATAAAGCCAGTTACATACTTATGATTATAATTTCACACATAGCTTTGTTTCTATGTGAATAGAGCTGAATTATTGCATGGTATTTTTTAATGGTAACCACAGAAATGAAAGGCAAGCTCAAGCTGCTTCTATGTTGAACTCACCTTACCTGTTCATTTATGTGAGTGACAGCAGTACTTAACTTCAAAGACATCTTCTGCCTTCTACAAGCTAATATTTCTTCCTCCTATTACTTTTCAGTTTAAGGGTCAGGGCAGAAGTTCCCTGAACCTGGAAGGCATGCTCTATGGGCCACACAGTGAGAATACAGGGGTTGCATGGGACTGTCATCACCTACGTTCCTCTACCTAAGTTACTCAGAATCAGGCACCCAACACAATAGGATTCTGGATGATTTCAGGGTTCTCAAAACCCAGAAGTTACTGGCAGTGACACATTGCCACTTATTTTTGCCACTCATTGCCAAGCTCCATGCCTGCACCACAAAAGTGTTGTCGCTAAGAATTGTGATAGCAGGGTTTAAATATGTGATACTGTTAAGAACTAAAAATTGGGATGGCAGCTACAGTAGTTTCGATTCATAGCAATGTAAAGGTGTAAACTGTGAGAATGGGTAGGCTGCTTTAGTTGCACCTGTCTTGCTGACTATTATCTCAGGTGCCTCCGTAAGCACTTGTAAACACTGTTGCGCTCTAAACAATAATCACATAGAAGGAACTGTCAAAACAATTCCCTGGTACTTCAAATTATGTTAAAATATGTGCAACTTCAGCCGAGAGTGTGAAAACATAACTGCCACCTGGTAGGTTGCTCTTTGGCAATATTGCTTTATGATTTTACTGAAATCCAGAGGAAAAGCATATGGACCCTTTGAAAGTATAGCATTTGAATCTGAGATTCATTGAATTCAAGCTTGAATAACTTGGGGCTACCTTACTGACTGCAGATCTCCCTGAGGTGCTGGACATCACTCCATGTTTTGCAGCACTGAATTCAATGAACCTCTGATGGGTAGTCATGCATGGCTGGCGTGTTGCATGTAGTTATGTGTATCATTGTGTGGACTCTATCAACTCCAAACCTAGCTTGGCAAGAGGCACTCTTTCAAATTAGTGTTCCTCTTTTATTTAGCAGTGGGGAGAGTAACTGGCCCTTCTCACCACAGCAATGTCTGTTATAGTTGCTTCTGCAGGTGTTCTGTGCCATCTTTTTAGACTGTGAACCCTTTTGGGACCAGGAGCCTTTAGGCATTAGTTATTTTGGCTGCAATCCTAAAGACACTTTCCTGGGAGTTAGACTCATTGAACACAATGGGGCTTACTTTTGAGTAGACGTGGTTAGGATTGGGTTCTTCATTTTAGCTGTAAACTGCTTTGTGAACTTCTAGATATAAAGTGATATATAAACACAGGTGGGCAGGAGCCTACGCGCCCCTACTCTGGCGTGGGGGATCTTCCAAAAAGCCTGCCATTAGCGAGTAGGCAGCAGCAGGAGGTCCCCAGAACAATGAGGACCGGTACGCTCTCCTCTCCCGGCGAGGGGGGGGGGGCTGAGAAGGAGGAGAGCAGCCCCATCGTGCTCTCCAAGCCTCTCCTGCTGGCAGGGGGGCTGAGAGCAGCCCCATCGCGCTCTCCCAGCCTCTCCCAGCGGGGGGGGGGGGGGGGGGCTGAGAGCCCCATCCTATGCAGGTCTACTCTGAAGTAAGTAATTTTATTTATTTATTTATTATTTTTTAATTTTAAAATTAAAAACCTCCCTGACCACACCCCCTGATGCTGGCCCCGCCCCTTAACTCTGACCCCGCCCCTGACCCCACCCACTTCCGGAGAACCGGTTCTTGGCCCAGGCTGGGCCCATCACTGTATATAAATACTGTTGATTGATTGATCACCAAGATATATGGACATACGATCTCACTCTTGGTATATAAGTGATTATAAGATAATCTAGGCCACCAAACATGTCCATGAATTTATCACAGATGAATGTATATCAATTGATCTCTTACTGCTTGAGTACTTTTAGCTGAATGTTGGAATGGATTAATTGGAATCTATTCACATATTCTTGTTAATTAGGCAATGAGGTAATTTTTCAAGTGTTGTTTCTCTTATATTTAGCAGAAGGAAAGTAAGTATCCCTCTTTCCTCCAGTACAGTGTCCTTTCTAATAGCTGTTTGCTGTCATTCTTTTGCATTTTTTAAGATTGTGAGTCTTTTGGGGAAAGCAAGTCATTTCATAATTTGATTTTATCTGTAAACCTTTTGTGCACTTTTTATATAACATCATGTAATGGTTTTTCATCATTTATTAAGGCTGCAATACAGAAATACACTTGGGCTGCCCTATCTATCACTGGGGTGACCCAAGTCCATGATGGGGCATCCCAGTTAAGCCAGAAAAGGCTTGGGGCAGCCTAAGGCGACATAGGCTGCCCCAAGACAGATGGAGCTGGGCTGCCCTAGCTGGGCCAGCTATGGCAGCTCAGAGGAGGCATTCGGAGGGCATGTTCAGCATTGCCTAAAACAGAGCAGTTATGCTACATCCAGAGCCTGTTTCCCAAGCAGAAATTCCCTCTTCCAGCTCCTCAGCATTATACCACCTCAGGAGCAGGTATAGTAATGAGTAGACCCATAGGGGTCCATGATAAGCCAGAGTAAGGATGGCAGTACTGACAAAAAGGATCTGAGTTCTTGGCCAGCCAATCTGCAACCCCTGTCTCTCAACTTCAGGATTTAGCACAACTATGGCAGCCTACTAACTTGGGGATACAGTCCCCTTGCATCCACTGGAAACTATAGTGGTCTCATGCTGCAGCTGTTACTGGTTGTCAGGGACTCCTTATAAGGCAGGCACCACAGTTGTTCCTTGTGCCCATATTCTCAATTCAAGTGAGTGCATTGCCCTCTCTTTCTTCAGTCAATGGCTTTGTACATCTTGAATTGACATGTGCAACACAGTCAGGAGACACAGTCTAAGTTCGAGAAGGAAATACCATCACTCTAAGTTGCTCAATAACTAATTATTATTTCCAGTTATTCCCAGGCAGTTACTGATACACTCTAGTTTGATTCTGCAATGCACTTCACTGAGCTGGTACATAACATGTGTTTTCTGAATAATCACTGTGTGAATTTTCTCATATTGCAAATCTCAACTGAATGCCTAGTGAATCACAGAAGCAAACACACTTTCAGTATCACATTATATTATAGTTTACACCTTTCTCTTAAACAGTGGTAGGGGTTTGATCTGCTGGAGAAATGTGTTGCATATTGGAGTGCTTTGGGGGTGAACTTGAAAATGTTTGTGAGTCTCTATCTATTTATTTGGTTTAGCTGACTGCCACTGCCTTTGTTGCTCAGTGTTCCCATTGCTCTCTCCAGTTTCAGTCAGAGATGTCACCTCAGTTTGATTTCTTCTTGAATGTAAACAAAATATCTGGTGTCACTGTGCTCCAAAGATTAATTGATGAAATAAATGGCAAGGCATTCTCTATGGAATTTAACATTTGCAAAAATGATTTTTCAGGTTTGCTGTTTCACATTTCAGAGAAGCTTCTCTTCAATGCTTGGAAGGAATCAAGGTTGATCTAGCCCCCTGCTGGAGGAATCCAACTACAGATTCTACTTTTGGATCAGGTGCCAATCTGGACAGTTTTCCAGGGCTGATAGTGCCTCTAATCTCGAATGCCAGTTCGTTGAAGACCACGATTTGTTCATGCTAATAGGAATGTATATGTAATACATGGTACAGATGGAATATTTTCCTTGCAGTCTATCTGCACCATGATTTTAGATGTTTGTTTAGAAGTTCTACCTGGACACCTGCTATAGTAGTGGGACACTTGCTATAGTAGTGCTATAGTATGTAACTTGTAGAGACATACATCTATCAAATGTTTGAGAAATCTTTACCTGTTCAATTTCCACCTGGACACACACTTCTTTAGCCAAATGTTGAGCTGAAAGTTTAGGGCAAAAAATCAGTAAAGGTGTTCCTCACTGGTTATCTTGCTAGTCATAACTAAATCTAAAGGCAGAGCTCATCCCCGTTACAATGCTGAAGAGTCAGCATTGATCAAAGACTGCTTATTAGTCAAGTAGCCAGCATGACTGAAGGCACACAGACTGAAGTTACCTCCTCACCAAAGTGCTATCTATTTATCTACTTGCATTTACATGCTTTTGAACACCTAGGTTAGCTTGGTAAATAATGGGAGCTCACTCCATTCAGATTTTCAATTGCCGATCTTCAGATTGCCAAGCTAAGTATCTGCAGCCACTGAGCCACTGCATTCCATCAAGAATGAATACAGGGAACCTAATTTGTAAAGTTAGCATCATGAGACTGAAGGGCACCTGTTGCATTACTTTAATTTTCATCTTACACTGTGGCCACATTAACTTCCTGTTTCCCATGCTTTTTGAAGTACAAGCACATGATAAGCACCATAAGGCTTACTAAGTTTAACCAGGTTTTTAAACATTTGCATGAACCTTATTTTATGTAGCTCTCACAGCAAGCTATAAAGCATAAACTCTTGCCATAGATCGTAGGAACCTTAGGGTGCAATCCTGAGTAACTACGGGGAGTCTTTGCTCCGGTGTAAGAACAATTTGCTCTGGGTTGCAATATGAATTTCCCATAGGTTTTCACTAGGTGCTGCAGTAACTACAGGTGTACGTAAAGCCTCTTACGTGCTCCCGTAGTTACTCTGGATTGTAGGGATATTCTTTACTTGCCAGGGAAAAACAAAGTGCTGGATACATATAAGAATTTCTGTAAGTAATATTGGGCCCCCAATGCAAACAGTTGTTACTGTGGTCAGAAGTTACAGGGCATTTTATATTTAAAACTTACTGGTACATTTCTTTGAGCATGGGACATTGGAGACTTACCCTACAATCTAGAGTAACTATGGGAGCATGTAAGAGACATTATGTGCACCCATAGTTACTGCACCACCTAGCGAAAACCTATGGGAAATTCATACTGCAATCCAGAGTAAATTGTTCTTACTCCAGAGCAAGGACTTCCTGTAGTTACTCTGGATTGTGCCCTTTGGATGCCTTAGGGCCTGTCCATTTTTTCTTAGAATACAAGCAGTACATTGGATAGAGGCAAACACACTCAGATAAGGAAATAGCACACCTTCCAAACCTGTATCATAAGCCAGAAAGCAAAAGCTTCAAAAATGGCAATCCAGAGTAATTAAGAGGAGTCCTTGCTCCGGAGTAAGAACAAGTTACTCTGGATTGCAATATGAATTTCCCATATGTTTTCACTAGGTGGTGCAGTAACTACGGGTGCACGTAATGTCTCTTATGTGCTCCCATAATTTCACTGGATTGTAGCCTTATAGCACATTCCTAACCATGTCTACTCAAAAGTAAGCCCCATTGTGTTCAATTAGTCTTACTCCCAGGAAAGTGCCTTTAGGATTGCAGCATTAGTGTGGTTAACTGAGAGTGCAATCCTAACCAATTTAGGCCAGCACAATTCACCCAACTCTCCGTGTGTCTGCTCATTGACTTAAACCCCCTCTACCCTTACATGTCCCTACATGGAAATTTGTCCACATGTCACTTATGTGGCACCCCAGGCCAGCATGTTACTTGTGCCGGCCTAACTGGAGATTAGGATTGCAGCCCCAGCTAAACTATTAGCTCCCTCTTCTAAATCTGTCTAAATACAAGCTGTCGAGCTCATTCTAAGCTCTTTTTTTGGCCTAAGGGAAGTATCATTCTCCAAACTTTGTTATATATTGCAACTCAAAAACAGGAGACAAAAATTTCCTGTCCGTAAAGAGAGGAGTATTAAGAACTTTTTAATTCACTCCCTTATTGGTATGGTCAGAATATGCTTTAGGCAAATCCATAGTCATAGACTGACTAATTCATAGTAATTAATACAGCCCAAATCCAAAACCATGCAGAATCTGACTGCTGTCCATTTTCAATTATTGTACTAAGCAAACTGTGTAGCTTGCCATGTGATTGTCTCTTACCAGTTACTAATTTTGATTAGATTGATTTTAATAGATTGCATGAAAGGCATACTCTCTGGATGTCAAGATTCCTGGGATTGTTCCTTCTTATCAGGATAGACCAGCTGATGAAACATTTGAGCTGAGGGGTAGCTGGAGGTGTACAAAACTGTAAATAAATGCAAGCTCCCAATTGCAAGCAACACATGCCATTTGCCCTCAAAACCATTCTGACAGCAACAGCGGCATTGTATTTGTATTCAGGATGGCAATATGGCTCTTACATACCTCTCTTCTTGATGTTGGAGCTTAGGCATTGGCTATGCCATTGTTCAGAGAGAGAGAGAGAGAGAGAGAGAGAGAGAGAGAGAGAGAGAGAGAGAGAGAGAGATGCAGTAAGAACTCATGAAATCTGCATAGTTTACTTCAATTCAATGGGAATATCTATTATTTTTAATATCCATTACTTGGGAATATCTATTATTTTCAAATATTTTGGCCATATCGTGAGAAGTGAGTACTTCTTAGAAAAGTCCCTGATGCTGCAAAAAAACTGAAGGCAAAAGAAGAAGGCAGTGGCAGAGGGTAAGTTGGTTAGTGTCATTGAATTTGGATAAATTCATGAATTTGGATAAAACTTACTTTGGAAGCTAATGGACAATAAGGTGGCCTGGCGTGCTGCACTCCATGGGTCACAAAGAGTCAGAAATGACTTTAACGATGAAACAACAAAAACAACAATTATTTTTACACCAATGTAACTGACATGCAGTTTGGTGAGAGAATTATGTGCTAGATAACCCTAATCCCTCTTACAGTTCAGTGCTCAGCGTCCAGTGATGAGAATCCTCAGCATCCTCTGAAGAGCTTTGAGATGACATACTAGTGAGGACTTTCTTGGACTTTCCTTGGACTAGTGAGGACTTTCCTTGGACTTTCTGGGGTAAGTGTTCCCAGCATTCAGGGATGTTGAAGACCTTATCGCTACCACCTAAGCTTGGTTCTACAACTCCAGCTTTGTGTTCATATTTTTCCCATATTTTTAAAATAAAATGAATCTGATGTAAGTAAATACATCCTTGCTCGCTGAGAAACACAATGCATTTAACTAAGCTGAACAACTCTGAAAAATCCAGTCAATCAATAATAAATGGCCTAAGTGAAAGCCATGGATTTGCAAGCAACATATTCTGAATCGTGAATAACAAATGGTGACAAATGCAGAAATAATGAACAGCGAAAGTAAATCTCCAAGGAAGAGAATCCACTTGCACATCTATTACCTTCAAGGCAAAATCTGCAAACGGAATGAGAGATTTGAAATACATGCAGTGTGAAATTCAGTAGTTTCAGAGAAACTGACCTTTGCTTTGAACTTTCAGATCAAACCAGTAGATGCAAACCTGTCCTGATGCCTTGGCAGCTCCATGATCTATACATCAATTGAATTTGAATAGGTTCCTAGAATTCCTCAAACATTGTCCACTGTGCAGGTAAACAGCAGAGCATGGGCTGTTCGCTTTTCTTTTCACCAGGTTACACTAGAGACCAGTCAAGTTAAACCAGGCAGTTTCAATGCTTTCTTTTCTTTCCCTCTTTTCCTTCCCATGGTGAAAGGGGGGAGGAACACATTTGTGAGAATCATCAGCATGCTGCAACAACACTTCCCAGGTTTTAGATATTTCCTCAGATGCACTTTCTCCCAAAGGTCTACAACATCCTCCTTGTATTCCAGACCTTTCCTAGAACAAACGTGCTCTCTCTGCATTAATGAGTTCCACCTAGACTTCTGATTATGCTAAGCCTGCAGACAACATGGTAATATATTTTTTTTCCTCAGAAAAATCAAATAAAAAGAAATAAAAAGTAAAGTATCTTCTGGGAAAAAAAGGTATGTAGGCGGAACCGTGACTGAATCCTAAAGCAAAATGGCAAGGATCTGTTTTGCATCTAATTCATATTGTGTAACTGTCAAGTTTCTAGAATTCCCTGTGTGTTGTTAACTGCAGCCTTTCATTAGTACAAATTATCACAAATGCGTGAGAAGGATGAGAGCGAGAGAGATAGAGGTGAATATATATAACTAGAGAAAAATAAGCCAGCAGAACTAAAGCACATATAGAAAATCTCTGGTCAGATTTCATGTGGCACATGATTCATGGGATTGAAGTCTTTTCAACCAAAAGAAAAGTTACACACTTTGAACTCAAGCAATATCTTCGACATTCTTGTAAGATGATTTCTTGGGCTAGCATTGATCTTATTGCCCTGATATAAGTAACAAATCTGTATAGATTTCATAGATTGCGAGCCCTTTGGGACAGGGAGCCATTAGTTTTTTATTTCCTATGTATAGAACGCTGGGTGCAATCCAGAGTAACTACGGGGAGTCCTTGCTCCAGTGTAAGAAAAATTTACTATGGACTGCAATATGAATTTCCCATAGGTTTTCACTACATGGTGCCATAACTATGGGTACATGTAATGTCTCTTATGTGCTCCCATTGTTACTCTGGATTGTAGGAAGAGTGAACTTTTAGTTGAAAAACAGTATATAAATACTGTTGTTGTTGTATAGTAAGTCAAGGACAGTCGACAGTGCATACTTCTTCTAGTACCTACAACCTTTTCTGCATGTGTTTTTTCTCACTCTTGAGGAAAGTCATGGTGCAGGAAGAGAAGCCAAATTAACACAGGAGGAAGGTGATGCTGAGCTGTATGAGCCTGGAAGGGTTAAGTCTCAGGATAGATAGACTGCTTTGCTTAACGACAGTTCTGTGTAGTGGAGGTCTGCTTCAATAATGGCTTGAACACATTTATATTTATATATATATATATATATATATATATATATATATATATATATATATATATATATATATATATATATATATATATATATATATATCTATCTATCTCCATTCATTTATTCATTTAATTAATTAAATTGTATTGTTTAGAAGAAGGCGATCTCTCATATATGCTGCTCCCAGGCCTTTTAGGGTTTTATAGGTTATAATCAACACCTTAAATTGGTCCTAGAGATAAACCAGCAGCCAGAGTAATTGCCAGAGCAGTGGTATGACAGATTCAAACTATTTATCACCAGCAAACCACACAAGCTGCCGCATTCTGCACTAACTGGAACTTCCAGAATGTCTTCAAGGGCAACCTTGGATACAGCGTGTTACAGTAATCTTGATGTCTCCATGGTGTGGACCACCATTGGCTAGATCCAACTGAGGCAGGTATGGCTGCTACTGGCGCACCAGCCAAAGCTGGGCAAAGGTACTTCTTTCTGAGAATCTGCTGTTTCAGGGGAAGTGCAACCTCATTCAGATATGGGGTCCACTCAGATATATGAGTCCAGCACTCGCATCATGGATTTCTGAAGCAGGTTTTCTGAAGCAGGAGGACCAAGTAGCACCTCTACAACTTTGCCAGACCTCCTTAGACCTCCTTAGTACTTAGACCTGTGCTTCTCAAACTCCTACAAGGAAATTGGGAACCCTGTATGTGGCTATGGCAGTAAAGCAATCCCAAAGGATCATGATGGAAGGTTTTTAAACTTACTTGAGGGAGTGCCAGCCTCTGAAATGCCACTTCAGGGCTCCCAAAGCCTCCAAAACAGTTTAAAAACCATTGCCTGTTTTGGATTAGAAAAATATTTAAAAATCCTCCCAGGAAGTAACAGCACAGTCCTAGAAATCATGTTGCAACCTCTCCCCTCCCCACTCCTTACAGGGGCACCCACCAGTTTGGGAACTATTGATTTAGATTACACTGCATTAGACTACATTGGGAGGAACTTTGAACATATTGTTCCCAATGTGCCAGATGGGAATGGATGGACATGGTATTCCCACAAGTGACTGATGAAGCTGGCAGGAGTATTACTGGCTCTGTGTATGTGTCTGTCGGTCTGTCTGTGTGTGTGTGAGAGAGAGAGAGAGAGGGAGGGACAGGGAGATAAAGAAGGAAGGAGGATTGATAAAATGTCAAAAAGATTTTGAATTGTGTAAAGTGCTCCCTGCTAACCGAGCAAGAGGCACTCTTTCAAGTGGGTGTTTCTCTTTTATTTAGCAGGGGGAGAGTAACTGGCCCTACTCACCCCAGCAATGTCTGTTCAAGTGGCTTCTGCTGGTGTTCTTTTTTTGCATTTTAGATTGTGAGCCCTTTTGGGACAGGGACCCATTAGCTATTAATTAGCTATTATTATTTTTCCATTTTCTTTGTAAACCGCTTTGTGAACTTGTTAGTTGAAAAGCGGTATATAAATACTGTAGATAGATAAAGTGAAAAGTATGGTGTAGGAGTTCTATGATATCCCATAAAAATTAACAGGAATTGCTATAGCATTTCACTGCAGAATTTGAAAAAAAGATTAGGCCTATTTGACTCCAACAGATGTACAATAAAGTGTTTTTTAAACAAATGTTGGATAATTATGAGTCTGAATAAATCATGGAGTGACAATAGGGCGAATCTGCCTTTGAAGGAGGGAACCAACAGTCTTGGGACTGAAATGCTTCTTGATGAAACATGAAGCTACAGTGGCCAGCTCATTCTGACAAGGGGATGGAGGAATGCAACACCCTCAGTTCATCTTTGCTATCAAAAAAAGAGCATCAGCTGTTCTTTCCCCAAGTAGCGCCAATATTTCTGACAAAGGATGGAAAATGTTCTTTTACAAAAATTAGAAGTGAAAGAACTCAGTCTAAATAAAGTGCCCCAATATAGAGCTCACAGCAGGCAGACAATAATTAACTGAACAGTATCAGTTAGAAATGTTAATTGCTAAATGGAGAAAAACAGAAGGAGCCACTCTATAATAAAAAGAGCAAATCCTGAGTTTAGAGATGCTTTGTCCATTTCTGCACTTTTCTGAATGAATCTCATTGTTTTCTGTGGTTTGGTTGTTCAATAAATGCACTGGGTTGTACTGAATACCTTCCAGTTTCCAGTCTGAGCCAAAAATAGCTGTTTCGGTGAGGTGCTTTATTTTTTGGTTTGGTTAAGTTACAATCCTAACTTAGGCCAGCACAATTCATCTGTCTTCCCATGAGTATGTAAGGACACACAAGCACATGTCTGTGTACTGGCCCAATCTTTTGCTAGAAGTAACACTGAAATGTCATACGGCACTTTTGTGATATTTCCAGGTCAGGACAGGACTTGTGCCAGAGTTTAGGTTAGGAGGATAGGATAGCAAATGAAAGCACTTAATTTGTCCAAATATTCACTCATTCACTCTGACTCCTAAAACAGGGGCACCATCAAACGTCTGACAAGTCTTAGGCTGTAAGACTACTTTCTTGGGAGTAGGCCTCATTGAACACAGTAAAAGTTACTTTCCATTTATATGCTTCTGAACTGCTATGTTGACAAGAGCTGAGCAAGTGATGGGAGCTCACACTGTCATGTGGTGCTCAGGTTTCGAACCACCATCCAGTTGACGAGCACAGTGTCTAACCACTGAGCCATTGCAGCCCCTTTATGTGTACTGTTTTGTGTGCCTCCAAATCATGCTCTGATCCTATCCTGTGTGCCAGTAATTAGTTAAAAACATTAATAACATACAGAGAATCTATTAGAAAATTGATATACATATAAAAGCTATTATTTGTCCTGAATGAATTCTACCTCCCTGCTAGTGTTTCTGTCTTTTAAAAACAAAACGACCCTCCTTTACTATTCAGTTTGCTCAAATAATTGTTTCTCAATTTCTGCAAAGAAAAAAATTGAGCAAGAATTGCCTGTATCGAGGAACAAATCTGCAGCTGTCCTGCCCATGACATGCGCCTTCCACCATTCCTTCTTCCAAATACACAGAGCCTATTCTTTGTGGCATGTATGGCAAGCCTTTGCCAGAAATGTTTCCTTCTGACTTGCATGCAGACAATATTCAACGGCTTTCTGTCAATTACTGGAATGCTACAGGGCCCGACTCCTTCTTCAGAATCTGCAAACTCCACAGAAAGAGTTTGGGGCCCAACAATATAGGATCAGCATTACAAAGTCTGCATAGGAAAGGAAGCCTCAAACACTGTGTTTAGATCCCTGCCACCTATCAGGAAATGTTCACTTTGTGAATCTTCATTATATCTGCTGAAGTTTGACTCACAGATTCTTTATTTTACTTATTTATTTATTTACTTGCTTACATACACGTGCATGTGCACACACACACACATTTTTATTTCCTTACCTGAAAATGCTCAGTGTGGTATACATAGTGCCTTCTTTCTTTTGTTTTCACAACAAACCTATGAGGTAGGTGAGACTGCCTGTGTCATCCATAAATGGTCCATCCATAATGGTCCAAATGGTCCATTGGTGATATCTACAGGGCATATTAGTCCTCAGAAAACCAAGAACTCCATGAAGGTGAGCAAGGGTTTGAATCAGGATCTTCCATGTCTCAATCCATCTCCTGGAGAACTATACATTCCAGGTTTTTGATTTTTATTGTTCAGTTGTGACAACATTTTAGAGTGTTTGTTTATTTTATTGTATTTTATTTTACCCTGGTTTGTAAGAGAGAAAGGTGGAATAGAATTATTATTATAGCTTACTGTTATTATCTGATTTTTTTAATTTTTCATTTAAAAATGTGATAATGGTGTAATAAGTCTTGTTCACCAGGCAGGAAATCACAAAAAAACAGCTTTGCTCACTCCCCTTAATCATTTTCAGGGAAATGCACAGTGCTCCATTAACTCATTGACCTTTATTATGCTCCTTGATAGATCCCTGGCTCAACCAAGATTCTTGAATGTATCCCTGGACTATCATGGCAAGCCTGCTAGTGCTTGGGTACATCGTAAGCCATCACAGGCTGCCAAGCTGGCCTGGCTGACTCCTAATTTGGTGCCAACTACCTTAGAGCACATTTGCAACACTTAGAAACTATGGAGGGGGCCTGTGACACTCATCAGAAGTTCAGATTTAGCTGTAAATGACTTACATCCAACCCCCAAAGAAAGATGGTAGGAATGTAATGTGGACCTCAAAGGGATTAGTACTTTCAGCATCCGCCTGGACTACAGTGGAAGCTGACTGACATTAGCCTGCTAAAATTAGCTTGTGGATTATTTCCTTTTCCTATGTGCATGGGGCAAACCTTCCTTGCCCTGCTCTCACAGGAATAATTACCAGTCTGCTGTTGACTTTAATTCCTCCTTTTGCATGGTCCCAAACCAGCCCTCAGCATGCGGAGAATTTAAAGCATGTTAACGGATGGCTGCACTTTGCTTATCACATGCTGAACATTGATCTGGCTAGTGGAGAAATTGAGGAATTAAAGGATTACATTGCTAAATACCCACCTTCAATTCAATGCACATTTGAGGTCACATGAATTTGCCCCAACTCTTAAGCAAACCTTTGAAGTGAGCATTTCTTTGCAGGATAGTTAACAGAGTGAACCAAGCCAGAAGAAGCAACTGCTCTGAATGTTAGTCATTCAGTTAAAGGCAGTGAATGCTGAATTCAACACGATCCTTGATTTTGCATTGCCTGCACGTTCTGAGCAGTGCCAGACGTCCTGCTTCCAGGACCTGAATGCAGTCTACTTGTCAATGTATAATGAAGGGGGAAAGACTTGTGGCAGAACTAAGGGGAAGGATAATCAAGTGTTGCTCTTGCTGTGCCTATTATATGAAAACCTGTTATAAAAGGATTCTGCTGGAGCAGCGACTTGCCATTAGGGAATACCAGGCCAGTGAAAACGAAAAGGTATCAACATAGTGAATTAGACTTTTGAATAGTTAGTGTAGGTGTGAATTGAGGTTACTTGAAGAGGGTTGGGCTCCAAGGTCCCTTTTTTATTTTCCTTTTAATACATCATAAATGCCAACTTAGCCAGATTGAAAAAATTGAGCTTATTATTTAAATTGGTGAGGCTCTATGTGCTGAATGAAGGCTGACTATCTTCTGGTGTGTGCAATAGTTCAGCAGAGAGAATTTAAATTTGTTTCATTTACAGAGGAAGTGCATAAAAACCTAAACCTCTTGCACTTGCAAATCCTTATTCTCACATTCTAGCACTCATGTGCGTGAATATTTAATGCAACTATGGATAGCTTTGTTGTCTTGAAAGTTTCCTTTTATCATACCACATTATCCACAAATTTAACTCCACCGGGAGAATGGGGAAAATGTCACCATGGTACATCTCCTGTCTCATTACTGCATTGCATCCTCATCCACAGTTCAGCAGGGGTGAAACAGCACGAAAACCCAATACTAATCTCACAAGTTTGACTTTCCATCAATAAGGCAGAGGGCAACATATTGTAGGATGCAGCAAACATTCATAATTCTTCGACCTGCAGAGTTAAAAACACAGCGGCAAGTGGATGTGCAGTGAACAGGAAACATGTTTATAACATTAGGATTTGATAGAAAAGAAATTATTGGCAATTGCACCTCATGATGCACAACAGCCAATCAGGTCTGTGTTTGAAAGGGAAATTAACCAGCATTGCAGTGTTGTCCTGAGCATACATGCTACATGGGCCACCTCCCTCCCTCCCTTCCTCTCTCTCTCTCTCTCTCTCTCTCACACACACACAATCACACACACAGTGCAAAACCCCCTCATACTTCCCAGAAGTGATTTGGTGGTGACTTGATAATATTATTGCAATTGCAACACAGTCAAATTGTTTCTTGGAGGGCTATATGCAGCTACTTGGCGGGTCATTGAGGGTTGGAAGACCCATCCACTGCCAAATGCAGAGTGTATTTCCATTTGACAGGCTTGGTTGACATACACAATTACCCCCAGGGACCAGAGTGCATCACCTGGGACTGCCCCCCATCCACCCACTCCATACACTGATGCACAACAGCAAATTAGATTTGTGCTTTGATGAAAAAAAACCAATAGCAGGGTCTAAGATGGGAAAAGTGTTTCAGGGTACAGTGCTAAACAATCTAGGCCAGCACAGCTCATTCATCTCTTAATTCCCATGGTGTTGTGGGGAAACTGGCACACGTCTGTGCATTGGCCTAACCTCCCCCTGCCCCAGGAGTGGCACAGAAGTGGATTACACTAATGTGATATCCCAGGCCAACATGAGACTTGTGCTGGGATTTGTGCTATCCTAACTGGGGCTTAGGATTGCAGACTACATGGTTTGTCCATATGTAGGTCTGGTGAGTGGTCAAAGGCCACAAAATGGGGGTGGGATTGGAAGTACTAGTGTGCCCATAGCCTATACCCCTCCCCAGGGCTAATATGCCAAAATGGATCAGTGTAGACTTGTGTTAGCTATGTAAATGGTAAGGTCAGAATTGACTCATAGAATCATAGAGTTGGAAGGGACCTAGTAGGTAATGTAGTCCAACCCCCGGCCTGCAGCAGGAAATCCTCCTAAAGCATTCCCGACAGTTGCTCGTCGAGCCTCTGCTTGAAGATCCCCAGTGAGGGAGAATCCACCACCTCCCTTGGCAATCTGTTCCACTGCCGAACCGCCCTCACCGTCAGGAATTTTTTCTGGATATCGAACTGGACTCTCCTTTCTTGCAGTTTGTACCCATTGGTTCTAGTTCTGCTTTCAGACGCAGCTAAGAACAAATGAGCCCCTTCCTCCCTATGACAGCCCTTCAGGTATCTGAAGAGGGCAATCATGTCTCCCCTCAGCCTCCGCTTCTCCAGGCTGAACATCCCAAGTTCCCCCAACCTTTCCTCGTAGGGCTTCCCTTCCATCCCACTGATCATTCTTGTCACTCTCCTCTGGACTTGCTCAGTTTGGCTGCATCTTTCTTAAAGTGAGGTGCCCAGAACTGAACACAGTACTCAAGGTGAGGTCTAACCTCATTATAGCTACTGGGACTTATCCCCCAGGTAATGTCCCCTTACCCTGAAGAGAACTCCAGCATTCAAAACTCTTCCAGGAAGATGCAGAGGAAGCCGCACAGGCAGTGTTTCCTTGGTGCAGAGGAACGTCGGTAAGATGGGCTCTCTGACAAAAGAAGGACTTTAAGATATAAAGTGTGGAAACTGAAGAACGGTCCTTTATTATGATCCTCACTTAGCTCTGGGCATGGTTATTATATTAGCCTCAAGCAGAAAGAACAGAAGGCAAAGTGAAGCCACTTGGGTCAAAAAGTGTTCCAAGCACTTATGCACAGACGCCCAGAGACTGTTGTTCATTAACAAAAAAAGTTGAAATTGCCTTGAACTTAGAGGCTTTGTGCATAAAATGTTTGAATCAAAGATAGGAGAACCAGAAAACAAAGATACTGCATACTGAATAATAAAGTCATGCTTAACTCTCAGGTACTCTCAATATGGAGATAGTTTTCCAAGTGCCTGATATGAAGCAAGGTCAGCTACCTACATCCTGACTCTGGTAGATGCTGCGAGGATGAGGCAGTTGTGTGCTGGAAGAAACATGGTGGCAGCTCTTTGTGGTAACAAGGCTCCTGTGTTATTTGAGATTTTTCCCAGACAAGAACCTATGTTGAGGATGATGGGGATGCCAAAGGGCGAAAGAATTACAGGGTTTTCTCAGGATGCAGTGCTACATTTAATAATGCTTTGTCATCACCTTGCTATTTTCTCCTTCCCACAGGAAAGTAGCGCACTCATGACTCCTTTGTTCTGCTGCCCCTCTTGCAATAAGCTAGAAATCTTGCCCTTGGGTTTGTTTTTAAGGAGGTACCCTGAACTGTCACTGCAGATGCTCAAACAGCTGCAATACCTAGGCTGTAATCCTAAACACACTTTTCCTGGGAGTAAGAACCATTGAGAAAAATGGGGCTTACTATTGAATAAACATGGTTAAGATTGCAGCCTTAGGGCACAATCCAGAGTAACTGCAGGGAGTCCTTGCTCTAGCGAAAGAACAATTTGCTCTGGATTGCAATATGAATTTCCCATAGGTTTTCACTAGGTTGTGCAGTAACTACGGGTGCATGTGATGTCTCTTACGTGCTCCTGTAGTTACTCTGGGTTGTAGGGTTAGCTGTACAAAATAATTGAGCATTTGCAGTTGGTTAAAAGAAACCCCAAAAATGGAAGAAACTTGATATTCCACTGCAATTTATAATTTCATGGCCAACTAAAGGGCTCATCTTTTGCTAGTATCCCTGACAACTGCAACACCACCATAGTATTTTGTAAGTGCTGGATATTTCACATTTCCTATTTTCTTTTCCTTCTCTTTCTCTGGTTTCTCTCCTCTACCTTATATATCTCCCCTCTGGTCTCCAAACCATGTCTATCACATAAACCTCTTTCTTATATCCTGCTCTCCCTCTTTTCTCCCCTCTCTGCTTGCATTATTTCTCTTCCTTCCTTCCTACATTGTATTTTATTATTGATTTCTTCATTATTGCATTTATCCTCACAATAAATATTTATTGTGTTCTTATAACCTGTTATATCTTATAGCCTGTTATAGCCTCTCTCTTTTTTGCTATTCAACTATCCCATTGGTCATACTGTACTGGATCTCTGCCCATGTAGTAGATTTACCCATGTGCATGTTATATATGTATTGAAAAGCATGCCAGGTTATAACTATGGGCAAAATCCAGAGCAGTTACAGATCCACGCAGTTACGGTACCCTCTAGTGTCATTTTAAGTCACCTTAACTGCTCCAATGCAAAGGGCTTATTTTGACTTTAGGATATGGGCCTTAGAAACATGCGAGTGAGCTGAGTTAAAATAGCTACATGATCACAAAGGTTTGAAATATGAGTTCTACAAATTTAAATATAGAAATAATGCATGTAAAGAAAAAAATCCTTAACCATTTCCTTGCAAATCCCACATCTTACTGTGTTGTACTTAATGAGCCATTCCTTGGCATAAGTTCATTTTGCTTGTTGCATGCTACAGAGTCTGTAGTTCAAGCACATAATATTGAATTTCATATGGCTACTTCTCAGATTTAAAAGGGGTCCTAATTATCTGCTGTTCATAACATTGATTGGACAAAATAAATTGCTTTGGTAGAAAAGTCTGTGTGAACCTATTACTTCATTCTACTTGCATAACATTGTGTGGTTTCTAATATGGTTCCGAAAATAGAAAACCATCTCATTAGTTGCTTTTGACCTGTATTCTGCATGCTAAATAAAGCTACACCAAATAATCCATAGTGGAATAATCTTTCAGATAATTAGATGGGATTTTACATTTTCAAGCCAGACAAATATGTTGGCTGAAAATTCTTCTGAACCTGAAAGGCAATCAGTAAGCTATCTGCTAAGAAAATTGCCACTGTTTTTTGTGAACTGTATGGCTACAGAAATGAGAATGAGACTTACCGAAACAATGATTGATCTTAGCCCTGGGAGATATTGACTAACTATGATACTACTCATGCGAATCTCCTCGTGCGTTGTTGGAGAAAAAGTACAATGGGTGCACAGTTAAGCTGGAGCAGATATACACAGATAGTATCAAAATCACCTTGAAATAGAACAAATCAAACCTGATGTGCTTGTCTGATTCTTAAGCACTGGAGCAATTGCTGGATATTGAACTGTGTAAATGGGGGCTGCCACGTGAATGGGCTGGGAAGGGAGTCAGTTTGAAAAAGAGAGAACCAGGTGGTAAAGATACTTACTAGGAATTTGATCAGAGGCAAGTGGGTAAGGATGGAGTTGGTTTGGAAGAATGCTAATTTCCTTTCACTGAACTGGCAAAATGGCTTCTTAGGGTAAGGATGCCATGTGCCCCGAAAAACATATGCCAATTTTGTGGGATTGTGTTCTCATACTGACAAGTGTAACAAGGGTCCTGTCCTGATTTTGTGGAAGAGAATAATGGCAACCCTATCTTAGAGCCAAAGCTCAGTTATGATAGAAGGAACTTTTCATTTCTTCAAAATGTTCTGATCTTAGGTCAAAATAGGCTGACCTAAGCCCTGGCACAAGTCCTATGCTGACCTAGAGGTGTCACAAAAATCCTATAAGGCACTTCTGCCCCACTTCTGTAGGGGTTAGGTCAGTGAAAGGCATACACCAACATCCCCACATCCCTGTCATGGGAAGATATGCCAGGTGAGTTAGATAAATTGGGCCTTTTATGACGGTGAGAACTCACTCCACTACTTGTCCTCTGGTGGCGAAAGTGGTTAAGACACTGCACCTGTTAAGACACTGCACCTGCACCCAGAAAGTGGTTAAGACACTGCACCTGCACCCAGCAGGCCAGGGTTTGAGACCTGAGTCAGATGAGGATCTCCTGCTACAGGCAGGGGGTTGGACTAGATGATCCACTGGGTCCCTTCCAACTCTAGGATTCTATGGTTCTATACATCTCTACTCAGAAGTCAGTCCCAATATAGTCAATGGAGATTACTCCCAGGGAAGTGTGGATAGGCAAGGAGCATGGGACTTGTATTCTGCTGGCCTAAAAAGGATGGGTTACATTTTGCTGTCTGTCAAAAATGACCTAAACTGGTGTAGACCAACCAAATCTTATGTTATCTCCAGTGTTGGGAAAGGTCCAGTGGAGTTTGACTTGTGTTGACTCTAGAGTCACCACCCCTCAATATGAGTATATCAGGGCACTTTCCATGACACCAACTCATCCCTTCTCAATAGGACTCAAGTCAAGTTCTTTCCTAAAAACCACACTGCAGCTCCATGCACAGAAATTGACTGTTGCTGGGTGGTGCATGTGCTTGGAGGTTCCCTTTCAACTCTTCCCACTGTCGACAACCACCCCAAGGTCTGGCAGAAGCACATAATTCACTTACACCTTACTTTCTTTTCCATGTGCTATCCTGCTCCCACCCATGATGGACAAAACCCACCTTCACTCCAGGGCATAGCAGGTTGAGGATGCAGCATCCCAGCTTGGCCAGGTGGGAGGATGGGCTGCATGAACCAAGTGAGTGAAATAATGTACACTGAGGAGCTGCAGAAAGAAATGGAAATACACTGGTATAAGTGTACCTTTAAATATTCCCATGCTGTTCCCCCTCAGTCCCATTTATCAGGCAGATAGCAGCATGAAATGCTCCCACCGCTTCTGCGACTGAAAATGCAGTTAGAAAACCAGCTGAAGGATGACAGTGAAGTTCTACCAAGAGATGCTTGGACAAAAGGGTGTAAGTGGTGATTTCCACCAAGTTAGTGGTGGCACATGTCCTTTGTTATCTACATCTACAGTATTTATATACCGCTTTTCAACTGAAAAGTTCACAAAGCAGTTTACAAGAAAATGAAAAAAATTAATAGCTAATTAATAGCTAAGGGGTCCCTGTCCCAAAAGGGCTCACAATTTAAAGTGCAAAAAGAACACCAGCAGAAGCCACTAGAACAGACATTGCTGGGGTGTGGAGGGCCAGTTACTCTGCCCCTGCTAAAGAAAAGAGGACCACCCACTTGAAAGAGTGTCTCTTGACCAGTAAGCAGGGGTAACCTGTTATGTGACCTGAATCATCTGACTCGGATACAAATGCAAAGTCAGGGGATCCCAGATCCAAGCACTTTTTTTCAGTCTTCCACAAGTGCGTTCATGAGTTTCCAAGTTAGTGAAAAAGGTGCACCAAGATTAAGTCACATGTCTTAAGTTCTCATCTCATCTTCATTTAAAAATACTAGAACGCCCACTAGTCATCAGATGTGCCTGAGTCTGCAATCCTAATTTCCAGTTAGGCCATAAACCCAAGCTTAAGTCCTGTGCTGACCTGGGGGTGTCATAAAAGTGCCGTAAGACATTTCTGCCCCACTCCTTTGGGGGTTAGGCAACTGCACAGGCATACATTGACCTGCCCACACCCCCATGGAAAGATATACCATGTGAGTTAGGGAGGCCTAAATTTGTTAGAATTTGCCTACCTCTGCATAAGTTTGGAACCTTACATATCAAGGCTACATACTCAAAATTTCTTAAAAGTTATGGCATAGCTAATATCTCCATTAGCGGATTCTACTGTCAATAAAGGATTCTAATCTGAACTAATATAACTAAAGCCTCAATCTTAACCACATTTTCCTGGGAGTAAGTACTACTGAACACAATAGAACTTACTTCTGTGTAGACATGCTTAGGATTGCACTGTATCCTAAGTGCTTAGGATGGCCCTGGACATGCAGCTTGTTCTTCAGAACGAATGAATAGCCTAGCTCTGTAAAAGGTCTACTTCGTCAGCATTTTATAAGTTTTTCTTTGTTCCTGACATGAACCATATGAAGTCAAAATATTATTGCAGAAAAACACAGAACAGAATCGAATGTAACCATCCAAGACTATGATGCATCACAAGACCCTGCCGAAAATTACCTTCACAACAGCAGAGTTATAACAGTGGACTGGTTCAAACAATGCTTTCTTTTTTCTTTAAGATGAGCTCTATTAAACTAGTTTTAATGTGTAGTTAAATAATATCTACACATGCAAACTGAAACGGAAAAGTAATAGAAAAATAAAGATGGCATAAAGAAAATTATAAATAAACACATTTCTGTCTAGAAGGTATATACTCACATGGGGGAAGAGCTTCAAAATAGCATATGGAGAACCAGATTGCAGTTGTATTATTATTCTAAATAGGTATCTCGCCCCCCTTAACTAGTTCATAAACATAAATTCCCAAAATATTTCCATTGGCTGAGTTGTGGAATAGTTTACAACAAGCATTATGGATCTCTTGGCAGCTGTTTGAAGTTATTACATCAGATAGCCAGGATCATTTTTAGCAGGAAGTGGTGATTGGGATTGGGATTTAGCAGATGGACTTGGGATTGTGAGCTGCAGTCGTGCCTGGTGCCATCACAGAAGTGAAGCATGCCTCTGACTCTTGGTGAAGGGTAGCACTGGCTGTTGGTGAAGGAACGAGGCCCCATATTCCAGCCTTCCTGCTGGGGGACAGAGAGGAGTCCTTGACCATTGAAGGAGCTGGGCAGTAGTGAATACAAGTGACAGAACTTTGGGTATCACTCACTTTTGGCCAGACAAAGAGGTGAATCAGGAGAAGCCAGAAGAGAAGATGTGGGGTTAGATCCATCACTCAAAGACATCCCTGGGCTGGTCAAGAGGAGGAAGTTGAAAAAGGAAAATGAAGACAGACCAAATGAGTAGTTCCAGATTGGGGGAACAGTGGAGTAGGAAAGGAGAAGAAATTATGGAACCCAGCATCAGGAGGAAGAGGGCCTAGAACTCACAAAGGAACCCTATTTAGGACTGGCAACCCCATTCAGCTGACAAAGCCCTAAATGGATGAACTCAAATATGGGGTGGGACCACAGGTGGGCCCAAGCGGGTTTGGTCTGGACCGCCCGAACCGCTTGTCCCCAAGGCCCCGCCGCTACTGATCCGGTAGAGGTGGGGGGGGGGGGGGCAGAAAACCCGGTGTGCCGTTTCAGCATGCCAGGAGGAGGAGATGCATTGCGCGTGCACAGTGCGTCTCCTCCTGCTGGGGAAGACGCACTGCGTGTGCGCCGGGGGTTGGCACGCGTGCGCAGTGCATCTCCTCCAGCTGGAGGAGATGCACTGCGCACTCTCTGGGGGTTGGCGCATGCGCAGAATTAGGGCATGTGAACTGGTACATGTATAAATGTAAGTAATTTTGTGTGAGGTCCATTCCTTTCCTATTTTTCCCCCCTTCAATAGTTTTAGTCATTTATATCATGCTGTGTTTATAGCTGCTGCTGTGACATTAATGAGGACAATCAATGATACAAGAAAAAAAATTGGAACAAGGAAATTACAGGGTCCAATAATCCTTTTATCTAATAGAGAATTATATTAAAACTGTGAATTAAGACTAACATCTCACAAATTTAATATCTTTGATTTACCGGCAACAGAGGGCTAAATGCCTCTTTCTCTGCTCCATTTGGTAAATTACTGTCTAGAAAAGTAATGATCCCACTTGAGCCAACAGTGTTCAAAAACATTCACTCATTTTCAATGCATTTGCTGCCTTTCCTGTGGAGCAGTATTTTCCAAACTTTTGATACCTTTAAGCACAGTTCTTTACTGGGTTAAACTTGGAAACGCGCTTCAATTGATCATTCCAAAAAGAAGACGCATAAATTATCCAGATCAGCTTTCCGAACCACAGGCGGATCTCCTCACTGAAATTACAGGATATACTAGTTAATGTTGCTTTCTAGTGTCTTTCCCTTTGTTCAGTCAGTCGGGACTCAGAAATGGGATCATGCTGCCTGCAAAAGTTGTGTTTTAGGGATCCTCCCATGGTAGTCAGCTGTACTGTAAAGCATCAGCCTTTTGACCTCATTTATGGTACTGCCAACATATTGTTGGACTTTGGATACAGTGCTACCTGCAGGATGACTAGTATACCAAGAGGTCATAAGGGGCAAATGTCATGGGCAGCACCTATGGGCTTGGCACCACGATCCTTCCCCCAACTACCAATTTTTCCTTTTTATTTTATTACTAGGCACATTTTCAGGCCCACTTTTAATTGGAGGCCTTTTAAAAGCTGGGGAGGTTGCCCACCTGCTGCTCGGCCCCCATAAGACCTTTTGAAGCCTTCAAAAGCTGAAACAACAACATTTGTGGTTTTATGTAAAAACTAGAAGTGACATTTTTTAGGTGCGGGTGGCATTTTGCAATCTTGATCTGGGCACCACTTGGGCTAGGTCCACAACTGTACAGGAGTCTGGAGGACAGTATAGTATCTAATCACCTGTGACCATCTACCTGTCCTCCTCTGGTTCTTGCAGGAGGTGTTTCCCTTAACACTATTTCTTTCCTTCACACATTTTCTCTTAAGATCTTCTCAGGAGAAGGATGGGCTCTGCAGGGTTCCCTTCCGGCACAGTTGATCCTCACCAGACTTCCCCATCAAGGAAACAGTTCTAGGGTTCCATGTTCCTAAAGTATTAGGGCTTCTGAGACAATTCACATGTATGTAATCCACCATGAACTATAAGTAATTTTTATAAAACTTTAACTAGATCTCCCTCTTGGGTAAGTTTTATTAGCAGAAGCTTGTCCAGGTGTTGGGATATGACTTTGCCATTATTCAGAAACAGGTACTCTTATAGCTTACTCTGTTTCTCCTGCTCCATTCCAATATGTATTGACTAAGATCACTGCTATATGTGCCTTCCTATTTTGAATGGTAAACATTGGTGGATATATCCTTTATGGTGGCTTTTGCACACCACACTTTACGAAAGTATGGATGTGAGTACTTTATCAAAAACAACAATATTGCCTTGAGAATTTGTTTCTCTGTATAACCAAATCCTTTTCAGCGTTTCCTCTACAGGCAAGATTTGTTCTTATTTGTATCACAGAGAAAGCTTAGAAGGGGGAATAATCAATTAAAGATTTTTATCTGTTGCTAAATTCATTTGTGTAGCTAAGAGGGGTTCAGGAGATGCAGATGAACCAGGCAACAAGCTGTGGTTAAAATTGTGAAAAGCAATTCTCCAATTTTATCATGTCTGAATGATATTACCATCATGTAATATATCATTGGAAAGGTAATTTAATGCAGAATGCAATGAAACAAACTGCACTGGAATATCTATATTCTATCAAACGTTATGGCCAGTTAACCAGAAAATCAAAATACAAATGCCGATGGAACAAAAAGTGGATTTTCTTACCTCAAAACATTACCATGAGACTGATTGCACTGAGAACCAATGAGATATAATTCTGATACTGCATGGAACTAATAAGATGTTAATATGAATCAGCTCCCATGTCTATATACATATATCATAATACAGTTAACTGTGTATACAGGCATTTCTTAAGTGTTGCTCCTCTTATATTTAGCAGGGAAAGAATAACCATTCCTCTTTGCACAGTTTTCCTAACTAAAAAGGGACACTGTTTTCATTTTTTTACTTAATTAAATTTGATTTTGTTGTTGCAAGGACAGGAGGCAACAAAATCTTCTTCAACTCCAGATAGCAAATAGATGCTTTAGGTGCTTTAGATGCAAATAGATGCTCTGCCACTAGTAGAGCAAATGGGTGGTGAACTGCTGAGGATGAGGAGGCAAGTTTTTCCCCAATTTTCTTTTTAGAAATACCTAGGGATGACATCACTTCCGGTTGGGACATCACTTCCAAGGCAACATTTTGAGCTTTGCACTGGGCTACATGCTCATTAGCTACACCACTGGCTAAATTTATTGCATTTAAGATTAGATACAGTCCTCGATTTTATTGCAGCACAGTATGGGTAAAATGGAATATCTGGCTTCTGTAATCTAGCATGTAATAGCATGTGAAGGAGAGATTTTTTAATTTTATCTTATTGAAACAGTCCCTACATAATAAAGGCTGGAGCAGTCATAAACTAAAGAACTACATCTCTTGATTCTAGCTTTTGAATTTCCCAGTGGCGATATTTAGCAAATAGGATAGGCATGAAATACCGATCATTCTCTACCATACTCTTTTCTGTTCACTATGAAACAATTGAAGGCACGTATGATTATAATCATCCACTTTAAAGTAGCACTGCTTAGCTTTTACCCACCAATGCTAGGGAAATGGCTAGCTAAATGTATCCAATTTAGAAATTCTTCAGGTTGACTTTAAAATAATGTCAGGTGCTGTTTAGTCAGTGTGTTGTAGAGTGTGGCTCTTCTTATATCTCAGACATTTCTGTTGAATGGTGCTTGAAACTTGACCGTAGCCCCCTTCCACAATTCCCTGCCATTTGGTAAATATTCTGTTTTTCAAAAATCCTTTTATTTAGGTTATTTAAAATCTGAGAGCCCTTCATCTTTTGTGCTACAAAATATGCCTCTCTCAGTTTTTTTAAAGAAGGTGAACAGCTATCTTCCATCCCGCCTAGACTGTGCTGACTCATTTATTATGTAAATCAGTAGTAACTCAAACTGGGGAGTTGTGACTTCCCAGTTCATGTAAGGGGTGCTCCCTTCAAGGGGTGAGGGAAGGGACAAGGGAGGTGGTTGATTCTCAGGATCTTGTCGCTAAGGGAGAAGAAGGAGGTATGTTCACTTTCAGTAGGCTCCAGGAGCTGTGGGGAGACCTTTGCAGACCGCAGAGTGACCATATGATTGGATTTTTCCAGATTTGTTCTCTTTTTTAGACTTCTGTACAGGTGTCCTCCGAAAGGGCTTCATTGTCCTCTATTTTGGCTTCATTTTGAAACTTTGTAATGGTGTGCATTACCCCATCATGTCATGTATCATTGGATTCGTACTGAAGAACAGAATCCAATGCAAAAATTGGTTTTGAAATAACTTCTTCCTATCAAACGTTATGGCCAAAAGAGTGAAAATCAAAAATATACATTGAGCTCTGTGGGAAAGTGAAAGTGCCCAATATTACAGTTTTACTTGTGAGTAGGCAAATGTGCCATTGTCTTCCAGAAAGGCCAGGCTGAGAGTTTAATCCTCAAATGATCGTGACCTACTGGAGGTATGATTTGGACATGAAGTCTAAAATTCAGATGAGTGGATATGGCTCTTCTCAACACTACTCTGTAGATTATCACATGTTGCTGATTACTGTATTTTTTTGCTTATAAGAATCACATTTTTCCTCCCCAAAGGAGGAGGAAATGTCTATTCATCTTATGGAGCGAAGGGGCCAATCCTGGAGCACCTTCTGCAGCTGTGCTCTGCCCCCCTGGACAGGGCAGGCCTATAGGAAGGCAAGGGCAAGCTGGGGAGGAGGGACAGAGGCTTCTCTACAAGCTTCTCCCTCAAAGAAACAAATGGAGCCCAGAGGATCAAGAGGAATAGCAGAGCATGGAGGCAGGCAAGCAAAAACAAGGGGCACTGGTGGGAAGAGGGGAAGAAGCAGCAGCCCAGGAGCGGAAGAGGTCCCTGCTGCTACCATCCTATGCATCCTTTCCAGGGGTGGGAGATGCTTGCACTTGAGTAGACATGCACAGGATCTGATTCCTAGGGCTGCAATCCTGTGCATCCTTTCCAGGGGTAGAGGAGGCTTGCAATAGAGGCTTGCAAAGGCACAGAATCTGGTCTGCTTAGCATCCCTTCCAATATGTTCTGAAAACGATTATGCTTTGATTTATAATCTTCTGTAAATATTTAATGATTTAATTAATTTCTTTTTGTTCTGAATGAGTTGAGTTTCTTCTGTTTTGAAGCTTTTGAAGTCTGCACTTTCTCCTTCTGCGCTAATTTTCTTTCAAACCAAACGATCACCTTCACAACTTCTATGGTATAGCATTTGAAGAGATGATGTGTGACAATTGTTGCTGAAATCTGCTGAGGTTTCCATTTACAGTGTTCTGGCATGTATTTCAGCCTGTTAAGGCTTACCTACAAACTAAAGAGAGCTGTGATCTGTCAGGAGACATATGATCTGTTAGAAGACTTTCAGCACAGTACTGCCCTCCTCCCCTAAATATGTAACTAGCATAGCAAAGCAGCATCTGTTTGCATGTGCAGCAACCCCACTGAAGGGGAGAATGTACCCTTCCCACATACCCACAGATTAATGAAGATCTGCTAGGGCAGATAAGCCTATACAGGAGGCTCGAGAGAGGTCGAGGGGGAATAAAAGGGGCAGAACAGAATGGGCAGAATGGAGCAGTGTTTAACCTAAAGAGGATGTAGCAAAATTTTCTGTTGACTTCTCTCATGAAATGAGGCAGGGAAAACAACTGGAGCTATGATATTACTAGGTGTGCTTTTCAAAGACATATTCATAGGTCCAAGGAGATCAGTCGGAGATCAGATAGCCTTCAGGATATGATCTGTTAAGAAAAAAAGGAAAAGTGGAAACCTTGACATGGGAAAGGGCAAGCATAGAGTGGGAACAGTGGGGACAAGATGGAAAAATTAATAGAACTCATATGCTATATATTGTACATTGAGTATTCTGTCAGTAGCTTTTTACCTACTGAATTGTGAGGACATAGATGATACTATGAGCCTCGTATATTATGTGGTCTCCTATGGAAATACATAGTCAGTATTTTCTCCAGCTGAGTAGAAAATGTATATTTATGAATCTTTAACATATTTTACATACTGGAAAATTACAAAATGATATTTGCATCACACAATGAAAATAATAACTGTGACTATCTTATACCCTGTTGAGTTAGCTGTTATCATGAACAAAGAGATCTACATAGCAACCTGAAAACTTCAACATAATTCTGTTTCTGCTGCTTGGAAAGACAAAGGGAATGTTAATAATAATAAACCTTTATTACGGTCTTAGACCAGCACAAAAGGGAATGTTAGCAATTACTAGGTATGGAAGACAAATAATGTCTTGCTCTCCGCCTCTACAAGTCAGCAAATGAATTATGTTCAGTCATTCCTAAAAAATTCCCAGTGACTCTGCAGAATCCTCTTGGCTATTTTTCCTTAGCAAGATGAAACCTGCTGAGATTCATTTGATTCCTAGTGCGTACATCTAATCTATGAGAATTATACTGAGAAACAGAGTAGCATGCCCAAGAATTCAAGCCAATCAACCACAATCATCTTTTCTAGAGAAATGTTTGAGAGTTGTCTTTAGATAATGAGTAAGTTTGTGGCTTTGAGGTAAGACTGAAGAAAGCCAGCATTATGCCCAAGTTTTGGTTGGAAGTGCTGTGTCTCATGATAGAGAAAGCACTGAAATAATTATACCCAGCAGGAAAAGATAGGTATTTTTGGTTTTGGAAGAAAAAAATCAAGAGAAGAATGACAGAGGTCCATGTAGTTAGGGGAGAACTTGTTTGATCTTTGTAAGCAAAAAAGTGGAAGGACAATACAATCCATATTTCTGCTGAGGTAAGCATGTTGCCCTAGCTTTTGCTGTATTCCCTGCTGCTGCACTACCACAGGAATGGGAAAAATTTCTGGACTGCATCAGTCCCAAAAGGTCTACTCAGACTTACAGGAACTCCAGAGGTGGTTTGCTGCTAAGGTGCTCGAGGGGTGGGACACAATCCTGCACATGTCTACCCAGAAGTAAGTCCCATTATAGTCAATAGGGCTTACTCCCAATGCACCTCTAATTGTATTTACCTGGAGCTGATAGCCAGGCTTCCATGCATGCTTCTAGGCTTTCCCCGGCAACTGCACTGCCCCCCTCAGAGCTGCTAGGCAGGAATGTGTGCACCTAGAGGCTTCCCCCAGCTGGCATGCTGTACCCCTCCCAGCTGCCAGCCAGGGCTGTATGGTTAACCCTAGGGGGCTCGAGGCTGCAATAATTATTGCATAAGTTAATATTAATTATTAATTAATATTAATATATTAATTATTGCATTTTGTTTTTTCTCCATCTCTGCCCCATTATGACCAAGAGAACTGCCCCTCCTAGTACCTTCCTATTTTTAGGTGCTGATTGAGACCGCCTAGTCATTTTTCCAGCTTCTTGTGTGGGGAGCCCCTGAACAAAAAATGCCAACTTCGACCCTCCTAAGCTGACTTTTGGAAGTTTCTTATTTCCTTTTATATTCATCATAACTGTTTAGCTCTTTTTATGAAGGAAATTACAAAGCTTGTGGATATTTTGTTCATAATATTGTACATATTTTGTACATAAATGTCCAGAACTACATAAATGTTCTAAAAGGCGCACTTCGACTAAAAGTGGAGTAACAGAGCTTCGGAGCTTCAAGTGATTTTTGAATCAGATTTCGAATATTGTCTCTTTGTACATCCTAATGAATGTCACTCAACACTTTAAGAGTGTTACAATTGAGTTAATTAGGTGCTTATGACAGTGTTCTAAAAGGCGCATGTCGACGAAAAGTGACAAAACAGAGCTTCGGGTGGTGGAGGGTTAACACTGTCATTCTGGTTCCTGGCCAGTTCATGACCTTGGCCAGGTTATGACCCTTGAACCTGGGCATGACTCAGGAGATCCAGGGGGAATTGTAACTGTACTTACAGCACCCTAAAATAATATAATTCAAGGACAGAAAGTTTCCTGAAATTTGGTTACATTGTTGGGACGGGAAGAACTTTCAACCATTAGTTGGCTGTTGACCCACTCCACATCACTGTGCTTCAGCTTCCTGACTTCCATTCATTGATCTATCTTGCATCCAGAGATTGGCTGGTCTTCTATGTGGACCAATTTTTTTGGCTGTCTATTTGCTTGACCCTGGTTGGCCAATTGAATTTTCCAAAGAATTGATAACTGCATCAGTCACACCTGATCTGTGGATTGAGGTCCTTACTCAGTGTTGGTGAGGGACAGATAAATCCACTGGAGTATAAATGCACACGTTGGGGAAAGAGTATAGTGGCTCAAAACATTGTCTTTCTGTTGCCTGATTAGGGTGCATGTGCAATGGTGCAGTCCTGAAAAACAAAATGGATTTGGATGAATTCTCACTGAACAGACATGATGTGTCCTTAGCAGAGGCGAACTTAGACAAAATGGCATCCATAGCAAGGACTGAAATTTCGCCCCTATCAGAACACCTGAAATCCACCTTTTAGCAAATGTTACAAGTCAATAATATCAAACTGAATGTATGCGCCCATGAAACAAGACACCTTTTGCCACATAAATGGTCCTTAGCCCTTGTGAAAGGATGATTAGATGATACCATTTATAGCAGAAAAACATTTGACAATCCTGGGAAGCTAGAATGGGAAGGATGAAAATGAGAGAGTGAGATGCAGCATAGGATTTCCTCCTCCCCACTCTGCTAACCATGTAGTTTGCAATGTCCTTTTCCTATGGTGAAATAGAGATCCCAGCTTGATGTTTCTGTGTGGAGATCTCCCTGAGAAGATCTGTAATCAGAATTCTGAGAGGACATGAATAATGTAATTATATTATATATATATTATATATATATATAAACCTTACCACACATGTTGTGAGTGACAGGAGATTGTACAAAGTGCTCCTTTTCACCATAGTTGTTCTCTGTCAGTGGAGTGTGAAGGCATCTGAGCGATGTCCAAGCATGTGTGTGGTGTTCTTTCCGCATTGCCTCAGTGTCCTTAGCATATCCACTGGCAAATGGACTTCTACACCAATAGGCTCTCATTATGCTGATGCTCATCAACATCACACTGGCATTTTTGGGATGCATTTTTAGGATATGATCAGGTTTCCCATTGTTTTGCAGATGTGCTAAAAGCGCTGAAGAGAAAGAGAAAGTGCACCGTTCTGCTTGAACTGTATAATGGTTTCAGATTAATTTTCTTTTACAGCAGTAACCCTGGTTATCAGCGCAAATACAATCAAGGAATTAGAAATCAGAAAATATCAGACAGAGCTCAAATCAAGTAACACTACAGACGGTGATGTTGCGGTTGGATAATCCTTGACAAAACTATTTTCTCTGGCTTCAAAAACTTTCAAATGCATCAGTCAAATCAACAGGAGTGCCTCTGCCCAGAGTGGCAATATGTGTTCTCCTTCTTAAACCAAGGGCATGAACCAATTTAAAAATGAAGGCTTTTTGAACCACACAGCAACACATTTTCCTCTTGGCGTGGCACATTTTAGCTCACACAAATGGGGATGTGGGATTAGAAGGCAGTGAGGTTGCAAATTGGAGACTGCGCCTATCTCCTACCATATGGCGTTTTGTTTTGTTTTTTGTATTTGTCATCATCTTTGGAACAAAGGGTTAGCACTTTCCTCCTTGTTTTCTTTTATGCTAATTTCTGCTCTTCAGAAGATATAAATGACTGACATGATTCCCACAGTCTTGATTATTTTTTCCCTCCTGCTTTTTTTTCTCTTTACCCAATATTCACATCTCCAGCATCGTCTAAAATACCCCACTTGTAATTATGTTTAACCTTTGCAAAGCCTTTGGGTAAAGTCTGCTCATTAATCTTTAACCTGACAAGCCTTTGGGAGCTGTGCAGTTGCAAAGGCATGTATTAGAAGCACACAGACTGTCTTGGAGGAGTACAAAGGGGTAATTAGGCAAAGGTGTAAGCAGAAATAGAACAAAACTAGGGGGATATGATTATATTGCCGTTCATGTCAGACAGCATCAGGGACAATGAAAGGAAAATGAATACAGAGTTTAGGAAACAAACCTGGTTATTCATTTTTTGGGGGGAAAATATTTCATCAAAGCCCACCAGCACATGTAACTTGGGCTCAGATAAAATATAGTCATACTTGTGACATTGCTGGGTTAACTCGAATGGCTCTCGAATGGCTCTCCTTATTAAACTTTGCATTGTCTAAAAACAATGACATAGATGTAAAAGGAATGTAAAGGCCAAGGTAAGAAGGTTCAAATGTTGTGGGTTCATAGTTCTGTAGGCTGGATTTTGTTCTGGACACTGGAACTACAGGTGGAGCCTCAGTATCCAGGGGGATGTGTTCTTGCACCCTTAACTCATACTGAATATTGAGGATATTTGCATCTTTAAGGCCTCAAAAAGAAACCAAATGGCTTTCTGAAGCCCAGAGAAGAAGCCTGCAATTTCTCCCTGTCTCTGCAGGTTTCTGAAAGCCCTCTGGAGCTTCAGATGGCTCCAGTTGGAGCCCTTTAGATGGCTCAGGTGGAGCCAAATCTGGCTGAGAGAGAGTCTGGGGGTCTTGTGTAGAGCCAGATCTGCAGATGAAAATTCCATGAATATACAGGCTCCATTTGTATACATAAAGAAAGCACTGATTATACAATCACATTATCCATATTATACAATCATATCATTTTTTTTAGATTTATTAAACCATTTTGGTATAAAGGAATCTTAGGCTGAAAACCCTCCTCATCCATGAAGTTCAGTTGTTGATCTTAGGGAAGGCATTATTGTGAAAAAGAATTTGGGGTTGATGTTGAAACCTCCAACCTGGAAACGAGCAGAGGCATAAACCCATCAACTCTCTAATAGGCCCCCAAGGCTTATTGCCACCTTCCCCCATTTATTTTCTCCAAATCATGAGCAATCTGCAGATGTCCCAACAGTCTGTACCCTAGCAAGACCCCACTCTATCTATCTACAGTATTTATATACCACTTTTCAACTAAAAAGTTCACAAAGCGGTTTACAAAGAAAATAAAAAATTAAAAGCTAATTAATAGCTTACAGTTCTGCTGTAACAGGGAACGAGACCTCACTTCACTGAACAACTGGATTATAACTGAACCATGGGGATTAAGATCCAACCAATTTATCCCCTTTATGGTTCTCCCAATAATCCATACAGCTGTACATAAATAGCATTTATTAGAGTAGCAATTTTCAACCACTGTGTCATGGCACACTGGTTGATGGTTTGCAGATGGTTTGCAGACTTTGAGAACAGGCATTTATTGATAGAGCAATAGGGAGATTTGAGCCCTTTTCCTGCAGCATGGTGTGCCTTGTCAATGGTTAAAAAACTTAACAATTTTAGGCTGCACAGGCTTTCCTGGATTGCAAGGTGAGACATATGTTACTATTGGGCTGCCAATTAGAGATAGATATATTGAAGATCACTTTGCAAAATAGTAATATTATGGGAAACAAGAATTGTTACATACTAGTGTTACATTCCTTTATTAATAAATATTAGGTTTAATTTGGAGGAATATTGGAAATGTAATTATTATAAAGCAGAGTTTATGTAAATGTGGTGGTCATGCCCCATGATAGCAGGATAAGGTTATTAAAGATGATTAATATCAAGTATTTCATTACCTCTGAATTTTGTATTATCTTGCTGGCATATTTGAAGAATTTTGTTAAACCAGAAAAATAAATTAATTTTTCATTTACTGGCAAATGCACAATAGCTGATTATTTTATTTGGGAAACAAAAATGGGCTTTGTCTATTGAACTTTGGCTGATTAAGTGAAGAAATGTAGCTTTTACGATTAATTTGGCATATGCTACTAATTATTTTAGAAACTTCATGATGGAAGATTTTGATCCTTTTGGCTACAGAGATTAGTGGTAAAATTTGGGCTGGCTGGATTCCCTTGGTTCCATTCCCTATCTCTTCCGCAGTTGAACTGTCATGCATTCTGCATCCCTTTCTTCTACCACTGCTTGGAGAATTTATCCTATCAGTTTCATTTGAATGCATATTGTGGTATGTGTCCAGCTCCATTATTTTATGCATTACAAAACCCTCTGTAGCATTTATTTGATCAGCCTGCCTTCCTCTCAGGTCCTCCAGAGGGACAGATAATCCTTCCGTAGAATGCATATGAAGTTTTGTTTTGTTTTTGTTCTTTCATGTCAAAAACACAGAAGGCACAGTAGCTTTTCAATCACAATGGGAAGTCTTGCTTTCTCTTCCATGCCTCCCTTATCACCACACTAATGTTTCGCAGCTAAATTTGCTTGCTTAAACGGGCAGAGTGTTATATGCAAACTATATTTCTTTTTTGGACAGTCTTTCTGATAACAATTGAAATTTGTAGCATGGAACTTTTGAACTGCAAAATCAAGGGTGAATTGCTTTTCAGTGATAGGATGGAGGATGCTGAATAAGGACGAAATAGGGGAAGGGAGGTGGGAAGGATGAGGAATACACAGGGTGACCATATAAAATGGAGGACAGAGTGCCTCTGCCTTTAACCAAATTCCCTCTTATATGCAGTGGTTAAAGGTAGAGGCACTCCGTCCTCCATTCTATATGGTCACCCTGGGAAGACATAACAAATGGATTGGACTTGTCATCTCCAAAAGCATCTCAGAAATCTCCATAAAAATTCAGAAGATAAAAACTGTAATCTTAAATGCATGTAGCCAGAAGAAGCCTGGACCAATCCTATGTCTTCTGCATGTGGCAAAGCAGCCTCTGGTGGCACACTGTGCCAGGCCACTGGTGGAGAGGCTTCCCATGTTGCTTAGCACCTGCTGATGCAGGTGATACCATGTAGAGCAGTGATTTTCAATCTTTTTCATCTCATGGCACACTAACAAGGCACTGAAATTCTCAAAGCACACCACCAGTTGCTTTTACCATTGACAAGGCACACCAGGTTTTTCAAATCCCCTAATTTTTCTATTAATAAACTACTTTCCTCAAACTCCCACGGCACACCTGCAGACTATCTGTGGCACACTGGTTGAAAATCACTGATGTGGAGGGTGGAAAGAGGAGGAGGAAGGGCAGATAAGGACAGAACGTGGGATGAGTGGAACATGTAGTGACAGGAGTGGGGAGGAAGACAGATCAGGCTTACGAGGGGACACATTCAGCAGCAGCTGTGCATGACTAACTCCAAACCCTTTCCCAGCCTTGATCCATCTTCCCAACTCAACATGGAATTGCACCAGTCTGTGATTGATTCAGGTGATACTTAAATGTCTATCCAACCACAGACACTAATAGATAGATGTGCTCACAAAGCAGGCATATTCTGGTCTTTTTCCTTATGTCCTAGTGAATTCTTTTATCACTGGGGTGTATATGCTTTATACATGCTTATAAATCAGTGGTTTATCAGCAGGTGTTATCAGTGGGTTTATCAGATGAACAAACCCTTCCAAATGATTAAAGACCATCTCCTGAACTCCTCCACACTGAAAAAGAATGGCTGGTAGGGGCATACATTGTAAACATCCCTTTAATATCTTTTTTTACATGAGGATGGTCAGATAGGTCCTTTATCTGAAATACACTTTTGGGACCTCTCACCCTTTTAAACTCCTGCTATGGCATCCACTGAAGACAACCATGTATCAACTGAGTTCAATAGGGTGATTGAAAGAAGCTATAAATATGTCTGCTGGGGTGGATATATGGGGCAGTATACATGAAGCTAGTTCAGGCCTTACTCAGCCATGATGTAATGGGAATGCTTATATTTAGTGGGAGGTGGTGACAAAGCAGCCTTTACATCTTGAGTTTGCTGACACCTCTTCCATCCCTGCCATTCTCTCTTCTCTAAAACCATGTAGGAAGTGAATCATCCATTTTCCTACCCATTACCTATCTTCTTTGGTCATAGTCCCTTTAAATTTAAAGGGTTTAAGTAAACCAGTTCACATCTCCTGCACAATTTTTTTTGGCGGGTGGGCAATATTGATACATTGAGCCACCTTGGGTATCCTTTTTTGGGTGGAAAGGCGGGATATAAATCAAATAAATAAATAAATTTTTCTACCTCCACATATCGCTTTTTTTTGTTTTGTTTTGTGAATTGTCACTTGTGCACCTGAAAACTACTCAGGCAGCTGCAAGCCACTTCATTCACATTCCTCCTTCCTCACACGATGACTGTAAATATAAAGAGACCCCCCCCCCTCCGAAGAAGAAGTGAGCTAGATATACGGAAGCAGATCATTGCTGCCCATGACTCAGAAAGCTACATGGGTGTGATTCATGCCTCCCTAAAAGACCCAGAAATAAAGAAGCAAAAAAGTATACTTTTACCTTACTCTTTCCTAAAATCACTTTAAATAAAATAAAGTGAAACCCTCAATTGTGCCGGAACAGGCAGACTAGCTCAGCCTGCACATCTCCTTTCCCCCATCCCTGCAGTAGGGCTGTACCAGCCCCAATGGGCCTACCCAGATCTCTATCATCCTCTGGGCTCCTCCACACTACTTGGGGAAGCTCATTGGTATCTGGCATATTTGTGGGTCTCATCCTCGCTGCTCCTGGGAAGCCATCTGCATATCCTTTCCTCTGCCCTGGAACACACCCCTTCCACCTAGGGTTGCCATAATTCTCTTCTACAATATCGGATCAGGATCCTCTGTCCCATTTACCAGAATGTGAACATTGCACTGGCCTGGAGTAGGAGGCAGGGGCAATCTGCCCCTGTGTGTCACCCAGTGCAGGGCACAGCACATTACCCCTGGGACGCGTGTGCCCCTGGGACGCTGCGCATGCACCAAAGTTGAAGAGTGTGCAGAGTTGCTTCTGAAGCTGACTGGCTTCAGAAGGGCACTGCGCATGGACCAACTTTGGCACATGCATAGTCCCCTCTGAAGCCAGTCGGCTTCAGAGGAGACTGAGGTCCACACCTCTGTGCGGGCATTCAGCCCCGCTAGAGAGGTAGAGTGACAGCCAGAAGCTGCCACTTGACCTCTCTAGAGAGGCCGTATGCCTGTGCAGAGAGATGCAATGTGCATGTCCGAGACTTTGGACATGCGCAGTGCATCTGCGAAGCCATTGGGCCTTACTCTGGAGGCGGAGCATCTGGCTCTGCCTCTGGAGCAAGGCCCAATAGGTGCGCAGAGACACTGTACATGTCCAAAGGAGGCTTGTAGGAGGTTTGTATTATGCTGTGTGAAAATTCAGAACATGCTGGGAATCAACATAGTTGTATGAAAAGATTGTGTGCAGAGTGAGGTGCTTTGTTTTAGGGTTCTTTCTGGGGGGGAGAGGGAAGGAAAGGCCCTTTCACAGCAACAGCTCAAAACTGACACCAGATCCATTTGGGCCATCCCTGCATTAATTACATGATGATTTGGCTGTGTAATGAAATATTCGTATTAGTATTGTTCAGTGAACTCTCAATGTAATGGACTAATGAAGGGAAAGGGATGTCTGTTAGTGCTGAAAGTCTGTAAAATCCAAATGTACAGGTTAATGCACAAAGTTAATGCACAAAATATATATGCCTAGATTTAATGAAGCTGAAAATGTCCATTGTTTCCGAAGTCTGTTAAATTGAGGGTTCACTACAACATCTGGACCTTCACTGAAAAAAAATAAAATTCAGTCAAACAATCATTTCCATAAATGTCTTCCATTTGATATGAACTAGACTTTTATATGTGCTCTAGCGGAATTTACCCACAGTTGCAGGAGTAAAATTTCATGAATATTTGTGGACTCTAGGGCATGGCTGGGCACCAAATGGCACTGCACTGGAAGGTGCAGGGGGCAGTGGCGGGCAGCAATCATCCTTACCAGGCACCATGGGGCACTGCTGGGGACTGTTGGGCACCAGTGGGAACCAGGTATCCCTACTAGGCACCAGAAACCATTGGGCAGCAGGCACCACTAGGCACCATCAGGCAGTGGGCACCACTGCGCACCACAGTGAGCAGCAGATACCAGCAGACAGCAGGCACCAGTGGGTACCATGCATGCCTACCAGGCACCAGGCATCCTTACCTGGCACCACCACTCAGTAGGCGGTGGGCACTACTGGGCACAACTGGGCATCCCTACCAAGCACCACCAAGCACTCCTACCTGTCATTGGGCACCACCTAGCAGAGGCCATCAAGCATCCCTACTGGGTACCAGGCATGGGGCTCCAGGCTGGGTGTTGATCAGTTAATCTTCAATGTTAGGTAAAGGGATGAAAACACATTGAACTCCTTTCCACCCCCTTCGGGGTTAAATTTCTAAAAACTGGTTCTTAATGGGTGTTCACATCAACAAAGAAATGCCCTCCCCAAATTTCTTGCTTCTTGGTCTGGCAATTTTGGCTGGGCATTGATGAGTCAATGAGTCATGTCAGTGAATGAGTGAGTCAGGCTGCAGTCCTAACCTCCAGTTATGCCAACCTAAGCACTGGTACAAATGCTGACTTGGGGGTGTCACAAAAGTGCTGTAAGTCACTTCTGCACTGTTCCTGATGGAGGGTTAGGTCAGTGCACAGATATAAGCTTGCCTCCCTACATTATCATGAGAACACGAAGACCAGTGAGTTGTGCTGACCTAGGTTAGAATTGCACCTTAAATCAGTCACTGAATCAGTCAGTGACACTTTGATAAAGTAAATTTTATTTTCATAAGCTGTATGTGGGAATATTGATATGATGAAAATCTCAGCAGAAAGTGACATATTTTATAAAGGAAAAATGCATATTTTTGGATGAAAAGCCATTCTAACATACTTTTGTCAACAGCATCACCAACTTTTTCCCACAGGCTGGCCTGTAACTATAATTAAAGCTCTTTTTTCCTTTAGGGGAAAAAAATAGCAGAATATTAGCAGCCTGACAAAAGGAAACTTTCCAATTTTCAACTTTAGAATGGGTGAGAAGCACACTCAACCAAAGTGGTAACATTTGCACATATTATGTTGTGCGCTTAGAAATTCTGACAACTCTCATCTGGGGATGAATGGTATAAGAAAATGAAATTTTAAAACTTTAATGTTGGAGAGATATTATATTCTTTCCTGAGCAAAACCCTTAACCAGTTCCCTCAGGTGGTTCATACTACTCTTTTAATGAGATAGAGCTTGATGTAAAGTAGTGCTAAACGGATAATACTGCTTCCTAACACTGTAACCAGAATGACCAGTTTCTATGATCTGAGAACCAATCTACGAGAACCAATCGTATCTAGACAATTGTTTGGAGCAGGAAATGTGTTTTTTGCAGCTCAAAATCCTTGCTTGTGTTAATCAGAAATGCTTAAGTATAAACAAGTTGACACCATGTAGGTCCAAGTCTCAAAAAACAGGCAAAAAATGCACATAGAAAAGATCATTCCCATGTCTGGATGCAAAAAATTATCAGAGAGACATCTGTAAGTTTTTTCCCACTGAGGTTTCCTGTCTCTTACTCACATTTTCACCTCAATATTTGCGTTTGGAGACTTCCACTTTTTTAGTGTATGGTTGCAAAACTCACATGATTTTCAATATTCATGATTTTGGCATCCTTGGAGGAAGTTGAGACAGTGACCTAGATTGGCGTCTGACTGCGTTTTCTGGCCATAGCCAGCTCTCCCCTTTTCATTTTTTTTAAAGGGCAGCTGACTTTTCCCTTGTTTGTGGTGAGTAGGAGAGACAAAATTGAGAATCCCTTACTGCAGTGGTATAGCTAAGGAGGAGCAAGGGTAGCAATTGCACTGGATAGTAAGCTTAATGGGGGCAACAAGATGAGCTTGACACTACTTGCTAAAATTGTGAAAGGTGGGATGAATAATACCATCATGTTATATATTATTGGAAAAGGAATTTAAGGAAGAATGCAATGAAACAATCCTAATGGAGGCCAGCACAACTCATTGGACTTCCCATTCCCCTGGTGATGTAGGAAGGCAAGCACATATCTATACACTAGCCTAATCGTCCTCCAGGAGTGGCATGCTATTGCATTACAGCACTTTCGTGACATTCCCAGGCCAGCAAGGGACTCCTCCAAGTTCCCAGGACAGCCAAGTATCTCCTCCAAGTTCCTTTGTTTGAATATAAGCCTCCTTTGCTATGATAGGTCTACTCAGGCCTGTCCAGTGATTTAAGTGGCACAAGTTCAAGGGGACATCAAAGGAAGATAGGATATCAACAAAGCTGCTATGACTACCTCCCTCTTCTCAACCTTTACACTCCCATTTTCCTATTTACAATGCAGTCCTAAGCATGTCTACTCAAAAATAAGTCCCATTATGTTCAATAGGCTGCAATCCTAAAGACACTTTCCTGAGAGTAAGACACACTGAACACAATGGGGCTTACTTTTGAGTAGACATGGTTAGGATTGTGCTCTTTAGTCTTTTTCCTGTTCCTTCAACCTGCCCCACAGAAGGTCTGAGAACAGATCCCTCATGGTTAGCAGTGAGAGAGAGAGAGAGAGAGAGATTCTCAATGACTTAGAGCAGAATCCTAACCATGTCTACTCAAAAGTAAGTCTCATTGTGTCCAATGGATCTTACTCCCAGGAAAGTGTCTTTAGGATTGTAGCCTTATTCTCTTTGCTACTTTTTTCTTCCAGTGGAATGCTTACTGAACAAATGGAGTTATACATCATTAAAGCAATGTGAAGGCACAAGGAATAAGCCAATTTCTTCTGCCTTACAATCAGGGTAAATACAAATAAAACTCACCATATTTCCAATTTTGCTGGCAATCTGTATTTCTTAATGAGCTACATATCAAGGGAAAGCGGTGGATAGTCTATGTGCACACTTTGCTTATACTGATTGTAGCCCTAAGGGCACATACTTTCCCAAGAGGAACTAAATCAAATCTACTATATCCTTACTAAATATCCAGGAGATACTGATGTTGGTGTAATGGAGGCACTGAATGCAGGAGTTTCAGATGATTCTATAAAATATTTAAAAGAAAGCAAAAAATTATTAAGAAGACTGTGGTTTCTAGGCTGTAATGATCTGTTGTCTTCCTTCAGCATCTAAATAAGTAGGGCTGACTGTCACATTGTTTTGTTTTTTGGCTGACATTTTGCTTTGCTTAATTGTATCAATTGTGGTTTCTACATATGAATGTTCATATGCATCGCCTAAGGATATACAGCTTCGGTTCCCAAAGAAAGAAATTCCTCCCACATGATTAGGCTATTTGGAGTCGATTTATCAGATAAGTAGGATGTACCAATATCTTATTTTTGTTACTAGAATGAATTAAAATTACAGTGGTTGCAATCTAGAACTGCTTAGCAGAAATTGTGAGATGGTTAGAAATTTCTGACATCAGTCCTTATTTGAAACTCATTCCATTAGACACTGGAGGCGTGATATAGGAATACAAGCTCAACTCACTGAGGTTGCTCCTGTCTACATTTGTGGTCTTTTGCAAGATGCAAATTAAAACTGAAAATATATTCCTTCCAACTGCTGCTTTCCATATTCCCAGTTTAGATCTGAGGAAGTGTTATTAATTTTATTAGTCATCATGTATGACTAGGGTTACCAGATACAATGAAAGACACGATGCTTACACTTTTAACCGTTGTATAGATGAGGGAATTTTGGCAGGTGCAGCTTTTTAGACCCTTTCATTAGTTGCTCCTGCCAAAATTCCCACTTCTATACAATGGTTAAAGGTATAAATAACCTGTCCCCCTTTGAATCTGGCAACCATGTATGTAGTGCATAATGTAATGAGCATTGTAATATTTGTTGTAATCCTTAGAGTAACCCAAGCATTGTCCTTAGATTGGGTTCCCAAAGTCTGCCTTAGGAGGTGGGAACTGCTTAAGTGTTTGCTGAGCCAGGGAGACTACAGAAAAGTGACTCCCAGGATTGTATTTCAACTGGGGAAAGAGGAGTATTTGCGGGACATCTGAAACCAACAAGGATGTTTGAGGGGTGTAGAGAGCCTCATAGACACCTCTGCAGGGCTGTCTAAGCGCTGGTTTCTGACTGCAAAACTAGAAGTGGCTTTGTATCACATTTTTAAAAATTTTCTGCAGAGGTCAAGGGAAGGCAGGCTTTGGGTGAATCAGGCACTTGTGATCTGGCAGGATCTGGCACAGATTTGAGTAACCCCATTGAGATTGCTTCTGTATTACCTGGGCTAAGAAGAGCAATTCCCTTTGCCCGTGGCTGAACCACAATTGGCTCCAACTCTGCTATGGATATGATGCAGGCCAACCAGTCTGTATGTTCCAGGGCAGGTTAGGATTGAGATGTAAATGTATTTTAAAGTATTTAGTGACTAGCCAGGGTGACTTTCATTCTCCAAACCTGCTATTATTGCTTAGAAGCATTTCACTGTTTTGTCTGTTCTTTTTTGCACTTGATGGAGATCATCTGCCTTTCCTCATGTGACTAGAACCTGACATCTGAAGTACAGGTTGATGGGAATTCACTGGAAAGCCTATGCAGTGATGCCTAACTCCTAATTCTGTCCGCCCTGTGAGATTCTCCTGACTCCTTCCTGACGATATTCTGGCATCTCCCTGTTTTATTCTGGCAGGCATTTGACCTGATGGATGCTAAGCTGTTTTAGTTTTCTGCCCCTTGGCTTTATATAAATCACCTACTGCTTGCTTAATGTGTTGTGTTGATTTGGGTTTTGTTTTGTGATACTTTATCACAAAACATAAAAGGCACAAGAGCTGCCTTTGACATGAATGGAAATGCAGTGTATAAATGCTTTTAGTAAAATAATTAATAGACTTTGCCATTTTTTACTAAGTGTTTCAAGAAAGAAGCAATAATATACAAATAACTAAATTGACAGTGCGATCTAAGGCATATCTACTCATATTGTGTCCAAAGGATTTACTCCTAGGAAAATGTGAAGTATTGCACCCTTATTTGTTCCCATACAGTTTCAAAATCTCATTGTGTTTCGTAATTATCATTGTGTAATCATAATTAACTGAAACTAGTAGAAGCAAGTAGAAGCAAGAAAAAAGTACAGATATTACTGGTTTAGTTTTTCATTAATGACCACATAGCTCTTCTCTTCATCAACATGGTTTACACGAGCTCTAAAAAACATAATGTGTAAATGTGACAGTTATACAGTACAGTCCTAAGCTGTTCTACTCAAAAATAAGCTGCACTGAGTTAAATGAAACTTACTCCCAGATAAGCATATATAGGATAGGAGCCGGGCAGCCTAATCCAGAGTAGCACTTGGGTTGCCCTGTCTATCACATGGGTTGAGCAACTAGTAGTTTCCTACTAAGGCTGAAATCATGTACACCAGCATTTCTTAATGTTTGGCCCCACTGAACTAAGTTGGATGGTCTACCTATTGGAAGTACCAGCAGAAGGAACTGGCAATGATGTTATAACAAGTTGATTCCTGATTTGAAGACGAGGAAAAGATAGAGTTCTCCCCAGTAGGTTGCCTTGCTAGTTGTGACCAACTCTAGGGAGTGGTGCTTGTCACAAGCCTTTGCTGGAAGATGCTTCTGGGGTCATGTGGCCAGCATGATTAAACTCCAAAACTCATGGAACATGATTATGTTCCCGCTGAAGTGGTACCTATTTATCTACTTGCATTTGACTGCTTTGAACTGCTAGGATGGTAGGAGTTGGGCAAGTAAGAGGAGCTCACTCCATCTTGCAGTACTTAAGTCTTGAACAGCTGACCTTCAGGTCAACAAGCACAGCATCTTTAACCACTGAACCACGTCAGCCCTGGAAAGCTAAATGCAACACAGCAAACACCGCTAAGAGGTTCAGAGGACATGAGAGTGTTTTTTGAACTTAAAAAATGCATACTGGAGCTCTACCCACCAAATTGAACTGCCTACTCCTGCTTGTTAGATTAGAGGGTCTAAGGGTCCTGTAAGTACCACTGGACTCCACCTCACGTACTGATGGTACAAGTACCATTGATGTGAAACACTGTTCTAACAATTTCCTGGGAGTAAGCCTAATGAAACTTACTTCTGAGTAGACATACATAGAGTTGTGCTGTTAGTGAATGCTTGGTGGTAACACTCAAATCCAGTCCATGTTTCCCCTCCATGTAGCATGAAATGAAGACAGAGAAGGACATCTCCCATATCCAGAAGCAAATCACTGCCAGACTTAAGTCCCATCACTTGCAACCCTTGCAGATGATCCTGACTCTCAACTTGAGAAGATAAGACATGCTATAAATATTTAGTAGTAGCAGAAATACTGATATGTGGAATACATCTTAAGAATAGAAATAAAAATGGCATTTCTTTGTGTGGTTCAATCAGTGACTTACACAAACTTCAATTTCCAGCTAGAAGTGAAAAATAATGCAAGAAAATAATGCAAGAAAAATGAAGGAGAAAATAAGATTATTAAGAGACCAGGCCAGTGTGATTTATACAGCAAGACAAAAATAATGAATTATACAACCCTGCTCAGACAGTGACAAGTGGAAATGTGATGCTGGCCTACAAGTATTTGAATGGTGTGAACTCCAGGGAGGAGAAAGGAATTGTTTAGACTAAGCCAAGAGAACATAACGAGGAATAATAGAATGAAAATGAGCCAAGAAAAATGTAGGGTTTACATGAGGAAAAGCTTCCTGTGCAGTCTATTAGTCTACAGTTCCTTCCCTCAGGAAGAATTGGAAGCCCATTGCGTGAATAATTTAATACTACACTAGATAAACCACTCAAAAATTTACTTTTGGGAACAATCCTGCAAAGACTTATAGGTTACACCTGGAAGGTTTTGCTGATCTGCCATGCACAGGCACTTCTCCAGATTCCTGTTGGCCAAACAGGCTGAACGATTTGACCTGTGATTAGAAACTGGCAGCATGGCATAAGTCCATGTCAATGTATTATAATTCCAAGGACGCCTTCTATATAAGTGTCCAACAAGGATTTCTTCAAACATTGTGGCTGAGATGATTCCGTATAGGGCAGTGGCATTCCTGGAAGTAGGGCCAAATGCTAAGTTTTTCAAGTACAGTGATGCCTCACGTAACAAATTTAGTTCGTTCTGGAGGCATGTTTGTTACGTGAAACGTTCTTTACGTGAAGCAGATTTTCCCATAGAAAATAATGGAAACTCAGACGATTGGTTCCACAACCCTAAAAATATTCATATAAAAATATTAACTGGATGTAAAAATGATGACAGAACACTGGGATTGAATTCAAAACATGCATTCAATGTGCATGATCTTATGAAGACTAGTTAGGCTGCAGTCCTAAAGATACTTTCCTGGGAGCAAGACCCATTGAACACAATGGGGCTTACTTCTGGGTAGACATGGTTAGGAGGCTGCAATCCAAGACACCTTCAAAGTGTCTCCCCACTTTCTCCTTCTTTTCATCCTGAGCTACTCATTTCCCTGCTCCCTCCTGAGCAGCTTCCCTCTTCTCCACTTCTCTTCTCTCCCTCTACCCAACGGACACCCGGCCACAGGAAGAACAGCATAGAAGTGTTGCTTTCACTATGGGCAGGTGCGCTAGGCAGCCGTGACGCTTTTTAAACAGGCTGCGGGCCAGTGCGTCTGCCCCAACTGCCAACAAATGTGTTCTTTATGTGAAGCACAGTTTGTTACATGAAGCAGAATCCTAGAGAAATTTTTGTTTGTTATGAAACATACTTTTTCATAATTTTTGTTGTGAAACATACTTTATGTGAGGTGTTCTTTATGTGAGGCGCCACTGTACAGGGATGCTTGTGTACAGAACTTCTTCCCTGATTACGTACTTTTGGAATCTTTACTTTCACAGCTGCCACTGGCTTTGAAGGCAGGGTGATCATATTTCCTCTTTTTCCAGGACACATCCTCTTGTTTAGTCTTGTGTTCTAGCAAAAAAATCTTGATTGTCTTCCTTTTTCTTTATTACATGAGCAGGCATCATGTAGACTTCTTGCATAATCCATAATTATAATAATATAAAGCAGGCCTCCGTCAGTCTTGGAAGACCTTGGTATCGTGCTTGGCGCTGCATACGCTGCATGCAAAGCATGAAAGCCTGGGTTAGATTGTTATGGAGGATATGCTGTAACCCTAGCAGCAAATACCCCCTCTCCACGCCACTGAATTAGTCCAATGGAAAGGCAGAGCCAATATGATTGGATCCAGCTGGCGTCGCAGAGCTGGGCTAAGGACAGGAGCTCACCCTGTCTTGTGGGGCCAACCTGGGTCTCGAACCCTGGCCTGCTGGTTAATAGGCTCAGTGTCTTAGCCACTTGCGCTACCCACAGCCCATAATAATATAATAATAATATAAATAATAATATTAATAGCTTATGTGTAATAAATTATATGTTATTTTGAAATCAATAATAAGTAATATAGTGTTTAAATTAACCACATAACTACAAGCAATATAGATGAGTGTTTTAAGCTTTTATTTTTTCATGGCTTACATTTTTCTTGGGTGTCCTACATTTTGGTGGTCCTTGTCCTCTTTTCTGGTTATGAGTAAAAGCAAGGGGGATGGGGTGCTTTATACAGGCGTCTGTTCCTGAAAACCTAGGCTGCAATCCAGAAGTGCACTTGGGCTGTCCTGTCTATCACTGGTGTGGCCCAATTCCAAGAAGGGAAAGTCCAGGTATGCCAGAAAAGCCTTGGGGCAGCCTAAGGCAACACAGACTGCCCCAAGACAGATTTACCCTAGCTGCCCTAGCTGTGCCAGCTTCGGCAGTTCAGGGGAGGCATGTTGAGGGCATGTTTAGCATTGCCTAGGGCAGAACAGTTATGCTATACCAACAGCCTGTTTTCCAGGCAGAAATGCCCTTTGCCAGCTCCTCAAAGAATACCACCTCAGAAGAAGGTATAAATCTGAGTAGTCCCATATGGGCAGTGGTGGGCAGCAGCAGGTTCGCACCTACTCTATAGAACCGGTTCTTAACAAGAGATAGTACATATAAAGTTTAAAAATAGCCATTTAAAAGTGGCTGCCTGATGGACAGAGAACCGGTTCTTAATTTCTTTGAAGCCCGTCACTGCATATGGGTCCATGACAAGGGATCCATTGTGTGCCCTTCGGGAAGAAAGGTGGAGTCCAAATCAATCAATCAATCAATCAATCAATCAATCAATCAATCAATCAATCAATCAATCAATGACAAGGCAGAGTAAGAATGGCAGTGTTGACAAAAAAATCTGAATTCTTGGCCAGCCTATCTGCAACCCCTGCCTCTCAACTTCAAGATATGCACAACTATGGCAGCCTCTAACCTGTGGATACAGCAGACCACTTCAACAAGCCCTTGCATCCACTGTAAACTATAGTGCAATCTCATGCGGCAGCTGTTACTTGTTATCAGGGGCTCTTTATACGGCAGGCACCACAACTGTTTCTTGTTCAGTGTGATCTGAGGGGGGGGGGTCTCTTCCAGAGCAAGCCCTCCCCAGGTGTCACTGACATGGTGCCTACTGAGCATGCTCTGACGCAGCTAGAGCAGCCCAGGCTTCCTGACTCTCTGGATGCTGCATAACTTTCTGCTGTGGATTCGGAATAGTTGGGGTACTCCTCACTGCTGTAACTTTGGATTGCAGCTTTAGTGATATGCTCCATCCTCCAGGAATGCTACTGGTATGAAACCAACTCTCTCTCTCTTTCAGTGGGTAGTGACTGAACAAGTCAGCCACTTAACAGTACTACCCCACATCAGTGTGTCTTCACTGGCAACTCATCTCTTGACCCTGGGAAGACAACAACAATCGCCACTAAAAGAGGGACAGCCGCTCTTTTTCACATTTATCATCACCATCCTTATCATTTACACTGTGTTTTAAAGTCTTCACTTTAAACACCTGACCTGACCAACTCCTGATGCCAGTCCTTTACATGAGTTTTTTTGCTACATTTGTAAAAAATTTCATAGGAGGGCGGGGGTTAGGAAGAAGAGGGAGCACGTCCTTGATTATGGAGGCAACAAGGTTGATACTCCCTTCCTGTTATGCTGTGTATAAACACAGGGATAGGATTTTGCTGTTATAGTTTCTTGCACTTTTATTAAAAATAATACCATGTTCTTTGGGCCTGGAAACCAGGCAAAAGAACTTCTTCCTATATCAGAAAGAAAACAGAGTGTGTAATCTGTAGCAGTCTTCTCCTAAGGGGGGTGTTTGCTGCCCTTGACCTGGGGCAGGATCATTGCTGAATCTGATTGCCTTCCTGTCTAGAAGGGGGAAAAGAAGAATTAAACAGGGAAAACTTTCAAATGCAAGTAAATTGAAGGAGAAGTTGGAATGCACTCAATTAACTAAATTACTATTGATATCTGTCATTATAAAGTACCTACGGCTATTTAATCCCCCAAACACACAACTAAGCAACTAAGGAACATATATTCCTACAAGCCCCAGTGGAGGAACTGAGATTATACATGCTCTCTCTAATTTAAAGAGGGACTTACACAGTGGGATATATTGGAAAAAATGAGAACATTTAAATAAAAAGCAATTTGCTCTTCCTGTAATTGTATTCCCCTTGCTATTACTTCTAATTATTGAATATCATCAAGCTTGAACTGAACTCTTTTAAAAAAAACAAAGTGAGTGTTTTCATCCTTTCAGGCATCCAGTTGAATCCATCACACTGGCATAGCATTGGTTATGGTAGCCCTGGACTTTGGCACCATTGCCAATTTTATGACTTTTGCCATTTATTGCAAGCTTAACTAGATTTACATTCAACAATAAAGACACTATAAAAAACAAGAACTGTGGGTCAAGGAAACATTGCACGCACTTATCTTCAAAGGGATATTTAAGAGAGTCAGTTATTTCATGTCAAATATTCAATGATTTCAGCTCAGAGTTCCAGAGTTTGTGGCTCTGGGTTTCAATTACTTGAGGTCAGAGGATCACAATATCCTAATGAGCAGCAGTGGGTGGCACAAGCACAAGATCAGAAGCCGACCACATGACTCAGGAAAGGCCAAAAGGTTGGCATGATAAAGTTTTGGTGCTCTGCTGGCAAGTGCCCATTCCCAGTAGAAGATCCAGCTCCCATGCTATTCTTGTGGTTGCTGCACGAGGCTGACATATCATCTATCCATCTATCCAACTATCTAATTGGGCTGCAGTTCTTCCTTCTCAAACATAAATATCCACAAGCTGCACCACTATGCAATTACCGTAGATATTTACATGATTCACTTAAATTAGACATGGCAAGGTTTTAAAAAGCACAATTCTGAGAACACATTGGGCATAAGTACCTCATTCCAGCACAGCAGTGTTGCAAATGAGCCATAGGGCATATCCTTGCCTCCATTTGAATTGGTGAGGCCAGAGCAAGCATGCACAGCAAACGACCTATAAGCTCTAGGACCAAGCCCAGGGAAAGCTATGTTTGCGATGGCTGTGTGCCACCAACATGGGAGTTTGGGGAGAATGGACAAAAGGCATTTGGTGATTTCCAGGACGCGGAGAGAGGGTGGGTGTAATATGCCTCCAGCACTCAAGCCTGATGTTAAGCCTCCCCCGCCCCCCCCAGCATCCCATCCTGATCTGGGCTGCCTGGCTACAAATGTATCAATACTTTCCTAAGAATAAGTCCCATTGAACAAAGTCCTTCTGAGAGGGGATGCCTAGCAGTGTGAAGCGAGGTCACTTGGCACTGGGAGCTCATATATTTTTGTCATCCCCATACATCATAATTATTTAGTTAATTATTATTAGTATTAATTAATACAATTAATATTTTCATGTTTTAAAAATTACCTTACCATTTAAGCCTCTTTTTTATTCTTTTTTGGAAAGAGGTGAGGGTGCCTTGGGAGCACTTGTTGAACTTCACTTTCACTGGTTTGGGACCATTCTGGTGGCCTTGCATTCCTCTGTGTTTGCCATGAACATGAGTCAAGAAATGTTTGCTTACTTGGGTGCATAGCTCAGTTTTGCCTTTCATTGGGATCAATGGGATTTGCTTTTGGGGTGATTTGGGCTGCACTCTGGATCAGGACCAATCTGAATGCATTGGATGATTCTCAGTCTGCCCTTTCTAAAGGATTGGCGCTGCAATCCTAAACATACTTGCAGGTGGTGGGCAAGTAGGCAGTGGTGGGCTCCAGCAGGTTCGCACCTACTCTATAGAACCGGCTGTTAATGAGAGATAGAACATATAAAGTTTTAAAATAACCATTTAAAAGTGGCTGCCAGCTGGGCATAGAACCATTGTTAATTTCTTTGAATCCCATCACAGTACACAGGATGTGCTCACATGTCAGAAATGCAGTTATCTTTACTGCCAATGATACACCATGATATATATGTTATTGTTATAGTTATAATTTTAGTATATATAGTTATAGTATATATCAGTATATACATAACTGATTTTCAACAAAAAGTCAAAATAAGAAGCAACATGTTGGTCCTGGAGAAGGGGAAAAATGCATCCATTTAAAATCAGTTTTTAAAAAACTGTTTCTTACTATTGTAGAAATACAAGCAGTCATTATACTCTTCAGCTGAGCCGGGCAATGACTCCCACCCACACTTTCCTGGGAGTAAGGTCCATTTACCATAATGGGCCTTACTGTACTTATGGGCATAAGATTGTGTTGTAATTAAATTGCTGAGTAGGATTTCTAACTTGCTGTTGTGTGAACCAAGAAAAATACTCTTAAGTTCATCCTTGACCCACAGGCCTTATCTCCCTTTCCTTTTGCTAGGTGGGGATCTTTTCCCATGTCTCCATGCCAGAACAAATCATGGCAGCATTGTTGTGTCATTGCAGCTGAACTGAAGCTTGCAGCCTCCCGTGTGATGTATTTGCTATTTCAGTCTATTTTTTTTCTTCAGTTGAAGCCTGCAGGTTTTCAACTGGCAGGTGCAGACTGATAATAGATTGTTAGTCAAGGGCCGACAGGTTCAACCGGCCCCGATAAAGAGGCGAAAAATGCAACTTGTTTCCAGAGTTACCTATATTAAAATTAATTAAACAATGACTTGTTTCCATCACTCGATCTTGCCTTTAGGAAATCACCCTGGCTATAATTTTAGAGAGCAAATGGAATTAAATTTGAGTCAGAAGTGTTGCAATCAAGCAGAGTTCATGATCTACCATGTACTTGTAACCAGTGGCTCAGCTGGTTAAAACACAGTGCCTGTAAACTGGCAGGCCAGGGTCTGAGACCTGGGTGCTGCAGAATGGAGTCAGCTCCCATCCTTATCCCAAATCCTGCCAACCTAGCAGTTTGAAGACATGGATATGCACGTAGATAAATAGGTGCCACTTCAATGAAAAGGTAACAATGTTTGGTGCAGTCAAGCTGCCTTGTGACCACAGAGGCATCTTTGGACAGTGCTGGCACTCAGCTTGAATCAGGGAGCACCACATCCAACCGCTGTGGCTGGTTCCTGTGTAGGCAGCAGGCCAACCTGCAGCCACTCGCAGCTGGCAGGGCAGCCTGCCAAGGACCTTTACCTTGCATTTACTTGTAACAAAAATAGCCAAATCTGTCCTTTTCCCTTTGTTCTCATAGATGAGACTTGAGGTCAAAAAAGATTTTGTAGGCACTTCTCCATCCACAACAAAACCATTTAAATTAATAAATAAAATGTGTACTCCTTACTAGTTAGATACACTGTCAGTGCAATCCTATTTATGTTTACTCTGAAGTAGGTTCCATTGAGTTCAGTTGGGCTTACTCCCTGGAAAGTTCTCTTAGGATTTCAGCCTGTGTTGGGATAAAGAGAATAAAGTCGGGATATTCTCTCTCTGCTAAGTTTAAGAGAAGCACCACTTGAAAAAGTGGTTCTTTACCAAGTTAACAGCATAACTGGAAACTGGGAGCTGACTCATATTAACAGCTTATTGGTTTATGCTGTATTATAATTACATTTCATTGGCTGAGGAATCAGTCTCATAGGTTGTCAGTGTTACAGATATCCAGCATCTGGTGTCTGCTCCCTCCTGAGCTACCTCATTTTGGGAGAAAGCTAAGTACAGTGGTGCCTCACATAACAAGTTTAATTCATTCCGGAAGCATGCTTGTTATGTGAAATTCTCTTTATGTGAAGTGGATTTTCCCATAGGAAATAATGGAAACTCAGACGATTGGTTCCAGAACCCAAAAAATATTCATATAAAAATGTTAACTGGATGTAAAAATGATGACAAAACACTGGAATTGAATTCAAAACATGCACGCATGGATCCTATGTAGTCTACTTAGGCTGCAATCCTAAAGACACTTTCCTGGGAGTAAGACGCATTTAACACAATGTGGCTTATTTCTGCGTAGACATGGTTAGGAGGCTGCAATCCAAGACACTTTCAAAGTGCCTCCCCACCTTCTCCTTCTCTTCATCCTGAGCCTCTCCCTCCCCTGCTCCCTTCTGGCCAGCCCTGAGCTGCTTTCCTCTTCTCCACTGCTCTTCTCTCCCTCAGCCCAGCAGACGCCTGGCCACAGGAGGAACAGCATGGAAGTGTTGCTTTGACTATGGGCAGGTACACTAGGCAGCCCTGACACTGTTTAAAAGGTCTGCCAGCCAGTGCGTCTGCCTCAGCTGCCAATGAGTGTGCTTGTTAAGAGAAGCAACACTTGTTATGTGAGGGAGAATCCTAGAGAAATTTTTGCTTGTTATCTGGATCACTTATTAAGCGATGCACTTGTTAAGCGAGGTACCGCTGTACGTTTTGACATGTTTATTTCTTTCCCTGTCCCTATATATTGTGTTGCATTGATTGAATGTGGAAAATCAGTAAGAAATCTGTAAAAACACATAGTGTGGCTCTCACATTGACAATGTTAGTGAAATAGAAAACAAGAATATCTCCTGTTATACTTAGGAAAAAACACTCTGGACAGTAGGATATCTAGCTATATCAGTAAATAAAGAAAAAGAAAAGTTCTAACATGAGAGGGCAGATACTATGCTCTGAGCTTCATCTAGTCATCTATTTCACAAACAGAACTTCTAGCCATCCAGCGGAGTCAAAGATTGAAAATAAAATGAAATGTAATTGAGGTTTTCTTTTCTAGTTACAGAAAAGCACATCCTGGTTGTATTTGTATAATCCTAGAGAAGACTGTTATACAGTATATATGAAATATATATGTGTTACATACTTATAGCTTTTGTTTGCATGCACACAGAGAAACATATATTATTGTTGTTGTTGTTAAAAATATTTGTACACAAATATAGAACATATCATTTTTCAACTCAAAAGTTCCCATAGTGGTTTACAGATCAAATAATTGGATGGCTCCCTATCCCAGAAGGGCTCATGGTCTAAAATGAGATGCAGAAGAAACACCTGCAATATCTACAAGAAAAGGAACTGTGTTGGTATGAACAGGGACAGTTACTTTTCTTCCATCAAATATAGTGGAGCATCATTGGAAAAGCAGCTCTCTACCCAGTTAATACCTAGTACATGAGTTTGTATGGCAAGTGGCCTTAACAGGATGTTCCAGCCTGCCTAAAGCTCTATTCAAGACATTATATGGTAACATACTGTACAGCACATCCTGAGAATTTTAAGTTTTTGATGCATAGGTAAAAATCTGTTTCCTTTTTTGCTTGTATGAAGTCAATTAGAATTCAAACAATGGTTACCCTCCAAAACCATTTATATTTATACAGAGATGATAATTTTGCTTATTCAACAGCAGCTGAAGCTGTACAAATAAACACACAGCCCATTAAATGCAACAGAACAGAAGATTCAGTCCTCAAGTCATCTGGAGAATGTTTTCTAAACCAAAATGTAAATTTCCTCTATAGTTATCTGCTACACAATGCAATTATTATGTGCATGCTTGTGTCTCTGAACAGCTTGTTTGCAATTTCCTTTGAGCATCTACCTGAGTTAAAAATATCTGTTGATCCCTTATGAAATTCATAAGGGCTTCATTAAGGCATGCAGCATGTTGATTTGAGTGTTGCTTCTACCACTTAGAGCAAGCTTGGAGCACTGTCTGGAGTATGCATCAAGGGAGATTGACAAGGGGTACCAATCCACTACTGACTTGCTTTGTCTGACTACTGTGGAGTAAACACTTTTGAATTTTGTGGTAGTTTTTCAGTGTTGGGAACTCGACTCAAATGACTCTGACTCAAATATTTAAAATTTGCATTTTTTTGCTGACTGCAAGTTGTGCATATGGGAAGTCTCTGAAAAACACTTGAGCCAGAGCCACACTGACTTAAGTCTCATATTCAGGTCACTGAATGTGTCCGGGGAGTGCTTGCTTACTGTCTTTGCAGTGTTCAAAAACTCTTAGGGCTGTTGTTCAGAAAAGAGGAGCAGTAGGAGTTTCTGCCATGAGACAGGGAAGGGTTTATGTGTCCTTTTGTACTCAAAGTGGGAGTACTTCTGAGTAGGTCTGCCAAGGCTGGGGTTATCCTAGTGAGCCTTGCAGCTGTTGTTTATGACCCTCATTCCCATTTTTTCTCTTGCCATTTTCTTCTCTACTCTTTTGTAGTCCCTCCAACCACTCCTGTACTGTATACAGATGGGTGGGGACTGTGGGGGGGGGGTGTTTAAAGAGAGCTCTTTTTAATCTTCTGTGGGTTTTTTTTAAAGGTGGCGATGTGATGACTTGAGTCCTATAGACTTATAAAGTGCCCTGTTGACGCAAGTCACATGGATTTGGTAATCTTCGACTTGACTCAAGACCTGTGGAATCCTTCCCAACACTGCTCATTTTAAACCTTACTTCACTGAAGAGCTTTTCTGTCTCTTTAGGGTTTGGTAGACTGTATTGTGGTGGAACAGACAATGATTTTCCTGTTGATGAAAGTGGGAGAGATAGAATTACCTATGATACACAGCCACATTTTAAATTTCCTTTGTCCTTATAAGTTCTTTGCTACCCATCATCAACCTCTCCTGTGATGTACATGTCATGCAGTGCTATAATTTTGCTCCAAGTCTGTGTTTGTCAATATTTTCAACACATGGCACATTGACAGTGCATTAACATTGTAATGCATACTGTTGGTTTACTGACTATTGACTAGGAACATCGTGCTGCTGGTGGGGGGCTTACATCCCCCCAATGACCCTTTTAATAAATGATTTTCCACCAAATTCTTGTGTCACACCTGCAGACTATTTGCGTCATTGGAATACTGCAGCACACAAGCTAAAAATTGCAGGTTGGTAATAGTAATGCTCAAATTTCTGGTTGTTGATGAATTTTTCAAATCTTTAAAAATGGTAATGCCTTTTTGAGTGGAAATAATAACAGGCCAAATGGAATGAATGTCTGCAGGCTCTGTCCAGGCTAACCTGACTTACTCTTAGCCAGTACAAACATAAAGATAACCATACATGTTTTTGGATACCTTATGAAGTCTATGTGTCTCCACACAGGGAGGTTTTCAAGCATCTGACAAGCCAAAACACATTACTGATAGTGGTTCATAAAAATATGTAGGCCTGATCCATTAAATCTTTCTCTCTCTATGTGTGAAAGATTTAATATGTGCGTATCTCTCTCTCTGTGTGTGTGTGTTCTTTTCCAGCCTTAGACAAAGCAATGCAGTCCTTTCTGATCTCCTTGGGTTTAATGGTAATGTTAAATTCAGTCATGATTTTATGTAGTGCTTAATTACCACTGAGAATACAAACCCTGAAACCCTGAAATGGAATGCAGAGGGAGGCTGGGAACAAACAAATTGTGAAATGCACAAATAACCTTTCTACTTAGCAGTGTTGTCATTCCCTTTAATTTCATTTTGTATTCCTCATCTCAGCTTCATTACAAAAGAGTTTGTTGCTTGCCAAATCTCATCTCTTGCTTTTAATTGATTCTTCCAGTTGCATCCTACAACTTTGGGCACTGGAATCAATTAAGGATCTTCACTGAACTGTGATCCCTGTTTCGTATCCTCTCATCTCTTTTCACAAAGCTGATTGCCTGTGAAGACAACATGAATATTTAGAGATGTTTACTGAGTGTTTGAATTTGAATCTGGTTCTTTCATTCTCTTTGGTCCATCTACCACATGAAAATCCTGGTCCCAGACAGATTGTCAGAAAACGGGTCCCAGACTGAAATGCTCAAGAACCACTGCATGGAACATGGTATTCAGCCCCCTCACCATCTCAGATGCCCTCCTTTGAACTTGGACCAGTTTATCAATATAGCAAAACTAGTTAGGCAGCCCAATTTACCTCAACTCCCCACTTGGCGATGTGCTGTTTGAAAAATCCTGCAGGGGAGTTTTAGCCTTGGGAGGACTTGTTGAGATAAGAAAATATTTATTCCCTTGCCCCAGGGCAAGCCCCTGTGGTCCCAGTGGATCAGCTCAGATCTGCCCTAGTGATATCACTGGTGCAAGACTGTGTTTACTCATGAAAGCAAATCAGGTCCAGGAGAGGGGTCAGTATGCAGAAAATGGGGAGGATCAGGTTGGGTGGGGAGAGATTGGCATTGCGAATATATGCCATATCCTATCTCCCTCTCCTATGACTGGCAGTTTCCTTCTCCTGAGGAATCCTCTAGTCACCCTTGGCTAAGTGACTGGATACAGCATTTGCCGTTGGGCACTGCTGCACCTATCAGTCCCACTTACAATAGGATTGGGCTGCCCATGAGTTGTGAATTACCATCAAACAGCCAGAATATAGATTTCCAAGCAATTCAGTCATAGCTGATGGTCACTATCAGAACAGAAAAAAAGTGTTAGTAGACATGCATTGTGTTCTTAGTTGGGCAGCTAAAGTGGAGAGGCTGTTAACCTGAAAAAACACAAAGGAGAACAGTTTGGTGAAAATAGATGGAATTATATGTGTTCGCACAGCAGTCTCTTCAAATTACTTCACACAATAATTATGTTTATTTGTACCTGAAAGCTTTAAATTTGACTCACTAACAAAGATTAGCCCCTGGCCTAACACAAGACTCCCAAATTGCAACTTTTATTAGAGTATGAGAGTGGCTATGATTGAACACAACTACAGTGCTGAAAACCCAGAAAACACAAATGTCTACATGATTACATGGGTGTACCGTCAAAACATTTGTAGCTCTGAAATGGTCTACACTGCTCACAGTGCAATTTTCAGGATTTTTGGTAGGGCTAATCAATTTTTTTTAATTTCTATGTTAATGAAGCTGCTTTAGAAAATGGGAACATGAACCCTGTGTTGCATTACTCTGTATTCAGTTATTGTGCTTTTTTTGGTACTACCTCATTTGGGGATGGTTATAGGAATTGGGACTGCCTTGTATATATTTTTGTTTATGGCAAACTGCCTCAGCTTTTTCAGATATCAGGTCCCTCTTCTAAGCCATTGGATGGTAAATTGGTTTGAACAAGGACAATTTCATATCAGGGAATATGTACGTTCATAAACATGAACATTCAGGCCTCATGTTCTGCATAACCAGCCATCATTGTTCATGATGAGGCATAAGCACTTGAAAAACATCACAGCACTATTGTCTTTTTCTAGTATATATTTAACCCAAAGAATAAATGCTGCTTTTGCTTTTATAATCTGTGAAAGACAGGCTGTGAAAGATTGGCAGAATAAGCAAATAGAGAAGAGGATTGTCAGGCACTTATCCTTTGTATGAAAAAGGGCTGCTCAAAACACAAGTGTATCTATTTTTTCATGAAATGTTGGAAAGTGTATGATTTATGTACTAAATAGCTACTTTTGAAATTCCCTCATGTACCTCTGCCTTCCTTTAATATGGAAGGGCTAATATTCAGTAACAGTGGGGTAAATCACTTTTTGGGTTACACCTTTTGGTGTGACACTGCAAAAATTGTCCCCCATAGGGTATCTCTTAGCATATGAACATTTCTCTTGTGTTTTTATTTCTGTCTTCTTTATATAATTGCTAAACTGGCCAACAATAATTCTTATTTCCTTCTGTGTTTCTTTCTGCTCAGCTGCTCTTTGTCACGATGTTATGGGACCTTGGTGGAAACAAAGAAGAAGCCAATAGGTCTTAAATTACTGGAATGGAAAATGTCCAGTGGTACTTTTATATTACTTGGTTTTTAAAGGGCATTAGCAAAAATCAGCACTGATTTTTGTTTGCTCAGAGATAGTTCTCTTAGGTTGAAAAACATCTCACATTTGGTGGAAAAACACTTTGCACAATCCAAAAGTTAGCCCCACTGTGTTCAGTGCGTCTTACTCCCAGGAAAGTGACTTTAGGAACACAGCTGAGCTCTGAGTGCTCCCTCCAACAACCAGTCTTAATAGGCAGAAAATGCTGGAGAGGTTTCATAGTGCTGGGTCATGATCTGCCTTTTTCTCATAATCCTGAACAGGACAGAGTCCTGTAATAACCAGTTTATAGGAATGGGACCTTAATATAAGAAACTATAGTCTCATTGCTGATAGTTTAAACATTTTGACAGCACAAGCCTAACTTCTTGCTAGGCTAACAAGTCCCATGCTCTCCTATAGGGTGCAATTAGGGACTTATATGCTACTCCTTCGGGAAAGGTTAGCAAGTGGTTCAGAAACTGTGCCTGTTAACCAGTAGGACAGGGTTCGAGACCCAGGTCCCCACAGGATGAGGATTTCCTGCTTAGACTAGATGATCCACTGGGTCTCTTCCAACTCTATGATTCAATGACTCTATGACTATGACATCCAAATCCCAAAGATTAAAGAGTCACCTCTATTGACTGGGGGTGATCAGACCTTAAATCTAGTTAACACATTCTTTAGAAAGAGTATACAAAGACCCAAGTTAAATGCATGCAGATTTGTTTATTGTTTTATTACTTAACAATAGGAAAACCCTAAATGTTACACTGAATGCTGTATAATCCAAATATAATAGCTCCTGATGATAAACATTCATCCTTACACAAGCAGTACAGATGGTAGCTTAGGCATTTGGGGGAAAATGGGAATGTAAGAATGACAGTCATGATCTGCAGCTTTTCTGATGAGTCCTGTTAATGTTCTTCTACCATATATTGACATTGTCTCTAACAGTCCTTTCCATCACAACTCAAGAACAAGAAGTTTTTGATTTCTACTTCTGTCTAGTTACAGCATGGGTGGTAGTGTTGGCATTGATGTTTCCAATTCTGGAAAGTCCTGTCTGGGTCAGATTGACAATGGTGCCTTGCTGATCCACCCCCACCTGATGTGGCAGATGGTTGTTACCATGTTGTCCTGTTTTAGCAGAGTTCTCAGTCAAGGACCCCAAATGTACTTCATTAGTCACAATTTTGTTCATACTCTTCATTTCATGTCAGATATAGTAGAAGTTCAGTATAAAGTCTCCTTCAGTGCTGTGGTTTTTTTTAGGGTCACCGTGTTCCACTGTAACTCTCTTTTCAGTCTATTCTGTGAAGCAGAAGGTCTGAACTAGAGTGTAGAGCAGTTGTTAAGCCTGATGATAACATCTGAAGGTTGCAAGTTTGAGAACACCAGAAGTTGTGTGTCAAGACCTTGAAACTATTAAGTTGAATGAGAGATAAGGAGCAGCTGTTTCTCACCGAGGAGCAACATGTTCAGTAATTTGACCAAGACAGAAAAGGATCCATCAGGAGAGTAGCTTGTTCTTGAAAAACATAATTTTTTGTTTATTTTACAACCCTTAGAGTAGTATGCCCATTCCAACTACCTTAAATAAAGTCAAATGAGCAATCCAATGGACAGAAAGTTGGAGGAGTATATAAATTCCTATTAAAAATGCTAAGTAGAATGTCAATCAAAAATTCAGACATCCATGCACTCAAACAGTCCAGTGATGAGAACATGGCATTCATAATAACAATTACTATTGGTACAGGTAATCATATTTTTAAAAATTATAACATTGACGATTTCATATCAGGGAATATATACGATATATTCATACATATATCGAATGTATCAGTAAGATGGACGTTAGTTGGGATCAAAGTCAAAGAAAATTAGTGAGCTCCTTAGTACCAACATAATCAACATAGAGGACACTCCTAAGCATGTCTACTCAAAAGTAAGCCCTAGTGTGTTCAATGGGTCTTACTCCCAGGAATGAAGCTGGTGCACCGTGCAGCACCAGCTCACTTTGCCCTTCAGACTGCAGCAGAGTCCAGGCAAAATGCATTGCAGTCATTGGCTGCAGAAGGACCTGGGGGGCGGAGCCTGACTGTTCCCAGGCTTGCCTTGCCCGGGGAAGCTCAGTCGGGCTCCAGCAAGCGTCCCCCACCCTCCCTCCCTGTAGTACAGCTAAAGATTAGCTGGTCGCTTCGGGGCCGGGTAGGAATTTTTTGGATGCCACCTGATTGGCCATTGGTGGCACTCTTTTTTGCCTACCCTGAGCTGTGCAAGGGGAAGGGGTTAAATCCAATTGGCTTTCAAAACCCGGTCAGTTTGGCAGGAGTCGTGCGGAATAGGCAGGATAGGCCAACGGTGTGCAGCCTTAGGTAGCAGGGTTTGGGGGTGTGAAAGCCTCCTGTGATGCTCTACCGGCTCTGGGGGATGGTCGGATGAGCCCCCTTACCTGGATGGGAAACCTAGGCGCAGGTATGGTTGAACAGCTGGTGTCTGTGTGTCCAGCTACCTTGACCTTTGGGTTTGCAAAGACGGGCATCCTTGAACACTGTTCAAGGAATTCCCCGAGCCAGGCTGGGAATGCCCTTAACAACTGCATGGGGAACTATGTGGGGAGCTGCATCCCCTTAGACTGCACGGCTATAGTTGAGCAGTCCCTGTTTACTTTAATGTTTAATGCTAAATAGTTAATATAAGTGGCCCTTTAATCCAGCACTTTTGTCCGGCTCTTTATTTGTGTCTGTCTGGGGTAAAGTGTCTTTAGGACTATAGCCAAAGGGTACAATCATAACCAATTTTCCAGCACTGAAGTAAGGCAACAAACACTCCCTTGCATTGAGGAGACCTCCATTTTGGCCACTCAACTGCAGGATGCAGCACACACATACCATTGGCATAACTATGTTAGTGTGGGAAAGTTGGTTAGGATTTGGGCCTTAATCTTAAATTATGGCTATGTAAAAGTCAGTAGACCAAGTGGTGCAACTTTGGGGGTTCTTAAAAGAAGCCTGTGTGCCCAGCTAATCTGCACAGTACTTCTGTTCCTCTCACCGCGTTGAGTTCTACACTCCCTTTCCTTAGATAAGAGGATGGAAAGGGAACAGTATCAAGAAAACTCATTGCTTCCTGTTATATCTGTTAATTCTTTTAGCAATGAGGGATTTGTACTGTATGTTTATTAGGACATGAGGATCATATTACAGGACAGATCTATGTGTTTTTTATTCTCTACCATCTTTAAAAGATTCCCCTTTTAGCCGCCATGGACAGATTTGAATGACTCTCAAACTGACTTGTTCTTATGGATGTTTGAAGTGGCCTTATTTACCTCCTTTAGACTTCAGGAAGATCATCGCGGATAGTTGCAAAAGTACATTGATGCAGCAAATATGAATACTCAAAGGTATGAAAAATAACGAATTCACTTGATGCATTTTAAATTCTCTCTTCTGAACTGCCTAATTAACAACCAATGAGAAATATGCACTTGAGATCAGACTGGGTAATAGATGTCACCTTTGTTCAATAAAAATGCTTTGCTTCAAGAAAGGCTTAATTTTAAAGAGATTAGTCAGCATTTCTATCAAAGTCTCTTTCACTTCTAATGACCTGATGTTAATAGCTAGGAAGGGCAAGATATACCCTCCATTGAGCTATTAAGAATATGAGGAGGTTTATTTGTTATTGATTCTCAAAGTGCCATGAAGTTCTTTTGCCAGGGTATAGAGCTTGACACGACAGATGGCATTTATAATTCTTAGCAGTCTTTTGAGTTAATGGAATTCTAATTCTTTAGCACTTTCATCTATCTTCTCTTCCCTTCCAATTAAACACGAGTGACACATTTTTATGGTCACTAAACCAGTGTAAATTAACGCTGACTAGGGACACAATAGGGTAATCCTTTAATTGGAGTTGCTATAATATTTCCAGTGGTTGGAAGGAATTACAACATTGGACTACAGATTGTGCGGAATCCTGTTTGTTATGCAGAATGTATGCTTTTTAAGGTGGGTTCCAGGCTTGATCCCCGAAAAGAAACCATCCATTTTTGAATTTGGTCCTGATGAAACAGATTCTAGGTTGCAAAGGTTTGTGATGACATAAATGTGTTAGGCTGTTATACTATGCACATTTTTTGGGAGTAAGTGCCATACATACTTCACAGTATGTATACAGTAAAACCTTGGATTGCGAATAATTTGGATTCAGAGCATTTTGCAAGACAAGCAAATATTTCTAATAAATTTTGTCTTGCAATACAAGTGAAAAAAATAGTCCCAGCTGGGTTATGGCCAGTTTCGGTGCTCTACCAGCAACTCCTCAGCCTCTCCTGAGAGACCAGCCTGTGTATTTCTACTCTGAAGTACACCTATTACAGTCAATGGGGCTCACTTCTGTGTAAGGGGAGCATTGGATAGGAGCCTGAAAGACCTAGCTTTGTATCTCTTCTCTTAAGAAACCCTATTATAATCAGTGGGGCTCACTTCTGTGAAAGAGGGGCAATGGAAAGTAATCTGAGAACGTAGCCTTGCATATCTATTCTAATGTAAGTCCTACTTTAATCAGTTGGGTTCACTTCTATGTAAGGGGGGCAGATTTCAGCCTGAGAGACCTGAAACACTTAGATCACAATCCAGAGTTAGGGCAGCGAGGAGAGCCCTAGTTGGGCTGTCCAACTATTCTGAACCCAGAGCAGAAAGTTATGCTGGATCCAGAGAGTGAGAAAGCCTGGGCTGCCCTAACTGTTCCAGAGCATGCTCAGTAGGCACCAAGTGACACTTGGGAAGGACTTGCTCCTGAGGAGACCCGACCCCCCTCAGATCACACTGCACAAGGAGCAGCTGTGGTGCCTGCCTTATAAGGAGTCCCTGGTGAGATGCCAGTACAGTCTACGGTTAATGCAAGGGGCTTCTTGTAGTGGCTTGCTATATTCACAGGTTAGTGACTGCCATAGTTGTGCCATATCCTGAAGTTGAGACAGAGGGGTTGCAGCTAGACAGGACAAGAACTCAGATTTTGGTCAACACAGCCATTCTTACTCTGCCTTATCATGTACCCCTATGGGTCTACTGCTCCTGATGTGGTATAACTCTGAGGATCTGGAAGTGGGCGTTTCTGCCTTGGAAACAGGCTCTGGATACAGAGTAACTGCTCTGCCCTAGTCAATGCTAAACATGCTCTCAACATGCCTCTCCTGAGCTGCCTAGGCTGGCCCAACTAGGACAACCCATGTCCACCTGTCTTGGAGTAGCCTATGTTGCTTTAAGCCTATGGGGTAGCCCCAAGCCTTTTGCAGAATTACTAGGATGGTCCATCTTGCAGTTGGATCAGCCCAGTGTTAAAAAGGTAACCCAAGTGCACTTCTGGATTGTACCCTAACTGCAGTTTAATTTTTTTCTTTATATTTTGTATTTTCTTTATTATTTTTATTACAAATTATTTGAGTTTCAATTATTTCTTACGGGAAAATTCACACTGATATACAAGTGTTTTGGATTACAAGCATGATTACATTCATTCTAGAATGAATTACAGGTCCAACCTTCTTATGCACACATTTTTTTATACATGGATTTGACTAAACACAAATGGCCACTGTAAATCAGTTAAATAAACTGCTTTTCTACTATTGTGGAGAGGCAATCTTTCAATTTTTCAGTCACAGAATAAGCCCCTGTAGATATTGAGGTACTGCCTTCTTCCATTTGGTACAACAGAGAAGCAAGAAACCTCGATGTGGGTCTATTTTTCTTAAAAATAGGAAAAACCTTTTTTCCCACTGTTTTCTTTGTACACTGATTTTTTTTTTATATATACGGGAGGCTCTGGAATGGAACTCTAGTGGATAACAAGGGACACCTGTATGCTTGTAAACCAAGGTACCACTGTATGTATGAATAAGCACATGCAGTATTGTAAAATAAATCTCATCTTAAAAACCCTTAAGAAATTTTCAAATGATGCTGCTCATTTGGAGAATCAGGAATTCTAGTAAATAAAACATATGGAAATTTTAAAAAATATATATATATGTATATCTATAGATATATAGATATAGATATATATAAAGTTGTGGAAACTTTAAAAAAAGCAAACGTGCGCAAGGTCACAAGGAGGCAGATTCAGAGCAAAGTTGTCTGCTGCAAATCCCCATACTTCCTCTCTCTGACAGCACTCAATCATTAAACTTTACTGGGCAGAGGGAATATAATTGACAGGTCCTGAACAACCTGTTTATTGTTCTTCCATATTTTTGTCCTTGCTGAAATCTTGGAGACAGTTTCTGTGCTCTCTTGAGTGCATAGAAGAATTGCTAAGCTTAACACAAATGCTATTAATAATTGGAAATGTGCAGAATATTTTCCAGTTTCACTACTGAACCTCTCAGCATAGCCAAACTGTTTAAAAAATATCATGTTGCCAAACATTTTACGGCTGTTACTTCATTTCCAATTGATTTTCTTTCTCTGTTTTCCAACGCCTTTGTCCTCTTTACCATTTAAGCTGGCTGTAAGGCCCATATGGTTTGTTTAAAAATGTCCATTATGTTAGGACATTAAACACACTATTGAGAAATGGCGTTGATGAATCTATGTGGATCGCACCACCCACAGATTACATGGCTGTCAGTTTGAGCACAATGAAGCCTAATAGAAGTGGACATAAGAACAATGGAGGGCTGAGCAACATCAGAACACATAAACAAATGGACAAGTTTTAAAAAGTTGTAAAAAAAATACATGTTTTTCACACTTGACAAAATGAACTTAGAACTAGATAAGTAGTTTTGATTCAGTTGTATTGATAATGAAAATTATATGTAGCAATCACTTTTTCAGAAGCCTGATCTAAAATGAATCAACGCCATTGTTGTATTAATTACACACTGATATTCTTAATTGATTGCATTTTTACATTTCTAATACAGAAACAAACCCCAGTTATACATATCCATGCACATCTAATTATTTTGTTTGGCACCTTTTAGCTATAAATAGAAAATTTAGTTTTGTTTGGAACAGTAGCTCCCCCCAAAAGGTAAAAGAGCATAGATTTTACATTCATGTGCTTAGCCAGGAAGAACTTTGAATGTGTTCATTATTATGCACTCTCTTGATTACATTGCAGAGGACAGTCTTTTTCGGTGCTGTTCCAGGAATCACTTGCTACACTTGATGGATTCATGTGGTGATGCCAGTTCTAGGCATCTGAAATTTTAGCAAAGAATGCACACCAACTTCCTTCCTATGTCAACAACAACAAGAAGCAGAATCTATTCCTTCAGCAAGGTATGTCATATGAAAATTCACCATCGTTAATGTTGGTAGGTAGAAAAATTGGCTTGTCTCACCGGTGTCGAAAGTGGGCATGGGTGTCACTTTTTATAATAGGGTTTCTAAGGAATGACAGGTCAAAGGCTTGGTTTTCAAAGTACTTATGCAGAATGTCAATCATTTGCTCATTGCTAGCTCAAAATGCACAACCTTCCAGGTATACTTTTAAGGGATGTTCATGACTTTTCATCAAAAATTCTCTCTTTCTGGCTCTCACCCATCTGTTGGGATCTCCTACTAATAACTCTAATTGGAAACCAGAACATTGACAGATCTGAAAGTTGGGACAGTCTACATTATTTTTTATTCAAAAGCTGTTAAAGTTCTTCTCTAATTGGTTTCTCATTATTGCTTCCTTCCTGCTTTCTTTCCCCAGACTTTAACTGTATTTTGTCTTTTTTGTCTTGATGTGTTAGCAAGGGCACTGTAATAAGGAGCATTCTTCAACAAGAATTGTTCTTGGAACCTATGTTTCTTGTAAGGGATCTGTGTTGATGTTTGGACCATTTCTCTTCCTATCTGGTGTTGTGATGTGAGGATGCATAGCAATGACATCATTTAATTCCCAAACTTCCAGGACTTCAAACTCTGTTGTGCAGAACTCAATTTTGAGCCATGCAGACATGCATCTTGGCAGGATCCCAGATCATTAATTGTGCTTCCACAGCAATATAGCCCAGCGGTAGCCCTCAAGTGTTGTTATCAAGTTCCACAATACAGACAGAAATGTTTCAGATGCATACTAGGCCACTCAAATGCAGATAACAGTATGAGAGCTGGCACCCTCTCCATTTGGCACAGAAAAGTTAAGTGGGGGGAAGAATGGGCAGAGAGACCAAATTCTTTGCCACTGTTTGCCTCTAATGCCCCCAAAGTTACTGCCACAGTCAGTGCACTCTCCCTTGCAGTAAGGGCATTGCTTTAGCTTTCTCACATACATGAGCAGGGAGTTAGCACATCTCACACCTCTTCTCCTCCACCTGACACCCTCATGCATACACAACTCATTCCACCCCATCCTTAAAATATAATATTTGCAGTTCACACCTCCCTTTCTAGCTCATCCCCAGTTTCCCAAAATGTAATCCTTCATCTCACATTCACTCCCCCCAAACTTCCAGTTGGAGCCTAAGGGCGCAATCCAGTGCACCTTTTGCTTGCTCTGCCCTAACTGCTCTGCCCTAACTATGCTATATCCTAAATAAAGAGTTATGTGTGAGGCAGAGAACTTAGGTCTGCCTGTAACTGCTCTGGTGCAGTGATCCACATAAGTTACTCCATCAGGCATGCTCAGAAGGCAGCCTGTAAGTGCTACATGGCCTGCAGTTACACACGAGTTGACATGCTTCCACATCACTCAGAATCACTAGCAGCTGTCCAAACTGCGCCCCTCCTGATCACATGGGGAACTAGCTGGCAAGACGGGGGGTGGAGTAGCTGTCAAGCTGTCAAGCTGTCAGAGTGCCTCCCCAGCATGGTGGACAGGACAGGGCTGTCAGGGGTAGAAATGGGAAACAAGCTGCCCCCCTGCACCCCCAAACAGGCAAGGTGGCCCAGGAAAAGCCTAGGCATCAGCAGGGGCAAGATGCACAGAGAGATACATATGTGTGTGTTTTGTCAATAAAAACAACATCAACAGATAAACATGAGTGTCCTGTGGTCTTTCGCAACAGTCCAGAGGAAGCATCAGCATTAAAGGTACAGCATGCCAGACGCAGGGTCCACACTTAGGTGGGCTGGGAGGAGAGGGAAGACCCCATCCACAGGGCAGAAGGCCCAGGAAAGAGACCCCCTTGCTGGCTCAGGCAAGGGAGGGGCAAGGGTCCCCCAAGCGCCTGGCAGAGCAGCGGGCAAGGGGAGGCAAGGGTTCTGCCAGGGGTATCTGTGGGGAGGGAATCCTGGAAGAGGGGACAGGAGCCCACCTGGGTCTGCCAGGGAGCAAAAGCACATCCTGGGGCACAGGGGACCTGGGGCTCCCACAACAGGGCAAGGGTGTCTGATCACTTGTGGGGCCACTGCCCACCCAAAACCTCTCACTTTACAAGCCTAAGGGGTGGCATCATACCCCAGGAACCCTCCCTCAGCCCACCCTCCCTCAGCCCACCCCAGATGGCCTCCCCCTCCCATGGCAATTATGCTCCCAGGAAGATGCAGACACAAAAGTGGGGTCAGTTCATATGTGTACTTGTTCATATGTTTGCAGTTGCTCCTGCTCATTCAGAGGGTCACAGGATAGGGGGGCTTCCAGATACAGAACAGTCTCCAGTGAGGATGCAGTGGGACCCCAGAATCAACCACATTCAGATTGAGCACATGGAAGGGATGACACAGTGCTTGCACCTTTAAGTAGTGCCTGGACCAGTAAGTATCTTCAGACTGTAGGCAGTTTGAACACAGCACTGGCACCTGCCTGAATTCCCACATCTCTGCAATGCTCACAGGTGGTCTCACTGCTTCCATGTGGCCTCTTGTTGTGGACTATCCAATGGTAAGGAAGCTACAGGCAGCCCCCTCTCCAGAAACAGAGGACCAGGTCTGGATGCCATTGGGGGTCTACACTGAGGATGGGCACCCCTGTCCCACCCCCAACCCCAACCAGGTAGACACTGCCCCCACTCACCCATCCTCAGGTCATCCCTGGAGCTCTAACTAGCTTTCCCAGGGCAGCCAGTGATGACAGTTATCATATGCAGATGTTCATTGTGAAGTCCTTTAAATAACTACTACTATACATGTTCACATCATTAATGTTAATAACGTATCTGAGGACAGTTACGATGTATGTAATTGTTAATTCGTCCTCATTAATAACTTTAGCTGTGGAGGGGAGAAGTGATCTAATGGCTCAAACTTTATTAGGGATGCATTGTGCTTGTTCAACTCATGTGTAATTGGGATGTGGGGTTTCTGTTCTAGGTAAGTGCTTGTACAAACATATGTCTGTAGGGAGATGTTTCCCAGGGCTCCTTAGCAGGGATCCAGTGGCTGAAATCCTAAATGCACTTTCCTGGGAGTAAGCCCCATTGAACACAATGCGGCTTACTTCTGAGTAGGAATAGTTAGGATTGCACTCTGTGTCTCCTTCCCAGTGGAATGGCAACCTGCAATGAGAGGGAGGGAGAGAGTGAGCGAGAGCCAGCAGTGAGAAGCTGCTTGGACAGCATCCTGCAAAGAGAGCATCCTGCAAAGAGATAAGGATTACATTCCATCAGAAGCCATGGTTTCAATGCACTCCTTTGCAAGCCTCTGCAGAACTGCAGCTGCATAGGACCTACTCGGGAGTAGGTGTGCAAAGGCATGGCTGAGCACAGAGTCAGATCAGCTATACCGGCAGTCTGCTGGCTAGGAGATCTGGCAGTGAGTGGGGGTGCAAGGGCAGAGACAAACCCAGAACCAGAGACCACAACCTCATGTGAGGAGAGGTGACTGCCCTTGTTTCCTGGTGGGTCTTTGTGTGCACTCCTTTCCCCCTTTCCCACCTCTTACCCAGTTGGGTGGGAAGGCAAACCTGCAAAAAGACCTCACAGCATTTCCCAACAAGTGGCCAAGCCCAATCCCTGGTGCAGCAAACCCTACACCTTACACAGGTGTAAGCCCCACTGAGTATACTGGGGCTTACTTTAGAGTAGACATGCAAGGCTGGAGAAAGGTGAAAGAAATGTGAGCAAGAGGTGCTTCCAACACCACCACCCCCCCCCACCAAATGCAACCCTCCTTACCTGGTTAGAATACCTGTGGGGAAGTGAGAAACAGCAACTTGCAGAGACATATTATTGCTAACATTTCATCATTGCAAGATTGCATGTAGCGACATTTGTGAAAGCAGACAGTGCTCCCCACACCCCACTTACCTAATTGGAGTACCTGTGGAGAGGGAGAGAGAGAGAGAACAACAAACAGAAAACTGCAAAGTCTACACTCTAATCATTTCATATCACAGATATCATATTGTTTCATATCACATATATATCATATCAATATATCATCATATATGCACCTTATGTGTACACGTGTTTGTGGGGAGAACGGTCCTCGAGAGCAAAGTGCCCACTGAGAGAGCAGAGTGACATGGCCCTTGGCCAAGCACTCTGCTTCTCTGAAGGGGAATTGTGGGTCCAGGGGTTGGGCTTTTTATGAGTGGGTAGCTGCGAGGGGATTGGTCGGCCACTGAGGTGACCCAGTTACTCTGTATCCTCAAGTAGGAAAGTACTGCCTGTAAGGTCTGGTTCGAAAATTTTTTAAAGTCCCCACTTTCCCTAGCCCTTACTTCCCTTTAACATGGAGACCTATGGGTCTCCTCGTTACTAAACTACCTCTTGAGGTAGTATAACTCAGGAGGCATTTACGTGTGCCCATAAGCCTCTGAAAATGTTCAGGATACAGCATAATTATGTGGAAGGGGGAGGAACCTAAGACACGCCTCTGAAACGCCCCCTGAAAAAATACCAAAAAATCCCTCCGTTGACGGAGTTACGTCGACGGAGTGTTCACATAGTTGCGTCGATGGAACGATCCGCTGGCATACTTGCATCGACGGAACTGGCGTTTCCGTCACCACAAACTCTGTTCCGTCGACGCAAGGGCTCTTACTTCGATGGATCAGTTGCTCTGGATTGGGCTGTAAACCTTGTTTTGATCATGATATCTCACTGCTTCTCACTCTACATTTCTGCAGTACGCCAAGTGCTCTGACCTCTCTGCAAACACATTCTGACACTTCTGATTAAAATTTGACCACCTTATGTCTAGACATATTTTCATCCTTTCCAGAAACCATATACAGTTCCCCTCTTCCCTCTCCAATTACGGAGTTCCACAAGATAACTTTATTAGAAGGATATATTCAAGTTCAGAGAAGTTTGACTTCAGCTTGTGATGAATTTCCTTAACTGTGCTTATTAAATGTAATGTAATAAGTTCATGTGATTTACAAATTGATTATGTGTCACGACAATTTTAGTGTGCTGTGAGCTGGAAAATGTCAAAAATCTCTGGTACATATATTTTTGATCTCTTATCTATAAATTGCATTGCCATTAACTCAATGCTAAGAAAGTTGGTTAGGATTATGGACATAATGGACTTACTTATGAGTAGGGTTCACTTTGTCACCTTCTTCCTTTTCCAATTCAGTGAGAAGAAGGAGGAACAGTGGTAACAAGTGAAATAGATGTGTACCAACCACCAATCAGTCTTACGAATGGGCAAGCCCTGCCCCTGTAGATTCAATTAACAAGGACAGCTTGTCTGCTGTTACTTACTGATGTCTCCTGACAACAGCAAGAATTTCCTTCAGACAACAGAAGGAAAGTTGTCAGTTATTGCCTACTGACAACAAGAGAAGCTTGGGTAGGGACATTTTCAGAAGGAGTGCAGTAGGAAGGGTTCAATATCACCTCCCCTTGAACTCCAGCATCATTGCTATATGACCTTAAATAAATCATAAGGGAACAAACTCAGTGCTTCAAAGATGATATTTCGCCCTTACATTGAGATTCCCTTCCTGATCAGCCATCCCTTCATTTAATCCTCATTGTTTCTCATTTTTGCATGTTCAAGATATTGCTCTTCATCTCAATTCTTTGTATAGACTTCTTTCTATATTCTTGGGTTATCTGATTTACCAGGAATTCAACTTTTCTGTCTGAAAGTTGACACTGCAAGAAATGCTTCAGAATAGGTGTGTAATCTTTTTTGTTGCAACTCTTTTGTTCGCTGTTTGGGCTGTGGGTGGTGCAAGTGGTTAAGACACTGTGCCTGTTAACCAGCAGGCCAGGGTTGAGACCTGGGTCGGCCCCACAAGACAGGGTGAGCTCCTGTCCTTAGCCCAGCTCTGCGACGCCTGCTGGATCCAATCGTATCGGCTCTGCCTTTCCATTGGACTAATTCACTGGCATGGAGAGGGGGGATTTGCTGCTTGGGTAACAGCCTATCCTCCATAACAATCTAACCCAGGCTTTCATGATTCGCATGCAGCGTATGCAGCGCCAAGCATGATACCATAGTCTTTCAAGATTGACGGAGACCTGTTGGGTTCCCTGATGCAAATTCTTGTTTGCCTTGTAGTCATTACTGCACCAACTAACCCACATGGGTACAGTATACAGTAAATAACTCCCTGTGAGCTACAAGTTGCCAGTTCTCTAATGTCACAGTTTTGTTGATTTACTGGATTTACAATGTTTTGATTTTTGCATTCTGTGCACGGGAATTACAGTAACCTCAGGGAAAATTCTCCAAAGACCAACCCCCATCTATAGTGTGTAGTTTCTTATAAGAAGCTATATCAATCCTATTATTGACTAATATTCTCTTAAATTTTTCCTCTCCTATCTGTAAAAAGTGGGCTTTGCTGACAAAAGTACTTGTCAGGACTTGTGTCCCTGCCCAGGTCCTGACTTCTCTGGAAGGGGGGGTGACCTTACCTTCAGCTGGCAGAATCTCACATCATCTGCACTTTGCATGTTGCACTTTCGAGCATACTCCAAGCCTGGGGGAAGGATGGCAAGAGGCTCTCCTGCCTCTGAGGTTCAATGGGGGTGTTCCCACCTTCCCACAGAGGTGAGACATTTTTGTCTACTTGCATTTCCATGCTTTCAAACAGCTATGTTGGCAGGAGCTGGGCAAGGGACAGCAGCTCACTCCGTCTTGTAACATCTGAGTCACAAACCATAGCTTGCTAGTCAACAGGCATGCTGTTTTTACCACCAAGCCAGTACAGTCTTATACTCAGGTGGGGAATATAATTGCTAATCACCTTGAAATTGAGTTACTATAGTTCTGTCCATGTAGACCGGTAAACAAGGTCTGCCTGTGAAGGCCCCTAAAAGCTTCAGTTGGCACAAAATGCTCTCACACAGGAGGAGTAGTGTCATGGTTGATGCAAGCCCTTAAAACTAATTTCTTAACTCTGTTTTCAGAATGCTTTTTTTCAAGTGCCAAGTCCCTAATTCTTAAATACTGAAAGGGGGTAACTTAATTATGTTGATCAACAGGAGACAGATCCTGTGGTGAATTTTTAATAACGTGCTAATAGCCTGATAAGGAAATCAAATTAGACATTAGTGAGGAGTTTTCATCTCAGCATGATCCATGTACAAATTGTTTTAGCAATAACATAAAATAATGCATGACTTTTGCACACACCGCTTTATGAAGAAGTAAATGGTTTTTTTGTTCATGTTTTTGCTTTGCAGTTTCTAAATAGGAAGGGTTTTCTAGAATAATTTTTAGAAGCCAATTTTACTTCAGTTCTAGTCAGGTAGTAGAAAAATTCCAGTTATTCCATATGTCTTTAATGTATGCATTATTCCAAGACAATGTGGCTGTCAGCATTAGAACTGCTATAGCTACAGAAGATCAATATGAGTGACATATTTTATTGGGTCAACTCTAGTAGTTCAAAAATATTTTGCAAGCTTTCAAGTTGTTCAAAGAAATTAATCTGACCAGTATATGCTAAGTACAGTAATGAAATAAAATGAATTATAGAAAGCTTGGAAATAGCTGATCACTTCTGATGAAAATGGATATGAACTTTTCTTTAAGATGTTTTTGTGCCATTGATGACTAACATGAGAGTAAATGGACAAGGAAATTATGTGGGCTAGTAACTTTTATGGACTCCTTTACAAGATGAATTAGAATCATATGAATCCTAATTTGTCTGTCTATTTACGTGCTGCTTTAAGGTCTGATTCTGAAATCTTTATTGGCATACAAAACAATGCATCAGTGTAGATGTGTATGTGTACGAGAATAGGTTCACAAATCATTTATACTCTTAAGTTGGATAGTTAATTAAAAACATTCTGTCTGGCTCCCTGAGGTTCTCCTTCTCAACAAAATCAGGTAGAGGAGCCTTGCTACCTAGATGGTGTGCTGCTTGTCTTTTCTGGATAACAGATGATTCATTACTTGTAATTCTGATCTACAAGCAGAAGGGAGTATTAAGTAATTTTTTCATACCTTATTGTAAAGTTTCTGAGTCGTTGCACTTGCATACCCTGGTTTGCAACTCTAGACCCTTACGTCTGCCCCATGTGAGATTAGCTGGAAAGCAGTGGCGTAGCTAGGTCATCTGGCATCCAGGGCCCATAAAATTTTTTACACCTTCATACAACAAAATTATTTAATTAATTATTATCAGTATCAATTACTTAATAAAATATTAATATTTTTGTATTTTTATACCACCCTTTTTATACCATTCCTTGGGGTGGCATATGTAGTTCCTCCCCCTTTTTGTCCCTACAACCCCGTGAGGTAAGTGAGGCTGAGAGATAGTAATGATAGACATGAAATTAATAATAATGGCCAGAAAGTATATGCAGTGAATATTTCCTCACAAGCAGTGGGTGAATGTTGGTACCCTTTCCTGCTATCACTCCTGTGCACATAGTATTCGGTAATATACTGCCCCAGCATCTAGAGCTTAGAGATCTTCTTGCCTGGAATAGGAAAAGGAGGACAATGTAGATTTTTTTTCAGGTCACAAAGCTAAAAAAAAGGACATATCCTGGAAAAAGAGGACAAGTGGTCATCTTCCAACCAAATGAATTCTCTCTTATAGCCTGCCAGCAACAACACCCCCTACAAATACAAAAAAAATCAAAAAGCTTTTTAGCCCTCTCATTACCACTCAAGACTTGCAGGGGGTGGTGGCAGAGGTGAGTACTGGCTTCTGGAGCAGGTACCTTCTGGAGTTGACACGGATGTTTACTTACATGTAAACACAGCTATGCAGTTTACTTCTGCTTTCCAGAGAGCTCAATGGCTTCTGGGATTAATGGTGGGGCTGCATTCATTGGATCAGGACTGGCTTCCTCCTAGCATGATCTAAGGCAAGTTAGCCTACTCACAAGTAAAGGCACGATATGGTTCAATTTTAATTTATATAGAGTCAATGCAATTTAAAAAGGACATTTTCTGGGGTGATTTGGGGGGGAGGGCTGTGTTCACTGAATCAGGACCATTCTGATGTCGTTGGATTCCTCACAGTTTAACCTTTCCAATGGATTATGGCACATTCACCTACTTGCAGGTAAAGCCACGGTGTGGCTTTATTTTCCCATAGAGCTCAATGCATATTTTTTATTTTTAGGTTTTTGGCAATAACTTTTGATAGGAAGGAGATATTCAAAAACAAATTTTTGCATTGGATTCTGCTCTTCAATATGCAGGCCTCTGTCTTGAAAGACTATGGTATCGTGCTTGGCGCTGCATATGCTGCATGCAAAGCATGAAAGCCTGGGTTGGACTGTTATGGAGGATAGGCTGTTACCCAAGCAGCAAATCCCCCCTCTCCACACCACTGAATTAGTCCAATGGAAAGGCAGAGCCAATACGATTGGATCCAGCTGACATTGCAGAGCTGGGCTAAGGACAGGAGCTCACCTTTTCTTGTGGGGCCGACCCTAGTCTCGAATCCTGGCCTGCTGGTTCACAGGCACAGTGTCTTAACCACTTGCGCCACCCATATTCTTCAATATGAATCCAACAGTATATGACACAACAGTATATTGCTCCATTCCGTCACTATTATGTTGGTCACCTCCAGTCACCCCCCATAGATGGTATCCAGGGTGGAACGCCCCCTCTGCCCTCCTCTAGCTATGCCACTGATGGAAAGGTATTGCATCATGCTAAGGAGTAAGCTCTTCTTTCCTTTGGATTGATCAGAAAATATAGGCACTCTATTTATGGATCAGAAAAGTGCCCATTAAAAAAGGGATGAACAAGTTGTGTTTTGCTTTAAGGTCTATGAATGTTTTAATACTTAGAATTCAATATAAGTCAATATAAGTCAATAAAAGTCAATATATTTAGCAATTCTGTCCTTTCTGTCCTTTGTACTCCTTTACTGAGGAACACATTGTTAATAGCCTAAAATTAATGAACACTCAAATTAATGATAATCCTGCAGAAGGCCAACGTTTGTTCCCTTACCTTAGGGTTGCATTGCATCTGCATTTGTGCTGAATAGTTGGATATGTTAGAGCCCTCAAAGGCTTTGTCGAAGTAAGGGAACATTTGTTCCATTGCCTAGAGTCAAATCCACCACTGTCTAAGTCTACTTGGATTTGAGCCTGCAGTTTTGATAGTGCAAATCTGAGTAGCCCCTACAAAGGCAGACTGAAGTTGGGAAGAGGGATAGGATATCAATGGCTCCACTCCTGTCTTTACCACTCTTCTCCCTGGCCTCCCCACATGCATATCCTTGCCCCAGTCTCTGCCCCATTCTTCTTAATTCTCTGTTTTGATTCAGCAATGGCTCTTGCTTTTACAGCATTTAGCATGAATCATATTATTTTACAAATATTATATTTGCTTTTTGACAAAAATTCATTCACAAAGTAGTTTCCATAGCTAAACATAACAAAACAAAAATTCCCTATCACATTCTGAAGAAGTCACAAATGGACACTAACAGTCACTGCAGAAAATGCTATAGGCCTGTATCCTAAAGTGAAATTAAGCCCCTTGGTCCAGAGCAGTTAAGATGACTTTCTATAAGATAACACTAGAGGGTGACATAACTGCGTGGACCTGTAACTGCTATTGAGTTTGCCCATGGATTGTCTTCTTCGCCCGCTTAGTTTCTGGGCCTGATCACAAGCAGGGGCATGTGCCCCATTATTCTCATACAGTTCTTTCTATAAGAAACCAGTTGTTTGGAGAATACTGGCATCTAAGAATACAGAGGCTGGCAGTCCCTGTCTGGGAATAACTAACTTTTTATATTATTATAAATAACTAGCAAAAATGTACCAGCATCACAGGAGTAAAATTCCCCCATATGCTCATCAACCCCCCCCCCTCGCGCACCATCACCTTATGAGCACCTTCTCTCTGCACACCAGGTCATATGCAAGACCTCCTATGCGCATCATCCAACATGTACATCATCCCCTTATGCAAAACCCCTGTACAACATCCCCCCATGCGCACCATCCCTCCATGAGCACGATCCCCCATGCGCAAAACCCCTTATGCATTATCCCCACATGCGCAACATCCCCATGCTTAACCCCTCACGCACATCGTCCACCCATGTGCACCATATGCTACACCTCCCATGTGCATCAGCCCCATGTGCAACACCCCCATACAGCTCTCAATGTGCACCCTCCCCCATGTGAACCATTCTCCCCATGCACACCATCCCCCATGTACACCATCATCCCCTATGCACCCTGCCTCCCAGTGCATCAGCCGGATGTTGATCAGTCAGTCTTCAATGTTAAGTATAGGACAAAAACACATTGCACCCCCTTTGAACCCCTTAAGGGTTAAATTTCTCAACATTGTTTCTTGGTGGGTGTTGATGTCACAGAAGGAACACCCTGAATTTCATGCTACTAGGTCAAGGGGTTGGGACAGAGTGTCCCTCAGTCAAGGACTCTCCAATGGAAAATCTAAGGAGGAAAATGTGTTGTGCCCCTTTTCACCCCTTTCTGGTTGGAATGTCCAAAAAATGGTTTTTAGTTGGTGCCTCTCCCAAATTTCACCCTCCCCAAATTTCACACATCTAGGCCCAGCAGTTTTGGCTGGCCGTTGATGAGTCAGTGAGGGATTTTTCAGTTTTTTATATATAGATGATTGTTAGATGGAATTCTCATCATTCTCATGTTACAGTGCCACAGTGCACACAGTGCTACACAGTGCAATCTTTACACCTGCTTAGGCTGGCACAATCTTGGCAGAATTCAAAGGGTATATCATGAGGGTATATTAAAAGGGCCATAAAGCATTTCTGCAACACTCCTGGAGGGGTGGTTAGGCCAGTCACGTGCAGGCTTCCCCATGCCACCACAGGAACGGGGAGATGGGTTTTCTTTTCAAATCTAATCTGAAATTTTGTTTCTTTTAACAACTGTGTAGCAAATGTCAGTCTTTTGTGTGCACTGTCAATGCTTTTACGGTAACATACAATTATTAAAACCAAACAACTGTTTGCAAGTACCCTTTTGGAATTAAAACAGCAAATCAGTGCCTATTGGCATTGTTTCAACATAGGGTGTTCTGTACAGGAATTATTTATTTATAACAAGATTGCACAATCATAGTTCAAATTATGCATTAATAATTTGGCTCCCTTTAATTGCATTCTGTTCAATCAATACCATTTATGTCAAAGGGTAATGGCAGTGCTTCTCTTGAAATGCTGATCACTCTTAAACTGCCCCCAAATTTCTTAACCATTTTGCAGCTTCTTTTCAGTGGAAGAATTTATAGAATGATGGCTTGGCAGTTGTTTTTTTGTCAGATTTCTTCATCTGGTTTGTTGACTTCATAATTTGATGTTCCTACAAAAAAAAACCCAACATAAATAAAACACTGCAGAATCTTTACAAATGTGTTTGTTAGAAGACTGGCAGCCCAATCCAAAAGAGCATCATGGCATCCAGTGTACACTGGCCATGCACACTTGCCAGCAGTGAAGATTCCACCTGCTGGCATTAGATGTATTGGTGGTTGCAGTGGGTATGAAGAGAGTTGTGGGAGGGAGTGAGAGAGTAATGGACATTTCTGAATAGGGAGAGGAAGGAGCCAGGGAGGAGAGGGGATGATGGTGTGTATTAGGTGGCAATGGTGCACGCGACATTATCCATTTCATAAAACCTTCCTGCTGTTTTTCCTCTCCTCCGGCATCCACCACCAAAATAGGCAGCATGTATCTGAGGAGACCCACTGAGGATTGGGTATCCTAACAGGAAGCAAGTACAAAATACTTCTGCTTACCACCTGAAGTTCATCCCCATTTTTTGGCACAGCTGTATTGATTCTGATGGAAGAAAATAATTTTGTCCATATGCAATAAAATTAAATATAAAATAAAATGTACAAATCTGGCCAGCATTGAGAGATCAATTGGATAACATTTTAGTACACTAGGACATTGTGCTGCAGACCTTGAAATGAACAATTCTTCAACAGAAGAGAAATTCCACAGGTAATTAGAGCAAGAAAACTGAATTATAATTTATAATAAATATGATAATAAGTACAATACGAACTTAATATAACACTTTTTGCTTTCCAGCACAATGAAAAAGAGGCCCTCCTATTCATGGACTTTTAATGTGATATTTTAAAAATGACTTTAGATATGTTTCAGCTGCAATTTTAAGAACATTTTCCTTCATGTAAGCCCCATTGAACTCAATGGTACTTACTACTCTGAGTAGCAGTGGCATAGCTAGAGAGGTGGAAGGGGTGCAGCTGCACCAGGCTACAAGCTTTGGGACTGGGGGAGGGGCCTACAAGCTAAGCTTGACACTATTGGCTAAAATTGTGAAAAATGGGGTATGTTTGAATGATATTACCATCATGTTATATATTGTTGGAAAGGTAATTTTATGCAGAATGCAATGAAACAAACTGCATTAGAATATCTCTATTCTATCAAAGGTTAATTAACCAGAAAATGAAAACACAAGAGCCTATGAAACAAAAAGTGGATTTTCTTAACTCAAACTTTCCCATGATACTGAGAGCCAATGAGATGTAATTATGATACTGTATGGAACTAATAAGGTGTTAGTATTAATCAGCGCTCATTTCCATATACATATATCACAGTACAATTAGCCATGCTAACTAGGTATATACACCCTTCTAAGTGGTGCTCCTCTTACGTATAGCAGGGAAAGAATAACCATTCCTCTTTGTCCCAGCATAGTTTCCCTAACCAATAAGGGACACAATTTTCATTATTGTACTTAATTAAATTTGATTTTGTTTTTGCAAGGATATGGTGCAACAAAATCTTCTTCAACTCCAGATAACAAATAGGTGCTTTAGCTATGCCTATAAAGCAAATGGGTGGTGAACTGCTGAGGAGAAGGAGGCAGGTTTTTCCCCAATTGTCTTTTAAAAAATACCTTGGAATGACTTTATTTCCAGTTGTGACATCACTTCTGGGGCAACATTTTGAGCTTTGCACCAGGATACATGATCATTAGTTACACCACTGCTTGAGTAGACAGGAATAGGAAGTACTGATAGTTACTGATTTTTCTAATCACCAGATTGGGTCTATTGCTTTTATTGTAACTAAGGAATTTTGTGATGCTTTAATTGTGTGTTGCAATATTTTACTGATAAGGTGGGATAAAAATCATTACAACAAAAGAATCAACAAAAATCAAATAAAATACAGAGAATCAGCACCATCACCATAAAACTCAATCCAGACAATCCCCCAAATCCAGAGTAATCCAGGAGCACATAAGAGACTTTACGTGCTCCCATAGTTACTGCACCACCTAGTGAAAACCTGTGGGAAATTCATATTGGAATCCAGAGAAAGTTGTTCTTACACTGGAGCAAGCACTCCCCATAGTTACTCTGGATTTTGCCCATAGTCTTGCTCTATTTCCTAGTATCACAATCCAATGATTTCCCCAGTAACGTGGGTGCCTTCATTTTTGAATAACTACCGAGTATGTAAATTATACTCTGTAATTACTACAGAATAAATTAGAGATTTCCAAGATATTGTTTTTAATTATAGATTGTCACCATGCTTCTTTGTCCATGTGCTTGTGCATGTGCACATGTACGCACACACACACACACCCCCACACACATGAATAACCTATTCTAATTCTTCCCGAATTTCACTTCATATATCTGATGACATGATTTATAGCCTGCTAAAGTTTATGCAACAATAACAGGTATCAGAAGATTGTCTCTTGTGGTTACCATAGTTTAATGTTGGTAAAAATGAAGTTTCTGTCAAGATATGCTGATGCTAAATATAAAGTTCATGCATATTTATGATAGATATATTCCCATGGAGTAGTCCTTCGAACTAGTACTCTCAAAAATAATTACCATAATTAATGGTACTTTTTATTTCTCTTACTTCCGAAACTTTTGGGTTTTCTACAATATCTTATTCAGTTATTTTCTTTTTCTTCTGTCTCTTAAAGAGGAACCTGACCCTGGCTTTCACTTATTTTTTCCCGCAACATAAGAGTTACTGTTTCATAAAGTTAAAAAAGTGCTATCTAGAATTAATGAAGATCAAAACTCCTTCTTTTATTTTTTTGGTTATTTTTTGTTTCTATCCATACAGTTCAAGACATTTATTTTGAAGAGCAGATATGCAATTTTGCATAAGACAGCCATGAATTGTCATTGTATATTATATCAGTATTATGCTAGAATAACTCATGCATCATATTATCCATAAATGCAGATTTGAATTGTTGCACATCACATGCACCAATGACATAATGTGCCATGGCTTTTAGTGTCAACAGTTGGGAAGAGGGAATTTACTTCTCCTCCTGGCTTCAGAGCACTTCTTTGTAGTACATCAAATGGTGTGGCAGTGACTTGGGAACTAGGTTTGTTTACCTATTCACCTACCAATAATGACATCAGACTGCATTTGGCTGTATAATGAGCCATTTTATTGATTTACGTCACTGCAGCATGGTTAATTATGAAGGAAAAAGAAATCCTTGCGAACAAACATGTGGGATATTAGACTGGGGAAAACAGTCCATCTACCACACTCATACTTTTGTATTGGGTATACCATCTGACTCCAGACTGCATTCTATCTATCCCATCAGACTATCCTAGAGCCAACCTATACTAGTTTACTCTGAAGGGTCAAGGCAGCTGGATTACAAAGTGCACAATCCAGAGTAACTACAGGAGCTCTTAAGAGACATATACGTCAACGTAGTTACGGCACCACCTAGTGGAAATCTATGGAAAATTCATAGAGCAATCCAGAGTAAATTTTTCTTACGTCGGCATAAGGGTTCCCATAGTTACTCTGGATTGTGCAGTTAGTATGTTGGATGAACTTTAAAAAGACTTTGCCAGACTTAAAAAGTCTTTGCCAGTGAAAGTGGTTGCCAGTCAGCCTGCCTCATCAAACTACTCTGGCATCATTTAAGCAACTCTGGCTCACCCCTAACTACTGCCTTGGAATGGACATAGGAATTGAATTGGTATATCTATCCTATCCCCTCATGCCACTGCTTGATTAATTAGTGACCAATTAATTTATAATCTAACCAAACATCACATTGCCTCCCACCAATCTAGGATAGGAAAAAATAACAAAACCTATTATCCAAGACCAATCATGATGATAGCAAAAAAATTCCTACCTGACTCTCCACAAGCAGCTAACAAGATAATATACTGGGCAGGTGGGCAGTATTGCCAACTGGTGTGAAGTGAGCCTAGCCAGGAAGATGTGCACCTGACCAGAGCTTATTTTCTGCCTTGCCTGACCATGTCAATCCAGTAGCAAAGTCACAGCCTGGGTGTATGAGGTGGGACAAGCACAAGCTACCACTAGCACTGCTTAGTGGTAATGACATTTCTTCTTCTTTTTCATTGTCACCTCTTCCCTTTTTCATCTTGGAAAGATTACAAGTTCCAAGGGCACTACAAATGCCCAGGGCAAAATCCTTACCAATTTACACCAGCACAACTCACCCATCTTCCCATTCCCGTGGTGGTGTGCAGAGACTGACACATATCTGTGCACAGGTCTAAACCTCCAGGAGTTGCACAGAACTGCTAGGACTTGTGCTGGCCTAACCAGGGGTTAGGATTGCACTGTGTGGTATGATGGAACAGCGATGGTGATGACAGTGTTCCCAACCTTTGCTGCCATCAGAGTGCCATGTTATGGCTTCTTCAGTTGTAAATAAAGAGTAGGAGAAGGTGTTGCTTGACTTAATGGACTGGTGCGGGTGGAGGACTTCAGTGAGTTTATGGTGCCTCAAATTATTTTGGTAAATGAACATTTTTTAACCTGATTCAGTGGAGAAAAGATCATATCATTCCTGAATAATTCTGAGTCACTAAACCAACTCAGCCATCTGAACCTATGACAGTTTCTTCCATGATAATTCCTCCTCACTGAATTCTTATTAAGCCATGTGTAGAATACATTGTATTTGTTGAAGTACAAGCATTATACATTTTTTAGTCTAATCATGACTTTAATGGAATTGGCATTCAGTTTTCTAAAAGCAAAAAATGAATTGTGCGGAAAGATGAACTTAGAGGGCACATTTGTGGCCGAAGTCGATCACCAATTAGATTTCACGCGCCTGTCTATGAATAAATTGCCAAGCTCTGTTTACTCCACGTAACCCAATGTATATTTTCTTTCAAATAGATTTCTAACTCCATTTGTAGCTGTTTACAAGATAGTTTGTATTCAGCACAGTGTGTCAACTACACTGTTTGGTTTGTCGGTGTGTTATTTAAGAAGACCTCCAGACTTTGAATTTTTTCTTTAGCTTTCAGTTCATGTCTGTTGGTTATTATTTTGATAAAACTCCAGCAGTCAGGTACTAGATATTTTTCATCTTCAGAACTTTGCATAAGTTAATGAGGATGACTGTTGCGTCTCCTTTCAGGATATATACTGCTGTTTCTTTAAAGTGACAGGCACTTGAGAAGTTCCCCTGCGCTAGTCCTATACAAATCAATGAGAGCTGTGGTATTGCATTTCAGTAGTATTTGTCCTGAAAAAATTCCCAGGTGATGATCATGATGAAGATGTTTAAGCATAATTATATACCTTTTTCAACAAAGAAGTTCACAATAAAGGTTTACCATAGTCTCACCATCTAAAATAATATAGAAGATATACATCAAGCAATCACTCTGAAGACATTGTGGTGGAGTGAATACTCCCCCCTTGCTAAATGTAGGAGCATCAAGTGCCATAGGGCACAATCCAGAGCAAGTTCAACCTGCTCTGCCCTAACTGCTCTCTCCTAACTATTCTGTATCCAGAGCAGAAAGTTATGCTGCATCCAGAGAGTCAGGAAGCCTGGGCTGCCCTAACTCCTCCATAGCATGCTAAGTCAGTGACAGCTAGGGAGGGCTTGCTCCTGAGTAGACCCCACTCAGATCACACTGAAGATGGAACAGCTGTGGTGCCTACATTATAAGGAAGCCCAGCAGTTCCTGATAACCAGTTACAGCTGCAGTTCTTCTAGTGCAAGATGGATGCTTGGAGTGGCCTGCTGTATCCTGAGGTTAGTGGGATGCCATAGTTGTGCCATATCCTGAGGTTGAGAGGCAGGGATTGCAGCTAGGCTGGCCAAGAACTCAGATTTTTGGTCAACACTACCATACTTACTCAGGCCTTATCAGGGACCCCTATGGGTCTACTCATTACTATACCTGCTCCTGAGGTGGTATATCTCTGCGGAACTGGAAGAGGGCATTTCCGCCTTGAAACAGGCTTTGGATACAGAGTAACTGCTCTGCCCTAGGCAATGCTAAACTTGCCCTCAACTTGCCTCTCCTGAGCTGCTTAGGCTGCCCCAGTTAGGGCAGAGCAGGTCCACCTGTCTTAGGACACCCTATGTTGCCTTGCTCTGCCCTAAGCCTCTTCCAGAGTAACTGGGCTGGAGCATCTTGCAGTTGCTCCACCCTAGTGATAGATAGGGCACCCTAAGGCCTCTTATGTGCAAGGAATAGTTGCTCTGGATTGGGCTGCCTGTTAGGCCTTTTGTTTATGTGTTTTTATTTGAATACTTCTGTATCTCTTTCCTTTTTATAACTGTGTCCTGGTGGACTCTTCATAGTTGCTGCTGGAAACTTAGATCCAATACGAATACCTTTCTGTTTTTTTTTTTTCAGTACAATTTCAGTACAATTGTGCATATGAAAGGCTTTGTGGTTCAACTTCAGCCTTTGCTAGTGCTTCTCCCATTCATTATACTCAAGGATAAGCAGAATAATGATGCTCAAACACAAATGTACATTAGAATGCTTTACGGGACCAGCAGTCTGCAACCTCATTAAGGCAAAGTACAGTACTTGAGTTTATATGGCTTTGATGCTGAACACATAAGCAGGAGACCTAAGCATGCAGTACATGTACCATTTATGCTAGTCTTTAAATTGAAATCATGAGTACTTTACATTGTTCTTTCATTTTCTTTCATTTTCAATATTTTTCTTTTGAAGGTGCTGCATTGTTGACCTCCTCTTAGATGTGATTTTTTTACCTCCAATGTTTTTCTACCATCCATTGCTTTCAAAGATCCAAGCACTATCTTTTTTGTCCCACATCTTTTAGGACTCAATATAATCCCCCAAAAGTCCATACCATGCAGTCCCACTGTCAGCGGTGATGCTACATGCTATGGGGTTGTACTGATAAGCCTTTCAGATGCTACACGTGACCCTCTTCCCTCTTACCACATCTGTTATTGATCTCATACAGTTGTTTACTCCTGCCTTGTTTACTCATGCAGTTGTTTGTTCCGACCCCTCCTGCCTTGTTTACATGGGATGGGAACATCAGGGGAATGTTAAAACAATTCATGCATAGACAATGCAGAAACTCTGTTTTTTGCTCTTTTTTGACATTTAATAGAAAATTTTCAGGACTTGAGTCTTTTAGAGTCCTCACAACACTCTTACTTGGAAAACCTTTCCATTAGGATTATTTTTCAAGTCAAGTTAAAGGGGAGAAGACCTGAATCAAGTCATGCTGAATCTGCCAGGATAAAAAATATCCAAAGAATGATCTAGTAACGGTAGGGGAGAAGAATCCATATGCTTATAACCAAGTACAGATTATCATTTTGATGAAGCCAACATTTATATCATTTCCAATTATATGATGTGCCATTCTGTTCACATGTTGTCAACTCTTCCAACAGAAATAATGTGTGTTTTGTTAGCATCTATCTTCCTCTAAACATTGTGATCCATCATTATTCTTCTTCAAACAATTGTCAGTGAAGTCAAGGAAGATAAATGTCTCAAAGATCAATCAATAGGATAATCAAACAGAACACACACGTTTAGTGTCAATCTCCACATTATTCATGACGGAGTAAAAGAATCTTGGACTATAAGATGGATGATTTCAGGTGCTGGGCTAGATTTGGCCTGCAGGCAATAGGTTGCCTACCTTGATATACAAGAATTCATTACATGGAGGGGCTTTAAAAATCTTAATCTTTAAAAATCTTACTCTTACTCTTTAAGAATCATATCTGAAATAGTCCAGTCCAGAATGCTATCTCTTCAGTCTACCATAGTACTTTGCACAATATATAGAAGAAGTCTTGGGCATCTAGTTTGGATTCGAGAGTGGCTGAAGTCCGGACATGTGATTGGACTTGATTGACTCATGGATAATCCTGGAACATTCACACCACAGTCCTGTTTTGGCACAGCATTTGCATTGTGGTTGCAGTGCCAATGCACGCTGTGGTAATAGTGCTGTAAAGCAGGGTTTCTCAAACCCCGGTCCAGGGACCATTGGAGGTCTTTGGCAGATGCCTGACTGGTCTGTGAGAGAAATCCTCTATGTGTCTCTTCCCTTCCCACAGCAGGAGGTGTCTGTTGGATGATTGCAGCCTCAAAGACCAATCCTATGCCTGTTGACTCAGTAGTAAGTCCCATTGTAGTAAGTAGAACTTACTCCCAGGAAAGTGTTAACAGGATTGCAGCCTCAGAGCCCAATCCTATGCCTCAGAAATAAGTCCCATTGTAGGCAGTGGTGCTTACTCCTAGGAAAGCGCGGATAAGACTGCAGCCTCAAAGTCCAATCCAATGCCTGCTACTCAGAAATAAGTCCCATTATAGTCAATGAGGCTTACTATCCAAAAAGAGGGACTAGGATGTCTTTGTGTCTTTGAAAATCCCTGCTCTGAGTTGACATGCATTACGACATTGGGTTCTCACCTGCAATCCTATCCACAGTAACCTAGCAATAGCTTTATTTATTATAATGGGATTTATAACTGGAGGCAGCTGTGCTGAGCTCTAGGTGGGGAAGCCCTCCCTCCAGGTTGCCAAAGGGAGAACTCTCCCCCCACCCGGGCTGGTCCTTGGAAAATTGCTTTTCCCAATCCCTGGGGTCAATAAGGTTGAGAACCACTACTGTAAAGCACTTTTGATGACTTGTGAGGAGGCAGTGCTAGTGAAGACAGACTGAGGTGTCCTGCCAGCACTGGATCTGAGCCCGTTGCTTCTGGGAGAGGTAAGTTCCATTTTGAGCAGAGTTGGGATTGGATTCCAAAGGAAATTTCTGAGGTGAGAAAGGTGTATTGCTGGGTGGAGAAGAGCAGAACCGAGGGTGGATCAGACCTGGAAAGGGATGAGATCAGTGGAGGAATCCCTCCACTATATCTTCTCTAACCTCCCACCCAGCTGGTGTTATTCTGGGCTGCTTGGACTTTTCAGCTGTATGGCTGGTGGAAATCTGGGAACCCCAAAGTTCAGGATGAGCCATTCCTCAGGGAAAGGAGAAAAATCCCCTTACCTTAAGGGGACCTCCAGCCACCACCTAACTTGCACTGGATACAATATAGGCTTTGTAGCCAATCTGTGCCAGGTTCAAAGTGGGCTGTCAGTGGAGTCCACAAATTCTTCACTGAAAAGCAAAAGCAAAGCTTCCTTTGTTGGACAACATTTCCATGGATCTATGGGTGCTCAAAGCACAAAACGAGATGAAGAGAGATTATGGGCACCACCCTAACCAACCAGGCTGGTGTAACTCACATGGCATATCTTTCCGTGGTGCTGTGGGGAGGTTGGAGTATGCCTGTGCAGTGGCCTAACCCCACCACAAGTGGTGCAGAAGTGCCTTACGGGACTTTTGTGACACACACAGGTCAGCACAGGACTTAGGCCAGGGTTTATGCTGGCATAATTGGAGGTTAGGATTGCAGCCTATGTTTTGCTCCTTTTTTTTACTTTTACTATTCCATGGTGTTGGGTAGTATATGTTTACGGCTCTCTCTAAGTAATTTTATATTTGCATTGTAAAAAACTGAGAGCTACAACAAGATGTGACATTGTTTTCCTCTGAAAACACTGCTTGGCCAGTCTACTTGACTGACTATAAAAAAGAGATGTGAAGGCTGACCACGTTGTTTATTCAGTACAGCAGGCAATCACTTAGCATCAGTTCTTCATCTGAGGAACTGGGACCTGCTGGTGGATTGTGAGCAAATTTTTTATTGGATTCCAAATCTTAATGCAAATTAACATCAAGGATTTAACAAGCTGCTTCTTGGGGGGGAAGTACTGCTGCCCAATCACCATGGCATTTATAAGTCAGGCAGCAGTCTATAGGAAGTTTATAAAGTTTGAGAATAACTGATCTACAGTCCAATCCTATCTGACTTTCCTGTGTTGATATCCTGCTAATGTAATGTGCACTTAGGGTTGCCATATGTCCCCAAAAACAGGGAATCCCGATTTTTGGGGTTTGTGTTCACATACTAGTAAATGGTATGTTCCAGTTTTGTCGAAGAGAATTATGGCAACCCTATTTGCACTGCTTTCTAAGTGAGGAAGGTACAGGGGAATCATGAAGACCTCTCTAAGAAAAGGGAACTAACTTTGAGGCTGCATTGCAGCTGCATCAGTTCAGGAAATTTTAGTTAGGATTGGGCTGTTTGAGACTACAATAACTAGGAAAGGTGGTGTTCCACTGGGTATTCCCATTTGTAGTCACAGCATATAACTGGAAGTGTTGTTAAAAACATAGTCTGATATATCCAGACACACTTTTCCAAGTTTGGAGGGCTAGCCAAAGAGAGCAGGCCTCCGTCAGTCTTGAAAGACTATGGTATCGTGCTCTGCGCTGCATACACTGCATGCAAAGCACGAAAGCCTGGGTTGGGTTGATATGGAGAATAGGCTGTTACCCAAGCAGCAAATCCCCCCTCTCCACGCCACTGTATTAATCCAATGGAAAGGCAGATCCAATACGATTGGATCCAGCTGGCGTCGCAGAGCTGGGCTAAGGACAGGAGCTCATCCTGTCTTGTGGGGCTGACCCAGGTCTCGAACCCTGGCCTGCTGGTTAACAGACACAGTGCCTTAGCCACTTGCGCCACCCACAGCCCATACAGGCCACAGCTATAGGCTGTGGGTGGCACAAGCAGTTTTCACAAAAGTGGAAATGTGGGACTTCCAATTATCTTTAGAGCAACTGCATGATCAAAGGAACTACTTTGCACAATCTCTTTAACCATGTCACAGAAGACAGTAAGTAAATGGGCTTTTGTTTTCTTTTTCAGTATGCCATAGCAGCAGCTACAGTAGTGGTCCTGGTGGTGGCTTTGTGTGGCAGAGTTGGTCACACTGCTCCAACCAATCTGGAGACGTGGAAGGCATTAGGGTGATGTCAAACAAAAAAAAACAAAACCTGTTATTTCAATTTTACCTTTTATTTGACCTTATGCTGGTCCTTTCATATGACTAATGAAATAAACACAGGGTGGGGGAATAACAGGAAGAATCATTGTGCATCTGTTTCACAAAGACACTCTCACAAAGTCTTACCCTCCAGCTAGTTTTCAGAAAGTACTCAATCATACTCATTTATGACTTCATAGCTGGAGATACTTGTGAAACATGAACTTCCCACTAGATTGGCATTTGGTTTTATTCCCATAGGTCAGGATAAAAGATCATTTGGAGACGTTCAGTTTGAAAGGTCTCCAAACTTTTTTCTCCCGGAATTTTGCCCCACTTGTCAGTGTCAAATCCATTGACCTTTTATGACAGTCTACGAATCCTAATTGATATGATTTTCTGCTAAGGAACTGAAAGGTTTTCGTTCAGTGAAGAGCTGGGTATGTTTATATGTGCCCACCCCTCTCTCTCTCTCTTATTTCATTCTGTCCTATGGTCAGATATCCAATCTGTGTACCACAACATAATCAATAACGTCATAATACAGATGGATTTTAGAGCAGTTCATAGAAGGGCTTGTTTTAAATTGTTTATGTAAAAGGGGAATAGCACTCAGTCAAAACTGGTTAAAAAAGAGGTAGAACCTCAAAGCAGTGATTAGAACAGAAGGTATTAATGGATATTCATATACATTGTGCATTGTTACACCATAATTTATAGGCACAGTTTTTATTGATACATGCAACATGCTCCATAATTGGTTGACTTACAGGAGTGTTTACGAGTTCATAAACATCATTAAAAAAATTAGTGGGGAAAGGCTTCATTTAAATTTTTTGTTCAAAGCATTCTTATCAGTCAATGTAGTTTAAAAGAGTACTATAGACTACAAGATTGATTAATGTTCTGATGAATCCCTTACAGTTTTCCCTGTGTTTTCTCCTATTATTTTTTTTGCCTGTTTTTCTGTATTTTGTATAGTATTTAATTCCCCAGCAGCTTCTGTGTCCTGTTGTTCCTGCTGAGGTTGAATTGTGCCTAGCTCTTGTGTAGCATCTTACTCTTTATTCATGGGGTGGATGGATTGACTAGATAGTTTCCACTTTGCCAACCAAGAAATGGAAGAGTCAAGTTATTAGAGTCAAATCATAAAACTTCCAACTGCTTTGGGGAAGATTACCAGTACTCTGAGTAGTCTATTCCTTGAGATCACTCTCTTGCTGAACTTAGGATGCAATCCTTGCTCTGGTGTAAGAACAATTTACTCTGAATTGCAATATGAATTTCCCATAGGTTTTCACTAGGTGGTGCTGTAACTACGTCAATGTCAACGTAAATGTCTCTTATGTGCTCTTGTAGTTACTCTGGATTGTAGGGTAAGAGTGAAAAGGATCTGAAGGTTCCTTGCCATGTTACTAGGGAATGTTTAGCAAGAAATATATTAAAGTTCCCCCTTTTATTCCTGTGTGCAGTTTTTTCAAAATATTTATAAACTCTTAATACACATCATACATGAGATCCCACAATAGCTCATCTCCATCTGCTGGGCATTAATGGTTATTACATGATTGTGGTGAAACCGTCACTTTTCACTTTCCTGCCAAGTAACTTTAGTAACCTTTATTTTCCCATTTTGTTTAATTGTTTTTGTTTATGCTTTTAATAAACTAGTTATGGTTTGACTCTTGGTCATCCTGATCCATGTTTATAGATAATTCAGTGGCTTGGCATGTTTCTTTGCTATGCAGCTGCTACTGTGGGACTGATTTTTTAAAAGAACGGGGCTGTTAGTGTCCTTTTATTTTTCACTATATTGAATCATAATTATAAAAGCTGCTGTGATCTTGGCACAGGGAAGGGACCAGAAACTCATGAGAAAAGTGTATCATATCAAACCACTTCTTAGTGCCTTTCAGACACCAGGATCAGACAGTTTGGTAACAGAGAGTCCTTTATGGAAACATGAAAGCTGGATTGCTATTGCATCATTTCAGGCCACAGACACAAACAGCCAGTGGTGTGATGCACATAGCACTTTCCAAAGCTTCTGATACTGATAAGTGGTAAGAGAGGTTGGTTGTGATCAGGAAAGGAAAAGGCAAGAGGAGTTTCAGAGGATGGAAGGTATAGGGAGGGGATGGCTCCCAATGGCAGTAACTTGCACAAGTCTCCTACTCATCTTTCCCAGGCCAACCTGCCCCTTTCCCCCTTGGAATATTCCTTCAAAATGGCTGGGATAGAAGATACAAGAAAACCCATAAGCAATTATTCAGCCTACTAGGAGGTAAGTATAGATATATATTTTTTTTTACTCTTGTTGCTTGTCACCACCACCACCACCACCAGTGGATGCATTGGCACCAATGGTGGGGGATAGGATAGGGCAGTATGTTATTTAAACATGCAAGTGTTCTTGTGAACTATGGAACACTTGCCTGGCCATCTCTTTATACCAGGGGTGGCCAAACTTTCAACTTTCATTTTCTTTGCAATGGAGTCATTCCAATATCCAGGCTGGTATGTGAAGTGCCTGGGTGGGTCCTTGCTTACCAGTCTATTACAAAATTTATATTGGGCAGAAGAGTTAAGGAGGATTTTATAAAGGACTAGATAGCAATCAATTGGTGTGAGAATGCAACCAATTTTGCATTTTTTTTGCAATCAATCTGTGGACGTTGTCTCATTTGCAAAAGTCCCTGGCACTCTATTATAGGAGTACAGCCCTGAGACGCTTATACAATTGAGATATAGTAACTGAGCCTGAAGCTCCATGTGCCAGTTGGAATGTGAATCAAATGAGTTTTCAGTCTTTAGGGAACTTTCTGCCTTCATTATCATCCATAAAGCAGCTAATATTGGGAAAATGCCCTCTTATATCTTGATAGCATTTGCACAGTACAGTTAAAGATCATTCCATATATAAAAGCATGAGCTGCAGCAGTAAGAGCATGTTGTGTTCTGAAACTGAATCACAAAGGGACATATTTGAATAGTGCTTCACAGAAATAGCTGCCCATCACTGAGCATAAAGCTCAAGATGGGCAAAACCTTTATATATCAGCAGCAATTTTCCTAACCGCAGTCATCACATGTTTTACATACTTATCTGCTTAAGCATGTATAGTATTTTTACAAGGTACTTCTGAATACTTCTTGTCATGGCATTGCAAGGTGTTATCCTGAGCTCCAAAATAAGTTCTCCATTCAAAAGTACAGGTCCAACCTTGTTATACACATATTTTTTAAATACAGATTTGAATCAACACAAATGGCCACTGCAAGTCAGTTTTAAATAACTGCTTTTTTATTACTATGGCCAAACAGTCATGCAAGTAATCATTCAATTTTTCAGTCCCAGAATAAACCCCTACAGATATTGAGACACAACCTTATTCAGTTGACAACAGAGGAGCAAGAAACCTGGATGTGGGCCTTTAAACCTATTTCCCATTGTTTTCTTTATACGTGGATTTTTTTTATTCATGGGAGTTTCCAGAACAGATTCCTAGTAATGAGGTAGTAATAATAGGAACACCTGTGCAGGTATCTCTTAAAAGATCCAAATCACTCTTGTGCATCGACTGCCTGGATGTGCAGACTTCAGGATCCAATAATAATCTTGTTAAAACCTCTTCTACTTAGGACATTTATATTGCTTAGTAATTAAGTTGGTTCTGACTCTTTGTAACCCCCATGGACCACAGCATGCCTGACCAACAATCTTTCACGAGGTTCCAAAATTTTTCCAAATTCATGTTTATTGCTTTGATGACACTATCAAACCATCTCATCCTCTGCCTTTTCTTTCTCCTTTTGCTTTCATTTTTCAGGGTCTTTTTTAAGGAGTCCTCCCTTCTCATGAGATAGTTAACATATTCAACATCTGTCCTTCCAGTGAAGTCAGGGTCCAATGAAGAAGCAATTATCCTTTAATTTCAATGCTACAATTGCCATCTGCAGTGATCTTAGAGCCCACAAATAAAATAAACTCTGTCATGACATTCTTCCCCATCTATTTGCCATGACGGGACCAGATGGCATGATTTTAGTTTTTTTTAATGTTAAGGTTCAAGCCACATTTTGTACTTTCCCCTTTCAACCTCATTAAAAGGTTCCTTAGTTCCTCCTCGCTTTCTTCCTTTAGAGTGGCATGTTATCTTCTCCATATCCAAAGTAATTGATATTTCTACTGGTGATTTTAATTCTGGTTTGTGATTCATCCAACTCAGACTTTTGCTTAAGGTATTCAGCATATACCAGTAAATCAAGTAGAACTCATTTCCCAGTTTTAAACCAGTCACCTGTTCCATATCCAGTTTTGTCACTTCCTGACCCACATATAGGTTTCTCAGGACATTTATCCACAACAGCAAATATGTAGGTTGGAATAGCAAACAGAAAATCATTGATAATATTTACAGCTTCCCTACTGTAAACTGTGGCAGTTTCATGATAGGTTTTGTGGGCTTTTAGATGGCTTGTGATAAAGTACAGCTAAATATACAGTTCACTGTCTCTGTATCAGAGAAAGTATTTCAAATGAAATATCAAATACTAAATAGTAGGTGAAAAATAGACATATCAGCCCTCCAAAGAAGTGACATTCATGAATATTTCAGAAAGGAAGGATCTTTGACCAAGCTAATTAAAAGTTAAATAGTTCATGGTTTTGCTTCCTCTGCAATTTGTACTGTTGACTTTAGAGGTGTCCCTGGTGGACAACATGACACTGTGTGACAGTTTATGTCAGAACAGCAGGTAGGCATCTAACTCATCAAATGTCCCATTACTAACATAGAAATGTAGAGTTACACAAAGTCAAAAATAGCATTTGTGAGATAGTTTTTTGGATTTCAGAGGGACTGAGCACAGGGTAAGATCTCAGAAGGAAATGAGGGATAGAATGCAAAAATACACCTTTTTGGATGAGAAAATGACCTGAGAACTGAATTCTATCCTTCCCTCGCCAATGCAGCCATGCAAAAATGAGTGTCATATCCATTTGGAGGAGGGCAGATTGAGAGTCTTCCATGGAGGAAAGGAAGTTACCCCTCCACAATCTACTCTGTGTCTGAGATCTGTACCAGCTCTGTAGCTGTTCCAAGTCTGAGAAGAGAAAGAAGTTAGAAAGGCTTCAAAAAGGGAAGAAGGGATAAAAGGGGGATAGGATCTGGTGTGTGCCATTGCTCACAGATCTACACGCCTTCTGCAACTTTCCCATCCCCTTCCTCTCCATTTACATCCACTGTGGCACTCTCCCTGTCTCCTCATACTCATCATCAAAGAGTATGGGGGAAAATATTTGATCAGAAGTCCATATCTCATACAATTAGCCGTAGGTCAGTTCCATACAAAACATTCTGAGAACAATTCGATAACATCAACTTCATACTTATGAAGCAAGGTCCTGAATGGGTCACGGGCAGTTTCCTACTTTCATTTCAGATAAAAATAGGAGTAAGTGTGTGCATTCCTCCAGCTCAGGAGACCTCAAGATCTTGTGAAGAACCCAACTAATCACATTCCTCTAGCAATGCATTTTGAAGTTATCAACATTGTTATCAGTTATCATCTATCATCAAATAGATGATAGATGATAACTATTCCATCTATTCCATCAAATAGGAATATCATCTCCTCAATACCATAAAACAGATCAAAGGTGCTGCAAACCCTGAGAACAGTGGTCCTATTTTTTTCCCAATTTCAGTCAAGCTGCCATCATGGGAGGTTTACTGAGCCTTTAACTGACTAGCATGCATAGCAGGTGGAGTGTATTGTACCTATTACTGCAACCATCCCAGCTATTTTATTTATTTTGTTTATTTTTTCAAGACTGATAAGAATATCAAGAGAAAAAAATGTTCTTAACATTGTCTAAAATGTAGAGATACCTACATTTTATCTCTTGAATCAAGTCTCAGCCAAAATTAGACACTTTTTATTTCTCATTAGTGGAATTGACCCATCATTGTGGGAGTAAAATTTCAAGAATATTTGTGGGCCCATGGTATGGCTGGGCACTAACAAGCACTAGTGGGCATAGGGTATTGGCATCAGATGGGCAACACTGGGCACCAGGGAACACTCTCCCAAAATTTCACGCTTCTAGGTCCAGCAGTTTTGGCTTGGTGTCGATGAGTCATTCAATGAGTGAGTCAGTAAGACTGCAATCCTAACGTCCTCTTAGGCCAGCACAAACTGTTGTGCTGGCCTAATGTCCTCTTGTGCTGGCCTAACGTCCACAAGCTGGCCTAACGTCCTCTTAGGCCAGCACAAGTCCTATGCTGACCTGGGTATGTTGTAAGGCACTTTTGCTCCACTTCTGGGGATGTTAGGCCAGGGTACAGGCATCCTTTTTTAAAATGGCCATTAGTTCTTTTCTCATTTTAAAATTACTCAGGGTGATGCACCAAATATTGAAGAACACAATAAAACCAATTAACACCCTATGCCCTTTGCTTCATTGAGGTCACTAGCCCTGGTTCCCACTATTCTGGCTCTCCTTTCCCCTGGCAAATCTTTGCCCCATATTCTAATGGCAGTAGAGAAAAGGGTGCTTATGACCACTGAGGAATATCATCTCCTCAAAACGATAAAACAGATCAAAGGTGCTGCAAATCCTGAGAAGAAAGAGGCCTGTCCTCCTGCTACCATGGTGTGACGAAGGAATCCATATCTGCTAACAAAGTGAGAAGCACTGGGAGGACTTCTGGTTTGGACTGGAGCACTGTGGCTGGGCACTCACTGTGCTCCCAATTTCCTTGATATTTTACGAGGAATAACTGCTTCTCCGTGAACTCTGTGCAGGCAGCACGAAGGTCAAAGTGTCGCTTTCTTCCCAGAGGACAGGGAGATTCGGCAGAGGGGAGGATTCGGAGGAATCCCCCTCTCCTGCTTTGAGTCAGAGCGTCCGTTTACTGGGCGCGCTTCATCGCTTCAAGGATCAATCGGTGTTCGGGTTTTAGCCTGAACTTAGACAGTGCCAGTCCAAGCTCCAATTTGGATTACAATTCCATCAACAAAATACAAGGATCCCTACAAAACCATAAAGAAGATTTACAGCAAGGTACTGGAAAAAGGGTGAGAAGTAGAAAAGCTTGGAACTTGAAAAACAGAAAAGCTTTGAATCTAGCAGAAAAACTTTGTAAAATTTTGTAAAGTTTGTAAAACCTTGAAAAACAAAGTAGAAAAACTTTGAAAGTAGAGAGCCAAAGACCCGGATCAAGGAAGTAAATGAGCAAATATTAGGGAGAAAGTTGTTCCAGGATTATTGCAAGCGAGCTGGCAATTCAAAGGTACAGTTAAGGTGGACTGGAAGTGTTGTGGAGATTTAAGGAGGCATAGCCCTAATTATATTGCCAGAACGGATTATTGCAAGTGACGACATTGAGCTGGCAATTCAAAGGTACAATTAAGGTGGACTGGAAGTGTTGTGGAGATTTAAGGAGGCATAGCCCTAATTATATTGCCAGAACGGATTATTGCAAGTGACGACATTGAGCTGGCAATTCAAAGGTACAGTTAAGGTGGACTGGAAGTGTTGTGGAGATTTAAGGAGGCATAGCCCTAATTATATTGCCAGAACGGATTATTGCAAGTGACAACATTGAGCTGGCAATTCAAAGGTACAGTTAAGGTGGACTGGAAGTGTTTTGGAAATTTGAGCAGTCATAGCTCTAATTATATCACCATAACGGAGACAAGATCTAAAAGCAATCTGCGTAAATTGGAGGGGAATCTCATGGCGACCTCACGTAAAGGCAGTCTAGATCTCAATGCTGTGTTAGAAACTATAAAAGCTGAATGTGGGGCTGTAAGAAAGGATATCAAAGATGATTTAAGGGAAGTTAAAGAACAGATTTCTAAACTAGATATTAAATTTGAGGCTCGAATGTCTGATGCAGAACAGAGGATTAATGATTTACAACAAAATGTTTTGGACCTGAATAAGTATTCAGATACAGTCTCACAAAAAATTAAGATAATTCAAGATAAATGTATATTGTTGGAGGTCAGATTGATGGAGTCTATGATTCGCCTACGTGGTATTCTTGAAGTACCTATGACTAATCTTAAGCAATTGGTTCTAAGTTCTCTAGCAAAATTTTTGGCGATAGATGTGGAAGAATTGTCTAAAAGTATTGAAAGTATATATAGAATAAGCTCAACATATGCATTAAAGAGAAAACTTCCAGGAGATGTGATGGTGAAATTTACTTCGAAAGAACTCGCCTTTAAAGCACTGGCACAGCAACATAGTAACCCATTAAAAATAGGGGAAATACAAGTTAAGATTCTGAAAGAACTTCCAGAGAAGGTGTTACAAGAAAGAAAAGATTATAGGAATCTAACGGACATCTTGAAGCAGCGGAATATTAGATATAGATGGATCTTTCCACAAGGATTGCCATTCGAATGGTATTCTCAAAAGAAAGTTATTTTCTCCATTGAGATGATGCATCAATTTTTAGCAACGATGGAAAGAGGATCAGGGGAAGAAATGGGGCTTCCCCAAATAAATTAACAATTAACTCAAGGAAATGGAAAATAAAATACTTACTTGGAATGTCAATGGACTAAATTCACCACAGAAAAGGAGACAGATATTTCATTGGTTATATAAATTAAAAGCTTCAGTAATATGTTTACAAGAGACGCATATTAAAAAATTGGATTATAAATTTTTGTTGAATGAAAAGTTGGGACAATGTTTTTTTTCATCGGCATCTAGTAAGAAAAAAGGAGTAGCTGTTTACGCTCAAAAATCCCTCCAACCACAATTGATTAAACAGGATGAAGAAGGGAGGTTTGTGATGGTGGAAATTGTTCTGAATCAACAAAAAGTTATATTAGTGGCTATATACGAGCCAAATGGAACAAAGAAAGATTTTTTTTTAGAAATCCAAACACAGCTTTTGGAGATCCCGTATCAGCAGATTATTATTTTGGGAGATTGTAATGGTGTAGCTGATCCAAAACTGGATCGAACACCATCTAAAGGAAAAAGAAAAAATTCAGATGAGGGTAGATTGCCTCAAACTTTTTTTGATTTGGTTCAGCAAGAATGCATAGTGGATATTTGGAAAGTGAGAAGTAAAGATCTAAAGGAATATATGTATCTTTTGTTTTGGCATGATTCTGCAGCTCGGATTGATGCGATTTGGGCGACTAAAGATTTGGAATTGAGAATGAAAAGAATTGAAATTTTAGCAAAACCTTATTCAGACCATAATCCTATATTATGGACTGTAGGTAAGAGAAAGAAGATGGAGACTTAGGCTGCAATCCAGAGCAAATTCAGCCTGCTCTGACCTAACTGCACTCTCCTAACTATTCTGTATCCAGAGCAGAAAGTTATGCTGAATCCAGAGAGTCAGGAAGCCTGGGCTGCCCTAACTGCTTCAGAGCATGCTAAGTAATTGACACAAGGGGAAGACTTGCTCCTGAGGAGACACCCCTCAGATCACACTGAACAAGGAACAGCTGTGGTGCCTACAATGGTGACATGACTCTGCACATCACCTGGTGCAGAAGTCTGTGCGTCATCCCTGGGATGCGCGCCCCCCTCCCCACCTGGACTGCACAATCACCAAAGTTGGTGCCTGCGCAGTTGTTTCTGAAGCCAACTGGCTTCAGAAAGAGTACTGCGCAGGCACCATCTCTGACACCTGCGCAGTACTTTTCGGAAGCCTTTTGGCTTCGGGGGAGACTGTGCAGGCGTCAGAGTTGGTGCCTGTGCAGTACTCTTTCTGAAGCCATTCGGCTGCTGCTCCGCCTCCTGAGTGAGGCCGAATGGCTGTGCAGAGGCGCGGACTTTCTCTGCTCTAAGGAAGTCTCCTCTGAAGCTGTTCGGCATGCTCAGTGTGTTTCTGCGCAGTGCACCTCAGATGGCCGTTCGGGCCAACTCCGAGGACAAGTGTCAGCTTCTGGCTGATTCTCCGCCTTGGAGCAGGCCTGAATGGGGGTGCTGACGCCCGGGGCCTGCCAAAGGACAGTCAAACTCCTCCGGCACATCACCCCATACGGAGCGCATCCCCAATGCAGCCCACACCAGCCGCACCAGTCTGGTGATGCCACTGGGTGCCTGCCTTATAAGGAGTCCCTGATGAGATGCCAGTACATTCTGCAGTGAATACAAGGGGCTTCTTGGAGTGGCCTGCTGTATCCTGAGGTTTGTGGGCAGCCGTAGTTTGTTCCATATCCTGAGGTTGAGAGGCAGGGGTTGCAGCTAGGCTGGCCAAGAACTCAGATTTTTGGTCAGCACTGCCATTCTTACTCGGGCCTTATCATGGACCCCTATGGGTCTACTCATTACTATACCTGCTCCTGAGGTGGTATAACTCTGAGGGCTGGAAGAGGGCATTTCTGCCTTGGAAACAGGCTTTGGATACAGAGTAACTGCTCTGCCCTAGGCAATGCTAAACATGCCCTCAACTTGCCTCTCCTGAGCTGCTTAGGCTGCCCCAGTTAGGGCAGAGCAGGTCCACCTCTCTTAGGGCACCCTATCTTGCCTTGCTCTGCCCTAAGCCTCCTTCAGAGGAACTGGGCTGGAGCATCTTGCAGTTGCTCCAACCTAGTGTTAGATAGGGCAACCTAAGGGCTCTTATGTGGACAGTTTAGTTGCTCTGGATTGGGCTGTTAATTTGGAAATTTTTGAAAATAAAGAAAATGTAAAATTTTTACAGAATGAAATTAAACAATTTTTTGTAACAAATGCAGAGGACTCTGTGAAATTACAAATTAAATGGGATGCGTTTAAAGCTGTGCTGTGAGGAAATATGATTACATTGAACAACAAGATAAAAAGACAAAAAACACAAAAATGGATTTTTCTACAAGAAGAATTAAAAAAGAAAGAAAAGGAATTATGGAAACGACCAGGTAAGAAATCTAGTCATAGAGAGATTGGAATTTTGAAACAACAATTAAATGTAATAATTAATCAAGAACTTGAATGGAACTTGAAAAGACTTAAATTAAAGTCATTTGAGGGAGGTAATAAACCAGGTAAATACCAGGCCTGGTAATTAAAAAAGAAAAAAGAAAAGAAATGGATTCACAAACTTATTGTAGATGGCTTGGAGAAATTCCTGAGGGAGAATATCAAAAGAGAATTCTACAAGCATTATGCCAAACTGTTTAGGAAACAAGAAATAGATTTTAAAAAATGCAAGTAAATATTTGGAGAAAGCAATTATTCCGGAAATATCAGATGAACTTAAACAAAAAATGGAAAGACCAATTGAGGAAAGTGAGATTTTGGAGGCTATAAGAGACGCCAAATCTGGGAAAAGCCCGGGCCCGGACGGCATCCCAGTAGAGTTCTACAAAATATTTCAAGTGGAATTGATACAAGAGATGAAATGTCTTATGAATGTGATTGTAAAAGATACAGAAATGCCTAAATCGTGGACAGAAGCGATAATTTCATTGATCCCAAAGGAAGGACAAGACCTTACAAATGTAAAAAATTATAGACCGATTTCTTTATTATGTGGGGATTACAAATTATATACCAAGATCTTAGCGGAGCGATTGAAAAAATTTTTGCCTGAGTATATCGGCAAAGAACAAGCAGGATTTCTACCAAAGAGACAGTTGAAAGATAATATCAGAAATGTTTTAAACATTATTGAATATTATGACAAAAACCGAAATAAAGAGGCTGGATTATTTTTTGTAGATGCGGAAAAAGCATTTGATAATGTTAACTGGGATTTTATATTTTTGACCATGTTAAAAATGAACGTAGGGGAAAAATTTATTCAGGCTGTTAAAGCGATTTATTCAGAACAAACGGCAAGAATCCTTGTTAACGATCAATTGACGGAAAAAATCCGAATCGAGAAAGGAACTAGACAGGGATGCCCTCTATCGCCTTTGATTTTCATTCTGGTATTAGAGGTTCTATTGAAAAATATACAAGGTGAGCAAAAGATAAGAGGTTTGAAAGTAAAAGGGACAGAATATAAATATAGAGCTTTTGCAGATGATGTGATGTTTATTACAGAAGACCCCTTGAATTCCATTCCTGTATTGTTGAAAGAAATTAAGAAGTTTGGAGACCTTGCGGGTTTCAATGTTAATAAACAGAAATCAAAAATTTTATGTAAAAATGTACTAAAAAATAAGCAAAAAAAGATCAGTCAAGAAACACAATGTGAAGTTGTAAATAGAGTGAAATATTTGGGTATACACATAACTAGCAAAAATGTAGATCTGTTTAAAAATAATTACGAAAAAATTTGGAAAGATATCAAGAAAGATTTTATAAGATGGAATAGGTTGAATTTTTCTTTGATGGGTAGAATTGCGGTGGTAAAAATGAATGTGTTGCCAAGGTTGAAGTTTTTGTTGCAGACAATACCAATTATCAAGAATGATAAGCAGTTTGACAAATGGCATAAAGACAGAGTTTGTATGGGCTGGGAAAAAACCAAGAATTAAAAGGAAAGTTTTGTATGATAGGAAAGAAAGAGGAGGATTTCAACTTCCAAATATAAAATTGTACTATGAGGCGGTCTGTTTGATGTGGTTGAGAGATTGGTGTCTGCTCAAAGACCATGATATGTTGAATTTAGAAGGTTATAACAATCTCTTTGGGTGGCATGCCTATCTACAATATGAAAAATATAAGAATGATGGAATTTTTTTACATCATTATGTACGAGGTAATTTGATGAAAGTTTGGAATAAATATAAAAGATATCATGGAGAAGGGGTGCCACTCTGGATTGTACCGATAAATGTAGTCAAAGAGCAGAGGAGAGATGAAAATCTATTGCCCTATAGTGAATGTTTGGTTTGGCAGGGGGATGAAATAAAACTCTTGGAAAATAAATTGAAAGACAACTATACTTGGTTGGAATATCATCAGATAAGAGCTCTGTTTTTACAAGATAAGAATAAGGGTTTTAGAAAACAACTATCTGAACTAGAAAGAATAATGTTGAGTGAAGATGCAAACATATAAAAAATGTATGATTTATTGTTGAAGTGGTATACAGAAGATGAACTAGTTAAAGTTCAAATGATAAAATGGGCTGTGAATATTAACAAAGAGATACCGATGACTGCCTGGGAACATCTTTGGAAAACATCAATGAAGATTTCAGCCTGTACGAGTATTAAAGAAAACTGCATGAAAATGATTTATCGATGGTATCTGACACCTAAGAAATTAGCGAGAATGGATAGTAAACTATCAGATAGATGTTGGAAATGCAAAGCAGTTACAGGATCCTTCTATCATATGTGGTGGACTTGTCCCAAAGCACAAATTTTCTGGACTACAATACATCAAATAATGCGAAAAATTTTAAAAATTAACGTAGAGAAAGATCCTGAACTATTTCTGTTAGGTATGAACTTAGAAAAGTTCCAACCTATCAATAGAACATTGATTTGGTATATGACTGCAGCGGCAAGGATGATGTACGCACAAAAATGGAAACAAGAGGAGATTCCAGAGCTAAATGAGTGGTTGTATAAAATGATCCATTGGTGTGAAATGGATAAACTATCGAAGAAACTAAGGAATCAAGATATAACTATATGCCAACAGCAATGGGTTAAACTTAAAGATTATTTTGAAAAAGAATTTAATATGAAAGGAAAGTGTTTATTTTTGAATATCTAGATAAATAAGATATGTAATGAATATCAAAGCTATATTAAGTTTAAAGGATCATACTGTGAGTGCCTTTATTGAAATAATAATTAACCTGGTTTTTTGTAGGGAGGGAAGTCCTGGGGAATTTTTTTTTGGGGGAGGGATGAAAATAGCACAATTGAATTATTATGATGATTGTATCTGGAATTCTTATTATATAAAATCTAATAAAATTCATTAAAAAAAGTAAAAGGAATGATTTATAGCACAATCCAGAGGAACTACGGAAACCTCTTACGTTGATGTAAGAGGCATTTACTCTGGATTGCTCTATGCATTTCCCATAGGTTTCCCATAGGTGGCACCATAACTATGTCAACGCAAGAGGTCCCATAGTTACTCTGGATTGTGCCATAAGTCAAAGATTTTACTGAACAGAGTACTGAAAGAGTACTGTGAGATGCTTGGTAACACAAATTGTGGTTATCAACCACCTCCTCGGAAGAAATCCAAGAAACAGGTCTCCAACAGCGGGCCCATTTTTAGTGCCATTTGGCCAAATTGGACCCCATGCTGGGGAGGTAAGTAAAGTGCCTTTAGTTGCAGCAAGCACCTTGCCCTGTAGTTTTTACTCCAGTGTGGAACTTCCATACTGAGGCATCATGAAGAAGGTGCAGTAGTGGAGCATTTATATATATAAATTTTGATGTTATTATTTGATTTAGCCACCTTCACTGGTGGAAAATCATTGAGACCTAATTAAAGATGATGTATGAGTTGTTGGTGAAGCAGGTGGAGGGTGCTATACCAAGAAACAAAGAGCGACTGCTTAGAAATGATGTAAATTATTTCTACCTTTTTGTTTTCAAGTCTTGATTATCTGGAGGCAGATACTTAACTGCTTTAATATTCTTTTCAGTTTCATCTCCAGAGTTAACCATCCATGTTTCATTGCCCATAATGAGATTGGTATGCTTTAAAAAGAAATCCCTTAACTTAAAAATCTGAAACATGTTTGTGTATAAATCCTTATAAGCAAAAGCAAAAATTCTTTTGTGTATAAGAGCCAAAATTCTTATGTTGTTAAAATGTGCTATATATTGTTGAGAATTGTACTACCATACATAATAAACATTCAAAGGTGGCTGAGTGTGATAACTGGTGATAGAACCGGATTGGAGAGAATTCGGGACAGGAAAGGGAATGATCGTTCAGCGTAAACCAGGGGTGCTCAAACCCCAGGTTGGGGCCAGAATCAGACCACAGTAATCTGGCCCACAGGTGAGCCCTCAATCGTCCCACCATCGCATGTAGTACATGCTCTTGTGGTGCAGCTATACTGAACAGGCTGGTGGGTGATGGATGGGCTGTCAGAAAATACATCCCAACACCTTATTAAAAGAAATAATAATACCTAAAGTACATTTGAAGTTTTTATAAATATACCTTAATCTAACAATTTTCAACCACTGATTGAAAGCTGTGACAAATTCAGTGCCTTCTCAGTGTGTCTTGGGATGAAAAAGGTTGAAAATCACTGCCTTAATCCTAATTAATTCCTTACATTGCTCTAGTCACAAAACCTTAGAAGAAAGGGAGGGGTGGTGTGGTTGCCAATTCATATTCACAGAGGGAAACCCTGCCTGACTGGATAATATTCACATTTCTTAAGTGAGGTTAGCAAGAATAATCTGGTAGGAGAATGGGGTGGGAAGCCAAGACATAGACTCACCCAGGCTTATGCAGAGTGAAATTGAGAAAATAAATTAAAGTTCCCAGATATTACAAGCAATTAAGGCTAGAGAGAGAAGAGGAAACATTTAGGAACTTAGAAATTTAGCTACTAAACTACTTAAAGCCTGGCTGGAACAGGAACACTGAGGGAACACTAATTAAAAGCCAAGGTTGTAATGAAGGGTGGGTGAAATGGACACATCGCTTGCCCAGCTTTAGTGTCTCAAATAAAATTGACCAAATTAGAAATAAAATGTAACAAAATATGAAAAAAATAATTTCCTGGTTGCCCACACACAAGTAAAATAAGAAAGGTTGCTTGTCAATGTGAGACTCTGTCCCCTTCCAATTTATGTATATAAAATTGAAAATTTATGTATATAAAATTCCAATTTATGTATATAAAATTTATGGATATAAAATTGACTGACTGACTGGCTGGCTGGCTGGCTCACTCACTCACTCATCATCCCTCAGCCAAGGACCTACAAGCATGATATTTGGGGAGGGTGTTCATTTTGTAGTGTAGGCACTCTCTAAGAACAAATTTGGGGAAGATAAACCAGAAGGGGTGAAAAGGTGTGCAGTGCATTTTTGCCTCTATTTATGTTGTAGAATCACTGACTCATCTGGATCTAGCAGCATGAAATTTGAGGAAGGTATTCCTTATGTGACAGAAGCACCTACTAAGAACCAATTTTTAGAAATTTAACCCCTAACGGGGTTATAGGGGTGCAACATTTTCATCCTATACTTAACGATGAAGACTGACTGATCAACACCCAGCTCCAACCCCTGCATCTAGAAACATGAAATTTGGGGTGCATATTCCTTATGTGGTGTAAGGACTCACAAATAACTGATTTGGTGCCAGTGGTGCCCAGTGCCTGCTGGTGTCACCTGCCTACTGTTGCTTGCTGGTGACCAGTGCCCATTGGTGCCCAGTGCCTGGCAGGGATGCTTGATAGTGGCCAGTGGTGCCCTCTGCCACCTGGAAGTGCCTAGTGCCCAGCAGGGACGCATGGTGCTTGGTGACGCATAGTGCTTGGTGGTGGAAGGATGCATGGGGTGAGGTGGTGCAAGTGATTAAGACACTGTGCCTGTTAACTAATAGGCCAGGGTTCAAGACCCAGGTCCCCACAAGCTCCTGTCCTTAGCCCAGCTCTGCGATACAGCTGGAACCAATTGTATTGGCTCTGCCTTTCCATTGGACTATTTCAGTAGCATGGAGAGGGGGGATTTGCTGCTTGGGTAACAGTCTATCCTCCGTATTAATCTACCCAGGACTTCATGCTTCGTATACAGTGTCGAGCACGATACCATAGTCTTTTGAGACTGATGGATGCCAAGTAGGTGGTGCCCATTGTCTGGTGCTCTGTGCCTGCTGTCCAGTGATGCCTGATGCCCAGTAGGGGTGTCTGGTGGTATCAGTGGTGCATGCTGCTACTTGCTTGTGCCCCATGCCCACTAGTGCCTGCTGCCTGGTAGTGCCTACTGGTGCCCACTGCCTAGTACATGGTGACACCCAGTGTGCCCTATGGTGCCTGATCGGGATGCCTGGTGATGGTAAGGGAGGCCTGCTATTGCCTGCTGCTGCTTGCCACTGCCCCCTGATTCTCTCCAGTGCCCAGTTCCCGTTGTTGCCCATCACTGCCAGTGCCCACCATCTAGTGCCATTGGCCAGTGCCCACCAGTACCCAGCCATGCCTGAGGCCCATAAATATTTTTGAAATGTTATACCTGCAATGTATAAGCCTATTGCAATCAGCCAACTGCAATCAGCGGATAATTTGCTCTGCTAGTGGCATAGCTAAAACACCTATCTGTTATCTGGCTTTGAAGATTTTGTTGTCCCCTGCCCTGTAACAGCAAAATCAAATTTAATTAAGTAAAAAAATTAAATTGTGTCCCTTTTTGGTTAAGGAAATTGTCCTGGGGCAAGGAGGAATGGCTATTCCTTCTCTTCTAAATATTAGAGGAACACCACTTAGAAGTGCCTCTTTATCCAGTTAGCAGGGGTAACTATATTATAATATATGTACAGTATATAGAAATAAGAGCCAATTCACACACACCTTATTAGTCCCATACAGTATCAGAATTACATCTCATTGGCTATCAAAGCAATCAATATCATGGGAAGATTTGAGTTTAAAAAATCCACTTTTTGTTCCATAGGCTTTTGTGTTTCCATTTCATTTTCTGTTATTTGGCCATTACATTTTGATAGAATATAGATATTCCAATTCAGTTTGCTTCATTGCATTCTGCAGAGTTTACCAGGATTACCCTCTGGTGTCCCCTCTCCACCATGTGAGGTTTTCATGCAGAATTTAGCCATTTGTCAGAGATTCTATAGTTGCCGCACTGAACAAGGAATTCGGCTATGTCTTCCAATGAACAATTCTATATCACCATTCCATTCCATATGACCTCCAACGAACCTTCCATTCTATAATGGAACTCCAAGAGTCTCCAATATTCCACAATTCTATGAAGTCCAGTTCTCAGTGAACGGACTTCTGGAGTATTTAATGGCAATGTGGTGATAAATATTGACTTCAAGAGGTTTTTAATAGACCAGTAAACATGTTCATCTATTTATGTCTCGCGCTACAGGTTTAGCGGGTTCATAACATAATTAATTATATCTGCATGACAAACAGTACATTCTACAAGTAGGACTGAAGATATTAATCAGTTCAGCGATTAGAACAAGGAATGGATTAATCAGCGGGATATTAAAATCTGCATTTTACATTGGCCAGCAAATTTGTTTCTATTTATAAAAATGCATATTTTATATTAATTAATTGAGAGAAATGGATTATTATTAAGTAACCTCAAATATCATTTCTCTTGAGATAACCGCAATATTTATTTCAGCCAATTAATTATACCAGCAGCTTTCAGACCTGCTTCCCCCAAAACATTTGTAGAGGATGAAGAACACCACAATTCTACAAGAAAGAATTGTAATTCTACAAGATAGAATTATACACTACAATTCTAGTAAGGGTACAATTCTATCCATGCTTATCTGGGAGTAAAGCCTATTGATAAACAATCTTATTAAAATCAGAATATTATATTTAAGTAGCAGAAACATACCTGTGTTGCGGGAGTAAAATTCCCTTATATGCCATCCCCTCAACTGCGCATCAACCCCCATGCGCATCAACCCCCTATGCACACCAACCCCTATGCACATCAACACCCTATGTGCAACATCTTCCCCAGTGCAACCCCCTCCCCGATGTGGAACATCCTTCCCCTTGAGCAACATCCCCCCCAAGTGCACCAAGCACTGAGCACCAAATTGACCAGATGTTAGTCTTCCATGTTAAGTATAGGATAAAAACACATTGCATCCCTTTTCACCCCTTTAAGGACTGAATTTCTCAACATCAGTTCTTGGTGTGTGTTGATGTCATGGCAGGAACACCCTCTCAGAATTTTATGCTTCTAGGTCCAGGGGTTGGGGCAGGGCTTGGATCAGTAAGGGATTCTTCAATGTAAAGAATAGGGAGGAAAAGGTGTTACACCCCTTTTCACTTCCTTCCAGTTGGAATTTTCAAAAACTGAGTGAAAACCCTCCACCATGGAAGGAACACCCTACCCAAATTTCACACTTCTAGGCCTGGCAGTTTTAGCTGGGCATTGATGACTGAATCAGTCAATGAGTGACTTTTCAGTTTTATATATATAGATTGTGTGTCAATCATAAATAAAACCATGTAAGATAGGGTTGTAGGGTTGTGGATCCAAAAGGAGCACTGCTCCACCTGAAGCAAGGCTTCATCCCACCTAGAATTCCTTGATGAAACTGATTTTGACATAACAGTCTTACAGCCCAAAATGGCATCCTATGGAGGGAGTTGTAGAAATTCACAAGGGATAAGCTTCTGTGGGGTAACCCTATGGAGGTAAGCTCGGGTGACCGGGTGTGTGTAGCTACATAAGGGTGGTTTTGGGATGGTTGGTGTGGATGTGCATGTGCATGTGACAGTGCATGTGACAATCCTATTCCAATTATCTGGCAATTAACACACCCTGCCAATTCTCAGATTTACCCAAACTAATTAGCTGGCGTAGGTTTCAGGAGACCCATTGGAGAAGCCTATGGAGAAATTAAGTAAAAAGTATTTTTAAAATATTTTATGTACTCCTCCCAGGTCATCTGTTTGCCCTAACCTGACAACAGCTCCAGAAGCATGGCTGCATCGCATAAGATGGTAGGGAGAGGACTGGTTTCCAAGTCTGATCTAGCAATGTAATTCTGAAGTTCTCATGCATCTCAGATATATTTTTTGAGGAATTATGTTAACTTATATAATGAGGAATGTATTGGTGAAAGTAATATTAGCTAGTTCTGTTTCAATTCCTTTGCACAGGATCTGGTTTCAGAGTAATAGGAAATGTCTGTTACCAGCATCTCATACTGAAGATCAGGCTGTTAGATCTGATGTTCCCCAAGTAATGTGATGAGACAGTCAAAGCTCCCATTTGTTTGCTCTGCAAAAGACTTTAGAGTGTCTCTAACATCCAAAGGCATTTTTCTTCGCAGACCAGAACTTCATTCTAGCACTTAAGTCCTCATCAATGACAACAATGATATTTTTGACTCTAGGAAGATTTTACACTTCTTTGCCAGAAAAAAACTTATTATCTGGTTTCTCATGGACACATAACAATGCATGAAGTAAGGAAAGCACCTGCCAAGTCAAGATTTCAAAAGCAAATCTCTCTCTCTCTCTCTCTCTCTCGTGTGTGTGCGCGTGCGCGCATGCTTTTCAGAACCCAGTAAATGTACTATGCAGTTATCTACTCGTATCTGGGAATAACTTTGAAAACAGGATATTGTGCTCCCCTTCCTTCTCCTCATACGAGATTGGAAACCCCAACACGTCACCCTTGGCCATGCTGTACCGGTGCGGAGAAGGGGACCCAGGCAGACTCTCAGGTAAGTCTGAAGAAGGTAAGGGATTTACTTGCAGTTTCTCCTCATCTCTTCAGAGACACAGCAGCTTAACCAGTCATAGTATAACAGACAACAGCCCTTGCTCCCACATCCCAACAGTCCCTACAGTTCAACAATGGCAGAGGCAGGCCAGCCTTGCCTCTGCCTCGGCGACGTAGAGTGCAACCTGCGGCAAAGCAAAGTTTCTCACCTCTCCCATGTGCTCCTCCTGCCAAAAGGCACCTTTCACTTTCCACCAGTCCCTATTATACTGGTCCCTCCCCACCTCCTCTCCTCTTTCAGGAGAGGTCTTCAAGGGCAGGGTGACCAGAGGCCAAACACAAAATTTCTGAATCCCAAGGCCAAAATTCCTACCCCTTCCCCCAAGCCAAAATTCCTACCCACTTAAAAAATGTAGGACACCCCAAAAATACAGGACAAAATGTAGGACATGGTAAAGTAAGCTAAAAACGCATGTATTGCTTTCCTGTAATTAATTTCAACATTATATCACTTCTTCTTGAATTCAAAACTGAATTAAAGACCTCTCTACTCACCCCCCCCCCCTCCAGTTATGGTTGACCATTTCATAACCAAGAAGGCGGGTGAATGGCTGGAGCCCAGGCCAGGGTAGATTTGGGGGTTTAGGGAGGCAGATGGGGGGTGGGTGGCTGGAGCCCAGACCAGAGTAGATATGGGAGTTTAGGGAGGCAGATGAGGGTGGGTTGCTGGAGCTCAGGCCAGGGTAGATGTGGGGGGTTAGGGAGGCAGATGTGGGGTAGGTGGCTGGAGCCCAGGCCAGGATAGACGTGGGGGTTTAGGGAGGCAGATTGGGGTGGGTGGCCAGTGGCTTGGAGAAAGTGGGAGACACGCACAGGAAGCACTTGCCTGCTGATTGTAATGCTGCTCCTCCCGAACGCCTCTGAAGAGCCCCTGCCCCAGCACTGGGGCCTCTGGTGTCTGCTGGGGTTGGGCTGGGCTGCAGCCAGTCAGGGATGCTGGGCAGAGGACTGGCAGGTAGTGCACAAGTTCCACAAGGAGCCCCCTGGAGCTGCTGCAGTTGGATGGGCAGGGAGGCAGGTGAGAAGGAACGCAGCCCAGGCAGCTGCTCCTGATGGCTAGCTGAGCAGCTATGACCAGCTAGCTGAGCTGCTCCTGATGGCTAGCTGAGCGGCTCAGCTGGCTAGCTGAGCGGGTGGGCGTGTGTGGATGGCCAGTGGCAGAGACTGAGGCAGAGCAGCAAAAGAGCATGCTGCTTCCTGATTGCTCTGCTGCGCGCACATCTGGCCGGCCAGTGCCACCATGAGGCGGGGGAGGAGAGCAAAGAGGTGCGTGTGCAATTTAACCATGGTGATGCCCTGGGGGCCACTGGGGCCACTGTTCCTGGACACAGCAAGGGTGTCCCTATCCTCCCAGACCCCTGCTGTTTACCGGGCCACGTCCGGCAAGGCCAGACGTATGGTCAGGCTGGGTCTTGAAGGGGGAGGTACCAAGGAAGCCATATCCTGAGTTCTGGCCCATAGTTCAGTGCCCATGTTGGCCCCACTGTGCGGTGCACCACCCCCTTGGGCCAGTCCTCAAGGAGTTTGAGCACCAAGCTCCCTGTCAGCTTTCTTGTCTTCACCTCCTTCTTCTATTGATTCATTGAGCTGCAAGGAGAACAGGACTTCTGGTGCAAGGCTGCTCTTGCCACACAGGATATTCTTTTATTATGAATGTCATCTGATAATATTTGCATCTTTGAAATGTTAAGTATCAGGAGACATCTTGACTTTAATCCTTGTAACAATCAAGGGAAGGGGAGGAAAGTTTGATTCTCCTCCTTCTTGCCTGATCTCAGCCAAATGGCTGCTTGTTCTTTTATACCAAGAAAACACACTTCTTGAAAGCACCAAGGACTTTCACACAAGTCCTTGTGTGAAAGCACCAAGGACTTTCACCAAGGAAATACACAAGTAAACTTTCAGAGACAAACCAGCTGGATTTTATCAGTTTCTTGTTTAGTATGCCAAGTCACACATACACTATACCCAGGAAAGCCCATTGTTTCATTCAATGTTCTGTACTGTTCTTCCAGTCCAAGTAATCAGTTCAGGGTGGAGGCCACAGAAGGGGAGACATCAAGGTGTCCCTTTTTTGGAAGAGGTGTCATCTTCTTCTATCTTCTCTCCTCTCTTTCTCCTGCTCTTGCCTCACTCTATTAATCAGTCCAAAAGCTCCACTTTTTATCCTTTTGTCCACCCAATGCTCTCAGGGGTGTTACCCTCTGGGACCAGTGCAAACTGTGTTTGGTGTTTCAGTTATTGGTGCGCAGGCTTGACGAGCACCTATCAGAGATGCTCTAGGAGGATTTCCTGCTACAGGCAGGGGGCTGGACTAGATGACCTTCTAGGTCCCTTCCAACTCTAGGATTTTATGATTCTATGATTCTATTTTATACATTCATCAGGTTTTGCTCTGTGCCTTTTGACAAGTATATTCCGTCCATACATTTTGTCCTGTTCTTGTCTGGCAAGTATCCTTTGGTTTTGGGGTAAGGAATGCTGTCAATTATGGATCATTCTGTCCCTTTTAAATATCATGTCCTGTATGCATCCCTTTTATTTGGCATTCCATGTGTGATCAGAGTTCACAATGTAAAGGATCACTAGGAGTTCAATAGTACGCCTCCACTTTTAATCTTGGGCTTTCTGTGCCATGTCTCACCCAACAGTCTTTCAGTATAGTTTGCTCCGTACCTATATTAGTACAGAGTTCATGACATGGTACAGAGTTATTGGGGTTCATGACATCCTGAAATGCAGCAGATCAAAAATTTACTGCAATTTCCAGTATTTTTTTTCCTGTAGTTATAGGAATGAAGTACTCTTGTCTAGTCTTGTCATGTGATCAACATGTACCTGCCCTTGAACAAGATTCTTCAGTGGATGCAAAATGTTGCTCCTAGGCTGATGAGTGTTGCATGGGTTTATGGGTACATCACACTGAAGCTATAAAAGCTACATTGGCAAACTGGTTATTTCTGGGACCAATTTAAGGTGCTGTTGTTATTTGGGTGCTAGTTCAGTCAAATGTCAGTCCTACATGGTTTGGAGCCAACTGCTTGAAGGACTATCTGCACCCTTACATTCTTGCCCAAACCGTGATTGCATCATCTCTGGTCCTCAAAATATATATATGATGATGGTGCACTTGGTGGGGATCAGGACCTGTGTATAGACTGTGGGAGAACATATCTTCAACCTCTACACACCGGTTGCTTTCAAGCACTTCCTAAATTCTCTTCTGTTCTGTCTTTAATGTATTAACTTATTTTTATTGGTTTTTTTCTAATGTTTTCACCTGTGGCTTCTGGAGTTTGTGGAAACTTTAGTACATTGTATTGATCTTTTTCTTAAAAACCTTTACTTCTTGTTTTATGTTTTAAACTGTGTTTAAAATGTAAAATATATTTTGTTTTTGCCACTTTTTGAAAAATATTAAGTATCTTATAAATGTATTACATATATAAATAATACACCTAACTATGAAACACTCTACAAATTGGAGACACTTAAAACTGTTTCTCAGTTTCACAGTTATACGTGAGTTAACTGGGACATTTTAGTTGGCTGACCTAAGCTTGGGAATGTAGTCTTGAGAGCTTCTAAAGACTGAATTTCCTTACACTAGGCAAAGCTCATTTATTTATCTGGGTTTCATTACTGAGAGATCTGGGTGGGTAGTACCTTTGGCCTCTTCATTCCCAGATTTATACTTATGCAAATTAAGAGTTCAATAAAATGTCAGAGACAATCAACTGTATCTCTTTTAATGATTATCTTATGCTTTAACCCTACCAGATAATCACTTGGCAACTTATATTACTTTATTAGCAGAACCTTCTGAGATGTCCCAAGGTACATCACCTGCTTTCACCAATTCCAAGTACCACGTTTCTTGGGATTTCACTGCCCAATTAAACCAGATATTTTATAACTTGTTAATAATAGGAAATAGATTAGATATAAAATCTAAGCCCACCTATGAGATACAATGTCCCTAGGCCTGAGAAACTATCCTTCAAAGTTTTAAGATATATTCCACATGCCAGATGGAAGGTGAAAGTCCTAGCACATATGAAGATGTGTTGAAATAGCTATAGCTTGTTTCTAAATAATATTTTAAAAATCTGGTAACTATTGGTAGATTTATTTTTACCTTCACTGTAGTGAGTAGTATTCTTTCATTGTTTGGTACCTCCAAAAGGTTATGTTTTCTCCATGGTAGAACAAAAGCAATCAAAATGAGTGCTTAAAAGGTTCATGGGAGTTATTTGACAAAACAAATTTTAGCACTCTGTCTACTAACAGCCTTGACATGGGGTGTCTGACATTTCTGTGTCAACCAAGCAGACTGAGGGTTCTATTCCTATGTGTCTCTGAAGCAGAGAAGATGGAGAGAAAAACTATCAGTACCCATGTCAATTGTTAACTGTCAATTTTAAGTATCTGGAACAGATAGGCCAAGCTGAGAAGAGGCAAGAGGGGCAATTGTGGAGAGCCATTGAAGAGAGTGGAGGCAAAGGGGCAGTTAAGATGTTGGAAAGGGTGGTGGTTTTGATGGATGAGCCTGATTTGGAGAACTTCCAACTGGTGAAAAAGGGATGTAACACATTTTCATCTTTATACATTGAAGAATTGCTCTCTGATCAATGCTCAGCCCCAACCTATGGACCTAGAAGCATGAAATTCAGGGAGCATATTCCTTTCATGATGTGAGCAGCCCCTAAGAACCGGTGTTTAGAAATTTAACCCCTAAGTGGGTGAAAAGGGGTGCAATGTGTTTTCATCCTATACTTAACATTGAAGCTTGATAAAACACAGCCCCAAATCCTGCACCTACCCAGTATGGATGCCTTCAGTTGTGGGCGGGATGGTGCATGGGGGGAAGTGCATGGGGAAGAATGGTGCACAGGGGAATGGTGCACATTGAGGATGGTGCATGTGGGGCAAACTTTAACAGCTTTGGGGCCACATAAATAAATGACATGGAATAATGACGATCAGCTGCAAATGTAGTTATTTTTGTGACATTGCATTCAAAGGGTCACGCAGAACAAAGAATCTATATGTGCTGTTTTATATCATGTGCAGAGGAGAGATGTGTTCATTCTGTTAGAACAATATGGACAAGAATAAGGCAGTGGAGCATCCTGGCCTGGACATATAATATAATATACCTAGCCACTCAGGAGACTAGATGCCATGGCAGCTGTTCTGTTTTTAAACTCAGAAGTGTTCCAATCACTGGGATTGCCATAAGTTTTGGGGCATTGTGTTCACACACTGGCAAATGGGACAGAGGGTCCTGTCCCGATTTTGTGGAAGAAAATTATGGCAACCCTACCAATCACACATGAAATGGAGAAGAATTGAAGTCTCTTCTTTGAACACCAAAAGGAAAGCATAGGAGAGTTGTGAAGAACTGTTACCTCTGCAACTTTCCTTGGCTGGAGTCTCACCCACACAATGTTTCTGCTCCAGTGATGGTCACTCATTATATTGGAGCTATGCTTTCTTTAAGGATACAGTGGTGCCTCACGTAACAAACGCCTCACGTAAAGTATGTTTCACATAACAAACAAAAATTTCTCTAGGATTCTGCTTCATGTAACAAACCGTGCTTCACGTAACAAACACATTTGTTGGCAGTTGGGGCAGACACGCTAGCTGGCAGCCCTTTTCAAAAGCGTCAGGGCTGCCTAGCACCAGTGGTGGGCTGAAGCCGGTTTGGGCTGGATTGCCCAAACTGCTTCTTGTTTCTGACCCCCTGCCACAGATCCGGTGGCTGGGGGGGGGGGGGCAGAAAACTGGGTGCACCAGTTTGGCGCCTGGCCCCACCACTGCAATGTGCATGTGTCAACCTTCCAACGAAGGTTGACGCTGACCAGCTTCAGGACGAACTGCCTATGTGCCAAGGTTGGCGCAAGCGCAGTGTGCCGGAGTTGGGGCCCGCCCCTTGCCCCACCCACCCACACCTGCAGTGCGCTGGGGTGGGTGGTGTGTCCTCCCCGGCCCGGCCCCTGACCCTCCCCAGCCCCTGACCCTGGCTCTGCCCCCTGACCCTGGCCTGGCCCAGCCCACTTCCGGAGAACTGGATGTTGGGCTAGGCTGGGCCCACCCTTGCCTAGCACGCCTGCCTATAGCGAAAGCAACACTTGCGTGCTGTTTTTCCTGTGGCCGGGTGTCCGCTGGGCAGTGGGAGAGAAGAGCATTGGAGAAGAAGGAAGCAGCTCAGGGCTAGCCAGAAGGGAGCAGGGGAGAGAGAGGCTCAGGATGGAGAGAAGGAGAAAGTGAGGATATATTTTGAAAGTGTCTTCGAATGCAGAAGAAAGAGTCTTTGATTGCAGCCTCCGAACCATGCCTGCACAGGAGTAAGCCCCATTGTGTTAAATGGATCTTACTCCCAGGAAAGTATCTTTAGGATTGCAGCCTAAGTAGACTTCATAAGATCATGCGCTTTGAATGCATGTTTTAAATTTATTTCCAGTGTTTTGTCATCATTTCTACATCCAGTTAATATTTTTATATGAATATTTTGGGGGTTGTGGAACCAATCATCTGAGTTTCCATTATTTCCTATGGGAAAATCCGCTTCACTTAAAGAGCATGCCTCCAGAACGAATTAAGCTCTTTATGTGAGGCACTACTGTATTTAAAAAATACAGTGTAAAAAGACATTCCAGGAGTCATGAAACTAAAGTGAATTAGGAATGCACTGATCATCCTTGAGTCCATCTCAACTCTTCCATGCATTCCAATAGATTAGACACAAATCCTTCAGGATTCAATTGGTCAGTATGTTCAGTAAGTGTCTGCCACCATCACTCCCCCTATGTCTACCCCAGTGTCTCAAAGCACATGGATTCAAGGGAAGGAAGAAGGATGTTGCCCAATATCCTGTAGCATAAACATTATGGCTGCAAACAAGGCTCTGTGGCAAGAAAGACTCTTCACGTGGCACTGACACAATTCAAGCATCAAACCTCAACTGATGTTCTAAGCAATGTTTCAGGAACATTTGGACCCAGTCCTAATCAAGACTTTGGCGACTGCGCAGTGCAGGTAGGGGGGTGTGCACATCTCAGGAGTGATGCAAGACTTCCGCACTGACTTCCATTATTTCCTATGGAAAAATCCGCTTCACGTAAAGAACATTTCACATAACTAACATGTTTCCGGAACAAATTAAATTTGTTACGTGAGGCACCACTGTATATGATTTTGCTTAAATGTTTTTTGCTGAATATTTCAGCTGAACGGGCAATAAATTCTAACCCCAGCTATATATTTTTATTCTTTTGAAACTATCAAATTTCTGTTGTTCTCTTTGCTTCCTTATATCACAATGTAATAAAAGCAGCTATTAACATTCTGTCACTGAATTTGAAATGGCATCATTTGTTTGTTTGGACACTGGAAAATAATGATTTACAAAAGCAGAAAAAGGCAAGGGCCTCTTAATCAACCTGGTCAGCGTGTGAATGACCAGTGTTATGTTTAACACTAATAATTTAAGACACAATTATCTATTTAAAAATGCATTGAATTACAAAAAATATTGAAAGAGAGATTTTTAAATTTAATGTTTAATGTTGGAAATTCTGACAAAAATATGCCACATTTTAACACTGTACATTAAAATGACCCAATTTAAATGAATAGCAATAACTTTTGAATTTCACAACAAACACAAGCTGTCAAAGCGTAAGTGATGACTATTGGACATTAAGTGGCAGCATATTTGACCATTTTATAACAAAACAGTGACCACCATTCTTAAACAGCAGCACCATTTGCTCCATACCAGATGGTCGCAGGAAATTTCATAGAGGTACTGGTGTAGCATGGGGGGGGGGGGGGAATCTACACTTTCCATTACAGCACCTGTATCTGTTGAACCATATGAAGGATATCGGAAAGATTCTCTAGACTGAGGTTCAGAAACAATTTGGTCCATTCTACCTCATTCCCCTAAAGGAATTGCAAACTCCCAAAGAGCATTTCTGAAATGAATTTGAATATGGGTATTCCTGCCCATTAACTGTAGGACAGGAGAAGGGGACTTCTTTCTTCATTGCCATCACATCAGGAGTAATGCACAGGTCTCATTCTTGTATGCCCCCCATCAGATCTCACACATATTTCTTCCTGGTTAGTAACAGTGAGAAGGAGAACCAAGGAAGGTGGATCAAATCTGGAAAAGGGGACAGATTATTGGCAAGGCTGCTGCTATTAGCCCCCACAATGGGCCTGTTCTTTGTCCCATTCTACTCCCCTCCCTGTTTCACCCACACCTACCCACCACCTACTTTTCAATGCCAACTAACCAGCATCAAGCTTTTCAGGAGGCTGCTGGTACAGGGCTGCAGCCCCTCCACATTCCTTGCAATAGATGGTGATGTTTTTAGCCTTGTCAATGGCAGTCACTGGTTCTTTAAGTCTTCCTCAACCAGTTTGACCCATGTCTTTTTCAGTGCTGCTTGTTGAACTATCCATAAGGCATGGATCTGACATAAGGCATCGAATTGACCACCAGATCTGACTTCCCAAGCAAGGAGGCCCAACTCCAGCTGGAAATGCAGGATTGTTTGTTGTGACCTACCAGTGTGAAAAGCACAAGCCAATTACCCTTTAAGAGGCGGGGAGGGAGGAAGGAAGCAATGCAAACCCTAGGATCATACTGCCTGGAACAGGAGGATTTTTTTCACCCAGCTGGAGCCAGTATCTTAGTCTTGCGTTGATCTGCAGGGCCCCCTATGCTTCAAATGTCTTCATAGTTTCTATGACATAGCAGAAATTTTCATTTTTCAGTTTAGACTTATGAAGGTTTAGGGAGCCCTCCACAAGGCTCCCTGAATGCCCCAGGATTGCAACACTGGCTGCAGGTAAGCAGACTCACACCAGTACAAAACTAGTGATCATGTTCTTGACTTCACCTCAATCAATCCGCACTACAATTTGCAAAAATTGTAGGAGTTTTGGAAGCACTGGTCTGCAATATTTCCATTTGGCCAGCAGGTGTGGTGGCAGCGTGCCAGCAGGCCTCTGAGATAGGCTGGCCAGTTCCCTCAACATCACATCAAAACCACACTGGACAACTCTGATCCAGAATGGCAGAGCCTACCACCATCTGGGACAATCTGTCCTTTTCCACCAACTGTCCTGAAGGCACAGAGAGCAAGTTCAGCATCCATAGGAATTGGAGTATGAACCCCAAAGAGCTCGGATTAGCTCGGATCCAAACAGCTTGGATTAGTGCACCCTAAACTTTCACGTGCATTTATTTATATATCTTGGATATTAGCCTGAAACCTCCAATCCAAATAAACTAAAATAAAATTTGGGGATAATAACAAAAAGGGGGGAAATGTATCTGCTCTACAAACATATCTTATTCCTCAAGTGGAAGCAATACCCAAATGCTGAATATGATTTGAGCATCATACTTGGAGCTCTATTAACAAAGTTTTAGCTGTATTGAATTTTCATTAGTGAAAAACAGATAAACAATGCTGTGGCATTGTGCCTAGAATGAGCAGAAAATCTGCAGGGACTTTCTTATCATTTCTGAGTATTGTTATAGTTGGTATTTGCATGATAGGAAGCCATAATTAAATTGAGCATGTATCAGTGGGATATAATGGAAAAAATAATGCTTAGGAAAAAAGGGTCGGGAAAATAAACAAATATACAAGGGAAAAAAACCCAAAGAAGTCAATTACAAATGCACAAATAGCTACATACAGACAGCAGGTGGAGTAGTGGATAAAAAACATATACAAAATATAATCCTTCTGTCTCTGAAAAGTGACACATTCCTTATTCTTGGGATCAACGGAGAGAATGCTTCAAATTTGGATGTACTTCAGTGTCTCAGATCGTCTGACTACACTTCTCTCCCTTCATTGTGTGTGTATAAAAATGAGGAAAAAGCAATGAAGAGGAAAAAATAAACCAATTTTTGGTCTCAGAAACAGCTGTCTAAATCCCATATCAGAATACTTTAAGGTTCCATTGTGAATACTGAAAATATGATTTAAAATTATTCAGGACAGTAAGAACTGAAGTAAAGCACTACTATAGAAGGTTTGCCTAATCCAGCTTTCTGCTGGCAAATCATCTGCTGTAGGCAGTGGTATATCTAGGTCATTTGTCACCTGGGGACCACACATTTTTTGACACCCCCAAATTATTTAACTAATTTTTAACAGTATTAATACATTTCATCATAATTTTCTTAGCGTTATTCCCACTCCAATCTGCAAATCAACAGGCACAGCACCTTTAACCATAGAGCGACAATTAGATATTATTTAGATTAATTAGAATCTAAAAATTAATTAAATGTTAATTAATACTTTCATATTTAGAAAATCACTTTGCTAACTATGGGTTCAATCCTAAAGACACTTTCCTGGGAGTAAGACTCATTGAACACAATGGGGCTTACTTTTGAGTAGACTTGGTTAGGATTGTGCTCTATGTCTCTGCTTTCTTTTGGGGGGGACGGGGACGGGGTGAGGCTGACTTCTGGAGCACTTGTTGACCTCCACTTTCACTGGATTAGCACCATTTTAGTAGCGTTGCATTCCTCTGTGCTTGACCTAAACATGGCACCCTTGCTTACTCGTGAGTAAACATGGCTGTGTAACTCAGTTCCACTTTCCATAACACTCAAAGCAATTGTCAAAGACTTCCTTCTTGATTGATTTGTGGGGGTTTTTGTGCATTGGATCAGAAACATTCTGAGCTGTTGGATTCCTCTCAGTCTCCCCTTTTCAATGCACTAGGCATTCTGGAGGGGATGGTGTGCATGGGGGGATGTAGCACAGGGGGGCTGGTGCATTGGCAGCATTGCGCATGGGGGTAGTTGTGCAACAGTGTGGTGTGCATAGGGAGATGATGTGCATAGGGAGGTGATGTGCATGGGGGGTTTACACACATGAGTGTGTTGCACATGGGGGTTGGTGCATGGGGGTTGTTTTGCATGGGGGTGTTGCGCATAGGAGGATGATGCACATGTGGGAGTGTTGCAAATAGGGGTTCTTGCGCATGGGAAGTGATGTGCATGGGAGTGATGCACATGTGGGGTGTTGTGCATGGGGGGTGATGCACATGAGGGTGATGTGCATGGGGGTATTGCACATAGGGAGATGATGTATATGGTGGGTGATGCACCTGGATCCTGAACACCCATGCAGTGCTGACACAGACATCCTTAATTCTCTAGAAAGATCTAGAGTTTCTGCAGAATGGAGTAACCCCATTGCAGGGCTACTCCACTTGGGAGAATGAGGCAAAAGTCCCCTCCTCTCAAGTAGCCACTACCAGCAGCCTGCAGTGCTCAGGATGATGCAGCAGCTATTTTTGGTGCCACAATATTATTGGTGCTGTAATCTCCATTGGATTGGGCTGTCAGTGACTGGATTGGCAGAGTTTTTGTGTCAGAGGGAGATTAAATATGGGTGTTCATTTTGATTTGGGGGTGTAATTGTTCTGTAATTCTTTGAATTAAGAGCTTTTGAACAATGCAGGAACCAAGGCTGAAAGGGTTCTCTCGGCAAATGCTTTCGCACTGCATCTATACAGGGCATGTATGCACGAGGGAACAATTTCAATTGCTGTATGGATTTCTCTGCAAAAACATCATTTTTATCTCACAGAGGCTCCCTGCCTTCATGTAATTTAAATGCTACACAGCCCATTTTTAGAATACACTCCCATGGTTTCTGAGCAGACTCAAATATAACCATGACAGGTGGCTGTGTATTTGCAGGAAGCATTGGCTGTTTGGAGTCCTGACATTAGGCTCTTCATTTCTTCTATTCATCCTTTGACACAGATGGTGTTTTATTCTGCCCCTTAAAGCTTTTTACCTCTGAAAGTGTATTTTTGTTTATTTCTGACAACTTACCTTCAGGCAAAAGCAACGGGAAGGTGAGGTGGACAAATCCTTTAATTTCCACTGTCAAAACTGATCTGCTATGAGGAATTCTTTCTTTCTTTCTTCCTTTTTGATAGATAGCTCCTCAGGTTTCTGCTTGCAACAACCCGAATGGCTAATACTGACCTTGAAAATGAGCTAGTCGAAGGGGCATCCTCTTTGTGCGATTGAATGGCAAAATGTGGAAAATTGGAACTTATGTTGTTGAACATGCCTTAATGTTAGTGGATGAACCCGGAAATTTGTGACAACCAGTTAGCTGTAATATTGTCAGCATATAGGAGGGACTTCATCATTGTTCTGGGTGGATTTTTAACCTTCATAAGCAAAAAACCAACAAAAAACCAACAACAAAACCAAAACAAAAAAATAAACCCCACTATCTTGAGTTTACCAATGGCATAGCTCAGTGATTCCTTGAGGAATAAATTGGGAGATGCTTGCTTACTGCTTTTGCAGTGTGGAAAACCTCATGGGGCTGTCATCACAACAGACAGGCAGCAGAGATTTCCAGTCACAGTGGTTAGTGTCCTTGTGCAGCCAAGGGAGGTTGCTGAAAGGTTTTTAGCCAGATCATTATAATAAGGCAGGAACAGATAATCATTGGCAAAAGGATCAGATTTTTAATATTTTAATGGACTGAGGGAGGATTGAGGACTACCATCCTACCCAGAGTTTCTTGGGAGTAAGCTCCACTCACTAACATGGGATTTATTTGTGAGGAGACAGGCAGAATTAGGCATTACTATAGACCTATTCACACTTTTCCAAGAGTAAGCTCCATTAATTAAAATGGGAGTTACTCCTGAGAAGATGGACAGGATTGGCTTCTGAGGCTGCCACTCTATCCACATGTTCCTGGGCGTAAGCTCCACTGACGAACATGGGATTTACTTCTGAGGAGACAGGCAGCCATGAGGGGTGTGTGTGTATGGGTGCAGATATAAAGGACAGCCTCAGTATGCCTGATGTGGATGTGGACAACCTCAGAATGCTAGCTGCAGAGGAGGGCACCTAGATGCAGGTGTCTTATGTGCTCCCTGAGGCATCTGGGGGGCTGCTGTGTTATACTAGAAGCTGAACTAGATGGGCCTTTGGCCTGATCCTCTTCTTATATGCTTATGTTTGCCTTACAATAGGCTTGAGGAGCCCTGAGTTGAGGGAGGGAGGGATGTTCATAGCGAACATGACAGGTGAGAAGAGGAATCCTCATTGATTGAATGGCTTCAATGGGACAACTTTTGACTGCCAAGGTCATCGTAGTAAGCCATTCAGCAGCTGCTCATAATTCTCTTCCTCCCTCTTGCTGTATCATTTCCTGCCCTCTTGCAGTCCTTCCTCCCTTCCACCCATGGCGGGGACTGTGGGGGAATGTCTAAAGAGATATCCAACACTCAGAGAGCCTGGCAGCAGCTTTTTCCTCCCATGGCAGTCTTTGTAGGGGTGGAGTGACTCAAGTCCTGTAGCACTGTGAAGGGGGTGATTCAACTATTCATAAAGAGCCCCTGTTAGGACTCACTTTTGTCTGAAATTGCAGTTTGCGGGTGATTCTAGACTGCTCAGCACCATATACACGTGTATGCACATTTGTCTCTGCACACACAAAATTGAAACAAAATAAAAAGACAGATCAAGCAACAATACCTTTGCCCACTGGAGATGAGAGAGAATAAAAAATTAACTGCTCAAATGCAAACTTCTAGAAGCTATCAGAATCCGGAATGCATTTTGCAGTAAGACAGAAGAGCTTTTACATCTAATATGATTTTTGTTCAACTTGCTAGAGAAAAATGTAATGTAAGTTTGAATGATCTGTGAAACAAAAGTTGAAAATGGAATTTATCTCTGTTTATGATTTGGTATTCAAAGATGAAACTTTGCAGTCTCCTGACAGTTGTACTGCCTGTGTGATGAGAACTGCAACCTTTCAAAATCCTACCTCGATGTTGAAGTTGACAGAAATTTTACCCTTTTTATCTGGGGAGAGGCAGTAATTCAGCAAAATGTAATAGTGTTATCTGCACCTCACATCCCTGAGCAGTGACAAGTCCAGGGATAGCATTACAAGGTTTAGTTTCCTTTGTATATCAATGCACTAGAGACTCCTGGTACCTTTGTAATGGTTTTATTTACAAATATAGTGTATATGCTATGTTTTATGTTTTATGCATAGTCTTATGCATATGCTGTAAAGGCTCTGTTCCAGAGTCTGATACCAAGCACCTTACTTTCAATCAACTTACCAATCTCTGTCTTTATCCACGAAACAAACCCAAACCTGGTACTATATAGTTTCTCTGCCACTCCCACATAGCTAGGAGATGTTCCGTCAAAAAGCGGGAGAGAGAGAGAGAGAGAGAGACGGAGTGGACTCAGTGTGACTCAGGAGCAGTTTCTGGTGGCACCCATTAATGCTTTGTGGTATGATAGGACATGAGAGTAGTGCAATGTGGTGTGACTCAAAGTTTTAAGAAACACTGAGCTTCTACAGGGGTCTTCATATCCTGGGCCACTGGACCACCAGAGGATTTTATAAGCCTCTCAGTTCCCAGCTTCTCAAGTCTAACAATAGCTAAAAAAATTCATTTCTGTGTCTTTCAATAGGGAGATTGTTACGGAGGATCAAGATGATCAGGCTGGAGATGTGGTGTTGACAGCTGTTTGATAGCTCTGGGTAGAACAAGATTATGATGGACTTTGAGAGCTGAGAGTGGAACTCACACCTGAACATCATTAGGACTGATGGATTTTAAAAGACACTGCAGGAGGATGTGGCTCATACCTGAAGCTCATTGGGACTAACAAGAGTTTCAGGAATAAAAGAAGCCCCAGAAGGCACCTGGAGGGCAATGTTACGGAATGGAGGTATGTACGTGGAGTGTTTTCTTGGAGGAACTGCACACTAGAACTCTGCCTGCCAGACTTCTGCTGGTCTGGGACTCTGCTTAGATCCTGAAGGACATTGGAGCAGCTATTAGACTTTGTGCTGTGGACTTTCTTTGTTGAAGATAAGTAGAGTTGTTGGGGAAAGGTATTTCTCTGGAAAAGAGCTACTGTATAATTGTGGGGCGTTTGTATCTGTTTAATAATAAGCCCTGTTAAACTGATTTGGCTTTTCATTTCTTTGCACACTGGCCATTTCTGGAGTAAGAGAGGGTTTTAATTGACCAAAAGTGGGCATTAAAAGAGATAAACGGGATAAATTGGAACCAGGGAAAGAGAAATTTAGACAGGACAGGGATATAATGCAGTCAGCAAGTAGGGGTGCTGAATCAATGCAATGTAATGGGTTTTATCCTGTAAGCTCCCCTGTCCTGGATGTCTCCATGAAGGAAACATTTGTTACTTTGTCTGGAGGGAGGAAGCTTCCGCTGCCTGAAATGATCTACTCAGAGCTGCGCCAGGGATTTTGCTGGTGCATGTCTGATTAGACCTGGGAAGGTGGATCAGGGCCAGGAAAGGGAATAGGATATCAGTAGCACTATTGCATTCTACCCACTTCCAAGTCTCAGGGTGCAATCTTAACCAAGGCCACTACAACTTTAGGCCAATACAACCCACCCATCTCCTTCCCATGGTGGCGTGGGGAGGTTGATTCATGTCTGTGCGCTGGCCTAACCAGCTTAGGAGTGGGCCATAAATGCCTTACAGCACTTTTATATCCCAAGCCAGCATAGAATTTGTGTTGGCATAACCAGGGTTTAGGATTGTGCTGCCAGTCCATTTATGCTCCTCTAGTCTCTGCCTCATTCCTCTTCCTTTCTGCCAATCTCTGTGCTGACTCACAGGAACTGGGGCTACTTAGTAGGTGGCTATGACAGCAGCCTGGTTACAGTTTATGGTGTGTCACCTTTTGTGACAGTCATAAAGCATTCAGTGCCTCTGGAAGTGCAGCAGCCCAATTTGTTTCTGAATGCAATTGCGACAGAAGGGATAAGGCCAAAGGCTCCTGAGTCTTTGAAAAAGTAGATTTTGAATGAATACTGTAGCATACCTATTTTTAGACATGCCCGTTATTTGACTGGCTAAGAGGAAAGTGGGTTACTTCACCTGCACAAATATCAAACCCTTTGAGGGAAAAAAATTAAAAGAAATCTGGCTACTTGTTGTCTTTGTTGGAGAGACTTGCCTTCCAGGAACAAAGATTAAGGGGAAATGTTGAAGCTCAATTTTCTTTATAATTGGGGTGGAATGAGGAATGAGTGCTATCCAAACCTTTTCAGAGAAAGATTGTAACCTGATTCTATGCACATTTACATGGTAGTAAATCATTCCTACTGAGTTTACTGAGATTTTTTTCTTAAGCCTTTCCGTCCAACATTGCACATATGCTACTGAGACTCAGGCTCCAATTCTAACCCCCAGTTAGGCTGGCATAAGTCCTGGCACAAGTCCTGTGCTGGCCTGGGGGTGTCAAAAAAGCACTGTAAGGTACTTCTGCACCACTCCTGGGGGAATGGTGGTTAGGCCAGTGCACAGACATTCACTGATCTCCTCACACAACCACAGAAATGGGGAGACATGTGAGTTCTGCCACCCCAAATTGGTTAGGATTGAGCCCAAATCTGTATACTTCTGGACTATGCAGGAATGGATTAAGTAAATGTAAATAGCACAGGTGTCAAACTCAGGGACTGCTGGCCTAATTCCTAAATTTTATTTAGTTTATGAAGGGAAAAGGTTATTGCACTCTATAGAAATTCATATTTCTAGTTGAAGCATTTGTCAGTTTGAGACTGTTCAATAAATGTTAAATATTATAAACAATTTGGCCTGCAACTTAAACTGTGTTTTAGATTTTGGCCCCTTGTGGTGATTGAGATTGACACTTCTGGTGGGATTGCAGCCCTAATCATGCTTGGGTCTTACTAGGGGGTGGCGGAACTGGACAAGAAAATGGGCCAATTAACACATATCCCATTGATTGTAATGAAAATTAAGCAAACCTTTTTGCTATAAATTAGAGCAGGGGTATCAAACATAAAGCGTTGGGGGTGGACATCCTGGAAGCTTTTCATTCGGCTCTTGGGCTTTTGTAGTATCACCATTAGAATGCTTCAGCTGCTGAGCTGTGGTGAGGTACAACCGCTAAATGGGTTGCAACCATGAAATGGGTGGCAACCATGAAAATTGGTCTTTCCCAAATCTTGATAATGCTATTAAGATTTGTGTATTTTCTCTTCCAACATTTGCAGTTAATGAGTTCCTAAGCGAGGAAAAATGAGGTTATGACCTGCTTAATGTTATCACTTCCTGCTTTAAGATATCACTTCATTTAATGTACGATATTGGTCTGCTGTATGAAATTAGTTTGACATTCCAGGACGAAAGCCCTTGGATCAGAGTCTTTACATATGTTTATGTGTATTTTTTATATTTTTTTAAAGATTTGTGCATTTTTTCTTTACTTCTATGTTACGTCTGTTCCTAAGACTTGTTCCATCAATCCCAGCCAGGGACCTGTCAGCACTATCATTTACCAAGTGCTTTACATTTACCTCTTTTGTTGCCAGTTTTAAATAATCAGGTTTGTGGGCTGTGGGTGGCGCAAGCGGTTATGACACTGTGCCTGTTAACCAGCAGGCCAGGGTTTGAGACCCGGGTCGGCCCCACAAGACAGGTGAGCTCCTGTCCTTAGCCCAACTCTACAATGCCAGTTGGATCCAGTCATACTGGCTCTGCCTTTCCATTGGACTAATTCATTGGTGTAGAGAGGAGGGATTTGCTGCTTGGGTAACAGCCTATCCTCCATAACAATCCAACCCAGGCTTTCATGCTTCGCATGCAGCGTATGCAGCGCCGAGCATGATACCATAGTCTTTCAAGATTGACGGAGGCCTGCTGAATAATCAGGTTTCCTGCTTTTTTACTTTTTACACCTCAAGCAGTAAGGTGAAAAGATAAATTTCATATCACTTTGGTCCAAGGTAGGTTCTTTTGTTCTTATTCTTTAATATGGGGCTCTATCCTATAGCTAGTATCTTCCCTCCATTTTTTTTCAAGAGTTGACAATCTTGTAATATCATCAGGCCCTACCTAAAAATCTCAGGTTTACATCAACTTGGGAACTCATAGAATCATAGAATTCAATGATATTAAAGAATAAGAGAATAACTCTGCCTATATCTGGAGTCATGACACTCCTATGCCTGCCAAAGGGACTTTCACCAGCTCAAGGCACAGTTTGGATTGTGCTCTGAGAAGCCAAAGATTGCTCACTAACTTTTAACAATGTCCAAACCTTCTTCCAAGTGAAGGGCCTTCTCCTACATTCATATTCATGATCTCTTGGCAGGATCAATGCCTAAAGGCAAGATAATGAAGTCTCTTGAAGCTGTTTTTCCTTCAGGGAGTTGATCCAGCAAAATGTTAATCTGTGCTGAGTAATGCCTCCCTAGGTGATTAAGGGCTTCTTTATATGACCAGTGCTTGGAACAGTGTGCTCCCTTTTCTTCTCAAGTCCAGTGATCCAGTGATATCATTAACTTTAATTTGGCATGGCTGTGTTTGGGTAGAAACAAGTGCAAGGGTATAAACATGAGGAATGTTAATTGAAATAATTCCAAAATGGAATGATCACTGAAGGAAACGTGTGCAATGAATTCTGCATTGCAAAATTTTGATGACATTCAACAGTGCCAAACTGATGAGTGTGTTTAACGGAGGAGAAATAAAAAGGAAGTACATTTTCATAGTCTGCAAGCACATTTAATCTATACCTTTACATGAAATCTAAACAGACGTCTTTTCGACAGGTATAACCTAATTGTTTTTATTAAAGATATGTGCATGCTAAATTATTGAAATCCTGTATGTATGAATAATTCAGATAATTGCTTTTAGTACTTACCAAGTCTGATAAATGTCAGAAATATAGAAGGAATGCTTCTTTCCTCCTGTCTTACACTGGAAGAATTTTTCCCTTTCAAATTCATGAAATGTTGGGCTAATTTGCATAATGGCACAGTTGTCACAGCAGGTTACAGGTGACGACTTACTGTAGAACCTTTTGCTTCCTAATGCAAAATGGCCTCTTCTCTGCTCCAGCAGATTGCTTCCCGCTAATGGAGTTAGAGCCTCTGAATGTTCTGCTATTAGAAAGATTTAAACAAAACTTTTGAAATACATTGACTAATGCTGCTTACTCTATTCCTTCTTCACTGAGCCAAGAGCAGTTAATATGTGGGCTTCAAACAACAAAGATCATAAACTTCAGGCTTTCATTTGGAAATCAAAAGCAAGCAGAATAAAGAGTACTGAGAGCAAGGCAGGGCTAAGATGGGGAAAAAGATTTGCATGGGCTGGGCTCGTCCGCGTGTGCCACATGTCACAATGAGATGGTAGAGTTTTCGAAACATCAGAGTATCTGGTACACATATCAGAAATATGAGGAAGCAGTAAATCATAGGCTGTCAGGACTGGCAGCATAGAACCAACCTTGTACCAAACAACTAAGGTGTAGGCAAGGTCAGAAACAAGTGAACAGTAAAGCAAGTCACTCGGTACCGTGGCAGATACTTGGAAGTATGCTGAAACCAGAAATAGAAATTGTATAAAATAAAATGGAACTCTATGGGCTCTTTTGCATCTTGATGCTTATTGATGTAGTTGCAGTGCAACCTCCTGAACACTTCTGCTGGTGATGCTGTTAGTGTATCAGAGAGTGGGCCAGGGGTGTTATTCTGTGACCCAGTGCAAGGCTGCTGCTGTGAGAGAACTGCCTGGATCTTGCTACCAGAGTACCCAGGGTATGTCCTGCTGTCAGAGACCCTGACATTAATGTGTGGATGCAGACTAAGACCCACCATTCTCAAAAGCTTTATTCATCTCAGTGTTGCTTGACATGATTTTATGTGTAATAAACATGACATGTATTATGCTCATCACAGCATCAGTGAAGCAAGTTTCATTTGGAAAGCTAATGGAACAAACTTAAGTATGGTATCTATAAGACACAGCAGCTAGAAGGTAGAAACTGCCAAGAAATGGTAGTAACATTTCCTCAAGTAAGCTATGAAATGTGATCTGAATTATTCCAAAGAATGAAGAACATCTCTCTAACTACAGCAGATTTTTAAAGGGTTTGAAGTATGGTCACTTGACTAGCAATAGGGAAACATCGGCCTAGTTTTAGTTACAACAGTTAAAGGCTGCAATCCTAAGGCCAGCATAAGCTGCAGCATAAGTCCTTTGCTGACGTGGAGTTGTCACAAAAGTGCCGTATGGCACTTCTGCTCCACTTCTGGGGAGGAGGGGGTTAGGCCACTGCACAGGCATACACCAACCTTCCCACACCACCATGGGAAGATATGCCAGGTAAATTAGGCAGGCTCCCTTAGGCTGCAATCCTAAAGACACTTTCCTAGGAGTAAGACCCCATACAATGGGGATTACATCTGAGTAGACATGGTTAGGATTGTGCTCTTTTTTTCTTTTTGCATTTGATAATGTGACTGCATGCTTCAAAGTGACTTTTGACAACTACAGTTGAGGACATCTGCAAAAATCATGGAGAGACTCTGTAGTTTGATGGCTTGCTCACAATCAACTTTTCAAAATCCTGTATGCATCTTGGCATCCCCAGCCCTGTTCAAAAAAAAGTCATGAGAAAGCTGTCTTTGAAATAGGTTGCAGGCCTGGCACTTCATCAAATGCATGATTGCTTAATGTTATCCAAAGTGTTCCCAATGGCAAGAGCTTTTGAGTCTTCAATGTGTTGAAAAACATTTCCATCACTGACATAGCTGCACCGGTGGGCATGTGCTGCATCCTGAAGTTGGGTGGGGGGGGGGGGGGGCAGTCACAGAGGATTCCTCAAGGTAAGAGAATGTTTGTTTCCTTATCTAGGAGTTGCAGTGCTCTTATGTTGCTGCCAGAAAGTTTATTAGCTTTGCAGCCCAAGTCTCTCTAAAATCTTTTAATTAACCCTTCCAAGTCACATTTTTTTTTGCTCCTTTTAAAACTCTCATACCCATTTTAAAAAAATCACCCATGAGCCCCAAACCCAAGGAGATCAAATGGAATCTGACTGCTAGTATAATGTTGGCTATTACTATCTGGATTAATTTCTAGTGAAGCAAACATCAGCTGGAAAAAGATGGTCAATCATTTAGAAAGAAGAGATTGAACCTAAAAGCAAACATTGTAACAGATTCATGCAAATACCCAGTTCTTCTTTAATCTCAGATTTTTCTCCAAAGGTTTGGAGACATTCACCAGCATCTCTACTCCAAATGTATGAACATGCAGATTTTCTTGTCACAAATGAAAATGAAGTGTAAATCCTCCATTGTATAGTTAAACTCACACAGTTTTTGTTTATGCTACATCCCTTAGGCTGTAAGTTACCAAAACAATATTTACCATATTACTGTGCACTCAAAATGTTCAGAGAATATTGCATGTATAGCTTTTCTTAGATCTCCTAATCATATTCCTGAATGGTAGCTGAAAAAATACTACCATCATTGTATTGCAAATGAGAAATGGGGAGATACCATACTTACCCCAAAATCCAGAGTAATTACGGGAGCACATAAGAGACTTTACGTGCATCCATAGTTACTGCACCACCTAGTGAAAACCTATGGGAAATTCATATTGGAATCCAGAGTAAGTTGTTCTTACACTGGAGCAAGGAGTCCCTGAAGTTACTCTGGATTTTGCTCTATTAGTATCCAGACTTTTTTATCATCGAAGACCGCCAAGGTCCAATGGATCCTGTATGACCCTGTAGTATAGTTTGGTATATATAATGAATAAAGGTTGTATCAAGTTTTAGTATAATCATTTTATACTAATTTTAATTGTGAAATTATGAATTTTGATTATAATTCTAGCTAGCAAAATATTGAATAACCAGTGAAAAGCAACATGTGTCCGAGGGGCCCTGCTGAAATTAGATGTTTCAATTTGAATTTACATGCAAGTGGTTATGACACTGTGCCTGTTAACCAGCAGACCAGGGTTTGAGACCCGGATCGGTCCCCACAAGACAGGGTGAGCTCCTGTCCTTAGCCCAGCTCTGTGACGCAGCTGAATCCAATCGTATCGGCTCTTTCCATTGGACTGTTTCAGTGGTGTGAAGAGGGGGGATTTGCTGCTTGAGTAACAGCCTATCCTCCATATCAATCTAACCCAGGCCTTTGTGCTTTGCATGCAGCTTATGCAATGCTGAGTACGATACCATAGTCTTTCAAGACTGACGGATGCTTGCTGCATGTTTTTGGATTTATTACTGTCTAATTAGCAGTAAAAAAAATCATAGGTTCTTGTCAAATAATAATAATAAATTCCATTAAAAAATACAACACAACCTTCCAGCAGGGCCCAATGGGCCCGGTTGGGATTCTAAGGGTTAAGGCCACCAAATGAATTTATGGCAGAGAGGAATTTTGAACCAGGGGCTTTCCAGACCTTAAATTTAGTGATTGCATTACATCAGTACTGAACTGACAGTTGGTTTATAAAGATTAAGAGTGCAATCCTAATCTAGGCCAGCACAGTTGAATGGTCTTCCCATTCCTGTGATGATGTAGGGAGACAAGCATACATCTGTGCACTGGCCTAACCCTCCCCCGGACTGGGGCAGAATTGTCTTTAGTGACATCCCCGGGTGAGCACAAGATTTATGCCAGTGCTTAGGCTGGCCTAATTGGAGATTAGGATTGCAGCCTATGATTTTATAGTTCTGTTCCAAACTGGCCCTGAAAATCAGGTAGAATTTGGCAGAATTTGGACCATGGAGAAAATGACAAAACAGAATAATAGAGCGATAGAAATTTGAAACAGGAAGGGGCAGAAAGGGACACAGAATAGCTAATAGATGGAAGGAGGGGGCTTGACAGTTTCCATTATGAAGTGAGGCACAAAGTCACGGCAACATAATAGCATACAAGGCAGGATGACAGTAGCTGTGGTAGATTCCATTCCCTACACTTGTGCAACTGTTGTTTCATTTGGACCACCAAAGGAACTCTGACTCTATTCTTGACACTGTCATGTTACCTTTTGTACGTTGATTACACTCTGCTGCTTCATTGTGAACATCATCATTCTATTGTCACTGCCGGCTGCCAGTCTGCTCTTCATAGAGTTATACCACCATGGAAACTGTCATTCCAACCTGAACCACGCTTTCAGTCTAGCTAGCAAGCTGTCATGTTGCTCATCAATCTGCCGTTCCTCTGCTCAGGATGGGATACTGTCATTCATTCTTTTGCTACTTTAGGGAAGTACAATTCAGACAATTCATGGCATTCCATTTATTCTTCATTGAAGTATCATCATCACCACCACCATCAATTCTTTTCTGGAATAAGTTTTTTTTCTAGGATGCAAGATCTGAGATTAAAGGATCTGAAAATGATTCTTTTTTTCCCTAGGAATTCTCAGTAGGTGAGTGAACCAGGAATGTGATGACCTTATCCTATCTAGGATTTGCAAGCATGCTCTTATGAGAGTGGAACACAGTTAAGCTGACATAAAATTGCTGCTGATGGAGCATGCTGTTGGTGGCCATTTTGGTAGAACTGCTGCAAGTGGTGGCAATGTTGTGCAACTGCCCAAACTGGGTTCAATGGGTTGAGCAGAGGGTGGAATGGGAGTGGATTCACAAACATGCCAGATCTTGTCTCCTCCTTTTCAAGCTTCCCTACCCCTTTCTCTCCTCAGACTTACACCATCAAAATCGCTGGTGCAGATTCAAGGAAACGTATGGAAGGGTTAGGCTCACCTATTGTTTTTTGTGCAACTGCACCAGTGGGGTGTTTGAGGATAGGTTTGGATTCTATAAGATGCACTTCTAATGTAACAAAAACTCATATCCTTTTTTTAAATGGGGCAATTCAGAGCAATAAACTATATGGGGAAGGAATGGTTTACCACTTCCACGTCTGATTTTTCTTTGTCCAAAATCATCCACAAGCTGCCCAAGTTTCCAGAAGTTTATTTGTGAAAGTAAACTGGGAGGAGGAGGGAGAGGAACAGAACAATTTGGATTGGAAAAGCAAGAGGAAAGGACAGAGTAAAGTAATCCTTCATTCTGCAACCTTTTTGCTTCATATCACTGTTTTCTGGCATTACTTTTTCCTCTGTTTTAAAAACTGGTCTGTCAGGGTCTCCTTGTAGGCATTTCCAGATTAACGTTAGTTAGATGCTGTTGGAGGGCTGCTTGATCACCTTGAAAAGAAATGCTTCTTTTTCTGACTTACCTATGCCTGGGGATAAGTTGGAGCTGGTAGTCCGGAGGCAAGGAGGCACTTAAAAGCATGCTGTCTGGGAAGCAGCCAGGCAGTCAAGCTGGTGAGCATGTCAATAGGGACAGTCAATCTGAAACTGACTCTGTTTGCCTCGGACAGTCAGATTGTTCATACTCTGATGGTGGGTCAGGGTCAGTGGCCTGGACCCAGCAGGCAAGGAAAGGAATCTTCGCAGGATCACCTAGCACTATATGGGTCCTTTGTGTTAACTGATGTGTGTGTGAGAGAGATGATCAGCCAAACCCAGAGTACAGTAACTATGTGAGCACATAAGAGACATTCCCTACAATCCAGAGCAACTACGGGAGCACGTAAGAGACATTATGTGTGCCCGTAGTTACTGTACCACCTAATGAAAACCTATGGGAAATTCCTATTGCAATCCAGAGCAAATTGTTCTTACACCGGAGCAAGGACTCCCCGTAGTTGCTCTGGATTGTGCCCAGAATGTGTACCTGTAGTTATTGCACCACCTAGTGAAAACCTATGGGAAATTCATATTGCAATCCAGAGTAAGTTGTTCTTACACTGGAGCAAGGACTCCCCATAGTTATTCTGGATGTCGCCCGATATTGCAATAACTTGCTATTAAATTGCTGAAGTCCAGCGGGGAACAGGTCATCTGGCAATTTCTCACAATCCTGCCATAGTGGCTCAAAAAGAAAAAAGTCAGACTGTTAACTGGATAACTGTTGCATAGAAAATATTGTGCTATAAGTATTAATAAGATTACCCCATGATAATAGAAAATGCATATAGCAGTTCTAAGAAAGGCTGTACTTAAAACAATTAAACATGATGTACTGATGAAGCATGTGAGGAAACTAGATGCTAGTGATGCCTATATAAACTATGTATTTTGCCTGTGTTCTCTGAATCTTCCACTTCTTACTGAGTAATGGGAATAGTGTGATTTCCCCTTCTGATCAGAAGCAATAAACTGCTTGCCTAAATACCAACAATACCAATCTGCATCTTATCTTGCCAGCAACCAGAGACATGCTCATATCACCTTCAGCAAAACGGGACATCTGTATTGATGAAATTAATATCTGAAATTCACTATAGAAGGATTATGATTCACATTTCCCCTCCAATTTTCCTCCATTTCTGAGCTTCTTAGAGTAAGGATGCTATAAAGTATAATATTAATAATTTTATTATAGCAGGCCTCCATCAGTCTTGAGAGACTACGGTATTGTGCTCGGCACTGCAAATGCTGCATGCGAAGCACGAAAGCCTGGGTTGGATTGTTATGGAGGATAGGCTGTTACCCAAGCAGCAAATCCCCCTCTCCACGCCACTAAATTAGTGCAATGGAAAGGCAGAGCCAATACAATTGGATCCAGCTGGTGTCGCAGAGCGGGGCTAAGGAAGGAGCTCACCCTGTCTTGTGGGGCTGACCCGGGAATCGAACCCTGGCCTGCTGGTCAACAGGCACAGCATCTCAACCGCTTGCGCCAATTAATAAACACTGATAATTAAATAATTTTGTCATATGGGAGTGTCAAAAAAATATGGTCCATGATGTCAAATGGCCTAGCTATGCCTCTGTCTGTTGGCAGGAGTGAAGAGAGTTTTCAATGACACAAGGGTACAAGTAGTTTTACACATTAAATTTACCTCTACTTTTAAGTGGACAAATGGAATATAGGACATAAAAGTGTCATTTTTGGAGATGCCATGTGTTTTTTGGTACATGTAGTTCTGTCAGGGCCAGTCCATCCATGAGGTCCACTAAAGCAGTCACTTCAGGCTGTAGATTGGTAAAGCGCACCTATCTTTGTCCACCTATGTGCTTCCCTTGCTGTTCCTTCTCCTCCCACTCCTTGGATTGAAAAAATATGGGGAGGAGAAAAAATGCTGAACGATTACATTGGCGAGTGGAAGGAACATCTGCTGGCACATGTTCAGATAAAGCACTTGTTCAGCATTTAACATACCACCTGAGGTATCAGAAAGTCTTGGGCTGGCCCTGTGTTCTGCCTTCAATTAATCTGTTCTGTCTGCTTGAATTCTGAACAATAATCTATATAGGGTGCAATCCAGAGTAACGACAGGGAGTCCTTGCTCCGGTGTAAGAACAATTTACTCTGGATTGCAATATGAATTTCCCATAGGTTTTCACTATGTGGTGCCGTAACTATGTAGATGTAAATGTCTCTTACGTGCTCCCGTAGTTACTCTGGATTGTAGGGTTAGCAAACGTTCAACAAAACAGAAGCTGGCTAACAAATTTAATCATAAAGTTTCAGCTCTGTAGTCCATCAATATTTGAAATGTGATATGAAATTGTGTTCTGTTTCACAGTGATGGTGGGCTCACTCCATTATTGTTATCTCAACATTTACAATGGCAAACACTAATGTACTCTTAACCAGGATAGGAGGCATATTTTTCAGATTCATAAAACATTTCTAAAATACCATGGATACTCTGACAGTCAGTATTTCGCTGCCACATGTGAATCATATCTCCTAAAGAGAGTTTCATAGTTATTGTTCAGTAAATGAAGATAAGGGTCCACCAAGGATGATTTGAAAGAATTCAATTAGCTTGCATTTAACACTCCTGCCATTCATTTCAAAATGACACACTATTTCAAGGAAACCCTGAAGAAAACTTCCTAATGGGGTTGATACACTTAATAGTCAGATAGGAGAACAGACCATAACATTGGTCTTACTGCTTGGTAATGTTGGATGAAACAAGAATTTTGTGGAAAGTGGAAAGTTTTTTTCACCCTGGGTACAGTATAATATATTAAAATCTATATTTGTGAAATGTTATACTCTGTCAAAAGAAGAAAAATTATGCTTTGTAAAACACCTATTGCATTTGTATTGATTTCTGCAAAGATGAAAATGGCCAATAGGCAATAAAAGTACAGAGGAAGCAATAGCTTGACATAGTCCTTATGTTACTGTGTTCTCCGGGATGCTCAGACAAATGTCATGTCAAACAGTTACAGCCACTTCACTTGTGGTTCTTTGTTGCAAATTCTGGGATTTCTGAGATTCCAGGAGGGGGTTCTAGGGTATCTAGAAAGAGAGCAACCAGCAGAAGTATCCTTTTCCTATGAGAAAGTCCACCATCCAGCTAGTTTGCTGCTATCAGTGAGCACACAGGAGCAGAGGCATTTAAAATTTCAAATAAATATTTTACTTACAGTTTCTCAAATTTACTAATCCTTTCATAAAGAGAAACACCTGCTATAGGTGTCATAGAGGGCAAGTAAGTTGACTCAGGCTGGCACAACTCATCGGAGTGTTCCTGGGATGAGGCAAGTGGTGCAGAAATGTTTTACGACACTTCTGTGACAACCCCAGGGTCCGCACAGAACTTATGCCAGGGCTTAGGCTGGCCCAACTGGAAGTTAGGATTGCAGCCTTATATGTATATTTGCAGTTTCATTTGGTGCGGTTCATAGCAGTGTTTCCTATAATAATTCTTGCTATAGTATGGTGTATAATTGGTTTGCCACTAATTATAGGTTTGCCAACTTCCATACCTAAACTCTGAACTGCATAGAGCCTGGCTTCTAGTTGCACAGCTTAAAGGAGAACAATGGTTTAGCTCACCTCACATCTTGCATCTTATTTTTTCATCCTGCACCTATGCTTGTGCCTTGAGCAGCAGTGGCTCAGCGGTTAGAATACTGCTTGAGTTATAATACTGCTTGACCGGAATTCCACTCAGCAGACCAGCAGTTCAAGACCCAAGCACTGCCAGATGGGGTTGGATGACCAGATGCCAGATGACCAGTTCCTGCCAACCTAGTAGTTTGAAAGCATGCAAATCCAAGTAGATAAATCAGTACCACTTCAGTGGGAAAGGCAACGTCCTAGCAATGTCCTGCGACAGGCCGGCCAGCTATCCACATGTCACGTCCATCATGGATTGGAGAAAACACCAATCCACAATAAGTAAACACCACCTCACATGGTACAAATGTTGAAGAAGTTGCCCCTTTTTCACACCTATGCTTGTGCAAAGATAACACCATATCAATATTGGACTCACCATCACATTTCTCAAAAATGATTCTGCATAGAGGTATCACTAAGGGTGGGCAAATCCACCATGAGTCCAATTCCCACTCACTTTGACTCATGGTTCAATCGTAACCTGCACTGGAACAGGCAGCACTGAGATTAGGAGACTATGAAACATGATTATGAGATTATGAAAGCATGTGTGTCCACAGAATCTCAAGATTATGAAACATGTGGGTCCAGCACATGTTTTGGGACTGCTACTGCACTACCACAGGGAAGGGGAGGCTCATCCCCTTCCTCGTGGTAGCGCAGTAGCGGTTCCAATGGGTCTACTCAAATTTAGGCCCTCTCTAGAGGCGGTTTAAGTGGGGAGTCAGGAGCAGCCAGAGGCTTCTCTGAGTTGATTAGGAAATGGGGTTTGGATCTGTGCCTTGCCCCCCACTCTACTCCCTCCTGCCCTCTTACACTGTGAAAAAAGTAAGCAAACATACAGCACAATCCTCAATTGTTTGGAACAGGAAGGTTGGTTCCAGTTGTATCCAGTGCAAAGTTTAGGGCTGCTGCTCTGCTGCTGCAGGGAAAGGGATCATTTTCACTTTCCCTGTGGTAGGACTTCAGCAGTCCCAATGGGTCCACTAAAAAAAATTTAGCAGGCGAGATGGAGGCTGTGCAACACATGCTCCTTGTTGATTTGCAGACTCAAATAAAAGAATCAAGTCTGCTCGTAACCACTACTGTTGCAGCCATGGTTCTGGAATGGCCACTGGTCATATGGTGCCACCAAATGACCATTTACAACAGTGGAGTTGCTGTTATACTGTCATAAAGGCCAGTTTGGCCTTCATACTGCCATAAAGGCCAGTTAGGATTGGGCCGAAACCTATCTTCTTATGGTGTAATTGATTCCAGCACATACATTTGTTGGTGTAGTTGAGCTAGACATTGATCTGCACTGAAAGTACATGCAGCTCTTGATTACCAAGGAGTGGTATCTTTCTATTCAGTTCTCTCAGATGTGCCTGTCTCTTAAAAATCCATCTCAAAGGTGGAACAGATAACTTGATCATATATATTACAATCTAGCAAAAATTTGTACATCTGAAGTGTGGCACTAGGAGTGTGTTCCGTATGTGACAACAACATCCACAAAGAACCAATGTTGAGAAATTTAATCCTTAAGTGACTGAAAAGGGGTACAAGGGTTGCACAGCGGGTGATAAAGCACATAGGGGAATGATGTGCATGGGGAGATGGTGCACTCGGGGAAATGAGGCGCACGGAGGTGTTGTACACGGGGGATGGTGCGCATGGAGGTGTTGCACATGGGGGAATGATGTGGGTGTTGTGCATGGGGGTGTTGTACATGGGGGACAGTGTGCATGGGGATGTTGTATGGGGGTATTGTGTGAGGGGGATCATGCGCTTGGGGGATAGTGCGCATGGGGGTATTGCACATGGGGTTATTGTACATGGGGGATTATGCATAGGGGGTGTTGTACATGGGGGGATGGTTCGCATGACGAGATGCTGCGCATAGGATGCATTGCATATGGTGTGAATAGGGGATGTTGTACAGGGGAATTGCGCATGGGGGATGATGCGCATGGGGGGACAGTGCGCATGGGGGACAATCACAGGTGGGCAGATGCCAGTTCGGGCCTATTTGCGCAAACCAGATCTTCCCACGTGGCAGACGCTGGTGAACCGGTCAGAGCTGTGGCTGGCAAGAACCGCGGGGACCGGTTCACCAGTGGCCGCCACACGTCTCCTGAAGTTCAGCTTCAGGAGACGCAGTGCGTTAGCTTCCAGCTGGATGCTAGCGCACTGCGTCTCCTGGGGCCGAGCTTCAGGAGACTTCGTGCACATGCGTCCAGTTGGATGCACGCATGCTGAGTTTCCTGAAGCCAAGCTCCAGGAGACTTAGCGTGCGTGTGTCCAGCTGGATGCATGCGCGCTAAATCTCCTGAAGCTCAGCTTCAGGAGATTCAGCACACATGCGTCAAGCCTGGCGCATGCGCAGTGCAGCGGGGTTGGGGCCCGTCCCTTGCCCCGCCCTGCCCCCTGCCCCTGCCCCTAACCCCAGCCCCGCCCCCTGACCCTGGCCCGCCCCCAACTTCCGGCGAACCGTATCTTGGGGCTGGCTGGGCCCACCCCTGGGGACAATGCGCAGTGGGGGGTGGCATACGGGGAAAAATTTTATTCCTGAAACCTGGATACATTTTTGCTAGTTCACTATAAATTTTAATTCCCTCCCCCACCCTCCCTCCCTCTCCTAGACCTAGACCTAGACCTATAGGGAATAAGGAAGGGGAAAATTGCCGGAAAAATCACCTGCACCATTGAAAAATAGTGGAAGAATGTGTGCTTCAGCCTTTTCTTGTACATGCTTTGTCAACTTTATACATCTCCCTGGAGGCTTCCCCCAGTCCTTTTCTTGATAGAGATTTCAATGGCCAATTTTATTTTTCTTTTATAATTAACACAACAATTTTTACACATATTTGCAAGTAACGTGCATTTTTGTGGTTGGTCCACTGAAATCAGAGGACAGAAATAAGTACTTGGACCCCACTGTATCTCGATGAGCCAACCTCCAAAAATACTAACATAATAGTTTAAGGGGCAATTGTTTTGGTCTACACATGTAATTTTGAAAATGAGAGCTGTGGTTTTTCTAACAAGATGAGAGCAAAATATAGGAAATAGAGCTTATTTTAGATCACAAGTTGTGTTTTGTGTTGTCAGTTCTCGTTGTGTTTGTCATCTGGCAAAGGCACGTATGCCAGACAGTAAGCCATTAGAGTTCTGTATTCTTCCGTCCCCATGAGAGCCTTTTAAAAGAGGTGAATTGATTTTTGCCATCAGAGCATGAGTCAGGCATGCAAACTTATAAAGTACTTATGATTCCCTATATTTAATTCTCCATGGTGCACAGTAAGGCAAGTTGTTTGCCAGACTTCTTTAGGAATGGATTTGGAGAAAATGAATATTTTTAACCCCTGTCTTAAGAACAAATAACAGCAAGACAGACAAGTAAGCTTCTGGCTCCCCAGAGGAGGCTTCCTGTATGAAAATGTATAGCTTTCCAGGCTACTGTTATTAACATCAATCCACTTACAACATGCTGTTATGTATTATGAAACCGATTAAACAATAGGGAGATGTAAATATGCTGGATATTTGTGATCAGATAAGAGTGGCAGAGAGAGAGGGTGGCTTTAATGTTTCCATCCGTTGGAAGCCCAGTTTGAACACACTGCACCCTGAGAACTTTAAAAGAAACACACATTTCCTATAGTTTTTTGTGTAATGATAAAATTAGATGTGTTTACCCTCCTTATGTGAGTCAAAGTACTTACACTATAAATCCATTTTGAAAATTCCTGTACTTTTGCAAATATTGAAGCTATTAATCCTATCTGGGCAAAAATAAAGTGGGGGGATTAAAGCCAGTTTTTAAAATCCCAAACATGTTCCTCTCTTACCTGCTTATACAATTTCATATTTAAGGCACTATGAACCAGTCTACATGATTTTAGTATGCTGAAGCAGTTGTTAATTTGAATAAAACTGGTGGGACCCAGGTTCATTACTATCCAAAGTTTCAAATCGCAACTGCATGGAGACATGATTCTGGATTAAATGGATTACTCTGCAGGTGACCATTGGTTAGTTTCTCTCTCTCAATCCTTCAGTTTAAACTACCTCACAAGGTTGTTGTGAGGATTACAAAAAAGTGGGAATAACCTTGTACATCACCATAAATTCTTTTGAGAAAGAATGAAAGAAAAAAGCAATTAATGAGATTATAGAATTCTTTAATGTTTCTCTTTGAACTACAGATTAAGAAAAATGTTTCAATTTAAGATTTCAATTTTCTCATCAAAGCATCTCATGGAAAATGGAGTGCTGGAGCACTCCATAGGTGAAAGTCAAAGAAAACACCCCCTTCTCTCCCCTTAGTGGTGTCATCCATCTCATCCTTCCCCCCAGATGTTGCTATCCTTAAGACACTTTCATGGGAGTAAGACCCATTGAACACAATAGGGCTTCAGAAAGAGTACTGTGCAGGCACCATCTCTAATACCTGCGCAGTACTTTTCTGAAGCCTTTTGGCTTTTTGCAGGCTTTCTGCAGGCGTCAGAGTTGGTGCCTGTGCAGTACTCTTTCTGAAGCCATTCGGCTACCGCTCCACCTCCTGAGTGAGGCCGAATGGCTGTGCAGAGGCGTGGACTTTCTCTGCTCTAAGGAAGTCTCCTCTGAAGCTGTTCGGCATGCTCAGTGTGTTTCTGCGCAGTGCATCTCAGATGGCCGTTCAGGCCAGCTCCTCAGACAAGTGTCAGCTTCTGGCTGATTCTCCGCCTTGGAGCAGGCCTGAATGGGGGTGCTGACGCCCGGGGCCTGCCAAAGGACAGTCAAACTCCTCCGGCCCATCACCCCATACGGAGCGCATCCCCAATGCAACCCATACCAGCCGCACCAGTCTGGTGATGCCACTGGGTGCCTGCCTTATAAGGAGTCCCTGATGAGATGCCAGTACATTCTACAGTGAATACAAGGGGCTTCTTGGAGTGGCCAGCTGTATACTGAGGTTTGTGGGCAGCCGTAGTTTGTTCCATATCCTGAGGTTGAGAGGCAGGGGTTGCAGCTAGGATGGCCAAGAACTCAGATTTTTGGTCAGCACTGCCATTCTTACTCGGGCCTTATCATGGACCCCTATGGGTCTACTCATTACTATACCTGCTCCTGAGGTGGTATAACTCTGAGGGCTGGAAGAGGGCATTTCTGCCTTGGAAACAGGCTCTGGATACAGAGTAACTGCTCTGCCCTAGGCAATGCTAAACATGCCCTCAACTTGCCTCTCCTGAGCTGCTTAGGCTTCCACCGTTAGGGCAGAGCAGGTCCACCTCTCTTAGGGCACCCTATCTTGCCTTGCTCTGCCCTAAGCCTCCTTCAGAATAACTGGGCTGGAGCATCTTGCAGTTGCTTCAACCTAGTGTTAGATAGGGCAACCTAAGGGCTCTTATGTGGACAGATTAGTTGCTCTGGATTGGGCTGTAAATCTCCTTAAATGTTTGAAAACCACCAGTCTATGTATATAATTATGTACATAGAACATAACCCCCAAGTCTATGTTCTTCCTCTGTTCTTTTTTTTCCATGATTCCCACTGCAAGTTGTCTCCTGAAAACTACACTGAAAATTTAGTCAAGGGATCTGACCAGCTTGATCTACATTTTTCAGGAGGCGCGTATCATTTTGATTGAGCCTATCTTAGAGAAAATGCTATAATGGTACTTCCGCTGCACGGGCTCGGAATCAATTCGGCTTGACGGCTTAGATTGTGTGACATCCTTGATGGGACGGACTGATCTGTTTTGCGCAAGCTAAGCAGTTACAATTAAGATTGGATTTGGTTATGTGACTAGCAGTAAAATAAGAGAGAGAATAAGTGTGTGAGAGAAAGGCAGCTCACACTTTCTTTTTAAGGATTAAACCCTTGTCAGACCTTCTCAGTCTGTAAAAGAAGTTGATGATGTGATAGACAATCTGAGTCTTAAAATAATCCCTATTCAGGAAACAGAATTATCTGTTAGGAATAATTTTCACTGGAACAGGGGTGTGCAAACATTTTGGCAGGAGGGCCACATCATCAGTCTGACACTGTGCTGGGGACTGGAAAAATGATTTACATTTCAAATTTGAATAATTTTACATATATTTACATATAAGAGTGTATTAGAGACTTATTGAGAGGAGTAAGGGGTAATTGGAGGGGTCTTACCACAGGTCAGATTGTGGCTCACCTGGGCTGCATCTGGCTCCTGAGCTGGGATTTGGACACCCCTGGAAGAAAGTGATGGTGCTGTACTATATATATATGTGTGAAATGGTGATGGTTTAAAATTAAGTACTGTAAATGAAAGCAGGGGCCTTTTTTGTTTTATAGAAACAAAATTTATGCTCCATGCTGTGTTCTCTTTCTAACTTTTTTGCCTTGTCATGGCTTACTTTTCCTTTCCCCCCAGAATCCATAAAACAGCAAAAGTGAAGCATGGTTGAACTGGGACTCATCTTTTTAATTTTTTATTTAAAATGTGTGAGAAGGGTGTTACTATATACATTTCACCTCTTAATAAGCATTGTGTCTGTATCCAACATACACCAGCTGTGTGATTCTCCTGTTCATACATCCCAGTGAAATCTTTCCACTGGTATAGTATCTTCATTTTTAAGAAATTATAAAACAAAATCTGAATTAGAGTTCCAAAGGACATCAAAACCCCACACCTGTCCACTGCTAAGAATAGCTAAAGAGGTTACAGATGCAGTAGAGATTTTCACTTCCACTTCCACCCTATCTTCAGACTACACTTTATTTTCAAATAGTATTTAAATTGTGCATTTCAGAGCATTTGGATTTTCCATTGAACTCCCAATGTGACCATGTAGGGATAGATCATAGAAGAGCTGGGAAGAGATGTTTGTGTACATGCTTGTTGATGGGTACTGGCATTATGCAGAGTAATTATAACTGTCAAGACTACACATTAGATTTATATTTTGACAAGTAAACCAAATTCTTTCTGTTCAAAGTTCTGAAATTGTGCTGATAGTCCATTTCTGAGAGCTGAAGAAAGCTAAGAAGGTTTAAAGCACTGCATGCAGAAAAGGAAAGACCACCTAGGAAAGGAAAGGAAGGCCACCGAGCAGGTACATAGTGGTTACTTTTCTGGCAGCTAATCTTTCCTGCTCCCTTTTTCTTCCCAACTGCTGTGGAGGATTACTGGTAGCCATGATGAAAAAAGATCACATAGCCTAAGAAAGGACTCCTTCTGTGCATTATATCTTCAAGTATAGGCATCCTTCTGGATCCACATGGAATAGGTTGCTGCTGCTAAACTACAAGAAACTGGTCACAAATTCCCCCCAATCACACCAATTACTTATCTTCATCTGATTGCAGCCCTCCTTTCCCTGTCTCCTTTGGGCACAATCCAGAGTAACTACGGGCGCACATAAGAGACATTATGTGCACACATAGTTACTGCACCACTTAGTGAAAACCTATGGGAAATTCATATTGCAATCCAGAGTAAATTGTTCTTACTCCGGAGCAAGGACTCCCCATAGTTACTCTGGATTGCGCCCTTAGTCTCTCTGCATCTGTGCTTAGGGTTGTGTTCAGCCCTCCAACTTGTTTCCTGTTAGGTATTCATGCTTTCTGATAGGTAGCATGCTTTTTGAAGGTAGGACGGAAACAGAAGAGACAGCTACTGGAGGGTTGCAATCAGTGACAGAAGGACTGCAAAGTTCCTGTCATCTACATCATGGTGAGGGAAATTTGTGAACCATAGTTATGGCTATGGGACCTGTGGATATGGGGTGGCATCTGTATTTCCAACTTTAGTTGCACAGACGGCCAGCATCTTGAAACATTCGAACTGGCAAGGACAGACTGCTTTTACATGTTGCATTATAGTACTGTGTCCTCTGGTTCTCAGTCTGATCAAAGCCATGAGGGGAGTTGTTGAGCCTTAATGGCTGTTCAGATTTTCACATATGAACTCGGAACAGAATACACATGGATTAAATAATCATGCAGTACATGATTCTATTATATACCTTGACCTAACTACTTTTATGAGGCATCCATTTTCCACAATGGAACTCGATGAAGAATCTGTGGTGCCCTCTGGGCTTTTATGCACCAAATTTAAATGGAATTGATATATTATCCTCCAGGCATTTTGCATTGATTTACAAAGCTTCCCACTAAAAATGGCATGAAATTTCAATGTTCAAGGATGGCCTAATTGATGAGGCTTGTCTTCTGCCCTATCATATCCAGCCTATAATGTTGAAGAGGAATTTATTTACTTTGTATGCTTCTAGATGTGGTAAGAAGAAAACATTTGTGACACCCAGTTGTGTGCTTTTCTGTAATCCTTCAGTGACATTCTAATTACTGTTTCGTTAATAAGCTTATATTCCAATGATGAGTGCTGTTCCATGCCTGGCATTTTGATTATAATATTTGGGAAGATACACTGCCAAAGAAGAGACAGCCATAAAAATAGAAATATCACTATGTAGAATGCCCACAAAGTAACCACCAATACATGTGGGCTTTTCCCTCTTTGTGCATCTCGAAATTAAACACTCTGCAGGGTTATTTTTTATCAACACACTTTGATACTGTCGGGTGAAAATAATAATGTGCTTTGATTCATTGCAGATGCTGGTGACAAAAAACCAACAACCCACCTGTGGCGAATCAGATTTACTAATCCCAGTGTGATTAAGGAGATGCAAGCCTACAGCACTACAATTAGAATGGGCTGTTTACCTTTTCCATTAGATCTGTAATTAATCATCTATAGATTGATCTATTCAGTACCAAGTGAATTTAACATCTGCATTGTTTAAAGCAGTGTGTGGCTTTCAATTAGGCCTGAGAAACACTTTTCTGTGCGGAATGCTTTCCTCCTCAGCTCCTACAACATTTTTTTAAAATCAGAAAATGAGAAACTTGTAAATGGAAAGGAAAAGCAAATGTAGTGATATTTTTTTACTTAAATAAAGCTAGGCAGGAACAATATTTTACTTAAGTGTACAAATAGAACAGTAAATTGTAACTATTTGCTTGTCTCAGTACAGGAGACTGAGGGTCTAATTCTGTCAAACTTTCCAGAGCTGAAGCAACATGTCAAAAGGGTGTGCTGCATCCTTTGATGGGGAGTCACTCCACAGGATAACAGGTCATCACAAGATAAATGTCTATTTGTTCTCTGGACTTGGGGCTGCACTGGCACTGAAAAGTTGGATAGGATTGGGCCTTGAGTATAGTATGCCTAATACCACCAGATCACCTTGTTAATAAGATAATAAACAAGCCCTCCCGAGATGCCACTTGGTCCTCAGCAGTAGTTAGGCAAATCTAAAGGCCTCCTAGCACTATGGATTTGGCCTAAGTGTCAGCTCAGGATATGACCTACTTAGGGTGCAATCCAGAGTAACTATGGGGAGTCCTTGCTCCGATGTAAGAACAATTTGCTCTGGATAGTAATATGAATTTCCCATAGGTTTTCACTAGGTCATGCAGTAACTACGGGTACATGTAAGATCTCTTATGTGCTCCCATAGTTACTCTGGATTGTAGGGTTAGTCCAGCTAGCTGGGTCTTTCTCTCTGGCCTAAAGTCAGGATTGCACTCTTAATGTGTTAGTTTTAATGTTTTTTCCCAAAGTCAACTTTTAATATGATGACAATTCCACATTATTTTTTTTCCTTGCTTTAGGGGGAAAGAATGCTCATGAACTTCTCCAGCATAAAATAACTGTGACTTTTACAAAGCTGAGTTTTTTGGTCTTAGCTTTTCAAAGCTAAGGATGTGCAAAAACCTTAGGGTTTTCTGAACCCAGATTTCGAGAGGTTCACTGGCACTTCTCATTTGTACATCTCTGAGGGCCCAATCCTATACTTGTCAGTGCCAGTTGATTGTGGGCCTCAGCTCAGGGTGGACACCATGGAGGAGCTGCCAATGGTATCACTGCCAGTTGGCAGTGAGGTTTCCTGGTGTGGGGAGAGGGGAGGCACGGGGAGGTTGGAACTGCTAGTATAGAGTCTCTTGCTATATCCTGTTTTGTAAAGTTTCTGTTTTCCTTATCTGATACTTTAGCCTAAATTGTTTCTCTACAGGCTGCTGTAGTCAAAGTGTTTGTGATTCTAAAAGAATTACATATATTTTCTTAGCAGTGAAGAGAAATAGCTTCTCTCTTAGGTTTTCTCAACTTATATCTTATCTCCTATCATTGGTTCTTCCAGTGCCAGATTTATGTATAAGCTAAACAAGCTATAGCTTAGGGGCCCACTCTCTTGCCCCCCCCCCAAATTTAAATTGTATTTCAGTTCAACAAATACACAATAAACAATTATCAACAATTATGATAAAATACATAGTTTGTTATGTGCAAATGGCATTAGATACTTCTTAGGTCCATAAATTACCATATAGCAAACAGTATATTAAACACAAAAAGCAGCAACAATTTGTGGTTGACAAAGGTCAACCTGGAGGTTTGTTTCAAGTGGGATACCCCAAGGCTCTGTCTTGGGCCTGGTTCTCTTCTAACATTTTCATTAATGGCTTGGAGGAAGGGATACGGGGGAGCCTGATCAAATTTGCAGATGACACCAAGCTGGGAGGAGTAGCAAACACATCAGAAGACAGGAGAAACCTCCAGGAGGATCTGGATGAACTAGAATTCTGTGCTGTAACAAATAGAATGAATTTCAACAGGGAGAAGTGCTAAGTTCTGCACTTAGGAAATAAAAACCAAAAATACAGGTATAAAATGGGGGATACTCGGCTTGGCAGAGTATCGATTCATAACATTATGATTCATAACAGTAGCAAAATTACAGTTATAAAGTAGGAACAAAAATAATTTTAGGGTTGGGGGTCCCCACAGCATGAGGAACTTAAAAAAGGGGTCACGGCATTAAAAAGATTGAGAACCACTGCCTTCGAGCATCCCCGACAGGTGCTCGTCGAGCCTCTGCTTGAAGATCCCCAGTGAGGGAGAGTCCACCATCTCCCTTGGCAATCTGTTCCACTGTTGAACCGCCCGAACTGTCAGGAATTTTTTCCAGATATCCAACCAGAATCTCCTCTCTTGCAGTTTGTACCCATTGGTTCTAGTCCTGCTTTCAGTAGCAGCTATGAACAAATGAGCCCCTTCCTCCCTATGACAGCCCTTCAGGTATCTGAAGAGGGCAGTCATGTCTCCCCTCAGCCTCCTCTTCTCCAGGCTGAACATCCCAAGTTCCCCCAACCTTTCCTCGTAGGGCTTCCCTTCCATCCCACTGATCATTCTTGTCGCTCTCCTCTGGACTTGCTCCAGTTTGGCTGCATCTTTCTTAAAGTGAGGTGCCCAGAACTGAACACAGTACTCAAGGTGAGGTCTGACCAATGCTGAATAAAGAGGAAAGGGGGGTGGAATAGTTGACCTTCTAGGTCCATTCCAACTCTATGATTCTATGATTCTAAGGACAGCTGGATGTATAAAGGACCCTATTACCTTCAATAGCTTGCCTCATCAACCTAAATCTGGCCCTGGGTTCTTCTATCATAAAAGCTAAAAGATAAAAGCAAAATGCACACAAAATGAGCAGGTCACAGTAAATGGCTGCAGGTTTTCAGCTTGCTGTTGAAACCACATGCTGAGTAGTGATTATTAAATATCACAGCAATTAAGTATAAAAATCATTTTCAAGATACATGAAATTACTTACATCTATCAGTTTCATGAATATGGAAGTCAAAATGTGTATTTCAGTTTTACCAGCCCAGAACTATCAGCTCCACAACAGGATGTTCTGTGCCTGTGTTAAAGGGTCAATACAGCCATCCTTTCTAGAATATTTGTAACACGGGGAGACAATGTATAGCTATCCAAGATCTATTCAGAAATCCACATTATCAATGCCCTAATTTTTTTTTACTCATTTTTTACTCATTTTTAACATTTTTAAACTCACCAATCATTAAAGTTTAGACTTTAGGGCTAAGTTACCTAATACAGTGAACCTGCCTTATTCATAATTCCAGCATCCATGATTTCATTATTCATCAGTAGTGGGATCCTCTTTGAAAAAAGTTTAAAACGAGTAAAAAATATAGTGTTCCCTACCACCTAACCACTTCTGGATCATGCAATGCATTCTGGACCAAGAAAGGGGGTCGCAGATCATTACTTAAAGGAGTGTAATAGCCTGCCGTGCAACCAACATGATGGTACGAAGGCTGTTTTCTTACTGGTTTTAATTATTTAAAACATTTTTTTTTTCAAAGAGAATGGATATCAGTATCTATGGAGGAAGGGGGAATAGAACCTAATCCTGACAGATACCAGGTAACTACTGTATGTTAATAACATGCATGACCTGATGGGTTGCAGAGCCATGGGAAAAGGATTAGATGGTGTTTGGGGCCTTGTCCCCACTATAATTTTGCTCCCAATCAGGAATGAAGCTGCAACATTAGTGTATCCCTGATATGCCTCTTCTCACCCCCATGCCATAGGGCAGAATGGCAGAGTGTGCCTATTGAGTATCTGCTTCTGATGAAGGTGCATAGTTATCTCATTGCGCATTTCTAACCAGTTTTCCAGCTTCAGGATAAGGACAATGCAACTTTGAGGAAAAGGAAAACAATTGCTTTATTTTTATTTCGGTGGTGCAGATCTGAGTAGCCCCATTGGGACTGCTGCAGTGTTACCGGGAGCAAGAGGAAAGATTTCAAGATGTGCCCTTGGGCTGATATAGCAGCAGCCTGAATCTCATGCTGGATACAACACAGGAAACCCAGCCGGTCTGCTCCAGTGCAATTTCAGATTGTGCTGCCCATAATATCTGGTTTCTTTTCATTGATTGGATAGAGCAGATTCAAATAAAATTGTTTTGAAAGATGGCCCTTGCATAAAGGTCATCCTGCCGCTAATCCTAATGCAGATTGTGGTAACTTCTGAAAAAAACCTGTCTCACAGAGGCCTTCGGCAGCTAATAGAACTGAAGAGAGGCAATCTGGGTACTGTACAGGTCATGTCTTTTATGATAATCCTCACTTGAACTTATAGATTTTCAAGTTCCAGATGAATTGTATTTTTATTGAAAGCTGCACAGTCATGCAGAAATGTTCTGCAAATCCATCTTTTCAAATCCATTTCTGCTCTACCAGTTCCATGAAATGGGCATGCCATAACAATTAAATGCTACCAGCTTCTCTCCCCATCAACCCATTTCAGTTCTGGTGTCTCGGAGAGTTTTCTCTGAGTTGATACTTTTAGAGTTTAGATGTTGTATTTTTGATTCACTTTACTAAATAAACCAAGATTGGAACTTGAACCATGAAGAAGCAGCACATGCATGCATGCCCCTAAACTGCTACCTATGCGGACCTCTGATCTAAACACGGAGTGGTTCTGGGGATGACCTGTAGGTCCAGCTATCTGTCCTGGGTTCTCAGCAGCTGCCCAGTGATGTGGACACATGATGCTGGTCCAAGGAAGTGGTCAAGGTCAGTTCCAAGTACAATTCGCTGTAGGTGTGCGAGTCAAGATCAGTTTGCAAGGTCAGTTTGCTGTAGGTGTGCTGACCTGGCAAATGTCCATGCCTTTGAGATCCCCAGCAGATTTTACCTATCCTGCCTACTGAAATCCACAAGACACACAGCAGTCTAGAACAGTGATTCTCAATGTTTTTCATCACACAACACAGTCTGACCTGCCATGGGAGCGGCTGGACACTTCAATTTTGCACTTTTGGGAAAACTACTGGGGACAAGACCTCTTGTCAGAAGAGAAGGGATGGGATTGGCAGAAAACAAACCAATTAGTTTTTTTATCCCAGCTCAGGAACATAATACCCAGAAAGTAATGCCTGATTCTCACTCAGATGCTGCCTTGGAACTTAACCACTGCCTATTTTGGTCATCCCTCTGTTCTGGCTCAATTGGATTGACAGCAGGCCAATTTCAAGCTCCAGGATCTTGAACCTTATTTGAATCTGACAGTTCTTTAACTTGATATACATTTGTTAATTCCCATCATGTTCACATAAATGATTATCATTTAACTCAGGGCTTTCCAGCACATTACGAACATGATCCTGCCAAAGATAAGTGCTGTTCAGTTCAGTTCATTTCTGCAAGTGACATGAGCCTGTGTTTATCACTCCCATCAAATCAATGGAACTTAAGTACTTTTAACATTGGCTAGATCAAGCCCAAGGTTGTTGGGTTTTTTCCCCTCCCAGTTTAGGAAGTGACATATTTCTCTGGATATTACCCTTGCACTTTCCACTGTAAGAAGTGACAAAATAGGGGGTAGAGGAAGCGTAATCTTTTAGTTCTGTGCCATTTTCCCTGCTGAAAATCTTCTCTCCAACTGCTATGGTCACTGAAGGGTAACAAGTTACATGTCCCTTTTGGGATGGATGGTGTGGGGTAACTACATGTTTTGTAAGGATCTTTGATATTAATCTGAGAATGGTTGAAGGTGCAAGACTCATAAGCTGATAAAAACCCATGCTTAACAAAATACGTCCCTAAAAATCTGACTTTACTCACAGCTGCTTCTCACAGTAGTGGTGGGTCACAGCTCCAGCCCACTGCAGTCCTGGCTGTCTAATCCAGAGGTACTCCTAGTGTGGTCCTGATATTTTCCTATTGCCTCCAGTGTTCATCAACATCTCAGGGATTCACTGAATGTTAAATGTGAATAATAAAAACATGGAGATTTAAATTTTCTGGCATCCCAACAATGAACTTTAATATCATCTCCTCTTCCCCATAGCTGGTTCTTCAAATCACACACACACACACACACACACACACACACACACACACACACAAACAGAGTCAGATTCAAAAGCAAAAGCCAGGATTTAAGGACACAAAATTTGATTTAGAATGCATAGTTCTACACTTAGCAGTGGCGTCACCAAGATGGCGCACCGGGTGATGCGCCCAAGGGAGGTGACAAGCACTGGGGACTTAAAAACTTTAAAACGCACATAACTTTGTGATGGTGTGTCCATTCAATCAAATCATACACTATTGGATTTGTATTGAAGAGTAGAATCTAATGCAAAAATCGGTTTTGAAATAGCACCTTCCTATCAAAAGTTATGGCCAAAAAATTGAAAATTAAAAATATGCATTGAACTTTATGGAAAGTGAAAGTGACCCATATCGTGGCTTTACTTGTGAGTCGGCAAACGTGCTATAGCTCATTGGAAAGGGCCAGTTGAGATGAATCTAAGGACATCAGATCCAATGAATGCCCCCACAAATCACCCCAGAATCAGGTCCCTGATAATTGCATTGAAATTCATTGAAAATGGATGTGAACTGCACAGCTGTGTTTACTGGTGAGTAAGCAGGCATGACTTGGCTGGAGTGGAAGGTCAGTCCAGGAGAGGACAAAACTTCAAAAAATGGTCCCAATCAGGGATGTTACTACGGCATTAGAAAGGAGGCACACTTGAAGGGGGTGGCAGCATGCAAACTAAATGGCTATAGTCATGGTTTGTAGAAAGAATCCCACCATGTTATATGCCTTTGAATGTGCAATTTACAGCAGAATGCAGTGAAACAAACCACTTTATTAAAATGTATGGCTAAAAAACCCAGTGGAGGCAGGGCAATGGCACATAACCACACCCACTATTTATATTGTTGCCCTACCCAATGTATGGGGGTGACGCACTGGCCTTCCACACTGGGTGACGCACACCCTAGTGATGTCCCTGACACTTAGAGCAGTGGTCTTTAGCCATTTCAGCCTGGGTGCCCCTTGTAAGCTTTGGAATCTGCCCAAGACCCCCCCTGTCAAAACTTGCTACCCTCATTCCGGGATACAAGGATGAAAAAGAGGACCTGTTCTGGAAAAAGAGGATTCATGAACCCTCTGCCCCCAAGTTCCAATGCTCTCTCCCAACCCATTGTCCCCAACCCAACAGGTCCTCTCTTACTGCCAAATTCCCCCAAGCCTTCAGACACTCTCCCATCCCATTGCCCCCAACCTCCACATGCACTCTCAAACACACATACACACACACACACACACACACACACATGCACCTTTCATCCCATGAACACCCACAACACATATACATATACCCACCCCATGCACTCACACACACACATGAATACACACACAACCCATGCACTCACAAACACATACGCATGCATACACATACACACACGCAACCCATGCACTCATACACACACACCCCATGCTCCTATGAGAACGTGGATTCAGAAGGCACTTGTCAGGGCTCAGGTGGCGCCTGCAGCAAGAGGCCCTTGCAGAGCGACAGAGAGGTTTGCTGCACTCCCTCTCCTCCCCAAGCCTGGCTGCCCCCTTCTTTTGGAGAGCAGCCCCCCTCAAAATGTAGGCCACCCAAGAAAAGTGTACAACATGACAAAATAAAAGCTCAAAACCCTTGTGTACGAGGGTATCCTTGTATATTGCTTTCATATGCTTAATTTAAAACACTATATTACTGAATCTTACATTTAAAATTATTACATATACAGTTTATTACATATCATTTATTAATTCCAAGCAAGCTATAGGCTGCCTACTCACAAGGAGGACAATGGAAGATTTTTTCCAGGATACATGGATAAAAAGAGGATATATCGTGGAGAAAGAGGACATTGATTAAAAAATAAATAAAAACAGTCTTAAACACCTCCAACCCCCTCACCCAAGCATTAAAACCCCAGAAGGATAAGGACAGGAAATGAAGCTTGGGGGAGGGGAAAAAGGAGTTTGGACAATTTTTACAAATAAAATTTTTTAAAAAAATTCACATTACCTGTAGAGCCAGTTTCTCTCATTTTCAGTATTGGGAGGGCTGCCTTCTGGAGCACTTGTAAGCTCCAGGTGCCTGGGATCAGGGTCATGCTGGAAGTCTTGCACCCCCTATGCTGACCTTCCACACCAGCCAAAGTGTTTGCTTACTTCCGAGTAAACATGGCTGTGCAGTGAGGAGGAAAATCCTTTCGGGGTGATTTTGGGGGCTGCACTCATTGAATCAGGACCTTCTGATGCTGTTGGGTTGATTTCAGCCTGCCCTTTCCAATGGACTATGGCACATTTGCCTACTTGTGAGAAAAACCGTGATATACATTACTTTCATTTTCCCATGCGATTTCTATGCATATTTTTGCTTTTCACTTTTTTGTCCATAACCTTTGGTAGGAAGGAACTATTTCAAAACAGATTGTTGCATTGGATTCAGCTCTTCAAGACAAGTCCAACGACATATGACATGATGGGGTAGAACACAGCATCACAAAGTTGTTTTGGGGTCTACAGGACTAAGATGGTGGTCCCTCCGCCTTGTGACCCCCCAGTGGGGGTTCTGTGATCCACCTGGGGTTCGTGACCCCCACTTTGAAGACCACTGCCTTAGAGCATATCCAGACCATAGCTGCAATCCTAAACACACTTTCCTGGGAGTAAGCCCCATTGAATATAATGGGACTTACTTCTGAGTAGATGGGTTAGGATTGCACCCCAGGTCTTCAAAACACACTAACTGCCTTTCCACAATAGACAACCAAGTGATTAAGTTCTTGCGAATAAAGGAAATGCTGACTTTTTTTCTTGTTGGCAGGCATGGTAATATCCTGTTTAGCACATGTGAAATTGCCAGATCTGCTTTTTTATCCTTTTCCACTAAGAAGGCAATTACACAGGCATGTTGTCAGGTTTATAATATGATAAAACAGACATTAAATCAAATGGTGATTGAATCCTCAAGAGAGGATGTGCTTCAGTTAAACTTTTAAGCTACTGCTTCTCTGTACATCTCTAAAGCGTTTAATGCATTTGGGTGTTACTACTCATCTCAAGCAAAGGAAGAATTAAGGATGCTCAAAAATGTATGCATACCTTCCTTCCCCTCTGCTTCTCTCTTAATTTCAATTTTTTTCCAGGGTGTGATGAAAGTTCCCTATTTTAACATTCCATTTCATCTTTGGGGGAAGTGAAGGTTCACACATCTGGCCCAGATAATCTGCTAAAGTGTTTGCTTATGTAAATTAAAACTGAGATTTATACCTGCTATATATCAACCCAATTTGTTTGTGCTCACAGCTGGGGCTAACAAAGATTGCATTTTTGACTCCATATAATTCAATTTGCACCTTGCCTCTAATTCATCTCGTATTAGTATATTCAAGGTTCCAGCTACACTGATATTCCCTCTGTGCTCAGGTACAATTTTCCAAGCCAGCAGTATTGCAGAAATGGCTGTTCTTGTGTGATGTTCTCAGTATAATCCTGTAGTTGGACTCCTACCCAGGCTGGGGTCCCTGACAATTAGCCGCCATCATGGGACCCCTGAAAGGCCACTCTGGGAAGGAAGAGCCAAGCACACTTTCCCCAAACACCAGACTTCTATCCCTGCAGAGCCACTGGACATAGACAGCGGGTATCTAAGCGGGTGAAGAGGAGGAGGAGACCCTGGCCGGCAGCTGTCTGAGCCTAGGACTATCTGCCCTCAGCTGGTCTCCAGGCCATGGCAGTGAGTGGTAATGAAGAATCCTGTTGTGGGGTTTATCCTCCCCGAGCTCTTATAGGTCAGCGGGGACTCTACTTTTGGTTCACACTGTGTATTTATATCTATTATAGAGATGAACATACCTGCCTTATACAGACATACATAGCTCAGAAGGGTCTATTTTGACTAGCATTAGCTGCTCAGGGTCACAAGCAGAGATCCTCTTCAAATTCGCTATCCAAGATCCTTTAATTAAATATGGCAATAACTGAATCTGAGGTTTCTACCTGTAATGCTTAATAACAAAAATGAAAGACACAGGGGCTCCACACTATTGACCAGTCGTGTTATCTTCCCTTAGAAAGTTTAAACTTTAACAACACATTTATGAGTGGTGGGAAGAAGTTTAATTATTCATTGTTTAGAGCAATTATTTTCAACCTTCTTCATCTCATGGCACACTTAACAAGACACTGAAATTGTCAAGGCACACCATCAATTGTTTTTACCATTGACAAGGCACACCAGACTGTTCAAATCCCTCAATTTTCCTATTAATGAATGTCAATCCCCAAGTTCCCACGGCACACCTGAGGACTATCCACGGCACCCCAGTATTCCACGGCACACTGGTTGAAAGTCACTAGGGGTGCAATCCAGAGTAACTACATGAAGTCCTTGTTCCTGTGTAAGAACAATTTACTCTGGATTACAATATGAATTTCAAATAGGTTTTTACTAGGTGGTGCAGTAACTACAGGAGCACATAATATTTCTTACATGCTCCCGTAGTTACTCTGGATTGTAGAGTATGTTAGAGAAAGGCATTCTATATATTTTCAAAATGTTTTATTTTATTTTTCACCATCTTCTAGGGATTACATCTGGCACTGAAAAACATAATTCTGGTGACATCTAGCTAAAACCAAGTCTAGGATACTTGTTAATATTGTACTCAGTATGAAGCATCAGTATAATGCTTGCTTTCTCTATGAATATCAAAGGATTTATTAATGATTTGATTTATGCAGCTGTTTGCTTATACACTGGCTTTATCCATTCCCAAAGGATGTGCAATAAGGAATGCATAGTACAGAATATGAAATGAATAGTGTGTGATATAATTTGAGTAACATTATTAGAAGCCAACAGATTTAATATTTTTATTAGATATGTAGGTTTGATGTATTTTGCTATAAATAACATCAATAAAGCCAGAGAGTCTGGTGCAATTCATCTGATAAATAAATGCTTTTGTTTTCTGTCTTTATATTTGATTTGGTTTTCTTTTCAAATGGGAGAAAAACTGCTTTGCATTTCTATCTATCTTGTTGGCTGCCACTGCAGGCAAAGAGAGTGGGAGAAAAGTTGGTATTTTGAAGACTGTGGAAGCTGGTAAGTCAGAACTAGCATTTATATTAGTATTAATAGGGATCCAAATGTGCCTGTGGTGTGTGAGATGGAGAAATATCTTAGAACCATAGAATCATAGAGTTGGAAGGGACCCAGTGGATCATCTAGTCCAACCCCCCCTGCCTGTAGCAGGAAATCCTCGCCTGTCTGTTCCAGCATAATTTAGGATTACGCTGCAAGATTTGGAAAGGTATAGTTTTTCAGTTTCCTGAAGCACTGTAATATGCCAAACCACATTGCTCAAAATACTTCTTTTTACAGACTGTTAATGATTTGGGAGCCCTAACATTATAGGACTGGCTATAAGATCCGGCATGACTTGGACTTTTTTTTAGTGTTTGCTTCTACAACATATCCAACCTTCAAAGGCTACCCCTTTTTACCCAACAAGGGCTGAAAGCATTTGGTCAATCAGGGTTAGGCTTGCCATAATTCTCTTCCAGAAAATTGGGACAGGACCCTCTGTCACATTTGCCAGTATGTGAACACAATACCCAAAAATTAGGATTGTCCCTGTTTTTCAGGACATATGGCAACCCTTGTCAGGATGCAATCCTATCAAATTTAGGCCAGCACATCTCACTCACTTCTTTTTCCCATGGTAGTGTGGGGAGACCAGTGCATGTCTGTCCACTGTCCTAACCAGTGATGGGCTTCAAAGAAATTAAGAACCGGTTCTCTGCCCATCTGGCAGCCACTTTTAAATGGCTATTTTTAAACTTTATATGTACTATCTCTTGTTAAACCGGTTCTATAGAGTAGGTGCGAACCTGCTGGTTCCCACCACTGGTCCTAACCCTCCCAGCAATGGAGTAGAGGTGCCTTATGGCAATCCTAATCCCTAGATAGGCTGGCATAAATCCTGACACAAGTCCTATGCTGGCCATGGGGTGTCACAAAAGTGCTGTAAGGCATTTTTGTGCCACTCCTATAGGGGTTAGGCCAGTACACAGACACGCACCAGCCTCCCCACGCCACTTTGAAAACAGGGAGATGGGTGAGTTGCTCTGATTTAAACTGGTTACAATTGCATCGTAAGTGTATTAAGGCTGTATTTTAAGGGTATTTTCTCTTGCTTCTTACTTTCCTGCTCATTCACATTTGAAAATTGTGTTGTTTACCTTACTTAGAAGAAATGCCATTGTGTTCAGTAATACTTCGTCTTACCCATTAGAAAATAAACCTCTTTATTCAAGCCAATAGTAGTAGCAATCTGAGTTGCAACCCTGAAGGAAGTTCTGTTGCACATGCCCCAATGAAAAGGAAGGGGCCTACCCAAGACCATTATTCTGCTGTTCTGCAGCTTCTATTCATTTGGATGTTTCACAGTTTATATTGTATAACATTTTTTCATTCATAAAATGTACCATATGAAATAAAAATTATTATCTGTGAATAGTGTCTTGAGATTGTTTCACTGTGTTTTTTAATCAATGTTTCAATATAAGATATGATATTAGATAAAAGGAAAACCATCTATTAAGCCTGGTTTTTCTTTTCTGCCCAGCACTAGCTTTCAAAATGAGCTCATAAGCTTAGCTTACATGTTCTGTGCAAAAATAAAAATGTCATTTTTATCATGTTTATACTAAAAGCGAGAGAGACTTCCACCCAATATTAAAATGAAAAGCAAATCCGCCAAGAACTAAAATATAGGACCAGATCTGTGATGAGCCACAATATAAATCAATAGATGTACATATTTTGTAGAAATTCTATCGTCTATAGTCGATAACATACCAAGAGAAAAATCCTATGGGATAGGATTGCAGAGGAAGGAAAAAGAAGTGCAAGGGAACAAGAGAGCAACAGGAAGAGAAGCATGATTCATGTTCGGCATCTCAAACGGAGGACAGAGCACAAGGACTGAATAATGAAACAAAGCCAAGATATTCAGCATGCCAGGAAGGTTTCTGTTAGAGAGCTGTTGGAATTATTTAAAAAGGTTAGTCTATGAATAAACATGCTTCATCAAGGTCTCTTACACTTGCAATGAGAGATGCTAATGAATAATAAAGGCGTGATGGGGACTGGCGAAGAAATTAATGTTAATCTTATCCAAAGCAGATACAAATTAATATTGGAGCAACATTTTTGTAATCACTTCTTGAGGCAAAAATTCAATTAATGTGACTGAATCAATATTTCAGATCTCAGTCCCTTGAAAGTATCACCCCCTTTCTTGCTCTCTCTTCATATCTGAATGTTCACCAGCACAATCAGCTCATCCTCGCCAAATCAGTGCTTGAGGAGACTTCCTAATTTGGTCTTTCTCATTTTTTTGAGAAACGTCTAATTCTAAAAAGCACAATGCTGTAAGTTCTAAACTTGCTGGGGTCATTTATCTATTGGGAAAGTTCAGCTTAAGCAGGATAACTATTGTAGAGAAAACAGACGTATAAGAACTCCTTTTCTGCTTGGTCCTGAGCTGTATGACATTTTCTTCCCTTCTTTTCCCCCACATTGTAGCTGTCTATCTCATTTTGTATGCAATAGTATTTTGGATCATGTATATTTTACATCTCATGCACAAAATTTCATTATCCACCTCTGAATCTACTTCTCTGAATCTGATGAGTAAACCACTCAGTTGTTGTTGCCAACTAATGAAACCTAAGTACAAGTCCAACCTTGTAACGCACAGATTTTTTAATGCATGGATTTGACTCAACATGAATGATAACTGCAAATGAGAAGGAGAAAAATATATCCCTATAAAATCATAGTTTAAACAACAGCTTTTCTTACTGTTGTAGAAAGGCAGTCATGCAAGCAATCAAATGTCAGCTGAGCTAGGCAAAGGCAGTGGGCCCTATGCATTCCTAATTGTTGACTGACTTTCTACAACTGTAAAAAAATCTGTTTTTAAACAACTTTAAAGGGATGCACTTTTTATCTTTAAAAATTGCTTTTATTTAATACATTTTGGAAGGGAGTCCCAGTTATCAAACCCTTGTGAATATCTAGGCATAACCTTATTTAATAAGGAGCAATGGAGTTGTAAGAAACCTGTAAGTAGGTCTTGAAATCTATTTTTCCACTGTTTATTTTTGTATCCACTTTTTTAATTCACTGGAGGTTTGGGAATGGAACACCTGTTGATACAATGTACAAGGGACAACTTGTAGATGATTATATTGAAGAAGGTCTGTTTGCAATAGGTCAATGGCATGATGACCCATGTGACGCTCAAAAACAATATTAAACAATAACCCCATTCCTTTCTGTTGTTTCTTTTCCAGCTTTCTTCATTGACAGACACAATATATACACTTGTTTTGTACCCGATAAGTGGTTTTCCTTGTAAGAAGTACAGTATAAATGCCTGTCATATTTTCTCTTAAGGTGTCAGGCGGTTTGGGGTGGGAGGAAGGTGGGAATTATGAAACTAAATGGACTCTTCTATTTGAAGCCTGGGAAGATTGTATTGTTTCCACATCCTAATGCTAAGAGAGATTTATTCAACCAGAGGTGCTAAAGCCACCACTCAGTGATAGATTGTAATTGTGCAGAGCAGGACAGCAAATCAGCAAGGATGCTTGCTTGCTTTGGGCACCAAGTGGCAAGTTAGATTCCCATTGAAGTAGCACATAGACCAGAGGCTTGATGCCTCTGCTTTTCATGTGGCTAAGCATTGCACGTTGAATGAAATGAACATCAAATGCTTTCCATGCTGAATTAGCTCTCTAAAGATACAAGGAGTTCTTTCATGTAAAGTTGTCCTATCACGCTTGTAATCTATCCCTTCTTATTTCTATTTTGCATCTGGAGAAGTTAAATTTCTGTTGACATCTTCAGCCCTACCTAAAGAAATAAAAGTAGGTATGTTTTAAAAACTCTCCATCCACTTTATGTTGAAAATATATTTGCAACACTGTCTCTGATATTAAAAAGGTAAATATTAAAATCATATGTACATGTCTACTAGGTAAGCCCTTTTGATTTCAGTGGGACTAATTCCCAGGTAAATTGATATAGTATTACAGCCCTACTCTATAACGTGGGCAGCATTCTGAAAACTCAATGAAGAAAGACATACTGAATTTTCCTTTTAGAAATAACTCTAGGTTTGGTTAAACAGCCAGCAATTTCAATGCTCTTACACTCACAGCTTAATCCTAACTCCTGGTTAGGCTGGAGTACATTCTGGCCTGGGGGTGTGCCATTAAGCACTTCTGTACCACTCATGGGAAAGTTAGACCAGTGCATGGACATGTGCATGGACATAGCCTCCCCATGCCACTGTGGGAACAGACAGTTGGGTGAGTTATTTTGGCCTAAATTGGTTAGGATTGCACCCTAAATTTCATTGATGGCGTTAGGAGAAATGCAGGGATATATGCATCTTAACATTATTTATGTGGAGTTTTCAGCTTTTTTGATATTGTCCTCAGCTACCCATGGAAGCTCCGGAGAGCATCCTGGATATCCTTACATTTAGGTCTCAGCAGCCTTAATCCGATGAATGTTCATCCTAATGATCATCCACTTGTGGAGTATGTCTAACCACTGCTTTCAAAGCAGTTCCTGCCCAACAGATCCAGGGCTGCCAGTCTAGTCCTGCAAGAGCCAATCAAAATCCCTACCTGCACCCAAAGCAGCCAGCTAATCTCAGGCTGTATAAAGGGCAGGAGGATGGGAAGGAAAAGAAGAGGAGTCCATTTTAAAATCGTTTCAGGGTAAGTTGAATGTAAGCATTAAACCTCCAGTGAATGATTCTCCATAACTGATCTACTGAGGAATCCATGAAGGAAATTGTTGATTCAACCTGATTCCCACTTTGAACCTTAGAACATAAGAACTCCATAGTGAGAACAGGGAGATCATTTGTCATAACCTAAAAAGAGGACAAGGCATCCCAAAATGTAGGACACCCAAGCACATGGGGATGCATCCCCATTTCCTGATTGTAAGCCCCATTCACTTCAAAGGGACTTACTTCTCAGTAGACCGGGGGTCTCAAAACATTTGACTTTAGAACTCCTGGACCTTTAACAATTGTGTAGAGGAGCAGAAGTTTCAGCAGGGAATTTTCAGCTGCTTGTGATCTGTGCAATGAAAAGATGCACTTGCTAAAATTTCCTCTTCTGTACATTTGTTAAAGGTCCTGGAGCCCTGAAGTTGAAAGTTTGGAGACTGCTGGAGTAGCTAGACAGAGGCTCCTGGTGCCTTGCATTTGTGTTACTATCCATACAATATAACAAGCCATGGGTCTGTGCCACTATCACATCACTTGGTCCCTGCACCCACAATAATCTCCCCTAATGTGTGCATTTTTCATAAATTCTGAAATGTACACCTGATAGCATGCTCCCACCTTTGAGGAGGAGGAGGAATAGCTACTGCCACTCTTCCCGTCTCTTCCAGTTACCAAGTGAGAGAGAATAATCACCAGCTGGTTTTGCCATATCCATTTGCCATTACTTGCTTGCCAAAGGCAACAGCCTTTCTTGAGCTACTTTGCTCACTACTCATTGATTGCCCCATGTTAGGCCTTTTTTTACAATCTTCCCCCCACCTCTCTGTACATAAATCCCATATAAATTAAATACTGAGGTTTAATTAGATTCAGAACTGCAAATGTATTTATGAGGTTTGCATATGGAAAGTTAATTTTGAATTTAAAATGTCATAATTTGAGTTGGACAAATATGACAGCAGAAATTGCTTACTAAAATAGACAACCAATTTCAGTACTTCCTTCATCCCTGGAGTTTATTAAGGAGCAAATTCTTTATTTGCCAGAGTAAATTACAACATTTTTGAACTATGTATATTTGTCATGTATATTCATTCGTCTGTCTTGGTGCACTCATACAAGAAGAAAAAAAGACCAGAGGATTACTTGTGTGGGTGATTCAAAATGAATGGGACAAAAAGACAAAAGGTTGCTTGCCTTTTTGTCCCATTCATTTTGAATCACCCTGTATACTTACTCAGAAAGCAGTCCCACTTATTTTAACACGGCTTAAGTGTATGTAGGATCCAGGCCCAGGGTGATCATATGACCGGATTTTTTGGGATTTGTCCTCTTTTTTAACCTTCTGTCCGGGTGTCCTCCAAAAGGGTATCATTGTCCTCCATTTTAGCTTCATTTTGGAACTTTGCAATGGTGTGCAGTACCCCATCATATTATATGTTTTTGGAGTCATATTGAAGAACAGAATCCAATGCAAGAATCAGGTTTGAAATATCTTGTTCCTATGAAAAGTTATGGCCAAAAAACTAAAAATCAAAAATATGCATTGAGCTCTATGGGAAAGTGAAAGTGCCTTATAATATGACTTTACTCTTGAGTAGGCAAATGTGCCACTGCCTGCCAGAAAGGCCAGGGTGAGAGGAATCTAAGGGCAAAATCCAGAGTAACTATGGGGAGTTCTTGCTCCGGTGTAAGAACAACTTACTCTGGATTGCAATATGAATTTCCCATAGATTTTTACTAGGTGGTGCAGTAACTCTGGGTGCACGTAAAGTCTCTTACTTTACTACGTGCTCTCTATGTGCTCCCGTAGTTACTGTGGATTTGGGGATTAGACCTTGTCCTCCTTTTAAGATTCAGGCTCAGGTCACCATGGATGTAGCCTTAGTAGATGTCACCATGGATGTAGCCTTAGAAAGATCAATTTGTGTAAAATATAGCTGATGGGGACTAAACCCAGGTTCCACTCTGTTTAGAACAAAAGCATAGGAATAAATTAATTTGAGGTCAAATTGTGATCTTGAGAGGAGTGAAAAACTCCAAAGAAAGAGCAGGGACAGAGAAGAACTAAGGTAGGGAGGAGATGAAATGAAGGGTTATTATCTGGGCTTCTCAGAGCAACCTGAGGAAGGAAGGAAAAGGTTTTTGGATAAGGTCAGGAAGTGTGGAAAATAGTCTGTGGCAGAAGGTTGTTCTCTGTAGACTACACTGCAGGCTGAAGTCTAATGCCATTAAAGGCTTTAAAAGTCAAAGCCAACCTGGAACTGGGCCGTGAAATGTATTGGCTGACAACGGAGATGGTCAAGTCATCTCCAGGGGGAGCCTAGCACATGTCTGTGTACTGGCCTAACCCCCCAGGCGTAGCACAAATGTGCCTTATGGCACTTTTCCTATACCCCCCAGACCAGCATGGAATTTATGCCAGGACTTGTGCCAGCTCAACCAGGATTTTGTTGTGAATCTCCTTGTGCGAGGAGTTCAGATGGAGTGAGAAGTGGGGTTTGCATGAAGGAATTCCCTTCTGTTGACTCTCTCCTTTGTGTGGTCATCTGCCGGTTCTTACACTAAGAGAGCTACGTAGATTCCTTTCCCAGAGACAGTGCCTTTCCTTTTCCAGGAACACAACACAAAACTTAGCAAAGATTATTAGTCCTGCCTAAGAAAACTTCCAGGCCTTGGCAAAAAACAAAAACAAAACACACCTATTGTACACTGTTGAAATCATTCCTGCCATCCCCACCAGGACTGACGGAAAATTTTGTAATGTGACATCCTAATGCTTCTGTACATGCTGTTGCAGGGTTTCTCAATCCCCAGTCCAGGGACCACTGGAAGTCCTTGGCGGCTGCCTGACCGGTCTGCGAGAGGACTCCTCTAAGTGCCCCTCCTCACAGCAGAAGGGCTCTGTCAGAGGACTGCAGCATCAGAGACCAATCCTATGCCTGTCTACTCAGTAATAAGTCCCATTGTAGTCAGTAGAGCTTACTCCCAGGAAAGTGTGAACAGGATTGCAGCCTCAGAGCCCAATCCTATGCCTGTGTACTCAGAAATAAGTCCCATTGTAGTCAGTGGAGCTTACTCCCAGGAAAGTGTGGAGAAGATTGCAGCCTCAGAGAACAATCCAATGCCTGTTACTCAGAAATAGGTCTCATTACAGTCAATGAGGCTTACTTTCCAATAAGAGTGACTAGGATGGCTTTGTGAATTTTCAATGCATCCTGCACTGAAAAAGGTTGAAAATCCCTGCTCTGAGTAAACATGCATTGAGACATTGGGCTCTCACCTGCAATCCTATCCACAGTAACCTAGCAATAATTCTATTTATTATAATGGGATTTACAGCTGGAGGCAGCTGTGCTGTGCTCTAGGTGGGGAAGCCATCCCTCCAGGTTGCCAGAGGCCGATCTCCCACCCCTGGGCTGGTCCCTGGAAAATTTCTTTTCCACAGAACCGGTCCCTGGGGCTAAAAAGGTTGAGGACCACTTCCTACTGTACTCAAAGTTAGCTTGGCATACCTTTTTTCAAGCACTGCACATCTATAATTCTCATTCCGTGTCACACAATCCTAACCGTGTGTACTCAAAAGTGAGCTCCATTGTGTTAAATGGGTCTTACTCACAGGAAAGTGATTTTAGGATTGTAGCCATCTCTTAATGCTTGTCACTACAGCCACCCTGAGATTTTTGAGGAGGGATAGTTGTTGGGTGCGACAAAGTTCTCCCCGTTCTCACTCATTGCAATTCTGATCTCACTTTCACTTATTTAGACTGATGAATTGGGTTCCATTTTAAAACTTCTCATTGGAACTGTGAGAGGGAATTACTACATTTGCCCTTTTGGGGGATGCAAGACAAATCATTCCTCTGGCACTACAACTGGTCACCATTTGACCTCACGTTAATTTATCAGCATCCCATTCCTACATTTCTGTTCTAAGTTTGTTTTATACGTGCAGGGGCTGCTGCTTCCACTGAGTAATGAGGTGGCTATTCTCCTCCTCCCAGCCATCCATTTTCACCATTATGGCTTTGGAAGAGTGTCAGGGAAGAGAAGAAGGATGGAAGAGAGTAAAGGACTGTCTAGAGAAGAAAGGTTTGGGGTCAGTCAGTTTTGAAAGGAACAGAATTCAGTCTGAAGCATCGGGACTGCATCTTGGTCTTGTTTGCATCCTAGGTCTAGTTTGACCTTTCTATTACCAATGACTGAATGGATTGCAGCTGTGGGTAGGGATAGTATGGCACTGCATTGCTTAGGTCACTACCTGCAACCATTTCCCAGGAAGAGAGATTTGGCCAATTTCACACATGGCTTTTTTCATATGCAATTCAGTCTACTGCAGCACATTTTATGGCTGGCTATCCTCAAAAGTGGAATAAGAGAAGAAAGTGGCTACTAGGGCACTGTCAGAGCATATAGCCCACAGTTCAACTCAGCACCGGTTAAGTGCTGAGTCCAGGTTAAGTTCCTTCTTCAAGTTCCTCTAAATCAACTTTAAAATTCTATATAGTCAGTGGCTATTATTAATGTTATTAACAGTATTTATATACTGGTTTTCACTGAAAAATTCACAATGTGGTATACAGAGAAAAGCAATAACTAGATGCCCAGACCTATTTACAGGTATGTTTTAGCATGCATCAAGACCAACAGATTACACTGCATGCTGTGGTGTGGAAGGTGAAGACCCTGCAGGAGGAAAGTTATGTGAGGGGAGGAGTGTGTGAGAGAGAGGAGGTGGAGAGGGACAGAATTCCATTATTGTTGGATTTCATTTGAAGGGCCATAAGAATTTAATACACCAATGCTACAATTCTAAAGACCCTTCCTGGGAGTGAGACCCACTGAACATAATGAGGTTTATTTGAGTAGACATGGTTAGGAATGTGCTCCAAGTCTTTCTCTGTAAACCGCTTTGTAAACTTTTAGTTGAAAAGCAGTATATAAATATTGTTGCTTGCTTGATTGATTGATTGAATGGATGTATTTGTTCCATTCCAAAGGTCTGAATGTAAATTGGAATGTATGTGTCTCAAAACTGTCAGCCTTTGCTGTTCCAGTGCTATTGTACTATCTGCACAAAAGCACCACATATATACAGTGGTGCAGCCAGTCATATTTGTTGCTGCAGCTAGCCATAATTCAGATGTCCAGTGTATAATATAATAAACATTTCACCTCAGCAGTTCCCCAGTTATGTCTTAAGACTAACTCTACAATCCAGAGTTAATACGGGTGCACTTAAGAGACATTATGTGCACCCGTAGTTACTGCACAACCTAGTGAAAACCTATGGGAAATTCATATTGCAATCCAGGGTAAGTTGTTCTTACACTGGAGCAAGGACTCCCCGTAGTTACTCTGGATTGTGCCCTAAATCTAGAGTCCCTATTCTCCAAGAAGAGGATATGTGAATTTTTTTTCCCAAACTTTACCTCTCTCTTGTTAATTCAGTTTTTGCAGGCAGAACCAGGGGTGGGCTGAAGCTGGTTTGGGCCGGATCGCCTGAACCGCTTCTTGTTTCTGACCCCCCGCTACCGATCCAGTAGCTAGGGGGAGCCAGAAAACCAGGTGCACCGGCTTGGCGCGCCCGGCAAGCCCTACACTGTGCCTGCGCCGAGCTTGGTTCACGCACAGTGCGCCAGGGTTGGGGCCCGCCCCTTGCCCTGCCCACCCACACCCGCAGCATGCTGGGGTGGGTGGAGTGCCCTCCCCAGCCCCGCCCCTGACCCCCCTGCCCTGCCCCTGGCCCCGCCCCTGACCCTCCCTGCCCCTGACCTCAGCCCCGCCCCCTAACCCTGGCTTGGCCCACCCACTTCTGGCAAGCCAGTTTTTGGGCCAGGCAGGGCCCACCACTGGGCAGAACACTGATGTAGGATAAGGGTGACCATATGTCCTCTTTTCAGGATACTGTATGTCCTGGATTTAAGCCTTGTATCCTGAAAAACTTCAGTGTCTTCCTTTTTCTTATGAGTGGGCAGCTTGTAGCCTTGTTGTTTCCTACATTTTTTGGGTGTCATACATTTGGGGGGTCAATGTCCTCTTTTGTGATTATAGCATATGGTCACCCTGTGTAGGATAGAGGAGCTGGAGTAGTTTGCCACCTGTGAAATTACAGATGCTATCCCAAGGTTGCCAGTGACATTCACAGACCACCACAATTTAGCAAATATTCTGAAGTAGAAGATCTCCCAAAAGCAAAGCACTACTAGAAAAGACTTGGAGGCCATTTGTTTCAGTCTAAAGCTAAAGGGCACAATCCTAACCAGTTTTAATCAGCACAACTCACCTGGCATATTGTCCCATGTTGGTGTGGGGAGGTCAGCATATGTCTGTGCACTGGCCTAATCCTCCCAGGACTGGTGCCGAGTGGTGTCACCTTTATGACATCCCCAGGTTAGCAAAGGACTTACACTGGGACTTATGATAGCCTAACTGGAGGTTAGAATTGCAGCCTGAATCACAATATGCAAATCCAGCTTCTTCCAAGCAGGACTTGAACTATGTCATTTCATTGCTTGTTTTAATTACTACTGTAAGCCACCTTGAACACCTCCATGTTGAGTTAGGAAGGCAGGATATGGATAACTTGGGCCACAAGTCTTAGAAGTGTTGTGAAGGAACGCCACATAATTTATTCCAAGTTTTAAGTCCCATGAGCTTCTCTTGCGTGATTAATTAGGGCTTGCAGATACATCTTAATTCTCAGCATTGAACTTTCATTATAAACACCATAATGAAGGCAGTATCAGTTATTTGCTATGATAGAAATGTTATGTCCACCAGGAATAGCCTTTGCTACTACAAACAAGGAGCTGTCGTTCATCTGTCCATCATTATTTTATTTTGCTAACAGAAATATCTAAATCCCTTTTGTTGTCCTCAAATGTTTTTCTGTTAACATTGTTTCTATCTATCAATCAATCTGTCTGTCTGTCCACACACACACAAAGAAACTATATGCACTATATATACAGATAATATATGTATACATGAATATATATATATATATATATATATAGAGAGAGAGAGAGAGAGAGAGAGCATATAGCATCTATATGCACTATATACACATATTATATATGAATATATATATATATATATATAGATAGATAGATAGATAGATAGATAGATAGATAGATAGATAGATATTTCTTATGTATGTATGTATGTAGGGCTGTGGGTGGCGCAAGCAGTTAAGACGCTGTGCCTGTTAACCAGAAGGCCAGGGTTCGAGACTGCGGTTGGCCCCACAAGACAGGGTGAGCTCCTGTCCTTAGCCCAGCTCTGTGATGCCAGCTAGATCCAATTGTATTGGCTCTTCCTTTCCATTGGACTAATTCAGTGGCATGGAGAGGGGGGATTTGCTGCTTGGATAACAGCCTGTCCTCCATAACAATCTAACCCAGGCTTTCGTGCTTCGCATGCAGCATATACAGCACCAAGCACGATACCATAGTCTTTCAAGACTGATGGAGGCCTGACATATATTCATGTATACAAACAAACATATATATATATATATATATATATATATATATATATATATATATATATATATATATATATATATATATGTATGTATGTATGTATGTATGCCTGACATATATTCATGTATACAAACTATATATATAGTTTCTCTCTCTCTCTCTCTCTCTGTGTGTATATATATATATATATATAGAGAGAGAGAGAGAGAGAGAGAGAGAGGATAGAGCATAGAGCATATGATATCATATAGTATAATCATATCAGGATCCCAAATACTTCTTTTTCCTAATTCAGCATGAGTTAGAAAATGGAATCATCTACTGTATTTTAAAGCCCAGGAACCAGCTTCTGAATTTCTAATTTCTAATTAGAAATACATGTATTTTCATTTAAGAAAATTGAACTGGGGTAATATGCATAATTAAGTGCTGGTTCCAAAAAATTGTTATTACCATTGCTAATTTACTAGCTAATAGCCTAGGGATTGAGTCTGTGATAGTTAATGGCACATTTATGGGAGATTTTCATAACTTCTGCAACTGCCTCCTTCTATGACAGCTGCTATAGCCATAAATCTTAAGCTGAAGCCTAATTTCCTGCTTCTCTCACCCTAGAGCTGAAAGTCATGCAAGCCAGTGGACAGTCAGTAAGGATCATTCGCTTTTACAGGACACAAAGGAGTGAAGGGCTACTTTTATATCCAGAGAATAATACACAAACGTTTTGCACTTGCTTGGAAATAAAGTCATAAAAAAGAAAGTACACTATAAGATGGCAAAAACCAAGTTAAGCCATCACAGAAAAAGAAACAACAATCCTGTGCTCCATAAATCTACAATGCATATTTTTTATCCCTGTATCTGAAAATGTGTATTGAAGCCAGCAATAACCTAGGATTTTATGAAGGTTTCAGATGTCTCCAGAGACCTTTGAAAATAGCTTGGCATACCTTTGAATGCAAGTGAACCATGAGTTGCTTGGGAACAAGTTCTTAATAATATTCATATTTGAATGTAGTGGACGTTGTTATTGGTATTTGTCAGCTTCTGATTTAATAACCAAATAGCAGTATTATTGGATAAAAAAGTTTACAAAAGTAGATTTGATGATTAAATATACATGGTGGAACTCATAAATATCTGACACAAATAAAGTATTAATACTGATAAATGTGACTATTGTCTAATTAAATAGAAACTATACACAGAGCTATGATCAATTAGGATACATTTCTCAGTGGATCTGCCTTGCAGGGCACAAAAGTGAATGCTGTAAGCCTGACTATGTCGTATCGGAATACAGGTGGAATCTGTTTATCTGCAGGATTTTCATCCATGAAAATGGATGAAACCCCCTCTTTGGAGGGCTGTGCTTTGGTCCACTCTGAAGGGCTTTCTAAAGCCTGGAGAGGCAGCAAACAGATGCCCATGTCTCTGTGGGCATCCAAATGACCCATAGTGGCAAAAATCCACTGCATTCACCTGTTTAAACCCTCCAAAGGGCTTAATGTAACTTTTTTTTGGAAGTGATGTTTTTTATTAAAGTAGTCCCTTGGAAAACTAGAAGAGGTTTTTAACACAGGCCCTTCTGAAGCATGCATATTTTGCAATTCTGGTCCCCTTCTGGAGGGGACCTGAAGCTCTGGAAATCCTTATCCATGATATTCTGTATCAGAGAGGAGTCCAAAAACTGTTTCCCCCACAGATACTAAAGCCCCACCAGAATATCAGTTCTCTTCAAATCCTGTTATGGCATTCATACAGGAAAGTTAAAATCTTGGTAGACATCTGACAACCTGGGCATAAGGCAGTAACTCTGTACCCACTTTCCTTGAAGTAGGTGCCATTGGACACAATGTGACTTATTCTGAGTAGACATGCCTAGGATTGGGCTATACGTTTTATACAATTACATTATGTTTTTGGCAATTGGGTCCAATGGGGGCTTACTTCCAGGGGAAAAAAAATTGGTATATAATTTGATTTCTTTGTTGTTACATGGAGAAAGACACTTTTGGTTTTGGGCCAGGTAACATCATTATCCAAAGTTTTGGGATTTGCTAGACTCACCCTGGAGGGCCTCACCTGATCTTTTGGACACAAGCAAAAGTGCTTTCTGGTAGTGACCAAGAGGTTTCCTGAGATGTGGGGAAGCGATACTTATCATCCAAACAACTTAAAAGTCCCCACAGCAGCTTCTGAGAAGCACTTCCAGTTTTTTGTCACGCAAACTGGGATATAATGTGTGAATAGCCTTAGTCAGGGTTCAGGTACTGGCCATGAAGATACAGTATAACAACACTACTTGTCCACTCTGAATTAGGTATGTGTTGACAGTTCTGGAGGGTGAATGAAACCTGAATATTTCCTATGTTGATTACTTATGTGTTCTTACTCAGTTACATCAATAACAATTCCTCTTTTCTTTCTCAAAAGTACAGTGGTATCTTGGTTTAAGAGTGACTTGGATTATGAGTGTTTTGTATTAAGAAATTTTCTCAGAAATTTTGACTTGATTTAAGAGCACTGTCTTGGAAGAAGAACACTTCTGAGCAAGAACAGGCTCCCTCAGCCACAGAACTCATGGGGGGAACTCACCCATCACTCTGCAGCACATAATAGACTGGCTTGTAGTGTGAATAGAGGTGTGAAGAAACTAGTGGGAAGTGGATTCATTTCTGGGCAAAGGTCTGCATTCATTTTACTTACTTTCCCACTAATTATTACTACACTTTGCAAGAGCAATGAAAGTGACAGAGATTCAACATTACTTCGTCTCACCCTATTAACAATTCAATAATAACTGAGCAACTATAAGAAATGTGTGACAGGGCAATTGTAATATATCAAAACGTCTCGAACAACCCCAAGACCTCAAGTAATCAAATAAATGTGATGAGTAATTCTTAACTGCTCAAATAATCAGGAACTGAAACTTTTCTCTCCAGTCCATTTTACATCTAAGCCCTGAGTAATTTTTGAAAATCTTGAGTTTAATGTGCCATTATTTCTCCACACCTCTGAACAAATGAAAGACATTAATTTTCATTTGCATACTTCTTTGTATTTACTGGATGTTGGGATAGAAAATGCTTATGACAGCATCTTCCAGTCTGAAACAGCAACACTTTTAAAAAGAAATGCCATATCCTGGACATTAAAATCTAGATCAACACCAGTTTGCGAACAAGCCAAATTCTGCTTAGTAGTCAGTTATTATAGCCTGTCTGGATTCCAATAGCCCTATTTTTGCCATCCCAACGGAACTAGGAAAATGGGGGTGATAGTGTAATCCTTAGCTTGTCACAATACCTACCTAGTGGACTGAGACTGCAATCCTATACTAGACTATTCGAAACTATACTATTCTTGAATTAAATGGGGCTTACATCTGAATAGATGGGCCTAAGATTGTGCTGTGAGTATAGTTTGATAAATAACACCTGGTGCCTGCTTATCTAAATATGAGAGTAATTATTAATTTAAATTACTTGCTTCATAGTTATCAGTTGGCAAATGTGTGGAAATGTTGCTTTGGTTCAGCCATCATAGATGACAATCTTTTGTAACTTCATTGCTTGCCTGGCTACCTTTTTAAACAGACAGGTGAGCTAGGAGTAGAGGGGCCAGTGAGGGAGAAATTTAGGGTTACCATCAAGGACCAGTTAAATGGAGATGGGGGGCTATGTTGGCAGGGGCAGCAGACCCCCTTCGATCATCCTCAGTTTTAAGCATGTGAAGTACTGTCTGAAGCATGTGATGTAATGTCTAGTGCTTATCCCTAGTAGCTCCCTCCTCAGGTTAGTGTTAACTCTACATATTCACTTCTCCTCCTCATTTTTTCTGTTTCATTAGTATTTTATGATTTTTTCCCCCCTCTTCCTCTACTTCCACCCCATGGAATGTCCATTGGGGCATCCCAGAAAAATCTCATATTAAAGACACTGTCAGCATTCTCTTATGGTTTTAATGGCCAAAAGTTCTTATGGCATTTTGATTAAGCAGGTTCAAAATATGATTGAAAAGTAGCCAAGACTTCAGAGAACTGGACAATTAATAGAGAGAGAGGCAAATCATTCCTCATGAATAAAAAGTAAATAGGTGCATTAAACACATGTTGCCTGTCAGAACATGACTTATCGCTTCCCCAAGGCAACTGTTATGCACCTTGCTATTTTCCTCAACAATGAATTTTTCAATAATAAATATCAAAACCAATATTGAATGTGTGCTGGGTGTGCAGAACCTAGCAGCTCTTCTACAAGCAGTGTTGTATATTTGTTCTCTGCGTCTTTAGTGCCACTACAGTAGTGACAGGCCTGTGTATGTACACTCAGAAGTCAGTCCCACTATGTTCAATGAGACTTATTCCCAAGGAAGAGTGTATAAGATTGCAGTCAAGGACAATCCTTTGTATTCCCTTCCTGCTACTGCAGGAGACCAAAATGGCTCTGACTGCATCACTTAACTTGCCCCCTTTCCCAAGATGACTCATTCCACTCCCTTTCCCCATTGATGCCATGTCCTGCCCAAACATCAATAGCTCTCCTCAACTGCCCTTTCGCCACTTCTCTCCTCAATGGCTCTTCTCAATTGCCCTCCTCATCAATGGCTCTCAGTTGTCCCCTCGCCTCTATTCACCCTGGCCTAACTTTTCCAGAGGCAGTTAGAAATGACATTTGAAATGGGAATGGAATGATAACAGTTGCCTCTCCTCAGCCTGCTTATCTTACCTTCTTTGGCCTGTTCCTCTGTAAATATATGAGTGGGGGAGAGGAGACTATTTCAGCTGACTGTTTCAATATATATATGCATCTCACAACAACAACCCTAGTCCATGAAAGCTTGTGCAACAATAATAGGTCAAGCCTATTCATGTCTACTCAGAAGAAAACCCCATTGTGTTCAATGGGGCTCCCTTTCAGGTGCGTGTAGGATTTCTGCCCAATTTTTTTAGCCTTTGCCACTGGACTTTGTAATTTTTGCTGTGGCAGACTAGCAAAGCTGTCTCCCATGGAAATAGCATGTGCTCCGTTTCCTCATAAGCATACTAAAATTTCCCCAATGAAACATCAGTTTTGTTTCTGGAAAACAATCACCATTAGTGAGCTTTCCTTGCAGTACATAGCCACAGAAACATGCTATGCTTATTATACTGTAGTTTCAGAGCAGGCCTCCGTCAGTCTTGGAAGACTATGGTATCGTGCTTGGCGCTGCATACGCTGCATGCGAAGCATGAAAGCCTGGGTTGGATTGTTATGGAGGATAGGCTGTTACCCAAGCAGCAAATCCCTCCTCTCCACACCACTGAATTAGTCCAATGGAAAGGCAGAGCTGATACAATTGGATCCAGCTGGCATCGCAGAGCTGGACTAAAGACAGGAACTCACCCTGTCTTGTGGGGCCGACCCGGGTCTCGAACCCTGGTCTGCTGGTTAACAGGCACAGTGTCTTAGCCACTTGTGCCACCCACAGCCCACAGTTTCAGACCACAGGTGAGCATAATTGGCTTGAAGTAAAAGTGTCCCCCGAGGATAACAACTTGGGACCTGAACTGTTTCCCTTTTGTACAAATTGGCTTATTCGTTGCAACCTGGACATGAATGGGTTAATCATTATGAGTACTGTCTGTTTGCTAGCTGTCTGAATTTTTCTGCTGATTTGTAATATAAATTATGTTGTATTTTGATTTCAGTAACCACTAATTTGACATCCACTAATTTGACTTACCTCTGATACCACAGTCCACCTTTAAATGCCTTTTAACAATGAAAAATAGCATCAAAATCCAATTTCCTACCTTCATCCTGTTAAATAATTATAATTTCATTCCATTCCATCATTCATCCCATCTAGTGGCTAAATGCAATACAGTGTCTGTGCCAATGTATTCCAGGACAACAATGGAGTTACAAGAAACCTGGAAATGAGTCTTTAAAGCTATTTTTCCCACAGATTTGGTATCCACTGAATATTTTTTTTAATCCACCAGGGTTCTGGAGCAGAACCCCAGTGGATAAAGAGGTATGACCCACATTATATTATATATATTATTTAACAGGTTAAAAATATTAATTTTTAAATATTCCAGAATCTGTAGTATGCAGAGGTTCAGTGATCTCTGAATATGTTTCTCAGCAGATAATTGAAGTGAAGCACTGTGGGTACTGCTGCAAAACAATGACAGACGCTGTGCTCATAATGTTCAAGCAGTTTTTGCAAAATCTTTCAGCTTCTTATAATTACTATTATTGTCTTTCAAGAAACTTGACACATTGGTGATAATTAATTAAATATGGCCATTGGGTTGCAGCCGACAAAGCTGGGTTGGCCTAACCATCTGTTTTGTGTGGAAGGCAACAGCCTTCAGCATCTCAGTATGTCTGAGCATTGATAGCACTTGAGGCAAAGGCTAGACAAAAGGCACATTAAGGAAGAGGAATGAAAGTAATAGTGATAAATCTTTTGGGGACAGGAGAACTGGGCCACCATCACATGCTTCTAGGCTCATCACACCAGCACAGTGGAGCATAGGGGCTCCCAAAGCCTCTGCTTGTTCTAATAAGTTAGTGGCATTGGCGTGTCATGGGAGGGGACAAAGAAGGCAGTGAAAGTTTCAGGATAGGGAAGAAGGAGGTGGATCCCGGGGGCAGCAATTTGCACCGAGATATGATCCATTTTTCTCTGGATATTCTGTCTCTTGTCTCAAGCTTATCAACAAGATGGCTAATGTATATCCGAGGAGACCCATAAGTGACAGGGCAACCTACTGGGGTGTAAGTTAAAAAATACCTTTCCTTATCTCCTGCTGATTGCCAGTGTGGCTGCTTTGGTACAAAAGATGGGGTATAGGAGTACCTGGGCCATAAGATACCAAGATCATTTTTATACATGCAGCTTGCAAGCCAGGTCTCCCCCATTTCATACTTGCACCTAAGTCTTTTTGGGGGATACTTATATGCAGGTCTCTGCTGAACTTCAGCTGCAATTCTAACCACACTTTCCTGGAAGTAACTACTATTAAACACAATGGTACTTAATTCTGAGCAGATATGCTTAGGATTGACTGGTCATCTTGGTGATAGGAGTGCATCGATCAAGACTGTCAAGATTTAATGTGGTAGCCAACATCTAGGCTTCCGTGAGGATTTTATAACTTATATCCATTTCCTTTCCATATGTATGAAATAACAAACCTCAGGCACTCCATACAGTGATTATGACAGAAGAGTACAACTAGGATGAATCTAGCTGCAAGATCTCCAGCGACCTCCCAGGAACACCTCACATTGCTTTTGAAGTGGAAGCCTGAACAACATATGCCAAGAAACTATGGCTTAGAATTCAGAAGAAGAAATCATCTGAGTGTGGGAAAGCTGTTAATCTCTCCTGTCGTGATTGCCACATGCTGGTCTCCTATAAATAAAGATGATACTAACAATCTGTAGTATTTCTCTGTCATTTCTGAAACAAGGAGGAAGCCTGTCCCTAGAATTATTCATGTGAAGTTCACAAGATAATGAAGCTGTAAGGCTGTGACTTATAGGTTGACTTGTTAAATTGAGAACATTAGTATAAACTCCATGGGTTGGAAGTTGAGTGAGTGAGCACATGTTGAGAAATGAGGATGATAAATGAATGACTCTGCAATAACTCACTCGAATTCTGGCTGAATGCTTCCCCTAAGAACATTCTAACTGTAACAATTGCCAAGGAAAACATCAAAAGAGATGAAAGACCATCAGGATAAATTGGAGTTTGTATGTATTGCTTTGATCTGTGTAGAAGCAGGTTCAGCTTGCTCTGCATCTTTTCATACAAGCGTCCAGTGAATTGCTTGGCTAACAACTATGTACAAAAAAAATACACATTTATATACACATTTATGAAAGGAACCTCCTTCTTGTAGTGCAGTTCTACACCATTGGGAAATATTGTTAGGAACAAACATGTGGTTTTTCCTATTTGAAGCCATTCTGTATACCAAGTGCCATTCCAAGTGCTAAATTCATCTTGTGTGAAGTGACTCAGTGATATGTAACAAAGCAACCACAGTAGTGGCGGGCTTCAGCAGGTTCACACTCTGTAGAACTGGTTGTTAATGAGAGATAGGACATATAAAGTTTAAAAATAGCCATTTAAAAGTGGCTGCCAGATGGGCATAGGACCGGTTGTTAATTTCTTTGAATCCCACACTGAACCACAGATATATTTCATGTGTTCCAGTCATTAGCAAAGAGCTAAGAGTGTTTGGCTTCCATGACATTAGGAAAGAAATAATAAAAAAGGAACAGGAAGAAAAATTCAAAACAGGATTTATTGTTTATTGCATTGCAATAAGTCCCCAAAAATGGGGACATCCCATTCTGGAGGATTGTGTTCATATACTGGCAAGTGTAATAGAGGGTCTTGTCTCAATTTTGTGGAAGAGCATTATGGCAACTCTAATTGTATAGTGCCAACACGTTTCCAACAGAAAACTTTTCCTTAGGTGAAATAGCATTCCACACAATTTTTAAGGTTTTGAATTCAAATAAGTGCTCTCTTTTTCTGTTGACAGTTATTTCCAGGAAGAAAAAGTTTGTTCAGCATGCATCAGGACTTTTCAATAAAAATATTTTATACCATTTTAGATCTTGCTCTTTCTTTAAATTGATGTACTATTTATTATTCAGTGTATGTTAGCCATGATTAAAATTGAAAAGAAAGAATGCAAAGAGTTTTTAATAAATAAGCTTCCAACAGAAACAGCTCACGGGAAGCAGCTCATGATTTGTTGAAAACTAGCCTTGTAAAACTGACATTGCAAAGAACTTTCTATCATGGCTCTTAAGTGGGAACAGAAGATAAGAATGATAGAAGATCTCCTATCTGTGAGAGCTCAGTATCTTTAATAAAACAAGCAAGTTGTCCAGACACATAAGAATGCTATTTTTTGTTGGTGTTCAACATGACTTATGATAGTTTTAGATTCTGATGAGATCTCGGAGGGGCTGAATAGCTTGGAGACAAATCCACTTTTCTTACTCTCCTGCCCCATCTATTCAGAGTATCTGATCAGAAATTGGAATGTAACTTCTTGCCTCTGCCCTTGGATTCCAGCTAAACCACTCACAATACTTCAACAGCAGTTGAAAGTGTCAAGTGTTGGATGACGTCACTAGCAAACTGAGAAGCCCTGTAAGAAAGCTTAAGGGCTAGATATCTGTTAGTGCGATATTGTCTTGCTTGTTAGATTGGTTTATTCACCTTGCAGGAATCCCAGCATTAGAAGGAGAGACCTTTCTAGTTGACAGTCAATTCCTCCGAGAGGGGGGAAAAAATCAATGAGAAATGTGCATCATCACCGAAGGCTGCTGGGCTGCATCCAAGATACTAAAACTAAATAGCTCTTTTGTCTTCAGGTGCCAATCTTGAACATTTCCATCGGCCTCTCCCTGCAGCTTGCTTGTGTGTGTGTGCAAACCACAGTATACTCAAGGACCAGCATCCAGAGCCATTACTAAGTGGTGTATCTGCCACACAGTGGAAACACAGTATTGATTTTTAGGAAAATCAATTCTCGGTTTTACAAGATCAAAAGCGGCAGATAACAAAAGAGGATCTCGACTTAATTATATAATAATAATCATTATACTGTATGGATTCCGCCAAAGAGCTGCATGGCAAAGAAAAACACTATATTGATTTACTAGTAATAAACCCTACCTGCTTCAGTTCTTACTGAGATTCATGTATTAGTGACTAGGATGACATTGATCGGAAACAGGGAGTGCCTTCTTATCTGTAAATAAGGTGCACTATTCTATTTCTCAGTACTTAGCGACTGTCAGAATACAGTAAACACCATCAGAGACTAGATGTGACTGCGGCAGTCTGTGGCTGGTAGGTTGACCAATCTATGATTTTCAAAATTCTTGGTGCAGGCAGGAGATAATAAGCAGCTTAGAGTAGCGGAATCTGGCAGATCTGGGGTAGAATTGTTTTGAGTAAAAAGTTTCTGTTCCCATTTTTGTGGATGACCTACAGGAAAGGCTGAGCTTGTTTTCGGATGGTCATATGGAATGGTGTTTGGTGCATGATCAACCTGTCACATCTGTGACTCCAGTTCCTTTAGAAGGGAGAACATTAGACAATTGTGCCTAATTTTTTGTTATATCATTAAGGGCGCAATCCAGAGTAACTATGGGGAGTCCTTGCTCTGGTGCTCTGGATTTCAATATGAATTTCCCATAGGTTTTCAGTAGGTGGTGCAGTAACTACGGGTACACATAATGTCTCTTAAGTGCTCCCGTAGTTACTCTGGTTTGTAGGGCAAGTTAAGATAAGAATGTGACATAACCTGCAGATTGATACAGCCATGCTCACAATACCTGCATGCCATTAATATTCCTTGTTATTGTACCAGAATACATAGTCATCAGCTAACAAAAAAATCAGTGGGTTTTGAGGTGGGAGGAAGAAAAGCTTCTCATCCCCCTTAATATCTGATTGTCAGTTGGAGACTGTGTAATTGTATCAATTGTTCTTATTGCTCAGAACAGACTTATGTGTTCCTCTATTTTTCAACAGTGCAGTAATAATGTAGAATAGTATGAAATCATTAAATCTGAAAGTCGATTTTAATGCACTTTCAGAAGAATAGTTATGATCCACATTGGCATCCTACAAGAAAATTGGACTATAAACACCACAAAGAGTTTTCGGGGCCCTACGACTTTGGTGGCAAAACCTCTATTAAGTGTACAATTGAGGTGCAAGGTTGGAACATTTAACAGCAAAAAGCAAGAAAATGAAAAATGGAAACTTTACTGCCATCACAAGCTCTCTCAGTAACGTTTCCTCTCACATAATGACAGCTAATGTGGAGTTGTGGCTTATGAATGAGAGATGTGAATTGAAAAATCTCATCTCCTCCATGAACTCACTTGGTGGCCCTTGCAAACCAGGACTCTTTCAACCTCAGTCCCCCTCAGTCTGCCATGTGTGCTCTGAATACTCAGTGTGTATTATAAACATGATGTAAGTTTCAGAAGACATTGTCATTGGATGGCAGGGGTCAGATTGTGAGCTGCCACAGCCATGGCAAAAGCTGCTATTCTCATCCTTGGCCCTGGCAGGACTAGTCTTTCTGTCAAGCAACCTGAAAAGGTCATCTGGAGCATCAAAGTTGAACAGGTGTTATACTCCATGTGGTTGTGTAAAAATGATAAACAAAAATGATTTTAATTAATAAAGAGAAAGTGCTCCCACCTTCCCAAGAGAGAGCTATTGGTTCATTTGAGCCCCTCTGAATGCTAGTACAGTATGTTAATTAGATATACATGATTTTTTTGTTTAAAAAAACAGCTCACAGACAACTGAAGGCATGGTTTTTAACTAAATTAAAATACTGAACAAAAGTTCGTCAAATCTGCTTTTGGACAATTCACCACATCCTTTTCTCTCATCACTTGTGGATTCCCTTTCAAGATTATTATCATTCTCTTTGTCCTCTCTCTCTACCTGTTTTCAGTCAATTTTGCTCTGATATTACACTGAGTCTCTGTTAGTAGTGCTGATGTACCAAGCTTCCCTGTGTGCCATTAACTAGTACAGTTCTGATGTGAGAGCCTTGCTAACTGACAGCCAGGCAACCAACTGCTCAGATGAACTTTAATTACATGACACCCTGTTGGAGCATATTGATATAATAACCCTCTCTTACAAACTCGTATAGATTCTGATGTATATAGTATCTACTGTACTTAGAAGAGAGCCTGATTGGATTCAGTGGGATTTACAGCTAGGCAAGTACATACAGGATTGGAGCCTAAGGCTGCCATCCTATATACGATTTCCTGAGAGTAAGTTCCATAGGAGACAATGGGTCCTACTTCTGAGTACACATGCTTAAGATTGTACCCAAAGTCAAAGGAATCATGGCATCTGGGAAAAAAATAAGATCACAGAACATTAATTCTTCTGGGATTTCTGTTGTTGCTACAGACACTTTCTAATTCAAAATTATGGGCTGAGATCCTCGATTAGCTGAATGATCCATTCTGTGTTATTTTTTTCAAGCAGTCCCTTTAAATTGTAGCATAACCACATCACTGCTACAATGACATTTTCATTAGGGTTTCCTCACAAAGGAGAGAAATGGTTAGCAATATTCCTGTTTGGACAGAAATGATGTAGCCATTTTTTATTTCAGGCATAGTAAACATTATATACAGCCTTAGAAAGATCAGCAACAAAAATCCTGCCACCTTGGCATAAAGCTCAATGAACAATTTGAAGACTTTAAACCAAAATTCAGTTACACCACATTAAACTGAAAGTGATTTCCTTTAAGTCAGTGGACTCCAGGTTCAAGCCTTTGTCAGTGAGGTCTGAATCTGGCTGAGATGTCTTGTTTTAAGTTGTGATTTCAGATTACCACAGTGTCTTTTTTCAAGAACAGTATGTTCCAAGAATCAGATTATAGGGGACTTCTATTGTTGAAACTTTAAAATATAAATGTAATGTACACACATATGTGGTGATTGGGACAGGAATAAAGGTATAGTTCCGTTATTCCTCTGTGCATTATTTATGCACAGAAAGTAAAGGACTGGAAACCCGTCATATGCATTAAAATATGATGGAATCCTGGTAACTGGCTTTTACAGGCACACACAATTTGATGTACTGGGATGGCAGAAAACCCTTGCACCAGCCTTGAATGGTCACAAACATGCTATTTACACCATTTTGGTGCAAGCTGCACTGGCGCACAGAGGTGCATCAGCCTGTGAATGTTGCATCCAGACTCTGTGGTGGCATAAAGCAGAATTTCTGTGTTGGCTAAGCTTGGCCAACACAGAGGTCTGAGGAGGGAGGAGGGCAGGGAGGAAGGCATTCTGGGTCAGGGGAGGGTGGACCCATGACAGGTGGATGGGGAGCTGGTTGTTGGGTTAGTGATTTGCCAGATCCCAACCATGGTCATCCAGAGGCATGGATTAGCCTTTGGTTTCTCCCATCTGCTTGACTATGTGCTGCCTCCAGAGGTGACTCAGAACCAAGTAGACCCATCGGAGCTGCTGCAGACCTATGCAAGGTAAGGGTAAAAGTTTTTTTGTGATCCATGGTAGCACAGCAGCATGCCAGCAAAATAGCTATTGGCCAGAGGTTTACCTCTTGTGGCCAGATGTTTACCTCTTGATGGTTGCATGTGCCCAAGCTTTGATGTGTAAAGACAAAACTGTGAATGGCAATTTCTGAATTTCAGTGTGTTGGCTCTATACATCAAAGAGGGAAAGCACTAAATATCCAAGGACTGGATATAGCATATGCATGTAAGCCTGCCTGCTTTGATCCTTGTATGGATTGTGCTGACAAACATGTGATTGTGATCAGTGCCAGACAGAAAGGAAGAAAGATTGGCCACTTTCAGTTCTTGTTCAATCACCAACCCCACTCATTTCCACTCCTTTTTCAGTCTTGCAAACCACAATAACTGGCATGACCTGTTGTCAGGCTTTTCAGTTTGGAGCCTGGGTTTTCATTTGTGAGATGCTGGGTACAACCTAAGTGACCATTGGGAAATGAATGGACATGCAGCACACTTGTGTGGAATGTGTATGTGCTGGGTAACACAATAGGCCTGAGTGGAATCACCTGAGACAGGGGTGATTGGAGGGCAGTCGGGATAACTGGGATGTTAGCCGGCTGAATGTACCATTTTGTGTGGAGTAGGCAGAAGAGAAGTAGCTGGAAGCTCTGTAGGTTGGGAAAGTGATTTGCTGCCTTGTACTGGGCTGCTGTATCATGTATTGACCTTGGACTTCTCTGTGACCTGATTGTGCCTGCTTCCTATATCCTCAAAATATCTGTGCTCTGCTGATGAACTGAATGCTCCTGTGTTGTCTTGGGGCATGTACTAGTGGGCATCGTTTCTCAACACCTGTCTTATCTTCTATAGTTTAAGAAGGTGAAGGTGGACAGAATGATTTTTCCACCCAACACCCACAGTCCCATCCATCACTGAGACCACTGCCATATGAAAATAAAAGGCTGAACAATGATGGTCTTTCTCCACACACTGAGAAAATTCCCTCCCACTACCACATCACTGCTTGCTTCCCTTCTCCCCATTCCTGAGCCCAACTGTAATTAGGGATGGGGGAATACAGTGCTGTATTTCTACCTTTTAATTCCTTTTTCCATAAATATTCCTTCCTTTCTTAACTTTTTATTTCCTGCATCGACCAGGATGGACTACTAGCCCTTCATCAGGCAAAGCTCTGTGACTTCCCAGTCAGTTGAAGCTAGCCTGACAGGCAAATATTAGAAAACTGTCATAAGTACCTAATTAACTCAATTCTAATGCTCTTGAAGTGATCAGTGACCTTCATTAGGATGTACAAAGAGAATAACCAAAATCTGATTCAAAAAACCTCATTTGTTAACTTTAAACAAGTAAAACAAAAAATACTGAAATTTGTCAATTGCGGTTAGTCAAAGCTAGCCTGAGCGGCAACCCTGTACACATCTTTGGAGTTTCACAAAGTATCGCATTCAGGTGAAGTTGGCATGAGAGGCTAGGTGGGTCACTACTGCACCTCATGCAAGCAGCGGGAAAACTGACTAGGGGGGTTTTGAACAGCACCTAGAGATAGGAAGGTACTAGGAGAGAAAGGCCTCTTGGCCACCTTGGGGAGGAAAGGGGAGCAAGAACAGCTTTGATTTGCCTGCCAGAATAGCTTTGACCAATGGAGGGCTAGATTGCCTACTAGCATCCCTCTACACCAACATAATATGGGTGTCTTGCAGTGGTGGGCTCCAGCAGGTTCGCACCTACTCTATAGAACCGGTTGTTAACGAGAGATAGGACATATAAAGTCTAAAAATAGCCATTTAAAAGTGGCTGCCAGATGGGCATAGAACCAGTTGTTAATTTCTTTGAATCCCATCACTGGTGTCTTGGAACAAGTCAAGTCACCAGCCTCACCTACCGCAGAAAGAAAGGGCATGAGCGTGCATATCCTGCACCCTCTCAGTGAGCCATCTCATTCCATACAATAGCGCATTCAAGCACAGATCATTTGAAGTGTCCCTCAGGCACAATTTAAATATACTAATTTTTAAATCTTGAGGAAGGGGTAGCTTGGATAGTTCTCTCACTTGATCTTATAAAGTGGAACAGGCAGGATAGTGAGCAGAATGTATGAACCGATGCCCTTTGTTGCAGGCATATTGGGTCTAGTGGACAGCCTTGTCTGAACTGGTTTTAGGATTTTATAAATTCTACAAAACTGTATTAAAATTACCTTCAGAGGAGAGAGGGACAAAAGGACAGAATGTTTGAAACCAGATTTGAGAGAGAGAGAGAGAGAGAGAGAGATTGTTTAGTAACTTCCACCTTTTTCTTTCATGCAGTAAATGGTGAAGCATTAATGTGTCTCTGAAGAGCCATGAAGATGCTATATTGATGGAGACACAACATGGCTGTGCAGATGGCCCCTGGACCAGGCAGCCTGAGTGAAGTGCCTTTGCACTACCAATTAACTATCAAATGACTGTACTGATGGCTCTATTGTATTGAAAGCCTTCTGTTCTCAAATGGGTTTATGAGATGTTTGTTCACAAACAATGCCTGGATATCTGGCCAGCATTAAAATAACACTCAGCAAAGTGGGAGGTGGAGCTGATAAAAATGAACCAGGGTTCTGTGTGGATGTAATATTCTACCAGGAGAGACATGCAGAGCCTTTCTGATTATACAGGACCTCACTAGGGCTTCTCTCTAGGGCTTCTTCCTCTATCAGAGGAATCCTAAATTTGCTTTGAATTTCACATATTCAGAATGCTAGCATTTCCAAGGAGACATTTAAACCAGTGAGATACTTTCTCTAACACATATGCACTACAGATGCTAATAAATAATTTTAATAGCTATTCTTTTAATGGATTATATCTCCCTTGGCATCCATCAGTCTTGAAAGACTATGGTATCATGCTCGACGCTGACATTGCATGCAAAGCACGAAGGCCTGGGTAGATTGTTATGAAGGACAGGCTGTTACCCAAGCAGCAAATCCCCCTATCCATGCCACTGAAATAGTTCAATGGAAAGGCAGAGCCGATACAATTGGTTCCAGTTTCATTGCAGAGCTGGGCTAAGGACAGGAGCTCACCCTGTCTTGTGGGGACCTGGGTCTTGAACCCTGGCCTGCTGGTTAACAGGCACAGTGTCTTAACCACTTGTGCACCCACAGCCCTGATGGATGCCAAAAGATGATATCTCCTTCAGTTGACTGGCTCAATTCATTTGATGTCATGCATGGTCATGGTACAAATGTTACCTTGGTCTTTTCCCATTTTCTTCATCCAGCATCCTAATATCATTATGTGGGGCAGGGTTGTCTGTCAGAGGGGTCCCTTACAAACATTGCTACTTGTAGGTATGTTCATGTTTGTGTTCAGACAAACTGCTTCCCAAGACAATTGCAGGGAAAAAACACTTAATTCCCCCACCCCCAAATGACAAGAGAGGGATCAGGAGAACTATCTAGTGCTTTATCTGGATCTCGCTCATGACTTTTGAGGTCTAGAAACACAAACAGGCATTCTCATCAAGAAACCAGGAATGGGGCAGCAAATTTCCATCTTGTGCAACTCCAAGAGACAGATCAGGTTTTGATCTATGCATAGATCAAAAGCAAAAAATACAAAAACTTGCTAAGTGTGAACAATGATTACAGTGCACTTCTTTTAGATTGCCATTGACAGAAAGATAAAATCAAAGTCTGGAGTTTGCAAGTATTTTCTGGCATAGTTCAACTGGATTTCAGGGTTTTATAATGAAGTATACATCTACAGTAGCTTCCTACTAAATGAAGATTTTTCCCATGTTCATTGCTGAAGTTTTTCATGAGGGAAGACAGCCATGATTCTTGTCTGGATTTATAAACACACACACACACATACACATACACACACACAAGCCAGCTTAATATGCATTAATTTGTGTACCAAAATAAGTTCAGCATCCAAAAGGCAAGCTATGTAAATGAAGCTTATGAGCCCACTACTGTGCAGATAATTATTAGAAATATAATATGCACGTATGTTTTGAAAGATGCTCTGAATGTTCTTGGGTAGAATCCCTTGAGGCAAAAACTGACATATGGCATATAGCATATAAACAGGATTGTAAACGAAAAGAAAGTAAGCAGTATTAATAATTGCACAGTTTTAGTTAATGATCAAGTGAGAGACCTCCATCATGTTCTGCAGTATTATTTTCAGAGACAAGTTGTTGCAAAATGTTGCACATTCCTATTTTCAGATGAGCTGGAGTTGAAGTGCATCCTTAAGTCAAATTAATTGAGGGGAAATCAAAGTGCCATAAAAATGGGAAGCTCTGTGTACACTTTCAAAGCTAGCAGGATTCCCCAAAAGAAGTAGTAGTAGTTGTAGTTGTAGTTGTTATCCAGCCAAAATAAAGCACTTTTAAATGTCATGGGGGAGAGAGAAAAGATATTACAGGTGGAATCTAATTATATGTGATTTATTTATATGAGATTTTGTCTCTTAGTGAATTAAGCTGCCTTTTAAATTGAAAGATAACCATCCCTTGAATAGCTATTAATGGCTTAAAGGCAGGCTGTCTACCATGAATAGCTATTAATGGCTTAAAGGCAGGCTGTCTACCATGGCAATGTGGCAGGCAGTTAGCTTTCTACCAAAAGTTCATAAAGTTTCACTTTGTAGTCAGATTACAACTAGGAGGCAGAGCCCCCCGCCCCCCTCCCCATTTATCCACGTGATAATCGTTTTCTAATTGCTGCCTCTGAGATGAAAGTAAGCATTTGAAGCCACTTGCAAGGGAACTTGATTCATCTTGATCATGATTAATTGCCTGCTTTGTTACCATGGTCATTAATTTCCTTTGTAAAATGCAAAAATGGGTAATCACAGGTTCTGGGAACCAAATGTTGCAAATGGGGAGGTTCAACCGGTATTCACTTTCTCATAGAAAGCAATGAGATGGTTCGAATCATATATCAATAAAACTTTTTTACATGTTTACAGCACTTTGCATATGTCCTCTTCTCAGATGTGCAATTCAGTCATTATAGTGTAATAACAATACTTTTCCTGGATGCAAAGTGTTCTGAAACTGAAAGGCAAAAGCCACCCAATTTGCCTCATCCATCATGGATGAAGTGAGATTTAAATAATGGACTTCACTTGCTCCCAATTCAATCTTAAAAAGTATGTTATGTGGCCTTAGAGTAGTGTTTCTCAAAGTGGGGGTCGGGACCCCTTTGGGGGTTGCCTAGAGCTTTCCTGGGGGTCGCCTAAAGACCCCTGGTGCAGGGGGCCAGGTCAGGCTTGCCAGACCTTCGGCTGTGGCTGCGCGCACTGGGGCTGACTGACAGCCTCAGGGCCCAATCCTATGCATACCTACTCTGAAATAAATCCCATTATAGTCAGGGGGCCTTTACTCCCATGTAAATGTGGATAGGATTGCATCCTCCGGGCCCAATTGTATGCAAGCCTACTCTGAAATAAATTCCATTGTGTTCAATGTGTGCGTAAAACACACATTTCATTTGTAACAATGAAAATACATCCTGAATATCGGATATTTACATTACAATTCATAACAGTAGCAAAATTACAGTTATAAAGTAGCAATGAAAATAATTTTATGGTTGGGGGTCCCCACAACATGAGGAACTTATAAAGGTGTCACGGCGTTAGGAAGATTGAGAACCACTGCCTTAGAGAAAAACATATCTACAGTAGAGGCCCACAGAAGGAATGAACTTTCAAACTTCACTGCAATTTCTAGATAGGAAACTACTTCTTCCCAATTTGGAAATTGGTAGATAATAATTTACATGAGGAGAATAAGGAATTCCTGCACAGCATCACGGGGATCATGCTAAATCTGCTCCTTGCACTGGCTAAATTCCACATCCGGGCTCAGGAACAGATCTTGCAATCTGTTATCATAGTTCATGAGCCACTAGCATTTTACGTGCTCCACAGAACAGCTGCCCACACAAAGGCAGGGGGTATGTGCCCCCCATTGGCCTGCAGAATCTTCACCATTGCTAGTAAGTTCATGATTGGGCAGATATAGACAGGGACTGGAGTAGGCCAGCAGCAGTTTAAGGATAGGAGAGGGGTGGATCTCAGGGTTAGCCATGTGCATATCTCCTTCTCCCAGATCAGACCCATGCTCAGAATGCTCTTTCCAACAGAAGAGCTGACATAGGTCTGAAGATACCCACTTTGGATCAGGCAGCTGATAGCAGTTATTTATTTGGGTTTTTTCATTATTCCCTCTGCCTAACTCCCTGGGGCACACAGCATGCCATTCATGCACCATTAGCAATGTTGCACTCTCTTGGACAGACCTGGATATGACTGAGCCATTAATCTATCTCTTGAACATGTTAGGAGCTGCTTCAGATTAGTCCCAGGCCTTCAACACATAATGCCTCCTAACCAATCCATCAAGAACTTCAAGAAGATCCAATTCATGTCCTATTGAGGCTTGAACTTTGATGAAGTATAATTAAATGGTGGAAGAGAGCAGCCCTCAAGCCACAAATGAGAGAAGTGATCTTCTTATCTGTTGAGGGGCTCACTCCTTGCCTGTGACCTATATGGACATGAACTCAGACATATTGTCTTATCAAGGCTGGAACCAGGGAATTCTTCATCTTTCCAACCCCAATTTCCCTTGAATAAACTCTCTTTTTACATTTCTTGTTGTGGCCCCTTCTAAGTATTTCCTGCATTCTTTCTTCTGCCAACGAACCATTTGTAATTACGACCTGGTTATGTGTGTAATTAGTGAATATACCTAATTCACTTGGAATATATCAAGTAATTCACTAGGTATTTTCAAATAATGCCGCATGTATTTAGAGAGCCAGGAGTTCTCAATGATGTCTGGCTGCCAACAGTCACCAACTGCTAATTCTTCAATGTAGTCTGTCTGCCAGTTGTTGGTATTCATTTGGTTCCACGCTATCCAGTGTGCACCATGAGGAGGTGAACTAGCATCACACCACATCATCATATCTATATATATAAAACTGAAAAGTCACTGACTGACTGACTGACTGACTGACTGACTGACTGACTGACTCACTCACTCACTCACTCACTCACTCACTCACTCACTCATCAATGCCCAGCCAAAACCACCGGGCCTAGCAGTGTGAAATTTGGGAAGGGTGTTCCTTCTGTGATGGAGGCACCGACTAAGAACCAGTTTTTGAAAATTCCAACGGGAAGGGGGTGAAAAGGGGCACAACATGTTTTCCTCCCTATACATTGCATTGAAGAACCCCTGATTGAGGAACGCTCTGCCCCAAGCCCTGTACCGAGAAGCATGAAATTAAGGGAGGGTGTTCCTTCTGTGACATCAACACCCACCAAGAACCAATGTTGAGAAATTTAATCCTTAATGGGCTGAAAAGGGGTGCAATGTGTATTTGTCTTAACATTAAAGACTGACTCATCAACATCCAGCCAGTTTGGTACCTGGTGCCTGATGTACTGGGAGGGAGGGTGCACTGGGGTGGTGTGAATGGGAGGACGGTGCAAATGGGGGATGTTGCACACGCAAAGACAGTGCGCATGAGTGAATGTTGCACAGGTGGATATCGTGAATGGGCCAAATGGTGCGTTTGGGGAGTTGATGTGTATGCATTGTTGTTGTGCATGGGGTAAGATGTGCATGGGGGTTGATGTGCAGGGGGTGATGCACATGGGGGGTTTATGCGCATGGGGGATATGTGTGTGGGGAATGATGCACATGGGGGTTGATGTGCATAGGGGGTTTATGCACATGGAGGATATGCACATAGGGAATGATTCACACGGGTGTTGTTGCACATGGGGATTGTTGTGCATGGGGGTTGATGTCCATAGGGGTTGTTGTGCATGGGGAATATATGTGCAGGGAGTATATGCACATGGGGAATGATGCACATGGGGGTTGTTGCAGATGGGGGGCTGTTGCGCATGGGGAGTTTATGTACATGGGAGCAAGTTGTACATGGGGAAAGTTGCACAAGGAGGGTTAATGTGCATGGGGAGTTGATGCACTTGGGGAGATGATGCACATGGACAGATGATGCTCATGGGCAGAAGATGCACATGAGGGTTGATGCACATGGGGTTGTTGCACATGGGGGTAATGCGTATGGGGGTGTTATATGCAATGGGGGGATGGCGTACAGGGGGTATTTTACTCCCACAGCACGGGTACATTTTGCTAGAGTTATATATATAAATTGCAGAATGCAGTGAAACAAACTGCATTGAGATATATTATTTTAAACCTTACAGCCAAAAAACTTGTGCGATGGAGCACAATGGAGCACCACCACTCCCACCACATGGGGGCATTGCTTTCATTTAAGGAGATCTGTCATGGTGATGATGTGCTGGCTTCCCACACTGGGATGACACAACTCTAGTGACACCCTGGCCTTCTATGCATGTGGCTAAGGAAGAAAATGTTGAGAACCAGCAATGATGGATGTATTGGGAGGGCATGGGAGGCTGTACAACTTAACAACCATGTTTGGTCCTGAACAATTAATGAGCAACACATCAAATGAAATTGTTGCCTTGATTTCTCTGAGCAGAAACAGCCCAAGAAAATATATGAGGGACAAACAGCAGCAAGATGGATAGTACCATTTAAAAATGTGAAAAAGCACTTTCTGCTTTGTACCCTTGGCAAAGAAATATTCAATAGGAAATACACATCCTGAATGAAAGCAAAGCGTGAAGGATGGAGTCTAAAAAGAGAACAACCTCTCCATTCAGAGGGGCTTAACCTCATCCACATTTGCATACAAGTTTGTATTAAAGCCTCTGCTGCTCATTTTGAAACTCTGAATTCATGAGAATGTCTATAGTTTCGGGGAGGGCTTTCTGTTTTGTTTCCCTAAGACATGCCTCAAATCCCCATTTGTTGCTGGTGTTTTTATTACAAGGCATATATTATTTATACAAAGGATTAAAAAACATTAAAGCTGAAATGGTTGCTTAATAGCCGTTGCTTTGTGAGGTCTGCCCTGCATTACTGCAATCGATTTTCACATCATTTTCATGCGTCTGCAGTAGATCTGCCATACTTGCAATGCACAGATTCACGGAGAGGATGGAATATTGTCTCCAGGCATGAGACAGCAGCTAGATTTATGAGGATTCAGATTCTGAAATCAGGTTTTAATGTGTTTTTAACTTCACAGCTTTTACTTTGAGTTCAGATGAAGGGGGGGGGCTAGTCTTAGCAAAGACTCTGTAGAAATCTAGGTATGCCCCCAGACAAGCAATAATTTAAAGTAAGATTAATCAGACACTAACAATGCAATCCTAAACATGTCTACTCAGAATTAATTCCCTCTGTGTTCAAAATGACTTCCTTGTGGGAAATTGTGCTTATGATTGAAACCTTAGAATGCAATCTAAAGCATACGTACCATGAGTAGGTTCCACTAACTTCAACTTAGTGGTATTTCTGAGTAAATTAGTGTAGGTCTGTGCTGTTTGTGGCCTTGTGCAAGTTACAGTCACTCATCAGAGGATGACTTTATTTTATCTGGAGACCCTGAGAGTAAGCTCCGTTGAACACAACACAATATCCACCTATAAAAACCATTGCCCAGTGGCTAAAAGGATCATGACCATAGATTCCTCAAATATGACTTGAGGATAAAGATGAAGAAAGACCCTATGCTAAATCAGTGCCCGTACTCTGAAGATAATACCAGGAAGTGCCCTGAATAAACTTAAGTCATACTTAACAGCTCATATTCACAATAAGCTCCATTGATTTCAATGGAATTTGCCTCGCAGTTGCGGAGGAGCTTAGCAAAATTTGTGTTTAAGTGACAGCCATAAAAAGCCAATTCCTATGCTCTGCCATGCACAGCTTGCAGCTGTGCCCATGGAATGCAAGCTGTTATGGTGAGTGGGAGGGGTTGACCAGAAGGCTAATGAGAAGTAAGTAAATTTTTTTTAACTTACTGCTTAGTAAGCCTTCTGGTTCCCTAAAGGTGTCCCCTCCAACTATGGAGCTGGTGCATGTCCAAGGAGTGCAAACGGCCAGGTGTGTGATGCCATCACAGTCAGTACATGATTTCTGACTGTCTAAGGAACTGCCCAGGGAGGAATGAAACAGAAAATGGAACAGAAAAAATGTCTGCAAAAGCAACGCTAGGTGGGAAAAATAGTGACTATGCATAGTAAAAAAACCCAGCAAAAATAAAAGATGTTTCAATTTCATCCCCCCAATTTCTCACTTTGAGGGTAAACCTGAATTTGGGGGGTTTTCTGCTGGGATTCCCCCAAATCCCCAGTCCCCTTGAGTCTTTGGGGCAACTTCATCAGGAATATGAGTGGAAAAATATTTGCTTGCCTAACGCTAGGATTATCCATCACTCAAAGAGAGTTCTGTGAGTACTGACTGCCCAAAATCATTTTCCCCGTGTATTGGAGATGCTTTGTTTGTCACGGGGCCTTGAAAGTCGTCAGTTTTCATCAACAGACCTGACAACATGGGGGAGGGAGGGAGGAATGAGTCACCTGAAGGGAGCAGAGGGCATGGCATTTCAAGAGTGATCTCTGAAGACTGATTATGCCTCGTCCTTGACACCCTGCCAAGGGCTAGATACAAAGAACATTTGGGATGTAATGGAGCCTACAAATCACCGCTTGCCTGGAGTCCTGCTCAGACCACAAGAGGACAGCTTGCTTGACTTCAGCTCAGTTTTTATTACATGTTGTAAACTTCTCACTGTTGTGATATGCTATGTCATTGACTGGCCTCTGACAGGGTTGTCCAAACTGATTGCAATCAAAAATGCTCCACTGAAGCTCACAGGAGCGCATTAGACACATGGTGATGATAGACCTGTATCAATCAGGTCAATCAGGTGCAGGCTAGAAGAAAAGTATACCACATGGAGAATGCAAGAAAAATAAGGTAACTTCATGGCACTGTTACCCAATAAAATGTTTTAAAGTTGGTTCCACATTAGTTGGAATGTCCAGTGATAAACTACCAAATGGTCTGCAATATAAACTGACATTGGTTCGTTGGTTCGACACGGTCGGGCCACTCTTTTACCGGCTACACTGGCTGCCCATTCACTTCCAGGCTGAATTCAAAGTGCTGGTCTTGACGTTTAAAGCTCTCTATGGTTTGGGTCCAGGGTGCTTGAGGGACTGCCTATATCCATACAATCCCACCCAACACTTAATATCTTTGAGGGGGGGGGGGGCTGCTCACCATGCCACCACCAAGAGAGGAGAGAGGTATGGAGGCTAGGAGCAGAGCCTTTTCAGTGGTTGCACCCCAGCTCTGGAGCTCTCTCCCCTTGGACTTGAGAAGTACTCCCTCCCTGTATATTTTTTGGCAGGGCCTGTAAACATTCTTGTGAACAAAAGCTTTCAGTTGATAGGGAGGTTTGGTGGGAGAGGTTGTTGTGTTTTCAGTAGTGTTTTAATTGGTTTTTTAGCATAATTTTGGGTAATGTATTGTTTTTTAAAGGGATAAACCTTATATGAATTTGTTAGACATGCATTTGATGAAATTCCTTAAATTTGGAAGCTTGTTGTATATACTGCCATTTTCAAATAATGGTGCTCATCACTAGAGTAATGTTATCATATCTGTGTGTGTGTGTGTGTGTGTGTGTGTGTGTGTGAGAGAGAGAGAGAGAGAGAGAGAGAGAGAGAGAGATTATACAGTATATTTATTAAGAGAATCAAATAATGTGTGGTTGTTTGTGTTTATAAAAGGGCAGGTGATAAGTCTTTGGTGTAATGTGTCTTGTTCTGTCCACCCCACCACCTGCCCCTCCCTCCAGTGATTTACCAGCACCAGGATCAGTTGATGGGCCACTGGCATGTAGATCTGGCCACTCACTGTTTGTGTCAGCAGTCAGGCCATGCCGACTGACATGTCACCTTTTGGAACAGCCATAAGGCACATTTTGTAGACTTGTTTTCCTGCCACTCACTAAATGACGCGTATGTTTGTAACACCCAAGTACTCCTCTGGAAGTGAAAGGACTCCTTTGGCGATATTAGCAGCTTAATCCAGGGATCATCTGACAAATTGTTTTATTTTCCTGTTTTACGAATTTACTCCATGTCATTTGCAAACTTCATGATGAGGTATGCAAAATGTGGATGGGTTTGTAACATTAGTAGTAGCATTATAGCTCCACCTGCTAGATTATACTTTCGCCAAGATTTCTATGTACAAGAGCTTTCTGTAGCTGTCTCTTGATAGAACTTCCACAGTCACTCTGTTTCTTGGTTGTGCCACTTGATACTTTCTGGAGAAGGTGGGAGACCCTGGCCAGCTGGAGATGCTCCAGAGAGGAGATGCAGGAGACCTGGGGGGCCAGAAAGGTAGCGTAGGCAGTGTGCCTCCCTTCTTGTTGCACCCTGACCAGGTGCTTCTCAGGCTCTGCTCTAGTTATGTATCTGAATAGCACAGCCCAGATAAATATCTGTTGCCTCAGAATTAGGGTAGATTGATTAAGGCTGCAATCCTAACCTCCCGTTAGGCCAGCCTAAGCCACAGCTTAAGTCCTGGGCTGACCTGGAGGTGTCACAAATGTGCCATAAGACCAGGGTGACCAGATGCCAAACTCAAAATTCCTGAACCCCAAGGCCAAATTTCCTATCCCAGGCCAAAAGTCCTACCCCCCTAAGCCACAATTCCTACCCACTTAAAAAATTGCCAAAAAAATGTATTTTTTGTTTTTACATTTTTGGTTGGTTTTTTTGGCTATAACTTTTGATAGGAATGAGATATCTTAAAATATGCATTGGATTCTGCTCTTCAATACGAATCCAATAACATATGTCATGATGGGGTACTATGCACCATCATGAAAGTTAAAAAATGAATCCTAAATGTAGGACAATGAAGTCAAAATGTAGGACACCTGGACAGGAGGTTAAAAATCTGGACAAATCTGGGTTTTTCCAGTCATATGGTCACCCTGCATGATAAGACACTCTGCACCACTTTTGGGAGAGGTTTAGTCCAGTGCACAGCTTGCCTCCTTACATCACTACAGGAACAGGAAGACCAATGAGTTGTGCTGGCGTAGGTTAGGATTTTACCCTAAACCACACACATGTGCTTATGAGACTTAAGGGCTGTTGTGACTTACAAATCCTTTTGAATTCATCCAATGGAATTAGTGGGGTACAAAACAGCAGGGAATAAAATGTACTTTCCCTTCAGTATATTTCAAGTTAAGTGAACATAGAGTCCAAAGTTGTTATTGAAAATTGTATGCAAGTGGGTAAGCAACTTTTTGTTATTCCTCATGATGGCAGAACTAAAGCTTTTCCAACACATTCTATAACCCCATAACATCATTGCTATTAGGCCAAACTACCATTTAGGAGAAAACAGCCTGTTATTTATCTAAATAATGTTTACAAATCTGTGCAAGCAGCCCAATATTTATAGTTCTTTTACTGAACAGAGACAAGTGTTTCATTCTAGCACACAGGAAGGGAGGTAATATTTCACCGATTAAATAAAACCCTTTTAAAACTCTGATTTTTCCTGATGCCGACTAAAGCAGCTAATATTTTTAGTGTCAGTTACGGATGTATACTACTGTAGTCAATCTCCTTTTTATTCCCCCAGAGTGAAATTGTTTTCTTTCAACCTCCCTAGCTTCTAAAGAACAAAGTGCAGGAAAGCCAAATAATTGTCACGCTATAGCGAAGAGAATAAGTGAATGTTATGTCATCTGCCACAGCCTTAGAAATCATAAGTTGGAGTCATTTTCAAGGTAGATCCACAGGTTTTTATTCTGGGTAAATGAATCCATACGAAGTACACATTCATAGCATCAACATCAGCATTGCATGATGAGAACAGTAGCATTTTATCAGATCCTAACAGAACATATCTCCACAACCTGAGATCCATATAATCTTGAGTGGTCTGTTGGTGTTCATCAACCTTGTTATTTCTGTAGTCCAAGTCACATAAAAGATTAGGGGTGAAATCCAGAGTAACTATGGGGAGTCCTTGCTCCGGAGTAAGAACAAGTTACTCTGGATTGCAATATGAATTTCCCATAGGTTTTCATTATGTGTGCAGTACCTATGGGTGCACGTAATGTCTCTTACATGTTCCGGTAGTTACTCTGGATTGTGCCCTAGGTCTACGGAGACCCAGAAAAGTTATTGTGAATGGTTGGTGTGCAGGATATGTTCATGTCATTGCTCATGAGTTAAGAAGATCTGGCTTACCCAATGCAGTTGAAATCTACATTTAAAGGGAAGAATAGAGATGAGTGAAGTGCCTCCACATTCATTCATTCATTCATTCATTCATTCATTCATTCATTCATTCATTCATTTTTGCCACAGCTGCAAAGTGCTTTGGACTTCATTTCACCAATAGCAGGGAAAGAGGTTCTTAACTTTCTTCAAGAGCTTTCTGCCAAATAAAATTTCTCAGTTATTCCTTCCTATGTGGGAGATGATACAGGGTCACTATATGTTTTCCCTTTCTAGAAGAAAAATAATTTAGGGTTAGGGATTTTAAAAGATAGCCAGCCAGCACACTGGTGAAGCTCTTACCTTCCTTCTGTTGCAGCTGAATCTATTACAAATGATGTAAAATTTTTAAAAAATCAAGTTACACATCAGTTGTCAGACATGTCAAGTTTGGTCCTAATAATCTTAATGAAATGTTTCAGGACAAGCAGGGTTTTTTATTTTTAATTTTAATCCCTGCTTGAGGTTGGCTTCTGCATAGCTCTTACAAATCAAACCCACTTAGCACATAATCTGGCAGTTTTCCTCTTCTCAACTACCATGCTAACTTTTTTCACTGGCATTTGGGAGTTCTCTGGAAACTGGGTGACCCTTATGGACAATTGATTCAGACACTGCAATTCTATTCATGTCTATTCTGAAGTCAGTCCCATTGTGTTTAATGGGGTTTACTCCCAGGAAAGTAGGTAGAGGATTGCAGACTAAAATGAGTACAATTTTCTGGCTTCTCTGTGCTGATTCTCACCCCATATGTCACTTTTATAATGGAACTTTTATAACTGAAGAAACAATTCCAGCATGTTTAACAGTTTCGGTCCTCTTTATTCAGAAAGTTAAATCATATCATACAGTCAAAAAGGGGGGTGAACAAAGCAAGAAAATCCACCTATCCAGGTCTACTTGGACCTAGTTGGACCCGTTGGAGCAATGAAGGCTTGTCCCAGGGCAAAATCATCAATGTTCCCCTACCTCAAGGAGTCCTCTGCAACTCAAAATGCACCCACAGTCCCCAACATCCATTCTGTTGATCCAGCTGCTTCAGCATTGATGGAGTTACTTTGGATTTTGCCACAACGCTGTCATCCTCTGCACAATTACCTGGGAGGAGGTCTCACTGAACTCAGTGAGACTTATTTCTGAGTAAATATTCATAGGATTGGCCTATAAGATAGTAGGCCAATGTTCCCATTCTGCAATTACTTGGTCATCTCTCTCATCTTTCTGTGTGATAATGGAAAGTTGTATACATATTAGGCGAAAAATTGAGACTATGGGCAAAATCCAGGGTAACTACAGGGAGTCCTTGCTCTGGTGTAAGAACAACTTACTCTGGATTTCAATATGAAATTCCCATAGGTTTTCACTAGGTGGTGCAGTAACTACAGGTGCACATAAAGTCTTTTACGTGCTCCTGTAGTTACTCTGGATTTGGGGGTTAGTCTTCGAATACTCTACCACAGCTCCTAAAATGATCAATGATCAAATAATTCCTTATCTAATTCCTAGTTCTGTTTCAGAAATCAGGAGTATTGTTCCTAATAAAATTGTGTCTGTAATTACCTACAGATGACAACACTCTGTGGGAAAGCTCACTCCAGGGCAATTCAGTTTTCTGCTTGAATTTAAGGTAGAAATGTCCTTTGCATCTGTTCCAAATAAGAGTTTACTTAACACATAATATTGTATAAAAGAACCTCTGCCGCAATGCACTTGGTACCCACTGAGAGGTATTGGAAAATATGGATATGTAAGAGATGCTAAAAGATTTCTATTTCAGACCATATTTGATGATCCTTCCAGAACAGCTGCATCTGTTGTCAGTGTTATTGTCCCAAATATGTGCTAAATTTAAATTTATATGTATTATAAATTATATGGGCCTTTGTACTATGACTACCTACCCACAACACAAATTCTTTTTTGTTCTAAAGAAGTGAGCAAAACTGTTCGAAAAATGTGACTTGTCCCCTCATTGATTATATTGTTTTATTTACTGTAATAGTCTTTTTATTTAAAAAAGGAAATAACCACAAAAGGTACAATAAACATCTACTGAACTGCTCTAAATTTAGAAATGCTGCTGAAGTCCATTTAATTCACTTGCTCCTTGCTGGAAATAGGAAAGGGAGTTGAAATGATGAAGGAATTATATGTGCATCTGGCATTTGGTAGAGTTAAAAAAATTGATAAACAAGGGAAGGAAAGCTGGTAGAAACAGGAAGTGCTTCTAGAAAACATTCATTCAGGTTTAATGAGATGTTGTAAATCCAGGTTGCTTCTTTTTATTGTGAAGGTGAGAGAAAAGATTATTTCGACCAGAACTATTAATAGAATCATAGAGTTGGAAGGTACCTAATAGGTCATCTAGTCCAACTCCATGCCTGTACATGAAACTCTCCTAGGGCACAATCCAGAGTAACTACAGGGAGTCCTTGCTCTGACATAAGAACAATTTACTCTGGATTGCAATTTGAAGATCCCCAGTGAGGGAGAGTCCACCACCTCTCTTGGCAATCTCTTCCACTGCCAAACTGCCTTCATCGTCAGGATTTTTTTGCATATGTCCAGTTGGAATCTCCTTTCTTGCAGGTTGTACCCATTGGTTCTAGTTCTAGCTTCTGCGTCTGTTGAGAACAAATGCATCCATTCTTTCATATGACAACCATTGAAGAGTGGTGCTCTCAAATACCTTCTCTCCTCCAGGCTGAATAGACCAAGTTGTCTCAACCTTTTTTTGTAGGGTTTATCTTCCTGCCCACTGATCATCTTCATTGGTCTTTCTGAACTTCCTCCAGTTTGGCTGCATCTTTCATAAAGTGAGGTCCAAGAACTGAACAAAGTACTCCAGGTGACGTCCAACCAATGCAGAGTAAAGCAGAATCACAGCTTCTCGTGACTTAGATGCTACAGTTCTACTAAATACAGGTTAAAATTTTAGTCAACTGCATTGCAGCTTTATCACACTGCTGCCTCATATTCAACTTGTAATCCAAGATCTTGATCACATGTTGTGTTCAATTCAGGGCACAATTCGAACCAATTTAGGCTAGCACTGGCCTAATCTTCCCAGGAGGAGGCAGAAGTACCTTACATCACTTTTGTGACATCCCATCACCAGCCTGGTTTTTGTACTGGGGTTAGGATTGCACTGTTAGTGTTCTTGTTTGCCTTCTCCTGCTTTGCCACAGCACGTTTTTCAGGGCACTCTGCATTTATCACCAACGTGGAAAGTATTTCTCTATTTCTCTTATAATCAAGATCCTATACCAGCAGAAAAAACTTGACCATGGTTTTGGATTCTTTGCTTTGCCTGCCTGCTGGGTCTTGCCATCAACATGCTGGCTTAAAATTACATTTTCTTTGGTTGCGAATGTTACGCATTGCTGAGATCAGGTCTGTGACTGAAGCCCAGAGCAGCAAGGGAGCACTGTGAAATTATTGCAGATTTTTTTTAAGAAACAGATTTATAAACAGGCTGCTTGTCACCTGCTTTTGATTCACCTGTGGTGAGAAAATGCCTTCTTAAAAAAACCCAAAAGGGTACATCAACCTGCCTTAAGCATGCCAAGTTCTAATGAATATATGCATCCAAAATTAATTTGCTGCCCATCTGCAATACAAGTCCTGTTAATAGTTTCTCTGTGCTCTGCTAGGCACAGCCTGGCTTTTAAAGAATTTGTACTAATGTCAGTGTTGAAATAAACAGAAAATAGTTAAAATGCTCATCAAGTGGCTGTGGCTGCAATCCTAATACCCAGTTGGACTGGCACAAGTTCCATAGCCTGGGGTGTTGCAAAACTGCTGTAAGACAATTCTGCACCATTCCTGAGGGCGTCAGATCAGTGCACCAGCCTTCCCACACTACCACAAGAACAGGGAGGAATTGAGTTGTGCCGACCTAAATTGGTTACAACTGCACCCTCAGAATGAAAACTAAAATATCACTGTGTTCTAGACTAAACAGCGTTTCCTACTACATCACTGGTTGGTGGATCCATTCTGGGAAAGATCCCATGCTCTCCAGGCCTGATTTAGCATCAATTGCTGCCCTTGCTCACCCTTCCCCCATCCCTGAGCCACATTTACCTGCACTGGTGGGTGTCCCTATGTGCTCTGACACCAGTGCAAATGTTCTTGCCTTCCTGCTGTCACCCCTTCCTGCTGTCACCCTTCACCCCCAACCTTCATGCTCACAAAGTGTGTTATGGCACTTTTGCTATTGTGTGAAAGCCCAGCACTCTTCACCAGTATGCCTCTCTATTAAGATTGGAGTCCACATATCTCTTATACAGCATAGGGTTAGGGTTAGGGTTAGGATGGAAAACCTCTTTCCACATTTCTTATACTGCATATATTTCCACATATCTTTTATACTGCACTTTCAGTTCGGGCTTTTAGGAAATTTTGACTTTATGCAATTTTTTGCTTTAGAAACTTAGAATGTAACCGTTGTGTAAGCTGTGTTTGACTGAATATGCCACTTCAATTACACTCTCACTATTTTCACTATTGAGCTTAAAGTGTGTCCATATTGAGCTTAAAGTGTGTCTACAGGTACACTCCCCAGTGCTGAACAATGGATGCACACTGAAGGGGTATGAACACTTGTTAACTACAGAACGGTTGACCCCTGATGCCAGCCCTGACTCTCAGTTGTTTTATTACTTCAGAAGGAATGGGATTAAAATGATTCTTCAACAATTTTACCAACTCCTCATTCTACCACTTGATTTTACAGTACTAGTTAGGATACAATCCTAAAGACACTTTCCTGGGAGTAAGACCCATTGAACACAATGGGGCTTACTTTTGAGTAGACTTGGTTAGGAGTTCGTATTTAGACTTCTTAGTAACTCTAGATGGAAGATCCCATGCTACAGAGTGGAATTGCTTTTTGTTGTTGTTTAAATCTTCATCTGTTACATGGTTAGCAGAGCAAATGTAAGTCGTTATCTCGTAATACTCTTCAAAGTTTTTTCACTTTTGATTAAACTGTGAAAACATCTCCAGTGTGGCAGCCATTATCTCTCAGCACACAGAAAGAGCACAATCCTAACCATGTCTACTCCAAAGAAAGCTCCATTGAGGTCAGTGTGCCTTACTCAGTGGTGGGATTCAAAGAAATTAACAACCGGTTCTATGCCCAGCTGGCAGCCACTTTAAAATGGTTATTTTTAAACTTTATATGTCTTATCTCTCATTAACAACCAGTTTTATAGAGTACGTGTGAATCTGCTTGAGCCCACCACTGGTCTTACTCTTAGGAAAGTGTCTTTAGGATTGCAGCCAAAGGCTCACAAGAAATAAAAATGTGCCCCTTCCTTTTCCTTTTTGCTGCAGAAACTTGTGAATTTAGCTTCACTCCACCACTGTGAGTTATAACAGGGGAAAAAGGAATATTTTGGCCTTTCACCACACAGCATCAGAATGGCACAGATGTGCCTGTTTTATTAAGGTGAAGCAGGCAAATAGTGTTCTAGCACTGAAACCCCTGAATGTTCTATCAGGTCTAAAATTGGAACCTGCCATCCATCCTCCTCAAATTTGGCTCAGAGTACAAAGGTCACATTCTCTGTCACTCCTCCAAAGTTAATGCAAAAAAATGAGGCCAATAACAGCAGTTTAAATTCCTATCTCACAGTTGAAAAAAAAGCAGGCCTCCGTCAGTCTTGAAAGACTATAGTATCATGCTCGGCGCTGCATACACTGCATGCGAAGCATGAAAGCCTGGGTTAGATCGTTATGGAGGATAGGCTGTTACCCAAGCAGCAAATCCCCCCTCTCCACGCCACTGAATTAGTCCAATGGAAAGGCAGAGCCAATACGATTGGATCCAGCTGGTGTCACAGAGCTGGGCTAAGGACAGGAGCTCACCCTGTCTTGTGGGGCTGACCTGGGTCTTGAACCTAGCCTGCTGGTTAACAGGCACAGTGACTTAACCACCTGTGACACCCACAGCTCAATCACAGTTGAGCATACCCATAAAATCTGCTTTTTTAATTCAATTTGCTGGGTGTCCTTCACAAATTTGTTTGTTGGGAAGTATGTCATTTTGTTGGAAAGCATGTTATTCCAAAGAATATCCATCAAGTATTGTCTGAGTTATAGGACTCCATAAAATCTTTGTGTTTTCAGCAAAGGATTTTAAGGGCAGATATCATATATATCCACTGGGTATAGAATCTTATATCTTCTCCCTCCTTGGTCATGTGGCCAAAGGTGCACAGAATGCTGTACCTTCCCACCAAAATGGTACCTATTTATCTACTTGTCTATTTCTAACTGTTATATTGGCAGTGGAACCAAAATATAAAAATGGATGCTGAGGAATCCTGGCTCAACCACAAACATTTCTTATACATTCTTGTATTTGACTAAAATCCAGGCTAATTTTAAAATTTTAGGTAACACTATACTGTAATTATAACTGATGCTAATTAGCACCTATCATCATGTCATGTCTTGCTTGTGGAGCTGCTTACAGGCATCTGACCAGCTGCATCTGACATCTGACCAGGTGTCAGACTACATAGGAGTTGGCGTGAAATCCAGAGTAACTACTGGGAGTCCTTGCTCCGGTGTAAGAACAATTTACTCTGGATTGCAATATGAATTTCCCATAGGTTTTCACTAGGTGGTGCAGTAACTACAGGTGCACATAATGTCTCTTATGTGTTCACATAGTTACTCTGGATTGTAGGGTTAGTCTGATTCAGGAAACCACTTCTGGTACTGTTACTGGCAATTACACTTAGAGCTGAAACCTAATGCCCAATTCTAGGGGTCTCCCTCAAAAAAAAGGAAATCCTCCCTGAACATATGTACATTAACATGAACATATGTACATTAAAGTACATAATGTACATATGTTCCTGAACATATGTACATTAACATGAACATATGTACATTAAAGTACATAAAGTTCAGGGAAATCCTCCCTGATCATATGTATAAGGCTGTAGGATAAGAACAGTGTTTGGCTAGGGCTTCTCCTTGAAGCTTTCTAGTGCCATCAAAGATGGTGATAGGTGAAGAATTCCTAAAAGGATCAGTAGTTGGATGAAGTACCTTGGCTGAATAATTGGGCTATAATACTAAAGACACTTTCCTAGGAGTAAGACCCACTGAACACAACGGGGCTTACTTTTGAGTAGACATGGTTAGGATTGTGAAGGCAATTCATGGAAGCTGACTGTAAGAAGAGACAAGAAATCCTATTGCATGATTCTTTCTGCAAACACTTCTTACCACTTCCTGACTGAAGTTTACAAAAGAGAAATGCAATAAAACAAAATATTTGGTCAGTGCTCTAACTGTTAAACAAGACTGCTTGAATTGTGTTCTTTTCTTTTAATAGGGGCACAACTTATAAAAGCAGAGCCTTCTCTGTCCAGACTGGCTGTCTGTCCCTGATTGCCCTGCCAGTGAGCCACACTGTAATATACATCATACAACTAAAGGCAAAGTTGGAAAGGAATTCTTAACTTATGTACTCCAGTGACACATTACATTACATTACACTCCAGTGACTCACATACATTTCTTAAAATATCATCCCTTCCAGCAGAAAACAAAACATATTGAGCACTCTGGAAATAAAAATTGAGCCACATGTGAATATTTACTTATGAATAGGTAAATGTCTCTTGGCTCCTACTGAAGGACAAACAAAGCCAACAGAAAACCATCAGAATAGTTCCATAGGATGAACATAGGATCCAACAAACAGTTCCAACTTTCCCCCCACCATAGTAAAAAGGATAAAAACAGAGACTATGGCTGCAATCCTAAAGACACGTTCCTGGGAGTAAGAGCCTTTGAACACAATGGGGCTTACTTTTGAGTAGATATGGTTAGGATTGTGCTCTCTGTGCACAATTCTAATCATGTCTACTCAAAAGTAAGCCCCATTGTGTTCTATGGATCTTACTCCCAAAAAAGAGCTTTTGGATTGCAGCCTTAAGCACCTCTTCAGTTGCAATTGTGTCCGTATATGTGTTTTAAAGCTAGGTGGGTCCCGAAAGAGTAAAGGTTTTTTTAAGTGGATCTTGGTACTAAAACACTGGGGAACCACTGACTTTTAAGCAAGACCCTTTGTGTTCAGTGAGGCTGACTCCAAGGAAAAAGTGTGAATAGAATTTGTTTCTATTTTTTTCTTTTATGGATTACACTGTTCTTTAAAAAGTACATTAACAATACAGCAGAATTAGCAGTAACCACTCATGCTTTTCCCTGTGATGTGTGCATGTAATAGCATAATAAAGGAATTTTGGTCTGATTTTTTCATATAGAAAGGATGCCTGTGGGGATATCATTTATCCTATCCCAAAAGCAGCCACACTTCTCTCACCAGCAGGCTTACAAAGGGAAATGCTGCTTTCCAGTACTCTTCACCATTTTGTTCCCTTACCTGAGACAAGAGCAGATGGTGCTCCGCAGTCTCAGGTTAATCACTATGTGAGAGACCTGGGCTGGATGCCAGCCCCTCTTCACAATCCTCGGCAAGAACAAGAGACGCTGAACCTTACATAAGATTCACAGGCAGTGCCTTTGCATTTTAAGTAGACATCTGTTAGGACATTGCAAATTTGTCTGTTATCAGAACTCGGACTGCGTGGCTCACATGGCAGCATGCCATGTTTCTCTCCTCTGGTGGGCCTATCAGTTTCTACAGAATTTAAACTTGCATGAGAAGCACAACGTCGCTCGTTGTAAAGCAATTGTTCTAATCCTGTACCAAGTCTTCAGAGGAACTGACTGATAGCTAATTCTCATTCTCCTTCTGTGCTCTGTTCCATTATCATAGACAGCTCTAAACACAATCCCAGGACCAACGCAATGCTAAACATATTTCTTCTCCCACTTCATCCTGCCCTGTATATCTTAGGACATTATAGGGCTTTAAATCCAAAGTCATTCATATCGCCATCCTATGCATGATTTTTTTAGCATTGTACGCAGGGGGCTTCCTTTCAGCAAAGTGTATATAAAACTGGAGTCTCAGAGAGTTCCACAGATGAGAAGAAAGTGAAGTCTTGGTCTTCCACATGCAAACCCAGCTCTCTCCATCAATATAGATATATCTCCTGCAGATCCATAGTTAGAAATGTTGTGGTAGTGATGTCTAATGATATGTGGTGCAATAGCTCAGAAAAGCAACAGGGAACTGAAAAAGTGTATTCAAAAGATCAATTTAGTGTAAATTTAAAGGCATCCATTAATAAGATTTCATTGTAAATGTCCCAAAAATTAATTTAGACCTGAAAAACAAAGGTATTTGTTTTTGTCTTAATAAGAGAATCAAATTCTCTCTCTCTCTCTCTCTCTCTCTCTCTCACACACACACACACACACACACACACACACACACACACACGTACTCTGAAAATGAACCTCCTCAATACGACCATTGCTTATATCACTGGAATTTGCATCATCTGGTGCATTAAGGGCTATGACAAAAGGGAAAAAAGTGTAATGTTGGCAGGAGCAGGAATTGTAAAACTGAAGCAAGCAGAATCTTCCTGAGACATTTTTACTATACCCGAAAAACCTGTTTGGCTGCCTTCCAGTTCCTCAAATGTTTTGACTGAGAAAACTACATTCAATTTATTTTTAATATTAGGTGAAAACCGATAACTGCCTAAGGATGTGTACAATCCTTGGGAACTATCATCATCTTGGATTCTTTTGAAATCCCTCAGACATTTTTTCCTGAGGAGGAACCTCCAAATTCTCTTTGAATTTTGTTTCAGTCAGAATTTTTGTGGCAACTCTAACCTCTGGTAAAATGAAAGAATTCATCAAGCATAATTGTGAACAGTTCATTGAATTAGAAAACATGCTGCAGCGATCAATAGTCTTTCCCTTTCTCTGACTTACCAGATAGATAAACCTAAAAGCTTTTATATGCCATGAAGCTATGATCAAATTAGACGAATAAAAGTGTAATGATTCACTAGAGCCCTGTCTTTATTGCCAGTAGGAGAATGTTTGCCATTACACCAGCTAATCACAGCCCAATGTAGCTTCCACCTTTTGTATTGGTTGTTATTGCGGATACATATCACTGTAACATAGTGCTTTCATTTAGAGCCCATCATGGCGCTTTTAACAGTTTGCCAGCAAACACACGTAAAATTAAAGAAAAGAAGAATTGTGTAGATGGTTTGTAGTTACACTTTCTTTGGCTTTGGACTCAACATTTTTATAGTTTGCTTTCATTTTCATAGTACCCAGTAGGTGCTTGACTTTCCAGCACATGTGTTCTTGTGTTTAGGTGGTCTCCTGAGCGCCAAAAAAGTTCCCTGCCTTCTGGCATGTATTCTGTTCACTTTTCTACTGAAATTCTACTGAAAGTAGTGCCTGTACGGTAGTAAAGCTCTTTGGTCAATAACAGTTATTCCACTAGAGTTATGATTTCATCTCATGTTGACATTTAAAAGAAGAGAAAATACTGGTAGAAAGGGAAATAGGATTTGTGATGATGTTCATAAAACAAAGGTTTTTAAGTGAAATTATTTTTAACAATACATCAGGCATTCAAAGTATTTTTCAGAATTAATTTTTTTTGTTTAGAGTTAAGACAATCAATTTTCAATCTGAACACCACTTTATGTAGTTCTTATTCCTACTCTTCACATGTTCTGATTACTTCAACCATTCAGCTATTCACAAAAAGTCTGTGTTAATGTTCTTAGGCTACAGTTTTAATTCAAAATACAATTAAAAATCAAAACTGCTTTCACACTGGGTGACCATATGTCATAACCAAAAGAGAGGACAAGGACCTTCCAAAATGGACGACACCTAAGAAAAATGGAGAACATGACAATATAAAAGCTAAAAACACTAATATGTATTGCTTTCATGTGATTTAAACTCTATGTTGCTTATTATTAAGTTTTAAACTGGCCTCTGTAATTTATTACATAAAATTTATTAATTACAAGAAGGTTACATGCTGGCTGCTCCCAGTGAAATGGAGGACAATTGAGATTTTTTTCCAGGACTCAAGGTTAAAATGTATGACATGTCCTGGAAAAAGAGGACATATGGACACCCTGCCTTCACATATCAGAGAGATGGTTTTGCCATCATGTTCTAATGTACATGTTCTGTTTTCTGACCATGACCAGTTAAAAGCTCTCTCTCTCTCTCTCTCTCTCTCTCTCTCTCTCTCTCTCATATGCTCTGAAACAATAGCAACTGCTTCAAGTCTGATGTTAAGCTCAGCTTTCTTAATTGTAAACCATATTATACTGGTATGCATCAGAAGTTAATGAGGGACCATAACCAAAATCCATATCTTAGCTATGTATTTCTCAGTCCATTTTGCTGTTTCACTTCATTAGAGTAGACTTTCTCTTATATTTGTCATGCAGCCAGTGCTTTCTTCCACTTTCTCAGCCTCACATCCCACCCTTTTCTCTTTAAATAGCTACACAACATGAAAGTCACCAACAAAGAGACTATCATGTCAAATTACAAGGGGAGAAAGATCTGATTTGCCTAATAGGATTCTAATTCTTTATCATCTTAGTGACTTTCTGAAAGTAGCTAATAGCTGAAAAGAAAAGCTTAGCTGATGGTTTCTTCAAATACGTGCCACGCACTGCACATTTTCTTACAAGCTCTACCATGTCACTACAGATTTAACAAGACTGAGGCTCTGTTGTAATGTGCACTCCATAAAATTTTTTGGCTCTGCTGGACTGAAGGTGAACTGGCTATGCTGAACTGCATGACGTGATACTATGAACGACTTGGGAGTGCTCCTGCAAGTCACACCTATATGTGGAAATCTAATATGGAAAGAAAATCTACGATGTTTGGGAAAAGGCCCTAACTTTTAAAAGGGAATTTTTGCATCACAAGAATGGCTTGGGTGTGTCTTGAAAAAATTAAACCATCATGTTGGCTCCCTCTATCATTCTGTGTTGGATGGGAAAGGTTTTTTCAACGCTATTTGCTGCTTGATCCCATATATGCATGACCAATGACATCCCATCACAGAAAAGATGCACACTGACAAGGTGTTAAAATGGTCAAGGTATGCCATCAATTCTTCTACCACAGATAAGGTACCTGCACTGTAATATTGATAAGGCACACCTTCTGCACAGAATCCACACACACCAGGCTCAGGCTGCTCTCCTGGATTTCAGGGAAGGGAGGTGAAGGGGTTTGAGAGTGGTACTCCAGGCAAAACAGATGCAAAACAGACATGATCCTATGATGTCTACTCAAAAGTCAGTTCCCATTGCATCCTCCCTGGAGGGGGATCCCAGGCACGGAGGGGAGAGAGTTGGACACTCTGGATGCAAAGTTGGCATGATCCAAGGCTGTCTGCTCAAGAGTCAGGTCCCATTGCATCCTCCCTGGAGGGGGATCCCAAGCAAGGAGAAGGCTGGTGTGGAGAGAGGGGTGGTTGTAGTGGGGTCCAAGCAGGAAGGGGGTTAACTTCAGGAGGGTTTCCCTCCTTCCTTCTTTCCCTCCTTTCCTCCCAAGCAGGGTTAACTACTTGGCGAGAGGCAGCTGGCTGGCTGGCAGGGAGGCACACCTGCAGGAGTGAGGCTCAGCAGGGGCGCTGAAACAATGCTGGTGGGCCTGCCTGTGCTGCCTCTGCTTTTGCTGCAGTTGGGCTGAGAGGTCCTACCTCCTGAGCCACTGGATCCTGGCCAACCAGGGTTCGTCTTACAAAGCACATTTGTGCCACGAAACAGGATTCTTTAGAAATTTGGATACATCTTTCAAAGCATACATCTTATGGGGTATTCATCTTATGAGGTACCACTGTATTATGTTTAAAGAGAATATTCAAAAACTGATCCAAAAAACCACATTTATTAACTTCAAACAAGTAAACAAAAAAATACTGAAATTTGTCAGGCGCGGTTAGTCAAAACTAGCCTGAGAGGCAACCTTGTACAAACCTATGGAGTTTTGCAAAGTATCGAGTTCAGTCAAAGTTTGTCTGAGAGGCTAGGAGGGTCACAACTGCACCCCACGCAGGCAGTGGAAAACTGACTAGGAAGGTTTTGAACAGCACTTGGAGGTAGGAGGGTACTAGGAGGGATAGGCCTCTTGGACACCTTGGTGAGAAGAGGGGAGCAAGAACAACTTTGCCATGCCTGTCTGAATAGATTCAGAGGGTTTAGTCTCCAGGAATTCTGCATCTAATAGCTCTTTATTGTCCTATCTCCCATGCAAATCACCACATACTCAACACCTTTCTTCTCTTCTGGTCAGCTGATCTGTTACTTACTTTAGGATTTTCAAATGCAGGCATAAAGATGTATAAGATCAACCTCCATGCCATTCAATCATCTGGCAAGTATAACTTACCAAGTACACCTACCAAGTTAGTGCGTATAAACAACTACTTCTCTTTGATTCAGACTGGGAACAGTTTTGCACTTACTGTGGAGATGTATAAATTTTGCCAGTCTCAGCTCTGAGGAGTATGAATTGAAAGCAGCCACCATTTAATTTTTTTTAAAAAAGATGTTAATGAAATGGACTGATCCGTGTCATAGGGGAAAAAAATTATGTAGAGTTGCCATCCTTTTGATGAATTTTTGATGAAAACTGAATTAATCCCTGCCCATGTACCTCTCATCTAAATCAAATGCCTCATGCAAAGGCAAATTCCCTCCCTCCTGGGTGGAGAGGATTTCATTTCCAGCCACAGCAAAATGACAGAAATCTATACAGGTTTCAGAATGATTACTTTGGAGGAAATGCATCTAAATCATAAATTGCACCGAAAAGCTCTCCTTTGGAGTAAGAATAGGACACTGTTTGCACCTCTGACTTGCTCTTGGAACCACATAGGTGTGGAGCATCTATACTTGTACCAACCAAATGTCAAATTTTCTCAGTAATCAAAGAGCAAAACAGTGCAAACTTGGGCATGTTTCTGTCCAGTGGACTAGAATCTAACTCTTGAGGTGATTGTGGACCCCAAAGTTGAAGGGAAAGCAATCCGATCCAACTTCCCAGCACTGCTGCAGCCATGCCAGTAGGGCCTTTATTTGAAGAGTAACCAATTCCTCCTTAGGGGAAGGTAGCTTTGTTCCCTTACCAATTCGGCTCCCTGCAATCCAGTTAGACCAGCATAAGTCCTAGCACAAGTCCCATGCTGGCCTGGGGTGTCTCAAAAATTAGGCCTCCCAGAAAGCCGGAAACTGCCAGACAAGTCTGGCTTTTGGCCTTTGGACCGGACTGTCCAGTCCAAAATGCCATTGTCCAACCTGCTGGGGGAATGCTAGGGGGCACTGGAGGGAATTTAAGGCTGCCGTGGCTTGGTGCGGCTAAAATCTGCCAGCCTCGGCACCCATTTTAAAAGAAAGACTGCGCACATGCACACAGGAAGTCACTTTCACTTCCTCGGGTTAGCCGAGGATAGTGAGCTCTGCCCACAGAGAAGCCCTAGAGCTCTCTATCGTTGCTTAAAGAATAGGGAGACTTCACATGCGCACAGTTTTTCCTTTAAAATGGCCGTCTGCAGCTGGTGGATCTTAGCCACGCCAAACCGCAGCAGCCTTAACCTGCCCCCAGCCTTAACCAGTGCCCCCAAGCATCCCCCAGCCCATCCCTGCCTCGCCTGCCTGTCTGCCTGACCTGCCTCCTCCTCCTCTTCCTTCTCCTCCTCCTCTTCCACCACCACCCATCCCATGGTAAGTAAGCCAGTCTACTGGCTTTTAAAAAAAAATTAATGTAGGATAAAATGTAGGACACAATGTCCTACATTTTGTCCTATATAAGTCTGGATTTTCAATTAAAAATCTGGACTTTTGGGTGACCAGGTCCTATATTTTGACTTTAGGATCTGGTCACCCTGCCCAAAAGTGCATTAAGGCATTAATGTGCAACTACTGGAGGTTTGTGTGGTAAGGCCCCTCATTTCCTTGAAGGTTTCACCAGGGAAAGGGTTAAGGGAGGAGATGCCTGGGAGGAGGTCCTAGAAGGAGCAGGATATAGCCTCTTCAGGTCACAAGGAAGGGTTTGGACCTGCCCTGGAAGGGTAGGAGGGAGAAGAGATATAAGGGAGGAAAAAGAGTGGGAAAAGGCAGTTCAGGAGGAGCTACCCTGGAGAGAGGGTGGTGAGTACCAAGCCTGGAAGGAAGGCGAGCCAGAGTTGGTTGGAGATGGAGGAACCTCTGCTGCTCTCCAGGATGTTAAAAGGACTAAGCCAGGGGACCTAGGCTTAGAGAGCTGGAGACTTCACCTGAAAGAAAGGACATTGAGTTAATGTAATGTTGTTAACAGTTCTACTTACCTGCGTTCCTTACCTGTTGGAGGGAACCGGAAGCAGGGGGAAGAAGTTGTTCTTTCACTGTTTATCTGTAACCAAAAGAGAGGAAGAAATAATCTGTAACCATCAAGCTCATGTACCTCTTGAAGAAATCGAACTTGTGTTCCTTGGTATACTCACCTGTCTGGCGTGTCAGTGGCGGGAGATTGGAATAAGCTGATCACAATGGCTGAGAAGTGGGAGGAGATAGAAGCAGAGTTATCAAGTGAGGCAAGTAGTGAAGATCATGACGGGGGGTTAAGCCAGTGCACAGACATGTGCTGGACTCACCACTCCACCACAGGAATGGGGAGTGGGTGAGTTGCGCCAGCTTAAATTGATTAGGATTGGTCCCCTTGCCTTTAAGGTTCTACAAAGTTCTTGGTTGCTTTTGCTGCTTAGAATGAACACAACATTAGAAGTTTAAACCTTGTTGTTTAGTCAACACTAAAGTTGTTCTAAGTTGTTAGTCTAGTCAAACTAAAAGTTTAAACCTGGGAGGAAACATATCCAGAGTAATGTCGTACCGTATATTTTTGCTGCCCAGTTTCTTTTCACTTTGAAATAACTGGTGATAGACTTTGGAATGACTTGGTAACAGATTTAAAACCAAGTGCTAGCTTTCTCACTGCCCCAGGAGACCATGAATGAGGTGGCACAGCAGTTTTATAACTTCTTATTGGTTCTGTTCTTTCAGCCTTTTCCAGTATGACATATTCAGCCAATGAATACTGTTTGTAGAGAGTAGAAAAGTCAGAGGCTTGATTCTGTCTGTTCCTCAGCTCCTCTTTCTCCTTCTGTCCATCCAACATTGTTCACAGGGCATCAGTGTTTTGAAATTGAGAAGGTATGCTCCTCTAAAAGCTCAACTGCCTGCTTTAAAATGTCTCTTGCTGCTTTGATCAGCATGGGAAATGGTGCAACAAGTAACAGTGTGACAAAGCTGCTGGATCTTTTCTATTAAAAATAATGTAAAGCTTGCTCTACCTCTGTGTTTGTCTGTAAAATGAGAAGTATTTGATCTCTATATAACTGAAGACTCTCAGATATTTTATGTTAAGGTAGCAGTAAAATATCAGAATACTTCCTGCCAGTTGAATGCAGGAGACAGAAGTCACTGTGTGTTTCACTGAAATAATGAAAATCATATACCTTTTAAAAAATTTCTTATAAGTACCTTTGTAGCCAAATCTCTCTGTAGCTTTTCAGTTATTATACCCCAAGGGAGTGAGACACAGCCTGAAATATTATTGCAATTTGGTTTGGAAAACACCAAGTCAGGTGATGGGATGGAGCTCCACTGAAATAAATGTGAAACAAATGGATTCCATTCATTTGCACACAATAATGCTGAAGGGTACAGATGGCTAGCATGCATAATAGATTATAAACTCAAAAAAACCTTTCAGAAAAGCATGGCTTCTCATTTCACCTGACGGAGATTGACTGAAAGATAGATGGATGAAGCTGGAATCACCATAGCCTCCTCCACCTGCTGTACTTTTTAAAGACTAATTATGTCCATACATGACTTGAGCATGGGCACTGCCCATACTATACCTGAGATTTTGCAGGCCTTTGAGGCTGTAATCCTAACTCCCAGTTTGGCTGGCACAAACGGGATGCAAAATTGTCATAAGGAACTTCTGCACCACTCCTGAGGAGGTTAGGCCAATGCAAAGATATGCACCGGCCTTCTCACAACAATATGGGAACAGGGAGCAGGTAAGTTGTGCCAGCCTAATTTGGTTAGGATTGCATCCTAAATGGCCTGAAAAAGTAATCAGAAGCAACTTCCAATAAAACTAGAAGTTGCATTGGAAAACCAGAACTCCAAGGTAAGGGAATAAACACTGCTTTACTTTGAGGAGCCTCCATGACTGCCCCCCTCCCCACCAGCTACAGCACATGCCCCACTGGCACAGCTACGGCAGTGCCAGAAAGTTGGTTAGCATTGTGCCTTTTGAGTGTGCCATGAACACTCAATGAACAATGCATTGATGCATTGTCATCAATGATGGGAAATATGATGGAACAGTAAAACACAAATTTGTCAGACAACAGGGATATATGATCAATGAATCTCTCATCTACTTTGACCCTGAAAACTAGGCCACTCTAACCCAAAAGAAGTTTGTACAGTGAATGATGGTACTTCTTCTAATATACAAAGTAAAAGCAGAGCTACTGATATAATTAGTGGGGGAAAACAAAGTGTGAGATTAGAGGAGGGGGAGTCAGTATCGAGATCACAAAGAAATGTGAACTTATTTCAAAGGACTCTAATATTTCCTGAGATGGAGGACTTCAAAGGAATCACAAGAACATGCAGATAAATAGATTATGCTTCTGAAGGCAATGCATCATTTCAACAATACTTATGGGTTTGTGTTTTTTGTGTGTTTTTTTCGGATTTCCACCTGAAATTACTTGAGTTCTGTCTTCTAAAGGATATGTTCCTTTTATCTATGTTATTTTTATCTTCTGAAAGAGGAGAGAAAGATATTTCCTAATCACCTACCTACAGTACATTGTTTGATGTCATCTGTAGACCACTCAGCAAATACAGAGAGATTATTATGGTTTATGAAACCCTGATAATAGTTGCTATTGTGCTTCATTCTTATCTGGAAGACAAAAATGGGCAGCAGAATTAAAGGGAAAGATTTGTTACAATCCCAGAATAACATTCAAATATATTTATCAGTACAACTGAAAGCTTCTACAACAATAGCAAATGATATGTAGGTAAGTTGTGTATAGGGATCAGCCAAAGAGGTCCTCTGTCTTTAGGGATACTAGGTCATCTGAGTTAGTTTTTAAAAAGAATTCGACAGATGCTTCTGCCTTGGAAGATTTTATTCCTGCTTGCTCTCATCATGTGTTATGCTGTGTTACCCTTTCCTTATAGAGATGGAAAGTTAGGACTCTTCAGGACTTGTTTTCATTTTCATTTTTAAAACTCTTCAGTGCTTACTATGCCGCAAAGACTTAGAAGGCACTGCTGGAGTTATAAAGATGATAGGCTCATTTTCAGGAAGAGCTCCACATTTAGAACAGTGATTTTTCTCCGTTTTCAGCTCATGTCATGCAGTAAACTTGTTGAGGCACACTATTGGTCTTTAAATAGCATTCAATTATTACATTACAATTGATAAGCACAATCAAGTTAATTAATTTAATATTTATAATTTAATCAATTCATTACAGAATGTGTAAGAAAATTCTAGCAAAGAGAGAGAGGTCAGACTGAGCATATGGTGTCTAGAGAAGTGTGGGATTAGGTAATGAAGAAACATGATCCCTCTTTCATATGCTCAATGATTGGCAAACCAGTTAGAAAGAAGATAGGGTGAGGATGTATGACTCAGGCTCAATAGGTTTCACAGTGGGGCCCACCAGGTCCAAATTGGCCTTATGCCAATGATATCACTAGAGGGTGCTGGCAACAAATGTCCCCTTGTGTCATGGAGTCCTCTAGCAGCCAAAACTCTCTTAAGGGTGCAGTCCAGAGTAACTACAGGGAGTCCTTGCTTTGACGTAAGAACAATTTACTCTGTATTGCAGTATGAATTTCCCATAGGTTTTCACTAGGTAATGCCTAGTAAATGTCTCTTACATGCTCCTGTAGTTACTTTGAATTGTAGGGTTATGGATGTTGCAGTGGTCATGTCAATGCCAGTGCATCACCAAACATGGAGTTAAGTAGGATTGGGCTGTTTGGTTGTATTGACATTTGTTTTTGCCTCATTCTAAAAGTCCTTATATTCTTGTAGTGCCACAAGAATGACTTGACTTTGTACAATTAGAGTCTTATGGCCCAACCTTTCAGGATCACAGCATGAGTCTCAGACCTGTGATCCTGACAACAACCACCAGAAAAGTGCTATAGGCCCATATCCTAAAGTCAAATTAAGCCCTTTGCTCCGGAGCAGTTAAGGTGACTTTCCATAAGATAACGCTAGAGGGTGATGTAACTGCATGGACCCGTAACTGCTATGGATTTTGCCCATAGTCTACTTTCTCATGGCCAGGCCAAGCTAGTGTGAGCAGGCACTGAGCCTTCACACTAACTGGAGAGTCTCCAGGAGCCAGTTGTGGTGAGTGTGGTGCCAAATGTGATGGAGGCATTCTGTGGTGGGGAGGGGAAAAACTGGGCCAGGGAGCATGGCAAAGGAACAGAGGCTGGGTGTACTGGGGCCAGGAAACTGTGTGAAAAATAACCAGCATAATGATACATGATTTCATTCATATTTATGTGGTTCAAACCTCCCTTGCAAGCAATGATTTTCTGCATAAACTTTTATTTATCTACAATATATTTGCCAAATATGACTAAACTGCTTAATCAACATCTTCATAATATTCAATAATTTACAGAGACAGTTAGTAGAAATATTAGCACAACCATTCAAGAGGACCATAAATTCTTTTCCTTGCAACAAACTCACCATATTTCAGTCTCTTTTGTGAAAAATGTTACCCTACATTCATAATTAAGAAAGTAAGCATGCTTCAAAATGAATCCCTTTTGCAACAGTATATATAACAAAAGCTTTATTATGATAGAGATTTGAGAAAATAAACCTTTTGTCTGAAAAAGAGAAAAGGAAAATTTCTTGGACAGATGGAAACATTCTCTTTAACAATTCACTTTCCTTTGTTTCCTTGTTGGGGAGAAAATTAAAAATACTGTATTTACTCAAATGGAAGGGGCACCTTTTCCAGCATATTTAGTCCGTAAAATCAGACTGTGCCTAAGATTCAATCAAATATGGAATTTTTATTCTATTTAATAGGCTAGTTTTTAATTTAACAGTATAAATTAGGTCAATATTTAACAGTTTATTGTAATAGAAAATGTAACATTAACTGTTGTATAAAGTACAATAATTAGGTAAAAATCATAACATAAACATAACATAAACTTATAACATAAACATAAAACAAATCATAAACATTATCATATTATTGTCATATAAGTCATTGTATGCAGTAAAATTAAATTTTTGTGTGTGCTTTACAATCACCAGTAAACATTTTTTTAAAATGTAAAGTCTTTTAAAGTCAGGGTGCCCGTTAGATTTGATGGCACATTAGATTCAATACATGCTATTCAGTTACTCAAACAGATCTTTACAACAAATAGGGAATTTTAGAAAAAAACAAAACATGCAGCTATAGGAAAACACATCAATGATGCATTTACATGAGTTTCCACACATTTTGGGTCCCAAATAAAATCCTTCTTGTGGTGGCTTTGCAGAACCTCTTTCCAAAATATTGGAGAGACTATTAAATACCAGTTCTCTTTTGTCTGTTCATCTGTTCACCAGGTTCTGAGGGAACCTGATTTTAAAATGATTTTCTGATGCTTTAGTTGTATGTGGAAAGATTCTCCCACCATTATTTTTGATGAATTTTTATTGTTGAGTTGATGTTTTCTTTTCTTTTGTTTTTAGTACTTAGACCACCTTTAGCCAGTCAGTTGACAGAAAGGTTAAAACTCTCAAAATAAATTGTAATTCAAATAAAATTTGTCTCTATTATTTTTCCTGTCAGCTGTTTTGAAAGTTTGCAGTAAAGGCAATGTTATTTGTAAAGATTCAGGCAGATTCTTAGAACTGAATTTGCTCATGGCATCTGGCAGCGATCTCCCATAGGAGCTTTCTGTAGCTTAGCACCATCCACAACATGGTTTACTTTAGCCTTTTCAATCCCAAGTCCTTCCTTTGCCTTTATAGGCCTAAAGTAACTTGCTGCTTTAGAAATCCTCCAGAAAATGGCTTAGAAATGAATGATTTACTGTTTTATTTCATTTTTCCTGGAATTTGACTAGATCTAATTTGACTGCATTGTACCAATGTATCAACTGTGCATAACAGTTTAACTACACTGTTCTGTACACCGCAGTCTCCTCTCTCCCAATTTGGAAAAGGTCCCAACTTGGAAAAAAGGAACATTTGGCCCCACAGAGTAAAGTTATGGGCACAATCCAAAGTAACTACAGGGAGTCCTTGCTCCGGTGTAAGAATAATTTGCTCTGGATTGCAATATGTATTTCCTATAGGTTTTCACTAGGTGGTGACATTACAGGTGCACGTAATGTCTGTTACGTGCTCCTGTAGTTACTCTGGATTGTAGGGTTAGTGTAGTCAATGGGACTTCTCAAATCTGCACCCACTATTTTGCTGTATTGGGCTTTTGAATCTGACACAGAGCATAGGATTTTTTGGAAGAGGTGTCCATTGGGCCCTCAGCCTTCGTTGGCCTGTCCTTCCTACCACTTTGCCCCCAGCCCATAAACATCTCTCTCCCATTACCCTATCAACACCACTCAGTGCTTATTTCCACATTAGTGGTACCCAAGTGTTGGTTTGTAGCATCAAGAGAGCAATGTAGACCTTCCCATGGCTCCCCAATGTAGACCTCCCCATAGTAAGGACGCTTAATATCAGGCTGCCCAGGTAATTGCTATTTCAATGTAGGGTGATTCATCTCCTACTTTTCTTCTTCTTTTCTTTTCTTTTAGCTACAGTCACTTTTCTCAAATTCAAATTTTGAAATTTCTTTTATATGCTGTAAGATTTCTGTATTTTTAGACAAAATATTTTACAATGCTTTGAAGATTTAGGAAAACAAACAATAATAACATGTTGTGCCTAACGCTGAAACTGATCGAGTGAGGGTTGACACAAACTGTAGACTGAAGTCTGCTGATGGTTTTAAAATTTAACAAGAAAAATTACTATTATTGTCATTAATGATGAAAACATCTTTCAGTGATCACAGTTGCTCTTTTTTGTTTTTTAAAGAATGAAAATGGGATTCAGAAATAATGATATAGTGGAGGATGAAACTTGTAAATGTTTAGTTGTTCTTTGGGAGTTAGCTAATGTACAGAACCATGTTAAGTGAATTTTTATAGGTATGAATTTTGGTGCTTTCGTGTTCTTCGTCCTATCCTATCCAAACTTCCATGTTTCAGGTTGAAATTCTTTACAATTCATGATTGCATGATATTTCTGTAGTAGTAACAAGCTCAGCCTCTTCTATTATTACAACTGTATGGCACATCAGGATGCCTTGGAGCTTGCAGGTAACACTCCCAAATGCTTCTGGTGCCATAGTAACTGCCTTGTAGGTATTGTGCTCACCACATCACCGCTTGAGACTGCTCCTGTACAATAGTTTACATATGAGTTTCTTGTGTTAATATTTTATTTTTGTTCTTCAGGGTGTCTTCTCCTTGCTGCTTTCTGCCACTCGCAACCAAAAATCTGTTTTACTGAGAACAGATTTTTGTAAAACACCCTTGACTGGTTCTCAGGACTTTCTTGCAATGATGCAATGAACTAAGAAGAAAACTTTCTTAATTTTTTAAAATAGATCACATGGGTCAGTGAAACCATATAGGGTCAACGGACATACCACTCTGCAACATTGCCTGCCTAGCTGTCAGAGCATGGCTAAAATGAGCACTGTTCGATCAAAAGGAAATTGGAAAATCTAGCAGAAAATAGGTAAAATGTAAGCCTTCAATGGTCTCCATGGGTATGGATAGCTACAAGAGTATTTCAGCTGGTTCATGGAGGAAAAGGACTTTCTGAACCTTACAACCTTTTAATGCTACCAGTTGGTTAAAGGGACTTTGATTATATTCAGGAATTGCTTCTTGATTATTAATATCTGTGACTCAAGAGCTGGGACAGATTGAAATTCTCCCTCTATGAATTATTGGAATGCTGACTTTAGAGGGCTGAAGAGACTGTTTTCTTCCACAGATAAAGCTAAGCTCATATAGACTCTATTACTGTTAATTTTTAAATAATTAAAAAAGCTTTGGGAACTGAGATTTACAGCTTAGATTACATATTTCAGTTTGAAGTCTTGGGTGTAAGCCAGCATTTGTCAAAGTGGGGGTCGGGACCCCTTTGGAGGTCGCCTAGAGCTTTCCTGGGGGTCGCCTAAAGACCCCTGGTGCAGGGGGCCAGGTCAGGCTTGCCAGACCTCCGGCTGTAGCTGCGCATGCACTGGGCCTGACTGACAGCCTCAGGGCCCAATCCTATGCATGCCTACTCTGAAATAAATCCCATTATAGTCAGGGGGGCCTTTACTCCCATGTAATCTCAGGGCCCAATCCTATGCATAACTACTCTGAAATAAATGCCATTGTGTTCAATGTGCGCATAGAGCACACATTTCATTTGTAACAATGAAAATACATCCTGCATATCGGATATTTACATTATGATTCATAACAGTAGCAAAATTACAATTATAAAGTAGCAATGAAAATAATTTTATGGTTGGGGGGTCCCCACAACATGAGGAACTTATAAAGGGGTCACAGCGTAAGGAAGATTGAGAACCACTGGTGTAAGCAATATCTGCAATAGACTGTACCCTTATAGCCCTAACAGTACAATCCTAACTTGCACTGTAAGATGCTGGTCATTAGGCCTGCCGGATATCCAGTGCATGTCCAGGGCTGCTGCCGTACTATTGTGAAAAAAGGGGAAGGTTTTCAGTGGCACAACTCTAAGCAGAGTGAAGCAGCCTGAAACTGTTCTGTGCTGTCTGGGGAACTGTTTTGGAATCCAGAGTAACTGCTGGATCCTAGTTCCACCTCCCACTTGCCCCCCATCCACTTGCACTGAATTACCGTACAACCACAGTGACACAGATGTACTTTATGAAGGCTGCAATCCTAAAGACACATTCCTGGGAGTAAGTCCTGTAGAACACAATGGGGCTTACTTTTGAGTAGACATGGTTAGGTTTATGCTCAAAATGTTTGTGACACCCTAGTGCAGGGGTGTCCAACACAAGGCCCATGCGGTCCAGGACGAGGATGGATGTGGCCCTCCTGCAAAGCTGGCCACCATTGGAAAAAACAGCTTTGGTTTTCAAATTTTGCGTGCTTCTCTGCGCATTGCCCTGGGCAGCTGCCACAAAGCTGGTCTGGGCTGCCCCTACCTGCCTCCTGGCACTCAGACCACTTCAGGCCCCTGCAGACCTTACAGCGCTCACCCACCCGCATCCCCCAAAAGCAGCCTCAGCCTCTATCCCAGCTGCTGCCTGCTGCCCTTAAGACCTACTCAGAAGTAAGTCCTGTTAAAGAAAATGAGGCTCACTCCCAAGTTGCATTCTGAAAGCCCAATGATGCATAGGATGGGCTGTGATCCTCTCCAAGCTTAACCTTGGAGATTTTCTGCAACCCTAACCATGTCAGCCCAGAAGGCCCATTGTACCCAGTGGGTCTTACTCCCAGGAAAGTGTGTTCAGGATTGCAGCATATCTCCAAGGTTAAGCTTGGAGAGGATCACAGCCCATCCTATGTATCATACCTCCTCAGAAGTAAGCCTCACTAAATTCAATGAGGCTTACTCCCAAGTTGCAGTCTGAGAGCCCAATCCTATGCATGGCTGCTCAGCAGAAAACCACATGATAATCAGTGAGACTTACTCCAAGGTTTAGCTTGGAGAGGATCACTGCCCATCCTATGCATCATGCCTACTCAGAAGTAAACCCCATTAAAATCAATGAGACTTACTCCAAGGTTTTAAAATGTAGGACAAAATATAGGACATCCTACATTTTGTCCTACATTTTTTTTAAAAAAAGTTGTTCGTGTTTATGTGCGGCCCAAACCAACTCGTCTTCTTTCAATGCGGCCCAGGGAAGCTAAAAGGTTGGACACCCCTGCCCTAGTGCCTTGGCTAGCTGAACACTATACCATACTTTGAATTGTGCTCATGTGCTGTCAATATTATAATTGGACAAACTTATAAATGTGTTCAGGATTGAGTTGGAAGGCTGCTTTCCTGAAGAATATTCCATGGAACTCACTCACTTATTTCCAAGTTAGTATAGTTAAATTATGCTGTACTTCAAAGAGAATTAAGAAGACAAAAGGAACTGTTAACTATCAGTAAGGAAGTTTGCAGAAAGGCTGAAAGTCAAAGAAAAGCAACTCATTAAGAGGACCTATCCATCACCCTGATTGGAAATAAAGTAGTGTAAAATTTCCAGTGGCTTCATTACAGCAATGAAAATTCATGAGATGCAAGGCACCATTTTGAGTCCAGCATCTGGCCATGGTGCTCCACTGAGATGACATTTGGTGACATAATGCCATCTGTAGGACCCCAGCACATTGCACATCTTATGATGACACTGAATTTCTTCCTCTTACCGATAGTTCAGGTGTCACAGTCCCCAGGTACCAGGGATCTTTAAGAAGTATGACAGCAAGCACTGGATGCCAAAACATTATAAAGACAATGTCATCCTGATTAAACAGAGGTTCTTTCAGGCTCTAAGCAGCTCTCATTCTGTCACCACCCAGTCTTCACCCGTCGTTCTGTAGACCGGAGAAACAGCAATATGGAAACAATGTAGGAGCAATTTGAAAATATATTGGGACGGAGGACTCACCCATAATAGGAGACTTGCTTATATAAGAGAGAAAAAATGTTTCCTTCAATGGTTTATGTATTACATGGCAATTTTTTCCTCTTCAAAAATATAAGCACATGAAAGAATTGAAATCCAAATGCACAGTGAGTCCAATTTAAAACAGCACCTGGGGAAAAGGCTGATATGTACCAGACAGTTTTAAAATATAAATATACATGGAGGCACACCAAGCTGTATATCAGTGAGATTCTATAGAAGAGAAGATGGGGATGTCTAGAACATGATTAGGGGAATGAATTAGTTGCCGCAACTTTAAACTAAGATATGAATGTGGTGGAATGAATATTACACTGGACAAGAATTTAGAATCCAATGATATTTAATTTGTTCAAAGATACATTGTAATTTAGTGATTTCCTAATGTTATGTCATGTCTTCTTGGGTCCAAATAGGGCAATATCCAGAAATTTCAGTCTCTTTTGAAAATTCCATATTCAATGTGACATTTCATAGAGAGGAACCACTGAATGGTGGAAAAAAGCAAGGCCAAATTCATCTTTTTCAGCCATGTCCAGAGTTCCTCCTCCAGGGCATTTGCCTGTCCAAAAAGAAACATATGTAATGCTTTGACTGAATCAGCACCTCAGGCATTCTGAGAGAATAAACAAATAAAAAATAAAATCAAGGTAAACAAAGGAATAGAAGGCCTTGTATGAATGAATAACTAGTACACAAAACTGAAATTAACAAAAATCAAATGCAATGCACTTTTAATAACAAAAATGAAAAATCAACAAAGCTACTCTCACACAAACATATGCATGAGTACACACACAATTTGCACACTCCTAGAATTTAGGCACAATGTGACAAATTGACTTTTGAATGGCATGATAGGAAGCTACTGTTTGTTTTCTATCTTATTATTACCTCTCTCTCTCTCTCTCTCTCTCTCTCTCTGTCTGACTGTGTGTGTGTGTGTGTGTGCGCGCGCATTTACAGTACATTTTAAAGACTTTTTAAAAAAAACCAATGTATTGGCAGGGATGACTTTCTAGGCCAAAGGCCAACAAATGAACAGACTGACACTGCAATCCTAACCTCCAGTTAGGTTGGCCTAAGCCCCAGCACAAGTCCGGTGCTGACCTAGCATTGTCAAAAAAGTGCCATATGGTACTTCTGCGCCACTCCTGGGGGGGGGGGGGGCTTAGGCCAGTGCACAGACTTGCACTTGCTTCCCTACATCACCATAGGAACTTGTTAGACTTGTTTAGACTTATTTTAGACAGTTGCTTGTGTTAGGATTGCACCCTAACAAACTATTCCTAACAGACAAGAGTGTCCCCAAAGATAATTCCTGCTTCCCTGTGGCCTTTTCTCTTGTCTGGTCCCCAAAGGAATTTGCATATGTATCTCTAGCTCCCAAATCCTCTGTATAAATGTCCTTGGGCTTATACTAGAGCCATGCTTTCTATGTAGGAAAACATTTGAGAAGCAGCCCCCCTCCCAAAAAATATGCATATCCATTAGTTACATATGATTGCAGCAATTCCAGGAAGCAGCAGCTCCATTTTGGAGTCCTTTTGTTTGCTTGCTTGTTAAATTATCAGAATAATAGGAAAAGTGGGGTAGGGGAGAACATATTTTTCCGAAAGGCTGTCAGAGGTTGAAATCAGCCAGATCTGAAGCAAGAACTGACAAGAGCATCAGTCATTGACACAAAACAGCTGCCAGACCGCTTTATATGCAAGCCGTTCTGCACAATAACAGAACGAGCAGAATATAATACTTGTACCATCATTTCTTGTAGAGTGAATGCCCAGGTGAAATCTGCTGAAATACCACAGTCGTATCAGAGCAAAAACAAGAAGCAGTAAAGCATCATACTCATTAGGACCCAATTTGCCATAGCAGCAGCCAAGTGCTTCAGTTTACTCCCAGTGGCAATTCGGAACGAAGAGTGGGGAATAAAGAAACTTAAATTAAATTCATAGTGCCATGCACATTTGGAATTCAATATTGACAGCTCTAATTATACACCCCTTTCCAACATACGTTCATTAAGTCAAAGCAAGAGAGACCAAGAACAGCAGGAGGAAAGCAAAAACAAATGCAGCTCTCTGGAGCGATTGACCTTCCCTCCTTCATTTGAAATATGTTGCAAGCCTAGTTCTCTTATTTATTTGTAATTAAGGGAGAGAAAAAGAAGAGGGTTGTTTGTTTTGTTTTTAACCACCCCTGAAATGTGTGTGTTAGAAGGTTCAGTTAGAAATAAATCTAGCTGTAATTTAACCTAAATTTAAGTCCTCAACTGTAATCATACGTGGGATGTCAGAAGCAAGAAAAAATGTCATTGTCATCTGCCTGACTAATTCTAGTCCAAGGTGTGATGCTAGTTCACCTCCTTGTGGTGCATCCCATATAGCACAAAAGTGTGAACTAAACAACTAGCAACAATTGGCAACCAGACTACAGTGAAGTATTGACAACTGGCAGCCAGACATCAATGTGGAATTCCTGGCTCTCAAAATACAGGGCAATGGAACATTTACCATAACTCCATGTATTTTTCACACTCTAAATAAATAATAAATAAACAATTCTAGTCCCAGATTAAGTCTCAGACATGAAAGGTTTTACCCAGAATTTCATAAACATCTGATATTAAGTTATCTGATAATAACTTGTCTCTAAAGAAGGAGTTTCCTTTAGGCACATCAACAGTCCTATCATAATTTGCACTGGCACAACCAGGAAAGTTGTGATTCAATCCTGGTTGTGCCAGTGCAAGTTATGATAGGGCTATCAATGTGCCTAAAGGAAACTCCATGTTCAGATGCAGTATAATTTAATATAAAATGTTTATGCCTGTGTTGTTCTCAGTTTTGATTAGGAGGATTTGGTTAGCTGGAAGTATACTCAATGTTAGAGAATATTTTTTCCCTTTACTCCATGTAATGTCCTATGCAATGGTTGGATCCCTTCCAGCTATATTGATGATGGAAATCTGAGCAGCCGGTGTCACATTGTGAGGCCCAGGATATGGGTTAGGATACAGGAGAGGATGATTCAGCAAATCCCAAACCCCTTTTGGGCCTGAACCCTTCCAACCCCACCCTGAAAACTTCTACTCCATACCCCTGTACCATTTGATGGCATACAGTGTTTGCCTTTATAAGTAGCGAAGCCTGTGGATCCAGTACCAGTAGGGTGGCACTGGCTTCCCTACCAGCTCTGCCTGCTTGTGCAGGTGCAATGTCAACCCAGCACAAAGACTGCACTGCGAGGTGTTTGTGTGTGTGTGTGTCCTGCAAACTTTCAAAGATAGCTCTAGCCTGCATGAATTCATACAAGCCAACAGTGATTACCACCATTAATGATAGTGAACCCAGGGTCACCATATAGAATGGAGGACAGAGTGGCTTTATCTATAACCATTGCATAGAAAAGGGAATTGAGGCAGGTGCTGCTTTTAAAATCCATCTATGATGAGCTAAATCTGCCTCGATTCCCTCATGCAGTGATTAAAGGTAGAGGCACTCTGTCCTCCATTCTATATGATCACCTTCAGTGAACCCCACTCCATGTGTCAAGGCCAATGGCATGCATATGTTTTAAGCAGCAAAACGAATCAGCAAATTGTTCAAGATGGAAGCAAGGAATGAAATACTGATGCAGTGAAGGATGGCTTTAATCATCTCCAGGAAGGTGAGACGCACCTGTGGAAAAAACAAAGCTCAAGTGCAGCATGAAAGGAGCAATATGCACCCTTTACAGTGCTAGAAAGCAATTCTAACATGTACTTATTTTTAAAAGAAAAAAAGTACAAACAACCAGGAGTGTTATCACAATTTAATAACTAACATATTTATTGTTGCATATGCTACTCTTGGTTAAAATTAACTCATCAAATTATTCAAAATGGAAAACATGTTTGGAAAAGTTCCTATATGGTAACTGGAGACTAGAAAAATCAGGTCCACACATTTCCTGACCGAAGAGGCAGAATGCAGTCCATTAGTAATGCACGATGGAGAGAGGTTCTGATTTTACTGCTGGATCTGCAATAGCAGAAGGAATGTTTGTTGAGAACCCATAAGGGTGTGTGCGATTGCATTTGTCTTTGTGATTCACATGTTATGCAGGCTGCTTATAATTGACTCCACACTCTGTTTCATGGTGACCCAATCTGTTTTAAATTGAGTGTGTGACTTGGCATGCACTGACCTTTTCCAATGCCTGCCACAGACCAAGAGATGCAAGTGAATTGGCCCTCCATGGTACTTTTTCAGAAACCTTGGCAGTTCCCATTCTGATTCATGCTAAGTTGCTGCATTTATTTGTTCTAATTTGGTGTTGCCTTCATTAGGAAGCTCATTCTCTCAGCTGGTGCTTTGATACTCAGAATGCCAAAGGCAATTTATTTGAGTTAATCTGATATTCTGGGAGAAAAAAGTGTTTTTTTAAAAGGAAAAAGTCTGAATGATTGGAGAGTGCATCTCTTTCACAGTTCCTTGGTTTGTTTTTCAACAGTTCAACTTGTTCCATGAAAGTCACAGTTTGATTCAAGGTGTGCCTGGAATGGTTGTCCTGATACTGGGTATATTTGTGCCCTTGATTCCAGAAATAATATCCTTTTTGCAGTAGCAGTTCTAGTTTTTGAGATATTATTTGCATATCTATGGGTGGTGCAAGTGGCTAAGACACTGTGCCTGTTAACCAGCAGGCCAGGGTTCGATTCCTGGGTCGGCCCCACAAGACAGGGTGAGCTCCTGTCCTTAGCCCAGCTCTGCGACGCCAGCTGAATCCAATTGTATTGGCTCTGCGTTTCCATTGGACTAATTCAGTGGCATGGAGAGGGGGGATTTGCTGCTTGGGTAACAGCCTATCCTCCATAACAATCCAACCCAGGCTTTCGTGCTTTGCATGCAGCATATGCAGCACTGAGCATGATACCATAGTCTTTCAAGACTGACGGAGGCCTGCTGCTTATATATAATGTAAATATATATAAAAGAGAAAAGTCACTCACAACTGATTGACTGACTGACTGACTGACTCACTCACTCACTCATCAACACCCAGCCAAAACCGGTGGGCCTAGAAGCATGAAATTTGGGGTGGGTGTTCCTTCCGTGACTGAGGGGTGCACTAAGAACCAGTTTTTGGAAATTCCAACCAGAAAGGGGTGAAAAGGGGCGCAATGCGTTTTCCTCCCTATACTTTGCATTGAAGAATCGGTGACTGAGGGATGCTCTGCCCCAACCCCTGGATCTAGAAGTATGAAATTTGGGGAGGATGTTCCTTCTGTGACATCAACACCTACCAAAAACCGACGTGTTGAAATTTAACCCTTAAGGGGCTGAAAAGGGTTGTGACATGTTTTTGTCCTATACTTAACATGGAAGACTGACCAGCCAATTTGATGCTCGGTGCCTGGTGCACAGGGAGAATGCTGTCTGGAGGGAGGGGTTGCACTGGGGAGGATGTTGCACATGAGGGGCATTTGCACATGTGGCGCCGATGCGCATGGGGTGATGCAAATGGGGGTGATGCGAATTGGGAGGTGATGCGCATGAGGGGGATGATGCGCATGGGGAGTTGATGCACATGGGGGTTGATGGACATGGGGAGATGATGCACATGGGGGCTGGTGCACATGGGGGACTGATGTGCATGGTGGACTGATGCACATGGGGGTTGATACGCATGGGGAGATAATGCACATGGGGGCTGGTGCACATGGGGGCTGATGTACATGGGGGACTGATGCGCATGAATGATGCACATGGTGGTTGATGTGCATGTGGGTTGATGTGCATGAGGGATGATATGCATGGGGGATGATACGCATGGGTTAAATCCATAGAAATTACAGGTCCACACAGTTATGTCACCCTCCAGTGTTATCATATGGAAGGTCATCCTAACTGCTCCAGAGCAATAGGCTTAATATCACTTTAGGATATAGGCCTATGATGCGCATGGATTGTTGATGTGCATGAGGGATGATGCACATGGGGGATGATGCACGTGGGGGACTGATGTGCATGGGGTTTGTTGCACATGGTGTTTGTTGCTCATGAGGTGTTGATGCACATGGGGGGTTGATGCACATAGGGAGAATGATGCTCATAGGGGGGGGACGAACATGGGGGATGTTGCGCATGGGGGTTGATGTGTATGGGTGGTTGATGTGCAGTGGAGGGATATTATATGGGAAATTTTACTACTTCAACGTGGGTAAACTTTCACTAGTTACCTATAATACTGTATTTTCCAAAAGCATTTTTTACTTGTTCCTATACTGATTTTCAACCATGGATAGTCCTCAGGTGTGGCACAGGAATTTGGGGAGGGTCATTTATTAATAGGAAAACTTGTGAACAGCGTGGTGTGTCTTGTAAATGGTAAAAACAACTGATTGTGTGCCATGAGATAGGTTGAAAATTACTGCATTACACCATGTGCCATATTGAGAGGAGCAGATCTGATGGACAAAAATGAATGCATTTTTTGGCATCTGTGTCTCCAAAATATCCCTGAAAGGGTCCAACATCTTTGGCACCAAAAATTGTATCTCCCCCCACCCCCCGGTATATCAAAGGGACACTCCAGTACCATGGACAGTGGAAGAGTTAACAGCAAGAGACCTTGGATCTTCAGGTCAGCAATGCCACATTTCTAATCCCCCTTGAAACCATATACAGTTAAACCTAGGATTGAGAGGAACTTGAATTGAGAGTGTTTTGAAAGACTAGCAAAAATTTCTAATAAACTTTAAATTCATATACAAGCAAAGTCTTGATAAACAAACAAAAAACGTCCCAGCTGGAATATGGCCAATTTCTTCTCTGCCAACATCTTCTCAGCCTCTCCTGAGAGACCAGCCTATGCATGACTACTCTAAAGTAAACCTATTACAGTCAAAGGGGCTCACTCCTGTGTAAGAGGGCAATGAAAAGGAACCTCAGAGACCTAGCCTCTAAAGGCTCGCTCTTGTCTAAGGAGGGCAGATTGCATCCTGAGAGACCTGAGGGACAAAATGCAGGTTATTTTATTTTATTTTTATATTTTATATTTTCTTCATTATTTTGTTTTATACAGTATTACCGAATTGTAATCATTTTTATGTGAATATGTTTTCATTGTGGAACAAATTGTCTGAATTTCCATTATTTCTTATGAGAAATTTGCTTTGATATACAAGCATTTTGGATTATAAGCAGTCTTCCAGAACAAATTACGCTCATAAACCCAGATAAAACTGTAATAATTTTCACTATATATAAAGTATTTAATTAATCTTTGGAATTGAATAGACCTTGTTTATGGCTTAAGCCCTGATGTGATGTTGTGTTTCCAATATGAAGATGAAGCTTCTAGCTCTGTATACTGCCCGAACAGCAAAACTCATGGTTTACAGCTCCAGACACATTGCTGTACTCCTGAGTTTGAGAAAAATAACTTTATAAAACAAAGGGAAGGAGGGTTCACAGGCCTCCAACAGACCTTAGCAATTTCACAATGAAGCTTATAGTTCAATCCTATCCCTGACCATTTTAAGCAATCTAGTAAAGGTAATGGAGTGTGCACTGCATCAGTGGGGGGTGGTTTTCTGGAAATCATAAGAAGCTAAGTGAAACTCTTTTACTTATCTCTGGGAAATCCTTCTTCTTCTGGGAAATGAGTCTTCTTAGACTCAAACTATTTATGGAGGAAGGTGGTGGGAAGGGATGAGATAGAGGGGTTATAGTAGGTGAGGCTTATTCCCAGGTAAGTGTGGATAAGGTTGCAACCTTTTGGACAAAGGGCCATATGACATCCTTGACAGTGGTGGGCTCTAGCAGGTTCGCACCTACTCTATAGAACCGGTTCTTAACAAGAGATAGGACATATAAAGTTTAAAAATAGCCATTTAAAAGTGGCTGCCAGATGGGCAGAGAACCGGTTCTTAAATTTTTTGAAGCCCATCACTGATCCTTGACCAACTGCTGTGAAGAGTTGCTTTTTAAGGTCTTATGTCACTGTCCTCTTTCAGTCTTTGAAATCCCTTTTTGTCATGTGGTTGACCCCTTGATGCTGTGACCTGGCAATGCAATACTCCCAAGTATTAGAGGAGGTTCAGAAAGGTCCACAGAATAGCCTTGTTAATGAGCTACCAAATCCCTGCTTTCTTTCCTTGGCATTGTCTGATGCAAAGTGAAAATGATTGCCTGCTCAGTTGTTGTCTCTTTTCTATTAGTGAACATTGTTGTGTGTGTGTGTGTGTGTGTGTGGGGGGGGGGGGGGAATTTCTGTTGTTTGCCAAAGGTGGCAGTTTTCCTCTACCCTAAAATTACCTGCAACATTTCAGAAGTTCTCAGAACAAGGAGAATCTTCCTTCTCCATAGTGATCTCCTTAGGAAGGCTCAGCCTAAGAGAATGTGATGCACTGAGGGAGTGTCAAACTCCTTCAGCGTGTCACACCCCTAAGGCTCCCCAGTGCACAGCGCACCAGTCACACCAACTCAGTGATGCCCGGTCCCTATGAATCCACTTAACACTCTCCCCTTTCTTCTCGGATACCCCAAAACATCCCTCTTCTCTCTTTAGTTCTTCTGAAAAGCACATCTCTCCACCTATGCTTTTTCTCACTTTCACCCCATTTGCTCTGTCTCTTCTCTGCCCCTTCTCTCTACCTCTTCTCACCCTCTCCCTTTTTCTCTCAATCTCTTTCCCCTTTCTAGTTGTTCTGTCAGGTTGCAATCCTAACCAATTTAGGCCAGTGCAACTCACCCATCTCTTCATTCCCATTGTGATGAAGGAAGGCCGGTGTATGACCGTGCGCTGGCCTAAACCCCAAGAAGTGATGCTACAGCACTTACAGCACTTGTGCAACACCCCCTGACCAGCACGGGACTCGTGCTGGCCTAACTAGGGGTCAGGATTGCAGGCTTAATATTGCATAAGTCCCAACACGAATCTCAAGCTGACCTGGGTGTTGAATATCTTCTGCACCACTCCATATACCACCAGAGGAACAGGGAGCAGGTGAGTTATGCTAGCATAAATTGGTTAGGATTGCACCCTGATCACAGATGTGCCCTTGGACAAGTCTTGGATACACTTGTTTTTCTATGTGTGCTCAAGTTACTAGTGTTTGGAAGAACACATTGAAAAACTATTGTTATATGATTTTTGAATAATTGTGGTTTAGAATAATGTTAATTTAGGTCATTCAAGAACCTTCACATTTTAAAATTTTTTTTATAAAAACTAAACTGATTCCTATTCCTTTAAAATGAAACAGATATAGATTTAATGACAAAGGAATATTACTAAATGTTTTGGTTCATAAATATTCTCTCGGTATATAAAATGTGTAACATGTCCTGATTTTTTTAAGCAATAAGGCCAGGGAGGGGACACACAAAATGGGATATGAATGCATCGAGGATCTAGGGAGGCTTAATACTATACTTTGTCCATGCTCTAGTGGTTATCTCAGTTGCAGCCCCTGACCTTGCACCCCATTTTAATTTGAAAAAATATCCACTGGCTTTCAGGGTATTGTGCACTCCCATGTTATGTGCTGATGTGTCTTCTTTCCAGCAAAGGCCTGACCTTGTCTTAACCCAAGTCCCTTTTCTGCACAGCATGTATTTGTCTTGGGATCATGGCAGGTCATACATCTCTCTCTCAGAAGATATGGTTCTATTGACCCATAAATCACCTGTCAAGGGAGGGCAGTATGAATAGAACAGATCAAGGTCTTTCTTCCTTTTCCCATTTGACCAAGGTCAGCACTTCCATGATATAACTACTCTCTGGAAGGGAGTCCCAGAATGATTTGGCTTTCACCCTTCATCAAAGAAAAGTTCGATACAGTTTCTAACAACATTCATATTCTGGTAGTCAATCCCACTGCCTTTTACCATATGTTTAACGGACACTTCTACTGCATGCTCAATGCAAATCCATCAATCTATTTCTCATATTGATATTTAACTCTGACCATACTTTCCCCCAAATCTGCAGTCTCAGTTTTTTTAGGCTTGCTCTCTAAAGGTCAATTTGATAAACTCATTACTAAGAAACAATGAGGCAACACCAATTACAGGCCACACTCATGATTCATAGTAAAGTAGGTTGCACCCACATGCTTCATTTTGCTTACTTCTCTTCTTTTAAGTGCATGCTTTCAGAAGCTAAATTGTGCATGATGTACGCTTTTCACAATAGTATTCCCAGGTGCAAATTAAGATAAAGTTAACTAATTAGGTATGTGCCTATTTTCATGAAAGTAATTAACTATCATTATGTGTTTTCCTAATAATAGAAAAAGAGTGCTTTTATGTGGCATTTACATAGAACATTATCACCGTAGAAATATTTTTGATGGGATTTTTAAAAGAAAAAAAGAAATAGAACAGAGTTTCTCAACATTTGTCCTCTGCCATACCGCTTAACACGGTCCATCTATTCAAAGTACCACTGGAAGTAACTGGCGATGACATCACTGCCAGTTACTTCTGAGTTTGGAGCCCAGATGTAATGCAATTAACTCCAGGAAGAGGCTCAGGGTAAATGGGAGTGTTTTTCAAAAGTGGAAAAGCATGCTTGGGACCCACTGTTTTCTGCATCACATACATTTCTGCAGGGTAAGCCCTGGATATCTGCTTTCTTCCTGGCCTCACCCCTCGAAGGGAAAAGGGCAGTGATACACAAGTGGGGAGGTTGCAGTCGCCTAGTTTGACTACCACTGCCCTACTGGATTGTGAAGTTGGCCAGTTAAGATATAATGCATGTGTAGGTGTATGTGTACATGAACTATAGGGTATCTTACGATACATCTGGTATACAGCTGCTATTCTCTTTCATAGAATTTCATATGCTGGCAAGACTCATTCTGAACTGGTGAGTACCTGTTTTAAAAAGCTACTGTATGTCTTTCAAGGATATTTTTAGTAAACCTCTCCCCTCCCCCCCCCCAAAAAAAAACAGCCTCTGGGATTTTATAAGCATACAGCAGAAGCTATTGTAGAGAAAACCCACAGCCCTGGTGAATTAGAACCGTTATTAATCCCATCTCAAAGTTACTGTTGTCTAAAGTGTTATTTTAGACTTAGGCTGCAATCCTAAAGACACTTTCCTGGGAGTAAGAGCCATTGAACACAATGGGCCTTACTTTTGAGTAGACATGGTTAGGATTGTGCTCTTACTTAGACAGATTAGACTTCATTCTCTTTGTTATACAACAAATTACTAGGAAAAGTTTGCTTCCTTTAAACATGTACAACTAGTAACATGTACAACTCTAGAATTTTTGTTGCTATTAGTATTCAACACAGCCTAAGCAAATAATAGTGGAATGGTTATACTCTGCAATTCAGGATCAATCCCAGATCCTGAGAATCACAGATATATTACTAAGGGATTCTTGCTATTCCAAGCAACTCTTGTGAACCTGGTCTCTGGGGTGCCTGGGCCCAGGTTACCAAAACGCTAAAACCAAGTTGGTTTTTAGGCAGTGATGGGATTCAAAGAAATTAACAACCCGGTTCTATGGCCATCTGGCAGCCACTTTTAAATGGCTATTTTTAAACTTTATATGTCCTATCCCACGTTAACAACTGGTTGTATAGCGTAGCTGCTGGAGCCCTCCACTGGTTTTAGGCCTTCTGAAAGCTTCATTATAGGGCCTTTGTGCTGCAGGGGAGGGCAATGTGGGGAAGTTAGTGATTTATTTATTTAGCATATGGCATACAATATGTGGACTTTTGGTAAATCAGATGTTAATGTTCAGTTCACCCAGTTTTTAAGGACAAAGTGGTCTATGTTTAAAAAAAAAATCAGACACTCGTCCTGTATAAGCTTTGAGGTATACTCTGACACAAAGTGATGAATATTTTGTTGAAGAGCAGTACAGTCACACTGAGGCATAGATACTGGACTCCAATTGAACAGTGAGTTTATACAACCGTTTATGATCCTCGTGGTTTTATTTATTCTGGGATCAGTTTTACTAGTGTGGCATCTATTTAGTGATATAGGGACAAAATATTCTTTTGTGGAATAGACCAATCCTAGTGCTGATATTTGGAGATAGGCGGCTGAAGCTCCACATCTTCATCCTATTAGTTTCTGGAGTATGTTGTTCCTTGTTGTTGTTGTTGATGATGATGATGATTAGGCATTACACTCTCTCCTGTGCCGCTCAGGGCATTTGCAACACTTTCCTTCTCTCAGGTACGCTAGTGCAAGCAACATTGTTTTCTGGCGTTGACATGGTATAATCAAGGCCAAGAATGTCTAGATGTTTCTTCAGACTTCTAGGAACTGTACTGAGAGCTCCAATGATAACAGACATAATATTTACATAACATAAAATTTATTACATATATTTTATGAATTATCAGTAGAATACATGCTGCCTCGCCACAAGGAAATGGAGGATAATTTTTTTTTTCCCCAGGACACAAGGCTAGAAAAGAGGACATGACCTGGAAAAACAGGACATATGGTCACCCTGGGTGTAAAGGTAATTTGTATTGTTTGCAAAGATTTGAGTGAACCACAGCAAAAACTCATGCAATTATTTATAGGCAATATGGGCAATTCTGCTAGAGGCACTGACCAAATGGTCCATTGTTCAATCTTTCATTTTACAAAGGTCTGATTTGAGCATGTACTCCTCTGAGAAAAGGATTCATTGTTGGTCTCAATACTCTCAACAATTCCTGAACTCTGGCTGAAAAATACATAGACACATATAAAGTGTGTAATGTATAATATGTGTAATATAAAGTAAGAAAAGATTATTTTGTAAATCACTAACTATTTTTAGATGCAATAAATAACACACAAACAACCCAATCTCCATTTACATGCAAATGTGCAGTACAATCCCATGCATGTTTACTCAAAAGGAAGTCCCTTTGTAAGAGTCAGTGGACGGATTCCACTGTATTAGACAAGTACATCCTTATGACCTGATGTCAGCAGAACTGGTTTAAATCCATGAATCAGAATGCAACTTATTTGTGGAGTCCATATACAATGTATGAAACATTCCCACCAGAACTGCTATGTTTTGCAAAGAAAAGGCTTTCCCCCAAAGCTGAGGATATATAGTTCTCTACCTGAAAGCCCTGGATATCAATTACGTCCCAATAACATCTGTGATTTCTTTAGGGAGGACGTAAATCAATTTCTTCTGACATGGCACCAGGAGCTCAATTCTAATTGATCATTGCTGCTCCAGAATTGCCCAGTAGGGAGCCTGAGCAAATTATATGAACAGTGCCTTTGAGCTTTATCACTTTACAAACTCATCATGGGGCCTCTTGAGCTAACAGGTGCACCTTTTCGTTAGTGTAAGAGCTTTCAAACTGTGAACACGAAAGTACACCTAAAGATCATCTATACCAAATCTCTGAATGGCTGGAGACTACATAATTTTGAATGCTGCCTATCTAACTCCTATCTAAAACAACTAATTTCAGGGTCTGTTGGTTGCACTTTTTTAGAACTAGAGCATCGTTTAAATATTTCCTTCCTTCTATCCAAGCAGTGTTAGAGAATGCTTTCTTCTTTACAGATAATTCACATTTTTTGAGAATGATTGCTTTCTAAGTTTATTTGCTTTATTTATACATTATTCTCAATTACCCTGTGTGAAATCATTGCATAATTCAGGACACAATCTCAAAGCAGTCGCAAAACTTCTGTTGAATACAGCGCAGGCTAAACCAGGCTACCTGTTTCACTACAAGTTAGGATTGCGCTATCAGCCATTTTTTAGTGGAATTAGAAAAAAGAAGAATATTTTCTGAAAGTGTTTTTTTAAAAAAAAATTCATGAGTACAGTATTACTGTTACTTATGGAATTTAGCTACTCTTTCCTGGAGGTAATTTTCCAACCTGCTACAGTTCTTTCCATCAGTCTCTCAATTCAACAAACAGCAGGGTTTTCAGGAATAAGTAAGCATAGCTTCCCTGCCACATGTTCTATTTTTCTCTAAGGCTGTGTCTCTGTTTGAGCAAACATTTCCCTATCTGATGCACCTGTGGACTTATGGCCTGAGAAGATCTTTACTGCTTTATCAGAGACTTTGGTATGTTTAATCTCTCTTTAAAAAAAATATCAGAACCTGAATGTATTGTTTGGCAGAATCTTGATATTTTCTTTCCCACCGTGAAGGACTATAAATAGAAGTAAAAAAAGAAAACCCTATAAAATGATTCAGAGCTTTTCTTCTTTGGATTCCATCTGCATGCCTCTGGCAATAAAGCTGGTGTGTCAGTTGGGGCTCAGATTTGCCAGCAATTGTTTCATTTTTTTCGTCTGTAGGTAGTACAAAAATGTTATTATGTTATTTCTCCTGATTACTGAGGGGCAGCTACAAGTTTGCCGGTCTTGGTTTCATCGTAGAGCAAACTTCTGGTGATGTTGGACAAAAGCTTTTGAGAAGTAATTTGGATGCAGTGGTTCGCGCTTAAGGCTATCATCCCCTGTGAACTAACTTGGCAAGAAGCCCCACTAGAAGCATGTCCTTGCCTGCAAAATCATGTTAAGCAAATTTGAGTAAGCTTTTTGGAATCCAGTGGCATCTTTGGTCATTCCTCTTAAATCATTTGAGGCCTAAGATCATCCTCACTCCCTTTTCATATATTCCCTTGAAAAATTCATTGGACATTCTGAAAAATTGATCTATTCTGTTGTTGATTGGTCTATTATGACCTCGAACAGTCTGACCCAGAATAAGAGACCCAGAATATCTCTGTTCTCTTGTTGAGAGAGTGGGTGGTGGGCAGGAGTGAGGAGAGTAGGAGAGGGAGCGAGGATCAAAAACTTATGTTGTATCCTGACTCTGCTTCCTGGACAGCTGGGAGCAGCTTATGGCCATTCCTGTCTGATCAGACTCTCGAGGAGGCCTAAGCCAGAGTAGACCCATAGAGGTTGCTATTTCCTTACTATGAGGAAGGTGATGAGCCTCCCCTTCCCATCAGTAGCATGGTAGATTTTTTGAAACTTGCACTGGATACAGAGCAGGAATGCCAGCCTGCCTATTGCAGCAGAAGTTAGGATTGTGCTGCCCATTTGTAAGCTCTGTTCTTAAGCTCTCAGATCTCTACAAACTGAGCTGAAAGTTAGGCAATGAGCCTCTCCCCTAGTTAGTCCTAGGACTCACCTATGCAGCTCCAGCCCCATTCATAAAAACAATGTGCCCTGAGCCAGAGACTCACTTATGTGTAAGATCATGAAATCCATAGATGTTCAGGTGTAAATAAATTGGTTGGCCTTCAAGGGCCTGCAGGATTGTTGTTTTTGTTTCAGCAGATATACAATCCAATCCTGAGCTGCCTGGAGCACAGGGCTGCATGATGCCAAATGACTGCTGTGGCATCCAGCATGATCCAGGCTGCCCATTCACTGGGAGAATGAGTACAGAAAGTAGCCCTACAATGTAGTCCCAGCTCTGCAGTGATGCAGAATCAAAGAGTCCTGTCATGTTTCAAGGCTTGACACTGGACTTGGGATCCAGTGGAGCTGAGATCCATCAGTTCCGCCTCCTGGTAGTCCCACATCATTCTTGCCATACGTCCTCCTTGCCCTCCCTGGACTCGTTCTCCACTTCCAATTCACCCTGGAATGTCTCATCCTGCCCCACCTAATTCACTGCCATCCAGCAGTAGGGTGATCACTGCATGGCAGAAGGGAAGCTCAGCCCTGGAACCAGCTCGGCTCAGGCTTTTGCTAGGAAGAGCTTACAAACATAAGGGTTCATGGAAAGCACTCACCATAAGGGCTGGTAAGGGCATGCACATAATTTTTAACTCTGAAACTATAGGAACCATCAGCAACTGAACTTAAGGTAATACTCTGTCCTGACAAGAATGAATAAACATGGAATCAGCCACTGCAGATTTGGGCATCATCATGAAGTTAAAAAACTGAAGTTGAGACAGGGTGATCATATGACCAGATTTTTTTTTCTGGATTTGTCATCTTTATTAGCCTTCTGTCCGGGTATCCTCCAAAAGGGCTTCATTGTCCTCCATTTTTGCTTCATTTGGAAACTTTGCAATGGTGTGCAGTACCCCATCATGTTGTTGGATTTGTATTGAAGAACAGAATCCAATGCAAAAATTGGTTTTGAAATATATCCTTCCTATCAAAGGTTATGGCCAAAAAGCTAAAAATAAAAGAGCTATATGGGAAAGTGAAAGTGCCCAATATCGTGGCTTTACTCATGAGTAGGCATATGTGCCATTGTCTGCTGGAAAGGCCAGGCTGAGAGGAATCCAAGACCTTCCCTACAATCCAGAGTAACTACGGGACCACGTAAGAGACATTACGTGCACTTTTAGTTACTGCACCACCTAGTGAAAACCTATGGAAAATTCATATTGCAATTCAGAGCAATCTGTTCTTACACTGGAGCAAGAACTCCCTGTAGTTACTCTGGATTGAGCCCTTAGTCTTCCTTTGTAGGTTCAGGCATCTGGTCACCCTGAGTAGAGATTTATATACAATGCTGGAAGGCAGCTGCTTTATGAAGCCAGTTCTGGAGCCTCAGGGCTTTGATACACATGACTGCCCTGGCTGACCTCTACCTTACTGGTGAGGATATTTAAGTTGGTGTATGGCAACTTGCTAGATTGTCATTTTCAGAGGTATCGTTAAATGTTTTATTGGGGACCCTGCCTTTGCAGATCAGCTTCTTCCACATATCCGAGGCAGTCAGTTGTTATACAGAGATCTTAACGAAAAATACTTTGTATTCTGAACATCATGGTACTTATTAACACACACTCCTTCTCCAGTGTCTGGTATAATTCGCGCTATGCAAACACTTTCTTGCAGCTTGCTTTCTTTTATTCAAACAAGTGATGACCTTTGCAACTATAAAGGAGGAAAAAAGAAAAATATTCACGTTAAGATTCAAAGGCTGTTGCTCCTACTTCATCATCATCATCTTATAACAGGGGTATATTTTTCCCCAGATTTTTCAAATACATTGTGCTTTAATTTTATCTATATACATAATAGAGAAAAGTCACTGACTCACTCACTGACTCACTGACTCACTGACTGACTGACTCATCAATGCCCTGCCAAAACTGCCGGCCCTAGAAGTGTGAAATTTGGGGTGGGTGTTCCTTCCGTGACGGAGGGGTGCACTAAGAACTGGTTTTCAGAAATTCCAACCGGAAGGGGGTGAAAAGGGGCGCAACGCGTTTTCCTCCCTAAACTTTGCATTGAGAATTGCTGACTCAGCAACATTCCGCCCCAACTTCTGGGCCTGAAGCATGGAATTCTGGGAGGGATCCTTCTGTCACCTGAACACCCACCATTTAACCTTTAAGGGGCTGAAAAGGGGTCAATGTGTTTTTGTCATATACTTAACATGGAAGACTGACAAGCCTCCAGCCAATTTGGTGCTCGGTGCTCAGTGCAGTGAGGGGGATGTTGCTTGGAAGAAGAGGTTGCACTGGGGAGGATGCTGCGCATGGGGAGATGTTGGGCATGGGGGAAATTGTGCATGGGGAAGTTGCGCATGGGGTGTTGATGCGCATGGGGGATGTAGCGCATGGGGGATGATGTGCATGGGGGAAGTTGTGCATGGGGGAAGTTGCGCATGGGTGTGGATGCACATGGGGGATGTTGCACATGGGGATGATGTGCATGGGGGAAGTTGTGCATGGGGGAAGTTGCGCATGGGGTGTGGATGCGCATGGGGAAGTTGCGCGTGGTGTAATTTGCGCACAGGGGGATGATCTGCAAGGGGGATGAAGCACATGGGGAAAGTTGCGCATGGGGGAAAGTTGCATCTGGGGGAAAGTTGGGCATGGGGGAATGATGCGCATGGGGGAAGTTGCTCATGGGGTGTTGATGCGCATGGGGTGTTGATGTGCAAGGGGTGTTGATGTGCATGGGGGATGTTGGGCATGGGGAAAGTTGCACATGGAGGACTGATGCACATAGGGGGAGTTGCACATTGGGGACTGATGCGCATGATATGTTGATTCGCTGTGGGGGGATGGCATATGGGGAAATGTTACTCCTGCAACGCAGGTATGCTTTTCGCTAGTATTTTACATTTATGATGCACTGTGGCTACAATTATAACTCCCAGTTAGGCTGATATAAGACTTGGCATAGATCCTGTGCTGACTTGGAGGTGTTACAAAAGTGCCATAAGACACTTCCATCCCACTCCTTGGAGGGTGGGGAGTTAGACTACTTATATATAGGCATATGCTCACCAAGCCATGCCACCATGGAAAGATATGCCATGTGAGAACCCCTGTTAACTGGGCAAGAGACACTCTTTCAAGTGGGTGTTCCTCTTTTATTTAGCAGGGGGAGAGTAACTGGCCCTACACACCCCCAGCAATGTCTACTCTAGTGGCTTCTGCTGGTGTTCTTTTTGCATTTTAGATTGTGAGCCCTTTTGGGACAGGCACCCATTAGCTATTAATTAGCTATTAATTTTTTTATTTTCTTGTAAACCGCTCTGTGAACTTGTTAGTTGAAAAGCGGTATATAAATACAGTAGATAGATAGTTAGGTGGGCCTAAATTTGTTAGAATTTTACCCACAATCTCTAAGGCAGGTTGCATGTATTTTTTTTATTCCAGCTTCTCCCAGGCTCCATCTGCCTTCCCAGGCCTATTCAGACTTGCATAAACAATATAGCTGATCAAGGTGGCAATGGTTTTATCCAGGGCAGGAAAATAAATGTCCCTTTACTTTGAGAAGGCTTTTATTTCTTCAGCTCTGTCCCAATGGCATGCACTCTCCACTGATGCGGCTGCATTGGTGAATGTGTACGTAGGTAAGAATAGGCTGCAAGTTATGTAAACTGCTTTAAGAATTTTGTTGTTGTTGAAAAATTATATACGCATTTTTCTAAACAACAAGGCCAGTAATTTCAAAAATAATTCAAAATATGCTTCTTGCAACATATAATTGAAGAGAAGCTTCCAGGAGAACAGCACATCCATAATAACTCTCATATTTTATTGTCAATCTATTTCAAAGTATTTTGGACAGCCTTGCTATGTTGAGTGGAAAAATCTATTCTATTAAAGTGATGACCTTTAATTTAGGAGTAAACATCAGCATAAAGCTCCATCCATTAGAATAGGTGCAGCTAAAGAGAATGACGTTCTTTGCAACTTGCATTATGAACATGGAATGTATTATTAACTCATTTAAATGACCTTCTGTGGTTGTTATGGTAAATGGAATACACTTTTTCCTTTTGTTTGTGACAAAAGTCTTTGCCTCTACTCAGAGCCATATGTAAAACTGCCTATCAGCAAGGATCTGAATTCCTATCTTAAAAGGTGATACAAGTTAGACAGAACATTTGCTAGAAGCTGGGACTTCTGCAACCATTAAGTTGTCATGCAACAGGTATCTGCATATGCAAACATGGAGGGTTTTTAAAAAAAACATCTCCAGGAGCAATCTGTTCGACAGCTTCCCAAGAGCATCCATACCTCCCATATATATTTCAAATGAAGTTTGATAAAAAATCATGGAGCGAGGTGAACATTAATGCATTTTAAATGCATTTTAAATCCAGCACGCTTTATTTCCAGGATGAAGCATTAAAGTGTTCTTGGAAAATGGAATGGGGACTCAAGTTCTACAGTTGGCCCTGTTTGACTTTTGCCCTCTACAAAACAACAAATAATATCAGGTAAGCCAAAAAATAACAAAATGTATGAAAGAGCACAGTCATGTTCAAATATGACTTACGCCATACAGAAATAAAAATACTCAGAAATACTCAAAAACTACCAGCATCTCTGAGTGGTGTTTTTGATGGAGTTTTAATACACTTGTTACTAACCAGAAAAAAACACAATCTTTCAGATAAGCCATATCTGAGTCTGGAATGCAAATAGGCCTCAAAGTCAACCTGACAAAAAATGTTGCTTTTGTTTTATATGGGTCATCAATAGATGATTCTTGTTATTTTTTAAAATCCTGGCAACTTGGGAACAGACTCTCTGAGTGTGGACAGAGTTCTTTTTCCTCTATAGGAAATGATTGATGAAATTTACAAAAACAAATTGGGTGCAGTCCTAACCTAGGCTGGCACAACTCACCAGTCCTTCCATTCCTGTGGTGATGTAAGGAGGCAAGCACGTATCTGTGCACTGGCCTAATCCTCCCCAGGAATGAGGCAGAAATATTTTATGGCACTTTTGTGACATCCCCAAGACAGCCCAGGACTTATGCCAGGGATTAGGACAGTCTAAATGGAGATTAGGATTGCAGCCTGTGTGGACTTAAATGCCCCCTTTCTGTACCAGAGGTTGACATAAGCTGATCGCTTCTTGGAGTCAGGGTGCTAAAAAGTTCACAGTTGTCTCTGTTTTGCTCAGGATAGGTGTATGCTCTAAGTGATTGTGTAGTTCCCTATGGCAGGGTGACCAGATGCCCAAACCTCAAAAGGAGGACAAGGTCTGGGACATCATGGCCTTTCTGGTGGACAATGGCATGTTTGCTGACTCACAAGTAAAGTCCTGATATTGGGCACTTTCACTTTCCCATACAGCTCAGTGCATTAGTTTTTTGGCCATATATTTTGATAGGAAGGAAATATTTCAAAACCAAGTTTTGCATTGGATTCTGCTCTTCAATATGAATCCAACGACATATGACATTATTGCAACACCACTGCAAAATTCCAAAATGAAGCCAAAACAGAGGACAAATCCAGAAATTTCTGGTCATATGGTCACCCTGCCTATGGGAACCTATGGCATTCCTTGTGTTCTCCAGATTTCATATTACAGTAAAACCTTGGATTGAGAGTGTTTTGAATTGAGAGTGTTTTGCAGGATAGGCAAACATTTCTAATAAATTTTGTCTTGAAATACAAGTGATGTCTTGCAATACAAGCAAAATATACTCCTTGGTAGAATACAGCCAGTTTTGGTGCTCTGCCAGCATCTGCTCAGCCTCTCCTGAGAGAACAGCCTATGCAGGTCTCCTCTGAAGTAAGCCTATTACAGTCAGTGGAGCTCACTCCTATGTAAGGGAGGCAAAGGAAATCTAGCCTTGCATGTCTACTTAGAAGTAAGCCCTATTATAATCAGTGGGGCTCACTCCTATGTAATGGGGCAGATTGCAGCCTGAGAAACCTGAGAGACTAACCCTACAATCCAGAGTAACTACAGGAAGACGTAAGAGGCACTTACTCTGGATTGCTTTATGCATTTCCCATAGGTTTCCCACTGTAACTATGTCGGTGTAAAAGGTTCCGTAGTGCATGTTAATTTCTGTTATTTTTTATATTTTGTATTTTCTTTATTATTTTGTATTATATTACAGTTTTATAACCATTTTTATATGAATATTTGTGGGTTGTGGAACGAATCATCTGAGTTTCCATTATTTCTTATGGGAAAATTCACTTTGATATACAAGCATTTTGGATTATAAGCATGCTTCTGAAATGAATTATGCTCATAAACCAAGGTACCTCTATACTGCATGCAAGTGTGAAGCAGATTCATTATTAGAATATTGTACTTCCTTCATTTAAAAAAAAAAATCCACAACTGGAGTGCACCATCTTTGCAGGTTTCAATATCTTCCCACCCCTCCATTATTTTAAACTTTGTGAACTTAATCTTTTTTTCTTGAGAAGCTGAAGTGAATCAGAGAAAGCACCAGCCTGCTTTGTATTGTAGGTTAACGTCTCCTGAGGTTAGTGTGATGCAGATCATAATTTTTCATATGTGTACGTTCAACCCTTTTAAACTGCCAGGGCATTCAATAACGGAGCTAGGATAAGATTGGTGGTTATCACGAGCTGAAGATCAATCCTGGTGGCCTTCTAGACACTTTTTTTCCCTTAAATGCTCTGATTCAAAAGACATCAGCTTTTTATTATACCCACTGTATAGTGGTAAAGGCATCTCTGGGAATTTGAGCAATTTTATGAGGTATTGCTTTGCACTGAATATATTCGATCCAAATGTAACATCAGCATATCAGTACGTTCTTCAAAATGCATGTCCCACTTCTGTTTCCTTGCCTGATTCTACTCCCTCTTTCCCAGGCTGGCTCTTTTCCTTTTATCTCTCATACGCCAGCAAAATGGCTAGTGTGGGTACATCAAAGCTGATGAGGGCAGGTCAAACCATGGTTCAAGGACCAGATCTAGTGCACATGCTTACTCCTCCACCAGAAAACTGATGCAAACTGTTCCATAGGTAGTGGAGTCACTAGAATGGTGGGGGTGGTGCAGTCCATACCAGGTAATGCCTCAAGCAGGGGGTGACATGCGCTTGGGGACCTAAAAATTGCAACTTTGTTATGGTGCATCAAACCCCATTATGTTATATGCCGTTGGATTTGTATTGAAGAGCAGAATCCAGTGCAAAAGTCTGTTTTGAAATATCAGCTTCCTATAAAATGTTATGGCCTAAAAACTAAAAAATGCATTGAACTCTATGGAAAGTGAAAGTGACCCATATCGCTGCTTTACTCATAAGTACTCAAATGTGCCATACTTCATTGGAAATGGCAGGTTGAGAGGAATCTAAGGACACTAGAATTGTCCTGATCCAATGAACACAGCCCCGACAAATTACCCCAGAAGGAGGTCTCTGATGATTGCACTGAAATTCATTGAAAATGGATGTGAACTGCACAGCTGTGTTTACTGGCGAGTAAGCAGGCATGCCTTTGCTGGAGTGGAAGGTCAGTCCAGAAGAGTACAAGACTTCCAAAATGGTCCTGATCAGGGATGTTACTAAGGCATTAGAAAGGGGGCACCCTTGAAGGGGCTAGCAGCCCTTGTGACCTAAATGGCTAAAACCATGGTTTGTAGAAATAATCCCATCGTTTTATACACCATTTAATGTATAATCTACAGCAGAATGCAGAGGAACAAACCACTTTATTCTATGTATGGCTAAAAAAACCAGTGGAGGCAGGGCAATGGCACATAACCACATATTGTTGTCCTGCCCAACGTATGGGGTGATGTGCTGGCCTCCCACACCATCCCACATAGGGATGTCCCTGTCTACAGGGGAGCTTGAAATCTCCAATCCTGATCTCCCCAAACCTCAAATTGGCCATCCACTTCCATGTTGTGTCATACTAGCTGAAGTTTGGGGCAGATGCAGCCAGGAGATACTTGTGGGGGAGATGAGAGTTGGAAATTCCTGATTCCCCTGCAGAATGGTTTGCTATTGTTGCACCAGGAAGCTGCTTTCTGTACATAGCAATTGGCACTTTGAGCGATACTGCCAGAGATGATTGGCAACCTATCAGGAGTAAGTATATTTTAACTTACCTCCTGTCGATTGTATGAACCTCATCCCTGCCATCACTAGATACAGTGCATCTCTATCTGTGCAACAGTATCAGCGGGGAGATCGAAGTTGATAGAAACACTGCTGTTTTTGTTGCTTTCACTGTTTATTGATACTTGTGAATGGATTATATATAGTGAGTAGCACATGATGAACTTGAGTAAGCTTTACTTGCCTTTTTATGACTATAGTTTGTAAATGATGCATTGTGAAGATACAAATTAGGACAGTCTACTCTGATGTGAAGGAAGACAACCTGTGTGAGTACCCCTCTATTGCTTTTGGTGAAATCTCATCCTAGCTAGCTGTTCTGTAACTTCCAAACAGATCGTAGTACAGATCACAACATTTCTTTGAAATTAATAGTATGTTTAATATCATAGTGCTGGTAGCTGTACTTGTAGCAGCTGATTTAACATATTTCTTATCTGGCAAGGAAGCAGTGCAAGAGAAAGGCAGGGAATGTATAAATGAATGAAGGAAGGAAGGAAGGAAGGAAGGAAGGAAGGAAGGAAGGAAGGAAGGAATGTGCACATAGAATGGCACTGTTTCCCAAACTGGTCGGAGGAGGGACTAGCACTGATCGGCACTGCAGAAGAAGAGGATCAATGACATCTGGTAGGTATAAAATTGGGCTGTGACTTTATTATTTTTATAAGGCAGGGGTGCTCAAACTATGGCCCGCGGGCATTTTCAGAAACCCCCCCATACCCCCCTGCCGGGGGTTGGGGGGAAACCCCAGGGGCCTCGATGCCAGGTGCACGAGCGCACAAGCAACTGAGTGGGAAGCGTGCACACCTGTTGCCACTCCTCCGCAGCACCAGGGGTTCCCTGGCCAGTGCGCGCACCCTTCCTGCTCAGTCGCTGCTTCACGCTTCCTGGCCGGTGTGCGAGCCAGCCGGGAAAACTCTGGCACTGCAGAGAAGCGGCAACAGGCATGCGCACTTCCCACTCAGTCACTCATGCGCCCTTCCCTCAGTCCCTCAGTCGCCGGCTTCCTGCTTCCCGCTTTTTTAATGAGTACGCCCATTACTTCTGCGTAGGTATGCTTAGGATGGGGCTCTGATGCTGCAAGCCTGCCACACTTTCCTAGGAGTAAGCCCATTACTTCTGTGTAGGAATGCTGTGTAGGAATGCTTAGGATGGGGCTCTGAGGCTGCAATGCTAGCCACACTTTCCTGGGAGTAAGCCCATTGACTATCATGGGACTTACTTCTGTGCAGGAATGCTTAGGATGGGGCTCTCAGGCTGCAATCCTAGCCTCACTTTTGGGGATTTTTTGTGGTATAATTCATAAAATGTTTTCATCTTTCCATCAACTTCAGTATATGTTACATTGAGTAGCATTTTTACAGGAAAGTAACACACTTTGCAAAATAATTTGTTCCTTATTACTTGATTTAATTAATTAAATAATTAACTATAGTCTGGCCCCCAACAGTGTCTGAGGGACAGTGAAGCGGCCCCCTGTTTAAAAAGTCTGAGGACCCCTGTTATAAGGTGTACTATGTAAACCTAGCATTGGAAAAGCCATTGACTCCTTTTCCCATTACTTCAAAATTAGATTGCCAGCCTTTTGACCAGAAATCCCTACAATGTCCATTGCAGAGCTGGCACAAAAAAAGAGTCCAATTTCCCAGTGATCCAATTCCTTTCTAATGTGATTCACAACAGCTCTATTGCTTTAAATAGCATGGCATTTCAGAGCTCCATAAATGCAAACACAATGGAGACATTTCTTTTTTGGTAAGAACTTGCCAAAGCAATAAAATGTTTCCTTAATTCCCCTTGATTTTCCTTAATATTTTTGGATAAGGCAATTCCCTTTTTGCCCCATCTTTCCTCATTTCATAGGAAAGATCTGCATTTTGAATGAGCAGACAGATTGAATACGTTTGATCAGAGGTTAGCACACATCCTTCTTATCTGAAATAATGTGAAAAATGTTATTTGGATTATAATCAAAGCTTTTATTTGTACAGCCTGTGGCTGTCTGTGTCATAAATATGCACATCTCCCTGCCTCAGCAAGACTTTTCCAAGCACATTTCATGGTACTTTTCATTCATAGGAACCGGATTGGATTTGTTTTAGGGCATAATATAATTTTTTTTGCTCTGATACAGGATTAAAAAATGTGCTTATAAGAAACCAGGTCTAGTTATCAGGTTCAGAAATGAGGTAGTCCTCATCCCAGGAAGCCCCATATTTTATTAACTGTCTAAATAACCTGTTATCATTATTGTTTATATGCTGAGCAACCTATCAGGTTCTAACTACTCTCTCTACGTTTCCTTGTTATATCTCCCAGCCCATGCATTTGCCCTCAGTTACTATTGTGAATTTTTCTAGCAGATAATGACAGTGTTTCGCATTCGTAGCCATGAGCCACACTACATGCCACAGAATACAAATGTGCTGGAGGTGGTGGTTTCATTATCTTAGGGTCAGTAGAATTTCAAGAGCTCTGAAATTACCTCTATCAGTGATGCAAGTGTCAACTTAGTTTTAATAAATCTTTTGAAACAGCCACAAGTTACTTCTAGGACATCTTCTTTCCGGAAATACATCATTCAGCTGCCAAAATTCACTATCAGCCTGTAGCAAATAGAATTTCATTCATTAAATGCAAAGCCCCACTTCAGCTTCAGTACGCCATCCCACTGTGATAGCTAGAAGTGTGATTAACTTGGGTGTTTAGCTGATATCAATCCCAATGTATGCTATTCCACTTAAATTGGAGCAAGTTTTTTTAGAAAATTGGCTGTTCCACAGAATATGTGTAGAATATACTGCATTTGCCACTCCTATGATTAACTCTGGCATTTGAACTTTGGATGCCATTAATGTTGTGAAAATAGTCTTTGAAGAGATGGACAGAGTAGAGTATTAACTTATGGAAACCTGGAATATGTGATATCAGCTAGTTCCCAGAAAGTATGAATCTTCACTCTTAGTTTAACACCATGAACCATCCTAAATATATTACTTAGAAGTCAATTTTATCAAAATCAATGACACTTAATTCCACATAAATGTACATAGAATATCAATAGAAGAATACTGGAAAATTGACTTTGAGAGATGCAGCAATATGGGCTACAACAGTACTTTTCTAGCTCGTCTCATTATAGATATTGAATTCTGGACAGCAGCTCAGTGAAATTGTTGCTCCAATCCACATTAAACAAAACCGAGCACTGCTCTAGGGAAAAACCTGTCCCATTTACCCCCAACTATAGCTCCCAATACAACTTATCCTGATGTCATTGCAATAACATCACCAGCCAGTAATGTGGAGACGGGTTGGGCCAATGTGCAGCATAATGGCATCAGAACATAAGGTGTTGTAATATATAGATGGCATGGATGAAATTGACATGGGACTGCTGTAACATTTGTTTAGAGTCACATACATATTGACATAGATACTCAGCTTAGTTGTACCTATCTTATCATCCAAAGAATTTTTTTTTAACAATGTGCTGTCCAAATTTGAACACTGGATTGTCACAGGCCAATTCAAAACTGCAGATGCTAATCCGCCTTTCCCCAATAAGCTATAATAGGCAAAAGTGAATTTTACTGGAAATGTATATCATGGCCAGATTAAACATTTAACACACTTCACCCAAAATTTTCCAGGATTAATCCAAAGTATTTAAAATAATAAAACAAAATAGCATCAGATAATACTTAAAGCACAGCGAAAACAACAAGGTCAAACAGTGGCAATGGCCCATTGCATATCAGACCCATTGCATTTTCCCCAGTGATAGAAATGTTAAACATTGGTTAAATATGAAAAGAATCCTGTTATCTTGGAGCAATAATAAGAGGAAATTTACCAAAATTTAGACTTGTAGTTCTCCAATACACCACTAATTAACGCCTGTAGATCTTCTACCTCGGATTAATTTGACAGTGTAAGCCTTAAATTGTATGAGGATGGAATATTAACCAACTTTCCAGCAGTGGCATATCTCTGCCAGTTGGCATATGCTGCATCCTACAGTTGAGGGCAAGCACAGGGGCCTTCTCAAAATAAGTGGGGTTGTAATCCTAAACTCCACTTAGGCCAGCATAAGATCTGACATAAGTCCTGTGCTAAGCTAACAGCACAAAGTGCGATAAGCAAGGGTGTCACTAGGCTTCACGTCACCTGGTGCAGGAGGCCAGTGCATCACCCCTATACATTGGGTGGGGCAACAATATGAATGGTAGGCATGTTTATGTGCCATTATGTGCCTCCACTGTTTTTTTAACCATATATTTTAATAGAATAAAGATATTTCAAAGTGGTTTATTTCACTGCAATCTGCTGTAAATTACACATTCAAAGGTGTACAACATTACTCGCAAGTAAAACCTCAATATAGGTCACTTTCAATTTCTATAAAGTTCAGTGAATTTTTTCATTTTTTGGCCATAACTTTTGATAGGAAGATGCTACTTCAAAATGGATTTTTTCATTGGGTTCTGGTCTTCAATACAAATCTAAAGGTGTATGACATGATGGGGTTTGACGCACCATCACAAAGTTGCAATTTTTAGGTCCCCCAGTACATGTCTCCCTCTCTTGGGCGTGTCACTTGGTGCGGACTGCACCACCCACACTACCCTAGTGACGCCACTGGCTGTAAGGCACTTGTACCCAACTTCTGGGGGGTTAGGCCAGTGCACAGGCATACATCAACACAAGACATACATCAACATCAGAGGTCGAGGGTGTTGTGTTTTAGCAGTTTTTAGCCATGATTTTAGCCAATGTTTTTATGATAATTGTTAGTGTGGTGGGTCATTTTTAAATTTTTAAATGTTTTTAAATGTGTTAAATATTATTTTGTTTGTTAGCTGCCTTAAGTCGGCCTTGCCGAGAAAGGCAGGTTACAAATTCAGTAAGTTAGTAAGAAGTAAGTAAGGAAGAAAGTAGGAAAGCAAACAAATAAATAATCCTCACAGCATCACTGAAACATATGCCAGGTGAGTTAGGCTGGCCTATACTGGTTAAAAGTCCACTCTTAATGCTTGTTCCATTACCTCTGGGGCTTTGCAGGGCCCAGTTTTACTACCCTTACATCAGTGCTGGAAAATTGAATAGAATTGTACGCTGAGATACCTAAATCAAATATTGTGAAGCCAAACCGAAGGACCAGAGTTTCTTACCCAAAAATAATTTCTAGCTAGTTGTCCTGAATCATCTTTCTTTAACATCAGTCTGCCATGTTTTGCCTGTCATTTTGAAAAGTTGTGATGCTCATAAATTGTGCAGTGAGTTGATATTTTTCATGTGCTGTCAAAGGAGCAACAAAGTAGTAAGGGAAGTTATTTCTGAATCATTTACATTTCCAATTGATGCGAGGTCAGACAAGATTGTGGGGATCTTCAGGGTATTACTTGGAAAGACAATTTGTCTTTTGGAATCCAGGCCCTTGCAGTCAAAGCTTATGGATGTTTACTTGGTGGCAAATCCAATTGGTTCAATGGGACTTACTCCCAAGGAAATGCACCTAAGGCTCAGTATTAAGCCTGGAATTAATTTTGGTTGCCTACTCCTGCACTGTGACTGGCAGAGTGCTATCAGAGCACTGTAATTCTCATGCACTACAGGAGGTCTGGTCTTATCCAAATCCCAGTGGTACTTGACCGAATTGATGAAATGACCAGGAAAGCCTAATTAAAGCTGTTCAGCTCAAATGTATTGATGTATTACATCTATTATGGTTTGGTTCAATAAGTCCACCCTACAAGGACTGCCACAGCCTGTAAAGCAAACTAAACAGGCTGAATAAATAATGCTGAAAGGGAAAACGCTGCCCATGAAATCAAAGGTGCAGAACGCAGAACTGCGACAGCAAAGCCCTGCGAACTTTTTGTCTCATCTTCATATATAAATGACTACATTATGTATTGCTTTACCTGGTGAAAGAAACACAAATGCGGACATTAAAAATTCATATCTGTTTGCTTAATGGTATGCTCAATTCTTTCTTCCAGTGTTTAGTAACATTGGTTTTAATTTATGTCTCAGTTTGCTCACTGCTATTTAGATCATTGTCTTTCCTCCTACCAGCAGGTGGACAACATAGAAGCAGTGAACCTGGGACAATTTTGGATATCTCTTTCCTAGTTTAAAAATTTTTTACGCACGTGCTTTGTTTTTCTTAGCTTCAGACAGAGCATTACAAATATATGGGCATTGAAAAGCCTCCTTTGTAACAGGAATCCAATATTTAAGTGTATTTGACTGAACTGAATAGAGCAAACTTTATCAGCTAATGTTTCTCTCAAAGCCTTTAAAGGGGCCATTTAGAGCAAGGTGACCATAGGTCCTCTTTTTCCAGGTCATTTTTTTTTTGCTTTATGTCCCTAAAATTTTTTAATTGCCCTCCTTTTCCTTGTGAGCAAGCAGCATATAGCCTTCTTGTCATTCATTAATGGTGGGTGGAATACTAACCTAGGCTGGCACAACTGATCAGTCTTCCTATTCATGTGGTGATGTAGGGAGGCAAGCACATCTCTCTGCACTGGCTCAACCCCTCCCCCCCAAAGAGTGACATAGAAATGTCTTACCATATTTGGTGACACCTCCAGGTCAGCACATGAGTTATGCCAGGGCTTAGGCCAGCCTAACTGGAGATTAGAATTACAGCCTATAGGTAAAAAATTACATATAATAGTTTTAAATTTAATAATAATAATTTAATCTTTTCTTCTATATCTATCTATCTATCTATCTATCTATCTATCTATCTATCTATCTATCTATCTATCTATCTATCTATCTATCTATCTATCTATGAGAAAAGTCACTCACTGACTCACTCATCACTGCTGTGCCAAAACTGCCGGGCCTAGAAGCATAAAATTTGTGGTGAATGTTCCTTCAGTGATGGAGGGGTGCACTAAGAACTGGTTTTCGGAAATTCCAACTGGAAGGGGGTGAAAAGGGGTGCAACGAGTTTTCCTCCCTATACTTTGCATTGGAGAATTGATGACTCTCAGCATTCCGCCCCAACCCCCAGATCTAGAAGCATGGAATTCTGGGAGGGATCCTTCTGTCACCTGAACACCCACCAAGAACCCATGTGGAGAAATTTAATCCTTAAGGGGCTGAAAAGGGGTGCAATGTGTTTTTGTCCTATACTTAACATGGGAGACTGAATAACATCCAACCAATTTGGTGCTTGGTGCCTGGTGCACTGGGGGGACATTGTTCAGAGGAAGAGGTTGCACTGGGGAGGATGCTACGCATGGAAAGATGTGCATGGGGGTTGATGTGCATGGGAGTTGATGCGGATGGGGGATGTTGCGCATGGTGTGTTGATGGGGGGTGTTGCGCACGGAGGGATGTTGCGCACGGGGGATGTTGTGCATGGAGGGATGTTGCACGTGGGGGACTGATGCGCATGCGGGGTTAATGCACATGGGGAAGTTGTGCTTGGGGGGTTGATGTGCATGGGAGGATGTTGTGTATGTGGAGATGATGCGCATGCAGGGTTGATGTGCATGGGGGAAGTTGTGCATGGCAGACTAATGTGGGCATGGCATACGGGGGAATTTTACTCCTGTAACTTGGGTATGCTTTTCACTAGTCTATATATATTCTATATATATAAAAGAGAAAAGTCACTGACTCACTCACTCACTCACTGTCTCATCAACACCCTGCCAAAACCACCAGCTGCTCTATCACTTCCTTCAAAGGGCATCATTGCTATCAGCCAGTAATTATTTTATTTACTATATTTTACCATGCTTTCTCCCCCACTGCTGTGAGTGCTCAGTGTGGCTTACCTGATAGCATGCATAATAAAACCTTATAAGCCAACCATTTAAAACAGTGCAGTAATAAAGCAACAGAAAGCAAGAGGCAACAGTACAATAGCCATAAAAGCATCAATAGTAGATAAATATAAAAATATGGAACATAAGAGTATAGCAGCACAGAATAAAAACAATAAATAAATAAAGACAGCCATCAGTTGTAGCAATAAAAGGAGACATAAAACCTTAAAAACATCAAAAAGAAACAGGAAAAAAATACCCTTAAATATAGTTTTTTTAATCAGCAATAGCAGAAATGTTTTCTTTAGGATTCTTCAAAACACCACCTTCTTCAGGACCAGTGAAACCAGTCCATGCCTCCAAAGGACATGAACCATGTTAATTATATTTCTTGTATTCTGGCTTCTCTAATTAGGATCAGGGTCAAGAGGCTGTTAACTTCAAGTAACCCTGTCCATATCTTAGGCTGAACAATCTGACAGGTATCCATAATAACAGTCCACAAATGGTTCACGAGCCACACAGACAATGGCTGACAATGTCCAAATAATGCCGCTTAGATTGGAGTGGATCAGCGTAATTCTATGTGCAAAATGTTGCAGAAATTAGTTGCACAGCCAAATCATACTGATTAATTCCACCTGGAGACTGAGCATTTTGCCAGTGGTGACTGCCTTATAGGAGTCATAAGCACATCTCCCAAAAAGTGCACTGCCTGACCACCAACAAGGAGGCTGAAGCATTCCCACTCATGGCAGCAGCTCCGTCAAGGCTGAATGACCCAGGCAAGTCAGTGGGGAAGTTGGATAAGATGTGCAATGGCAGCATGGGGTGATGGGATAGGAGGAGGGTAGGTCCAAGAATGGGGAGAATTTGGCATTAGCAATGTCTGCAAAAACATCTTCCTGTTTAAATGTTCTCCCTCATAGTTCCCAGCTATAGCATACTAGCAGTCAAGGAGGATGTTCTCTCCCGACCTTCAGCATGTCATGGTACAACTCAGTGTTGGATACATAATTTTGTCTGTTTTACAAAGGCCATAAATTTGGGGATTGGGGAGGAGTACTATACATAATCCACTTGTTGAGATCATTTGTTTGATGATGATATTTTTGCATAGACAGGTAGATGTTATTGACTGGTTTCTTTTATCCAGACATCAAGTCCTTCCCAAGAACCTGGGATGCCTGGTTTTTAATCCTATTTTGGTGTTAATATCATTGCACCCAATGCCATGTCACAGTATGTGAACCTCAAATATCTTCCAGTGCTTGTCCGCAATGCTTTCTATAGTGTATCAGACATTAGTTTTTACACCCAACTGTCTCCAGCACCCCTTGGCTGCTGTTGGATAGCCAGAAAACAAAAAGCTCATAAAAGATGGTTAGTAATAAACCCCAGTTTATGCCCTACAGTAGGGATAAGTGTTAGTTTAGATTTAACTTAACAACTGCATTAATTATCTGGCAACAGCAGTAAAAAGCAAGTTAATGGGATAATGAAATTCACAGGTGTCATTACATTCGGAAAGAGCTATAAACACCAGAACAAAGCAGTAAAAACGAAATGAAGACACATGGAGGTCATTGTTAGATAGGAGATTACAAGCAAATATTGTGTTTGACACACACAAAAGGTCCAGCAAATTTGATTGAAATTTGATTGAAAAAAGAATACAGGTTGAGTCTCATATCTGGGAGGGTTCTGTTCCAGGAACCTCAGTGGATTCCAATTTTTATGTTAAGTAGTAGCAATTAAAAAGATCAGGCAGCTATTTAAAACATAGGCTGCTTACCAAGTAGTAGGCAGGCAATCAATGAACCTCCCCATCCTGGGCTTAGAGGTGCTTGGTTTCAACTCGGAGGCAGACCCATCCCTTTCCCCTGGAGCATGAAATAATGCAAAGTTATAATCACTTCCTAAATTATAATCCCAAAACTTCCAAAGTGGTAATAACTTTGTACATTCTGTGGTGTGCTCCAGAGGAAAGGGAAGGATCTGTTTCGGAGCTGAAAGAAGTGCTACTGAGCCCCAGAGAGAGCGAGAGAGCGAGCGAGAGAGAGAGAGATGATTGCCTGTCTGCCTGCTTGCCATGTTATTTTAATGGGCCAAACTCATTCATGTTGAGATAAAACTGTGGGTAGAAAGCAGCCCTCCGATGGTCTTGAAAGACTATGGTATTGTGCTCGGCGCTGCATATGCTGCATGCGAAGCACAAAAGCCTGGGTTGGATTGTTATGGAGGATAGGCTGTTACCCAAGCAGCAAATCCCCCCCTCTTCAAGCCACTGAATTAGTACTATGGAAAGACAGAGCCGATACAATTGGATCCAGCTGGCGTCGTACAGCTGGGCTAAGGACAGGAGCTCACCCTGTCTTGTGGGGCCAACCTGGGTATCGAACTCTGGCCTGCTGGTTAACAGGCTCAGTGTTTTAACCGCTTGTGCCACCCACAAGTTTTCACCACTACTGTGGGTGAAAAATCTGCTGTTAATTGGGTCATACCAGTAAGTGCAATTGTAGGCATGTCTACTCAGATGTAAGTCCCATTTTTAGCTTGTGCATATAGAATTGCATCCCAAATGCTTTGATGTTGCAGATATGGTATGATTTGATATTGCAGACCTAGTACAGATAAAGTGCAACAGAACCCTACTTATGGGATGGGCTGCATTTTGGGAAAACCACTGCTTTCAAATTATAAAAAAGCCTTGCTTGCAATTTCCTTTCTTCATCCAAGTAAATCAACAATTATTTTTAACATTATCTTGATGTGCCTATTCAAAACTTTATATTTCTTCACTTTCAGGGAAATTATTGTTTCTGCAAAGAGATTTTAGGTGCAATCCTAACCCATTCAGGCCAGCCTAATTCACCTGGCATATCTTCCCATGATGGAGTGAGGATGTCGGTATATGCCTATGCACTAGTCTAAGCCCCCATGGGTGGGGCAGAAGTGCCTTACAGCACATTTGTGACACCCTCAGGTTAGCAAAGAACTTATGACAGGGTTTATGCCAGCCTAAACCCAGGGTTTATTGTGCCTTTGTTTCACTGCTTTTAACTTATATGTTATTTAGGGTGCAATCCTAATAGGCCAGCACAACTAATCGGTCTTCCCATTCCCATGATGATGTAGGGAGACAAATGCATGTTTGTGCACTTGCTTAAGTCCTCATCCAGGAGCGGCACAGAAGTGTATATACAAAGTGCACTTTGTAACACGCCCAGGCCAGCATGGGATTTGTGCCGGGACTTACACTGGCCTAACTGTAGGTGAGGATTGCAGCCATAATCTTTTTATCTTTTAAATGTAATCCACATTCTGAAGACATATCCTCTTAATTTATATGCCTTATATATGCCTTATTTATATGCTTTAGCTGAAAGTTGTCTGCAGACTTTGTAAATAAACTTATGTAAATATAAACACTTTGTAAGTGTACATGGCATGCACACTTTTCTAATCTCATTCTCCCATGTTCTCTCTTGGACACTTGGTGGCTTGCAGCAATTTCTTCTTTCTCATCTGCTTTGTCATTAGGAAAGTCTATAGTTAGTAGTTTATGACAATTCCTAACCTTTCATCCACATTCAGCAGCCAGGCTGAGTGCTTTAAATTTCTTGTTTAATAAATACACACGAGTGATCTCCTTCATTCTTAAATAGATTAGATTTCTCCCTTTCAGTACACTGGACCCACAAGCCTATTGGCACATCTGGCTTACTAAGGACACAATCTTAACCAATTTTGGCCAGCAAACTGACCCATCTTCCCATTCTCTTAGTGGCTTAGTGGCATGTCTGTTCATTGGCCTAACTCCCCAGGAATGGTGCAGAAATGGCTTACAGTACTTTTGCAACACTCCCAGGCCAGCATGGGACTTGTGCCGGCCTTACTAGGAATTAGGATTGTGCTGCCAGCGTGTTTTTCCAAAGCACACTGATCACTGCAAGTCCAGACCATAAAGAAAGGAAAAACTTTATTGAAAGAACTACAAAATTGGATAGGAAAGTGAGACAGAAAACCTGTCTCTCTTGATGAGCGTCTTGAGGGGATAGAAAGAGTCTGAAAATAATGATCTGCATTGTAAAGAAGTTGTACTGGATAGAAGAATAAAACCAAGTTAGGAAACCTCTCTTGGTCCTCTAACTAGCTATATCGCCCCCTTGTTCAGGGTCATTGTACTTTTCTCCTCTTCCAAAAATTGGAACATAGTGAAGAATCTATAGCTATCTCAGAGCTTTCCAATTATTCCTAACTGACTACAGTGTACTTCATTTGCATAACTAAACAGAAAGGCTATGTAGGGTAACTAGACTTGCTAGAATTGCCCCGGGCAGAATGCATCTAGTCAAAAACAAAGATAATTTGTTTAGAAGGATTATTTTAAAGACTAAAGCATCAGGATGAAAATCACGTTTTTAATGGTTATAAGAATTTTACTGAAGACACGAGATTTATTAAAGGGAGAAGTAAAGAATACAGGAAACAAAGCTATAGAATGATGCTGGCCACCCCTGCCTAATGGGCTGGCCGGCCAGTTTTATCCCCCTCCCCCCCGGCCAGATAGTACAGCTGGGGGAGAAGTGCAGGAAGCCCATTGGCTGCCAGGGCCATAGGAGGCTGCGCCTGGCTGGCCGATTCAGGCTTCCTTGCCTGGTGAAGCACAGTTGGCTTCAGAGCGTCATCCCCTCCCTTCTTCCCTGTGCAGTTCAAGATTAGCTGGTCGCACTTTGGGCCGGGTAGGAATTTTTGGAACCCCTGCTGATTGGCTCTTGCTGGGACCCTTTTTGCCTACCCTAAACTGTACTGGTTGTGTTGAGTTAAAATAACTGGTCACTTTATGGCAGGTGTCATGCTGGAATAGGCAGGATAGGTAATTGGTGACTGCCTGAGATAGCAAGGATCAGGGTGATGCAGAGCGGGCCTAGTGATACTCGACCGGACATAGGCCTATGTGGCTACCCCTGTACCTGGGATGTAATGTAAGCTCAGTCAACTGAGCAACTGGTTGACTGAGCACCCAGCTATCTCGACCCTGGAGTTGGCGTTGATGGGCACCTCCGGAGTGGGGGTGTGACCTGAGCCAGGCTTTCGCCCGTCCCTATTTTTGTAGCTACCAACACGACTTTGTTAGCAGTCCCCTGCTTTTTAATTGATATTAAAAGTAGTTAATAAAGTGGCCCTTTAATTCCACATCTGCCTCCGTGTACTTATTCTGCACCGTGGGGGATAATAAATCTTTCCCCTATATATGTATTTCTACTGAAATGTTAATAAAGATAAAGGTGTCCCCAGCAGGTTGTACTGCTAGTCGTGACTGACTGTAGGGTGCGATGCTCCTTCCCTTTTCTACGCCTTTTGAGCCAGCATCGTACAAAGACACTTCCACGATCAGGCGGCTGACATGACTGCTGAAGGTGCACAGAAGGCTGCTTTTACTTTCCCACTGAGGTGGTACCTATTTATCTACTTGCATTTGCGTGCTTTTGAACTGTTAGGTTGTCAGGAGATGAGCTAAAGTTTGAAGCTCACCCAGTCTTGTAGGACCCAGGTCTCAAACCCTGGTCTGCTGGTTAAGAGGAACAGTGTCTTAACCACTGAATACACTTTGACCAGCACAGTGTATTTAGGTCCACACATAATATCTGCCAAAGATGCTGGGAAACTAACAGTGCAACTTTGCACATCTACCAAGAAGTCAAACGTATTAAGTTCAATATGATTTACTTCCTAGTATGTAGTTCAGCCTGCTCTGCCCTAACTGCTCTCGCCTAACTATTCTGTATCTAGAACATAAAGTTATGCTGCATCCAGAGAGTCAGGAAGCCTGGACTGCCCTAACTGCTCCAGAGCATGCTAAGTAATTGACACATGGGGAGGACTTGCTCCTGAGGAGACCCCCCTCAGATCACACTGAACAAGGAACAGCTGTGGTGAATGCCTTATAAGAAAGCCCAGAAGTTCCTGACAACCAGTTACAGCTGCAGTTCCTCTAGTGGAGGTTGGATGTTTGGAGTGGCCTGCTGTATCCCCAGGTTAGTGGGCTGCCGTAGTTGTTCCATATCCTGAGGTTGAGAGGCAGGGGTTGCAGCTAGGCTGGCCAAGAACTCAGATTTTTGGTCAGCACTGCCATTCTTACTCAGGCCTTATCATGGACCCCTATGGGTCTACTCATTACTATACCTGCTCCTGAGGTGGTATAACTCTGAGGGCTGGAAGAGGGCATTTCTGCCTTGAAAACAGGCTCTGGATACAGAGTAACTGCTCTGCCCTAGGCAATGCTAAAGATGCCCTCAACATGCTTCTCCTGAACTGCTTAGGGCAGAGCAGTTAGGGCAGAGCAGGTCCACCTCTCTTAGGGCACCCTATGTTGCCTTGCTCTGCCCTAAGCCTCTTGCAGAGTAACTGGGGTGAAGCATCTTGAAGTTGCTCCAAACCTAGTGATAGAGAGGGCAACCCAAGGGCACTTATGTGGACAGATTAGTTGCTCTGGATTGTGCTGCTAGTCTGCAGTGTGCTCTTAGAGTTCAAGGTGACTCCAACTCATTGGTTCCCTTTCACCTGATTGGAATATAAAGGTTTCCTGGTGATGCTGTAACTTTTTTTCTGGGCAATAGTGATGTTTGTTTACTATAATAGGCATGAACTACCTCACATTCTCTCATTCTGTCATGAGATTGAATGATACAGATACTGTCCTCCTTGCTATGCCTAGCTGGAGGCTTTGAGATGTCGCTTATTCTGGCCTCTGAACATCAGAAAGTGTTTGGAAGCAATTGAGAGTTCGTATAGATGGATGGCTGGATGGCTGGCTGGCTGGATGGACAGATGGATGGTCGGTCGTTCGGTCGGTCGGTGCAATCCTAGCAGTGTCTGCCCATGTGTAAGTCTTATTGTGTTCAATGGGGCTGACTTTCTGGAAAGTGCACCTCAGATTGCTGCCTGTGATACTCAAAGATGGTGACAGTGATTTGGTACAGATTATGCCAAAAAAGCTCAACCTTGTTTTGACACTGAATTTATTGCATTTGCTTTATGGGTCAACAGCTGAATAACATCTGTCAAACTAGATTTAATCACATCAAACAGGGTAAACCCTTTTGTCAGGATTTGCTTGACAACATATTCATCAAAGCAGCAGTGGCTGCAAATGACCCATTAACTGCTTACACTATTCTTGGATAATTATCCCTTTTTCCATTTTCTGGATACTAAAAATACAGTGATTATGTGTTATGCTTTGTGTTACAAGTTTCTTCTTGTCTGAGTCCAAGGTGAAATAGGTCATAGTCTATAATGGTACAGGAGCTAAGGCTGGGTTTTCCAATGTGGGTGTCTGATAACTGGATCGGATAATTGTGTGTATGTATCAAAGTGTGTTGGTGGGAGGAATGCTATTATTCTTTATAGTGATTTCTGAGTTTTGTGAAAGAAAGAGAAATTGCTGCAGTCTGGAATATTATAAAGAGATAGAATCCTTACTCCAAAGGCATCTCTAAATGTGCTCCTCTATGGCCAACTACTCATGAAACAGTAGAAAAAGTGATAGAGTTTTGAGACATTAAAGACTGTGAGTGTTGAAAAGGTGTATCACACCACCTCCCCACACCACCATGGAAAGATATGCCATGTCAGTTAGACCAGCCTAAATTTGTTAGGATTGCGCCCTAAGAAGTTTTTGCCATCCTGATACATATCCATGAGTAGTCACACACACACCAACTGTTCACTCTCCATGTACACAATATCTAGAGAGGGACTGAGAGGGAATGCACATGCATCTTTTGCAGGGTTACCACATTAATGCATTGGACTAAAGGTGATTTTTCCTTTGTTCAGCTCTTGATTCTGCCCAGAAAGTGTTAATCGATGTGCCAAAGCAAAAAAAAAAAAAAAAAAAAAGAGCAGCTTTTTGACCTCTTCTAATAACTCTGCTATTATTATGAGAGATGAAATGTATTACTATGACCAATGCCAATGTTGTGGGGGCAGTTAGTTGTTGATGGATCATTAGCACCATTGCTTTTTGGCTATTTCACACACAGCACAATCCTAACACCCAGCGAGTCCAGCACGAGTCTTGGAACAAGTCTCATGCTAGCCTAGGGGTGGGATTTAGACCGGAGCACAGACATGCACCCCATAAACATGGGGAGATAGGTGAGTTCCACTGGCTTAAATTGGTTTGGATTTTGTCCTGAAACCTGTATTTTCACACATATGAGAGGAAAACATTTTCCTATTTTGTGCTTATTCCTGTTTAGGAAAAATATGATATGTAAACACACAAGTTCCATTTTGTGAGCCCTGGAGCCTTTCAGGGATTATTCCCTGGGTACATAGTTCTTCCTGCATGCAGAGATATACTCATTCATTTCATTGGGAAAATTATTTCTCATGCACATCCTGTCCTGCTCTTGGACAAAAATGAAAGAAAAATCCTCGCGGTGCAGATGGTCACCATGGTTTTCAGAACTCCTGCATATGCAAAGAGCTGGTAGATGAAAGTAACTAATACCTTCATATTTCTAAAGCTTCTTCTGAGTCATGAATTCTGGGAGCTGTATTTAAAAATAAAATCAAACATAAAAAAGTCATTTAAAAAGATGTTATTTTTATTTATTTTAAAGATTTATATTGCCTGTCCTATACACAAGCATGGAAGTAAAAGGCAACAGATAAAAACATGAATAAAAAGCATTGACCATTAAAAGCAGCTAAAAATTATACAGGAGCAGATTATAATATAAAAACAGCAATAATATAAAAGCAGCGGTAGAATAAAAAATGGTCCTAATAGTTCCTCCTTCCTCAAATCCTAAGTGGATGAAAATAATTCTTTAATCTCAACCAGAAATGATATAAAGCTGGTGCTTTCTCTGATGTTCTGGTAGTTGCTTGAAGAGAAGTGATACCACAACAAGAAAGACTATACACCTTGTCACCATCCCCTTGGCTTCAGATGGCAGGAGTATCCTAAGCAGGGACCTATCTATTGCAGAGGATGTTCAGGACTATTTGGGGAAGATGGTCCTTGGTGTATCCAGGTTAGGAGTTGATCTATGGCACCTTTATCTAAGTAGAAAATGACATTTTAAATGAAAAGGTCGCATATTAACATTCCATCATAATTTATGGAAGCTATTTCTCTAAAAGTTTCTGAGAAACCTAACAAACTCTCAAGATGTTATGAACAGATCTCTGTTACCCATTTGAAAAATAAAATATGCATACCCAGTGCCTTTTGCTAGAAATAAAGGTGGGGGTACTCACCATGAAGCCCACAGAGATGCCGGTACTCACCGCACAGGTACCAGTACTCAGACAGAGGTGCTGGTACTTGGTACCAGTGATTATCCCCTCAAAAAGACCCCTGTGCATACCTAACAAGCACATACCTAACAATATCCCTCCAGAAATTGGCATCAGTCTTTAGATCTGTTGGAATCAGCCTGTAAGTGAGTACAGAAAGCAATCCTGAGATATTAACAAGGCCTCCAGGAATTTCCAATGATTTATCATGCTGGGAAAGAAAGAAAATTTCCAAGAATAGCTTCTATCAGAGTTGGCAACCCCTATATCTAAACAAATTGGTGATTTCAAAATATTTGCATTCTGTATTATCTTCATCCTCTAAAGCAGCCAATTAGTTTGGGATATATTTTTATTATTTAATTGTAAAGGAAAATGAAATTCAATAAAGCTAATTCTGTTGTCCCTTCTTTTTTTATAGAAATAAATTACGGAAACCTACATTGCCTGCAGGAAAAGTCAGATGACTTGCACAGTACATTTAATGAGCTTTTTTTATTAGCACAGGTTGCTGCATTCAAAAATATTCCTCAGGCATCATGAAAGAAACTATTATAATGGAGTCCTCGACCATGATACAATGGATGTGACCTATTTTTCAATGGTATATAGAAGTGATGTTTAAAAATGCTCTGGAGCATATGAATGTACCAGCCTTTTTTATTTCTGCCAAGTTTTTCACACCACAATCCTGATTGTCTGTGAAAACTCTTTGAAGTGTCTCAGTTATCTTTAGTGTAAACTGGATGAACAACCAGTTGTTCATCTGAATGCAGATGCTATTTTCAATCTGATGTGCCTTAAGATGTGCATCTAGGTGTGGATGCTGTCTATGATTTTAATGGAAAGGAAACATAATTGTATGTACAAATACACACTCAAAGGTAAAGACTAACCTTTGCTTTTAACAGGCATTCAGATATGTGTTCTCATTTTCAACCTCATTTTTAACCTGACAAGCATTTGAACATCAAGACAACAATCTTTTGTTTTTCTTTGCCAGAAAAGAAATCTGATAGCATTTTGGATCATCAAGCACGTCAATAGAACTAAAAACAAACAGCCACTTTGGAAATTAAATCTGCAAAGCCCTAATTTTATAATAAACTATTTACATCTGACTGACTACAACCAGTTTCAGCAAGGTCTGCTTTGGTACCTGATGTAGCTTTTTAACTTTTCCAATGCAAACACTTCCAGAATTTTAAAAGCTATCAATTTTTATAATTTTTGGTGTCATGCATTAAGCAAGTCAAGTTGGGATGCAGCAAATTTTGTTTATGCTAGAACCAAGAAACAAAAGTTCTAAAAGCTGGTAAATAACCATATAAGGGCATAATTCTAAATGCTCCCTTAGCCTGTCCTGGTGCAGGATTATCACCAATGTGCCATAAAGCATGTTTGCACCTCTGTGGGAGTAAGCCACATCAGTGCACTGAGGGCAGATCCAGCTTCTGCAGCAGAGCAGGAGGTGAACCTCCATCCCAAGTTCAGCTGACATGAAGGTCTGGAAGGTGAATGGGGAGGGTGAGGCAGTGATGTGATGGAGAGGTTCCAGGGCAGAGGAAGGGTGGGTGCAGAGCATTTTCAAGTTCTTGTCAGGTGGGATCAGGACATGGCAGTTGTGCTAGCTTTAGGTTATTCGCTTTTGTTTGGATCTGGGATTTAAAGGGAAAAAGGCATATAATTCTGGCGCAAGTGGTTAAGACACTGTTCAAGGCCAGGGTTCAAGACCTGGGTCCCCACAAGACAGGGTGAGCTCCTGTTCTTAACCCAGCTGGAACCAATCGAATCAGCTCTGCCATTCCATTGGACTATTTCAGTGGCGTGGAGAGGGGGGATTTGCTGCTTGGGTAACAGCCCATGCTCCATATCAATCTACCCAGGCCTTCATGTTTCACATGCAGCGTCAAGCACGATACCACAGTCTTTCAAGACTGATGGATGCCAAGGATCTGGCCATCATTGGGAGCACTGTGACACATTGGGGCCAGGAAAAGAGGAAAAGTTTTCCCTTGCCTCAGGCTGAGCCACAGTCAGTCCCAAACATACTCTGGATACAGTGGAGAGACACACTAGCCAACCTGCTCCAGAGCAAGTTAGGATTGGGCTTTAAATTGCTTTATCAAAACATGTTGTGAATTGCAATTTATTTCATCAGCAGGGAGAGATCTTCTCTTGTGGCTTGTGTTTAACACATTTAAATCAATTACAAGCATGCCACTAAGTAAAGCTTATAAGATATAATTAAAATATTTCATCAATACTCACCTAAAACATTTCTCTAGCCCTATATAGCCTTCAAGTTGTGTTTGAATTACAAATGAAATGAATATTGTTTTTCAAATCTGCAAATCAATGAAATCCAATACTAATTTTCTTGTGATGAATTTTTTTTGCCTGTTTGCATCTTCTCAATGCCTGAATAGTAATTTCAGACAGTGTATTTTTATAAATACCTCTCCCAAGGACCTCAGAGTGTCATACTGGTATTATAAAGGATGCCATGGTAATCTGGCAAGTTTGATCTCCATAGGAAATGCCATAGTCTGCAACTGCAGAGTGTGTTTATCATGAACCCACCATTATATCCAATCGACATTCAATCAGGAAAAGAATTACATTATCCAGGACCAGAGGTACAGGCTGTTGCATGAGCAAGCAAAGGGCTAGGATTGAAAATGTGAGTCTGAACGAGTATTCCTTTATAAACAAAAGGGAACTATCTACATTTGAATGCATTTACAGACACAGGTTCCACTGACAATATTGACAACATCTGCATTTGGATGGACAGTCACATTTGGATGTATGGATTTGGTATATTTGGTTTATGTTCTGTTACTAAAAGGACACTTGGGCAGCAATCCTAAACACACTTTCCTGGGAGTAAGTCCCACTGAATACAATGGGATTTCCATCTGAATAGACATGCATAGGATTGCATCCTGAATGTGGCTCCTGTGATAATTGGACTCTCCCAGAGCTTTGGTAGCAATGATTCTGCTGACTCTGCTGACAGGAGATACTGTAGGAAGCCTCAGAAAGCAAGGAGTGTTTTGGGGGATGAGAGAGGGAAGTGCTGCTGAGATACTGGGAGACACATGGGCTGCCTTTTCTGCTACTTCTGCTGCAGAGTGATATTTCAGAGAACTTCAGCAATGAAATGCTATTTCAACAGAATCAGTATAGTTTAAATGGCAGCCCACATTATAATTGGGCTCTTCCAGCAGTGGCATGGATAGGGAATGGAGAATGATCTATCCTGGGTGACAGCTTTGTGGTAGTGTCAACACCACTGTTAGCCAAAATTGTGGAAACAATTGGAAAATTTGCATTTATGACTAATACCATAAAGTCATTCATCAGTGTTCTTCAACAGTGTTCTAGCAGTTGTGGAGTTGAAGTAACTTATGGGAATGAAAAAGATTGAGGACCACTTGCCTGCAGCACCACTTCAAAAAGAGGGAAACATCTGGTACCAAATGTTCCCCTTCAAGCACCAGGGGATTGTGTCCCAGTCTTGCTCATTTAGCACAATCCTAACCTTGTCTACTCAAAAGTAAGCCCCTCTGTGCTCAATGGGTCTTACTCCCAGGAAAATATATTTAGGATTGCAGCCCATGTTATATTAGAATAAGATAGTATTCACTAGTGTCATGCTTCATGGCAACTTTTTCTGCTCCCTCTTGTTGTGTCATGGGTTCAAGCACCCCCAGAGATTCAGATACAAAATTCCATGTAGAAGGTTTATTTCCCACTCAAAATACACACGATAAAATCAGTCACTATACACACTAAAAAGACCTCAATATATACACACCACTCCTATCTAAACCTCACATGATTGGACAGCCAATCAAGAGGCAATTAATTACATCTCCCACAGGTGGTGGTTCACACATCCATAACACCCTAATAAGAATACTTGGTTACAATGCATAGTGTTTGTGTAACAAGGGTGGGGAGTGTGCAAGGATTGAGTGTTTAAGATGCAGCATAGAACCAATAAAGTGTTAGTATTAATCTGCTCTCATTTACATGTATCAGAGCTAAAGTTACTCTTGTGGAGTGTCATCAAGTTGGCTACTCTGCTATTGTTTTCTGGAGTTTCATAAAGTCCTTTAATGCCTTGGAGATTGATGTTTCCTTTATGCTATGCAGATACACTATGAGTTCATGGCATAATTTGTTTTCTCAAAGGTGTTCATATCTGCTAATTGGTTAAGCGCTTATGCAAAATTTGTGGCTCTGCCGTTGTGTTCTAGATTTTCATAAAGCTCTTTAGCACCTTTGTGGCTTATCCCATGTGGGGTGGGTGAGCAAACTGACTTGGAAGAGGCTGGGAAAAAAATATGCAAATTGAAATGGTTTCAGGAACTTCTGGGTGGAAATTGATTTGGGATCGAGTCAACCACAAACTTTCTGTAAAAGAGAATGCTAGAAATTTGAGTCAAAGTAGGGCTTTTCATTAACTGTTTTAAGCCAAATTTCTTTCCTTAGCTAAGAAACAAAACATGAACAGTATTGCAATTTCTGGGAAATTTATTGTGAAATGGGATTTTTTTTTTTAATCAGCATGTTTCAGACTTTTTCTAATTATTTGTATCTTATCAGCTATTTCTAACTTATCAGCATCTTTCAGACTTTTTCTAACAATTTGTGTATCTGCTGTATCATGTGAAGGAAACTCTTCAAAGGTAAAGCAAGTAAAAAGTGCTTACAGAATGCACACTTTTGAGGCATTAAGTACAGGATGCACACAACTTTAATGTTCTTACATAAAAACTTCAAGCATTGCCACATGTTCTATGAGCTGCCCATAGAACAATTACCTACCTCACAGGGTTGTTTTAAGGGGAAAAAGATAAAAAAAAGTTATGTAAGCCACCTTCGGTATTTGCATTAGCATGGGAAAGGCAGAGTATAAAGCTTTGAAATAAATAATAAACATGTTGTTTTAACATATTTTAAAATTAATGCAGCCAGTAATTAACAGCTAAAATGTTCTCAGCTCTTGCTGCAGCTCTCAGTCTTAGGGATCTGCCAACCCCCAGCTGCTTTATTTCCAGAAGAGGCTACAGGGGGCTACAATGGGAAGGAGGCTACCAGAACGTTTGCTAACACCAATCAACTAGAAAAAATTATATATACGTCCCATCTCAGTGGCCTGATTAGGAGAGATATTTGCACAAAGAAAAAATGAGGGGAGTTTGAAAATCAACATATAATATGTTTGCTTGTCATATCAATGTAGCTTGCAAACAACTTGCCACATTTCTTTCAAAGTGTCTCAAATATATTGGTTGAGCAAAAACCTCCAAATTTATCTCAAAATCTCTATTTGGTCAGATTCAGTGTTTGTTTCATCAATGACTTACAGGCACCTCACTCCCATTTATCTGACGGGCGAGGTACTGGAGCTGTGATGAAAAGTGGAACCTGGTGTGGGTTTTTGTTTACAAATGTTGCTTCTAATTCTTTTTTAGCTAGCAAACAGTAAATTATATTTTATCTTGCAAATTCCTGTTGCCACACAAAGACTCTCAATAATGCATCTGAGAATGGAAAGGGACTCAGAGCTAATATGCGTGCACTCTCACTCACACACACCAAAACAGTTTGAATCACACCATGCCACATGCAAATCAACATGGTAAAGGCAATTTTATCCTTTAGACCAGCAGAATGAGGTTGAAATAGGTTGAATGAATGAGTTCTTGGTTTAATTAAAAGGTGTTAGAATCATAGGGCACAATCCTAACCATGTCTACTCAAAAGTAAGCCCCACTGTGTTCAATGAGTCATAGGGCGCAATCCAGGGTAACTACGGGGAGTGCTTGCTCCAGTGTAAGAACAATTTGCTCTGGATTGCAATATTAATTTCCCATAGGTTTTTACTAGGTAGTGCAGTAACTATGGGTACACATAATGTCTCTTACATGCTCCCGTAGTTACTCTGGATTGTAGGGATACTCTCAGAAAAGTGTCTTTAGGATTGCAACCATTGAATCCTAGAGTTTGAAGGGACCCAGTAGTAAGTCATCCTAGAGTAGTAAGTAGAATCCTTGAGTAGAAGGGACCCAACACCCTGCCTGTAGCAAGAAATCCTCCTAGAGCTTCTCTGGCAGATGCTCGTTGAGCCTCTGCTTGAAGATCCCAGTGAGGGAGACTCCACCACTTCCCTAGGCAATCTGTTCCACTGCCGATCCATGCTCATAATCAGGAATTTTTTCCTGATATCCAACCAGAATCTCCTTTCTTGCAGTTTATACCCATTGGTTCTAGTTCTGCTTTCTGACGCAGCTATGAACAAATGTTGAAAGAGCAGAACTGTCAGAAAACAAACCGTCAGAAAGTGGGGGATGCCTGTATTTAGGGAGCAACCCTAACCAACTTTTCAGCAGCCAGGTAAGGGCAATGTAACTCCAAGGTAGGGGAACAAAATTGATTTACCTTGAGGAAGCCTCTGTGACTGCCACCCAATTACAAGATGCAGCATATGTCACATTGCACTGCTATGTCAGTGCTGGAAAGTGAAGATTAGGGCCTCAGTCCCCTCAGTATTCCTCAGATGATTCTCCAAGGTAAGAATCTAAAAATTCATCTTAGCGTTTTATTTGGTGGTGTTCTGTGAAAACCCAAGACAGCTGTATGCAACTGAAGTTATGCACTGTCACAAAACAGCTAATGGGCATTTGAAACAGATTGTGAGGCAGATTGTGGTTGTGGTGATGCATAATAAGCTGTTCCAATGGCCACTGAGTGTTGAAGCGGTTGTGGGTATAGCTTCTTAGGGTCCTATCTGCAGCGTTTAGAACAACTGATATCCGTCTGTACCTGTGATGTTTACTGACAAAAAAATGGAGTGATATTTATTTTTTCACATTTTTCCACGACCACCCTACAAGGAGTTCAGGGTGGTGTTCATGGTTCAGTGTGGACTGCATCCACAGAATGGGAGAACCTGCCCATTCAAATGTTGCTAGCTCTTCTTTATAAAATATCTTGGGTCATAAATAGCCTCTGATACATAGGCTTGCCTACTTACAGATGATGTGTGGTCATGGAACTGTAAAAATTCACTTGGCCTTGTGATAAGGAATGTCTTTCAAATAGTCTGTGGTATTTAATGGAATCCACCTTATAGAGCAGCAAATCTCAGTAGGCCATTGGATTTTGGTTCCAGGTCACTCGTCCTTTATTTCAAAAAAGGCTCTGGTTGATGAGGCACCATAAACAAAACTCTTCATGGTTGGAAACCTTACATAAACTCCTCAATTGCTTCCATGAGTCTCCTGAATGCATCTATGTTACCATACTTTACCCTTGACTTTTCCATTTAACCCTCCTGCCAACCTACTTGCTTTTCCCAGCTATCCATCTTTATTTCATGCTCGTGAAAGTCATTTTGGCCAAACAAATATCATAATGAGTACTGGGCATCTGCCATTACTTTCTTGTTTGTTTAATTTAGCCCCCTATTTTACAAGCAGTTTTTTTTTAAAGTAGCACCTGTACGTAGATTTATGCCCAATCCCCAGGACAAACTGCACAGAGACACAGTGTTTATTTATACTCATGACATATTTACATTAGCCTGCATGTAATGATTTTAGTAAGGCCACGATAACCTTTGAATCCTTAACCACACCATTTCTATCCTGGGAATTATATTGAGGTGTGATTAGAGCTTTGAAAGAGAATTATAGTCAGGGTTCTCACCAAAGCCTTACAAGCGATTAAAGATTTAAAGCAAGACAGCAGTCCTATTCACACAGAAGAGTAAGCACCATTGACTCTAATGGGTCTTACTTCTGAGTAGACATGCATAGGATTGCAATCTCAGACTATAATGATGAGTTTGCTTTCAATATATAGGAAAGTGAAGCATTCCAATAGGTTACTTTCTGCGTTGAAGAAAATTCAATGTAATCCATGGAAACAGGGCTTTCCTCAGTACTGGCATAAATTTCAAAGTTCCAGAGTTTGAGATGAAGGATAATATTCTAATCTATAGATTATGAAAATAATATTCTAACTTAATTCTAATTCTAATTCTAATTTAAGTAATTTTTGAAGAATCTGTATGAATGATAAATTTTGCTAGGGGTATGTCTGCATTTGCAAGGGACTTTTTCAAAACGTGTCATAGAATAAGTAAAATATTCTTTTTAAAGTAGCACCTTTAAACACACGTTTTCAAAACTTGTCATAGAATAAGTAAAATAATATTGTCATCTGGAATGTCTGATAAAGCCTGACCACCACCACAGCTTGACCACACCAACGCACACATTAAAGGCAAGCGAAAGCAGTGGCTGTTTAGAGTTTCTTGCTATTGATTTATGTTTGTGTTGGGGTGTGACTCTGCACCATTTGCTTTTTGTTGCCTTTTATTTGGATGGGTTTAAGGGCCAAACAAGTCACAAGTAATGATCACTTTCAGTATGATTTAATGGGCAAAGAATGTGTACTATGAACTTTCAATGGAAAATGGGAGAAATTATAGACAAATCAACTAAAATTTACCTGAATGTCAACATTAAGGAAAATGTATATAAGATTATTTATAGATGGTATATGTACTGAAAAGTGAATCAACTCAGCAGAGTGATAACCACAGAACATCCCCTTCTGTGGTTCAGAAGCATTTCGCTCCACCCTGGCTGTTTGCTTAGGTGCATGCAGAAAATCAAGACTGAGACCAAACTTAAAGCTTTAGAACAGGTTTACTTACAACTCATGAAGGCTCATAGTTACAGCATCTGGTAAAGACCAGAGTTTCCTAACACTTGAACGAACCAGAAGCACTAAAGCTGTCCCTGCTTGCATATGTGGGTTTGGGGGCTGGTGTAGAGCCATGTGCTCACATCTCGAGAGAAAAAGAGAGAGGAGGGAAGGGGAAAAAGGATCCAAGCCAAACTTCCTACAATGGTCACTGAGAGGGGACAGAGAGATAATTCAGGACATTCACTGCCCCCTTCTTACATGTAAATGCTAGTGTTGTTTCTTCCCAACAATATGATGCTAAGCAATTTATCAAAAATGTATGAAAGTATGTCAAATAGGTGTTTGCAATAGAAAAAACAAGAGAGAACTTTTCCATATATAGTAGACATGCTCAAAAGCAAAAACTGGTAACAGATTTATATACAGATACAGATAATTTTAGAAAACAAATGTACAATTGAAACCTGAAGTATTTATATTGGATACGATAGATGAATGTTTGGGAAAAAGAAATGAATTGTTTTTCTTATACATAAGTGGAACTAGAATATTGTATAATATTGGAATAATATTGCATAATATTGGAAAACCTCAGAGCTTCTGTTGCTTGAAGAATATTATAGATTTTACAGAAATAGATAAACTTACAACTTTACTTACAGGGAAATAAACAACAACTTTTATGATCAACTGGAAATGAATAATTCATTTTTTTTTTCAAGAGAGAAAGATGATTTAGGGCCCAATCCTATCCAGTGTTTCAGGCCTAGTACAGCCACAGTGCAGTCCTGAGGTAAAGGTACAAATGTTCCCATAGCTTGAAAAAGACCTCTGTCCCTCTCCCTCCATCACAGGATGTAGTCACACACCGCACTGACACAGCTACAGTAGCATTGAAAATTTGAATAGGACTACCCTTTAAGAGCTTTGAAGTTGAAATTTAGTCAAAAGAAGGACTTTTCGAGATATTGCTTTTGAGGGGGTGGAAATTTAGATTATTACTATGAAAGCAATAAGTACTGTAATTAGAATTTTTTGTTTCACTTTTGCTAAATTATTAGAATTACTCTATGTAGTTTTCTTTATAAATAAAATCAAAAAACTAATTAAATAAAAACTCATTTTAAAAATATTGATCTCTATGTTGTTGTGCTTCTCTGAGCTTTACAGTGCATAGCAGTCATAGGGAATGGGAAGTTTGCTCCCATCTCTGTCCCTGTCTGTATATTGTTCCTCCCCTTCCTAATCTACTGCTTTCTCCAGGAGGGAAAAAAGCTTGTACTATTACCAGAAAAAAAATTTCTTCCATGGTGAATGACAGACTTTTTTCTAATTATTTGTATCTTATCAGCTATTTCTAACTTAGCAGCATCTTTCAGACTTTTTCTAACAATTTAGACAATTCAGACTTTTTCTAACAGTTTCACACACAACCTACATCTGGATTTTCCCTGCAGATTAAAAAAACTACCTCTCCCCTATAACATGGTAACAATCTAGATTGAGGCCCTGCACCTGCTAGTTATTTTTTTGGAAAATTGAAGTATTAATCATGCTTCTCATAAAATGTAGTCAAGCCCTGAAATGTAGTAAATAAAAAGGAAGTCAGCCCATAGTATGCAGTTACCACCTCGGTCAATGCAGTAACAGCAGTAATGATAAGCATGAGGCAGAGACTTAAAATACTGTCACTTTACACAGTTCTAACCATCTCTACTCAGATGTAAGCCTCAAATGTTCAATGGGTCTTACAGGAAAGTGTCCTTAGGATTGCAGTCACTGATGGTACATGTTGTCAGTGACCACAGAGGTCATGTTGTGACATATGTGTGACAATGACAGTCCTGGCAGGTTGCAATGGTGTGCCATGGTCAAGTTGGGCTCCTCCCCATCACTCCAAATATTGATACTAAAACATGAATGATGAAACTCAAATATTGATGCCAAAATTCTGTAACCAAAGATTTTTTTTAAGGAAAATGTAAGAAACAGTGGAACTTTATTTTTAAGCATGGATCTGTTAGGATGAAATGAATGTCCTAATGATTTTAATGTTACAACAGTCTGTGAAAACACAGTGGCTATTAAAGGTGCCTGTATACTATAACAAAACCAAGCACTTGAATTATCAACATCCATAAAAGCACCATCACTAAATTAACCAGAACCATGTTCAGCATCATAAAATCAACTAAAGAACTCAGCAATTTTATAAAACACTTTCCTCTGAATACCAGATAAAGACTTACAAGGGTAACACAGAAATATTCAGCAAAACAATCTCATTTTGTTCATTGTGTTTCTGCCTCCCTTCAGGCCAGAGCATCCTTTATTACAAACCAAGAAGACAGTCTTTCGACTAACAATGGACTGAAATACTGGCATTTAAGTTGTGATCTGTATGAAAAAATAGTCTGTTAAAAAACTTCTCTATCAAAGAATTAAAAGTTTATTTCGCATAGCTTATTCATTTAAATAATGACAGAAAATGGAAGTTTAAATTGCTGCTATGGTAGGAAGAGGGGTATCAACTCTGCCTGAAGCTAATCCTGGACACTGATAGTACAATCCTATGATAGAGCTAGAATGGCCCAAGACCCATGTGCCAGCCTGGAAGGGTCGCAAACATGCTGTGAATCATGTTTGCACCTTCCTAAAATGATATCTATCTATCTATCTATCTATCTATCTATCTATCTATCTATCTATCTATCTATCTATCTATCTATCTATCTATCTATCATATTTAGATATTTAGCACTAGATATCTATCTATCATATTTATTTACCGCTTTTCAACTTAAAAAGTTCACAAAGCGGTTTACAAAGAAAAAGAAAAAAATTAATAGGTAATTAATAGCTAATGGGTTCCTGTCCCAAAAGGACTCACAATCTAAAATGCCAAAGAACACCAGCAGACACTGCTGACAGACATTGCTGATGAGGAGGGCCAGATACTCTCCCCCAGCTAAATAAAAGAGGAACACCCTCAAAAGTATGCCTCTTGCCCAGTTTGCAGGGTTTAACCATGTAAACCTATTGGGACTTTGTAGATATACCTGAGGGAATGGGCAGTGTTTCCCCTTTCCTTTGGTAGAACAGCATCAGTCTAAATCAAGCACTAATTGCAGTGCAGATGCAGTGCAGTCCATCCCACATTTATAGCACTGTGGAAAGAGGGAGCGCCAGTGCTGGACAAATGCCAGATGCTGGAGGTAAGACTGGTGTCTGGTGGTGTAGCTATCCAGGAGAGGAGGCATTTTCTGGATGGGACCTGGTGGGACCTTCTGCTCTAGATCCTATTCTCTGTTTCAGCCTTTTTTCAAGTCTTGTGCTGGCAAAATACCCAGGGCTGTTGTGAAAGGCCCCATAGTGGGGCCTGTGGTTTTACTTTGGAAGAGGGCATCTGATGCTCACAGGATGGAGGTGTCTCCATTTCATCATCACTTTTCCTTTGGGTGCCAGGAAGGAAAGGATTGGGCTGTTAACTGATAACTTTTATCATTACTTAAACCACATACTGTGTCAAGTAAAACTGCTTGATCCATTTTGTCAAGTACAATCTGGTGCTCGGAATACACTGCTCAAAAGCAACAAATTCAGAATTCCTGCTCAGTATCTGCATTCTGATGAAGTTTATGTTTGCCTAGAAAATGTCCAAGGTCTTTCTTTCTAGAATGTAGATTAGGATTGCAACATTATTTACTGGATCTTTTTTTGGCTTCGTTGGACCAAAGGTGAGGTCAGCAGCATTGTCAGGTTGGAACATAAGGAATTTTTTATTCACTTGGTTCCCCTTATTTAGCCCTCTTTCAAATCAGGAGAGAATCTCAAAGAAATTCAGTTTGCAGTTCTAACTGTTCTATGAAGTTGCTTTATACAACATCATACTGAATTTTATTCATGCTCTGTGCCTAGAGTCATGCAAGATATGCCTGCCTCATGAGAATATATCCCATTTCTGATGTCCTGAAAATACAGATGCAGATTCAGAATTTTTATTGTTGTGGCTTCTTGCATGTTTTATCTCCTGAGTAGCGAACCTCCCTGATTCTCCTGGAGCCCCTGAATAAGTATCATCCTCCAGAAGACTACTGAAAGCAATCCAGGATATTTCAGTAGCGTCTGGGAATTTCCAACATTATATCAACACAGGCATGACAATAGGGTGAAAAACCCTAACACTCATAGCTCAAGGGTGCCTGGATTATGGTAAAATAGACACAATAAAAGCCAAATTCATTAAAAAATAAATTTGCTTATCTCAATCTCAATTTTAACAGCTTTAATCCAATTTCAATGCCCTTTATGACCCCAATGCATTTAGGACAGATCCCTATCAGTCATCATGTCCTGATCCCCATTCCAGGTGCCAATGGCCTTGACTGATGATGGGAAAAATTTTTAGAAATAGCTTCAGTTAGAGTTGACAACCATTTTCCTGAACCTTTGAGTGGTTCACTCCCTCTCAATCGTATGGTATGATAATTTATCAAATAATATCATTTCCTCTGTATGCTGTCTCACTACTTGCTACAATTTCTTGACTCTAAATGTGGTATAATCTCAATAAAACTTTGAGCAGTGAGGATTTATTCAGCAACCTTTGCCCTTATCATGGTCTGGAGCTATCTGCAAAGAGCTTGCAAATGTTAACTTATTTATTATTCACCCTTTAAACTTTCAGATATAACTTCCAGGGAATAATTTTTCATCTGCTACTTGACTATAAGCAGCCCACTGTTCAATCAAAATTCAACACTGAAGTGATGCTCAGTTCATGCAGTGCTTTTGTCTCTTGCGAAGATAAACTTTTAACAGATTACTTTTGTTCTCAAAGATTCTCCTGAGCAGCATCCCATTAATATTGGTCATTTGTATATCTGAGCTCAAGAATGACTGTCTTGGGTGGAAAGGCAATTCTTTATCCAGACTATTTTCCTGCCAAGATTTGGGGTGTCATACTTATTTTAATCATCTCCTTGAAATAGTCAAGCATCAGAAATGGGGTGAAGGTTTTATTCTCTGACCTCAGTGACATTATCAATTGAATGTCAATGCCTGAACTGTCTAGGTGTGGGCCCCTTGTCTTGGTGATCTTCAGCCTAATCCTATGAGCATTTCAGTAGCATATGGCTGTTACAAAATGAGACTAGCCATTCAGGGTGCTCTGTCTGCCAGTGTCTGGGGGATGCTCACAGTGCCAGCAAAACTGCTCAAGATGTGTGGAACAGCTGCCAAGTGTGGCAGAACAAGACATGGAGAAGGACAAATGGGGCATTTATAGGGGCAGGGAAATGCATACCCACTGCTGATACTTGTGGTACATGTGGCTTCCAGGGGATATCTATCGCACAGCAGTGAGTTGGTGATGTAATGCTGCAAACACTTGTTAGGAGGCAAGGCTGGATGGACTCACCTGCTTGCACAGAGACTCTTACACCTGTTTGTAGTGTCACAAACAAAAGTACTGGTCATTACTGCAACCTGAGGTGCACCAGAGCATACATTTATTAGTTTGCTTTAAAAAAAATTATCCCACCTTTCCTCTGCCAAAGTAGATTCCCAATGTGGCTAACAATTAGCAGAAGAATATAAGGTAGGAAGCCTCTCCCACTGCATATTGCCTCAGAATGCTTTCCATCCAATTTCCTGGAGAAACAACTCCCTGGTATAAGACTGTGATGATCAAGTGTGAAACGGTAAGGCTTTGTGTCTGCTGTGTGATGCCTGAACTGAATATTCTGGTGTGTGTTTGATACAGCCCACAGTCCAGAATTTGGAGGCCCCTGTTTTTGACGATGTAGATGGGCACTATAACAGTCAAATACCATTTTTGTTTGTTTGTTTGTTTGTTTAAAATGCCTTTCGTATCTAACAATGCCAACAAACCAGGGCAATTTTCAATTTTTTAATCTGTTAGGCTAAATCTGTCTGTCCGTCCATCAAGGTCCCCCTCTAGTTCTATCCACACCTGCCCTACATAGACATATTATTTCCTCTTTGGAATCGGGATGATCCTGGGATTAACCTCCACACACACAACCGAACCTCACACCACATACAACTCCCACAATTCCACACACAACCTAAACCCCTCTAGGACCACCCACACCTGTTCAACATAGACATCATATACCTTTCTGGAATCAGGATCAGTGGTGGTCTCTAGCAGGTTCACATCTATTCTATAGAACTGGTTGTTAACGAGAGATAGGACATATAAAGTTTAAAAATAGCCATTTAAAAGTGGTTGCCAGATGGGCATAGAACCAGTTGTTAATTTCTTTGAATCTCATCACTCATCAAGATGATCCTGGGATTAATCCCCACACATAAACCAACCCCACACTGCACACCCACACCCACAAACAACATAATTCCACACACATCCTAAACCCTTCTAGGTTCGCCCATACCTGCTCTACATAGATATATTATAGTTTTTGGAATCAGGATGATCCCAGGATTAACACTGATGCACAACCCAACCCCACACTCCACATCCATGCACAACACAATTCCACACACATGCTAAACCCCTCTAGCTCTGCCCACACCTGCCCTACATAGACATATTATACCACTTTGGAACTGGGATGATCCCGGGATTAACCCCCATACACAACCAAACCCCACACCCAACATCTCCACACCCACAATTCCACACACATTCTAAACCCCATCTAGGTCTGCCCTCACCTGCTCAGCATAGATGTATTATACCTTTCTGGAATCAAGATGATTCCGGCATTGACCCCCACACATAAACCAATCCCACACTACACACCCACGCCCACAAACAACACAATCCACACACATCCTAAACCCCTCTAGGTTAGACATATTATACCTCTTTGGAATCAGGATGATCCTGGGATTAACCCCCACACACAATGAACCCCACACCCCACACAACACAACACTAATCCACACACTTTCTAAACCTCTCTAGCTCTGACCTACATAGACATATTATATCTGATTAGAATCAGGATGAACCCAGGATTAACCACCCCCCCCACACACACACACAACCCAACCAAACATGACCCAACCAAACCTGACACAAACCAACCCCACACTCCACACACAACACACACATCCTCCAGCTTCATCAGCACTTGCTATACATAGACTATAGTATAACATCCAGCACCGGGATTTGTGACCGGATGAGGAGGAAGCAGTTGAAAATTCAAATTTAAAAATAACTGACAAAACATAGATTGAAGTTTGCAAGTTCCATGGACTGAACTGAGGAATTCAAATTATTTCTTCAAAATTGCTGTTTTCTAAGCTGGACCAGAGATATCTTTTTAGTTTTGGGCCGAAGACCCAAAATGCCCTCCATAGGAGCTGGCTTTTAAGCTAGTACAGAATAATAATAAAATCACCAAAACAATAATCAAACTAATATTCAGAAAATCTTCAAATAAAATCAGATACAAAATCACTCCATCACCCCATCATCAGTTCTTGTATGAAATAAATCACAGCATCAACAAATGCCAAAGACCTTTTCAAACCACCACATTTTGCAAAACCTTTGCAGTATTTTTTCACATTCTGTGTCATTAAATTGTGTATAATGCTATATAGATGACCAGATCTTTGCCTTCAAAGCAGTTGGTAATATTTGGTTATACTGCACTGTTACTATGAACATTTTTGCTGCAGGGATCTTACAGCCCAATCCAGAGCAACTAATCTGTCCACATAAGAGCCCTTAGGTTGCCCTATCTAACACTAGGTTGGAGCAACTGCAAGATGCTCCAGCCCAGTTACTCTGAAGGAGGCTTAGGGCAGAGCAAGGCAAGATAGGGTGTCCTAAGCGAGGTGGACCTGCTCTGCCCTAACTGGGGCAGCCTAAGCAGCTCAGGAGAGGCGAGTTGAGGGCATGTTTAGCATTGCCTAGGGCAGAGCAGTTACTCTGTATCCAGAGCCTGTTTCCAAGGCAGAAATGCCCTCTTCCAGCCCTCAGAGTTATACCACTTCAGGAGCAGGTATAGTAATGAGTAGACCCATAGGGGTCCATGATAAGGCCTGAGTAAAATGGCAGTGCTGACCAAAAATCTGAGTTCTTGGCCATCCTAGCTGCAACCCCTGCCTCTCAACCTCAGGATATGGAACAAACTACGGCTGCCCACAAACCTCAGGATACAGCAGGCCACTCCAAGAAGCCCCTTGTATTCACTGTAGAATGTACTGGCATCTCATCAGGGACTCCTTATAAGGCAGGCATCCAGTGGCGTCACCAGACTGGTGCGGCTGGTGTGGGCTGCATTGGGGATGCGCTCCGTATGGGGTGATGTGCCGGAGGAGTTTGACTGTCCTTTGGCAGGCCCCAGGTGTCAGCACCCCCATTCAGGCCTGCTCCAAGGCGGAGAATCAGCCAGAAGCTGACACTTGTCTGAGGAGCTGGCCTGAACGGCCATCTGAGATGCACTGCGCAGAAACACACTGAGCATGCTGAACAGCTTCAGAGGAGACTTCCTTAGAGCAGAGAAAGTCCACGCCTCTGCACAGCCATTCGGCCTCACTCAGGAAGTGGAGCGGCAGCCAAATGGCTTCAGAAAGAGTGCTGCACAGGCACCAACTCTGACGCCTGCACAGTCTCCCCTGAAGCCAAAAGGCTTCAGATAAGTACTGCACATGTGTCAGAGATGGTGCCTGCGCAGTACTCTTTCTGAAGCCAGTTGGCTTCAGAAACTACTGCGCAGGCGCCAACTTTGGTGACTGTGCAGTCCAGGTGGAGGGGGGCGCGCAGACTTCTGCACCAGGTGATGTGCAGAGTCATGTTACCACTGTAGGCACCACAGCTGTTCCTTATTCAGTGTGATCTGAGGGGTGTCTCCTCAGGAGCAAGTCTTCCCCTTGTGTCAATTACTTAGCATGCTCTGGAGCAGTTAGGGCAGCCCAGGCTTCCTGACTCTCTGGATTCAGCATAACTTTCTGCTCTGGATACAGAATAGTAGGAGAGTGCAGTTAGGTCAGAGCAGGCTGAATTTGCTCTGGATTGCAGCCTTAATATCAAAGATAGCTTAAGAGGGCGCAAAATATATTTGAAGAACATGCAATACTCATTTGTGTGGCTATTTGTGGAAAAAAAGAATGTTTACAGATGTTTACTTTGTACTAGATGAAAAATACTACTTTTGTAGCCATTTAAAGAAAATTATACTGCTTATGCAACCATTTGATGTGATTTAGCTTCAGGTTATACATTTGGCTTTGTATATATTATTTGTAAACTGAAAAGAAATTGGACTGTGTGATTTTGTAAGGCAGAAAAAAATACATGTGGAAATCAACAAAAGAGAGAGTGAGACATAGGGCACAATCCAGAGTAACTATGGGAAGTCCTTGCTCCGGTGTAAGAACAATTTGCTCTGGATTGCAAAATGAATTTCCCATAGGTTTTCATAGGTGGTGCAGTAACTACGGGTACACATAATGTCTCTTACGTGCTCCCATAGTTACTCTGGATTGTAGGATTAGACAGACAGACAGACAGACAGACACACACACACACACACACAGAGAGAGAGAGAGAGAGAGAGAGAGAGAGAGAGAGAGAGAGAGAGCGCCAAACAAGGTTATTCAAGGAACCAATTGAAACAGAAAGGTGAAGGCAGGATGAATTTGCATGGGTGCATAAGGATGGGACCAATCAACATTATGTGGGGCTTCATAATAACAGGAAAGAAAAAATCCACTCTTTTCACTTTCAGGAGCAACAAAACAGGCAACTACAAAAAATGTAGTGAAAGATAAAATGGTCTCAGCTGTTGGTGTGCAAAGAGTCTAGGGCCTATGTCCTAAAGTGAAATTAAGCCCCTTGCTCTGAAGCAGCTAAGATGACTTTCCATAATATAACACTAGAGGGTGATGTAACTGTGTGGACCCATAACTGCTTTGGATTTTGCCCTAAACTACAGGGAAGTAAGAGGGTAGACTGGTACCTAATGTTGAGATGTGCAAGGATTTCCCTCTGGAATGTGACATATTTATTAATTGGCCTAGCCCTTGTGCCATCTATAGAGCTGGTATGAGCTGGTACCAGCTATAGAGCTGGCATCTTTACCAACTTTGCCCTCAGGGATTATTCCAGGGCAAGGGAAACCTACCTAGAGGAGGCCTCCCAAGGCTGAAATTCCCCCCAGCCCCATGGTAATTACTGGAGCCCATACACTGGTACCACTGCATAACTTTGGAAAGAGTTGTGGTGGATTGGGTTTCCCTTTCTCAAGCAGTGAGATATTTCCAAGGGCAACATTATGGGGTTTAATCTTATTTTGATTAAGATTAGATTGAATAGGATCATGAAAGATTATATAAGATTGAATAAGATTTGAATAAGATCATTAAAGACCTATCCTTTTTTGTTTGATTGTAAACATGCACACTCATTACAAACGATGTCTGTAAAAGTAGCATCTGCTTCCCACAAAAGCTCCAAAGCTCAGACCCTTTAAATCTTTGTGGGCTACATGGTTCACAACTGCTACTGGATCCCTTTTAAACATAAGTGATTGTACTGCCTTAAGCAAGGCTACCTCTTTCACAGCCCAATCTTATGCTTTCCACCACCCAGTGCAACACTATTCACTGCTGCTGACTGATGTGCCCCTATGCATCAAACACTGATAAGCCATCTTCATTTACAGACCACAGTTACAGTCAATTATAGCTGCCTATTTGCAAGCAAAAAATGTATACAAAAGATGGTCACAACAGCTGCTATTGTTACGTTGTATTCATCCCTCTCCAGATCTCTATTACAATTGTTGCAAAAAATTTGATATGTTGTGACACTTTGCATAAGTATGCAGAATCAGAAACCCAATTGTATTATTAGGAATTAGCTTTGTGCATGAATGATAAAGGTGATTAATATTACATCCCGGAATGGCTAGCCTAAGTCAGTGTAATTGAATTCAGTCAGCAATAAAGAGAAATCCTTTCATGTGGCAAATGTTAGTTTAGCACTACTGACATAAAGCTTTGGCTTTGATTCTTCTTGGTTCTAGAGATAGAACAGAATAGCAGAGCTTGTCTGGGTGTTTCAGTTTCTGGGCTGTTCCACATTTTTATGAGGCTGCATTTCAGGGGCAGAATAACTTTTTGGAAAATTGACAATCCACCATCTTTCATATTTATTAGATCCTCCTCTTAGGGCTGGGAGCCTGAAAGCCCTTTAGGGTTGGGCTATCTCTGAGAGGAGGTTGACTTCAGAGTCCTTATCTGTTTTTGCACAGATTCCCTGCAAGCCACCTCTGCCTCTTAGGACAACCTTACTTGGGCCTTGGACTTTCATCATCTCCACCAGGATCAGGGAATGTCCTCTGTCCATTCCCATCTCACCTCAGGTTAATTTATGGTTTTGAATCATGCACAGCTCCTGCTTTCTTATCCCTCTTCTCTTTTATTCATTATGCACTGTCTGCTGCCCTGCTCTTGGTGTTGGGGGTCCCGACAGTCCTATTTCCAATGACAGCCCTATTTCCAATGGCCATTCCCTATCCAGCATCAGCATGCAAGGCCATAATACTCAGGTATGGGTCTTTTGCTGTGTCCACCTTTCCCATGCTAACACAAAAAATACCCTTTTTGCTCAGACATCCAAAAATTACTGAAAAAACACATCCAAAAACATGTTTGTTCACTGTTATGATTGTTCTTCCCATTTCTTCCCCACACTATTTCAGTTCTCAGAAGGTGAACTAAATATATCTCCCATTCCACACATGAAAATATCTCCTTCTACACCACTGGTCCTGACCTTCCCAAGCTTGGCCGCAGCTTTGGGTTGAGTTTTATATTCTGGGAGAAAACCAAGTTTGTTGTTGCATTATGCGTGAAACAGTCCTAAGTAGTGAGACCCAAGCCATTCCAGCAAGACATTTTGTTTTTATCTACCAGACTCAGCTAGCAATGCAGTTTGTTTATTTTAAACACATCTTCAAATATGAATTATGCTTTTCAACCTTGAAGAATTGTAGGAGCTTGGAGGGGAATGAGAAGGTGAGAAAGGCCAGGCAGCAGGGACTAAATATACATATGATTGCCCTGTGCTTTGCAGCCTATATGCTCATTAGCATCCTGTCTCACAAACATTTCATGGAGAATAGTGAAAGAACTGGAACCTGACACCTTAATTTAATTTTCCCAATGATATCGGCAAGAGCTGTATCTAATCCTACATGGGCAGCTTTCTGCCTCACAATGGGGAGCTCTTGGGAGGAGAAGAAACACAGCAGTGCTTGGAAGGAGACCTGGAGAGAGAAATACCAAATACGTGATTAAGGGGAAATGCTCCACTAAGTCAATTTTACCACCACATTTTTCTAAGTTCTATATGGAGTTAGTTTCCTGGATTCCACATATAGAGCAAGAGTTGAACAATTCCACTGGATCCTTTCAAGTCTTGGGCTTCTTGTGATTTTTGAAGATACAACTTCCTCTTGTCTGACTCTTCTCAGAACCTTCATGTTTCAGACAGTTTTTCCTGCTGTTCAAATACTTCTCAAGTTCTCGAGTCACATTCATGTTGTCAGTATTACTGGTTGATGGTGGCTTAGATGCTTGTTTTTGGATTTTTTTTGCAAGAGAATTATATCACATTTTTATATGATAATGGTGTTATTACTATCATTTTCTGAGCTATCTTGGATTGCCTCTGGCATCATTATCACCAGGATCATCAAAAATTATGGCTGCAATCCTAAAGACACTTTCCTGGGAGTAATACCCATTGGACACAATGGGGCTTACATCTGAGTGGACATGGTTAGGATTGTGCTCTTTATCGTGCTTTCTGAGTGTGAAAATTCTTGTCTATGTTGACGTTGTCCTTACAGCAAATCCATAAGATGAGTATTATTGGTCCCATATTGCATTAGGGGAAGACTGATGCTGATAGAGAGGGGATTATTTAAGGCAGTATTTCCCAAACGGGAGGAGTCATGACCCCCAGAGCAAAAGGAAATACTGTCCCCTTAAAGGACAGAGGCAACCAGCAATGACAGAAAGACAGTGATGACATACGTAGAGTTGCCATAATTCTCTTCCACAAAATTGGGACAGGACCATCTGCCCCATTTGGCAGTATGTGAAAACAATCCCCCAAAATTGGGGTTGTCCCTGTTTTTCAGGACATATAGCAACCCTATGGTGATGGCAATTCATCATGCTAACCTGGAATGGGGAATGGAGATCAGACTGGAATGGGGTTCAGACTTACTGTACATAGGAGCTGTAGCAGCAGCATGATTCGTTGCCACTGATTCTCCACCACCCACATGCCAGCTCAGCAGTGATGGAAGAAGACACAAATTGAGGTATGCTGAGATTGTGTATACACAACAAAGGTATGTTCTGCATTCCAGCATTTCAGCAAACAACTGACCATATATAAAATGGTGGTCCTGCTAAACTCCTGTCTAAGATGTTTTAGAAGGGAAGAGTTAAAAGAGGAGAAACTCCACATTAGGAGAGCCGTAGGGAGACCAAAATATTTCTTGGACAACTGGCACAAGGATAGAAGAACTGCATTTTTCTTTTTAGCCACACTGGAGAGACTATGAGAGGGGAAGATTGCACAACCTTTTATTTCTAGAACACACCAAGGAGAGCTCTAGTCATCTGTAACTCTTCACCCTTAGCAGTAGCACTCTAGTGATTGGATCAGCCTGGGACTAGTCTTGGGGTGCAGGAAGCACAGCTGTGTCTTTTGGGTACATCATTCTAGACATTGCTTTCAGTGAGGCCTGAACCAGGGAGAAATGTAAAAGCTGCAGACAGAATCTGGAGCAGGCAAATGCCCATTCATCAAACTAGAGATTGTAAATTGTTTGTTTTGTTTTTATTTGCATATACCAGTGTTTGTTCTGTAACTGGCCTTCTTCTGAAGATGATATTATATCAAGTAATTGTTCTTACCCTGCACAGTCCTCCTATGTGACACTGATCTATATGCTTGCTGTCTCCACTTGAGATTGTGATTCAGTTCATGCTTCCTATTATTTGGGAAGCATCTTTTTTTTTGCAGCAGCTTGTTGTTGTTTTTCTTCCAGGGAATTTGCAGGTTTTTTTTCCTTTGCTTTCCTCCTGAATACAACAGAAAAAGTGTGCTGAGAGCTCTCATTCATCATCTGAGAACTAAAATTCAGTATTGATTTGGTTTACATAATAGTCAGGTCATTTGCTTCCTTTCTTAGGATATACATGCAACTGAAAGGAGATAGGATTTTCCAAAGATATCGTCTCATATCATTTTCATGCTAAAGTCAACGAGATCTATTCATCAAATGACAGAGACTGTTCCACAGATGAGCTGTTCAAGCGGCAGGTGGTTGCGCATTTGTTAAAGTGGACCATTTGTTGTGTTATTAAGACAAACAGAGGTATTTGTATATTACATACAAGGTAATTCCAGTTCATGGTTACCACTCTAATCCTGGGAGCCTTTGGGCTTGGATTCAAACTGGTAGCATATGCCAGGTGACTAGAAATCTAAAGACAGAAAAATGATGGAAGATAATAGCATTTCAGCTTCATTAGGCAGGTTTATTTCACAGGAGCAATTGCTGGCTTAGTGTGGGGAAATCTTAACCATTACTTGGGCTTTTTCCAACAGAAATTCAGTCATCTTCCCTCCATACGCTATGATCCTTCACGTTTTGAGATTAGGGCCAGCCCCATTCTTACTGAAATGGCAGCAAGAATGTGCCTAGACTATACCATTACAGATAGAGGCTTCTATTTTTTGAAGACTCAATTAAAAAAATAGTTTATTTGAAACAACCCTATGCCAATATAGGACATGTGCTATCAATGATTAACAATGTGTTGTGTGAGTGGAGAGAGCATGCTTGTGTCACCTTCATACTGATGGAAAATGAAGCTCTGATCCAGGTGTGCAGAGTTTATTAGTTATTTATCATGTTTATATTACTCTTCCTTGAAGGAGCTCAGGGAGGTGTACATGGTTCCTTCCCCATTTTTGTCCTCATGACAACCTTGTGAGATAGGTGAGGCTGAAAGATGGTCACCCAGAATGCTTAACAGCTGAGCAGGGATTTGAACCTCCATCTTCCAGGTCCAATACCCAAACCACTACATCAAACTAGGTGTATAAAGGGGGAAAAAAACCTTATCTTGGTTGATTATTCCTGATCATGGAGTGGGGGGATAGCTCTTCGCATACATCATTTGCTGCTGGAAAAAACTATATATAGTGGAGAACGGCATATATAAGCAGCCCAGAGGTTGGCTTGCCACAGCTAACCCCCCCCCCCACCTCCTTCCCTAACCATGCATCACACATCTGCATAATGTTGCAGTAGTCTACGAGGCCTCAGTATGGATGTGAATGCCAACAGTCATATCTATAACTAACATCTTTGCTTAGATTTACATTCACAATATGCTTATATCCCAAAGGACAAAGGAAGCTAACAGAAGGTGTGAATTATATATATCCGAATCTGCATCCCTGAAGGTATCACAGTAAGAAACAGGCCAGATGAAAGAAGAAAAATGGGGAAAGATGATGCCAATGACAAAGATGTGAAAGTATTGACAAGAACACACATGCACATATGCACACATAGAAAGTTACTAGTTTTTTGGGGGGGGTGAGGAAGTACCAATAGGCCATTTCTTGGGGTTCCAGAAGTAGGTATGTTGATTATCTTTGCCTGCTTCTCCTTGCTCTAGTTTCCACATGCTTCTAAGGATCTTACATCTACAACTGCCAACAGTGTTGACCTATGAGAATGTTTTCAACATATTTTGTGGTTTTCGATTTAGCAAAATCCAGAATTTGTGATAATTTTTGATCAGATCAAGGTTACTTTCAAAGGGAAAGGGGTAAAAATTGAAAAAGTTCCTGTTGGCGCAAACAAGAAATATAAATTAGTACAGAATAGTGGTTCCCAAACCCTTGGTCATGTCCCATAAGCCAGGGAAGCATTTATCTCTTCCTATGAAGCATTTAAGGCATGGGAAGATAATCCCCAGGATTGTGCTGCTGCCAGGGATGGAGGCTATTTTTAAAATTTACCTCCAACCAACACTGGAGTTCTGGGGATCATGTTCCTGCAATAGCCCCTCCCCTGCACACACTTATGGAGTTCCCAGCTCCCTTTTGGGAAGCACAATGGTCTAGGAGGAGATGCTCTGTAACTATTATTATTCTCTTGTATGGACATACTAATAATTAATTATTAATATTTATTCTGTTTAACCCCTGCTTTTCTTCCCAAGGATGGATACCCAAGAGGTAACCAGAATATCTGTTCTTTAAACAGCTCATTTAAAATAGATCATCTTTTAAAAATTTCTATCCCATTTTTAAACCATTTCAGTGTTGAAAGCACTTCATATTCACTGTCAGAGGAAACTATGTAAAACTGCTTCCAAAACTTATTGGGAGAAGTATATAGGCTACCACATTTGATTTTCAATATGGAACCCAAAAGCTCGTATATGAATCTAGAGGCCTGAATGCTACTTTATTGGCTGCTTGGCTAAGTGGCATGTTTGAAACTCAAAAGATTGTGGACTCTTGTTCACAGTGATATGGGAAGAAGGCGGAGAGCTCAATATGTGAGACGGGCCCAGAACTGCACATTGTTTAGAGATTCCAGATTCAAGTCTCAGTTACACGCCTCTCAGATTGGAAGGCTGGAGAAGATTGTTCTCAGGAGACATTGGAGATGCAATGTAAGTTGGAGGAGGCCATGAATTAATGACTTAAAATTCAACTATCAATTCAATCATTCAAAAACTCCATCATTGACACAGTTAGTTGAAGACAGTCATGCCCAACAAGTAAATCCTACCCAACGTTCCAGTGCTTATGCAGATTTGTCAATCTTCATATAGTGGGGAGAGGGGAATAGTGAAAATAGACCTCCTAAAAGTAATGTTTATTCTCTTATAGTGGGACTGTAGCATTAGGAACTGTTAACAAAGAATTCTAACCACCTGCTTTTTCCATTCAAAAAAATGTGGAAAAAACTGTCATGTTCATACACTATAAACAGCATTTCCTTAATATAAATTGGGATGGATTTGTTTTAGACAGCCAACTCCTCAAGTTTTCTATTTCCTGCTGTTTCTGACTGCATTGGGAAAGGCTTTAAAAAAACCCAGAGAACCAATGGCACTTAAAATGTCACAGTGAATCTTCATTCTCATAAATGCACATATCATTCCCATCAGGCTTATGAATCAAAGTATAATTATCTCTTTTAAATTAACTTCACTGATCACTCAGATTAACTTGGCAAAAAGATGGTTGATGGGATGATTCTCAGTTACTGATTATATGCTCCAAATCATTTGGAATGACAACACACAAATGCACTGTGAACGTCTGGGTGGGTGGGAGGGCATTTGAAGGGTTTTCTGCAGTGAGTGGTTGCATCTCAGTAGTTTCTAGACTGAAACTACTGTAAGGCTATCATTGTCATGTGTATTTGTGTGTGTCGCTAATAGCAAACTAAGCAGGCCTCCGTCAGTCTTGGAAGACTATGGTATCGTGCTCGGCACTGCATACGCTGCATGCGAAGCACAAAAGCCTGGGTGAGATTGTTATGGAGGATAGGCTGTTACCCAAGCAGCAAATCCCCCCTCTCCATGCCACTGAATTAGTCCAATGGAAAGGCAGAGCCAATACGATTGGATCCAGTTGTCGTCAAGAGCTGGGCTAAGGACAGGAGCTCACCCTGTCTTGTGGGGCCAACCCGTGTCTGCTGGTTAACAAGCACAGTGTCTTAGCCACTTGCACCACCCATAGCAAGCTATTAGCATTAAAAACACACATATATATGTATACAGGTGCCCCTCATTATCCACTAGAACCTCCTGTGGATGTTAAAAAATCCATGTATAAAGAAAAGAATGAAAAAAGTAGGTTTAAAGACCCACTTCCAGGTTCTCTGCCCCTCTATAATGCCTCTATTAATGAGATAGTGTGGGATAGGAATTCATAAATTCAACTAAAAAAGGGACAGAATGTTTGCATATGCTCCAAGCAAATGCTCACAAAAGTTTGAACCATTGAATTCAGTTGACTGAATGACCTGAATGCTTGACATTTGATGACAAAGGGCACAATCCTAGCCAATTTAGGCTGGCCTAATTCAGCCAGCATATCTTCCTGTGGTGGTGTGGGGAGATTGGCATATGCTTATGGACTGACTTAACACTTTCAACACCTTACTGCACTTTTGTGACACCCCCCAGGTCAGCACAGGACTTAAGCCGTGGCTTATGCTGGCCTAACTGGAGGTTAGGACTGCAGCCCAAGTTACTTACAAATATTGAATCTTATTAAGTACCCACTCACATCCGGTGGAGGCAAAAACTGCTGCTGTCTCTGGAGTGGTGGATGCTGCTGATTGTGACCCTGGTTGATGCTGCTGCCATTGTACAATAGCAAAACAAAAGAGAATGAGATGGAGGAGGCAAGACACTTGCTGCTGCTCTCATGATGCATAGATAAAATAGATGAAAAGGGGGTAGAGGAGCTCAGTGTTGATGACATGGAGGAAGTAAAGGATCGGTAATATCTGTAAGAGAGACATTCTTGTTTGGCATAACAGTAAGAAAGATAAAAGTAATGTGGGACAGGCTCAGACTACAGCAAAGGACCAGATCAATTTTTAGTGGATTCTACTGGATACAGGAGGAAACCTCTCTGTCTGTGCTGAACAACAGTGTGAGCTGAGCAATGTATATTCTGTAAGTGTGGAAATGTCAGTCTCTAGCACAAGGGGGAGATTATAGCTTGTTTAAAGGCTTGTGGGTTGCTTGTTCCCACTTTTACCAGACTTTTTGTTTGACTTCTTTTCTTATTTTATTGTTTGCATAAAAATGGCCACAATTTCCCCCTTGTTTTGTGGAAAGTCTTCACAAAGTCAGTTTTGCTTTGAGTAGGAATGCTTAATTTCTTCAGCTCCATTCATGATGTGTCCCGGCTAAATGATGTCAACACCCCAGAAGTTAAGAAAGCAGTATCATTTCCCAGACGTTTTAGTCATCAAACACTATTTTCTCTTTTTTGTCAAAGTCCCCATGGGTATCTAGCAGCACCAGTTCCTCAGAATTGGCATTTAATTAATTTTTTAATTAATATACTCTACTGATTTCTTTAACTAAGCATTTCTTTAACATATGCATTGCATATATGGTCTCTTAGTGTGAACCTGCAGCTGACATTAATGCAGATTCTCTCTTAATCATGAGCCATAAGAAGAAAAATATAATTTGAAGCTCTTAGCAGAAAAAAAGGCTTCATTAATGGAAATAACTATCTCTTTCTCTTTCTCAAGAATGTAGGAACATAGAAGCCATTGCTCTGGATCAAAGTTAAGCTTTTCCTTGACCCAACACTGGAACAGAGGATGATGTTTTGCTTTTATCTGAATGAAAACAATTCATTTTTAAATGGCAAGTGGAACATTTTTTTATTTAAAAACTATGGGATTTAAAGGCACAAAGGCATATAATCCTGGTGCAAGAGGTTAAGACACTGTGCCTGTAAAACAGAAGGCCAGAGTTCGAGACAAGGGTCCCCCCAAGACAGGGTGAGCTCCTGTCCTTAGCCCAGCTCTGCAATGCAGCTAGAACCAATCGTATTGGCTCTGCCATTTCATTGGACAATTTCAGTGGTGTGGAGAGGGGGGATTTGCTGCTTGGGTAACAGCCTATCCTCCATATTAATCTACCCAGGCCTTCATGCTTCACATACAGCGTCAAGCACAATACTTTCGACTGATGGATGCCAAGTTTTTATTAAGGAGAGCAAATGGAAAGTGCTCACAATTTTAAACTCAGAAAGTTTCAAATCAGATACAAATATTCTTCAGTAGCATCTCTGCCCTAGTTCTTTCCAAGTCAGAACTCCACTGTCTAAATTGTAACACTTCCAGCTTCAGTTGAGGGCTCACATGACTTAATGTTCTTCTATTTAAAAAATTCTCTGTGCATAAAAAACTAGCATTTTAGCTCCACTCTTTCCTTTCTGTTATTAAGATGAAAACGTATTTGATTTTGTGGGCTGAGCTCCATTTGCAAATCTGAACTGGAGCAACACAGACACATCTCAATTCAAATCAGACCTCAGTTTCAGGTTATTAATAGCTAGATATATGTAACAAGGAACCACAGCAAATGTTCAAGGAAGGAGAGAAAATTTGGATGGTGGTTTACAATTCACAGCAAGTTTCAAATTTTACTTTATGTTATATTTGGATTAATTTGCCAAAGCAAAGCATCTTTTCAGAAAATGTAGTAATCTTAGGGCTGACCCACACATAAGAACTGGTAAGATAGCCAACTCAGGCAGTAGGAAAGGAAATGCCCTGGGTACACCCCATGCCCATCTTATACCCATTGGTTGTCTCCAGACAATTTCACAGAACTACTACAAAGCTGTAGCAATATGCTTTATAGCATGTTTGTGATAATCTGCATCAGTTTAGCACTTGGTCAGCCAGTAAAAAAGGTAAAGATGTCCCCCCACAGATTATATTGCTAGTTCTGACTGACTGTAGGGTGTGATGCTCATTCTCATTTTTAAGCCTTTAGCATTGTTCAAAAACACTTCCATGGTCAAGGTCATGACTGCCGAAGGTCACAGAATGCTGTTTTACCTTCCAGCTGAGCTGGTATCTATTTATCTACTTGCATTTGCATGCTTTCAAACTGCTAGGTTGGCAGGAGCTGGGCTTAGGACAGGGCCTCACCCCTTCTTCTAGGACCCAGGTCTCGAACCTTGGCCTGCTGGTTAACAGGCACAATGTCTTAGCCACCTACTTCACCACAAACCATTGCTAGGAATGTGCCTCCAGACCTTCACCATCTTCAGGCACTATTTCAGGACTATGGAGAGTTCCTAATGGAAAGATGAAATCTTGCTTGGTGTTACTTTTGTAAATGATTACATCTTGTCCTTCATGGACCTCAAAGACCAAAAGATCAAGGAACAGCCCCATAGCTACTTTCTCTGACAGGGAAGAGCAAAACCATTCCAGCACTATTTCATCCCTGCTTAGAAGGATACTGTGGTTGCACTTTACCCCCTGAGCCACCACAGCCTGAGGTTTGTTGTTGCCTGCAAAAAAGGTCGTTATTATATACTCCCTCAAGTAATCACAGATAGGGCCATTGTACTGATGTTGGTAAAAGGAAGTCCGGTATCAGAGGGGAGTTTCAGTAGTTCTGGTCTGGAGTACAGTAATTCTCTTCTAAGCTGGACATTAGCTGTAATAACTAGCAGTACAAGCTGTTGTAAGGATGCACCTCCTGCTGGAGGAACTGGAGTAGTGCCATTCCTGACTTTACAATGGAACTATCTGGAAGGAAGCAAACAGTAAAGACAGAGTTAAATATACAGAACCAGGGCTGACAAGTGCAGTAACTGGAGTGTACCGGGAGGAATGTCACTGGAGATCACTCAAAGCCCATTTAGCTGATTTATTTTTGTGTGTTAGAATGAAATGGAAGAGAAAAGAGGAAAAGCCACAAAAGAGAGCCGTAGCAAGAGGGTTGGAACTGCACATTTGCCATTTTTGCCTGTAAGGAGTATGTGTTGTTGCTTGCTAAATTATCTGGTGTAGATAAGGAGAGCACAGATTTTCACAGCCGACTGGTTAGCGTCCTGATTCACTCAGATAGGAGGATGCCTTGGGAATGAGCCAGGGCTGTGCTATTACTCTTATGTCAATATGTGTCAATTATTTAGCACAGATTTTTCTCATTTTCTGATGGCCTTAACATGTGGATTTCTATTAACTAAACCTTCAGAATTGTAATGCTGAAATGTGTAAGGGTGGGTGAATCAAAATTGACTTAGATGGAGATACACAATTGGACAAATGGAGCAAGATGTAGCTGTTTCTGTTAAGGTGTCAGATTATGATCTCTCACTAACTCAGCTCCCTTCCCCTTCTAATCAGAGCCCATATCAAAATAAAAAATGTGCTTTCTGATCTTGAGCTAGCCATATATTTTTCACACTATTGGTCAGTTTGATAGCTAATGTCGAGGGATGGGGAAAAGGTCACAGACACTGCTGCCAATGTGCATGGAAGCACTCTGGAGATGCTTAAAGTATTACTCAAAAAATGTACATCTCAAGAACTGGTGCTAGCAGTTCCTTGTTTTCTGGAACACATGAGATGGCATTAGACTTCGGGAAAACTTGGGATCCAGTCCTAAACAATGCATGCTAACTGACCTTTGGCACATGCTGTCACAAATATTCTATAAAGGACATTTTTAGGAATTAGCTCTGGCCCACTTCCGGAGCTAATCCAGTACAGGGTAAATGGTCTACGGCCCAGTGCTTATGCAGACTGCCAGGTGACAGAAAGGTAAGGGGGGAAATGCCATGGGAAGGGTTCAGGAGAAGCAGCAATGACACACACCATATCCAAATCCCTTTCCCAGGCCCAGTCTGCCTGTGTAGATCAATGCACTAATGTGCATTGCCCTCTCACCCATTGCCCTTGCTTTCCCCAAGGAATGGGCCTGCTTCTCCTTTTCCAAAAGGAGAGGCAGACTCTCAAATCTTGACTTCCAAATGAAAGGATCTTGGTCCTGCTTCATCAGTCTTCTGGTCCAGGGTGACCATGTGTCCTCTTTTTTTTAGCCTTGTGTCCTGGAAAAACAACAACACACAATGACCTAAAAGAAGGCAGCACATAGCCTTCTTGTAATCAATATATATGCAATAAATTATATGCCATAGTTTTAAATTAAATAATAAGTAAAATATTGATTAAATTAACCATGTTTAAGCAATAAATGTGTTTTTTTTTTACTTTTATTTTGTCATGTCCTACATTTTTCTAGTGTCTTCTGCTGGTGTTCTTTTGTATTTTTTAGATTGTGAGCCTTTTTGGGACAGGGAGCAATTAGCCGTTATTTCATTTTCTCTGTAAACCTCTTAGTGAACTTTTTTGGTTAAAAAGTGGTATATAAACACAGTTGATTGGTATTTGATTGACTGATTGATTTTTCTTGAGTGTCCTAGATTTGGGGACGGGGGGCCTTGTCCTCTCAAAGTTATGACATCTGCCGTCCAATCCTATTTGGGTATACTCAGAGGTAAGTTCAATTGAATTCAATGGGACTTATTCCCAGGAAAGTGCTCTTTAGATTGCAAACCTGGTCACCCTTATCCAGCCCAGCTGCTTTTCATCTGGCCACCACAGTATCTTTTAGTTATCCCAGTGGCTGTGGGGAACTTCTTTCCTCCCACTTCAAGGTAGTATTGATTTTCTCTTCTCAGCATGAGGCTTTTTCTTTTCTACAAATAGGAAGTTAGAAGAGAGATGAGACTCATAAACGGTCCCTTCAGGTTTTTGGAGAAAAGTGCCGCATATTCCTATCCATTCTTCTAGTGCTGATGCACCAGTGCCAAAGGGTTAGTGGTGCAACGTGTGATGGGAGGGCCCTCACCCAATGAAGGACGAAAGGAGCTTTCCACTATGGTTGGCATAAATGAAGATATGTGTCGTAAAGATGGCATACATAATCGGATAATGGGAATGATGGAAGGCTGTAGTGGAGAATGCTTGAAGCACAAAAGTACTACCTCTGTTCCCCCCAACACAACAACAACCCAAGTAGTATATACTACTTGCAAGCACTGTAATCTTAAAATGGGCAATGGCCATTCTTTTGGCTCTTATTGCAATAGCAATAAGTGAGACAGAGCACAATCCTAACCATGTCAACTCAAAAGTAAGCCCCATTGTATTCCATATGTCTTACTCGCAGGAAAGTGTCTTTAGGATTGGAGCCGTAGTCACTCAAATAATTTAGAAGGGAACATCAATCAGCTTGTTGATTCCCCTTTTAGATGGTGGAGGATCTTGCCAGTTTTATCCCTGATGCACTTGCCATCCTGAGGCCACAAGCAAATTGAGGTTATACTAGACTCTGAACAAATCTAGCATGTTCCTCATCAGTGTTGCTGGAAGTTATTTTCTCTTTTATTTTAAGTGAAACAGAAGCTTATGAGGAGACTGATCAGAATAGGAAAGCAAAGCACCTTATGTCTTGGGATGAAGTTGCATTTCCAGAGAGCAAGAACATCTGAAGCCTCGTGTGTTCACCTCCTTGGAGTGGTTTCAGAGCAGATGTTAAAAAAAAGTCCTCAGCCTGAAAAGATTGGTTTCTGAAATATTTAATGTTGTTTTTGAAATTGAAAAACAATCGGCAGCCTTGAATGGCCTTTGAAACTCATCACAGTAAACATCTTTTTCATGGCAAAGAGATGCTCTCAGACACAAGTTTTGTTTGTGAACTTTGCAGAACTTTAACCAATGGAATTGTCTACTTTTTCCCCACTAAAAGCTTGTCAAGAATGAAAGTAATCTCTTCCAACTTTTCCATACCAGAGTAGTTAACTTTCCTTTTTATCTACATTTTTCTTTACTTAAAATCATGCCAAGTCCAATTTATCTTATTGTTCCTGATAGAGTTAATCATATTAGAGGCCTTAAACTTTGTGGAACTTATGCTCCCATTTTAGTGAACACAATTGTATGCAGAACAAGTTGCTGGATGAGTCATAGAGAGGGCAAATATGGTGCCATATAGGAAAAAAAACTAAAGGAATGAAAAGAACAAAAAACCAACCAACAAAAAAAAAAGATAAAAGAAATGCAACTCAACAGCCATACCCAAAGCTAACATCCTAGGGCAGAAGTTTTCAACCAGTCTGCCATACCAGTGTCAGGTATTCTGTAGGACTTTGGGAAGTATTATTTATTAATAGGGCAATTACAGGATTTGAGCCCCCTCGCAAGAGTCAATCGTAAAAAAACACCGATGGTGTGACTTAATAATTTCAGCACCTTGTCAGTGTGCCACAAGATGAAAAAGATTGAAAATCGCTGCCCTCTTCGTGTTGCTTCCCTGGTTCCAATCCAAGGTTTTCCACACCAACCCCTAGACAGGGGGTCATGGCAGTACATTGTTCCACTCACCCCAAGATAGATGTTACTGGCTGCAATCCTGAATATCTTGTGATAGGTTCTAGTTCCCTTTCTGACTTGCTTTTTTCCCAAGTTCACACCAAATCCCTAATGGATTTAAGGGATGGAGCAGTCCCAGAGGTCTCCTCCAAGTAAGGGAACATTTGTTCCCTTGCCTCAGCACACTTGTCAATTCAGACCTCTGCCAGTGATTTTGCTAGTGTAAGTCCAAGTAGATGTAAGAATGTGGATCTTTACCACTTATGACAGTAGCATCCCAGGTTCACAGAATGGCTGTACATTGTGACTGCTGTAGAGCATGCCACACTGCTGGAAGATGTCATGCTGTAACAATGTCCACAGGATTCAGCCATTTGCTAATTATGTTCCATTAGAACAGTATTTGCCAATCTCAGTCTCCCCTCTGTAAGAAGCACTTCTGAATCCATCTCAACTACAAAGTCCATCCAGTTACAGCAACATGATGCTCTAGATTTGCCTGGAAATGTAGGTGCACAGCTTGCTAGGAAAGTAGGCTATAAATGCAACTGCATAGAGCACTGTGTTGCAGCAATCAAGTGGGCTTCTTTTAAGCATTGTGTCATAGTGGTAAGTTATAGTTTGAATGAGGACTGCTTTTTCATGCACAGTGGTCAAAGTTTTGGTGACCTCTACATTAGAAGATGATTTTTATTCTAGTTCACCTCATAGGTCAATCCAATGCACCTTCCATATAAGTGTCATGAGCTATTGTCACAAACGTTAACATCAGTTGATCCCTCTTTAACTGCTAGTATTCCAAATGTCATAATAGCAAAGGCACATGATCTGCTGTTTTTGTCTTCATCAACACCGTTTCCTAAAATCTAGTTCATTTAAAAGAAAGGTAATTTAGATGTTGTCTCACTGATGTGAGGAAGAATTTATCCACTAACAGCACTCATGTAGTTGGAAGAATGTTTAAAAACCCAACCAGATGGGGCATTTCTGATTTCATGGGTCTTCCCAAACAAATTTGCACCATGCAGAGTGGGTGTGTGCAATTCTGACCCATGCAGTCAGACCTCACACATATGACTGAGTTATTTAAATGTTCTACCAGCCATAAGGGAGGAGATAATAAAAGAAAACAGCTTTTATGTGTCTGGGGAATATCTAAAGGACACCAAAATGTATTTAGGATTGGAGAAGATAACGTGAAATCATCTTGACATCAAGCCGGTACCAACTGGGAAGGGCAGATGGTTTCCCTGTAGAGATCTACAAGAAGGCAAACCATAAATTTAGAAAGGACCTCTTTGAAGCTCAGCTTGTGATTATATTTCAAAGATGACTAAACTGTGACCCTCAACCAGCACAATGGTTTATGCTCTCAAAACAACTACACAATATCTCTCAGTTTAGGAGCAAGCAACATCTTTTTGCCAACTTCATTTATTTTGCAGTGTAAATTAAAGCTGGCAAGGAGAAAGCCAGCTTTCGTACATCATCAAAATATAAAGAACACCATCCACAGTTTTTATAATGTTGGTATTTATTATTTGCATTAATTCCATTCTGATAAGCATCCTGTTTTAAGGATCATCTTTTAAACACAGAATGATTTCTTTCTTTGTAAATATGTTTCTGCTGTTTGTTTCTGGTGAGTAAGATTGGATCACAGCCTAACTGTGCAATCCTAACTTGTACTGGAACACGGTGTGCCTGTGCTGCATTCAGTGCAAGTTTTAGGCTGCCCCTGCAGCAGTCTAAGCATAGGGAAACTTTCCCCCTTACTCTGGGGAGAGCCACTGCTACCCCCGTGAGGCTACTTAGATCTGCACCACCTGAAATGGCAGCACAAACAGCTGGGGCTGGCCCAGGTTGCTAGGAATGGTGTTGGATTTTGGCCTTGGCTCCCACTCTTCACCCACTCCTGGGAACACCTCCTCTCCACGTCAGAATGACTCCCACATACACTTTTTCCTGCCCATGGCCCTCAGACCAGGATCTGAACAAGCTGGGCCAGCACAAAATCATCCCTTCCCAGGACCAGCAGTGGCACAAGGAGACCTGCAAACATTCATGCTCCAAATGATCTCCTTGTGGAGTGGCGCAAAATTGGTTTATGGCATATTCATGATAATCTGAATTCCTTTGGCAATTATTCTTACATAACACAATGGGCTTATTTCTGATTTTTTTTTTAAGTCACTGATGCAAGAAGATGTCTACGGTGGGATATAGTTTAATGAGAATTGGATGTTATCACTGTTTGCTCTCTTTGAAGAGAGCAATCTTTCTAAAAAATTTTGATTTATCTTCATGGCCCTAGTTATAATACCACTGATTGAGACACTACTTTCTGTGCTTGTTTACATGTGCTTACCACGTAAACACATTATTTTTCGTGTGTTCATGATTTTGAACTGCAGATAAAATTTAATTTAAATATTTAATTTAAAATCTTTCTAGACCATGAAATTACAACCTAGGATGTTAGGCCTAGCCCTCCATCAGGTGTGGTGCAGAATGACAATTTTGTGATACCCCCAGGTCAGCACAGGACTTATGGTGGGGTTTAGGCTGAAGAAAATGTAATTTCTAATGAGCTGTATTTTAGTCAATTATGGGCGCAATCCAGAGCAAATTCAGCCTGCTCTGACCTAACTGCTCTCTCCTAACTATTCTGTATCCAGAACATAAAGTTATGCTGCATCCAGAGAGTCAGGAAGCCTGGGCTGCCCTAACTGCTCCAGAGCATGCTAAGTAATTGACACATGGGGAGGACTTGCTCCTGAGGAGACCCCCCTCAGATCACACTGAACAAGGAACAGCTGTGGCGAATGCCTTATAAGAAAGCCCAGAAGTTCCTGACAACCAGTTACAGCTGCAGTTCCTCTAGTGGAGGGTGGATGTTTGGAGTGGCCTGCTGTATCCCCAGGTTAGTGGGCTGCCGTAGTTGTTCCATATCCTGAGGTTGAGAGGCAGGGGTTGCAGCTAGGCTGGCCAAGAACTCAGATTTTTGGTCAGCACTGCCATTCTTACTCAGGCCTTATCATGGACCCCTATGAGTCTACTCATTACTGGTATATGAGGTGGTATAACTCTGAGGGCTGGAAGAGGGCATTTCTGCCTTGAAAACAGGCTCTGGATACAGAGTAACTGCTCTGCCCTAGGCAATGCTAAAGATGCCCTCAACATGCCTCTCCTGAACTGCTTAGGGCAGAGCAGTTAGGGCAGAGCAGGTCCACCTCTCTTAGGGCACCCTATGTTGCCTTGCTCGGCTCTAAGCCTCTTCCAGAGTAACTGGGAAGGAGCATCTTGCAGTTGCTCCACCCTAGTGATAGATAGGGCACCCTAAGGCCTCTTATGTGCAAGGAATAGTTGCTCTGGATTGGGCTGTTAGTGTAAGAAAACCTTACTTTACTTGCTGGGATACAGAAATTATCATCTGTTCTGCATGCTGAACGGGGATGGTGTCCGCTTTACTCTCATGACCATTGGAATGCATTGGGTCGTAGTTAATTTTTTGTGACTCATCAAAAACTGTCAAGATTATTTGATGTAAACAATCAGGAATGTATTCATATTGATTTAATGATTTCTGCTTCCTATATCCCACTTCACATTTGATAGCAGCGCCCTTTGGGCTCCCCTTTTAACCTTCTCTTTTGGTTCTGTTTCACTCTATCCTTTCAGCTGCCATCAATCTGCCAATCCAGTTGATATCTCTTCCTTCTCCTTGAGTAGTCTCTTGACCTTTCATCTCACACAAATTGTCCAGTCTACTACATATCACCCATCCTTCCTTCCTCTCTGGACAAACAGCTGCATATGGCACCTATAATTTTTTATAGAGCTGTTATATCTATATAACAGTATAATATATATTATACTGCAACAATATATAATATTGTTTATATAACAAAATTTATAGCATTGTTTATGATACAAGTGAAGGACTTCCCAGACCTAAATGGCAATCCACATTCCTGGAAGCTCAGTTGTGCTTGCAGCTAGAGAATTTCAATCTGCCTTCAGGCCTATCAGTTCTCTAGACTATATCCCCCATTTTCTATGGTTTGGATTAGTGGTGTGGCTAATGATCATGTAGCCTGGTGAAAAACTCAAAATATTGCCCCAGAAGTGATGTCACAACTGAATGTGATATCATCCCCAGGTATTTTTTAAAAAGAAAACTGGGGAAAAACCTGCCTCCTCCTTCTCAGTAGTTCACCACTCTTTTGCTCTGATTTTGTTGCTCTTCCTCCCTGTGACAACAAAATCAAATTTCATTAAGTAAAAAAATGACAACTATGTCCTTATTGGCTAGGGAAACTGTGCTGGGGAAGAGGGGAATATTCTTTGCCTGCAAAATATAAGAGAAGCACCACTTAGAAGTGCCTGTATATCCAGTTAGCATGGATATATAGCATTAGTATTATGATATCTGTATATGGAAATGAGAGCTGATTCATATTAACATCTTATTAGTTCCAGACAGTATAAGATTTACATCTCATTGGCTCTCAGAGCAATCAGTATCATTGGAAAGTTGAGTTAAGTCAATCTACTTTTTGTTCCATCAGCTTTTGTGTTTAAATTTTCTGGTTAATTAGCCATAACATTTGATGGAATATAAATATTCCAATGCAGTTTGTTTCATTGCATTCTGCATAAAATTACCTTTCCAACAATATATAACACAATGGTATTATCATACATATGAACCCTGATTCTCACCATTTTAGTCACCAGTGTCAAACTTGTAGCCCCGCTAAAGCTTGTAGCCCAGTGCAACTGAACCTCCTGCACCCTTCCTAGCTACACCCTTCAGATCTTGCTACCTAACTCACAACACAAGCATCCTACCATATTATTCCAAAAATTAAAAATTCAACATGACTTGCAGCAGTGTTAATTCACAATGAGCTTGGCAACCAAGGCTCTCCCTTTATAGCTTGCAAGTTGAACCAACCCTGTTTTTTTGCATTGGATTTGTTGTTGATTTTAAGCAAAAGTTAATTCTTTGGAATAGAGATATATATTTCAAAGAATTATTTGGAATATATAAGAATATAATATTCTACTGTTACCAGGTTGGTTTTGGGCAACGTGGATGGAATTATGAATTCCAACTATGAATTGGAATGCATGTGCAAGGACCTATGAAATTCATAGTGGATTTCAGTGATATTTTGGTATTTTACAAAGAAGGAAGAGAGAACTAATAAATGTACCGTAATTATATGTAATAAAGTCCATTTATCTTGGAGATAAATAACAAGGTAGGGATAAATAACAAGGTAGATAAATAACAAATTTTTCAACAAATTGAAAAATTTCAAATAAACAATGATCTAAAGCAAGGGTCTCCAAATCTTTTGACAGGAGGGCCACATCATCTTTCTGTCACTGTGTGAGGGGCCAAAAAGACTAACTATAAAATCCAGAGTAACTACGGGTGCATGTAAGAGACGTTATGTGCACCCATAATTACTGCACAATCTAGTGAAAACCTATGGGAAATTCATATTGGAATCCAGAGTAAGTTGTTCTTACACTGGAGCAAGGACTCCCCATAGTTACTCTGGATTTTGCCCTATTTTACATTTTAAATTTGAATAAATTTACATATAAAAATGAATGGAATGGATTACAGGGCTTGCACAGGGGCTGGATAGTGGGGTCTTGAGGCTTGACAAGGGCCTCAGGGCCCAGCCCCAGGCCCAGCCCCAGGGCCAAGGTTTGGAGACCCCTGAGAAAGGAATCTATGTGTCCAATACATACAGCTGAACCTGAGCAGCATTTATCACTAAGAAAATTAGCAGTGAAATTCATGTGCATCTTTACTCAAAAGTGTATCCTATTTTATTCAGTGACAGACCTAACTCCCTGTGTAGCAATTCAACAGCGCCACCATGGTTTCTGCTGCATCCCTAAGACCTCCTTTGGTACAAGCCTCTACTGGCCGGTTAAGTCAACTTGGATCAGAATCAGTGATATAACTGGTGCAAGTCCATGTTGACTGCTGAAGACAGATCAGCCCTGGAAAGTACAAGGTAGCATGACAATTTCATGGGTATCACTGCTGCCTCCAAACCCACTCCTTTCTGGGCCAAGTCTACTCTCCTCCCTGCCCCATCATTTCCCCATTCTCACATGTTCCCCTTTCTCCACATTCTCACAATCATAGACATGTGTCCACATAATCAAAGCATTGTGTACTCTCTATTTTCTTCTTATCAAAAAAGATATAGCTAATATATAACTGCACTAATTATAGCATGGTCAGGATGATTAAAGGGCAATATTTAATATCTGCTGATGTTATTCTCCTGATATTATGAACCCTTCATCAGTGCAATTATTCATGCTGTACAGTGCAAAGCATATCTTGAAATGTAAATGTCAGTTTCGTAACTCTTGGTTATTACAGGCAGCTATGCGTTTAACATACTTAATCTCTTCAGTGATAATAATTGTATCTAGCCAGAAGCCAGAGGTCCCAGCTCTGAGGCAAAAGAACAGCTGAACAGCATTCTCCTATTCATTTGGTCTGAATTTATAGCTTGCCCTTTCTCAGGAGTTCAGCGTGGGTGAAATCCATTATAATGCAGGAAAAGATGCCTCACTATCCGCAAACAAGATCATAAGCAAAGACAATAATGCTTGGAGAAATTAAAATAAACCAATAAGAGGAAGCAAATGAAAATAAAAATAAAAACAGAAGTAAAAAAGCAATAAAGGACTTACCCCTATTCCCTATCAATTTCCAGTTATGAATTTTGCAACCCATTGCAACCCAATATCCTCTCCTCAGTGATAGTTTTGGAAACAAACATTGTGGAAATGTGATAAAAGAAGATAACACTGTGATTAAAATATTATCTGTACAACTAAATGGATGAATGAGGGGGGTGTCTTGTGTTTGAGTACTTGCAGGATTCTACCACCCCCATTAGCTACAACAGAGGATGATATTTTCCAAATGGGCCTTACTCCATTTAATGCTATGGTATTACTCATGTTCTACTCCATCTTGCACACCCTTTCTTTTTGTTCCTTTTCTTTTTTCTAATTATAAATGTTTATAAACAGGTGTAAACATGGCATGTAAGGCATATTTTTAGATTCACAAAAGGAGAAATAAGGAGGAAATAACATTGGAACAAGATGTGGAATGCAGTGGGGGGTGCATAGATTTACTCCCAGGAAAGAAACTGGAGTGCCCTATTCCAAGATTTCAGCGCTGAGTGCCAGATTCCAAGACGGCAGCACCCAGCTCTTTATGATGCCGCTGAAATGAAGTTGTAACCCCCCAAGGGGGACCTGGCCCCCATTTTGAGAAGCACTGTTTTATAGAATCCAAATGGAACCTACTCCCAGGTAAGTGTGTAAAAGATTATAGCCTTAGGATATATGCCATGGACTTTGTTGCCCAGTTATTTTTTTTCCCCAGTTACACTGGGTTTCAAATGATTGGGAACAAAAACAAAACAAAAACAAACCAAAAAACTCTAGGAACAACTGTCCAGGGATACCAATGACTGGGACACTTTTAACCTGTACACAATCATCCGGGATGCAAATACTTACTATAAATAGATCAGTGATGGAATTTAAAGAAATTAACAACCGGTTCTATGCCATCTGGCAGCCACATTTAAATGGTTATTTTTAAACTTTATATGTACTATCTCTCATTAACAACCAGTTCTATAGAGTAGGTGCGAACCTGCTGGAGCCCACCACTGAAATGGATGTCTGGCCTCATACAACTCTTACAACTGAACATTACTGTTGCGGAGAAAAAAATCCTTCCAGATAGAACACTTGGTGCCAAGCCTCCATATTTTTCAATGTGCAGAGATGTTTATATATGTAGCATATGAGCATTCACTTATATAAGCTCTTGCTTTCATTCAGTTATAACCCAGACAAATAACCCACTTCATTGAGAATTATGCTTGACAATGCCTGACAGACCCCTAGAGGAGGATTTGTGGAGCAAAATTCAAAGCCCACAGACCACTGTCGATAACTGAGCGACTCCAGAAAATCCAAAAACTGACAGTTTTTTCCCCTCCTGCAGTCAATACTAGAATTTGTTGATTTGCCTTTTTTAAGATTTCGGGTATCCTTTAGGGCTTTTTGACTGTAGTACTCTAAAAGTTATTGAACTATGATTTTTGGGTTTTCTGGGTTTTTTGAAGTCTGGAATTAAATATAATTGGTTACATCTTTGGGGGTGTTAAATTGTTTGGTCTGGGCAAACCATACATACAGACACACAGTCACTGTTGTGTGATCTGTTGGGAACTGTGTTCGTTTTCATGTTAACTATACAAGATTTTGATTAATCAATTTACAGTGTGTAGTTTGCAATGATAGCCTCCAGCCATTATTTCTCATCAAAACAAGAATCCTTCCAGCAAACTGTCAATTTCCATTGCAGGCTTCGGCAATAGCAACTACAATAAAACAAAACAAAATAAATACACTTATAAGATTATGACCTTAAAATTATATCCACAGAAGAACCCACAATGCAAAATCATGCACAGAATTATCTGATCTAAGTCAAAAGATGCATAGAGATAATTACCTAAGAGGAAAGATTATGCCATTCAGGCAGAACAAACATGGTTTCAACAGTTTGCAGCAGACAACGCATGCTCAAGAGGGTCATAAAACAACTTTAATAAAAATTAGTGATTTACCAAGTGCATGTTGAGTCATCTAATTGTTGCTTATGATGATTCAATTACTAAGAAGTAAAAGGGATTAAACAAGATTTTCATAGTGGTTGAGAAATACATTGAATTACAATAACAGCACAACGTACAGTTTCATTTGCTATTACGACCTGTTCTGTGGTTTTATTTAGGATCATAAAGTATATTTACATTCATGTGGGAGACAAACTGGGCTTTCTCAGACAAATGCATAGGACACCAAAAGGGAAAGGATGGATTTGTTTTTAATAGTGGAGCTTAGAGATATTATCTTGAATATTTCCCATTTAATTTTCAATTAAGTGACGGGAAAGAGAGGTTTTGGAAGCACAATTATATGATTTTGTGACACTGGACAGTGATGCTAAAATGGCCAGTACTTCATCCTTCATGGTCAGAGCAGTTCCTGGAGTTTCCTTGGGATAAGGGAACATTACCCTTACCTCAGGTGGAACTCCATTGGTGCCAATTTAGTGCTATTGTAAGCTAGTTAGTGGGTGTAGAACCAAGGATACCCCTGTCAGGCAGTGTAGTTCTGGAGGGGGCATAGGATTTGGTGGTAGCCTCCATATTAGTAACATATAATTTAATGTTCATAAAGATTGGACATAGATCAACTGTCCAATCTGCTGTTCTAATCACAAGAAACCAAATACAGTAAAACCTTGGATTGAGAGTGTTTTGCAAGACAAGCAAACATTTCTTAAAAATTTTGTCTTGCAAAACAAGTGAAAAAATAGTCCCAGCCAGGATATGGACAATTTTAGCACTCCACCACCACCTGCTCAGCCTCTTCAGAGAGACAAGCCTATGCATGTCTACTCTGAAGTAAGCCTGAAGTAAGCCAATGGGGCTCACTCCTATGGAAGGCGGGGCAATGGAAAGAAGGCCAAGAGAGCTAGCTTTCCGTGTCTACTCCAAAGTTAGTCCTATTATAATCAGTGGGGATCACTCCTGCATAAGGGGGCCAACTGCATCCTGAGAGACCTGAGAGACTAAATGCAGGTTAATTTGTTATATTTTTCTTTCTATTTTGTATTTTCTTTATTATTTTGCATTATATTACAGCATTGCAATTATTTTTATATGAATATTTGTGGGTTGTGGAATGAATTGTCTGAGATTCCTTTATTTCATGGGAAAATCTGCTTTGATATACAGTGGTACCAGTGGTGGGCTCCAGCAGGTTCGCACCTACTCTGTAGAACTGGTTGTTAAAGAGAGATAGGACATATAAAGTTTAAAAATAGCCATTTAAAAGTAGCTGTCAGATGGGCAGAGAACCGGTTGTTAATTTATTTGGAGCCCATCACTGAGTGGTACCTTGCTTAACAAGTGCCTTGCATAAAGAGCATTCCACTTAATGAGCAAAAATTTCTGTGTAGTTTCGCTTTGCTTAAAGAGCATTTTTCGCATAAAGAGCAAAAATTTCTGTGTAGTTTCACTTTGCTTAAAGAGCATTTTTCGCATAAAGAGTGCCCATTGGCTGGGCTCCCTGTCCTTCTCCCTGTCTCTCCCCAGCATTTGCTGGGCTGAGGGAGTGAGGCAGGACTTTCTCCCCCCTGCAGTACATGGAAGAGACCAGCAGGAGGAGCAGAAGAGCAGAAAAAGCCTCTTCATCAGGGGTACAAAGAGGCTGCTCTTGTCCTGCAGCCAGAGAACTTGGTCAGCCCATCCTATGCAGCCTCCATAAGGTAGGAGGGAATGCTCTCCTGCACCCACTCTGCAGCCCCCTCAAACAGACCCCTTGTCCCCAAGGAAGCCCCCCTGCCTGGACACCATTACATCCACCCCTCTGCCCCCACTACAATCCCTGCCTGCACTTTTCTTTTCCTGTGAGTAAGCCCCAGTTGATTCAATGGGGCTTGATTCTGAGTAAACAGCATAGAATCTTGCCCTTCTGATGTTGCTGTGCATGCAAAATGCAGCCTTCACACTTTCCTGTGAGTAAGCCCCAGTGGATTTAATGGGGCTTGATTCTGAGTAGACAGCATAGGATCTTTCCCCTCTGCTGTTGCAGACTTCCTATCTAGATCTCACACACAGAGAGAGGTTCCTTGTGAAAGTTGCTCAGAAAGAAAACCAGAAAGAAAGTTGCTCGGAAAGAAACCAGTGACTCTTAGTGAAAATCAGTCATCCTTGCCCATAAAGGTTTTTCTTTTCTTTTTTACTGTACAGAATATTACAGTGTTTTATTACAATAATTGTGGTCTGTATTATATTATAGTGTTCTGAATTCAATTCCAGTGTTTTGTCATCATTTTTACATCCAGTTAATATTTTTATATGAATATTTTGTGGAACCAATCATCTGAGTTTCCATTGTTTCCTATGGGAAAATCCGCTTCACTTAAAGAGCGTTTCACTTAAAGAGCACGCCTCCGGAACAAATTAAGCTCTTTAAGTGAGGCACCACTGTACAAGTGTTTTGGATTACAAGCAAGCTCCTGGAACGATTTATACTTGTAAGCCAAGGTACCACTCTACCTGTTGGCAATATTTCTTTATGTGTTTATTGTTTGGTGCTTTATTGTAATGTATCTCCTTGTTATTAAAGAGCCCAATCCTAATCAACTTTCCAGCACTAATAGAGACCTGTAGAAAGGGAAGTAACATTCCTTTACCTTGAAGAGTCCTCTGGTGAGACATCAGCACTTGGAAATCAGTTAGGGTTGGGCTGGAAAGCAGTAAAAATGAATAGATGCTTAATCATTAACATCAGATGGTCCATTTCTCTTGGAGAGAAATGGAACCACTTAGTTGAAAATGCTGGCTTTCATAAACAAGTAGAACAAAGACGGTAGCAGAAGTTAAGACTAAAATGAACATGAAAAGCACTCAGTTGACAATATAAATACCAACTCTGATAGATTACAGCACTTCCAGGAACATAAAATCATGCTGAAAACATTACAATTATAGCTGGTTATTACAGACCAAAGAAATGGGTGTAGTAAAAGCAATCAGATAAGACACATTAAAAAGGAATTTTCCTGAGCCGTGCATGATTGCAACTGGATAATATTTTGCTAACATGTTTAAAATGTTTAAAATGTGTTATGTTTTGGCACTTGTTTGCCTCCCCCCCCCCCATTCATTTACTTCCCTGCTTGGCATAAAATTTGACATATGAAAGGCAAACGTCTAAGCTTTTGACACAGCATGAGAAGATCCACTGCAGAATATATTACTCTTGAGCTGCACTGGAAATGTCAGAAGACCTGAGCAATATTGGAATGGTCCTTGTGACAGCACTGATTGTTCTGCACAATGTGGGTAAGGAGAAAAAATAAGTTACATGAGAAAGTTGCATGAACTTGACTCCAATGACTTGAACTCAAGTCACAAAATTTTTTTTTTTCCAAATTCATACAAACTCAAGTCTTAACTTGCTTATGAAGTCTCGGACTCAAGTCAAACTGACTCTAAATATGCCTCTGGACAAGTTCCGATAGCTTCCCATTATGACTTATAGGCAAGTCCAGGGTGCAATGACCTATGAGTTAGGGAAGTAGCCCAGGTACATCTCTGGAACATGATGAGAAGTCATAATGAAGACCTGTTACACACAGCCCTTGCACTAAAAGCAGAAGGAATGTACCTGCTCTACAATATGTTTCATCTCCTTTCTCTCTCACACACACATGCAACACTTGCAGTAGAGTTCATCATGCAGTTCTTCCTGACGTGTTTTCAGTCCTGATACTTCTGATCTGTTCCTTCCTTATTAACTTTCTGTTTTCCCATTTGAGAATCCTTAGAGTATAATATACTACAGATCTGAGAGGGAAAATCAATGAAAGCTCACATTTATTTCCTCACTTCACAGGGGAATTCTGTAGTTTCCCTTCTGCCTTTATTTGGAGGGTATATTTACAGCCTCCTAGCCTAAGGCATATGCCTCTTTAACATATCTGCTAAGAAGATTTTAGTACTTTAAAAATCTGTCTTTCATCTTAAAAAAAATACATTGCTTAACTTTATGCCATCTGTACCTGGTAGCTGAGATGACGTTGTGGGTTCACATTACTCAGAATGTGGTTAGTTTGAAAATGTGGTCAAGATATGTGAAAATGTGGCCAAGAAAATTTATTTCACATGCTTTTACCTAGTGGCTGTGCCACTGCCCCCATATCTTCTCATTCCTTCAAGACTGGCTTTGGAGCTGGAGACATACATAAATGTTTCTCTTTCAAAATCTAATTATTCTAACTATCATATACATCTGTGGCAGTTCCTGCACCTTCCATTGTATCAGACCATTGCACTTACTGTCTGTTCTCATGGGTACATCTCAGATCTCATGGCTTAAGATAATACTAATAGATATTAGTATTTTCCCCTCCATTACTATCCTTTGAGACCACAGGAATCAAATGAAATGTATATAAGTATAGTTTATTTCTTAGCTCTAGGAAGAATTAGGAAGAATTGGCAACAGTGATAAGATACAATTCATGCTTGTAGCACTTTTGAGCTACCCATGAGTAGTGGAAATTGGTGCTGAGATCTGTAATCTAGACTTTAAGCACACAGACACACAGAAACACCTACACGCCTTCATGTATACACTTGGATTCAGTTAAGATTTAGATCTGTCTGCTGAAGTTTTCCATATTCTAGAAATGTATCAAATCTTCTGATAAGTTTTGGAAGATATCAGAACTAAATTTTGTTTGGGTTCCAACAAAATTTAACAGATGTCTCATTCATGCAAGAATATTCATTTTGATATTTGTTTTTAGGCAGTACTGGGTGGCAATTGCTCTACTTATGCCAGGTTTCATCAGCACAACCCATTTCTGGGAGATTTTGCATAAAAGTTGTGCTACATGCCACAGCGGAAATCCAGAATATAATTGAAATGCTGTCAATGGGAAACCCCATGCTCTGAAAATTTTCTGCAAATCAGCCTTACTTCATATGTATAACAGATGGGGTTCTAAACTGATGAGGTGAGACTGAACTGACCTTCCTCTTTTAAAGCTGATCTCATTCTCTTGATGCATACAGATCTCTTCAGGTGCTGAGCACAATCTGTGAGTCAGCAGGATTTGAGGCAGGATATGGCATATGGCAAATGAAATGTCTGGCACCCCAAATAATGAAATCATAATTGATTGATTGAATTAATTAATAAATATACATTAGTAAAAGACATTCAAAGATTATCAGTCTCTTGCTATGAAATTCAGCATGTTCTGACATCATAAATCAGTCCAAGCCTATCCAGTTTTGCAATGCTGGTGTAGTTGTGCCAGTGGGGTGTGCACCACATCCTGTGGTGGAAAGGTAACCTCTGAGGCTTTCTCAGGTTATGGAAACATGTGTTCCCTTACCACAGGGCTGCCTTATAGATACACTGAGTTGGAAAGTTGGATAGGATTGGACACATTGTCTCTAGAGTAAACTACCTTTTTTCCTGTATAATTTAACATATAATAACATACAGATCCCACATAACAGACTCCCCTCCCCTCACTGTTTTACCCCACCTATACTGCAGCTTGGAGTAGGTGTGCACATTGCTGCAGGGTGACCAGATACCAAACCCAAAAAAGAGGATAAGGTCTCCCAAAATTCCTGACATCTAAGCAAAAATTCTTGACATGTTAAAAAAATGTAGCTTGTCACCCCCTCATCATGATACCTGGGCCTGGCAGCCCCCTGGATCACAGCATTGCAACAGCAGTAGTGCCAAGCATATTCACCATGGTATTATGTGCCTGGCACTGTTACAGAGCAAATGTAGGTGGCTGAACACGGCATTCTCCAATACATGGATCCCTGCTAAAGATGCTTGAAATCAGAACAAGCTGCATCCACGCTAATTACTCTGCCAAAGGTTGCAAGCACTTCAGTTACAGCTAAATAAATAAATGTCCACATCTATAACTTGCTCAACCAGATGGAATCCTACTTACTACATGAATGAGCAGATTATTGATTGAAAACACAGCAGTGACCAAGCTCCTTCATCAGCCAGAAAGCAATTCAGCAGCTTTAATTCCTGCAGTCACATTTCTTCCATGCTGGTCTTTCAACACTAATTGCATGAATGCAGGATCAAAATTTTCCATTTCAATTTAATTAATGCAAAACAGCTAACAGTCCTGTGATTCTGTTACCAAAATCACTCACTCATGTGATCAGGAGCTGCAATTTCACACAAAAAAAATCCTTCATTAGTGTGTGTCTTGTTAAGAGATCATGACAATGTAGATTAATATACTTCTTATCATTGTACAAGCCCACTTTCATTTACCACCTTTCCCAGCTGCCTTGCTTCTTAACTCAGTCAGGCTATCCCATTCAGCATGTGCATAATTTCACAAAGATTTCTAACATCACAAATATTTCTAATATCAAGAAGCTTAAAAAAAATTCCTAGGCACTGAGTGAATGTATGTAATGCATTCCCCTTTGTATTCATCAGCTATATAACTGCTGTATTCTAAACTACAAGACTTACTATAACCTTTTGGATGATAAGGGAGGGAGCATCAAAGGGAAATTTCTTGAGAATCAAAGTAATCCACATGAAGAATTAATTCCCTAATGCCAGGTCAAAAATACAAGATATATGAGACTTAGAAGCCTGATGATTATTGCCGTCACATCAGTCCCCTCAATTCGTTAGAGCTTCCTTCTTTTTACTATGTGATTCCAGTCAACTAGGTATCACATAGTGACTGTAATGAATTAATTGTACCATATAGCCAATCACATCTGGAAAATGGTGATACGAGTGATGGTAAGGCTACTCTCATAGTCAGATTGCACATTATACCCATTTATAGCCCTGTCCAATTCTCCTCCCACCGATACAGCAGCACCTAAAAGGTATGCTCTGTATCCAGATTGGGATACTTTGGAGGGGATAGGGAATAATTTCTCCTTACCCTTCCAAAAATTTCCTGCATTGTACCAAGATTACCTGGATCTGTGCCAGTCCTATAACTGATGCATGTCAGAGGAAAAGCAGGAAAGCTGCTACAAAGGGGGTAGGATCCAGAAAGCACACTTGTTCCATATCCACCTTCCATCAGCCTCCTGGCCCCCTTCCTCTCCCACTCATTTTTTGCCCTCTCCATGTCCACTCCACTCCCTCTGCTACCTTACTAGTCTGACAGATGCAGCAGAAACAAGAACTGGGAGCACAGCACTTCCTTACCTTGTGGTAATGCAGTGTTGGGAATTTGACTGGGATTTGGACTTGGATGACTTGGACTTATATTGCAAAAATTCACATTTTTTGCTGACTCATCAATTCACCACCAATTCTCACTTCAGTTCTCACCAATTCATGAGTCACATGTGTAGAAGATCCTGAAAAATTCTGTAGGGTCAGGGCCCCTCCTGGTTTGTTTTAGAAGTATCCCTAATAGTTGTAGAATATACGGCAGATTGCCGTTGAGGGCTTCATAATGGCTTAACAACATATTTTGTTTGTTTCTTTCTTTGTCTGAAAAGCAAGCCTGTCTTACATTCCTCCTCTTTGTGTAGAATCTCAACAGTATCTGAACTCTAAACATATTGTGTTCAGAAGGTATGGCATGCTCATGAACATCAACCTTATTTCACTTGTCCCAGTTCATTGGATAAGGTACAGAATTGCCTCTAACTATGATGCTAGTTTAGTACACTCTGCGTTAAAAATTAAACAGCCCCACAGCACCTCACTCGGCAGGCAACTGTCCCTCGCTTTTAACAGTTGTTTTCAAAATCAATAGCAAAAGATAATTAGAAACCATGACAGAGATCCAAAAAGGTTTTTATTTTTTTATAACCCTCTCTGATCTGGAAGTGTGTTACCTTATCTGTTTTCTTTCACTGCCCAAGAGAGATCTGTAGCTGTATCAGTGCACTGCCAGGCTAAACTTCTTATCCAAATTTCTATCTCGGTGTTCTCATGTCAGCCAAAGGGCTCATGCCATTCCTCCACTACACCCACCAAAATACTTTTCCATCTCTACCTGTTTTCTCAGTTATCTTCCTCCCTTTATCTTGACATTTTAAATCTGAGCTCAGTGTAGAAATTCAGCCAGGTTTATAGTATTCCAATACTAGTAGCTAGCAGGATTTGCTTGCCATGGGTCAATTCTCACATGACTTTGGTACTTAGGTATAGATCTCAGAGTCCAGAATGATCAGATGTCCTATGAAGTACAAAGGGCATATGTGTGTGTTTGTGTGTGACACACACAAAACACACACACACAAACAGAGAGAGAGAGAGAGAGAGAGAGAGAGAGAGAGAGAGAGAGAGAGAGATGTATATTAAAATCCATTCAATACATAGAGTCTGATTATGATTTGGAGGTACTAACTGCAAACATATATGACTGAACCGTCAATTCTCTTAAAAATATCCTGACCTGGGGGACCTCAATAGGCAGGATCTGGCATTTCAAGTGGGTTCATTTGGAGTACTGGCATTTCAGATGCCATCTTCCACAGGTTTTCCATTAAACAAAAAACCTGCCAGTTATAAGAACACACAATTATAAAAACAGGGGTGGTTTGGATAACATTTTAACCTTGATCTAGTTCCATGCATTAAGTGATGTGCACTCTCATGGCACATGTACATCCTCACCCCCTCCCTTTATATCCCCAACTTTCTTTGGAAATCTCTTAAATAATAAGGGAGCAGGCAATTTGTCCAAATCTAACCTTTGCAGGTTAACAGAGCATGTAGGGGAGAGCTTGAATAAACCCATTCTTAGAAATTTCTAAAAGGAAAGCAGGGGAAGCAAACACACAGAGCCAAAGAATGAACTAGTAAATCATTAAACATGGATGGCTGGTTTGGGGACAAACAACAGCAACAAATTTGCTTTGATATACAAGCATTTAGGATTACAAGCATGCTTCTGGAATGAATTATGCTTGTAAACCAAGGTACCATTGTAATTGAAAAATAACATTGTTAGGGTCAATACATTCCCTTTAATTACACCACTATAATTCTTGTTTGTTATATAAATGTAACTACAACAAATGTTCCTAAAACACACAGGTGAAGTGTGTGTGTTGCAATTTACTGTAATCTCCAATAGGCCACAGCTGGCCTATAAACTGTACTGAGAATTTGGCAGCCAAATAAAATCTGAAATGATGCACTAGCTGATGGGGAAATGTGTGTGTTACTGCACAAAAAGATGAATCAAAAGGAAACAGATGTATATGATAAATAATTTCAGGAAAGATGCTTGTGGTGTACCACTACAAAGTGGTTAATAACACTGGAAAAAATGAAATTTGGCAATGTGTATGAAGATCTGATTATAGGGAAATGCCTTCAATAATTAAATACTTTGAAATTTTTGAAATTTGAAATTAAATACTTTGAAATAATTAAATACTTTGAAATGGGACATGTTCAAATGGAGGAAGTGCCCCTAAAGTTTTGGTTTGCAACCAGGTCAGTGTTTTATACTCTCTTTTTCTGCAACCGAAGCTTTATTTGTCTGTCTTTTTCTCCTCTTCTTTCAAAATTGTTTAACTAGTTAACCTTTTATATAAAATGTATACCGTGAGTGCAAATGCCATTTCTGAAAAGATAACTTTCAGTTTTGGAAATGTTTTCACTCTGGACAATGCATGATGAACTGTGGAGTCCAGAAGCAATTTTCAGCACCGCGAACAATGTGTGATGCGATTTCAGTCGTTCGCAGTCAGATGGCAACCTGATGACATTTGAAGCCTGACTACAGGGGTCATCCGGTGATTGCAGGAGACAGCCTGCTGTGTGGAATGATGATGTTTCGGCAATTTTTTTTCCTCCCCCTTCCTTTCTGCTAGTTAGCCAGATGAATTTTAGATACAGGTGAAAAAGAAGTTCAGAACACTTTACAAAATGATTACAAGTCTTGTGCTGTGTGGTAACATTCCCTCATGTAGCAGGGTAAGAGTTGAAATATATCAAATTAATAAATCCCTGTGAAACTAATAATCTCACATTTGCTGTAGAGTTGTAGGTGACAGCTGTTTTTATCTTTCCATTCCTGCGAGCCACTAACATTATGTTTTATATTCCAGATGTATGTCCTTGCGCTTCAAAAACGACCACAGTTGGCACGACACTGTTAAGCAATAAATTTATAAGAATACATTCTCTGAAGTTCCTGCTTGTTTCATAATCCCTCTTCCATATCTTTAGCGGCTCGAAAATATATTGAACTGTCAGTGTGGGGGTCAGGAGATGAGAACACTTTGTAGTTCTCTACAAGTGCCTTTTGTTTAACTTAGAAAATAAGGTATAGTGCCAGGGGAGTGATGAAATGAAGGCTATGTAGAGCCACAAAGGCATACAAATGCCTACAACAAACACAGTAATGCTGCCCTTCCCGTCGACAGAACTGCTGCAACCCAGTGTGTTTACTTCCAGTTATTCACCAATGAGCCATCTTTATTAAAACATATAAAGAACTGGAAGAAACAACACTCAGGGGCTGAGCAGTAAAAATTAGCTGCTGTCTTCTCTCTGAGTTGCTGTTGTATTACAAAGTCAACTGGCTGATGACCTTGAAATGTGATGCACTTTATTTGACCCTGGTTTACTGTCAATTGGTTTAAATTTTGGGTAACATTTTACTTTTACCTAGGAAGAAGGTTGGAAACTTTGTGTAATTTTTTCAATTCTATGTATCCAACATGTACAAAAACAATTTGTACAGCCATTGGTAATCATTTAAAGTATGAAAAATCCACAATAGCAAAAGGAGTCATCAAAGGACAAGACAGACGTTGACTGATCCAAATATTCTTTTGCTATTGCTACCAAATTTTAATGAAATTTAGAATGGCACTATATGAGCATAGGCAATTTAGCATAGTTGAAAACTTCCCCTTCATTTAGGGGTTTCCAAACCCTGGCCCTAGGGCCAGATGCGGCCCTCAGCAAGCCTCAAGTTCCCTCTATCCAACCCCTGGGCAAGCCCTGTGATCCACTCCAATACACTGTTATAAGTAAATTTATGTAAATTTAATCAAATTTGAAATGTTTATTAGTTTTTTTGCCCCTGACACATTGTCAGAGACATCATGTGGCCCTCTTGCCAAAATTTTTTGGAGACCCCTGAATTTTAGAGGGATGAGGGAGTATTCCTACAGCTTAGGACATTGGTTCCCAAACTGTGGGTTGGGACACACTGATAGATCATTACCTATTTTGGTGGATCAACTAGGTGGTGGAAAGGTCAAACTAATTGCCCAAGCCCTAAGATAATGAAAAAATTAATACTTTATTTGCTAATTAAAAAAATGATACTTTTTTTGCTAATTACACAATTACTCAGTTTCTGCAGGATGCAATCATGTGTAAATATAAAAATAAGGATATATATATATATATATATATATATATATATATATATATATATATATATATATATATATATATATATATATATATATATATATATATATATATATATATATATATATATATATATATATATTTGAGGGTATTTTTCTGGTTATAAATAAATAACATATTTCTTTCTAGATCTCCCTTTAAAAAAATCTGATAAATCCAGGTGTGTCCCAAATAAAGTGCAGTTTAAAGAAGTGGGTTCTGATGGTAAAAAGTCTGGGAGGCACTGGTTATGGGGCTCAATGCTGCTGGCAGCAAATGTCCTTTTCCTTCTTCTTTGGAGGGGAAATGTTTAATGCCTGGTCTGTGCAGATGGCAGTGACATCACCAACATTGGAGATGAAGCCAGGAGACACCTCTTGCTGGTCAATTATTTTCTTGGAATTCCCCATAGAATCATGTGATGTCATGATGTTGGATAATTCGCCATACATTCTGAGGAAGAGAAAATAGTGACCAGGATCAGCCCCATGTAGCTACAGTATCATAAAAATGGTTGGGCTGCCTTAACAGTGGACAGGAAACCAGCAAGGGAAGGATGGTTGACAAATGAAAAGGAAGAGAAGGTAACAAGGAAGGGGAAAGATTGGTAGAGCTCTTCATCTTATTCATTCAGTAGGTGAGCTATTTATTGTTGCCATTCATTGTAATTGTACAGTAAAATCTGAGTGGCTATGTATATCATGATGCATGACATACCCCCAAATCCAGAGTACGGGATCCCCAAATTGCCAAATATGGGAGCACATAAGAGACTTTACGTGCGCCCATAGTTACTGTACCACCTAGTGAAAACCTATGGGAAAATCATATTGCAGTCCAGAGTAAGTTGTTCTTACACCAGAGCAAGGACTCCCCATAGATTTTGCCCATATTGTGTTATATGATCCCAAATTGGGTGGAATCATACAAGTTGACAAATCTATGAAGAAGGAAGTGAAAGCAGGTAGTAATAGCACTGAAGCAATAGCCAAGGTATTGTTAAATAACAGAGAAAGGGAGGTGATCGTCTGAATATATTTTGAGAGAAGTTTCTATCCAAATTGTTGATTTTGACCTAATGCTGAACATGGAGAAAAGTCTCACAGTGCAAGACATTACTAAAATTATTTTCTCTTTGGCCAAAACAAATGGGTTCTTTGCAGTTCTCTGGCAATATTATCTCTGTTAAACAATTTGTCATATCTCTAAGTTTGTCCTCAAACTGCTTTTGAATTACTCCTATCTACTGCTCAGGGTGGAAAAGGTGTGAGTATTGTTGTTGCAGTTTACATTTTCTTAAAGTCTCAAACTTTCAAGAAGATGAATCAAGCACTTATTTCAAGAGATACCACTGCTCTTTGGAAATAAATAGCTGGAAGATGAGGAGGGGAATGTGTGAAACTGATAAGAACACACTTGAAAATGGAATTAAAAGGTCCATGGGAAAAAAAAAATCATGGAATGGCAGATGAAGAAAGAAATGCCTCTCAAGCCACCAGTATGACCCACCACCAGTATCTTGGTCCATCACTAACATATGGTTGTAGTGAGGAGATTCTCTCAGGGAAGTCAGAACAATGAAGGCAGGTCGGCAAGCAGAGCATTTAGGTCAGCAATGCATGAAAACTGTGTGGATTTTATCTGTGAGGAAAAGAAAACAACTTTTATGAAATATATATAGCAAATCCAGGGGATAGGGCTTTCACATTTAAGTGGCATTTCAAGTTTACAAAGCACAATTAAAGTTAGCAATTGGGATATGCTTTTTAAATGGCAATTCATATGGGGCTGGGTTTTCAGGCACTCTGTTTTCTATTTTTCAGTCTTTATAAGAGACTTTTCTCTGGATTTGAAGTGTGTGCTAGGACTTTTTCTGTTGCCATTGTTTGCAGCTGAAGGAGAAGGTTATTTGTTTTACTAAGATAAGGGTTTCTAAAACATCCAGCTTTTTTCAAAAAAGGTAGTAAAACGGATGATGTTTTCTCTCTTTTTCTAGTTATCTGTTATTTTCGAAAGAAACTAAAATGTCATCTTGCCTCCTGGTTAAATTATATTTTTGTTTAAGAAAGAGGCACACAAATCTTTGAGATATAAAATAAAGGTTGATTAAACAGGTTGAGAGGGGAGTCAACAATGCGAAAACACTGCAATCCTACAGCCATGCTACAGCCTTATACCTGTGAGAAGGCCCATGAAACACTGTAAACTATATTTTCCATGCATATATAACAGCCCAATCCTACTTTAATCTCCTGCTGATGACTTTTTGGCAACAAGGTGTTCTCCAAGGAGAGGCAGTTGGAAAGGTCTCCTTCAAGGAAGTGAACTATTGTTTTCTATTTTTCACTAACCCCCACGGAAAGCTTCTTCCACCATCACCAGGGCTCTCATAGATCTACACGGTCAGATTTGCAGGCATAAGTATTAGGTATATAAGTGTGGTAGAAAGGAACATAAAGAACTAGGATATTGGCACATCTATGGGTGCAATCCTAATGTAGGCCAGCACAACTCATCGGTGTACCCATTCATGTGGTGATGTAGGGAGGCAAGTGCATATTCGTGCACTGGCCTAACCCTCCCCCAGGAGTGGCTCAAAAGTGTCTTACAGTACTTTTGTGACATCTTCATGTCAGCATAGGACTTGTGCCGGGGTGTAGGCTGGCCTAAATGAAGTTTAGGATTGCACCCTTTGGGTGCAATGCTGAAATTAGGCCAGAGAGAATGGCCCAGCTAAGATGGCCTAAGTAGGTCATATCCAGTGGTGGGATTCAATATTCAAATAATGTTATTCAAATATTCAAATATTCAATATTCAAATATTCAATGTTAATTCAAATAAGTGAACAACAGGTTCTATGTCCTAATAACCTAAATTAACAACAGGTTCTCTGACCCATTAGTAACCGGTCTCAGAACCAGGCGCTCATTAGCAAAGGGTTCTATAGAACCTGTGAGAAGCCCACCACTGATCATATCCTGAGCTGACACTTAGGCCAAATCCACAGGGAAAGAGGCCTCTAAGTCTGGCCTAACTACAGATGAGGACCAAGGAAGTGGCACCTGGGGAGTGCTTGCTCCCAAGGAGACCTGCTACAGATCACACTGAACAAGGAACAGCTGTGGTGCCTGCCATATAAGGAAACCCAGGAGTCCCTGGCAACCAGTAATTACTGCAGCATGATATTGCAGTACAGCAGTACCTATAGTATAGGGTGGTTGCAAGGGGAATGGCTGCTATAGAGGGCTTTTGTAGTTGTGCTGTATCTTGAGGTTGAGAGGCAGGAGTGGTCCTTCAGCCAGCCTAAGACTTCAAACTTTTTCTTTTGTTTCTGTTTCTACTCTGGCTTATCATGGGTCCTAATGGGTCTATTCAGACTTACTCCTGCTCCTGAGGTGGCCTAAGTTAAAAGGGCTGTGAGGGGGCATATCTGCCCTGGAAACAGGCCCTTGATATGACCTAACTGCACTGTTCTAGGTGATGCCCTACATGCACTCAGCACACCCTTGCTGAGCTTCCTAGGGTAGTACTGCTGGCTATCTGTCTTGGGCTGGCCTAAGTTGAATTATGCTGGCCCAGGCCTTTTCTGGTGCACCTAGGCTGGCCTATCTGGCATTAGGCTGGACCTAGTGCAAGATAGTCTGGCTTAAGTGTACTTTAGGATTGTGCCCTTTGTCACCCATCCTGCCTCCAGCCCACCTCCTCCCAGTCCTGTCTAGGAACTCCCAGTTCCACCCTTTCTCCCATCCCATTTAACCTCTGCCACAACCAGATGCAGTGGCAGCCCTGAGAAGTTTAAGACAGAAATCTGCTAGTATAAGGCTATGATAGGATTGACAAAATCTAAATAGGTTTGGGCCATGAGGCACTTCATTCCAATGAGAGGACAAAGGATGCCTCACTTCATTTAGGATCGGAACCAATGTTACTGGCAGAAATATTATCTGGAAGGTAATATCACCTCTAGAAAATATTTTAAGATGATTCTGAAAGGGTTTGCAAACCTACTGGTTACTACAAACTTTTCATGTACATTGTAAGACCAGTGCTTTGTAAGACAAACACTTGGGGGGAAGGGGAAGAACTCCAGGAACAGATATGCTTGCTGGGGACTTAGAGGATGCTGCTGCCTGTGCATCCCTCTGCTGGCTGGATGCAGGTGCTATAGGCAGGAGAAGAGGGAGCACAGCCAATGGGCATTTGTCTTACAAGGCAGAATCCGATAGAAATTTTAGTTCATCTTTCAGAGCATTCATCTTACAGGGCATTCGTCTTGCAATGTACCACTGTATTCCTGCCTTCCTGTCAGAATCTGGCTAACAAGCTTTCTCCTACCTCCCTTGACTGCAAAAGGAAACATTAACCCTTCCCTGCCTTGTGGCTGGAACCTCCCAGCTGTTCACCCAGTCTGAATGATGGCACCACAAGGGTTTTCCCACCACAAAACACATTCACAGGCAAATTTGAGTTGGTGACATGAATACAAAACTCAAGTCAGTGGGGCCTTGACTCGAGTATTTTTCAGAGTCTTCCATGCACATGATTTGCTAGTCAGCAAAAAACATGAATTTTCCTGACACGAGTCTGAGTCATTCAAGTTGAATTCTCAGCACTGGGGAAAGAAGCAGGAAAACGTATCGCTTGTGAGGATAATGCTTGCTGTGATCAGAGGGTCCCATGAGAAGAGCTCCCACGTATGACAGTCCTAGTGAAAATTGTGTCCCTCACCCGACACCAAAGCTACTAATCATCTTGGAAGGAATCTCCTTCAGATGCCAACAGAAATGTTATTTTTATCCGGATTTATGTGTAGGAGTCTCACGTTCTTGTGGCTTAGGGATGTTATCATTGTTAATCCATTCCTACTTACTGCCAACCATGCCTGTGGCTCTTTCTCCTCTCATTACAGCTCATTAAAAGAAATCACCCCTGATTTTTGCAGAATTTCTCTTGATTAAAACTAGTATAAGATGCTCCTGATATGCTCCCTGGTGTGAAGTGATTTTCTGCAGTATAATCAACGTCAAGATTTCTTATTGTTCAGGGTGAATCACTTTTTGTTGCTGCTTACTGCAATGGGTTGTAAGAGATTGGCAGTCCAATGCATTAGTGATCTGCTTGTTGTAAATGAGATGGTAAAAAAGCTCACATCCTTAAAACGGGGCAAGTGATTAGGGGTAAGGACCTAATCACAAGGTGTAAAGCCCTATTGGGAATGGGCCAACAATTATTATATTGTTGGATTGTTTCATATTTTATTATTTTTAATCCAATTCCTGTATGTGCCACAAAAAGTGCCATGAAATCTGTGCAGTGTGTATACTTTTCAGTACTATGCTGAAAAATAGATCCATTAGGTCAGCTCTTTTACTGATCATTCAATCCAAAGCATTTACTTGGCAGTGAGTTTAGCAACAGTGCAGCAGAGAACAAACTTAAAACTAATGTATTTGTTAAGAGGACAAATAAGCTGTAGACACGTGCATCGTCCAGATGTTTGACTGTCACATAAATGAATGTGCATGATGTACAATCACGGTGCATTTCCATGAAGGAAAGCTTCCCTGCACCATTATGTCAGATCCCCAATCTTTGAACATTTTCAGAACACTTTAGATTTAACCAGTTCTTGCCCCTTGGGATGTTGAGCACCATCATTCAGATGGCACATCTCTACCTTGCCCTTCTTATAGCTTCTGCAATTGTACCACAAGCAGCAGTTCCTAAGTCTCCAGAGTAGAAAAGCTGCCAGAGGAGCTATGGATCGACTTTACAAAGTAGGCAACCCCATGAGTCCAAGTGTCACATATGTCTTGCAGTAGTTTGGCTGAAGAGCACCTTGATAGGAGGGGGCTGGTGAGGAGGAGGAGGAGGAGGAGGAGGAGAAGCAGCACCAGACAGGGAACATTCTAGATGTTATTCTCATGCACCAACTGGCTGTCACAGGTAGCTCTCAAGGTTACTGGTGGATCTTAGTTTGGTATATATTTGCCTGGCCTGAATACTATTTCAGCTGTTTACTCAATGATGTGTGGTTACAGGTGAGTCAGGCATTGCAAATTAGGTCCCATATTTCTTCTGCTCATCAGGAGCATATGCATATAATTAAGATGAGAAATTGCATGGAGGTCAGTATTAAATCTTTTCATGAACAAAAAAATGAGAATGCTCCTCCGATATCTATTTTCTCTCATTATTAATGAGGAGCTTCCTCAGTAACAATAGATTCAGATTTCATATGACAGATGCTTTCTGCAAGGGTAAAGATCTAGGGACAGGAAGGCTGTTTTGCTTTCAGATTTCTCTCTCTCTCTCTCTCTCTCTCTTTTTCTTATGGGAAGAAGAAACGAAAACATTTATGTATAAAAGAAGAATAAATATGCTAAACTTCTCTTATCAAGGACTTTGCCATCAGTGATACCTCTTGTGTTTCATCTCAGGGAACAAATCACTTAAATGAAAACAATTTATTTTTAATTTCAGATTTAGTTATCTATCTTCTTTTATCTGGCCCACTCGCTTTGGGGAAACAAAAGCTTTATTCCCTACATTATCCACTGAAATATGACACAGATAACAAGAGAGCTAACAAATATAAAAGAAAATCAAACATAACTTTTGCCAAATGCTTTTTGAGCTCATTGGAATATTGTCCAGCAATAATGCCAATGTGGGAGGGGGAGGTCATAGGATCACAAAATGCCACTCACCTGGAAAAGACTTACCAGTTGGCACTGGAACTTCATGTGGTATCACCTAGACCAGAGGTCTCCAAACATTTTGACAGGAGGGCCACATCATCTCTCTGACTCTATGTCAGGGGCCAGCTAACTAATTTACATTTCAAATTGGAATTAATTTACATAATTTTTCATATGAAAATGTATTGGGGTGAAAATGAAAATACAAGGAGGCTTGTCCAAAGGCCAGATAGAGAGGTCTTACAGAGGGTCACACTGAGGCTTTCCTAGGGCCCATCTGGCCTCCAGGTCGGGATTTGAAGACACCTGTTCTAAACCCAATTTGATTTCCCACCAGTTTATGTGATGTTTCTACACAAATGGGTCCACACTGCATCCTATTGTGGAAGGGTGGGGGACACAAAATAAATAAAAAAATTTAAAAAAGAGGCCACTTTACCTGCTCTGGTTGGGTTTCTACACTGTTATGTTCACAGTGCATCTGGCCATTTGCACCAGTGACCCCCCACAATACATAACAGTTGAATGGCTTTTGAAATGTTGTAGCAGGGCATTGTGAGATCTACCACTATGAGCTTACAATATTATTGCGCTTCCCATTAAGTAAACATTCCTCCCCTAAAATATCTGTGAATAATCATATCTTGATTATTTTCCCCCCAATTCTGTTCAGTTCCATTGTTTCCTTGATTACTTTGATTTAGTACCTTTTCTGCCACCAGGATTGGTGATGATCACATATATCAGCACATTACATCAGAATACAAAGTACTTAAGTTGATTTAGCTACATGATGGTACAACTAATGGTACAATTCTTCCATATAGGTAGGGACCTGCAAAAGATGAGGTTATTTTTCCAGACAAAGTGGTGTTATCCTTAATCAGAAAAAATAACCTTACCTTTTGCAAGTCCCTACATATAGGTGATCACACCAATCAAGGATAATACAATGAACAAGAATAATGTCACAATGTTATGCAGCCAGTCAGATTCACTATGTGATGACATAATGAGGTCAAATGAAATCAACTGAAAGAGCGAAAGAGCAAGGAAGGTCATCTAAATGAATGGGGTAGCATTTGCAAAAGGAACTCTAAGAATAACTTTAAAAATTTGAGATATTTTCTCATAGTGTTGATTGTAACTGTATAATTTGGTTGACCAAACTGGGAAATGGCTGAAAGCTCACATTTCTCTTATGGTGAACAGCATGGAACAGAGGCCTGCCTTCCTTTTGAATAATGACCCAGAATTGCATGGGTGCTTCCAGTGACTGCACCTCACTGCAGTTGGTGAGGAATCATCCTATGAGGACACCAGAGAAGGTGACCAAAGTGCTTGCTGAGTGTGTCATGCTCCACAAAATGTTCCTTAAAAGGAACATCCCACTGCTGGAGGCTGAGGAATCAGGGCTCATGGAGAACCCACCTGATTATAAGGAGCCACCTCAGCCGAGAGAACAAGACCAGAGGGGCATCATGGTTTACTAGCACATTATATCCCACTACTTTGGCCAATGCCACATGGTGAATGCTATGTAAGCAGGGGGAAGCTGTGGACATAGTACCAGGATTAGGGGACACACCCACTGCAAATTGCACTAAGTATGGTGGAATAAACACAGGCAACTGCACCATCACAATGTATGTGGGCAGTCTATGGAGCTCTTTGCCATACATTGTGACAGTGGCACCAGGCCTAGATGTTGAAGGTTGTAAGCCATGATGAGCATATGTGATCTTCTGGTTCAAAATATTGGCTACTTTGGGATTTGAGGGAGTGGCAGAATGATGCAGATGATCTGTTGCTCTGTAGCTCTGCTGTGGGAGATGGAAAGCTGAACATGCCAGCCCTGGGTTTGATCCAACAAGGCATGACGTATTTTCCAAGGTTCCACTGACAAGTGTAGGGGTGGCTGGGGACGCATGGATTAACACCCTCCCCTTCCTCTAGGTCCTAGAAGAATACCAGGGTCCTTGAGGGAGCCTGAACACTCTTTACACCAGATCCCATCAAGATCCTGGCTGCAATTTTCCAGAGATGACACCAACACTCAGCATTGCAATCAAAAATCTTCATAAATAAAGTTTAATAAGTTAAAGGGTTAAAGGTCACAGTTTTTGTCTCCAGGGAACCTTACAGTTCACCAGTTCTGCACTGGGGTCCAGAAAGCACCATCACTTTCTAGCAATTACTACTGCCAATGCTCATCTACTGCTGACTTCCTCCCATTCACAGTGTGGCTCTATGCAGATGGTGTGTCTCTGCCACTGGCATTGTCCCAGCATAGAATCTGGGTGTGACTGCTGCAATATCCTATCAGCTTGCTTTATGGTATTTCTTTTTGTAGTGCATTTCAATAATAGGAAACCACAACTGGACCTCAGGAAAGCACCCATGAACCATACTGATGCCACATTCCTTACTGAGTCCTCCTCCATGACTCAGTCACCTGGATGTTCTACCAAAAGCAACCATTGCTACTGCTGCTACTAACTGAATTACAGCCAAAGTCACAACCAACTTTTTAGCACTGATGCAGCCATGCCAATGGGGCACACTCTGTTATGCAGTACTCGAGACTCAAACCGCCGATCTGCTGACCCCCAGATTGACAAGCATAGTATTTTTAACTACTGAGCCACCTATATTCAAAGCTATATTTAACTACCAATGTTCACAGAGTTCTCCTCAAAGTAAGGGAACATTAGTTTCCTTGCACTGAGGCTATCTTTCAACTGCATCACTACTGGAAAATTGGTTAGGATTGGGCTGTTAAGTTTTTATAAGTCTGTGATTTGATTTATGGCAATATTTACAACAGAGGTCTGAAACCTATCCTGCCATATCAGCGTATGAATATACCTGTAATATCTGCAACTGAAATGGTATGTATATGCTAATTTTAACCTTGCCTACAAAAAATGACAAGGTTGGTATTCAAAACATTACCTTTAGAGTGATAAATAATAAAATAGTGTTGGGGTTATCAAAATAGGTATTCATGATTTGTATAGACAGTTCTGTATAATTCAGACAGAATCAGTGAACTGAAAAAATACTTCGGGGCTAACGTGCATTGGACAATTTCATTGCCCAAAGCCTTCTCAGAATACATGTTTACAGACAAAAATATGAGTAACAAAAATATCTTGTTTTAGGTTTTCAGATATATCCGAGGCGGCAGCGACCAACTAATTTCACCATGTTTGAATCCAGGGGTGGATCTTGCTGGAACATGTGCACAAAAGAGCCCATACCTATACCTAGTGGGGTGTTCTGCTTCTAGCACCTATGGCAATGCTTATTATACCAGGTAATTATGAGGACCTCTGACTGTAGGGAATAAAACTTTTGCTTTCCAAAAGCATGAGGCCCAGATAAGTAAGACAGATAACTAAATCTGAAAATAAAACTCCCTGAGGTTGAACCCATGAAATGTCACTGGGTGCAGAGTATGAGAATTTAAGTAAATTATTATCAATGATGTGAAAGTGTCAGTGTAACTTGACACAAGTTAAATCTAGAGTCTCTCCCCTCCTCCAGTGATTCAACTGAATCACAGATACCTGAAGGGCTGTCATAGGGAGGAAGGGGCTCACTTGTTCATAGCTGCTTCTGAAAGCAGAACTAGAACCAATGGGTACAAACTGCAAGAGAGGAAATTCTGGTTGGATATCTGGAAAAAGTTCCTGACTGTTCGAGCGGTTCAGCAGTGGAACAGATTGCCAAGGGAAGTGGTGGACTCTCCCTCACTGGGGATCTTCAAGCAGAGGCTCGACGAGCACCGGTCGGGGATACTCTAGGGGGATTTCCTGCTGCAGGCAGGGGGTTGGACTAGATGACCTACTAAGTCCCTTCCAACTCTATGATTCTATGATTCTATGAACTCAAAAACTAGTCGTAACGGGCATTTCCCAAGTTGCGGAAACAGGGTTTGGGGAGGGGTTGGGGAGATGCACCTCCAAAATAGATTGTATGAGTCAAAGGTGACCTCTCAGCCTTACTGTAGGAAGCATACCAAGAGATAAGTGCAAAATGTTTTCACCTCTGCAGACGTAAGCCCTCCACCATGTTATGCATTATACACTTTTTGGCACTACTGCATTGGTGCAGGTGATGGGATATAGGACTGGGCTGTAAAACAAAAGCTGCAATCCTAACCTCCAGTTAGGCCAGCCTAAGCCTGGGCATAAGTCCTATGCTGACATGGAGATGTCACAAAAATGCTATGAGATACCTCCTTTGGGGAGGGTTTGGCTAGTGCACAGACTTGCACTTGCTTCCCTATGTCACCATGGGAATGGGAAGACCGATGAATTGTGCTGGTCTGCATTAGGATTGCACCCTAAGGCTGCAATCCTAAAGACACCTTCCTGGGAGTAAGTCCCATTGGAAACAATGGGACTTACATCTGAGTAGACATGGTTAGGATTGTGCTCTTAATCTCATAAATTAAAAAACAAAATCTTCTGGGCTATAAATCCTTGAGGAATGTACACAAACTAGAAGAAACTGCAACATGCCTTACATTTTTGGTGCATAAATCATTCTTAGTTTTACCTAATTTCAAGGCGTAAAGGGCAAATCAAATTTTGTTAATGCAAAGCCCCAGGAAGCAGTTTTTAACCATGATGTATTTTTATAATGGTACAACCCTTAATGAATTATTGTCATTCTTTAACAAGGTTTTAATATGAAATTTCTTTACGCCAGACTGTTGCCTATAGATCAGTACAAGGTAATATTTCTTTCTGTGTCAATCAAACAAACTGCAAATCTCCAATCCATGAATAAAACCAACTGAAATTTCCTTTTTCATTATTTTAAAAGGTCAATTTTTTGAATACATAAGTTGAAAATAAAGATATGCTCAGGGCAAGACAACTCATGTATAATACGGAGAAAATGTCCACCACATTACTGAGGTCATTTTCAAAAGGTTTGTCTATATAAATGTACTCTGAATAACATTTTGTATTAAATACACAATAGTTTGTATTAAATTTTCCTCCTTCAGGTACATATGCGGAAGGATCCCCTTAAATGGTTATTGGGAGAAGGTTATGAAATGTAACCACAGTAGATTAGCTGGACAAATGGATTAGCCAATTGGATGTCATTAGTTGAGGAAAGGAAAACAATTCTAGTGTAACCCAGCTGTGCATATGTATGGGGGTGGACTCAGGGCACAATCCAGAGTAACTATGGGGAGTCCTTGCTCCGACATAAGAACAATTTACTCTGGATTGCAATATGAATTTCCCGTAGGTTTTCACTAGGTGATGCCGTAACTACGTCAACTTAAATCTCTTTCATGCTCTGGTAGTTACTCTGGATTGTAAGGTTAGTGCAGACTTAGAGCACCCCAAAACCTGAGGACAACTCCATCAGAATCTTAATAATTTCAGTTGTGCTTTCAGTTGCCACCAAAACTTCACCTAAATGGATTTGAATTCTTCGTTTGAACCAATATATTTATGTACATTTGTCCCATCTAATTAACCCTCTGTCTTCCCACCCCATTCCTGATACCAATCCGTGGCATAGCTAATGATCATGTAGCCTGATACAAAAGTCAAAATGTTGGCCTACCCTAGACCATCACAACCAGAAGTGACATCATGCCTGGGCTTTCGAAAGAAAGAAAGAAAGAAAGAAAGAAAGAAAGAAAGAAAGAAAGAAAGAAAGAAAGAAAGAAAGAAAGACCCGAACTGTCCCGACCTGGGGTCAAAGAGATTTTGTTAGCACCTTCTCCACATCAAAATCAAATTTAATTAAGTAAATAAATAAAATAATTGGCCTTCATTGGCTCTCAAAACAGTCAGTCTCATACGTCAGTTCTAAGTTAAGGAAATCCACTTTTCATTCTATAGACAGTTAATGTTTTCATTTTCTGGTTAATTGGTCATAAGCTTTGTTAGAATACAGATATTGCAATGTGGTTTGTTCCATTGTTATTTCTGGGTTGCATTTCAGCTACATCAGTGCTGGAATATTGAATGAGACTGGGCCTGAAGTCTTAGTTTCTTCTTTTATGGTTATAGGAAACATCCATGTAGTTTTCTCTGAGATCTTCTTTGATCATGCTCTATTCATGTATTTTCTCTCATGAGAGAGTAATTGGAGTCCCCTGTGAAGTGACTGAGAATGTTCCAGTAAGATGCAGAAGATGCTTTGCTTTTAATATTGGCCAAAGGAAACTGGTATTCCTTTGTGGGAATTAGGACTGCAATCCTGTGCACACTTACCTAAGGTAAGTCCTTTAAATTCTGTGGGATTCAATTTTGAGTAGGTAGAGCTTTTTATCTGATCCATGGGGATTTTTTAAGGAGATTTTCAAGAAATTAGGAAGTAATTTAATTGTTCATCCCATTTCAATGGTGGTTCAGTGAACGGACAACTTTTTTTGTCTTTGAAATTTATATACCAGAACAGCTCCAATACTGGGAGGAGGGACATGTAATGTTCATGAAAAATTATGTGCTGTAAAAAACCACACTATAGGAGATCAACAATTACTTGATCCAGAATGATCTGTATGCTATCCAGAATGAACTGCACCAATTGACTAGAATTTTCTTCAAACATCAGGAAAAATAATGCTATACCAAAATTGCACTAAATATAGCAATAAAATGGGTGATCTTACTGTAAATTAACAGATGTTGATGGTCGCATTTTCAACTTTTTTCCCTAATTAATTCTTCATTTACCCAAAAACTGCAAAAATGTTTCCATCTTTCCACTGCTTCAAATTTGTCAGTTAGCATTAAATTTCAACACATTTCTTAGTTAGCATTAAACGTGCATTACAAAACACATGCAAGGTGTCTAAAAAAATAGTTCTAATTCATACTTGCTTCATTGTGGAAAACCCGAACCGCTCAAATATCTATGAGCACAATCCTAAATTGTGCAGACTTGAATGTTTGCTTCTCCTTGAGTGTTAGCCAGGCATGCTTGCAGCCTCATCTTTGGAGCAGCACTAAATAACCTCTGGCTGGCTGCATGGGTCTAAAACTCCAGAGGTGGTCTGAATAGACCCATTGGGTCTGCAGCAGCTCTATCACAAGGAAAAGGATGAGCCTCTTCTTCCCCGCACAAGCTCAGAAGCAGTTGCAATACTTGCGCTGGACACAGTGCAGACAAGGACAGCCTCCCTATCCCAGAGCAATTAGGACTGCACTGTTAACTTGCCCTACAATCCAGAGTAACTACGGGAGCACGTAAGAGACATTACGTGCACCCGTAGTTACTACACAATCTAATGAAAACCTAAAGGAAATTCATACTGTAATCCACAGCAAATTGTTCTTACACCGGAGCAAGGACTCCCCGTAGTTACTGTGGATTGTGCCCATAGTCAAGAAACTTCTTCTCTGTAGATTATATACAAAATATATGTGAATTATAGTATAACAGAAATTTAGCATAATTAATTTGACATTATAATGTATGTGTAGATTTTCTTATGATGCCCAGTACATATATGTTTACATTTACACAGGGACTCAACTTCAGATGAGTGAATCATAGATCATAGAATCATAGAGTTGAAAGGGACCCAGTGGATCTAATCCAACCCTTGTAGCAGGAAATCCCCATCTTGTGGGGACCTGGATCTCGAACCCTGGCCTGCTGGCTAACACGCACGGTGTCTTAACCACTTGCACCACCAGAGGGCTTTTTTAAATATCCAGGCTCAGAAATATTAAAACACTCAAGAGATATGTTTTTGTTTGTTTTTGTTTAAAAGCCTGACAACACAACCTAATGAAAGTTACAGGAACTGAAATTCTAAATTAAAAGCATGCATCTCCATATTAACCTTATTTCTTTGGAAGTAAATCCTGATGATTTGGCCAGGATTTTTATGCAGTAAGTATGCTGTGTATCACAACTGCCTGCATTAATTAGTAGCATTGAGTGTTGATATTTTTACGTTCCCATCTGCATTGCTACAGAAACATAATATACAGCACAATTCTAATGGAGCTATTCACTGATATAGCAACTTCTGCATTGACCTAGAGTGTGGCAAATGTGCCATAAAGCATTTGTGACATTTACCACTTGGTTAAATGCCTAGACGCACAGGTACTTGAACAGTAGGGAGGGGCTATTTCTGGGTGGAGAAGGTGGATCCGGGGGAAAGATCAGTTCCAGAAAGAAGCAGGATTCCTATATTCTACCCTTGTTCCTAGGACGGGGTAAAATATCTCCTCCAGTTTGCTCCTTACCTCTGCTGGATACAGCATAGGCAGTGTGGTCTGTCTATATCAGTGCAGATTAGGATTAGGATGCCCAGTTGTCAGATCCTCAGAACACTACCCTGCCTTTTGCATGAATGGTATGCTTTAAATCAATACTGACTATAATAGAAGTGCATTACAAACAATAAAGGGGAAGAAAGAAGTGAGATTACATACCAACTCAGGGTGGTGGGTTGGCCTGGACCACCAGAACCTGGAGCATGTTTCCACCAAATCCATACATCTTGCTGCTTCCCTGACCTCCATTCCTCCCCTTCCAATTTTGCCTCTAATTGCATCCTCTTCCCTCATTTCTGCCTTACCTGGTGTGGCAGTCACAGCAGGAACTGGTGGCAGTATTGCCATGGTGCCAGGCTGATCATATGTTCTCTTTTACCAGGAAACATCCTCTTTTTTAGCCTGCGTCCGGGTGGGGGGGATCTTCATTGTCCATTTCCTGGTGAGCAGACAGCATGTAGCCTCCTTGTAATCAATATATTATATTTAATAGTTGTAAATTTCATAAGCAATGAAGTGTCTAAGATGGAATCAAGAAATGCACTTGGGTTGCCCTATCTAACACTGGGGTGGCCCAATTCCAAGATGGGGCAGCCCACTTATGCAAGAAACGGCTTGGGGCAGCCCTCGTAGGCTACCCCAAGACAGACAGAGCTGGCTGTGCCAGCCTAGGCAGTTCAGGAGAGGCATGTTGTGGGCATGTTCAGCATTGCCTAGAACAGAGCAGTTATGCTATATCCAGAGCCTGTTTCCCAGGCAGAAATACCCTCTTCCAGCTCCTCAGAGTTATAACACCTCAGGAGCAGGTAAAGTAATGAGTAGACCCATAGGGTTCACTGATAAGGCATAGTAAGAATTGCAGTTTTGATAAAAAAAAATCTGAGTTTTTGTCCAGCATATCTGCAAGCCCTGCCTCTCAACCTCAGGATATGGCAGAACTACAGCAGACCACTAACCTATGGGTACAGCAGGCCACTTGCAGCCCCTTGCATCCACTGGAAACTGTACTGTAGTTTTATCCTGCAGCTGTTACTGGTTGTCAGGGAATTGTTATAAGGCAGGCCTTATTCAGTATCATCTGACGGGGGTCTCCTTGGGAGCAAGCCCTCCCCATGTGCCACTGACTTGGTGCCTCCTGAGCATAATTTGGAGCAGCTAGGGCAGCCCAAGCTTCCTGTCTATCTTGATCCAGCATAACATTCTGCTCTGGATTCAGAATCCAGCTAGGGCACTCCTCATTGCCCTAACTCTGGATTGCAGCCTAAGTTAACCACATGAAAGCAATATTTATGAGTGTTTTTCGCTTTTATTTTGTCATGTCCTACATTTTTCTTGGATGTCCTACATTTTGAGGAGCCTTGTCCTCTTTCACTGTTTGACATACGGTCACCCTGCATGGTAAACAGAAATCTGGCTCTTGCAAGAGTATGTGCATAATGGCCACTGACAGAGCGCTGTGTGTGCTTTCTGCTTCTGCAAGATGTTCTGCCTGGCACCTCAATCCTCAATAGAGTTGGGCTGTAAGTATACAGGAATCTAATATAAAGTGAACAGTGTGTATGTGAACTAAATCTCTGCTGAGTTCAAACCTGGGGAATTTAATTTTGCACTGCTACTGCTTTTTTCTGAACATGTTCTTCAGATTTGGAGCAGCTCTCAATCTTTACTACAAACAATCTTGTGGTTTAGTTCTAACATGGTTTTATAATGATTCAAATTGTTATAGTAAAGACAATGCATCATCAGCATAGGGTTGCCATTCCCCCAGAAAAACTGGGTGGTACCCAGGTACCAGGGTCAAGACCTAGCCAGGTTCATGACCCAACCAGGACCCAGCTACTGCCATCCTGCAGACAGCAACAAGTGCTGCCCACAGTTCCCTAGCTCAGCAATGGGCCAACCAGCCCGATCCTGAGCTGGGGGAACTCTGTACATGTGCCAGGCTGGCACATGTGCAGAAGGTCCCTCTCCTCAGTGTCACACTGGCAATGAGGGGAGGGACTGCTCTTGTGTGCATGCCAGCCCAGCATATGCACAGAGGTTCCTCTCCTCAGTGTCAGTCAACCCCTGGACCAGACAACCCCTGGATTGAGCAAGACAAGACAAGGAGAATCTGAGACAAAGTCCCAGATTCCTATCCCCTTGTCCTGCCCCTCCTCTTGTCCTCTCTTCAGTGCTGGCCTGTCACTGAGGGGAGGGACCGCCTCCTGTGCACGCTGGCTCAGAATGGGCACAGAGGTCCCACTCCTCAGGATCTGATTCACCCTGAGGAGTGGAACCACACTGCCCATGCTGGGCTGGCATGCATAGGAAGCAGTTCCTCCCCTCAGTGTCAGGCCGACCAGCTCCAGGCCATGGGTTGCTGTTTATGGCAACCCTACAGCAGCAGGATATTAACAATCAATGTATTAAATAATGCTACTCACAAGTTATACAAGCAAAAAGAAAAAAAATTCCTACTTATTTGATTATCTAAGTGTTAATATGGCAGGAAACAACAAATCAACAAGACAAATGGGAAAGAAACAAATGTGAAAAAATACAGTTGAGATTAAAGTTTATTTTACAATTTGTTTCTGATTCATTAAAAAGGCATAAATTTGTTCAGAACTTTCCAACTATCATTATAAGGACATTCTAGCATTTGCAAATTTTCACTCCTCCGAGAGCTTGGAGATTCTTTGAAATTCTACTTCTAGACAAGTCACGTTGGATTCAAAGAGAAACCAGAGTCATGAAAGAGAGCAGGGTGGGAAGAGATCTCCTTCACATCAGGTAAACTTTTTAAAAAACTCAAGTTCTGAATTAAGGAAAACTTTTTGTATTTGAACTCTGTTTTTTCTTTGAAGTCTGTCGTCGGTTCACTTTTTAAAAGAATCTGTCAGCAAAATCTGTGTGGCACGAGTTGGCCTTGATTTCTGCAGGGCGTTCCGTCCTCTGATCACCCCATAGATGGGGTTGATTCATTGGGTCTGTACATAGCTTTCAGGGGTTAGGAAATGAATGCAAGTCTTTTTCAGGGATTCACTCAGAGTGCTTATTGAAAGTGACTGAGAAAAAGAAAAGGGGGAAATTATCCTCTGAACCAGACTAGATTTTATACAGATGTCAGTTTTTTTGTTGTGATGGATAGCATGGATAAAATGATGTGCTTTCCCATTTCTTTTAGACCAGAATTGGTGGACATTTATTAAAACTGAGTTTTGGGAGATTTGGGACTGACAAAAGAAAATATTTCTTTACCCAGGAGGTGATTAGTATGTCGAGCTTTTTGATACAGTGATATCATCTAGCCTACATGCTTTTAGTGGGGACTGGACAAATTTCTGGCGGAAAGGTCCATTACAGGATTACAAGCCATGCAACCTCCTTACAAGTATATGCAATCTTCTTTTTTAGATGTAGGCTACCTCCGAATGCCAGATGAAAGGGTGGGTACCAGAATGCAGGTCTCTTGTTGTCTTGTGTACTCCCTGAAGCATTTGGTGGCCACTGTGAAATAAAGAAAGACGGATTAGATGAACCTTTTGCCAGATCCAGTAGGGCTCTTTTTATGTTCTTTGATTCTTATGATACTGACTTGAACACACTTAGAATAACAGTGTAAATCTCCAATCCATTATGAAGGAACCCTATGTTTTGAATGGAAGAGAAATGTCAGTGGCAATTCTAAAGTCAATACACTGAAATGTAATTGCAATTCATGCATAGTGGCTGTTAATCAGTAAATGGTGAATGTAAATAAATAAAAATTCCTGTTGGAGCACCTTCACAATGCTGTGAAAATATTAGAAGATGTGGAAAAGTCAAGAGTTTTTCTGAAGTTTCTCTTCACAATCAGAACAGGCAACTCACTTTTGAGTTTAAAATTGACAATGAAAGTCAGCGACACCAAAAGCTGCAGGAAAAATGCCCAAAGAACTGCCGCTGCTTTCTGAACATTTCTTGCAAGTATCCAGCTTGGTTTAAATATTATGCAAAGAGGACAAAGATGAATTTGGAAGCTTTACAAATTTCTTCCCACTTGGTGACTATAAAGTACAGAAATGTGATAGTCTACCCAAAATTCAACAAAATTTAAGAACAGAAAAATTGGAGACAACAAAACTGAAGAACCACTCAGGAATATTGCTGTGATGTCCACTTACTCTTGCAATGGTGACAGGAGGATTCCAGGCATTAAGAGAATCGAGCAACTCCATTCAGGCATCACCTTCCACCACAATATTAGAGCTCCTGCCTAAATTTCATAAACAGAGAAGTAGTTGAGTGAAGATTGGTTGTGCCAGAGACGGAAGTGATAGTTTGAATTAGATAGGAATTAGTCAGAAAAAAATGTACTAAAAAGAAAAATCTAGAACGTGCGTTTCTGTTATGGACTTTCACGTTCAGGTATGTAAATTTATTAGTTGTAAGATCATTTTTAAAATAAAAAATATATAAGTCCCAAAAATATATCCCCTTGCCTTCTTCTACCATGTATGAAGCTCACAGCACAATCCTAACTCCTGGTTAAGCCTGCATAAGTTGTAACATATGTCCCATTGTGTTGCAAAAGTGCTGTAAGCACTTCTACTCTACTCATAGGGGGTTAGACCAGCGCACAGACATGTACTGGCTTCCCCACACTACTCCAGGTCTGGGGAGACAGGCGAGTTCTGCTGGCCTAAATTGGTTTGGATTGTCCTCTGTCATTGATTCTCATTTAAAAATAAGGCATCTATACTGGGTGCCTTACTGCTCTGAGGGAAAATTTCTCATCATCATTTCTTGGTGGGTATTGATATCACAGAAGAAATACCCTCCCCTAATTTTATGCTTCTAGTTTCAGGGGTTGGGGCAGGTTGCTTAATGTCCTTGACATTAATGTCCCTGACATTAACTTCTTATGTGAGGCACTATATATAACTGAAGAGCCACTGACTGATTGACTCACTGACTGACTCATCAACACCCTGCCAAAACCACCAGGCCTAGAAGCGTGAAATTTGGGGTGGGTGTTCCCTCCATGACGGAGGCACCCACTAAGAACCTGTTTTCAGAAATTCCGACTGGAAGGTGTTGAAAAGGAGCACAACACATTTTCCTTCCCATACTTTACATTGAAAATCCCTGACTGATCCAAGCCCTGCCCCAACCCCTGGACCTAGAAGCATGAAATTAGGGGAGGGTATTTCTTCTGTGACATCAATACTCACCAAGAACTGATGATGAGAAATTTAACTCTTAAGGAGGTGAAAAGGGATGCAAAGTGTTTTTGTTCTATACTGAACTATACTATATGTTTTGATCAACATCCAGCCAATTTGGTTCTCAGTGCCTGAATCACTGGGAGGGAGGGTGCATTAGGGGATGGTGTGTAGGGGGAAGTTGTGCGGGAGTGGGTGATACACATAGGGTTGAGGTGCAGGGGGGTAGATGTTTAGGGGATTGATAAACAGGGGAGATTGTTGCGCATGGGAGCTGATGCGCATGGGGGGTTGATGTGCATGGGGTTGATACGCATGGTGGGTTGATGCACATGGGGGTTGATGCACATGGGGGTTGATGCACATGGGGTTGATGAGCATGATGGGTTGATGTGCATGGGGAGTGGTGCACATGGGGTTGGTGTGCATGAGGGTTGATGGACATGGGGGTTGATGCATATGGAAGAATGATGCGCTTGGGGGCTTGATTAGCATGGGGGAATGATGCAGATGGGGATGATGCACATGTGTGGTAGTTGTGCGGTGGGGGGATTGCGTACAGGGGGAATTTTATTCCTACAACGCAGGTACGTTTTTGCTCATTGCATATAAATAAATTGCATATATTAGGCTACACCTGTACATATACATATACATACATTAACCACTATATATATCTGTACATCTATTAGCCACTGAGACCTAATAAGGTAATGCAAATAAGATTTGTGTGAATATGTTTATAGACACAAACACACTTCCATTAGCTACTTGAATTTTTAAACCCAACAGTAAAAGGATACCTCAATGTCTATTTCAAAGCTGATTTGATGAATACAGAAAAGGTCAAAACTAAAAATAACTCAACAGAATCAGTTATGAGTGTAGTAACATATGCCTCATTTAATAATGAACTAAAAATTTGCTCCACGGTTTAAGTAGTATCATGAATGCTAATTTCGACAGTGAAGGGTTATGAACTACCTGTCTGCTGAAACCTGGCATAAGGTCAGACAGTTACAGAGCTAATGAAAACCCCAATGTACCAGTTGGCAGATGATTGACATGAGAGTGCTTGCTGATGGGAGTGCTGAAGTATTCTGGTGTATTCAGAATGACAGTGTCCTGAAACACACATTAGTACACTCTATTTGTTTCTAAGTGTGAAAATGACTTCTGGTTTGGTTTGGTTTTTTTCCCCCAAATGTCAAGAGAAAAGTCAGATTGTGAGATGCCACTCAAACCTGACTGCTTTCTTGGCTTTGCAAATATTTTGCTATGTACACTGTGCTGATTTTGATAATCTATCCCAAGCTATTACTGTTCTGTGTAGAAGATTTACTAGATCAGGATTTTTTGACCAGTGATATTAACAGCCCAATCCAACCTAACTCACTGCATGGGGATGTAGCATCAACAGCATCAACTCTGCTTTACACTTTTGGGTTGTTTTGGCTGCTGAAGCTCTCCTTGGGGTAAGGGGAACATTTGTCCACTAGACTAGAAGTCTAGAAGCCATGATGGGTCAATTCAGATCTGCGCCAGCTCTGTAGCTCACACAAGTGCTAGTTGATCTCCAAAGGTGGAACAGGCCTAGGAAAGAGGATTTGATTCAGCATGCTTGGCCATCTCTCAGCCCTCTTCCCCTGGTTCCAAACCACCCATTCCCCATCCCTTTGACATGCAAGGATATGGCTTAGCCCCAAGGCCATGTGGACCTGCATGTAGGGCGCGGTTTCCAAGGCAGGGGGAAGACACTGATTTGTAGCCATGGTCAAGAGACCATATATATGTAAAGAGTAGTTGTCGGGCTCCTTCCCTGCCAGTATTTTTAAGTGCAACACTCAAGCCACCCACATAACGTTATAAAAGATGCCTATTTGCAGCTGACATGAATCTGGCTGTCTTATCATTTTTGAATTATTGTAAAATGTACAATAAAAATGCATAATTTTAAAATCCCTGCAAGGCATAGAAGTTGGGAAGAATTAAATATTCTGGTTAATACATTTCAGCTTGACATATCTTAAACTTTAAAAAAACACTATTCTCTATTTAAATGGTTTGGAAAAATCTTTGCTACTCTTATCTCTTACCCTGAAGTCCACTTGGTCACGTTTCCTTGTCAGATGCACTGATTCTTATCTATTACTTTGAACTTGAATTACCTACAGAGATAAGAGCTATTCTGTTGGCAATGGCAATTTCTTGAGAGCTTTGATGAGCTGGATTTAGGGGAGGGCCATACTTTACCAAGTGAGCTTACTCAGGTGAAACAATTGTGCTTTGATTAAATTATTGAGAGACACAGATTATGTTATGTGTTTGTGGAAAATAAGAGCCTTTTTAATATCTTTTCTACTTGTAAGCTCACTGCTAGAGACTTTATGAGAGTCCTGTTATTAAATGCTGATTATTCAAAAGTGCTAAAAATGTGCATATTTACCAGAGAAATATATATGTTGTCATTATCTGTGCTGTTTCCAAGAAAGAAAAGATTTTTAAAATACCAAAGAGGGCTTCTAGATCTTAACCTCATAAACTGGATCATGTCTTTTTTATAAAATGGAAACTGAAGAGAACACTTCGTTTTGCTCACATATATCAGTCCTATTAGGCCCTTAGGGATCTCTCAAAAGAAAGTTCATCAAAACGAAATTTAGTTATTTAGTTATCTAGTTGGCAGAAATCTGATCAGAGATATATGGTAGGCCAGGTTGGATAATAGATTATAGGATCTGGTGAAAGTTGCTGCCACCAGATTTACGCCCTCCTGCCTTTGACATACCCTCCAGTTTCTTCAGTTATCCTACCTCCCCTTCATGTTTGGGGATGAACAGTCCTCCACACCAGTCAATCTTGGCACCACCCAGGATCCACAGTGGCAAGAATCTGCAGCTACCTTCAAGCAATGGTTTCAAATGGGCCAGTCAAATGCAATTTTTGTTGCAGGGTCTCTTATACCAGCAAGACGGTAGTCCCACTGTTGTAAAAGCCTATAGGATTGAAATTAATGAGACAGTAAAGGCTAACTTAAGTCCTATTCATTTCAAAGGGACTGTTACAGCTACAGTTTTGTTTTTGTTTTTTGCTATAACCCTTTATTTCTATGCTTTTTTGGTGGCAAAAGTAATGAAGTAATGTTAAACAGATAAGTCTTCCTTTATAGTTCCAAGGTCTGGAAACCCTGAGTTAGTAAAACTGAGTACTAAACTGAAGTTAAGCAGTTCTTTTTCTGGAAAGTGATTGGAAGTGGGACTGTATAGTAACCCTATGAATTTCAATTTATCGTGCTGCACCTGCCATCAGGATTCCTGGTAAGCTGAATGGTCATGTCTCCATGCATATTGATGTTCTGTGCGACTCAAAGCTCAGTTACTGGCAGTCTTTAAAATGTCTTTAAATTGTCTTTAAAATGTTTGGCAAAAATTGTTTTGCAAAAAAAATCTGTGATGTATCTATTCTAGTTTATTGCTGGTGCTGCTGTTGTTCAGCCAACTTTCTATGATTGCATTTGTCTTTGAAATTCAGATCCAGGCCCATATTTTCATGAAAATGTGTCCCCATGCTGCAGTCTAACTGAGTATGCAAACAACTTGCTCTGTCTATAATTGGCAATTTGTATGCATAATTAGGATGAATGCACCTTGAATCATAGCAGTACCTGTACATACCTTTCTTTTGCTGAGCGGGTAGTCCTGATTCATGCCCTTGTGTGAACATGCATCTATTTCTTCTGTGAAGTGTATGTTTGAAAACTGAAGGATTAAAACCTTAAGATTTTTGTTGAAGAAGCCCCTTGGGATCCACCCTAGATTTTTGCCTATAAAGCAGTAAAGATCCATTAAATCTAACTTCACCAGTAGTCACCTATTTTTTCATGCCTATCTTTCTCATTATGCAGCATATTTTGTCATATTTTACTTTCTTACTCTGATATCTCATATTTTATGGCCAGGCTTGTTGTCTCAATTGTGCAGCAGCTGCATATCTGTGGATTTTCTTTTTAAAAGTTTTTTTTTCTTTAAAAAAATGGATTGCATGAGTATATGGAAGAAACTGGTGCATGTAGCCTCTTAAGATAAATAATTGGCAATAATGCCTATCAGCAATTAGAGCAGTGGTTCTCAAACATTTAAGGTAGCTTTACTCTCTAAGTAAGTAATTGCAGGGTAGGGGCTAGAGAGGTAATACGAACTATATTAAACCTAAGAGATGTGCTGCCAGGGCCTGGAGGGGCTGTGGGGAAACTTGTGGAGCTCCACAGAGTGCTTGCAGGGAAATAGCATCCTACAGCTTGGAAACAGTGAATGTAGTGATGAAACTAGTGACTTCAAACTAGTGGCTCCTCCAAACAGCTGCAGCAATAAAGCACGCCCTTGGCAGGAGCCAGGCCACAGTCTCAGATGAGGAAGTGCTCTCCTGCTGCGGTCACTCTCCTGCTGCAACTATTTGGAGGAGTGCCTCCCTCCTCCGTCACCCAGAGAGTCCCCTAAGTTGGAGCAGGCGAGGGAGGGCTGCAGAACCAGCGACTAGGAGCACCTGTACATGTTGCTGCTGGCAGGGTTAGGGCTCCAATTCAGTATGACTAGAATGGCAGCCTCAGAGCCCAATCCTATGGATCCACTCAAATTAAGTCCCATTATCGTCAATAGTGCTTTCTTCTGTGTAAGGGGGCAAAGGAAAGGAGCCTGATACACCAAGCCTGATACACTTTCCTGGGAGTAAGTCTCATTGAATACAATGGGACTTACTTCAGAGTCAACATGGAGGTGGCTCTGACACTGTCAAACCTGCCAGGATGTGACAGAATTCGCACTTCCAGTCATGATGTCACATCTATAGATGCCATCACATTCACATCTTGGAAAATTTGACAATGGTCATCTCGCAGTTGGGAACAAAATTATGGCAACCTTACCTACTCCACAGTGGTGGAATCCTGAGGCTCCTGTTTCTGCTTTTCTCTTCCCTCAACCCGTAGAGTAGTGGTCTTCAAAGTGAGGGTCGCAAAGCCTGAGGGACCACCATCTTGATCCTGGAGACCCCAAAAAAATCAACTTCACAATGTTGTGCACTACATCATCATGTCATATGTTGTTGGATTCATCTTGAAGAGTGAAATCCAATACAACAATTCATTTTGAAATAGCTCTTTCCTATCAAACATTATGGCCAAAAAACTGAAAAACAAAAAAATGCATAGAAAATGCATGGGGAAATGAAAGGAATTTATATTGTGGCTTTACTTGTGAGTAGGCAAACGTGAAAAGGGCAGGCTGAGAGCAATCCAAGGACACCAGAAGGGTCCTGATGGATGCCAATACTTTATGTGTGAAGGACGGTGGATCTGGATCACTGGAAAATGAATCCAAAGAAACTGGTTCTGCAGATAGGGAGACCCATTTATAAATGGAATATGTAGTACTAGAAAGCTTGGATCTGTAAATCTTTCAGGTTCTGTAAACAGTGACAAATACCTTTGTGAACCTGTTGTGCCTTCTTTCCATGCTCACTGCATAACAATAAGTTTATTTCATTTCATTCCTGTTAGGGCACTGTAATCACATTGTTTTTATGTGACCAGTGTATGTATGTGAGGGGGGGGGGGAGGGAAGGAGCCTCATCTCGATTTGACTTTATATAATAGTACAAATGAATGAGACAATTTTGATAGAAGTGTCACTTCATCTTCAAATCACATTATCTAGTCCTAACAGCAAAAGGAAATCAAATTAATGAAAACTTTAAACCATGCAAATCATGTGGTTCATCAAGTGTTTATTGAACTATCCACTTGGTGTAAAGTACAAATTCGCATGCTGTCATGACCTCTCCTTAACTAACATTAGATGTGCAACATGAAAAATATATGCAAATACTACAGCTGCAATCTGCCCATGTGTACAGAGCAGCCAGTACTATGTGTGCATTGCCCAATAATAGCACATTGAAAGAAGCAGATTGATGACAAGATGGGCAAAGAAGAGAAAGGTGGAGGAGATGGTGTGGGAGCAGGTGGATAGGACTGAATCCAACGCTTTGCTGCTGTTCATGATCAGTGGAATTGCAGCCTCTTCTTGGAAGGGCTACTCATGCCACCCAGTGCTTCCTCTCCAGAAGTCTGGAGAACTGCATGTACAAAATCCACATGTTCACGATTTACCTGAGGATTAAGTTTAAGGATTAACAGAAGCCTCCTTCACCATGGCTCGTAGCTTCAGCATGGCTCATGGCTCTTCCAAAAGAGGACCAATGTCCTCCATTTTGGACTGTTCCTCATGCCCAGCTGGGGAAAAGAGGGAGGGAGAAGGAAGCAGCCCTGGAGGAGCTGGAATGGCTGTGCTGATCTGATGCCTCCACCCCACCTGCACCCGCACCATAACCTCCAGCACTCTTTTTTCACCCCTTCACTCCATCCCTGCGCATTGGGAGCAGCACCATTACACTCCCTTGGTGAGCTGAGCAGGGGCACCACTTCCCCAGGTTGTGCAGGGCTGGCTGGTGAAGGAACATGTCACCAGTGCAGCTGAAACTCCGCACACAGTGTTAGGTTGGATTGGACTGTTACTGGTATAAAGCATTGATTCCAATTGGCCAGCTTTGACTGGGAACACTGGCTCCCTCCATGGAATTATCCCAACACTGTGAACACTCTTGACGCTTCACTTCAAAGAAAGAAAGAAATGTGACATTTAAAGCAGGCAATGAGGATCTCCACAGCACTGCTCCAGTAAAAAGCCAGGTGACACTTTAACATACGCAGCACACTTATTATTATACAAATGATTACCAGCCATATGGCAGATTTAAATACACTAATTGCGTGAAGTGCTTACAATAAAACAGGTGCTAAAGCCATGTTTTCACACCCTGTTGTTCATTTACAGCTTTTGCAAGGACCTTGCCTATACCGCAGAGGACTCCTGCTCAGTTGCCCAGGCTTCCAGCTGACACTTAAAGATCTCCTGCAAAGCTCAGTTCAGCCAGCATCTGGCAATGTATTCTTTCTTTTTATAGAAACTTTAGCAGACTAGAACAATAAATAATTGGGGGGGGGGGGGGAGAAGCTGGAAAAAATACACTACATAACCTCATGAAATCCTATAGGATTTAAGAAGTATAGGAAGTAAAAGAAGCCTGACAATTCCATAAAGCTCTGTTCATGATTCATTTTTTTAAGAAGACACGGTGCTAAATTGATCAACTGTATTCTATTTCCAGACTTTGGCTGCAATCCTAAAGACACGTTCCTGGGAGTGTGCCCCACTGAATACAATGGGGCTTACTTTTGAGTAGACATGGTTAGGATTGCACCAATAGTCTCAGGATGAGATGCAGGCCATGGACACTTCTTTTTTGGCCAGACACAGTAAAATGAACCAGGATCTAGCTAACTATTGACAGAATAAACAGGTCTGAATAAAATGAAAGGAAATAATTTGAAGAAAATGAAAGGAAAGAAGTAATGCAGAAGTAGTACAGTGCAGTCATCCACACACACACCAGAGTCCCCCTCTCATCAAGTGCACTAGTCTTATATATATGTCAGAGCTTAGCCTGAATAGCAGGTGAGTCAGGGTGTCTAGACACCCAGAAACCCCCGGACAGGTCCAGAATTTCACTACCTGTCCGGCCTGTCCGGGCATGGGGGGGGCTTGTCCGGGGATGGGGGCTCGTGTGTGCTTTGTGACCACGTAAATGTGCTGCTCGGAGTGGCACACGCCTATAGCGGCCGTCCGAGCAGCCTCCTTGGGAAAGAGAAGCTGTGCGCATGCGCACAGCCTCTCTATCCCTGCCCGGTGCGCTCTTAAACAAGTAGACGCTGTGCGCATGCGCACAGCCTCTACCTCTGAGAGACCGCCCAGTCTCTCCTCAGATCGGAGCGGTCTGCAGCGGCGGAGCGTCCATCCGCAGACCGCTCCCTTCAAGCGCGCCTGGCTGGGCCCAGTGCCAGAGGTGAGAGGGAAAGAGCCCCAGCCAGGCGCACTTGAAGGGAGCGGTCTGTGGATGGACGCTCCGCCGCTGCAGACCACTCCGATCTGAGGAGAGATCGGGCGGTCTCTCAGAGGTAGAGGCTGTGCGCATGCGCACAGCGTCTACTTGTTTAAGAGCGCACCGGGCAGGGATAGAGAGGCTGTGCACATGCGCACAGCTTCTCTTTCCCAAGGAGGCTGCTCGGACGGCCGCTATAGGCGCGTGCCGCTCCGAGCAGCACATTTACGTGGTCATAAAGCACACACGAGCCCCCATCCCCGGACAAGCCCCCCCATCCCTGGACAAGGTAAGCTGCCGGGGGGGTGATCTTTTTAAAAATGTAGGACAAAATGTAGGATGCCCTGCATTTTGTCCTACGTTTTAAAAAATATAGGACAAGGTCGTCCCAAAGTCTGGATTTTCAAGTGAAAATCCGGACTTTTGAGGACGCTTGTCCTACATTTGGAGGTGTACCATATGGTCACCCTGAGGTGAGTCCAGTCACATACCCCACAGTATTTGTGGCCTGGATCAACTGTCCATCAGAGAAAATTCTGTATCTCAGAGCCAGACGAATGTAAGCCCAAAATGCATCAAACCATAACAACCTTTCCCTACAATCCAGAGTAACTATGGGAGCACGTAAGAGACATTTAAGTCGACATAGTTACAGCATCACCTAGTGAAAACCTATGGTTTAACTTTATATTGCAATCCAGAGTAAATTGTTCTTATGTCAGAGCAAGGACTCCCCATAGTTACTCTGGATTGCACCCTAAGTCTGTTAAGAATTCTCCTTAACATTCTCCTTAAAGCTTAACAGACTTATGTTGTTATGGCTTGATGCAGAATCAGATTACACATGCAAAACGGTAATAACCTGAAAATCGTCCATTTTGGACTTACGGTCATCTGGCTCTGAGGTACAGAATTGGGGCTTCTATTGGAAATTTGCCCCAGCTCAGGCAATATTCTCTGAGCTGTCCTGCCTGAGGAATTAACTCTCCAGTTTCTTCTGCTTTAGGTGATTTCCAGTGACAATGTAGAGATGTGTACAATACCATCCCCTGAGAAGCATTCATAGGATCTTAATTTGTGAAGGATCAACATGAATTGCAAAAACATGTTTTCTGCAACTTCTGCTCACATGTTTCATTGACCTGTTTCATTGACTCACAATCCAGGTTAGTGGTTTTGGAATGACTCATGACTAAAAGATATTCAAGACATATTACAAAGACTGTGGGAGGCCCAACTCATTAGTCTAGACTAATCTAGACAAATCTAGACTGGCACAAGTCATTAGTTTTCCCATGGTGATGTAGGGAGGCAAGCACATGCCTGTGCACTGGCCTAACCTTCCCCAAAGAGTGATGCAGAAGTGTCTTATAGCACTTTTGTGACATCCCCAGGTCAGAAAAGTAACTATCCCTGAGCTTAGGCTGGCCGAACTGGGGGTAGGATTTGCAGCTGTGATTTTTTGTACCTGTGATTTGGTTTTGTGTTCATGTGTTCTTGCTTGTGTGTGTGTGTGCTAGCCACCTTGTGAGGCTTATAATGCTCTAAAATTGGGATAAAATCCCTTAGTTCAATATGTAGCATTACATAATGGACTTGATGCAAGAATTTGAACTCCCATCATATCATCTCATAACATTTATTTTATTTCATTACTTCCCCGTTGCACAAAAGACCTTCTGAAGTGATCCAAAAGCCAGCACTCAGACCAACATGCGCAGTGGACATGGTAGGAAGAGTGTAGATTGGTTCTAACATATAAATTCCAATATCTATTCTCCACCCCAAGCTCCTTCTTTGCTGCATTGCCTTCTCTTCTTCTACTGCCAGCACTTTATTTATGGTCCTGTACTAAAAAGAGATTTTCTGCTGGATCTAGTGCTCTAGGGGCAGACTGTGCCTTTTGACTGTCATAAGCAGTGATCTGGAATAACGTATAACTTCATGTTTCCATACCGCCATTGAAGATGACCTCATACTTCTGGGTGGCATATGAATGGCATGTGCAGATCTTGTCCCTTGGTGTCTATTTTCTTACAGAATTAAAGCATTTGTGGATTTCATGTTAGTTTGTATAGAATTAATGCATTTGTGGGTTTCATGTTAGTTTGTATAGAATTAATGCACTTAGTCTGGTTACAAAACCATTTTTCAAAATGTGTCTGAACTGAAAAAGAACTTTTTAAAATACTGGTATTTACATGCTTTTGAACTGCTTACTTGGCAGAAACTGGGCAAGTAATGGGAGTTCTATACTACCTTTATCTTAAATAATTGTCTGGGAACATCTATCTGAAATTTCAGAATAAATATTTGTACCATTTATCAGTACAATGTCATGCTGCATGATGGGGGAGGGCAGAGAGAGAGAGAGAAAGAGAGAGAGAGAGAGAAAGAGAGAGAGAGAGAGAGAGAGAGAGAGAGAGAGAGATCTCCGCAGTGGATATACTCCGTAGTGGATATACTCAAATTAGTAACTGTTTGCTAGTAGAAGTAAAGTTCAAACAGTCAGGGTACTCTTGTAAGTAATGCATGGTCCATAAATGATACACAAGGCAGATTCATCATTTTGATACATTATTTTCTAAAATTGACTATGGCTGCAATCCAGAGCAAATTCAGCCTGCTCTGACCTAACTGCACTCTCCTAACTATTCTGTATCCAGAGCAGAAAGTTATGCTGAATCCAGAGAGTCAGGAAGCCTGGGCTGCCCTAACTGCTCCAGAGCATGCTAAGTAATTGACACAAGGGGAAGACTTGCTCCTGAGGAGACACCCCTCAGATCACACTGAACAAGGAACAGCTGTGGTGCCTACAGTGGTGACATGACTCTGCACATCACCTGGTGCGGAAGTCTGTGCGTCATCCCTGGGATGCGCCCCCCCCCCCACCTGGACTGCACAGTCACCAAAGTTGGCGCCTGCACAGTTGTTTCTGAAGCCAACTGGCTTCAGAAAGAGTACTGCGCAGGCACCATCTCTGACACCTGCGCAGTACTTTTCTGAAGCCTTTTGGCTTCGGGGGAGACTGTGCAGGCATCAGAGTTGGTGCCTGTGCAGTACTCTTTCTGAAGCCATTCGGCTGCCGCTCCGCCTCCTGAGTGAGGCCGAATGGCTGTGCAGAGGCGCGGACTTTCTCTGCTCTAAGGAAGTCTCCTCTGAAGCTGTTCGGCATGCTCAGTGTGTTTCTGCGCAGTGCACCTCAGATGGCCGTTCAGGCCAGCTCCTCAGACAAGTGGCAGCTTCTGGCTGCTGCTCCGCCTTGGAGCAGGCCTGAATGGGGGTGCTGACGCCCGGGGCCTGCCAAAGGACAGTCAAACTCCTCTGGCACATCACCCCATACGGAGCGCATCCCCAATGCAGCCCACACCAGCTGCACCAGTCTGGTGACGCCACTGGGTGCCTGCCATATAAGGAGTCCCTGATGAGATGCCAGTACATTCTACAGTGAATACAAGGGGCTTCTTGGAGTGGCCTGCTGTATCCTGAGGTTTGTGGGCAGCCGTAGTTTGTTCCATATCCTGAGGTTGAGAGGCAGGGGTTGCAGCTAGGATGGCCAAGAACTCAGATTTTTGGTCAGCACTGCCATTCTTACTTGGGCCTTATCATGGACCCCTATGGGTCTACTCATTACTATACCTGCTCCTGAGGTGGTATAACTCTGAGGAACTGGAAGAGGGCATTTCTGCCTTGGAAACAGGCTTTGGATTCAGAGTAACTGCTCTGCCCTAGGCAATGCTAAACATGCCCTCAACTTGCCTCTCCTGAGCTGCTTAGGCTGCCCCAGTTAGGGCAGAGCAGGTCCACCTCTCTTAGGGCACCCTATCTTGCCTTGCTCTGCCCTAAGCCTCCTTCAGAGTAACTGGGCTGGAGCATCTTGCAGTTGCTCCAACCTAGTGTTAGGTAGGGCAACCTAAGGGCTCTTATGTGGACAGATTAGTTGCTCTGGATTGGGCTGTATGACAACTTTGTGATCCACTCTAGAATGCAGGAGTGCTTGGATGCACCTTGCACCATGTAAGAACCAAACTAAGAGGTTAAAAAATTAATATAAATAAAAATGTTCAGTAAGCCTGGAAAAGACAAATTACACAACATTATGGGGTGTCACAAACAATCACCATTACCATTCTTTCCACACTTTAGTAGAGAAGGCAGAGAGCTAGATTCACTTCTAAGATAAATTAGATCAAATGATGAAATTAGATTGTCTCAGCATATTAGAATTGGTGAATACTGAATCCTTTTTCCTTTTCATTCCCTTTCCTTAAGCTTCTTCAACTCTTGGGATTTTTTCTTAATTTTCTAGCTGTCAGCCCATCTGCCTGCCCCTCAACCCTAGTTCTGCTTCACCTCCTCCTAACAGCACACAGGTGTAAATCTCTCTCCCCATCCAATCTGATGTCAATGCCCTTTACAGACATTGAACAATTTGTGAGCTTCTATAATTGGCAGTTTCACTTTCACCAATTACAATGTTCATGACCATTCCAAGACCTTTTTTATGTTGTCCCTTTTTAATTCCATGCTAGGAACATGTTATATTGTTTGCCACCTTGTGAGACATATAATGCTCTAAAATTGGGATAAAATCCCTTGGTTTAATATTTAGCATTATATAATGCATTTGATGCAAGGCTTTGAAGACATGTCATATCAGCTTATAACATTTATTAGAATAGACAGAACTGAACTGGTTCAACCAGATATGCAACCAGATATGCTTTTATAGGCCCCAACTCTTCCCATCCAGCCCATCATTGGTTGTTTCAAAAAATGTTCTTTCAGTCTAGGTTGGTGGCTTCATACTAGTCAGTAGCATGTGCAGGATTAGGACCAAGTCTCTTATTGGTGGCTTTGGGTAAATAAGTGTTTCTACAAGCTGGGAAATCTCAGAATATATTTTAAAAATGAGATACGTAAACCCAAGAGAAATAGGAGTGCAGTCTACTTTCCTTTATTCCATTTTACAAAATGGACCCACTTCCATTACCATGATACAATAATGACAAAGAGCCCATAACAAAGAAAACACTTGCCTTTTATAACTTTTTCTTTTTGTCAATCTAACCCTAACTGACAAACATTAGCGTAAACTCCACTTCGATAGGTTACGTCAAGTAGGGTTGGATAATGTCTCATTAATATACATAGCTAGGTGTGCTCTTAAGTAATTAGATTCATCAAGCTACTATTTGCTTAATAAGTTTTGCTTTGGAGCTGTTACACGAGTCACCTCTAACCAAGAGGTGCAAATTACAGCAACTAAGGCTGCAATCCAGAGCAAATTCAGCCTGCTCTGACCTAACTGCACTCTCCTAACTATTCTGTATCCAGAGCAGAAAGTTATGCTGAATCCAGAGAGTCAGGAAGCCTGGGCTACCCTAACTGCTCCAGAGCATGCTAAGTAATTGACACAAGGGGAAGACTTGCTCCTGAGGAGACACCCCTCAGATCACACTGAACAAGGAACAGCTGTGGTGCCTACAGTGGTGACATGACTCTGTACATCACCTGGTGCGGAAGTCTGTGCGTCATCCCTGGGATGCGCGCCCCCCCTACCTGGACTGCGCAGTCACCAAAGTTGGCGCCTGTGCAGTTGTTTCTGAAGCCAACTGGCTTCAGAAAGAGTACTGCGCAGGCACCATCTCTGACACCTGCGCAGTACTTTTCTGAAGCCTTTTGGCTTCGGGGGAGACTGTGCAGGCGTCAGAGTTGGTGCCTGTGCAGTACTCTTTCTGAAGCCATTCGGCTGCCGCTCCGCCTCCTGAGTGAGGCCAAATGGCTGTGCAGAGGCGCGGATTTTCTCTGCTCTAAGGAAGTCTCCTCTGAAGCTGTTCGGCATGCTCAGTGTGTTTCTGCGCAGTGCATCTCAGATGGCCGTTCAGGCCAGCTCCTCAGACAAGTGGCAGCTTCTGGCTGATTCTCCGCCTTGGAGCAGGCCTGAATGGGTGTGCTGACGCCCGGGGCCTGCCAAAGGACAGTCAAACTCCTCCGGCACATCACCCCATACGGAGAGCATCCCCAATGCAGCCCACACCAGCCGCACCAGTCTGGTGACGCCACTGGGTGCCTGCCTTATAAGGAGTCCCTGATGAGATGCCAGTACATTCTACAGTGAATACAAGGGGCTTCTTGGAGTGGCCTGCTGTATCCTGAGGTTTGTGGGCAGCCGTGGTTTGTTCCATATCCTGAGGTTGAGAGGCAGGGGTTGCAGCTAGGCTGGCCAAGAACTCAGATTTTTGGTCAGCATTGCCATTCTTACTCGGGCCTTATCATGGACCCCTATGGGTCTACTCATTACTATACCTGCTCCTGAGGTGGTATAACTCTGAGGGCTGGAAGAGGGCATTTCTGCCTTGGAAACAGGCTCTGGATACAGAGTAACTGCTCTGCCCTAGGCAATGCTAAACATGCCCTCAACTTGCCTCTCCTGAGCTGCTTAGGCTGCCCCAGTTAGGGCAGAGCAGGTCCACCTCTCTTAGGGCACCCTATCTTGCCTTGCTCTGCCCTAAGCCTCCTTCAGAGTAACTGGGCTGGAGCATCTTGCAGTTGCTCCAACCTAGTGTTAGATAGGGCAACCTAAGGGCTCTTATGTGGACAGATTAGTTGCTCTGGATTGGGCTGCCTCCCTACAATCCAGAGTAACTACGGGAGCAAGTAAGGGACGTGTACCCGTGGTTACTGCACCACCTAGTGAATACTATGGGAAATTCATATTGCAGTCCAGAGCAAATTGTTCTTACACCGGAGCAAGAACTCCCCGTAGTTACTCTGGATTGTGCCCTTCATAGGATAATGCATATTGAATGCATGTTTTGAATTCAATTACAGTGTTTTGTCATCATTTTTACATACAGTTAATATTTTTATATGAATATTTTGGGGATTGTGGAACCAATTGTCTGAGTTTCCATTATTTCCTAAGGGGAAATCCGCTTCACATAACAAGCATGCTTCCAGAATGAATTAAACTTGTCATGTGAGGCACCACAGTATATGGAAATCAATTCATGACTAATACTGGGTTTTGGTAGTATGTTGCCAAACTGATTGTAGGTGGTGTGATTGGGCCTTGTGTGTCTGCTTTTTTTAATAAGTCAGTGTGTTAAGAGTTGTCAATAGAACAAGGAGAAGAGGCAGAAAAAGAACATGCTGGCTTGATACTATCAGATAAAAAGATAAATCTCTAACTATTGAAAGTAGCCATGCTTGACAGTGTAGCCAAGAGAGCTTTTGCTTATAGTTGCCAAGAATGAGACACAACTGAAAAGATAAAACACACAACATACATTTTTTAAGACAGAAGCAGCAGTTGTTGTTGTGTAGTTGTTCATTCATGTTCCACCCTTTCTGATCCCATGGACAGCAGCAAGCCAAGCCCCTCTATCCACCACCAGCTTCCAAAGTCTGTCCAAATTCATGTTTATTGGCTTGGTGACATTAACAACATCTGCACTTCCCCTTCTCCTTTTTCCTTTGGTTTTTCCCCAACATCAGGCACTTTTCTAAAGAGTTCTCCATTCTCAAGATGTGGCCAAAATATTTGAGCTTCAACTTCAGTATTTGTCCTTCCAGTGAACAAGTCAGGGTTGAGTTCCTGCAAGATCAACTGATCTCTACCCTTGTTGATCTCCTTGCAGTCCAAGGGACTCTCAAGAGTCTTCTCCAGTGACTGCACTGGAATGTGACTTTAATGTGCAGTGACTGGAATGAGCAGCGACTTTAGAGCCCAGGAAAATAAACTTTGTCATGACTTTCATTTCTTCCCCTTCTATTTGCCAAGCCATGATTTTGGTTTTTTGTTTGGTTTTAAGCCATATTTTGCAATCTCTTCTTTCACTCTCATCAAGATGAACCTTAGTTCCTCCTCACTTTCTGCCATTATAGTGGAATAATCTAAATATTTGAGGTTACTGGTATTTCTCCCAACGATTTTAATTCCGGCTTGTGATTCATCCAGCCCAGTCTTTCTCATAATGTACTTTCCATATAGATTAAATAAACAAGGTGACAATATACAGCCTTGTCACACTCCTTTTCCAACTTTAAACCAGAATGTTGTTTCATATAAGGTTCTGACTGTTGCTTCTTGGCCCACATACATGTTTCTCGGAGATCAATAAGATGATCTGGCACGCCCTACTCTTTAAGAACTTGCCACAGTTTGTTGTGATCTACACAATCAAAGGCGTTAGCATAGCCGATGAAGCAGAAGCAGGTGTTTTTTCTGGAACTCCCTTACTTTATCCACAATCCTGCAAATATTTGCAGTTTGATCTCTTGTTCCGCTGCCTGTCTGGAAACCAGCTTTTGCATCTGGTAGTTCGTGATTCACATGCTGCTGGAGCTGAGCTTGTAGGATTTTGAGCAGTACCTTGCTAGCATGTGAAATGAGTGTGATTTTGAACATTCTTTGGTATTGTCTTTCCTTGGGATTGGGACATACACTGATCTTTTCCAATCCTGAGGCCGCTGTAGTGTTTTCCACATTTGCTGGCAGATTGAATGTATAACTTTGCCACCATCATCTTTTTTAAGATGTTTAGGAGCTCAGCTGGAATACCATCATCTTCATTAACTTTGTTGTTAGAGAGACGTTCTAGAGCCCACTTGACTTGACTCTCCAAGATGTCTGGCTCAAGTTCAGTGATCATATAAGCACCAGTTCTATGGGCCCAAATTTCAACTGCAAATATTGCAGGCTTATAAGGCTTTTCTCTGCTGTGATAATGATGTAGTTTAGAACCTGATGGCCTGATTTTTTTTACCCATAAAAAGAACTTCCATTGGTACAAGGGAACATACCTGCCCACCCTTTGCTGTTAAATAGTATTCCATTGATACTTTTTCATTTTCTTGTAAACTGCTTTGTGAACTTTTATTTGAAAAGCAGTATATAAATACTGTGGATAGATAGATGGAGGCTGCTGATCTAGATTGGAACCAAACTGTTTGAAAGGGTGAAGCACCTTACCCTGCTGGTAGTCACAAACCAAATGAGGACCACATATGATTTCCATTTGAATTTTAGACTAAGTGCCTGGCCGCTTCTCCTGTTGCTTGTGTTGGCCTTCTGTCCTGCAAGCCATTGACTGCACTCCTATGCTGTCTTATTTATTCAACATGTCATGTAGGTGTTGTGTGCCTGGTATACCCACATACCCACAAGCATGGGGTTGGACTTTCAGGTCCTTCCAACTTGCTGATTCTACGATTCTAGGGACAAAAACCAGAGTACCTATGGGGAGTACTTGCTCTGGTGTAAGAACAACTTACTCTGGATTCCAATATGAATTTCTCATAGGTTTTCACGAGGTGGTGCAGTAACTACGGGTGCACATAAAGTCTCTTACATGCTCCTGTAGTTACTCTGGATTTGGGGGTAAGTTGAGCAAGCACATTAAATGATGCAACTCAAAATATGTCAGTTCTCTGAGAGCAGACAGTCTGAGTTTAACTTAAGAACAAAAGAACTTACAGAATAACTTGCCTGCTAACAAGTGCCAGATATACTGTTGGGTGAACACCTGCCAATATGAAGTCAGACCCAGGCAGCCCAATCCAGAGCAACTAATCTGTCCACATAAGAGCCCTTAGGTTGCCCTATCTAACACTAGGTTGGAGCAACTGCAAGATGCTCCAGCCCAGTTACTCTGAAGGAGGCTTAGGGCAGAGCAAGGCAAGATAGGGTGCCCTAAGAGAGGTGGACCTGCTCTGCCCTAACTGGGGCAGCCTAAGCAGCTCAGGAGAGGCAAGTTGAGGGCATGTTTAGCATTGCCTAGGGCAGAGCAGTTACTCTGTATCCAGAGCCTGTTTCCAAGGCAGAAATGCCCTCTTCCAGCCCTCAGAGTTATACCACCTCAGGAGCAGGTATAGTAATGAGTAGACCCATAGGGGTCCATGATAAGGCCCGAGTAAGAATGGCAATGCTGACCAAAAATCTGAGTTCTTGGCCAGCCTAGCTGCAACCCCTGCCTCTCAACCTCAGGATATGGAACAAACCACGGCTGCCCACAAACCTCAGGATACAACAGGCCACTCCAAGAAGCCCCTTATATTCACTGCAGAATGTACTGGCATCTCATCAGGGACTCCTTATAAGGCAGGCACCCAGTGGCGTCACCAGACTGGTGCGGCTGGTGTGGGCTGCATTGGGGATGTGCTCCGTATGGGGTGATGTGCCGGAGGTGTTTGACTGTCCTTTGGCAGGCCCCGGGCGTCAGCACACCCATTCAGGCCTGCTCCAAGGCGGAGAATCAGCCAGAAGCTGCCACTTGTCTGAGGAGCTGGCCTGAACGGCCATCTGAGATGCACTGCGCAGAAACACACTGAGCATGCCGAACAGCTTCAGTGGAGACTTCCTTAGAGCAGAGAAAATCCGCGCCTCTGGACAGCCATTCGGCCTCACTCAGGAGGCGGAGCGGCAGCCGAATGGCTTCAGAAAGAGTACTGCACAGGCACCAACTCTGACGCCTGCACAGTCTCCCCCGAAGCCAAAAGGCTTCAGAAAAGTACTGCGCAGGTGTCAGAGATGGTGCCTGCGCAGTACTCTTTCTGAAGCCAGTTGGCTTCAGAAACAACTGCACAGGCGCCAACTTTGGTGACTGCGCAGTCCAGGTAGGGGGGGCGCGCATCCCAGGGATGACGCACAGACTTCCGCACCAGGTGATGTACAGAGTCATGTCACCACTGTAGGCACCACAGCTGTTCCTTGTTCAGTGTGATCTGAGGGGTGTCTCCTCAGGAGCAAGTCTTCCCCTTGTGTCAATTACTTAGCATGCTCTGGAGCAGTTAGGGCAGCCCAGGCTTCCTGACTCTCTGGATTCAGCATAACTTTCTGCTCTGGATACAGAATAGTTAGGAGAGTGCAGTTAGGTCAGAGCAGGCTGAATTTGCTCTGGATTGCAGCCATAGTCTAATTAGGCTGCAGTCCTAAAGAGACTTTCCTGGAAGTAGGACCCATTGAACCAGAATCTCTTTTCTTGCAGTTTGTACCCATTGGTTCTAGTTCTGTTTTCAGAGGCAGCTAAGAACGAATGAGTCTCTTCCTCCATACGACAGCCCTTCGGGTATCTGAAGGGTGTGATCATGTCTCCTCTCATTCTTCTCATTCTCACACCGTATGAATGAAGCTAAGAAGTAAATCAGCATGATGCTTTCAGCAGTCTAACCTCTATTGACAGCCTGCTCTGACCTTTGTATCAACAAGTTTATTAAACAGTAGAATCAATACTGAATTACAACTCAACATGCTACAAAATCTATTGATTATTTCAGGCAAATACATTGACATATATGTCTCGGGTGCAGTCCTAACCACTTTCCAGCATCTAGGTAAAGGCAATGTAGCTCCAAGCTGTGCCATGGACCCACCACTGCCTCACAGAGAGAGGCATAGACCCAATCTCAGCTTCTTATGGCTAGCTGCCATGGTATGGGGACAAGTGGCGCACTCTCTGTGCCTAGAGAGTCCGTGAATAGGACTGGGCTCTGAGGCTGCAATCCTAACCCCATTTAGACTGGCATAAGTCCTGGCACAAATCCCATGCTTGCCTGGAGGTGTCATAACTTTTATGTCACTCTTGGTTGGGTAGTGCACAGACATGCGCCGGCCTCCCCACACAACCAACAGAACAGGGAGTGGGTGAGTTGTGTTAGCCTAAATTGGTTAGGATTGCACCCTAAGTGTTCCAACTTGAGGGGCTATGTGTTTTAACGACAATGACTCCATGTTTTGACACAAGAGTAAAATGTGAATCCTTATAAATCTTTTCCATGCTAAATTAGTGAGACAGTTTCATACCCTTACCCAGTGCCAGAAAATTAGTGCCTTAACATAACCATTGGGCCAGTCTGCATAAATAACCTGTTATCTTGCAAAGAGCAGCAAACTGTGTCCTAAGTAAGAATGTCACTACCAAAAGGAGGGTAAAGAGACACTAGAATGAGGCAGAGGTGGAAATTTTTAAAAGGCCGGTTGCACCCAACTGAACTTTGCATGTGATCTGAGAACATGTTTCAAGTACATTGCTTGATTAACCTTGCAACAAATAACTGTCTGAACCTTTGTGTGCTATTGGATCAGGGCAGACCTGGTACAACTTCATGATGCCCGCAGTTTTTGGGAGGCAACAGTTTTTGGCCTATGGATATTGTTGCCTCTCATTGTCTTCTCAAAAAATTGTACCATTGTAAAACAGATGAGAAATTATATATGGTTGAGTTTGAGCATGGTCCATTAAAACCTAACTTTGAGTATACATTTGCCCTAAAAATCTCTTTTTCTTGAGTATAATCCATGTGGAAGCAAAAAATGTCCAAACAGATGGCATTTTTGCATGCCAGTGGCTATCAATGGCTTCCAGAGATATATGGCACTGCCAGTAAAATACTTCCTATATATTTTCCAAAACAGAGAGCAAAACCAGCCTTGGTTATGATAGCCCACATAGGGAAGTTTAAGAATATTTATATGAATCACATCTCATACCTTTCTGCTATCCAGTCAGTTGGAAACACCTTAGTAAACAAAAGGAACCTGGCGGAAAAGGAGTTTTACAGAGGATTTTAACTCTAGCACTGAAGCTTCTTTATCAGTGTCATTGATTGTCAAGTATATGGTCTCTCATCAAAACGTTGACATGTACACTCTGTGGATCTGAATCTGTACACTTTGAAAGCAAACTGTTATGAAAATCATATATCACAAATCTCATTTTCATGTTTCCTTCACCAGCAAATTAATAGACTGATCAATCCCTCTCTGTGGCATAACACCCCTTTCTCTTGGAAATATTTGATGTGAGTCAAACAAATTGTTCAGACACAAGGACTTAGGTGATCATAACCTCATTTACTGAGACTTATTTTGGTGTGCTTTTATTCAGTGGCAGGAAGGTTATTGGTTTGGTATTAATTAATAATCCTTTTTTCCCTGCATCTTGCCTTCCTTCCGAGAGATTACTCTGGCAACGCTTTCATCTCAGTCAGCCACCCTCTATGATCTTTCCGAAGAACATCAGGAGCTGTCCGATTGTGAATGCTGCTTGAATAGCTATGCTTGCTTATTCAGCTAAAGAAATGTATTATGTGTTTCATGCTGGCAGCATCTGTCCTTCGGCATTCTTTAAAAAAAATTAAAATATGTGACCATGTTAAAGTGCAGGAATAGTACTAGTGCCAGATCCAGTGCAGAGAGAAGTTCATCTCCATACATAATATCAAAAGGCCACCATTTGTTAGACCTCTCATTTTTGGCTACTGCAGCTACTGTTGCTTTCTACCACACCCACTGTTCAGTATTTGAGGACTACAAATATACCCAGCCTGGCCACAATGCCCTCCAAATAACTGGCTGGAATATCTTCTATTTCCTGCTACTCTCCAGATTTTAGCTTTTTAATTTTAAGGATGATACAAAAGAGAAATACATCATGGGTTGTCAGCTACAAACCAAAAGACACAGAGGCTGTAATCCTATGTACACTTTCCTGGAAAAAAAGCCCAACTGAACACAATGGGACTTAATTCTGAGTAGACATTCACAGAATTGGGTCTTTGAATGAGGACAGTGATGTGGCAGAAGACTGTTGAAGAAGCAGGGCTTCCAGGCAATCAGTAGGATAGAATATTTTTGAAACAACATAATGAATAGTTCTGGAGACACCCCCATCCAAATCTGAGTTTTTCCCTCAAAGAAGCCTGGGGCCAAGTTGATTAAAAGCTCATGTGGCCAGGTGAATGTTGCTTGTATTTATCCTAACAAAAACAAGTCGGTTAGATAGAGAGATAGTGATTTGCCTGAAGCTAATGGAACCTAGGTCTTCCATGATAAAAAGTAATACGTGCCTACCTGTCTGCAACATTGCACTAGCTCCGTGGTGGTTTGTGATCGCTAATGTGAAGGAAAAGGCAGCTCCAACGCTGTAATTTGTATTCTACTTAGCACATTTGGAAATATTTGCAGTTGTTAAATCATATGAATAAAACATTTCCAAATTCTAATTAATGCAGAGCTATCCCCACTTTTTCTGACACATCCAGTGACTGCCAGAGGTGAGCCAAACACCAGGAGATCCAAAACTGTGCTTCTGTAGACTGTGCTGTTTTGATACATGCCTTCCTGTCACTGTAATTAAATTACCCCTTACTCAATTGGCTGCAAATGTTTACTTAGTGACATTCTGTATTACCACATGGCATCCTAAATGGACCTTACAATGCACCATTCTTGTGAAATTTTGGGATGCTCAATTCAGTCCTGGGGTTGGGAAGGAAGGTTATCTTGATACCACATTTCCTAGGAGTAAGGGTTACAGATCACTCTTTAAAAAAACTGAAATGGACATGACAATACTTTACTCCAGAACATTAATGCAAAGATTGATGCAAGGAACACAAGAGGCTGGGTCACCCAATGACGTGTACGGCAAATAAAAATTCTTCACATAATGCGTACTGAACTTGTGAAACACACTGCTATAAGATGTGGTCATGCCCTGTGGTTATGCTGCCTTTAAAGCAGATTTAACAATTTCATGTAGGAGAGCTGTGCCAACAACTATTAACAATACAGTTAAACAGAACCACCATGTTCAATGGGAGGAGGAATAAAAACAGGCTGGACTGTTGCTTTTATGCCTCACTTGTGAACTTCACAGAGGCATCTGGCTGGCTTCTGTTTAAACAGAAAGTTCAACCAGATAGGCCTTTGGTCTGTGGACAACATGTGGTGATGTACTTAATAGACCTGGGCTCATTTGAATGCTGTTTCTCATTCACTTGCACATCGTTTCTGGCGTCTGGAGAAATTTGTGCCATGTGCTGGACCATTTCATATTGATCCCTGCTCATCTTGAACAGAATTAGAAATGCAGATTCGCTCAGATGCTCCTTGAATGCCAGATGGCAAAACCTTTCTAGCCTAAGGGTATTTTTTCCCTTAGTATTTTTTCTCATTGTACAAAGTATCAGCTGAACTTTAATCTGTTCCTATGATTTTTAAGAGCTTTGCAGTCATCCAAAATCACACTGTGATCAATTAAAATGAAAGAAAACATGGAGCTTGTGTTATAAAGAGTTTTAAAGTCTCATACTGAAATAGAAGTTGTAATGCTTCATATTTTTTATTTTTCTAAGTTTAAAAATGTGCTCATCTGTCACAATAGGACAATGTTCAGGCTGGAGCAAATTGAAACCAGAGTCAAAGATCTGAAGCAATTTTTTACATGTATTTCAGCATGAAATCTCACACCTGGTGTCATCATCAGAATTCCAGGAGGTCTCAAACTCATTCTTGAATGTATTCCTTATTGCGTTAAAGTTCTAGAGTAGAGTTCTGTCATGTCCATTTCAGGTTTTTTTTAGAGTGGCCTGTAAGCCTTTACTCCTATGAAATGTGGTATCAAGATAACCTTTGTTCCCAACCCCTGGACTGAATTAAGCATCCCAAAATTTCACAGGAATGGTGCATTGTAAGGTCAGCTCAGGGTGAACATATAGAGAGGAGGACAGAGTGCTTGTACCTTTAACCATTGCGTGGAAGAGGGAATTTAGGCAGGTTTAGCACAGCATAGAAGGGTTTGAAAAGTGGCACCTGCCTAATTTTCATCTTCTATGCAATGGTTAAAGGTGTAGGCACTCTTTTTTCCATTCTATATGGTCGCTCTGGCTCAATGGGACTTTTTTTGCTGTAGTAAACAATTAGAGTGGCTATGAAGAAACTTTAGATTTTTGAGCTAGAGGATCTAATAGTATGGGGGCTAATAGACTGGGAGCTATAGTCAGGATTGGAACCAACTGGAACTAACTTTCTAGCACTGAAGTAAGGGCAATTCAACTCTGAGGTAAGGTAACCAACACTACTTTACCTTGAGGAGGCCTCCATGACTGCTCCACAATTGCAGGATGTAACTCATACCCTACTGTCAGTGCTACACCATTGCTGGAAAGCTGTTTAGGATTGTTCCCTGTTACTCAACAGAATGCATCTGCTGCTCATCCACATATATCAAGGAATTCAGATCTAGAAATGCCTGGAAAAGGGCAATATGTCTGGAAATTGCAGTAGAAGAGAGCATGACAACTTGAGCTCTGTCTGAACATTATGAATCATGTGTGCCAGTGGTATTCAGGCATTTCAGCTCAGAACCCCCTTTCATACTTACAAATCAGGGCGGGGGCCCTTGTAAAAGTTACTGAGATCCTCCTCTATGTCTACTCAGAAATAAGTCCCATTGTGTTCAATAATACTTACTCTCAGGAAAGCCCAGTACCAGATTCCAATATAGTAGATTTCATTCTCTCTTGACCCACCCTGACCCAAGGTTACAACCCCCAAGAGGGTCCTGACCCCCACTTTTAATACCACTGGTCTATTGTGGGCAGATTATGTGAAGTGGGCAATGAGAGAAAATCAAGTCCTATCATATCACCAATGCAGTCCCAATAACTTGCCTGTCACTGCCCACATGGTGTGTTTGTCAATGGGTTGTGGGGCAACAGCTTCAGGAACTCACTTATATAGGTGTGGATCCTACCAGTATGATTTTGCTCCCTGCATTGTGTGGAACTTTCCACACAATTCACATGCCTGAACAAGAATCTGAAATGAGCATCATTCTGCACATAGTAATTGGAATAAAAATATACTCTTTCCCTAGTTTCCCCTGACTTAATTTTCCTCCCATTTGTTATCCCCATTGTGTCTATTAAACTCAAAGAGAGAGTGGGATTTTATTCTGTCACTGAACACATCAAGTGGAAGACATTTGATGACAGAACAGAAGACAAAACAGTTGAAGTTGAAGAAAGAACAGAACTGGAAGACAGACAGACAGACAGACAGACAGACAAACAGACAGGGTTGCCATAATTCTTTTCCACAAAATCGGGACAGAACCCTCTGTCCCATTTGTCAGTATGTGAACACAATCTCCCAAAATGGAATCCCTACATTCAGATGTACTGCAATCCTAACCAGCACAAGTCCTGTACTAGCCTGGAGTTGTCTCAAAGTGCTGTAAAGCATTTCTGAACCACTTCTGGCCAGTGGACAGACATGTACTGGCTCCCTAAACCGCCATGGGTAGGGGAGATGGGTGAGTTGTATGGATCTAAATTGGTTAGGATTGCACCCAGACTGATTTCTACGACTCAAAGATACAGGATCTTGCTTTTCCCCTTAAAAAAGTGGCCTTTCCTCCTTTTCTTTCCCTACAAAAAAATTTGTTTAGATGAACTGAGGGGAGGTGACTTAATTTGTTTAATGAATTACAGCATTGGCTTTACTTTGCCCTTTAAATTTGGATCATGCAGGGCTCACATATGGTCTCTTGTCAAATATTTCAGTCAGTGTTTTGGGATCTGTATTGGTTTTGACCTCTGTTATTAAAGCAATATCCTCCTGACATGGAGGCACATGGAATGACAGCACATGAGACTGTTTTGTATTCCCTGCTTCCCTGAGTAGTCAGAAAGCTGAGGGACAGTGCAACATAGGGTTTCATTTTCAATGGATGAGAGAATATTGGAAATATTGGTGCCTCTGTCATATTGGCTATACCTACACTTAGAGCACAAAGGAAGACTCCTCCAGAAGGCAGCAAATCCGGGAGAATAACTGAAGGCCACATCTTGAACTTTTCTTCTTATCTCTTCAAACAATTTCAGCCACTACGAGGTCCCCATCTCCTGCCATTGACCCCCCCCCCCTGAAGAAACCAACTTTTCTCACTTAGGGCACAGTCCTAAACAATTTAGCTCAGCAAATCTCATTCCCACAGTGTCATGGGGCAGGTAGCGCATGTCCATCCACTGGCCTAACTGCCCTAGGAGTGGTACAGGAGCAGGGTGATAATATGACTGGATTTTTCCAGATTTGTCCTCTTTTATAGCTTTCTGTCCAGGTGTCCTCCAAAAAAGGCTTCATTGTCCTCCATTTTTGCTTCATTTTGGAACTTTGCAATGGTGTGCAGTACCCCATCACATCCTATGTCATTGGCTTCATATTGAAGAGCACAATCCAATGCAAAAATCAGTTTTGAAATATCTCCTTCCTATCAAATGTTATGGCCCCAAACCTAAAAAGCTATGCATTGAGCGTTATGGGAAAGTGAAAGTGCCCAATATCACAGCTTTATTCATGAGTAGGCAAATGAGCCATTGTTCACCAGAAAGGCCAGGCTGAGAGGAATCCAACCTCCTGTTTAGGTTCAGGCATTTGGTCACCCTGCACAGGAGTGCCTTATGGTACTACTAGGCATCATGAGACGTGCTGAGACTTGAGGCTTTAGGACTGCACTGCAACCAGCAACCTCCATAACTGAAGAATGGTCAGGTGAAACCAGTCGCATGAGAAGCAAACTTAGGCATGTTATAATACTATTTCTGGATCTCCCTGGAGGAGGAATACTCTCCCATTGCTTCAAGGGGAGTCTCTACAGGAGAAATGGGGGGGGGCAGAAAGCCACCAGTATCTCCTCATCCAAGGAGAACCCAAAAGTGACTGTCTGGTGCCACTTGCATTTCATGGAGTCAATTCCAGGTTCTTCTCAAAGAAGATGAGCACTCACAGCCATGACTGCACCAGCACAGGTGTCCCTCAGACTCCTTACACCTTCACATGTGGGTAGCCTAGGCTGGGACACCTTCAACTTGCCAAACATAAGCTCCTCTAAGCACCTCAAAGGATTGGTATAAAAGTGCTAAATATTATGCATCAGATCAATAATGGCTGCAAATCATGACCATGTCTACTCAGAAGTAAGCCCCATTGTGTTCAATGGGTCTTACTTCCAGGAAAGTGTCCTTAGGATTGTAGCCTTTGCCTGCCATTCTCTCACTAGTCATAAAGAAGAGAACTGGGCATTTAATAAAAGACAAGTTCATGCAAGTTCACAAGTTCACTCTGTTCCTCACTGCCTATTGAATCCATTCATGCTTTCCATACTGTATGACCCTGTGGGCAGCTTGCTAAAGGATATAAATGAGCATATTGTAAAATGCAAACAAGATGTTGTTTGAAATCGCTTTATGGCTGCTAGGTTTATTCTTGGTGATGGAAAGCATTGGAAGACAAATGAATATTTCTCTTCTAAAATAAGAATGTATTAAGCTCTTGGAAATTATTATGTAATGAAACTGATTGCATATAACATCCAAATGAGATATAATTGCCATACAGTTGCATACTCATAGATAAAGTTCAATTTTATCTATTTTGATGGACACCAATTCTCTAAAGATCTCTCAGGCAGACATTACTCCCGGATTGGTTACTTGAGAATGTTTCTAATCTTCTCTGGGTGACCAGATGTTATAACCACAAAAGAGGACAAGGTCCCCCAAAATGTTAGTGCTCCCAAGGAAAATATAGGATATGACAAAATTAAAGCTAAAAATACTCATATATATGGCTTTGTGAAGGGTTGTTAAATATTGTTTTTATTAGAAGAGCCACAACACATTGGAAGACTAACAGTGGATGTGGGTTTATCTCCACCAATAGGACAAGCTGCTACCTATTCAGTTCCCAGCTCAAAGATTTGAGGATTACTCTCTCCTGCTTTGATTAGACTTGCAATTAGCTCCTTTTTCTATCTTGTTATTTTACGTCTGTGCCTAAATGGCCATGTCTGGTTTCAGTGATGGAATTCAAAGAAATTAACAACCTATTCTATGCCCATCTGGCACCCACTTTTAAATGGCTATTTTAAAACTTATTATGTCCTAGCTCTCATTAACAACCGGTTCTACAGAGTAGGTGCGGACCTGCTGGAGCCCACCACTGTCTGGTTTCATGTCTTGCACTTAAACTGCAGTGCAAGGTCTTTCACTTATCAGTATTCGCATGCTGTACCAGTATGTCTCTCAATAACTTTAAAGATAGTAATCTCTAACTATGGCAAGAGTTAATCTTAACCTTAACCAATAACCTTAATAACACTGAACATCTGTTAATTTTGGGGCAGAGAATGGGGAGAGGATGAAGAAAGAAATCAGAATGGCCTTGGCTGATAGGACACAGAGAGCCATATATAAGGCACAGGGGAACATTAATACAGTATTAGAAAAAGTGGGCTCTAAATGGAGTCAACACCAACAACAGAATAATAAAGCATAGCCATATTTTACCCACTACTAAGGAGGTAAAAAGGATGAGAGGTTTAAGATTTATTTGATCAAGACCCCCTGCAGCTACCATTGACTTTCTTTAAAAAGCAAACAAAAACAATCTTATAGTCTATTATAATGTAGTTATGATTAATGTGACTAAAATTGAAGACCAAAGGAAAATTCTTTAAATTAAGCAGAACCCTTTTGTGTTGTAATTGCTTCAACCCAGCATACACTCAAGAATCATACTTTTGCCCACAGGCAAGTCTTTGGAATTACACAGGGTCCCCTAGTTTTGGACATCTGACTTACAGATGGTTGCTTTGCCTTTTTCATTGAACCAAGTATGTCCTTTTAAAGGTGCTTTCACTGAGGTGCAAGTGCTGGGATGGGAAGAAATGTTGAAATTCAAGTTTAAATCTAAGTATATTTCAACTTATACCATTATACTTATACTATACTTAAATTGGAACCTATTCTGGACAAATCTGATTGGTTATGTAGCATCATGACATCATCAAATCTTCTACATGGTTCCAGATTGGCATGGATCATGGATTATGAATGAGAAGGAAAGTGAGAGCGAGCAAGAGCAAGAGCAAGAGAGTGAGATAGATAGATAGATAGATAGATAGATATTGAGAGAGAGAGAGAGAGAGAGAGAGAGAGAGAGAGTCTTACCCTACAATCCAGAGTAACTACGGGAGCACGTAAGAGACATTTACGTCGACGTAGTTATGGCACCAACTAGTGAAAACCTATGGGGAATTCATATTGCAATCCAGAGTAAATTGTTCTTACACTGGAGCAAGGACTCCCCATAGTTAATCTGGATTGTGCCATTACTCAGTTGGACATCAGGTACTCCAATGAATGACAGGAGAAAAGTTCCACTTCGGTATGAATTGGGCCACTTGATTCATTAGCCAGCAGTTACACAATATCTCATGCAGCTGAGTCTAACTCAACCCAATTTGTTCAGTTCTAAACTATCTTTCATAAAGGTGTGAGACCAGGTAAGAGAGAGCTCCCACCTTAATGACAGTGGAAGGGCTGAATTCTCAGGGACAGGGATTTATTTTTCCAAAAGACATTTTGATTTATTTAGTAGCTTTACTGTCCCAAACCAAAATGGACAAACATTCAGCACAGACCAATATAAAATGCAAGAATTTGCATAATGCATAACATAACATTTATGGATGATAAATAAATGATTATGATTTCTATAATGCGATCACCTTATCTGGAAATGCTGGAACAGTTTAATCAAAACCTATTGTGAGCAATGGAGATTCTTGCTGTGGTTGATATGAACATATCTTTTTGATCCCACTACATGAAAGCCGTTGATCAGGAGCACTTTGACAAGTATAAAGCTTTCTGAAGCTGAAGGCCCATGGCAGTTAACAACTGACACAACAAAAGAAGTATCTGACAGCTGTCTTGGTGGCAGCTGAGAAGTGTTCGGGATACACTTTCTTTTTGATGTTTTTTTCTGGACTTCTAACAATGTGACACATAAAGAACTCAGGTAGTTAAGGAATTTAAGTTATCATGACTGCTGGCCAAAGTCAATATAGTATTCCCTTTTGCAGAGGAAACTGTCAGTTATGAGGTTTAAAAAAATCCTAAAATATTCTACAAAGTTAAATATAAAAATGGCATAATAAAGCATCAGCCAACTGAATGAGGAGGTGAAAGAGGTTTAGCAGTTCTTAGAGCCAGAAAAGTATGTCTGCTATGAGAAAATGCAGAACTCAGCCAGCTCACTTGGGGATGAGGGTCACTCTACGATCTAATGGATGTTTGAGTGTCTGTAGTGGTTAAACAGCAGCTATGGTGAAATTTGTAGCTATTCTTAGAACCGTTACCCACAAACATTGAAGTCCTGGCAAATTTCTGACAGTCAGGACAGAGACTGTTTCAGAGACTATTCAAAAGGCATAATGAACAGTTTAATTCAAACTAATTGTAAACATAAATAAAATATAAAACCAGATTTTAGATGAAACACTAAAGCCAAGGTGACTAAGCGTCTAAACACAAATACCGGGCAAACAAGAAACAATATGCTGTAAGGTGGACTGAACTAAATTTCAAATAAATACTAAACTCCTACACATCTTACCCCCAAACAAATTTACCCTACAATCCAGAGTAACTACGGGAAGACATAAGAGGCACTTACTCTGGATTGCTCTATGCATTTCCCATAGATGGCACTGTAACTACATTGGTGTAAAATGTTCCGTAGTTACTCTGGATTGTAACCTAATTAATGTCACAAAATTAGAATAATGTCAAGTTGGAGTCAAAAGGTGGTGCCACATCTGGAGAAAATGGAATTAAAACAAAGTGCCTGACCTATAGATAAATCCCAAAAAAACGCAAAGGAAAAATAACAATGGTTTTATATAAAACTGAAAATAGCATTTTTTAACACAAAACACAAATCTGCAACCTTTGTCTTTCTTCTCCCTCCCCATAGAGCAATGCAAGCCAATTGGTTTGCACAAAATTCACTTTTGTGCACCTGTCATGCAGCTGGTTGTGCTGTGATTTGAGAAGCCATATCAAATTCTTGAAAACTTTGACTAGAATTTAGGACTGGAGTTCATATCGTTCTCTCTCTCTCTCACTGTGTGTGTGTGTGTGTGTGTGTGTGTGTATGAGAGAGAGAGCGAGCATGAATAGGGTTAGAGTTAGGTCATAGAGTTAGGCCTTTCTCATTTTTATGTGCAGCTGTCAGAAATAAAAAAAATTAATAAAAAAGAACAAAACTGGAAATGATTGTGAGTCACATTATTAGTAGGGCCTAATTGAAGTATACATGGAAGATAAGGTCTGCTAATGGTAAGCAGCATAATAGTTTCAGAAAAAAAATGCATTAAAGAGAAGCGGGATCAAAATCATGACCAAAGTACCTGGCTAAGGTTAAGGAAGGCTGCACTGGAGCTTCAGGAGCATGAGTTTCAATCTCTGCTTTCCCTGCCCATCTGGCTGCTTTGCCAAGCAGGCTGAAGGCCAAGGTTTTCCAAGGATTGTAGTTAGACATTACAGGGTAAGGGCAAGGTAATCCAGAATGAGAAAATTGGATAGGATTGGGCCCTGAATCATTCTAAAAAAGACCCAATGTCTCAGGGAATGGCCTTAGGAAACCTGATTCAGTTCTACTGCTAATGGTAAGCAGCTCTGTCCTAGTAGGTTACTTGGATGGGAGACCACCTGGGAGCCACGGGTAGGCTGCACTAAGCTCCTCAGAGGGAGTATGTGTAGTAGATGATGTAATTTGTTGATTTGGCTACCCAGCTGTAGCTTCACAGTGTGCAGCAAGTGATGTCGTTAGACTTTAGATAGTAGGAGTTGTTCAACAATATTAATTCAGAATACCTAGGATTACACGATGAACAATTTCAAGGAAATGGATTCTCAGATTAGAAAATCTTAAGGTCAGGAACCATATCTTACACTTTGTTTTACCAACCCTGATATGAGCTCTCTATCAAGTGTTGCACCGGTAAGTATACACTTCTATAATCATCAGCACTTTGATGTCCTGCTCTTATCTTCAGGCACAATCCAATTTTTAAATCCTTAAGTAGATGAGAATGTGAGAATAAGTGGAGGATTAGAGTAAAGCATACTGAAAATGTGTAATGTGAAGGAGAATCTTTTTTTACTTGATAACAAGAAACTACAATCGTGAAATGAAAGGAAGACATGTTGAGGGAAAAAAGGCTTTCATTCCCCTTTCTATGACAGCTGGGTTGCAACCCCCCAAGGTGAGAGCTAATTTCACTTCGGCTTTTAAGACTCTTTAAAAGAAATAAATCTAAAACATAAATACGTGAAGGTGGCATAACTGCACAGCTGGATGATTTCTCACCACACCTTTTCCCTTTTCCGCTTTCACTACATTCAATATCCCATTGCCTCTGTAAAGACCAAGTGGTGCTAAATGGTGGGTTCACTATTGTAAACTTCCTACATTTTGAACGTTTTTGTGGACTACTTAGTTGGATGAGACATAATTGTTATTGAACTGTGAGGAAAATGTTGAGGGTGGACAAAATATCTGAAAAACTGGAAGGGCAGCAACAAGTCAAGCAAAATGTGGATTTTTCTGTGCAACTCCACTGAGGGAAAAACTGTAATTAAAAAGGAAAGATAAAGTGGCTATCATTAGTTTGCTTCTTCTGGGAAGTTTTTCACTTTCTAGTTTTTCCAAAGCTCTGAGTGATTATATATTAGTCAAAACTTCCCCTCTCTTGGTTGAGAACAAAACTTTAAAATGCAGATTAATGTACAACAATTGGATATTAAACAAATCACATTTCAAACAGCAGAATAAGCAACAGAAATAAGAATTTTTAAGACAGTTCAGATACAGCAATAGACTGGCACAGGTGCCTTGAGTTTGCCCAAGAGTGTTGCAAACTTGCCATAAAGCAGTTGTTCTCAAAGTGAGGTTCATTACCCCCTCGGGGGGGGGGGTTGCTAGTCCACTTCAGGGGGTTGCAAAAAGCTTCATATCACAATCTTGGATGTTTCCCAATTTGGTCTCCTCCATAACCATAGAAAGGAGAATGGCTAAAATGGCAGTACCCAACTTAACCACTTTTTCTACTTTCTATGGCCATGAGGGAGAGAAACAGAAGATGAGAATAGCAACAGAAGAGTGTGGCAACAGAAGTTAGCAGCAATGCAACTTCCTCTGGGCTGCCACACAGGAAGGACCGAGGCAGCCAAAAAAGAGGGTGCACAATGTCTCATTCGGCCATCATGCCCCTGTGAGCCAAGATAGCTGAAGAAGAGAGTGTACACCCTCACCTTCAGTCACCTGTGTCCCTCAGTGGGCAGTGGTGGCCAGACACATGCTATGGCTTGTGTTGTGATTTCCTGATGCTTGCTGGAGGACCTATCTGGGAGGCTCTCACATGGATCTTCCAGCCAACTGGGTAGACACAGAGGCACATGTTGGATACTGAACACTATCCAGGCCCAGAAGAGGTATATTTGTGCAGACGTGGGCAGGAGGTGGGACTGTGTTAGGGATTTTAAGGTGGGGAAGTGGATCAGGACTGGGAGCAAGTGGGATCAGCTGTGGCCATATATGCTGAGTACTAACCCCTGTTCAGGCTTGGGCAGCCTCACAAAGGATGCTTGGAGTTTGCACCAACAAATACACTACTGAAGGTCCAAGTAGTCCCTTAGGAGTGGTAGGTGCATTACTCAGGGTAAGAGGAAGAATGTCCTATTCCCCAGTTCAAAGTTCTTTGGATTTCCACAGGGTGGCCTTAAGCCATAACCAAAAAAAGAGGACAAGGTCCCCAAAATGTCGGAAACCCAAGAAAAAGGTAGAACATAACAAAATAAAAGCTTATAACAGTCATCTATATTGCTTACTTATATTGAATTTAAAACTATTAGCATACAATTTATTACATAAAATTGAGTAATTTCAAGAAGGCTACATGCTGCCTGCTCATAAGGAGGACAATGGAGATTTATTTCCAGTACCCGAGGCTAAAAAAGAGGACATGTCCTGGAAAAACAGGATATATGGTCACCCTGGATATCCCAGATCAAGCTTCTTAGAGTCATAAATATCAGAGTCATAATAAGGTAATAATTATTGTAAGGTAATAATTAGCTCTTTAATTTACACTCAGAAATGAACCAGGAGCCAACCCAGTTCAAAGAAAGTATTAAAGTGATTTGCTTCAAAAATATGGAATGGCTTATGTAATTCATTTCATCAACATTGTCCTTGGTGATGGAAAATTAAGGAAAGACACTCATCTTTCCTTAAAATCTGAAAGTGGTCAAGCCCAAATAAGACCAAATACAAGAACTCTTCAGGTCCTCTGATTTTCCATCTTAAAAGAAACAGTGGATAACTGAATCAGGGCTGTAACGAAGGGAGTTTATTAAATAAATTTAAATGCCTCCTCTGAAACTGCATTTTTCCTAGATTTTTTTGTACTACAATAACAATTCCTTGGATTTTTTTGGTCAGGCAATCTTGATTTTTTCCCCCCAGTTTCATTAGGTCAAATTCTGTAGCAGCTCCAAAATTGTGAAAAATAATAAGAATCACAATTCCTGATACTTATTCTGAAGTATATAGACAAAAGTGTTTTAAATTAATTCAATAACTTCTAATTATAGTGTTTTTTTTACAAATCAAACTTTCTCTGTACCATCCCATAAGATATCACATCACAAACACAGCCAACTCTCAACCTGAACTGCTGGAAATCACTTATTTATTCTCATCATATGGTAACTGTATAACATGGGCCACACTGGGATTTCTGGAAAACATACAGATGGATCCAGCTGTCTGTGTTATGCCATTATCTCTGAAGCTGCAATTATTATTTGTGAAATATTTGGAAGGGATCAACTCTCCAGCTTGGGAAATGTTTGGAAAACACCACCCTTGCAGCATAGAGTGCTAAAAAATTGGGTTATAAAAGGGATATTGAAGCATGTCAGTTTAGACTCCTTTCACTGCAGAAAAATAAATAACAATCCAAATTGTTATTAAATAACAAATAATTATAACAAATCCAAATTTTCCATATACAGGTATTCCTTTTCTACCTGTAAAAACAACAGATAATAAATAAATATATATTAAAAATTCTTGCTATAATTAGAGTAGCAGTTACATTCTTTCATTCTTTCCTGACATCATTTTCTCTCTCTCTCTCTCTCTCTCTCTCTCTCTCTCTCTCTCTCTCTCTCTCTCTCTCTCTCTCTTTGCTTTGTATGTATGTGCATATATGTATATAAAAAACTATATTACATTGCAGGTACCATGAGGTCTGTTTTTACCCCAATGCTTGTCAACAAAGAAATAAAAATTAATAAAAAATAAGCAGAACAACAAAACTGGAAATGACCATGAATCACATTGTTAGTGTCTAATTGAGGAATACATGAAAGGTGAAGTGAAACTCACAATAGTTTTGGAAAATAAAAGGAAAAAAAAAACACGTGTAAAGAGGATCACGGTCAAATATGACCCTAAGGTGCCTGGTCAGGGTAAATGACAACTTACCCTAGAATCCAGAGTAACTGTGGGAGCACGTAAGAGACATTACGCACACCCGTAGTTACTGCACCACCTAGTGAAAACCTATGGGAAATTCATATTGCAACCCAGAGCAAATTGTCCTTACACCGGAGCAAGGACTCCCCGTAGTTACTCTGGATTGCACCCTAATATTCCTTTCTTTTAAAGGAATAATTTTAAGTTGGTCTATCAAACGTGAAAATAATTAGCATCAATCTATCAATCCATTTGTTACACTGAGATTTTTATATTATCAGGGCATTATATTAGGCCATTTTGCTGCATATGCTTTGCTGCAATCAAGAAAAAAATTTCAAAATGTAGCAGTGCTATACAGTATGTAACTATCTGTATCAGGCCTGCCAGGGGTTGGCCAGCATATTCCCCCACAGTTTCTAAATCCCACACAGGCAAGACTTGGTCGGTCATCCTTTCAACTCTTTACGTCATGTTTGTGACACTTTATGGCATGTTTGCAACAAAGGACTTGTGCTGGTCCAGCACAATCACAGGATTGCTCATTTTGATGCATTACCTTGCATTTTAAATAAGTAACTTACCCAGTAAGTTCTTGTATCCAAGAACATCATGCCTTAAAGCTTGAATTGTTTGGTTTAAAAGAACTTGGTTCACTTTTTCAGCCTCTTCATTTCTTCTGAAAGTTATAAGAAAGATATAAATTTCAAATGTTGCTTATACGGAAAGAGTATCTGGACCCACAGAACCATGCACACATTGTGACATCCTGCCATCAGCAAAATGAACCACTTAAAGATCAAAGGGAATGCCCTCCCCAACATAAAACTGATGCCACCATCTATTAATAAAAAATTTTGATAGTTGCAGCAATTTCTTAATCCCATTACTAGGGTAATGGGACTCTCTCTATGTAAATTTCACTGACCTCTAGCCCCCGCCCCACTCTACTCAGATCATCAAGGAAATGAGAAGATATGGACATTTCTAGGACAAAGGAATAATATGAATATATACTAATAACATGTTCCTCTTGGCTCAAGAGATTCATATTCTGGCCACATATTCTGGCCAGAAGATCTAAACTGTTTTCTTGCTCCATTCTAGCATGTGTGTTAAAGATCCCATTTGTGCAAATATTAATGCAATCCTACATCACAATTTCCATGAAGATTTTTAAATAAAGGACTGGGAAAGATAACATCTTTAAATACATCTCTCCCAGGTTCGCACCTACTCTATCGAACTGGTTATTAATGAGAGATAGGACATATAAAGTTTAAAAATAGCCATTTAAAAGTGGCTGCCAGATGGGCATAGAACTGGTTGTTAATTTCTTTGAATCCCATCACTGATCTCTCCTTCTCCCTCTTTCTAATAACAGACTTTCTAGTCCTCTTTAATAAAATACCTATCCTTTGCTTAAGATTTATTCTTCATGTAATTGTGTGAAATGGGGATGCCACAACAATGGTCAAAAGCTTCCTATCTCTGCAGATTTTGTCACTCATGTGGAAGCACAATACATGAGTCTCAACTTGGTTGGCCCAAAGCCTGTTGATGCCTGAGGTGGCATAAAACCTGCTTCCAATTACATGCCAGCCTCTGGTCCTCCCACACTAGATCAGCACTTTCTACCCTCTGGCTTTCCAGTTCTTCTACATGCGCCCTTCATCTTCCAGTACCAGGAATGGAAGGACGAGGAGGGGCAATAGAAGCAAGAAAATGGATAGGGATGGAGAAACCTTCCTTCAGTCTTCAGTTTGAGGTGTCCAGATAGTTTCAAGGATGGGTCTGTCCTGAGTGTCAGAGCCAGTGGAGTAACACAAGGCTTCCTGCGATCACCACATAGGCCTATTCATTTTCATTAATTTATTATTCTACAGTATTTGCATCTCTGCCCAGAGCTATTGCTAAGTTATTCTATACAACCTTAATTATAGCTAGCGAGATTCTGTGTAACACTGGCAGGTAATAAGCATCCTTTCAGTAATAAGACTTTACAGGATTTTCAGAGCAAACCAGCAAAAGAGGTTCTCTTTATTGCAACAAATAAAGTATGTTAATTGAAAATATTGATGGAGACACACTTTAGCCCAGATCATTATGCAATTCTTGTGCATGCATCAATTCAATCTTTGGATGTTTTCCATTTGCTTTCATCTGTGTTTCCGTAAAGTCCCGTGTGCATTGTAAAATGCATCTTTCAGTTAATATTTAGCATTCTCATTTTCTTCCCTAGTTTCAGTGTTTAACACACTGTAAAATTGATCTATCAGACAAATAATTTCTAAATTTGTCCATATAACAAATGCACTCAAAACTATGTGTTATTTTTCATCTTACAATAATATGGTGGGGGTGAGGAACTAGCACAAACAACTTGTGCTTATTTTTATTCTGTTTCCAAAGGACTGTGCTCACCTTCACACTGCCTCCCTCCCAAAAAGAACAGGGTAACTAATTACCATACACCTGGCAATTGCTTCAGCTAATAGAATAATGAAGATAGCTGGCATCCATTGATCCATCATTATCCTATGGTGGGGTCTCCAAACCATTCAGCTGAACAGCTGCATTTTACATCTGACATGATGTCAAGGGCTAGAAAATGAATAAATAATAAATACATGCAGAGACAATGTACTAAGAGTTTGACTGAATACAATAAGTAGTTGGAGATCCCATATCAGTGGATTCACTTATCCACATAAAAATTGTACATACTGATGCTGGGAGACCTGGAATATACCTGGTCCACTAAATACCTCATTCAATCATTGTTGTTTACTGGGAAGGATTCTCAGAAGAAAAAGGCACCTTTAATTTTAAAAATAAATTATATAAAATGAATTTCCTGCCAATCTAGCAGTTTAAAAGCATACAAATGCAAGTAGAAAAATAGGTACCACTTTGGTGGGAAGATAAACAGTGTTCTGTGAGTCATTCTCGGAATGTGACAATGGAGAAGTTCTCAGATATTGCTGGCTCTCAGCTTTGAATCAAGGATGAGCTCCACACCGAATATCTGTGGCTGGTGCCTGTAAAGGTTGCAGGGCAACCTGGAGCCAGTCATGGCTGGCAAGGAAACCTGCCAAGGACCTTTACCTTTTACCTTATAAAATGAATAAGATACCATTATTAGCAGTACTGCTAACAAGGAAAATAATGGTGTCATAATTTACATAATTGCAAACAAAAATTTCCCTAGGATTCTGCTTCATGTAACAAACTGTGTTTCCCGTAACAAACACACTCATTGGCAGTTGGGGCAGAAGCACTGGCTAGCAACCCTTTTAAAAAGCGTCAAGGGCTGCCTACCATGCCTGCCCATAGCGAAAGCAACTCTTCTGCGCTGTTCCTCCTGCGGCCTGTTCCTCCTGCGTCTGCTGGGCAGAAGGAGAGAACAGCAGTGAAAAAGAGGGAAGCAGCTCAGTGCTAGCCAGAAGGGAGCAGGGGAGAGAGAGGCTCAGGAGGAAGAGAAGGAGAAAGTAGGGAGACACTTTGAAAGCGTCTTTGATTATAGAAGAAAGTGTCTTTGATTGCAGCCTCCTAACCGTGTCTACCCAGAAGTAAGCCCCATTGTGTTCAGTGGGACTTACTCCCAGGAAAGTGTCTTTACGATTGCAGCCTAAGTAGACTTCATAGAATCATGCACACTGAATGCATATTTTAAATTCAATTCAAGTGTTTTGTCATCATTTTAACATATAGTTAATATTTTTATATGAATATTTTCAGGGTTGTGGAAATAATCATCTGAGTTTTCATTATTTCCTATGGGAAAATCCGCTTCACATAAAGAACGTTTCATGTAACAAACATGCCTCTGGAACAAATTAAATTTGTTACGTGAGGTGCCACTGTATTTAAAAACATCCCAACACCCTGAATTACATTAAAAACAATTAAAAACACAATATCTCACCAGTCTTTGTGTTAGTTAATTCTGAATTATTCATCTGATACTGCATATTGGCTCTCCTGTATATACTGTATACAGTCTCAGTCTTTCTATACACTGATTTATTTATCCACAAATTAGATTCAACACTAATGGCCACTGAGTATAAGAGGAACAGTGAAATCCCTAGAGATGGGTGAAAAACATGCCCCTGGTCTAACTGCTTTTCTAGAACTGCTTTTTTTTTAAAAAAAAAGAACTGCTTTATGAAGTCCCTCTGAAAAAAAATAAACCCTTCCATTTGTCCAGACTCATTGAAGAATGGAATGTGGAAATGATTAATCACTTTTGCATCCCACTTCCCAGTGTGCCATGGTGAAGGAAAGGGGTTTCCCCACCTTAGAGTGACCGAAAAACAGCAGCCTCCATTGACTGTCTGACCGAAACTCATTTTGTTTTCTTCTGACTGCTTTATTTAATATGGTTTTTGTTATCTGTGGGGAGTCCCAGAACCAAAGCTCTGAGGATATCAAAACATGACTGCACAACAGGACTTGAGCGTCTGTGGATTTTGGTATCCTTACCGTGCCCCAGAATCAAACGCCCTCAAATATAGAGGGCCTGCTATACAGCTCAACAAATTCAGTTTTCCAACCCACTAAAGAAGAAGTCTTTAGAACACTGTCAGAGCAGCAGAATCTGTTCAATTGCATAGTCTGGAATGCTTCTTCAGTTTCTTGAAAATGTTTGCAGAGCTACAATTGAGTTTGCCCCTCACAGAGGACCAAGGAATATATCACATTAAATTTACTGTGTGGCGCTGACTGTGCATTTCTGAAAAAGAAAGCTCGCACCTGCAAGTGAAGGAGGCAATCAGAATTAGACTATGGCCCACAAAACTGAGTATTTAGAACATTTCCCCCACATTTCAATCTCAACAAAATGGCTCCTGCAAAGCTGTTATTTGCCCCAGAAATGAAGTTCCCAGCAGTGCCAATGGAAGTGGTGTCTTTCTTGAGGGACTCAATTTGAAAGGGTTATTTTTCCTTACAGGTTAGGGCCCTGAATACACACACACACACAAAGGGCACAATCCGGAGTTAGGGCAGTGAGGAGTGCTGTACTCTGAATCCAGAGTAAAATGTTATGCTGGATCCAGAGAGTCAGGAAGCCTGGGCTGTCCTAGGTGCTCCAGAGCATGCTAAGTAGACACCAAGTCAGTGACACCTGGGGAGGGCTTGCTCCCGATGAGACCCCCCTCCCTCAGATCACACTGAACAAGGAAGAGATGTGGTGCCTGCCTTATAGGGAAGCCCAGAAATTTCTGACAACCAGTTAACAGCTTTAGCATGAGTCTCCAGTACAGCAATACCTCTAGTGAGGTAGAATACAGCAATCCACCTCTAGAGGGTGGATGCAAGGGGATTGCTTGGAGTGGCCTGCTGTATCCTGAAGTGAGTGGGCTGCCGTAGTTGTGCCATATCCTGAAGTTGAGAGGCAGGCATTGCAGCTAAGCTGGCCAAGAACTCAGATTTTTGGTCAACACTGCCATTCTTACTCTTGCCTTCTCATGGACCCCTACTCATTACTATACCTGCTCCTGAGGTGGTATAACTCTGAGGAGTTGGAAGAGGGCATTTTGGCCTTGGAAACAGGCTCTGGATACAGACTAACTTCTCAGCCCTAAGCAATGCTAAACATGCCCTCAACATGCCTCTCCTGAACTCCCTAGGCTGCCCCAGCTAGGGCTGTCCAGGTTCACATGTCTTGGGGCAGACTATGCTGCTTTAGGCTGCCCCAAGCCTTTTCCAGAGTAACTAGAGTGGCTCATCTTGCAGTTGGGTCAGCCAAGTGATAGACAGGGTAACTCAAATGCACTTCTGGATTGTGCCCAAAGAGAAAGATGGACTGAGAGCAAAGGCAACATAGAAATTTTTACATAATGCATAGTTTGGTTTTTAGTTTGTAGCATCTATTTTCACCCTCAGTGTTTCTGACCTCCGTGTCAGTACAGATTTAAAACAACAAATGTCAGACCAGTAGGAATCTTGTCAAACTGAATTGTTGGTTTCTGCCGTATCAGATTTTCACATTAAACAACACCCAATAGGATTTCTATAAAAGTAGAACATCTACATTTTTTGCAGACTTCATAAATTTTCCATTCCAGAAAAAAATTCCACATTGATAGATGAGGTTCTTCCAAAGAATCTCAGCAACAGTTGAAGAATTGAGGTTAAGTTACATGGATCATTCATATAGAAACAATTTGCCTTGGATTTCTTAGCTACATGGCTGGATGCATAAGTCAAGACGGCTCCCTAAAATTCATCCAGGCCAATTCCAAGCTGAAGTTGCATCGGAAGAAGGCCCTGTACGCTATGGACTGGCCACGGAACATTAGCTTTATCAGAGCAATTTGTGTTTTACATAGTATTTGGGTTTTCATACAAATCTCTCACACTGGAAAGTTGCTCTAAAAGAATACCTGATCTAGGCTCAATATATACAGCTAAACCTGTAAGTCAGTTTATAGGAGAAAAAAATATTCACTTTGAAACCACACACACACACGCAATAATTTTTTTCAAAATTGTAGTTTAAATTCTTTTTTTAAAAATTAGCATTTATAAAGGTCTCATGTCATGCCTTGCTGTCTTTGTAAAAGACCCACACAATTAGCAGCTCAGCAAACTGGAAGCAATGGGCAGCCTATGCCTTACTGGTGCATGTGCAGCCATGCTGCATTGCCTCTGTGGCATCCATTAAAGCAGCTGATTTGTGCCAGTTATAGTTGTTGCAGTTTGGTGCACCACTGAGGCATTCAGGCTCAGGATAGATGATAGGATACAAAGGCCCACACTGTCAGTCTCACCTGCTTGTGGGCCTGATATTCTTTTCTCCCCCCCCCCCCTTAAATGCACCACTCTACCTCCCATTTATTCTCATGCCACCTCTCCATGGCACATCTCTTAACTCCTTTGGTCTACTTGCACAGTGCAACATGTGTTTTACAGCATGTTTGTGACATTTGTAGCAACACAGGGACCTTGTGCCAACAGATGACCGCAACAGGATTTCACTGTAGAATATGTGCAAAGCTTTGGGCCTGCTATGTACATGGCTGATTAGCTGCTTGTCAAGAGTGCAGGAAAAAATAAAAAAATAAAATAGTAAACTTGCCATCAACATTTCACCAACCCAAAATGAACCTTCATCTGGTTTTGGAAGTATGGATATATATGAATAGACTTCTCTGCCTATTATGCATTATAAAAGTGCCACGTGTGCATTTCTTTCTCCCAATATCAGTCCCCTCACTGGTATCTTGAGTATTAAGAGGCAGCTGTATTCATTTTGCCTGCATCAAATGGATTTCCAATTTAACATGGGTTTAGCCTTATATAAATTGCACAAGATATTAAGCACTTTTCATCATAAAATCAATATGATATCCTTTTTCAAAAATGGCATTTTATTAGTCCACAAGCTAACTGAACATTCTACCATTATATAACAATTGGGCATTTAGTGCTTTAATTCAAAATCGATCATTAAACATTCATTTTGTCTCAAAATAACTATTTGTAAACATTACCTTCTCTTTTTCCTTATGTCTTCATTAGTATTCTGTCATTCTCAAACTGTTTTGCCACCTATTACAATCATTCTGAAGCACCTCCAGGAAGCCTTTCATTAAGCTCTGGCTGGTAAAATACACACCATCAGGAGTCTGTGCAAGGAACAAATCTCACCAACATGAAAATCTGATTAAAAATTAAAGCTAAGATGCTGTTGCTGTGTTGGCACCACATAATGTTTTGCCAGCCCATTATAACAATTTTTGTATCTGGATGGACAGACACTTGCTGCCTGAGTAATCATCTAGGAGCCCATTTAATTTACCAGGCATCAGCTGGCAGTGTGTGGGGATAAAAGAGCACCAGATTGGGTGCAAGTCCAGTTTGAGGAAGGAGGACAAAGACATTCTCACTGGCAGAGAAGAGGGGGCAATGAAGGGGCTAATTTGTATCGCGGATAAGCTGACCATTTAAAGCTGGCTGTTGCAATTCTCCCTCCTCCTGGTGGGGGAAATGGATTCTCAAAGGGATCTTTTGTCTCCATCTCTGGATCGGCGTGAAGGCTGGTATGTACTGTAGAAAAGGTAGGTTTACTTTGTTTATTCTTGCAGGAGGCACTTTCATCAACTACCATAGTTACAACAAACAACTGCAATCCTTAACCTTCCCATAGTCCAGTTTGGGCTATGCCCACTCTGCTCCGTCAACATGGTGACTGCAAGTCCTTGGCTGGGGCAGGACTACGATGCCTAACTAACTAACTATGCCTGCCTAACTAACTCTTCCCACACCCAGGGACCACTCCCCCCACCCTCCTAATACTAGCCCCCTTCTTCTCCATGCACTTCCAAGGGTGATTGAAGGGTGGGTGTTCCTTTAGAAGCCCAGATTGGGTCCATGCTGCACATGATCTGTTGGTCCATAGGTCCCATGGACCAAAATATTTTATATATTTTTATTCTGTATATAATGTGCTGTGATCCTATGATTGCCAACATTAGTGCTAAAGTCTGTCTGCTGCTTTGCAGTCTTTCCTGTTCTAAGTGGGAATTGGACTAGATGACCTAATGGAGTCCCTTCCAACTGTGTGACCCCACTAATTTTGCATAATTAGTGCAAAAGTCTGCAAATGTCCTTTGAAAATATTGATTAGTGCTAAAGTCTGCCTGCTCTTTTGCAGAGTCTTTCCTATTCTAAGCAGGGAGTTGGACTAGATGACTAAATGGGATCCCTTCCAACTTGTTTGATAGGTGTGAAATGTCAGTCTATGCTACAGGTGAAATTTTGGCTAGGTACACCTCTGCCCCTGGGCCTCCTCTTGTCATTTTGTCAGGCACCTGCTGCCTGATCAGCTCTTTCCCTCCAGGTCATTCCATCCTCTGAGGGGCCCAGGATGTACTAGGGTGATATGTACTATAAAATAGCCAGGTAGAGTGGGTTCTGCAGATGCAGGCTCAGAAATCTGGAGAATATCAATCACAGACACAATCCATAGATTGCACCTTTGTTTGGTCTAGCCTGGGGAAGGGGGCTAGTGGGCCAGCAGGACAGCCGGTGAGGACGTTTTCTTTAAACCCCTTCAACCTGGGGTTATTTCCTTCTTGCACGTGGCACAGTGGAAGTGCAGCATTAGGGCCAGGATGGGGGAAGCCCTTGCTGAGATCAGATGAATTTGCCCCAAGGGCTGTGCAGCATGGGCTAGTGCAACTCAGTCTGACTGTCACAGCCCTTTGTGGGGCTGTCTAGGATAGCTTGTGCCACCTAGTAAGAGACCAGACCTGGAGTTCTGTGCACACCTGGCCCATGGGTTCAGTCTTGTGTCTAGGGCTCCCTGAAGCCAGGGTGCCATATTTAGTGGAGGATAGCAAATCTCTACCTCTAAGAATTGTTTAGAAGAGGGAATTTTGGCAGGTGCTGTTTTTATTTATTTATTTATTTATTTATTTATTTATTTATTTATTTATTTATTTATTTATTTATTAAAGGTTTTTATCTGGCCTTTCTCTGTCATGTGGCTCCAAGGCAGCTACAACATGATAAAAACATGCAAAAAAATTAAAAACATTTAAAATTTAGAATTAAAAACCCTTTTGAAAACCTTCCATGTTGAGCTGGATTTGATCAAGGCAATCTTCTTTGATTTTCCTCAAGCTCTGGACTAATTTACAGTGTTGAATTTGGTGCTACTGCAGAATAAGTTTAAGTGTTGAAAGAGCACTATGATGACTTTTTTCTGAAAGCAAATTAATTTCTTTTTAGGGAGGAATTTTGCTTCATTATTAGCAGCAGATTCACTGGACTGAGGATATCACTTTCCTGTTTGGAATGCATATTTTGTGCTGACTGCAGATAGAATTCATCTGCTAGAATGTAGCTGACGAGTGAAAGGGAAACCGTAATTAAAGGGCAGATAATGTGAGCCACTCATAAAAATCTGAATATTATTATTGTGGATATCATTGCACAAAAGAAGCAAAAGGAACAGAAGGAAACTTTAGAATGCTAATGTGTATAGGAAGAATTAAGTGTTCATGTCTTTCTTCCTCCTCCTTGTCCCAAGAATGAACAGGCTTTAAGCGGTAGAAATATATTCACTGTGTGAAATGAAAGTGCACTCGTACGTTAGTTGTTTTGAACAAATGCTTATACCACACAAAGCTCTATATGGGAATCACTGTACAGTAATACCTTGGTATCTGAGGATAATTCATTCCAGAAGCATGCTTGTAATCCAAAACACTTGTATATCAAAGCAATTTTCCCATAAGAAATAATGGAAATGCATATGATTTGTTCCAGAAACCAAAAATATTCATACAAATATGATTACAATACTGGAATATGAAATAATAAAGAAAATACAAACTATAAAGCAGAATAAAAATTAACCTGTACCAAGGCCGCAATCCTAACCACACTTTCCTTGGAGTAAGTACTATTGAACACAATGGGACTTATTTTTGAGTAGCCGTGCTTAGGATTGCACTGTTAGTATCTCAGGTCTCTCAGGCTGCAATCTGCCCCCTTACACAGGTATAAGCCCCATTGATTATAATAAGGTTTATTTTAGAGTAGACATGCAAGCCTATATCTCAGGCTCATTTCTGTTGCTCCCCTTCATAGCTCTACTGACTGTAACAGGCATACTTAAGAGCAGATATTTATAGGCTGGTCTCTCAGAAGAGGCAGAGCAGGTGCTGGTGAAGCTGGCTGTATCCCAGCCGGGACAATTGTTCACTTGTTTATCAAGACATCACTTGTATATCAAGTCAAAATGTATTATAAGTCTTTGCTTGCCTTACAAAGTCCAATGTTACTCTTAATCCAGTCCACGTTACTCTTAATTCGGGGTTTTACTGAGAAAATTTATAAGAGTAGTTGTTATCATGGAGAATCTATTATCTTCAATAGCCCAGTCCTAAGCATCCCAGAACACAGGGCTGCTGTGGCAGCAAAAATAGCTGCCACAGCATCCAACATGCCCTAGGAAACTGCATCCACCTCCCTTTTGGTCCCCTTCCCTGTGTAAGGGAAGTAGCCCAATAATGGGCTACTTGATTCTGTGGTGGCTCTGGATTCAGAGGCATGTAAGGTTGCATAGTCCAATGTGGAGATCAAGATTTGATGGGGCTGAATTCCACTAGTCCCATCGTCTTTCATCCTGTTCTCTCCCTGCCATGCTTCTTTCCTGCCCTTCCCCATATTTTTCTGCAAGAAGCCTCCTCCTGCCTCCCCCTCAACTATCTCCCTGCTGCCTGGTGGTCCAGGCAACTGCCAGACAGCAGAATATGGGCTCAGCATGATAGCTGGGCCAGCATTGGTTTACACTGGTCTAGCAACAGCACTAGGACCACGGTAAGGACCCTTATGGCACATTTGCGGCAGTGCATGCCAGCAGTAAGCCAGTGTGAGGGACTCGGGGCCCTAAGTTGTACAGTTCCACCACTGAATTGTTTGTACCATCAGGAGGTAGGTAGGTAGGTAAGTAAATAAATAAATAAGTAAATAAATAGTGTGCCCCTTTTTAAGCCCACCCCTGGGATGGAGAGGGAAAAGTTATTTTCCCCCTACTAAATAGAGGAGCACCATTTGAAAAATGGCTCTCCACCCAGTTAATGGGATTAACTGTATTATCATGAATGGAAGTGAAACTGGCTCATATTTATACCTTAGTGGTTCTATGCTGTGTTATAACAACATCCCAGTTGTATAACAACTGGTCTGTTTTTACTAAAATTCTGCATTTTAAAAAATCCACTTTTTGTACCATAAAGCAATTGTATTTTCATTTTCTTATCTTTCTTAATCATAACTTTTGATAGATTAAAGATATTCAGACATGGTTTACTTCCTTGCATTCTGCACTAAATTACCTTTCCAATGATACATGAATATATTATTTCCTAGAATCATAGAATCATAGAGTTGGAAGGGACGGAGTAGGTCATCTAGTCCAACCCCCTGCCCGCAGCAGGAAATCCCCCTAGAGCATCCCTGACAGGTGCTCGTCAAGCCTCTGCTTGAAGATCCCCAGTGAGGGAGAGTCCACCACCTCCCTTCGCAATCTGTTCCACTGCCGAACCGCCTGAACATACCGTATTTCCCGGGCCATGAGACGCACCGGACCATGAAACGCACCAAAATTTAGAGGAGAAAAACAAAAAAAAATCCTGAACCAAATGGTGTACTAATATATTTAATAAAATGTAGCAGAATTAATATTTCAACCATGTAAAGTCAACAGTGGTATTAAGAACCTTCTTTAACATTCTTTAATAATAATACATTCAACGATGTAAAATTCAACCATAGAAATACAATTAACCATGTACCATAAATGAACCATGTACTGTATTTAGAGCCATCATCACTGTCATGAACTCCAGGGTTGAAGTATAGAGGTTGAAAAAAGAATAGATTCTCTGGTGACTTCTCTGAATTAAATACCACTTACTTCTGAGTAGACCTGGAAAGGATTGTCCCCAAAGGCTGAACAAGAGCACATGTCCTGGAAAAGGGGGACAGATGGACACTGTGCAGGCCAAGTCAATCCTGGATTGGCTTAAGCCTGGGTGCCTGCCAATCTAGATTCTATGAGATACACACACACACACACACACACACACACACACACACACACACACACACGCACACACATATATACACACACACAATTGTATATTTTATATATATATATATATATATATATATATATATATATATATATATATATATATATATATATATATATATAATACATATAAAATACACACTCACACTCACATATATGTGTGTGCGAGTGTGTATATTATATATATTTCATATTATATATGTATATATTTTCATTGTCTTGGGGAAGGGGGAGTGTGTGCATGTGGGGGTGGCTGCTGGGGGTTATTGGAGGGAGGGGAAACTAGTAAGTGGAGGGTTTCTGGGGGGAGCATTTAGGGGTGGCTGGTGGGGGTGGCTGGGACGAGTGGGTGCAGTGGGTGGCTGGGAAGGGGAGACACATTAAAATAAAGGAAAAATACTCATTGTTTCTCTGTACTTAATTTCTACACTTTAAAGGGCTTTAAAGGTTGTTCAGAGCCAGAGAAACCTGAACTGAGAGGGTTAAAATTCTGAACTATTAGGGTTAAAAGGCTATTTAACTTCTATTCAGGCAGGGATTAACTTCTATGGCAACCAGGCAAACTTTTGTCTGCAAACTGCAGACATCCTGCAGAGTGGATAATTGAGTCTTAAAAGGACCATCACTTTAAGAGACGCACCAGCACCATCCGTCTCTCCAAGCGGGAATTACGGTACATATGTTTTTACATACCCCATTGTTCACTAAGCCACTAGAGTCGCACTCAGCTTGTTACTCCCTAAAACCTGTTGGTTGGTACAGTTGCTACTCCCTGCACCCTATTAGTTATGACACTGCCGGGGTGATGTACACACCATTTATTCAAAGAGTTGTGAAGCAATAAGCAAGTTTTGACCAATGTTTATGTTGACTGTTTCATCCACTGACAAAGTGTCACTGACAACACTGACAAAGTGTTGACATTTAAATACAAACCAGCTCTTAGCTACAGCACATTAATACTGCTGCACTTTGAGAGAAACCAAAGTATCAGTACCAGAGTTCACTTCATATTCTACTCTATGTATTAATGCAGTGAAATCCTGCTTTTGCCATGCTAATGATTTGCCATGGTTGTGTATATCTGATTAGGAATGCACCAAGTTAAGGTGATGGATCTTTTGAAATAAAAGCAAAAGCAAAGATATCCTACAATCCAGAGTAACTATGGGAGCACATAAGAGATGTTTACGTTGATGTAGTTATGGCACCACCTCGTGAATACCTATGGGAAATTCATATTGTAATCCAGAGTAAATTGTTCTTATGATGGAGCAAGGACTCCTCGTAGTTACTATGGGTTGTGCCCGTAATTGTTTTAAGATTTCTTGAAATACTGTTCAGTTTTTACCGTATTGAATAGGATGCTTGGTAAGGCTTGTGATTATTGTTGCAGTGTTGTGCCTTTACATATACATTAAGGTTATCAAAGATCACAATATAGTGGGAATATAGTGGGAAGGGAGGGTGTTTTCCCCAAACTAACATTTTTTAAAAATTACTGACTGTAATAAGGCATTCTTTTCCTTTCTGAAAAGATTAGAATTACAATCACATTACCAATCTTTTACCTGTTGCTGCACTGTCAAAAGAAATTATATTTAGTCAGGCTTGGCTAATGGACTTACTAAAAACAACTCTGAATAACTGAAATGCAACACATGAAAAACAAAACAAAGCACAAAATCATAGAAGACAACTATATTTTTTATCAGTGTAAGGATGAATATTACAGTCAGACTTGCAGGGAATCTTCCAGGGACAGGCATGCAGCAATGAAATGGGACAAAAATAAACTCTTAGGATTTATTTGTAATCAATAATAAGACTAGATTTTGGGCCCCATATAAACAACTTCCAACCACTCATTTATTGTGCCTTGAGACTAAGAATTTTGAAATGTCACAAAAGGTTGCTAAAAAGTTAAGGGCTTCAATTTTTATAAGATTATTTCTTGGAAACAACACCCCCCCCCCCACAAAAAAAAGCCAAACTGGTTGTGTGGCTGTAATTCATTTAGGGCTCCTGATGACACCATAACTTACAAAGGTTTAGAAATGTCAGACAACTACAAGATGAAATACTACCTTAGGGGGGTATCTAATTATATACACCAGGGAAGTTAAATGGAAAGAAACTTCAATTGCAAATAATCAAGAGAGATTAGCATGGCTTCAGGGATGAGCACACTTCCTACTGCTGCCTGCAAAAGTGGGGGGCAGAGGGTCAGGAGGCAGCTGGGGAGCTCCACAAGCTCCCAGCACAGCAGAACTACTCTGCCTTGCTGCCACCGCAGCCTCTTCCTGGGCTCTATCTCTGGTGCTCCTGATGTAACCGCTCTAATTCCCTCCTGCTGGGTCCCCAAAACCACCCACTGAAGGGTTGGCGGTGCCAGGGACTCTAACTCTAGAATGCAGTTAACGATCATCTTCACAAAATGCCACCATTGTGAAAAGAGTATCAAAGCCAAATGGTGAGATTAGTGGATTGATGTGGGGCATATGAAGCTGCCATGGACAAAACATAAGTTTTTAGAAACTTTTAAACAGTAAACTTTTATACAGTAAACTGTGTTTGGTACAGTAAATTGTTGTGGCCCTGGAAAGGTTGATATCTACAAAGGGTGGAAAAGGAGCTGCTAATGGTTTGTACAAACTCACTGAAGTTTAATGAAAATTTGACAGGGCTTGACTTGTATTTTGATATTATTTGATACTGTAATAATCGTAATTTGATATTATTGACTTGTAACATTAGCTAAAAGGTGGGTTTCAGGTGTTTTGACAAGGGTGCAGTTTCAGTCCTTGCTACAGGCTCTATTTGTCATAGAGATGCCTCTGGCTCTGAGGAAGAACCTCAGCGTGACCCTATCTGTCAGCACTCAGATAGGCTGACCCTATAGAACGGAGAAAAGAATTCCTCTACCTTTAAGCATTGCATAGAAAAGGGAATTAAGGAAGGTTTAGCTCAACATATAGAAGGGTTTAAAAAGCAGCACCCTGAGTTCAGAAGACTGCCTGCTGCCCTGAAAATGCAGCAATTTCACAGCACTTTGGAAAGAATAGCTATTCTTACAATTTTCCTTCACTTTCTCTACCTTTTTAAAAAGGCATCCCTGCAGACACCAGATCCACAGATAATTGAAATGATGGATAATGGTGGATAATGGACTTTCAGATAACAGATTCTACTTTGATATGCGCAACAAACCATGGGTATAATCCAACCAAAATTAAGCATTTTGATTCCCATTGATTTCAATGGAAGTTTTAAGCAGTATCTTTTCTGTGACAATCAATAGGATATGTCTCAAGGTTTATCTTCAGTCGAATGGAAGAGTTATCTAAACATACTAGAATCTTTTAGTTCAAGCAGTGATACTTAAAAGTGAATAACTCTGGCAAGATTGTGGCCAATGACAGCCAAAATGTAACTTCCATCGTTTCTGACTGCCAACTGTTAGGGAGTAGCCATAAGCATGATTACCACAATCATTTGAATGGATGTCTGTCAAGAGGCTACTTTGACCTGATCATAGAGATTGCAATGGGCTCCAGGGGAGCAATCCATCTCTGTTTAGTTCTATATCCTAACTGTACTTAGACCTGAAGCTGCTAACATAATTCAAAAACCTTTTTAAAAACCAGTTCCTAAGAAGCAGAGATAGTTCCTTGTTGTGATCCTCAATTTCAGTGGCCTACTCCTGACAATGAAGGGTTTTGCATCTCTAATTGCACAGATGGTTGGATTTGGGTACGTGGCTCATATCGCACCCCTGAAGATTTGTGATATGAAGAGTCATATTTGTTGAAATTCCCTTTTTCTATACAACTGTTAAAAACAAAGGAACCTTGACTGCTGAGTCGTTATGCTAGTCTGAGTCATGACAGGATGTGGGAATGAATAACAATGCTGATTGAGTATGCAATGTATATGCATAAGAGTGATTCCCAATAAGATGTGAGGCAGGGGTAGTTCCGGTACTGATTTCCCTTCTTCACTATGCCCATGGTACCTTGAAAAAATGTATTTAAAATATACAGCTTTGTGACATTCTGACCAGCATCAGGCCACAAATGCAGAGGTCTGTGGCTGGTCACTCTCCCCTCCAACCTAGAATGTCTGCACACTGCCTCTGAGAGGTTCAGAATGACCCAAAAGATGCAACTTCTGGTTTCTTACCAGAAGTGACTTTTCCATTTTATAAGGCATTTGAAGGCTGAGGATGCCCAAGCAACTGGCCATGCCTCCATTTGAAGCAATTTCAGCTAGAGCAGTGTGCCATGGCATACTGGTGTGCCGCAGATAGTAGTAAGGTGTGCTATGGGAGTTTCGGTAGCATCAAATATGAACAGGAAAATTGGGGGATTTGATCAGCTTGGTACGCCTTGTAAATGGTAAAAAACCATTGGTGGTACCTTGACAATTGTGTGCCTCGTCAGTGACAGTGTGGCATGAGACGAAAAAGACTGAAAATCACTGAGCTAGAGGAAGACAGAAGGAATGACTCAAATTTCCTCTCACTAACTGGAATGCCCCCAAATGGAGGGGCTACTTGCAAAGTGCAGTTCAGGTACCTGCAAAATTTAGCACTGTGATGATCCCACCAGCTACTCTACTATCTGGCATAGCAAAGATTATCCATTTTTTTCTGCAAAACAGTCCTGCAAGGTTCACATTCTGTGTTACGTTACCCTTATGCTCTCTAGACTGTGAAAATATTTTGCATTTTCTGGCTTCTGATTTACTAAGAGATACTCACAGTTGGGCCCTGACAGCTATGCATTTACTAAAGCAGACAACTTTTTCTTGAAAAAACCAGAAGCAAGGGCCAATTTAATTAAGCTTTTTGAGGCAGCAGTCCAAGGACAGCAAATTCCACTGAATATTTAAAGGCAAAATTAATTGGGACCTTTTGAAAACGTCAGAGATAATAACTCTCAGTCACACTAGTGGGGCAATTTGAGGTTCTGTTTTTCAATAAATTTTACACCACTACAGATGCCTGAGGAATTTCATGTAGTTCTTAAGAAATCATCACATACATCTACGGGAAATATGGCAGAAGATGCAGTAATTATTCTTTAGTGCTAAGAATATTCTATTTGGATATTGGACCAATTTTTAAAAAAATAATAATTGAGGTATGGAGTTAAATGAAATTTGACATGGAGTCCCTGCAGAATTTTGTATTAGGCAAGTCCTCAATTATGTATACACTGAAAACTGAAAGAAGCTTCGACTTTCAAGCATATCTTTAAGAGGGGTCACAATTTATGTTATGGTGGGAAAAAAGTCATATTGCCACTTAAATACTATGACCTTTGATATAAGTGGTTAACCTTTCTGTATTACTGCATAAATATGCCTTGTAATAACATGAGAAATAATAACAGAAACATAGAGTTGGAAGGGTCCTAATAGGTCTTCTAGTCCAACCCTATTCCTGAAGCAAGAAATCTTCATAGAACATCTCCAAGTGCTTGTTGAGCCTCTGCTTGAAGATCCTCAGCCCACCACCAGTCCACCACTTCCCTTGGCAATCTCTTCCACTGCCAAAATACCCTTACTCTTAGGAATTTCTTCCATATATCCAATCAGTATCTTCTCACTTGTAGTTTGTAATCATTGGATCTAGTGCTAATAAAATTGTAGATGTGGCCTTGGTTTCATAATTTCATACAGTTAGTATGAACTTTCAATATCCTTAAACTGTGCCCAGTATTGGATATAGTATTTCCTACTGGAATCTCACTAAAGCAAAATACAACAGTCTGTTACTTCTTATGTTCTCAATACTGGTATTCTGTTCAAGCTGCCTAGAATCAGATTTACCTTCTTTATGCCATTCCCCATGTTCAGCTTGGCAATGTTAGCTTCCCCATGTTAGCTCATGTTCAGCTTGTCATCTACTAAAACATCTAGGTCTTTTTTGCATATACTATTGCTTAGGCAAGTATCTCCAGGGCATTCCAGCACTGGATAGCTTGCCAGTGGGCCATGTGTTGCAACTTGCAGGTGTGGAGCTGTCACTGAGGGCACTTCAGAATAAGGGACTGTTTGTTCCTTTGGCATTGCATTGCCCTGATGCCAATGCTGGAAAGTTGGTTAGGATTAACCAACCTGTCTTATATATTTGCTTCTGGTTTTCCCTATCCAAATGCAGAAATATTTAACACTGTTGAAGTTGTGTGTTTTCGTGTGTGTGAGAATGTGTGTGTGTTGCTCAGCTCTGAACGAAAGCTAAATATCCTATGAATGTTATGACACAGACATTACTTAGCGCACCCTTGCAAACTTATTTGGATGGTTATCAATTTAGCTATGTTATGCTGCATTCTTTTCTCATTACAATAAGTCCTAACTTTTTCTCTAAGATGCAGTCTTCACACTTTTCCTTTAATGCACAGACTGGGCTATTCCTGCTTTTATTTATATAATGCCTTTCCTGAAATACAAAGTTAATTTTATTTGAACCATTTTAAGTATTAAAACAAATTCTTTCCAATTAACCAGCAAACACACCAATTATTACTTTCCATAATTAGCAGCTTAGCAGTTACTCCTGACAGCAGTTAAACTATAGCAGGAACAAATTAGTGAGGTATTTAAAAATTTGTCAAGGGAGGGTAGCTAAAGCGATATTTTGCAATGGATACTGGAGGTTAAACTGCATGTATTGGAAAGGCTTCCTGCTTATTTAGCACTTTGGAAATCCTTGAACAACAAATATACTTATGAAAAATGTGAAAAATGCTCAGTGAAGCATAATTTTCCACCTTTGCTGACTGGATTGCAGTTAGAAACAGAGGACACAGAAGTGTGTGTGTTTGTGTGTGTGTGTGAGAGAGTGAGAGTGAGAGAGAACTTTACCGTAGTTGCCCTGCTTACTCTCTTGCCCTGCTTACTGGGCAAGAGACACTCTTTCAAGGGGGTGTTCCTCTTTTATTTAGCAGGGGGAGATTAACGGGCCCTCCACACCCCAGCAATGTCTGTTCTAGTGGCTTCTGCTGGTGTTCTTTTTGCACTTTAGATTGTGAGCCCTTTTGGGACAGGGACCCATTAGCTATTAATTAGCTATTCATTTTTTCATTTTCTTGTAAACCGCTTTGTGAACTTTTCAGTTGAAAAGCGGTATATAAATACGATAGATAGATAGATAGATAGATAGATAGATAGATAGATAGATAGATAGATAGATAGATAGATAGATAGATATTGAGTTCATTCAACAGTGTCATAGAATATGTGGCAGTTAAGGAATGGCTCAGCTATGCAACTTCATCATTTCATGATTGTATTACCAAATAACTTCTGTGTTTAAATCAGCCATGCATTCATTACACCATAAATTGAATTATCTCATCCTGCAACATCACACTTTGCTGGTTGAGATGCAGGGACTGAGGAGGAGGTGTGGTCTGGATGTTGACCTGTCGCATTGCCTGAAAAAGCCAAGCAAAACCAGTTTGGGCTGTGCCTTGGATAGGAGACCAGAAGTTGCTGGCCAGTAACAAGGCAGATAATGAGCTACTGCAAAAGGAGCTGAGCTCTTGCAAAAGCTGACTTCCTCCAAAAGGAGCTCAGCTCCTGCAAGCTTAATTGCCTGCCACATTGCCAGGGTAAGCAGGCTGCCTTTAAGCCAATTAACTGCATTCCTTGCCAGCTGGTTCCTCTCATCCACCTCTATCCATCACTCTGTGTGTGTGGTGTGTGTGTGTGTGTGTGAGAGAGAGAGAGAGAGAGGAGACTTCGGAGGGATGGAGGAAGAGGCAGTGGCAGATCACTGAGGCTTGCCTTCTCAGGTGTCATTTGTGAAGAACAAGACAGGGGACAACGACTGTACTCACTCATTCACATACACAAATACTCTTCTCCCTGCCTGAAAACTATCACCCAATATACTTTTTAAATTATTTTGTATTATACTATAGTATTGAAATCATTTTCATATGAATATTTTTGGGTTGTAGAACAAATTGTCTGAGTTTCCATTTTTTCTTATGAGAAAATTTGCTTTAATATTCAAGCATTTTGGATTACAATATGTTTTCAGAACGAATTATGCTTGTAAACCACTGTACAAAAATACAACAATTCAGTAATAAACAAATCCAAGCACAATGCTTCTCACTGACCTAACTGAGATCAGTTTGCATTTCTTATGGTTTGCATTCACCTCCTCCTGGTTGACTTATGTGCTGTTGTATATCACTTGAGTTATCCATTCTTGATTGCTGCACTGCTCATTTGGTTATTGGCAGCTGAAGGTGCACTCTTAAAACAATTTAGACCAGCACAACTCACCCATCTCCCCGTTCCTGCAGTCTATATGCGCTACACAATGCTTAAAGGTAAAGGCACTCTTTAGTCTATATGGTATGCATATCTGTGCAATGGCCTACACCCCCCAGAGTAGTGCATAGATACAAATGTGCATAGAAATGAATGATTTTGCATTTCTAATTTGAATAAGTCTAATTTACATTAGAGACAGAATTTATATGCTCTATGCAATGCTTAAAGGTAAAGGCACCCTTTCCTCTAGTCTATATGGCATGCCTATCTGTGCAATGGCCTACACCCCCCCCCCCGGGTAGTGTGTAGATACCTTTCAGCACTTTTGCAGTACCCCTGGGCCTATGTGGGACTTGTGCTGGGACTTGTGCCAACCTAACCAGGGAGATTGTACTGTGAATGTGTGTAATGAAACAGAAACTAAGTCCAGTTTTACCAGGCAGGTTCAGGAGACCTCAGGCCCTTGAGCCAATTTGCTTGAGTTATGCTGTCCAAGGCACCCAAATATGCTGTCAGCCATCATAGAAGTTGTTCCATCACTTCTGTCACTGGCTTCAAACCCCCAAAAATTCAGCCAACCCTAGGTTTGGGATGTACATTTCTGACATGTCCACAGTTGCCACTAAGGAGGAGACAGCATGGTAGTAATGCCTGAAGGGCAAGTGAGCATGAGGTGTTGCTTTTCATGATGGTTTGCATGCAGCAAACACCAATGAACTGAGGCCCCTTCATTAAAAAAATAAATCAGTGACTACTCAAAACTTTTCAGTTCATTCTGGTGCTTCTTTTAAGTTGAAACCCCCAATATTGTTTACAGTTTTTTTCCTGCATTCCCAGTTGGCTTTCGTTTCATCAGGTTATTCTGATTTATTACAGAATTGGTATTATTTATTTATGTGTTATTGTAGTGTTCATTTTTCATGTTTTTATTGATTGCTCTAATGTATGCTACCTTGAGGGATCTTCCATGGATAAATATTAAAAAAACCATGAAAAGAAAATCATGTTCACCTTGCCAGACTGCCTCAAAGCATTTGTGTATGAGTCTCTGGAACCGTTTGGCTATTTTTCCTTTTTTCTATAGCCAGACTCAGATATTTTTGACCATTTGTCTTGTCCTGTGGAAGAGCTATGCTCCTATGTTAATACAGTCTCCAAATCCTACCTCCTGTTCATAATACATTCAGCATTTTCCTGTAGTAACAAATATTGTATCAAGGAATAATTTCTCCCTGTACCTGGAGAAAAAAGATTTCCCCCCCAGCACTTTAGCAATGTTTATATTGCTATCAGTAATGGAGATAGGAAGGAAAGCAAGGCACCAATACTGAAAGAGTGGAAGACTGCAGTCAACTATGCCTACAGAGCACTCAAGATGGACTCTAAGAGCACCATCTTAACCATGTTTACTCAAAAGTAAGCTTTATTGTGTTCAATGGGTCTTACTCCCAGGAAAGTATCTTTAGGATTGCAATCTTAATCACATAGAATGAAGGACAGTGTTCCTCTACCTTTAAACATTGCATAAAGGAGAGAATTTAGGCCTGCTTTTTAAACCCTTGTATTTTGAGCTGCTTAAACTCATTCCTCTATGCCGGGGCTTCCAAAGCTTAAGGCCAAAGGGACACACTATCTCTCTGACACTGTCGGGGGTTAGGGGGTGGCTAGGGGGAGGGGAAATGAATGATTTTGCATTTCTAATTTGAATAAGTCTACATTAATTTACATTAGAGACAGAATTTATATGCTCTATGCAATGCTTAAAGGAAAGGCATTCTTTCCTCCAGTCTGCATGGTCACCCTGATCTAAATATATCACTTCCTTTTTTTGAAATAGGACCCAAAAATTTGGAATTTCAAACTTTGGGGAAAAGAGAATTTTGGAAGCATCCTGAGATCAGATCAGTTTAAACCAGGAGTCTCTAAATTTTTCAGCCAGAGGGCCACATCAAATACCTGGTATGGTGTCGAGGGCTAGAAAAAAAGATATAAATATAAAATTTAAATAAATATCTTAGAGATGTCCTAGATGAGTGAATAAATAAGAATGAATGGGCTCAAATTTCTAGGATTTCTTCAAGTACCCTCCATCAGTCTTGAAAGACTATGATATCGTGCTCTGTGCGGCATACGCTGCATGCAAAGCATGAAATCCTGGGTCAAGTACCACCGCACATATAAAACACATACTCAAGCCCTACAATCCAGACTAACTACAGGAGCACGCAAGAGACATTATGTGAACCCGTAGTTACTGCACCACCTAGTGAAAACCTATGGGAAATTCATATTGCAATCCAGAGCAAATTGTTCTTACACCGTAGCAAGGACTGCCCATAGTTACTCTGGATTGTGCCCATATGGATCCCCATTCCCTATCTTCCAAGCATCTTCTCAGATGGCAAAAAAAGTTACTTCTGGTTTTTTGGAAAACAAGGAAGTTATATTTTAGGTCCTCAGAACATAAGGTTCTCCAAAATCAGGATAGTGAGCACATCCCTCCAAAATTGGAACTCTCCCTGTTTTTTGGGACATACGGCAACTGTATCAGAGCACCTTCCAGTTGTGTTTGGTCAAGCGAGTCAGAAGCTTGCAGGGGGAAAGAGGCTGGCCACAGGTCGGATGGACTGGGATTTTGAGACCACTGGTTTAGACCAAGAATAGAGCTCTTTAGGATAAGAATAGTGAAGCCAAAGAAAATCTGCTACCTGTAAAAGCTGAATAATTTAATAAATGGCAAAGTCAAGTGTCTTAGATTGAACATCATAGTATAAATTGGACAGAGTAGAAAATTAAAATTGACTCCCGTCTCTGAGGGGTCTATGACTAAGATGACTTCAGCCTCCCAGGTTCAAAGTCAACAATTTCTAGCCTCCATCAACTTGATTTGCTTTGATATATCTATCCTCTTCTACTGTGACATTGTTCTAAGCCCAGAATGTATATATTGTATCTTTTCTCTTTTTTCTCACTTGTTCCTCTCCCCTCTCTTGTAACACATGCTATACAACTATTAATGGATTTCTAAAGTGGCAAAGCACTCATCAACTGCACTGTATGGTGATCTCTCCAGCTAACTCACACCTTCTGTGCTGCTAGTATGTCAAATTGCAAAGAGAAAAAAATAATAACATGGTTCAAATTGCCTTAGACGCTGTGCCTCTCACCTCTGCTCCTAAATATGCAGAATTTTTAACATATTGTTTCCCAGGAAAATGTAGGCCTGCAGTACAATCCTATACCTTCTTATATGGAAGTAAACTGCGTTATGGTTGTTGGGTTTTACTCTCAGGTAAATGTGCAGACTGCAGCCATGCCTATCTTTTTTTAAAAAAGGAGAAAGATCTGTTAGCAAGCACACATTTTACTGGTAAGTCAAGTTTCAAAAGAAAGAGGGACAATAGTGTAGCTAGAAAGAGGACAAAATAGTAAGTAGTTTAGGTGCTACAACACACTGTCAGAACTATTTCAGGCAGCAACAAAAATGTAAAGGAGATACCAGTTGGTTCAACTACCTCAGGAATGTTACCATCACTGTCTAGAATAGATTTGACAACAAGAGGGGGGCACTTACATGGCACAACGTCAGCAGTTTTTATGCATACCCCAGACTGTGGGTGTTGGGATTTGTTTTCTGGGCTATCTATCATCAGTCACTATGCCAGAAGGTGATGCGGATTAGAAGGCACTACCTTGGTTTGCACAAAAATCTGTCAGATATTTTCCTAGAGATGAAAGCTCAAAATCTGCGTTAACAAATTTTAGTACTTTGGAGGGCTCAGGTGGCGCTGAGTCTGGCTCAATGCAAGATTGGGGAACCTATGCCAAGCCAGATCTATGGAAGAAAAATTTGTTGATAAACAGTGCTTCCTGTTTTCAACAAGTCAGGGAGTTAATACCAGGTATTGAATTGCAATGGATGTGATTTGCAGCTGCAACCATCTGGAGATGAGGATCTTGGAAATAAAAGTGGTGTCTGAAATAGAGGAGTGTAGATGTGGGGCTCCTACAGTATAGGAAGAACTGACAGCATAATTCTCACTTGTGCTGGACCAGGTAGGCTTGCTCAGCTTGCACTGTATCCAGCACAAGTTTCAGACCTGCTGCTACTGTGGGGAAAAGGAACCTTTTTCCATTCCCTGGGATAGGGCTGCAGCAGCCCTAATCGGTCTACTAAGATCTGTGCCGCCTCTGGAAGTGGCACAAATCCCAAAAGACAGGAGCAGTCTGTGCTGCTCCATGCCACCCATGTAAGTAGGTTGGATCCTTGGAGTAAGGACAGTACAGAAATGTGAAAATATAAAGCCGTGTGAAAAAAAATAAAGCTGTTCCTCCTAGTTTGGACCACTTTAAGACATGGTTTACAAGATTTGGGACAGCAGTTTAAGATGTTGCAGCAGCAACAGCACAGCTGTAGGTTAGACCAGCAAGAGGGAGAGGGAAGGTGCATGCTGTACTGGGAAATTAATTTTACTGCACTACTGCACTGAAGTGAATAAAACCTGTGAAAAACATTTTATTATCAGAGCACCTCTCTACCTAGAAGGTAGCAAAGCAAGGCTTTAGAGATTGACTGCTCAAGCCATCATTGGTGCAGATGCAGCGATGCTCACAGAGCACTAACTGCTTTCAATGCTGGGAGAGGAACTCAGACAGTGAGGAAGAAGTAAAACATGAGTATTTTTTACTCATACCATCGTCTCCTTTGATCTGTGCCAGCCATGTTGCTGATGTATGACTGAGAAGAGAAAGGTGTAAGAAATCCTGAAAATCCTGAAAAACACTAGGGACTGGATCTTGCACATTCTAGTGACACTGAAACGCACCCTCTCCTTCACACCCTCTGTCCTCCACTGATCTGTCCAAGAAAAACCTTTGACCCCATGTTTCAAGGATAAATGGAAGTTTCTGGAACCATTGGATTGGGACCTGAGGCATGGGAGTCCAGGCAAATTGAAGGCACAGTCCTAACCAATGTAGGCCAGCCTTACTCACCTGGCATATCTTCATGTGGTGGTGTGGGGAGGTATATGTACCTATGCACTGCCCTAACACCTACCCCAGTAGTGGGGCAGAAGTGCCTTTTGACATTTTTGTGACACCCTCAGGACTTATGCCAGGACTTATGCAGGCCTAACTGGAAATTAGGATTGAAGCCTCAATGATTTACCTGTTTAAATAAATGCATACCCAAAGTCCTTTTCTCTAAACTAATGAGTACAGACTAATGACTTGCAAACAAGAGAAGAAGAACATATGCCAAAGCCCATGCCAAAGTCAATATACACCCATGGATTTGGCTGTGTATTATAGATCCTTCCGTGTTCTGGGATCTCGCAAGCATGTATAACGATGAGATATTCTGCAATTAAGAACCACAGCTTTTCCATATCATCCAGTCTGTTTGGGTAGCACAAGTCAATTTAATTTGTACAACACAGCCTTGTACTATTGGGATTCTCTTCTACATGCCTTAATTTCCCAGCAGAGTGTTAAGCCACTGATAATTTTTCTTTTATAATTAAGAATTATGTACCTAAAACCTTAAGATTTACTGGGCAGATAGCACTTTCACCAATGTAATGATTCATAACCTCTTAGGAAGTGTTGCTTTTTGGGTCACTAAAGCTCACTGTGATTCATAAGCTATAATAAAATACAATGTAGTGCACATTTAGTATTGTATGTCTCATTATCTACTGTGGCTGTCTTATTCGAAGACAGTATCCAAATAGCAGTATATCAGAAATGACTTTGTTAACATTATAGAAAAGCATTAAACTGATAAATATTCTCAATTTTTTCTTGCTCCAGACTACTCATAGGGAGCATCTGCACATGTTGGTTTTATGGAAATGATATTTTAAATGTGTGAGAGTCAACAAAGGGCCACTAGGCATGGCCTAATCCATCCACACATGCATTCTATATGAAGTGAACACCAAACAAGAGTTTAGTCTATCATAAAGCACTGGTTTTCACATGCTGCAGTCCCACAAATTATCATGCCTGCCTACTATTATTTGAGTGATTTAGGAAGCCCTTTTCAGAGCATTGCCAGGCTTCCTGAATATCTGCACAGCATGTATAGCCCCACAAAGGCTCTGGTTTTCAACATTAGCACCTGCATGTAAAATGATAGTTCCTGAGACCCCATGAAGGTCATGATAAAGGGTGACCTGACTGATAGGGTCACATTGAGTAGTGCCTGAGACCCCATGGCAGTAGTGGGATTACTGTAGTGGGATTACTTCTGTAGTAATCTGTAATCTGTAGTAATCTGTGAGATTACTTCTGCAGTGGGCTGTAGTGGGATTACCTCTGAGCAGAGCTGCCATGGATTGGGTCATCCTTGTGAGCCTTGCAGCTACAGTTCATGACCCTCCTCCAGTGGTGGGCACCAGCAGGTTCGCACCTACTCTATAGAACCGGTTGTTAACAAGAGATAGGACATATAAAGTTTAAAAATAGCCATTTAAAAGTGGCTGCCAGATGGGCAGAGAACCGGTTCTTAATTTCTTTGAAGCCCATCACTGCCCTCCTCCTCTCTCTTTCCACTTCCTTCTCCACTCTTTCACAGTCCCTCTCAGTCCCTCACAGTCCTGTTTTCAGAGGGGTAGGAAATGGAGGGGGAAAGTTTTAAAGAGAGGTAGAACAAACACAGAGCCTGGCAACAGCCCCTTTTTTTTCATAGAGGGTTTTTTAAAAGGACTCAGCTTGAATCCTATAGAGTCATGAAGGGGTGACTCAAGGACTTGTAAAGTGCCCATATAACTCATTATCAACTTGTGTCACAGGGCAGTGTGCAAAGATGCTACAAAAATTCAATGTAGGCTTCTCCCCAATACAAAGAGAGAAGAGATTGTTGTTTTTAAATACAGTAAAACTTTGGATTGAGAGTGTTTTGCAAGACAAACATTTCTAATAAACTCTGTCTTCCAGTATAAGCAAAAAAATATTCCCAGCCATGATATAGCTGGTTTTGGCACTCCACGAGCTCCAGATCAGCCTCTCCAGAGAGACCTAGCCTTACCCTAAAGTAAGCCTGATTATAATCAGTGGGGCTCACTCCAGTGTAGGGGGGTAATGGAAAGGAGCCTAAAAGACACAGTGCAATCCTAAGCATGTCTACTCAGAAGTAAGTCCCATTGTGTTCAATAGTATTTACTCCCAGGAAAGTGTGGTTAAGATTGCATTTGGATGGCCTTGGATTTCTACACTAAAGTAAGCCCTATTAGAATCAGTGGGGCTTGCTCCTGTGTGGGGGGAAGAGCAGATTGCAGTGTGAAAGACCAGAGAGACATAAATGCAGGTTAATTTGTTTTATTTTTCTTTATATTTTGTATTTTATTTATTATTTTGTATTTGTATTGTAATCATTTTTATATGAATATTTTTAGTTGTGGAACATATTGTCTGAGTTTCCATTATTTCTTGTATTAATTTAGCTTTGATATGAAAGTGTATATCAGATAGCTTCCCATACGTGACAGAGATTTCTTCTCCTTTTAGTGATGTCTTAAAATTTTTCTTATCAATGTGCACTGTTTGAGAGTTTTCCATGTATCTTAAATCTGGCCCTTGATGAATTTCTTATCCAGGAGAATCCTGGACTGGATGGGCTTTTGGTGCTATGCAGCTTGCTTTTCATCCCTTCATATTAAACTGATGTATGAAATGAGAAATGTTGTTATATTTCCTTCCATCATGAATGAACAAGTGAAGAAAATAACCTATATAAGCATCCTTTAAGAAATTTTTCTGTTATCTTCATACATCTTCATAACACAACACATAGATGATGGTGATCCAAATTAGGGTAATCCAAATTAGGGTGATCCAAATTACTTCAAAGAGACTTTGACAGAATCCCTCAACTTAAAAAGAAAAATGAGAACACACACCATATGCTCCATGTCGCTGTCTTGTAGCAAGAAGCCTTTTTATATGTCTTACTACCACCTTGCTTTCTCACACAAGTTATGTATGAGTTGCCACTGAATTTTTTTTAGAAGCATTTAAAAGCAAAGTGAGAGATCCTGCTAGGTGGTACATCCAAGCAGTTTTGGATGCAAACAACAATTTTGAAGACTTGTGAAATTTCTCAGGTTCTGCCTCCTGGAAAATTCCAAAACACATTCAAAAGATGCTAGGCTGAGAGAGGAATTCTGAGGGAAGCATAAAATACAGTATCTGATGAACAAAAGCAGACTTTCTCAGGTTTCATCCATTTTGACCTCTGGAAATAATCTGAATCCTATCAGGATAAGACAGATTCTCTCTTTCTTTCTTGTTCCCTTTCTCCATATCCTGAACAGGTTGAACCTCCCCATTTCAGTGGTGGGCTCCAGCAGGTTCGCATCTACTCTATAGAATAAGGGATAGGACAAATAAAGTTTAAAAATAGGCATTTAAAAGTGGCTGCCAGATGGGCATAGAACCGGTTGTAAATTTCTTTGAATCCCATCAATGCCCCGTTTATAACATTTGGAGTGAAATCCTAACCGTGCTTTCCTGGGAGTAAGTACTATTGAACACAGTGGAACTTACTTTTGAATTGTCATGCTTAGGATTGCACTATTGGTTCCAAGAACCAGCATGATTAACTATGGGCGCAATCCTGAGTAACTACGGGGAGTCCTTGCTCCGGTGTAAGAACAATTTGCTCTGGATTGCAATATGAATTTCCCATAGGTTTTTACGAGGTGGTGCAGTAACTACAGGTGCACATAAAGTCTCTTACATGCTCCCGTAGATACTCTGGATTGTAGGGTATGTTTGCAGTATACAAAGGCAATTAGTTACCACAACAAGATAGGCATTGAATTAAGGTGAATCAATTCCCTTTCAAGTGGCTGCAATCCGCCCTTTAAGGAGCTGAACTGTAATTCGCAAGCCTGTGCAAGCATTTTGCAAGCAATTTCAGCTCTGAGCAATTCACAAGTGATTATCAGATGGGGAAAGGTAGGGGCTTTGCCTCCCAGATGAACATAAATGAAACTAAAAGCTTATGAATTTTTCTAAAACATGTTTAATTGCCTGTCCCTTTGCCAGGGCTGTCTTTAAGCCATTAACTGTGACTTAGAGGATGCGTATCTTTCAATTTAACGAGCCAACCTTGAAGATTCACTTCGAGACAAAATTGCATGTAAATAAATTGCATATAATTAGGCTACATATGTACTCCAAAATTGAGATTATGTAGGAAAATTTCTAAAAATAGGATCTTATCTTAATGGCAGACACCACCAAAATGCAGACCTAAGGTAAGGGAAGTAACCCATTAAAGCTGTGATTTTCAACCTTTTTCATCTTATGGCGCACTAAAAAGGCACTGAAATTGTCACGGCACACCATCAGTTGTTTTTACCATTGACAAGACACAACAGGCTGTTCAAATCCCCCAGTTTTTCTATTAATTAATGTCAATCCCCAAATTCCCATGGCACACCTGAGGACTATTCACAGCACACCAGTGTGCCATGCACATTGGTTGAAAATCACTGCCTTAAAGTGATGAGGCCAATGTGACTGCCTCACAATCACCACTGGATTCAGAGTATACCTCCCATTGGTACAGCAGCATCACTGGAAAGTTGGATAAAGTTTGACCCTTAATCTCAGAATTTAATCATTTTTGCTGTATGGTTAAAAAGTTAAATGCCTGAATAGTGTTAAAAATGTGTTAAAAAGACACATGCCTGAATAAAACTTTGTAACAATTCTATGAGTCTATGAAGATCCTTTATGTGAGTGTTTTTGTTACTATGCTTTTCCATATTGCCAAAACAATACATAAAAAGAATTTTGGTGTGCAGTCAAATAAAAATTGATTTTTACAGTGTTTTGTACAAGCAGATAAGCACAAATGCCTATTAAAACACTGCAGAAAAAATAATACAGTGTAATATATGCAAGATCATGATTATTTTTTTGCAGTTTTCACAAGCATTATGAAATGCTGAACTGTCCATTTGCAAACTGAATATCAATATATCAACAAATGCATTCAGCATTCAACATAAAAAATAAAGTTATGGAGGATGTTGAATGTATTTGTTTCACTTTGGAAAAAAACACACACCAGGTAATACATGTTTTAAAATCTAGGGATGTATTTGAGTGAAGAACAGATTCTATTGACAGTGATTATTACTATTATTTTTTGAGAGGGGGGAATAAAGCCTCAGGCTAGTGTACTCTCTGTCATGTATGGTCCCAATAAGTGTGTGTGTGTGTGTGCATGCAGCAACAAAAGCAGCAGCAGGTTGCACAATAAAATAAAGATGTACAGTGGCACCTCACGTAACAGAATTAATTCATTCCAGAGGCAGTTTCTTTATGTGAAACTTTCTTTAAGTGAAGCAGATTTTCCCATAGGAAATAATGGAAACTCAGATTGGTTCCACAACCCCCAAAATATTAATATAAAAATATTAACTGGATGTAAAAATGATGACAAAACACTGGAATTGAATTCAAAACATGCATTCAATGTGCATTATCTTATGAAGTCTACTTAGGCTGCAGTCCTAAAGACACTTTCCTGGGAGTAAGACCCATTTAACACAATGGGGCTTACTTCTGGGTAGACATGGTTAGGAGGCTGCAATCCAAGACACCTTCAAAGTGTCTCCCTCCTTTCTCCTTCTATCCATCCTGAGCCTCTCTCTCCCCTGCTCCCTTCTGGCCAGCCCTGAGCTGCTTCCCTCTTCTCCACTGCTCTTCTCTCCCTCTGCCCAGCGGACACCCGGCCACAGGAGGAACAGCATGGAAGTGTTGCTTTCACTGTGGGCAGGTGCGCTAGGCAGCCCCGACACTTTTTAAACAGGCTGCCAGCCAGCGCGTCTGCCCCAACTGCCAACAAATGTTTTCTTTACATGAAGCACTTCCTTTACGTGAAGCAGAATCCTAGATAAATTTTTGTTTGTTACGTGAAACATACCTTACGGGAGGCGTTCTTTACTTGAGGCACCACTGTACTTGATTTTAAACCCAGGCTTCCTTGTTTTGTATAGTACTAGCACTTCTGAAAGTGTGATCTATACAAATAATATAAACATAAAGATGAATTTTGCAGGGTTCTGTTGTTAAGAGCATGGGCATACATAGCTATTCCTATAAAACAAGTGGTGACCTACAAACTAGGTCAGGGTCTGACAGATGCTAGATTTGTGAAAACAATGAAAGGAAAAAAAAAAACACTTGAGTCCCTGTAAAAAAAAAGAACAGCTGATGAGGCAATTCAAGCAACCTTATCATCAAGCTCTCTGTGGTCTTGACCCTGGAAATAAATTTACTGCCCTCTTGTGACCTAATCTTCTTGTTTATCTTTGATGGCAGTCAGGAAATAAAAAATGAAGTATTCCTTGAGTTCCTCTTCTAAATACTCTTCTCTCTCATATACTGTCACAATACTTTATCCATTAACTTGCATACTCTCATTGGTGGATCCCTCCAACCCCCAACCTAATGTTTAGTGACAAAGGCAACAGGTAGATTTCATTCTTTTTTATTACAGAAGGGGATAGTTACATTCTCAAAGTCTTCCTTTCAAGTGTTCTCCAGTTATCTTGTTGAAATAAATATCTGTGTAGACAAAATAAGATAAGAACATATCATAATTATTGCAGTATCAATTTCTGCAAGCACTTTTAAGGTGTGAGGACTTGGCTATGCTGGAACTGCCAGTTGGCAGAATAAAGCACTGCATGGCCAATTCCTTGCCAAGATCGAAGGAAAGGTTGATCAGGATAAGACCTGGTTGTAGCTCACGAGTGGAACACTGTAGAAGGAGACGGAAGGCCTGAGACTTGCTGCCCAAGAACAGGCAATCAGGACAAATGCCATCAAGGTCAGAACTGAAAAATCAGCCGATGACCCAAAACGCCGGCTCTGCAAAGAAGTGGATGAAACCATCGACCACATTCTAAGAGGCTGCAAGAAGATCGAGCAGACTGACTACAAACTGAGGCACAACTCTGTTGCCCAGATGATACACTGGAATCTATGCCAAAATATCATCTGCCAGTGGCAAATGATACAGACGGACAAGATCTTGGAACACAATACTCCAGATATCACCATCATAGAAAGCAGTAAGGTGTGGCTTGTTGACATCGCCATATCAGGTGACAGCAGAATTGAGGAGAAACAACTGGAAAAGATCTTCCGCTACAAAGATCTAAGAATCGAATTACAGCGTATCTGGTGTAAGCCAGTGCAGGTGGTTCCAGTGGTAACTGGCACACTAGGTGCAGTGTTCAAAGACCTTGGCAGGCACCTGAAAACTATTGGCATTGACAAAATATCACTCTGCCAACTGCAGAAAGTCGCTCTTCTGGGATCAGCATGAATTATACGCCGCTACATCACACACACGCTAGACTCTTGGGAAGGGTCCAACTGGTGAAGTGAATGAAACCAGCATGAAATTGTTTGCTGTGCATTTATGTAATAATAATAATAATAATAATAATAATAATAATAATAATAATAATAATAGGTGGCGCAAATGGTTAAGACGCTGTGCCTGTTAACCAGCAGGCCAGGGTTTGAGACCCAGGTCAGCCCCACAAGACAAGGTGAGCTCCTGTCCTTAGCCCAGCTCTGCGACGCCAGCTCAGCTGGATCCAATTGTATTGGCTCTGCCTTTCCATTGGACTAATTCAGTGGTGTGGAGAGGGGATTTGCTGCTTGGGTAACAGCCTATCCTCCATAACAATCTAACCCAGGCTTTCGTGCTTTGCATGCAGTGTATGCAGCACTGAGCACGATACCATAGTCTTTCAAGACTGAACAGAGGCCTGATAATAATAATAATAATAATAATAATAATAATAATAATAATAATAATAATAATAATAATAATAATAATAATAGGTGCTCTTGGAACTATTCCATCAAGCCTCCAGGAACATTTAAACTTAATGGGCCTCCAGAAATTAACAACTGCTCAGTTACAAAAAGCAGTGCTCCTGGGAACTTCACACATATGATTCCAGATTCCTTGGATAGGAACCAAATTACAATAGAGCCATTTCAATTCAAACACCCAGTGACTGTGAAATATTTAACATACACAAGTATACAATGAAATTTCAGGTGTACTTTTCATGATACAGTCTCAACCCATCACTGGAGTGCAGAACCGCTTCATGTATATATACATGTATATGGGTGCTGGCACACTTTGTGACAGCACAGCACAGCACAGCACAGCACATTCTGATGTTTTCAAATAGCTCCTGATACAGTGCAGAGAGGGAGCTGGACCCTAACATTGATACTGAAAAGTGGGGCTGGTGAGGTTCGAAATTGGTGGAGAGGAAATAGGATTGGGGAGGGTACAGGAGAGGTAGATCTGGTGGTGTCTGTGCATTTTGAAGTCTCCATGTCCCTGTTCCTTGGACATGCACCATCTAGAAAGCTGGCACACATCTGAGGAGACCTATTGCAGAATAGGAGTCATAGGCAAAATCAGATCTAAATCTTTTTTTCCTCTCTAAAGGCTCGTGACTTCACATCTTCACCCACATGGATACAGCACTCTCCTATTCAGTATGACTGCACAAAAGCGCAAATGATAGGATTTGGCACTTAGGCTGCAGACCTATATGCAATTCCCTGGGATTATGGCTGCCATCTGAAACACACTTTCCAAGGTACAAACTTTCCTAAGTACTTGCCTAAACACACTTGACTAAGTACTATTCAACACAGTGTTACTTGCTTGTGAGTAGACATGCTTAGGATTGCACTGTTAGTCTCACTTAAATTAATGCGGTTTACTTCTGGGTAGATATGGATCACATTGTGCTGTTATTTAGTGATCTGATGTTGGAAAATGTATGCAGGACACTCGTTGATGGATGTGAAAAATACTGAATAATGTGAAGGATCCACCTAGTCCATCCTTCTGGTTTTCAGTAGAACATGGGAATGTTTTTAAATAAATACTCTTCAGGAAGAAGAGCTTTGTCTCGAAACAAGAGTGTTTTCCTGCTTGTCAACAATGATGAAATATGATTGCATTATGGACTTGAAAAGAAATGTTTCATTAGCACAGCGTCTATACTATTTTTGATATGTATTCTATATGATGTAACTGTTGTTACTGAGAACATTCAGTATCCCTACAATCCAGAGTAACTACGGGAGCACGTAAGAGACATTTACGTTGACGTAGTTATGGCACTACCTAGTGAAAACCTATGGGAAATTCATATTGCAATCCAGAGTAAATTGTTCTTACGTTGGAGCAAGGACTCCCCGTAGTTACCCTGGATTGCACCCTATATCTTATTGTGCAGTAGCAGGTTGTTTTTTCCCATTTATAATATACCAGGTATCATCATATGTTTTCTCAATTGTGATCCTGCTCTCTGTGTCTAATGCTGGGACCCCAATTTGCAGCCATCCATTCAGGCTGGAGGTCTAAAAAAACACCTGTAGGTTGTTGTTATTGTTTAAAGGTAAAGGTGTCCCCTGAAGGTTGCACAGGTTGTTGTGACCAACTCAAGGGTGCAGTGCTTATCCCCATTTCTAAGCTGAAGTGTCAGTGTTGTCAGAAGACACTTTCTTGGCCGGCATGACTATATGCTGATGTGCATGGAACACTGTTATCTTCCCACCAAGGTGGTACGTATTTATCTATTTGGATTTGCATGCATTCAAACTGCTAGGTTGGCAGGAGCTGGGCTAAGGATGCAAATCTTGCAGTACTTGAGTCTCGAACTGCTGACCTTCCCATCTTCAGTTGGACAGGTACAGCATCTTTAATCACTAAGCCACAGGGGGATTGTTTAGTCATATTTATGATTTGGAAGAAGGATAGCTTTGCATTAACTTTCTTCTTTTCACTGAAGTTCTTATGTATGTAGGTAAGCACCTGTCCTGTTTTCCAGAACATGTCCATTTTTTAGCTTTGTGTCCTTTTCCTTGCAAACAGGCAGCATGTATCCTTCTTGTAATTCATACATTCTATGTAATGGTTGAGCAATATAAACCAGGATGCAGCCCTAACCATGTCTACTCATTGTGCGCAAAGGGTCTTACTCCTAGGAAAGTATGTTTAGGATTGCAGCCATATTGTATTAAAATGAGAATTATGTTCTCATTTTTGTAAGAGTCTGGATAGAAAAAGGAACTATCAGTTTGTTGCAAATTAAGTTGTTGGCACTTACAGAGTAAGGACAAGAAAAACTGTTTTTTACCCTTTAGCATTCTCCAACCTGTGACTATGGCTGCAATCCTAAAGACACTTTCCTGGGACACATTGGGACTTACGTCTGAGTAGACATGTTTAGGATTGTGCTCTAATAAAGAGAACATGAATTCTCCTTTTTGAAAACCTAAATTAATTTCACATTGGACTCAAATTCCATTTCAGGATCTTTAGCAGCAGCCTGTTTTCAAGCTCTTCAAGTGTCAATTTTATCTGACTTGAAAGATATTGTTTAAGCTGACTGAAAATGATAATTTTGCCCTGTACCAAGTAAAGTAAAATACGATTAATACAACACTTAGATGAAACCCAGTGGACATAACTTTTCAGCATTCATACAATCATGTTCCTTTAGAATGAAGGCTCATGGTTTCACCTGTCTAATGTTATTCATTTCCTATTTTTTAACTGTGTTTAACTGCTATTAGTGTCTGTTAAAATTAAACCCAACAAGATAGCATATAGAGTCTAGTTAATATCCCTGGCTTTCACTTCCTCAAAGGGGGAAGAAATCACATACTCAAAATTATAAGCTTTCCGCATAGTTTATGAACAGTTACTATGGATCTTAATGCTTTGTGAAGTTTTCGTTGAAAAGCAATATGTAAAAGCAATATGTAAATAGTTTTAATAATTATCTATGAAAAGAAGGAAAAATACCATATATACTCGAGTATAAGCTGGTTTTGGGGGCCCCAAAAATGGGCCCCAAAAGCCCCCCTCGGCTTATACTCAGGTGAACTGAAAAGTGGCGGGATCAATCCCCATCATGTCATATATCGTTGGATTCGTATTGAAGAGCAGAATACAAAGCAAAAATCATTTTTGAGATATCTCCTTCCTATCAAAAGTTATGGCCAAAAAACAAAAGCTATAAAAATTAAAAATATATTTTTTGGCAATTTTTTTAAGCAAGTAGGAATTTTGGCCTTTGGGGTTCAGGAATTTTTGGGTTTGGCATCTGGTCACCCTGTCCTATGCATGTCTACTCTGAAATAAGCCCCACTAAGTTCAATGAGGCTTACTCCCAGGAAAGTGTGCTTAGGATTGCAGCCTATGAGTTCCAAGTGGGCTACAAGGAAAAGGACCAGTACCAGTACCTGCTGCATTTCCCACCCTAGGCTTATACTCGAGTCAATAAGTTTTCCCAGTTTTTTGTGGTAAAATTAGGTGCCTCAGCTTATACTCAGGTCGGCTTATACTCGAGTATATATGGTACCCAGTGAATTGAATTATTAATAGCCCAATCCTATTCCTGGGGGGTAGTAGTGCCAAGAGCTAGCGGTAGTGCTGGCTCCAGTAGTGCTCAGTGCTGGCACTAATGGAGTTTAGAAATGGGCCCCAAGCCAACTTCATAGGATGAGGAAGAAGCATCAAGCCAGAACTGTATGGAACAGGAAAACAGGTGCAGGGGTGGGTGGATTGGGTCCCAATAAGGGGATGGGATTGATGGTGAGTCCGTGGTTTATTTATCTATTATCAATTTAGTATAATTTTGTTTATTTTAAGGGATTTATACCCATCTTTCCCATGCTCTTTCCCATGCTAAGGCAGATGCCAACGGCAGCTTTCAAAGGTTTTATCCTTTCATCCTTAAAACAACCCTGAGAATAGATGAAGCTGAAATTTATCTATTTATTTCAGTCATGGCACAAAGATAGAGCATGCCCAAATACAAACATTTTTTTTTATATTTCACAGTCGAAAAATGTAGGAAATAGAGATACTGTCATCTCTTGATTAGGTCCCTTTGTACATTTTGAGAATAAATTATATTTACTTTTTGTTTAGGAACTTACATCCTGATTTTCTGTAACAAAAGTGACCTGCATGATAGCTGACAGCACTTAAAAATAGGATTTATAATACAAACTTAGCAGGCAGTGTAAAGGAGTAAAATTTATATTGTTTATATTTCACATTTTTATACTGCCGTTTCTCCAAAGGGGTGGTTCCTTCCCTCCTTTTCTCTTCACGACAGTCCTGTGAGGTAGGTGAGGCCGAAACATAGTGACTGGCCCAAGATCAACTAGAAAGCTTCAGGAACTCTGGCTCTTCCAGGACTAAACTTGGATCTTCCAGGACTAAATCCAACTCCCAAACCACTATAACATACTGGCTAAAATAAAATAGAAACTACATTAAGATTTTTAAATTTCATTTGCATGATTTGGTTTATTTTGTAAAGTTTTTTTTTGGAGGGGAGGGGAATAGTTTACGTTGTTGGTTTTGCTATCCTCAACAAATGACAAGAAGCTGCAAGTTACTGAAACTGCAGCCTTCTAGCTACTGAAAATCATATTCAGCAAACATCACTTCCTGCTCTGAGATTTCACCACTTTGGACCACAACTAGTGGGAATTCACGGTGAGAAAAGAAATAATGTGTGCCTATATGGAAAGCAATGTTAATCTCGCTCAGTGATGTCCCAATTGCCATTGAAGCAGGTGAGCTTTGAAAGATAGGGCATGAGAAACCAGAACCACCACTAACATCAGTGCTGAAAGAGGAAAAGCCTATTTCAAAAGAATAGGCTGGAAAATGGCTTTTTTGCCTCTCAGAGAAAGGTGAGCTCGTCACACTGAATTGTGTGTCCCATAACAGTCACACTCTATGGCTTTTCTGTGCTCCTGCAGAATAGCGCTGAATACGCTGCCTTGCTTATATGTGATCCAAGCGTTTCACCATGTAGTCACCCTGTAACTAAGCAACCCACAAACCTGGGAAAAAATAAATATTTCAGTGCATTGGACACTTGGGGGAAACCAAGAGGTGCATTTCTTTTTCCAATGCCCATATTTTGTATCAATTCTAATTATGTTTTCCGTTTAAATAGCATTTCAGCCACCTAAGGTACTTGGCTTCATTTCACGTACATCAGACTGACATTCTCTCCTGAAAACCGTGATGGCAAACCTTTCGGGCACAGCATCATAAATTTGGAAAAATTACTTTACACCCTGCGCCATGAATAAAAGAGAAACAATTATTTACATCCTAATTAATTTTTAAAAGTACTGATCAATCATGTGTGATGCTATGCACTTTATGAAAATAATTGTTGAACTTTCTAAACTTTGGCAATGTTGTCAAAATAAACTAATCCAAGCATAGTGATGACAGATTATGCAGTGGTATTGATGGAGTTATGTACCCACCTAGCCTATCTTACATGTTAGCATAGCCGTATTTGTCGGTGGGGCTTCAAATAACTGAAAAGGAAACAAATCTGTGATTTTTGGAGAACCAAAATAAAATGAGAGAAAAAAAACTAATTTCCAAACTTTTTTCAAGTTTTCATGAGAAAGGCTCAAGATGAGGCTTAACCTATCTGAGTACATATTTTAAACTGGACTGTCCTTGTGATAAACTAGAGATGCTCACAGATCAGTAGGGAAGGGTAAGCAGTAACTGCCATCTGCTGAGGTAATTTGTGGAGACTGGTGGATTTGTGGGGCGACCAAATCCAATGCTGCATTAATGCTGATTGGCCTCGTCTCTAATCCTGGCCCAGCTGTATTGCAAGATAAAAATATTGCCATCCTTTACTGTGCCTTTCAGTTGTGGCTATTTCATTCAGGGTCCACACAGTTGTTTACAATTATATATTATTTTTGTACTGTGAGGGGCAAAAATGTTATCCTTTGTTTCAGGCAGCAGAATATCTTGGACTAGTTTTTATTAAATAGGGGACTCAAGTATTTTTGATTAGCCCCAAAAAAGTATGCGTATTCAACAGTTTTTATCTATACCCTTTTTAAAAACTCAAATTGAATTATGGCAGAAATGTGTAGTATAGTTTCCTTTAAAGATGACAGTAGCTGCTCATACTCCTCCTCTTCCCCCTCAGGCGACAGATTGGGATTGCATGATGGCACACCATGTTCTCCTCAAAATGGCTGCCTCAACCTACCAGTTCACCAAAATCAAGTGTCTGGATATTAATGATGTCCCCTTCAAGCACCTAATGTGATTGCACAATTCAAACTCGACTTACAGCTACCCTTTGTTGCATATATAAATCTAGTAATAAAATTTTTTTGCATATATTTTCCATGTTGAGGTGTGCATACATTTTTTGGGCCACCCTGTAAAGCAAACTAGAGTCTTTTACAAATCCTATTGTAGAAATTTTTGAAAACTTGGGCTTTAATTATAAGTGCTTAGATTCTACTTTCCAGGGCATATGCAAGTCTGCAACATGTGCAGGGCTGACAGACGGTGCCAATTCAACAGTGGTGTCTCACTTTACTTGCTCCCTCCCTTCTGCCTAATGCTAATCAGGGTGATACTATTTGTAAAAGAATTATATACAAATTGGCATTTCAGCACCACTCTACATTCCAAAGTGTGATTTACTGTGAATGTAATTAATCAAAGTCTTTAACAGAGTTCTGTTAGAGATAGTTATGCATGCTAAATATCGTGTCTTCGATCTGATATTTCAAGCTATTAATGCCTAAAGCCGTGTGCTGTTTCAGTATTCCCATTCATGTCACAATGGTTTGCACAAGAGCACCAATAACCTCTGTAAGTAACAAGTGTGAGCAGACCAACTTTACCAGTCAGCCATTACATGCCATGCCACTGTCAGATGCCAGATTCAAGAGTCTACAAAATGCCAGAGCTATAGTCAAATTAACAGCCCATTCCTATCCTGTGCAAAGCAATGCTTAGAGCCCAGCCTGCTTTAAAGAAATGGAAGGCAAAAAGGAAGCACAATTTATTTATGTAGTGCAGGGGTGTCCAAACTTTTTGGCAGGAGGGTTACGTCATCTCTCTGACACTGTGTTTTGTCACAGAAAAATTATTTACATTTCAAATTTGAATAAATTTACATATAAGATTGTGTTAGAGACATTACAAGGCCCAATAGGCTTGCCCGTGGCCCAGTAGAGTGGTCTTGCTGAGGGCCATATTGAGGCTTGCAGGGGACCACATTTGGCCCCATGGCTGGGGCTTGGACATCCCTGATTTACCCTACAATCCAGAGTAACTACGGGAGCACGTAAGAGACATTACGTGCACCCGTAGTTACTGCACCACCTAGTAAAAACCTATGGGAAATTCATATTGCAATCCAGAGCAAATTGTTCTTGCACCGGAGCAAGGACTCCCTGCAGTTACTCTGGATTGTGCCCTTAGTGTATGGCAATTACAGTTGCTTAAAAAACTCTGATCTTTTCCAGGTGGAATCCTCCACAGCATAGTCATCATCATTTCTGATATCAGGGAATGTTTTCCAAGCTTCCAGCATGAGTTTTCAGGTCAGCCAAGCTGTAAACAGTGAAATGTTTTGGCTTTGATGACTCATGACAGCTTATCAAGCTTGCAGTCTCCCATCCAGTTGTTGTTTTGGTCTTTCCTGCTTAGCTTTCTTCAGCAGCCCTGCATACCTGCTGCCTAGTGGAAGACAATGGAGTGCTTCAAGTGCTTCAAGTGATTCAAGAATTATTTTGCTCAGGCTGGTTCTGCATGTTTGGAGTAATCTTGAGTCTTGACTAAAACAGCTCCAGATTCTGACATTGTCGTTTTACTAGGAAAACTTGGAATGGATATGCTGCGCCAATAAGCTATGGATTTTGTCTATGCAGCAATGTGTCAGCATAATCCTAAACATAATCGTATTAATGTCAGCTATTTAGTCATCCTAACCTCCAATTAGGCTTAAATGAGCCCAATGCAAGTCCTATGCTGACTTGGGGGTGTCACAAAAATGGCGTAAGGCACTTCTGTCCCACTGGTTAGGGATTAGGCCACTGTACAGAATATGCCAACTTCCCCACACTACCATGGAAAAAATGCCTTGTGAGTTAGGCTTGCCTAAATTTGTTATGATTGCACCCAATATACCTTACTGGAGTTCCTGACCTGAGTAGGACAGGCAAATCCACTCTCATGACTCGGGATACTTACAAGAAGTGAAAAATAAGTGAAATTCAATTTTTAATTTTTTCAGAAAGTCTGATGCATTGAACAGAATTCAAGAAAAGTCCACTACTGAAGAATAATCATTCTAGAATACATTTCATATACAGTGGTACTTTTGTTTGTCCAATGCAAGGAATATTAGAAGAAAACAGATTCTTTATGTTCATCCTTTTAGCTCCTTGAGATACTTAATTCTAAATACATACGATAGATTAACAGCCATCAGGAATGTCTCAGTGAGCAGAAACATGGGACTTTTAAGTGCTATAAAAAAGAAGTGACTGCTTTTATCCACGGCTGTGTGGGTGGAAATAGTATCCTTATGTGTTACAAGTGTTTTGAAATCCATTCCCAGTAATAGCCTCCATTACCCAAAGCCTTGACTTATCAGCATTTTGTCATGGTCACACCCATTCTGTTTAGAACACAAAACTAAGCATATCTACTCAGAAGTAAGTCCCATTATGATCAGTGGGGTTTATTCCTGGATAAGTGTGGATAAGAATGTAGCCTATAATATAGTTTCATATTATATGCCTGTGTTAATAAGTGCTCTAATTTAGTAGGTCATATTATTTACTGTTAGATTTAACTTCTTCAAAAAATTGAAACTGGTTTTATTAATGAATAAGTGATGTTAAATCCCCTTTAGTGGAAAATAAACCGTAAAAACATTCCTAAGAATGAATATTGAACTGGCGTGCCCATCAAAGCAAACCCATATTGGAATTTACCAAATGGATGCATTCTTTTGTTACCATGAAAGAGGCATATGCACTGATGTGCAAAATGTCATAACAGCAAATACTGACAAGTACTCCATATCAAGGAACATGTCCTTGCAGCCAAATATGTTCCTCTGCTGATGTACACAGTACACGACACTATGACAATATCTTTCCTTCCACTATCAGTTTTGAATGTATATGAAATGGATCATGGTATTGTTCAAAGACTGTAGTGAAATAACAAAGTTTCTCAAGGCCATCTGCTGCTAGGCTTATAAGATCCAGAAAGAACCTACAGTGAAATCTTGGTTTTGCTGTGTCTGATGTGGCCTGGATTTCAGTATCAATTTTAGAGAAGTATTTTAACATCCCACTAATCAAACCAGAGGCCATCTCTCTCTCCCAGGTTCTGCTTTGATGGGTGATTAAGGGAGGAAGAAGGTTTGTGCCTTTCATTCTTGTACTCTCAGTTTTTACAGCTGTCTCTGCCCCTAGGCATCAGCCCCCAAAATAGGCTAGGAGACTGCCAATGTTTGCCTTGTTTCCTCATTAGTGCCAGCAACTAGGCACTGAAATTGTTAATTGATATATGCACCTTCATTTCATGTCCCTAAAAATGACCCAGGTGGAGTGCTTGAGCTGTTGATATGACCTGGATCTCCCTATAACAATGACTGATACAAAGAGCAAAATCCAGAGTAACTACGGGGAGTCCTTTCTCTGGTGTAAGAACAACTTACTCTGGATTTCAATATGAATTTACCATAGGTTTTCATTAGGTGGTGCAGTAACTACGGGTTCACATAAAGTCTCTTACATGCTCCTGTACTTACTCTGGATTTGGGGGAAAGTCAACAGTATCTCTTGAATAATTAGATGGTTGCTGGTTTAATAAGGCTAAAATCCTAAAGACACTATCCTGGGAGTAAGACCCACTGAACACAATGGGGCTTAATTTTGAGTAGGCATGGTTAGGATTGTGCTCTAAGGGCGCAATCCAGAGTAACTACGGGGAGTCCTTGCTCCAGTGTAAGAACAATTTGCTCTGGATTGCCATATGAATTTCCCATAGGTTTTAACTTGGTGGTGCAGTAACTACGGGTGCACGTAATGTCTCTTACGTGCTCCTGTAGTTACTCTGGATTGTAGGGTTAGTTTCATATGCAATGGTTCTTCTTTTTTGTGCAACACAAAGATCTCCTTCAATGCAAACAAAGATCTTCTTTGCTTCCTATGAGAGAGCAGATATCGTTGGGAACCCCTACTGACATTGGCAACCCTGAAATATACAGATAAGGCATAAGTTCAAATATCTCCATAATGCATATGTTCAAAACTTTCTATCCTTGTACAAATGATCCCTATACACTGAGCATGTTGTACCCATGTCAAATGAGAACAGGATCATGTCAGTCCGCCAAACTACCACTTTGAAGTGCCCTGTAGCCACACTGTTGTTTCCCCAGGTTAGTATTTGCCTGGAAGGGACAGTATAGAAAGCAGGGACACTTCTGCACAATTTATGCTGCAATCCTAACCTCCTTTTAGGCTAGCATAAGCTCTGTGCTGACCTGGGGAGTGTCACAAAAGTGCTGTTAGGCACTTCTGCCTCAATGCTGGGGGGTGGTAGGCCAGTGCACAGGCATACACCAACATTACCACACCACTTTGGGTAGGTATGCCAGGTGAGCTAGACTGGCCTAAATTGGTTAGGATTGCACCCTGAGGTGCGAGGCTTTAAAACCTCATTCTACAACATTAGAATGGCAAGGCCAGATAGCAAGCTCCCATCTCCTTCTGTCTAGGTGTGGCATATCAAGTTTCCAAATGTATCTCCAACATAGGCAATTTCATAGTCTCTCAGTTGCACCCAGCCACACACTCATATTTACACTCAAAAAAGAAATCTAGCAATGAAAGGTAGAGCAAATGCCAGGATGCCATCAAACTCTTCTGAGACCTCATTGTGAGAGGACATTTAGCAATACATTCCTAATGGGCAAAGGATTTATCTTAAATGTAGATGGTTTAAAGCATCCATGTGGATAGTTAGATTTTTTTTTTCTCCTATAGAAAACCAGTCACTGATACATAACTATTAATGGAAGGCAAGCAGTAGGAAACATTCATTAATAATTTCATTTTATTCCTTTCCCCAACAGGAAAAAGAGATGCAAGAAAATATGTGAAATGAGGTGCAACATTCATATATCTGTCTTATAAACATCTTCCCTTAGTAAACTTCCTCTAGAATTTCCTCCCCTTTCAGGGTAAGTTCATATTGTTTTCTTAAAATGGTTTGCCCACTCCTATTGTATAATGCCTATGTATAATTTGCTTCCACATTTTATGATGTCCTAGCAGCTGCACGAATAATATAAGCTCTTACGGCCCTTGCTCTCATTTTAAACAAGACAGCTTTGATGCAATGGAATAATTTATGTTCAGCTCTATGTCCTCAGGCCAAATGTGCTGTATTGTACATTAGCTACTCTGCTCCCTGAATTGAAAATGTTCTTTATGCTATAAATAAATGTAGGAAAAGACCAATTCTTTCCTAAGCTTGACCTGTAGATCCAGGGAAAAGAAGGTGAGTTGCAATCTAACACACACAGGAATCTGTATAATCATGTGACACAGGCTTGCAGGTCTGACAGTCCAGTTTGGTATGTCTATGGAGATTGTCTAGAAGGCAGTGGCATAGCTATGGGAGTGCAGTTGCACCGGACTACAAGCTTTAGGGGCGCTACAAGTTGAGCTTAACGCTAGTGATTTAAGTTGTGAAAAATGGGGTATTTATGAATGCAAATACCATCATGCTATATATCAATGGAAAGGTAATTTTATGCAGAATGCAATGAAACAAACTGCACTGGAATATCTATATTCTATCAAAGGTTATGGTCAATTAACTAGAAAAAGAAAACACAAAAGCCTATGGAAAAAAAGTGGATTTTCTTCAAACATTCCCATATTACTGATGGCTCTGAGAGCCAAAGAGATGTAATTCTGGTACTATATGGAACTAATAAGGTGTTACTATAAATCAGTTGTCAGTACAAATATCATATACTGTACATATATCAAAAAATATTTACCCCATGCTAACTGGGTACTTCTAAGTGGCACTTCTATGTGGTGTTCCTATCTAGCAGGGAAAGAACCTTTTCACTTTGCCCCAGCACAAACGCTTTGTCCCAGCACAGTTTCCCTAACCAATAAGGGACAGAATTTTCATTTTTTTAATTAATTAATTTTGTTGTTGTTATGGGGGTTAGGGGCAGCAAAATTTTATTTGACTCCAGATAGCAAATAGGTGCTTTAGCTATCTGCTAGCCACTAGCAGAGCAAATGGTGGTGAACTGCTGAGGAGGAGGAAGAGACAGGTTTTCCCCCAATTTTCTTTTTAAAAAATACCAGATGACATCACTTCCGCTTGTGACGTCCTTTTCTGAGGAGAGGTGAGAAGGAACACAGAGTCCCAGGTGAGTGGAGGAGGGGGGCTGCTTAGCTGAGTGCTTAATTACTGCTAGGTGTTCATTGGCTGGTTGCCTGGTGGGAGGTGCTTTGTAGGGCTTTATTAGGGTCTGTTCCTGGTTCAGCCTCCTTTTCAGAGGAGAGGTGAGAAGGAACACAGATTCCCAGGTGAGTGGAGGAGGGGGGCTGCTTAGCTGAGTGCTTAATTGCTGCTAGGTGTTCATTGGCTGGTTGTCTGTGGGAGGAGCTTTCAAGGGCTTTATTAGGGCCTGAGGTGTGATCCTGTGGACCGGAGCCTGTGAGCAAGGAGGACCTGTGAAGTTGACAGGAGATGGAAGGGAAGGGCGCAGTTGTCGTTGACATGCACCACGTGTGCCATGTTTGTCTTCTTGCCCAAGGACCCTGGGGATTATCGATGCTGCAAGTGCAAACTGGTTGCACTGTTGGAGGAGAAGGTGGCAGCACTGGAGGGTGAAGTTTCCACCCTTTGTCAAATTAAGGCATCTGAGGAGTTCCTTGATACAACACACACGGAACTTCTCCAGAGGGATGACACCAGTGGGGACCCCAGCAATGATGTCTCTTCATGGAGACATGTGACAGTCAGGAGAAAAAGGGGCAGGAGCAGTCGAGAACCACTGGAGCTATACAACCGTTTCCAGAGTCTCTCAGATTCCACCATGCTGGCAGAAGTTCCTCTTGCTAGCACACCTACACCGGATCGTGGCATTGCCCATACTGGCATGCCTACAGATCCCCCTCATAGACAGCAGCCACAACCAGTTAGTGTGGGGGAAGCTAGATACAGAAGGAGAACATGGAGGAGGGTGGTGGTGATTGGAGATTCTCTCCTGAGGGGCATGGAAGCTGTCTGCCGACCAGACCTGTTTTCCCGTGAGGTGTGCTGCCTCCCTGGTGCCAGAATACGGGATATCATGGAGAGGCTACCGAGGATGATCACACCTGCTGATCGTCACCCGTTCTTACTCATCCACATAGGAACAAACGATACTGCTCAGGAAACTTTCCAAAAGATAGTTGGGGATTATGAAGCTCTGGGGAGGAAGATTAAGGACCTGGGGGATACCCAGGTGGTATTCTCATCCATCCTCCCAGTAATTGGCAAAGGTCCTCAGAGAGATAGCAAGATTTTTCAGGTCAATAGCTGGCTTCGAAAATGGTGTCATCGGGAAGGATTTGGATTCTGGGATCACAGGATGAACTTCCTTGAGGAAGGACTCCTAGCAAAGGATGGACTATATCTTACGGGTTGGGGGAAGAGTGTCTTCAGATGGGAGATGGCCAACCTTATCAGGAGGGCTTTAAACTAAATAAGAAGGGGGTGGGTTACGTCCGAAGGGAACATAGGAATAAGGAAAATGCTCTGGGTGGAAATTGCCAGGGCACAGCTGTAAGTCAAAAATCTTTAGAGGGGCCTGGCCTTACAAAAAAGGAGGGAAATGCATTGAGTTGCAACCTCCAGGGCTTAAGTTGCATTTACACAAATGCACAGAGCCTGGGAAATAAACAAGATGAGCTGGAGCTTTTAGCAAGTAAAGGGAAATTTGATTTGATAGGAATAACTGAAACTTGGTGGGACTCCCATGACTGGAACACACAATTGGAAGGCTATCAGCTGTTCCGGAGGAACAGAAGTGGCAAAAGGGGAGGTGGAGTAGCATTATATGTCAAGAACATATATACTTGCTCTGATATCCAGGAGAGTGGTCCGGATATCCCTGTGGAGTGTGTTTGGGTAAAAGTAAGGGGGGAGAATAGAAACAAAACATTGTGGTGGGCGTCTACTATAGACCGCCAGGCCAAGGAGAAGGAGTAGACGATGTCTTCTTGGAGCAACTGGCAGGCATTGCAAGGAAATATGAGGTAGTAGTAATGGGGGACTTTAACCACCCAGACATTTGCTAGGAGACAAACTCAGCCAAACATGGAAGCTCCAGTAGATTCCTGATGGGCCTGGAAGATAACTTCATGGTCCAGAAAGTGGAGGAAACGACAAGGGGAGGGGCCATCCTTGACCTGATCTTAACAAATCGTGAAGAACTGGTTGATCAGGTCAACATAGTGGGAACTTTAGGGGAAAGCGATCATGAGCTGCTGGAATTTAGAATAATGTGGGAAATAAAAAGAGTGCAGAGTGAAACTTATATGTTGGATTTCAGGAAAGCTGATTTCAACAGGCTTAGAGGAGTCATAGGTGGGATCCCATGGGTTGATGATCTAATGGGGAAAGGGGCCCAAGATGGGTGGGAGCTCCTTAAGAGGCAGCTTCTACAAGCACAGACAGAAACAATTCCAATAAAAAAGAAAGGGGGAGAAATGCTGAAAAAACCAGGTTGGCTCCACAGGCAACTTGAGGATCAGCTGAAGTTAAAGAAAGAGAAGTATAGGGAGTAGAAGACTGGAAAGATCACCAGAGAGGAGTACAGGCAGGTAGCCCAGTCCTGTAGGGAGGGGGTCAGGGATGCAAAAGCTCAGTATGAGCTGAGGCTGGCCAGGGGAGTCAAAGATAACAAAAAGAGTTTCTTTAGATATGCCCAAAGGAACAGGAGGAGAGACGAGGTGGTGGGGCTGCTCTTGGACAAGGATGGACAACAGGTGTCTGGAAACCAGGAGAAGGCAGAGCTGCTCAACTCCAACTTTGCATCCGTCTATTCACAGAAGGAGGGCTGTGCAAATGGGGGTGCGGGATCATTGACTGATGCGGGGATGTGTTTACATCCCCTAACAGGTAATGAAAACATGGATGGTGCAGAACAGCAGATTAAGATTGACAGAGAACTGGTTCGAAACCACTTAACTGGCCTAAATGAATTCAAGTCATTTGGACCAGATGAGCTGCATCCTCAAGTTCTTAAGGAACTGGCAGATGTCCTTGCAGAACCTCTGTCGATCATCTTTGAGAAATCCTTGAGGAGTGGAGAAGTGCCACTGGACTGGAAGAGGGCAAATGTAGTCCCAATCTTTAAGAAGGGGAAAAAAGAAGACCCGGGAAATTATAGACCAGTCAGTTTGACTTCAATTCCGGGCAAGATATTAGAGCAAATCATAAAACACACAATTTGTGCACATCTAGACAAGTACTCGGTGATCAAAACAACCCAGCATGGATTTACCAAGAATAAATCTTGCCAGACAAATCTGATCTCCTTTTTTGATTGGGTTACGAGCTTACTGGACAGTGGCAATGCTGTGGATGTCATTTATCTTGACTTCAGCAAAGCATTTAATAAAGTCCCACATGACATTTTAATTAGGAAGTTGGAAAAATATGGGCTAGACAGGGCAATTGTTAGGTGGATCTGCAACTGGCTCGATGGCCGCACTCACAGGGTTTTAGTAAATGGTTCTGTGTCAACCTGGAGGTCAGTTTCTAGTGGGGTACCCCAAGGCTATGTCTTGGGACTGGTTCTCTTTAACATTTTCATCAGTGACTTGGAGGAAGGGATACGGGGGAGCCTGATCAAATTTGCAGATGACACCAAACTGGGAGGAGTAGCAAACACATCAGAAGATAGGAGAAACCACCAGGAGGATCTGGATAAACTGGAATCCTGGGCTGTAACAAACAGAATGAATTTCAACAGGGAGAAGTGGAAGGTTCTGCACTTAGGCAATAAAAACAAAAACATAGGTATAAAATGGGGGATACTTGGCTTGGCAGCACAACATGTGAGCGGGATCTTGGAGTCGCCGTGGATCACAAGCTGAACATGAATCAGCAGTGTGATGTGTCTGCAAAGAAGGCAAATGCCATTTTAGGCTGCATTAAGAGGACTGTAGCTTCCAAGTCACGAGAAGTTATAGTTCCTCTTTATTCTGCATTGGTGAGACCTCACCTTGAGTACTGTGTTCAGTTCTGGGCACCTCACTTTAAGAAGGATGCAGCCAAACTGGAGCAAGTCCAGAGGAGAGCGACAAGAATGATCAGTGGGATGGAAGGGAAGCCCTACGAGGAAAGGTTGGGGGAACTTGGGATGTTCAGCCTGGAGAAGAGGAGGCTGAGGGGAGACATGATTGCCCTCTTCAGATACCTGAAGGGCTGTCATAGGGAGGAAGGGGCCAATTTGTTCATAGCTGCTTCTGAAAGCAGAACTAGAACCAATGGGTACAAACTGCAAGAAAGGAGAGACCGGTTCAATATCCAGAAAAAATTCCTGACGGTGAGGGCAATTCGGCAGTGGAACAGATTGCCAAGGGAGGTGGTGGACTCTCCTTCACTGGGGATCTTCAAGCAGAGGCTCGATGAGCACCTGTTGGAGATGCTCTAGGGGGAATTCCTGCTGCAGGCAGGGGGTTGGACTAAATGACCTACTAAGTCCCTTCCAACTCTATGATTCTATGATTCTATCACTTCTAGGGCTACATTTTGAGCTTTGCAACTGGGCTGCATGATCATTAGCTATGCCACTGCTAGGAGGTATCACTGCTGTAAGGTACATATGTAGATACAGACACCTTCCCACTACCCCTACTTGTGTGGTAAAAGAAGTACCTTTGAGGCCCCAGCTCTATAGTTTAACATTTAGACTATATATATAAGTTTAACATTTAAACTATATATATATATATATATAAGCTCTATAGTCCCCACATTTAAAGGATAGTGCTGAACTGGTCCCTGGTTATGGATCCTGGATTTTCACTTGCTGGTTTTAAAAAAATGAATAATTATGCCAATCCATCCCCATTATTACAACCTTTTCCATACCCCTCCCACCAGCTTTTATTTTTGGATCCGAACTTTTGATTATTTTCAGATTGATTGCAAAAATATAGTATGTGCAACAGCCATATAGCACATACAACTGAATACAGCACAAACCCTCATTTTGAGAAAAGTAACTGCATGTAAGCCAGATATGTCTGTTAAATTTTTCCATGCTCAAGTTCAGAGGAAAATGCTAGGGGAGGATCAGAGGAAAATTTCAGGGGGAAAAAAGCCATCAAAGGAGCCCAATCTTGGTCAGCAAAATCATCCTTGGCTAAAAGTTATTCTTGGCCATATAGGTTTTTCTTTTCTGTTTTACTGTACAGTACAGTGTTTTTTATTAGTATTACAGTAATTGTGTTCTGTCTTAAATGTTTTTTGAATTCAGTTACAGTGTTTTGTCAAAAATTTTTACATACAGTTAATATTTTTATATGAATATGTTTGGGTTACAGAACCAATCGTCTGAGTTTCCATTATTTCTTGTGGGAAAATCCACTTTGTATAAACAACATTTTGTAAGACAAACATGCTTCCAGAACAAATTATGTTCATCTCACAAGACACCACTTTAGTAAGCACAGGCTGTGCAATGCCAGGTTCCAGAGGGGAGAAATATGCAGTAAAATGGGTATTTATTAGTTATCTGATTTTTCTCTCTAACCACTTTTGAATTTTATTGAAAAGCAGCATGTAAATACCTTTTGGTTGTGTTTATGATTATGTTCTTTTGAGCCAGGGAAGTTGCTTCTCTGAGGTTGAGGGCTGGTGGCTACCAGTATGAGAGGGTTTTACAGGGGGGTTTCCTGACTATGGACCAGTCTGGCAGAGTGGGCACTGTAAAGGTGTTTCTGATGTTAGCAAAATGAGTTCAGCAAAATGAGCAGCAATGGTCTCTACGGGAAGAGATAATCAAGAAACATACAGCATTGTGATATGCATATCCAATGGACTGAGAGGTATAAAGATCTGCTTTTAGAACAAAAATAGATATAAGACTGTCACAAAGAAAACAAAGGTATTTCTGGGTAGATATCTTCTGGGTAGAAGAATATGAAGCTTCTCCTTGGGTATGCGACTGAGGTTTCCTGAACTTGATTGAGTTTCAGTAAGTCCTTCCAGAAGCACACAAAAGCCTTGATTGCATCCCAATCAGAGATGTTCCTGAAGGACAAAACACATAGGATATTTTTTCAGTCTCAAATTAACTTGTTAAATGGCATGATTCCCCCCACCCTGAACTTTTGAGAAAGCAAGCTCATCAGAGAGAAATTCTGCCAGGCACTGATTGTCAAGAATTCAGAAGTCTTCCCATAGAAACAGGCGGAGGGAGCTGAAGAGGATCATATTGCTCCTGGCTGTCTATTTCATCTCTTATTTGTCCATGGTGTTCTTAATTCTCTCTAGCAACTAATTGTCCTTAAGGATTAGGAGGGAAGAACAGGGACAATTAGCTACTAAGGAAAGTTAATGTAAGCACAGATTAGCAATCTGTCTAGAGACAGACTCCCATCAGCTCTGCAGTCCTCTCCGGTTTTCTCTCCTAGTCTCTGACAAATTGATAGAAAGCCTAACATACAGCTAGGCTTCTGAGCCACTTAGGGTGAAATCCAGAGTAACTTTGGGGAGTCCTTGCTAAGTAAGACTCAGTCCTTGCTGAGTAAGAACAAGTTACTCTGGATTGCAATATGAATTTCCCGTAGGTTTTCACTAGGTGGTGCAATAACTACAGGTGCAAGTAATGTATCTAAAGTGCTCCTGTACTTTGGATTGTTTCCTTAGACTGCTGGACAGACTGCTTGAACAGACTGCTGGACTTCTGTAATGGAGATCTGGGTTCAAACCCTGTGCATGAGAGCTGGGTTCAAATCCATGATTTTTGGAGGATGACCTTAGTCCAATCATTTTCTTTCTGTGCCTGTCTTACAGTTATCTCAAAGTTGATTGAAGGGTAACAGGATGCATATTATCTGTAGCCCCATATAGAAAAAGACAGAGGCAGGAATATGCTCAATGAAGACATGAACAGGACTTGTATATATAAAAATGACGAGACTTGTCTCTGTCCTTCTTCATCACCAAGCCCCAAATAATATCGTTTTTTCTTGCATAAATACAAACTTGTAATTCAGTGCTGTCAGGAGTTATGATCAAACTGACATCTTACAAACTTCTGAATAATTAAAGGCCATGTTGTTCTACAGCCAAGTAAATTAAATCTGACTGGGAAAGGTAAGGGTTTCGGCTACAATTATCTGAAAGAATTCTGGTGCAAAACCATTGCATCCAGGTGCTAAAGCACTGATCCTTTGAAAAAATAGATTCTCTTTGACAATTTGTGTCACATTTAGATTTAATTATAATAAAATTGACATTCTTTTGTTTCAAGAACAGCATAAACAACTAAATTCTTCCCTGTCAAGGTTTTGTTCATTTTTTAGTGCAGGCATATATATAGACATACACATCAACTAGGTACCTACCAGGTGAGTATGATACCAGGTGAGCATGATCCAGGCCACTTTCACAGCAAGCATGTTAGAATAATAGCAGGAGGCCACCTCAGGTCCCTCACAGAAGGCCACAGCTTTGGTGAGTATCAAACAGAACTGTCCCTGCAGCTGGCTGGCTTTTTAAAAGTCTCATTTTTTTCTCTCCTTTCTTGGAGAAATTCCACGACTTGCTGCAGTTTGCTTGCACAGCAATATTTGAACCAGGAGGTTGCACTTGTTCTAGTTCTCAAGGAGTTTTCAAAGATTATAGGCAGAGATTCGAGAGAACACCTGACATGTGCCATATCCAAACCTCTCCCCACTATAGATCTGCCTGCATGGATTTAAGTAGACTTGCACCTGCACTAACACTGGTGCAGATCCAAATTGACCGATGGTGTCTGCTGGGACTTCCTGTGGGCCAAGGTAATAAATGTTCTCTTAGCTAGAGAAAGACTCCAACTCCCCTGCAGGATGTACTGAAGCAGAAATCATGCAGCATTCCTGAGTGAAGAGATAGTTAGGATTGGGCTTCTCATTGTCTCTGCAAAAAAATGCTAAGAAGAACAGAACAACAAAAGCTGTGATGGCAATGAGAATGGCCAGAGGTGATTAGAGGTATTAATGTTTCATTGAAAGTTTTCACTTATGCTTGACCCATGGCTAAAAAATGCTAATGTTCCAACTATTATTTGGAGGACTCTTATTTGGAGTCTTGGCTTGGCAGCACAACATGTGAGTGGGACCTTGGAGTCACTGTGGATCACAAGCTGAACATGAGTCAGCAGTGTGATGTGTCTGCAAAGAAGGCAAATGCCATTTTAGGCTGCATTAAGAGGACTGTAGCTTCCAAGTCATGAGAAGTGATTGTTCTTCTTTATTCTGCTTTGGTTAGACCTCACCTTGAGTACTGTATTCAGTTCTGGGCACCTCAGTTTAAAAAAGATGCAGCCAAACTGGAGCAAGTCCAGAGGAGAGCGACAAGAATGATCAGTGGGATGGAAAAGAAGCCCTACGAGGAGAGATTGGGGGAACTTGGGATGTTCAGCCTGAAGAAGAGAAGGCTGAGAGGAGACCTGATTGCCCTCTTCAGATACCTGAAGGGCTGTCATGTGGAGGAAGGGGTTTACTTGTTCTTAGCTTCCTCTGAAAGCAGAACTAGAACTAATGGGTACAAACGGCAAGAAAGGAGATTCTGGTTGAATATCTGGAAAGAATTCCTGACGGATCAGGCGGTTCGGCAGTGGAACAGATTGCCAAGGGAGGTGGTAGACTCTCCCTCACTGGGGATCTTCAAGCAGAGGCACAACGAGCACCTGTCAGAGATGCTCTAGGAGGATTTCCTGCTACAGGCAGGGGATTGGACTAGATGACCTACTAGTTCCCTTCCAACTCCAGGATTCTATGATTCTATGACATATTTTAAGAATTACAGTCAGTGTGGCTGTGCCCCCTAAAGCCTTAACTTCTGCCCGTTTTATTTGATTGCAGTACACTTAAAATTCTAATTTTTAAAGGTCCATATTTAAAACACAGAGAAGCCTCCATATCGTTCAATCCCATATACTCAGTTTCATTTATCTGCAGATCCAGATGCACTGTCCTCCTACAGCAGATGAAACTAGTGATGCCACTCACTGGCACTGAATGGTAAATGAGTGGAGAGGATAGAAGAGAAAAGAACAAGTAGTGGTCAGCCAGGTATATTTTCTCCTCATTGAGTTCCGGCTTTTCCACATGTCCCCTTCTACACTAGGGCCTCCACAAACTGAGAGCAGTCTGTCTCCCCCCCACCCCCCTCAGTCTTCATCACAGTTCTGTTCATTCTGTAATAGTTTTTGCTCCACTCTGGCAGAACATCAGAAAATACCTTTCTAACACTGAAATGCCAATGAATTTGCTTAAGCCCCTTAAAATTGGGTCCTTAATTCTTTTTGCATTCTTCCAGCTTAAATAAGTTGCTTGTTTTTCAGGCAGGTGCGCATGTTGGCATGGATTGATGAGATCTGCTACAGTCTAGCAAGCGTCCCTTGGTGACCAGTTTACCCTTCCACAGCAGGGAGTCAGCTGCCAAATGCCCCTATTCTGCAACAGCTTGTCCTTCTTTTCACCTTGTCAGTGAGCCAGGCTTGTAAGCAGTTGGAGCACAGGTAAGCATCTGCCTCTCTAAACACTGCCAACGTCTCTCCATTATCAGCTGCCTGGGGTATTTCAAAGAAAGACACACAACTTCCTGCAGACTCACATGTGAAGAACTTGATGTCAGTAACAAACTCATTGCATTGCCAGCTGGACTGACTCCCATATCACTTTCCAGAGTTGTGCCCAAATCATTGCACATATTGGCACAACACTGTTTACTTAAAGTCCTAAATATAGGTAATTCAAATAATGGAAATATCTCCGTTGATAAAATTATTTTATCAAATAGTCAAAAGAAAATTGTCCTTTGTTCATCGGAAGTTTTTGGCCATATTTATTTTTGACAAGTGTATAAAAATACTTCTGATCCCACCTGTGCATCTAAAACCAATGAAACTGATAAATTAACTACAGCGTTCTCTCCATGCTTTGATCCTTGATCTTACAAATCTTCAGATTTGGGACATAACTATTTGGCATGTTTTGAAAGAGCACATTTAAGCATTTTCTTCAGCATCCACTAGAAAAACCACTATCCCTGCTGCTCCCTATGTCACTCTAGCTGTCCTTCACATAGCAACAGCACAGATTGTGACCATTCACATTTTATTGTTGGGCCTTCTCATGTGCCATACAGTAAACCAGCCTCAAAGGCTGCCATAAGACTACAGGTAGGAAATTAACAATTTAACATAATTAATGGATTTTTTCAACACTAAAGAAAAGTGATTTGTTTTTTAATGAATGGATGTTGGGTGAGCACGACTGTTTATGTCCTGGAGCAGTTAATAAACCAAAGTAGCATTTCAAGGTGAATTTTAGAATGTTCCTTATTAAACAAAACAACCTAAGAATTTGGAAGGAAGCAAATCTGTGTACAGACACAGGCAATATTTTCTAATAGATTCATGGAAATGCAGGGATTTAGTTGTACTGTTGGCGTCATCTGCCTCTTCATACATATGTATGCTTGAAATTCAGGGTTACTGAAAAAATTTCAGTTCAGGGAACAAATTTGATTACAACAGGGACTAATGAACTGGCATATGAAGCAGGTGGCTAGGGGAGCTCCATGGCTTGGGTGGCAGGCCACATGTCAGTGGCATACATGGGCAACTGGGGAGCACATCTCCCTCAGCAGGTCTCTGGGTATTTCCTGGGCTCTTCTATGGGTGCATACACACTTAAAGTGGTGAGTACCATAAAGTTGGTTCCACCTGCACTCCCTTACCTTTGTTTGGCTCTGATATGGAGCCATTCTGGGAAAAGGGTGCAGGCACAGGTAAAGGGATGATGAATTACCATGTCATCCAGTCCAGCATAATATTAAGTCCTGGGTGACTTCTGGATTAGTACTGCTACCCTATTTTACCTAATGTGGCATTTTAAGGCTAACCCTACAATCCAGAGTAACTACGGGACCACGTAAGAGACATTACGTGTACCCTTAGTTACTGCACTACCTAGTGAAAACCTGTGGGAAATTCATATTGCAATCCAGAGCAAATTGTTCTTACACTGGAGCAAGGACTCCATGTAGTTACTCTGGATTGCACCCTAAATTGGTAATTCCTGTTCTGGAAAAGAGTTTTTTTAAAAGGAATTTAAACATACGCAAAATTCTCAGGAGGATTCTAAATGTGAAGGTCACAAATGCCTGCAAATACACTGGTTCATATTATTGGGAATGGAGGATGGGTCAAGCTTTCACTTGGAACAGAGTGGTCTGGCTTCACATTCTCATGTCACTATGTGCTCTTTAGTTTATGTTCAGAAAATCATTTTTGCTCATGCTGAGTTTGCTTCTTCTTCTTGAGATTATTTACTTATTAGAGTCACTTACTTAGAGCCACTTGATCCACCATTGGTAACACATTTATCACGATCCCAACTTCTCTGATAAATAAAGCCCTATATCTGGCTACCTATTTAGTTACATAGCAAAATTTTCCTGAGGAAAAGCTTCACTAAGCTCTTATATGTGTTGGATAATGAGATTTTTATTAGACTCTCCAAGAGCCCTTATCTCAAATTGTGTTTATTTCCTGTAAGAATTCATTTATATGGATTGGAAGCCAGGTGTAAAGTCTCAGCTGCAGCTATTGATAGATAGGTATATTACTCCTGACTAACCTTTCTGTTTTTCCCCAGAGAAAAGTACTGAGTTTGGAAACAGCTCAGCTGTATCTGTTACTCCTCTATTCCCTAACTCAATTGTTAGACTTTGTACCTCTTCATTTTGCTGGAGCTCTGCAAAGGCAATAGGCATTGACGAAGATAACACATTATACCTGTTTCCTTCAAAACCCTTTCTTTCCACATTAATCACATTACATGCAAATGGATGAAAGAGGCAAGGATGTACTTTGTCTCTTTTTATTCTTTCCATTCCAGTAGTTACAAGTCGAGGCCCATGAGAGCCATGAATTCATTCACGAGGGAAAAAGCAAGATAGCTCCTCAGCTTCCCCTTCATTACTTAAAGGTGGGTTTGCTAGTGAAATTTCACTGAAAGCTAGCTTTAAAATGAACTCAACAGGGTGAAACATCTGAGGAATTTTGAGTGAAATCCAAAAGTTTTGAAAAGTTTTAACAGATGTTCTGCATGCCCCTAGTCACACTGGGAAGTAAGTTGGAGGATTTCCCTATAGGAAGAAAAACAAAACAAAAAACCCCTCCTATTAGGGAAGATTAGCTGCACTAGCAATAATAAGGAAGGAAATAACCTTGACAGTAGTTACTCCTTCCCTGTGCGAATGTCTTTTCCTTGTTTTCCAAGGAAATATAATGAAGAGGAAAACAAGCAGCTTAAAAAAAATATCCTTACCTGGTGCCTTCTGTTCCACCAGGAACTGTTCCTATCTGTGCATCCGATTGCCTCCAGACTTTGCACATCTGTGCCTGACTGGCAAAAGCCTGCTAGGATAATGGTACTCAGAGGCTTCTGGCCAGCACAAAATATGGGGGATGACTATAGAAACAGAAAGGAGGCTGTCTGGGATAGTATGCTCCATTCAAAAAGAAGGATTGGTCACAGGAATAGGATCCGGCCCATGGCTGGAGTTTGACATCTGCTGTTCTAAACAAACACATCTGGTCTGCTTTCCACAAGGTAAGAACAACATATATAACAGTTTCACAGCCCAGTCCTACCCTTCACCATGCTATAGGATGTAGCAACACCAAAAAACTGCATGCTATGGGGGCTGGCCAATGAGAGGTAAGTTAAAACTTTGCCCTTCAGACTGCCTCTGGGTCTCCTTAACTGTATTGCTGATACAGATCATCACAGGCCCTTGATAAAATTGATGTGCCCTTGATGTGCTGTCATTAGCACATTGACACTAGTATCTTGTGAGGTTAAGCCACTCTCATTCTAGTGGAATAAGGGCGTCATAGGAACATTCCCTGCAAAGAACTGCAATTAGAGAAATGTGATGTTGAAATTAAACTAGCAAATTATGCAGAAAGATCTCTGTTAGAACTGCAGAATTCTTGAGGATCCACCTAAGGGCTATTTGAACTCTTTTTATTTTATTTTTTGGTATGATCTTTAGAATTTATTGAAGAACTTTGCCTTTTTATGTCTTTCCTTTTTAGTGGGCAAAGTGGTGAGCAAATGAACTATAGCACACTAACCTCATGTCAGAGAAGCTTTTGATCTTTGATACTCATACTCTTTTCCCTTGCTGCTTCTAAAGAGACAAAAGAGAGTATTAGGTAAAGTTAAATTCACAGGCCTCATTGTATCCCATCAATGGAGAGGATGAACATTTAGCTATGTCTGTCTGCAGGATATGGGCCAACGAGTGGAGAGAAGAACAAATGTATGTCAAAAGGACAGGTTGACAGAAGGACAGTGAACTGACAGGCTTGGTGAACAAACTGTCGCTGCAGGTAATAAGTGACTGGCCAAGTAAATCAAATGAAGCATCAACCAGTGGGCTGTGGGTCATGCTCAATTTTCTAAATCCTGTCGCTTCAGAGAAAGACAGGGCCACCAATAACAAACCACCAACTGCACAACCGTTTAAGACAATGCAACTTTCCTTTGAGTAAAAATGTTAATCTGTATGAAACACAAGATGGAGAACCCATGGGATTTATATCCCTCCAAAATATAGGAGGAATGCTTTAACGTTTTGTATTATCTGTATTTTAACTTTATTTTAATTGTGTTTTAATCTGTATTTATTATATATTGTATAATATATAATATATTATTATCTACTTTTAATGGTGTTTTTTGTTGTTTTAAATCATTGTTAGCCACCTAGGTTCCCTTTGATTTAGGGAAGAAAGGTGGGATATAAAGCAAATAAAAAACAGTGGTGCCTCACATAAAGAGCTTAATTCGTTATGTGCTTAATTCGCACATGTGGGAAAGTTGCACATGGGGGACTGATGTGCATGGGGGGGATGGTGTGCATGGGGGGATGATGCGCATGGGGGAAAGTTGTGCATGGAAGGAAGTTGGCACGGAAGGAAGTTGCTCATGGGGAGGAAGTTGTGCATGGAGGGATTATGCGCATGGGGGGATGATACATATGGGGGAAGGTTGCGCATGGGGGATTGATGTGCATGGGGGAAGTTGCAGAAGTTTTGTGACACCCAAAGGCCAGCACAGAACAAGCCAGGACTTAAGCCAGCCCAGGGTGACCAGATGCTAAACCCAAAATTCTCTGCCAAGCTCTCCAAAATTCCTACTCCAATCTAAAATTCCTACCTGCTTAAAATAAAGGGGGTAGGACTGCCCAAAGATGTAGGACAAATGTAGAATATGTTAAAATAAAGCAAAATAACTCATATTGTTTTCCTGTACTTAATTTAAACACTTTTAAAATTAAAACCTTTTAACATGCATGATTCAGACCAAGACATGTAAGACGCCCTCAGAGTAGCAACACATCACATGCCAGTGACTTCAGCTTATGTTATTCAGATCCAGACATGTAAGACGCCCTCAGAGTAGCAACACATCACATGCCAGTAACTCATGCATTCTCTCTCACACAAAAGCACACCATGCACTCCCTCACACACAAACACACACCATGCACTCCCTCACACACACACATGCGCGCACACACACATACACACACATTTCCAGTCGTGTCACCCTGAGCCAGGCTAACTGGACTTTAGGATTGCAGCCTCATTTATTAAAAAATATTTGTTAGGTTTCTGGACCTAAGTATTGGTTAAGGTAAGTTGTAAGCTGATTGGCTGGCAGAATAATGTCTCTGCCCGAGTGACTAATCACTAATCAGAGTGACTAGTCTGTGTCGTATTCTTGGTGGCTGAGTGGTTGCCACCACCTATCTAAACAGCAGTTGGTCAGTCAGCTCTGAGGCGAGTTGAGAAGCTCTGTGGTACTGTGAAGTACTCTGGGGTGATTTCAACTGCTGGACTTGACACTATATTTGAGATTTTGGAGCGACTTACTGACAAAGATTTATGGACTCTGACTGGGCTCTGCTTGTTGAATTATATGACTAAACGTGTATGACTTGGACTAGATAGTTAATACAGATAGTCAATACCTGGACTGTTGGTTAATACAGTTGATTGAAACTACTCTGCTGTGTTTGTCTTTACTCTTGCGCCTAGAACCAGTTATGAGGACATCAAACAGTCAACACCCTGACAATGTTTAATGCCACTTTTACACAGAAATGTTCAAAAAGCTTTGTATAACAAATAAAAGATTGTCCAAAAGGTTTCACAATTTATAAAGAAGAAAGCAAATATGATGTACATACAGCCAGAAGAATTTTCATATTCTCATCAAAATTTCTTTAACTTCCTCAAAATTCCTATTGTTTTGTTTTAATGGGGCCACAAAATTCACCCCTGGTTGATTTTCTATATGACCTTTATATGACCTTTGCACTTTATATTGATAATTTCTACGTTTTTATTGTGCTCTTTTCCTTTTGGATATTTATAATTAAGCTGTTTTTTTTACTGTTTTGTGCTGGTCTAAGACCGTAATAAAGGTTTATTATTATTATTCACCCCTGGTTTGTGTGAAATTCAGTGGTAACCCTAAAGAGAAATACCAGGAAGCCTGTGTGAAGTAGTTCATGAAATAAAAGAAAACGGGAGATAAAAAATGTTAATGCATAACTGGGTTTTAACAGCTGTTGTATAGTTTTCTGTGTCCCAAACTGGAGACTCTGTTTTACTCTTGTGGTCCTTCTATTGTGTTGATAACAGATTAGAAGAATATTCCTCTTCTAATATTCCTTATTTTATTTTATTGTCTTGTTTTGTTCCTAATAATCACGACAGTCACTAGGCTGTGCAACACTGTAAAAGAAACAGTCATCAGATGGAATACATGCTTTATACTTAGCAAACTTGGAAAGACAAAGGTGTCATCTTTCTGACTGAGCTGCATAAATACAAGCGTACATTGTGACTCCTGATAGTTTCCACACATAAAAACCAACAGTATTTGTAAGGAAAACTTAATAAGTGTGTACACATGAATACAGCTAACAGAATGCATAACCAAAGCATACAGCTATCATTTCAAAGCCTCCTGGGAGATTTTAACTCGTTCACTGAAATATGTGATTTATTATTTATGCTCTTACTGAATTTGGAGAGTGTACATGCCAATATTATTCACTTCTTCCTCTTCCCTCACTTATTTCTCTGTTCCAGTAGGTAGTTTGAATGCCATTCCATCAACGACATACGGAGTGCTAACTATTGCTAACCAAATGAAGGAAGAGTCTCTAAACCAGGGATTTTCAACCCCTGTGCCACGCCACACTGGTGTACCGTGAGAGGGCGCCAGGTGTGCCACAGCCCACTGGGCAGCCTGGTGCAATAGCAGGGACTCAACAGTGAGCAAAGGCAGCCTCTGCAGCTCTCCCTGCCATCAGTGGAACTTGCTACAGAGGCAGAAGAAGTGAAGAGCCTGCAAAGCTGATGCCTGCCCCTAAGCTGCTTCTCCTGTGCTCTCCTCTTCCAGTGGGGCACACACCAATCAGTCAAAGGTTGGAGGACTTCGGAGTGGGCAAATTGGGCTGCATCCCTCTCCTTTCTGAGGAATAAGCCCCATTGGCTATAATGGAACATACCCCTGAGGAGACAGGTGCACAAATGGGACTGGAGCCTCCCTGCCTGCCCCCCAAAAGGAGGTCTCCCCCAGTGCAGTACAGGTACAAGCCATGGGGGTGGGGGTCAAGATCCTCAATTGTAATCCTATCCACACTTTCCTGGAAGGAAGCCCCACTTACTACAGTGGACTATTGCTCAGTAGAAAGGCACAGGATTGGGCTCTAGGGCTGCAGTCTTATTCACACTTTCCTGGGAGTAAGCCTATTAACTATAATGGGGCTTATTTCTGAGCTGACATGAATAGATTGGGCTCTCTTTCCCCACCCCAGTTGAATCCTACACTTGTTTCAGTCAGGTCTTCTCACCCCCAGAAGGATGGCCAAATGTTTCCTTTTTCCAGGACATGTTCTGGATTTTCGCATTGTGTTTTGGGAAAGAAAATCTTCATTGTCCTCTTTTTCCTTGGAAGTAGGCAGCATGCAGCCTTACTGTAATTAGTAAATTATATATAATAGTAATAAATTGTATGTAGTGGTTTTAAATGTAATAATAATATAGTGTGTAAATTAAGGAAAGTAATATATAAGAAATAGGAAAGTAATATATATGAATGTTTATAGGCTTTATTTTGTTATGCCCTATATTTCACTTGAGTGTCCTACATCTGCAGGGGCTTTTGCTCTTTTGACTATGGCATATGGTCATCTTGACCCCCAGATTTTTCCAATATGTAGAGTGACCATATGTTATAACCACAAAAAGAGGACAAGGCCCCCAGAAATATAAGACACCCAAGAAAAACGGAGGATCCCATTTCCTTTACAGCTGATTACTGGTGCTAGATTATGTGGGATCACACAAAACCACTGCTCACTATTTGCAACAGTGTTGAATTGCACAAGATAGTGTGACAGAAGACTACTGTCTGGAACACGTTCCAACAGCAAAGCAGCCTGATAGGACTGGCCCTCTGGTTTCTTTAGTTGCCACTAGTGTTTGAGAATCATACATGTTTATTTTTTATAAATTAGATCTTATACTATCATTCAGTACCCTGGAAAATGCTTTCATCTTGCAGTTAGTTTAATAAGAACTCCTACATTGTGTTTTTTAGTGTTATGTTCTGAGAAGCATTTTTTCTTCTGTTTTTACCTTAAAACTTTTCATGTGTGGCAATTTAATTTTTCCAGAGAAAAGCAGGCAAGAAATAGGTTTTTTATCATGTTATTCCTTTCCCCACACATTATAGAAAATATCTTCATGGAAAAACATTGTTTCAATGGTATTTTTCAGTTGGAACAGATCTTAATACAATTTATTCTCATTATCTGAATTTTACCCAGTCCCTGTCCCCCAATTTCCATTCTCTACTTGTAAAATGAGAATGATGACGAATGGGATATGATCTGTGCTACAAAGATAGGCAGAATACTTTTTTATTTATTTGAAAGACTTATATCCCACCATTCCTCTATAAAACAGATGTATCCATAAGAGCGAGCTTGGTGTGTTGAGGACATGGAGCCATGGTTGAGGACAAGTAATCAAGGGTGCAAACCAGTGGTGGGCTCCAGCAGGTTTGCACCTACTCTATAGAACCAGTTGTTAACAAGAGATAGGACATATAAAGTTTAAAAATAGCCATTTAAAAGTGGCTGCCAGATGGGCAGAGAACCGGTTCTTAGTTTCTTTGAAGCCCATCACTGGTGCAAACCTAACCTAGGCCGGAACAACTCTTCAGTCCTCCCATTCCCATGGGAAGTGGTGCAGAAGGGTCATATATCATAATGCATATCTCAGAGGAAGATGTGTACTGGTAATCTATACAGATACCTACAGAAACTGAAGGAATAGGAAATCCGGATAGCCTATCTCTGGGTACCTGTAGCTTGTATTATTGTTGGAAATAAAAGTCTGTAGCAAGGGAAGGTCCAGAGTTTTTAGTTATGGGTCCTTTCTTATGTTATGCTAGTGGTATATATTGCAGTGCCATTAACCCAATGTAAAGAGAGAGTTCTCATTTGTCCCCATCCCATCTATAAACATGTAAACAGTGGTGGGCTCTAGCAGGTTCGCACCTACTCTATAGAACCGGTTCTTAACAAGAGATCGGACATATAAAGTTTAAAAATAGCCATTTAAAAGTGGCTGCCAGATGGGCAGAGAACCGGTTCTTAAATTTTTTGATGCCCATCACTGCATGTAAACATGTTATACTCATCCCAAGGGGGGAGGAATGGGATGGACTGAGTGACCACAGGGACAGATTCAGCAAGCAGAAGAATGGTTACATGCAGCAGTTGGGAGGCTTACCATATAATCCAATCCTTTGCATCTCAATTGAGAGATTTTCTGATTGTGGCCAGTAAGTAAAAAAACAAAAAACAAAAAATCCCTTTGTCTAATGATCTTGGTTCCTTCAGAGATGGATAAGAGAGTCTGCTCCTACCTTTCTCCCCCCTCCTGCTTGATGCAAAATTAAAACATTAACGCTTACATATCCTTTGGCTGGATCTTCCATGCCGCTCAGCCAGTCTGAATGATAGCACTATGAGGTCTTTCACCCTACAAAACAGTAAGCTGTCACAGCCAGACACAGATGGACTTGAGTCTGCATGCATGGGGAATCAATCACAAAAAGACAGTGGCTTCATCCACATACACATCTGCATCACAGAGTGGGGAAAGGAGTTGTAAATGGGTTGAATGCTGTTGAACGCATGTGCTCCAGAGTCAGTGGCCTCAGTCTTGAGTCAGTGCTGACTCAAGTGCACATGAGTCAGCAAAAAATATGCATTTTTTTTACTCAAACTTGAGTCACTTTAGTCGACTTTTCATCCCTGCAGAATAATTAATGGAGATGCATTTTACTTCACCTAATTCTGGGATGTACAAAGTGATTGCTTATAGCTAGACTTGCTGGTTTCAAGTGTCTTAGCAAATAACTATCTACTTGTTGATCATTGCTGTATGTAAATAGCTTGTTTTAAAGGCTGAGGCACAGTTGGTATCAGCTGCTCTCCTTGCTTAGGCAACTGTTCATTTAACTGCATATAGCAAAGCGCTAGTTCTCAAAAAAAAATCCAAGAAAAGTGAGTGGGAACCATTAAAAATTCCATCAGACGTGCATCTTCTGGCCCCCTTCTGTCATACAAAATCTGTTTGTTCTTTAACCATGCCACCTCTTTCATTTCTGTAATGCTTTCCTCAGCCATAATAGCCACAAATGACTGATTTAGAGGCACAGAAGCCTTTTAGCCTTTTCCTTTCAAATTGATACTATATTTGTTCGCAAGGCTATTTTTCATATGCTATCAGAGTTTTCCCCTTTTAAAAATACATTTTGCGTTGTTTTCTATCCCTTTGTAATCAGATTGAAGAACAATATGTTCTGCCTTCCCTGAAACACTGCATCAGGTCACACTGACTGAATGTTCTTTTCCTTTTCTCGCATTCTTAGCACTTTATGTCCCAATCCTGTGAAAACACCTTGAAATGCATTGCAACATCTCAAGGCCAGGAACACCAGCAGGAAGGCTAAAGCCTCCAGCACTCCACTGTTCCATCACTGGCAGACCCACTGAAGCATTGCAGGGGTCGGAACAGGAAAGGGAGGGGTTTAATGGGGTAAAATGGGTCGGGATAGGCAGTGATGGGGAGGGGATTGTCAGATCAGATCAAGGACAGGGAATGTAGTTAGCAAAACCAGAATACATCATATCCAACTTCCCTTTCAAATACAGCATAGGATGAACCAATATCTTGGTGAAAGGGACAGAGAGAGGAGAAGGTGTTTTGCTAAACTGTCAAAATGACATGATTTTGCAACAAAATCAGTATATTGTGTAAAGGGAAGGGAAGAGTTTAAACAGAAAAAGGACAGTCTGAATCAGAGGCATTGCTAATGATCATATAGCCCAGTGCAAAGCTCAAAATGTTGCCCTGGAAGAGTTTTTAAAAGGAAAATGGGGGGGACGACTGCCTCCTCCTCTTTAGCAGTTTTCAACCTTCTTACTCTGCTAGTGGCATAGTTAAAGCACCTATTTGCTATCTGGAGTCAAAGATGATTTTGTTATCTCCCCTTGCAAAAACAAAACCAAATTTTATTAAGAAAAAAAAAGAAAATTGTGCCCCTTATTGGTTAGGGAAACTTGCTGGAACCAGGAGGAATGGTTATTCTTTCCCTGCTAAATATAAGAGGAGCACCACTTGGAATCCTTATTAGTTCCATACAGTACCAGAATTACAACTCAGTAGCTCTCAGAGCCATCAGTAACATGGGAAAGTTTGAGTTAAAATCCACTTTTGTTCCATGGGCTTTTGTGTTTTTATTTTCTGGTTAATTGGCCATAACGTTTGATAGAATATAGATACACCAATGCAGTTTGGTTCATTGCATTCTGCAATAAATTATCTTTCTGATAGATAACATGATGATATTATCATTCAAACATATGCCCATTTTCCATGATTTTAGCCACTCGTGGTTAGCTCAGCTTGTTGCCCCCCCCAAGCCTGTTGCCCATTGCAACTGCACTCTTTACCCCCTCCGTAATTGTGCCACTGATCTGAATGTCATTAGAGAAATGAACAAAGAGGCCATTTAATAAAGAGAGAAATGAAGAAATCAGGCTTTGGAGTGGTCAGTGCTTAGATTGGTTATCACCTAATGCTCATCTAGCCCAAGATGATAAATGGAACAGAAAAATAAGTAGGGGAGAAAAAAGAAGGAACGGAACAATATCACTGAGTGACATAATAATCTATTAGTAATCAAAATAATTAAGGGTATAGGAATGAATAACTGCATGACAAATGGGAAGGTGCAGCAAGTGAATAAGAAAAGATCAAGCGTAGAATACTAGGGGACAACAGTGGAAAGAATAATGAAAGATAAGAAGCTAGCAAGAGAAACCCAACTGGAGAAGTTTGAGAGATAAGACTGAGATCAAGGAATGACAGAGACCTGAAAGTCAAGATTGCAAACAGACACTAGGAATGGAGAATGATTGATGGTATCAAACGCACCAAAAAAGATTGAAATAGATGAGAGTTTATATAGGACTTGACTTCCTGCAGGTAATAAGTTACCTGAGAGCACAATCCTAAGCATGTCTACTCAAAACTAAGCCCCATTGTGTTCAATGTGTCGTACTCCCAGGAAAGTGTCTTTTGGATTGCAGCCTAAGTGTTTTAGCGGATACAGTGTGTGCTAGTGTTCTTGGATATGTTCCACCAACTCTACTTCTGTCACTTCCCTGTTCTACCCTTCTACTGCCCTGTTTAACACCCTCACCCACCCCTGCAGTAGACTTATCTGCTCCAGAAGACATATGTCACTCCAACAGTACATGTGGGATGTTCCTGGCCTTCCTGTTGTCATGACTTGGTCTTGTGCTGTCACAAAGCACTCTATGGTAGTTTTGTGATAGTGTGCACTGGTGAAACGTGCTATGCTGGCACAGGCCACCAGTGGGATTGTGCTTCTGGTCAAAGACTGCCCATAACTGTTAGATACAATAATAGGAGAAAAATGTTCACTCTGTTTGCCATAGCTACAGTTTTTTTGTACCTTAGCATCATTTTTTACCCCTACAATGAGAAGAAATATTACCCTCACACTGTTTGACATTAGACACAACTGAACAGAGAAATTTCATTCTTTTCATTGCATCTTTGTGAAAATCCAACCATTGGGAGGACAATATTTCCTCTTGTCTTATAAGTAAAAATAAGAGAGATGGAGGATCATATATGCTCATAAATGCAAAGATTCCAACAAATTATTCCCCGCTTCTTTTTAACAGATAGCACTGGGAGAGGCATGGAAAATGGCCTAAAACCATACTAGGGAGATGGCTTGAGTAATTAGTCCCCACTGCAGTTTCTAACCTGATCAGGCACCTCTGCCCTCTCTGTGGCATTTTATAGACAGCTAGTATGCAGCAGCAGGAAGTGTAATTGAAAGGCAGAGAAAAGGTGAGCACATGCCTTTGAACATGGAAAACCTTTTGTGACACCTTTCACCACCACCACAAAACTTCTCTTTTGAGTTGAAAAGGCTAACTTGCCTTGCAGCCTTCACTGCTATCCAGTTTGTTTCTAGATGCAATTTCAAATGTATTGAATTTAAACTTTAAACCTTGTACAGTCTGACCCTGGGTTAATTTAAATGATTATTCTGGATAATGGACCCAGTGCTACAATTTTCAGGGAATGATACTGGACTGCTCACCATGGGAATACCTTATCACACAAGCAATTCAAAATTGATACTCTAGAAATGGCATAGGCCTTTTTTGGGTTTCTATTTCTTGTGTGAATTTCTATTTTTTTATGGCACAATCCTAGCCAATTTAGGCCAGCCTAACTCAGCCAGCATATCTTCCTGTGGTGGTGTGGGGATGTTGGTTTATGCCTGTGCACTGTCCTAGCCCCCAGGAGAGGAGCAAAAGTGCCTCACCAAACTTTTGTGACACTCCTAGGTCAGCACAAGATACGTGCCAGGGCTTACACTTGCCTAACTGAAGCCTAGGATTGCAGCCTGACCCTACAATCCAGAGTAACTACAGGAGCACGTAAGAGACATTACGTGCACCCATAGTTACTGCACCACTTAGTAAAAACCTATGGGAAATTCATATTGCAATCCAGAAGATCCAAAATCCAAAAGATTGTTCTTTTGTTCAGTTTACAATCCAGTAAATTGTTCTTACACCGGAGCAAGGACTCCCCGTAGTTACTCTGGATTCCGCCCTTAATCTCATGTTTCTATTTCACATTAATTACTAATTATATATCTTTTTATATAAGGCATTTGTGTCTTGGCTGCATTTTAGAAATGTAATTCATAAGTACCAAAAAAACCCACACCCTCTTTCCCTCAACCCCTGAAGTGGTAAAAGAGGGAGTGAAGAAAAACTCATATATAACACCAGGTTTCAGAAGTTTTGAAATGACAGATGGCACTCAAAACTACTAGCTAGATAAGAAAAAAGTTAATGTTTATTATATTAAACAACTTGTTCATTTTGAGAAAAGTCTAGAAGTCAGCATAAATTATAATTAAAACAGATTGTTGGGATGTACCTGCAATGTGCAAAAAACAAAACAAAAAACAACATAATGAAAGTGCTTTGTAACTACAGGTTGTCTCTGGCTTTTCACTAGGTTTCATTCTGGAATCCCCAGTGGATAAAAAATAATAGGTGGATAAAAAAGTGGAAAAATAGATTTCAAGACCCACTTCCAGGTTGCTTGCTCCTGTTCCGTGATATCTGCAGGGGTTTGATTCTGGGTCTCCAGATACCAAAAATATATTAAATAAAAGCAGCTTTAAAAGATAGAAAGGGCCAGTCTCCTCAGCAAGGTGGTGCAGCTGGTGTGGGCCACGCTAGGTGAAGCGCTCCCTAGTGGTGATGTGCCGGAAGAGTTTGACACTCCTCCGGCCGACCCCGGGCATCAACGTGCCCATTTCAGCTGACTCCGAGGCAGAACGGCAGCCAGAAGCTGCCACTCTGCCTCGGAGCCGGGTAAAATGACTGGCTGTGGTGCAGAGAGACACAATGCTTGCATCTCACATGTGCAGTGTGTCTCTGCGCTGCCTCCAGAGCAAGGGCCCATGGCTGCGCAGAAGCATTGTGCATGTCCAAAGTCTCTGACATGCACAGTGCATCCCTCTGCACAGCCATTCGGCATTGCTAGGGAGGCCGAGTGGCAGCTTCTGGCTGCCACTCTGCCTCTCCAGTGTGGCTGAATAGCCATGCAGAGACATGGACTTCCTCCTCTCTAGGGAGAAGCTGGCTGCAGTCAGCTTCAGAAGCAACACTTTGCATGCACGAACTTTGGCGCATATGTAGGGCCGCAAGGGCAGTGCGCATGTCCCAGGGGCAAGCCCGCATCCCAGGGGTGATGCGCTGTGCCCCCGCACTAGGTGACACGTATGCTGTGGTTGCCCCTAGAAAGGGCACCCCTTTATTACTGGTTAAAAACAGCTTTTCTTCCTGTTTTAGAGAGGCAGTCATCAATTAGAAATGCAAAGGACCCCTGCCTTTGCCTGGCTCAGCTGATTGCTTGCATGGCTGCAACATGCTGCTAAAACTAGGAAGGAATATATTAAACCAAATTGCTTTCAGTTCTGAAAGTCTGAAATGTAAGCTACATATTTTTTATATAAAAAAACTTGACTTCCTGGCTTTTCTTCTGAACTTGAAGACTTACTTACAAACTATAGATCAACCTCTTTGCTAACTGACCAGTTTACAGGTTAGTAAGCACACTACATATTCATTGTGAGTAGGGCCAGTCATGACCCTAACAATGCCCTGCTTTGTCATAATGTAGTCAGTTCATTCTCTGCTTATGCTTCATTGGGCATGAAGTTGCTACTGCAGAGAGTACAGAGCTTGATTCTTTGAAAGAAAAAAAATCTGCTCATATGAAGCAAGCTCTTGTCCACATCTGAATTTTAAAAAAAGGTTTTCCAGATGGTAGAATATATACAAAAGTGTAAAATTTTTTTACAAACAACAACCTGAGCATGGCCATAAATGGCAAGCAGTGTGGTGAATGCAGCAAGGACCCCAGTGGGACCATGGAGCTGATATGCTCCTACTGGGAATAAGCTATATGTGGGGAGGAGAGTGGGGAGGACAGGGGACATATTGGGATAGAAGGGGCTGGATTTGGTGGGACTGGATTGGGATGGAAGGGGCTGGATATAAAACAGACATCCTGATTCAAGCCTGATTTAAGAGCTGGCATCTCAAATCAAGGCAGCCTCTGAAGACTAGTTCTGGTTTTTCCCAGAACTTCTGCATAGCTTTTTTATTTTTATTTTATTGGGGGTGGAGGAGTACTGATATGAAGAAAAACCCAAGACAAGAATATTGGCTGCCCAGCCAATTTTGCATGTACATTTCATAGACATCAAGTAATTGTGTTTGCATAAACATGCAGCGCTTTATTTGCAAAGGCAGCTGCCACCTTCCTTCCTGGCTTGTTTAATTGCCCAAGTGTCAAGTCTCCAGTCAGGGAGCCATCGGCAGCAACTCATTCAGCTTCACATATCTGGCAAGTGCATGGATTAAAATCCACCACTTTCCATTAATCATGCTGCAATTCGCAAACTGTTCACCTCAGTCATTAATCAGGTGTATATGTGTGGTGCAATTTGCGAAGAGGTCATTCACATTCCTGCCTCTGTCTTGTCAAATTAAATAGGATTGATCCAGATCTCCACGAGTGTCTTCACTGTAGCCATTGTTTGTCATTTTGTTAAAGTCTATATAAACTCATATCTATAAGAAGGAGTAATAACTTACTACCACTCTTACATTTCAATTTTTTACAGTTTTGACAGCCCTTAAGGGCTATTTGCCACTTGTATATGAACCGCTTACTTTTGGTGTTGCCAACTTTTTATTGGCCTCTACTTTGTGCATCTTCATGCACAACAACACCTTTAACATCTTCATCTGCATATATTGTTGTCCCCCTAAAACGTTTTGCCTGGTGTATCTGCTTCATTCTCTACACCACTACTCAGAGGTAAGCCTCTCATAATTCAAAGAGAATCTCGTGAAATGTGCATAGGATTGCAGCCCAAGTGAACTACAGGAATGCTCTCTTCCTTGTTTTGTTGCACAGAGAGGCTACTGTGCACTTAAGACTTTCAAGATCTGTCTAATTTATATAATTGGTTCCTATGGAACCTTTGTCTTAAAGCTTCTTTTTGCATGACGAATCTGAAAGTCACTCATCTGAAAAGAGGTGCGTGGCACAAGATCCAAGAGTAGCTGCAACAGTATGGAAATGGCTTTTGTCAGACTGTCTCACTGCAATTCAATTTGAATATTCTCATCTGCTCTGGAAATTTTTGATAGGAGTAATTTTCATTACAATTCTATACTAGACTATCTTTGCAGAAATCACAGTGCCAACCTATGGCTTCAAAATTGCTGTAAAACACCCCAGCAAGTAACCAGTGCCAGCAGGAAGACCTGCACCATCCCACTAGTGCTGGATCCAAAAGAAGCAGCCATGGAGTATGCGAGGCTTTCACCAGGTAGTTTGAAGGGGAGGATAGAGGCAATGATAACAGGTTGGGGGCACATTGGGCTAAGGAGGGATAGGATCAATGGTACTGGTTTTTGCTGCATCCTGCTCCCCTTTCTGATTTCGTACTTCTCAAAATCATGCCAGCCATTTGGCAAGAGCAGGTCTAAGTAGCCCTACAAAGGTTTTATGGTATCTCATTTCAAGGAATCCTCCAGTCTGCTTGTTCTCAACACTGGATACTGCATGGATTGAGTGACTCCTCTGTTCCAGGCCTAATCGGGATTAACTTCTCTGAATCTTGAAATAGTGAGGAGATGATGGAAATGGTGTGGCTGGCTATACATCATCTTGTTTGAATATGAAAGATGATGAGCTCTGGACACTCAAGAACTGGAACAAACTTGCTCTAGAAATTCTGATAAAAATGCTGAACTTATTGCAACTCTAAATAGCACCTTTTTTAAAAAAAAAAAAAACTATAGCAAAGCCTCCTAAACAGAAATTCTGGTCCTCACTTATCTAAGTTTTATGCAAAGACTCTTGTCAGGAGAGCACAGAAAAGAAAGTTAAATTGTAACGTATTGAATCAAATTAGATTAAACTTAATCACCATAAGTGGCAGCCACATCCGTACTTCTTAAAAGGAATTTACTTGGATCCCATCAAAGTAACAATCCAAAATGAAGATTGATCTGTGTAACTCTGATCTCTCTGCTTTGCTACTTGTCATGCTTTAATCCTATAAGCTAAGAAGATTCAGGGAAATAGATCTGCTGCCTACTCACATTCTACCTATTTACTCATACAATCATCATCCCAGCTTGACAGCGGGAGACTTATATTTTGTAAAGAAGCTCAGTTTTTAAGAGTTAAAGCCCATCAATGTGGGTTATTCCTCAAAATGAATGCCGTTCTTTATTTCTGATGAGAAACATCCCACTTTATTCCATTTAAACCGCTTACTCAAGTTCCCATGAAAAATTAAGCATTTGGCAGAAGAAACATGCTGCTTGTATTGTATGCCGTAGGTATATTTTGACTTAAGAAGAAATATTATAAATAAGAAAAGAGTGGTCTGTTAGAAGATAACATGATCAGAAAGGGGGTCCATGTTCCACACACACTTGGATGCAAATTCTGCATGTAAAATAATGCATCCAAGCAGGAAAACATTTGACAATGTGCTTATTTTGCATCTACTTGTTTGTTGCCACATCAGCGGATGTTTGCAAGCGCTGGGGTTTTCCTATGTAGGTTGATTCCTTAACACAAACTAGTATGAGACTTGCACACTAAATAGATGATGACTGTAATGGCCAAGTCAGAAGGGCCTTTTATAGCAGTAATCTCATAGTATGCTTTCATAAAACGTCTAATAATAGTGCAAAACTTGTGTGGTTTCCGGTCAGTTAAAGCTGCTGCAGAACACAGGAGGTGCTGATGTTTCCAGTAAGTCTGCAAGATGGGCTTTGGGGTGGGAGGTGGCAGGGGGAATTTGGGGACAAGGGAGGAGAGAGTAGGGGGATGGAAGAGGTGGATCCCAGCGACAGTGACTTGCACCAGGATCCTATGTCTTTTTTTCTGGTCCCTCTTGTTGCTTTCCTCTCCTTGGACGTACTCCAGCTCCACAGGTGGCATGGGAGCCAGACTCATAAGTACCCAGAATACTATTCCGTTTCATTCAGCTCTATTTTTCCTTCTGATTCCCCCTCCATAGCAAGTAGTGCAGCCTCTGTTAGTGTGGCTGCATGCTATGGATACACAAGTGATACAATTAATAAGACAAGTGTGCAATGAAACATCGGCCTATATCCTAAAGTGAAATTAAGCCCCTTGCTCCAGAGCAGTTAAGATGATTTTCCATAACACTAGAGGGTGATGTAACTGCATGGACCCATAACTGCTATGGATTTTGCCCGTCTTCTAAGAAATGTTTATGATCATGGAAATGGTATGTTTTGATAAACATTCTCAATTTGCTTCATTCAATCACGAATTTTCAAACCTGTCCCAAAACGTTTCCTAAGAAGGAACTTAGCCGCAACTTGATTGTGAATCTCTGGGGACTCCTGGAGACACATGACATCTCTCCCTACTATGACACACTAGCATAACATTTGAATGAAATGGGCATTTAGTTATATTCATTTTACAATTGGAACAATCTCAACACAAAATATGTTTCTGAAAAATCTGTAATCTACTGAAATGAGCAATCTGATTGAAAACTTTTTGGAAAAATCAATAATCTGTCACTAATCTATTGTCATAAAGTGCAGTTATATTTAGAGAAAGGAATAATTTCTATTGCTAATGGGTAAAACAAACTATTTAGCTTGATTTTTTTCTTTTTAATTTTTGTTGCTCGTACATGCATTGTTGCATGAAGAAAAAAAAGCTTCAACTGAAAACTAATGTAAAATTTTTCTTAATGAAAATAGATTGGGTTTGACCAGAGCAAATCATGACCGAAAAAGTATTAAATCCATCCTTATCCCCACTGATGTTTCATTGAAGTTTGTATACCCTTCCCATTCACTATGAAAAAAGAAAAATACCAGCCCAAAACAGGCATTCAAAGTAGCATGATTTGGCTGGCAGTGATCTTTTTGAAGCCCTGTCAACTTCCAGCATGTATCCTGCACAATTCTCAGTAACTTGGCTGACAAAACAAAGTCATTCACATGGCGAGGGAAAGATTATTAACTGCAGTCTCCTCAGATAAGAAGCCCCTGCTGACTTACAAAGGCACTATATTACCAAAATGCATAAGCTAAAAAAGGAAATAAAAAGAGCAAAATAGTTTTGCTCCAGCTTATATTTCTCAGACAATAATAAATCTGTACCAACAAAGCAATAGTTTTGAGTTGGAAATTCAAGTCCTGCCCAGGCTTTTTTTGGCAGCGGATGCAATAGAGTATCCACATAACCTTTGCTATCTCCAGATCTCTGCCATGTATATGGCTGTACATATGGTAGAAAATATAAAGGCACAACCAATTTACCAAAAAAGTTTCCATAGATGGAAACTTGTCTTAGCTGATAATCATGCAGTGTTTGGGATCAAACAAAAACCAGCAGAAGTTCACTTCAAGCAACATTGTACTTTAAATATGAGACATGTTCAGGTAAGGCTGATCAGATGTCCAGCAATCACCGGAATTGGGGCTCTTTAGCCAGACATCCGGTTAAGAGCCCCTTTGTCTGGAAATGGTATGCACTGTGTGGTCTGGGAAAGGCTTTCCCACCTTGCCACCACTGCCACCTTTCCCTTGCCTGCCTGCTGGGCAGAGGAATACATCTAAGTTCTCATAAATTTGGAATATTATGTTTCTAATTCTCTGTGACATTTGACAGCCCCTCCATTTTACCATACATTGGGTAATGCCTCAGGTTGTGAATAGGGCTACTCAGATCTGTGTCTGCTAAACTCCAGGCTTAAGTCCTGCCAGCACTGTGTAAAGCTAGCAGTCCTGTAGATGAATATGGTGGAGGACTGTCTTGCTTTTTTTGCCCCTTTCTGGGCCTTATCCACCCCTTCTCCATGTGCCCCCACACATAATTGCTCCCTTCCCAGTTCTGTTCCACAACCATCCCTGCTGTTCCACCACTGGTGGCTACAGCATCAGCAGGATGCCAAAGGCCTACTGCTGGTGCTGATTGCTCTTTGGGTGCAACAAACCTACTTTATGGCATGTTGGAGTCAGCCTCCATTGATGCAATGGCTGGCAGAGAGTTTTGATTGGCTCTGAGATAGGATTGGCTCCTAAGAAATAGTTCTCTTCAGGTTCTTTTTGCTTTTCTTAAAATTTCCTCAGATTTTTCCCTTCGGTGAAAATACCAGATTTGGCTTGAAATGCTGCTTTGGGTGAGATTTTGTGGCAACTTGATTGTCAACTGTGTTCAGTGATAATTGTATTTGAGCTGACATTGGGTGATTTCCATCTTTAGTAATTAAGCTGTGATTTTTTAATGACGGAGCTGTGATCAGTAAGTTGTGAAAAGACCTCAAAAAAAGGCTTTACTCATATCTCAGATTGTATTTTCATCTGCAGTTGTATATTTATTTTGAAAAACCATTCCAATTATTTCTTGTCATGATTAACAAATTCTTGATCTTTCAAAATTTCCGTATTTAAACTCCAAAAACCTTTTCTTTTCTTATTCAAAATTAACAACACTGGGATATGATCCCCAAAAGTATTGGGCAAAGTTTCCACTTCAAACAATCTATGTTATTTTATTTATTTGTTTATGGATTTATATCCCACCTTTCTTCCCTAACCAAAGGGAACTCAAGGCAGCTAACAACAGTTAAAAGAATAAAACACCACTAAAATTAGATAACAATGAATACAATAAATACAGATTAAAACACAATTAAAATACAGTTAAAATTATACGAAAACATTTAAAACATCCTGTCCTAAAATTTACAATAAAATCAACCAAAAATAAGAGAATTAAAAATCTTACTAAAAGAGTGTGGAGAAGGGTGGCCAGGTTACAGACCAGTCGATTAAAAACTCAGAAGGCTGTTGTAAATAAAAACATTTTTAGGCCATATATTATGGTCAAGAAGATCCTCCACCGGATCAAGCCAAAGGCCCAGCTACTCCAGCTTCCTTTATCCTACAGCAGCCCACCAGAATCCCTCAGGGAGCACTGTGCCCCCACTGCATCTGGCTTTTTGAGGTGGCCCACATCGACATCTATTTATGCACACACAGTTATTGATGTTATTGCTATTGCTTTATTATTGCTGTTTTTTACTTATCACTGTTTTATACTTATTGCTTTGATGCCAATAAAGGTAAATTTTTTTAAAAAAAACAACTCATACATGTTTAGTTATGTGTGCATAGTCAATTCTTGCTATTCATTCCTGGATTTGCTTATCCACAAAGAGATTTGCTTATCCGAAGCACGTACTCCAACCAGGAAATAGTTTCAAATATTCCAAGTCTCAGGAAGGGGTATGTTGGCTCCCTGCACCTCTTGGAGTCTATATCATACCCAAGAAAGTGAACATAAGGGTGCAGGAATGCCATACCGGAAGTGCATGGTAGATTTACCATTGAAAATCCCTGCAGAATGAATGGTTGAGCATTCCTGGTAACAGGTGGAAAATCTTCAGTTGCTGGAGTTGCTTAAAAAAAACAAACTCCAGTTATTTGGAAAAAGGCTTGTGGACCTTGGATGTCAGCACAACGAAAGACAAATTTATAGGTAGAATAATTTCTCTTCAGTAACTGACATCCAAGGTCCCAGAGGCACGCTCTTGCAAGCACCATGGGCATTTTTCCCCCTTGCATTTCTAGCAATGTGATATATGGTACTTGCAGTATATTTTGGAACATTTTCACACTCAACATCATAGCAGAGTTGGGATAAAAAGTCAATTTCCAAAAACTACCTTGCATAAAGCTTCTTTCCCTATCACCAGTGATTACTTATTTAGCAAACTAGATTTGCAACAGATATGAAACAAGAATCAGAAGTTGCATTTGATAAATTATCTTTCCTAAAAAAGTGGATTTGTAAGCTTCTGGCAAACCATACATTCTTTCGACAAATTAATCCAGGATTTCAGAATATATATAGAGATGGGCCTTTGTATTTGTGTTCTTGGTTACTGCAGAAGTGCTCCTGAACAACACCCCATGTACCTGTTAATGTGACTTAAAAGTTTGCCCAATAAAAATGATCTTTCTTTACAGGATCACTATAAGCACACAAATCATAGTGGCACTTGGGCTGGATACTACTTGGCAGTCTACAAGCTTGAAAAAAAGTGAACTGTGGGTAAAAGGAAGCCTCTGCCTCACCCTTTCCTGGCCTGAAACTCTCCCTACCCACCCAAAACAAAGTGCATCACAGTTTGCATCACAAACTCTCCCTACCCACCCAAAACAAACTACAAAATGCATCACAATCCATTTACATCAGTACAGAAGTGGGAAAGAGTGGCCTTACACTGATATGGTTGGAGTCTCACTGTGTTTGGAGTCTCACTGTATTAAAGAGATAGGTCCTGTTGATTGCTATGTGATAATCTGTACTGTGCTGCAGACCACTGATTTTCAGAGACTGTTTTTTCTTATCACAACACTTTATCATGGGACATAGAAAAAAGACAATGGGTGAAGGAAAGATGCATCGTAAATCAAGGCAACAGACACATAAATCCATGTCTCCCATTAAAAAAAATAAAAAATAAACATATAATACAATTTTAAACTTTAGAGTTCAAGTGCTTGTCAAATTATGGGCACAATCCAGAGTAACTATGGGGAGTCCTTGCTCCGGTGTAAGAACAATTTGCTGTGGATTGCAGTATGAATTTCCCATAGGTTTTCATTAGATGGTGCAGTAACTACGGGTACACGTAATGTCTCTTACGTGCTCCCGTAGTTACTCTGGATTGTAGGGTTTGTCTTTGTCTTGGCTGCAACACTTAGCGCAGTGACATTTTCCAGACATTTACCATTTTCCTAATCTCCGGCTTAAATCATTCTGAGGACTTCGCACCAGGTAGTGCAATTGTACCAAAACCCTCGCCAACTAATGCAGATTTTTACAAAGGAGCAATTCTGTGTATTCAATAGGTGGGAGGAGAGGGAGCCCAGCCAATAGTCATTCATCTTCCAAAGCACAGTTCATTTTACAAGGCAAAATTCCATAGAAATTTTAGTTCGTTTTACATAACATTCATCTTACAAGGTGTGTGTGTGTGTGTGTGTGTGTGTGTGTGTGTGTGTACACACAAACACACATGTATATATATTGTATATATACATATACACTATACAATTCAAATACTTAGGCAAAGCTAAAGACACTTTCCTGGGAGTAAGACCAACTGAACTCAATGGGGCTTATGTTTGAGGAGACAAGGTTAGGATTGCACTGTTTATTGATTATTGTTAACATTAAAAATATTAAATATAATTTATTACATATAATTGATGAATTATTAGCACACTACATGCTGCCTGAGCATAAAGAAATGGAGGACAAGGAAGGCTTTTCCAGGACAAAAGGCTAATAAAAAGGACATGTCCTGGAAAAAAGGACATCTAATAAAAAATATTTTAAAAAATCCAAACTGCCTCAGCGCCCCCAGCCCCACCCCAAAAAGCATTAAATCCCCAGAGGGAAGAGGGCAGAAAATGAAGCTTGAGTGGAGGGAGAAGTTTGGACTCTCACAAAGCTTTCAAAAAAAAAACTTCCCATTACCTGCTGACCCAGTTTAAGTGTTGGGGGATACCTTCTGGAGCACTTTCAAGCTCTAAGTGCCTGGGATCAGGGCCATTCTGGAAGCCTCCTGGACTGACCTTACACACCAGCCAAAGTGTTTGCTTACTCATGAGTAAGCACAGCTGTGCAGTGAGGAGAGAACTTCCTTCTGGGGTGATTTTGGGGGCTGCGCTCATTAGATCAAGACCCTTCTGGTGTCCTTGGATTGCTCTAAGCTTGCCTTTTCCACTGGACTATGGCATGTTTGCCTACATGCAAGTAAAGCAACGATATAAATTACTTTCATTTTCCCATGCTTATTTTTGCTATTCAGTTTTTTGGCCTCAATGTTTGATAGGAAGGAGCTATTTCAAAACTGATTGTTGTGTTGGATTCAGCTCTTCATGACAAATCCAATGACATATGACATGATGGGGTAGTGCACATCATTGTGAAGTTGATTTTTTGGGGTCTCCAGGACCATGATGGTGGTCCCTGAGCCTTTGCAACCCCACTTTGGGGGTTCTGTGACCCCAACTTTGAAGACCACTATCCTAGAGTGCTTTTCAAGTGTTTGTCGAGCCTCTGCTTGAAGATCTCCAGTGAGGGACAATCCACCATTTCCCTCAAAAATCTATTCCACTGCCAAACCACTCTTATAGTCAGATTTTTTTCCCTAATATCCAGTCAGAATCTCTTCTCTTGCAGTTAACATCCATTGGATCTACTCAGGCTTCCAGTTTACATGATTGCAATTCCACTAGTTTCAAGCCTTGGAACCTTTAAGTGCTCTGCTGGGCTCCCCCCACCACCCAGACCTTGGCAGCACCTTTCTTAGATTTGAAAATCCTGGGGATTCTTAGGTTTGGGAATCCTGGGGATAGCATTGTTGCTTTCCTTCTTTTCATGCCACTTAAAAGGATCAGGCACCTTTACACAAACTGCCCATTTTGAGTATTACTCAAATTTTGAGTAATCCCCATTTTGAGTATTACTGCTCAAATAAGTTGGCATGGGAGTAAACAGGAGGCAGGGTGTGGGCACAACAGGGCAAAGAGGGAAAAGGACAAGTTGAGCATTGTAATGGAAATAAGATCCCTCAAAGAGATAGGGTGTGCTATCAACAGTGGCCCAGTTGCTCAGGGAGGCAAGCATGGGGTTAAACATCTGGGCCTTACATTGCAGTGAGTGTGCTGCCCAGCTGCAGCCACTTGGAGGCAATAAAGGATGAAAGCAACACCTGAAGGAAGAAAAAATGGTATAGATGTAGAAGGAAGGAGTTTGGAGAATCTAAGAAAGGAGCTTGGAGGAGAGATGGACTATCTGACTGGTGGACTGGACTGAGGGACTAATGGACTGGCTAATAGAGTACTGGTCCTGATGACTGTCCAGTGGACTAATGGATGGATGGAAGGATGGGCTGATGGATGGGTGGACAGGCTGATAGACAGATGGATGGCTAGATAGATTGCTGAATGGACTTCTTGGGACTGCTGGAGACTGGTGTGGCTGCCATGCCCAAGACGTGCTGAGAATCAAAGCATTGCTGTTTTGTGCTATTAGCAGAGAAGAGGAAGGATGATTTAATGGGTGATTCTCCTCCCTGTCATACAACCCAGAACCAGACACGTCCACTAAAATTGAGCACTGGAAGAGTTTGGACAGACAAAAGAGAATATCTCTTTGCCCAGTGTATGTGTAATTATTCTGAGAAACCCCACAGGACATTGGTGATGGTATCTGGTCTAGAAAACTTTAAAAGGGGTTTGGAGAAATTTCTGGAGGAAAATTCATCATGAGTATCAGGGCTCAAATGGAATCTGAATTCCTGATTTACATCAATGTGCTGACCTTTCTTTCTCCTGCTACTCAAACCTGAGAGGGCATGCCACCGAGGTTGCCCGCATGCTGCCACCAGAGGACTGTTTGCAGCAGCTGGCAGAGGGTTTTCCTGGACCTCTTTCTTGCAAGGCAGATGACAAGGTCATAGATTTCCTTGCACTCCAGCTGGGGAACAGTGGTCTCCCTGAAGATGCTGCAGTGACACCACAGAACCAACACCAGACCAAGGATCTGGTGTCATGCCCCTCACTGTCCCCTGCCAGAGAGACCTCAATCTCTGATTCACTGACTCTCTCGTCCGCCATCCCAGCCAGACTCTTCCCCGTAGTCAAATGAAGAGTCCACGTGGGTAAGTATCACAATATTTCTTTATAGAACTTGTAGTAAAGGCAATATAGAGTACATATGGTGGGGAACACAGGAAGCACGGGCTTGGTTACAATAGAAATATGGGGTGGGTTGGTAAGGTTAAGGCAGTCCTCACTCTATGCACCCGGCTGGGTTGGCTTTATCTCTTTCACTCTCCCCCCAAGTCTCCAGGCGGGTTACCTCACCCACTTTTTGGGTTCGAGCTTCACACACTCACTTCTCTTTTCTCTCCATTCACAGGTCAGATCTCCCTCTGGGTCCCTCAGGTAAGTCCTCACTCTTCATAACACGAACTCTAACAGGTAAGTCCAACCATACATGCAAAGAGATCATTAACTTTATCTTCCCTTTTAGGTCAAGCTGCAGTATCCACAGCTGCTGGACAGTGACCCGCGCTGGATCTTCCTCCGCACCTCTCTCCTAGTTCCCAGCAACTGCCGTCCCTTCCTCCCACCAGCCCTTATATACACCTACCACCTCCCTGCCCCTGGGGTATTCCCCGGGCTCCTCTCAATGGTCCCAAAGAGCGGGAAGTCCCCGGATTGGGCCAGTCGGTGATAGGGCGCCCTGGATAGACGCCTGTCCGGCCAGCACAATACAATCGAAGTAAGTCCCAGTACGAGTTGGACCACTGCACCCGATCTGCTTCTGTTGACGCAAGCACCCGGTCCCACAGTAGATGTGGCTTCACCTCCACTCCCATCATACTCTCTCCTGGGTTGGGGTCTCCACCACACCTGGGGGCAGAGTTTGCCTGGACAGAAGGCTTGTGCCTGGCAACAACCCTGCCATCCTGCCTGTCAGGCAGAGGGGCAAGCAGGCAACTTGGAGATGGTGGTGTGGCCAGGGGAAGCGGACTGGAAAAGGACCAGAAGTCTTGGAAAGGTAGATGGCAGAAGGGTGGGCCATCCCAGCCCCAGGTGGGAATAAAAGTGTCATGCCTGATAATGTCTGGTCTGCAGTATGCAGTATGGAAGACAGAACATTACCAAAATGCCAGAGGGAACCACCGCCCAGGAGGAGGAAATGGGTTATGCTAATCTTCTGGACAAAGATAGCCACCACTTTCGTGGCTGGTCTGGCAGGATACTTGGTCTGGCAGGATCCTGGTCTGGCAGGATCCAGTCCGATCCTGCACCCCTCCATAGTGTCAGACAGGACCTTGGAGTCCTCAAGGTGCAAGGACTCTCCCCCCTCTCTGGCTCTCTCTCCACTCCTCTCCTGTGTCCCACTCCTTGTCATCTCTCACCTCTTCCTTGTTCTTTCCATCAACATCACCACTGCTGCCTCCACCTGCTGTCCCATGAAACCCAGGATGCATGGTGACCAATATCCTCTTTTACTAGGATGTCCTTTTACTAGGTGTCCTGGTAAAAAAAAAAAATTCATTGGTTTTCAAACTTTGACAACCAAAACCCACTTTTTAGAATAAGAATCTGTCAGGACCCACCAGAAGTGACTTCATGACTAGAAGTGACATCAACAAGCAGGAAATTTTTTTTAACAGTCCAAGGTTGCAATCCTACTCACATTTATCCAGGAGTAAATCCCATTTACTATCACTGTTAAAAGCATAGACATATTAGCCTATTTAAAGCACAGGTGTATACTAACATTTCCTCAAAATAAACTATTGAAATGAATGTGGACCCACCTGCAATTGGCTCATGTCCCATCTAGTGGGTCCAAACCCAAAGTTTGAAAAACACTACTCTAGGAGTTCATGCTCTAGGCATAAGCTTGAACTAGATCCCTTCCAACCCTGATTCCTGCTTCTTTTGTTAATCTATCACTTGCTTATTCACAGTGTGGGTATAATATCAACCAACAATTAAAGACCCCTATAATCACTCAGAGTGCAGTCCTAACCAATTTAAGCTGGCCTAACTCACAGAGCTGTCATGGCACAAGTGGTTAAGATGTTGTGCCTGTTAACCGGCAGGCCTGGGTTTAAGATCTGGGTCCTACAGGACAGAGTGAGCCCAGAGTCCTTAGCCCAGCTCCTGCCAACCTAGAACTTTGAAAGCAAGCAAATGCAAGTAGATAAATTGGTATCGCTTCAGTGAGAAGGTAAAACAGTGTTCCATGCACCTTGGGGTAAAGTCATACTGAACCGCTGACCATAGAAACTTCTTCAGACAATGCTGGTTCTAAAGGCTTAGAAACAGGGAAGAGCACCACACCCTACAGTCACTCATAACTTGCACTATAAACAGAGGGGGGGGCACCTTTATCTTTTTAAGTCTCATGGCATATCTTTCCATGGCGGTATGGGGAGGTCAGTGTATACCTGTGCATTGGCCTAACCCCCCCCCACCTCTCACAAGTGGGGCAGAAGTGCCTTACAGCACTTTTGTGACACCCCCAGGTCAGGACAGGACTTATGCCGGGGCTTAACTGGAGATTAGGATTGCAGCCTAAGGGCACAATCCTATCCATATCTACTCAAAAGTAAGCCACATTGTGTTCAGTGGGTTTTACTCCCAGTAAAGTGTCTTTAGGATTGCAGCCTAAAGCACCTAAATGATCTGTATATTTAGCACAAATAGTATCATTTAAAATATCACAAATCTTCATCTGAAACAAACAAACAAAAAAAAAACCCAAACAAAATTCTCTCCCTGGCTCTCTCCCTGCTTTCAAAAGCAATATTTGTATTTCCATTCTGCTGGAAAACCTTGTCTCTTCTGCTCAAAGTGCTTTTTAAAAAGCAGGATAATTTTATTGTGCTTGTAACTAGCAATGAGGGACAATGAAAATGTAATTCTTTTGGACTGCAAACAAAATCATTGCAGAGCAATATTGTTATCAGGAAGGCGATGCTGGGTGCATTCTTTATTTAGGAACTGATGCTGTCAGTTCGAGGGCAAAGCACACAATTGTTTGCAATGGAAGGCTCTGCCTGGAGCTTACTGTGTGTTTCGTATGAACTTAGTTGTTCTTGAGGTCTGCTGGATAAACAGAAAACATTTCTCAAAACTAGATTGACAGTAATGCTGTTTTAAATATCCCAGAAACATGAGGATAACTCAGATGAAGTCAAACTCATAGCAAAGTAAGACACCTATTTCATTTGAAAGTTACACTTGCATGGAAAGGTATGTCAATGAGCATGTTTACATGAGGGAGAGATGCAATCAGTGATAGTATTCTTGAACCAATGCCAGAAAGTCAGCATTAATAACAGGAATAGATAATAGGAAAAGGAAGAAAAAAATATTTTATCAATGTTAAACATACAGACTTCTGGGCTCATACTACAGCAGTTTTGGTCAGGTTGTTATGGCTTGCAATACACAGCTTGCATATTCTAAAATAAACTTTTAAAGGCCTCTGTGGCTTTTTCCCAACATACCTCAGGAAATACCAGATGTCATTTGAGCCTTCCTGATTAGTAGGAACTTCACGAGGGAACTCTTGAGGGTCCTGTATCCACATGAAGCTCAATCTGTGATGGGACTGTGGAACTACATCAGCATACCAAGGCCAGCATTAGCCAGCTCAAGCAACAGTGTGACTCTGGGAATTCAAGCAATATGCTGTCTGATACTTTGGGAAATCTAATTATGGATTTTTAAAGAGATCACTAGCAGAAAAATTGTTACTCATGGCATCTAGGCACTAGAATTGAGATGATACATGACAAAGATATGAGGGTCGTTCAGAAACGAATGCAACACTGTCATAACTTTTTTATTTATAGGAATATATCGTTATGTCTACAGTTCTTGTTGTTGTATAAGTTGCACATAAGAACACTGAGTTTAATTATTTCATCTTTTGCCCTAATCCAGAGCCAGATTTTTGCCAAAAGTTAACTTATGAATACCTTGCAAATAGGAATGTCTATACATCCCCAACTGCATTGCTCTGACTGAAAGCAGATTTTGTTGTAAATAGGGAGGTTACAAGTGACAGCGTACCAACAATTACAAAAAGTCTCGCCATGTGTTTTGTGTTGTATTCACTATTGATGCATATTGATCATGCAACATTTAGAGAATGACCTGAGTGTGAAAGCCAAGAACAACAATTTTAGGATTAAATGTGTCTCATATAATCATTGTCTGTCCCTAGATTATGGCCTAAGGAGTAATCAACATTTGATACAGTGGGGATTGAGAACTGTGCATGCAAAATGGGTTTCACATAAATGCTATTTAAATGTTGTTGTTTTTCATAGTTGCTGTCTCAATGCAATGCTTGTTGCATTGCATTACAGCAATGCAATCTTTACAGCACAATCCTAACCAACTTTTTGGCACTCACATAGTTGTGCCAGAGGGGGATGTGCTGCATCCTGAGGTTCAGGGGGGGAGGCTGTCCAGAGTTCTTCTCAAAGTAAGCCAATGTTCCAATGTTTGCATGGCCCTAACCATAGAGCTGGAAAATTGGTTAGGACAAACTTGTAGCTTGACAAAGCCATCATTTGTCAAGCTACTGAAGGGATTGTTTTCATGCTAGATTTAAGATTTTTCTGGCTAGCTGTAATCTACTGTTCTGTATTTATTCTCAACTAGTGAAATGTACCCATGTTGCAGGAACCCCGGTGTTGCAGGAGCACACCCCCTGTGTGCCATCCCCCATTGTGCATCATCCCCCCATGCGCAACATTCCCTCCATGTGCAACATTCCCCCATTCGCATCATCCCCATGCACAACATCCCCATATGCAACATCCCCCATGCACATTGTCCCCCATGCACAACATCCCACATGCGCATCAACATACTATGCACAACATCTCTCCATGCACAACATCCCCCATGTGCATCAACTGGCCAAGTGCATCAACCCCCCATGTGCATTAATATCCCATGTGTAACATCCCCCATGCATATCATCCCCCATGAGCAACAACCCCCCCATGCACAATATCTGCCTATACGTACCCTCCCTTCCAGTGCATCAGGCACTGGGTACCACCATCAACATACCATGCCCAACATCCCCTATGCATAACATCTTCCCAAGTGCATCAACCCCCCATATGCAACATCCCCCATGTGCATCAACATCCCATGTGCATCAACATCATCCCCCTAATGTGCATCAACCCCCATCAGCATCAACCCCCTCCCATGCACAACATCCACTCATGTGCACCCTCCCTCCCAGTGCATCTGGCACTGGGCACCACATTGGCTGGATGTTGATCAGTCAGTCTTCAATATTAAGTTTAGGACAGAAACACGCTGCACCCTTTTCAGCCCATTAAGGGTTAAATTTCTCAACATCAGTTCTTGGTGAGTGATGATGTCACATAAGTAATACCCTCCCCAAATTTTAGGTTGGGGTTTGGGGCAGAGCTTGGATTAGTCAGGGATTCTTCAATGTAAAGTATAGGGAGGAAAATGCATTGCACCCCTTTTCACTCCCTTCCAGCTGGAATTTCCAAAAACCAGTTCTTAGTGGATTTCTCCATCACAGAAGGAACATCCTCCCCATATTTCACACTTCTGGGAGTATCAGTTTTGGTGGGGTGTTGATGAGTCAGTGAGTGACTCAGGGCACAATCCTAACCATGTCTACTCAAAAGTAAGCCCCATTGTGTTCAATGGATCTTACTCCCAGGAAAGTGTCTTTAGGATTGCAGCCTCAGTCAGTGATTTTTCAGTTTTTATATATATTTAAAATTATCAAAAGAGGGCTTCTTAATTAATTAGGGGAATATAGTATCACCCTCTTGGACATAAGGCTAGACTTAATAGACAGCGTACTGGAGAGAGTGAGAGAGAGAGGGAGAGTGAGAGAGATGTATAACATCACAAAACAAGATTTATTTTATAATGTATAAAGTAAAATTACATACATTGAGACAAGTATAAACCATAGAATGAAGCATACCTATGTCTAGTCATTTTTCTAGCCATTGGAAAAAAGTCAACATTTTAGAACCAGGCTCTAAAAATCATCTTTTCAATGGCTAGAAAAACTAGGAATAAATACACAACAGTGTTTCCATGCAACTGCAAACTTTCCATGTGTATATGCATCTGCACATAGACAATGTGATTGTATTATATACAATCAATTGCAACTTAAAGCAGCAGCCCTTTGTGTAGCTGCATCCTTGCTACCTGTGGAACCTGTAAATATTCAAAGGTAGCCAGTCTCTAGTACACAAGATGCTGTTTTATTCATAGAGAATTCCATTTGGCATGAATCCCACAAAAAGGTGAGCCATTGTTTTGTAAACATGTCTTAGGCAGCCATTAATGAAGTGTGCCTGCATATGTCTGAGCCATAATGGGAGAACCTGAAGGGATGCGGCTGCACTTCAGAAATAGTTGAAAAGCAGGCAGGGGATTGAATAGAAATAGTGCGGCTGCACTTCAGAAATAGTTGAAAAGCAGATTGGGGGATTAAATAATAACAAAAAATTGCATAGACTATTCAGGGCACAGTCCACAACCTCATTAGATACTGAGACACAAATAGAGCCAGTCCCTGCAAAGCCAATTGAAGGAATTCATCTCGTAGCCAACCTCTCTCATTTAACTCAGCTGAGGATTTGGCAATCTGTAAACCTTGCCCCCATCAATAAGAAGTGAGAAAGTCAGGAGTTGTGAGGAATGTAGGTTAGGCAAGGCTGTGGACCAGGGGTCTTGACTCATGGGACAGCCATACACAAACAAAAGCATTAAATTTTAATGTGCCTTTGTCAAAGACATAACACACTGGCATCCATCCCTGCCTTCAATTTCTGGTGTGCACGCCAGGGCCCTCTGGCAGTAAAATGCCATCAGATACACTTAATTCTTTCCAAGCAGACTTTTAAACTTCATTTGTTGCTTCTGAGAAGAAAAAGGAGAATTGAGACATTGTTAATTGGATACCTTACTCTTTGGTGTATTCTTGGAGAAGAAAGAGGAGTAAAAGCAGCAGTAGGTTCACCTCTTTTGTAAAAGGAGCATTGGGTCAGTTTGCCCAAGAGCAGTGATTTTCAACCATAGTGCTGTGGCACACTAGTGTGCTGGGTATTGTACTCAAGTGTGCCACAGGAATTTGGAGATTGACATTCATTAATAAGAAAATTGGGGATTTGAACAGTCTGGTGTGCCTTGTCAATGGTAAAAATATTTGATGGTGTGCCTTGACAATTTCAATGCCTTGTTAAGTGTGCTGTGAGATGAAAAAGGTGGAAAATCACTGCCCTATATTGATTCTTTCTAGGCTTATGCAGTTGTTTCTGGAGCAGTGAATGGCTTCTTTTAAAATATTTATCTGTAGCTAGACAAATTGATGTAGGGTGGCTGCTGCTTATTCTCCTTACTTGCACTCTTCAGAACAGCATAGGCAATAATGGCTCAACTCTAAAACCTGATCTACGGCTGCGGGACACTGTCCTGCGGCTGTAAATCAGCAGCCAATATACTGTCCGGGACTATTTCTGAGCTGCTGCATTAATTACTGGCAGCTTCAGTGACCTACTGTAAGTTGCCCTTTGCCACAGCCAGCAACTGACTTCAGTAAAGGTAAGCCAGCAAAAACAGAAAGGCCATGAGTAAGGGTGGTGACAAATGGGACATGTTGAAGGAGGAACTGGGTGCATGTCAGGGGAAGAAAAGGATGGATCTGGTAGCAGCCATACATCCTGTATTTTATACTTCCTTTTCAAAACCACCCTGACCCCTTTCTCTCCTTAGATATATGACACCAAAATGGGTGGCATATGACTGAGGAGACCCACAGGTGGCCTGTAGATATATGCAAAATTAAAATGTATTTTTTTTCTTCTCTCTCATTTGCCTCCTCGCAGCCAGCATGGAACTTTTTTTTTTTTAGTATGGGGTGGAGGGCTGCATGCTATAGCTTGGTCAGAGATAGGATTGTGCTGTAAATTAGTCTTTGAAATCTTTCCTTCCCATTTTAGATGGAACCCACCCCAAAATGCAGCTATCTGCAGAGCATCAGGCATAGGTAGACGGGGCACAAAATGGTAAGTACTGCAGGTGCTACAATGCAGTGTATAAGCATCATTTCCTCCTCACTGTTGAAGTCTTTCCACATAGCAACAGCAACACCCAGGAGACAACGTTTGGTTCTGCAAGGGGCTCTACATTACCAAGAATAACTTTGATGGCGAGTGAGAGGAGTCACTTACATGGCACATGGTGGTGCCTGCAATACTTACCATTTCCCTCCTGCACTGCTACTGTTGCAGAGAACAGTGAAAAGCATTTAAAGCCAAATCAAAAACTGCTCAGAACAATGTGAGCACTTATGAAACAGTCTCTTCTTTCACAGCGCAATCCTAACCCACAGTTAGCTTGGCAGAAGACCTACAGTGTCAAAAAAATGCTGTTAAGTAACTTCTGCACCATTCCAGGGGGATTTTAAAAAACTGCTTTTCTACTGTTGTAGCAAGGCAGTCATGCAAGCAATCATTCATCAGCTGAGCCAAGCTGACGTCCTTTGCATGTTTAACTGCTTACTGCCTTTTTATAACAGTAAAAAGGTGTTTTTAAACAATTGTTAAGGGACACACTTTTTATTTTTTATTTTTTTGTATCAGTAGGGAGTTCCAGAATCAAACCCTTGCAGATATTTGGGCACAGCATTATTCTATTAGGAGCAATGGGGAAGCAAGAAATCTGGAAATGGGTCTTTAAATATATTTTTCCTTATTTAAAAACAATCCACGGATTTTGTTTTAATCTATGGAAGCTTTTGGAATGGAACCCTGCTGGTAATGACGGACACCTGAAATATTTTAGTAGGTTATAGCTATGGGACATAATGAAAAGCTTCTACACTGTAGCATTTATTGCTATACTACAGCACATGCTGTTATATACATAGAATCATAGAATTATAGAATCATAGAGTTGGAAGGGACCTAGTAGGTCATCTAGTCCAACCCCCTGCCTGCAGCAGGAAATCCCCCTAGAGCATCCCTGACAGGTGCTCGTCGAGCTTCTGCTTGAAGATCCCCAGTGAGGGAGAGTCCACCACCTTCCTTGGCAATCTGTTCCACTGCCGAACCGCCCTCACCGTCAGGAATTTTTTCTGGATATCCAACCGGAATCTCCTCTCTTGCAGTTTGTACCCATTGGTTCTAGTTCTGCTTTCAGAAGCAGCTATGAACAAATGAGCCCCTTCCTCCCTATGACAGCCCTTCAGGTATCTGAAGAGGGCAATCATGTCTCCCCTCAGCCTCCTCTTCTCCAGGCTGAACTTCTCCCAAGTTCCCCCAACTTTTCCTCGTAGGGCTTCCCTTCCATCCCACTGATCATTCTTGTCGCTCTCCTCTGGACTTACTCCAGCTTGGCTGCATCTTTCCTAAAGTGAGGTGCCCAGAACTGAACACAGTACTCAAGGTGAGGTCTCACCAATGCTGAATAAAGAGGAACTAGAACCTCTCGCGACTTGGAAGCTACAGACCTTTATCTGTACCATATCTTTAGACCTTTATCTTTATCTTTATCTTGGAAGCTACAGACCTTTATCTTTACCATATCTTTTCTAAGCGCACAATCCAGAGTAACTATGGGGAGTCCTTGCTCCAGTGTTAGAACAATTTACTCTGGACTGCAATATGAATTTCCCATAGGTTTTCACTAGGTGGTGCCGTAATGTCTCTTACGTGCTCCTGTAGTTACTCTGGATTATAGGGTTAATTTTTATATCCTGAACAATGCATGTCTAAAGTCAGTCAACTTTTATATATTGTACAGATTTGTATCTTGCTCATTTTATTTATTTTGAACTACTGTGCAATTCATACTTAAATGGAGTGGATCGCAAGTTAATAAACCATATGACAATATGAAATGTCTGCATTTCTTATTATAATACCATCTCCTTGTTTTGGGTATCTGAAAGGAAAGAAAAGAAAGTGAAGAGATAAGTTTCATGCTTTTGATGGAAGATGTCCTGAAAAAGGGACCCTTCTATATTCAGGGTGACCATATAGAACGGAGAACAGAGTGCCTCAACCTTTAACCATTGCATAGAAGCGGGAATTGTGGCAGATCCTGTTTATCATAGAAGGGTTTAGTAAGCAGCACCTGGCTCAATTCCCTCTTCTGTGCAATAGTTAAAGGTAGAAGCACTCTGCCCTCCATTCTATATAGTCAATCTGTCTATATTCAACTGAATGACCAACACCCCCATGAAACTCTGGCAAGGAAAAAAATATGCAAGAACTGATCATGAAATGATAATTCATTATAGATAAAGGCAAATGTTTGCAACAGAGAAAAATCCTTGACATTATATTTATTTAATACATGACCACTTTTATAAATATATTTCAGATTTAGACCAAGGACACTGAATATGCATAATTTCCAGTCAACATTTGAAGTCGTGGCAGGACTGTATGGTTATTTTTCCAACAATATGTGAATATCTCCAGCTTAAAGGAAGGTTATATATCAAGGTACTTTCAAATGCACTTGTGCACTAAAAACCTTGGAAATTATAGGTCATCCGCCTTTTGCATCATATAGTAAATAGATTGCATCAAATAGTAAATAGTTTCATATATGAAACACCTAATGTAGTGAGATGCCATATGCAATAGACTGCATCCACTTTTGGCACTACACTTTAGTCTCCATTTTCTATTGTAATTGAGGCAATACACATGGAGGAAAGGTAATGGGCATTTTCCACAGAATTGGCCCATGCTTGGATACCAACTCATATGGATGTCCTTATCCTGTGGTTTTCACAAAGAGGGCAACATAGAGGCAGATATGCCACTTGTATCCCTCATAATTCATGAATTTGGGTTATTTAACGTGGTAGATTTTGAACATGTGGCTGTAAAAGTCACATATTTCTCGATATGCATGAGTTTGCCCATTAGCCTTGATTTTGGTAGGTAAGACAGCATCCTTTATCATAGATCCTCATAGATCTTCTTTGGCCTGTTCTCATTTTCAAAAGGCAGTAAGAGTATACTGCTGAGTAAGAAAAGTTCAAAAGTTGTGTTTGTTTCAGTGAAGGTCTGAGAATCTTCAATTTGCATTGGTTTATGATGGAGGAATGTTATATTTCTGTGGCTGAAGCAACTGAAACTACTCTCAGCAGCAATTCTCTCTCAGAAGCTACTCTTCTTTGTAATCTAAGAAACTCTAGAAGTAGGGTGGCCATAATTCCCTGCCCCACAATGGGTGGGAGAAGAGGAGGGCAACCAGGGAGTTCATCACAGAATTCCCTCCTCTTCTTCCACGAGTCCTCCCCAGCTCAGCAACAGCCTGACATTGGGCTGGGATGTGAATGTGCACACACCAGGTTCATGCATGTGCATTAGGTCCAGTGATGGGCCCAGCCTAGCCCAACAACCGGTTCCCTGGAAGTGGGTGGGGCGGGGCTGGGGTCAGGGGGTGGGGCTGGGGTCAGGGGGCATTGCCAGGACAGGTCAGGGGTGGGTCAGGGGGCGGGGCTGTGTAGAATTTAAAGGGGAATTTTTTAAAAAAATCTTTTAAAATTTTTTAATTTTTTTTTTAAATCTAAGTTTTTCTTAGTGCCCCCCAGCAACCTTAACCACACTTTCCTGGGAGTAAGACCCATTGACTGTCATGGGACTTACTTCAGGGTAGACATGCTAAGATGCTCCCAGGCTGCAGTGCCAGCCTCCCATCCACACTTTCCTGGGAGTAAGCCCCATTGACGATCATGGTGCTTACGTCAGAGTAGACATGCATAGGATTGGGCTCTCAGGCTGAAATTATACCCTCACTGCCCTCGGAGTAAGCCCCATTGACAATCATGGTGCTTACTTCAGAGTAGACATGCTAGGATGCTCCCAAGCTGCAGTGCCAGCCTCCCATCCACATTTTCCTGAGAGTAAGCCCGATTGATGATCATGGTGCTTACTTCAGAGTAGACATGCTAGGATGCTCCCTGGCTGAAATTATACCCTCACTGCCCTCGGGGTAAGCCCCATTGACGATCATGGTGCTTACTTCTGAGTAGACATGCAGAAGATGGGCTGTGACTGTGAGGTTGCAGTTCCAGCCACACTCACTGGAGTGGCAGGGGCAGCTAGCCGGCAGTTTTAAATTTGCCGTCCAGCCTGGCGAGGCGCCCCACAAGCCGCAGCAGCTGCGAACCGGTCCCCTGGTTATCACCCCCCACCATTGCAACCGGATCGCCACTGCCTGGAAGTTATAACAACCGGTTCTATAGAGTAGGTGCGAACCTGCTGGAGCCCACCACTGATTAGGTCCCTAGCTCATCATTGGGCTGGCTTGCCCTTGCTGTGCTGGTGAACTGCAGACAGTTCCCAGGTCCCAGCCAGGTCATGACCTTGGCTGAGTCATGATCCTGGAACACAGGTATCATCAGATTTCCAGGTGATATGGCAACCCTACCTAGGCGAGCTGGGGGCATTTATTTAGCAGAAATACATAGTCCAAGCAGCTCTTGTCAAAAGTTACCAAAAAGTGAATAATAAATTTCATAGAAGCTGAAGGACATGGGCTACAACATGGACAGGAGCAAAGCCAAATAACTTTGGAAGAACTACAAGCTGGTCAACGAGGGCAGATTCTGGATTCTCCAGGACAAACATGCCTGCCTTCAAAGTCTTGGACCATTTCATCATTGTTAATCTAGGTAGTTTTTTACTGCCTCAGCAACACTACCTCGGGGGTGGAACAGCAGAGGTGCCATCACACAGAAGTTTTTGGGGGAAGAACTGGATGGGGAAGAAGTTGCTGCCCATTAATCTCAACTTATCCTCAACTTGCTGCCCATTAACCTGGCCAGATTTTCCCCTATAACTCCCATATTGCATGAGTTCTTGGCAATGCCTCTGTGATTCATGTAGTCAGTTGCTACTTCATGAGACATACAAGGACATAGGGGAATGCTTTCTTTCTCATATGGAGAACAATATCAAGAGAATAGGGATGGTCTTTGGGGATAGGTGGTAGAACTGCATAGAAAAGATTTTTGGCATATGACATGCACTACGAAAAGCTTTTTGTACTGGGGGATGGTTTGACAGGAGTGAGGAAAGACTATGCCACAGTTGCAGTCAGGGGCGATGTGAAGGTGCATGTCAACCGATGTGGGAGCTGAGTGCATCACCCCTGTTTTGTGTGCTGCCAGACTCCACTGCACATGAGTGTCCCCAGAGTCCTCTGGAAGTGATGCCACTGTGCATGGGCGAACTTCACCCCCCTCTCCAGAACATTCTGGGATGGATGTCACTGTGCATGGGTGAACAATGCATGTGGCATTGGAACGCTGCTCTGAGGGACATGCTGGTCACTTCTCCCTCAGAGGAGCGTTCCAGGTGGTGTGGCGCTGCCTTAGACTCTCTTAGCATGTCACCCCTGAGGTGTGTCACTCTGGTGCAGAACGCACCAGTCGCACCACCTCAGAGATACTGCTGGTTACATCCGAGCATGCTGCCTTCACCAACAGTTATGTCAGCCAGAGGCCTCCTGGCCCTGTAGATTTGACATAACAGTCAATTCAGGATATGGCTTTCTTAGGTCAGCTTATATGGACCATTCTCTCTGGCCTAAAGTCAGGATTGCACCCTTAGTCATAGAGCCCACCAGAAGACAGGTGACTCTGGATTTAGTATGTTTAATATGCTGTAGTACTTAGGAGCTGGTTAGAATTGTATATGTTACTGAGATATTGGAGAACAGTGACCCTAGTTGCACTATTAGTATATTTAGTAGTATGTCAGTACAATGAACCAGTTGGACCACTAGATTACAATTCTGGGCAGATATTCCTGGGAGTAAATTCCCTTGAATACAGTGAGGCTTGTTTCCAATATATATGTGTGTGTGTGTGTGTGTGTGTGTGTGTGTGTGTGTGTGTGTGTGTGTGTGTGTGTGTGTAGGATATTTCTAAATTGCAGTTTCATTTGTTTGCTTTTTGTTTTAAACTCCTACATTCCATTTGAAGATTTTGGGTTGAAATGAGCTCAATTGTTAAATGAAGCGTAATAAGTTTCAACATAGAAATAAATGGCAAGAAAACAAAATACTTCAATCAAAACAGTTAAAGTTGATTTTCTTGTTGCTGGTGATGACTAGTCCATGGTGCTGTGGCTATGGGGGTTTAAAATGGGCTCTGGAAGTTTTAAAAGTTACTTTTGCATCGTTGGGTAGTATTCTGTATTTTGAAAAAAATCACTTGCCATAAGAAATGATCATCCATGTATGTGTTAACCCTTAGTAGTTTGTGTTTGTTTTTTACTGGAATTTTTTATTATTATTACGTGATAAGACTTTCTGAGTTTTTTTGCTGCTAATTTGACAGTTACAAATCCAAAAGCATGAAGATTTTGAATTTACAGTTTTTCTGTAAAATCCATTTTTTACATATTATACCACGTGGGTCATATTGACCCAAGTTGCCTTTTATTGGTTAATCAATATTTTGCTAACTAAAATTGTACTAAAAAACATCATACTAATTATAATCATAATTATACTAAAACTTGACACAACATTTATTCATTATATGTACGTTATATGAATATTATATGTACCTAACTATAGTACAGGGTCGCAAGGGTCAAAATTGACCCGTGCAGTCTCTTAGGTGATAAAAATTGTACTAAAAATCATTATTTCACAATAAAAATAATTATACTAAAACTTGACACAACATTTATTCATTATATGTATGATATATGTACATCATATGTACATTATATGTACCTAACTATAGTACAGGGTCGTATGGGTCAAATTGACCCGTGCCGTCGTCCGTGTGAAAAAAAATCCTGGTATTCTAAGGTTAGGTAAAGGTTCCCAGGTAGGTTGTCCTGCCAGCTGTGACTGGCTGTAGGTTAATCTGCTGCTTGTTACAGGCACAAGCCATAGCTGTTGAGTGCAGCACTTATCCCCAATTTATAGCCAAGAGCCAGTGCCATCAGAAGACATCTCCATGGTCATGTGGCCAGCATGATGGCATGAAACACTGTTTACATTCCCGCTGAGGTGGTACCTATTTATCTACTTGCATTTGCATGCTTTCAAACTGTTAGGTTGGCAGGAGCTGGGCTAAGGATGGGTTAGCTCACCCCATCTGGCAGAACTTGGGTCTTTAACTGCTGACCTGCTGAGTGGAATTCTGGTCAGGCAGTGTTGTAATAATTGTATCTAATAATTGTTGGGGCAGGGAGTCACAAAAAGATATAGAGAAAAGAGGCATTTTAATTCAGAACAGATTTTTCTAATTAACTTTAAAAAAAACAATTTACAATTCAAAAACTGACAAAAAATTGACAGATGAACTCCCACATTCTTGAGCACATGATGACATTCCTTTCAATACTGATTAATCATCTCATTAAATTAAGATGACACAGTCCAAAGAACACAAAGTTTCTAAACGTCCAAACTGACAAATATTGAAGGCTGTCAGAAGATTTTGTATAATGTCTCCAGAACCTTTTGACTTTACAAATACCTAATCTTACTTTCTATCACAATTTCTTAATCATGGGAGAATGTGAATCCCATATTGTTAACAAACAAACAGTGTCATCCTAGAAGGATGGCATGATCCCAATGTATATAAAGTTAAGAGAAGCTGGTTCAGAAATTACTGTATCTCCAAACTGGCTCCAGATGTTTAATAAAATACATATTGAATGTTCTGATGTACACAAGGGTAACATAAATGTAGCCTTCAACCTGTGAATGAAGTGTATGAAACACAGTGGAGTATATGTATGCAGCTATGACATGAGGGCATCAAGACAATTTGAATTTCTACTGTTGTATAAATTCCTTCTCTAGTGGGCAATCTTGATTTTTTTGTCATGTTGATGTACTAATATTTGTATCTCTGTATGAAGAGCCTCCACCAAGCCCTATGCTGATCCCTGACACGTTCAGATCTGCCCAATAGACAGATGAACCATGGATTTTCATTAACATGACCTGCTATGCTTTTCTTCTCTGTTCTTCTAATGTTGGGAGTGATTTATTCTTCCAATGCTTTACAAATGATACTCTGTCTGCAGAAATTGGAGCTTTCTCCAACCAGTGGAATTCCATTACACAAGTAAAGTATTAGAAGGTATCTTGCAATTTCATAAACAATTTTATACTTTTAAAAACATCTGGTACATATTTTTGTACATCTTTACCATTTCACCAAAAGAGATATAAAAGCAGCTCCTTCTTTTTAACATCTCCTGCATTTTCCAGAGCTATTACTAATGCATCAGAGGGAATTGCACTACAGTTTAGAAATATTGTAAATGTGTAACATTTTGGAAAAGAGACACAGTGGACCAGTTCAGATATTTGTGACAAAAGTTCTCCTGCCTGTGATTAAGGGTAAGCTCACATACATCCCGCTCCCCTCCCCGTGTGCCATTTCCTTTTTTCCTAACTGTAACTGTCATCTATACTTCCCCTCACAAACAACAATAATAATGTCATAATATAAGTATGAGGAGTTGATTCAGGTGCCTTCCCATGATTAAAATGGAAACTGCTTGTTAAGAGAGGGTCTTGTAATAATGGAAGGGGTGTTACAGATGTATCATTCAAACTGGTTTCATATATCTTACCAACTAGACCATTTATATCAGGGAAAAGCCCACCAGTTTTACATAGTCCTCTTTAAAATAAAAAAATTGCCATGGCTTCACATTTTTTTCTTGTTGTTGCTGTTGTTAATTTACGAAGCAGGAGTATATCAGAATCTTGCATGGCAGACCTATCTTATTAAGAAATATAGTTTTTATTAAGGATCTGGATCTGATTATTTTTCTGGATCTGATCACAGTCCCCGAGTCCAACTTTCAATAATTTTTTTTTTCATTTCAAGAATCCCAGCAATACCTGTAGAGCAGGAGTGGCCAACCTGCAGCATGACATGTGCTACTTTCATGTAAAGAATCTTCAATGTGCCACTCCACATTAAAGTTGCATTCAGTGATTATCATGCTAGCTAAATAAAACCTCTAGGTTCAAAAGTAATATATCTCTGAGTGCCAGAAGGTACAGAGCAGGAGCACTGTAACCTATTCGGAGCTTTCCAAAGACATCTAACTACTGATGAGGCCAGAAAGGTAGCCTCATGGACTTTTAGTCTGAACCTCATACCGAAGTCCATATAACGTGCATTCATTGCCCTTTTCAACAGCCCAGCCTGCCTCTAGCTGCCTACATTTGTAGTCTCAAAGATGATCTTAGCTGGAATTGTGAATGATTCCTAACAGTGAGGGCAGTTTGTCAGTGGAATAGATTGCCAAGGAAGGTGGTGGACTCTCCATCACTGAGGATCTTCCTGCTACAGGCAGGGATGAGGCACTTGGTCCCTTCCAACTCTATGACTCTATGATTTTCCAGAAGATTATATCTCCACCTGATTGGGTCACCTGAGCTATGTTCATCTTATTGGCCAACTCTGTTCTGTCCCGCTCAAACCCTGCCAGGCTTTTTTGGGTAAGTGAGTGACTTGCCAGTTAGCAGAATGTTGCTCTCTAGTATCTGCTCTGTTGACGTTCTCTCCTGTCCATCATTCTTTAGATGCTCACTATAGTGTTAGAAACTTGACAACAAGCTGCATAAAGATTAGCAAAGAAATCTAACCATAAATGGCTGTAGTGCTTTCTTTGTTATTATTTATTTGTTTTTCAAAAATATATGGCAACTTTGCATGTGCCACTCAGAAAATGTCCATATGCCACTAGTAACACATATGAGTTGGCCAACCCTGGTTCAGAGGGTATTTAATTATCCCATAGGATTTGGTTAGAGATCCGTTGGTAGACCACAATCTACCTGAGAACTACAAATGTATCAACAGTGTAACAACTTTAAGCTATATGTTTTTGAAATGCATTAGAAAATCTGTGGAACTATATAAGTCCATTTACCTACATTTGAAAAGCTATACTTCATATATTAAACATATATTAATGGCAGTAACTACTGAAGGTAGATGCAAAATTTATTAGTAGATTGAAATAAGCTAGAATGGGTTTAGAGGAGGGTTATGTACAGTAGATGATGAGGGGTCAGGAAACAAGTCCTATGAAGAATTAGTAAAAAGCAATATTTAGTATCCAATGAAGAGAAAATGAAGGAAAGATATGAAAAGAGTAGGAGTAAGAAGCAATGGGTCGAAACCTTATCAGAAGAAGAATCCTATAAGTACTGCAAGAAGAAAAGAGCTAGACAAAATAATCAAGTCCAATCCCCTTCCAAAATAGGCAGCCGACATCGCAACATCTGTTAGATGACAATAATTTAGGATGATCAAGAATAGTTAGCTTAGAGCATAATCCTAGCCATGTCTAGTCAAAAGTAAGCCCCATTGTGTTCAATGGGTTTTACTTCCAGGAAGGTGTATTTTGGATTGCAGCCTCAGACATTTCCTAACCATAGGAGCTGTCCATCACCAGAAAAGACTGCAGTGTTACCATATAGCAGGGCAAAATGTGACTTGCTGGTTGTGCCACTGGTGAAAATGGCTGGATGCTCCATGCACCCAGAAATGTATTCTGGAGACCATGCCCCAGCAAACTACAGTGGAAACAAGGGAGGTTCCTGGGCAATTTTGAGGGAGCAGGGGCAGGAGGGGGTGGAGAGGGTGGCAGGGGCAGGAGGGGGTGGATCTCAGTGGCACTAATATATGTCAAGTTCCTCTCCCAATCCTTAAAACTTCCCAAGGCTGCTAAATGCATGATTGCTAAATAGCTAGGATAAATCTGAAGAAACCAGGTGGCCTATGGTGAGTTAAATTTAAAAATATTATTTTCCTCTCCCAGACCATCTGATCTGTCTCTTCCCATGCACAGCATGAATTGGTTGGAAATAGGATTGGGCAATTAATGTTCATAGTTGCAGTGACTCAACCTATTCCTTCACATTCATACTTTCACATACTGGTGAAACAGTATGGACAGATGCAGGACAGGACAGATACAGAGAAATGAAAATTGAAGCGGTATTAAACTTGATGAAATTGACGTTTATACAAGGTATCTATCACATTATTCTCATCTGCACATTCATTGCCTACTATGCACAGAGTCCAATTGACTAAGAGCACAATCCTAACCATATCTACCGAAAAGAAAGCCCCATTGAATTCAATGAACCTTACTCCCAGGAAAGTGTGGTTAGGATTTCAGTATAAGTCTGGCATTTGGAGAAGAAGGAGCAGTGAAATAGCAGCCCTCCCTCCCCACAAAACAAATATAGAAAAAACACACCCATTTGAATAGACCTTGCTCACCCTGTCTGTCTAAAACTTTTCAGTCACAGTAGGCCTTTTTGACTGAGTAGACCCCATTCACAATCATGCTAATATATGAGAATATATATATATTCTATATGATTCTATGTGAGCTACACCTTGCTTTTGGACCAACCAACTGGCCCTTAGAATCACAAAATAATAACTTTTTTGATTCAGCACAGAGACTGAACAACTTTTAGAGTCCTGGTTGCCTTGCTCTTGGTAAACATAAGGAAGTGGCTCAAAGTGGTCTTGAACATCTGAAATGTTACAAATAAACCAAAAATAAAAAGTTGAGTTCAATTCTTTTGATTTGAAGCACATTGCTGGCACACAAAGTTCCACAGGCACCTTTCATAAGAAGACAGCTTTTGTGTGAAGCTTAACATTTCTACCTGGCATGAGAAGATGTCACCTTCCTTGAGGAACTGTCGCCGCTATTCTGTAAATGTCATAAGAATAATAGGCCCTCAGTACCACACAGATGCCAAACTCAGGGCGTCTGTGTGAATGTCACCGAAAAGTATACTGTGTGCCGGCTGTGGATGCATTTCAGGTGCACGTCAAAACCTGTCAAGTTCAGCTCCGAGAATGCGTTTAAGGAGCAGTTACAATGTGTTTTGCATGGGTCAGTAGTTACTGAGGTTTGTCACTACCTCACACAAAAAACAAAAGCAGGTTGTTGTAGCTATACTCCGGAGTAGGTTTTTAATATACTTTATGCTCTGTTCTCACCGTTTTCTAATCATCCTCATTTTCATGGCTACATTTAAGTAACTACTAGTGAGTTCATCCCCATCCTCCCCAATTTTATCTGAAATTACCATAGAATGTATCTCTTATTGTGACATTTCCTTTGGCGATACAAGCTCATTTGATGCCCATCAAGGGATTTCATCATGTTTCCATGGCAGCAAACCATTATTTCCTTCCAAATTAAGGGTCTGTTCTGTCACTCCTTCCTATAGAAGAGTGTATAAAATTAACCTCTGTAACATCAGTGTCACTTCAACTTTGACAGTTCTTAAGTGTACACATGCACACACACATGCACACACAAACAGAATACAGAACTGACTTAGAAGTAGGAACTTCAGAGAGATGAAGACACTAAGTTAAATGCTTTAACTTAGGACTGCCAAATGTTAAAACTCAGAAGCCTTGTAGGGAGTCCCCAGCGTAGCTCACATAGTCAATGCAAATCAGGAAGTCCACAATTATATAAAAACTAGGATTTCATATACCAGAGGCATACTCATTTTTTGCCTTAATGTCTAACCACGTAGGGTTTGGTGTTTTTTTAATAGAATTCGCAAAATTCTGCAAAAATTTTATACTAAACGAGCTGAACGTACCCATTGTTGCAGGAGTGAAATTTAAAGAATATTTGTTTGGACCAGGAACAGAGGGTAGCAGGCACTAGTGCATCCCTACCAGCAGCACTGGCACCCCCAACAGCAGGCACCATTGGAAACACCTGGCAGCAGGCACCACCAGACATTGGGCAGTAGGCATTACCAGACACTGGAGACCCTCAGGCACTGAGCTACCCTATCAGGTACCAGCAGGCAATAGTCACTACATTGCACCATTGGGCACCACTAGACATCAGGCAACATGGGGCATCCCTGCTAGACAATGAGCACTACCAAGCACCAAATTGGTTTTTAGTTGGACCTCATATCACAGAAGGAATATGCTCAAGAAGTTTCATGCTTCTAGATCCAGGTGCTTGTGCTGGGCATTGAGGAGTCTATGAATGAGTCTTCAATGCTTATAGGAACAAAAACACAATGCACCCCTTTTCCCACCTTTATGGTTTGAATAAGAAATAGTGGTCTGAATATGAAATAGGTTCTTATTGGGTGCTTATGTCACAGAAGGAATACCCTCCCCAAATATCATGCTTCTAGATCTGGAAGTTTTGGCTGGGCATTGATGAGTCAATGAGTGAGGGAGCAAACCCTCCCTTGCGCTAGCCTAACAGTGTCATGGTGACACTGGTGTGTTCGAGCTAACTTGGCCAGCGCAATCCTACAGAAGAGAGAGATTGTGCTGGTGGACAGACACCAGTAGAAGCTCTCCAGAGGGCAGAGAAGAGGCAGGAAAGTAGCATTATGGGATGGGCAATGGGCAGTGTGTGGGAAGGTGTGGGCACCCAGAAGCTAAGAGGAAGGAGAGCAGGAGGAGGAGCCAGGATCCAACAGTTATGTCGAATCCTGGCTCTTCTCTGAGGGCAGATGAAAGCGGCAAATGGCCGCTCCTGTTTCCTCAGATTTGCACTGGCTGTAGAGGCAACGCAAGTCTGAGTAGACCCATAGAGGCTGCTGCAGCCTTACTGTGGGGAAGGGGATGAGCCTCTCTTTCCAGGGTAGCCCAGAAGCAGCCTCTGAAACTTGCACAGATGTTCTGATATGTGTCTATGTTCTTATGTACTTAAAGCACTGCCTGAATACTGCTAATGATTTCTGCAGGATTATCTTAAGGTGAAGGTGTCACATAATCCAAACAGTAAAAGAGAGCTCTTCCAACAACAATTCTACCTAGATAGCCAATCCAGATATAAGCAGATTGATCAATGTTGTATATAAATATTTACCAAACATTCCCCAATATGGGGATTAATATCCTTTTAAAAATAATAAAATAATAATTAAAATTCTAATAAAATTCCTGAGGGTGAGGGCGGTTCGGCAGTGGAACAGACTGCCAAGGTTAGTGGTGGACTTTCCCTCACTGGGGATCTTCAAGCAAATGCTCGACGAGCACCTGTTGGAAATGCTCTAGGAGGATTTCCTGCTACAGGTGGGGGGTTGGACTAGATGATCTGCTGGGTCCCTTCCAACTCTAGGATTCTATGATTATATTTAGCAGGGAGAGCAACTATCCCTCTTCACCTCAGCCTAGTGTATTTTCTCATGGCTGTTGGTGTCTCTTTTGTATTTTTATTTTTTGATTGTGAGTCCTTTGGAGACAGGGAACCACTGATTAGAATCATAGAATCATAGAGTCATAGAGTTGGAAGGGACCTAGTAGGTCATCTAGTCCAACCCCCTGCCTGCAGCAGGAATTCCCCCTAGAGCATCCCCGACAGGTGCTCGTTGAGCCTCTGCTTGATATACTTCACTATATAGGACACTTTGGCTGCAATCCTAACCACATTTTCCTGGGAGTAAGTATTATTGAATACCATGGGGCTTAACTTCTGAGTGAAGATGTTTAGGATTGCACTGTTTATGAACTACTGAATTTGCTACTATTGCTGAAAAGTGGTATGTAATATCATTAACAATATTATTCTTTTGAAAAAACAACAAAAAACAACCAGTCATCTTGCACATTCTTCTTAATATTCTTAATATGAGTTTTTTTTAATAGGAAACATCTTACTAAGGTAATATATTCAAACATTAAATCAGAAAGAATATGACTAGGCTGCTTTGCATCTTCCTTGTTCAACTGGCCTCACCAACAGGCACTTCCTGCTCTCTCTCCTGACATGTCTTTTAGTAGCATCCTCAGAAGGTGGCACTAATAAATTTGACAGATGCCATAATGTGCCTCATACAGCCTCTGCTGGGCTCAGAGATGCCTCAGGAAGAGATGGAAGCTGAACTCCCCTTGGCTCTGGAAGGAGGGGTCTTTACTCATATCCATAGTTTTGCTTAACTGTAGTGAGTTCCAGAATGAAGCCCCAGGGATACAGGGGTTCATCCATATATCTGCATAGTTTCACCTGAGTTGCTCTGTCACATGTTCAGAGAGACCATGCTCTGGAACCTCCAGGTTCATCAATCTCCTCCCAGGTGCACAGCTGTGCTGATAGGAATGGATTATGGCTGCAATCTTAAACATACTTTCCTGAAGTAAGACCCACTGAACATGGTTAAGACTGTGCTCTAAATCCAAAACATTTTACTGTACTTTGCTGTGTACAGTACTTTACTAAGCATTTAATGTATTTGTTATGACGTTGGTAGATAAATGTTGTTGAGTGACCCAATGCACAATCCTAACCAATTTAGGCTGGGACCCACTCCCCATTCCTGTGGTGGTGTGGGGAAAGTGGAGCATGTCTGTGCTCTGACCTAGCCACCCCAGGAGAGGTGAGAAGTGCCTTACGGCACTTTTGTGATACCCCAGGCCAAGAAAGGACTCGTGCTCAGACTTATGCCAGTTTACTTGGAGTTCGGATTGCAGCCTGTCTCCCCTTCCAATCTCTAATCTGTTTGGTGATCATTCTATTTATTACCTTATTGTAATATTGCATTTTTGGCTAGAATCATGAACAGAAACCTTCATAAGTACTACTGATAACTTATATTTATTCTTCATAACACTATGAAACAACAGGAACTCATACACAATGTTCTTTTTAAAAAAACACCCTACATTAAAATGTTTCAAACATGCACACATTCCTCTTTTAAATATGTGATGCAACATGACATTTTCATCTGGTTCTGTCAGGTCATATCATATTATGTCACACTGCAAGACATGTTTAACCTAATGCAACCTGATATATCTTGAAATGTCTGTATCAAAAATTTAGAAGCTTTTCAAAAAAACACTGCTGGTTGGATCTGCTCGAAGTTACATGAATGTATGTGCATCTTGGTGATCGACAGGTGCTCTTAATGGGCTCTATATTTCTATCTGGCTTAGTAACAGAAACCTCATCTCCATGTATTTCTATATTTTTTAAAAATGGGCAATTTCACATAAATGCCACTTACCTTTTCCTTTGTAATGGGTCTTGACAGGGAAATGTTTGCATTGTATGACTTTGAGAATGCCCTTTATAACAGGCATCCTTCCTGCCAACATATTTGTATATGGCATTTAACAATAAGAAAAAGAGGCTATGTTGAAATCTTGAAATCAAGATACAAGAGCTGCAAAAGATTCTTCCACATAGATCATTTCATAAATAATGTACAGTTTGCAGCTATTACTGATATCTGCAATCCAAGTAAATGGTGCAAATATTTTAATCTTGTGGGAATAAGCAGTCATAGTACAGTGGTATCTTGGTCTACAAGCATAATTTGTTCAGGAAGCATGCTTGTAATCCATGCTTTATATATCAAAGCAAATTTTTCCATAAGAAATAGTAGAAACTCAAACTATTCATTCCACAACCCAAAAATTTTCATATAAAATTATTACAATACTGTGATATAATCCAAAGTAAAAAGAAAATACAAAATATAAAGAAAAATAAAACAAATTAACCTTCACTTAATTTCTCAGGTCTCTCAGGCTGCAATCTGCCTCCACTTCTTTTATTGCTTGTTTAGCAAGACATTGTATGTATCACAAGTCAAAATTGAAATATGTAATTTATTACATACTGTATAATTTATGAATTATAAGATGGCTAGATGCTTCCTGCTCACAAGGAAAAGGAGGACAATGAAGTTTTTTCTCATGGCTGATGGACAAAAAGAGGACATAACCTGGAAAAACAGGACAAATGTTCACCATGTACCTATTCAGAATTATGTATTTGGAATTACCCTGCCCTGCCCCGCCCTCCCCTCCAGAAGTTCCAGAGGAGTAAAAGGAATTATTTCCCTTTACAGTATAAATACTGTAGATAGACTGTGAAGTACGGAGGCAAGTGCATGTTTGTGCACTGGCTTAATCCTCCACATGAGTAATGTAGAAATGTCTTATTGCCCTTTTGTGACACTCCCAGGTCAGCACAAGATTTATACTGGGGGTTAGGCTGGTCTAATTGGAGGTCAGGAATGCAGCCTTAGTGTTAGGAAAGTCTACTGGTGATGGGTCATTTATCAGGACCACACTATGGTTTGTATTTTCTTTCCTGATAATAGTGCCCCTTTATATGAAAGTACTCCTTAATATGAGAGAATTACAGCAGAATTTAGGTTGAAGTCAACTGTTGTCATCAAGTTGGGTGCAATAAACCAAACTCCTTTCATTTGAAGGCATTGTTGATGTCCCGTATCATTTACCGGTAACTAAACTTGAGGTAACCAGGACAGCAGTATGGTTTCAAACAGACAGATTCAGGAGGAGGAAATGCAGAAGGTAAAAAAGAAAGCTGAGAATCATTGAACAATAAATAGCAAGGAATTAGATTACAAAATAGAAAATACACACAACACTTGATTTTAATGGGCAAAACACACAGTGAGAAGCAAATATTAAACAAGTCCAGGAAACTGGATTTTACAAGTCCAGTAAACTGAGGCACATTAAACAAGTCCAGGAAAACAGATTTTAAAAACACAGATTTTGAAAGCACTCATTTTTTTGGGGGGGGGGGGGCTGTTTTTAGTTAGAGATGCTACTAAATTTAAAGTGAAATTTAAAGCAAACACATAGCCCAACCCTATCCCCATCAGTCAATAGCATGCAGTGTTGCTGATTGAGTAATGGTGTGGGAACTGGATGACCTGGAAATGCCTTTGTGTAGCCCACCTGCCTTTCAGTGAGTCTCCTTCATACAATGTCAGCTATTTCGTTGGCAGAGAAACATAGTGCACATTTACTCAAAAGTAAGCACCACTGTGTTCAATAGGTCTTACTGCCAGGAAAGTGTCTTTAGGATTGCAGCCATAGACAGGTGTTTAGCATCTCCAACAGATGCTTGCTGAGCCTCTGCTTGAACATCTATAGTGAGGGAGATCCCACCACCTTCCTTGGCAATCTGCTCCACTGCAGAACCATCTTTACAGTCAGAAACCTTTTATTATCTTGCAGTTTGTATCTCTTACAGTCAGTGGTGGGCTCCAGCAGGTTCGCACCTACTCTATAGAACCGGCTGTTAACAAGAGATAGGACATATAAAGTTTAAAAATAGCCATTTAAAAGTGGCTGCCAGATGGACAGAGAACCGGTTCTTAATTTCTTTGAAGCCCATCACTGCTTACAGTAGTATCATATGGGGTTGGGAAAAGGAGATCTATCTTTAGTGAAATGCCTAGAATTGGACACAGTTCTCCAAAGTTTTCCTTTGTGATTTACATCTTCATGGAAGTTAGATTTTAAAAAACAATTTTGAACACATTTTATATCTTTGCCAAGAGATGTTATTATAACTACAAATTTGTTCTACAAAACTATGAAAAAGTGAAGTGTCTTCACAGTTATCTTTCCCTGTTCAGTTGTGACAGCATGGAGTTTTCAAGTTGGAAAAAAATGACAGAATTCTACTGTCATGCCTTCAACAAAAATATTCTAGACAAATTAATCTATCTTTGATGAAGGGTTTCAGAGGGACTTTTCAAAACATCTGACCAACAATGGGGCTTACTTCTGCATAGACATGGTTAGAAGGCTGCAATCAAAGACACTTTCAAATTGTCTCCCCACTTTCTCCTTCTCTTCATCCTGAGCCTCTCTCTCCTCTGCTCCCTTCTGGATAGCCCTCAGCTGCTTTCCTCTTCTCCACTGCTGTTCTCTCCCTCTGCCCATTGGATGCCCGGCCACAGGAGGAATAGCGTGGAAATGTTGCTCTTGCTATGGGCAGGTGAGCTAGGCAGCCCTGATGCTTTTTAAAAGGGCTGCCAGCCAGCGCATCTGCCCCAACTGCCAATGAGTATGTTTGTTACATGAAGCACAGTTAAGTGAAGCAGAATCCTAGAGAGGTTTTTGTTTGTTAAGTGGAACATACTTTCTATGAGGCATTTGTTACTTGAAGGGGCCACTGTAAATGATAGGAGTGCCCTCCAACACTTTCCTGAGAGTAAATCACATTGAACACAATGATACTTGTTTCTGAGTAGACAAGCATAGGTTTGTGCTGCTCATACACATATAGAAATGTTATGTGAATCTATTACTGTGTTCCTCTCCTGTCTTAGGCAGACTGTAACCACTTTCTTATTAGGAAAAAAAGAATCTTCTACCCTTTGTTGTTGTGGAGAAAGATTTTTAAATGACAGTAATGTATTCTAAAAACTTAAAATCCAAAAATAGGGAAAAATCTGAATTTATAATGTTCAGAAAAATATTTCTAAGCCATAGGAAAGCCATTCCCATGTGGCTGCAGTAGCAGGTACAGTGACCTTCTTCACTCTTGCATTTATAAATGCATCTCATAATTTTCTTCTTACCATAGAAAATACTCATTCATGGAAATGTTTATTTCTCTTTATTATTTTTAAGGACCATCATTCAGCGTTTAAAACAACAACAGTAACAATAGAGTTACCATAAAAGAAATTGCTCTCTGTTAGTTTCAAATCCTATATCAACCTGCCCTGAAATAAATGTCTGTGAAAGCAATGTCCAGAATGAAGAGAAGGGATTCAAACTTTTTGGCAGGAGGGTCACATCATTGCTATCATTTTGACAACAGCCAGCAAAAAAAGAATTAATTTACATTTCAAATTTGATTTAAATTTACATAAATATACATAAATGAATATCAGCCCAATCCAGAGCAACTAATCTGTCCACATAAGAGCCCTTAGGTTGCCCTATCTAACACTAGGTTGGAGCAACTGCAAGATGCTCCAGCCCAGTTACTCTGGAAGAGGCTTAGGGCAGAGCAAGGCAAGATAGGGTGCCCTAAGAGAGGTGGACCTGCTCTGCCCTAACTGGGGCAGCCTAAGCAGCTCAGGAGGGGCAAGTTGAGGGCATGTTTAGCATTGCCTAGGGCAGAGCAGTTACTCTGTATCCAGAGCCTGTTTCCAAGGCAGAAATGCCCTCTTCCAGCCCTCAGAGTTATACCACCTCAGGAGCAGGTACAGTAATGAGTAGACCCATAGGGGTCCATGATAAGGCCCGAGTAAGAATGGCAGTGCTGACCAAAAATCTGAGTTCTTGGCCAGCCTAGCTGCAACCCCTTCCTCTCAACCTCAGGATATGGAACAAACCACGGCTGCCCACAAACCTCAGGATACAGCAGGCCACTCCAAGAAGCCCCTTATATTCACTGTAGAATGTACTGGCATCTCATCAGGGACTCCTTATAAGGCAGGCACCCAGTGGCGTCACCAGACTGGTGCGGCTGGTGTGGGTGCATTGGGGATGCGCTCCATATGGGGTGATGTGCCGGAGGAGTTTGACTGTCCTTTGGCAGGCCCCAGGCGTCAGCACACCCATTCAGGCCTGCTCCAAGGCGGAGAATCAGCCAGAAGCTGCCACTTGTCTGAGGAGCTGGCCTGAACGGCCATCTGAGGTGCACTGCGCAGAAACACACTGAGCATGCCGAACAGCTTCAGAGGAGACTTCCTTAGAGCAGAGAAAGTCCGCGCCTCTGCACAGCCATTCGGCCTCACTCAGGAGGCAGAGCGGCAGCCAAATGGCTTCAGAAAGAGTACTGCACAGGCACCAACTCTGACGCCTGCACAGTCTCCCCCAAGCCAAAAGGCTTCAGAAAAGTACTGCACAGGTGTCAGAGACCGTGCCTGCGCAGTACTCTTTCTGAAGCCAGTTGGCTCCAGAAACAACTGCGCAGGCGCCAACTTTGGTGACTGTGCAGTCCAGGTGGGGAGGGGGCGCATCCCAGGGATGACGCACAGACTTCCGCACCAGGTGATGTGCAGAGTCATGTCACCCTGTAGGCACCACAGCTGTTCCTTGTTCAGTGTGATCTGAGGGGTGTCTCCTCAGGAGCAAGTCTTCCCCTTGTGTCAATTACTTAGCATGCTCTGGAGCAGTTAGGGCAGCCCAGGCTTCCTGACTCTCTGGATTCAGCACAACTTTCTGCTCTGGATACAGAATAGTTAGGAGAGTGCTGTTAGGTCAGAGCAGGCTGAATTTGCTCTGGATTGCAGCCTATATTAGAGATGGAACTTATATGAATGGATTCAGTTCATAAACACTTTCTAACACAAACAGAAGGTTATTTTCAAACCTGTATAAAAACACTGTCTCACACACACTGGTGGTGCATGCATCCTCCAGAAGTCAGCAGAGCAGAGTTCCCCTTGCCTCCACAGGATTACAAGGCTCACCCCAAGGCTGGATGGGAAGGTCTCACTGTGGGCCATGAGGAGGCTTGCCGTGAGCTGCATCTGGGGTTTGGACACCCCAGTCTAGAGAATGAGACTGCCATGTTCATGAACCAAGGAGCTTTGGTGCTTGAAGCAAGTCCTCTATATACTACAGGGCAAATTCACTCTGTAATTAAAGGAAAGGTAAAACATGGATATCACAGGATGATCAAAGTAGAAATGCATGATCAAAGTAGAAAAAATAAATGTGTCCAAGATCAGCCAAAAGAGGTTCTTTTGATTTTGTCTAGGAATAATTTTAAAGGCTCCTCCATTTCCTCCTATTTATTTGGGGAGGCCCATATAATAGTTTTGGGCATTGGGGGCATTCTATGGTCAGCCACTATCATTCTCTCACAGCTTTCAATGACTGATGCCAGTGACTAACATAACATCTTTCTGAATGGGCTTCTAAAGATGTAAATAGCAGTTCCACATTATGTAGCATGGAAATTATGATTGTGTGAAGCCAGAAAAAAAGATTATGATGAAAGGAACCTGCTGCTACAACCAGTGGTAATCAATATTAAGTGTGCTTTGAAAATGGAGAATTCCTTGCCCCCAACCCCAAAATATTTCTGTGATCACACCTAAATTTCCTTTGTTCCATCAAATGAAACTAAAAATATATTTTTTCTCATCAGTCTGATAAATTTGACTGAGATTTTCTTCCAAGCAAAAAAAAAAAGAAAGAAAGAAAGAAAGAAAAACAGTCATGAGGTATGTTCTAAGACATGGCTACTTGCATACATGGGGAAAACTAACTACATGCAGGAACAGAGGCCATAACATGAGAAGAAAGGTATTGATATAATTGTGAAAAGATGTGGTTTTATTGTAGAGATTAATATACAATATGCAGTGCATGTGAATTAAAAAGAATTGCAGAGTTCTTTTAAAGTTAACCCTCTCTTAAAAAAAGCAGTCCTCCATCAGTCTTGAAAGACTATGGTATCATGCTCAGCGCTGCATACGCTACATGCGAAGCACAAAAGCCTGGGTTGGATTGTTATGGAGGATAGGCTGTTACCCAAGCAGCAAATCCTATCTCTCCACTCCACTGAATTAGTCCAATGGAAAGGCAGAGCCAATACAATTGGATCCAGCTGACATTGCAGAGCTGGGCTAAGGACAGGAGCTCACCCTGTCTTGTGGGGCCAACCCGGATCTCGAACCCTGGCCTGCTGGTTAACAGGCACAGCATTTTAACCGCTTGCGCCACCCACAGCCCTTAATCCTCTCTAGAGCACCTCCAAAACATGCCCCTTTAAAGATTTCATATTAGTGAAAACCCACCACTTCTCTCAGTAATTGATTTGATTTGTGAAACCGCTCTTACTGTTAAGAATTTTTTTTAATATCTAAACCAAGATCTTCCCTCCTGCAGCTAAAGTCTATCAGATCTAGTTTTACTCTCAGGGGTCCACTCAGGGAGATGAATCAGTTTTCAAGTCGATATCTGATTTATGGCAGAAATTATACAAACTGAAATTGCACAAAATATTTTCAGCAAATGTAACAGAATTAAAGATTAGGTCTGGACCAGCAGTTTGGAAAAAAAATCCTGAGCTCTTTAGTTCCACTGGTACAGTGGAATGAACAGTGCAGAATTTCATAAACAGAAGGTTTATGAGCAGAAGGTCTGGTCTAGAAGGCTGAGCCGCTATAAATTGCCTGAAGATCTGAAGGTCACACGATCTCAGGAACACCGGAAGCCGTGCACGGATTGACGTTGATACTGGACTGTGGGAATGTGTGTAAAGAAAGAAAGAAATGCAGTTGCAGTGGAGTTTGTCCAAAGGCATGACAGTGAAGCAGTGATGTGAGACTGGACATAAAAGGAAACATCTAAGTATGCAGGAGTTCTTAAACTAGAGAACCTTTCTTTGAATTGTAAAACCCTTCTAGGGTTAGTAAGTCTGCCTATGTAAACTGCCTTGAGAATAAAGTCAAAAGAGAAATCTGAGGACCTGAAAGGCAGTATATGTTATGTAATGTTAAACATGCCATAAAGCTTGTTTACCGCACCCTCTTTGTAAGGACCACTGGTGCCAGCCCAGCACCAGTCAGCGCTGAGCCCAGCATTGGACGGACACTGCCCAGACCAAGAGAAGTTCTCTAGGTAGTGATAAGGTTCATTGCAGGTGGTGGGAGGTATTCCTTAGAGTGCTGCGGGAGGGACGTATGTGTTAGAGAAGAGCTGTACTCCATTAGTTCCAGTGCTCTGCATTGGACTGAAAAACATGGAGCTCTTCCAGTCTGTGTCAATACAATTTCCCCATCCTCCCAGGAAACTCTGGCAGCTTCCATAGAGCTGAAAGGATACTGTAGTAGCCAGTTTGGTACTGCTGTTTCTCTGGGCACTGGGCAGTTTAGGATTGGAATATAAGTACCCAGACGATGTTGTTAATTGAGACATCTAATGAGCTTCTTTGAAGCAAATGATATATATAAAGATGTGCAAATTCCTACTGATGTAGACAAGATTGCACAGATGACATTCCTAATAATATTTCACTGAGATTATGTTCCCAGTCCATGGACTAAGTAAAATACAATCGTTGAAACATGTACACTATTCCCTAAAAGAGATTATTGGCACATAACATGTCCTTCAATTATTTCTTTTTCTGTTTCTCTATAATAGTGTGTCAATATTAATATATATAAATTTAGATTTAATTAATTCTAGCCTCAGATGGAAAGTTATCCAAATGTCAGCAGGAAAGAAATGTTACATATCCATCATGTGTTGACAGGCTACAAGAATCCAACATTTGCAAATTTTAATTAATTTATCCTTACTATATGTGAGAAAATACGGTTCTCTAAGGATAAAGAATATATATCAAAATTAAAAAGGTAAGAATTACCTACTGCTATTATAAGAACATAAAAAGAATAAAATATTGTTTTCATTACATGTGTAACAGTGGGCCACACAAATTTTGCAGAAGGAAAAAGCCCCATGTATCAAAGCTACAGATTCCTTTAATTCCTCAGTGTTTTCCCCCAAAAAGTTTTGTTAATTAAATTCAAAGTCAGACACATTTATTTCCCTGGTATCTTTCACCATGGAACTCAGGGCAATTAAATGAAATTTGTAGATCACCACCTAACACTGACTAGAACTTGACCTGAGTAGCCTCAGTAAACGTTTGTATTACATCCCAATCCTAACCATGTCTGGTCCAGACTGTATAGCATTACTGACAGTATATATACTAAATACTATGAAACAGACAAGGACCAGGCAGCCCAGGAGAGGTAAGTAAATTTGTAGTTCCCTTTCTGCCAGCTGCCACATGCTCAGCTGGGTCACTTCAGACCTATGCCACTCTTGGGCTGGTATGTCTGAAATGTCCTTCTGGGTATGATTCTGGGCCAAGAAGAAATGGTAGGCATGATTGGCAATTACTGGCTTCAGCTGAGATTTCTGTGACTGTATCCTGCAGCTGGCTCAGGGTGTAATGGCTCCTCCATTGTCACTAGCAGACACCAGAACAATGGAGTGGCTGTGGCCTCAGCAGACTCAGCTTTACCTTGGTGGACCTCAAGATCCACCAATATAAGGCCTGGATAGGATTGGGCCATAAGAAACCTTCAACCCAAATGAATGGGCTGTTCTTGAATATAGTTGGTTGCAGGTTCAAAGTCATAAATTACCACAGCATCATGGGATTAGCTTCCTCATGGATGATCACATTAACTACATTTGAGCTGGACTCACATAGATAGGATAAAAGATGTGGTAGATGCCACACCAGAGATGCCAGATGCTTTAATGCAGTTACGCTGACATAGGAAAGAACCACATCACTGATCCCTGCATGGAGATAATTATGTAGTGCTGTAAATAAATTCCCTGCATGGAGATAATTATGTAGTGCTGTAAGATGTACCCAAAGGGAAGTAACTCCCACAATGATGCAGTAACGTATGAACTGGCATTCTGCCTGGCATTCAGGAACACACCTAAGAATTCACCATATGCCACAGTATATGCTATTTGAGGAACAACAGGTACTATGTCAGAATGTTCTTTTAACAGTGAAACATCTAAAAGAAAATAGAAATGCTGGAGTTAAAAATAAAGCCCTGTACTTGGAGAAACAGAATGGAGAAGTCGATGACACCTGTCGGCAGTGGATGCCAAGAAACTGTCTTTTTAAGTAGCATTAAAGAGAAAGCCTGAGATCATATAGGTGAGAACAAAGCAGAATTATTTCAGAAGAGGACTCAGTTAGAATGACCAAACCGATACGGCAAAGCCATTAATAAAAGTCACGGGAGAGTAAGGTATGATTTATGTATATCCAGACCAAGCAAGCATATGATCATTGTCACATTTCAGTGAATATGTAGCAATTCCAGGGCTGTAATTGCATTTGTTTCTGCTTACGTACACCAGAGGAAAAGAAGGAAGGAAAAGAACGCCGTGCCACAAAGAGGCTTTATTAAATAAAATACAGCTCCAAAGACAAATGAAAGAACTTGCTGCTATCACTATTTCAAGGAAATATTATTAGGGTGTAATTTTAAAAATATAGCTTTAAAATTCAGAAGTAGCATATTGTTCCAGGAAGAAGTGATATTATCCTTTCTGCTTTTGCAGGCCTAGTGAAAGACACCAGATGCCTCTAGGAGCACATAAGATACCTGCATACAGGTGCACCTCCCCCTGCATCTGGCATTTTGAGGTTCTCCACATCTACACACACCCTCATGGCATGTAACCTGTGATGGTCCTTTAGGATTTGTCAAATTCCTAGATCAATCACATTGATTGAAGGATATACAGTCTTTCTTTCTTTGCAGGTATTCAGAAAGAAGTATCTGTACTTATTATATGTTATAAAATATACTATATTATACTATGTAATAAAATATTATATAGGTGGTGCCTCTGTATCCATGATGGATCTGTACCCAGATTCCCTGCAGACACCAAAAATTGTGGAAAATGAAATCTGCTATTTTCAGAGATCACCTGAGTTCCAAATACAAACATTTGCTCTGTTTGCATCCAGAGCCATTCTGAAGCTGTTCCGTAGCAAAATGGTCATTAAAGAGTTAAATTTTAGTCTTATAATATGGGACTGTTAGGCTATTCTTCTTTTAGTTTCAAGGTTCTACATGTTTTGCCATGTTTCTAGGTTTTCTACATTCTGCATGTCTGCCATGTCACATTCTGCCATGTCACATGTTCAGTGACATGTTTACCTGACTGCAGTATATAGTTTATCTTCCAGAAATAGGACCCCCCCCCCCATAAAAGCCTCCCTTTTCATTAGCCCAGTTATGGTTTTTTTAAAGCATGCAGAGACGTCAGAAATGTATTTCTCCGTCATGAAAATCATGCTTGGGTAAAGAACAAAATTTTCTCAGAAATTTTGATCTGCGTAAAGAGCACTGTCTTGAGTAAAGAGCACTTCTGAGGAAGTTTGGAACAGGCTTCCACGGCAAGGGAACTCACGGGGGGACGAGGGGACTAGCTTGAGCTACAGTGGGGCCTTGGGCAAAGTTTGGAATAGGCTTCCATGGCCAGGGAACTCATGGGGCATCTGGGGGGAGCAGCCTGAGCCAGGTATGTATGTGGGGATCTATGTGTGGCAGCGTGGAAGGTGTGCCTTATCACTGTTCTAGTGCTGCTCCCCATCAGCAGCTTGGGAATGTTAAAGTTGCACAAAAAGACAAAGATTCCATTGAGTCAATGGATAGCAGCAACTCCATTAGTGATTGTGAAAGAGCACAATCCTAAGACGTAAGTCCCATTGTGTCTAGTGGGTCTTACTTCCAGGAAATTGTCTTTAGGTTTGCAGCCAAAGTCATCCCCCTCTCTGTAACCCTCACAACAGCCATGAAAGTTTTCAAAGGTACAGTACAGTTAAGTACTGTACAGTATTTTCTTTATTACGGTGTTGTGTGTTACTGTATATTACAGTGTTTTGTACTGTGTTATATTACAGTGTTTTGTAATCATTTTTATAAACAGTTAATATTTTTATATGAATATTTTTTTGGGTTGTGGAACCAATCGTCTGAGTTTACATTATTCCCTATGGGAAAATCCGCTTCACGTAATGAGCATTTCATGTAACAAGCATGCCTCCAGAATGAATTAAACTTATGTGAGGCACCACTGTATTCCTATCAGAACACACCATTGTCAACTTCATAACAACACAAGCCTAAACTTATTTATGCAGAGATAAGGCCCAATCCTATCTGACATTCCACTGCTGACACAACTGTGTCAATAGGGCATGTGTGTCAAACTGCATGGTGCAGGTGCAGTCATGAAGGTCTCCTTGGAGTAAGCAAACAAAATTCCTCTATCTTGGCTCTGCATGGAGGCTGCATCAGCATTAGAACACTGGATAAGATTCGAACCTTTGCCCCATTGATTAGAATAATAGAATCATAGAGTCCTTGACTTGGAAAGGACCTAGTAGGTCATTTAGTCCAACCCCCTTCCTGTAGCAGGAAATCCTCCTAGACCATCCCTGACAGGTGCTGGTTGAGCCTCTCCTTGGAAGATCCCCAGTGAGGGAGAGTCCACCACCTCCCTTGGCAATCTGTTCCACTGCTGAACTGTCCTCACCGTCAGGAATTACTTCCGGGTATCTAACAGCACATCACACTGCTGACTCATGTTCAGCTTGTGATCCACGGCGACTCCAAGATCCCACTCACATGTTGTGCTGCCAAGTCAAGTATCCCCCATTTTATACTGTGTTTTTGGTTTTTATTTCCTAAGTGCAGAACCTTGCACTTCTCCCTGTTGAAGTTCATTCAGTTTGTTATAGCCCACTATTCTAGTTTATCCAGATCCTCCTGGAGGTTTCTCCTGTCTTCTATTGGGTGTGCTACTCCTCCCAGCTTGGTGTCATCTGCAAATTTGATCAGGCTCCCCCGTATCCCTTCCTCCAAGCCCAATGACTTGCAGAACCAAGGCAGAGCCCTGGGGCGCCCCTCTCAAAATCAATCTCCAGGTTGACATAGAACAATTTACTAAAACCCTTTGGGTGTGGTCATCAAGTCGTTGGTCTTGATTTCTATAGGTTTTGATTTCAGGTAAAGTTGTACAGGATTGTAACTTTATGCCACAATCCTAAGCTTTCCGTCCGTCCATTTTATGCCGTCCGTCCGTCCATCCATCCATCCATATCCATCCATCCATATACCATTTTTAAACTAAAAAGTTATCAAAGCTGTTTACAAAGAAAATCTTGTTCTAGTATGCAGTCATATCAACATAGGTTGCACTGCATGGTATTGTGGGGAGGGGAGTTGAACAGCTTATTTGCTGGTAGGATGCCCAATATCCTATAGGTCTCATTACATCCACCAGTTACTTTGGTGATGTATTTCTGAGAGAAGGGGCAGATATATTTAAAAATGAAGGATAAGATCTTGCATATGAGACTACTGCCAGATCCCCCTCTTTCCTTAACACAAATCCACTTCCTTGTGTCGTTACTATCCCCAACAAACTACACTTGCACCAGCTTATGTGCTTTGGTGCAGGTTACCAATTGCAGCTGTAAAGGTGCAGCAGCTTCTAAATGGCTGCCATTGGTTTGTTGTGTGTACTGCTATAAAGCAATTTATGACAGCAGGATTCTGCATGATTTTAGGATTGTGCTGTCAGTTTTAGCCACCACTGTAACACTGATTTCAAGTGGCATGAAAGAACGTAGAAATTAATAACAGCTATACAGTGTATGGGAGACTAGGAGTTTCTCAGGGATATCATTACAATGGGATTAAATCTGTCCCTTTCCTGGCAATCACAGCATTTGTACTGCTATTCCATCTCCAACTGTCTCAAAATAAATCAGTAGAAGCCACTTATAACCCAAACTGCCCTATTGCTTTTGTGCCTTGAAAATGCCATTGTCAGCACTGAAGGATTGCAGAATGCTGGGAAAATATGATAAGACTGAGGGCCAAATGGGCATAATTAGCAGTTGGCACCCCTACCTGCTGCCCATTTTACTCTATAAACTAGATAAACTGGGAATAAACTGGTAAAAAATCTGCCACCACTTAAAGCAGAGGATGCAAATGGAGGAAAGCCACCTTGGGGAAATCTCACTCTCAATATGACAGAGACCCCCCACCCAAGCCAGTGGCCCTTAAGATCAGACAGTACTGGAAAGAAGATAGCAAGCTGCTTCCTTCTAAATGAACCGCAACCAGGCAAGTAAAGACAATAAAAATTGAAGACACTTCTCAGAAGTGTATAATGAAATTATAACCAATGGAGGAAAAAGAACCAAATCACATACAAAAAGAGAAATTGGTGAACAGTGGTTGATAGGGAGGTTGGTCATAGAGATAAACTGCATGTGAAAAATTTAAGAAATTTTCTGGGTACTTTCTCTACACCACTTACTCCTGCTGATTTTGGTTTGTAGTCTTTGTAATTCAATGTCAGGAATTCCTGACATTGGTGGAAAATGGCAATTGGGGGACTGTGCAATCCCAATCCCTTCTTTTTTATGACATGTGGACATAGACTGCTATACCTGTCAAATGTGATATTTGGGATCAGCTGAATCACTTGAAGTGAGTCACATGTAGTTGCTGGTAATCAGATGAGCTTCTTGTTCAAATTTGCTGACTCAAAGCCCTGTCCTTTGTTTACTGATCAGTTGGGGAAGAAGGTAATAAACAGTAGCAAGAGTACAATGGCTCCTGCATCTGCGTGAATCAATGCGGAAGTATTGCAGAAGCCCCCAAGGGTGACAAAACAGATCCAAAAAGGGAAAAGGGGGGAAACCAGGGTCATCTGTGTGAGCTCATTTTATTATTGTTCCTTTGGCTGCAATCCTAACCATTAATTACGTTGGCATAAGTTCCAGAACAAGTCCTGCTTGTGCTGGTCTGGTGCTGCTGGTCTGGAGTTGCCCCAAAATGTCTTATGGCACATACGCACCACTCCGGGGGCGGGTGTTAGACATGCTCAGACATGCACCCCCACGGGAATGGGAAGCAGGTTAGTTATGATGGCCTAATTGGGTTAGGATTGCACCCTTAATGCCGTTCATGGATATGCCATTTTACAAGTAATGAGAGGACCAATCCCTATCAAGGGCTAATGTTATAGAAAAGAAACACAGGAAGAGTGTAAGAGTGGGTGCATGTGTACTCAGGGCAGAAGATCAGCCCATCACAATTCAGCATGGGATCTAGTGGGCTTTAAAGAGTGAAAACAGAATTTGAACTAGATGGACCACTGGTCTGATTCATGACTCTTTTTATCACCTCTACATAGGACATTTAAAGCTCCTTGACTGATTTCCTGGGCATTCTGCACCATCTTTGATAGATGATTATATCTGCAACATCAATCATGTACATTAAGAGGGCATGCCAGGTTGTAGGTGGTTGCTGAAGGCCACATTGACTATGAACTTTCTGAACGTTGAATAGTAATAGCCAGTTTTCAATATGGGAAGGTTGACTCTGATCTTGCAGATTTTTAATGTAAAAGGAAATGAGCAGAATACTGATCTAGATTTAAACCAGATTTTCCTTAATCAGCTGTACTGCATCCTTCACGAATTTCTGTAATCTTGGAAAAGTGTGTTAAGTTTTAAGGATGTGGCCTGAAAGCATCTCAAGGTGCAGAGTTTGAAAAGTCTTTGGAACACAATGGCTATTCCAGGGTTGCATTAGATATAGCTGGCTCTTCAAGTCAGCTTCATATATTCACCATGTCATCATGGTAGATATTATAAGAAGAGGGAAATGAAACTGAAAATAAAGACAAGCAGAAAACCATCTCTTTTATTTCTACAAATTGTTTAGGCAAGAGTCATGCTGGAAAAGAAAAACATGCATCTCTTATATTTTTGGAAACACACAGTCATGACAAATACACTGGAGTTATCCTTCAAGAAAAGTTTATCCTTATGAAAATTTTGTTGCTATGTTGCTGGCAAGGTTATTGTCAGTTTGGATTATCTGCTGCATAAGTATCACTCAGGCAAATTAGTTCTGCCTAGGGGCTTGTCTAACCTGGATGCTTAGCATTCCTAAACCTGCTTCCTCCACAAATCAGCAGTACATTTTTGAAGGCCTGCATGCACTCGCTTCAGATGTATAGAATGTAGCTATTATGCATTGTTTCCAGTTAATAAATCAGAGTGTTTGCATCATATATAAAACTTGGAATTGCAATTGACAGCTTAGTGATATTTGTTCACTGGAATAATTCTAGTATATAAATATACAAGATCATGGCCATAGCCAAATTTAAGAGTCTAATTACAGCAGATAGATACATTCTCTGAATGGTCCATGACCAGTAACTAAGTCAGCATAATGGCCAAAGATCATAAGGCTACTCTAATATTAAGAGAATCCTTCTAAATTGCTAGGACTAAGTTATCAACAATCTAATAGTACAATCCTTTACAGATATGCTCAAAAGTTCCTCCTAATGTGTTCAGTGGAGCTTACTCTTCTGTAAGGGTGCACAGAATTGTAGCCTAATGGCATTACCTTATCATTACCTTATCATGCTCCCTGTGCAGCACCACCAAAACACCCTTTGCTGTATGTAGTGCAGGAACAGAGGCTGCTCCAAGTCCTCCCAAGGGAAGGGGTCATCCATCCCCTTCTGCTCAGGTAAGCCACTGTCAGGTAGCCCCATGGTAAGCCACCATGGGGCTTTCACTACCCAATATTGCTGGTGCAAGTCCAAGCAGCCCCGCAGTGGGAACCAGGTCCAGGAAGGCGTGATCGGATATGGTGGTAGCCGCTCACCCCATTTCCACTCCTCCAGTACCTGCTCGGTCTCTTCCATGCCCTGCTCTACCCAGTTACACCCTCCCTGGCTTCCCTCCCCTGCCCCTTTGCCAGCTCACAGTGTGAATCTGTCCTGGCAAGTTCATGGTGGCACAGGCCTTTCTGCTGGTGACTTTGCAATGCCACAATCCTTTGCAATGCAAGTCTGAAATCCTAAAAGACTCTTTCCTGGGAGTAAGACCCATTGAACACAATTGGCTTACTTTTGAGTAGACTTGGTTAGGATAGTGCTCAAAGTATCTTATGATAAGACATTTGTTGGTTCACCTGCTCCTGAGGTGGCATAATTCTGAGGAGCTGGAAGGGGGAATTTCTGCCCTGGAATCAGGCTCTGGATACAGAGTAACTACTCTGCCCTAGGCAATGCTAAACGTGCCCTCAACACGCCTCTCCTGAGCTGCCTAGGCTGCCCGTGGTAGGGCAGCTCAGGTCCACCTGTTTTGGGGCAGCCTATGTTGCCTTAGGCTGCCCCAAGACTTTCCCAGAATAACCAGGGTGGCCCATTTGCAGTTAAGATAGATAGGGAACCCAAGTGCCCTTCTGGATTGTGCTCATAGTCCCTGTCCTTTCTTTCTCTGTCTAACAGCTGATCTGTAAGATCTTAGCTATTTGAAAAAGACTTTGTGCAAACCAATCCAGCTGTTTTGAATGTGTTCCTTTGGAGTGGAGTGGAGGCCATTTCCTTTTCAAAATCTTGCTCAGCACCTTTGTTTCCCGGACTGCTTCTTCTTCCTGGTAAGACACATGGGTGAAAGAGATCACACCGTGAATGAATGAGATACCGTCATAATGTGAAGCTGGCAATCCAATCTGGCTGTTTGGAAACATTATCAAAGGAGAGGGAAAGCAAGGAAAAAGGAAGTCAATTGATATCTCTTTTTTTCTCTCAAGGAAAGGAAAAACCAGCAAAAAATGGAGGTTGGGTTTGTTTGTCACAAATATTGCTGTTCTACTCATGTAGAATTTTAAAATACCTTTGGCTCAGCTACTTTTAATTTCTTTGGATATGTTATCTGGGGAGGAACATCCAAATCCACTTCAAGTTTTACTTCATGTTTCAGTGACCACTGGATCCTAGGGATATGCAAAACTAAAAATGTTAATTTCAGCTGTTTTATCACCATTCTTGGCTCTCCTTAAAATGTTTCAGGACTTTTGCTTGGCAGAAACCCCCATGTTCAATAAAACCTCAAGTGAAAATCTTTCACCTCAGGTTAAATCTTAGTGGCATCTCTAATCCCAAGTGGCTCCTTGGAGGAAAGGTGGAATGCAAATATGATTAAGGTTGCAATCCTAACCTTCGCTTAGGCTGGCATAAGCGAAGGCATACAGTAAGTCCTGTGCTGACCTGGGGTGTGTCACAAAATTGCCACAAGGCACTTCTGCTCCACTCCTGGAGTGTTTAGGCCAGCGCACAGGCATATGCCATCATCCCCACACTATCACAGGAAGATATGCCAGATGAGTTAGGCTGGCCTATATTGGTTAGGATTGCACACTAAAAGATATACATTGACTTCCTTGTTCTAAACCAGAATAAGATACCAGGAAAGCAAGATATGAAGTAGAGAGCAAGATCTTTTTTTCAGTCTCAGTGCTATGCACTTTTATAACAGCACGTTTCATACTCCCAGACACATAAGACAGATCCATCCAGAAGTACTTTTTCCTATTTTTCCCCAGCAGGGAAAAATTTTCCCTAGCAGTATTTTTTTGAATACTGCAGAGAAATCCCACAAGGAAGAAAGCTGAAAACAACAACAATTCCGCCTTCACCTAACTACTGGCTGTGCTAGACCCTTTCCCATTCTTAGCTGCTTCAAAATTTAGATGGAGACAGAGGCTGTGAATTGTCCATAAGTTACAGAAACCATTCTGGGTGGCATGATATACCCTTTTTACTCTAAAGTACAGCTTTTTCAGCTGATTTTGGTCTTCAAAATCACCCTGCGCATTACAAAGGTGCAGAGGTGTTTCTATGCAGGTGCTTGGAGGAGGGAGCAGTCCCATGTAGGATGGGAAAAATGATGTAGGCACACCACTCTGGTTCCCTCCAAGCCTCCCCATTCAACCACTATGAGAGGGGGAGCTGCTGATGTTGCTGCCCCTGCTCTGCCTGCAGCTCCCTCCTCTGTTTTGAGGGAGCTGCTGCTGCTGCCACGTTCCCCTACTCCTGAGGAGACCTGCTTCTCCATGGTAAGACTGTACTTTCAGAGGAGCAGGAGGAACTCCTGCCCAATATTACCATATTTTCTTCAATCTTATCTAATGCACAGGTCTTTTTCAGTCAATTTTGGTCTCCAAAATTGGCCTGTGCATTAGAGCCAATGGTGCACTACATTCAAGTAAATATGGTACATTTTCTATTTTCAACTTCTTGGCAGAGCAGGTCTTCACTCACTCAGTTTGATGGTGTGATTGCAGTAATTTTCACATGTGATCAAACTGACTTTCCAGAGGTGGTAGGATGGGGAGAAATTGCTGTGGTCTGTAACACCCATAGATCCTGACCTACTTGAAGTTTGTATTGATGGCACTGTAGTTATCTTTATATATTGTATTATCCATAGATGTCAATGCACTGTTGACATGAGAGATGTAGCCATACGTCCATGTTAACATGCTTGCTGGCTATAGATCTTTGCATTCAGCACTTATCAGAAGATGGCAGAATCAAGCACACAAATGTTTCCTTCACATGATCTTGACTCCAACTTCCACTATGTTCAACACTGAATTCATCAGAAAAAAAAAATGCAAACATGCATCAGTCCTGGAGTAGCCAGAAAATAATATGGGGGTACCAGGTGTGTGCTTCTCTTTGCACCTCCTTGTTGGATGTACACCGAGATAAAATTCAAAGAGGGACCCTGCCTCTGCCGTGTACAGGATAACCTCTGTTACTGGGATTTCATGATTCTTTGCAATGCCCTCCAGTAGGAGGAGGGGAACATCTACAGTTTGCAAACAATTGATCTAATCAGGTTGGGACAAATCACAAATTGATAGTGACTGATCAGTGGCTAAAAGTGCTATCCTTACCAACATTTTAGCACTGCATAGCTATGTCAATGGGGCATTTGTTGTATCCTGCAGTTTGGAGACCATCATAGGGGCCTCCTCAAGGCAAGGGAATCTTTGTTCCCTTACCTCACAGTCGCATTGCCCTTACTCTGGAGCTGGAAAATTAGTTAGGACTGCACCCTGAGACATACAATAGCAGACATCAGTAACATGTCCAACACTGAAGGCAATGTTTAGAGAAATATAACCAAATTGTGAGTCTTATTTGTCCATACACATGTGTGTGCACACACACTAACATAGATAGACAGAAGGAACCCTCAATATAACAGACTAATGGGGGAAAGGGGTTCCATATATACCAGAATTCAAATATATTCAAAAACATTGATGACAATGCACATGCTGTGTGTCAGCACATGCACAAAATGTAAATGACTCGTTTTTAAAGAAACAGACAGTCACTGTTATTTCCAGTGTCTGTTAAATTGGAAGTTCACTGAATACGCAAAAATAAATCCTCCAACAATGAAAAGAGGGCAACAGTATTTTGTGCAAAATTGCAGATTAGCAATATACAGTTGCTATGGAAAAATATTTCTCTATGAACTCACATAAGAGTAGAGACCATAAGGATAAACATGCTATTAATCTTTTTCTTCCTTTTTGCACTAGTTTCATTGTTTCTGATCCATTACCATCACATTAAATAGCTTATAATCATAACAATATTTGTGTTTGTTTTGCTTTTACTAGCAAAATTAGAAATCAGCTGGATTTCAGTATGAAACTCATTCAGTGAGAAACCCTAGTAATACTAGCTTATTTTTTGTGTGTTTCTTGCTGTTCTAGTTAAATTAATGGCCCGATCCTATTAAAGACTAGCATTGGCAGAACGCATGAACTGGTGGTATGGGCTGCTACAGAGAAATTGTACAGCACATTAAGGCAGTGCAAGCAGTTGGCACACTGGAAGAACAGCAATAATCTTTCTTATGTGGACCAGCAAATGTTGGAATGCCGAATGGAGTAAGTGCAGTGCAGAGGGTCAATGGGCAGGGAGAGGGCAGGGAATGGTCTAAATGGGGAAGAGATGGAGCAGGGATGGATGGATCAGGCCTAAGTAGGGGGGGGTTTTGCAGTGGCAATACTTGCTGAATCCAAAAACCCTTCCTGGGCCTGATCTACCTACACAGGTTTGAGCTGAACAATTATGGTTGCTGTGGCTTATGCCAGGACTATGCCAGCACCGTTTAACTTCTATGAGGGAGTTATGGCAGGACTAGTCTGCTTATCTCCCTTAGAGTTTTATTATATCCTGAACTGAGGAACAATAGTGTTTCCCAAATATTTTTGTCTGGCAGCTTGATTGACCTTCTGGCCATGGCTCCCCTTACAGGCTAAAATCCTATTCATTGTATATTGTGTTGGGTATTTTACAAGAATGGAGCTGGTTGTGGCAGGAGTCGTGTGGATATAGGCAGGATAGGCCATTGGTCTGCAGCCTTAGGTAGCAAGGGTCTGTGGGTGCGGATGCCTCCCTGTGATGCTGATCTGGTTCCGGGGGTGAGGTTGACGAGCCCCTTTACCTGGATGGGAAACCTAGGCACAGACAGGCTGGAATAGCTGGCGGCTGCACATCCGACTACCTTGATCTTCGGATTGGCAAAGATGGGCATCCTTGAACTCTGTTCAAGGAATGCCCTGAGCCAGGGTGGGAACGCCCTTAACCAACATCTGCATGGGGAACTATGCGGAGAGCCGCATCCCCTTAGACCGCACGGCTATTGTTTGAGCAGTCCCTGTTTATTTTAAAGTTTATTTTAATTGTAAATAGTTAATAAACGTGGCCCTCAGTCCAACACTTTTGTCTGGCTCGAGTAACGTTGTGGCTTCCTTGGCTGGTTTCCATTTCTCCCTGGGGTGCCACAGTTCACAGTTTGGAAAACACACCACTGGTTTACTAAATGACATGGATATCACTAAGCTGTGAACTGGCTGTGTGTGTCCACCCCCAAGTACGCAAGCACTTTTTCTGACACCTTTGTGTCACCAAGATGGGGAGCCCTCAGAAATTGGCCACTCCTGAAGGTAGCTTAATTTGACTCTTATGGTTGGGCCGTTTCTGCATCAGGAGCTTCAACAATCCAACAGAGGGGAAAGGTGCCAAAATGCCGCATGATGGCATCCTTTCCACTTCTGCACCCTGCTACTTAACACTGTCAATCCCATCTTTCCCTAACTGTTCTTGAAAAGAGGCACTACACACACATGTGACTGCTCAGCAGACAGTTATCAAGGTTGTAACTAAATACGACAAGACAGTATAGCTTCTCACTTGAAAAGTGCATGACTTTCCTAATAGAGTTTTTAGTGGCTCAAAGAAATTAGAATTCTGCGGAGAGGAAGGAACTTAGGAACTGAAGACCAAGATTTTTATCCACTGTTAACAATGTTTTGACTATTTATTTTTAAAAAATAAACAGGTTTTTTTCCCTGTAGGACACCATAATTCCATTCTGGATACAGGAATTTTCTATTTTGTTTTGAAATAATGACAATATATAAGACAAATAACAGGAAAGATAATAAAAATAATTTAAAACGTTCAGTTTTCAAGATGATTGCAATATGTGCAAGATCAATAATTCCCTCTGTTGCACAGGGTATGCACAGTGGAAAACAGGTAGGTCTACTCAAAGTAAATTCCACTGTGTTGAATGAAGCCTATTCCTAGAAAAGCATTTATGCGAAATGAATGGGCCTTCGGCCATCTTCACTAGCAGCCATTTGTACTGACGTGCACAGCAGTGGTGCACCTATTATGATGCACTTGAGGTGAACTGGGAGTTCTGCCCCCAGAACTGGGCCAAAATGTACCTTGTTGGTGCTCTCCATAGTCTCCACTCTGAAATCCCTGATACCTTACAAGAGACATAAAGAAAGGAAAAGAAGGGGATAATATGATTTTGGGTACAATCCTAAGCTGGTCTACTCAGAAGTTAGCCTCATTGTATTTAATGTTGCTTACTCCCAGGAGAGTGGTTTAGGATTGCAGCTAATATCTATTTACTCGTATGAATACAGCATTTGTTAAAGCATTATTCTGGTTTTACCAGTGTACATTGAAGTCTAAAGGGGCCTCCATGAAAAAAGAAAGAAAGCTTGTTAGGGGAGAGGTTTCTAGAGCAGGCAAAGTAGGTGGAAATCTTCAGCACAGAGGCAACAAATCAATGTTTTCACCTGGTGTTTCAGCTCTCATTCAAACAAAAATAAAAGCTCTGCTTTCTCCAGTTAAATGACTATTATGGGATTTAGGAATTCCCTTTGCACTCCCACCCAGCATCTTTCTTGATACAGTGGGAAAGCAGGTTACTTCCAAGTCCAGCAATTCAGATCACATAATATCTCCTGCCAAGGGTCACAAGAACACCATCAATCTTCAGCACCATGGCCAATCATCCCGTAATAGTTGGAGGATACAGGGCTAAGCACAAACTGAATTGTAAACCCAGAATTGTAGAGCGAATTTAATTCTAGCTATTGTTGGGTACTTGCAGATAAAAAAACAAGAAAAGGAACAAGAAAGCAAAAACCACTTTACTTCTCTAATAGTTTTAAAGTTCAACCTTTCCATTTGCTATTGGGGCAGGTAACCAGCTCTGAATCTCCAGAAAAAAAATATGGTGTATGAATGTTACAATGATCCTATCCCAAGCTTGCATCAAATATCCTATCAAGTGCAAAGCAGTATATGCCATTAATGCAGACCAGTCAACAGGGTGTAAGTTTTTCTGCATTGCTGCCTGCTTGAGACTTCCAAATCAGGGTGGAGGGAGGGATGTGATGGAACTGTCATGTCAGTGTCCTGTACCCAATGCTTTTCCAAGGCGCCAGGGTGACCATATAGAATGGAGGACAGAGTGCCAATACCTTTAACCATTGCATAGAACAGGAAATTCAGGCAGGTGCTGCTTTTTAAACCCTTCTGTGATGAGCAGCATCTGCCTGAATTCCCTGTTCTATGCAATGGCTAAATGTACAGGCACTCAGTCGTCCATTCTATATGGTCACCCTCATCCAGGCCCACATAGCCAGCCATTTTACTCTCAGTGCACTAACATTGCATCCTTATCTCAAGTCATTAGTAAAAGAATCTTAACAGTAGCAACCGACAACTTAATCTAGCATTGGAGCTGTACAACCAGGCATGATGGGTGGAAGAGGAGCTATGAAGAGAAGGGGATGAATGGAGTATATGGGAACCGAAAGGGGCTTGTTTTGAAGAAGCAACTAGGCAAGGAAGGTGGAGGACTTAGTCCTAATGCTACAACCTGCTTGTCCCTTCAAAGAAAGCTGGGCAGAGATGTGTGAAAATGAGTTTGAAAATGCAGCTAGGCAAGAAATGGGGCAGCTGTATCAGAAGTGATTCAGGAACTGTGCCGGCAAAAAAATGGGAGGGCCAAAGGAAAACCAAGGCACTACTTACCAACAGGGTGCAGTGCATCATAGGATGAACACATGTCAGCAATGTGATGTGAATATCAAGAAGGCAAATGCAATTTTAGCTTGTGTCAGTAGAACTGTTGCTTCCAAGTCACAAGAAGTCATGGTTTTGCTTTACTCTGCATTGGTTAGACCTCACTGTGTCCAGTTCAGGGCTCATCCCTTTAGGGAATATGCAGCCAAACTGGAGCAAGTTCAGAGGAGAGCAACAAGGATGATCAGTTGGTTTGAAAACAAGCTGTACAAAGAAAGGATGCGAGAACATGGTCTGTTCTGCCAGGAGAAGAGAATCATAGAATCATAGAGTTGGAAGGGCCTAGTAGGTCATCTAGTCCAACCCCCTGTCTGCAGCAGGAATTCCACCTAGAGCATCCCTGACAGGAGCTTGTCGAGCCTCTGCTTGAAGATCCCCATTGAGGGAGAGTCTACCACCTCCCTTAGCAATTTGTTCCACTGCCAAACCGCCCTCACCGTCAGGAATTTTTTCTGGATTTCCAACCGGCATCTCCTTTCTTGCAGTTTGTACCCATTAGTTCTAGTTCTGCTTTCAGAAGCAGCTAAGAACAAATTGGCCCCATCCTCCATATGACAGCCCTTCAGGTATCTGAAGAGGGCAATCATTCAGCCTCCTCTTCTCCAAGCTGAACATCCCAAGTTCCCCCAACTTTTCCTCGTAGGGCTTCCCTTCCATCCCACTGATCATTCTTGTTGCTCTCCTCTGGACTTGCTCCAGTTTGGCTGCATCTTTCTTAAAGTGAGGTGCCCAGAACTGAACACAGTACTCAAGGTGAGGTCTCACGATTGCTGAATAAAGAGGACTAGAACTTCTCACGACTTGGAAGCTACAGACCTCTTAATGCAGCCTAAAATGGCATTTGCCTTCTTTGCAGACACATCACACTGCTGACTCATGTTCAGCTTGTGATCCACGGCAAGTCCAAGATCCCGCTCACATGTTGTGCTGCCAAGCCAAGTATCCCCCATTTTATACCTCTATTTTTGGTTTTTATTGCCTAAGTGCAGAACCTTGCACTTCTCCCTGTTGAAATTCATTCTATTTGTTACAGTCCAGGATTCTAGTTTATCCAGATCCTCCTGGAGGTTTCTCCTGTCTTCTGTTGTGTTTGCTACTCCTCCCAGCTTGGTGTCATCCGCAAATTTGATCAAGCTCCCCTGTATCCCTTCCTCTAAGTCATTAATGAAAATGTTAAAGAGAACCGGTCCCAAGACAGAGTCTTGGGGTATCCCACTTGAAACCGACCTCCAGGTTGACCCAGAACCATTTACTAAAACCCTCTGAGTGCGGTCATTGACCCAGTTGCAGATCCACCTAACAATTGCCTTGTCTAGCCCATATTTTTCCAACTTCCCAATTAAAATGTCATGTGGGACCTTGTCAAATGCTTTGCTGAAGTCAAGATAAATGACATCCACAGCATTGCCACTGACCAGTAAGCTTGTAACCCGATCAAAAAAGGAGATCAGATTTGTCTGGCAAGATTTATTCTTGGTAAATCCATGCTGGGTTGTTTTGATCACCGAGTACTTGTCTAGATGTGCACAAATTGTGTGTTTTATGATTTGCTCTAATATCTTGCCCGGGATTTAAGTCAAACTGACTGGTCTATAATTTCCCGGGTCTTCTTTTTTCCCCTTCTTAAAAATTGGGACTACATTTGCCCTCTTCCAGTCCAGTGGCACTTTTCCACTCCTCAAGGATTTCTCAAAGATGATCCACAGAGGCTCTGCAAGGACATCTGCCAGTTCCTTAAGAACTCAAGGATGCAGCTCATCTGGTCCAAATGACTTGAATTCATTTAGGCCAGTTAAGTGGTTTCGAACCAGTTCTCTGTCAATCTTAATCTGCTGTCCTGCACCATCCATGTTTTCATTACCTCTTAGGGGATGCAAGCACATCCCTGCCTCAGTCAATGATCCCGCACCCCCATTTGCACAGCCCTCTTTCCGAGAATAGACAGACGCAAAGTAGGAGTTGAGCAGCTCCGCCTTCTCCTGGTTTCCAGACACCTGTTGTCCATCTTTCTCCAGGAGCAGCCCCAGCCCCTCGTCTCTCCTCCTGTTCCTTTGGGCATATCTAAAGATGCTCTTTTTGTTATCCTTGACTCCCCTGGCCAGCCTCAGCTCATACTGAGCTTTTGCATCCCTGACCCCCTCCCTACATGACCGGGCTACCTGCCTGTACTCCTCTCTGGTGATCTTTCCAGTCTTCCACTCCCCATACTTCTCTTTCTTTAACTTCAGCTGATCCCCAAGTTGCTTGTGGAGCCAACCTGGTTTTTCAGGTTTTTTCCCCCTTTCTTTTTCATGGGAATTGTTTCTGACTGTGCTTGTAGAAGCTGCCTCTTAAGGAGCTCCTACCCATCTTGGGCCCTTTTCCCCATTAGATCATCAACCCATGGGATCCCACCTATGACTCCTCTAAGCCTGTTGAAATCAGCTTTCCTGAAATCCAAGGCTAAGATGAGATCTGATTGCACTCTTCAAATACATGAACAGCAGTCATATGGAAGAACGGAATTAATTAGGAAAGTAGAAGAAGATACAAACTTCAAGAAAGGAGATTCCAGTTGTATAAAAGGAAACATTCTGGAGAGATTGCCAGGGCAGGTTGTAGACTCTCCTTCACTGGAGATCTTCAGACAAAGGCTCAACAAGCATGGGTTGGAGATACTTGAGAACAGGGGTGTTCATATCTCATCCTGGGAGTCAAATGTGGCCCTTGGCAGTTTTTTAAACTGTGATTTGCAGTGGCCATTCATGTTGAGTCAAATCCATGTATAAAAAATCTGTGTATAACAAACTTGGACCTGTTTTTCTTTCCTTTGCACAGCAGCAGCAATTGGATCAACTTAGACATGCACCAACAATATCACTGCTACAGCCATTACAACCTTTCCCCATCCTCCTTCTACCCCTTTGCTAGACATACCTGTCAGGAGCATTGACATCAACATGAAATTGATGACCTTGTCACCAGCATGCTCAGGAGAAGCACTCTCACAAAGCAATTTACAGCACTTTCACAACAGCACACTCTGTGCAGTGCTGGAATAGGATTGTGCTATTGGACTGATAAATTCAAAGATTTAAAAACATGAGCTATAGATAAAAAGATGTTATTTTTCATGATTAGGGCAAGTATGAAAAAAATCCCAACTCAGACCACACAATATCAATCAGTAATGTGAAGTACAATTAAAATAATTAGATCCCTGAACTAATTGTGTTCCTTAGATGGATATCTCTTTTCTTTGATTATTGAATTCTGGAACTTCTTGATTTTCATGGCAACTATTAAAATGAATCAGACAATATATTTTGTAGTCAGATATTGTATCAGGCTGTCGCATTTGAAATCCAGCCGTAAGCAGCTCTGCACAATTGCCTGAGCTTGCCTATATTTAGTGGCAGAATTGATCCCTGCTGTTCACGATGCTCCACTGGCAAATCATGAGGTGAATCAGAATACATAGTTCATACAGACACTATACAGTCTTTCCTCGGGATAATTTTATGCTCTCTGCACATGTAACATTGCTACGATCATAAACCAGTCCACAGACATTTTCTGGTGTGTGCCGCCATGACCACTCACCACAAATGGAAGCTGATGGCAGTTTTATTGGGGTGTGTCAGCACCACAACTTCACATAACCAAAGGGTAATTTGTATTGCAGCAACCGTCTCATGATCAACTCAGAGCAACAGAAGACTACCTAGCCCTACAATCCAGAGTAACTACAGAAAGACATAAATCCAGATTACTCTGGATTGCTCTATGCATTTCCCATAGGTTTCCCATAGATAGCACTGTAACTACATCAGTGTAAAAGATTCCATGGTTATTCTGGATTGTAGCCTAATTAGTTTAAACGGCATAACAACCCCTTCAGCATAATCCTCTATGTATCCTTCCACACTTGTTTTTTGTGTGGGGAGGAAGATCTGGGATATATGGTTAAATTATCTGCAGAACTTCAGGACAGTTCTGTTTCCAGAGCCATATGCCATGGCTGAGGGATTTCCAGAGCCATAAGCCATGGTTGAGGGATAAGAACTTGCTAATCCAACCCCAATTTTTATGTCACTCTCTCACCTATTTTCTATACTTTCATAAATGAATTTTTTTCATTTTTCTTCTTTTTTAAAAAAAGATGGATTTATTTTGAAAGTGCATCGAGTGTAAATTGTACCTTCAGGCTCTGTGGAAATTGCAGTGGTCATTTTCATTCCCACAAGGTGTTTTTTAATTATCCTGTGGAAGAAGGATAATTAAATCCTAATGAAGTCAAAATGGCCTCTACACAATCAGGCCAATAAATACTGATCCTGATGAAAACAGTAACTTAGAGGACATACCTTTTCCTAAAATATTTTGTTTCCCATTCTCTAGAGGAAAATTGTTCCAAAAGCAGGAAAAATTATAATTTTTATCAGAGCTAGGGCACAATCCAGAGTAACTATGTGGAGTCCTTGCTCCGGTGTAAGAACAATTTGCTCTGGATTGCAATATGAATTTCCCATAGGTTTTCATTAGGTGGTGCAGTAACTACGGGTGCATGTACAGTCTCTTACGTGCTCCCGTAGTTACTCTGGATTGTAGGGCTAGTCTAGGACCACAGTCCACAAAGAAAAAGACTTTGCATTGTTGACGGGATCAGGCAAACCATGAGACAACTAAGATGATTGCTTCAGGTGGCAGATTTGAGGAAAATGTTCCATTTACCTGTTCCCAGGATTAAATGACCTGAAGAGGAAGAAGGGAGGAAAAGGAAGTCATCAGCCACAGGATCTCCATATATCTCCTGAACAGTTCTCCTGAAGATTAATTGATTCAAATGGTTGTATCTTCATCATCCTAATCAGCTTTTTATTTTATCAGACACAACAACCTCAACAGCATTACACTCTATAAAGAGTATACTCTTTAGCAGAGGGGTAGGCAAACCCCCACCCAAAGGCCATTTGTGGCCCTCGGGGACCCCCAATTAAGCCTGCAGGTAGCCTCCAGTCTCCAATGAGCCTCACCCCACCAAAGACTATTAGCACCCATGCTGGCCCATCCTCTCATAGTTTTCATGTGGGTGTACATGCTTCTGTTATAGTCCTCATGAGTTGATTTATTCATTTATGTGCATTTATTCAAATTTGAAATTTAAAATAATTCTTTTTTTCTAATACAGTGTTAGAGACATGATGTGGCCCTCCTGCCAAAATGTTTGCCACCCCTGTTTTACAAATACACTTACTTAATCCAGACTTCAGTTTTTAGCCACAACAATCAGTCCCAATTGCATGCTTATTTCACACAAAGCTTTGGTTTTCTTGCTCCAGTATGCATTATTTTGAATTTTTTTCTGTTTCTGTTATATCCAATTTAAACTAAGAAAAATGCTGAGAAAATGTGAAATATTTCTGACATTACTTTTCCTCTTAACAAAAGTGGCAGACTTTCCAGGTGGTACACATGCAACGAGAAGTGATTGTTGTGATGTATTTCTAAATCTCAGCTTCATCTCCTAATTGTGGAAGCGCCTTCCCAGTAAACATTTCTAATTTTAGAGATATTAAATACTTCTGTTCACTCCTCATTTTTAGTCCTTGCAAATTTTCATACTGCTTGTGCAGAGCCTGAAGTTTAGAATTCTGCGTATGGTGCTTGCAGACCAAGAAATCTATAAGAGAGATTTCTTAAGAACTACTGCCTTTCTTCTTCAAAGTGTCACCCTTATTGGAAAAAGGCAAAATGCAACATAACTTACAGGCTGGCTTCCAAGAATACGGGATGTTGCTTTTATAATAAAATGCACAAGCCTTGGGATCACAAAAAAAGAAGGCAATTAGTTGAGACATTTCTTGTAGGGAAACCAGTCTTTATTATTTGTGATATTCTGAAACCACACATGTCAAGAAAATATAGGTTAGCATCTATCATTTGCCATATTATGAGTCTTTTGACTTAGGATGTGGGTTTCTTCCATCCTGCTTTGTGAAATTGTTTTGTGGGCAAATTGTGTCCTATATTATTTTGCTACTGGCAAATTCAGGTTTAACTTTAGTCTGAAAGTACATTTAGATTTGGCCTTTTTTAAAAAATGAAAATCCAAGTGCCTCATCCCAGATATGACGGATATGCAAGCTACAGCCTTTTTTGGACAGAGGTAGCCTACCTACAGTTATTCATGTTCAGGTAATGTCCAGCTGGATGTCTGTAATATGTTGAACACAGAGATGAACATATAATGTTTTTGAAGAAAAGTCAGGAACTTGGCATCCATCAGTCTTGAAAGACTATCGTATCATGCTTGATGCTGCATGCGAAGCACAAAGGCCTGGGTAGATTGATATGTAGGATAGGCTGTTACCCAAGCAGCAAATCCCCCCTCTCCATGCCACTGAAATGGTCCAATAGGCAGAGCCAATACAATTGGTTCCAGTTGCGTTGCAGAGCTGGGCTAAGAACAGGAGCTCACTCTGTCTTGTGGGGACCCGGGTCTTGAACCCTAGCCTTCTGATTAACAGGCACAGTGTCTTAACCACTTTCGCCACCCACAGCCCAAGGAACTACAGTTAATATAAATACCTCTGCCAGATTTCTAACTGAAAACAAGTAAATGGGATATTCTTCCTGGAAATGGCAGAAGTAACATTGTTTTTTTCCCATCAGGCATTCTCAGAATGAGCTACTGATTCCAGTCATAAAAGAGGTTGCTGGGGCTTTGGAAATGCCTCAAAGGTAAGCACTTCACTTTGAGAAAAGGTGAACTGGGAACTGGCAGTGCCCACAGCACTGAGGTCACTTGAGCCTTTGTGAGCGCATTGATTTGATCAATCACAAAAAGCTCAAGCTTTTGCAAACACTTTTGAGCCGTTGTGAGTGTTCACATCAACTGTTCACAAAGGCTTGAGCTTCTGTAAACATTTGCTTGGAAGGCACTCAAAAGCATGAGCCTTTCTGAGCCAAACACGGGGCGTCTTGTACATGCTTGGTAATACAGTAGGAATATTACCATTACTATTACCATTATAGTCACCATTGAGCAGAAGCCACTGAAAACTGCAATGCAGCATGCAGTCAAAGTAATCTGTACACTTTTTAAAATTAAAAAAGTGATAACTGAGGAATCTTAAGGCATTGATTTCATTTTTGAATGAAAGCCTGCAGCACAAACCTAGCCACGTCTACTCAGAAGGAAGTCGCATTGGGGTTCACACTCCCAGGAATGTGTGTACAAGGATTGCAGCCAAGGTCTTTTCTCCAAGAAGAAATTCTGATGAATTCTATGAATTTTCACCACTTTTTATTCCTAGTATCTTCTGTGTACAGCCTGGTTGTTTGTGTGTGTGTGTGTGTGCAGGATTTCTCATCTTTGAGAAATCCCTGAGGAGTGGAGAAGTGCCACTGGAATGGAAGAGGGCAAATGTAGTCCCAATACTTAAGAAGGGGAAAAAAGAAGACCCAGGAAATTATAGACCAGTCAGTTTGACTTCAATCCCGGGCAAGATATTAGAGCAAATCATAAAACACACAATTTGTGCACATCTAGACAAGTACTCGGTGATCAAAACAACCCAGCATGGATTTACCAAGAATAAATCTTGCCAGACAAATCTGATCTCCTTTTTTGATTGGGTTACAAGCTTACTGGACAGTGGCAATGCTGTGGATGTCATTTATCTTGACTTCAGCAAAGCATTTGACAAAGTCCCACATGACATTTTAATTGGGAAGTTGGGAAAATATGGGCTAGACGAGGCAATCGTTAGGTGGATCCGCAACTGGCTCAATGACCGCACTCAAAGGGTTTTAGTAAATGGTTCTGGGTCAACCTGGAGGTCGGTTTCAAGTGGGACACCCCAAGACTCTGTCTTGGGATCGGTTCTCTTTAACATTTTCATTAATGACTTAGAGGAAGGGATACAGGGAAGCCTGATCAAATTTGCAGATGACACCAAGCTGGGAGGAATAGCAAACACAACAGAAGAAGGAGAAACCTCCAGGAGGATCTGGATAAACTAGAATCCTGGGCTATAACAAACAGAATGAATTTCAACAGGGAGAAGTGCAAGGTTCTGCACTTAGGCAATAAAAACCAAAAATACAGGTATAAAATGGGGGATACTTGGCTTGGCAGCACAACATGTGAGCGGGATCTTGGAGTCGCCGTGGATCACAAGCTGAACATGAGTCAGCAGAGTGATGTGTCTGCAAAAAAGGCAAATGCCATTTTAGGTTGCATTAAGAGGACTGTAGCTTCCAAGTCGTGAGAAGTTCTAGTTCCTCTTTATTCAGCATTGGTCAGACCTCACCTTGAGTACTGTGTTCAGTTCTGGGCACCTCACTTTAAGAAAGATGCAGCCAAACTGGAGCAAGTCCAGAGGAGAGAACAAAAATGTTCAGTGGGATGAAAAGGAAACCCTACAAGGAAAGGTTGGGGGAACTTGGGATGTTCAGCCCGGAGAAGAGGAGGCTGAGAGGAGACATGATTGCCCTCTTCAGATACCTGAAGGGCTGTCATAGGGAGGAAGGGGCTCATTTGTTCATAGCTGCTTCTGAAAGCAGAACTAGAACCAATGGGTACAAACTGCAAGAGAGGAGATTCCGGTTGGATATCCGGAAAAAATTCCTGACTGTGAGTGCAGTTCGGCAGTGAAACAGATTGCCAAGGGAGGTGGTGGACTCTCCCTCAATGGGAATCTTCAAGCAGAGGCTCGAAGAGCACCTGTCGGGGATGTTCTAGGGGGATTTCCTGCTGCAGGCAGGGGGTTGGACTAGATGACCTACTAGGTCCCTTCCAACTCTGTGATTCTATGATTCTATGTTTGTGTAATTTTAAGTTCTAGGCAGAAAAGAGCGGGTAGGAAGTCACTGAGGAGATAATAGACTGAAAATTGTATTTGGAAGAATTAAGATTGGTCATTTGGGTTGGGTCAGGTTGACCAGATGCCTGAACCAAAAAATAGGGCAATATCCCCCAAAATTCCTGACATGAAAAATTTCTGACATGTTAAAAAAAAATATAAGACACCCAAAAGAAATGCAGGACAAATATAGGACATGTTAAAATAAAAGCTAAAAATACTATTATTGCTTTTCTGTACTTAATTTCAACACTATATTACTTCTTTTTAAATTCAATTTACAAGACCTATTTCCAGCAGGTCACTTTACAAGACCTGTTTCTGGCCTTTGGAGGCATTCTGCGGTGATCATGACAGCACCTCAAGATAGAGGGTGGCCAGGTTTCCTGGACAATGTGCCTCTTTGCCAGAAAGATCCTGGCGAAAGAATCTCATATCCGGTGACATCCAGCCTGGGATTAGGTAGAATCTGTGATGAAAGATCAATAGGCCAAGTCAAAATTCAGGGAAAAGGGAAATTGGAAAAGAGAACTAACTGATAGATAAGTGGATCTGGAAGGTTTGCTCTGCTGTATCAAAAGCTGAATCAGGTATGCATATTACTTTAGACTGGAACGTGGTTACAACATGAAAGAAAACTAGTTCAAATTGGTTTTAACTTGAAAAATCTTCAAATGCCAGTAAAATGACCAATATTGGTCTGAGGTTGTCTATGGTCAAGCAGCTTATTGGAAGGCAAGTATCCAGTTCCACCTCCTCTCCACCACTCACACACACACACACACACACACACACACACACTATGCACCCTGTTGGTGCAGCATGCTATAACATATCTTGAATCTTATTAACATCATTTAAATTGTTTAAAGCTACCTTTTTATACACACCTTCTTGGCAGTAAGCCCAATTAAATATAATGGGATTTACTTAGGAGTTTGACAGACAGACAGGGACAGAAAGCATATAAATGCAAGTAGATAAATATGTATCACTATGTTGGGAAGGTAGGAATGCTCTTGTGTGCTTTGGCATTTCGTTGTGCCTACCACATGACCACAGAGGCGTTTTCCAACAACACTGACTCCTTGGCCTCGTTTAAGGGATGAGTATCATTCCCTGGAGTCAGTCACAAATAGCAGGGCACCCTTACTTATTCACATGGTTAGTATGGTATTGTGATTAGGTTGGAACGAGCCGATATATTACAAAAGTGTACAGTACTCCATTAAAGACTGTTTTCAGCAATGATTTCTAAAAAAAATTCATTGTGTTATGAACCATGAATACAAAGGAAACAACATTTTTAAAGAACAATTCAAGTTTGTCCTCAGTGAGTATGTATGATGACATTAGCACTGAGATAACATGGTACAATTTGAACCAGTACGGTGATAATTTAATATAAATGATCCCAACGCTGCTAGAAAATCAAACAAATCAAAAGATGACACTAATTTGAAATACTTGACAAGCAACCTTTAACCCCTCTGACAGTTCTGTGTTTACTATTCATAGTTTTTAAAGATCTGGATAAATGAAGTACTTCACCTTTATTTCCTTGAAGAGTACTATTGATTTTTATGAAGATGAATTAAGCCTTTACTATCAATTAGGCTCTGTATTTGTTTTTCAGAAGTGCCATCTCTTTGCAGATTCCATTTATTTACCCTATGGCAAATAACAGCAGTACAGTTGGTCCACTTATTGGCATTTATATTGGATAAATAAACCTCAATTACACTTCTGTTTGAACTGCATTCGGATTTGGAGTTTTGACCAGCCCAGTTTTTAAGGTTCCCTGACCACATTACTTCTTATCTTTGGTTCCTGTATTGTTTACACACACAAAGGATGATATGGACGCTTAATAAATAAGTGAACAAACAGGACATCTCAGATAAGATTTACTTTTCATTTTACATACAAATAAGCAATTCATTGTGGCCTATTGGAAATATTAAAGGCAACTTGTTCTGTGTTTGTACCACATGGTGACAGTGTCAGCTGGTTATGGATTGGAGTTTTAGTCTATTGGAAATATTAAAATGTTGATATTTTAATTTTAAAGATGTTGAGAGCTAAGGTGGTGATGGTGGCATCTTCTTATATACGGAGTCAACAAATTCAATTTTCTCAGCTCCTTCTGGGTCAAACATCTATGATTCAATTCTCACATTGTTTGAAAAACAATTCATTGCATTTTTAATCATGTGGATGCTTGGATATTATAGGGCTACATAATAATGTGGTTGTGATTAGAAAGTAAGAAATGTTGGCAATTCCTTCCTTCCTTCCTTCCTCCCTCCCTCCCTCCCTTCCTTCCTTCCTTTGAGGAATCTGAGAGGGAGTCTGAGAGGGAGCTAGAGCCCTGTGTCTCTTTCCATTGTCCTTTGTAAGGAGGCAACTGAACTACGTATTTAGCAGCTGGGACACTGGCCTCCCAGGAGAGAACATAAGTTTCAAAGTACAACATGGTTTTGAGTCATGACCAAAAAACAGAAAGAGAACAGAGAGAGACCTTCAGTCAAGTGACCCAAGAAAACAAACGAAGCTGAATAAAACAAACTAAAATTAGTAACAGGCTAACAGCTTGTCCATTGCCTAGAGCAAGACACAGCAGGGAGATGATGGTTATGTCTGATGACAGTCAAATCAGATTCTTTCCCCCCTTTTATTTAAAAAAAAAATCCAAGCTCTGTTCTGCAAAATCATCAGTAATTTAATCAATATCTTCCAGAATGGAACTGCTCAAGTACTTAACTTATTTTATAGAATGGAGTAGAGAAAAGATACAAGTAACGAACGGGTGGAAAAGGTGGGCCTGACCTTCCAGGGATGAATCCAGGAGGAAAAACTGCTTGCCACATTTTATAGATCTATTAGATCATACATAGTTTTGTAAAAGTCATTTTCCCCTGCATCTCCTCCAGCATGTCCATTTCAACACAAGCTATATACAGCACAATCCCAACTATGTCTACTCTACCCAGTGTGTTCAATGGGTCGTACTCCCAGGAAAGTGTCTTTAGGATTGCAGCCATATTATTGTCATTACAAAAATTGGGTATGAAAGTGTCATTTGTACCTTCTCATCTAGCAGACCTCTCCCTATAGGGAAAAGAGAAAACATTTTATGGACCACATAAAGGGCCCAAACCTATTCAGCATTCCAAAGATAATGCAGGTGGGGAAATAGTCTTCCTCAAAGGAAGAAAAAAATATGTTCCCTTTAAGCAGCATTGCAGCAGTTTTGATGTTGGAAAGTTGATAGAACTGGGCCTTGAAAGTGAACAAGTTTAGCCTTGTACTATAGATTTTCACTGGCCAAGATACTGTGTGTGTGTGCGTGTTTGTGCATGCGTATGTGTGTGTGTGAGAGAGAGAGAGGGAAAGAGAAAGAGGAAGAGAGTTGCAGTAGGATCAGGCAAGGCTAGCCCTTCAATTATGCCAGCTGAAGCAGTCACTTCAGGGGGACTTATTTGTGAGCAAACATACATAGGGTGAAATCCTAACCTAGGCCAGAACTTCCAACTTCCAAATCATCCAACTTCCCATTCCCAGGGTGATTTAGGGAAGCAAGCACATGTCTGCGCACTGGCTTAAGACCTCCTCCAGCAGTAGCACAGAAGTGTCTTGCAGTCATTTTGTAACACTTCCTGGCCACCATGGGACTTGTGCAGATGCTTATGCAGGCCTACCTGTGGGTTAGGACTGCAGCCATAGTGCGTTAGGACTGCAGCCTTCTTGTAGAAACCTTATTAAATACAATGGGACTAACTTCTACATAGACATGCACCTGGTTGAACTCTATAGTACTTTCTAACGTATCTTGAATATTTTTCAGCTGCAATTCTAAAGACAGTTTCCTGGGAGTAAGACCATTGAACACAATGGGGCTTACTTTTGAGTAGACATGTTTGGATTGTGTTCACCATCTTATTTTTTTTTAATTTTAAAACATTTTTAAACATTGGTTCCAACACTCCACATACACTCCAAGAGTTTGATTTTACACTCCTAGACTTATAAAGTGTAATGAAATTTATAAAGTAAAATGATTGTACAAAGTATAAGATACAAATTTATTTATAGAGTATACAATAAAAAGTTGAAATAAGAAAACACTCTAAAGAAGTAATTTAACGTTGATTTTAAAAATTGTCTTATGGTCCTTAGTAGTGCCAGTCAAACAAGTGAATCAAGTTGGCCTTTTAAATGAAAACATAACTATCATTTAAGCAGCGGTTTAAGGCTTATAAAGAGTCTGCTTACTGTGATAAGCAGCAGGCAATTTATCTTGCTGAAAAAGGCTTCCAGTGCAATCCTATTTGTGCCTACTCAGAAGTAAGTTCCATTGAGCTCAATGGGGCTTACTCTCAGGAAAGGGCTCTTAGGATTGCAGCCTATGAGAAATTATGACATGATTATGACATGAATACAAAATGATATCCCTTCGCAATTGCTTTGCATTAAGTTTGTCTGCCTCTGAGCTGAAGCTGTTTTAATCCCAGGAAAGGGAAATTGGTTCTTGTTTACCATGGTAAACAGTTACTTTTGTTTTTAACATGAAAATTGATATCCATGGAGGTTCATGGAATGAAACCTCACAGATACCATATTCCCCTCTATTTAATCTGTATTTCTACTTACTCATGGGAAAACAGTGAGATCCATGATAAAGATCTATGCAAAATGTCCTACTATACTCTTATAACAATTTATTTTACAGTATTTTCTTTTCAGTATATTTATATAATATCATTCCTAATATTGTTTTGAAGGTGTGGTTGAACTTACATTTAGTGATATTTTTGACACCCATATTTGCTGCTAATTATACTTCAGCACTCAGTTCTTAATAGTGCTGAAAGTAGACATTTCTATAATTTTCTAAATAACTATAGTCAACTCAGTACATCTCTTTTGTCTTTACTTTTTTCATTCACTTAGCCCTCATTGTGAACTTGTATGTTCAGAAATCTACCATTTTTGTCTTAAAAAGAAATCAATAGCTCTTTTTTTCCCAAAGAACACTACTTTTCTTTTACGCATTTTGCTCAATATTTCAAAGTAAAGAGAGATAAACAGGCAAAGTAAAAAGCATATGGTGATTAGAATGTCCCTAGTTAGTTCAAACAAAATAGGGCTGCAATCCTAAACATACTTTCCTGGGAGTAACACCCATTGAACAAAGTGGGGCTTACTTCTGAGTAGACATGGTTGCGATTGTGCTCTTTGAGCATGCTCTTATTTTGTCACCCATATACAAGTGAAGCATTTAGATCCTTCTGTGGATGTGGGTCTGGAAGACTAGCCTTGAATCTGTTGGCTGAACCAACTGATTACGAAGCTCATAACCCGATCAAAAAAGGAGATCAGATTTGTCTGGCAAGATTTATTCTTGGTAAATCCATGCTGGGTTCTTTTGATCTTTTGATTACTACTACTACTACTACTACTACTACTACTACTACTACTACTACTACTATTTTTATTTTTATTTGTGGTGGTAATGTTAGCAGTAGTAATCTCATTTTTGCATTTCACAAATAAAGTGATCAGTGTTATACCTAGCTACTGTTTTTGTTTGTAGTTTTACTTTCTTGGAGAAAGGTACCTTAGAATTATTTTTTTAAATGTCATTTTATTTGTTCTGTTTTATCTGGGAGATAAGAATTCAGTAATGGAAACTGAATTAGTACTGAATGGACATGAACAATAATTATAGCCTTGAACAAATAGGTCTGATTACAAATTGTAGTTTGTTTTGCTCATTACATGGCTCAGTAGCTTCCAGAAAAAAGCTCTTCTCTCTTTCCCTCAAAGAGTTTGCTTCACTACAGAAAGATAGAAAGATAGAAGTACTGTGCAGATATCCAATCAGCCAGGTTTAGCTCAACATAGAAGGGTTTAAAAAAGTGGCAACAGCCTAAATTCCCTCTACTATGCAATGGTTAAATGTACAGGCACTCTGTCCTCCATTTTATATGGTCACCCTGCCCTTGGGGCAGTTCATGCAATCAGAGTCCATGTGCTTTGGGATTTGTGCACGGAAGCCCCTATGCAGATAAGGTTTCAAATATATAGCATAGCATCACAGAGTTGGAAGGAACCCAGTGGATCATCTAGTCCAACCCCCTGCCTGTAGCAGGAAATCCTCATCTTGTGGAGACCTGGGTCTTGAACCCTGGCCTGCTGGTTAATAGGCACAGTGTCTTAACCACTTGCGCCACCAGAGGAGGATAGCAGAGAAGATATTGAGACCCACTCCATACTTGGTCTATACATTAGTTGCAACGCATGCTCCTTCATCATGGCTGCATCACAGGCTAGATAGAATTGGGAATAGAATTGGGCTATTTAATCAGGTTGACATCACAGACTTTTCAGTTCAGGGCATTATGCAAGATAGGCAGATATAACAAAGAAGTGTACACTAAGGGCCAAATCTTAATTCCCCACCACTGACGCAGTTGCACCAGAAGGACTTGTGCTGCATCCATTCAGGGGGAAGGGTGTCAGAGATCTTTCTTGCATAAAGAAAAGTTTTTTTTTCTTTTCTTGGAAGTAAGCCTGTAAGATCCAAACAGGTGTACTTAGACCTGCACCAGTGAAACTGCTGAAGTTTTTTTTTAGTTCCATGTTGCATCTCCTCTACAGTCCTTGTTCTTTCTGCTTGCTGCACTCCAGGATCTGAGTGGAGCAACCAAAGACAGCTAAGCACCCTTGGGGACTGAGCAACCAGGGGACATAGGTCACTGCAAGAGCAAATGCAGAAATTCTTAGCTTCAGTCCTAGGCATTTCCAGTAAAACTGATTGCTGACAACAAGGTTGAGATCCCAGACTGAGGCTTTGGATGGTTGCTGCCAAACAGAGCAGACAATCTGGGACTAGATGGATCAGTGATCTGATTTAATTTAAGGCAGCTTCATATGAACAGCTCAGACAAGGGTAGCCAGAGACTCCTCTGCCTTTATGGCCTCTCTGGGTTAATAGAGTATTTCATCCAATCACTGCCAGATGCTTCATCACTATTACAAAATCCCATTCTGCATCATAGATGTAACGTGCCAATGACTCTCAGTGAGACATTTCAAACCAGTATGGTGAGAGCTGGAGAGCAGGGCCCAATTTTACACCAATTTTCCAGCACTGATGTAGCCACACTACAGCCCTAAGGTGAAAGAAAAAATGTTAAGAGAACAAAAGGTAAGAGGGAAAAAAGCAGTAAATACAGTAAATACTGATTGACAAACTGATTTATTGATTGATATTACCTTACCTGGTGGAGGCCTCAATGATTGCCTCTACCACTATATTCCCCATTGACATGTAGGGTGTACTACATGATAGGTGACATGTAGTGACATGTAGTGCACATGTAGAGTGCACTGCATGATGGACCACACGCCCCATTGACATGGAGGAAAAGTTGGTTAGGATTGAGCTCTCAGTGCCTTTTTAAATACTCCCACTGAAGTTTGGCCTAATGTAAAATGTTCACAAAACCTCACAAAATCCAGTTAGGCAATATCTCGATCAGAAATGTCTTAGGATTAAAGTGATGCTGCAGATAACTTTCAGTCAGGTCACCTGCTATCATTGCTATCTTTTCTTCATTGTACACTATGTAGCTTGCATGACATCTTGTGTACTGATGTGACATGGCATAATGTGATGTAAATGGATGTGGCAGTTACACCTTAGGAGGAGACCTACTTTGAATCAATTTCAAAGTACTTGCCATCAATTTCAACACTGACTATCTGATCTGATTTGCTGAGATTTAGGGGACTGATTTGTGAATAGCAGGTCCTTTTGGGTATCTCTGACAATCTAAAACAGTGATACATTTCTGACTACATCTACTTCGAGGACATTCACAGAGAACTTGCTGACAGTCTCAATGTACCTATTAGCAAGAATAAATTTAGAATCTAGAAGACAAGTGATAGTAAACAAATTAACACAGATCATGAACACCAAACCTCTGGGATATGATGGAGTGTCAGAAGAAAACTGGGCAGACATACAGAGATCATGACAGAAATCATTCCAAAAGGTGTTGTGGCCACCATGATAGCCAAGGGCATGACTGCTTTTTATACCAGCTGTCGTGCACCACACAGTGCATGCTAAATAAAGCTTCAAGTAAATATGGGTGTACAGTGGCACCTCACATAACAAGTGCTTCACATAACAAGTAAAAATTTCCAAGAAATCTTGCTACACATAACAAGTTCAGCTTCACTTAACAAGCAAGCACGCTGTGGGCACACATGCTATGCAGCCCTGATGCTCCGCATGAAGGCTCTTTTAAAGGGCTGCTGGTCAGCGCTGCTGCCTCTAACTGCTCCAAACTTGGGGGCAGCTGCCTGGAGGTGCCAGAGACACCTGCCCCCAAGTGCCCCCACTGACCACTTTGAACCTCCAGCAGCAGCCCAGGTAAGCCTCCCAGGAAAGTGTCTTTGATTGCAGTCGCCTAACTACTCAGAAGTAAGCCCCACTGTATTATTACTCCCAGGAAAGTGTCTTTGATTGCAACCTCCTAACCATGTCTACCCAGAAGTATGCCCCATTGTAATGTGTCTTACTTCCAGGAAAGTGTCTTTAGGATGGCAGCCTAAGTAGACTTCATAGGATCATGCACATTGTATGCATGTTTTGAATTCAATTACAGTGTTTTGTCATCATTTTTACATCCAGTTAATATTTTTATATGAATATTTTTGGGGTTGTGAAACCAATCTGAGTTTCCATTATTTCCTATGGAAAAATCTGGTTCACTTAAAGAGCGTTTCACTTAAAGAGCATGCCTCCGAAACGAATTAAGCTCTTTATGTGAGGCACCATTGTATTCCCTTTTTCTGGGTATATTCCCTTATTCTGAGTTATGCTCAAGCCACCTCCTAACCTGCACTGGATTCTGTTCAGGCCAGTTTGCCTGCCTTTTCCAGTGTAGGTTATAAACAACTTAGGGCCAAGATAAGTTTCCATGTTCCTTAAGATCTGCTGGGGAGGCACTTTGATGTGCACCAGTACTGTCTTGTGCCATGGCTTTTGAGAAACATGGGATTTACGGGGAGTAAGACCCAATGAACACAATAGGGCTTACTTCTGAATAGACATGGTTAGGATTGTGGTCTAGGTCTTCTCTATAGGAATCCTCTCCTTCTGGAATTCTGTCTCAGAAGTTCATTTTTCTGTCTCCTTTCTAGAGGAGCTGAAAATGTATTTCCTTTGTCAGACTCCTCCAATTCATTTTGATTGCTTGGTAATATTTATCCCTCTTTTTGTCATTTTTGCTTTTAAAGTGATGACATATCTGCAGTGTGCTCTGCTAGTTTGTTCTTATGACTTTTTTGTATTTTAAAGCATTTTAATCTCTGTTGTGAGCTGCCTTGAATGGTTGAGAATAAAATACAAGTGAGCACTTTGCTGCATTTTTTTTTTTTTTTGGAAAACACTCTGTTTAATCTTGGGGAAAAAATAATGAACTGAAAGGCTAGAAAACCAGACTCTTTTCAGCTTTTTTCAGCTGTTGTGGTTGCAAGTAATAACAAAAATATCGTATTATGTTTTCATTATTCTGTGAGTCTAACCATGAGTGCTGCCAATTCTGCCTCCCCCCCCCCCCCAACATGATGTAATACTGGAAATTCCTGAAAACCGCCTAAAATCTCCAGGACTGTTTTTAGTAGTTACAAAGTGATTAACACTAATTCCTAAAGACTTCAGCTTGATCCTGGCCAGCCCTACTAAGAAAGGTGATGCAGTTTACATGTGAAATGCCTTCCTGGATGCAATCCAAAGACCCGCAAGTTCTGCATTGCCATTGAACTGAAGAATGCTCACCTGTGGCCTACAAAATTTCATATTTTTATTCATTGGCATCCTTCAGTCTCGAAAGACTACGGTATTGTGCTCTGAATGGAGGTCCTAAATTAGCATCTAGTATGGCTAAAAAGGCTGATTCGAGAGTGGCAATTCCTTTCACACTGAGCACAGATAAAGTCTGTCCCCTGCCCAGCCCCCAGATTTCACTGGTTCTGGGTCTGTCTCTTTGCCTCAGCCTGCTGAATGAGTCTCTTCAAATTGGAGAAGGCCATGCTGTGTCTTTTGCCTCCAAGCTGAACAATTAGAAGTCAGTTTTTCCCAGCTGTTGATGTCCATTCCCAAGGCCTTTAGATCCCTCTTGCAGATGTCCTTATATCGCAGCTGTTGTGTCCCTCTAGGGCACTTTCTCTGCACTAATTCTCCATACAGGAGATCTTTCGGAATCCGACCATCAGCCATTCTCATAACATGCATGAACCAGTGTAGACGCCACTGTTTCAAAAGTGTGTACATGCTAGATATTCCAGCACGTTCCAAGACTGTGCCATTTAAACTTCATGTCATGCCAAGAATACATTGGAGATAGCGCATTTGAAAGGTATTCAGCTTTCTCTCCTGCCACACATGAAGGATCCAAGACTCGCTGCAGTACAAGAGTGTGCTCAGGACACTGTAGACCTGGATCTTTGTAAGTTCCGTGAGCTTCTTATTAAGCCATACTCTCTTTGTAAGTCTGGAAAACGTGGTAGCCGCCTTACCAATATGTTTATTCAGCTCAGTATCTAAAGAGAGAGAGTGTTGGAGATAGTTGAGCCAAGGTACACAAAGTCATGGACAACCTCCAGAGATTGTTCAGAGATTGTAATACAGGGAGGTGGATCCACATTCTGACCCATAACTTGTGTTTTCTTTAGGCTGATTGTTAGTCCAATGTTTTGGCTGGCGTTGCTAAAACAATACACTGCTTTTCACCAAAAATTCTCAAAGTGATTTACAGAGGAAAGAAATCAAATAAATTATTCTTTCAAAGTTGGGTCCGTGTGTAGATGATTCTTGCAACGCCTGATCTCCTGATCACATTATGGCGATCATGTTTAACACTGAGTTGTACAATCAAAGTGTGGGTAGAGCCTCAAAATGGACCTGTTACAAGAGGCTTAGGATATGGAAAGCAGCAACTCTTCTGCTTCCTAATCACTGGTTCCTGACACCCAGAATGTAGAATATAGAATCATAGAATCATAGAATCATAAACTCCTAGAGTTGGAAGGGACCTAGTAGGTCATCTAGTCCAACCCCCTGCCTGCAGCAGGAATTCCCCCTAGAGCATCCCCGACAGGTGGTCATCAAGCCTCTGCTTGAAGACCCCCAGTGAGGGAGAAGCCACCACCTCCCTTGGCAATCTGTTCCACTGCTAAACCACCCTCACCATCAGGAATTTTTTCTGGATATCCAACCGGAATCTCCTTTCTTGCAGTTTGTACCCATTGGTTCTAGTTATGCTTTCAGAAGCAGCTATGAACAAATGAGCCCCTTCCTCCTTATGACAGCCCTTCAGGTATCTGAAGAGGGCAATCATGTCTCCCCTCAGCCTCCTCTTCTCCAGGCTGAACATCCCAAGTTCTCCCAACCTTTCCTCGTAGGTCTTCCCTTCCATCCCACTGATCATTCTTAGAATCATAGAATCATAGAGTTGGAAGGGACCTAGTAGGTCATCTAGTCCAACCCCCTGCCTGCAGCAGGAAATCCCCCCAGAGCATCCCCGACAGGAGCCTCTGCTTGAAGATCCTCTTGTCGCTCTCCTCTGGAGTTGCTCCAGTTTGACTGCATCTTTCTTAAGTGAAGTGCCCACAACTGAACACTGTACTCAAGGTGAGGTCTGACCAATGCTGAATAAAGAGGAACTAGAATTTCTCGCGACTTGGAAGCTACAGTCCTCTTAATGCAGCCTGAAATGGCATTTGTCTTCTTTGCAGAAACATCACACTGCTGACTCATGTTCAGCTTGTGATCCACGGCTACTCCAAGGTCCTGCTCACATGTTGTGCTGCTAACCCAAGTATCTCCCATTTTATACCTGTGTTTTTGGTTTTTGTTGCCTAAGTGCAGAACCTTCCACTTCTCCCTGTTGAAGTTCATTCTATTTGTTACAGCCCAGTATTCCACTTTATCCAGATCCTCCTGGAGGTTTCTCTTGTCTTCTATCCTTCGTCATGGCTGAGGAAGGAAGAGAAGGGATTGGAGTGTTAACTGTGCTGCTGTCAGGCACTGGGGTGGTTATGGACAGCAAGGAGAGTTGAAAGAGAACCTCTAAACATGTGCATTTCCCAGCAGCACTCCTATTTCTCTGCACAGAGTCATAATGTGGTTTTTAGGGGTGATGACTCAAGTGCTAGAGAGTCTCAAAGTGGTTATGCGTCCTCATTTTGTAGGTGAGTTGCATGGTGGTGTTCACACTAGTCTCAATTTGAGTCAAGCTCTGCTGGACTTTACCCATCAATAGTTCTACGATCCAATCAATCCCAGATCTTAGAAGCCATGTGCACTTGTGTTTAACACATATCCTGATCCCTGCCCTCAGGTGCAGTTTCCTCACTAGGTCTTCCATGCTTACATGATTTAGTATGGATTAACAATGATTGTTAAGGAGAAGGTCAATGCTCTGACCTTCCATGTTCTCCTCCCTGACAGCATTTGCTCTGGGATAAGAAAACTCTCTTTTCCCCAGTATGAACCTTTAAAACAGCACTGGCCCTTTCTGTGCCTGTTTGTGCCATGCAGCAGTATGACAAGTGGTGTGAAGAATAACAAGTTCACAAGCTTTTGATATGTAATCCTAGAGGGGCTTGATTGCCAGAGTTCATGTCTTTGACAAAGGCGGCAAGGCAGCTATCATTTTCTATCCTGTTGCTGCTTCCATACACCCTGCTCCAACATTACCCTCAATATGCCTCTCCCCAATGGCTTGCAGCCTGATCTTCCCCAGTGACTGTTTACACGGCCTCAGGCATTCCTTTTATTTTATTGGTTCACTGAGCCCACCATAGAGGGTCATGCCCTTGGGAAGTTTTTTTCTTTTTTCCCTCTTTTGTGTCTGAGCCTTTGAGAGCAACCCACACACAGCTAAAAGAATCAACAAACACTGCAGGCCAAAGCAGTTTCTTTGCTATTCTTATTTTTAGATTCAGTAAAGAGGCTGGCAGCTGCCACAGAATTCTGCAAACTACTCTAAAGTTTTTTTACTGCAGGAAGCTAGACAAATTGGGATGGGTCCATTTTGATGCTCAAAAATTATACCTTGGTTTACAAGCTTAATTTATTCTGGAGGCATGCTTGTAATCCAAAATGTTGTATATCAAAGAGAAACTCAGATGAATGAAAACTCAGACAATTTTTTTTTCACAACCAATATATAAAACTGAAAAGTCACTGACTGACTGACTTACTGACTGAGTCATTCATCAATGCCCAGCCAAAACTGCCAGAACTAAAAGCATGAAATTTGGGCTTACCCCAAGCTAACTGGGCAAGAGACACTCTTTTAAATATGTGGGTGTTCCTCTTTTATTTAGCAGGGGGAGAGTAACTGGCCCTACACACTCCAGCAGTGTCTGTCCAAATGACTTCTGCTGGTGTTCTTTTGCATTTTAGATTGTGAACCCTTTTGGGACAGGGACCCATTAGCTATTAATTAGCTATTATTTTTTCATTTCCTTTGTAAACCGCTTTGTGAACTTTCTAGTTCCCTGCTAACCGAGCAAGAGGCACTTTCAAGTGGGTGTTCCTCTTTTATTTAGCAGGGGGAAAGTAACTGGCCCTACACAACCCAGCAGTGTCTGTTCAAGTGGCTTCTGCTGGTGTTCTTTTTTTGCATTTTAGATTGTGAGCCCTTTTGGGACAGGGACCCATTAGCTATTCATTTTTTCATTTTCTTGTAAACCGCTTTGTGAACTTTTCAGTTGAAAAGCGGTATGTAAATACTGTAGATAGATAGTTGAAAAGTGACAGACAGACAGACAGACAGACAGACAGACAGATAGATAGATAGATAGATAGATAGATAGATAGATTGATTGATTGATTGATTGATTGATTGATTGATTGATTGATTTTTGGGGAGGAGGTCTTCGTTCTGTCGTGGAGGCACCCACTAAGAACTAGTTTTTGGAAACTGAAACCAGAAGGGGGTGAAAGGGGAAGCAACACATTTTCATCCCTATACTTTACATTGAAGAATCCCTGACTGATGGATGCCCTGCCCCAGCACCTGGACCTAGAAGTGTGAAATATGGGGAGAGTATTTCTTCTATGACACGACTACCCTCTAAGAACTGATTTTTAGAAATTTTATCCACTAAGGAGATGAAAAGGGGTGCATCATATTTTTGTCCCTATACTAACATTGAAGACTGATCAACATCCAGCACCCATCCCTAGACCTTTGGGGAGCACATGGGGAGAAATTTGGGGAGCACATTTCTTCTATGAAGTAAGAACCCATGAAGAACCAATTGGATACTCAGGGGATGGTGCACAAGGTGGTAGGGATGGTGCACAGAGGGGGAATGGTGGGGGCATGGGAGGATAAGATGTGGTTCCAATGTGCAACAATGTCTGGTAGGAATGCCTGGTGCTCACTGCAGCCTGCCACTGCTCCCAAATTCCCTCGATTCCTAGTGCCTGCCGATGCCCAGCAGTGCTCACTACCTGCTGCCCAGGGCCCATCTCTGCCCAGCAGTGCCCAGCCATGCCCAGGTCCACAAATATTCTTGAAATTTTACTCAATAAAAGCAGGTAAATTTTTCTAGTTTTCATATAAAAATGATCACAGGACTGTAGTATAATAACAAAATAATAAATAAAATACAAAATATAAAGAAAAATAAAAAGGAATATGCACTTATTCTCTCAAGTCTCTTAGACTATAATCTGCTCTCTTACAGAAGAGTGAGCCCCACTGATTATAATAGGACTTACTTTAGAGTAGTCATGCAAGGCTAGGTCTCTCAGGCTCCTTTCCACTGGCCATACATAGGTGTGAGCCCCACTAAGTGCTATGGGAATCTCCTCCATCCTCCATCCTTTGCCAGAGCAGGTATGTCGACACTGAGGGTGGTTCAGAGGAGGATTGGGGTACAACAGGATTGGGAGCTTCCTGAATTGGTGGAGGAATTCTGCTTCAGGATCTTAGCAACAATTGTGTACCATCCTATCCCACTTCCTAGCCTCATCCTGTCTGCTGGAGTCTCCTTGAATTTTATACCAGCTAAATGACTGGCTGAAGAATTACTATATCATTGTCTGGATAGACCCATTACTGGTCAGGTGGCCTCTGGTGAGGGTGTTATAATATATCTCTCCCAGGCATCCAAAGAAGTGTGGCTTGTGGTGGATCAGATTGTGCTTTGAAGAATTCAAAGAGTTTTCCAAGGAGTTGTCATAAAGAGTGACAAGTATAAGAAATGGAAGGAGAGGCAAATTGACAAAGATGAATAGAAGCATCTTGCTATTTGGTTCAGGTGCCTTGGGGTTCAGGTTTGGGGTTCAGAGTATGATGTGTAATACAATATCTTTAGTCTCCTTGAATCCAGGAAAAGGAAGAGGTGATTCAAGAAGAAAGTGTGATTAGTTCATTGTCCAGAAGATGCACTCAACTTTTTTAACATTCTAAAATTCAAAACATCCTACTCTCTGATACATTAGTTGTACTTCAGGATCTTTCTTCCTTGGAATGGCTTATTTCTTAGTGATAAAGAACATATTTCTATATTTGCATATTTCCCTGATTCAGTTCCTTGAATCTCCAGATTGGACTGGAAAAGACCAGAGCTCATGGACTCATGGTAGACAATAGATGGACCAGAGTTCTCATTCAATACAATTGAGACTCTCCATTTCTTTCCAAGAATCCCCATTAGTCGCTATTTTTGCATTATACAAAAGCATTTATTTACCGTGGTAACGAATGAACCAATGAGTTAGGATTTATTTATTTAATTTATTTAATTAATTTGTATCCCGCCTTTCCTCCCCTGCAAGAGGGAGCTCAAGGCAGCTGACATCAGAGAGTATAACATCATTAAAATAGATCATAAATAAAGATTAAAACACCATTAAAATATAATTAAAATACAATTAAATTGAATAAAAACATGCAGAGTAAAAACGTTTGTTAAAAACAGTAAAACAATAAAACAACTGTCTCCCACCTCTCCCCCATTTAAAAAGCTTTTTTAAAATAAAAGGTTTTAAGGCTCCACCTGAAGCTCTGTATTGAGGGAGCTTTCTCAGTTCTAAGGTGAGGGAGTTCCAAAGCCAGAATCCGTTTCCTTTTCCCTGGTTTAAAACAACTCAGTTTCAGGCTGTTATTTTCTTTTTTCACATACAAATGTGAGGCGATTATCACTCTGGGAAGGAAGGGATCCCCCTTCTAGATCCTGATTGCAGCTGCAGAGTTTAAGTTTTATTGTCTGCCACATTATTACGGCAAGCAGGCTATTTCTGAGCCTTTAACTGCTAAAGAGACTTTGGCCCATATCCTAAAGTCAAATTAAGCCCTTTGCTCTGGAGCAGTTAAGGTGACTTTCCATAAGATAACACTAGAGGGTGACATAACTGCATGGATCCATAACTGCTCTGGATTTTGCCCTTTATTTAAAGAGCCAACTTCATTCACTTTGAGACAAAATCGCATATAAATAACTCACATATAAATAGGTTACACCTGTATAAGGCAGAATCATATGGTTCATTCTGTCAGAGTGACTGTAAAAGAGATACCAAGAAAGGCATCAAATACCTCTTGAATCCATACTGACAAAAATCATGCAACAGAGAACAGTTAGGTGGAGAGCTTAAGATCTCATTGGGTATCTGCAAACCCAACTTGAATTCCTTATCTCTACTTGTTAAGTCGCCAGATCCGAAATTCAGGAGCCCTGACAATCTCATTTAATGCTAAGTGGTTTGGGGATTGTAGTTTTAAAACAGAACAAAAAAAAATCCTATCTTTTTTCAGAATGTAGAATTCCTATTACATTTGTGTGCATAAAGCAATTACAGTTTGCTTTCATATTCTAATAGGAATCAAAACATTGTAACACTTCATCTGTTATCCCATATTACAGTTATTCCAAAAAGAGGAAAAAAAACCCAATTGATATGGTCAGAAAGCTTCTAAAAATCAATGCATCCAAATAAAATTCCTTTTGTATATCCTATTAAATATGTAATTTGCAATGATGGACAAATCCTTTTTGGTTTAATCCAAACCTTTTGAATTTAGACGCTCTGAAGGAAAATGTATTTAAACTGAGACATTGTTAGAAGGAAGATTGTCCACATTAACATAGGGAATATAAATACAAATGCCACAGGATTTGTATTAAATATGTTAAAATGCCCACACTGCTATTCAGCGAAGAAGAATAGATATACTACACCTGCCAAATGTTTGCAAGCTTTAAAGAGAGCCTGATCTCAATTCATGTCACAAGCTAATGTTTTGACAGCAGGCACAGGAAAAGGATTACAGGCCCAGTGGATATTCCAGATTGTGTCAAGTGTGCACCATTCAGTGTCCCATGAACCTCTGAAACTGTCAGAAATTCAGTTTATTGTTGTGAACAGTTGGCACTGTGCATTCTTTTCTTAAAAAACAAACCACCTAAGAGCAAACTCTGGGGTCAGTTAACATGCATCACAAGAAATGATGCATGTGTGATTTCACAGTTGTTACAGATTTGAGGCCAGTGGAATTTTGTTTATCTGATAAGAACCAGCCCCTACAGATACTTTTAAGGTCAGTTCCCATGACCTTCTCCTGCACTCCAGCTGCAGCTTGCTTGGCTTTTAGCTGCTAGTTCCACGTACAAAAATATTATTTAGGCTGGAATCCTAAGCTCCAGTTATGCCAGCATAAGCCTTGGTCTAAGTCCTGTGCCGGCCAGAGTGTGTCACAAAAGTGCGGTAAATGTTAGCCCAGTGCGCAGACATGCTCTTGCCTCCCTATGTCACCAATGGATTGAGTAGATGAGTTACAGCCTAGGTTAGAATTGCATCTTTTGATTATTTTGTTTTTAATTTATAACCTGATTATTTTGATTATTTTGTTTTTAATTTATAACCTATGACTGGCTCCCCTCCCTGTCATCCTCTGCTGTGGTCCCTCTTGGGGATGCCTTAACTCAGAGGACTATTGGTAGAGGCTCTACTGTTCCAAATTCCCCTGGTTAGTCCACCATGATAATCACATGTCATTGACATATTTCTGCAACACTTCATTGTTAGAAATTTTCAGAACAAGGATAGGGGTTTTTTCTTCCAAACTGAAGCTGTGTGGAGGTGATCCTTTGAATTCTTTTGTGGCCCCAGCCAACTCCACATTGGCTGCCAGGGATGGGTGCTGCCCCCATAGAATATGTCCAGGCCAGCAGCATGGAGCTCATGTTGGGGGAGGAAGCAGATTATTAAAAAATGTTTCACAATTTTTGAAAAGTGGGTGTACAATCTAAACTTTTCTATGTGTGACATCACTTCCAGGGCATCATTTTCATCTCTGCACCAAGCAGCAGGATGGTTAGCAATGCTACTTGACTGGGCAGCAAGTAACTTATCATCTTGTAAGTGTAATATTGCCCTATTGTGAAAAGCTGCCATAGTGTAACAAAGAGGTTCCTGTTCCTGGTTCCTGTCACTAGAGTCCCTCTTTTTAGATCTCTTGAATCTTAAAAGGATGAATTCTGCAGGCGTAACAAGGGGATAGCTAAATAATGTAGCTAAAAATGAATTTTTTCCTCATGGAGATGACTTGAATTTTAATGTCTCTCCTCTAACCAGCATGACAAAATAAAAAAATATAGTGCAAGGGTAAGCAAAGTCCCTTAGCTAGTTTGCCAGGCAGAATATTTGAATATCATATATTTAAGAGCGTTATTCAAATCTGCAGGAAGTCATTAAAAACGAAGTCATAGGTTCATCAATGCTGCCAGTGACAACATTAATGGCCTCCCTTTTATTTTAGATTTGATTTCAGAATTTATATCCTGCAGTTGTACTTTCTTTAGCATTGTCAGATCAAGAACTGCAACTTTCTAACGAAGGTGAATTAAACACAAAATTCTGTATTACGCTCACATGATTTGGTCCAACCACCAATTCAGCAGTTTTCTTTCTTCCCTCTGCACTTATTCAATTTCATGTGTGTTATACAAAAATGAGGGGAACAAACCTAAGGGTGCAATCCTAACCTAGGCCAACCCAACTCATCGGTCTTCCTGTGGTGATGTGGTGAGGCAAGCACATGTCTGTGCACTGGTCTAACCCTCCTCCAGGAATGGTGCAGAAGTGTCTTAGTAGCATTTTTGTGACACACCCAGGTCACCACAGGACTTATGTTAGGGCTTAGGCCACCAGAACTGGAGATTAGAATTGCAGCCTGACTCAGTTTGTTGCTGTATCTCTCAATAATTTTAATCACCTTCTTTCAATAGATCACAGGTAAAAGCAGCATCCAATACAGCAACAAAGGAAATCAACAACAGAAATTAATATTGCTACGCAGGTAACACTCAAAAACTTTAAAAATGTGTGGCTATCATACTGTGAAACATTGTACCAAATGTATTTTATAGTTAAGTCATTATTTAGGATTTTCTAGCTTTTTATGGGATCTGAAATACAAGGCACTGTCAGCATAATCCAAATTCCTGGTTAGTCCCTGTCCTAGCCTGGGGTTGTTGTAAAAGTGCTATAAGGCACTTCTGAGACACTGGCCTTCTGAGACACTTCTCATGGCACTGCAGGAATGAGGAGATGGATGAATTGCGCTGGCCTAAATTGGTTTGGATTGTGTCGTGGATACTATATCTTACAAATTTTTGTGTCCATGCACTATACCAATAGCAATCCTGGAGACTGAGAAAAATTAGGTTTTGCTTTAGGAGTTGTGGGGTTGCAAGGCTTTCCACAGGTGTTGTTGCTCCTGAAGAATCTTATATTTTGCTCCCACATTCTGGAACATCACTGCACTATACATCAGTTATTGTTGTTGTTGAAATGTTATACAGAACTTTCTGGAAATCTAGGTTCTTGGTCTGCTTTTCAACATAATAATTGGTGGGAGGTTAAATAAGTCTTTGCTTATGAGATCTTAAAGACATGCAGGCCCCCGTCAGTCTTGAATGTCTATGGTATTGTGCTCGGCGCTGCATATGCTACATGCGAAGCACGAAAGCCTGGATTAGATTATTATGGAGGATAGGCTGTTACCCAAGCAGCAAATCCCCCCTCTCCACGCCACTGAATTAGTCCAATGGAAAGGCAGAGCTGATACAATTGGATCCAGCTGGTGTTACAGAGCTGGGCTAAGGACAGGAGCTCACCCTGTCTTGTGGGGCCGACCCGGGTCTCAAACCCTTGCCTGCTGGTTAACAGGCACAGCATCTTAACTGCTTGCGCCACCCACAGCCTGAAAGATATGCACCATACAACAATATTTAGAGCCTGAGAGCCCAATCTTAGACCCTGGATGTACTGGCCCAAGTCCCAGCATCAGTTCCATGGGGGTATAAGGCACTTCTGGAGGTGTAAGTCACTTCTGCACCACTCCTGGGGGTTAGGCCTGAGCACAAACATGTGCTGGCCTCCCCATGCTACCTTGGGAACAGGTTGATGGGTGAGTTGTGCTGGCCTAAATTGATCAGAATTGTGCCCTTCCTCAAAAAGTTTGCTCAAAGTTTGCGCACATCTATCTTACACATCATTCATGAATTTGAAATGGGAACGCACCAGATGAAATGGTCACTAATCCAGAAGGTTTTGAAAACCCAATATCTAAAATTATGACATGATGAAGTGGCTTTCTCTATCATACTATTTGTGAAGTGCCCTGGAGTATTTGGTGACCTATAAGTGATGGTCACAAAAATGCTGGACTTTTTGATACTTTTGTTTGACCTAGAATGGCAATTCTCTTATTCCCCTGATTAGGAACGTTTCCTATACCAGAGAATAAAAACCCAAAGAGAAACAATGTGGGAATTGCACTCAGAACTCAGAGACTTTTCTCTTCTTGCCTTGTTATCAGAATATCTAAACTAAGAATGAGAAGAAAATGAGCATCAACAAACATTGTTTTTTAATGCTTGTAAAACTCATTTGTATTATACTTGCATTGTTACTTCTTCAAATTTGCATGAATTTCTTGACATGTGTAAATTTTGCTGGCTGTATCAAATTTATGCACTTCTCTGCATTATACTTTGTATTTTGCAGCATTTAAATGAAGAATCAAATTGCTCTCTCAGTCCAGTGACTAAAAAAAATGCATAATATTGCCTCAAATCCCTGCAAATATACAGCACATTTTTGACTATATTATCTGCTTCAGCAACTGTTGTCATTCCATTCAATTTTTCACTCAGTGTTGTCTGCTGCTTGGGAAATGAGGATTAAGCTATCCAAACTACAAAGCTGAGGAAAAAAAATAATTAAAGCTGCCTTGCACTAAACTTACCACACAGACTTTAATTTCTTTAATGGTGAATATTAGCCTTCACCTTGATCTCTACCATGTAATGTTCCCAAAAGAGAATTTTTCTAAAAAAAATTAAATTGTTAATGTGGTTAAAAACCAGACTGGATGCTGTAGCCTGCATATGAAGTTTTCTTTCGGTGGAAGAGTTTATTTTAAGATGGGGGCCATTTGGAGCCATAGTAATATATCACTGCTTTAATTCCTTTTGCTATTCATGGCACAAACCCATCCTTGGTCTATTCTGGTGCAACATCTGCTCTGCTGACCTAAGGTGTCACAAATGTGCCATTAAGCACATTGCAATATCTGGTGAGTAAGCACTGCCAGTGGAAAGGTTTGCACCATCCAGCTGCTAGTTCCAAAGGGGCACATGATGGTACCTGTAGTAAATCTTGAACAGTTCTGGTGCTTGGAGAATATCAGGAAGGTGTGGGGCATAGATGTGGCGGAAAGATCAGTAGTACTGGCTGAATCCCTACCACCTCCTTCCCAGGCTTGAAAGCTCAACAAAAGGCTTTTTACAGTTACACTGGCCATTTGTGCTGGGTTCCTTTGAGCAGGCTCAGGCTTTACACAGAAGACCTCCAGCCTGCTCCTTCTATGACCAGCTATAGCCTGTACTGGATATAGCTTAAGTGAATTGGCCCCACTGCACCACAGGTAGTTAAGAGTAAGCTGATTTGCTTGATTAATAACTATTTTTCAAAGATTAAGTGCAAAAATTAAGCAAGTCTGCAATCCTAACCTAAGGCCAGCAAAAGTACTATGCTCAGCTTGGGGTGTCACAAAAGTGTCACAAGCACTTCTGCCCCATTCCTTGGCGGTGGGGGGATTTTTAGGCCAGCGCACAGGGATATGCTAACCTTTTAACACCACCAAAGGAAGATATGTGATGTGATTTAGGCCAGCCTAAATTGGTTAGGATTGTGGTCTAAGACAGAGAGGTAAAATCTTCAGTGTCAGGAAGTGATGTACCCTACAAATTATTTATTTATTTGTTTGTTTGTTTGTTTTACATCCCATCTTTCCTCCCCTGCAAGAGGGAGCTCAAGGCAACTAACACCAGGAAAACAATAAATTACCATTTTCTATGTTACCACAGAGAAGCAAATAGAAATAATCTAGTTTTCACTCTTGTTTTGATTTAATTTTGAGGTACGCAAGGTGAAAAGTATTGGCAATATATTTATTTCATGAAAGCAGTGGTGGGCTGAGACCGGTTTGGACCGGATTGGCTGAACCGGTAATTACCGGGAGGCTGCCGGTCACAAACTGGTAGTTACGGGAGCTGCCAAACCGGTTCGGGCCCCCATTGAAGATTCTGTTCTGGGGGGTTGGAGGGTGACCTGCGGGGCAGTTGTGGACAGGGGGGCTGTTTACCGGCAGTTCCGTGGGGTGGGGGGTCACTGGACACTTAGGAAACTCAGTAGCGGTAGCCGCGGCTGACTGCTACTGAGAAATTCGTTAAAATCACTGTGCATGACAATGCAGCGAATTAGAAGCCTCTGAGAGTTGCTAGAGAGGACCTGCATAGGCAGGTCCTCAATTGAACTCTTCCGGCAAGTGAAAGTTTGGAAGAGTTCAACTGAGGACCTGCCTACACAGGTCCTCTCTAGGAACTCTCAGAGGCTCCCAATTAGCTGTGTTGTCATGCGCAGTGATTTTTAATGAATTTCTCAGTAGTGGTCAGCTGTGGCTACCGCTACTGAGTTTCCTAAGCATCCAGTGACCCCCACCCCACCCCACGGAACTGCTGGTAAACAGCCCCCCTGCCCACAAGTGCCCCCAGGTCACCCCCCACACCCCACAATGTCTGGCTCTGCAGCCTCAGAGCCCAACCGTGACTACTCAGAAGTAAGTCCCATGACAGGCAATGGGACTTACTCCCAGGAAAGTGGCTGGCTCTGCAGCCTGAAGACCAACCTGACTACTCAGAAGAAAGTAATTTATTTTTTTTAAAAATTTGATTTTTAATTAAAAACCTCCCTGGCCCTGCCCCCTGACCCTGGCCCCTCCGCCTGACCCCAGCCCTGCCCCTGACCCAGCCTGGTCCCTCCCACTTCCGGCAAACCGGTTGTTGGGAGTGGGTCGGCCCACCCCTGCACGAAAGACACCACCCCTGTAAACTTATTACAAAGAAGAACCCATCACATTTTCCAATGTGATACAATTTTTTTCAGAATTTTTAAATGTGGATTATCTCTGGACCAGTTATCAATTCTTCATACTGGATAAGAATGCACAAAGACCGCATTTTCCTCCGTGGGTGCCGACACATTATGACATCTCAGCTATTTATGTGTACAAAATGTCCAGTTGGCTGTGCAGTCTATTTTATTACGAAGATTACTAATAAATACATGTAATCAGCTTATCTCTTCACAGTGCCATGTTAATCATATTAATGTCTCATTTTCTATTAGAAAGAGATAAACAGTGCTGAAGGTGAATTCCAGGCATATTCCTCAGCAATCCTTTCCTAAAGTGACAGCTTTCCTGTTACTTGAGGGAGTCAATCATCATACCTATAGTAATTATAACATTACCATAAACCTTGGTTGTTGTTCATTTGATCTTTACACACCTCAGTACACTGCTGAGTTTGTAAATGGTGCTGAACATCTGGATAGTTTTACTGTGGCTCCATTGAAAGCAATGCACTTGCCCTGCAATCCAAGGTTTCTGTTAAAAGAACCCAGGAGACTTCCAAGAAACCACTGCATATCTATTATGCTCTGGTTAAGTGCCGGTGTTATCACTGATGGCATCTCTGTTGGGTTGAACAGAATACAACACACACCCACACAGAGAGAGTGAAAAATAAGAAATTCATCAAATAAGGCATGGGTGAATTTTTCAAATGTGCAAAATACTACTGTGAAGAACAAGGAGAAGGATGTGATGTGACTTGTTAGGTTATAGGATACACAAACAGGAGAAAATCGCCTCATCTTTTGACTTTGTTGTTCATGTATGGGCAGAAACAGTCTCCTAGAAAAAAATGTGTTTGGGGTGGTCTGTGCCCCATTTACATTGGAGTGACATACTCGTTGGAAGGTGAAAACATTCATTTTGTATAATGTAGTACATTATATATTATATTTTATTTCATAAATGATGCATCCCACTGTTTATAGTTTTCTCTATAATATACAGGAATGGAGTGCATGGGTGGTATATCGGTGAGAAATTTGGATTTAAATTCGCTCTTGGCCATGAAGCTGTCTTGGTGACCTTGGGTCAGGCAGTCACTTGCTCTCAGCCTCATCTGCCTCACAGGGTTGTTGTGTGGACAGCAGTAGAGGAAGAACTTAGGCTTTGTAAAGCCGCCTTAAGCAATTGCATGGGAAAGGCAGGGTATGTGTATGATGCAGGCTATGTATGTATGTATGTATGTATGTATGTATGTATGTATGTATGTATGTATGTATGTATGCGGCTACTACATTCTCTAGGCTTACAAAGAGAGTATGGCTTAATAAGAAGCTGACGGAACATACAAAGATCCAGGTCTATAGAGCTTGCGTCCTGAGCACACTCTTGTACTGCAGTGAGTCTTGGACCCTTTATGCATGGCAGGAGAGGAAGCTGAACACCTTCCATACGCGCTGTCTCCGACGTATTCTTGGAATCACCTGGCATGACAAAGTCTCAAATGACACAGTATTGGAACGTGCTGGAATCTCTAGCATGTTCACACTTCTGAAACAGCGGCGTCTACGCTGGCTTGGGCATGTCGTGAGAATGGCTGATGGTCGGATTCCAAAAGATCTCCTATATGGAGAATTAGTGCAGGGAAAGCGCCCAAGAAGGAGACCACAGCTGCGATACAAGGACATCTGCAAGAGGGATCTAAAGGCCTTGGGAATGGACATCAGCAGCTGGGAAACCTTGACCTCTGACCGCTCAGCGTGGAGGCAAAAGACCCAGCATGGCCTTCTCCAACTGGAAGAGACACTTGTTCGGCAGGCTGAAGCAAAGAGACAGACCCAAAAGCAGTGAAACCTGGGACCTGGGCAGGGGACGGAATTTATTTGTCCTCAGTGTGGAAGGGGCTGCCACTCTCGAATTGGCCTTTTTAGCCACACTAGATGCTGTTTCAGGACCTCCAATCAGAGCACGATACCATAGTCTTTCGAGACTGAAGGATGCCGATAACTAATGTATGTATGTATGTATGTATGTATATATGAATGAATGAATGAATGAATGAATGAATAAATAAATAAATAAATAAATAAATAAATAAATAAATAAATAACCTGAGATCATATATCTTGAAGCCAGATTCGTCCAACTTAGGCCATGGGCCAAAAAAAATAAACTTGCAAGTCATTTGTTTTTCTAGCCTAACCAGGGGTGTAGCAATGGGGAGGACAGTCCAAATCTCGGTAGCAGGCATAAGAAAGTGCCAGATTTTCTCCTGCCCTGGCTCCAACTGCCTCAGGTATGCTTCATCCTGGCATTGTCACTGAAGAACAATGGGCATGAGAGCCAGTGGCACTCGTCATGATTGTGGCTGACATACAGTGTGACACTGTGTGCCACAGTTGATTTCTCCACCCTCCAGCAGAGAAAGCAAAGAAACCGAGAAGTGACATGTGGCATGATGACATCACTGACAAATATCTGACTTTGATATCACCACCAAAGATCCAGGTTGCTGAGCTCCGTATTGGGAGATGCCATCACTGACAATGCCACTGAACCTAACTCCCAGCCTCAGCTGGCTGATAACTTGTGCTTCTGTGCTACACACTTGTGCAGTCACACGGAATCAGGTTTCATGGCATCATGGCTGCACGCAGTTTCAAAGCATCAGCACTCTGGCCCCTAGTCATTTTTGTATTTTATTTTCTGACGTTTATAAAAATAAACATTTTCCTTCATTTCTCCTTCATTTTCCTTCATTTCTCTCTTGCCTTCCTCACTTTCAGGGACTCACTTCAGATTTCCTGGGCTACATTCAGGCCACCCTCTTTACTAATATGAAAGAGAAACTATAATACATATTATATTAATTGAATTAATATCCTTGCAATAAGCTATCATTTGCAAGTAGCGGTTCACAACATAAACACAAATAAATGATGAGGGCACTTCTATTCAGTGAAGAGGAATTCAATATCTTCAGCCCTTTTATGTCACATTTGATTAACCCAAGACATTGTGCTGGTCTTTTATCTGTGGGATCTTTATTTTGCTTACTATCTTTATTTTGCTTACAAAATTGTGCCTTTATTTCTGAGGGTACATATCAACCGTTTTATCACTTTAAAAAAATGCACGTCTTGCAATGTTGGATAGGAATTGGTTGAATGAAGATGTTTTATTGCTCTGATGTGAGCTTTTGTTAAGAGATAATTAAGTAGATTGGAATTCCTCCTCAGTTATTCAGATCACAGCTTTCATCCCAACCATTATATAATTTACTTTTGTCAATTTCAATACATTTCTATTACATCTGCAAATCTCTACTCAGCATGGACTGCCATATTTTAAAAATAACAAGGAGATAATCTTTTTATTAATCAAAACCTTGTGTTCTCTGCTGGAAAAGTTAACTGAACTTGTTAAAATAGTAATAAATCTAGGTATACTGCTCTATGTTTACTGTTATTGTTATTACTGTTATTGCTTTTTAATGAAATGTGCACAAAGCATGTGCCGGATCCTGATCACACCAATTTCATACTGCACAATGATGAATCTTCACGAGCTCTGAGATCTCAGTTGAAAGTAGGAACACATTTGTCATTCTTTTATGACCCCAATTCCATATCAAGTGTCACTGCTTGAATCCTGGAGTCTTTTATCTGCTTGAAGTTGATTTTGAGGTTGGTTGTTAAAGTTGAAGTTGTCCTACACTGACTTGGAGCACAATTCTAACCATGTCTACTCAATAATAAACTCCATTGTGTTCAGTGGGTCTTACTCCCAGGAAAGTATCTTTAGGATTGCAGCCTTAAAGACAAAAGTATACAATATGTGTTTTGGTTCCCAGAATAAATAGTTCTAATAATGTCTAATCAACAATTTAAAATGAGGTTCCCCAATTACAGCATGTGAAATAATAGATTGCAAGACAAGCTCTAAATCTGGGAACTCATGCAGTATTTGGTGGCTTGGAATCCACTGGTGATTGAATGGGGTGGATACAGGAATGAATGGGTAGAGGGCAGAAGGAGTGGAACAATAGGATGTGCCACATCCTGAAGTCACCTGTTCAGGAAGTGCAACATCCTGAAGTGCAATACCCATTTCTTCTATCAAACTTGCACCAACAGAAGCAGACCTACTGCCAAGCAGAAAGTTTATAGAGGGGTAAGAGGCATAGGGTCCAATCCAAACCTAGGCCAGCACAACTCATCTGTCTTCCTGTTCCCATGCGTATGTAGGGGTGCAAGCGGATGTCTGTACACTGGCCTACCCCTCCCCCAGGAATGGCGCAGAAGTGTATTAGCGTACTTTCTTGATACCCCCAGGTCAGCATAGGACTTATTTTGTGGCTTATACTGGCCTAACTTTAGATTAGGATTGCAGCCAAAATGTGCAATGCACTAGTTTAAAAGGGCATTTCTCTTTCTCCTCCCAAGTCTCTAACCCTACAATCCAGAGTAACTACGGGAAGACGTAAGAGGCGCTTACTCTGGATTGCTCTATGCATTTCCCATAGGTTTCCCATAGGTGGCACCGTAACTATGTTGGTGTGAAAGGTCCTGTAGTTACTCTGGATGCAGTATGAGACTCTTGGTGCAGCTGTCTTAGATGGAAGCATAAGATTGGGATTTAATACACTATCCACTATACCAGAGTGTGATAAATGACACAACATGGGATAAGCTGCTAAAAACCTTGGATGCAGCAAGAAGTAAATCTGTCAGTGCGTGTAAATCAGCACATCATGCATTATGCCTTCTTTTTTCTTTTCTTTCGCTAAGTGAATGACAGTAGCGTAGCAGCAATATTGAGCTGGAAATAGTGTATGATAAGAACATCCGTTGAGAGGGTCACTCTATTTTTTCTCGCCTTATGCTTTCTCTCTGGTTATCTCTGCTTCACTGCGGCTGTTGTTCATTAGTATTCATAGCAACTTGCACTGTGAATGGAGATAATAAAACAATACTTCTGTGGTCCTTCTCGCAGCAGACACCAGCAAGTGATCATACGGTGTGCCAGAGTTCTGTGGCACAAAGTCACTAGCTCTTTATTGTTCTCTTTATTCTCTCCCTTGGGGTACCAGAGCTAAACAAAAAGATGCTTTCAGATGATACAATAAAAGCTATAGATGTGTCAATAACAGGCATGCCTGGTGATTCCAGAAGCCCTGATGGAACATGTTGCTTCCACCTAAAATACTTTGGCGCCCATCTGTTTCTTTTATGTTCATGTGAATAATTGCTTTTCAGATTCCACAAGTTCATAATAACCTGTCCCATGTTTTTATGTTGTACTTTTCTTCCACAAAGAGCAGTGTTCAACAAAGGAAACTGAATCTCATTATCCTCACTGTAAGTATTCAGGAAATCATCCACAATGTCAAATGAAACAATTACATCTCTAGTACTGGCCTGTACTGCCAAGTGGTCTGCTCTTTTCAGGTGCAGAAAAATTCAATAACTGACGCTGCAATCCTAAACCCCAGTGAGGCTGGCACAGATCCCATGCTAGCTCCAGCGTGTCACAAAAGGCACTTCTGTGCCACTCTGGGGAAGGGGCAGTGATGGGCATCAAAGAAATTAAGAACCGGTTCTCTGTCCATCTGGCAGCCACTTTTAAATGGTTATTTTTAAACTTTATACGTACTATCTCTTGTTAAGAACCGGTTCTATAGAGTAGGTGCGAACCCACTGGGAAGGGGGCATTAGGCCAGTGCACAGACAGGTGCTGGTCTCCCCACAGCACTACAGGACTGGGGAGATTGATATGTTGTGCTGGGCTAAATTGGTTAGGATTGTGCCCCAAATAACTGCAATATTGTTACCCTTTAAATAGAAACATTGTGGAAGTCACTTTTCTATGGAAACATCCCATTTGCTGTAATTTTTTAAGTTCCAAACAATGCAGGGTGACCAGATGCAAAACCCAAAATTCCTGAACCCCAAGGCCAAAATTCCTAACCCACTGAAAAAATTGCCAAAAACTGTCCTTTTTGTTTTTTGGTTTTTTGACCATAACTTTTGATAGGACAGAGATATCTCAAAACTGATTTTTTCATTGGATTCTGCTCTTTAATACGAATCCAACAACATATGGCATCATAGGGTACTGTGCACTATCACAAAGTTTCAAAATGAAGCCAAAATGTAGGACAATGATGCCAAAATGTAGGACATCTGGACAGGAGGCTAAAAATCCAGACAAATCCTGGTTTTTCCGGTCATCTGTTCACCCTGCGTAACAATGGGAGTTGTGCCATTTCCATAGGTCTTTCACTGACAGGCCTGATTTTGGGGGTTGTGTTCACATACTGGCAAATGGGACAGAGGGTCCTGTCCCAATTTTGTGAATTATAGCAATCCTATGTTAGTCACAGAGATCTTCTCAAGGTAAGGGAATTTTTGTTCCTTTACCTCAGAGTTGCATTGCCCTTACCTTGGAAGCTGGAAAATTGGTTAGTATTGTTCTAGGAATATGGTACTGAGTGAAATTCTACCAAATTCCAGTCTCTATCAAATTCCCATAAAGAACTACAGTATATGCTTTCTGAATAAGTTTATTTCTTTATTTGAGGGATTTATATGCCTCCTTTCCCAAGCTAGTGCAAATGCTCAAGTACCTTACATAGCTTTTTATTACTTTTTGTCCCTACAACAACCCTGTGAGGTAGGTAATTGTTCTATAAGGACCTCATAGAACTCTTTTCTTTCGGATGGAATCCTCTTGAAGGTTATTACATCTGGCAATGCCTTCCAAGCTTCCAGAAGGGGAAGTGTTCAGGTTGGCCAAGCTGTAAACAGTGAACACCTCCTACTCTATTGTCTCATGACAGCTTTTTCAACTTTCAGTTTCTTATCCAAAAGTTATTATATCTTTTTTTCCTGCTCAGCTACCATCTGGCTGCCCTCCACTCAAGCACCAGTCCACCCCTATTGCCACAATTTGACTGAGTGGACAAAAAGATACTACTATGGGTTGACATAGCTAACATTCTTCTGGAGTAGAAGACACAAGTTATAATAAAACAAGGTGTTTGCATTTGGTGTAAAAGAGAATAGTAAACCAATATGGAAATGTGAGAGGAGACATCACAAGAAATATATGTCAAGGAATGCAAATAATTTCTTAACATAAAAAACTGAGACTTCTGTGACTAGATATGTCACCTAATGAAAAATTCATTGTTTGAGTTTCAAGGCCACATGTTCCTTGTTTCAATCATGACGCAACGTTTTGCCCGAAACTGTGCAGGCAATTGCCAACTGTGCAGGGTAAAACAAACTGATCCCTAGAAACTCTGAAACTCAATAGTTCCAAAAATAACTAGATGTACTGTAAACAAAACAAACAAAAAAGGAAATTCCCCACCCCCAAAGTTCAAAAGAACTAAAGAGTAATTAGTTCAAAACTAAGAGTAATTGTAGCCTGCCTACAACAAAGCCTACTCCCATCTAAATGCCAGGATAAGAAAAAAATAATATTTTATAGATTTTGCTAATCAACAGCTGCTGATTAAATCCCACCCCCTAATTACCTCATTGCAGCCGTTCTATCACCTTTCACTTTTTCTTAAAGGCATCTTTTCTTTCAACCTGCTCTCTTGAATCTTAAGATGCTGGTGTTTCTCAACAGTTGAAACCTTGCATGGCTAAGACTAAAGGTTTCGCCTTTTTTCATTTGTGTTGTAGGGGTGCTTATTAATTTCAATATCCTATCTATAGAAGTGTGTTCAATTTATATGCGGTTATGCTCTGTTGTAGGAGGATGAGATTCAACGTTTGTAAATTTTTAACATTTGTGATTTTTTAATTCCTTTATCAACATTAAAAACATACACATGTAGCTTTGGAAAACATTAAAATGTGGACAGTCCACCTGATGCACATCAGGTTACTATATAGTAACCAGTCAGGTTACTATATAGAATGGAGGACAGAGTGCCTTTAACTTTAATCATCACATAGAAGAGGGAATTTAGGCAGGTTTTGCTCAACACAGAAGGATTTAAAAAGCAGCACCTGCCTAAATTCCTTCTTCTATGCGATGGTTAAAGGTAAAAGCACTCAGTCCTCCATTCTGTATGGTCACCCTATTCACAAGGGATTGCAGAAGAGTGAGAACTGGCGGATCTATCAGGCATGGGAAGCAATTTGCCAAGGGACTGTCTGACTTGCTGCTATGTAGAGGGGTCAGGTTATGGGTAAATAATATATTGCATCCTTGATAGCTAGAGGCATTTGAAAACAATATTATCTACTTTACTCAGAAATAAGCCATTGTGTTCTGTAAGACTGAGGCTGCAATTATATCTTACTCACTGTAAACAAACACCTCTATGGCATTTGAGGGAAGGAGGAGACAAAGAAAAAGCACATCCTCATGCTTGCTAAACAATCAACTATTTGGACAGAAAGGAGGCTATATCCATATTTCTCAGAACCAGGTTTACTCTTTTGTCAATTATGAAACCTGACAAGTAGTAAAGATCAAAGATGTCAAGGCTTTTGAATGTGGGGGTTTGGAGAGATGGGAGAAAGAGAACCAAATGGGGGATAAACTTACTGTGAAATTCCATTTTTGAAAGAAAAGAGAAAAAATGCCAATGTCAAATCCACAAATAGCACTTCATATTTTTCACTTCCATTTAAATAACTGCAGTACTTATCTCTGAATTACTCTGAATGGAATAGGTCATTCCCTATATTAGCATGAGGATGTCAGGTGCATGACAACAGGATAATGAAAAATGCAGAAATAGCGCATGGCTCATGAATCTTGCACGGAAAATAAAGAAAAGAAATATTCTAGCATTCCGGAAAGCTGGAGTAGTCGTGTGACAATGTACAATCTTGGAAATAATTTGTTTTATGCAGACTGCCCAGACATCCAGAGGACTTTGTGCAACCCTTATTTCTACATGTGGCTATGAATTCATCTTGTCACTCCCCACCCTCCAATTGCCTAGTCCCAGTAGAAGGTGCAGCTGCATGTGGCAAATGACATAGATATTTTTTGCTATAAAGCTGCATGGGAGAAATATGCACACTTATTCAATTATGTATGTATTCTTTATCTGTGGTGACATTACTGGACATTATTCTGTGATTCACATAATAATTTTTGGAGATTTTTGAAGATTTTAGCAGTTGACAATAAGATGCACTCCATAGCAGGGTGACCATATAGAATGGAGGACAGAGTGCTTGTACCTTTAATCATATCAGGGGTGTGGGTGGCTCAAGTGGTTAAGACATGGTGCCTGTTAACCAGCAGGCCAGGGTTTGGGACCCAGGTCCCCACAAGACAGGGTTCCCTCCTGTCCTTAACCCAGCTCTGAAACACAGCTGGAACCAATCGTATTGGTTCTGCCATTCCATTGGACTATTTCAGTGGTGTGGAGATGGGGGATTTGCTGCTTGGATAACAGCCTATCCTCCATATCAATCTATCCAGGCCTTTGTGCTTTGCATACAGCATTGAGCACAATCTTTCGAGATTGATGGATGCCAATACTATTTTGATCTGGACCAGTGCTACTCAAACTGGTGGGTCACAACCCCCTCCATTCATATAAAGATCCTCTGGTCCAAACCTAGGCAACTCACCATTCCCATGGAAAGGCAAGTCCATGACTGCAGTGGCCTAAACCTCCCTCAGGAGTGGCACAGAAGTGCCTTAAAGCACTTTTATGACACTCTCAGGCCAGCAGATGAATTATGCCTGGGCTTAGGCAGGCCTAACTGGTAGTTAGAATTGCAGCCTCACTTAGAAATGGAGTAAATCTCCCTGAAGTTTGAGAACCACTGATCTAGACAAAGAAAAAGATAGGGAATTTGACATTAAGGGCACAATCCAGAAGAGCTCTTGGACTGCCCTATCAATCACTGGACTGACTGAACTGCAAGAAGGGCGACCCTAGCTATTCTGGAAAAATCTTGAGACAGCCCAAAGCAACATAGGCTGCCCCAAGACAGCCCCTAACTGGGGCAGCCTAGGCAGTTCAGGAGAGGCATGTTGAGGGCATGTTTAGCATTGCCTAGTGCAGAGCAGTTACTCTGTATCCAGAGCCTATTTCCAGGGCAGAAATTCCACCTCCTCAGAGTTATAATACCTCAGGAGCAGGTATAGTAATAAGTAGATCCATCAGGGTCCATCATAAAGCCTGAGTAAGAATCTGAGTTCTTGGCCAGCCTAGCTGCAACACCTGCCTCTCAACTTCAGGATATGGCACAACTATGTCAGCCACTAACCTGGGGATACAGCAGGCCACTCCAAGAAGTCCCTTGTATTCACTGTAGACTGTACTAGCATCTCATCAGGGACTCCTTATAATGCAAGCATCTTGTTCAGTGTGATCTGATGGGGGTCTACTCAAGAGCAAGCCTTCTCTGGGTGTCACTGACTTGGTGTCTACTTAGCATGCTCTGGAGCAATTAAGGCAGTCCAGGCTTCCTGACTCTCTGGTTCCAGCATAACTTTCTGCTCTGGATTCAGAATAGTTGGGGCAGCCCAGCTACCACTCTCCTCACTGCCCTAACTCTGGATTGTGCTCTAAGGCACTCATAGCATGTCACAGCATTAAGGAACATAGCACAACATAGAACAGAGTCATACCTTTTTAACTTTACTAATAACACTGTAGATCAGACATAAGAGATAGTAAAGGGACCAATGAACTTCACATCTCACTCAGACACTATCTAGATTCCACAATCCATATTGTGAATTCAACTGGAGTAGAATGAGTTTCTAGTCAAGGCTCTGAAGACTTTGGGGATGGGGTGGGGGAGGAGTAGGTATTATCTTGCCTTCTGTAAGGCTTACTTGTGCTTAGAGCATGAATAGTTTCCATTGGCAGAGACAGAGAAAGTGGAAAGGGAAGTTTATGTATCATGCATGAATCTTCTATAAATTCCCTTTAATATTCCATTACAGTGCCTACACATGTATAGTTCTATTGAACCCAATGTGAATGTTCCTTATGTGGTTGATATTTTTATTCTGTTCCATATGGATCACTGTGATTGAGTTTAAAAGAAACATTCACACACCATTATATGAAAAGATTGTACTTCTTCTGGTATGAACAAACCACCTAACTAGTGCTGCTCTAGGTATGTAAGATTTTCAATGTGTGTAATATATTTTTAACATTTTTTACATATTTTAATGTATTTGGTTTTTAAAATTTTATTTCACATATGAAATCTTTTTTATAAAATTTAGTTGGTATGGTGTTGAGTTCTTCTGTGTTTTAGAGGGAGAATCCCAGTAATAGGTTGTGCAAAGCAAAATTCCGCTAGCAAAGACTGCAAAGGACCATGAATATTTCCTTTCTCCATGTAATCAACATCCTGCAAAATGGTACAATCCTCACACAGCTGCAAATACTGGAGTCAAATATCTCTCTGGTGTGTCATCTCAGCAAACAGACCAATTATTCCATGACTTAATTAGGCAGAAGGGAGAAAGCAACTAGTGCTCATAGTATTCTAATATTCAAATAAGTCAGGGTGTAATTTAAAAGAACTGGTTGTGAATGAAACCCATAAGAACATAATATAAAAATCAATGATAGTTGTTACTTAAAAAGGTTGTGGGGAGCAGGCATTAACTTGGCAATGCCGATTGCTTAGTGTTTACACTTCTGAGATTACACTGGAAAATATCATTATGACTCTCTGCTGTAGACAACGCTCATTAGTGAAAAAATATAAATACAATTGCAAATGGAAGAATGGTGAACATATGCGTGGAGGGACCATTTCACTTTTAATTTAAACATATATGTTTTTAATGCCTTTCCCTGAATTCCAAGGAGAACCTGCCAGGGAGCTTCAGCTTGCGGTATCATGATTGGTTTCTTTTTTTTTAAGTTAGTTGCTGCAGTTAAATAATTCAGAAATAATTAATTCAGAAGACAACCATTAAAATATAACCCTTCCCACTGGTTAACTGTGTGCCAACATGTATTGTTTAATTTATCATTCCTAGTATTTTTAGAAGGCCTTAGGGCAGGGAATGAAGCAATAATAAATAGGGAATAGTGGATAATTAGAGAAGGAAACATGGAGCAAAATCACTAAGGGCTTTAGGTGAAGTTCATTATTACTATTTAATAGTGCCTGAGAGCATTTGATCAAATTATGGATTGCGTTTGAAAGTGGTCTGGGAGAAATCTTTTGCAGAGGGTGAGTCTTGTTGACTAGCATAACTTCAAAACTTGAAGAGAGATTCATAGAATTTTTTCTAGTTGGAACTGTAAATACCTCATACAGAAGCAAAATGCTGGTCTTGGTGGATTCCTTTTTGTTCTCAACCTAGTTCTTACCTACAGCATGCACCATTTCCACCAACTTTCTATATCTCTTGTGGACTACAGAACCTATATGCATTTTCTGTGGTATCATCAAGCAGATCTGGATCTCAGGATTCTCCCAGCTTATTGCAAATTAAATATCCCTTCTTTGTCTTTCTCTGTCCTGCCTGTGGATGACACTCCCGTGTCAAATTGAGCTGCATGGAGTGGCCTTCTGTGTCTTCTGGATTCATCTTTTATTATTCTGTTTATCTGCCTTAGAAGTAGAGATAATTTGGCTTTTGGAGTGCAGCTTCCTCTGCCTAAGAAGTTCTTCTGACCATGATGCTCTGCACATATCTATCATCAGTGGTCACTCATGACTCACATGCACCTCTACCTGTGATGAACACAGAATGAGTTCAACACAGAGTCTCTACCTTTTTTCTCTGGACTGGCTCCTGCTTCTCCTCTTAATAGCAATCTAGGGATGGTTACCAGATAATAATGGAGAGAGAGTGCCTGTACCTTTAATTTTGGCAGGTTCAGCTCAAATACAGAAAGGTTTAAAAAGCTGAACCTGCCAAAATGCTCTTTGTGTACAACTGTTAAAAATATAGGCACATTGTCACTATTTGTATCTGGCAACCTTATGTCTAGGTCAGCTGAGTTGAGTCTCATCCTTCGTTTCAGCTTCTGACAATGACCAATGTGAGAATTCAAGAGAAACCTGGGTGCAATACTTTCCTTCTCCATTTGTGACTCTGGTAATTGTCCCTAGAAATCCAGGCCAATGACTTGAGCCTACTTCCAAATATTAAGGGAGGATGACTTGGATGAATTGTTGGAACTTCAATCTGTATGAATTGTTGGAAGGAATTTTTCCCCCTGATGCTTTTCACAAACTCTCACCAATTTCTCACCAAGGTGATAACTCAAACTCCAGACTACACCTCCTGCCGTTAAGATGAGTTAAAAGTTTCAACTGTTCAATTCAACAAGTTGAAACTTTTAAAAACAGAATTGTGTGTGGGTGATTAGAGGAAAGTGACCCATAGATGCCACAGTACTACAGCTTTTCATTGTGATCAATGGCCCGTATTTTCATGGTCATGATTAGAGAGAGTCTTATCTAATTCCCTCCATGATGAAATCCTGGCTGATTCAGCTGAGGAACCAAGATGAAGCTAGGAAAGACTGTGAATGTTTTGGAAAGTGAGGATACTGGCAAAAGGGGTGGTTTCAAAAAAATAAATGTGCAGGGAACAAACTGTATTGTATATAGTTTATCTACCTACGGTACAGCGTACACAGCCACATTCTCTTCCATATCATCCAACTGGAATTGAATTGACTGTCGTTGAGTTCCTGAGTAAAGCTGGTCTGTTGAAAAACATAATAATGGGCCAGTTAATGATTCTCTGGCCCAGTTTATTGATGTGTAGTGCTATAACTGAGGCCCTATCTCACTTCCTTAACTCTCCGTCACTCGAAGCTCTGTTACTCCCAGGAGGCTCAAAGTGCGCTTTTTAGGACACTGTTAGAAAACTGTCATGAGCACCTAATTAACTCAATTGTAACACTCTTAAAGTGTTAAGTGACATTCATTAGGATGTACAAAGAGACAATATTCAAAATCTGATTCAAAAAATCCTCATTTATTAATCATACAGCAAGTAAAACCAAAATCACTGAAAATTAATACCCGCCTCCACATTGCCTTATGTTTTCATGAAAAAGAAAGACATATGAGCATTAATTATGAGCTGAACTGGAAATATAGGCACAGTAGAGTCACTCTGAGTTGCTGTTGGGAAGTTCAGCAGCTCAGTTCTGTGACTGAAAGGCTTGTCCAACAAGAGGCTTGAGGGCTGCATTTGACTTAGAACACCCATAGATGCGGCCCTTGTTGGACAAGCCTGCATGTGTTCATACGTACAGTATTATGAACAAAATATCCACAATCTTTGTAATTTCCATTCATAAAAAGAGCTACATGAACAGTTATGATGAATATAAATGAATAAATATGAACAGTTATGATGAATATAAAAGGAAATAAGAAACTTCCCAGGAGGGTCGAAGTTGTAATTTTTGTCCAGGGGCTCCCAGGGGCTCCCCACACAAGAAGCTGGAAAAATGACTAGGGGGTCTCAAACAGCACCTAGAAATAGGAAGGTACTAGGAGGGGCAGGCCTCTTGGTCATCATGGGGCAGAGAGGGCGAAAAAACAAAATCTCATGTAATAATTATTGCAGCTTCGCACATCCTAGGGTTAAAATGGCATCACGGTGGTTCATCCAAATTAACCCTAAATAAAACTGATGTAGTAGCTGATTCATGCCCCACTGATTACAAGGAAGCAATTTTGTGGCATGGAGCATACCGTACATCTAGGAGCCCCAAACCAGTGGACTAGGATGATTGAAATTGCACTGCTTTGTGAATTTTTTGTTGAAAAATGGTATATAAATACTGTTGGTTGATTGATTGATTTCAATTGGCCTGATGATGATGATGATGATACTTTCGCATTTATAAAAGCTGTTCATGGTTTTCAGGGAAAATGTTACACCAAAGAAGAAAAAAAGACTTTAGTGAAAATAAATATGATTTCCATGTCATGGTGCAACTTCTAAAGTGCAGCAGAAGAGGGAAACAATTTAACCTGGATTCTGAATACCCGGGGCACTGAGCAACCTGCTTTTTCTCTCCCTATTCTTTTTAAACCTCTCCACATGATGCTGCTTGAGGCTTCTTTGAATTCATCGGAAGCACAATTGGACAGCATTTCTCATAGGAGCCTCGTTCTCTATAGTCAATTTAATTTTCATCTCACACAAAGGCTGGTTTCTCTGCAAGCGTCTAGGTGAAGTTGTCTTGGGAGCCAACCTTCATACATGCAAAGGGAAGGTGAATGTTATTGCAAGGATGCATATATTTGCTGATGAAAATTGCCTATGATCTGGCTAATGATGTATAGCAGGTCACTTCTGACCTGTGGAGAAGGGGGGTAAATTGCCAGTACACTGTCTCATAATGAGGTGCGTATAGTGCCCATTACTGAGTTCTAAATTTCCCTTGAACTGAACAGAAAATGCATCCAAAAGAAAGGTTCAGTAAATTAGCATATGATAATTCTCATTATCTATTTTGTTGCTGGTTTGTTTAAAAAAAAACCTTTAAACAGGGTATTTATTTTGAACACATGATTAATACTTTCAATTACTACTGCAACCCCGTGGACACTGACTCCCTGTGAAGCACAACCGATAACATATTCATTTAACATTTTGGGAAACTTCCTTCTGTTCACTCTTTCCAACTGCCAGAAAAATTTTAGTTTTAGTGAAATTTGAGGTGGGGGGACAAAACATCCGCAATTTCAAGGAAAACCAAAAGAGCTTTCACAGTGGTGTTCCTGGAGAGGGAGCAAAACTTAAATTTTTCAGAAGCATGGATGGCTCTAAAGGCAAGGGAGGAAGATGCTTTCATATCTTTGACATTGGTGCTTCTGGGGAAAAATAAACTTATCCTATGTGTGTCTACTCAGAAGTAAGTACCATTATAGTGAATAGGGCTTACTTCCAGGAACGTGTGGATAGGATTGCAGCCTTATTGTTTTGGCTTAGAGGGGGCTCCAGGAAAACCACAGATCTTTTGCTGGGCATGGAGCACTGCTGAGCAGGAGGCTTACACTAGGGAAAAGGGATTAAAAACCATACTGCCTGCTCTGGGTGTTGCAAACAAGCCATGAATTCTGAAATCTGAGACATTTGGTTCCAAGAATCTGCTTGATTAACTATTTACATGTTATATAAAGTCAATTAGTTACCATGGTAACAAAGCAATAATCTATCAAGCTGAATCAAGGGGCTTTTCAAGTGGCTGCTAAATGCCCTAAAAGGTGCCAAGTTCCTGCACAAGCTGAGCTCCTGCGAGCTTAATTGCCTGCCACATTGTCATGGTAAGCAGGCTGCCTTTAAGCCATTAACTGCTTGATAAAGGAAACTTATCTTTCAATTTAAAGAGCCAACCTCAGTCGCTTTGAGATAAAATCTCATATAAATAAATTGCATATAATTAGCAGGGCGTCCAGACTCCCGGAAATGCCCGGACCAAGTAGGAGTTTTGCCATTGGTCCGGACTGTCCGGGCCACTGGCACCTTGGTCCAGCATTCCGGGGGACTTGGGAGCATTGGGAGGCACTGGGAGCTGTTTCCGCTCAGCAGCGGTTAGACGCGGCTAATCGCTGCTGAGATATTTAAAAAAAATTAACTGTACATGTACGCGCAGCTAATTACTAGCCGGGAGAGCACCTAGAGTGTCTCTGCGTAGGTGGAAACCTCAACTGAACTCTTCCGGCACGCGCCATGTGAAAGTGAGGAAGAGTTCATTTGAGGTCTCCTCAATTGAGAGAGACACTCTTGGAGCTTTCCCACCTAGTAATTAGCTGTGCACGCATGCGTAGTTATTTTTTTAAATATCTCAGCAGCGGTTAGCCATATCTTACCACTGCTGAGGGGAAACAGCCCCCAGTGCTTCCCAGTGCCTCCCAATGCCTCCCAGTCACCCTCCCACACCCTCGAAAGGACTCCCCAGACTCCAAAATAATTTGCAAAAAATGTAGGACAAAATGTAGGACAATAACAAATGTTATTGTTTTTTAATAAAAAGTCTGGATTTTCATGTGAAAATCCGGACTTTAAAGTGACCAGGTCAAGAATTTTCAATTTTTGGTCTGGTCACCCTGATAATTAGGCCACAGAGACTGCAGAGAGAAGGGGCCACCAGCGACAGGCTAGTACCAGATGTCACTGAGCCTCAACACTGCTCAGAGAACCATCCAGCACTCTAGCACTGCCACTTGACAGTAAGCAGTTTCAGGGCAGGGGAGGCATGAGGTGGGGCAGGGGAGGGGGCGGAAAAAGGTCAGGAGGGCAGTGAGAATTGTGGAGCTTTCAGGTCCAACATGGAGTCTCTCTAATCCACCAGTGGATTAGACTGGCAAGGAGAGCAAGGAGAGCAAGGAGACTTTTGTACCCTTCCCTCAATGAAGTATTGGGCAGCTTCTGCAGGACCACAGGGTGCAGCAATAGTTGCTTTGGCGCCGATGCACCCAGCAGTGGTACTGCCTTTCACACTGGGCTGCCCATTCTCCTTTCCTTCCAAAGCCTACGACTCCTACCCTCACTGGTTACAGCATGTGCATTTTTGGTATGGCTGCACCAGCGGGGGAAGAGGGGGCTGTGAGTCCTCATCAGACAAACTAGTTCCATTCGGGAAGTCTGTCCAGAAGTCAGAACATATGTAGATTGAAGTAACCAGTTCTTGCCGGCCTTATAGGATCACAGTAATGTTCACTCAGAATTAGAGCAAAATCCTTACCATGTCTACACAAAAGTAAGCCCCATTGTGTTCAATGGGTCTTACTCCCACAAAAGTGTCTTTAGGATCGCAGCCTTAATTTATCTATGCTCCAGATAAACTGGTGACCTGACCAAGTGGGCAAGAAAACATTCAGCCATTTTTTCAAAATGAATGATTTTTACAAAAGATTGATTTTAAGACACAACGTAATACAATTCTACACAAATAAATTCCAATATAATTATTTGAAGCATTGTTCACAATTACATCCTGAACTGAATATCACTATGTACCAGAGTACAATGGGGCTTGGAATTGTATGTGTGTGTGTGTGTGTACTTGCAGTTTCTGGGATCTATTTAATACATTTGTACACATACACAAATATGCATGCATGCAAAATGAAATGTTTAGTTTTTTTCACAGTTCAGAAATGTTTTGTTTCATTTGCCTTTTAAGTGATTCAATTAATTAGCACCTGGATCCTCTGACAATATAGATGCACACTCATTTTTAATAATGCCAGCAGCCCAATTAGTTTTGTGAGGCCATGGCCAAAGTGATAATGAGGGATTAAACTCAGGTAATATATAAATCATAATATGATGCCTAGCTATTAGCTGCTGTAAATGATTTTACCAGAAGAGGTAACTGCCACTGAAACCAAAGCCTTAAAGGAGTTATTTCAGCATATGCTTACATTAGTTCAATTTTATATTAAGACAGCCAAATGACCTTTTAGCAAAATATACTGTCTTGTCATTGTATGAGGGGGAGAGAATTTATCCTGTTAAGTCTGTAATATATAAGTTTTAAATATTTTACAGTGGGAGAAAGAATGCATTTTATTTAAAAAGTTAATTTTCAGATCATCTTTCTGTTGTAGTATGTAAAGGAAGTGAGAAAGAAATACATATAAAGGAAGCTAGACATATGCAGAAAATCTTAACAAAATTACCCTCCTGGAAGTGTTTCGAAACTATAAAATTCTTTCTGCTAGTACAGAAATGAGTGTTTTATGAAACAAACAGGGAAAAGAGACAGGTAAGTGCTAGTAAATACAGCGCTGTACATGTCAGTTCACACTTCCATACTTTTCCATACTCAGAAAAGAAAAGTGACAACTGAATTTGTGCTTCAGTTATTCAGGTTTTGAAAAAAGAAGTCCACAGTTTTCAACTGAGAAACTATAGCTTGGGTTTTTCTTCTTTGCTAGAATCACAACCCCGTCCTATTTTACTGATTTCCAAGAGTAAAACCTTCATTCTAAAAGGACCAGCAATATTTATAACTAGCGAAAAGCATACCCGCGTTGTGGGAGTAAAATTCTCCCATGCACCATCCTCCCACGGCACAATATCCCCCATGCACAACATCCCCCATGGGCATCAGTACCCCATGCGCATCAGTCCTCCCATGCGCATCAACCCTGCATGCACAACTTCTCCCTTGCGCATCAATGCACATGCACATCAATCCTATGCACAACATACCCCCATGCACATCAGTCCACCATGCGCAACTTCCCCCATGCACAACATCCCCCATGCACATCAACCCCACATGCACAACATACCCCATGCGCAACACACCCCATGCGCATCAACCCCCACATGCGCATCAACCCCACATGCGCATCAACCCCACATGCGCAACATACCCCATGCGCATCAACCCCCACACGTGCATCAACTCCCCATGCTCAACTTCCCCCCTGCACATTAACCCCCATGCGCAACATTCCCCCATGCGCATCATTCTCCCATGCTTATCAGTCCCCTCATGCTCATCAGTCCCCCCGTGCGCAACTTCCCCCCATGTGCATCAACCTCCCCGTGCGCATCAACCCCATGTGCATCTTCCCATGCGCAGCAGCCTCCCCAGCACAACCTCTTCCTCTGAACAACATCCCCCCTAGTGCACCAGGCACCAAATTGGCTGGATATTGGTCAGTCTTCCATGTTAAGTATAGGACAAAAACACGTTGCATCCCTTTTCAGCCCCTAAAGGGTTAAATTTCTCCAGATGGTTCTTGGTGGGAGTTCAGGTGACAGAAGGAACTCCCAGAATTCCATGCTTCAGGCCCAGCAGTTGGGGCGGAATGTTCATGAGTCATCAATTCTCCAATGCAAAGTATAGGGAGGAAAACGCGTTGCGCCCCTTTTCACCCCCTTCCGGTTGGAATTTCCAAAAACCGGTTCTTAGTGCACCCTTCAGTCACAGAAGGAACACCCACCCCAAATTTCACACTTCTAGGCCCAGCGGTTTTGGCAGGGCGGTGATGAGTCAGTGAGTCAGTCAGTGACATTTCTCTTTTATATATATAGATACTATGAAGGTTAATCCACTTCTGTGTCAGTCTCAGCCATTACTGCAAAGTTGTGTCAGCTTCCCACCCAGCTGCAGCAATTCCTAAGTTACTTTGATTCAGTAAATCATTAGTGAAACTATCAGAGAAATCCAGCATTAGGGCAGTGAGAATGGCCCTGCTGGGTTGCCCACAAGTAGGCTGTATTAACAATAGATATTGATTCTGAATCCAGTCAGTCAGGAAGCCTGGGCTCCCTTAGCTGCTCCAGTGCATGTTCAATAGGCACTAAGTCAGTGGCACCTGGGGAGGGCTTGCTCCGAGGAGACACCCCTCAGATCACACTGAACAAGGAACAGCTGTGGTGCCTGCCTTATAAAGTGTCCCTCACTACAAGCAATAGCTGCAGCATGAGGCTGCAGTACAGTTTACAGTAAATGCAAGGGCTGGTTGGAGTGGCCTGCTGTATCCACAGGGTAGTGGGCTGCCATAGTTGTGCCATATCCTGAAGTTGAGAGGCAGGGGTTGCAGATAGGCTGGCAGGAACTCAAATTTTTTGTCAACACTGCCATTCTTACTCTGCCTTGTCATGGACCCCTATGGGTCTACTCAGAATTATTCTTGCTTCTAGGGTGGTCTAACTTTGAGGAGGGAGAAGAGGGCATTTCTGCCCTGGAAATAGGCTCTAGACACAGCCTAACTGCCCTGTTCTAGGCAAAGCTGAACATACCCTCATCATGCCTCTCCTGAACTGACTATGCTCGCACACCTAGGGCAGCCCAGGTCCATCTGTCTTGGGGCAGACTATGTTGACTTAGGCTGCCCCAAGCCTTTTCTGGCATAAATCAACTGCCCCAGTGATAGATAGGGTAACCCAAGTGCACTTCTGGATTGCAGCCTAGATCATGTAGGGTGAGGGGAAGGCATGAGAGTTTGGGGGGATGAGTGTCAGAATAGGAGTAGACTAACGATCTGGTGTGCATCTTAAAGTAAGCAAAAATATGGGCTTCAATTGGAAAATTTTACTGTTTCTCAAACTGTGGGTCAGGACCAATTGTGGGTCCAATTTTTAATTTATTAAGGTTGTATATTCTTAGAATCCTAGAGTTGGAAGGGACCTAGTAGGTCATCTAGTCCAACCCCCTGCCTGTAGCAGGAAAACTGTATTCATTACATATCCTGTACATTATTAGTTGTATATTACCTATATTTGTATATTAGTTTCATTCATTTGTATATTAGTCACATTCGGGGAATTATTACTAATTTGTATTTATAACAGTCTACTATATATATATGCTTTTAACAATGGAAGTCAGTGGGAGTTACTCATGGGGAAATGTGGGTAGGATTGCAACCTAGGATTGTTGTAAATTTTCCTGCTTGATGATGACTAACTACAGACTAACCAGACTAATTACAGGGAGTCCTTGCTCCGACATAAGAACAATTTACTCTGGACGGCAATATGAATTTCCCATAGGTTTTCACTAGGTGGTGACGTAACTACGTCGATGTAAATGTCTTTTACGTGCTCCCATAGTTACTCTGGATTGTAGGGTATGTCACTTCCAGACGTCATAATTTTTGGAGAGTTATGACAGAATTCTCATTCAAAAAAGTGGGTCCCAGTACTGAAAGTTTGAGAACCGCTGGTGGATCTTACAGGCTGTCTAACTTGCAGAGGAATTTAGCAGCATTAGCAGAGGAATAAATGAGCAGAGGAATTTAGCTGCCTTGCATTTCTTTCCAAAGTTTTATTTGGAAAATCAGAGATGAGGGAAAGGAAACCTCTGGTTAGGGATAACAGGAGAGAAGTGTGATTGCTTACATACAAAGGGGAGGTGTAGTTCCTTTTATCCACTCCCCAACACAAAAACACCTAAAAGGGAAATGCTGTAAGATTTACATTCCATACCAATGAACTGATCTTGTGAGTTTTTATGGAGGTGAGCAAGGAAACAGCAGCCACCCAAGTGAGTGAGTGAAAAATAGTCAAAAGTGACCTTTTGACTATTAAATTAAAAATTAAAAGAAGAGAAAAAAACCTGCTTTTGTCATTTATGTGTTTGAGAATTTGGCAAAAATGGGCAAGTGCCTTGAATGGTGTTTGTCATTCCACTTCCTAGTCTAGCTTAATAAAGGTGCCTGCGGACGTTATGTGTTAATGAGCTCCCTTAAGTTGCTATAAATATATAAATCAAAGAACTTTCATACAGCCGTTATTCTTGCTTTATGAAGAAATATTTTCAAGCTAAAGCCAATTATATTTGCAGTGGCTTATCACAGCAATTATATGAAGCAGCAGGCCAGTCAGTAATGACTTTTTAAGCTAGGGAAGTGCTAAGAACACATCCAACTGAGCTCCATTACCTGGATTATAACCACAGTTTTAAATTAGGTACCAATGCATGTAATTTATTTTTGTTTTTGTACTTAATTGGCCATTAACATTTTTCATGCCAATAATTTCATTTCTATGCCACTTACTCAGTAAATAGTTCCTGAAATGAACATTCCAGAAAAGTTCCCCACTGGAGGATAAATATTTAAAGCTAATCCATTCTAAACTCAGGCCTCTTTGATTTCCTCAGTAACAATTTACATGTGCTAAACTACCCTCTCCCAAGTTGTCATATTCTCTTTTAATTAACGCGACCCGTCAGTGCAGATCAAACAGAGTGCCTCGCTTGTCTCAGACAAAGTCCTGTGCTGAACGCTTCACAGAAATAAAATAAAATAAATAAAAAATGAAATCACATTCTGACATGGCAAATATTTATCTGACCTTCCCACCACCAATTATTAGAGTCAGCATGCATTGGCACCTTTGGACATTGCTCCTTAATCTGCATCCTTTTCAAAAAAGAAGTTTGAACATTCATTCAAATATTTAATTTTATTTAAAATAATTTTCACCTGTTCTTAAGACCGCTGTGGTTTGAGTTGGAAAGTTTAACACGAGTTATGTGCATTAAACAAAGAATTAAGTTTAGTTAAGTTTAAATCCAGGAAGAACAGTGGTGCATATGTGGCGATTATAAATTGACATATAGGAAAGTAAGAGCACAATCCAGAAGAGCGCTGGGGTTACCCTATTTATCACTAGGCTGACCCAATTGGCCTCTGTGAGCTCTTTGCCTTTGCTCCCTTACACAATATAAGCTCCACTGACTATAATTCTTCTGAGTGGACACAAGTGGGCCTGGAGGCTTAAAACCTAAGAAGCCAGAAGTTATCCCCACCATCCCTACCCTGAGCAGGTTGCCAACTTTACAACCAGCCCTTGCTCCTCTGACAACAGCTGGCTGAAACACACCAAACCTGAACAACTCAACTAATTAACTTGTGGTTAATTACATGCTTTTTTGTGCAAAGTATATATTGGTGGATCCAGCTACCAAGGCATAGGAGCAGGAGAAGCTTGGGTTTCTCTGGTCAGTTGGCAAACCTGCTTTAAAAAAATTAATTCTTCCTTCCCCCTTTCTCTCCAAAGCCAATCTCACTGCAAGGTTTCAAAGCAGCTCCACTTCCAGGCTGCTTCCTTGCTCTGCTCTGCACTCCAGCAGCCTCAGCTGAGCTCCCTCTTTCCTTTAGGGTGACCATATGACCGAAAAAACCCGGATTTGTACGGATTTTTAGCCTCCTCTCCGGGTGTCCTACAATTTGGCTTCATTGTCCTACATTTTTGCTTCATTTTTTTAACATTGCAATGGTGCACAGTACCCCATCATGTTATATGTCATTGGATTTGTATTGAACAGTAGAATCCAATGCAACAATCAAGTTGTGAGATATCTCCTTCCTATCAAAAGTTATGGCCAAAGAAACAAAAATATAAAAACAAAAAAATACACTTTTTGCAATTTTTTTTAAGCAGGTAGGAATTTTGGCATTGGGTTTCAGGAATTTTGGGCTTGGCCTCTTCTTGCCCTGTCCTTCCTTCCTTTTCACAGCAAGCAGAGTTTCTACTCCCCATATCTTTTTCTCTGCAGGGACTGGGGCCACTGCCAGGCACAGCCATTTTCATAGCCATTTGGGAATCGCAACTTGGAGGCCCATTTAAAGGCCTACTTAGGCCTCTGGGAAGCAGGCTGCAAAATGGGAATCTGGTGCGAAGCATGGTGGGAGATATAGTTCTTCCACTGATGGCTAACTCTGGATTGTTTCCTAAGGGTTAACCCAGTGGTTCTTTAACAACAGCACCCATTTTCTTCTAATACAATATGTCAGGGTGCACCAGCAGTGATGTCATTACCCTGGAAATTATGTCATGGCTGAAAGTAATATCATCAATTTAGTTTTGAAACCTAAGCCTGAATCAGCCAAAGTTCCCATCACTCTGCATGACTGAGCTGTTATTTTGCATAGCTCGGCATCCAAACAACCCAGCTTAGAAGAAAAAGCAGAATGTTGTCTTGAATCCTTTTCTAACCATGCAGCCCATCCCCATATCCAGTGTCCTGTCTTACCACCTATTCAGTCCTAAGCACTAAACATCTGTCCGTCTTGGAGTTGGCCCTTTCCTAGTTACTCAGTACCCTGCATTTTAAGTTCTGTAAATATCAGTGACAGTTTAACTAGGTGCAGTGGTGGGCTGCAGGGGAGCATCTATAATCTGAATCTATAGAACCATTTGCTAATGAGCGCCTGGTTCTGAGAATCCGTTACTAATGGGACATAGAACCTGTTGTTAATTTAGGTTATTAGGACATAGAACCTGTTATTAATTTATTTGACTCCCACCTCTGGCTAGGTGCTATGTGACTCACCTGAAATTGCCACCAAGTGAGGCTGGACCATTTGGGAAGTGGTGGGTTAACCATAAAAGAGTCTCTTCTTCCTCCTTTTCTTATCCCTGGCTCAGCCTGAAGCAATTGTTTTGTATGCATTATGAAAGGGAAAAAATGGACAAGTAAGACAGGAGAAATTGATCCTAGAGGTATGCAATGAAGAAGTTTAATGGTAAAGAGCAGGGTTTTGGTTAATACCCACATTGAATAAATTTTGAAATATTTAGAAGACAGTTTTTAAATCTTGAAGAGATCTTTAGGAAAACTGAAGGAAGACATATTATGAGAAGAAATGTGCAGTGCACACAGCAATGATAAATAAATTTCTATTGGAAGCTGACATGTCATGGGGGAAATAGTCATAATTTCATGTTGAGGCACCTTACAGCTAAAATGAAGCTCACATCTCCAAACACTATGGTTCTCTCCACTCTCCACTATGGTTCTCTCTTTGTTGCTCAAGATGAGATATTTCACTTTAGTTAAATTACAATATGTAAGCAGACTTGCAATATTGCCTTATCTCTAGGGTTGCTTCATGGCCTTCCCATGGCTACTTTAATTTGTAAGAAATCCCTTACGGAATCTTGACCGTGAGTATATTAAATTTAAAATGAAGACACTGCGTCCACATTAAGCCGGCAATGTTCTGTATGGTTTTCCAATAGAGAGAAATTTTGTGTTGACAACTGTCTTTGTGGCCATACATATACAGATATAGGACATATTAAGCTAAATGTTGTGAGACATCAATATAAATGAAAAGTAGTGTCTGCCAATGCAAATGCACAAAATTGGCAGTGAAATATTAGTTTGAATCACCAAATAAGAATATTTAGGATGATGGGTAGTAAAGCAATAAGATGATGGTGTCTCTGTGCAGTAATAAAAAGCAATTTGAATTATAATTTTATGCATAAAATGAACTCACCCTTTTTATTTAACATTGAGATTTGGAAAAAGTGATGTAAGGGCACAATCCAGAGCAAGTTCAGCCTGCTCTGCCCTAACTGCTCTCTCCTAACTATTCTGTATCCAGAGCAGAAAGTTATGCTGCATCCAGAGAGTCAGGAAGCCTGGGCTGTCCTAACTGCTCCAGAGCATGCTAAGTAATTGACACATGGGGAGGACTTGCTCCTGAGGAGACACTCCTCAGATCACACTGAACAAGGAACAGCTGTGGTGCCTACAGTGGTGACACAACTCTGTGCGTCACCCGGTGCGGAAGTCTGTGTGTCACCCCTGGGATGCGCGCACCCCCCTACCTGGACTGCGCAGTCGCCAAAATTGGCGCCTGTGCAGTTGTTTCTGAAGCCAACTGGCTTCTGAAAGAGTACTGCGCAGGCACCATCTCTGACACTTGCGCAGTACTTTTCTGAAGCTTTTCGGCTCCAGAGGAGACTGTGCAGGCGTCAGAGTTGGTGCCTCTGCAGTACTCTTTCTGAAGCCATTCAGCTGCCGCTCCGCCTCCTGAGTGAGGTCGAATGGCTGTGCAGAGGTGTGGACTTCCTCCACTCTAAGGAAGTCTCCTCTGAAGCTGTTTGGCATGCTCAGTGTTTCTGTTTCTGTGCAGTACACATCAGCTGGACATTTGGGCCAGCTCCGAGGATGAGCAGCAGCTTCTGGTTGCTGCTCTGCCTTGGAGCACATCTGAATGGGCGCGCTGATGCCCGGAGTCTTCCAAAGGACAGTCAAACTCCTCCAGCCCATCACCCCATACAGAGTGCGTCACCCAATGCGGCCCACACCAGCTGCACCAGTCTGGTGACGCCACTGGTTACCAGTGGCCTTATAAGGAGTCCCTGATGAGATGCTAGTATATTCTACAGTGAATACAAGGGGCTTCTTGGAGTGGCCTGCTGTATCCTGAGGTTTGTGGGCAGCCGTAGTTTGTTCCATATCCTGAGGTTGAGAGGCAGGGGTTGCAGCTAGGCTGTCCAAGAACTCAGATTTTTGGTCAACACTGCCATTCTTACTCGGGCCTTATCATGGACCCCTATGGGTCTACTCATTACTATACCTGATCCTGAGGTGGTATAACTCTGAGGGCTGGAAGAGGGCATTTCTGCCTTGGAAACAGGCTCTGGATTCAGAGTAACTGCTCTGCCCTAGGCAATGCTAAACATGCCCTCAACTTGCCTCTCCTGAGCTGCTTAGGCTGCCCCAGTTAGGGCAGAGCAGGTCCACCTCTCTTAGGGCACCCTATCTTGCCTTGCTCTGCCCTAAGCCTCCTTCAGAGTAACTGGGCTGGAGCATCTTGCAGTTGCTCCAACCTAGTGTTAAATAGGGCAGCCTAAGGGCTCTTATGTGGACAGATTAGTTGCTCTGGATTGGGCTGTAAGTAAAAGATTAAAGAGAACGGGCTTGGCAGAGTACATTTCAAACAAGAAATATGGCTTTTTTCACCCAAAAGGGGGACTAGTTTAAAAAAGCTGGAAAGAGCAATAGAGAGGCATCGTAATAGCATCCTAATAGAGAGAGCAATGTTCATAATACTGAGAAATCAACAGTGAGAATCTCCTAGGACTTGCACAGAGAGAAATGTTAAGTCAAAGTTTGGTGGAGGAATGTTGAGGGAGATGAAAATAATTTTAAGATCCGCAACATTTCTCAAGGGATCTGTACATCCTTAGGTTATTTCTATGCTTTTGACTAGTGCAAAATGTGAAGAAGAATGTGGATGTCCATTAAGTCAAGAGGAACCACAACAACTTTAGGAAACAGGTATCTCACTTATCTTTAGGTTGATACCAGCTTTGCTATAATGACAAATTTAGAATCAGTGTGGAGGGTCCTTTTCAAGCAAAATACTGTATTTCAAAAGTTACTGGTGAATAGTCTAAGGCCTATATCCTAAAGTGAAATTAAGCCCCTTGCTCCAGAGCAGTTAAAGATGACATTCCATAAGATAACACTAGAGGGTGACCCATAACTGCAATGGATTTTGCCTTTAAGCAGTGATTTTCAACCTTTTTCAACTCATGGCACACTTAACAAGGCACTAAAACTCAACAACTCTTGCCACCTAGAATAGGGGGAAAGTACTGCTTCCCTCAGGGAATTCCACTGGACCTTTGCATATTCCTCTGCATTCAGCATTTATTTATAAGGGCAAACTGAATGCAGGAAAGCAAACCCTGCAGGAACACCTGGGAAGCACAGGGAATGGTGGTGGCTACCTGGTATGCTTCTCTTTTCCCCTACCTTTTTTCCCTACTGTACATGGTAGGTATAGTACCTGCTAGTTACCTTGTTAGTGTAACACACTAGTTAGTTTGATTACTACGAAGGCAGGGAATGTGACTTTGCTTAAAATTTTTTTATTTCATTCTTTTCTAAAATTTGGAAAATAACTTGGCTTCACAACAGTAACCAGCATGTCAGTATAGAGGAAATCAAGGCTCAGATGAGAAGTACTGCATTATTGCATTCTGGAAGTTCATTCTTATTTGAAATAGTCTCCAGTTGGGGGAGAGGTGGAAGAGCCAGGATGGTGTAGTGATTAGGGAGATTGCTGGAAGATCCAGGTTCATTTCCACTCTTAGCCATAAGGCTTCTTGGATGATACTGGGCTAGTCACTCACTAACTTCCCAGGGTTGTTGTGAGAACAAAAGATAAAAGTTTTGTAAGTTCCCTTGGGGATTTGCTTTGGCATGGAAAAGATGAAGTATAAATCCCTTAGATCAGTGGTCAGTGTTGTAAGGACCATGGACTGGTGGGTGCACATGCACATCAGTGGGGCTGGCCATGCATCAGTGATGGGCTCAAAATAAATTAACAACCGGTTCTCTGCCCATCTGGAAGCCACTTTTAAATGGATATTTTTAAACTTTATATGTCCGATCTCTCGTTAACAACCGGTTCTATAGAGTAGGTGTGAACCTGCTGGAGCCCACCACTGCCATGCATGTGTAGTTCGCCCCGGCTCCAGGGAGAACTGGGCATGGAGCCAGGACAAGCTGGAAAAGCACAGCACAGCTGTTGGGTTGCATGCGCGCAGTTCACCCCAAACAGAGGCGAGCTGGGTATGCGCAGTCCAGCAACTAGGTCGCACATGCCTAGTTTGCTCTGGGGCTGTGGCTGGGCAGAGCAGGGCTTCTACCTCCCATCCAGGGTTCTGTCCTGGCATGGCCTGGTGGCCAAGGCATAGCAGGCTAGCACTGGGCCACAGACTGGGGTTTGAGGACCCATGCATTAGATACCGGTAGTTAACTGAATTTATTGTAGATGCCAGAAATGGGAGTCTGAAACTACAGCTAGCCACAAATTTTATTGATTTCAAAATTTTTATAAACTACTTTTTTGTACAATTCAAGGTGGCTTACAGTAAGAATTTACAATAAAAACAGAGAAGTCAGATGACTGGCCCTCCCTCTGACACATGATATAAGAATCCTCAAATGGAGGGGAGAAGGTTCAGTGGCAGGAAGGTATCTGCTCACAGTGCAAACTGTAATTAGTAGGCTTGGTATATTTAACACTCATAATTAAAATTTAGAAATTTGAGCCTGCAAAAACTAATAGATTATGCCAAGGAAATGAATGATCACTTTAATATTAATGACCCTAAACTTAATGTACTTTTGCTAATGAAATATGATAATTAATACTGCACATAAAACAAGTCAGGTGCTTTTATTCCTTTTCTAAAAGTTTTCCAGCTGATTGTCATGAAGGGTTTCCATGTTAAAATTAGCATTGCATAGGCTTCATATGTATTTATACTTTTAATATTCACTTGACAGAACAGTCAATTAACACTGAGAAAATGCACTTCACATTAACAGTATTTATAGTCATGTGCAGTAATTATATCAAAGAGGAGTTCTGTGTGTTCACTCATTCCATTGATGGCCTGAAATTAATAAAATCATAAGTCAGCTAATTCCCATGAATAAATTATGTCCCCAGATTGGCTTTTCTTTTGAAAATATTTACTCTGAGATCCTTGAAGCTGTGTTTGAGGATTACTCGTTAAATCCCTTTTTTCCCCAAAATAAGCAGTAATTGGCAGATACACAATTTAGAGAGGAAGTGTTATCCCATGATGACATATAGGCTATTTTTTAAAACCCAGATTATTAAACTGAGGTTAAAAAATACCTTCTTCATCTGGATTTCACAAGTGTTGCTAAATACTCTCTTACAGCCCAATCCCTATTAAGTGCCTATGGGCGCAATCCAGAGTAACTACGGGGAGTTCTTGCTCCGATGTAAGAACAATTTGCTCAGGATTGCAATATGAATTTCCCATAGGTTTTCATTAGGTGGTGCAGTAACTACGGGTGCACGTAATGTCTCTTACGTGCTCCTGTAGTTACTCTGGATTGTAGGGTATGTGATAATGCTGTGACACTGACATAGTTTTCACTGTATCCACCCAGGATTTAGGCTGTTGGAGGACTCATAGGCTGAAGAGGACATTTGCCTTGACCCACGCAAGCACATTAGGCCAAGGAAGGAGGTCAAGATACTTTAAGCACAGTATTTTGGTAAGATGGAGTGTTGATCTTAAGAGATCAACAGCAAAGAGAAGATACCCAAAACTAATTTCTTCAACAATGATTTTCACAACCTAGCAAGAGAAGTGCATGAATTAAAAACAAACACCTGTATGCCTCTAATAGTACTCGCCATTATGTAAAAGAAGGCAATTAATAATATGTTATGGCGATCAAATGAGGTCCAAATGTCTGCTTAGCCATGACACTTCCTGTATGACCTTGGGCCATCACTATCTCATACTCACCCACCTCACAGTGTTGTTGTGAGGCAAAAGGAAGGGAAGAATCATATACAGGGTATTCAAAATGAATGGGACAATAAGGCAAGGAAAGCAGCAGATAAGTGACGTGTTGGACTCAATAACCCCGGATATGCTAGCAAAAGTGTGGCAGAAATTGGATTACCACATAGACATTTGCTGTGTCATGGGAGGGGCCCACATCGAATATCTTTAGAAACTGGTATAGTTATAGTTTCACGTTAAGTTTGTATTGCAAATTGGATTACCGCATAAATAAAATAAAGCCCATTACAGCAGTCACAGGTATGTTTTCTTTTTGTTCCATTCATTTTGAATCACCCTGTATTATACCTGAACTCTTTGGAGGAAGGACTGTATAAAATGTGGAAAAAAAGTTCTGGACAGATAAATTTTTACATTTCACTATTTTGTAACATGAAATTTTACAAGAACTGATTTACAGTGTCCCATAACGTAACAACCATATTTGGCAGGCTTGATAACTGAATACCAGAGCTATAACTGTCTAGCCATCTGTCTTTTAACAGCTTGATTGACTGATTAATCAATAGCATTTAAATAAAAGTGCATATTAACTCAATATGACTATTTCAGATACTGGCAGGGCAGTAAGATAATTTCCAACAAAACACTTGAAACCTTCCACTTAATTTTTTGAAGGAAAGACTGTGGGTTTGATAAACTTTCCTTTTTGTTCCTAGTTGGGTTCTCACCACAACCAAACTAAGCTAAAGTACTGTAAAGAAGCAAATTCTCACTTGCCATTCTTACTCTTAAACCTTATATCTTCTAATAAGAAGAATGCTGATTGCAACAGCAACTAGAAACAAATTGGCTGAAATTACAGGAAATATGGAATATTTGTTAAATATTTCATGATTGCAGTATGGTTGGATGTGTTTTTTTTTTTTGCTTCTCTGAATCCTTCAACAATTTCTCTCTCTCTCTCTCTCTCTCTCTCTCTCTCTCTCTCTCTCTCTCTCTCTCTCTCTCTCTCTCTGTCAAAATGAGGAATTTTCTGTACCTTTTCAAACAGTTGGGAGACTCAGCTTTACTTTCAATTTTTGCTTTGCCAGCAAAATGTACATAATTCACCTCAAAGATGTAAGACATAGAATAGCCTTTTGAAACATGATTGCCTTAATTTGTTTTTCTGCCAATTTTCATCTTACTCAAAAATAGAACTATGGCTTCATACGTAGATATACATATAGAGAGGATGTTAAGCAGTGGCTTTTGCAGCTGCTTTCTTTTGAAGGTATGGCTTCTTGCTAGCATTTTTATATCTTTTTCTAGTTCCAACCTTGATGAGAGCACAAGCAGTTGGCAAAACTGTTGTTTCATCTGTAGGTCTACATCTGTGCAGGCCTTGTTTTCAACCTTGCCTTTTCTAAAAACTTGTCCATTGAATTGCTGTCTAAATGTCCAGACTTTCTGATGCCTCTGCACCTGATGTGTATCACTTCCTAAATTATTCTGGGACCCTTGTCTAGTAATGAATTGATGTACTTTCAGAAGAGGCATCAGTCTCAGGCAATAGCGTTTGAGGAGCAATTAAGGGCAATAGCGGAGGAGGCAAATCTGACACTTAAGGCAAAATCCACTTGGAATTTTTGGAGCTAAAACATTCTTGAAGAGAACTGGAGCTGCACAATAGTGCACATCCCATTTGTTTCAATGAGCCATCTATCCGACACAGATCTGCAGGCATCACCTACCATTATGATTTACTAGCCACTTGCTGGGGCATAGCAACCACACTTCAGAACAACCATTTGATGTAGGGCTAATACTTAGGCAAATAACACACTGTTCAATCTTTTCATTAGCATCTTGGTTTAATACAGGAAAAAAAATTTCCAAGATTGCATCCTTTCAGTATTTATCAAGGTGATCCTGGCTGTCAAAGGTGCATGACTGATCTTGTCCTTGTGTGAAGTTGTCAGGCATGATACCTGAGCAGGCCAACAGCTTCAATATTCAAAAAATTATTGCAAAGCTATAAATTGTACTATCTTCTCCTTGCAAACCATGATTGATGAATCTGCATAATTGTATTTGAATGATTTCTTCGACTGACAAGTGACCCTACTCATAATGCAGACAAGTGTCCTCCAGAAGAGTAAGCATGCAAATTGGTGCCTTGTGCTGTTGTTTCACCACGTGTTCTGAATATCTGAAGTAATTACAGTTCATATGATCAATATGACTGATTATTTAAAGTTTGAGATATTAATCATGGACTTGTGCTCCTCCAGGGAACAGGGCTACATATGCGTAAGCTGTTAAAGATTTTGGTTAAAAATCAAGAATAATTTCATAACCATAAGAGTAGTTCAACAATGGAACTGACTACTGAGGAAGATGGCAGGTTTTTCCTCGCTGGAAGTTTTCCAGTTGGATATCAGGAAAAAATTCCTGATGGTGAGGGCGGTTCGGCAGTGGAACAGATTGCCAAGGGAGGTGGTGGACTCTCCCTCACTGGGGATCTTCAAGCAGAGACTCGATGAGCACCTGTTGGAGATGCTTAGGAAGATTTCCTGCTACAGGCAGGGGGTTGGACTTGATGACCTACTGGGACCCTTCCAACTATGATTCAATGATTCTTCAAGCAGAGGTTTGACAAGCAGCTTTTGCAGATGCTCTAGAAAAGTCTATCTTGCTACAAGCAGGGGGTTGGGCTATAACTTGAATATCCCTTCCAACTCTTTGATTCTGCTATCAAGTAGATAAGCATTTTCCAAACTGTGGATTATGACCACTGATGGTTTGTGATTCTATGTGCACTGGGTCACTGGGTCTTAGAGCACAATCCTAAGCATATTTACTCAGAAGTAATTCCCATAATGTTCAATGGTACTTACTCCCAGGAAAGTGTGGATTGCACCCTTATTGGGAGATCTCAGAGGCTGCTTCCAGGTTCTGTAAAGGTACTTGCAACTTTGGCCAAACAATAAGTGGCAGAACATGGACCCAGCTCCAGATCCCAGCTCTGGGCTTGTGTTACTGCTTGCAGGTGCCTTACAGCACATTGCCACAGTGCACACGCACAATGATTTGACAATAAGTATAGGATTGCACCCTAAAATTAGACTTATCTAATCTATTTGAATTAGGTGCCTATGCTTCAAAGACTTCTCAGGATGGCAGCTGTCTACTAACTGAAATTTACAGAATGCAGCTTTCCAAATATTTTAACTGTGTCAGCAGAGCAGTAGCTAAGATAATGGTATCAATTAAAAAGTCTCTTTGTATAACATTAGAGCACAATATGTACTCTAATTAAGGTGATGATACCAATGTATCATCAAGAACGTGCCAAAAGTGAGCTTTTCTTCACAGTACATCTCAGCACATAGACACGCAGGGAACAATAAAACAAAAATTATAGTGATAGCGTCATAGAAAGAGACTGTGGCAAGGTTGCTGTCCTGAGCATACGCTGAGTACTGACATCTGGGGATAAGGTGTGTTGTCCTGACAACCCACAGCTAGGCAGTCGAAGGCTAATTGCTGAATTAAATCCAAGAAGCCAGATGAGACCTTCTGTGAGGACACGGAGAGGCCCAAAGTAGTAGAAGGCCCATTAAAAACAGCCCTAGTGAGCAAAAGAGAAGAAAAATTGTGAGTGTGATGGGGAAGTGGCTAAAGTTTGTAAACTTGTGCAGACTGAGAGTTATAAATGCTGTCGAAAAAGTGATAAAATGAATTCTGGAAGGTTGTCTGGGGACTTTGTGAATACATTGCTTTGAATGCCCAGTTAGCAGGCGGTAACTACAGCATAACCTGGGGGCAAGAGAGAATGTTTTCCTTGCTCTGAAGTTCACAGTTAGAGACCATTTTGTTTCTGCCAAACAAAGGCTCCTTCAGTTTGAATTCCTCAAGTCTCCATTCTCTCCTAATGACAACATAAGATAGGTAAGGTACTTCTAGGTAAAGGTCACCTTGCCTATTTCAGTTTGTTCCAATCTCAGAAATGACCTAAAGGTTTAGATGTGAAAAACACGTTCCTGGTTTTATTCCTTTTGCCAGGAATCTCCATAAACACATGTGACACTATTTCACTTCCTCCGACACTCGAAATTATATTTATATCAGGCACACATTGATACACTGGTAGTGTTCCAGAGTAGAGATAGTTACATGCTGCCCAATTTAATTTGACTTGTCAAATAGAGTTGAGTGGTGAACTTCTCTTCCATTGAAGTTTGTGGTTTGCTGTCAAAAATTACTATTGAATTGCATATTCTTCTTTTGAAAAAGTCTCATGAACTTCCAGGAGGAGCTTATTTCTCCTCAAGAAGCTCAAGAAGTTGAACCTCTTATGGGTGTAATCCCGACCTAGACCAGCACATTCATTTGGATTCTCATTCCCATGGAATGTAGGGAGGCAACTGCATGTTTGTACACTTGCCTAATCCTCCCAGAGGAGTGACACAAAAGCAGGGTGAGCATATAGAATGGAAGACAGAGTGCTTGTGCCTTTAACCATTGCAAAGAAGAGGGAATTTAGGCAGGTTTAGTTCAGCATAGAAGGGTTTGAAAAGCAGCACTTGCCTAAATTCCTTCTTCCATGCACTGGTTAAAGGTACAAGCACTCTGTCTTCCATTCTATATCTCTCCTTACACAGAAGTGTCATATCGCACTTTGGTGACACCTGCAGGTCAGCATAGGATTTATGCTAGGGCTTAGGCTGGCCTAACTGCAGGTTAGGATTACAGTCTTAATTATTGGTTCAGGTTCAGTGATACTATAAAGGCCAAACCTGTTAGGGTCTGCTACATGTGAAGTGCATGTTCTGTGGGTGGTGATTGCCCTACAGCAGTGGTAAAATGCACTCTAGGAACACACACTTGCACTGCTGGACTGTCAGTGAAAAAGCTGGAGAATCTCTTGTATGCAGCCAAGCTGAGGTAGGTAGGTAACTTTTTCACCCCATATGTCAAAATTATTTATTTAATTATTATTAATGTTAATTAATACAATTAATTAGAAATTAATAATATTTTCATATTTAAAAATCACCTTTCCAATTAAACCTCTGTTATATTTTTTTGAGGGAATGGGGTGAGGTTGACTTCTGGAGCACTTGTTGAACTCCACTTTCATGAACTCACTTTCATGGCACCTTTGCTTACTCACAAGTAAACATAGCTGTGTAGCTTAGTTCCTCTTTCCATAGGGCTCAATGCAATATCAGGGACTTCCTTCTGTGTTGATTTGTGGGGGCTGCATTCATTAGATCAGAACCAGTGGTGGGCACCAGCAGGTTCGCACCTACTCTATAGAACCGGTTCTTAACAAGAGATAGTACATATAAAGTTTAAAAATAGCCATTTAAAAGTGGCTGCCAGATGGACAGAGAACCGGTTCTTAATTTCTTTGAAGCCCATCACTGATCAGAACCATTGTGGAGTAATTGAATTCCTTTGAGTCTGCCCTTTCCAATGGACTAAGGCACATTTGCTTACTCACAAGTAAAGTAAATAAAGCTCAGTTTCACTTTCCATAGTTATCCATGCATTTTTTTTAGATTCTTGGCCATAACTTTTGATAGGAAGGAGATATTTCAAAGCTTCCTTTGGATTCATCTAGAAAATACGCATCCAATGGTATAAGATGGGAGTGTGGCAAAGGATTCTAGCACTTTGACCCCACAATCCAGAGTAACTACGGGAGCAGAAAGAGACATTACATGTACTGGTAGTTACTGCACCATCTAGTGAAAACCTATGGGAAATTCATATTGAAATCCAGAGCAAATTGTTCTTACACCGGAGCAAGGACTCCTCATAGTTACTCTGGATTGCACCCTTAGTGATTTTTGTACATTTGGTCACCCCACCCCTTAAGGGTAATACCCGGGGGCCCCTAGTCCTCTCCCCATAAATGCCACAGGGATGGTAGAAGAGGCAGGGTGGAATGGGGAGGGTTGGATGAAGCAGCAACAGGGGATGTTGGAATGGGACAGCGATAGGGGACATTGGAAAGGCACAGAGGGAGATGGATCAGGTCCAGGATGGGGGTGGTTTCAGAGGGACATAGCAATGTTTCCTTTTAGTTTTCCTGATTTTTACATTGTAGGGGAGGAGGAGGGACTTGCAAATCTAGTCAAAGCACACAAAGTATGTAATTCCCACTGCATCCCTGAAGATCCCTATGAAGTCTAGCCTAACATAGGGCCTGGGTTGCTTATCTGGTGCTTCTCCGTGTACAAGCTATGATCATTTTGTCTGCTTCCAAATTAGCGGCTCGTGATACTCCTTTGTCTTAAAAAGACTGGTGAAGAAAACCAGAAACACATTTCAATCAACCTTACTCTTAAGTAAGACTGCACAGAGTCTTGCCTGAAATCTAGGTTCAAAATACATACCCACAAGAAAGAACGGGTTGGTCTTTCCTGATTTTTATGTGCAGGGCTTGGAATCTGCATGTTAAGCTCTGCAGGAGTTGCTGCAGGTTATTGGCAGCCAAGATTACTAAGGGGACAATACCTGGTATTGGTATTACCAGAGGAGTTACAGAGGGGTTATGGCCATGTTCTCACAGAGCCACTGAAGGCGTTTCGTGGAGCCACAAGGGTCTGTGGAGCTCAGTTTCAGGAACATGCGTTAGTGGATTCTCTATGTTCCTCCGTGCTAGTAAATAAGTGTAGGGATGGGAGAGAGACAGGGGCAAAACTGGATGAGGAAAGGAAAGAATAGAGAGGAGACAGGGCAGAATAGAGGGTAGGTATCCTATACTTCTTCCAGGCCTCCATCCACCCTCCTGGGTCCACTCAGACTTGTACCAGTGAAATCTCAGGTACAGGTCCAAGTAGACCCATTTTGGTGCTTCCTGGAGGCTAACTCCCAGGTAAGGGGAAGTATTTCCTTACCCAGAGGAGACCATTGGGATCCTCCCTCCTGGATGCATTGAGTGTTCCAACAATGCAGCTACATTGGATGGGGAGCACATCAATAAGATAGGGGCCTGATGTGATTACATATATACAACTTGGATATCCAAAACCAGTCCCGTTGTGTTGCATCTCAAAGTGCCTTCACAAACTGCGGTCATGAGCCAACTAAAGTCAAGTTTCTGTTATGTCCTAGTTATTTCAGTGGCAGATGGTTAAGCAAATATGTCACCTACAAATTAAATATTTGAAATTAGATATAAATCCTACATGTCAAGAAGAGTTAACGCTGGATAAATTATGGTCTAGATTATGTTCATACTGTATTTTGAATATGATCTTGCTTCTAGAAAAAGAGAAGGGGAGCAAGAGAGATCCAAAAAGCTAGCAAAGATTATACTAAAGCAGAATCAAGAAAATGATTTACAACTGTTTGGAAAAAATTTCAGTCTAATGAAATTGTTTCAGAGCAAACTATTTGATATGTTTTAATTATTTATTCCCACATCATTTATTGTCAGAAGAGGCACTGAGAGGATGGAATACATTTCCATATATTTCATACATGCTATACCTGCATGTTAGACTTCTGCATTAAAACAATACACAATTATTTTAATGGAAGTATTTACAATTCCAATGTCTTTTATCCTTTCTTACTTTTCTCTGAGGTGGTTTTCAGAAGCATTCAGATCAATAATTTAGAATTTACTGGATTGACAAAATAAACATTTCATAAGGATGCAGGAGTGAAGTTTGCTCCTGGGCGCAAACACTTACTTGGAAACTTTGCCAGGAGCTGTATATGTACCTTATTATACACGCCAACTTGATGCAGTACTTTTTAAGATTTATTGAGTTTGTTAAGAATTCTACTAAATAACCTTCCTCTCACCTGATAGCAAAGTTATTTTGGATATATATTTATAATGTTTGTGACAGGTAACTAGTGCCATTGCCAGTCTTTGTTGTGAAATGGGGCTGCTGCATTACCAGATGGAATTTCAAATAAATAAAAGAATCACAAACTTTTATAAACCTGATGACAAATCAGATGCTCCTGTGTGTTTTAGCATCTGAATTGCTAACGCTAACGATATCTGACACTATCCTATCCTAACATTTCCTGTGTCGGAGAATGCAGCCATGCTAAAATGGACAACACTAAATGCTATAAAGGAGGGGGACTGGAAGAAGCAAGAGAAAATACTTTCAATTACACCTCCATATGCCCAGTGCCATTTCTGTAAAGGAGTGGATAAAACAGTGGACAACTTTGATACTAGTTGCTGTATCAAAATTGTACAAAGAAACAACAAAGACATGACAGCAGTGTCATTGTCAACAATGATAGCAACAATGATACACTGGAATATTTGCAAAAAAAAAAAAAAAGCTATCTGCAGCCAAATACCGAGGGGATCACACAATTGAAAAAGATATTGAAAATGAGGATGCCAAAATATTATGGGATTTTCAACTACAAACAGACAATCATCTATCACACAATATGCCTGATTTAACTGTAATCGAGAGGAAATAAAAACAAGTCAAAATCATTGAGATAGCAATGCAAGTGTTAGCAGAGTAGAATATAAAGAACTGGAAAAATAACAAAATACAAAGGTTTACAAATAGAAATTGAGACTGAGACCAAAGTGACTTCTGTGGTGATTGGTGCCCTTGGTGCTATTCTAAAACACCTTGAGGAGCTAAGTCACAGCATCAGAGTCACAGGAATTACCATCCAGCTTTACTGGAGAGAGGGCTGTAGGTGGCACAAGTGGTTAAGACACTGTGCCTGTTAACCAGAAGGCCAGGATTCAAAACCCTGGTCGGCCCCACAAGACAGGGTGAGCTCCTGTCCTTAGCCCAGCTCTGCGACGCAACTGGAACCAATCGTTTTGGCTCTGCCTATTGGACTATTTCAGTGGCGTGAGAGGGGGGATTTGCTGCTTGGATAACAGCCTATCCTCCATAACAATCTACCCAGGCCTTCGTGCTTTGCCTGCAGTGTCAGCGTCAAGCACAATACCATAGTTTTTCAAGACTGATGGATGCCAAGTTTACTGGAGACATCTTACATCTTGTGACAATATTTATAACAGTGAAATCCTAGGCATCCAAGTAACTGGGGAGGTCTTGATGATGAAATAAAACAAACCAGCCAATAGCATCCACCTGACTGTGAAAATCCCACAATAATAATATTTTAAAGCCTAGAAACTTTGCTTTCTTATAAGTTACATAGAGCACAATCCTAACCATGTCTGCTCAAAAGGAAGCCCCATTGTGTTCAATGGGTCTTACTACCAAGAAAGTGTTCTTGGATTGCAGCCTAACAACTTCCTTAAAGTGCAATCCTAACCTAGGCCAGCACATCTCATCATCTTCTCATTTCCATAGTGACATAGGGAGTCAAGCGCATGTCTGCGCAGTGACCTAACCTTCTCTCAGGAGTGGCACAAAAGTGTCTTAACTGCACTTTTGTGACACCTCCAGGTCAGCACAGGATTTTGGTCAGCTTAAATGGAGGTTAGGATTGCAGTCTATGTAATTACTTCCTTAAGCTCCCTTGGCTACTTTAAGAACACTGCAGCTCTTAACTGGCAGTAATAGGTAAATAAAAAAATATTAACATCAGCCTGAATAAAGTTAATAATGCTTTTAAAAATGCTTTGAATAATCCACCCAACGTCAGTAGGGATCACAAATGGGAAAGGTTTGCTGAGTCAAGTGGATGCAGCTTAGAACTATACCATTGAGTGGGTACAGTAGCAGCTGGGGTTATTTTAACCACCCCCAAAAAGACAGTGAGTGAGGCTCATCTTTTACTGAAATCTTCTTGATTTCTGTAAAAGGCATTAAAGTCACTCTAGGTTTATAGTTACTAACGCCAAGTGTGTTACATATAGTACAAAGTGTGTTACATATAGTGAGTTACATATACATTTACAAAGTGCGTTACGTACATATGACATACATTTAAGTCACATATAGCAATATTACAACAGGTTTATGGTGGCTGTGGGTGGCGCAAGCGGTTAAGACGCTGTGCCTGTTAACCAGCAGGCCAGGGTTTGAGACCCAGGTCGGCCCCACAAGACAGGGTGACCTCCTGTCCTTAGCCCAACTCTGCGACGCCAGCTGGATCCAATCATATTGGCTCTGCCTTTCCATTGGACTAATTCAGTGGCGTGGAGAGGGGGGATTTGCTGCTTGGGGAACAGCCTATCACAATCCAACCCAGGCTTTCATGCTTCGCATGCAGCGTATGCAGCGCCAAGCACGATACCATAGTCTTTCAAGACTGACGGAGGCCTGCTTTTATGGTGAGATTGGTATCCACAGAAATTGTTAAAATTAAAAGGTAACATTTTATCATGCAAGGGTAATATTTTTGGAGCGTTATTTTCTATTATATGAATGTACAGATGTATGTTCTCAGAAAAAGGCACTGATTTTCATCTTTCATGATATTATGTCAATTACTTAGTTCAGCCAATGTCCTCCTTTTATGAAATAAATACAATAATCATTTTTTCCCAGTATGTCAGCACATTTTCTCCTTGATTTGACTCTATGTGTTGCAAGTGGAGAAAGGGGAAGGAAGGAGAACTTTTTTTAAAATGCAAATTCCTTCTGATAAAATCTTGCTTAATTCTCAATAAAAGCCTGAGGATGTTCTTCTGAGCATTACAACAAAATAGATAAGCCATTGTTTCTAATCCACAACATTAGTGTTTCTAAAAGAAGAATGTGTTGATTTGAAGCCTTCCCTGACTGGCAGAAATCTCTGCAACATGGGAAGGAATACAAAAAAGGAAACCTTCCAGAGACCATTGAACAAACACAAGACAGCTACTAGGATCTTCTCCTTGTACTTTATGGATCAAAGGCAGTCAACTTGTGTTGCAAAATATTTAACTTTATGGGAACATTATTTTGAAATAAAACAAACTACAGTATAGAACAGTGATGCAAAATTCCTTCCCAGCAGCCTCAGGTACACTTGCCAAAGGAAGAGGTGCTGATAATAATGCGATTTGAAAAGACGCAGATGCTATTCAGCAGAGAGTTCTCTTGGGTCTAAGCTCTGAAAAGGGTGGCATCTGAATTCACCTGGGTAAATTCAGTAAAGTAACAGTAAAGATAACAGTAAAGGAACTTGGAAAAGAAGATGAAAAAAATAATGAATGAGATGCTGAAGGCCAACCCAACAAGTAGTGATTGATATGCTGCCCTCTAATTTATTTTGGAAGCACACTGGAACATCATTGTCCATGGAGGGCTAGAAGGACACAGCAACAATATACCAAGGATTAAAGCTATCCTGAATCAGAGCACCACTTCCCATGACCACAGCTCAATATAAGTCAGTCATAAAGTCATTCACTTTATGACACTCAGTTTGAGCTGGCCCTGGTTAACAATGTCATGTGCAGAGATGGGAACTTGACAGCACAATCCTGACAGTTCAGCCTGCGCTGAAACCAGTGCAAGGATTGGGCTGCTATTGTGTTACTTGGGTAAGCCAAGTGCAGCCCCCATAGGCCTGGAGGGGGCTTAGATCAGAGCAGATGGGAACAGGCAGAGCCATGTTATGGTTGGCGTGGTACTGCGCAGCACCGTGGTGTGGTTCTTTTGAAGGCTCACCCAACTTGTGTACTATAGAGTTGACTATCAAAGTGCGACCATTATGACTTGTCTTCAAGTTGAGTCAAGGGGGCAGTTACTCTAGATCTGAGTCAAGATCTAGACTTTTCTTATCGTTGGTTATATGGATATTTTCTCACATTCCCCTCTAGATCTGCCACAGATATTCCAAAGAAGCAATAAGAAAGGAACTGTGAGTGTATTGCGTCTGGGTCTGCATTAGACATTTACAGTATTTATATATTTGAAAGAAGATTGCTATTTTCCCTTTTTGACAGCAGGCTGCCAACTTTCCCTTACATGGTAGGGAGTTCCATACATTTTTCACAACGATTGAAAAGCCCTCTTTCAAGTCTGCCAAATTAATGTTTATTTGCAGAAAGATAACAGATTAATGGGGTCAAATATACAGTGGTGCCTTGTAAGACAAAGATAATTTGTTCTGCAAGCAAGTTTGTCTTACAAAGCGTTCTTACAAAGCAGATTTTTACATGGGAAATAATGGAAACTCAGACAATTGGTTCCATAACCCAAAGATATTCATATAAAAAATTAACTGAATGTAAAAATGATGACCAAACACTGTAATCAAATTCAAAACACTGTAATATAATACAGAACACAATGACTGTAATAAAACACTGCAATATACTGTAGAGTAAAACAGAGAAGAAAAACCTCTATGGCTAAGGATGACTAATTTTCACTAAAAGAGTTACTGATTTCTTTTTGAGTAACTTTAACAAGGAACCTGTGTGTGTATGTGTGCGTGCGCATGTGTGTGTTTCCAAAATTGCAGCAGGAGCAGCACAAAAGGCTTCTGCCTGATGCAAAGGGGGCAAGATCCTATGCTGTCTACTCTGAACCAAGTCCCATTGTATCAAGTGGGGCTTACTCACAGGAAAGTGGGGTAGAGAGGAGTCCAGGCAGGGAAGGTGGTGGGGAGGAAGAGGGGTAGTTGCAGTGGGGTCCAGGCAGGGAGGGGGTTTGTTTTATAAGGTATTGGATACTTTGACCCTAACCAAACTGACCTGGAAATTTTTGTAGCTTGTTAATTTACTTGCTTGATTGTAGCTTGTTACTTTTAATTTTTGTAGCTTGTTAATTTTGTAGCTTGTTAATCTAAGTTAATTTACTGCAACTAAGTCAGAAGTAAAAACAAAACAAAACTAAGAATTGGCTGCAATCCTAACCTGCAGTTAGGCCAGCCTAAGCCCAAGAACAAGTCCTGTACTGCCCTTGGGGCATCACAAAAGTGCTGTATGGTGCAATCCTAATCAATTTAGGCCAGCATAACTCACCTGGCATAACTATCTGTGGTGGTGTTGGGAGGCTGGTGCATGTTTTGCCCCACTGCTGAGGAGATTCGGCCAGTGCGCAATGACTCACCAGCCTCCCCACACCACTATAAAAGGTTGTGCCAGGTGAGTTATGCTGGCCTAAATTTGGTTAGTATTGAGACCATAAAGCATCATCCCCATACATTGGGTGGAGCATAAATATGAATGGTGGACATTGTTATGTGCCATTGCTCCGCCTCCACTGGTTTTTTGAGCCATAAATTTTAATAAAATAAAGATATTTCAAAGTGGTTTGTTTCACTGCATTCTGCTGTAAATTACATATTCAAAGGTGCATAACATGACAAGATTATTTCTACAAACCGTTATTTTAGCCATTTAGGTCACAAGGGCTGCCACCCCCTTCAAGGATGCCCCCTTCAAATGCCCTAGTAACATCCCTGATTGGGACCATTTTGGAAGTCTTTACGCTCCTTGACTAACCTTCCACTTCAGCCAAGGCATACTTGCTTACTCACCAGTAAACACTGCTGTGCAGTTCACATCCATTTTCAATGAACTTTAATGCATTCATCAGGGACCTTCTTCTGGGGTGGTTTGTCGGAGCTGCATTCATTGGATCAGGACAATTCTGGTGTCCTTATATTCCTCTCAGCCTGCCCTTTCCAATGAACTATGGTATGTTTGCTTACTTGCAAGTAAAGCCACAACGTGGGTCACTAAACTTTCCATAGAGTTCAATGCATATTTAAGTTTTTTAGTTTTTTGGCCATAACCTTTGATAGGAAGGTACTATTTCAGAACGGATGTTTGCATTGGATTCTGCCCTGCGATACAATTTCAATGGTATATGACATGATAAAGTTTGATGCACCATCACGAAGTTGCAATTTTTAGGTCCCCCAGTGCGCGACATCCCCCTTGGGCACATCATCCAGTGTCGACCGCACTACCCTAGTGATGCCACTTCTTCTGAGCCACTCATGGGGGAGGGTTAGGCCAGTGTACAGTCATGCGCTTGGCTCCCTACATCACCGTGGGATAATGAAAGGTGAATGAGTTGTGCTGGGCTAAGTTAGGATCGCACTCAAATGACTTAAAGCATATGACGTAGATTATTTTAATACTGTATTTTTAAAAAGTAATTTAATATTTTAAATTATTATTTAAAATAATAATTTAATTAATTATTAGAAGTTTTTATATTTTAAAGAAAAGAAATCTTACTCTTTCAAACATATATTCTATAGTGAGAAAAGGGTTCAGTCTAAAGTTGAAGGAACATCATAGAAATTATACAAAATCCTCCCTCTTGTGAAACAGACATAAGATCCAAGAATCAAACCATTCTATTTGTTCAAGAGTTATTTACAATATAACATGAAATACATCTATTTTCAGCTTTCCATTCATGCAAAGCTTAGCAGGGTGCACTACCTTTCTTTCTTTCAAGCTTTTGTGTCTTGTGGCTGCTGCTACTTGTCTCATCGAGGTGAGCACAATTATGATATTCAACAATTGTGTCATTATAATAGGTGTGCATCACCACCAAATGATAGTCTACAAACCCTGATCATTCTCTGCATTATTATAGAGGTTTTCAAGTTCCACTTGTTTATTTTTTTTTCTCATTTTCAAGATGAAAAATGTGAATTAATGTCTTCACACTATGTCTTCCCATACCCCCAAGCTGCAACACTAGAATACACCAGTGAGTTATCAGAACAGCCACAATTGAACTACTAATTGAATGGGTCAGAGTAAAAGAACATCAGGGATTGATATGGAGTTGTTTTTACCATGTATTACTTTTATTTTAATGTTACTACACTATTTTCAAATGGTGGTATACCTGCCTTTCACTCTCCTCAACATCTGCAAAATGAAATAAGAGTTTATAGGCACAATCCTAAGCATGTCTACTCAGAAATAAGTTCTGTTGTGTTCTACTTACTCCCAGGAAAATATATATATATATATATATATATATATATATATATATATATATATATATATATATATATATATATATATATATATATATATATATATATATATATATATATATAGGATTGCAGCCAATATGAATTCAGAGACTAGCTTGCCTGAAGCATATGGGTGAGTTTAATTATAAAGACAGTTTCCTCATACAGTTTTTTTTCTCATCTTCAGTATTAAGGTTAACCCTTCATCAGGCGTAGCCTGTTTGACTCAACCATTGGGCATAGTTGAGCACAAAATTCCACTGTTAGAAAACTGTCATAAGCACCTAATTAACTCAATTGTTAACTCTCATAAAGTGTTAAGTGACATTCATTAGGATGTACAAAGAGACAATAATCAAAAATCCTCATTTATTAATCATACAGCAAGTAAAACCAAAATCACTGAAAATTAATACTCGCCTCCACATTGCCTTATGTTTTCATGAAAAAGAAAGACATATGAGCATTAATTATGAGCTGAACTGGAAATATAAGCACAGTAGAGTCACTCTGAGTCACTGTTGGGAAGTTCAGCAGTTCAGTTCTGTGACTGAAAGTCTTGTCCAACAAGAGCCTTGAGGGCCGCATTTGGCTTAGAAAACCCATAGATGCAGCCCTTGTTGGACAAGCCAAACTTCTCTGCATGTGTTCTCTGTTCCTGTTGAAATCAACAGGAAAGCGAACAATAAAATTCAGGAGATGCAGCTAACCCTGGAAGGTGAAAACAATACTTCACCAAAGTAGGGGGGAAAGAGCATTGGAAAGGAGAAACATCCATATCATCAGCAGGGTCAAGAACCCCATGAACAATGGGAAAGTCCTACCTCAAGGCAAAGAGGACTTGTTCATTAGCATGTGCATAGATAGTAATCAAAGGTGTGAAGACAACATGAGCAAATGGTCAGTAAAATGCAGGCTGAGATGGCTTTTTTCAAAGACAAGAGAATCAGACAAAAGAAAAAGCAAACAGGAGTACATGCTTGAACACTATCTAATTGGCAACCCTAGGCTAAAATACATATTTATGTACAAAATATGTACAATATTATGAACAAAATCATAATATCCATAATCTTTGTAATTTCCATTCATAAAAAGAGCTAAATAAATAGTTATTTATTTATTTAATATTTATTCATATTAAATGAATATAAAAGGAAATAAGAAACTTCCAAAAATCAGTTTAGGAGGGGCGATGGTGGTAAAAATTTGCCAGGGGGTCACTACTGCTCCCCAGAAAAGAAGCTGGAAAAAATGACTGGGGGTTTCAAACAGCACCTAGAACTAGGAAGGTACTAGGAGGGGCAGGCCTCTTGGCCATCATGGTGCAGAGAGGGAGCAAAAACAAAAATCACATGGAATTCAAATCCTAGCTACGCCTAATGTAGGGTTAAATATAATTGCTTAATATAGCAATGTTAGTATTTCCTTCTTAACACAATCATTTACTAATGAAATGCACCCACATTGCAGAAGTAAAATACTACCACCTTCCAATGCAACACCTTCCAATGCGCATCAGTCCGCATGTGCAGCAACATCCCCCATGCATAGCAACCCCCATGCGCATCAACCTCTCATGTGTATCAACCTCCCATGTGCATCACCCTCCCATGCACACAAAACCCTATGTGCACAAAACTCCCATGCGCAACATCCCTCCATATGTATCAACATCCCAAGCATATAAATACCCCAAGTGCATCAACACCCCATGTACATCATCCTCCCATGCTCACCAACCCCCACCCCCAAGCACTTCAACCAGTGATGGGCTCCAGCAGGTTCGCACCTACTCTATAGAACCGGCTGTTAACAAGAGATAGGACATATAAAGTTTAAAAATAGCCATTTAAAAGTGGCTGCCAGATGGGCAGAGAACCGGTTCTTAATTTCTTTGAATTCCATCACTGGCTTCAACCACCATGCACAACACCCCCCACTGTGCAAAATCTCCCCCAGTGCATCATCTTCCATGTGCACCATCCCTCAGTGCACCCTCCCTCCCAGTGCATCAGCTGGATGTTGATCAGTCAATTTTCAATGTTAAGTAAAGGACAAAAACACGTTGCACCCTTTTCAGTCCCTTAAGGGTCAAATTTCTCAATATCGGTTCTTGGTGGTTGTTGAGATCACATAAGGAACACTCTCCCCAAATTTCCCGCTTCCTGAAAGTATAGGGACGAAAACGCATTGCGCCCCTTTTCACCCCTTCTGGTTGGAATTTCCAAAAACTGGTTCTTAGTGGATGTCTCCATCATGGAAGGAACACCCTCCCCAAATTTCATGCTTCTAGGTCCAGCGGGCATTGATGAGTGAGTGAGTGAGTGAGTGAGTGAGTGAGTGAGTGAGTCACTGATTTAGTGAGTCAGTGAGTGAATCAGTCAATCAGTGACTTTTCAGTTTTATATATGTAGATTGTGAAACCGTCCTATTTACGTTTTGGACATAGGTTGACTGGAATATATACCAATCAATCAATGTTATTACTACGGTCATTCGCCAGCATAAACAAATTCCAAAGGATGGTACTTTATACCAGTCTGTGTTTTGTGACATTATCATGGAATGTGAAAAAAGGTGGCAGAGTGTCACAAACAGAAAATTCAATTCAGCCCAATCCAAGACAGGGGCAGCAGATAGCCTGTGCTTTGCCCAACAGCAGTCTTGAAAGTGACTTAAGACACATCTCCGCCAGAGGGCAATGAGTGGTGCCAGAGGAGAGGCCAACAACAGTAGGGCTGAAGTAGGAGAAGGCAACCAGTAGGATGCCTAGAATCATAGAATCATAGAATCCTAGAGTTGGAAGGGACCTAGTAGGTCATCTAGTCCAACCCCCTGCCTTCAGCAGGAAATCCTCCTAGACCTTCCCCGACAGGTGCTCGTCAAGCCTCTGCTTGAAGATCCCCAGTGAGGGAGAGTCTACTATTTCCCGTGGCAATATGTTCCACTGCTGACTGCCCTCACCATCAGGAATTTTTTCCGGATATCCAACCGGAATCTCCTCTCTTGCAGTTTGTACCCATTGGTTCTAGTTCTGCTTTCAGAAGCAGCTATGAATAAGTGAGCCCCTTCCTCCCTATGACAGCCCTTCAGGTATCTGAAGAGGGCAACCATGTCTCCCTTCAGCCTCCTCTTCTCCAGGCTGAACATCCCAAGTTCCCCCAACCTTTCCTTGTAGGGCTTCCCTTCCATCCTAAGAGGAGTACATTGCAGTGAATGCTCTGCTGCTTGGTGGGAAAATGTTTCAGGACAGGAGGGGAAGTGGGCATTTGTGGGGCAGGGGGCATTGGTGGGTGAGAGTGGATCAGGCCTAGGAGAGGGTCATCATGCCTAAAAAGACTATTTTTTCTTACCATTTGGTAGGCTATCTATCTTCTGGTATTCTATGAGGCTCCTTTGATCCACATCTGTTCAAAGAAGGGAATATGATAGGAAAATGGTGGATAGGAAAATGGTGGATAGGGTCTGGAGTGCATGTTTGCTGCTGAAATCCATCCCCTCCAGTATATTCCTTATGTCTTACCCTCCCTGCCCTGAGTCTCCCCCCCAAACTGCCCACAATTCAACATCAAATACCTAGGCTGGTAAAGTATTTGTTCAAATCTGAGCATGAATGGAACTGTTGGAAATTAACACTAGCAGCTACATCACATACATGTTGGCAGCATGATGTTTCTGCTATTGCTGGGCCTTTTGGGCCAGCAGTTCAGAAGATCTGTTGTTGTCCCCCCCCCCCCCCCCAAAAAAAAACATCGTCTTGATCACCATGTTATGCTAGCATCAGTTGTGAAACTGCAAATGTATGGTCTCATATGAAAATAAAGAGTTGCTCAAATCCTAGTGTAGCCATTTGTCAGTCTTGAATAAGCTGGGCAACAAATAAGGCCAAAGAAGTAAATAATGAAAAAAGAATAGTGGATGGAGAAAAGCTTCTGAGCAAAGTGGTGCACCTAACAACAAAGAAGTCAAAGAAATGGAACAACAAGGTGGTAAAGAGGTGCTGCTGTGATGTGTTATTGATTCCCAGCAGTAAAGGTCTTGGAAGAGATGCAGTGTGGAAACCAGAGACGAGAGAAACAATTTTGCGTTGTGATTTTTGGAAATGGGCTCTCATTTGAGGAACATTACATGATGTTCTCCTTGCTGAGAAGTGGCTAGCAATTGGAATGATTCACCTCCAAAAATAAGTGATCAAAAGGCAGAGTGGGCAAAAGAAATGGAAGGATTAGCAGTATTTCAGTTTGAATGGTCTTTCTTGTTTCCATATGGCTGTCCATCTTCTTTTCATCATTAATGGTACTTTGCTTAATGAAGGAAGGTGGAAATACCCACAGAAGATACTAAATTCAGATCTGCATTTCCTTTTCTTTCTCAGAATATTGCTCATTTCTGAACCCCCTTTCTAGAAAATAGGCAAAATCACTCTGAGATTATCTATATCTATATACAGTATATAAAAATGAAAAGTCATGGATTAACTGACTGACTGACTGATCAACACCCAGCCAAAACCGCTGGGCATAGAAGCCTGAAATTTGGGGTGGGTGTTCCTTCCATGAATGAGGGGTGCACTAAGAACCGGTTTCTTGAAATTCCAACTGGAATGGGGTGAAAAGGGGTGCAACACGTTTTCCTCTCTATACTTTGCATTGAAGAATCCCTGACTGAGGGATGGTCTGTGTGGGGGACCTAGGAAACAGACCCCAGAAAAAGAACTCGCAGAGGACTTAATGTTCCTAGAAATGTTGTATGAGGAGGGGGATCCGGACTGCCATTGTGGGGCGGCTGTCCGGGTGCCAGTCTCCAAGATGACTCCAGAGGAACAAGAGTCCATGGACAGAGAGACAGAGGAGATATGGAACCGGGAAGAGGATCCAGAAGAGGTGGAGAGGTCCCTCAAGGAATATGAAGAGAACCAGAGGAAGTGGAGGGAGGCTGCAGAAGTGAGGGAATGGTTAGCCAGGAGGAGACCAAAGATGGCCCCTGGAGAGGCTTTCACTCTTAGGAGGCTGGGCCTATTAGAGGGCCTGAATGGTGGTGGAACCTCCCAGCCCCTCCTAGGGCAGAGGGATGGAAGCTCCCAAGGGGGAGAGGCCCATGGTATGGATAAAAAGGGAGAAAAGGCGGGAAACAGGGAGTTGTGGGCAAGGTGTAGAATGTAGGAGGAAGGACTTTGTGCTTGTGCAACTGTAAGGCCTTGCCTGAAAGAGAGACTGAAATACTTACCTGTTCAGAGGGATTGGATATATAGAGAGTATGTACTTACCTGTTGACATGTTAGGACATTAAGTTCTGTTATTCTGGAACAGAGTTTGTTGAGTTATTTACCTGTTAACTGTTTGAAACTGACTAAGTGAAGTGCCTCCAAGAATGGATGGAAGAAGTGATTGTTACTATACCTCACATGTCTCCGTGGAATTACTTCAATGGGGGGAACGACTCCCTAGTAATGGGAACCCCAGGGGGAGAGACATCGTCAACCCACATCACCCGGGTTGGGGTTCCTGACAGTCTGCCCCAACCCCTGGACCTAGAAGCATGAAATTCAGGGAGGGTGTTTCTTCTGTCACAGGAGCACCCACTAAGAACCAATGTGGAAAAATTTAACCATGCTGAAGGTGCTGAAAGGTGCTGAAAAGGTGTGCAATGTGTTTTTATCCTATACTTAACATGGAAGACTGACCAACATCCAGCCAATTTGGTGCTTGGTGCCTTGTGCACCGGGGGGGGGGGTGTTGTTTGGAGGGAGAGGTTGTACTAGGGAACATGCTGCGTATGGGGGTGTTGCGCATGGGGGGATGTTGCGGATGGGGAGGTGATGCACATGGGGAATTGATGCGCATGGGGGGATCATGTGCATGGGAGAATGATGCGCATGGGGGACTGATGCACTTGGGGGGCCTGATGTGCATGGGGATTGATGCGCATGGGGTGGATGAACATGGGGATGTTCCATATGGGGGATGTTGCACATGGGGGGTTGATGCACACCTTCCTCTTCTATAAAGCCTCTAAGGGCTTCTAAGCTTCTAAGAGACCCCTACTTGTGCATAGATGAAAAAGAATTGTGGGGGCTAGGCAATCCTAGACAACATCTAAGAAGTTGTTGGAAAGCAATTAAAGTTTATTAAAGGCTGGATTAAAATGCCAGATAAACAGAGAGGGGAGGGAGGCAGGTAATACACACAGAGAATGAGAGTGAGAGAGAGAGATCACAGCACAAAAGAGCAGTGCTGTCCCAAAACAGAATTTGGAAAAGTTGTCACACAGCTCAAAAGACCAGCAAAATAAAATTCCTGCCCTTATGTGTCTAGATATTTTTCTAAATTTAAATACTCAGACTACAGAAGGAGAAGATAATCTAGTTGCTGCACCAGGAGTGGGAAAGCCATTTTCTACTTCATCGACAAGTCCTCCTAGGGACCCCTTTTAACATCTGTTGCAATTTTTATGTCATTGGTTGTATATTATTGTTGTTTTTATATCTTTCAATCTGCTCCTGCTTCATTCTTAATATTTTTTCTTATTGATATCATGTTTGATTAGATCTCAAACTGAGATTAAAATCATCTGGATAGGAATTTTCCTTGATAACCTTATGTTTCCTTGCTTGACACTTAAGAAATAATAAATATTTAATGTTAAAAGGGTTACATTTGTGAAAACATGCATTTAAAATGCTTAGTTTAAGATTGGGCTAATATTATTTCATAAAATGTATCCCCTTTCAGCTAAGCCTGCAGTTATTTAGTTCAGTTAACCAAATCAGCATTTTCAAAAGTGCAAGCAATATTCGAAATCAGGCTTGTTCTGAAAAGGGTATGCTTTGATACTGCAGACTGGCAGCTCAGCAGGAGTTTCAACAAACCAAAACAATCTTTGCATTTGCTATTCTTCTCCTGTGACAGGACTGCAGAGGGCATGGAGTTTCAGGAGAGCAATCTTAAAGATAAGAGTGTTCTGTCACAGAGCACAAAAAGAAAAAAAGGGATTTAATGCATTTGTATCAAATCCAGGTTGAGGCTCTCTTTTGTTTTATGTGAACATTTCGGGGCAAATTTATCTTAGAATCCTTTGTTCTTGATTCACAAGTGACACTGCTCTGCCAATATCCACAAAGTGCATAAAACAAGAGCTGCTTTGGGTAAATGGGCTATGTTTAATGAATAAGAATAATTATATATTGCAACAGGTTCTGAGTATACTAAAGCTCTTCTCCCTTAAAGCAGGTGCCTATCCCAGATTAATATTTCATCTTTCAGTATCTACTGGGGATCTTCAAGCAGGGGCTCGACAAGGACCTGTTGGGGATGCTCAAGGAGGAGATTTCTTTTACATGCTCCTGTCGTTACTCTAGATTGTAGCCTTACTCTCTGTCCTTCACTGGTCATATAAATATGCAAATGGCAAATGGATCCTGAATAATGCTGGCCACAAATATACAATGGCTGAAGGGGATATAACCCTCTTCCTTGCCATCACTTATCTTACCAAATCCCTGTTAACTTTCTTCCAAGCTCTGTCTTCCCACCATCTCACATTCTGTGCTATAAGAAGCCTAACCAGAGTGTAATAAGTCAAAGGATCCATTCCAAAATTGTGAATCTTATCATCTGTCAACATATTGCATAGGCTGCTAATATTACTGATGCTGTGCTGTCCTGGGGAAAACTGCTACAAGTACATATAACTGTAACTATAACTAGGCATTTATATACCACTTTTCTGGACATTTTTTATTGCTCCTCAGTCTTTAATCAAAGTGGTTTACATAGTCAGGCGAATTCTAAATCCCCAAAGGGATTTTTACAAACACAGATTGTCTCTATCTTTCAAGAGACACTACATTCAAAAAGTAACATTCACAGTCTGGTTACAACACTGGCCCCGATGTCTGAAATGCTAGCTGACCAAGTTCTCCTTCAGTTCTCACGAAGGGCAGCTGAGAAAGCTCCTTCACTCCCACTGAAAAGCAGATGGAAAATCTCAGCTACAGCAGCCACTTTTCAAGGTCTTGCTTTGGATCTGACTTCCGGTTATCTCGATCCGGCAACCTTCAGCTCTTATCTTCAGGCAAACGGAGGCTCTACCCTCTAGACCAGACCTCCTGAAAACATGATCAAAAAGGCTGCTCATAGTGGTCCATATAGCCTTCATCATCACTATGAAATTTGTAGCAGGCAGATCAGTGTTGGATCAGGGCAAGGATTGGTTTGGGCTGGGGGCAAGAGGGAGTGGATCTCAGTGGCGCTCGTACATGCCACATCTTCCGGGTCTGCTCCCTGAGGTTCCTCAGAGTTATGCCAGTCAAAGAGCAGGGGTTGATCTGAAAAGACCCATCGGGGTCCAAGCAGTCTATAATCTTTACTTACATCTTCAGAGTTCCTCTTCCTTGCTGGCTGACTAATATGCAGCACATGCACTGGTATTGTTGCATACTCTGGGCCTGCCCTGGATAATCAAGTTTTAACCTAATCCGATCAAGTAACTCAAGCCTCACCAGTATTCATACCTTAGAGAGCTCACTTTTCTTCACAGTAACAAAGAACAGAAAGGGTTAAAAACAACACATTTGTTTTCATTTATATTTATTTTGTGATTGACAATTCTTAAATGACTTGCTGTAATATTATTTTACTATCAGTGGGATATAACAAAAATGAATTCAGTATCCCATGCGGCCAAACATTACCAGATATTCAAAACAACAATAACAAGCCATACTCATTCAACTTATTAATTTCTTGATATTGTAAGTGATTTGGATAGAAATGCTATGCAATAAAACCATTAGATATCACTCTTGAGTAGATAACACTGAACAGTTAAGGGAAATAAACATTGTTTCTGCTTTATTATTTCCTTTATTGTGTATGATAATTTATGGTTATCTAGGTTTGTTATTGTATTGTAAAACTGATAGTAAAGGGAAATAAATATGGAACAGCTTTGACAATAGTAAAATGACAGCAATAAAAGATCTATTCCCCCTTCCCTGGTCCTATCTATCTTTAGGAAATGAATGGGAGATGTTTACATATCAGGAACAAGAAAAGAGAAACTGATGAGCTGTCAAAAAATGTACACTTGACTAAAATTGTACACTTAAGAAATTTTTTTTACTGGATCACAATTAACCCCTACACATGCTTCAACACTAGTAACACATTTATGCTTGCTATCCCTTCTGCCTGCAACTTCCTTAATTGTCAGCAACTTCCTTAATTATCAGCAATCACTTTCTTATTCAAATTCCTCCATAACATCCATCTTGTTAATGAAATTCTTGATTAATAAACCAAATATCTATTCCCAAACATAGGGTTGCCATAATTCTCTTCCAAAAAATGAGAACAGGACCCTCTGTCCCATTTGCCAATATGTGAACACAATCCCCCAAAATTGGGACACTCCTGGTTTTACAAAATATATGGCAACCCTATCCAAACAGAACAAGTCTGTGGAACTACATTGTCAGTTTGCTTACTCTCCTTACCTGCTTGCATTTACTATATGTCCCCATAATAAATCTTTAGATTGTAAAATGCTTGAAGTAAAGACTGTAAGAAACTGCGTAACTGTAGATCAGCTTCTCCATTTGTCGAGACCTTTCAAAAGTTGGAGTAGTAGTAGTACTTTGAGTTGGAGCATCCAACTTCAGGGTAAGGAGCTGAGGATGCTTTGGGCTCTGAATTCCAAGACCTAAAAAGAACAGTTATAAGAGACTGCTATATTTAGGATGTAGCAATATAAGGCAAGGTGTGACGACTAACTTTAAGAACCTGAGGAGCTGCTATAATTAAGGAAAGGACTTCAGATGTTCTTGAAGGGTGGACTAGATCCAAGGACTTGAAACTACAGAGAAGCAGATAGAGGTTAAACATAAGGAAGATTTTTTTTATTGTTGCCATCCAGTCCTGGAACAGTTTGCCACATGCAGCTGTGGAGTCTCCATCATTGTAGTTGATAAGCAGAGACTGGATTGCCACCTGTGTCAGCGGTGATTGTCCTAGATCGGGGTATCCAAATTCTGGCCCAGAGAGCCTCTGCATATATGGCCCAGAGATGCAGCCCTTGGTGTGCCTCTGTCTGGTTCAAGGCCAGCCTTTTGTTCCCTGAGAGTTTCTGACCAAATAGAGTACAATCAAATTTCACAACAGGAGGATGTTCTGAGGATGGGGCATTCTGCATGCAGAATGTCTTTTACAACCCTAAAAACATTTCTTCCTGGTTAAAAAAAATAAACTTTTTATGCCCTCTGAAGACATATACTGTATTTTATTTCTGTATATTTAAGTAAGTGATTTGGGAGGTGCGGGAGGTCCATTTAAATATATGCTTTGTTTCTGTTGTGTGTGTTAGAAATTTGAGCCTATTCATTCATGAAAGTTCCATCTCTATTATATTTACTGTATTTAAATTTTACATTTAATTTTTTTTCTGGCCCTTGACACCATGTCAGATATTTGATTAGGCCATCAGGCCAAAAAGTTTGAAGACCCCTATCTTAGATGAACTCTAAATTGCCTTTTCCTCTCCTTCTTGGAGACCCAAACATTTCCCCTTGAGGGTAGACATACCCTACAATCCAGAGTAACTACGGGAGCACGTAAGAGACATTACGTGTACCCGTAGTTACTGCGCCATCTAATGAAAACCTGTGGGAAATTCATACTGCAATCCACAGCAAATTGTTCTTACACCAGAGCAAGGACTCCCCGTAGTTAGTCTGGATTGTGCATTGTCTTTTTCTTTGCCCCATCAGGAATGTCCTGTGTCACCCAAGACTGATCCAAGCCTCTTTCTCTCACCTTTCTAACTTCTTCCCTCCCCACTTCACCCCATTCCTAAAGTTGACTCAATTTCCTCCTCCATTCTTTACTTTCAATTAGAATGTTATTCTCACTCACTGTCACTTTTTTTAAATCATCTCTGCAGTGTTAGGAGCACTTTAACCCTTGCTGAGAACCACTAGTTCTTTTGACCTGGTTCCAACTTCACACATGTGTGACCTGACCTTTCATGTATTCCTCCATTAGGCCCTTCTGACAATATGACTCATGGCATTATTGTTTTTGTTCTTCTTTTTTCCTATATTGACAAATTTTTCAGGTCAAAAAACCTGATGGTACCTGTCTTGTGATATATTCTGTTTCTCATTCTCCTGGCTGATTGGTGGTTTTCTGATGCTGATATATGGTAATACAAGTTACCTAAAAATGGGTGATGGTTTTCTCATGCTCATATATGGCAATACAAGTTACCTAAAGACCCTTGTCATCCTCCTAGTTCAGGGGTCTCCAGTGCCAGACACGGAGGCCAGATGCAGCCCTCAGCAAGCCTCAATGAGGCCCCCAACAAGACTCCTCTATGCAGTCCTTGGGCAAGCCTTGGAATCCACTCCAATACATTTTTATATGCAAACTTATGAAAATTTATTCAAATTTAAAATGTAAATTAGTTTTCTGCCCCTCACCCCAAAAAAGTGTCAGAGATATGATGTGGCCCCCCTGCCAAAAAGTTTAGAGACCCATGCCCTAGCTGATTGGTGGTCTGTCATGCCCACATATGGCAATAGAAGCTACCTGAAAATGCTTCTCAGGCCTAGTAAGATGAATTTGCTGCATGTGAAAGCACTAATGTAAAATTTGTGAGCCCAATCCAATGCATGTCTACTCAGATGTAAGTCCCAGTGAATGGGGTTTACTCTCAGGAAGGTGTGGCTATGATTGGGCTGTGAATGTGATAGCAAGCAGAGCTCTTCAGGCAAATGAATGGCTAAGTGAAAACGCCTGTGTATGATATAAGTTATGATTTTAATAAAATGTTTAATGTACAATCTAATCTGAAGAAAAACAAAAGCTTCTTACAATGGTGTCAAATTAACCACTTGGTACCAATTTTACGATCAGGTGAAAAAGACCCTATGGTACTCTAGAGGTGATTTTTTTTTCATGATACCCGGCGAGGTGTATGTGACTGTCATTCCTATGCAACAGAATGAGAATGAATTGCAAAATGCAAAATTCCAGCAAAATGTCCTACATCAAGGGTACTTCCTCTCTGGTCTCATTTAGAGAAAAATGGGAGATGTTCATTCTGTCCCCATGATAGAACATGCATTTCCTCATAGACCTGTATATCACTTTTTTTCAGGAAAGCTGGAAGCAACAACAGGGGAAACATGTCACTCATGCTTCCTGAGTCGTTACTTCTCTGGAGTGTCCATTTCCCACCTGGACTTCCCTTGGAGGTCTTATTCAAATGCTGACCAAATTCAAATCTATTCCACAAATATAACCTGACAGGATGACAACTCCAAGAGCATGGGTGCAACTGATTGAACATTTTGTTACACAGCAAAGGATGTGTACATCCCCGAGTGATACAAAGTTGACAGATGAGCTGCATAGAAGATCATGTCACGTGGGAACAAAGCAAGCTTGGTGTGCTTTAGTAAGAGAAAATATGGCAGAATCAAGCAGATAAAAGACATAAGTGCCAAAATAGATGGAACACGGAATTATTTCAAAGGCAAAGCTTTTATGTAGCCCATTTTAATTATATGATTGCAGTTTAATTATAGCATAATTATGGGTGCAATTACTGTTTTGTATGTTTCATTAAAACTGCATATATTAATTGCATCGAACTCCTTTTGATGAGCTTAACTAGCATAAGCAGATGTTTACAGCACAGGAACGTAGTTAGCCTGCCATAGCAGTGTTTGCCTTGTAAGGTAACTATCTCTAAAGAAATGGAACAGGTTGGACAAATTAGCCTAATAATGTAGCAGCTTTCTATTTCACAGTCACTGAAAACTCACTACACCTTGTTTGCATGTGTGCCTGCATGCTTATGTGTTGTTGTTTTTAATTCTACAGGTATGAACAAAAAAAATCAGAAAATAATTTAATAATTGCACTGAAGAGGGAGCATTTATTTGTTTCCACTGGATAGTAATCTTAAGTATTTTACAACAGATGGCAAGGGTGGTCATTATTTTCAGAGAATCTATACATGACATTTCCTTTCCACTGGGCCAGCTTATCTCAATTGCTACTGGAAGAGATTCTTCAAAGTTTCCAGCAGAGGTCCTCCCCAGGACATGCCAATGATTGGACTGGTTCTTTAATGCATGCAAAACATATGGTCTGCTTCTGTTAGCACATATGATCAGTACACAGGAGCATCTATAATTCTGGCCAGATATACAGCCTTATTTGTAATAAGTGGGCCAGTGGGTGGGATCCATTAATAATGTTACGGGGAATTGATAATTTGAGCATGGACTCACATGCATAATAACATGCAGCTGCCCTGTGGCATGGTAAGATAGTTGTCACATTTTTTTTTACCATAAAAGGGAGAGTGTTCATGAATATACAGAAAGGGCTCCTTTGCCTCTTTTTCTATTCTTCCCACATGGAAATATATGCAGATATATTTAACATTTTGTGAGGTTGGGCTATCTGCTCATTCCAAGTGTGGATTTTTTCTTGAATGTCTGACACTCCAGTCCTAATCCTTGGTTAGGCTGGCACAAAGTCCTATGCTTGCATGGGGCGTAGCAAAAATGTGTCACTTCTGCGCCACTCCTGCAGTGGAGGGGGTGGTGGTTAGGTCAGTGCACATATATGCACCAATCTCACACAACCATGGCTACTGGAAGACAAGTTAAATGCACTGAGCTAAATTAGTTAAGGACAGGAAGAAGCTACGCTTGAGGCTACCCCACACTTACATAGTAGTAGCAAGATAGGCCATAAGACTGGCTTATGTAACACTGCTTTCTGCATTTCTACCTGTAGAAAACACTGAAATCTGTAAAAACATAAAAACATTTTCTTCCACCTCACCTCCCACCTCCTATAGAACTTGGCAGCTTGGACTGTCAAATTATGATCTTCATTCAAAGTACATGGCAGTGGTTGACAGAGGAAGTAGACAGTAGCTGGCTATTTCATCCAGGTTAGGAGTCCATGTTAAAAGAGCAAGGGGTATCAGGATAGTTAGGATTAACTGTAAGATTTTGGGCACAATCCATAGTAACTACGGGGAGTCCTTGCTCCGGTGTAAGAACAATTTGATCTGGATAGCTATATGAATTTCCCATAGGTTTTCACTAGGTGATGCAGTAACTATAGGTACATGTAATGTCTCTTATGTGCTCCTGAAGTTACTCTGGAGCAGTGATTTTCAACCTTTTTCATCTCATGGCACACTTAACAAGGCACTGAAATTGTCAAGGCACACCATCAATTGTTTTTACCATTGACTAGACACACCAGATTATTGAAATCCTCCAATTTTCCTATTAATGAATGTCAATCTTCAAATTCCCACGGCAGACCTGAGGACTATCCACGGCACACCAGTGTGCCACAGCATGCTGGTTGAAAATCACTGCTCTGGATTGTAGGGTTTGTATTTGTTATTGAGAACATATATTTTATCTAACCCATCTTCATTAAACTTAATTATAATTCAGAATCTGTGTCTCATGTATTATTGGGGTAAACGGACAATACTGCCTACTTCTCATTTTATAAAAATAAATTACAATCTGGATTTTTGTGATATTAGCTTTAAATGTTTGTGATTTGACAACAGTGTTGATTCAATCCCTTCTGTTTGTAAGTTTCACAAACACACCCTAACAAAGTATTATGTAAGGTCACCATAATGATCTCAGAATAGTCTGTTTGGCAAATATTCTCTTTTTCCTCCTACAACCAGGCTGTTGAACATAATATGTCTTATTCCACTAAGCTCAGTGATGAATTCGATCTTGAGCTAATCGCCCACTGTGGGGAACTTTCAGAGACAAGAATTCTCTTTCACACTAGCACAGGTGGATCACACGAAGACAGAGTGAGACATAAACCATGTAAAGTCTACTGGTTTTTTTTTAAGTTATCATCCCTTCTGATTTAACATAAACCACTGCAACTTTTTTATGAAACTTCTTCGCCAGCTGACTTGCATATAGAATACAACTTACGTCCAAAACTTAATATTGACATTCCAAGATGTGATTTACTATTTGTACCATTGTATCTGTGCAGGACCCTCTGTCAAACTTACTGGAATTTGATGTCACTGTGATGCCAGAGCTCCTTCAGGTCTACTCAGAAATATGTCCCATTGTGTTCAATGAGACTTACTCCCAGGAAAACTCAGTGCCAAATTCTAAGATGGCAGATACCAGCCTCTCTCACCACCCAACCCAAGGTCATGACACCCAAGAGGGTCCAACTTCGTGTTCCACTACTTTAGATGGGCCAGAATTGCTTGTTTGATTATCCTGGTGGCCTTCTATCCAGGCATTGTTCATATCCACATCTGCATGAGGTTCAGAAAGACGCACACAACCATTTACTTGGCCCCTTCAGTAGCTAGTTTGCACAAACACTATCTACGTGTCACCCGTCTCCTGACTGGATGATCGCTCATGCTAAAGGCATAAAGATACCTAGTTGAGGAGGCAGATATCACACATCATCAGAAGACCAGAGTATTTTTTTAAAACGTCAGACAGTCTTGCTCTTAGAGCTCACTACTGTACGTTGTAAGTGATAGACATTGTTTTGAGTATAGTTTTATTGTTTTAAATGTGTATCTGTTAAATTGGTCTTTTATAAAGAGATGAAATTGTAACTGTTTAATTATTAAAAGTACTCAATGGTTTATACTTTTATTTGTGAAGATCTGGGAACTGTTGCCATGCTCAATTCAGTCTTGCTACTTAGCCACTATAACCTTAACTTATATTTTTTTTTGCCATATGGCTGGATCCCTAAAGTGAGGGCCAGTATTGCTTCTGGAGATACTCATAGATGAGAGGCCATCCAGTCCCTTCCTAAGAGGCTGGGTCTAGCTGTATGTTTTAGGCTGGTTTTAGGTTGTACAATCCTGTGAATTTACAAGATACACTCTCAGATCTTGGCAGTGTTCTGCTTTTTTAATTGCTTTGAGGAAATATAGCTGCAGTTCAGTCCACCAACAGGTGTATTTAAATCCTTTCAAAACAGCTTGAAGGAGACATGAATTGTCATTTAGACTGCAGTTTTCAATTTATTTCCAATTTTTTTCTTTAATTTCTGTTTAACATTCTTCAGCTGAGAGTCTGCAACCTTTCATATTAACTTAAACTGTACACCTTTTTCTAATCTGGTTCATTTGTTTTCCATTTCTCTGTTCTCCATACTGTCAATTTAGATCTCTTGCTTTCATATATATTATATTAGGAGCATCATATCTGGTTAATGACAGCTTTCTCCTATTTTACAAAGATGATGGTATGACAAAGCTCCCATAATCTCTAGAGGATTACAAGGCTTCCCTGAGGACTGGATGGAGGCTTGCCAAGGGCTGCAAGAGCTGGGGTTTGGAGATCCCCCGACTAGTCCCAACAGTTTTGAATCAATATACAATGTTGATTATTATAATGTGTAATCTAATTCCTAAATAATTTGAAACTTCACTCTTGCATATCTGACTTGTGTTCAGTTTCCTTCAAATCATGGCCTGTGTAAAATCTGGCAAATGCCACCATTTGGAGTTTTGGAAGCACAAAAAGAATACATGTTCTACCAAGGTCAATTTGCCTACAGTAAGTCTTTGCACAAATTAATTAGGTACTCAGATTCATCATTATTGCTAACATCTGGGTTGTTAGGATCCATCTCAACAAAAAGTATATAAATAAGAACAAATATCTCCATATTCAAGGGTGCCAGTGTTAGTTTCTGGGAGGAAAGAGTGAGGGGAACTCGCTTGGGGCTTCCCAAAAGCATCTGTCTTGCCCCAGTGGAACAAAAGATGCTGCATTAAGTGTGCCTTTGTTCTGATCCCATGGGTCTCCTCTTATGATCACATATTTTCAATCATACATAATATGTGCTTTCATCATCATGCAGTATGACTTTTTTTCAAAGCAGCATTCAAGACACTAGACTACATTGTGATTTTAAACAAGTATGGCATAGAATGCAAGTAAATGTCTGTTCCATTCCTGCAGGCTGATTCTGTTCAAAGAAGGTCAAGTCCTGCTTGTTGGGTGCTTTGAAGAAGTAGGTGATGGCCCTAATGCCTATGCCTGTTTGTCTATATGGGGAATGGACTTATTCGGTGCTGACAACCTGTCCCTCCAGAAGCATTACATTCACTTCAATAACAAAAGAGAAGAAAAGATGTAGCCAGGGACAATAGCAGCTCTTTCTCTAGCACAAGCACATCCGTAGGTGCTCGTTTCTCCTTTCAGCCTGCTCCACATTCCAATTTATTGCAAACTTCATTATAAATAATAAAAAATATAATTAGGAACAATGGTCAGCCAACCTTGTTCTGTGGGAAAAAAAAAAACTTGAATAAGAAAAGTCACTTTTCAAAAAGGGTTTGTATTTGCCAGCTTTTTTTCTTCTTCTTTTAATAAGCAGTCTTGAATAGGATTTTGCTTATTACTGGTCATTGGACAGTGGGACTATTCAGATCAAAAGAGTTGTATTTAGGTTAGATGAAAAAAATAATCTCAGCTACAGCCTTCACATTAGATTGGTTGAATTGAATGAGCATTGTAGACCTGCTTTTCTAAAAGTAACTCTTCCTGTCTATCTTTTCATGTCTCTCATGTTTATGGACCTTCATTTTTTGCTAGAAACACAAGCCTTTCACCTTTTCTACACTTTTAGTTGAATATTAGCTTGGATGGGTTTGAATTCATGGTTCTTAACATATCAGAAGGCACCAGGAGTCCCTAAAGGCAGCATGCTCAAAGACAGAAGATAAAGACAGAAAAAGGAGGGCAACTGCATCTGAAACACATATGTGTGCAAATCTGTAATTCAGAAGCCATATGCCAAATGCAGATCAAGTGTGTGAGGGGCATACATTATCACAACCTTTATTTGTTACTGACATCTGCTACTATTTTACAAACCAGGAAAAGTCTAAGGATATTTGCATTCACAGTCACTTAAAGCCTGTTTCTGCTTTTCAACATTTAGTCAGAGATCAGTTTCAGGTCTCCTTAACTAAATAAGCATCAACGCAGCTGTGGATCCTCTAGAACAGCAGTTCTCAAACTCTTGGGGAGAGTTTGTTTTACCGTAAGCTGCTAACTGGGCAAGAGGCACTCTTTCAACTGGGTGTTCCTCTTTTATTTAGCAGGAGAAAAGTGACTGGCCCCAGCCCTCTCATCCCAGCAAAGTCTTAAATAGTGGCTTCTGCTGGTATTTTTTTGCCTTTTAGATATGAGCCTTTGTGGGACAGGGACCCATTAGCCATTAATTTTTTTTAATTTTCTTTGTAAACGCTTTGTGAACTTTTTAGTTGAAAAGCAGTAGACAGACAGACAGACAGATGCCTATGGCGAACTTCCATGTGCCCTGTGGCAAGTCTGCTGATTCAGCCCATGGATGAGTCCAGTAATCCTCTCCAGAAGACTTCATTTCAAATCTGGAGGGAGGATATTAGCTATTGCAGCTATTTCAAATGAAGCTCTTTCTTCTCAATTTTTGATTTTTCCAAAGACCTAGCGCAGAGCCTACTCACCTACTCTTCTCTAGCACATTCCAATGGGTTTTGCCAATGATCATATTTAACAGCAAAAGGGAAAAATCTTCACACAGAAGTTCACAAGATCAGATGAACTATCATATAAGAAATATTTATTTTGGCTTTTTTGTGTGTTTGTTTTAATTAAGGCTAAATTATCAGTCAGATGATTTGTGTTAATCTCAGGTTTAAGCATTCCTAACAGTTTCGTGAGACTATTGATTATATTTAACTGATAGCTTGCCCATAAAGCCATCAATAATTATCAATGACTAATACAGTAGTAGATGTCTGACATAATAGATGTCTGACATAATGGATTATAGTGCTTTGGCACTGATGGATAAGGTTTATTTTAAATGAATTAGGCATTTTGATGGCTTTTAACCTCCTGGTCAATGTAAACCTTCCTCTTCTTTCCTCATCCCACCACTACCAAATTGTAATTAAAATGCTTTAGTGCAGAGGTTATATTCTTAACTTTTTAATGGTCATCTTCAATAACAGAGGAATACATATTCACGGGTGGCAGCAACAGCAGCAGCAAACAAACAAACCATCACATAAAACTAGATATATAAATGTTTCTAGCCTAGCTTCTCATTGACATACTGTTTTCTATGGAAGGTTTTATCTCCATGAAAATTAAAAGTTTTTGAGTTTGGGCATGACTTTGCTGTATCCAGAGCAACTTAGGGCTGAGTTAGGCAGATGAAAAACTGGTCGTCGTCCCCCAGTGGTGCAAAAGTGACACCCAAGTGGCACTTTTATGACTTACATAAAAGTCATAAAAGGGACTTACACTGGCCTAAAGGAACTTCAGGATTGCTCCTTGAATGAATGAATGAATGAATGAATGAATGAATGAAATGTGTACTAAAGAAAATTTTGGCTTAATTTTTTCTTTTCCCTCCTGGTCAATCAATTCATTTGCCAATCAGGATTTTTTAAAAATCAAAAGTGGGTTTTAAAAGGCAGAAAGAAAAAGTCCAATCCTAGCAGGGCATTCTGCAGCTGGAATTAGCGTTGCACTAGCATTTTGGCAGTGTAAGGCCCTTTAAGGCTGATGGAAAGTACAACATGCCATTCTGCATGTCTGGCTGCCACTGCAAGAAGCTAGTGGCCAGATCCAAAGAGCACAATTCTAATCATGTCTACTCAAAAGGAAGTCCCATTGTGTTCAATTGCACATCTTTAGGACTGCAGCAAAAATTGTACATAAATAAATTGCATTTAATTAGATCACACCTGTTGTTGTAATATTTAACTTATATACTATATTTTTTCTTCTTGCAAATGTTCTTCTTCATTGTTATGCTTTTAATTAAAAAATAATAAAGTGTTTAGCTACTATGCTGATGGGTTAGTGCAATAAAAATGAATAAAATAGTATTTTGAAAGCTTCTCCACCTTCCATTCATTTATGTACTGTATTGTGTGGTGTGATAAAAGCCATGGTACTGGTCGGTACTTAATAAAATGACTGGCAGAGTGTGTGCTGCTAGCAGGAACAGCAGGACAGCTGTAGAAACAGACTAGAACCACCTAGAAACTTTGTATCTGGGAAGAATCATAATTAAGCAAGAACAAAGATTTTTTAAATGCTGGTTAATTGCAATACCACTGAAATTCTGAAGAACACTATTTATTGTAGTTCAGTCTGTTTGGTCCCAGTGAGCACTGTCATCCTTTTGCTAATGTATTCAGCTACTCATCTGTTGGAAAAACTGGCCCAAGGTTATTATTCCTTTCCTGCAGAGCAGGTTGTGCTAAAGTCTTCTTCCTTTACCTGCAGAGCTACATTGAAGTGGCTTCACTTCAATCTCCGTTTTAAATTATTTCAGTATATCTTGATGCCTATGCAATTACCTGCAGACATGCCGTGCTAGGTACAAAGGGTAGATTGTTTTTAGATCATGAAAACAAAACTCTCTCTCTCTCTTTCTGTAAATCATTGCAAGCTTGCTTAGGATTATAAACTTTAAATTTTATATAACAAATCTTCCTACAAATATACGTGCAATACTAAGAGGCCTTGATTCTATCCACACTTACCTGGGAATAAGCTGCATTAATTATAATGTTATATACTTCTGAGTAGACATGCATAGGATTGTGTTATGAGTGAGTTTATGCAACATCCTGAATTTCACAGTGGCCCACAGATACCTCGAGGACCATTCAAGAAACCAGTATCCTGTTGGATACTTAATATCATAGAATCATAGAGTTGAAAGGGACCTAGTAGGTCATCTAGTCCAACCCCCTGCCTGCAGCAGGAAATCCCCCTAGAGCATCCCCGACAGGTGCTCGTCGAGCCTCTCCTTAAAAATCCCCAGTGAGGGAGAGTCCACCACCTGCCTTGGCAATCTGTTCCACTGCCGAACCACCCTCACCGTCAGGAATTTTTTCCGGATATCCAACCGGAATCTCCTCTCTTGCAGTTTGTACCCATTGGTTCTAGTTCTGCTTTCAGAAGCAGCTATGAACAAATTGGCCCCTTCCTCCATATGACAGCCCTTCAGGTATCTGAAGAGGGCAATCATGTCTCCTCTCAGCCTCCTCTTCTCCAGGCTGAACATCCCAAGATCCCCCAACCTTTCCTTGTAGGGCTTCCCTTCCATCCCACTGATCATTCTTGTCGCTCTCCTCTGGACTTGCTCCAGTTTGGCTGCATCTTTCTTAAAGTGAGGTGCCCAGAACTGAACACAGTACTCAAGGTGAGGTCTGCCCAATGCTGAATAAAGAGGAACTAGAACTTCTCGTGACTTTGAAGCTACAGTCCTCTTAATGCAACCTAAAATGGCATTTGCTTTCTTTGCAGACACATCACACTGCTGACTCATGTTCAGCTTGTGATCCACGGCGACTCCAAGATCCCGCTCACATGTTGTGCTGCCAAGCCAAGTATCCCCCATTTTATACCTATGTTTTTGTTTTTATTGCCTAAGTGCAGAACCTTGCACTTCCCCCTGTTGAAATTCATTCTATTTGTTACAGCCCAGGATTCCAGTTTATCCAGATCCTCCTGGAGGTTTCTCCTATCTTCTGATGTGTTTGCTACTCCTCCCAGCTTGGTGTCATCTGCAAATTTGATCAGGCTCCCCTGTATCCCTTCCTCTAAGTCATTAATGAAAATGTTAAAGAGAACCGGTCCCAAGACAGAGCCTTGGGGTACCCCACTTGAAACCGACCTCCAGGTTGACCCAGAACCATTTACTAAAATCCTTTGGGTGCGGTCGTCAAGCCAGTTGCGGATCCACCTAACAATTGCCCTGTCTAGCCCATATTTTTCCAACTTCCTAATTAAAATGTCATGTGGAACTTTATTAAATGCTTTGCTGAAGTCCAGATAAATGACATCCACAGCATTGCCACTGTCCAGTAAGCTCTTAACCCGATCAAAAAAGGAGATCAGATTTGTCTGGCAAGATTTATTCTTGGTAAATCCATGCTGGGTTGTTTTGATCACCGAGTACTTGTCTAGATGTGCACAAATTGTGTGTTTTATGATTTGCTCTAATATCTTGCCCGGGATTGAAGTCAAACTGACTGGTCTATAATTTCCCGGGTCTTCTTTTTTCCCCTTCTTAAAAATTGGGACTACATTTGCCCTCTTCCAGTCCAGTGGCACTTCTCCACTCCTCAAGGATTTCTCAAAGATGACCGACAGAGGCTCTGCAAGGACACCTGCAAGTTCCTTAAGAACTTGAGGATGCAGCTCATCTGATCCAAATGACTTGAATTCATTTAGGCCAGTTAAGTGGTTTCAAACCAGTTCTCTGTCAATCTTAATCTGCTGTTCTGCACCATCCATGTTTTCATTACCTCTTTGGGGATGTAAACACATCCCCACATCAGCCAATGATCCTGTACCCCCATTTGCACAACCCTCTTTCCGAGAATAGATGGACGGAAAGTAGGAGTTGAGCAGCTCTGCCTTCTCCTGGTTTCCAGACACCTGCTGTCCATCCTTGTCCAAGAGCAGCCCCACCCCCTCGTCTCTCCTCCTGTTCCTCTGGGCATATCTAAAGAAGCTCTTTTTGTTATCTTTGACTCCCTTGGCCAGCCTCAGCTCATACTGAGCTTTTGCATCCCTGACCCCCTCCCTACATGACCGGGCTACCTGCCTGTACTCCTCTCTGGTGATCTTTCCAGTCTTCCACTCCCTATACTTCTCTTTCTTTAACTTCAGCTGATCCCCAAGTTGCCTGTGGAGCCAACCTGGTTTTTTCAGCATTTTCCCCCCTTTCTTTTTTATTGGAATTGTTTCTGACTGTGCTTGTAGAAGCTGCCTCTTAAGGAGCTCCCACCCATCTTGGGCCCCTTTCCCCATTAGATCATCAACCCATGGGATCCCACCTATGACTCCTCTAAGCCTGTTGAAATCAGCTTCCCTGAAATCCAACATATAAGTTTCACTCTGCACTCTTTTTATTTCCCACATTATTCTAAATTCCAGCAGCTCATGATCGCTTTCCCCTAAAGTTCCCACTATGTTGACCTGATCAACCAGTTCTTCACGATTTGTTAAGATCAGGTCAAGGATGGCCCCTCCCCTTGTCGTTTCCTCCACTTTCTGGACCATGAAGTTATCTTCCAGGCCCATCAGGAATCTACTGGAGCTTCCATGTTTGGCTGAGTTTGTCTCCCAGCAAATGTCTGGATAGTTAAAGTCCCCCATTACTACTACCTCATATTTCCTTGCAATGCCTGCCAGTTGCTCCAAGAAGACATCGTCTACTCCTTCTCCTTGGCCTGGCGGTCTATAGTAGATGCCCACCACAATGTTTTGTTTCTTGTTTTTCCCCCTAACCTTTACCCAAACACACTCCACAGGGATAACCGGACTAGTTTCCTGGATTTCAGAGCAAGTATATATTTTCTTGACATACAATGCTACTCCACCTCCCCTTTTGCCACTTCTATTCCTCCGGAACAGCTGATAGCCTTCCAATTGTGTGTTCCAGTCATGGGAGTCCCACCAAGTTTCACTTATTCCTATCAAATCAAATTTCCCTTCACTTGCTAAAAGCTCCAGCTCATCTTGTTTATTTCCCAGGCTCTGTGCATTTGTGTAAATGCAACTTAAGCCCTGGAGGTTGCAACTCAATGCATTTCCCTCCTTTTTAGTAAGGCCAGGCCCCTCTAAAGATTTTTGACTTACAGCCATGCCCTGGCAATTTCCATCCAGAGCATTTTCCTTATTCCTAGGTTCCCTTTGGACGTAACCCACCCCTTTCTTATTTAGTTTAAAGCCCTCCTGATAAGGTTGGCCATCTCCCGTCTGAAGACACTCTTCCCCCAACCCGTAAGATGTAGTCAGTGGTGGGCACCAGCAGGTTCGCACCTACTCTATAGAACCGGTTCTTAACAAGAGATAGGACATATAAAGTTTAAAAATAGCCATTTAAAAGTGGCTGCCAGATGGACAGAGAACCGGTTCTTAATTTCTTTGAAGCCCATCACTGGATGTAGTCCATCCTTTGCTAGGAGTCCTTCCTCAAGGAAGTTCATCCTGTGATCCCAGAATCCAAATCCTTCCCGATGACACCATTTTCGAAGCCAGCTATTGAGCTGAAAAATCTTGCTATCTCTCTGAGGACCTTTGCCAATTACTGGGAGGATGGATACCACCTGGGTATCCCCCAGGTCCTTAATCTTCCTCCCCAGAGCTTCATAATCCCCAACTATCTTTTGGAAAGTTTCCCGAGCAGTATCGTTTGTTCCTACGTGGATGAGTAAGAATGGGTGGCGATCAGCAGACATGATCATCCTCAGTAGCCTCTCTGTGATATCCCGTATCCTGGCACCAGGGAGACAGCACACCTCATGGGAAAATGGGTCTGGTCGGCATACAGCTTCCATGCCCCTCAGGAGAGAGTCTCCAATCACCACCACCTTCCTCCGTGTTCTCCTTCTGTGTCTAGCTTCCCCCACACTAACTGGTTGTGGCTGCTGTCTATGAGGGGGATCTGTAGGCTTGCCAGCATGGGCAATGCCAGGATCCAGTGTAGGTGTGCTAGCAAGAGGAACTTCTGCCAGCATGGTGGAATCTGAGAGACTCTGGAAACGGTTGTATAGCTCCAGTGGTTCTCGACTGCTCCTGCCCCTTTTTTCTCCTGATTGTCACGTGTCTCCATGAAGAGAAATCGTTGCTGGGGTTCCCGCTGGTGTCATCCCTCTGGAGAAGTTCCATTTGTGTTGCATCAAGGAACTCCTCAGATGCCTTAATCTGACGAAGGGTGGAAACTTCACCCTCCAATGCTGCCACCTTCTCCTCCAACAGTGCAACCAGTTTGCACTTGCAGCATTGATAATCCCCGGGGTCCTTGGGCAAGAAGACAAACATGGCACACGTGGTGCATGTCACGACAACTGCTCCCTTCCCTTCCATCTCCTGTCAACTTCACAAGTCCTCCTTGCTCACAGACTCCGGTCCACAGGATCGCACCTCGTGCTGCCCTACAAAGCTTTTCCCACCAGGCAACCAGCCAATGAACAGCTAGCAGCAATTAACCCTCCCCAGCTAAGCAGCCCCTCCTTCACTTACCTGGGACTCTGAGCTCCTGCTCAGCTCTCCATAAAAAGGAGGCTGAACTAGGAACAGGCCCTGATAAAGCCCTACAAAGCTCCTTCCACCAGGCAACCAGCCAATGAACAGGTAGCAGCAATTAACCCCCCCCCCCCCCGCTAAGCAGCTCCTCCTCCACTCACATGGGACTCTGAGCTCCTTCTCAGCTCTCCATAAAAAGGAGGCTAAACTAGGAACATCTGGCATTCATTGATAGGCCACTTTTAAAATTCCCCAAGCCTTGATCATCAACAGCCTGTAACCTATGTTAGAATTTATTCCATAAATCTGTTATTTTTCCTTTTAGAGGCATCAAGACCAGGTGCAATAATAATATCTTTTATCAAGGAGTTCCAGTGATTAATTATGCCATTAATTAATTAATTAATAACCTTTCAACCCAATTCTATGCAGGATTGGGATGTTGTATGAAGCTTCTTTTGTCAGTAGAAGTATCTTACACAGGGATAAAATGGTTGTTGATGGATTGTGAGGCCATTTTGTGAGTACTGCCACAAAAAGTGGCTATGCCTCAACTTCACTGATGGACCCTCCTATTCTTCCCAGACTAGGCATAGTAGCAGGGACAAGGAGGGCAGGATGGGGAGAGGAAAGCCAAGGATTATAGCTGAGATGGAACAGGATGTATACTGGTACATGTGATCTGTACCAATATGCTTTCCCATTCCTCACCTCAAAACATGCCTCCTTTCTCTCCTCAGTCAGCAAGATCAAAGCAATTGCATTGGCCAGCAGGAGATGGGGTGATGGGGAGAATGACTTTCTCAAGACCTATTCAGGAAGGAAGGGGCTTCCTGAAACCTGGAGTAAGCCTCCTAGGTTACTCTTCCTTCCTTGTTTTGCCTGAGTTGGGTGTTCTTTGCCAGGAAACCCCATTACTGGCCACCCTTATTCCCTATCTTTATACAGTATATAGAGAACCATACAGAGCACCACGCTTGTGAGAATATTTCTTTGGGACTTTTAGTTTGTGACCAAGATCATGTGCTGGTCAGATGTTTTAGTATTTGGATTTTGACTGCCTTCTGCAATACTGAGGACAGTGATCCCAGAAAATGTCATTCATTTGCCATAGGCATCAATAAAAGTCTGAGTATGTGACACCATCAAACAATGTCATATCCTTGTGATTCAGTCTAATGAAGTGTCAGAGAGAGAGAGAGAGAGAGAGAACACATTATAGACAAGAAAAAAATTATATGTCAAGGATTCAGAGATGATGTGCCAAGAGCAGTGTAGCAAAAAGAAAAAAAATCCCATTGATAGTGAAGAAAATCGCCACTGCAATCAAGCTGAAATCATTTGATCCTATAATTCTTAATATGAAAAGTGGAACAATAATGGTTTAATGAAACAGTAATCACCCTTGAATTGTAACCTAAAATTTTAATCCTTTTTAGGTTTGGCTTTTATAAACAGCCTTTTAAAAGAATAATGGAAACTTGATTTACTGGCAGCCAGGAGTCATTTAATTTTACTAGATCAGGATGAGAGGTGCTGCACATATGATTCAGACAGAAGAGTATGGCACTGGATGCATGCTGAATGAAATATAATGGAGACTAATAATCCTCTCTTTTAAGTAGTCTGACTTTCGCAATCAGGAGGGAGAGCCAATTGGATTAGTTCACAATCAGCTATAATGTTAGAGAGGTGTCAGAACTGATGGATTCCATGTAGATTTCTTCATTGAATTGTCAAAAACGCTATAAAATGTTTTAAACTCCAGCACCACTACAGCTACTCCTGACAAAGTAGGCTTATTTTTCTCTTATTATGCCAAGCATTGACATCTGCATTTATTAATTTTAGTGCCCTTCCTCAATAGGTTTCTTTCACAGTCCTTTACAAAATTGAAAGAAAATAATAAATTTACTGGACTGAAGAGAGAATGCAGAGGAGGAGGGAGACCATGGTTTCTGAATCCTCTCTACCAGCCATGTTCTAGTGTCTACTGTGCCTTTTCCTGAGATTGGTTTGGGCCAAACTACATGGCATACTTTACTTCTTACTCCTCTGAAATTTATCCACTAGGGATTGCAACATGGAGTGAAGGAAATATGGATGTGGAAGGAATCCACCTATCTTAGGAGGAGACAATTTGCAGAGGTGGGGATGGTGAGGTAAATTGTGTGATTAAATTTCACTTACCCTGAGAATATATCATCTAGCGGCTGCTTTTGTTCCCAAAATAATGCTACATGGACATATGTAGGGTTGCCAGAATTCTCTTCCACAAGATCAGGACATGACCCTATGTCCCATTTGCCGGTATGTGAACACAATCCCCCAAAATTGGGATTGACCCTGTTTTTTGGGACATATGGCAACCTTAGACATATGTATTAGTTGTAGGGGGATTTCCTGCTGCAGGGAGGGGGTTGGACTAGATGACCTACTAGGTACCTTCCAACTCTATGATTCTATGATTCTAATTGTCCCTATGACAAAATTCCTCAAGGAAAGAGGTGTGAATTGAATAATAACAATGCTCTTTCTAGACTCCAAGACCCTGCCATACATTCCATGGTACCAGTGGTAGCATACAGTCCCTGCAGGCAACCATGGCTGGAGCCATGGGCACCAGCGAGAAAGGGTGCCAGCGTGCCTACCTAGGGAAGTCCAGGAAGAGCTCAGGTGTCCTCTGAAGCTGGTTAGGTTCTGCTGCCTGGCCAATTGTGGAGGGTGAATGTACCCTGGGTGGGACATGCATATGCTGTCCACAGCTAGCTGGTAGCAACAGATTGCCAGTGAGGAGGAGTTACTGCAGTGCGCATGGGCCTCTATGGTGCCTTTCCTGTGGAATTAGACCAGTGCATAGTCATGCCTTTGTTGGGGAGACAGGTGAAGTGTGTGGGCCTAAATTATTTACTATTTATTTTATTTAAGAGATTTATCTTATTTAAAGGGATTTGCCTTTTTTCTGTGCTAAAGGAAATGCCTGAGGTGGCTTACAATTTTTTAAATCCTTTTGTCCTCACACCAGTTCTGGCAGGAAGGTGAGGCTGAGCGACTGGTTCAAGGACATCCAGGAATCTTCATGGCTCGGGTCTCTGTCCAACTCCCTGATCACTATACCACCCTGGCTCGCAGTTAGGATCTCTCAGTTAGGACCTCTCTCTCTTAGGATAGAACCCCCACTAGCAAAAGACAAAATAGAGAGGTGGCTAACTGTTCTATATCCACTAAAGAGATCTAGAACAACAAAAGGTATGTGTTTAGGTCTCAGCATGCTAAACTAAATCATATTTTTGTTTTGCTTAATATTTCAGGATATAGATACAGTATGTGTTTTTCCAGCTTCCCTCCTCTCCCCCAGCTGAATGCATTGTGTACATCTGGATTCTAATCATAGAGAGTGAAGAACCTTATTTGAGAGCAGCCACAAATGATTCGATTTGCAATCATTCAGCCACTTACCCTGGAGTGTCCCCACTGAAGTGAATTGGGCTTTTCTAGGACTATTTTGGAATAAGTGGTTTGAACATATCCACCTCAGTCATGTAGTTATTATTTGCTATTGGTTTCAGTGTGAATATCAACAAATCATTGTAGACGCAACACACGATCATGTCAATTACAGCTATTTGAGTTTTAAAAATCTATGTAGTTTAAAACGCTTTTGGCAAAAATAAATCAGTATTTTTTCAGCAGAAATTATCATTCAATCATTATAAATATTTTAAAGATCAACCTGTGGTGAGATCGCCTGGGAAGACTACGAATGTTATAATATGGAGCCCATGGGGATCTATATGGGGGAGAGTCTTTACGTGAGCCGTCTTCCCAGATACCTCTCCTTGACATGGACCTTTTTCCAGACTTGGTGGAAGTGTGGTCTGTGAAGGACATGGTGGAACTGTGCAATCGTGGATGGGGGAACTTTGGACGTAGGAGGGAGATTACAGTGGGTCCGTCTCCCCAATGGTACACAAGAGGAGGTGTGAGAGTCCTCCTGTGCAGTACGCAAGGTTATTGGGGGAGAGTGGAGGAGGCGGGAAATTTGAGCGACGAGGAGGCACGGGAAAGTCAGTTGAAGGAGTTGCTGTGGAGGAGAAGGGAGCCAAAGCCAGAGGCTGAAAGCAGAGAGGATGCTGATCCTAAAGGAACCTGAAAAAGAAAAGACAAGGTGTCAGAGACTCAGGGACACTTACCTGAATGGTTTGAAAGACCTTTATCCTGTTGTATACCTTACCTGTTGAGGAGCCTGTGTGCTCAGTTGCACTGAGTTGAACTTGTAACCAAGAAGATAACCTCTGAGAAACAGTTATGCATGTGAACCTCCTCCCGAAATAAAGCAATCTCTTGTTTGTTACCTACCTGTGTGTGTCTCTTCCTTAAATTCCAAAGATATCTGATGATGAAGATGAAAAAGTGACCCAGATCACTTTCCCTGGTCGGAGCTTTGTCACTGAAAGGGGTTTGGGACAAGCTAAAGGGGACCGGGTGCATCATTCAACCTATGTAGCAGAGGGACATTAAAAATATTCCTTCATTTCCATGGACAATTTCCTCTTGTGCTTATTTGCTATATATGTGTGGAATTTTTCTCAGCAAAACTGGATACATAGTTTTTGCAATGCATTGTTAACACCTCACATGCAGTTATTATCCACAGCTGTCCTAATTACACATGATGTTCTTTGCTCAAAAGCACAATCTCTCTAAGCAGTATAATTTTTGTTTGATGCATATTCAGTGTATATCTTCATTTGCAATTGGCTTAATTTCACATTATCTTGAGCATGTGGTTACCATTTTATTTCTGCAATTGACAATAACATTCAACAATGCAAAAGCTGGCACTGTGTAGTCTAAGAATTGTGTGGATTGTGGAACTGACACAGGCAACCAAGTAATGCAATATCAGTTCAGTTTCTGTCCTGCTTTCCTGTTCCTGTAGTGGGGCAAAATAGTTAGGCACTCTCGTTAGTTAGTTAGTTAGTTAGTTAGTTAGTTAGTTAGTTAGTTAGTTAGTTAGGCTTCTCTTTTCTCTCCACTTCCAAGCCACACAGCTAGGAAATTAAAGCTGAAACATCTCCTCCATTTTGCTCTTGCCTTGCTGAATGACTCTGGATGACAAGCTCCTATAAAAGGGTATTGGCATGCTTGAAGACAAACCACCTCACCCTCCAGAACGCCTTTGGTACTAACAAAAGGTACTGAAACATTAAAATCAAACTCAAAATGTTAGTAGGAGGTGCCCATAGGATTGGGCCCTGAATTACTTAAAAAATTGACCTAGACACAGGATTGATTCATTAGAGAGATGAAAACAAGTAAGAAGCCACTAAGAAACCGGTATAGCTGCATTGAGTTCTCTTTCGTTAGGGAAGAAAGGCGGGATATAAATCAAATCAAATCAATCAATCAATCAATCAATCAATCAATCAATATTGTTTTTATAGATAAACCCTACAATCCAGAGTAACTACGGGACTATGTAAGAGACATTACGTGTACCCGTAGTTACTGCACCGCCTCGTGAAAACCTATGGGAAATTCATATTGAAATCCAGAGTAAATTGTTCTTACACCGGAGCAAGGACTCCTCATACCCTACAATCCAGAGTAACTACGTGAACACATAAGAGACATTACGTGCACCCATAGTTACTGCACCAGCTAGTGAAAACCTATGGGAAATTCCTATTGCAATCCAGAGTAAATTGTTCTTACACCAGAGCAAGGACTCCCCATAGTTACTATGGATTGCGCCCGTAGTTACTCTGGATTGTGCCCGAAGTCTCTTTTAATATTGATTTAAAATTACCGGTACTTGTGTGATCATTCTCATGCCCAGAGGTGTCACTAGCATGGTGTGGCTGGTGCAGGCCACACTGGGTGATGTGTCTCTAAAGGATGACAGGTTGGAGGAGTTTGACACACCTCAGGCGGCCCTGAGTTTAGACTGCTCCAATCTAAGAAGTAGCAGCCTGCTGCACCTCCTCAGAGCGGAGCAGTCTGAGTGCTCCATGCCAGCTGTGCATGACCAGAAATTGTGCATGCCAGAGCAGCCTGCTCCGCCTTAGAGAAGAGGAATCTGAGCTGCACATGTGCCAACATTGGCACATGCACAGTCTCCTCTGGAGCAAAGCTCTCTTGAGTGACTTTGTGCGGCTGGCTTCAGATACGCACTGTGCATACACCAACAATGGCACATGCATATTCCTTGGGGGGCTGATGTGCATCCTGGGGGTGATGCACAGTCAAGGGGGTGACACGCTCACCTCTGCACTGGGTGACGCATACCCTTATGGTCAGTGGTGGGCCCCACCTCACCCAACAATCGGTTCGCCGGAAGTTGGGGTCAGGGCTGGGGTCAGGGGATGGAGCTGGGGTCAGGGGTAGGGCTGTGGGTGGGGCTAGGGGCGGACCCCCAACCCTGGTGCACTGCTCATGCGCCAACCCCTGGCGCATATGCACTGCATGCACGCCGGGGGTCGGCGCACGCGCAGTGTGTCTCCTCCAGCTGGAGGAGGTCGGCGCTTGCGCTGTGGTGTGTCTCCTCCAGCAGGAGGAGACCGAGGTCGGCACTGCGCAGAAGGATACGCAGTGCGCTTGCGCTGAGGTCAGCGCACGCGCATTGCGTCTCCTCCCAGCATACCGAACCGGTACGCTGGGTTTTGTGGCCACCCCGCAGCTACTGGTTCGGTAGCGGCGGGCTGGTGGGAACAACCGGTTCTGGCGATCCGGCCCAAACCTGCTTGGGCCCACCTGTGCTCATGGTGCCCCTGCATTCCTACACCTTACCATAAATATTTTAATATGTAATGGCAGTAGTCCTAGTGAGAGAGACATAGGGAAGGATTTGTAGCAGTCCTTCCCCAATTACCACTAAAAAGAGATTTACTTATGTTACCTTAACTTAAAATAGGTGGCAATTCAGAACTCACATAGACTGCAATCCTAATGCCCAGTTAGGCTGGAACAGGTCCCATGCAAGCCAAGGGGCTGTCACCAATCTGCAGCAAGGTACTTCTGTGCCACTCCTGGGAGGGTAGGCTAGTGCACAGACTTGTTTTAGTCTCCCCACACCACATGGGATGGGGAGACAGGTGAATTGTGCTGGCCTAAATTGAGTCCAAATGTAATTATTTTAAGAATCCTGTGAGGAATTTAGTGAACAGGGAAGGCAGTGAGCTGTGTCTGCCCAGGTTATTTAACTAATCCCCCTCCTCCCCACATAAATGTATGTCAGAACCCCACACACAACCAGCAGAACAACTCATTTCCGCTCAGGACCATCTGCTGTGTTTGCTTCAACATAAAATGAACTGCATATGAATCTTAGGAAACAGGCTGGCAAACATTAAATTCTTCAGTATGTCCCAGAGCAGCTATTTTAAGCACACTAGCTGCTCAGGTTTCCAATTTGGGACTTTCATCAGACTGCTTCCCAGTAACACTTGAGAATGGATTTGCCTTTCCTGCTGGTTATTCAGCTCTCAGCAAATCCCATCATCACTGCCACAAAAGTGCTGCGTTTGGTATCAGGCATAGCAAGGATTCAGGCAGACCCTTAATATCTTTTATGGGTTCTGTTCTGTTCTAAACCGCTTCACGAATACTGGGAACCAAGATGACCATATCTCAAAACCACAAAAAAGGACAAGGCCTCCCAGAATGAGGACATCCAAGAAAAATGTAGGACCTGACAAAACAAAAGCTGAAAGCATTCATATATAGAGCTTTCATATGATTAATTTGAAAACTGTATTATGATGATGATATTCAAAATATCATATATATAAAACTGAAAAGTCACTCACTGATTCACTGACTCACTCACTCATCAACATCCAGCCAAAACAGGCCTAGAAGTGTGAAAATTGGGGAGGGTGTTCCTTCCGCGATGGAGGCATCCACTATAAACCAGTTTTTGGAATTCCAACTAGAAGGGCATGAAAAGGGGCGCAATCTTCAATACTTTCAAAAGGGGCGCAATCTTCAACACTTTCCATTGAAGAATTCCTAACTGAGGGACGCTCTGCCCAAATCCCCAGACCTAGAAGCATGAAATTTGATGAGGGTGTTGCTTCTGTGACATCAACACCCACCAAGAACTAATGTTGAGAAATTTAATCATCAAGGGGCTGAAAAGGGGTGAAACGTGTTTTGGTCCTATACTTAGCACTGAAGACTGATACACTGATCAACATCCAGCTGATACACTGGAAGGGAGGGTGCACAGGGGTGTGTGCATGGGGGATGTTGTACAGGGGTGGTGAACATGAGGGTATTGTGCACTGAAGGATGATATGCATGGGGGTTGTTGCATATGGTGAGCATGGGAGACGGTGCACATGGAGGACATTGTGTATGGGAGGACGATGCACAGGGGGGAAGTTGCACATGGGGGGGGGATGTTGGCGAGTGGGGGAATATTACTCCCACAACGCAGATATGTTTTCGCTAGTGGTTACATATAATTTACTATATATAATTTATTAACTACATGCTGCCAGTTTACAAGGAAAAGGACAATGAAGTTTTTTCCCCAGAACACAAGGCTAAAAAATAGAATATGTCCTGGAAAAAGAGGACATATGATTACCCTGACTGGGGATGGGATCAATTTTGAAAACATTTACAAAGTATAGAAAAAAGCCCCCAATATTGTCCCATATCATTGGCAGCAACACAGATGCATTTTGGGGTTTTTAGGCAGCCCTCTGAGCTCCCCAAAGCAAAATCCTGATTACATGGAGCCCCTTCCATTCACCCAGCCGTACCCAAGACTGCATTGTGATGCAAACCTGGGCAAAGAGAACATGCAAGCCATGTCCAAGATCCACATGACCAGGAAAAGCCTTCAGGATACTCAAGAGTCTAAGGAGGCCTAATTCATAAAAAAGACTTCCCCTTTGTAAGGACACTGTGAATGCTGTCATCCTCGGTACTTATTTGTTTATAAATCTACCAATACCAATCCTAAAAACTGGCAATACATTCCATTGTATTCTATTGTATTCACATGTTAAATGTAAAAGTGTCCCCCGCAGGTTGCCCTGCTAGTTGTAATTGACTCTAGGGAGTGGTGCTCAAACCCATTTCTGGAGACATCAAGGCAGCATTGTCCAAAGACGCCTCTGTGGACATGTGGCCCGCATGCACATAGAATACTTTTACCTTCCCAACTAGGTGTTATCTCTTTATCTGCTTGCATTTCCATGCTTTTGAACTGCTGGGTTGGCAGGAGCTGGACTAAGGGTGGCTAGTGAGCAGTGATGGGATTCAAAGAAATTAACTACCGGTTCTATGCCCATCTGGCAGCCACTTTAAAATGGATATTTTTAAACTTTATATGTCCTATCTCTTGTTAACAACTGGTTCTATAGAGTAGGTGCAAACCTGCTGGAGCCCACCATTGCTAGTGAGGTGAGAGGGGAGGAGGATAGGGCACCGGGGGACAGCGGGGAGAGGGGGTGGAGCAGTGATGGGATGCAAAGAAATTAACAACTGGTTCTCTGCCCATCTGGCAGCCACTTTTAAATGGCTATTTTTAAACTTTATATGTCCTATCTCTTGTCCTATCTCTTGAACCTGCTGGAGCCCACCACTGGGGTGGAGGGACTGAACTTTGGAAGGAGGTGACGGGGGGCAGCTCTGGGTGCCACGGCTCTATGGAATGCTTTGAAGGAATCTTCCACGGGAGTGTTTCTCAAACTTGGAGTTGCAACCCAATGTAACCATTCCTTTTGTATTTACTTTTACAAATCAATAACCAATTTACTTTTGCAAACCAGTGCAGGATTTTGCAGATGCCAGTGCTGCCAAGATATGCCCCAACCCAACTCCCAGCCCAATCTGCCCCTAAATTTTCCTTCTGCTCTGATGCCTGATCTGCTGTCCACTGTTGCCAGAATGGCAGTAAAATACAATACTGGCTGCTATGCCATAAGCCATGAACCTCCCACCATCAGTACAGCTGCAGCAATGGTGGTCCGTAAGAACTGCCAGCCTAATTCATGCATGACTGAGCCACTGTGCACTTGGGTGAAAGTCCCTTTGAAATTAGTTACTTTTGATTTTTAGATTGTACTGCATATAATGAGACAAATTTAGGATATCTGAAGAAAAAATAAGCAATTCAAGTCTGGAAAGGATTTTTAAAAAAAATTACAAAGAAAACACCTATAACAGAGATCATAGGTATTTTAACTTGATGTTGCTAAAATTCTATTTCATGTCAAAATATAAACAGGTTGATGTCGCACCTGAATTTCCATTATGCCATAGGCCACACCAAAGCGTTTGCATTCTTATGAAGCTGACAAGTTGCTCTTTGGAGATGTTCCAGACTGAGTTTAGATGTCATGGGTTTTGTGGCTTGACAAAGACTAATTCTGTGAAGGACGTAGCAGTCATACTCTACTGCAAAACTACAAAGACTAAATAACCTCCGAAACATCACATTTCCTTAGGCGCCAGTTGCTGCTTTTTTGTCCGTGTTTACTGGCAAGATCTAAAAATAATCACAAATATACAGGGAAATAAGTTGATAGCAAGAACAATCAAATTCTAAAGTGTCTATTGTTAGGGAAAAAAAGATCCCTTTGGTATAGCAAGATGACAGGGCCACTACTGCTGTCATGTAATCTAACTCTCGCCTGCGTATTTTCAGGTGATTTTTTGTCCTATTTTGTTGCTTTCACACATTTGATAAAATGTATTAATGTAATGCTGCTAAACAAATGCTGTTCATTGTGGGATTATTGCTCCAGTCCCACTCTTCTAATGGATTATTTTATCTGTATCAGTTCTGTATTAGGAAATACGTTGAAGTTTTGAAATGCTTCTTTTAAAAAATGAGTGAATAAGTTTGAAATCCTAACTTTCATTAAGGTTGGCATTAGCCCCGGCCTAAATCATGTACTGACATGGGGATGTCACAAAAGTGCCATAAGGTGCTTCTTCCCTGCTCCGGGAGTGGGGGTTTAGGCACAGGCATATGCTGACCTCCCTACACCACACATAGGAAGATATATCAAGTGAGTTATGCCAGTCTAAATTGGTTAGGATTATACCCTCAGTTATTCTTGAGCATTTCAGCCAGTGACGTTTTTGTCTTCTGAGAATAACAGTCTGTTTGGGAATCACCAGAAGCTACGTCATCAACCTGAAAGTGATGTCATGGCTGGAAGTGATGTGAAAAAGGAAGTGACTTTATTGTGATGCAGAGTTTCTCCATGTCTACTCAGAAGTAAGTCCCATTGTGTCCAATTAGACTTACCCTCAAATCCAGAGTAACTACGAGAGCATGTAAGAGACTTTATGTGCACCCTTGGTTACTGCACCACCTAGTGAAAACCTATGGGAAATTCATATTGGAATCCAGAGTAAGTTGTTCTTACACTGGAGCAAGGACTCCCCGTAGTTACTCTGGATTTTGCCCATCCTCCCAGGAATGTACAGATTGCATCTTGAGTGCCGCGTTTCAAGATATTGGCACCTTGTTCCAGATTCCAAGATGCCAGCAAGAACAAATTTCACGAACTCCATGAAATGAAGTCAAGACTCCCAGTCAGGTCTTGATTCCCACTATGGGAAACAGTGATCTATCTATTCCAGGATGCTGTGTGTAAGGAGGGCCATTAAAAATGCCTCTGGAGAAATTCCAAACAAGGCATCAATAGTTTTCCATTGTATTGGTTGAACCATGGCATTTCTCATTCCAGGAATCCCTGGAAAATTTAACAATTTTCATGTTAAATAAAAGCAGTTGTTTACCATAGTAATGAGGCAGGTAATGAATCAATTTCCCGTTCCCTCCACTGAAAACACCTTTGTTTCTTCCCCATGGAATTGAATAAATAGTGACTGGGAAGTAATTAACACTTTGTATTCATGCCCTGGAGGAAGAGAGGGGTCCTGCATCCCAGCTGATACAAAACCAAAGCTGAAGCCTTTCTCAGCCCTGGAGAGGAAGATTAATTGACCTGCTGCATTACCATGGTAAGCAGGCTTTTTTAAAGCCATTAATGTCTCGCATTCAAAATCCTCTGGATGTACAGTAGTTGGTTCCAACTTTCACTTTCCCACTGCTAAGCTTGAGGCTGTTTCTGCCATGCTGCATGCAATGCATTCAGGCAAATAAATGAAAAAAGCTCACTCTGAGCTCCAATCCACTGTTAGACACCTTAACTTTGTGCACAACGTGGTTGCACCTTGATGTGCTTTCTTTGGACTCCTATGTCTGGCAATGGCCAGCCTCTGTTTTGGCGTCCCATGAGGCAGGGTGATAGTGGCCATGTGCAATGACGTGGCTGGTCAGTCTAGGGCAGGCCCTGTTGCCTGCTGTCCTGCCCCTTCTGGGCTTTATTATGAGTGGATACGAATGTCATGGGTGCAGCTTGGAGTCAGACTGGAACATCCATCCTGCTGTCTCCCTGAATCAGCCACCCACACTGAGGATGGTGCCCTGATGTAGTTCCTTCTTCCATCTGTAACCATTCATTCATAAAAGTGGTCCACTGTCACCCATTTCAGTGTTTCATATCGTCACTGGGGAATGCAGTGGCAAATATTTGTGATATTCCATAAAAGTGAAATAGGAAGAAACCATGTCCAACACATTTTATTACTACAGAAGCAAAATATGCTTTTTTTCTAATGGAGATGTTATTAATAGATCCTAACAGCAAAGATTTTTATATTCTTGTCTAAATCAGGACATATTTTGCATTACTAAAGGGTGAAAAATTAACAAGGGGAGAATGTGAACCTATTTGCACAATCTCTGCAAACCCTGTTACAAAATTGCCTCAAAGTCTTTATAAAAACAGAGTTCAGGAAGGTAATTTAAAAATGCCTAAACTTCAGGCAGGCAGAAGTAATTATAGAAACTCATGAGAGTATTTCCATACTCCTAATTACTGTCATTACAGCTGTTTTATCTTGATTTCATACCCCACTAATGACCTCCATAAATTCTAAGCATCCACATAAACACATTATTTTCTCCTTTTTTATACATAACAAGAAGTCTCAGGATCAAAAACTCACAAATATCTGCCTATCTAAAATTCATATTACTCTTCTAAGACCAGTACACAATTTAAAAATGTGGTGTACTTTGGATCATTGTTAGATCCAAATTAAAGTATTATAGTTTATACTTGCTACCTCTTGCAAAAGCCAGTTGTCTGTTTATATATAGTTGTGTAGAGGAGGGAATTTCAGCAGGTGCAGCTTGAGATCTGTGAGATGAAAAGCTGCCACTGCTGAAATTTTCTCCTCTGCACACTTGTTAAAGGTCTTGGAGCCCTGAAGTTAGGAGACCCCTATTAGATGTAAAGGAAAAATTTGTTCCCTTGTCCACATTGAATTCCTTGCTATCCTACTGAGTCCACTTAGACTTGGACAAGTGATATTAGCATCAGTCCAAGTGGACCCAAGAAGGGGATAACTGCTGGATGGAGGGTTAGGATATCATTAGTACTACTGATGCCAATACTGCTTCCTTTAGCCTCTCCTATACTAATCTTGGCTGTGTTTTTTCTCTTCCCTGTCCAAGTCTCTGCCCATATTCTTTGCTCACATTTGTGTTCTACCTTAGAGGAGTCCAAATATTTTTTATAATAATATGATGGGATCATTGTGCAGAACAAGAAGCTTTGTTCAAAATACTATACTTTCAGATTGATTTTTTTTTCTTGTAGCTCAATTGGCCAGGCTGGCAATTTTGAGATGCTCATAACAAGTTATTTACTTGTCCTGCTAGGAAAGCCTACTGTAATTGCATGGCTGGCTTTCCTATTGGATAAGGTTGTTCTGTGCTGATTTTCGATCCTCTTGTATTTGGCAAGTGCACACTTTGTCCAAAATGCCTGACTGAGTCAGATCTCGTTGCCTGCTTAAACAAACACAAACTAATTTTTTTCCCTCCATATTAGCTGTATTGTTTCACATGACTGTGGAAGTGCCTTAAAAGAGCTTAAGTTCACTCCAAGATAATTAGAATAACTGCAAAATCTCAAATTCCGACATTCCTCCCAGGGCAGGTTTTAGGTTTGATGAGGCCCTAAGCTTTTGAAGGTAATGGGGCCCTTTATATGTCCAGCTGTCCTTTGTCAACCACAATTTTTGTGTGTGTATGTGTTGAAAATATGCTATATGGTAATTTATGAACCTAATAGGTATCTAAAGCCATTTGCACATAACAAAATATGTATTTTATCGAAGTAATTCTTGAACTGATTTTTTTGTGGGGGCCCAAGGGAGTGGGGCCCTAAGCTATAGCTTATTTAGCTAATACGTAAATCCAGCACTGACTCCTCCACTTATCCCTTCCGCCCCCTCCACGGCTTGTCTCTGCAGATGATCCAAGTATGGTGACAATCACCAAAACAGATGCAACTCAGAGTCCACAGCTTTGCACACTAGCTCTGGGTCTTTTGCAAACAGAAGGACCCTTCTCCAAATGTCACAAATGGAAATTGGATTTGTCATCAATATCAGGACGAAAGTATACATAGCTTTAATTGAAATTATGCTCCAAAACCTTTCAGGTCATGCTGTGAGAAAGAAAAAAAGCTTTTTCTTTCCTTACTAAATATTAAATTGATGAATTTTTTTCCTGTTCTCTGCCTTGCTTCCAGAAAATGAAAAGAAACATCATGTATATTCTCTAATGAAACATTATACGTAAAAAACAAATTTATGAATATTTCACAACTGTAAGTTTCTCTAGGCACATTGGTAGAAATATAGAAAAAAATTGATTTTAAAAAATGTTTATTAATAATCACTAAAGAAATAGAACACTCAAGAACAATTCACACAAATTTGCCTTTGTTGTTGTTATGATGCCCTTGCAAAGCCCTTTCCCTCTGAGCTAACAGACAGTTCAAGATAATGCCTTCTGTTTGCTTGATGTTGTAGCTTCTGTTCTTCCTTGTTCATGTAACCTCTACCACTTTTCCTGGTTGTTTCCCTGGTGGAGGCAGCTATCCAAACACATGGTTCATGGAGTTTGCCTCCATGTGGGCTTTGTAACCAGAATGGGACTGGAACCTTCTTCAGGATTCTCCATGATGTGTCATAGCAAGATGTTGCAGGTGGCAATGTGATCTTTCCTCTGGCTGCTTGGTTGGTGCAATCTCTGTACAAGGCTGGGTGACATCATGTGAAAAAAGTCAGCCAATACTATATATTTATTACTGGTACCTTCTGCACACGGATCACATGGAACCACTGGAGATGGTCATATTACTTATGGGCAGTGGCGGATGCTAGAAATCTCGTATCAATCAATTTAAATAAATCATGGACCTATTTGCTGTACATCTCAAAAATAGTTTGACTTTACTCAAGGTGGTTGAGGATTGCAGGCAAATGATTTGACCAAAACAGTACAACTTTTATTATGTTGACTTCATGGTGCCTTTCATATTTAATTCTTCTGTCTAAACTTTAATCTTGTTTCAGGTAAACTAAATTCTAAAGATGTGTGAATGGTTTTTATTTCCAATGGACTAAACTGAGAAAGAGATTGGAAGGGATGGGAAAAGATGTTGGTTCTCATTTTAACCCCAATTCTTCTCACGTCTCTTACAAGCAAAATTCCTACTGAGATGAAAATGAAAACAGCTACCGCACATCCCTAAAGAGGCTGCCTCTGTGCCATTAGGCTATTCAACACATTAGACAAATGCATCACACAATGATATTAATATTTTTAAAAACATCTTGGGACAATTTTTTTTATTTTCATAATTTTCACGCATTTCAAAATGATCCTACTGTTGTAGGGGAAAATTGGGGAAAGTGCTAAGAACAAACAGTCATTTTTGGATAGCAGTAAATCTTTAGATGTATAAATTATTCGCTGTTCTTAAGTATTGGAATTGCTTAACAATGACACAAATCAAATGCCAGTAACTCAATGCAAGCTTGTGATCTGGAAAAGTAAAATATAATTCAATAACACCAATATTTTTCACCTTCTCCAAGGGCAACTTGGTCTCAAAGGGCATTTCAACACATGTTGACAGGTGCTCACAGGAAACACTGATTTGTTGGAATCCTCTGCCATGACCAATGGCACAGGTAAATAGTTTGGAAGGAAAGACAAAGGAGATGTAGGTGATGGTATGACAAACTGTATTGTAGGGATAATTTAATAATAAAGAATCAAAATACGGTAATATCCAGAATCCTCAGGTTCCATATCCATATCAGGTTGCAAACCAAGGAGCTGCATTTGATCTACGGCATGACCGAGGTCACTCAGGAAAATCCCCCAGACCCCTCAGGAAACCATCTGGATCCATCAGTCTCCAGGGGCGGACCTTAGAATGCAATCCCCACCTGTGCAGAGACTACTGGCTGCGATAAGCCTAAAACCCACCAGGTAGTGATCTGTCCATGGCAACGGAGTGATGGAGATGTCCTTCACATCCAGATCACCATCAACCTGCCCAGCAGTGAACACAAGGTCCAGCGTGTGCCCTGCATCATGCGTAGGGGCAGATATTCTTTGAGACAGATCCATGATTGCCATGGCGGCCATGAAATCCTGAGCTGCAGGTGTTTGAGGTGCCTCGGCATGACATGGACATTGAAGTCCCCCAGCACTAAAAGGCACGGGCACTCCAACTCCACGCTCAAGTTCATCCCGGTCAGCTCAGGCAGGGAAAGTGTTGGGCAGCACGGCAGGCAAGTAAGCATCAGAAAGGTTTGCTATAATTCCCATAATAATAAGGGCTGTGGGTGGCGCAAATGGTTAAGACACTATGCCTGTTAGCCAGGGTTTGAGACCCGGGTCCCCACAAGACAGGGTGAGCTCCTGTCCTTAGCCCTGCTCTGCGATGCAGTTAGAACCAATTGTATCAGCTCTGCCGTTCCTTTTGATTATTTCAGTGGCTTGGAGAAGGGGGATTTGCTGCTTGGGTAACAGCCTATCCTCCATATCAATCTACCCAGGCCTTCGTGCTTCACATGCAGTGTCAGCGTCAAGCACGATACCACAGTCTTTCAAGACTGATGGATGCCAAGTAGTATAAGTAATAATAATAATAATAATAATAATAATAATAATAATAATAATAATGATAATAATGATAATGATAATAATGATAATGATAATAATAAGCACTGAAAAAGTGGTTGCAAATGAGCAGGTCAAGCTTCTGTGGGACTTCAGGATACAGACGGACAAGGTCTTGGAACACAATACTCCAGATATCACCATCATAGAAAGCAGGAAGGTGTGGCTTGTTGACACCACCATACCAGGTGACAGCAGAATTGAGGAGAAACAACTGGAAAAGATAACCTGCTACCAAGACCTAAGAATCGAATTACAGCGTATTTGGTGTAAGCCAGTGCAGGTGGTTCCAGTGGTAATTGGCACATTGGGTGCAGTGCCAAAAGACCTTGGCAGGCACCTGAAAACTATCGGCATTGACAAAATATCACTCTGCCAACTGCAGAAAGCCTCTCTTCTGGGATCAGCACGAATTATACGCCGCTACATCACACAGTCCTGGACTCTTGGGAAGGGTCTGATTGGTGATGTGAATGAAACCAGCATGAAATTGTTTCCTGTGTATTTATGGATAATAATAATAATAATAATAATAATAATAATAATAATAATAATAATAATAATAATAATAATAGCCACAGAAGCTTGAGCTGCTGGTAAAGTGAAACTTTTTAAAATATGGGTCCCACTGCTAAACAGTTTAGGAACTACTAGTCCAGCACAAATGACTGGGTGTGGATTCATCTGCTGAATTGAATTTTGAAGAAAATCAGAATCATGGCATCAAAATTTAATAATGTGAATTTACCCTGCATGGAATATGTAAATGTATTACAGGACAACCTTTCTTACCCCAGAGTGTTCTACAGCTTGCACTTACATGAGATTTTGTGGATTTATGCCCCTGTTTTGAGCCTGAATTATGCATTCTTCCAAGGAAAAAGCAGCTGCTGTGTTAGTTCTGGTTGGCTGGAGCATTTCATTGCTGAAATTGATTGATTTTTTTAATGGATATGTAATTCACAGAACAATGTCATGGCTCCTCATGCATGTCTCAAAAGCAGATCACGCACCATATAAATGTGACCTTTGCAAAAACAAATCACACTTGTGCGTATTTCATGGCACTTCTTGCAGACTGGGTTTGCCTGCTTGCCTTCTTTCCCATGATTATCTGGGAAGGGTTGGATTTGATTCTAGGCTTCCTTTTACTCCAGTCAGAGTCCAAATATTGGGAGATTCCTAGGGATTAATCTCACTATCTAATGGAAAGATTCTCACTGATATATATCTCAGTGATATATATATATATATATATCAGGCCCCACTGAAAACTATACAAGGATGGAGTAGTTCTCAAGTCCAAGGGGAGAGAGTTCTAGAGCTGGGGTGCAACCACCGAAAAGGTCCTGCGCCTAGGCCCCACACCTCTCACCTCTCTCGGTGGCAGCATGGTGAGCAGCTCCCCCCCCCCTCCCGATCTTAAATGATCTTACGAGATACTGTATCGAAGCAAAAGCATCTAACACAGCTGTCCATGAGACAGACATCTATAACTTAGGGAGCATGTGTAGTTTCCTGGTGTGAATGGACTGGGATGGGGGATGTTGTATGGGTGATCAAATCCTGCTCCATCTTACGATCCTGCCCAGAAATGGACTGGATCTATCTATTAACATCAGCCTAACAGCAAGGGGAAAGATGTGTGTATCTCATGGTTGCCTTGCTTTGTATGTGTACCAGTATGGATTGAGGAATGATTGCTTGTTTGGTGCAGTTTGCTTACTGGTTAAATGTTATGTATGTAAGGAGGGAATTGTGTCTTTAGTAAATTGGCAGGGGAAATTAGTTCATTATAAAAATTATAATATGGAAGCCTAATTTAATTGGTGGGGGGAGAATCCCAGCAACTATCCATTATGATTAAAGACATCACATATTTTTGCTACATATGCAATCTGTAAACAGAGGAAGGCTACAGGTAACAATAGTGCAGAGGGTTACCCAGCAGGTGTTGTGCTAACTGATGCAAAATTACAATAAATTAACTACTTCTGTTGAAAACATTCAGGAGACTAATGCATTATAAAAGAGAAAACATGAAACATAAGAAGGAAAAATAATTAAGATAACAAAGCTGTTCCCTAATCCCACTTCAGCACACTTCCTGACTAATTGATGCATAATGAAACATTTCTGTTCTGATTGGTAAGGTGATGGTGCCGCACTCCGAGTGTCTCTTCCAACAATTTGTGGGGTCATTTCAAGAGGGCTAAATTGTTGTATATTCTGTTGGGGTGGAGAAATTGATACATCTGTCGCTTGTTTTTACCCAAAGCTAAAAACAAAGAAAATTTGGAATTTCTATCTGAAAGATAGAAAATATGGAAAAAAATTGATTTTCTTGAAAAACATTGTCTTGATTTTCCTTCTCGGCAACCTAGCTGCTGTCTTGGCTATGGCTACTGATGTTATTGTTGTTTATCATTTTAATGCCAATAAAGGTTACTACTACTAGAAAATATGCAGTATTTTAACAGTGCAATATATATATAGCTAAGTTTTCCATAAGGATCCCCGCTGATATCACAGGTTCCTGGATTTGTGCCCGTTACATTGAGCATTTGTTTAAAAATGGGGTCCTTTTCCCCCTCCCAAACGCCCTAAGTAGCTTCTTCATTACAACACTTCAGTCTTTTGAAGTGCTTCTCTGTGGCAAAAGCTAGTCACCTTCCATGTGCAGTACTGTCCTAAATATTTAAAGAAAAGGAAAACAAAATGTATGAGGTCAGTTTCCTAAATAACAATGTATATCTAAAGAATAAAAACCTTCTCAATTGACTGCTTCCCCCTGCCCCATATGTAGTTTATGGCCAAATTACTGGTATATATAGTCCTCAGGCAAATGGGGTCTTTCAGTGTGTTTTATTTTATGTCTGCAAAAGCAATCATTCTCCCAGGGAAAACTCATTACTGCCAAACAATCCCATTTTAAGATCTCTGGAGAGGCAAAGTATCCACAAACAATGCCTGGTAATAGCAACCTATTTGTTTGCTCCACTAGAAGAATGCCATCTCCCCACCTTACTCTGCTTGCTTTCTAGCAAAGGCTCATAGATAGGTTAATTAAGAGTAGATATGATGCAAACAAAAATGACAACTGATACTGTTTTGAACTCGCATACCCCTTGATCCAGTTGAGCTGGTTGGTCCAGTGTCTCTCAGCTAAATCTTTTCTATGTTTATCTTCGTATTTTGATGTATAAACACAAGAATGTACAGATATATGAACAGATACGTCATAAATACTGATCAACTCAGATTAAGGTCTTATTTTTTACACATGGCAGACTATGGAATATGAGTAATATGAGCAGACATATGAGTAAGCTGCTTTTTTGTAAAACCCAAATTAATAAATCTTTATTTATTTGATTTGTACTTCATCTTTCTCCCAGAAGGGCACCCAAATCTTTATATATTGACTTACAGCGCAATCCTAACTTATGCTACAGTTAGGATAGGTATCTATTGCAACCTAAAGCAGGCCTTATCCAGAGCTGATGCTTAGGTCAAATCCACAAGGGAAAGAGGCATCTAGGCTGGCCTAACTGCTGCTAAGGAGGTAGCAGCACAAGTCTGCTACTCCAGGTATTCTCACTGGGGACTGCCTGCACAATCCAGAGCAACTAATCTGTCCACATAAGAGCCCTTGGGTTGCCCTAACTATCACTAGGGTGGAGCAACTGCAAGATGCTCCACCCCAGTTACTCTGGAAAAGGCTTAGGGCAGAGCAAGGCAACATAGGGTGCCCTAAGAGAGGTGGACCTGCTCTGCCCTAACTGCTCTGCCCTAAAGCAGTTCAGGAGAGGCATGTTGAGGGCATGTTTAGCATTGCCTACGGCAGAGCAGTTTCTCTGTATCCAGAGCCTGTTTCCAAGGCAGAAATGCCCTCTTCCAGCCCCTCAGAGATATACTACCTCAGGAGCAGGTATAGTAATGAGTAGACCCATAGGGGTCCATGATAAGGCCCGAGTAAGAATGGCAGTGCTGACCAAAAATCTGAGTTCTTGGCCAGCCTAGCTGCAACCCCTTCCTCTCAACCTGAGGATATGGAACAAACTACGGCTGCCCACAAACCTCAGGATACAGCAGGCCACTCCAAGAAGCCCCTTCTATTCACTGTAGAATGTACTGGCATCTCATCAGGGACTCCTTATAAGGCAGGCACCCAGTGGAGTCACCAGACTGGTGCGGCTGGTGTGGGCTGCATTGGGGATGCACTCCGTATGGGGTGATGTGCCAGAGAAGTTTGATTGTCCAGGCATCAGCATACCCATTCAGGCCTACTCCAAGGTGGAGCAGCAGCCAGAACGGCCATGGAGCTGGCCCGAACGTCCAGCTGAGGTGCATTGCACAGAAACACACTGAGCATGCCGAACAGCTTCAGAGGAGACTTCCTTAAAACGGAGGAAGTCCGCGTCTCTGTACGGCCATTCGGCATCACTTAGGAGGTGGATAGGCAGCCGAATGGCTTCAGAAAGAGTACTGCACAGGCACCAGCTCTGACGCCTGCACAGTCTCCTCTGAAGCAAAAGGCTTCAGAAAAGCACTGTGCAGGTGTCAGAAATGGCGCCAACTTTGGCGACTGCGCAGTCCAGGTAGGGGGGGTGCGCGCATCCCAGGGGTGACGCACAGACTTCCGCACCGGGTGATGCGCAGAGTCGTGTCACCACTATAGGCACCACAGCTGTTCTTTGTTCAGTGTGATCTGAGGGGTGTCTCCTCAGGAGCAAGTCCTCCCCATGTGTCAATTACTTAGCATGCTATGAAGCAGTTAGGACAGCCCAGGCTTCCTGACTCTTTGGATGCAGCATAACTTTCTGCTCTGGATACAGAATAGTCAGGAGAGAGCAGTTAGGGCAGAGCAGGCTGAACGTGCTCTGGATTGTGCTCTAAGTCAGTGGCAACTGGGGAGAGCTTGCTCCCTGGGAGACCTGCCTCACATCACACTGATCAAGGAGCAGCTGTGGTGCCTTAATCCTGCATGCCATATGAGGAAGCCCAGGAGCCCCTGGCAACCAGACACAACAGCAGCATGTTAGAAAGAAAGGGCATGGCTGAACCAAATGCCAGGACTGCAAAAGGAAGAGAACAAGATTCCCCACCAATGTAGGGCACCCAAGATAAATGGGTGTCCAAAGAAGGACCAAAGGACCAAAGAAAAGCTTGGAACACCCACATCCATTTTTGTCATGTGGTTCATGGAAACACTACAGTCCCTGAAATGTAGGGTGGGTGCAGGGACATTGGCTGCTGTTGGAGTTGGGTCGTATCCTGGTTCGACAGGCAGGAGTGGTGCTTGAGGCAGGCCTAGGACTTAGAACTTTTTCTTTCTCTTCCATTTTTACATTGCCTTATCATGGGCCTCAATGGGGCTAGTCAAATTTGTGCCTGCTGCCGAGGTAGCCTAAGTCAGAGGAGCTGGGAGGGTCAGGCTATGGCCTTCCAGAGGAGCTGGAAACAGGGTCAGGCTATGGCCTATAGGTGCCATTCTAGGCAATGTCCAACATGCCCAGCATGCCCCTGCTGCACTGCCTAGGCTAGCACTGCAAGACCGGCTCACATCCATTTGTCTTGCGCTGGCCCAGGTAGACTTGCGCAGGCCCAGAATGTTTTCTGGTGTAGCTAGGCTGGCCTATCTGGCATTAGGCCAGCCCATTTACAGATAGGCTGGCCCAACTGCACTTCAGGATTATGCCCTTAATGTCAGTAATAGTCAAAGGGATCAGTGTCCGTCAAACATTTTTCCCTGTGATACAGTGCAATAATATTGCATACCCCGATGACTCTCTTCCTGATAATTTTTGACATGCAATATAAAACTTGATATCAGGTTAACTAATTTAAAGCTTTTGACTAATTTGTCAAGATGTACTATGTCAAGTTAAGGAGAGTCTTTATATTAAATAAAATAGTCAAGAAATAAAATAAATCAATGTAAAATTTCCTTATTCAATGTGACTGGTGTGCCTTCTTGGTGTATTTTGCAACACACACACACGTACGCACACACACACACAGATACAAACACAGAGGAGGGTATTCCAGCTCTTTTAGAGTGCTTAGCCACAACAAAGCCTGAGAGATTAAAAGTGTCCAAAAATAGGGCACTTATCAGAACGGCTGTGCCAGATTTTCATAGGAGCTGATTTTTTAAATCAGCAGTTGATTGAAATTTTCCATTACCTCAATGTTAACTAATGATAAAAAAGATAATAAGCCATACAAATTAGAGGGGGGAAAAACTTGAAATTTGGAAAAGAAAAATGAATAATCTCTCTGGGTGTAACAGAATGATAACACAGGAAGAATTTCTCATAATTACACTATTGTCCTTGTTATCCATTTGGTCTCTGTGAAATTGCTAAGAGTCCAGTTCAACCATATAAGCAGCAACATGGGAATAAAAAGTGGAAACTAGAAAGAAGGATGTGAAGAAGGGGGAGGACTGGATCTTTCATCACACAGTTTTTTCAAGCCACTGATCATTTTAACAATGGTTGTTACCCTTTGCGGGGCTGTTTCTGCAGTGCTCTAGAGATTCATTATCATTATCCTCACAGTATTTCAAGTTCTCCTAAGGAAAAAAACCCTCTTGAGATTGTTTCTTTTAATATATGTGTCTGTATAATTCCTCCTTTTTTGTTGGTGCTTCTGTTCTCTTGTTTGTAAAACTGGATGAATATGTCTTTGTATGGATTCAATGAAGGGAAATTTATTTTTCCTGCTTTCTTAGATGCTTATTGCACATTATTAGGCTCTGTAGTTGAAATCTTCTTTGCTGGTGATGTCCTCCAGAAATAAGATTGTCTTATAGTCTCTCAAGTGTATATTCTTTGTCATCCCTCACAAACTCATAAGAACTAGTCATAATTAAATTTAAAAATAAACTAATTACTCATATTTCAGATTTTTTTTTGTGAACTCCCCATTTCTCTTTGGCAGGAAACCTTTAATTATAACAACTGTTGTGCTGTTTGTTTAACTATACAAAAGCACTTCTGAAAAAAAGTTGTAAAGAGTAATTAATTTATGTATCACCGACTTCTAGTTTCAATATTTGCGACTTCTATTTTAAGTAACACTAACCATAGAGAAAGAAGATGTTAATATTTATCAACCCCAAAATGCTTGTAGAGAACAGATTAATAGTAAGAGGTGAGAGTGTGAAGTTATTTGAAAGGAGCATATCAGAGATTCTCAGGAAACTGAAAAGAGAATAAGGCTGCATTCCTTTCCCCCAGTTAGGCCAGCATACGTCCTGGCATAAGACCTGTGCTGGCTTGGGGGGTGTTACAATTGCGCTGTAAGGCACTTATGCACCACTTCTGGGGGTTAGGCATGTTGCATAGACATGGACCAGTCTTCCCACACCACCATAGGAATGGGGAGACAGGTGAGTTACACTGGCATATATTGGTAAGCATTGGCCAGGGTGACCAGATGACCAGGAAAACCCGGATTTGTCCGGATTTTTAGCCTCCTGTCCGGGTGTCCTACATTTTGGCATCATTGTTCTACATTTTGGCTTCATTTTGAAACTTTGTGATAGTGCACAGTGCCATATGCCATATGTTGTTGGATTCGTATTGAAGAGCAGAATCCAATGCAAAAATCAGTTTGGAGATATCTCCTTCCTATCAAAAGTTATGGTAAAAAAACAGAAAAACAAAAACCAAAAAAACACTTTTGGCAATTTTTTTCGGCGTGTAGGAATTTTAGTCTGGGATTAGGAATTTTGGCCTTGGGGTTCAGGAATTTTGGGTTTGGCATCTGGTCACCCTGAGCATTGCGCCCTGAAACCTTAATATTAGTGAAGAACTAGAGCAGGGATATCAAACATATGGCCCCCATGAATTTGGTCCACACATGATCTTTAACTGGTCTTCATGATAACTGGGTTTTCCCAGCACAGCCAGCTGCAGTTCTCAGCTGCTGAGCAGCAATGTATTCTCAATGTTGAAGAAACACTGGAAAGCCTGCCTGCATGAAGATCAGGCTTTCCTAATACCGCTTTTCAGGAGCACCTCTTGCCACGTGCTTGTAGAAAATAAACTCCACCACAGGGTGCATGATTGTGGTATACAGGGGATAAATAGTACCCAGGCCAATGGTGAAAAGGGGGATCTTGTAGCCAAGGAATAAAGTTCTAGGGATTTTACATTTTCTGAACTCACCAGGGCTTGCAACCTGCTGTGGGTACTTCCAGAACCAAGTTTTGATACCCAGAAATTTCCTTGGATCTCAGTTGGCCTCATGGAAAGCTGAAGATGGAGAACTGGCTGAGCAGGAGGCCTGGTCTTGTAGGCAGGAAGACCTGAGCTCTGGATACATTCCCAGCTGTTTGCAGCTTCGTCCCACACATTCACCCCCCCCCCCCCACCATTCCATTCACCCCCACTCCTGCTTTCCACCACATTTCAGCCAGTTGTGGGATTCAAATAAACTAACAACAGGTTCGATGTCCTAATAACCTAAATTAACAACAGGTTCTATGTCCCATTAGTAACCAGTTCTCAGAACCAGGCACTCATTAGCAAAGGGTTCTGTAGAACCTGTGAGAACCCCCTGAAGACCTCTCATATTCAGAAGCGCCTTCTTATCACATCCAGGAGATGTTCAGAGACATGAAGAGGCTATGCTTGTCCTTCCTGAGCTTCATTAAGCCATCCATACATGACTGAAAGACATTTCTGGTTGTATCCTAGAGGTCTTCGAGCCTCCCCCCATCTACTCCGTCAATTATGGATAGCAGTATCCATGGAGGCTCTGGATACAGATCCCCAGAAAACACCAAGAGCCAACTTTTTATCACATTTAAATTGCAAGTCAGTGCTTCTGTACCAGAGAGTAAGCATCATAGAACACTGTGGTACTTATGTCTCAGAAAATGCATATTGGTTGCAATCCGAAACACACTTTCCTAGGAGCAAGACCCTTTGAACACAATGGGCTTTCTTCAGAATAGACATGGGTGCTGCCATTTTCTAAGCTTTGCTGGAGGGGCTGGCTGCGGGGCACCTATGGGTTTCCAGTCACCCACTGCTTACTCCAGGAGGCTGCCTACCCTCCCTGCTCAGCTACTGTCACCCAAGTGGCGCAGGGAGGTTGTCTGGGTCATGCGGCTGCCTGACTGGATACTGGAGTGAGCAGAGAGTGAAGAACAGCTGTTCCACTTCAGGGAGCTGGGCAGGTGGGGATGCAGGTCCAGGTCAGTGTCCAGTCCTGCAGCTCAAGCTCTCCTGCCTGCCAGGTCTTGCCGCCTTTTTGCAAAGTTGGGCTACAGTACCCAAAGCGATTCAGCTTCCTCTTCCCCCTCCATTCACTTAGGGGACTGCAATTGAATGGGAAGTCTCGGTGGCAGGATCAAGAAGGTGGTGCACACTCCAGACCTCCAGAGTTTCTTGCATGGTACAGGGGGGGTTACCCAGGCTGATGAGAGGCGGCTGTGCTTGCTTAGGGTGAAGGGAGAGGTTTTGGAACCAGAGAGAGACTTATTATTCCCTCTTTCCTAGAAGCAGCTACCCACAACCAATTCCAGAGTAAGTCTCATTGAACACCATGAGACTTATATCCAAGCAGAAATAATGGGCAGTGAAGCATGCAGTTCTTGGGCAGCCCCCACTGACATGATGACAGTGTTGTTACTTCTTATTTGATGTCACTTCTGGCATCAGTTCCATCTGGAGGTCCTGGACAGATTGTCATTCTCAGAAGGGGGTCCCAGGCTTAAATGCTCAAGAACACTATTCTGCATCATCTTTGAAAGAACTATGAATATAAAGATATTTTCTGAAGAGATGTTTCTCCGTTTTAATATTTTCTTTTATTAAAAGATTAAACGTTGGAATTATATGAAGAGTAAAATTGTCCAAAGATTGCCCATTTTTGCCAATGCTTTTCTTTGCTTATTCCAAATCTATTGCAATAAAAAGGCTAGCAAATATGTTTACATTAAATCCATCAAAACACTGTTTTGAACCTTCAGATAAGCTTCAGTGAAGCTGTCAGGGCCTATTAAGCTCTGAAGTAGCCGTTAGGTCTTATTATGTCAATTATCATGTACATCCATGACAGACTGCTCCTTTTCTATTTCTTTGCCTTTTTGAATATTAGCATTAAAAATAAAATGAAGAGGAGACTGGATGGCTGAAGGAGTTGCTAATGCTTCATAAAGTATTTCATAAAGTTATCAGTTCAAATCTAGTCAGGGTCAGTGGTGCCTTGAGAACAACTAACCTTTGGTGATGCTTTGGTGATGTCTTACATTTATGAGGACTTCTCTGGCCTTTCATATTTATTTTGTACTTCTCATATCCTTTCTTACAATGTATCTGTAAACTGTTCTAGTGATAGTTGCTTGCTACTAAAGTTTTCAAAGGTATACAAAAAGTTTGAAAATTGGAGCTGATTCTCACTAAAAGCAATACAAACCACTCTCATACTCAGTAATACAAAAGCCTGTTCTGTGAGTGAAGAGACAATAATTGTGAAAGTGTGTGTAAATTAATTTTGCTTCACAGTTGTGCACAATTATGCATACAGGTATGCCCCCATATCATAGAATCATTGAGTTGGAAGGGACCTAGTGGATCATCTAGTCCAACCCCCTCCCTGTGGCAGGAAATCTTCGTCTTGTGGGGACCCGGTTCTCGAACCCTGGCCTGCTGGTTAACAGGCACAGTGTCTTAACCATTTGTGCCACTAGCCAGAGAAGTTTTGTTTTGGAACCCCCTTTTGCAGATAGCTGAATCAGTGGATGTGAGGGAACATCCCACAGTGGCTTCCCCAGGCCTCCCAATGTCTTTGTACCTGCATACCCAGGCCTTGTGTTGAATTTCACACTTCCCAGTCCCCTCCATCCTCTTGCTACAAAAGCTACCAAAGCTACAAGGCCAAAGACATTGGTTTTTTTGGTATACCAAAACAGTTCCTGTTATAAAAAATGCCTTTTCCAAACTGTTTCCTAAAGATAGTTGTGCCTTGTAACCAATAATTGTGATGAATAAGTGCTTGCCTATATATGATATGCATTCTGTCCGAAAACTGTTATAAACATCCTGTTTCAATATCTCATTAAGTCCTATTAACCTAGGCCCAATTGCCTTTAGTCTAATCTGGCCCCCATAGCAAGGCCAGCCACTCTGAGCTAGAAAAAAACAGTAGAAGGCCAGGAACAAAACATCCAGGACAGAACGATAAAGATGGAATATAGCAAAGATACCTGTTTTATGTGATTAAGCAAAAACTCCAAGCAGCCCTGACAACATGCAGTCACAAAAGAGTTGGTGACACGTTGCAAGTTTGCCTTCCAGCCTGCCCATCCATTGCTTGAAGTCATCTCCTCTAGCCCACCCTTGCACAAAAATCTAGCTAACCAGGGTCCAAGCTTTGCTTTCAGTCATTTGTACCCCTTCTCCTTGCCATTTGTAATCTCCTCTCTTAAAAGTGCCCTATAAAAATGTCTGTACAGGTTTTGTTCTCTGTTCACCTTGCCAAGTAGAATCCGTGTGTACACATTTAATAAAAATAGCTTGTATTGTGATCCTTGTTAGTAGTCTTCTGCTGTGTTGGTTGCCTCTTCAAGAACTTGGTAGTGCCCTAAGAGATAGTGTGTTCGAGACTCACCCCATTCGGGTACACCTTCTAAGTTATATAAAAAATAATTTTTAAAAATCATTTAAAAAACAAACCCAAGTTCACATTTTTCTTATCTACTGGCCATTCTGTACTCACATTCTACATTTGGTCCAATTACAACACAAAACAGTAGGCTGATTCCCTGCATTTGGAGGGCTTAACATACATATTCAACAGGTGATCAATGTATATTTAAAGAAATATCTCAGCATTCTCTTTTCCTTGAGAACCTATTCTTGCATTCCTGAGAAGGGGTCTTAATTCTTATCTCTGTTGCTCAGTATTTCCTCTAGAATTGGGAGGCTGAGTTTTCAGTTTCTCAGGGGAATGATCAGCTCTACTAAAACACAGTGATAGCTTATTTAATAAAAATCCACACACAGTTAATACAAAGGATTAACAATGCATGTACACAGCATCACAAAAAATTCCTTGGCACTTGCATAGAAAATTTGTAATTATATACAAAAGTCACATCCTGGGCATTCCTGAGTTTGGAGTAAACAAGGGACGTACTTCTCCTTCTCCCCCCGCCCCCCCCATACCCATGTAAAGCTCTGCAATGAGTTTCTTCCAGTCTGATGAAACTGGAAGAGCTCCATGTCAGACTTTTCAGCCCAACATGGAGCACTGGAGCACATGCTCTCTTCTCAGTTCTTTTCCCTTCCCACCATCCCTCCTGCCTCCCCATCCTGAAATGTTTCTTCCTTTCCCTGACAAACCTTACTGCCTCTGAAGCTCCTTCCATGCTGCGGGCAGCATCTGTCTGGTTCAGTGATGGGTTCAGAGATGGGTTCAGAGAAATGGGTTCAGTGTGACTGGCTCTCGGCCAGTGCCAGCAGTCTCTATGGCACATTTATGACACCCAGCATTGGGGGTTCACTCATCCTGCCAGTAGGAATGAAAGTTTAGGATTGGGCTTTAAAAGATTAGCAATCATTTGAAATAGAAACTCTGCTTTGAATATATACAACAATCTGAGGGAAGGAGGGAGGGACAACTTAAATTGGGCTTAATTAATCAAGCACTCAAAATCAGTGGATCTACTTTTTGTATTTGATGAGATGGAAATGTATGAATTTGTTGCATTTGTTAATTATGTTGTTTTACATGAGACCAGCATTTTTTGCAGCCCATTCTGTTTTCTTTCTTCAGTCTCTTGTTACAGAAATATGAAGGCAGCAATCCATTGGTCTCTTTTCATTCCCTGAAATAAAATAGCATGCTAACCATTGTGACCCTTTCAGTATTCAGTAGGTGCAATTTAAAAGGAGTGAGGCCAGCCATGGATTTAGCAAAAAGCATTTAATGAATCCTGGAAAAAGGATAATTTTCATGGAAATGGGGTGAGTGTATGCATAAAAGCAGAAAGTCAGCAATTGAAAGAAAACAGAACATTTACTTTTGGGTTTTGATTATTCATTTCATTTATGTACTTAATTTCATTTATTTTATGTACAGAGCTGGCCAAAACTGGACTATCACATGAACTGGTTTCCAAATTCTACTACCATTTTTTTCATGTCTCTTGCCTCTCCATAACCACTACTGCCTCCACCTCCTTCTTACCCCGCTCTTCAAAATTGACTGGGCTGGAAGGTTTATATTTGACAAGCATGGCTCTAGACTGGAAGCCATAAAAGGCATTAAGGCTTTATTCAAAAAGAAAGGTCTGGTCCAAATGAGAACAAAAATGAATTTTTTTTCTGGCAGAATAAGTGTATGTTGTCAATAGGGTGCAATCCTGACTTTAGACCAGAGAGAACGGCCCAGCTAAGCTGACCTAAGTCGGCCATATCCTAAGCCAAATCCATAAGGCCAAATCCTTACCAGATCTTTAGGGCCAAATCCTTAGGGCCAAATCCAAGGCTAGGAGGCTTCTAGGCTGGTCTAACTGCTGTAGACAAGGCATCAGCACAAGGGCAGCATGCTCACTGGGCTGTGGATTTGTGCCATATCCAGAGATGGACTGTGGTAATTGTGCTATATCCTGAGATTAAGAGGCAGGGGTTGCACTTAGGTTGGCCTACGGTTCAGAATTCTTTGCCATTACTTCCATTTTTAATCTGGTTTATCATAGACCACTATGGGTCTACTCAGCTTTACGTCTACTCCTGAGGTTGCCTAAGTCAGAGGAACTGGGAGGGGGCATAACTGTCCTGGAACAGACTCTGGTTATGGCCTAACTGCACTGTTATAGGCTGTGCTCAACATGCCCTCAACATGCCTCTGCTAAGCTCTAGGCAGCTCTGGTAGGCCAGCCCAGGTCAGCATAAGTGGACTTACACCAGTCCAAACCTTTTCTGGTGTAGCTAGGCTGGCCTATCTTGAAATTAGGCCAGCCCAGTGCTAGATAGGCTAGCCTAAGTGCACTTCAGAATTGCAGCCATAGAGTGAGAAAAAAGAATATGAGTAGTATGCAGTGAAAAACATCAATACAAACAATAGAAACTACTTTAACTACTGCAGCAGCAGGACACCTTACAGGGAAGCAGCTGGACTATCAGATAAAAGGGGAATAAAAGAGAAGCTTAAAGAAAAACAGAGATTGCATCAAAACTGAATGAAATATTTGCATCTTTTTTCAGTACAGAAGATAAAGTGCAGATACCTTGAACTTATTTTCTCAGATAGAAAGTCTGAAAAACTGAGTCAAAAAGAAATTGCAAGGAATGAAGTTCTAGAGTGTACTGATAAATTAAAAATCAAGAAATTACTGAATCCAGATGGTATCCACCCAAGCGGTCAATAAGATACTTGCTTTGAAACTAACCTCTGTCTGAGGATTAGAAATAAGTCAATATATCACCAATATTTTAAAAGAGTGTGGAACTAGGAAATCACAGGCTGGTCAGCTTAATGCCTGTTCTACATAACTTGTGAAAAGAATAAAGATATAATTATTAAACACATTGAAGAATAAGCCTTGCTGGAGCATGGTTTCTACAAAGGTGTTCCTGCTTCACTAACATAAATAGAGGTGATCCAGTTGACATTGTATATTTGAGTTTTAGGAAAGATTTTGACACAGTCCCTCAAGATCAAAAATCTTGAGTAAAATTGGCAGTTGTGGAATAATAAGTCAGGTCCTTTTACAGATTGGTTAAAGAACAAAAAGATATGCTTGAGATCAAAGATTTTTAATTTTTTGTAATTTGTTTGCACAATCATAACCATTTCTACTCAAAAGTCAGTCCCACTGAGTTTATTGGGTCTTACTCCCAGGAAACTATCTTTAGGATTTCAGCCTTTGGGTAATAAAAACCAGATTTTGATAAGCTCCAAAGGGATGCTACAAAACTGGGTAAATGGGCAACGAAGTGATAAATTTGGTTTAAAAAGTGTAAAGTTTAAAATGTTTAAAAGTGTAAATCTGAACTCTACATAGACACTGATTGGGTCAGAGCTGTTGGTGACAGATGAAGAAAAATATCTTGCGGGTCATGGTGTATATTTAAATGAAAATGTCAACTCTGTGTGCAGTACCATTGTAGAAGGAAGAACTAATTTGAGGTCCTAATAAATTTTCCAGCTGTGGTAAGGGCAATGCAGGGAACAAACATTGCCTTACCTTGAAGAGGCCTCCATGATTGCCTCCCATAGGATGCAGCACATGCCTCACTGACACAGCTATGTCTGTTCTGGAAAGTTGGTTAGGCTAGTACCCTAAGCCACTGACTTTTTTAAATGATAGGGTGCACATGGAAATCTCTACTCTTGCCTGCTATGGGCCAGCAGGGAACCAGGCAGCCCAGATGAGGTCAATAAATCTTTTTTTTTTTTTAATTTGCCATGCCATCTCTCCTTGGTTCTCAATAGGGCTACTCAGCCATTTGCTGGAGTAAATATTAGGACTGGAACAGTCATGAAACTGGGTGAAATGGCCACTGCAAGCTTTTGAATTGTGATGAAGTGGTGGATTGGCATGGGGTGTTCTGTTAGTACCCTGTGCCTACTTACATGTCACCAATCTGCTATATGGCTACTCATTCTCCAAGGCACCCTTGTACATACATCCTCATACACCCTCATTGGCCCAAAATGCAGTAACCACCACATCTTTCCTCACACCTTCTTTGTTATTTAAGCAACAGCCTACTTTCCTGTGTCCATTTAAGGAATGCTGCAGCCCAAAGAATCTAGACTGAAAGTGGGGAGCCCTATTATTAATTTTCTCAGAAACCCATTACTTTTCCTTTTCACACAATGGAGAAATTCCATTTGCATTAAGACTCTGTGCTTTACATCTGGAAGAATCAATAACTTTCCAATACGTGCAAAATTTAGCTTCAGCCCTACTTTTTATATCTTCGTTTTTAAATGATTAAATGCGACTTATAAAGGCATGGATACCCAAAGAGAAGCTGGTTTTACATCCATCAGCTACTAGAAGAATTACATGTTCTGTGTGTCAATAGGACCCTTCGAGATGATAGATACTAAAATGTACTTTGCAGCATTATTTGCCAGGAAGTTATTTTTATGAGCTTGGCACATAAAATCTGGTAGTGTTAGATAAAATTGTCAGAATAATTAGGTTTCTTTTTAAACCACACCAGTGAATGAAATCTATTATTCCAAGATAATATTTCCTGAGAAGATGCCAGAGGTGGGGGGCCAAGGGGTGAAGGATGAATTCATAGTTGCCAACATGTGAGGCACCTCTTTTTAAACAAGCAGACTCTTACAAATGACCTTAATGAAAATACAAGTGCTTTTGAAGGCCACCATGCACAGTCTGAGTGAATAAGAGCAATTCCTTGTGAAACAGGGCCTGTGCCCTGTTTGAGGTGCGTTTTCGGCGGCAACAATTGTTTGCAAAAAAGTAAGGGGTGGTGAACTGATCTTGCTGAAATTGAATAAGAGCTCACAATCCAGAGGTTCATTGAACTACTGTTTGCTCACAATGTGTTGCTGCAAGGTTGTGTTGCCTTCAGTGAGTTGTTCCCAATCTCAAAAAGTGCTTATTTCTATCAAACATTAGAGGGTATGGAGTGGCCAAGAAGGAAAACATGAGTTCAGGGCACATTTATGATAGCAGACTAGTTGCTGGGAGAGTAAGCAAAAAGATTACAGCCAGATGATGAGATGATGGCTGTCGAAGAACTTGATTCTACCATGTTTGGGACATGAAGCAGGGCAATCAATGCCTCAGTATGAAGTCTCATCTAACCTTTGTTGGAAAGAGCAGGAGAGCGCCACACAAGGGCTGGCTTTAGGATTGTGGGGCCCAAATGGAACCATATTTTGTGGCATCCCAGCTTCACAGCCAAAATCTGTAGAATACTAGGCTGCAATCCTATCTAGACTTACTTTTGAGTAGATATGCCTAGATTTGGCTCTTAGAATCATAAATACAATTGATTATAGACTTTGGCTGCAATTCTGTGCATTCTTTCTTGAGACCAAGCTAGACTGAATGCAGTGGGACATCTGAGTAGACATGCATAGGATTGCACAATATACTCTCTGGTGGAATGGTATGCAAACATGCACTTAAAAAGTTCATGTAAGTTAATGGACCAAATGGAACTAAGCACATTTCAATATAAAATTGTTCTCTACAAAAGCTGCAATATAGTGTTAAGTGTCCACTGCAATGTGTTTTGTTTTGTTTTTGTTTTTTTAACACAATGGGGCTTACTTTGAGTAGACACGGTTATGATTGTGCTCTAAATCAGACACAATTAGGCACAAGGCTAATTGGGATCAACTGGATCAATTGGCTTAAAGCCTGAGCTTGCGGTAACCTTATATAAATTTATTATAAGGTCAAATTATAGGTCAAATTATTGACCTTAAAATAAATAAATAAAAATGCATGCAGGAGTTCATAGCAAGGCTGACTCTCAGGTTGGGAGCACAGGGAAAAAACGTATTGGTGTTGTCAGGAGTTCTGACAAGCTTCAGAACAAGCTTTGTGGCAAGCTTCTTTACAAGCTTTACAAAAGCTTTTTCTAAGGGTCTTCAACATCATGGTGCTGAGAGTGCTTTGGTGGGATGAGCAGCTGTCAACAGTAGTAGATTCAGGTGCAGGAAAGCTGGAAAGGTAGTTTCAAACTTTTGCTTAATTTCAAGGGGAGAATGCCTTTTGTCTGGCACACAACCAGTGTAGTTTATAGAAATAAAATGGTTTTATTTTTTTTTTAAACCTATTCTGAGCACTCTTAACAGAGGTTGCCACCTGATTTGACTGAATCTACGCCACCATTGGGCTGCTTAAATGGAGCAAACATTTTAGGACAGAATGCAAACACTGAGTTCTCAAGCAAATCAGAGGGATATGTTAGAGGCCAGTCACAACTGGATAAAGTCTGAATTTATTGTGAGTGAAAGGCCACCACCTACTGATAAAAAAAGGTCAAAGCTGTAACCCCATGGATAATGTGGCCTAATCGTATCTTGATGAGGGCTATAAAACGCTGATGGCTGTATGGGTAGAATGTTTTATTGAAGGCATTTGCACTTTTGTAGAACAGCGGTACAACCCATTTTAAAAACTGCAAAATATCTCCTGGCTGCTAAAATATTTTCAGGTGCAAGAGAAGAATAACATGCTAAGGGCATAATCCTGTCCAACCTTCCAGTGCCAACGCTGCCACAACACAGCCTCCAGGCAAGGAAATAAATGTTCTAATAGATTGAGGAGACTTCAGTGATCTCCTTCCTCCAGGATTCAGTGCATGCCCCATTGGTACAGCTGCATCAGTGATTGACCTTTGGACAGGATTGGGCTGTTAATATCTGTAGCCTGTGCTCCAGTTTAAATCTGAATAGAGACATCTGATTAGAGACCAGAAATATCCTTCTTAATTGAGCCATCATGTATTCATAAAAAATAAATCAATATTTATATATGAAATATAATAAATCCCTGTTGGGGATGCTCTAGGGGGATTTCCTGCTGCAGGCAGGGGGTTGGACTAGATGACCTACTGGGTCCCTTCCAACTCTATGATTCTATGATTCTATGAAGTCCTTAAAAAAAGAAAGTGACACTGGTAGTCATGACCGACTGTAGGGTACAGTGCTAATCTCCATTTCTAGGCCAAAGAGCCAGCATTGTCTAAAATCACTTCTGTGGTCATGTGGCCAGCATGACTATATGCCAAAGTGCAAGGAATGCTGCCAATTTCCAGTAAGGTGATACCTATTTATGCACTTGCATTTCCATGCTTTTGAACTGCTAGGCTGGCAGAAGCTAAGCAAGAGATAGGAGCTCACCCCATCTTACAGCACACAGGTCTCAATTCCTGGCCTGCTGGTTGATAGGCACAGCATCTTAACCACTGAGCTACTACAGCCCTATGCAGTCCTTAGCAGCTGTATAGTTGATAAGAACTGTTTTGGGATCTCTTTTGGGTAAGATTCTGACAAGGATAAGGTTAGGTATTGGTCGATGGTAGACTAACCCAACCCTCAGTTTTGGCTTCTTCTTCTATCAAATTAAACAAGGTAAAGATAAGAGAAATTTTTTGTGGATACTTGATGAAGTCCAGGGTGACTGAGCATATGTCCTGTTTTTCCAGGACATATCCTGGATTTTGATGAAGCCTTCAGTGTCCTTCTTTTCCTTTTAAGTGGGCAACATTGGATCATCTTCTTGTAATTAATAAATTATATGTTATGAATTACATGGAATAGTTTTAAATTTAATAATATAGTACTGTATTTAAATTAAGTACATGAAAGCAATACACACACACACACACACACACAGTGGTACCTCACTTAACAAGCAAAAATTTCCAAGAAATCTTGCTTCACATAACAAGTTCTGCTTCACTTAACAAGCAAGTGCACTGTGGACACGCGTGCTATGCAGCCCTGACACTCCGCATGGAGGCTCTTTAAAAGGGGTGCTGGCCAGCGCTGCTGCCTCTACTGTCCCCAACTTGGGGGCAGTTGCCAAGAGGTGCCAAAGGCAGCTGCCCCTAACTGCCCCCACCGTCCACCTTGAACCTCCAGCAGCAGCCCAGGTAACCCTCCCAGGAAAGTGTCTTTGATTGCAGCCTCCTAACCATGTCTACCCAGAAGAAAGCCCCATTTTGTTAAATGGGACTTACTCCCAGGAAAGTGTCTTTAGGATTGCGGCCTAAGTAGATTTCATAGGATCTTGCACATTGTATGCATGTTTTGAATTCAATTCCAGTGTTTTGAAATCATTTTTATATCCAGTTAATATTTTTATATGAATATTTTGGGGTTGTGGAACCAATCGTCTGAGTTTCCATTATTTCCTATGGAAAAATCTACTTCACTTAAAGAGCATTTCACTTAAAGAGCATGCTTCCGGAATGAATTAAGCTGTTTATGTGAGGTACCACTGTATATAAAAATAATAAAAAATAAAATAAAAAATAATAAAATAAATAAAAATAATAAAAAATTTATATGTATAAATGTTTGGCCTTTTATTCTATCATATCCTATGTTTTCCTTGGATGTGCTACATTTTGGGGGGTTGTCCTCTTTTGTTTTGTTATATGATCACCCTGAATGAAGTCTCATTTAAGCTAAGATGAGGTGAGATAAGCTGAGAGCAGGTTTTGAGCCAATATCATTGAATTTTTTATGATGCATAGAGAAGTCAGAGGTAAAACTTGGGGGGGGGGATGTCTGACTATAATTCTGGGACTCCTCATTGATGCAAACAAAAAACAAAACCTCCAGGTCCTCAGTTCTCTATATTAAAATTGCACAGTACATACCGTGTTTGTAAATGGCTGGCTCAACGTCTCAGCTGGCTGTCATCTTGAGTATCATCTCCATGCAGGAGGAAGCTGTTTGAGAGATGCAAAGAGGAAAGCATGTGCGGCCAGATTGCAAAGCGGGGCACGGTAAACTTTGTTGGCATCCAGGGAGAAGGATGGAATCCAGGGAAATTTTGCCAATTTGCAGTTGTACTAAGTATGTGTATGGCACACTACTTAAATTCAAGTGGCAGCCTGCCTGCTGAGTCATGTGCTGGCTAGTTGTGAAGAATGTCCCTGTAGGATGGAGCTTTTAAGAAAGATCAAGCATGGTCAACCAGACCATGAAATTGCACAGGGTGAACTCAAGTCTACCACTTCTCTGGGCTTCTCCTGACTACCACTACACCACTCACTGCCCTGATCCCTGAATGACCTGCAGATAGGAAAAGGCAGTTCTCAAGCATTTCAGCCTAGGACCCCTTTCTGAGAATGACAATCTGATCAGGAACCCCCCCCCCCCCCCCGCCCACCGAAAAGTGATGCCATGTCCAGAAGTGACCTCAAAATAGGAAGTGATAGCACTGTGATACCAGAGCTCCTCCAACTCTACTCAGAAGTATGTCCCGTTGTGTTTAATGGGACCTACTCCCAGGAAAGCAACCTAAAAGCCCCATTCCAAGATTGCAGTGCCTGGGTTTTCATGGCTCCCTCAGATGAAGTTGAGACCTCTCTGCTTTGAGAACCACTGGGATAAGGAGAAAACCTGTGCTGGATTTTTGTTTTTTTGGTAAAAATTTCTTAGCTTGTATCAATGATAATTCTAATTATCCCAATTTTGACAACACTTTGGCAGAGTTCATTTCCTTGTATGGTCCATCTGCCTGTTCTCATTTGCTTTGGTCTCAGCTTGCTCCAAAGACCTTAACTAAACAATATGCTGACCTCATAATGACTTGCTAATTATGTGAAGTTCGTTCCACTTAACAGTAACATGTGGCACCACATTCTAAGTACAGTCAGTAATTGGAGATAAGGAGCTGGAAGACAAATCAGTCAAAAGTACAGTGGTACCTTCTAAGACAAATAACTTGTAAGACAAATGCTTTGTAAGACTAAAGTAAAATTTTTAAGGAATTCTGCCTTGTAAAACAGACAGTTTTACAACTAAAATTCATTGCAAAATTCATTGGATCTGCTTCGTGAGCAACAGGTTGTTCTAAGAGATCTCATCTGCAGGAGGAGGAAGAGAATGAGGAGGAGGAATCTCTCACATCAAATGATATTGAGGACATTTGTAAACATTGGGAAGTTGTGCAAAATTATGTAGAAAAGCACCAAAATTTTACAGAAAAGCATCAAAATTGTATAGCCAAATAAGGCTGTAGCAGTGCGAGTGATGAATCTGTTTAATGACAATGCTATGTCACATTTCCGTGAAATCCTCAAAAGGAGACAAAAGCAAGGGTCATTATACAGGTTCCTTGTTAAAGTTGCTCAAAAAGACACCAGTGACTCTTTTAGTGAAGTTACTGTACAATATATTGCTGTGTTTTTATTAATCAATTAATAGGAGTTTTACTGAAATTCAGTGAAGTTGGAGATCTCCCTGTTGAAATGTGCTCATGAATAAGGGTACCTACGCCCCACTTCTTGGCCTTTACTGGTACCCAATATTCATTTATCTTTGCTTAATGTTTGCTTCCAGCTCAAACAGGAATATGTCAGCTGGAAACACTATGTTGTAGGCCTGTAAACTTTAGCGCCATTCAGAATGTAGCCTAAATATACCCAACAAGGCTGTACTTCTAAATCTCTGGTTAGGATGGCCTAAGCCCCGGCATAAGTCCTGTGCTGACCTGGGGATGTCACAAAAGTTATGTAAGGCACTTCTGTGCCACTCCTGGAGAAGAGTTAGGCCAGTGCACAGACATGAGCTTGCCTCCCTACATGACCATTGAGTTGTGCTGGCCTAAGTTAGGATTGCACCCCCGGGGTGACCATAAGTCCTATTTTTCCAGGACATGTCCTCTTTTTTATCCTTGTGTCCTGGGAAAAAAACTTCATTATCTTTTTCCTTGTGAGGAAGCTGCATGTAGCCTTCATATAATTAATTATATGAAACAGTTTTACATTTTTAGAAGTTATTTAGTGTTTAAATTTGCCACATAGAAGCAATATACATGAGTATATTTAACTTTTGTCTTGTCCTACATTTTTCTTTAGTGTCCTACATTGTGGGGGACCTTTGTAGTTATACAGTTACCAGTGATGGGATTCAAAGAAATTAACAACCTCTGCCCATCTGGCAGCCACTTTTAAATGGCTATTTTAAAACTTTACATGTCCTATCTCTCTTTAACAACTGATTCTATAGAGTAGGTGTAAACCTGCTGGAGCCCACCACTGACATTGGTTACCCTGTTTTCTGCCTCTCTGCTGTGCCTTCAGGGTAGAGCAGGGTGACCCTGTGCCCCCCCACTCTCCAGGACATGTCCTGGATTTTAGCCTTTTGTCCCGGGGAAAAACTTCAGTGTTCTCCTTTTTCTTATAAGCGGGTCTTCTTGAAATTAATAAATTATATGTAATAGTACTAAATTTAAGTAATACAGGGTTTAAATTAACCACATGAAAGCAATATACATGAGTGTTTTAGGTCATGTCCTACATTTTTCTTTGGTGTTCTACATTTTGAGGGGCCTTGTCCTTTTTGGGTTATGGTATATGGTCATGCTGGGGTAGAGGTAGTAGCATCCCTAGTCAGGGCCATCTCATAGCCAGGGAGCATCAAGAACAGTGTGGCCCAGAAAAGCATTTGAATTTCTTTAAATGGGACTGTGTCACTGCGGCCAGATCATCTGGAATGCTAGGTGTGAAGGTGGAAAGCAGTCAGTGACATTTCACCTGCCTTTCTTTCCTCCTGAGAACCTTGAAAGCCGAAATATTTTGCTGCACTTTAATACTAATAATAAAGCTTGAGCCTAGGTAATGATGGCAATCTTTCGACCAACTAATGGAAAAGCTCCATTTATGGCTCGCGTTAAGAATGGCCAACGAAGCATGGAAAATGTGTAATTTGTGCAGAAAATGGGAGTTATGCAATTTTTGTTGGCATAAACAATGCAGTGACTGCTCCGAAATAGCTGTGTGCATTCATGAATGGCTTCCATTATGTGTGCTCTGTTCCTTCCCCTTGCTTTTTCTTCGCTGGGGCATAACGTGGGAAACAACAAGCCTCTTCACCTCAGAGCTCAGCTTTTCAAACCCAAGTGGATTAACAGCTCCTGACAGTTTATTCCCCGTCTTCGGATTAGGAAGCAGTCATGTAACAGTGGTCACTTGCCATATCTATACCCTATTAGATGTTCTGTTGTGATGTGTATATTTGTATACATCTGATTTTCCTGCAATTGTAATGGGAGGTGATAATGGTATCATTACTGAACTCTGCTGCTGGTTCCACATTAACTGGTTACATTTGTACTGTGTTCTTAAACATATTTTCCCAGAAGTAAGACCTGCTGAACACAAAGGAGTTACTTCAGAGTAGACATGCATAGGCTGATTCAGGGACTCATTTTATGAAACTCTAAGCGGAATTAAAGGGGCTTTGTTTGTGGTATTGAAAAGTACAGGTATCCCCTGCTTATCAGACATGTTAGCGACCCAAGTTTCCCTAAGTTTACAAATGTTGCTTTTTAGCAACAAATGTAAGCATTTAAGTTTACAAATGTTGCTTTTGATGCTTTTTTAGCAAGCAGACTGCTTATCTTGTGAATTCCTGTGTCACACAAAGATTTCTCCACCTTGACCATACATGCTCTCTCTTTCTCTCACACACACACTCCTGCCCAAACAGTCTGACTCACCATGTCATAGGTAAATCAATATGGGATAAGACAATTTTAGCCTTTAGAACAGCAGAGAGGATGAAAGATTGGAATACGTGTTGAATGAATAACTTATGAGTATAATTGAAAGGTATTGAAAGAGTGGATCATCAGTCAATGAACTGTCAGAAAGTGGGGGATATCTATATGTGCCTCTACACTATCTAAAAGGGATGGTTGGTGTTGGTGAATATTAATTTCCTTTTTCTTCCTCCCACTACTCATCTGTTGTGTTTGAAGAGAAAAAAAGAGGGGAAAGAAGAAATACTTGCATAAAGGGGTACTGAGAGGATTGCTAAGGGCACTGCATGTTACAGAATGTATCTGGATGGTACAAAATGCCCCGGTAACATTTAACAGAGAAAATTGTGCCTGATCTACATGTGGCAAAGCATTTCAGGGCCAGGGTGACCAGATGCCCAAACCTCAAAAGGAGGACAAGTTCTTGGATTCCTCTCAGCCTGGCCTTTCCAGTGGACAATGGCATGTTTGCCTACTCACAAGAAAATCTGCAATATTGGGCACTTTCTATACAGTGCAATGTATATTTTTTACTTTTAGTTTTTTGACCCTAATTTTTGAAAGGAAGGAGATCTTTCAAAACAGATTTTGCATTGGATTCTGCTCTTCAGTATGAATCCAATAACACATGACATGGTGAGGCATTACAAAGTTCCAAAATGAAGCCAAAATTGAGGAAAATGAAGCCCTTTTGGAGGACATGTGAACAGATGACTAAAAAAGAGGACAAATCTGGAAATTTTTGATCATATGGTCAGCCTGTTCAGGACACTATGTAGTGCAGGTGGGGGGTGTGCAAAATATTGGCAGCTCTTCTGATAGAGCCAATGTCAGGTTAGAAGTATTTTAGATACCCACAGCTTGAAGTTGTGCCATGTGCTGGGATTTCCCCTATTATTTGTACCTAATTGGGGTGGGGGAATGTAGCCTGGTAGCATTTCCTGGTGACAAAAAAGAAGGATGCTGAATGAAGGCCCTGTAGCCAGAAGTACTTGAAAAGAATGTGGATTTGATTTATAAATGGGCTTTATTAGAGGGAATGGTACAACATGTAATATTGACAAATGCAAAACCATAAAAATTAGCATATAAAAATCTTTTGGGCCCAGCACAAAGCTAACTGAATAACATTTTTGCAAAGCCAAACAGTTTAAGACAAAAACCTAACAAACAAGCAAACCAATAACTTGCAACTTAGATGAACTGGTATGTTGGATGAGCAGTGTAGCCATAGGACAGACATACAACCTGTGATCCCTGAGCTAAGGCCTAAAATCTAGCATGATGGCCTATGGGAGTGGTACTCAAACTGTGGGATTTGCAACCTCAGGCTCAGATGAAGGGCAATGAAGATTTGTGATAACGTATAGAAGTGAGAGGTGGTGATTTGAAAGAGGGCCCCTTTTCAAAAGCCACCAGTGAACTCTAAGAACATTTCTATTTCAGCAAGCCTTCTGATTTTAGAGTTCACCTGATAAATGCTGGAGTTATCTGGAATTAACTTGAGTTAACTGGAGTTCTGGGCATGCACAGTGGGCATGCTTGGAGCTCTGGGCATGTGCAGTGGGTACTGGTGTGGCCCCTCAGTTCATCTCTGCTCCAAAAGGTTTACCACCACTGCCCTATGGGATTCTTGAAAGCAAAGCCAGCAAAAGAGAACTGAGGAGCCTTATAGGAGTGTGTATGGGCCAGAGGTTCCAGATATGGCAGACATCAATGCCAGTATGATCTGCCCTGTCTTGCCCCGATCTGCCCCTGAACCACCCCATACCAGCACCCTCATTGCAGATAACTGCTGGTGGCCACTGGAGGCATGATGCCATCTTGTCTTGATCTGATGACAAAGCTCAACAGACAGATGGATCACTGCTGTAATGGTGGACATGTGGGACACTGTTGGACCTCATGATATGCCACTGTACTGCAAGAGTATGATTCAACCATTAAATGGCATTATGAGCTGGATTGCAGCCTAAGGCTGCAACATACAGTTAAATTGAACCACAACGGGCTTTGATTCTGTATGAACATACACAAGATTAGGCTGAGAGTGTATTTCTTCAAGAACCTCTTTGACATTAAGGCTTCAGAACAAGTGGATGTTCCTTGACATCACTTCTGTGCGTTTGAAACACATCAGAATGGTCTTTATTATAAACGTAACTAGTTTTGAAAGCAGTGGGCACTGTAATTAATTAAATCTATTCAGTTCTCCAGCAATGTACAGGAATCACCAGAGAAAGTGTTTTGTTATTGGAACACTTTTCTGGGCATCTGTCATAAGTAACCATCCCTCTCCTCTCTTTCCTTTCTATATGACAATGCTCTGTGTATACTGAAGCTGACCTAGGAATCTGCCTGTCATAGCCTTCATTTCCTTTGAAGCTCTGGGTCATATACGTTATTACACATGAAATTCTCCCTGAAATGCAAATTGGATATTACTGTTGGGTAGCATCAAAAACACAACAAACTTGACCAGAACTTTCCTGGATATGGGCTGCTTTTACCTCCTATTTTTTTCATTAATCCCATCAATTTATTGGAGACAGGAGCAAAAAATTTGAATATTTTTTCAAACCAGTGTATCAGTCTGGGACACCAAAGTAGACTAAAATAAGCTGGCCATCTGTGTTATATGCTTAAGAACACAAACATAACCAAAAAAAATTGGGACACTAAGTTAAATGTTAATGCAATTTTCATGTCTCCAGAATGAAAATAAAGCTTTTCTGCTTCTAAATCTTGCCAGAACGACAAATTTAACAATTTATCACCCTCACCACTTCCCTGAATCCCTGAACTTAGAATAGCACCTTTTGAGCAGAGTTATACCATGTATTTGGCACGAAGTGTCTCGTGCCATGGGCCCAGTTTGATATTACTGACATATAACATTAGCTAAAAGGTGGGTTTTGGGTGTTTTGATAGGGCCAAAATTTCAGTTCTTGCGATGGGCACCATTTTGCCTAGGTATGCCTCTGTGCCAAGGAAAAGTTATAAACTAGTAGAAACCCTCACCATCCTCATGATGAAGTTCAATCTTGGAAAAGAGGATGGCATTCCAACCATCTGCTGCACCTTCAATTGGTGCAAAGGCAAAACCGTTTTGGGTCACTGACTAAATTAACACCATTTCCTGATTGTCACTTCACCTGGGAATTCCATTTAGGTTATGGGGGAAATTTTTTTTAAAAAACAGACCATTGGGTTTCAGAGCCTTTTGCAAATTTGTTCTTATCATCAGAGCCTGCAAGTCTACCTTGCTCTTGGTCTATAGAGCAAAAACCCACTGGTGCTGTGAAAAGTAACCCCTATCCCAGGCTGCATTCAAGAACCACCATAATCCCAGGACTGTAATACCCTGCAATCTCCCTTCTTATATATCACTAGCGAAAACATACCTGAGTTGCGGGAATAAAATTCCCCCGTTTTGCCATCCCAACACTGCACATCAATCTCCCATGTGCATCCACCCTGCCATGCATATCCAACCCCCATGTGCATGTGTATCATTCCCCCATGTGAAACATACCCCATGTGCATCATCTCCCCATGCGCATCAATCCCCCATGCGCATCCTCCTCCTCCATGCGCATCAACCCCCATGTGCATCAACTGCCCATGCGCAACAACCCTCCATGCACAACAAACCCCATCGCACAACAATCCCCACGTGCAACAATTTCCCATGCTCAATCTTCCCCATGCGCAATGTTCCCCATGCGCATCATCCTCCCATGTGCATCATCCCCCATGCACAACACTCCTCTGTACACGACACCTTCCCCAGTGCAACCACTCCCTCCGAACAACATCCCCTCAAGTGCACCAGGCACCAAGCACTAAATTGGCTGGATGTTGGTTAGTCTTTCATGTTAAGTATAGGACAAAAACACATTGCACTCCTTTTCAGCCTTTTAAGGTTTAAATTTCTCCACATCGGTTCTTGGTGGGTGTTGATGTCACAGAAGGAAACCCTTTCTTCAATGCAAAGTATAGGCAGGAACACTCTTTGTGCCCCATTACACCCCCTTCCGGTTGGAATTTCTCAAAACCAGTTCTTAGTGGATCCCTTCATCACAGAAGGAACAACCCAAATTTCACGCTTCTAGACCCAGTGTGTTTGACTGGGCATTGATGAGCGAGATTATACACACCACACACACACACACACACAGGAGCCATGAAACTTGTATAGGGCTCTCTCTCCCCCCCTCCCTCCCTCTCCCTCCTTCTCTGTGTACGTGTGTGTGTTTGTGTGTATGTTTGTTGTGTGTGTAATTCAGTGCTTCTCTGCATTACATCCACTGCTAAGGATTAAAGGCAGGAGGAAGAAATTAAGAAGGGAATTTATTCCCCATCCAGCATCTTCATAGGTTTTAACTTATTTACAAAGTAAGCTTTATAGTCACAACATTTAAATTGAATTAATAGTCTTCCTTATTTACAATAAGCATTTTGAACAAGTAATTATTTTCTCAGTTTTGAAAAGGAATGTTGAATTTCTAACCAGCTCACATGTTTGTAATTAAAACATGACACTAAACAACTCCTTTTTGATGAGAGAGAAAAGAAAATCAGAAAACATACTGTTGATTTTCCATCCCTTTAATTTTGTGTAATTTTTAATATGTGCTTCAAATGAATTATTACCTTTCACAATATTCTTGTAAAGTGAGAAAAATTATTCTCAGTACCAGAAAAGCTAATTTGCTTCATTATGTTATCTTTCAAATAAAAAAGTAATAATTTGTTTATGTGTTTTATGTGGGGATGGAAAATTATAGGTTTTAAAAACAGGGATACAGGAGCAGGCATGGCACTAACACAACTCAAATTGCATCAAAATCTGACCATCAGTATCTAAATAAAACTAATGCTGATAACCTTCATGGATATACCTGTATGGCTTTTCAAAATCTAGCAAGGCAACCAAAGAACAAGTGCACCCAGGCCATGCAAATATACATCACTTGATTGCCTATTGGATAACATGCAAAGGCATGACAGCCCTGCTAAGAGGAGGGACGTGACTTCCATACCCATACCCTCCAAGATGATGCCACATTACCAATACAGCCCAATAAGAACAGTGACTGGTTTATGCATGTTTGTTAGCCTGTGAAGTTGGCCAAGGGTCTGGTATTGGATGTGGACCTTTGCCAGAGTAAATGCCCCCCATCTACATAGGTAATCATAGACAACATGTGTTGAACAGGTGTGCATGGAAGGTGACCAGCTGGAAGTTGGTTGGCACAGCTTAACGAGGCTACGGACAGGGTTCTGCAGGCTATCAACACCATGGAGAAAACACAGAAGGATATTCTGGTGGCTCTGGCAGTGAGCTGGGCGTGCATAGAGTGCAGAAGCAAGTGTGGACAAATGGGTCTGGCTGCCTGGGGTACTGTTTGAACATGTATTTGAGGTACAGTCCTTGGGCATGGGCCAAAGAATGGATAAGGCCAGGGCTATGGGTGAAAACCTTCTTGCTAAGTTGTATGGCCATGCAGGACTGCAGATCTCAACTGTGTCATCACTGAATGTCACAAAGATAAACACTGCTGCATAGTACAGGAGACCTCCACAGGTGGGCTGATGCTGGTTCTGACCGGTTCTGTAGAGGTGGTTGTTAATTAGGTTCTGTAGAGGTGGTTGTTAATTAGGTTCTGTAGAGGTGGTTGCTAATTAGGGGCTGACGTTAGCGAACCGGTTGTTAATTGGGGGCCATCATCTTTGAACTGCATGCAAGTGTGTTTGCATTTCTCTTAAAGGGCCTCTGGAAGCTCTCCTCCCCCCTCCCCTTCTGAGCCTCCCTCCCCTTCTCTCCCCCCCTTCCCTCCCTAAGGTTATTTTTAATTTTAAAATACAAACAGTCTGTTCCTTTTACTATTGCAGCACCTTCAGACTCTGACTGCTGAACTGGGGGGTGTTTGGATCACTGTTAGTTCCATGCTTTAAAGTCAGGGTTAGTAAATTCTTCATGCCCCAAACCCCAAATGCCCCAAATGAGGCTATTCAGGAATCCCGACTTTGCTAAATACCTTATTTTGATCAAAAACCTTATTTCTAGCAAGTTTTCAGAAGTTATTTCCTGGTGCAGTTTGCAAAGCATGCTGGGTACTCACATGCAAATGAGCAGCCTCTCTGCAGATGCTTTTTTTTGAATCAGGCATTTGATGGGCAGCTTTACTAAGAGGTCCTTGGGAGGGAATAGAGAGGCTGGCATACAAACCTCTGGGAGGCTGAGGTGAGCAATTAGCAGCAAGCCTTCCTGCCTGCCTCCCTCCTTCCCTGGTTGCCTTTGCAGCCCAGTACTAGACATGGAGAACTACTTAGTACTACCCAGTACTACTCAGGAGTAAGCCACACTGTATAGTAGAGGACTGGAGCCTGTGGCCACAATCCTAGCCACACTTTCTTGGGAGCAATTCCCATTGACTATCATGGGATTTCCTTCTGAGTAGCATAGGATTTGAGGCTACTTTCCCATCCAGACTTTCCTGAGAGTAAGCCCACTGACTATAATGGGACTTACTTCTGAGGAGATTGGCAGAGGATTGGATCTCTCCCTCCAGCCCAGTCTACTTTCCTGAGAGTAAGCTCACTGTCTATCATGGGATTTTCTACTGAGTAGACATGATTAGGACTGGGCTCTGAGGCTGCAATCATATCCACACTTACATGGGAGTAAGCCCCACTGACTAGAATGAGAGTTACTTCTAAGTAAGCCTGCATAGGATTAGACTGTAAGGCTAAAATCCTGACCACACAGTTTTGGGAGTAAGCCCCAATGACTTGAATGGTACTTACTTCTGAGTAGACACTGTTAGGATTGGGCTCAGGCTGCAAACCTATCCAAACTGTAGACCTTTTGCTCCCCCCAAGAGATCTCCCCACCTCATCCTGCCCCTCTGAGAAATCTCTCCACCTGAGATTGAGGGCAGGAAGTATGGGGGGTACCTGAAGAAATAGCCCCAGTTCCCATCCTGCCCCCCCAGGAGCCCACTCCACTGCCTACTCTGAAGTAAATCCTATCCTAGTCCCATCCTAGTCAATGGAGCTTACTCCCAGGTAGGTGTGGATAGGATGGCAGCATCAGAGCCCAATTTTTTGCATGCCTCCTCAGAAGCACGTACTGAGTGACTATATGTCCTCTTTTCCCAGGACAGGTCCTCTTTTTACTCCTCCTTTTCCTTATGATCAGGCAACATGGAGTCTTCTTATTATCCATACTTTTTTCCAGGACCACAACAAATCTTCATTGTCCTCCTTTTCCTTATAAGCAGGCAGCATGCAGTTCCCATCCTGCACCCCCAGGAGCCCAGTCCACTGCCTACTCTGAAGCAAATCCTATTAAAGTCAGTAGGTTTTACTCCCCTGTGAGCATAGGAGTGTAGCCTCAAAGCCCAATCACTGTCTACTCAGAAGTAAGTTCCATTATAATAGTGAAGCTTACTCCCTGGAAAAAAGCTGGTTTCTAAGAGCTTGTAATCCTATGCCTGACTACTCAAAAGTTAATCCCATTTCAATCTATGAAGCTTACTCCCAGGAAAGTGTGCAGAGGAGTGCAGGATTAGAGCCCAATCCTATTCTTGGCTACTCAGAAGTAAGTCCCATTAGAGTCTGTGGAGCTTACTCTCAGGAAAGTGAATAGGATTGCAGCCAGAGGCTGGTTACTAAGAGCTCAGTCCTTTGCTTGACTACTCAGAAGTCCTATTATATTCAATGGAGCTTACTTACAGGAAAGTCTGGACAGGATTGTAGCCTTAAGTAGGGGCTTAGAGGCAAACCTCAGCCTGCAGAGGGGACACCACAGACTCTGGTCCTAAACTGTAGATCAGTGTTTCTCAACCAGTGGTATGAGCACCACCTGTGGAACTTGTGGTAGTGTCTGCTGTATTAGGCACCTGGATGCAAGTGTCATATGTGCTTCCTGAGGCAGCTGGTGGGCTGCTATGTGATTCAGGAGCTGGACTAGATGGGTCTTTGGTGTGATCCAGTGGAGGCTTTTCTTATGCTTTTATGTTCTTAATTGTGGCACACATTCCCCCTGAGAGCATAACAAAGTGTAATGTATAGGAATAAATTACACAGAACCCAGGGGCTTAGTACTGATTGATGCCGTCACAAGTGATACAGTTTTTTTGGTAAACTAAGGGTTAAGGTGGCATGCCCTCCCCCGCCCTACCCCGCCCCTGGCCCCGCCCACTTCCGGAGAACCGGTTGTTAGGGCAGGCTGGGCCCACCACTGGAGACCTCCCGAGAATTATACCATATTTTAGGGAGGAAATTGGTTGCTGCCCTGCTAATGGGTCTTTGCACATGGATGGAAAACCCATTTCTAGAGTCCCATTTTTTGTTTCCTTCTCTTTTCCCCTCCCTCACTTCTCCCTCTCTCTCTCTCACACACACACCCCATGAATCTTGTGTGCCGGTTCACATGGCCTGGGATGTCAAATCTTGCTGCACATAACAGAGCAGTAAGCTGGTGTATGCTGCACGTGATGTCTTGTCAAGGCTCTATTATCTCCCCTCCTACCCAACTCTTGCAAGTCAAACTTAGTATTCAATAGATGTGCTGCCCTCTGTGTTATGTTGGCATAGCATCTGAATGTGATGTAGACTTAAATGTACAGTGGTACCTCGCTTAACAAGTGCCTCACTTAACAAGCATTTCACATAACAAGCAAAAATTTCCAAGAAATCTTGCTTCACATAATAAGTTCAGCTTCACTTAACAAGCAAGTGCACGATGGGCATGTGTGCTATGCAGCCCTGACACTCCGCATGGAGGCTCTTTAAAAGGGCTGCCAGCCAGCACTGCTGCTTCTAACTGCCCCCAAATTGGGGGCAATTGCCTGGAGGTGCTAGAGGCAGCTGCCCCTAACTGCCCCCAAGTTCCCCCACCGACCACCTTGAACCTCCAGCAGCAGCACAGGTAAGCCTCCCAGGAAAGTGTCTTTGCAGTCTCCTAACTATGTCTACTCAGAAGTAAGCCCCATTGTGTTAAGTGGGGCTAACAACCAGGAAAGTGTCTTTCATTGCAGACTCTTAACCATGTCTACCCAGAAGTAAGCCCCATTGCGATAAATGGGGCTTACTCCCAGGAAAGTGTCCTTAGGATTGCAGCCTAAGTAGACTTCATAGGATCATGCACACTGAATGCATGTTTTGAATTATTACAGTGTTTTGTCATCATTTTTATAAAGAATATTTTATATGAATATTTTTGGTTGTGGAACCAATCATCTGAGTTTCCATTATTTCCTATGGAAAAATCCACCTCACTTAAAGAGCATTTCACTTAAGAGCATGCCTCCGGAACGAATTAAGCTCTTTACATGAGGCACCACTGTAATTGGAGCTAGAATGGGTCCAATTTTGTTCCCATCTGATTTTTGTTTTCCTCTGTTCCATTTTACAATGCCAGATTTTATTTCGTTCATACAAAAATGTTAATTTAAAACATTTATAAATATCTTTGCATGCATTTTAATTCATGCACTTTTATGTACACACAAATTCAAAAAAAAGCATGCTCATAAAATGTGTTCTCACATTCTTCTACTGAAGGCACAGAAATCAGTCAAATCCATATTTTATCAAAGCTGATCTGCTGGAGCGGAGGAGGGATCTGGATCCTCACACTCCATTTTGGCAAGGAAGGAAGAAACTCAGTAGCATCCTTTGTTTGACCCTCACTGTCAGCTGAGAGTATATCTAATGTCATTCTTCTACTTTCCAGCTTTCCCCCTCAAGTATATGCAACCAAATCAAGTAGATGACAATTTTTTATAGCTGCTATTACTAACATTGTTCATAAGGAGAGGGGAATTGGCATTTTCTGCCCTCCTGGAAAAGGTTTGAGAGAAAATGTGTGTTGCTACCAAAACTAAAATAAAATAAATCTACTCTATTGGTCTCACCTCAAATGTTTTTTTCCTGGTTTTCCATACAAATGAAAAGCAGTTTTCAGAACTGGAGTCTTGCCATTTCATACACACCCCCCCAAAAGCTGCTTTGCTGTGAAATGGCAAAATTTCACAATAAATCAAATTCACAAGTACTAGCAAAGCAGAAAGAAGTAGTTTTTCACAGCAGAAGCACAAAATTGATTCTGTGATATCAAGACAACCTATCTGTACTTCTGCACTTCTGCAAAGGAATGAACCTGAATTACATTATTGCTGTAACGGACTTGTACACTAGCCTTTTCACACACGTTCCTGAAGCAAAATTTCATGGAAAAATATCCAAAGAAACAAATATTTCTGATTCATCTACTAATACTAGATTTAGAAATAAAAACATATGATATATTATTTAATGTTTAATTTATGTGTTATATTATTTATTTAATTTTTAAAAATCATTAATTACAGTATCCGAAGATCCAGTTGTCCAAGGTTTCCTGTTCCTGCTATGGTCCTTATGCCGCATTATGTTTGTTTATATGGATTACATTCATGCAAAGTAATAAGGTGTCTTGCTTGAACGAACACTATAAGTAAAAAGCTTATAGTCAGAAAAATAGGCAAATGGTCTGCAGCCAAGAAGGGAGACTAAGAACAAATATTCAGTTCCTGTTTCCTGTTGCTCTTATTCTTCCATCTAGGATGCAGGTTAGAAAAAGGTAAAGACAGACAGTAGGATGAAAGGAGCTGGAGAGGGCATAGAGATACGATCCCCCCTTACTTGTCATTTCCAGTAATGGGGGGGGGGGAGCAAGCATCCCTTGCGGAGCCACAGGACACCTGTATTTTCCATCTTAATTATTGTAATATTAACTCTTGTAATTATTGTAATATTAACAGTTCTTGTAACATTACATCTTATGCCAGAAATTTACATCAGGTAATATTCCAGGTGTGTAGTGGAGGATTTTTTTTTGCCAATTTATAACTGTTAGGACCCAATTATATCCAATTTATACAATGTAATTATTGTTATTTAATTATTGTAAAATTATTGTAATGTTACTCTAGTGATGTAATGCAAATTATTTTAGGGTGTAATTCTAAGGCTGGCACAATTCATCAGTCTTCCCATTCTGGTGGTGATGTAGGGAGACAAGCGCATGTCTGTGTACTGGCCTTACTCTCCCCCAGGAGTGGCACACAAGTGTTGTATGGCACTTTTGTACTCCCCCAGGACTAATGCCGGGATTTAGGCTAGGCTAACTGGAGGTTAGAATTGCAGCCTTAATGTTGTATTATAAAATTTTCCCCATGTCTTTGGCAATATGTCCTGAATTCTCTGCTGCCACTGAAAACATAATAGGCTTGTTGGATGATGCCAAAGCATCCAGTCCTAGTATCCATTTCTCAAACTGACCAATAAAATTCATCCAGAAAAACAGCAAGAACAGTGAGAAGGCAATAGTCTTATGCGGCTGGTGTACCCCAGATGTTGTTCAGTGACAAGTTCCCTCTGAAACTGGAGCTTCTGAAAATGAAAAATAGAAATCTTACACTTACAATTATATAAGTACATGCAATGCTTTTTTTCAGGTGATTAGCTCCTGGGTGGGCATGTGGAAAAAAGTGCTGGTACTGAGCACGGTGCGTACCCCCAGAAAAAAGCCCGAACAGGTATAACCTAATTATCTAAATATTTTTCATCTGTAGTTTTACCTCAATATAAATTAAGTTGGCCATTAAATTAAATTAAAAGATAAACATCCCTTAAATAACCTGCTTACCATCAAAATGTAGCAAGCAGGTAATCAATCTCTCCATCTCGGAGGCTTCAGCTGGGGAGAGGGGCAGATCCGTCCCTTCCCCTGCCTTGAGTAAATGCAAAGCACTTTTGAAGATAATATCACTTTGCATTGTTGGACTCCCTGGACACATTGTCCAGGGGGAAAGGAGGGATCTTCCTCCTAGATGAAAGGAAGCTGTTCTAAGCTCTGGAGGGGGGTAGGGATGCTGTGTTACCATGGTAAGCAGGCTTTTTAAAACTTGCGGTCTAAAGGAATGTTTATCTTTTGATTGCTATTGTTTAACAAGAAAATAATCAATGATGGAGGTTCCTGGAATGGAACCATGCAGATCAACCTGTAGTCTTAATCCAAACAAAGGATAAGGAGAATTTCCTGCTATACACAGGGGGTTGGACTAGATGGCATATTAGGTCCCTTCCAATTCTATGATTCTATGAAAGTGATATACAGTTCTGTTGGGGTATATACAGTTCTATAAACCACTTGCAATTGGGGACAGAAAATTAGGTGAGCCGGACAATGTGGAATTTTGTCTACTCTTGCCCTCCATCAGATGCTTAACTTTGTTGTTGATGACCTCCTTTTCATTTTGGTTCTTTTGTGAATGCTCCACTGAAAATTGGCGCTGATCCTGCTAATTTTAATAGCAAATAGTCTTTCAAGTTCAATTCCTTTAGATGCAATATTGAAAGTCTCACAAAGGCAAAATAATCCAACACCACATGCTGTGCTCTGATAATCAAATGATGCAAGGTCAGTAAGCATGTCTTAGATCCATCTGTGCCTTTGCTCTTATGTGCTACATTTGTAAACTTGGTGTTGAGTTTGTATGTTTTTTTGTTGTCATGGCCTCCTTATGCACTGGTCTCTTATCACTACAACAGTTTGTAACTGAGAATGTAGATGTGAAGCACATATAACAGCATGCTTAAATCTTTAAACAGTATAATTATAATTCTATTAATATACTTCAAGAAAGCAATGCATTATATAGCATTTGTTATCCCTGATTGGTGACTAGTTTTATGGGAAATCAACATTGAAAGGAAGATAATGGTTGCCAGGTCAGAGTCCTCCCCATCTATCAAATTCTGCAAGCAACTGCACCAGTCCCTGAACACGTCTTTTCCTCTGGATCCACAGCTCTGTGGCCAACTGATGGCACAGACATAGTGGGCTGAATTTGGCCCTGGAATCATTAAAAATACAGATAGGAGCACTTCACTTGAAGAATTTCACTAGTCCTATCAGAACACAAAAGTGCTCAAACTTCAAAAATTCCTAGCATGCTATACTCATCTTGGAACCTCCAAAATCACCTTCAGTTTCATGATTAGTCTTTACTAAGCCGGGGTGGTGAGAGTCAACTGAATAATTTTATATCCTTACTGAAAATCTTTTCAGCTTTTACATTGGATGTGTCTTTTGGAAGAGCAGCAGGCTCCATATGCAACCAACACTTTCCGCTATAAGAAAGGACAACATATTGCTTGTTCTTCTTGACCCTGTAACCATAATGGTCCCATTGATTATTCTAAAAAAATTGAGTGACCATACTAATAAATGGAACTAGTATATGGAATGTGTTGCTATAGAAAGCACAAAGCAAACTTGGACTCAGTCTGTAGAAAAATTACAGAAGACCTTGAGTTTGGGAGTCTGTAGCTCAAGCTGAACAGTTTTCTTCTTCAGTGTTTGTGATCTGGTGCTAAACTTGCTAGGTGAATAATGGCCATTTCTGTGGAGTTGGCCAAAAAAGAGTTTTGCTCCTTTTAACAAATGAGAAGCCTAAAACCTTTCTATCCATGTTGAAAATAGCTCATTATTATTAGTATTAAGCTAAGAATAACATTATGTATTTAATTCACACATAGCCATAATTATTAAGAGACACTATCCAATCTTGTACAAGCTGAAGGGGTGGAATTATGTGAATGTTTGTAAGGTGGAGTTAAAATGACATATAAGAAGTATAAAAGCCAACTGCTCCAATCACCATGCTCCTCTGCCCTGGGAGTTACGTGTGACTGGACCCCATGCTTGACCCAAGCCAACTACACAAGCCCAACTTAGTCAAAACACTGAGGATTTTTCATTGAGGGGAAACACTGGGCTTGAGCTTGGGCTAGTATTTAACCTCTAATACTGCAGCAGGTTCTCAGCCCACAAGTTATAATGGTAGCAAAGTTCCCTCAGGTCCAACTCAAGTGAGTAGGGTTGAGTCAGCATTAATCACAAGGTTAATGTGGTTTTGGTTTTAAAAGCCAAATTAAAGATTATTAAGAGAAAGATAAGGCACAGGGGTAAATGCAAGTTCCAATCACAAAAAATAATAAAGTTAAACTGGTCTCTTACATAAATCTATGTTATAACAGATCATAGCATCTACTAGGAAGCTGGTCAGTTGTTACATAAACTTACAAAGTAATCCATGATATAAGATGATTATTTTCTGTTCAAGTTCCCATCATGATCTCTTTGAGGTAGTTGCTGCATTTAGCAGCACAGCTCAACCCTCCATGTTAGCTAGCAACAGGTGCATCCCATGGATCATTTTTTAATAGGGAATTTTGGCCCCCTCCTGCCCATCAAACTCAATTGCCAATCAAGCTGATACTCAATTCAGGGGTCTGAGTTGCTGGGCAAGGTTTTCCCATTGCAAAGTTTTCCCATTTCGGCTGTGAGTAATTTACAGTCCTGATCAGTCCACTTCATAGGTGTGAATCGTAGCATTAAATGACCCATCGCCCAGTTCCTGGCTTTCGGAGATAGCAGCTTTAGGCCTTGATCTGAAGAATGCTAACAGCCCCCAATCTACATGTTTATACTTTCTGAATACTCCCTTTGCTTTTTCCCATAGACTTCTTGTCTTCAAATATTCTGCTTTCCCAGCATACTATGGGGCCAGGGCACTCCGAATGCAAGATGGATATGGTTTGGTTCTTTTAGTAGGCCAAGATGCCCGTGACACCTAGTACTTTCTTTGTTCTATGCTCTTTGACACTGTCATGGTAATGGCAATGGACCCATTCTATAAAATGTAATAAAGTAGACTGCTTCCTCAATTTCCTCTGAGTTACAGTGTCTTATCTATATATATAAAAGGCATCTTCATCATCATCACTGCCTCATCAACACCCAGCCAAAACCGCTGGGCCTATAAGCGTGAAATTTGATGAGGGTGTTCTTCCCATGATGGAGGGATCCCCTAAGAACCAGTTTTCGGAAATTCTAACCAGAAGGGGGTGAAAAGGGGCGCAATGCGTTTTATAAAACTAATCTTCATCGTCATTACTGACTCTTCAACACCCTGCCAAAACCGCTGGGCCTAGAAGCGTGAAATTTGGGGTGGGTGTTCCTTCCGTGACTGAAGGGTGCACTAAGAACTGGTTTTCGGAAATTCCAACCGGAAGGGGGTGAAAAGGGGCACAACGCGTTTTCCTCCCTATACTTTGTATTGAGAATTGCTGACTCAGCAACATTCCTCCCCAACTGCTGGGCCTGAAGCATGGAATTCTGGGAGGAATCCTTCTGTCACCTGAACCATCTGGAGAAATTTAACCCTTCAGGGGCTGAAAAGGGGTCAACGTGTTTTTGTCCTATACTTAACATGGGAGACTGAACAACATCCAGCCAATTTGGTGCTCAGACCCTGGTGCACTAGGATGATGTTGTTTAGAGGAAGAGGTTGCGCCGGCGAGGATGCTGCGCATGAGGGGAAAGTTGCACACGGGGGGAAGTTGCACACGGGGGGGAAGTTGCGCATGGGGGGGAAGTTGCGCACAGGGGAAAGTTGCGCACAGGGGAAAGTTGCGCATGGGGGGATGATACACATGGAGGAAAGTTGCGCATGGGGGAAAGTTGCGCTTGGGGTTTGACGCATATGGGGGAAGTTGCACATGGGGGGTTAATGCTCATGGGGGAAGTTGTGCTTGGGGGGTTGATGTGCATGGGGGAAAGTTGCACTATGGGGGAATTTGCGCATGGGGTAACTTGTGCATGCAGGGTTGATGCGCATGGGTGAAGTTGCGCATGGGGGGTTGATGTGTATGGGGGAAGTTGCGCATGGGGGGTTGTTACGCCTGGGGGAAAGTTATCCATGGGGGGTTGATGCATATGGGGGAATTTTACTCCTGCAACGCGGGTACGCCTTTCGCTAGTATACATATAAAATAGATTCTAGAGATTCCCATGTTTGTAGGATTTTTTCAGTGTAGGCCACTCTGACCTTGAATTACTGTTTGGACTGGACATTAACATCTGATTAACTATAAAGGCACAATCCTAACCATGTCTACTCAAAAGTAAGCTCCATTGTGTTCAATGGGTTTTCCTCCCAGGAAAGTGTCTTTAGGATTGCAGCCAATGTCAATGTCTTGTTAACCATATGCTAAATAAATAAATTACAGAAGTTGGGTTCTGTTCTATCACTGTTACTGTGTGTCAACTAAGAGAGCGCATGGGAACATAGTTGGGCCACAAGGAGAGATTGGAATTGCAATCTGTCTTTCAAGGAAGCTTTTTCACAGTTATGATTTCACTGAGGAAAGCCCTTAGAAGCAAATGAGGAACAGTGTGAAGACACTGACCTTCAATTTACTTAAACCTGTGATGCCTCCATTTGTATTTTGCCTGAAGGGAAGAAGTTCCACCAGTACAATTCAAAGAGACTGAATAGATACACAACTGCCAGACTTACAGTTGTTATGTCACTGGAGTAATGATTCCTGATTGTCTTCAAAATTTATCCAAAGCACAGAATTATATCATGGAGTTACAGCAGCAGAACGCGGAGGATGTTTGAGATTTAATGGCTATAATACTTAGATACATATGTTCTCACTCAGCAGAACACTGTCAAAGAATACTGTGTGTTAAGACAACTTCCTGTAGCTAAAAGCTTTTTGCTAGGAATTTATGAATAGCTTCTATAATTCCCATGGATCTGATCTATTGACAGCATCAAATTGAGGGCATTGCCATTGAACCACTACTGAAATGTCTTTTAAAAAGTAAGAAATCTAGATCTCAGCAAGCCATCAGGTAAAATAATTCACTACCTGTCTATCATAAAAAACGGGATTTACAAAAGAAATGGGAATTATATTAAGGTGTTAAAAGATATTAACAAAGGTAGAAATAATCCAGAGATATGACATGGCCTTCACATGGTGACAGCATTCAAAGTATTATCCATTGTGCCCTAACTGAGTCAGAAATATCATGCCAGGAAGATTGGTGAGATATCATTCTTGATATTTGAGATCTTTCTTTGTAATAGAATAATTACATAATAATGGCTCATTCCTATGGATGTGAAGTGCTGCCAGAACTTCATTAGGGCAGGGTGGTTGTGACATTATGAAAGCCACATTGCTATCATCTATATATATAAAAGAGAAAAGTCACTCACTGACTCATCACCACCCTGCCAAAACCAGTGGGCCTAGAAGCGTGAAATTTGGGGTGGGTGTTCCTTCCGTGACGGAGGGGTGCACTAAGAACTGGTTTTCGGAAATTCCAACCGGAAGGTGGTGAAAAGGGGCGCAACGCATTTTCCTCCCTATACTTTGCATTGGAGAATTGATGACTCATGAACATTCCGCCCCAATTGCTGGGCCTGAAGCATGGAATTCTGGGAGTTCCTTCTGTCACCTGAACACCCACCAAGAACCATCTGGAGAAATTAACCCTTCAGGGGCTGAAAAGGGGGCAACGTGTTTCTATCCTATACTTAACATGGGAGACTGACCAACATCCAGCCAATTTGGTGCTCGGACCCTGGTGCACCGGGGTGGGGGGGCGGGATGTTGTTCAGAGGAAGAGGTTGCACTGGCGAGGATGCTGCGCATGGGGGAATTTGCGCATGGGGGAAGTTGCGCATGGGAACGATGTACATGGGGACGTTGTGCATGGGGGACTGATGCCCATGGGGGGAGGCTGCACATGGGGATGATGCACATGGGGGGAAGTTGCGCATGCGGGACTGGTGCGCATGGGGGACTGGTGCGCATGGGGGGATGATGCGCACGGGGGAAAGTTGCGCATGGGGGGTTGATGCGCATGAGGGTTGATGCACATGGGGAAGTTGTGCATAGGGGAAGTTGCGCACAGGGGAAGTTGTGCATGGGGAAGTTGCGCATGGGGGGATGATGCACATGGGGTTGGTGCTCATGGGGGAAGTTGTGCGTGGGGGGAAGTTGTGCATGGGGTGTTGATGCGTATGGGGGAAAGTTGCGCAATGGGTGAAAGTTGTGTGTGGGGAAAGTTGCGCATGGGGTTGACACACATGGGGGACTGATGTAGTTGGGTGATGTTGCATATGGGGAGTTGAGGCACATGGGGAAAGTTGAGCATGGGGGAAGTTGCGCATGGGGGAAGTTGCGCATGGGGGGAAGTTGTACATGGCCAGATGATGCGCATGGGGGAAAGTTGCACATGGGGGAAAGTTGCACATGGGGGGATGATGCGCATGGGGTTGATGCACCTGGGGGAAGTTGCGCATGGGGGAAAGTTGCGCATGGGGAAACGTTGTGCATGGGGGATGATGCACATGAGGGATGATGCGCATGGGGGATGTGGCACATGGGGGGAAGTGGCGCATGGGCTGTTTATGCGTATGGGGTGTTTATGCGCTGTGGGGGGATGGCATATGGGGAAATGTTACTCCCGCAACGCGGGTACGCTTTTCACTAGTAGTATCATAAATTGCAAAAGGCCCAGTGCATGTTGAAGAAACTCTGGAAAGCTCTGCAGGCTCTGATAAGTCGGCAGTAGGGAGATAGAAGGAAGAGGTTCAAGGATGATCTGCAGTAGATTGGGGAGACCAACTTTCTGGGAGTGGCTGAAGAATCTCTGTGGCAAATGCACACCACACCAGATTATATTATCCATATTATCCCTTTTTTAGCCCAACTGCTCCCTTTCTCTCCTATGCCCTACAATCCAGAGAAACTATGGGAGCACATAAGAGACAGTTACATCGATGTAGTTATGGCACCACCTAGCAAAAACCTATGGGAAATTCATATAGCAATATTCTTATTGCAATACTCATACTGCAATCCAGAGTAAATTGTTCTTACGTCAGAGCAAGGACTCCCCATAGTTTACCCTAAGACATACTAAAGCTATATAGTTGTGAGACCAAACAGACCCACAGGGAACCCAATTATTTGAATGCTCTCCTCCTGACTGCCTTCATCTTTCCAGTGGATCTAGTATGCATTCCATCAGTGCTGCTACTGGCACCAATAATAGGGGATCAAACTGAGCTATAAGCCTTTTAATTTAGCTTATTTAAGCCTTTGTTTTATTATTGGGGTATCCACTTACTCATCTAAATAACAACCCATCAAAAGTTACCTTTTTTGCAATTGTTGAAACCATATCAAAGGTACTTGATGACTCCTTTTAACAAGTGCATCACTTTTTTTGTTTTAACTGATGCTGAAATCAATCCAGTTAGCATCTGTATGCTACTGCTTGTCATGATCAATGATGGCTTCTGGAATATAAATTAATTTTCTGATATAAGAGTCCAGCTACTTTGATCTGATCAGCCACTGACACTGATTGGCAGACAGGAAATGTATACTTTGGCAAAGTGGAACAGTAATGTTTTCTGAGGAAAATGAGAGAGAGAAGTACAGGTTTCAGACATTAAGAAAAGGTTCCTGAAAATGTGCCTCTGATTTACAATCATACTAAAATTTGCTGCACCAGCATCCAATAAATGCAAATACAATTGCCACTCATCAGGGTGACCATATAGAATGGAGGACAGAGTGTTTATTTCTCAGGGTGACCATATGCTGTTACCCAAAGAGGAGGACAGGGTCCCTGACCTAATTTTTTGGGTACCAGCATATGGTTACCCTTTACTCAGGAGTAAGCCCATTGACTTAACGGGCTTACTTCTGAGTAGACAGTGCTTATGGCATGCTTACTTGGGCAGGCTGCTGGTGGTAGGCTGATGGGAGGGTGCTTGCGGGGGTGGCATTTACTGGCTGCTGGCTGTGTGGTGAGACTTTGACCGCCTGACTAGCAGCCATTTTTAAAGGTCCATGCCTGCGCAAGGGAGAGAGGCAAGAGGCACAGTGCACCATGGAAATGGTAGTCTGTTTTCCTCATAGTTTCTCAGGCTCCTTGCCAGTGATGGACTGCCATCTGCCATCTCAAAGTGCCATCTATCTTTTGGGCTGGGCTGCCTGAAGTCTGTCTGGGAGATGCAGTCTGCTGCTGCTGCGCACGAGCCCTCCTTTTAGACAGTGGGACTTACTCACAGGAAAGTGTGGATGGGATAGCAGCCTCAGATGCCAATCTTCTGCCTTTCTCCTCAGAAGCAATTCCCTTGATAGCCAATGGGACTTGCTCCCAAGAAAGTCAGTCTCTCTCACACTCACTCTCTCTCTCACACACACACTCTCTCACACACAGGCTGCACAGGTCTCACCTTGCAGGCGGGAGACCCTGGATGGCCGGAGATGCTCCCATGCTGTGGGAGAGTTGGGACTGGCCAGGGCTGGCCTGTGAGGCTGCAGGAGCCGCAGAACCCCCTGAGAAGCAGAAGCAGCAGTTGCTGCGCATAAGTCCTCCTTCCTCCTGGGCTCTTTCTTCCGCTCTGGGAAGCTCCTGCTGCGATGAGCCCTCCTTCCTCCTGGGCTCTTTCTTGATCAAAATGAAACATGCAGCTCTTGGTGTGCTGATGCCTCTACTGAGTTGTTTCTGGGGGTGGGGAGATCACTTGCAGGCCGCAGGTGTGCTTGCAAAGGGCCGCATGTGGCCTGGGGGCCACCAGTTGGACATGCCTGCCTTACACCTACTTTGCCAACTTACTGCTTTCCCCACACAGAGAAGATTGATTGCAGCTAATCAGTCAGACAGTTATGCAGCAGACAGGAACATCACTGCAAATACAGAGCATGGGATGTTCCCTGTCAAAAAAGATCTTCTGGGAAATAGAGGGCACAAGGAATGGCCCTTCTGCTGACTACGTAGGACAAATGGGTTAATCTAGGCAAAAAAATAAATAGATCTGACATTTAAAAAATTGCAGTGTTCAGAAATTACCAGTATCGCAGGACATTCTGCTGCTGGTTTGAAAGTCACTATTTCTTAACAAACTTAAAGGGAGATGCCAGTATTGAACTGATGAATTAGAATTTATGAAGGGGTTTGACTGAATTGTTCAGGCTATAATCAGAACTATAATTTTCTTTAGGTGTTACCAATAGGTGTTACCAGTGCTTTTTTTAGAAATAAAGGGGGGTATTCACCAAGAAGATGTTCTTTGTAATCATAGGGATGTCTGCTTGGAGGCCACAGAGGTGATGGTATTTACCACAAAGGTGCCAGTACTCAGTACCTGTGAATGCCCCCTCAAAAATACCCCTGAGTGTTACTTAGCTTAGCCAGTGCTATTAAAATTTTGTCATTAATTGCTGTTGAGAATTGTTTGCCTTAAAGAGCCCAATCATAGTCCTCCTGATGCTGCTATGCCAAAAAAAGTGTGTGCTGCATCCAGTGCCGGAGGGGCGGGGGGAGGAGAGGGGAAGGGAAGGGAAGGAGAAAATTGGGAAATTTGAAGCAGGGAAAGAGAATCTAAATCCCCTCATCTTAATGTGCACCTTCATTGTCGGATCTAATCCCTCCTGCAGCCTTCTCCTATCCCATTTTTCCTCTTTGCCCCCACACTTTCTTACCTATTTAGGTAGGACAAGAAGATCTGGCAAAGGTCCTAGACTGCTGTCAATATGTCAGTGCTGCTAAAATGGCCACCACCAAGGGAGTGCTGGGCTATCAGTTTAACAGAGTTTACATAATTCTTGTGTTTCATGGCCATTTGATCCCACTGATATTCATCCCCCCTTTTCTTTAGATCAGGATTGTGTGTGTGTGCATGCGTGAAAATATATAGATATACTTGTCAACTGAAGATATACTTCAAGCATCTGATAAATGAAATCCGCAAAAGCTTGTGTTACAATACATTAGTGTTCAAGGTGCCATAAAACTTTTTTTCTCCTTTCACACTATTGAGGTATCCATTTTTAACAGCAAAATCTTGCCTCCAGCCTTGCCTGTTGACCACCTATCTTTTATGGGCATTCACATACCAGAGTGAGCAATATACACGAGCAAACAAGAGAATATATTAAGTGTTGTCAGCCAGCTGCAAGCCTAGAAGATCAGATAATGGATTTACTGAGACAGGCGAATCTTGTCTGGAGGACCAGGGAGCCTAAGTGGAACTTAGATGACACACTGCCAACATTAGGCTCAGCAGGAGTGACAGCGCAGGAAGTCTATGACTGGCCTCTCACACAGCAGGTAGAGCTGGGGGCAAAATATTGGAGTTATTTATTCATGAGATGTTGTTCAACAGACCAAAAGGAGGAAATAAAACAAGTTGCATTAGTTTATTTTTCTGTTGTGAACTTGCATCCAAGTGCCCAGTTACATTAAAAGTTAGGAATAAAAGCAAATCTTAGGGCACAATCCAGAGTTAGGTGCGGTGAGGAGTGCCCTAGCAGGGCTGCCCCAACTAATCTGAATCCAGAGCAGAAAGTGATGGTGAATCTAGAGAGTCAGGAAGCTTAGGCTGCCCTAGCTGCTCCAGAGCATGCTAAGTAAGCAGCAAGTTGATGGTGGGCTCCAGCAGGTTCGCACCTACTCTATAGAACCAGTTGTTAATGAGAGATAGGACATATAAAGTTTAAAAATAGCCATTTAAAAGTGGCTGCCAGATGGGCATAGAACTGGTTGTTAATTTCTTTGAATCCTATCACTGCAACAAGTGACACCTGGGGAGGGCTTGCTCCCAAGGAGACACCCCTCAGATCACACTGAACAAGGAACAGCTGTGGTACCTGCCTTATAAGAAGTCTCTGACAACCAGTAACAGCTACAGCATGAGGCTGCAGTACAGTCTTTCGGTGGATGCAAGGGCTTGTGAGAGTGGCCTGCTGTATCCACAGGTTAGTGGGCTGCTGTAGTTGTGCCATATCCTGAAGTTGAGAGGAAGGACTTCCCGTGGTTACTCTGGATTGTGCTCCAAGGCACAAACCTAAAAAATTTAGGCTGGTCTAATTCGCATGGCATATCTTACCATAGTGGTGTGGGGAGGTCAGTGTGTACCTGTGCAGTGACTTATCCCCACTCCCACGAGTTGGACCTCAGGTCTGCACAGGATTTATGCAAGGACTTATGCCAGCCTAACTGGAGGTTAGGATTGAAGCTTAAATGTCAGACAGCCCAGTTATGAGTTGCCCAACTCACAGGACTACCATAGCGCCAAAAATTGTTGCCATAGTGTCATGTACTGGGCAAGGGGACTTTCTCAATCAAGCAGAGGCTCGACGAGCACCTGTCAGGGATGCTCTAGGAGGATTTCCTGCTACAGGCAGTGGGTTGGACTAGATGACCTACTAGGTACCTTTCAACTCCAGGATTCTATGATTCCTGTGTTCGGCAATGAGGCTTGGCATAGGGCTCTAGATCTGATGGAGCTGAACTCTGTCAGTCCTGCCCCTACCCTCTGTCCTCCTTCCCTCTACCATGCCTCCTCTGCCCTCTCCTTACCTCCCTCCAAACTTACCCACACATCCCCACTCACCTCTTTGCCACCAAGTGGTTCAGGCACACTGCCAGGCAGTAGAACATGTGCTGTTGCTGGAGCTGGCCGAGTGTGGGCTCACATTGGCCTAGCTCAGATGGTGGACCCGTGATAAGGCTCACAAATGTGCTTTAGGGCACATCCGTGACAGTGCAAGCTGGCAATAAGCATTCTCTGGATTGGGCCCTAAGATTATCCAGCACTTCTGGACTTCTGAATTAAAAAAAACTCACAGGTTTTTTCATGCGTTATTGTGCAAAGGTACTGGGAAAGTAGGGGATCTCTACAGTACTGGTTATTTGACAAAACAGTATTAGTTTATGGTGTTTCTCAGAATATGTTGTTTTTAATCTCTTTCCATGGCATTTCTGGAGAAGCAAACCAATAAATATTCAATAAGTTCCTTTCCAATTTTGTTCCTCTTCTTTGCATCAGTTGCTTCAGTAAATCTATTCAAAGTCCTCCCGAATTTTGCATGTGTGTTTTAATAACTCTTTTTTTGTTCCAAAAAACTTTCTTTGTAATGCAAATAGAGTCCAGTACTAAAAAATTACCTCTCTCTGTGTGCCACTTCTTCATGTTCTCAAAGTCATTTTGAAATTTCACATAGTGTCATTTATGGACAGATTCACCCATGTGAATACATCCCATCATGTCTTCTTTGTAGCCAGAGTTTCTGAGGGAGGAAAGCACACACAAATATACAATAAAAAAGCGCTCTTCTGATGTGCCTGTCTGTGTGAGGAACAATAGAACTTCTAGTCCTTTTGATAACAATATCTCCATGGAATGTTGTGTAAGATGGGCTCTCTCTCTCTCTCTCTCTCTCTCTCTCTCTCTCTCACACACACACACACACACACACACACAAACGCACACACACACCATACATGTCTATCACTCTCTCACACACACATGCATGGACATCATCCTTGTCAGTCTTTTTCTCTTTCTCTCACACACAAACACACTATACATGTCAGACTCTCTCACGCGCACACACACCATGTGTCAGTCTCTCTTCCTCCTTTCTCTCTCTCACAAAGACAGACAATACATGTCTGTCAGTCTCTCTCTCTTTCACACACACCTTACATGTCAGTTGCATGTCTCATACACATACGCATACATCATAGATGTCAGTCACTTGCTCTCTCTCTCTCACACAAAAACATGTACATATGCATGTCAGACTCTGTCTCTCTCTCACACACCATACATTTCAGTCTCTCTCCTCCTCTTCTCTCTCACCATATATGTCAGCCTCACATAGAGACAATACATGTCAGTCTCTCTCTCTCACACCTTTCATGTCAGTCCCTCTCTCTCTCTCTCTCTCACACACACACACACACACACACATCTCACACTATCTCACATACACACCATTCATGTCAGACAATACTGATAAACCAATTCCCTATTACTCTGTCTAATTCACTATTAAACCTGCTGGTTATGATCAGATCCTGTGATCACAAATTCATTCACAGCCCAATCATATGCTGCTGCTTCTGCTGATGCAGCCCTGCCAAAATGGCTTGTGTTGCATTCTGGGGGTGGGGAGCAATCCTGGACATCTCAAAGTAAGCAAGCAAGCAAGTCATAGACAGGTCTTGGACCTGTAGCAATGAAACTGTTGGTGCAGTTCTAAGTGGAGCTGGGCCTCCATTGGGTTGAGAAAAGGAGTTTGGTTTTGGTGGCCAAACTTACTTTGAGGTCACATTCTAGGTCACATTGAAACTTTGCAGTAAGCAACATTTGCTCACAACTTTAGAGGAATCTGCCTTAAGCTTTTTATAGAAAGCATGCATGCTTCAGTTAGCTTTGAATTTTCCTCCTGTGCATGATGGGTGTCATTCATATCAATCTTAATTCCACTTGTGCAAGACTTACCACCCACTCTGCTCCCTTTATACTCAGCCAGAATCTCTTGTTAATTATATTGTTACCTAATCTTGTTTAATATGGTCTGGGGGATTTGAGCCCCCTACCAGCATCACACAGTGCCTTTGTAAAAAAAAAACAAACTGGATGTGTCTTAACAATTTTACTACCTTGTCAGTGTACTATGAGAGGAAAAGGGTTGAAAATTGAAGGAAAGTTGAAAAGGAGGAAAGTTCAATGCATTTCCAATGACTGTGAAATTTTATTGATTGTGGCTGAAATCCTAACCAGGTTAGGCCAACCTAACTCACCTGGCATATCTTCCCATTGTGATGTGGAGAGGTTGGCATACGCCTGTGCAATGGCCTAAACCCCCCATGTTGGGGAGAAGTCAGTGATGGGCTTCAAAGAAATTAAGAACCGGTTCTCTGCCCATCTGGCAGCCACTTTTAAATGGCTATTTTTAAACTTTATATGTCCTATCTCTTGTTCACAACCGGTTCTATAGAGTAGGTGCGAACCTGCTGGTGCCCACCACTGGGAGAAGTGCCCTACAGCACTTTGTGACACCCCAACGTCAAAACAGGACTGGAGGTCAGGTTTGCAGCCTATAGTCAGTGGATATTTATGACTTTTTACTGCTAATTAGACAGTTATAAATCAAAAAGCATGAATGCTTTGAATTTAGATTTTTTCTGTAAATTCAAATTATAGCATTGAATACTGAGGAATGTTGTGCTTGGCCAAAAACTGCTGCACAAGCTGTGCTGAATGGGCAAGTGCATTGTCATGGTGCTATTGCCACTCACCAGGCACATGCAATTCTGGCCTCTTCTGATGAATAGCATCCCACAAATGCTGCAACACGTCAGAGTAGTACTTCTTGTTTACTGTCTGAACACATGGCGCTTACTCATGATGAACCCCTGTTGTTAAAGGAAATGGTCAACCATGTCTTCACATTGCTTTGACTCATTAGTGCTTTCTTCGGTCTCAAAGAGGTTGGGGTCTTCCACTGCAAAAACAGCCTTCGTTTTTGGATCATAGCCATAGACACACAATTCATCACACGTTATGACCGTTTTCAAAAAGTTTTCATTGTTCTTGACATAATCAAGGAGATCTTGCGCAACTGAAACCTGAGTTTCTTTTTGGTCAGCTGAAATCAAGTTTTGGTACAATCTTGGCAGACACACATTTCATACCCAAATCTTCCATGAGAATGGGCTGAACTGAATCGTAACTAATCCTCCAATAACTCACAGGTGGTGATTTGAAGAGTTCTCCTCACAGCTTCATGCACATCTGTGATGTTTTTCTCAGTTCTGCTGTTTGCAGGTCTCCCAGAATGTACGTCACTGTTGACATTTTGTCGGTCATTTTGGAAACGTCTGAACCACTTGTGCACTCATGTGTGGCTCATACGCTCCTCTCCATACACATTCTGCAACTTTGTGTAGGTCTCTGCGCAGGCATCGCCAAGCTTTTGGCAAAATTTGATGCAGATTCTCTGCTCAACTGTCTCTGTCATGGTCAATGCAACAACAACACATTACACACGTTCCTTACAAGCACTGCTGTAAAGAGAGGAAGTGAGCTGGGATGTTAAAATTTAGTGTGCTTGCCCAGGTGGGGTCAAGGTCAATCTGTGCCAAGCGGCTTCACTCTGCATATTTTAGCTTCTTTACAATGGCACCAGTCCTGATATTGATCACACCTCGTACTTCCTTCTAAGGATGGAAAAGCTTGTGAGCAGCTCCATGGTGCTTAGTTCCAGCTTGATATTGCAGTGATAGTTCATAAAAAGAAAAAAGAAGGAAACTAACTAACTATTGGGTCCAGGAAACATTTCTATAAAATGAAGAGATGGGAAAGAGAATAGCCATTTGCTTCATTTTATTCATTTATTATTTATTCATAATAATTATTTTAGTTTGGGGCATTTTGTTCATCCCACATTTTCCCATGTTTTTAATGATCAAATAATCCACTATGTGGATGCATTATCTTAGTATCTTGTCCCCTCAAGATGTTTCATCATGTCCCCCTCCTTTTTTTTACGTTTAATGCCCACCCTATAAATATAATCCTAGTGCCTCTAATCCTATACAGTAAGATTATTTATTATGTTATATATTGGATTTTCTTTCAAATGACACATTTGAATGCAGAGCACAATAGGATCTAAACAATAACCTTGAATGTATGAAGTGAGAACTATAATTTATTTTAACAGAGGCTGTCAGGAGAATTGTAGGTGTGGATGATCCATTTCTTTATGAAAAAGATTTTTCTCAAACCTTTACCAATGTAGCATTTAAAGTCATACACTTTGTGATGCTTAAAAATTTAGGCTAAAAATGGGTCTTAGCACAGTTGCTTTATTTTTCTTTTACACAAGCAGAGATGCATATCAATTTGCAGACATTTGTGCTCTTCCCATGTACCCCATTCACACTATTTCTCCATACCATTCACAAATCACTTTCCTAATAGAACAATACACTGTGTCCCCACATTAGAGATGTCCAACTGGCCCTACAATCCAGAGCAACTACGGGAGCACGTAAGAGACATTATGTGTGCCCATAGTTGCTGTACCACCTAATGAAAACCTATGGGAAATTCATATTGCAATCCAGAGCAAATTGTTCTTACACCGGAGCAAGAACTCCCCGTAGTTGCTCTGGATTGTGCCCTTAGAGCGCAATCCAGAGTAACTATGGGGAGTCCTTGCACCGGTGTAAGAACAATTTGCTCTGGATTGGAATATGAATTTCCCATAGGTTTTCTCTAGGAGGTGCAGTAACTACGGGTGCACGTAATGATTCTTATGTGCTCCCGTAGTTTCTCTGGATTGTAGGGCCACAGACAGCTATTAGGTTTACCTGGAGAAAGGGATATTTCCTTCTCCTGAGGAGGCTGCTGGAGACCAAAACTTCTTAGTGAGATACATCAGATGCCCTGTGTGGCAGTGAGATGCCCTGTGGTACAGATGCCCTGTGTGTCAATGAAAGACCAACAATTTTGGGCCCTAGAAGCTTGAACTGTTACAGGGCCTCACCACAACTGTCAGTAATGTTTTGGATAACCACTATATTCTTCATGTGCTTGTTCCATAACAGATCAGCACAGTCACCATTACATCTCAGATTTAAATTAAATATCTGTATTGGATTATATCATGTGTTAAAATCACTGGTGTGAGCAAAAATTTCTTATACTTTATAGTGTTTAGTTCTCATGTGATATGTGTGTGTGCGTGCATAGAAATGCATAGGTTTGGGATTTAAATGGGCAGTGTAGAACTGTCCAGAAAATTCCCATAACTTCTTGTCTATGACTAGTAATTTCCAAAAGATGGTGCAAACCTGGCTTTGACTTTGAAAACAGATACATTATGTAGATATCTGAAACAGACCATTTATGATTTTTTGCACACTTTTTATTATTGTTGCTTGAGTGCAGATTTTTTTAAAAGAAGGGCGCAATCCAGAGTAACTATGGGGAGTCCTTGCTCCGGTGTAAGAACAATTTGCTCTGGATTGCAATATGAATTTCCCATAGGTTTTCACTAGGTGGTGCAGTAACTACGGGTGCACGTAAAGTCTCTTACGTGCACCCGTAGTTATTCTGGATTGTAGGGGAAGTGAGATACACATTTTTAAGATAAATTACTATACAGCACTGTAGATTAGGAAGGAGAGTTAAATTTCTTATATATCATCTCTTTACTTCTTTGTTTTGATTTACTCCATTCCTCTATTTCATCCACAGAATGGAACAACTTGTGTTCTAACTTGATGAATAAAGGTATTCACAATCATATAAAAAAGGGCAATAAATAAGTGTACCATCTGTCCACTTTTCCTGTGTCAGCTTCCGGTTTCATAGTTAAATCTTAATTGAGCATTCACAGCATTCATTGCTGTATGTTTGTTCCAAGTTACACTGAAGTGTGTATATATGAGAGAAAAATGTGAATGGTACTCTGAAGTTAGAAAACAATGAAGGGAAGTTTAGCTAGAGGCAGTACATTAAGGTCAACAATTGATGTTTAATGTTCTCAAAATCAGGGCTTATCCCAGTTTGAAGAAAAATTCACTGAACGTTGGGTTTTCTGCTCTTTTTCTGCCCTGAGGTTAAAAGTACAGAAGCCCAGGTTCTGTCATGCCTAAAAATTTGACTTGTTCACTATTATCTCAATTTTCATATTGCTAGCATACATATGCAAGTGCAGGTGATCATGTAGGCTACTATAATAATAATAATAATAATAATAATAATAATAATAATAATAATAATAATAATAATAATAATAATAGTTATATAATAATAACTATTGTTATATAATAATAATAATAATAATAATAATAATAATAATAATAATAATAATAATACCCGCATTTCCTGTATACCTATACCTACTTGCGTACCTAAATCTCCTAATATAAGTGGAGGTTCCATTATAAAAACAGCATCTTGCCACTGCACCTGCAGTCCTCCACCACACACTTATTAAGGGTGCAATCAGTGTTGGGATTCAAATAAATTAACAGCCGGTTCTATGTCCTAATAACCTAAATTAATAACAGGTTCTATGTCCATAGAACAACAGGTTCTATGTCCCATTTGAAACCGGTTCTCAGAACCAGGCGTTCATTAGTAAAGGGTTCTATAGAACCTATGAGAACCCCCTGTAGCCCACCACTGGGCACAATCCTCAGAAATTTAGGCTGGCCTAACTCACCTGGTCTATCTTTCTGTGATGATGTGGGAAGGTTGGTGTATGTCTGTACATTGGCTGCACACGGCACTTATATGACGCCCCAAGTTCAGCAATGACTTAGGCCAGATTAAGTGGAATTTAGGATTGCAGCCTAAGTTTACTTTCTATTTTTCAGTAGAGCTGGGAGTGTGAATGAATCCTTAAACAAGGAGTACCCTTGTTTAAACAGAAGAATAGAACCTTCAAGCTATGAAGTGGCATGTTGCAATGAGGACACTAAACATCAGTAAGCAAGAGCTTCAGGCTGGTTAACTGCAGCTATATTCTTCTGTATTTAAACAAAGATGTAAAAGCAAGATTCACCAAGCTTGCTGCAGGACCTCAATACCAAAACTAGTGGGCACACAGTGGGATCCAGATCCTTCGATAATTGTAATGAGGGTACTGGAGCTGTGATATGAGGGATCACCTGAACTGATAAGTGCCTTAGGGCTAGCTATCAGTGTGGCAAATTCAAAGAGAATGTGTTTCAAAGAGAATGTGTTCTGCTGGGAGAAAATCCCAGATGATCTCCAAACCATAAAAATTTCCAGTAAGGCGGAGGAAAAAAAAAACTTGGAGGGACATTTGTTGCAATCCTAAAGACACTTTCCTGGGAGTAAAACCCATTGAACATTGTGGGGCTTACTTTTGAGTAGACACGGTTATGATTGTGCACATTATAAATTAGTGTTAACCATGCTGGTCTAGTTGAGGCTATGCTCTGACTTGGAAAGAGCCAGCTCCCAGTGTGCCAAATCACAGCATATTTTTAAACAGGAAAATGTGTATATACTTTTGCTATGCCCATATCAACTGATCTCTAAACAAATCCTATGTGTCTCAGATATTCTGTACTCCATGCCCTCTTTTCAATTTTCTCTAATTTGGTTAAGGCAACTGAAATGCTTAAGCCCAATGGTGCCCAAATGTTTTGAACTGGAAGCTGGGCCATTAGCCAGGTCTCCCCAATAGGGCAATTACAACACTGGGGGGGATTGCAGTGTCTTTCCTTTGCTGCTGGTAGAAAAGATGTCTCTGTTTTGCAAATGTATGAGACTTCCTCCCCTAGGTAGAATATTTTGAGCTACACTGGAGGAGAGCGGTGTTGCCACAATATACCAGCAGTCCTGAACACACTTGAAAGCAAGTCCTTTCAACAATGGAACTTGCTTCCTAGTAACAAAGGCTGGACTGTTAGGGAATTATTGTCTTGATGCACATTGCCTGGCCATGTGAAGAACATGGAACAGATCTTATGCACGTACTGAGAATTTGCCAGATTGTGGCTTAGTTTAGAACACGTGGGTAACAATTGAATCATGTTATTATTCATTAACAGGCTATTAATGAACATTTAAGATATAATGTTCAGACAATTATCTCCTGCTGGCTTTCTGACAAGCTGTTTAAGAAAGCCTTCATTTAAGGCGATTCAATGGTCGTACACATGCAACTAAAATATAAAAATATCAACTGGGCTGTTATTGTTTTCCTTTTTCCAAATGTCAACAGCAAATGTCTTGGAACAGCCTGAGTGAAATCAAGTATGCAGGCAATATGAGAGTGGATGGTTGACTCAGTCCATCTGAATCATCTAAGTCTTTTGGAAGTGGGTTTAGAAATGAAGCAAAAGAGCTTAACCTCTGTGGAAATACTGATAAAGTAACAATGACATTGCCACTTGGGTGTTGCTGAACATTTGGGGAGGATAGGAAGAGTTGGCATGAGAGCAAGGGAAGCAGCCAGGCAAGATCCTCCTCTTAATGCCTCTGCTGCAGAAAAACAGAAGTGAACTGGCCCTTTTATTTGTTTCTATGACTCCTACATTTGCAGTAAAAATGCATACTAAAGAGCCCTGCTTCTAGAGCAACTGGTTGATTTTTATAATGCTGTATTTTAAAATAACAGAATCTCTTTTTGTGAATGTAAATTAAAATACCTAAGAAAATATGATAAAGGACATTTAAAAGAAAACAAGCAAAACATTTAGCATTATGAATGGCATGTATGCTCCTGGTTCTGTAATGCCATTCAAGCAGCTTCTGGAAGGTCAAATTAAGATACGTGTGTGCCCAGCAGATATTTTCCACAACAGAATATACTGGCAAACATTCTCTGAATTATGTAGTATTAGGGTCTCCAAACTACAGCCTGGGAGCCATATCCAGTCCACCACAAGTTTTTATGCAGCTCCCAGCAACAAATATTTTTCCCCAACCATGGGATCTGGCAGTTAAAATGTGCTGTTCAATCCACATTGAACTGTGCTGGTGCAGACCTTTGGTTGCACCCTTGGGGATAGACACAGTTGTGGGCTCCAGCAGGTTCACACCTACTCTATAGAACCGGTTGTTAATGAGAGATAGGACATATAAAGTTTAAAAATAGCCATTTAAAAGTGGCTGCCAGATGGGCAGAGAACCGGTTGTTAATTTCTTTGAATCCCATCACTGGATAGAAGTATGTATGTATGTATGTATGTATGTATGTATGTATGTATAAATAAATAAAAATACTGATAAATTTCCCCCTGTTCTAGTAAGGTGTAATAGAGAGTACCTTTGGAAGGGAAATACAGAAGCACAACAGCTACTCCTGCCCCATTTTTCAGGGTTAAGACAATCACTGGATTCTGGATGTTTATGTGGTATAGCTCAGGCGCACCTTGGAAAGGGGGAAGATTAGTAGTTGTTCTCCTATTTTCCCCTGCCTGTAACTTTGAGTTACAACAGAGCTGAACATGAGGAGACTTTTTTCCTGTGTTCCTTAATAAGTCTTGCCATTTGCTTCCATTGAGACATTACCCAGTGAATATGAGTGGTTTTTTCTTCCTATACAATATGACAAAAAACATTGAATTAGGACATTTCTGTGAAGAGGTGTGCCTTAAGTTGTATCAGTACCACACAGCATTCCCAGGGAAAACACTAGGGGGAGATGGAAAAAAGAAGAAAATAAAAGATGTCACAATTCTGGCAGCATCTGGAATTATTAAAATATTATTTTGCAGAAAATGTCATTACCATTTTGTTTAAAATTAATGCAATTTATCAGACCATAAAGAAACTCCTTTAGAATAAATGGCTGCTTTCCAGGCATTGCTATGGTACTGGGCTGCTGATTACAATCCATTCTGACAATTTTGACAGTTTCATAATTCTCATATTCTGTACCTAGCAATACTCTGAAGTGGCTCTGCTTAGCTGAATGCTTCCTCTTGGGGAATGGCACAAAAGTTTGCTGAACTGAGAGGACAATAGAGCAGTTTGATGAGGGAAAAACATAATTATTGTTTTCAACTGTGTGGGTTGAATATGCTATATAATGTTTTTGATTCATATTTTTATTTAAAAAATTGGAATTTTTTTTAACAAAGCAACTGAACAGTGACATTTAAAACAGACCGATGGGTTCAGAGGCTCAAGTTATCATCTTCTTTGGCACTAGTATTATTTTGTAGAAAGCATGCCTTTTGAAGTATTGTTTCAGATGTAGAATCAGAGAGAGAGAGAGAGAGAGAGAGAGAGAGAGAGAGAGAGAGAGAGAGAGAGCGCTATATTGTTCAAATACAATAAATCAAAGCTTCCTCTTGAGTGACATGATCAGAGTTGGCTTTGGAAATCCAGTTTTCCCTAAAATAAGACCTACCCCCCAAATAAGACCTAGTATTGGTTTTAGGATTCTTATAATATAAGACCTATCCCATAAATAAGAACTAGTATTTTTTTTCCTTGGGCAGAGTGGAGAGGTGAAAGAGAGGCAAAGCATCCTCTGCCCCAGGTGTTACCTCCAAGCTTAGGAGTCTGCCTGACAATGGGGGATGCTCCCCCACACAGCCCAAACTTTAGCCAATAGCCAAGGAAGGAAGGAGGGAGTTAGAGAAAGCTTCAAGGAGGCTACCCGAGCTGGCTGAGGAGCACCCTCTGGGAAGGAATCCATGTTTGGGAACTGTCTTGCCGAGCCCACAGGATGACCCAGATTTATTGGGCAGGGCCACTATCTTAAATATGCACTATCTAAAAGTGTCCCTGCCCAATAACTCTGGTAAGTTAACTTTGTGAATCCTGGTCTGAAAGAGGTTGTGACTTGGGTGAAGAATTAATGGGTTAAAAACCACTGACAGCTGTGTTGCCAATGCACAACAAGCAGGCTACTTCGACAAGCATTGTTCATTTAAGGAGAGCTCTATTGCTAGACATGAAAGATTGGGGTCAATGGTTCTACAGGAAAAGGAGTTGCAAAAAAATCATATATATGAGACAGTGAAATATATAATCAGTATAAGACAGTATAATCTCATATATATATGAGACAGTGTCTTATTTTCAGGAAAATTTTAGAAAAGCCTACTGGATCTTATAGGATAGTAAGGTAGCTTTTGCATCTCATAAAAGTCTTCTTTAAGTGAACCCTGCCTGAGTGGGAATAATGCTAAATATGTAAAAGTTTTGTACAGGCTTGATGATTGATAGCCCCTTATCACCACCAAAAAACATGGAGCAAAGGGCAAAAGAGAAATAGCTTGGTGATACAGAATACTTTGGAAGTGTAATATCTTAGAAGCTTGAGAACAGGTTCTCGGTTCAGCAGTGGAAGGGTGGACTCTCCCTCACTGGGGATCTTCAAGCAGAGGCTCGACGAGCACTTTTTGGAGATACTCTAGGAGGATTTCCTGCCACAGGCAGAGGGTTAGACTAAATGACCTACCGGGTCCCTTCCAATTCTAGGATTCTATGACTTCAGAAGCTGGTGGAGGATAGGGTGGCCTGGCATGCTGTAGTCCATGGAGTCCCGAAGGGTTGGACATGACTGAATGACTAAATAACTCTCTGCAATATCAGTTCAAATTTGCCTTCATTTCCCCCGTTGGTTAATCAACTAACTTTAGTTTATGTTGAGCTGTGTTTTCAGGTCTATTTTTTATTGCCGGAATTGTGATATTTTATGGTTTGCTGTATGATTTTATGATCTTCTAAACTGTTATTATATTTATGACGTTTTGAATTTACAGGCAAATAATGGTGCATATATGAGAAAATAAAATTTCATGGTTTGAATTTCACAAGCATAAATATATACATTTAGTTTTTAATGTGCTATATGAGTATACATCACAAGTAACTGAGCCAGTTCTTACTCTTTATGTGGTGCCTAAATACAGATTTAAGTGCCTTAGAGTGCAATCCTAACCAATTTAGTCCAGCCTTAATCACGTGGCCTATCTTCCCATGTTGTTGTGGAGAGGTTAGCTTAAGCCAGTACACAGACCTACCCCACTCAGGAGTGGGGCAGAAGTATCTTATGGGACTTTTGTGACACCCCCAGGTCATTACAGGACTTAAGCAGGAGTTTATGCCAGCCTAAATGGAGATTAGAATTGTAGCCTTAGGCTTCGGATTTCCTTATTCTTTTTTTCTCAAAGTTGAAAATCCAGCTTCTAACCCTGTCACTTTTCTACATGATCAGCACTTCTTTTCTCTAATAAACTAGAGTGAGGAAAAAAACTTCCAGGTACTTCAGGTAATTGTAGTTGGAAATTGAACAATCTGCCCAGTTCCACATTCACCTGTCGATAAAGCTCCTCTGAGTTTAGATCAGCAGCCATTGATTTAACTGTCCTTTGACTTGACCGCCTCCACCAAAATGACGCTTTGGGAATGTAGGAAAAGCAGTAGCCAGAGGTTAATTTTATTCATCTATGAACATCACTCAGGAAAAAAGAACATGGACAAAAATTAACAAAGAATTGATCAAATGGGGAGGACGCATCAAATAAAATTGTATCAAGTGACTCAGAAATAAATGGTCTTTCTAAGAAAAAAGAGTTACAGAATATTTCTATGGATAGGAATACACAGTCTGATCCAAAGAGATGAAGATCTGACTGACTTCTCTGAAAACAGAGATATATTAAAGTACTCAGGTAGTTAAAGGACTTGAATTCTTGCCAGGGCATCTTGTTTGACTGAAACAGTCACTATATCAAAGAAGCACAAGTTGTCACCCATGCTAACTGGGGAAATAGGCACCTTTTAAAGTGGTGCCTTATAATTATATGTTATAAAAAATAAATATTTAGCAGAGGGAGATCAATTGCCTATCTCTACCCCAACGTGACATCTTTTCAATGGCTGTTGTGGATGTTTCTTTAGCAACTTTTTTCCCCCAGATTGTGAGCTCTCTGGTGACAGAGTACCATTCATTCATTGGTCCTCATGCAAGCAGGGTGACCCTATAGAATGGAGGACAGAGTGCCTGTACCTTTAAACATTGCACAGAAAAGTGAATTTAGGCAGGTGCCGCTTTTTAAACCCTTTTATGTTGAGCTAAACCTGCCTAAATTCTCTCTTCTATGCAAGGGTTAAAGGTACAGGCACTCTGTCCTCCATACTATATGGTCACCCTGCATGCAAGGTAAGTTTTCACAGACGTGTAGTCTTGATTGCAGCCTCTCCCCATTTGCACATCCCACACCCATGGTTTCATGTATCCTTGGTTTCTGGAACCCCCAGCAGAACCTCCTTTCAAAGGCATTAAAATCTCCCAGCTTTGCTGAAAAACTGGAAGTCACTATGTCATTGAAACAGCCATTTTGAGGTGCACAGAGGCTGTAGACAGATATATGTGGTCTCTTAGGGCTCAGAAAACTCTCAGGTGGCGAGGAGAGTACAGCTTCCCTTATCTCCAGAGAGTATGTCTCTGCTTTCTATAGATAACTAGGGGGTTCCAGAATGGATCCCCTGATAATACTGGGACATCTGCCTGTATATCATTAGTTACATGATCATTATGTAAAAAAAAAAAGAATCATAGATACAGGACCTAATTCAATATTGCTATACCTCTTCTATTTTCATACATCACCTACCACATTAAAAGAATAATTAAATTTTAATTTTATATAATTTCCTTTCTATTGGAAAAAGCTAGCTGTCATTTATCATAGCCACCATTTTCTTTTCTGAAATGAAACCTCTTAGGGGTCTGGATGGTGGAAGCATTCGAAACACATATTGAGCAGAATCCTGACCATGTCCAAAAGGAAGCCCCATTCAATGGGATTTGCTCCCAGGAAAGTGTCTTTAGGATTGTAGCCACTGTCTTTCAGTAAGGCGGGAATGTTTACAAGGTAAAATGATTGTCCATTCCAAATGAGGGCATTTCCTGTCTGGGTCTGATAAACTGGCACTTCCTTAGGAAGGAATTTATTCTTTTTCTTGCAAAGGAAGGGGCAAGGTTCAAAGTTAAAAAGAAACAAATAATGCCCCCCTAAAATAAGGGGGAATTATAGCACATTTACACACACGTACCCAAAATCTGTCTACTCCATTCAGCCTCCAAACTTAACTGTCACCACAAAAAAATGGCACAACCTAAAATTTATAGCTTCTGCTAGCACTAAATTTTCTAAAGATTTTGAGGGAAGCAAAAACTGTTTTGATACACCTATTGGAATTTCTTAGGGGGATATTCTCATGCCTAACCTGACACCATGTTTTGCCTACAGCAGCATTTTGGTGTCAATTTGGATGTTCCTTGTTGAGCAAAGCATCTGAAAAACACTGTGAGTTACTAAGTAAGTTTCTCTGAAACTAGTGAAATTTCTGAGAGAGGACTGGGAATCTGTAATTTATTATCAAAATAAAAAGCCAGACTAAAGAATCCCAAATGAAGGACCCCCGCTCCTATTAATACAAGGCATAATCCACTGGGACAACTCTCATTTCATTAAAATGAATTTCAGGTGCTGCCTAAGTCCCTTTTCTGTGCTCGTTCTGCTGCTATTTATTTCACTAGAACCTCCATTTGAAAACTTTGACATGAAACATCCCATTTTTTTGTCTCCCACTTTCATTTCTAACTCCCCTCCCCACTTCCAAAAAGAAAAAATAAATTCTGATGAAGGCTTCATTATACTGCCTCATGTTGAGGACACTTTTTCAGATACTTGGTATGTAGATTGAGGACTCTTTAAATCAGATGCTAGGGCAGTGTTTTCCTTTTAGAGGCCTTAGAGACTACTGCCTGATTTATAAATGCCATGGGGAATGGCTATAGTTTTGAAAGGGTAGCAGTGCTCCCCTCCCACCATACATCAATCTGATCAACATTTTTGGGAATCACTGTGCTTGGACATGAAGACCTCTTCTCCATGTCTCAAAACGTAACACTAGAAAACACAGGAAAGAGGAGATGGCTCAGGGGTTAGGGTGTAGCAGATGAGGACATCTAGTTTGGGTGCCACTGCTTCTCCTTGAGCCTCCCCAGAGGAAAATAATTGAGTAGGTCAGCATAAATTCATAAAATAAATGGAAAACTAGAAGGTAACATTAATTCCTGATGCATTCAAACTCAACTGCATATTTTTGCATCAAAGTATTTCCTAAAACTATGCATGAAACCCTTAATAGAAGCAGAATAAAAAATCTGAATGAAGTGCACTGCTATTTGAATTTTATGTTCTATTAGGATGAGAAGATGAAATGTAGAAGCAAGATCTTAATGTGCAGCAGGCACTCAATGAATCATTATTTGTGTATCTACATTACAATATTCAAAGAAGATTGCTGATTACTTGAAGCCAGGAAGGATCAGTCAAACATAAATCTTGCCAGAAACGTCTCATCTCCGTTTTCTGATTGAGCTATGACCCACTCCTATGGGGTCTGCACTGCCAGAACTCAGGATCTGATGGCAAAGTGTGTTTGATGGTTGTTGGAAAATACAGAATACAGCAGGGTCACTGTTTTAAGTAGCCAGCAACTATGGCCACATGCCAAGTGATCCTCCAGTGAACCCCAGCAAATCAGCTTGGGGATAGGGGGATGGATGATAGAGGGCAGGGAAGATGGGGGAGAGGTGGATCCAACAACAATAGCACACAGTGCTTCTTATCCACCTCCTTTTCAACCTCTCTTTTGGTCTCCTTTACTCAGTCGTGTCTGAGTAGACATACTGCACTACATAGACTATCAGTATAAATGTTCCCATCTAATTTTTTGGTGTTCTTCTTTTGTCTTGTTTTTGGCTGTTCCATTAGGATCCACTGCAGCACTGATTCCCAACCTGTGATCTAAGAACCACTGGTGGTCTGCAAGACCCTGAGAAGTGGTCAACAAAGTCTCAGGGGAAAAAAAAGATTCCCTATGATCACTTCTAGCATGCATCCCCATGGGCAGAGAATGAATTACCCAAAACCAGCAACTCACAAATCTTCAAATACATCTAAGAAATCTACAAATTTAAATTTATATATCTTACAGATTATATTTTTGTGTGAAGGGATGAGTGTTGCATGCTGATCCCATGAGAAGGGGTGCAGAAGTTAATTTGTATGTGGGCTAAGGGTGAAAACGGGGGCTCAGGAGTTAAAGGAAAGGACCCAGAAATTCCCCAGGATCTTATATTTCTAGTCACACCTGGATTTGCTGCATTCCTTGGAGGCTAGTGCATAGCAGCTGTGGTTGTTGCAAGCCATATCTGCAAGGAATGCACATACAAGACACTCCTGAACATGGTGAAATCTGGGAGGTAACTATCACATTATAATTTATTAATTATAAGAAGGCTACATACTGCCTGCTCAGAAGAAATATGATGATGAACTTTTTCTTCCAGGATACAAAGCTAAAAAAGAGAGTGTGTCCTGAAGAAAAAGGACAATTTTTTTTTGGTTGTGGATAACTTCTGTGCCTAGTTGCCCTTTGTCTTCCCTTAGCAGCAAGATATTGCCTTGACTACTTCTCTGAGGTCTCAATCTTATATATACATATATTCCAGGGAATAAGTCCCACTGAACACATTGGGACTTATTTCTTAGTCATGCACAGGATTGTGCTGAAAGTCAAGCTCCTGCTAAGCCCAATGATTTGCAGTAGACACCAATGGTGGAAATATCTGTTTTGCTTCTTCTCAGCCTCTGTGCTATTGATGTAGTAGGAGGTCTCACAACTCACCCTCTGCTATTGTTCCAAGTTTATCACTCCTCCTTCTCCTTTTCCTTAAGATTTTCTACTCTGATTCTCACTCTTACAATTCGTATACAAATGCTCCAAATGTTTTAGATCATGGGTATTGCTCAAATAGTTTCAGCACTTCTATAAACTGATGCAGGTCAGTTAGAAAAACAATACCATTCCTCTAATATGTAAGAAATGGATTCCTTTTTTATAGCAGCCACACTGTATCAGTCACTTAGATTGCCACCGCATAGGTCTGCACAATTTGTGCCGACATGACCCTGGTAAACTCTAGGGGAAAACAAAAAACAAAGAAATCCTAACTGAGTTGGCAATGTTGCACTGCAATTCACCCAGTCTGATTGAGGTTTGGGAAAAAGTTCAACTCAACGTTCTTCTTTTTTTCTTCAGTGCCAAGGGTCTGTACAAGAATTTGAGCAGAGAAGTACACCGAGGCAAGGGGATCTTGGAAAGTCTTTCTTCCCGCCCTTCTGTTACACTTTCCATTCTCATAGGTCTTCAAAAGCCTTTGCTATTTTAAAAATAATATAGCATCTAGTGTGGAAAAATCAATACCATGAGCCTACAGTTCAGGTTGCTGCTGTATCTTCTTTTGTCTCAAGCTACATCAAAATCTATAACAGCTTCTTTTGTTTCTTACCCCCCAATCATTTTGTTAGAAGTTTCTTTGGTTTTTGGTCCTTATTCTCACCTTCAGTATTTCTGCAGTCTTCTGCATCTGGGACAAATGTGCCTGATATTGTTAATACTACTGTGTTTTAAACTAAAGGTAAATCTTGTTCTTTTGAAGACTTTTTTAAAGGTGACTGTTATGTTCCTTTGGTATGATGCAGAAGATGAGTTTGAAGGCTGACTTTTCTAGAGGTACTGGTAGTGACCAATACTCTGCTGTCATAGGTATGGGTTTATTTTCCTCTTATTGATATAGAGACCTAGTAGAGGTCCACTTTTTGCAATGCCTCTGTATAACTTATGACTTCCACTGGGAGTTCCACTGGGAGTTCTACCACCATAAGTGCCCATTAGGCAGTCAGGTTCTATTTGGAGAGTTCTCTCAATTGCATGAGTCCTATGGTTTGCTGTGACAAGGGAGTATGAAAAGATTTGAGGAGCTGTCATTTATAGAGTCTGCCATGACTCAAAAGATGCTGTACTTGTCAACCTGAAGGTTGGTAGGTCAACGGTTGAAGATCCAAGTACCACACAACAGAGTGAGCTCCAGTTACTTGCCAGTTTCTGCCAACCTTACAGTTTAAAGGATGTAAATGCAAGTAGATAAATAAGTATCCCTTTGGTGGGAAGGAAACTGCCTTTCATGCACCACATGGACATCTTCAGACAATGCTGGCTTTTCAACCTTGGACGCGGGATGAGCACCACCCTTGGAGTTGGTCATGACAACTTGCAGGGCAAGCTGTAAGGGACACCTTTAGCATATATATCAATACTGTTCTTTTCATTTAGGAATGAATTCATTTCCCCATGTGTGCCTGTTGTGCTTTTACTGGTATATAAAGGTGGGGTGGAAAAGAAAACCCTTTAATGGATTATACCATGCAAGCAAGCAGAACCCCAGGAGCTGTAATAACCAGCTGTTCTGTTTTGAAAAGGTGAGAATGCACTGCTGAGGAAACAGCACCATAAGAGACCCTTTTATGCACATATGGCAGGAATGCCCAGCAATTAAGCAATTTCAGAAGCAGAAGTACAAATCATCCCTGAAAGTATCCTTCCGCTGGGCCCTGAGGAATAGCAGCTAGTATTCAGTTATAGGGATGTACAATTAAAAGGCTGCACTAATCATATTTATGGTACCAGGGCGAGACAGAGGAAGGTGAGGTAAAGATCTATTTTGCCCATGACAAGGACAGAGAAGATGTGATGGAATGAATGACACACTACTCGCTATAAAAAATATTGGTATTGACAAAGCTGGGAAATTACAAAGATGGTGTATATTGAAAGTCAGAATGGGTTACAGAAACAGCCAAAAGGTAGGAATATCATAAATCACTTTCCCACTAGAGTTGAGGGCCATATGGTTCTAATGTGTGATCTTAATCATGTGGTCTTACTAATTACTTGCACAATTCCTCTTAAAGTGAATTTCAAAGTGAAAGGGCATGTTCCTTTCCAGGTAAAATCCTTCAAATAATTCTGAGTAAACCTTTTGCTCCCCAACCTTAGCATGCTATTCTAAACAGAAAGTTTTTTTCTCTCTCTTTAAAATAAACAGATGCATTCCTCTTAACCCCACCACAATGTTTCCAACCAATAAGGCAGTAAAAGGAATAGATTTTATTTAAATAATTATTTATAATTATAAATATAAATATAAATATAAATATAAATATAAATATAAATATAAATATATATAATTTTGTGGCAGGGGATCTACAAAATATTTCACACCACGTTACAGATAGATGTAGCTGTGTCACGGGGTAGGAGGATGTGGCAAAGCAAATGGGTGGCAAGCTGCAGGAGGAGGAGGAGGAAGTTTTTCTCCCCACAGGTTGTCAAGAAACACTAAACAACCCACTTTCTATATAAGAGGATTGCAAACATGACAGTTAATAATATTTGTGGCAATGAATTATTTTCATGAATAAATTGCTTGGGATAAGCTCTACAAATAAACTGTTCCATCCTGAAATATGATCAGATGTACTTAACATTTGCAAAAGCACAAAGCATAGAAACCAGTTTTCATGGCACTCTGAATATAGAAACTTGTCTAATTTTTAATTTAGAATGAAAGCATACTTCTAGAACAGCAACGCAGCAATTCATTTGTATTCCTATTGCAGCAAGTGGCATATAGTGTTAAATGTGTTCCCGGCGCCCACAATATTTTTATACTATGAAAAGATTCAGAGGAAGACATATGTTTTGCTTCAGTGTTCTGACATAAAGATAGTAGCAAGTTAATTAATTACAACCACATATTTGTTGTGTGGAAAAAGTTGTGCTGCTAAATTAAAAACCTAAGACCTTTATCTTGTCAATCATAATGAGATTTGCGCACAAAAATAATTTAAAATGGTGGGTTCACTGACTATTAAAACATGCTTCTGATACAGCGGATTAAAATGTTTATATTAATCCCAGCATTCCCTGACTACTTAGTCAAGAGTAAACCTACTGAACTCAGTGAGGTTCCTGTAGACTAAATTATTTGAAGAGTACAGAGAGACTTTGAAGCATTAATTAAAATAGTTGGGAATCGTATCACTAGATAAAGTTGTATTACCGCTGAAATGGAAATGAAGAAAGTCATCAGTGCAGATATGTATCCTACCCATTACCATCCAGTTCTTAAGCTGCCACACTGGAAATTGTTTGCCCTTCAAGCAGCTTAAAGTACATTGCATGATTTAAGAACAAATGTGGTTCCATTCATTTGTCCTTGGACTGTACCTGTTCACAACTCAGGTGGAGGATCGCATAGCAGTATGCTTCCCAACTCAGATTTTTCTCTCCTAACAGAAAACAACATGTTAAAGATAATATCTGCTAGAAAATAGAATAGGGTGACCATATGTTCAAAACCAGAAAGGAGGACAAGATCTTCCAATCTTGCAGGCCACCATCCACATGCAAGATGTTTGCAAAAATGCACGCCACCAATTCCCAGGCAACCACTTCCCCAAAGTATGAAATTTACTTGCTTGTTATTGGTGTGGATCTGAACCCTGCCTGAATTATCTAAAGAAGGCTGCACAACCACCTGCAAAAATGGAGAGTAAACAAATTGTTCTCTCACCGCTGATTTTCATTGTCACATGGGATTCAGGGACTCATTAGATTGGCCTCTCAGCTGTCCAAGAGCCCTGTTGTGGTCCAAGAGAACAGAGGTTAAAGGGAGCGTAGCAGAAGAGCCAAAACTGAGGACACTGATGCCCTTTTAGAAGACACCCAAACAAATGGCTAAAGAAGAGGACATATCCAGGAATTTCCAGTGATATGGTCACCCTAGGCTAGGACCATGCTTTACATAGTACTTTCCATTAACCAGAATGACCAGATGCTGAACCCAAAATTCCCCCCCAACTTCCCCAAAATTCCCTCCAAGCCAAAATTCCAACCCGATTAAAAATGTAGGACATTGCCCAAAAATGTAGGACATGTTAAAGTAAAGCAAAAATACTTGTATTGGTTTCCTGTACTAAAATTCAAAACCTTTACTAAAACCAGTAGTACAGTATTTCCTGTACTAAAATTGAAAACCTTTTAACAAGCATGATTCTGACACATACATGTAAGACGCCCAAACCAGTTTGCAGCAACACAACCTATGCAAGGAGAAGGGAGGTGGGATAGGTAAGTTGGGAGGTGGGATAGGTAAGTTGGGAGGTGGGATGGGTAAGTAGGGAAAGGGAAGGGGATGAGGTGGCAAAGGTAAGTAGGGAAGTAGAAGGGGTGGCAGAGGTAAGTAGGAAGGGGAGAGGTAAATAGGGAAGAGGAAGGGAGTTGGAAGAGGGAAGTAGGGAAGGGGAGATATAAGTAGGGGAGGGGGTTGGAAAGATATGTAGAGAAGGGGTGGCAGAGGTAAGTAGGGAAGGGGAAGGGGTGGCAGAGGTAAGTAGGGAAGGGGAAGAGAGGAGAGGTAGGTTAGAAGAGAGGGAAAAGGTAAGTAGGTGGGAGGAAAGGTAGGTAGGTGGCACTTACCTGGTGTCATGGAATCAGTGGAGGGGTGTGGATGGGGGACAATGTGGACTGGCGGGGGCAGCGGGGAGGGCCAAGGAGGTGTTGTGGGGTTTTGGGGGACCTCCAGCATCTGGCGCTAAGCTGCTGGGAGGGCTGCAGAGGGGGCAAGGGGGTGGCATGTGGCCAGTCAGCACAAGGCTGGTGGCCTGCTGGCCAACCAGGAGGTGGGAGAGGTACCTGCTCCTGGTCCCGCCACTTGGTTTCCCCGCTCTGCGAAGGCCCTTTCTGGTTAGCTACTGCTTTTTCTGGAGCTCACTGGGCATTTCCGGTAATCTGGTCAGCCTGCCATTAACAGATGGGTTGTCATGTGAGGTAGAATTCAGTCATCCAGTCCTACCTGCAATCTAAATTGCTACAGTCAAAGCAGGATTGTACCACAAAGTTTTCCTGAAAATGCAGACTGATTTTTAGACTTGTAAATGGACAGAATTCACCTTCTCTGTGCTTGTGTGGAACTGAAAGGTTTTCATGCTCTCATTTCAAATCTTCTGGCTTTTCTTAACATTCCTTAGAAGTTTTTGCCTTTGGCAAACGTCCACATTTACTTTGGATTTCATTGTAACTCTGTCACATTTGCCTTGAGAAATCCTGACTTTTCTGTATTTGGGTAGCCAGTATAGCACTAACTGAATGGTCTTTAGGATGCTGTTCCAGAGGAACATCACAGCACCATTAACCATGGTTTACTTGATTCTCATTGCAACACAAAACTAAATAAACTAAAGATATTAACAAAAACAGAAACAAACAAACCACATCACGATTACATTCACAATGAGCAAATTCAAATTAGACTATATAATCAATCCATGTTGAATTTCATAGAAGAATCTGGGGTTTCCTTGATATATAGTGTGGTTTAAACTATAGGTGACTAGGAAATAGTGATGAATAGTGATGGTGTTAGAAATATTTTTGAGGGTTACCTATCCTTTGGATCGTTGCAGCTGGCAGGTTGGTTTTCCAAGAAGAGAGACACAGCTGTAGATTAAGTTGCATCATCTTTTCTTTATTGTCAGCACAGCACAGAATACAGCAACAAGCCTAAATCAGCTTTGAGGATCACGTCCTTCCTGAGGATCAAGTCCTCGGAGGATCGAGTCTTCCTTTCCTATCTTTTTGCTCAGCTTATATTCCTTTTTGCTTCGAACCACCCATCATATTCCTGATATCCCATTGGTTCTTCAGCTTCATGGTCTGCTTATGATCTCATGTTTATGACCTCATGTTTATGACCATGACATGACCAGCTCTCAACCACCTTATGGATACTTTCCAAATTATTATTATGGATGGACTAATAACTACCATCCCAGATCCACATCCAGCTGTAACTTTAATCCACATACTAAATGTAACTTTCTGCTCTTAATTCTAGTTAAACATTAATACACTATTAATTATTATAGCTCAACATAGAAGAAAATAAACATACACTTTAGCCCTTCTCTCCTAATTTTCTTGCCAAAAAGTCAACATGACTTCAGGGGACTTTTCAGTCTATCTATCTATCTACAGTATTTATATACCGCTTTTCAACTAACAAGTTCACAAAGTGGTTTACAAAGAAATGGAAAAATAATAATAGCTAATTAATAGCTAATGGGTCCCTGTCCAGTGATGGGATTCAAAGAAATTAAGAACCGGTTCTCTGTCCATCTGGCAGCCACTTTTAAATGGCTATTTTTAAACTTTATATGTACTATCTCTTGTTAAGAACCGGTTCTATAGCGTAGGTGCGAACCTGCTGCTGCCCACCACTGTCCCTGTCCCAAAAGGGCTCACAATCTAAAATGCAAAAAAAAAAAAAAAAAAGAACACCAGCAGAAGCCACTTGAACAGACATTGCTGGGGTGTGTAGGGCCAGTTACTCTCCCCCTGCTAAATAAAAGAGGAACACCCACTTGAAAGAGTGCCTCTTGCCTCTTGCTCGGTTAGCAGGGAGTCTTCAGCTTGCCACGTACTCATAAAGCCTGTTTTTCTAATATCAATTCCCATATACATAAAGAAATATAGAATTTTACATTTCTTTCTATCAATGGAATTCAACACTTGGACGTCCCCTGGGTGACAACACAGTTGGCTTATAGAATCATAGAGTTGGAAGGGACCTAGTAGGTCATCTAGTCCAATCCCCTGCCTGCAGCAGGAATTCCCCCTAGAGCATCCCCGACAGGTGCTCGTCAAGCCTCTGCTTAAAGATCTCCAGTGAGGGAGAGTCCACCACCTCCCTTGGCAATCTGTTCCACAAAGCCAAATTCTTCCACAAAGGCAGCCAGAAAATTCTTGCAATATCCTGGCTTAAAACACATCACTATGAGAGCAACTCAGGAAATAAGTCCTTCTAAGGACTTGGCACACAGAAGTATCAGACTTGATCCCAGAAGTCCTTGCACTATTTGCTCAACTTCAGAAAAGAAAATAACAGCAATGACGATAATAAACTTATTTGATGTTTGCAGTGTTCCTGGTGTGTCATTTACATTATCACAGAAAATCTTTCTTATTGCCTCTTAATTTAGGCCACTAATACTAACCCTATACTGTGGACAGAGGACTGAGGTTGCAAGAGAGTAACTTGCCTAAGGCCAGCTCATGATTTTCATGGCTGAAATGAGATTCTGACCAACCTTTCAGTTCATATTATTCACTTTATTCTACTCCAGCACCAGGAAAAAAAAAAACTGTTTTTCTGCAGACTTACCAGCCATGGCTCATATTGATCAACGTTATCATATTTGCTAGCATACTTCCTCCCATGAACCCGAAGCATAATCAGGCAATGTTTTTGTTCCTTCTCCTGTGGTGTGCAGATGTTTTGGGCACAGAACATTTTCATGATAAATTCATAACAAGATCCAATAAATTCAGGTCACTTATTTATCATTATTAAAGTTCCACTAGCATCTTTATGCAAAAAGAGAATAATAAAGAAGAATAAAGAAGAAATAAAACAAAAATGGTAAGATCATTATTCATTTTTTCTTTAGAATGGAATGTGACCAATGAAGGAGAGTAGCACACCCGAAGCCATTTCTAGGCCGCTTTGTTCAGCAATGTGATGTATGTAGGCAGACACAAACCTTCCACACCTGCAGGCTACAGGCCTTCTATTAATCATTTAACAGATATAGTTTTCACAACTCATCCACTGCAGAAAACAGCTGCAAACCAAGAAAAAAGTGCCTGAATTCACACTTTCCTAAATATTTTGATATGTTTTCATATCACATAACCTAAGTGTGGGCATTTTGAATAAGTTGCATTTGTTTTTAATATTTCATTTATTCAGCTGTGATGTTCAGTGTTTTACTGAAATTAGAAAACTGGGCAGTTTGTACTGTGACACAAACGGTTATATGGTATCTCTGAAAATTCTTTCAGTTCTTTTACGGTTTTGAGTTTGACTCTAACCCGGTTTTTCAACCAATGATTTACATACCATCAGCGGTACTGGAAGTATTGTAGGTACTCCCAGGATCCCCAGGTTTCCCTCTGTCTAGTAGCAAGACCAGCAATGGAACATAACAGACAGTAGGAGATTCAATCTCTCTCTCTCTCTCTCTCTCTCTCTGTGTGTGTGTGTGTTTGTGTGTGTGTGTGTGTGTGTGGTGCCTTTCTGGCCATTGTATTTCTCCTCCAGCTTTATTCAATGTGGTTCATTCAAAGCTATGTTCACAGTTTTTTATTTCAGAGGTTTATTCAAAGCTTTATTCAGAGCTCCATCATGCATTTTTCACACATTCAGAAAAGCTCTTCTTTCCACCCTGAGCATCTCAGCAGTGTTTGTTGTGTTGCATTTGACTTCCCAATCTGGAATTAACTGGAAATGACATCATCATCAGAAAGAAGAGTGCCAGATGGTGTAGCAGTTAGGGAATTGGACTGAGACCTGGGAGATCCATGTTCAAACTCATTCTTGGCCAATGCTTCCTTGGGTCAGTCACTCAATCTCAGCCTCACCTACCTCAAAGGGTTATTGGGAAGACAGCAGGAGAGGAGAAACGAAAGCTTTGAAAGCCAGTTGGGGCGCTTGTATTTACATGGGGAAGGTAGGGTATAAATCCCTTAAATCAATCAGCAGTTATTTCTGGTGGTACTTTCAGTAGGTGGGCCATGTGAAGTGATAATGTGGAGGACAAACATTGAGAAACACTACTCTAACCTATTTACCCACAACTCCCCAAGCCTCCAAAGCAGTGATGGGATTCAAAGAAATTACAACCGGTTCTATGCCCATCTGGCAGCCGTTTTTAAATGGCTATTTTTAAACTTTAAATGTCCTATCTCTCGTTAACAACTGGTTCTATAGAGTAGGTGCGAACCTGCTGGAGCCAAAAGATGGAGCCAAAACCTGCTGCTCGAAAGATGAAAACTGACATTGTTTGAAGTCCTTTTCATATACTATACTAGTCACATGAGTAGACATTTCACCAGCTCAACCACAGCTCCTAACCCCTAGAAGTCCTACAAGGTACTTCTGCACCACTCTTGGGGAGTTAGGCCAGTGCACAGACATGCGCAAGTCTCTCCATACTACCATGGGAATGTGGAGCAGATGAGTTATGCCAGCCTGAATTGGTTAGGATAGTATCCTCAGATGATTTGTCACCATACCATTGAGAACACTCAGGGTCTCGCATGACAAGATTATCAGTTGTTACCACCATAGGAGGCAACACCTCACAACAAATTTACAAGGCAGATGTTTCAACCAGTGAGGTGGTATGAATCAAGGCCCTAGCATCCTTGCAAATATGTTTTCCTAGCCCAGCCTGCTCTGTGGTGAGTGGTGGTGTGCATATACTGGAAACCCTCTCATAGACCAAACCGCTATAGCAAAGGAAAGCATAATATATCATAATCCTTTCTAGGATACATTTATCACTGTCATTTTTTTCTTCTTTCTCTTCCTCTCCTTCCTCCTGTCCCAAGCATTCTGTCAACAAATTAATTTTGTTTGGATTGTTAGTTGGTTATTTTAAAAACAAAATGGATTTGGGGGATGTTCTTGTTAACTCAGTGAACCACACAGTTCACATATTGCCAAAAGCAGCTTTTCAGAAGGCTACGTGCCAGTTGCTTCACTGAGTTGTTCTGCTGTGCTCTTTCCTGCATTTCTTTTCAATCTGAATATATATAATATCATTAGCACCATTTTCATGGCCAAGGAATCTAACAGTTATGACTATATTAGCATCCAATAACAGTGAAGCTATCCAGAAGGCATATCATCCCACTTCATGTGAGTTAAGTGATGAACATACATGTGCAGACTGGCCATAAGTGGAAGACAAACCTACTAATGGCTTCAATTATCTCCTTGTACTTCAAGCCTGAATCTTGCTTCAAGTCTAGGCTTTTTTTCACCCATGGGTTAGGGTTGGTTCATGCTAAGGGGCCAGTTCAAAAAAGAAGCCTGTAAAGATTTCTTATGTTCAAAAGTCTTCAAATGCCCATTGAGACCGACAGCACAATTTCAACTTGCTCTGTATCCCACACTATATCCAGCACATGTTTTGAGACTGCTGGCATGCTACCATGGGAAAGGGGAAAGAGCTGCAACAGCCCCAATAAATCTCAAATTTAGGCTTCAGAATTGCATTCTGAGAACCGAGTCCTGTGCATTTCTACTCAGAGCTATCTCATTATAGTTAGGGTTGCCATACTTCTCTTCCACAAAATAGGGGCAGGGCCCTCTGACACACCAGCACCTCTGACAATTTCAAAATAAGAACTCAAACCTAGGCAGGTTTACTAAGAAGTCCCATCATAGTCAATGGGGTTTCTCCCAGGTTATTCTGGATAAGAATGTGACTATAGAGTTGGAAAGGACCTACACTGAGCCCTGAATTTGTATGTGTGTGTTTTCTGGCAGTGGTGAACAGACCTTCCATTAGTGTGTGCTTAACTAGTGGCTTATAGCGAACCTGTCATTGGGCTAATTTTAATTAATATGTGCTAAAACGTTTGCCCACACATCATGAACAGGGAAATTTACAGGAAAAGAGAGAAAAGGACAGCACATGTACCATATTTGCTCAAAACTAACATGCACCTTTTTCAGTAGAATTTAGTCTCCAAAATCAATTATTTACTTTGAGCAGCCTACTTTTGGTAAGTAGGGTTGATCAGACAGGGAAAGTACCATCAGATCAAACCATTTCTGCTAAAAAGATAACAGAATTAATTCCTAATATTAGTAGCAATTGTTTGCAAGCCTAAAGACACTTTCCTGGGAGTAAGATCCATTGAACACAATGGGGCTTACTTTTGAGTAGACATGGTTAGGATTGTGCTCTTTGTGTCATTGTGGACAGTGACTGGGACAGAAAAAAATCTCTGGGGCTGGGCTGGCCAAAACTCTGTACTCTGGACTTCAGCCCTTATGTGACAACAGTTCAAAGAATACTAAAAGATCCGTAGGAGTCACTGCAGTTTGTAGACAGCTTGCTCAGGTCATTTGAAAGTTCTGGTTTTTCAAGAGGGAAACCACTTCTGAAAAGTGAAAGATCTCATTGATTAGCTGCACTTCTTGTATTTATTTACAAGGTGCTCCTTGATAGACAAGAAGCAGTGCTCTCACTCACTGAAATGAACTTTCTAATGAGCCTGGATCTGCTGAGTTGTGCAGGTACCAGATAACATTTAACAAAGATTAGATAGCCGCCAAAGGGAATTTTGCCATGAAAGGGATACCAGATGCTATCTAGGGTTTGCTTTCTTCCATTTATTTAAGAATTCTACTAAGATGTGCATGTTTTGGACCTCAAGGAACACTGGCAGGCAGAGGATATCTTATTTATAGCAGAAGCAAGCTGCTAAGAAACAGGGATTATACAAAGATTTAGACATTTTCATAACTCTCCAACTTTGCCACAGACTGAGGAAGAGGGGTCAGGAAGTAGCTCTGGATCTACTGATTAATCCCTGGGAGTTTTGTACTGGCCAGCAAGAGTTTCCAATGCCTCAGTTTCAGCAATGCAAATTGGAAGGGAAAAATGTGTCAGCCACATCAGACCTTGCACTAAATGGCTTAACTCTCAGCCTCTATAATTTTTAGCATCATGTGAAGCACTCTGGGATGCAACACTAACAAGAAGTGGTTCACAAATCCTTGACCCCATCACACACATGACTTATCTGTGAGTTTGCTGCTATCTGTGAGTCTTACTGTCTTCTGTGCTACTGCTGTCCTCCAACCTGCTTCCTATCAGCATCACATAGGAGGGTTGTAGGGTTGTAAGTCAGTTGGAGGGTTGTAACTAATGCATCATTAACATGAAGTTGACAATGCAGCAAACAGTGAGACACAGGAGATGATAGGAGGGCTTTAAACAAAGTCAAATAACCATTTCCACAATGGGGAGAAATAAGCTATGAGCAAGTGAAACAGCTGATATGGGACTCATGGGTTCTTGGGGGCAACTGTACAGGATGCTTAGATGTCCTTTTTTCCAGGACATGTCCTGGATTTTTGCTTTATAGGTGTCCCTTGTTATCCACTAGGTTCTGTCCCATGGATAAAAAAAATCTGTGTATAAAGAAAACAATAGAAAAATAGGTTTTAAGACCCACTCCCTGGTTTCATGCTCCTTTATTGCAGTTAATTGAATTAAGGTAGTGCCTCAATATCTGCAGGGGTTTATCTGCAGGGGTTTGATTCTGAGACTGAAAAATTGAATGATTACTTGCATGACTGTCTCTCTACAATAGTAGAAAAGCAGTTTTTAAAACTGTGACTTGCAGTGGCCATTTGTGTTGAGTCAAATCTCGATATAAAAGATCTGTGTATAGCAAATATACTAGACCTGTATATCCTGGAAAAAAACTTCATTGTCCTCTTTTTCCTTGTGAACAGGCTGCATGTATCCTTCTTACAATTCAGGAAGTATTTAATAAATTATATATAATCCTTTTAAATTTATTAATAACCCCTGCTAACTGAGCAAGAGGCACTCTTTCAAGTGGGTGTTCCTCTTTTATTTAGCATGGGGAGATTAACTGGCCCTACACACCCCAGCAGTGTCTGTTCAAGAGGCTTCTGCTAGTGTTCTTTTTTGCATTTTAGATTGTGAGCCCTTTTGGGACAGGGACCCATTAGCTTTTAATTAGCTATTATTATTTTTCCATTTTCTTTGTAAACCGCTTTGTGAACTTGTTAGTTGAAAAGCGGTATATAAATACTGTAGATAGATAAGCAACACAGAATTTAAATAACCCCATGAAAGCAAGCAATATAGATGAGTGTTTATATCTTTTATATTGTTATGTCCTACATGTTTCCTCTTTTTTATCACATGTGGTACTGTATCAACCTCAACGAAGAGTTGTTGAAAGTAAGGCTGTCTTTGTCCCAACTCGGCCACACAATCCTGTCATGTGTTGGCCCCTCTAATGTAATGTTCATAAAGTTTTAGAATGGAAAATAGCAGACTCTTTTTTGTGAACATTGGCTGGCAAATCTGAAGAAATTGTGGCAGAACCATAGCTTTGGAGATTCATGATAACTACACTTTAGAGGACGCAGTTTGCACTATATCTGAAATACTGTATGTTATATTTGCAGCAGATGCCACTAAATCCATGCTAACGTTTCCTCAGTAAAGCCATTGATTAGAGGCAAGGATTAGTGCTGTGCCACTTTCTTTCCATTTATCTTTGTTCTAATTGCCAACATACTATATCATAACAATTTGATGATGAGAGCTTAAGCAGAGGAGATTGCTGGGTTTTACTTTATGATTTAGATCTGTACAATTCTATTACTGAGAGCCTGTGGCATGCAGGATAATTAGTTTATAATGAGAGAACTTTGAAATCTGTTGAGAGCAGCTAACTATCAGAGGTCCTGTTATTTACCCAGAAAGAAATATAGGATTTCATCTCTAAAGGGGAGGAACTAGTGAAGTAGAAGAAAATAACACAGAGAATCCTGAATGTTAATGTTTGTATTCTAAACCACATTTTCCTGTACAAGAAGATTGCCAGCTTCTCTTTTATCTATGGGCTCTTATCTGTCCTACATCTGCTGTTTCTACCTCATGAAAAAGTCACTGCAAATAAACCAAATCATTACACATGGCCCAGCCTGTAGTAGCAAGGGAAGCAAACAGTTTTAGTAACAATAGTGAATTTCTCTTGACTCCATGCATCCCTACCTGAAACTCACAGAAACCATAAATGTTGGGTGTTAGAACCAAGCTAAATAGGGGTGCTCTCATCCGTCATGAAAGACTTGTTTAATGATGAAGCAGATTTTGCCCATTCAGTTATATTCATGTCCTGTGTGTTTGCTTTGCCCTGAAAAAATGCAAAATCAAGAACAAAAATTCTGCCATGTATGAAATGAAATGTCCTAAGACAGGGGTACCCAAACCCTAACCTGATGGATGCAGCCATGTGGCCCCATGTGGCCCCATGTGGTCCAGTCAGGCCAATGGATGAACCTCGTAATCATCTGGAGGCAAGGGGTCATTACTCCCTCTCACATTCACTACTCCCTCTCACATGTTCTGACGGTCAGGGAGGCTGCACACATCTTCTTGCTCTGTGTTTGTGAATTTATTTGAAGAAAACCCCTTTACTCTGTATTAGAAAGTGTTTATGAACTAATATGAGTTCATACATTCAAGTTTTTTTAAATATTTACTGTATATAAATTTATTCAAATTTAAAATATAAATTAATCCTTTTTCCAGCCTCTGACACAGAGAGATGATGTGGCTATTTAGCTGGAACAGGGTAAAGAGAACTGAACTAAAGAGGTTAGGAGAACTGATGTAGTGGTCTGGATCAGGCAAAACAGATTTGCCAGTCCTGCCTTCCTCCTGCCATGCTCTTTTCCTGCCCAAGAACCCTCATTCCTACTCAGCTCTACCGGCTGGAGTAAGGGACGATCTCCAGGTAACATGCAGTGGATCTCCAGGTGGTGATGGCATAGAATGGACTGGCACTGAGCTAGTGGCCATGCTGAGCCAATAGTGAATATTATAGGCATACTTTACAGTATGTAAATACTGTATACCCAACCCTATACCCACTTTCCTGGAAGAAAGCCCCATTGCTTGCTTTTGAATAGGCATGCAAAGGATCAGAATGCAAGTTTCATGTGATTCTAAGAACTGCTGCTATACACACTTTACTCAAAATACTCAAAAAAAATACTCAAAAAACAATGGCTAATTTGTATCCATGTGAAAGGCTGGCTGTTACAATGAGTAGTACCTATCTTAGTAAATCCTTTAAAATCTATGTTAACTGGAGTCCTCTTCAGCCATAGGCACTTATTAAAGCTCTACTTCAGTGGTCTGGCTATAATAAGTAAAAGTGAAAATCCAGAACTTCACAAAATAGTGACAAATTCAAGGTTGCCGTCCTTAGACATTCCACCAGTACAAGCCACTTCATTTCAAACATTGGCAAAGCATCATAACTAGTGCACTTCAACAGTCTGGTGTTGATAAGCTGCTAGCCAAAGGTTCTTTGATGAGCCAATTTTTCAAGCATGTAAGAAGAACAAAGATGCTTCCAAAAATCAGAATTTTTCCCCACTAATTTTAAGGACTCGATAGAGAAGGAGACATTAAGCCCTCCTGAAATAATTGGAAGAATTTTGATGAATGTCACTCAGTTTTTGATCGAGCCAACTAATATATAATTGACATTATCTGTAATAAAACCACAACTGGCTTGGGTGCATTCTCATAAAATTTTTTAATCAAAATGTTGTCTGTGGTCATGAGGGGAGGTGAGAAGAGAGTTATAGCTGCTCCAGGGAATCTTTTAAAACAAGTTCAAACAGCATCTTGTTTAATACAGCACCAAACAGACAGTCACATCTTGTCCTGTCTGCTTGAGAATGTGAAAGGATAAATTTGTTGTTCTGTAATATGGACTTAGTAATTCCACATGCTGAACCCAGCCAGTACTGAATTTGTTGTTTAACACAGCAAACTCCCATGAAGTAAATGGAACAAAATTGAATCATAGAATCATATGAGTTGGAAGGGACCTAATATATAATCTCATCCAACCTCCTGCCGGTAGCAGGAAATCCTCCTAGAGCATCTCTGACAAGTGCTTGTCGAGCCTTTGTTTGAAGATCCCCAGTGAAGGAGGCTATATATTGTTGTTGCTAAGAACTGGAGAACCGCATCAGGAAACCCCTTGGTTAACTGCATCAGGTTCACCCCCTGGTTAACTGCATCAGGTTCACCCCCTGGTTAACCGCATCAGGAAACATAGAAACCTGTCCCACACTGAACATGAATGAATGAGATAAGTCATTGTAATTAAATGTCCCATGTACATCTAACAGAAGTCCCATGTATATTTCCCTGCCATATTGTTAGCCACCTCGAGTCAGCCTTTATATACCTGCTTCCCACAAAGGTCTGCTCATACCTGTTGTTTAAACACAGTGGGGAATACTTCTTAATAGACATGTTTAGGAGGCTGCAATCCCAAAGACACTTAATTGGGAGTAAGCCCCATTAAACACAGTGAGGCTTACTTCTGAGTAAACATGCTGAGTAGACAATGCTAAAGACACTTTCCTGGGAGAAAGCCCCATTGAACACAGTGGGGCTTCCTTCTGAGTAGACATGGTTAGGAGGCTGCGATCCTAAAGACACTTTCCTGGGAGATAGCCCCATTGAACACAGTGGGGCTTCCTTCTGAGTAGACATACTTAGGAGGCTACAACCCCAAAGACATTTAACCAGGAATAAGCTCCAATGAATACAGTAGGGCTTACTTTTGCATAATGGGCTATGGGTGGCGCAAGTGGTTAAGACACTGTGCCTGTTAACCAGCAGGCCAGGGTTCAAGACCCAGGTCAGCCTCACAAGACAGGGTGAGCTCCTGTCCTTAGCCCACTTCTGCAATGCCAGCTGGATCCAATTGTATTGGCTCTGCCTTTCCATTGGACTAATTCAGTGGCGTGGAGAGGGGGGATTTGCTGCTTGGGTAACAGCCTATCCTCCATAACAATCCAACCCAGGCTTTTGTGCTTTGCATGCAGCATATGTAGCGCCAAGCATGATACCATAGTCTTTCAAGACTGACGGAGGCCTGCAATGACTTCTGCATAGACATGCTTCAGAGGCTGCAATCCTAAACACACTTTCCTGAGAGTAAGCCCCATTGAACACAGTGGGGCTTACCTCTGAGTAGACATGTTTAGGAGGCTGAAATCCTAATGACACTTACCTGGGAATAAGCCCCATTGAAGAAAGTGGGGCTTACTTCTGAGTAGACATGCTTAGGAGGCTGCAATCCTAAAGTCACTTACCTGGGCTGCTAGAGGTGTGCTGGTCAGCTTCAGGTGGGTGTGAGGTCTTCGGAGAGCCCTGAAGGAGGAACAATATAAGGCAATCCAGCCTGCCTTTTGAATTGTCTCTGATTGTCCTTGATTGGCTGGAGGGTGGAGGCTGCCAATCAATCTTCCTCCAGCCAATCAGAACTTCCCTCTCCATCCTCCAGACAATCAGAGACAGAGCAATCTTAATGGCCTCTGATTGGTGCTAATTAGATGCATTAGATGCATGTGTACTCAGAAGTAAGCCATACTGTGTTCAATGGGGAGCCTGAGCAACAGTCCCCTTAATCTGAATCTGCTGCTTCTCAATACCAGGTCAGTAAACAATAAGACTTGCTTGGTCCAGGACCTGATCCTGGACCAGAAATCTGACCTCGCCTGCATTATGAAGACCTGGCTGCATGAGGCCGGAGGTGTGGTCCTCTCTCAGATCTGTCCACCAGGTTTCCAGGTGTTGGAGCAGCCATGACTTCAGGAGTGGGGAGGTGGGGTTGTGATAGTCTATTGTGATTCTATCTCACCAGGTCCCCTGTCCAGCGGTTCACAGGGTTTGCGTGCCTCCATCTTGTGCTGGAGGCGTTAGACAGAATAGGGATTCTGTTGGTGTACCCCCAACAGTCTCCTTGCCTGAGCTGACCGGGGGATCTCGAGTGTGGCGTTGGAGTGCCCTTGCTTCTTAGTGCTGGGGGACTTCAATGTCCATGCACCCCAAGCACCTGCAGATCAAGATTTCATGGCCAACATGGCAACCATGGGTCTGTCTCACAGAATATCTGCCCCTACTCATGATGCGGGGCACACGCTGGACCTTGTGTTCACTGCTGGGCAGGTTGATGGTGATCTGGATGTGAAGGACATCTCCATCACTCCGTTACCATGGACAGATCACTACCTGGTGGGATTTAGTCTCGTCGCAGCCAGTAGCCTCTGCACAGGCGAGGGACTACATTCTATGGTCCACCCCTGGAGACTGATGGATCCAGATGGTTTCCTGAGGGCTCTGGGGGATTTTCCTGTTGCCAGAGCCAGTGACTCACCTGGCTCCTTGGTCAGTCTCTGCAACACAGAGCTGACCAGGGCACTGGATGAGATCGCTCCTGAGCTACCCTGGCCCTGCCGTAGATCAAACACAGAGGTCCTTGGTTTTCTGGGAAGCTACAGGCTTTGAAACAGCAAGGTCAATGTTTAGAGCGATAGTGGCGAAAGACTTGTGTTGTTTCTGATCAGGCAGAGGCCAAGGCTCACTGGCGAGCCTACTCTGTGGTAGTGGTGGCAGCTAAGAAGGTACACTTCTCTGCCACCTTCACATCTACAGAGAACCGTCCAGCAGAGCTTTTCTGTGTGGTCTGGGGCCTACTACATCTGCACCCCCCACTGATGTGGTAGAGCACACGGAGGGTCGCTGTGACGTGTTTGCTCAACACTTTGTGGACAAGGTTGATCAGATCCGACATGACTTGGATACCACTTTCACAACATCCGACGATGTCCCTGGGGCACCTATTCAATCCATCTTTTGGGATTCTTTTCAGCTTGTAGAACCTGAGGACATGGACAGGATTCTGTGTAATGTGAGCCAGCCTTCTTGCCCGCTGGGCCCTTGCCCAGCCTGGCTAATTAGATCTGCCTGGGATGAACTGGCCAAATGGACAGGGAGGATGGTGAATTCCTCTCTGAGGGAGGGGGTGTTGCTCCCTGCACTAAATCAGGCAGTGGTTCGCCCCCTCCTGAAGAACCCCTTCCTGGACCCTAATAATCTAAACAAAATCTATTTTGTGCACAGAGTCAATGGCATGCTCATACAAGCTGAACAATGGCATGTCAGAAAGCAGGAGACATGGTTATAACAGAAAACTTACATTGTGGTGATTAAAAATACTACAACACAAAGAGGGAAAATAATAAAATGCAATGCAATTTATTCAATGATGCACACATATGTATGACTCATATGTGTGCATGACTGAATATATCACACTGAATATATTGACTATATTCAGTATAAGTAATTTCTAGGAACAGGAAAGGCAAAACAAATACTTTCAAGGAAGAGAATGTGTGTAATGGTGCAAGTATGGAGAGGAAAAAGGAAGAGAAACAGTATGTGTGAAATCTCAAGGATTTGGGGCTGGGAAAACTGGTATTTTTGTGACAAGAGGGAAGAAAGTTTGGAGAAAGGTTGGGGCAAAGGATGAAAAGAATAAGGTTCCACACCAAGGTGCACTAAGGGTGACTGTAGGAAGGGGAAGCTTGTCCCTGTTCCCACCATAGGACTATAGCTGCCCCAATGGGTCTACTTAAACATAGACCATCTCTAGAGATGGCCAAAGTCTGGGTAGATAGGAGCAACAAGAGTGCAACTTGCCAGTGCAACCCTGCTCCCCTCCCACGAACCCACCAAAATTTATCTCACCCAAACAAAACCCAAATGTGCCCCCAGTTCTTTGCTTCAGTACAGTAGTGATTTTGAGTTAGAAAATGGCACTCTCAAGATCAACTGCTCATTTAACAAGATTTAGATTTAGGTCAATAAGTCCTTTATTGGAAGGAAACAAGCTATTTGTCTTGGTCCCACACCACTCCTTTTGTGAAATGCACTTTTGGCCAATGCTGTTGAAGAGGTTGTGACTTATTTCTGGGCAAAGAATTCCCATGCAGAGGCAAGCATTTGAAGAAATCTGTAACGGCAATAGGAAAAGGTCTGAAATGTCAATGTGGTTTGTAGATCACTCACTCAAGATAGGGAGCTTGTTGGACTTCACAATGACTGGGAAACAAAAGATCTGATGGACTGATTAACCCGCCTGTTTGCAGTTATTTACAATGCACTGTTTGATAGACAGAGCTCTTCCTTTCAGGAATGAACTTCTTAATGATCCAAGTGCCGTACACATCAGATAACTCTTGAAAAGATTAGAGTTTATCTGCCTATAAGCCTACACCTGTACATGATGTTCTACCATGCTGTGTTCAGTAGGGATCAAAACAAACTAAAAAGTAGTTATAATTATAGCTAAACTGAAACAACTTGCCATATTTTCTATATTCAGGAATGCTGAAAAGTGCCTCGCTTTGCAGTAATTTTCAGCACACATTGCTGATACACTCTGGGGCAGTGGCTCTCAAAATGGGGTTGCAAGTTCAGTTCAGGGGGATCATGAAAAGCTGGAGTCTTGGAATCTGGCAGTAGGCACTGCCATCTTGGAATGGGGCACTCAGACTACAATCCATCATCATCATCAACCTTTATCATCATCATCAACAGATTGCCAAGGAAGGTGGTGGATTCTCCCTCACTGGGGATCTTCAAGAAGAGGCTCAATGAGCACCTGTCTGAGATGCTCTATGAGAATTTCCTGCTACAGGAAGGGGGTTGGACTAGATAACCTACTAGGTCCCTTCCAACTCCAGGATTCTATGATTCTTTATTGGCATAGATGACTGCAGTCCATACTTTGGTCAGCAAAATCAATGGGTCCAGAAGGCCAATGCACATCTGTGCACCAATGCACCCAGCTCAGGAATTGTTACAGACTTGTTTTATGTCACTTTGCCATGCTTGTAGGACTTGTGCTGGCTTACTCAGATTGTTTGGATTGTGCTCTAAGTAAAACAGCCTTTTGTCTGTGCTTGAATTAAGCATCCTAAATTTTCACAAGTTTCAGGGAGAAACTACTTGGAGGATGGCTTCAGTAAAAGATCAGAAGTGGCCTGCAAAAGTTTCTGCTCACTATCCCTACTTGGATAATGAATACACATATGAACAGGTGCTGCACATATTATGCCTCCACTGTTCCAGCTGCTGTGGCTGTGTATTGGGAGCCCTGTTAAAAAGTTAGCAATTGCGTCAATCCAAAGCTTAGCAGAGAAAAAAAATGGGAGAGAAGAGGCAGCTTCCAGTAGGGCTTCCCAGAGAACTAATCACTATCACTGCCAGTTTTCTAGGACTGCAGCCTTGAGAACTACCCTGGAGAAAGTACTGCATGGGAAGCATTTATCTGATGCATGATTCCTCATCAGGATATGGATATTTGCATCTTGTGTGTGGTTTTGCTAAAGGCACAGTAACTTGTTAAAGTAAAGAGGTAGGAATTCCCATGCTGAGATCTCAGTGGAAAAGGCTTCCAGCTGTGCATGCTGGTGGAAGGAGTATTGCAAAGTTCTCCCCACATACTTGATGTTCTGCATATCTATTAGTAGCCTTTATCACACTATTGAAAACCAGCACACAGCTCTTCAGCTCTTTGTTCCATACTAGAAGCTGAACCCATCCATCTTCAAATACAATCAGAAGCATTGCTGGTCACCTTTTGGAGCCAGGTAGGAATTTTTTTTGCTTTGTCCCTAGTTGGCTGTGGGTAGAAGTTCTTTTTACCTACTTGTAATTGTCTCTGTGAGTTTTTGTGGGCATTGTAGCCAGGATAGCCATATCTGGCAAGACAGGGCAGGACTAGAAGGAGAAATAGTCAGTGTATACCTTTAGGTAAGTAAAAGACTGGGTTAAGGCCATTGCTAGTCCCTTGAGGCTACCCTGTTCAGGGTCAGCCTGGTTTGACCCTGGAATGGAATTGGGGTGCTCACTTTATGGTAACCTGGCTCAGGGTGGGCAGAACAATTCAGCTGCCTTGACCTCAGGGTATGGCGTCAAGAACCTGGAGAAGCCCTTGGTGGGGTCAGATTCTGAACTAAGGACACAATCCTGAGCAAATTCAGCCTGCTCTGCCCTAACTGCACTCTCCTAACTATTCTGTATCCAGAGCAGAAAGTTATGCTGAATCCAGAGAGTCAGGAAGCCTGGGCTGCCCTAACTGCTCCAGAGCATGCTAAGTAATTAACACAAGGGGAAGACTTGCTCCTGAAGAGACACCCCTCAGATCACACTGAACAAGGAACAGCTGTGGTGCCTACAGTGGTGACATGAGTCTGCACATCACCTGGTGCGGAAGTCTGTGCGTCATCCCTGGGATGCGCACCCCCCCTACCTGGACTGTGCAGTCACCAAAGTTGGCACCTGCGCAGTTGTTTCTGAAGCCAACTGGCTTCAGAAAGAGTACTGCGCAGGCACCATCTCTGACACCTGCGCAATACTTTTCTGAAGCCTTTTGGCTTCGGGGGAGACTGTGCAGGCGTCAGAGTTGGTGCCTGTGCAGTACTCTTTCTGAAGCCATTCGGCTGCTGCTCCGCCTCCTGAGTGAGGCCAAATGGCTGTGCAGAGGCGCGGACTTTCTCTGCTCTAAGGAAGTCTCCTCTGAAGCTGTTCGGCATGCTCAGTGTGTTTCTGCGCAGTGCATCTCAGATGGCCGTTCAGGCCAGCTTCTCAGACAAGTGTCAGCTTCTGGCTGATTCTCCGCCTTGGAGCAGGCCTGAATGGGGGTGCTGACGCCTGGGGCCTGCCAAAGGACAGTCAAACTCCTCCGGCACATCACCCCATACGGAGCGCATCACCCAATGCAGCCCACACCAGCTGCACCAGTCTGGTGACGCCACTGGGTGCCTGCCTTATAAGGAGTCCCTGATGAGATGCCAGTAATTCTGCAGTGAATACAAGGGGCTTCTTGGAGTGGCCTGCTGTATCCTGAGGTTTGTGGGCAGCCGTAGTTTGTTCCATATCCTGAGGTTGAGAGGCAGGGGTTGCACCTAGGATGGCCAAGAACTCAGATTTTTGGTCAACACTGCCATTCTTACTCGGGCCTTATCATGGACCCCTATGGGTCTACTCATTACTATACCTGCTCCTGAGGTGGTGTAACTGTGAGGGCTGGAAGAGGGCATTTCTGCCTTGGAAACAGGCTCTGGATACAGAGTAACTGCTCTGCCCTAGGCAATGCTCAACATGCCCTCAACTTGCCTCTCCTGAGCTGCTTAGGCTGCCCCAGTTAGGGCAGAGCAGGTCCACCTCTCTTAGGGCACCCTATCTTGCCTTGCTCTGCCCTAAGCCTCCTTCAGAGTAACTGGGCTGGAGCATCTTGCAGTTGCTCCAACCTAGTGTTAGATAGGGCAACCTAAGGGCTCTTATGTGGACAGATTAGTTGCTCTGGATTGTCCTGTAAGGCGGTTTGCTCAAGCCAGTTCTGTTTCCTCCTAGTTAGGTGCCTTCACTACAGGGGTGTCAGGGCCCACTGTGTTGCATAAATTGCTGCTCAGCTGTGTAATTCAATAATGGTCCTGTTTTCAAACAACCCTTTTCTGTCAAGTGTGTCTGTGAGGGGATTCCCTGGGCAAATGCTTTGTGCAAACAACTGTAAGGATAGTAGGAACCACAGTGCTCTGCAAGTGGTTACATGGCGTGAAGCAGTTCTGGGAAATACTAGCAGAGAGTGAAATCAGTTGCGGTAGGAACTGAGTAAAGATTGCTTTTTTCATAGCATTTTATCTCCTGGGGTGTATTATAAAGTTTGCAGAAAAAAAATTACATAAATGGCTTCACTACCAGTCAGGAAAATCTAGTTAATTTAAGAGAATCTCCCCACTCCTGCCCTCCAGAAGCAAAGCAAGTGAGTCAAACATGAGGAAAAAAATGCAATGAACATTAACTGATGAATCCACAAATAGTAGATTAATCAACTAAGGGTACATTTCTAACCAACTATCCAGCAACATAGCTGTGCCAACTGAGCATGTACTGCATCCTGCATTTGGGGGGGAAAAACAAAAGCCTCCTCAAGGTAAGGAAATATTTGTTCCCTTCCTGCACAGATACACTGCCCTTACCTTCATGCTAGTAAATTTGATAGGATTGTGCCCTAAATCTTTAGTTAATTGGTGGAGGCCAATTTATTTAGAAGGGCTAAATTTCCGTCAAGAAGGAACACAACCAGTGGCAATGGAAGAAAGGATCAGACAAATTAATAGGTAGTAGATCCCATACTGAGAGTTATGAATTTTGCAAAACCTCTCAATGCCTACTGTAACCTAACTTGTACCTCTGCCTCATCATAAGGCCATCCCACCTTTTTTGACAGTCCCTCCTTTTTCCCTGCTTCTTATTGCCTTTGTACAGCCTCTGAAACAGAAAAGCAGTTTGACTCCATTTTCCTGAATGGCAGATCATTCTTCATGTGGAAAAAACCTTTTGGTTCTCATGAGGCCCTTGTAAAGTTGATTTCTTCACACAGATATCATTTGAGAAGGAATAGCAGGAAGAAAAACTCTCAGCCATTTCAGACAATTCCAGTCCTAAGGCACAATCAATACAAGTTCACAGCCTACCAGGGTCTTCCAAGCCTCTCCTTTCAACATCCAGAACAAGTATAAACATCTCTTTGCCAGCCCCCTCTCCCAGTATGCAGCATGAAGCCCTGTATCTGATTTCTAAAGATAAAGCAAAACATAACTTCAAAACAAACCAACAAAAATAACCTCTGCATTCCGTCTTAATGAAATGGCCTCACAGACAACTGAATTTTCTCATATTAATGTCTGGTCTCCATCCTAAGCTTGTCTTCCAGACAAAATCCAAACCCTCTACCTTTCTTGCCCAACTCAGTACTTGTACAATACAGGTCAACCCTTGTTATACATGATGCTTCATTCCAGCCATTGTCATTGCTAAGAAAAAAATGCTTTATTTGAAGCTGAAAGTGACATTTTCCAGTGGTGACAGAAACTGCTGGAAAAACTTTGTTTCAATTCTGAGAGTGAGGAGGAAGCTTTCCTTACTCATGTGTCAGGCTAGCAGGCATCGTCCTGAGGTCTGGATCATGCTGGATCCCTCCTTGTTCGCACTTATCACAGAAGCTACCTCTAGCACCTCTCTAACACATTGTCAAGGTCCTCGCTCACATCCTCTTCAGAACATTGAAGCAAGGGGGAATGTTTTAGATGCTGCTTCTGAACCTTTTCACTTTTCCCTACTTGCTTCAGTATCAGTATCGGAGATGCTTGCAAACAGAGGCAATAGAGATGAGATACAGTACTTTATTTTTTACCCATCTGAGATGCATTGAGAAAAACATTGGGTAAATATTTGGCAGTTAATTAGATCTCACCTATACTGTTGAGTTTCGATGTAAAGGTCCTGAGACAAGGACACCTCTTTTTGCTTGGGGAGGAGGAGATAACAAAGATCCTAACAACCAACCACATGGCCAGAGGCCATTCATCAATTCTGGCACTTTCAGAAAGAGAGAATCTAGGATGCAGGAGCTTCAACTTTGTGGGAGGGATCCGTGCTACTTACTCCCTTCAAAGGGATACTTTGATGAGAAGAGTGCTCCAGTTTAAGGGCTTCCTGAATGAGGCTAGGTCTGAGGGCACAGGGTAAAGCAGAGCCTATCACTTCCCACTGAGTCGATGCTCCCCTTTGCCTTTGTGTTACAAATTCAGCAGGAGACGCTCATTAACCTTCACTGGAAGAAAGGAAACAGGAAGACTTGATAGGGGAACATTATGACAAAAACCTTATTATTTCATTGTTCAAGACCAGGCAACGCACTTACAGAAGGGTATCTTGGCTTTGATAAGGCTTTCCATTCAGATCAGTGCACAAAAGAAATGGAAGAAAGATGAATTAAAGGGGAGTACTTTCTATGGATTAGGGAGATATTTGACTCTGTGTGAGTTCAAACACAGAAAGTAATTATGAATGGTTCCACGACAAGTGAGAAGGAGGAATTCAGGGAGTTTCCCAAGTAGGCCTTCTGTGACCAGGGCTGCTACCATAACTACTGCTTTGATTGAAACACTTCATTAATGACTTCCTGAACACAACCGAGGAGTCTTTAATCAGATCTATGGAGTAGGGAAAGGACTGAAGGGGCTAGAAGCAATACTGCTGAAAAGATGAAAACAAGGATGATTTGGATGAATTATTGAAATAGGCTGAAGATATTAGGAAGGGAGATTGACATCTTGAAATATCCATTAACTGAATAATCCTGATTGAGGGAAACCAGTGTGAGCGAGGTGATATATCTGGGAGAGCCCATGCATGTGAATGAGCTATTCCAGGTATTTCATCTCACACACATTTGGGGCGCAATCCTAAGTAACTACAGGGAGTCCTTGCTCCAGTGTAAGAACAATTTATTCTGGACTGCAATATTAATTTCCCATAGGTTTTAACTAGGTGGTGCAGTAACTACGGGTGCACGTAATGTCTCTTACATGCTCCCGTAGTTGCTCTGGATTGTAGGGATAGAGACTGTTCTACCTCAATCTGGTTTTCAAATTTTTGGACCTTTTCCTCTCAGATTTCATGTTCTGAGTATTCAGTACAACAATCAAAGTTCTGCTACTCCTCAATCAAAACACATATAGAAATCTTCTTGTGTCCCAAAATAAAAAGTCCCCAATTTTGTCTTTGAGGTCATTTTTTGTATCAGAACCTCCTGTTGAGGTGATAAAAACACTCCAAGGACAATTTTGAAGAATATGTTAAAGTTTAAATCCTATTTTTTGTGATAGTTGGTGAGTGCTGTTTTTGACTTACTATTTCAGAACTATGAAATATTTATTTTATAAGGTATTTATTTCAATATTTAAATAAACTTTTTCAATAAGGTGTTTTACAAAGGAAGGCTGAACACATCAATCCATTTTTTAAATGAGGTTTTTACAAATATTTTTCCATGAGGCAAAATAACTTGAACAGCATCTTCTTTTTTTATTGGCCTCAGATTTATTTTCTGTACCTGAGCTTCTTCAACATCTGATTAGTACCAATTTGTAGCACCTTTGTTCTGAGACATGAAACCTCTTAAGTAGAAGGCCCTGAAAAAATATTAAAAATGTAAAAAAAACCTCTTGCCATTTCCCTTGCAGCATTCCAGATGAACTGAGAAAATTACGTATTGTTCAACAGAACGGACTCACAAGATTTCAATTAGAATTATGTCTCTGGACTTGAAGATCACTGGTAAAAACATGAAGGGGATATTTAAAAGGTTTGAAAGCAAAGGCATATGGGGAACAAAAGGTTAAGTGAGTTGGCATACAAATGCTCTCTCAGGCCAGAGAAAATTGAAAAGAGAGAAGATTGTCTTCAGTTCTGTAAATGGCTGTTTTAAAGACAGTTGGGACCAATTATTCCCCTAGTTGGTAAAGGAAGAACAAGAAGTACTGGACTTAAATGACAGAAGGGAAATGTACATTTAATATAATAATGATTTTAAGGAAGCTGTGAATGATGATATTTGAAATCAGTGCAGCTGTCAAAGAGTAGGGAAGAACAGTTTTTATGGGAAATTTGCAAAATTCAGCTTTTGTCTCTCTGTGTGTATTTATTTTTCTAACAGGTTAGGCATTCCTCAGATGTTACTGTAATTGTGGACATTGGTACCTGTGTAGTGAAACCCAACCCTGACCATACTGAAGAAGTTCCAATTCCCACCCTGTCACTCACCAGAAACAATGGTGAGCAGTGTGACAAGCAGTGTAGAGCAGTATGGAGTCAATTTCTTATCAAAGGGAGTTATCAAAGTACAGTGTTCGTTGCTGCAAACAAATGCCATAATCATAGCTGGTGGAAGAGGTATATGATGGGAGAAGCTTAGTGCAGCTTAGAAGTCCCAAATACAGTCTGTAGTTTGATAACATCTGAAGAAGGCTTTTGAACACTTAATCCCAAGTGTAAAGAATTCTCCAACTCATTTCCACCTGATTGCTCAGCTGCTTTCAGTATCCTGTCTTAATATTAACTCATCAAGGGAGTAAACATGGTGTGGTGGTGAACATCCCTACAGTGCTCAACAGGTTTGCCTCACTCTTCCTGGGGAAAATGAAGTATTGACATCCAAGTTCTTGAAGTAGTAATGAGAGCACAGATGGGTCCTCCCACCTTTCTCTGCATCTGTTTGGCTTCAGGTTGGAGCCATTCCAGGTGCAGAATGTGTGTGATGTATTGGCAGAGGGGAGGGTTATGCAACAACACTGAAGTGATGTGGACAGAAGTGATGTGGGGATAACACAATGAAGTGGGTGTTATGTATTGAATATATTTAGTTGTGTTAAGCCCTTTTCAAGTGAAACTAATGTTTAGATGACCCTAAGTGTTAACTTCAACTGTTTTGGAGGGAAACTTAGAACATTCATTTTTGAGTGGGCTTTTTCAAGTACAGTGGTACCTCGCTTAACAAGTGCCTCACTTAAAAAGCATTTCACATAACAAGCAAAAATTTCCAAGAAATCTTGCTTCCGATAAGTTCCGCTTCATTTAACAAGCAAATGCGCTATGGGCACGCGTGCTATGCAGCCCTGACGCTCTGCATGGAGGCTCTTTAAAAAGGCTGCCGGCCAGCACTGCTGCCTCTAACTGCCCCCAACTTGGGGGCAGTTGCCTGGAGGAGCCAGAGGCAGCTGCCCCTAACTGCCCCAAGTGTTCCCACCAGCCACCTTGAACCTCCAGCAGCAGCAGTCCAGGTAAGCCTCTCAGGAAAGTGTCTTTGATTGCAGATTCCTAACCATGTCTACTCAATTGTGTTAAATGGGGCTTACTCCCCGGAAAGTGACTACCATGTCTTAACCATGTGTCTTAACCATGTCTACCATGTCTAACCATGTCAGGAGAGTGTCTTTAGGATTGCAGCCTAAGTAGACTTCAAAGGATCATGCACATTGAATGCATGTTTTGAATTCAATTCCAATGTTTTGTCATCATTTTTACATCCAGTTAATATTTTTATATGAATATTTTTGGGTTGTGGAACCGATCGTCTGAGTTTCCATTATTTCCTATGGGAAAATCCACTTCACTTAAAGAGTGTTTCACTTAAAAGAGCATGCCTCCGGAACGAATTAAGCTCTTTATGTGGGGCACCACTGTATTATGATTGGTTAAGGGCCTGTGGGCCTAGAGTATAATTTACAGGCATTTGCCTGATGTTCCTGAGTTCCAGTTTGAGTCAATAAATCCTATTGTAACTACACTGATCTGCTTCTTGCCTACGGAAACCCACTACACAATAGTGAGAGTAACATGACGGCATCATCATGTTATCCATTATCCCAAGTGCTGGCTAGTTCAACTATGCTGCTGTAGTAACTCACCAAATCAGAAGAATTGCAATGTTATCTAGTTCAATATTCTATTTCAAACTGGAAACTGACCATCGGGACACATAGGCCATGGCTAACTTCTGGATAGTTTAGCAGGGTCTTCAGAAACTTCCAACATTTGGAGGGTTAGGATCTGGAATATCTTTTGATAGAAATGTGAATCCTAGCTATAAATGAGAGTTCTGAGCCACTGATCCATCTAACTCATTATTTTCTACTCTCTTTAAAGCTGAAAACCTACACATACTTTCCTGGAAGTAAGTCCCATTGAACACGATGGGACTTACTTCTGAATAGATATGCCTAGGACTGCACTGTTACTTCTCAGGCAGATGAGATCCCAGCCTTCCCACTTGATATATAAAAGCAAAACAAAATTGGAGATGCCAGGGTTTTAACCTATAATGTTATGCACACATATAAGTGTGCAACAGATGGGATATACCTGTGAAAATATACATATACTCCAACACTGAACTAGTTTGCCAGGATGTCAGAATGTGTCTCAACATTTCCCTGTCACATTGGAAACAATCAAGTTTAAAAATGTTTCATGGTTTTCAACAAGTTTTCCTTTAAAAAGAAGTAGGCAAAGAACAGCAATTCCCTCTGTGGTGACTCAATTAACCTTAATCAAGATCATGGACTGGGTCTTTCCTCATATTAATAATCCAAAAATAAGAACTCTGATCATGATTTCAGCTGGAGGGTGTCATTTCCCCCCAGCCCCATTTTTACTCTTGTGTAGCTCCTGCTGTTCTGTAGCATTATTCCTAATTTGCACTGCTGTAAGCAGAATCCAACTAAACCTATGAATTTTGCAGCTGCTCAGACATAATGAGATAAGCAGACACCACACACCCGGTCTCTTCTGAATTAAATGTAGTAGCTTGAAGCCATTATTAAAAATATATATATTTCAGTTTTGGCATTGCATTTTTTTCTTTCACACCAGGTCCACATGGCCAGGAATACAATGGCAAGATTCATTTCCCCACATACTAGAAAGACTACATTTTCCCATCTCTTTCCACCTCCTTTTCCTTCTTTCTGGTATTAGGGCAGTGTTGTCTGTGTTCACTGCTGTACATGTTGCCCATCCTTGCTGGAGTACTGTCAGGAATCTACGACTCGAGTAATTCATGCTGTCAGCATACCTCACAGTTTCAGTGAATCTGAACACTTTCAAAAGCTGGGATCAAGCGACGTTTATGTCTGAGTTGCTCATTTTCATGACAGACAGAATGACAGAGCAGTACATTCTGCTATTTTCTTCTTAGGTAACTTCCTGCTGCCCAGTCAAAGGATAAATTGCAACCTTTTAGGCAGTTCTTTCTGCTATGAATGGACAGTTATGCCACTGTATTTTTTTAACTCTGTATGCTTATATAAAAGTCTTTTATTCCATTTAGACCATGGCTAGATGGATTCTAGTATTAACAGGTTCTAAGACTGAGAAACAAGAGTTTCAGTTTTTTAAACCTTTGGGTTTTTTAAAAGTCAAGATGCCATCACCAGTGCACACAAGTCAAGTTTGACTTGAAATATTATAGAGAACAAAATAAATATATATAGAGAACAAAATAAATATTATAGAGAACATATATGTTTATAGAGAATAAATTATAGAGAATAAATATTATAGAGAAAAATATATAGAGAACAAAATAAATATTATAGAGAACAAAATAAATATAGAGAACAAAATAAATGACCACTTAAAGCACAGTGTGGCTCAGAAGGGGTGTGTGTGTAATTATTTCCCTTATTTAATATGCATGAGGTATAACATCTAGTAAAATCCATAGTGAGAAATAAGGGGTGGTACTTTGCCCCTTCTGTGGTTACAAAGCCCATCCAAAAACGTTTCCACTGAAATTGAGTGGAAGATATTTCAGATGAAAAATAGCATGTGGAGCAACATGCCCAGGATCAAGACTATCACAGGACACATTACAAAAGTCCCTCCTACACCCAGAGCTGCAATGGCTCAGCAGGTTAAGACACCATCTGACATGCTGGGGTTCAAGACTCAGATGCTGCAAGACAGAGTGAGCTCCCATCTTTAGCCAAACTCCTTCCAAGCTAGCAGTTCAAAAGGCTGGATATGCAAAGAGATAAATAGGTACCACCTCAGAGCAAAGGTAAACAGTGTTCTGTGCAGTCATGCTGGACTCATGAGCACAGAGGACAGTGATGGCTGTTGGATGAATCAGCAGTGAGTGCTGCACCCAACAGCTGTGTCTGGTGCCTAACTGGGCAGCAGGGCAACCTGCAGCCACTCAAGCTGGCAGGACAACCTGCCAGGAGCCTTTACCTTGTCTTACCCTCCTACACCTCATGGGTTTCACTATTCTCATAGCACCCCTTGGTAAAAGGTAAAGATGTCCCATGTATGTTGACCTGCTAGTCATGACCAACTCTAAGGTGTTCATCCAGTTTTGTCTGAAAGTATTTCTGTAGTCTTTTGGTCAGCATGAGTAGACACCAAAGGTGCACAGCATGCTGTTACTTTCCTGCTGAAGTAGTACTATTTATCTACTTGAATTTACAGATATAACCTATCAGGGTTTTATTTATCAGTTATTTTGTCTCAACACAAATGAGGTTGGCTCTTTACATTAAAAAATAAGTATCCCTTAAATAGCAGCTAATGGCTTAAAAGCAGCCTCCTTACCATGATTTTGCAGGCAATATATAGATAATGCACATATAGATAAAGCACATATAGATAATGCACATTAACGGCTCCATACTAAAATATTTCACTTTTGTATTTTCCGGTTTATTGGAGAATAAGTTGAGGCACTTCCTTGTGATGATCTCTTGCTGCCCAGCTTATGACTCATGTCAGTTTCATGTCATTGTCAACGTGTTTCAGGAAAGTAATATTATTCAAGAAACTGCCCTCTCTATATGATATGGTGCAATCCAATATCAGAAACGTAACATCTGGCTGCTCATCACAGGGCTTGGCTTTAACATCTGTGATCCCTCTGCAGAATACATTCAGCTTCTGTATATAGAAACAGAAATAATACTTTGAGTCCTCCAGAGTCTGAAAAAAAATCTTGGAATCAGCTCTTATTTCACATACTGTATATAGCACTATCGAATGATATTGTGCTGCCAACATAACAAATGTGACATCTTTGCATATGAGATACATTCATTCTCTTTCAGAAAATGGCCCATGGTTTAGAGAGATCCTGCTATCCATTTTTTATTCTGCCAAGGGGCATTCAATTGACCCCAAGTAATTTCCTTGGTATGTTGGTTTCAGTAAGTTCAGCTGGCTTCTCATTTTCAATATATTTCCATGATATTTGTTCATTCCAGCCAGCTATACTGATGCATGTTAAGTTATTCTGGATGACAAGCCCTCTGGCACCCCAGCATCTTTGAAAGTACTCTGTGCAAAGCCAATCAAGTATCTGCAAATATCTCACCATATCTCGTTTTGAATACATCTTGCAAAAATGTGTTAAAGTGCTTGCAGAACCACACCTACCCCCACAACTATTTATAGCTATTATTTTATTTAAAATACAGGTATAATGTAATAACAAGCAGATTTTTCATCCATAATTTATCTCAACACAAATGATGTTGGCCCTTTAAATTAAAAGATAAACATCCTTTAGGTTAAAAATAGCCTGCTTATCATGGCAACACAGCAGGCAGGCATTCATCAATCTCACTCTCTCTCAGGCTTTATAAAACCATCCTTTCAGCTGGGAGGTAGATTCCTCCACCCACAAATATGCAACATGTGGACATAAGTAAAACATTTGACAGAGGCTGCAATCCTAAAGACACTTTCCTGGGAGTAAGACTCACTGAACACAGTGGGGCTTACATTTGAGTAGACATGGTAAGGATTGTGCTCAAAGTCCACCTTTTATAGACACAATTTTACCTGTTAATGATGCTATATTTTTGCACCTTATCACAGCTAATGTTTGACAAGCTGATAGAAAAATCCGATTACACACTTTCTACTCCTTGGTATGTGTTTAATCAGCAGATTTGTCTGCAGAACATTTACTAACAAATAACATATTTGAGGAAGAGAAATAATGCCAGGAGTGTGAAAAAGATCTCTAGAGAATTAATTTCTCACATTCTGTGAGTGCACATAAACATTGTTTTGCTCTTCTATTTTATCATTTCTTCTGATAAAGTACAGCTTTGAATTAACCAAGTATCTTTGACATACATTTATACACATCTTTAATGCATTCTGTTTTAACTTTTATTCTTTTGTTTTTCATTTATTTTTTTACTAAATAAATTAAACTTTTAAAATATGAGTTTATTATTAAACTAGAGAAAACGTACCCGCATTGCAGGAGTATAATTCCCCCTTACGCCATCCCCCCACAGTGCATCAACTCCCCATGTGCATCCAACCCCTATCTGCAACAACCCACAATGTGCGATATCCCCCCAATGTGCATCAAACCCCCCAATGCACATCAATCCCCCAATGTGCATCGTATCCACCATGTGCATTGTCCCCCCATGTGCATCGTCCTCCCCAGTGCAACTGCTCTCTCTGAACAACATCCCCTCAGTACCAGGCACTGAGCACAAAAATGGCTGTATGTTGGTCAGACTTCCATGTTAGGTTTAAGTCAATGACACATTGCACCCCTTTTCAGCCCCTTAAGGGTTAAATTTCTCCACAGTGGTTCTTGGTGGGTGTTGATGTCACAGAAGAAACACCCTCTCCGAATTTCATGCTTCTAGGTCCAGGGGTTGGGGCAGAGCATCCATTAGTCAGCAATTCCTCAATGCAAAGTACAGGGAGGAAAACAGTTGTGCACCTTTTCACCCTCTTCCAGTTGGAATTTCTGAAAACTGGTTCTTAGTGGATCACTCCATCACAGAAGGAACACCCTCCCCAAATTTCACACTTCTAGGCCTAGCTGTTTTGGCAGGGCGTTGATGAGTCAGTCAGTCAGTGACTTTTCAATTTTATATACAGTATCTATATATGGATAAAATTAATTTTTCTAATGGCACAATAACAGCAACCCATTCCTAGTATTGCCCAAACACCAGAAGCCCATTGCCTCATGCATATATATTGATGCTGGCCACCCCCACCATCGGGGCCCTGTACCTGGGATTTAGACAAAGTCGACTGGGTAACTGGTTGACCGAGTGCCCAGCTGTCTCAACCTTCAGGTTGGTGTTGATGGGCACCCTCCTGAGTGGGGGTGAGCCACGCTTTCACCCATCCCTATTTTTGTAGCTACCAGCACGACTTTGTTAGCAGTCCCCTGCTTTTTATGATGTCTAAAATTCCTTTAATTCCACATCTGCCTCTGTCTGCTCGTTCTGTGCCATGGGGATAATAAAATTTGTAAAAACTCAGCAAAAATATTCAGGCATTTGTTTAAAAAAAGACAATGACATGTGGAGTACACAGTTAACAATCAATGGAGGGACTAATGGACAGGTAGAGGACTCAGTATGATCTATGCCATTTGTTATTGCCATGGCTTCACTTTCCCAAATCCATATAAATAAAACTGAAAAGTCACTTACTGACTGACTGACCGACTGACTGACTGACTAATCAATGCCTGCTAAAACCGCTGGGCCTAGAAGTGTGAAATTTGGGGAGGGTGATTCTTCTGTGACATCAACACCCACCAAGAACCAATGTTGAGAAATTCAACCCTTACAGTGGTGAAAATGGATGCAATGTGTATTTGCCCTATACTTAAAATCGAAGACTGATCAATACCCTGACAATTTGGTGCCTGGTGCACATGGAATGGGGGGTGTTGCCTATGGAGAGTGGTGTGCATGGGGATGGTGCACATGGGGGGATGATGCGCAAGGGGGGTTGATGCGCAAGGGGGGTGTTGAGCAATGGGTTGATAGCATAGAGGGGTTTTTTACTCCCGCAATGTGGGTACATTTCGCTATTGTTATGTATAATAGGCCTTGGGTATCAAACATAAAAAATATCAAATAAAATAAATCACCTGCTCTACATAGATGATTTGAAATAGTCTGAAATAGAATAATTAATAAATACCATTAGTATCTATAGTAATGGAATTGTAATAGTAATACTATAGTAATAGTATAGGAATTGAGATAGATTGCACACTAGATAAGTATGCTACATTAAAAATGAATAGAGGAAAAATATAAAAACTGAAGGAATAGAATTGCCCAACAGAAACAATATTGGGAACTTTGATAACAAAAATCATTACAGACATCTAGGCTTGCTTCAGGCAGAAAACATCAAACATACTGAAATTAAAAGAAAAATTGTGTGTAAATACATCAGGAGAATCAGAAAAATCCTGAAGTCCAAACAATGGTAGGAAAAGTATACAAGCCATAAACACTTGTGCTCTACCTGTCATCAGATACAATGCAGGAATAGCAGATTTGACACAGGCAGAACTAGAGACATTAGACCAGGGGTGTCCAACCTTTTAGCTTTCCTGGGCTGCATTGGAAGAAGACGAGTTGGTTTGCGCCGCACATAAACACTAACAACTTTTTTTTAAAAAAATTGTAGGACAAAATGTAGGATGTCCTACATTTTGTCCTACATTTTTAAACCTTGGAGTAAGTCTCATTTATTTTAATGGGGCTTACTTCTGAGTAGACATGATGCATAGGACAGGCAGCAATCCTCTCCAAGCTAAACCTTGGAGTAAGTCTCATTGATTATCATGGGGTTTTCTGCTGAGTAGCCATGCATAGGATTGGGCTCTCAGAATGCAACTGAGAGTATGCAATGAGTAAGCCTCATTGCAAGGAGTAAGCCTCATTGACGTTAGTGGGGCTTACTTCTGAGGAGGCATGATGATCTGAGGAGATATGCTGCAATCCTGAACACACTTTTCTGGGAGTAAGACTGACTGGGTACAATGGGCCTTACTTCTGAGTAGACATGGTTAGGGTTGCAGCATATCTCCAAAGTTAAGCTTGGAGAGGATCACAGCCCATCCTATGCATCATTGGGCTCTCAGATTGCAACTTGGGAGTAAGCCTCATTGACTTTAACTGGGCTTACTTTGGAGTAGGTCTTAAGGGCAGCAGGCAGAAGCTTGGATAGAGGCTGAGGCTGTTTTTGGGGGATGTGGGTGGGCAAGCACTGCAAGGTCTGCAAGGTCTGCAGGGGCCTGAAGCACTCTGAGTGCCAGGAGGCAGGTAGGGGGAGGATCCAGGCAGCCCAGACTAGCTTTGTGGCGGCCGCCCAGGGCAGTGCGCAGAGAAGCACGCAAAATTTGAAAATGGCTGCTGCCACAAAGCCGGTTTTTCCAAAGGTGGTGGCCAGCTTTGCAGGAGGGCCACATCCATACTCATCCTGGGCCGCATGCGGCCCCTGGGCCTCGTGTTGGACACCCCTGCATTAGACCATGATGCCAGGAAGATAATGACCATCAATCATGCTCTACACGTGATATGTGATATGAAGTGATATGAACAGAATGTATCTCCTTTGCAGTTCAGACAGAAGAGGAACACTGCAACTAACTTCATCAAACTGTGGAGGAAGAAAAAAGTGGCCTTGAAGGATATACAGTACAAAGGATAGCCCAGAGGATGCACTTAAAATGGATAACAACAAGAAATTGTTGAATATAAATGAAACAAAGCAGGAGTATAAGAAAGAAGACACCAAGTTGGAAATTGGGAAAATAAGACACTGCATGGATAGTAGTTGTGAAACATTACTGAAAAAAACAAACAACACCAAGACATAACAGTGGCTTAGAAAAGGAAATCTGAAGAAATACACTGCAACCCTGAGAAGTGCTAGAGCATGCAGGATGACATGTCTGTGCTGCATCCAGTGATTCATTGGGGCTGCTGCCACACTTCTGCAGACCAATCAAACACTGTTCCTCATCTCTTGGATAGGGCTGCAGCAGCCAAAATGAAGCTACTCAGTCTGGCCTACCCCTGGAAGCTGCCCTCCACCTGCCTTCCCCCACCCTGAAACATCTCCTCCCACATCCTCCCTATCTTCCCCACCCCCTCAGACCTCCATGTTGGCCATGGTCAGCTGGTGAAGAAGTCCTGAGTTATGCAGCCATGGAGGCCTTTGTGGGCTGGTGCACCTCTGTGCACTAGCGCACTTTCCAATCAGGATGGTGCTGACATGTTTTAGGGCAACTGACAAAAATGGCAATTGACTTAATCTATGGAAAGTTATGGGAAAATTTTTGGATTGCACTGAGATAATAATGGCTGCACAAGAACAGGCGTTAAGAACAAATACAATAAAAGCCAAAGCAGAAGAAATAACAACAAATAGCAAGTTCCATCTCTGCAAAGATGTATATGAAACAGTGGACCACCTAAACTAATCTACCTATCTACAGTATCCACAGTATTTAACACCATGTTAACAAAATCTGCAACCCTATTTTGAATTGTTAATTTGGTTGGAAAAGGTGTGCATTAGATTCAAGTTAAGATGGCATATAGCAATATCAGATGATAGCAGAGTAGAAGAAAAGAACTGGGAAAAAAATGATAAAAGATTTACAAATAGAAATTGAAAGGCTGTTGCAAAAGACCAAAGAGCTGATTTGTGCTCTTGGTGCTGTTAAAAAAAATCTTGAAAAGCCCCTGAAAAGCATTGGGGTCACAGAAATTACCGTCCACACACTATAAAAAGCAGCTTTATATGGAGCTGATATCCTGAGATACTTAGAACAGCAAATTAGGATTAAAAATCAGGCATCTTGGTCCTGGGGCATGTCTAGATAAAATGAACTAGTTAGTAACATCTACCTGACTGCACAAATTTCAAACAGCCTTTATTTCAGCACTTCCTTTCAATTGTGAATACTCTGTCTTGTGCAGAGCAAGCAGAAGACAAGTGCAAATTACAGCTTGATTACCCAGCCCAAGTGAAATAATTTTCATTATAACAGCATTACTTTCTGCTGTGATTGCATTAAATTGATAGTCTCCAATCTCGTTTCTCTGTATTCTACTTAGGACACAGAAAAATATCATGCCCGCTGTATCTGTAAATCAGAAGTGGAGATAAATTCAGGTTGCACTGATAAGCTGATAACCACTGTTTTTTTCTTCTGATTCAAAGCCTTGGTTTAATGAGTATCTCATACAGGATGGAGCGTCACAGGAATTTGTTCTCTTCAAATCTGGTTGAGAAGTGTAGAGCAAAAGAAGAATAACAAATAACAAAGCAATGATATCCACGTCCCCATCCTCATTTGAATGAGATTAAACCTACCTAGATTCAATAACTACATCACAGACCTGCTCCCCTTCTTGATGTATAATACAAATGTTCATAGCTGCCTGCTCAATTAAGTGCCTGGTTTTTTTTTTGGGGTGGGGGGGGAGAAGACAGGGGAGGTCTTACTTTGAAAGTCCAGAGCTTAGTGTTGTGTTCTAACAAATCTGAAAATCCAGGTACTATAAAAGTACGGTTGGTCAGGAATGGATCTGACCATAGGATAGTTATAGGCAGCCCAATCCATAGTAACATTTGCATTGACGCAAGAGTTGTGCTAACCTTGAAGACTCAAGCCTTAAATGTAGGGGTGTTCTTCGATTTGGCAGTGTATTTGAGCCTTCAGGTAGGAGCAATACTCAGGAATATTTTTTTAAAAATAACAGAAAATTCTTCCTAATTTATTTCCTTCCTTCCTCCTAAAATATAGATTGCAGTGCCTTACCCAATGACACTCTTTAGTCCAGAGATGCTCCAGTGTCTGTAAACATGGAAGTAACCATTCAGAGTCACTCAGGCAGAATGACTCTAGGTCTTAAAGTAGACTATATAGGATACGCCATTGCACAGATATGCACTTTCCTCCCTACTGTGGGAATGGGAATACCAATGGTTTGTGCTGGCCTAGGTTAGGACTGAGTCCATAGTGTTTATTTAAGACATTGCCATTTTGAGTGGAATTTGTATTCAAACAAGCCCTTTGAAAGTTCCATTCTACTACAAGTGTTGTGACTTCCCAAACTAGACTCTCAACTAAATATTATTGTCCATGGTATCATTAATATAAATCACAATATTCTGGTTAAACTGGTGAAGCTATCTTGCACGACAGTGAAAGATTAATGTGAGCAGAATTTTCTCAGTAAGCTTTTGGGGGAAATGCAAAGAAATTGGAATGTCTCATTGCCCTTAATTTGCTTCTTTACAGAACAAAAACATCAACAGTAATATTAATCATCATTATAATAGCATCAAATAGGATAACCATTAAAATATATGCTAATATTCTAAAATGAGAACATAAGAAGGAAATAAATATACATAACTATGATTTATTTTGTGATACTTGTTTCTGTTGCTGCTCAGAACAGCAACAGAGGCATAAGAATACCCTATATTCCATATTTTGAAATGTGTGTGTGTCCAGCCATTCCTCAATGACACTGTCTAGAATTGTCACCATGTAAATCCTATAATTAAGGGACCTGCAAAAGGTGAGGTTACTTTTTCCTGGTATACAGTGTTACCACGTTTTCAGGAAACATAAGCTCACCTTTTGCAGATCCCTACTTAAAATTCAAGCTATTTCTCTACAAGCTTATTATTCAATAACAAGTGATGGGAGAACATCCTACCTTCATTACCAAAGTTTTAGCAGATTGAAACACCCATGTGTTAGAAGAGAAAGCTATTGTTATCCCTATAGCATACTCCTCAACAGTGAAGAAGATAGCATGCTTGTTATGGCACAAAAGATAATTTTCTGCTTCTACTATCAGCCATAGTGTAGTATCTTGTGGTTTTTCTTTGGAGTTGCCTTGAAAAGTGGGGCCTGAAAAGTGGAGAGGGGATGGTGGAATTGGTGTGGGTGCATGTATCAAGGACATAGCACTGGTGTAGGGAAGAAGGAAAGAATGGAATTTGTTAATGGGGAATCATTCCTCCTAATGGAATCAGAAGTATGGGTGGGAAATTAGCATGAAAAGTAGATGCATCTTCAGAATGAGAAATGGGATTATTACAATAGGAGGTGAGGTATGGGCATAGACCTTGTTGAGGTATCTTTGAGAAAGGAGTTAAGGAAAGAGATATTAGCAAAGAAATTTCTATTTTTACAACCAGCCACCTGTCAAAACAAAACACAATGGTACCAGATTTGCATCCCAATCTGAACAAAATCATCCCATGACAGAACATGTGTTTTTTTTTCCATATTGCTGGTAGGATCTAGACTAAAGTGCCTGGAGTCTGCTGTAAGTCACATAGTGATTTCCATGTGTTGTTTTTGGTGGCTACATCCATGTGATGGTGGCCAGGCCACTATCTGGCAATGTCAAGTAAGGTGGCAATGGGGCTAGGCACTGGGAGGGATGAGAGGGGAAGGAATGGGGTTGCTTCTGAGCAGGGAAGGAAATGCAGAAGAGATTCTGGTTTAATATAAGGTAACATTTCCTAGTTTGATAGTAGAACTGATTGCTGGGGAAGATGGGTCCTCCCTCTCTGGAACTTCCACAAGCTTTTAGAAATACTCTAAAACAACCTTTTAGACAACCTTCCACAACCTTTTAGAAATACTCTAGAAAGGATTTTCTTGCTTTAGATGGGGGAGGTGGTTTAGACTAGATGATCTTTAAGGATAACTCTAATTATATGATTCTATATAAATCAAGAGAGGCTATAGATGAATTCAGCCCTTACCAGTGCTTTTTTTCTAAGGGCATTCACTGGTACTCAGTACAGGCATCTTTTTCCACCAACCCCAGTAGCTAATTAATAATTATATGGGGATGACCTGTGGTGTGTACTGGCACCTTTTCCTCCCAGAAAAAAATACACTCCATACACTCCAGATGTAAAGTGTGAATTCAAACAGATATTTGCAAAAATATGTGCCATGGGAGTGATGTAGTTTTCTCCAATACTGAATGTAGTTTTCTCTTACTGAATGTATAATGTGGCAAACCCAAGTTTATATATGTGAAAAGAGCCTATTGTAAGAACACAAAATAGGATCCTTAGGTCAGGAATGGGGAATGACATTCAGATTCATTTTTCATGATTACCTGAATATAGTAGTGATCCTTGATAAGAACTCAAACCAGAAACATGGAGATGTATCGTTGACTGTTTTATTTTTGGAAAGGATAATTAACAGCAGTATTTGCAAATCCTGTTGAATCCCATCACATTTTATTGACGTTGCTTAAGCAAATAGCCAAACTGTATGATTCCCGTATTAGAGAGACAGTCTACAAAGAATTAATAGATCCTCTTCTCTTTCATCTGACCTTTCAAAGTTTCAGGGGAAATCAGAGAAGCATCAGTGCTGACTCTTTCCAAAAGTGTGCCCTTTTCATACAAACAGGGTAATTTTCTAGCTAACACACAAAGACCCTGAGGATCCTAATTTATTTTATTTTTTCTGATTCCCTTCAGAATTTATTATTCCAAATAATGACTTCAGTAATATAGGCCGATTCTTGCTGGTAAAGTCAATGTCCTGACCTTACAAACCTGCAAGTTTTAATAAGGAATGCGCTTCACTTTATCTTCAGTTTACAAAGAATTTGGAATATCCCTGTATGAGACATTGCTAGTTCTACTAAAAGCCAAGTCCTATGTCTTTTCATCTGTGGAAAGACATAGGACATAGACATAGGACAGCTTGTGATTTATCCTATGATGGTGGTAGTGGTAATCAGGAGACTTGGGAATAGAAAGGGAAAACATTGTCCCTTACCTTTCTACAAGCCCCTTGACCAACAATGAGTTTTCTCAGAGAAGCACCACCTCATTGGTTGCCGTAAGTCCAAGGAAATAAGGTACATATTGGCTATCTCTGAAGGGAATACTATAAAGAGCAAGTTGCCTGTGACCTGCGTCACCCCTTCCTGATGATAGTATAGCCTCAACTCTTCCCCATTCTGCTCCATCTGTCCCCTATCTGGTCTGTTGTACCCATCCTACTGATTTCATGAAGTGAACTAGGGGTTCTTCCCACTGTCTGCTGTGACGACAAAGGAGCACATGGCGCTGTACATTTCAGGAAGCCATTTCATGAAACCATAAAACATGTGCAGGCTGGCACATGAGCACTAGTTCCAGACAAGGGAGCACTGCTTTGACTGGCATGTGAATCCCAACAGCCAATCTGAGATTTTTTTTAGTTGAAAACTGAACGTGGGTTCCAATTGCCAACCGGACCTATTTGCAGCAGCAGGGGCTGACACAGCATCTTAAGCATTCAATTTTTATACCATTCTTTATTACTTTTATCACTGATGTATGTTCTTACCCATCTAACTTTGTATTATGATTCACCTAATGCAAGATAATCCATTGCCCTAGTAGTTACAGGTTCATTGTTATGCAAGCAGCATACCATGTTGACAGCACCAACCTATGAGTATCTATTTTTTAAAAATGATTCTGAAAATTACATTTGTGTGTAGCTAAACAATGAAAAAGCTCCTTAACCACTTCCCTTCCCTCATTGGCCTAAGTGCCATTCAGAACTAGAAACAGGTAATGGAATTGGTCTGAATCACAAGCAAAATGGCAGGGGATGATCTGGTTTAAGCACATTTACCGGCATATGCCACCTTATATGCAGGGGTTCAGTTATGGAACCCAAGCGCCCCCCCCCCCCCGGTGGATACCTAAAACCACATATTACAGGCGAATGCCCATCCCTGTGGTCTCAGGGCTCAGACTGAGTTCAATCTATGAAAAAAAAGATACTTCCAGTTTAATGGAGATACCAAAGTGACATTTTAAATTTCGGCTAAGGCATTTTAGGACCTGGAGAAGAGGATGTGTGCACAAGGATGCATGATTTGGGGAGGAGCACACAATCTGCAGCCAAGTGAATCTGTGGATACAGGATCCATGGATATTGGCATTCTCTGTGCTTCCATTCATGGGGCCAGACTGCTTAACACATTGAAATTACTGGGACTTAAAATGGGGATCTTTATCCTAGTTGTGGATCTCAAATTTCAAAATCATGACATTAGAAAGGGGCATTGCATCTGCTTGAGTAAAATGTCTGCAGATTAAAACTACAAAGCAATAGTACCTATTCTAGAATATTTCCTCTTGTCTTCAGAACAGTAATGTGTTTTGACAGCCTGCCACCAAGCAATCTAGCTTTCAGGCTGGCTTCCCTTTCACAACAGCTGGAGACTAAGCCAGGACAATACTACTGTGCTAACATTGCCATTCTTCCCTTTTATGTACTCCACAGGTTATCAACATGAAAAGCAGCCCCACTTTCTCACTTTAAGAGCTCCATTAAACTATCACATACTGTTTGTATGATGAGAACCCATCTTTTATTTGTATTTATTTTTTTTCCAGCGCTAAGCTATATCAGGCTTGTCTCTCCCCTGTATTCACAGAGCGGAAAATCAATGAGATGCTCTTTTTAAAAATAGAGGATGCATTCAAATGATTTTTGTCATGTTTAAAAATTAATCCAATTAAGCAAAACCTTGATGTTGTCTTTGGAACATAGCAGTAGTTAGGAAAACATCTTTATACAGAAATCTAAAAGGCGCTTGGCTCTATCCAAAATTAATTACTTGCATCTAAGACTTCACTTCCTCATTTCATAAACATAATGCAAAGCTTATTAGAGCAGCCTGAAAAATAAAAGCATATTCTCTATAAAAGTTCTTCTCTCAAATGGTTCCCATTTTTTTTTTGCGGGGGAGGGGGGGGTTACAAATCATAAAATTGTAGCAGGTCATTTTCATTGTGTTCTTTCCTCCAATGTGATTTTGACCGGGACAAACTTATCTAGTAACTAGTGTTCCCCACACCATCATGACACACTTTGCTTAATAACTGCTGACATCTTTGAAACTATACTTCTCTCAAATGAGAAAGAAATGGTGATCATCCAAGCCGGTCCATCTTCTGAGTCAACCAGGGCTGTTTAGCATTCTATTCCAGGGGTTTCCAAACTATTCAGCAGGAGGGCCATGCCAAATATCTGTCAGTGTCAAGGTCCAGAAAAGATAAAATTTCAATTTGAATAAGTTTGAATAAGTATATTAGTACAGTATATAAGTATACTAGCTAAAACGTACCCACATTGAGGGAGTAATATTCTCCCCGTACGCCATCCCTCACTGCACATCAACCCCCCTTGCGCATTGTTCCCCATGTGCATTGTCCCCCATGCTCAATACCCCATACAACATCCCCATGCATACCCTTCTTCCAGCGCATCGTCCCCCCATGTTCACCATCCCCCATGTGCAAAGTTCCCCTATGCACGGTCCCCCTATGCGCAGTCCCCCATGTACAAAGTCCCCCATGCGCATCATACAGCCCCAAAATTTGCAGAGTGACTAATTTGCACATCACGCCTACATTTGCTGAGAGGAAGCCAAGGCTAGGAAGGGTCCTGATCCAGGAACTATAGTGTCCACAAATCACCTCAGCAGGATGTTCTCTTCCCCAACCTTACCCTCTGCATTGAAGCCCATTGCAATGAAAATGCACAGCTGTGTTTACTCACAAGTAAGCAGGTGTGCTTTGACTGGTGTAGATGGTCAGTGCAGGGAGTGCAAGGCTTCCAGAATGGCCCTGATACCAGGAACCTGGACCTGAAAAGTGCTCCAGAAGGCAGACTCCAACACTGGCTCAGCAGGTAATGGGAATTAAAAAATAATTATTTGTAAAGCTGAGTGATAATAAATCCTACCTTCTCTTCCCCTCTAGTCAAGTCCTCTTTTCTTGTCCTCCTCCCTCTGGGAGGCTGTTTTTTATTTTTTTAATCAATATCCTCTTTTTCCAGGACATTTATTCTTCTTTAGTCTTGTGTCCTGGAAAAAAATCTTCATTTTCCTCTTTTTCCTTGCAAGTGGGCACCATGTGCTGTACCATAGGTACCATAGGCACCATTGGTTATAAATTATATTTAATATTTTTAAATTTAACAATAATCAATATAGTGTTTAAATTAACCTCTTGAAAGCTATATGTATGTATGTATTAGTGTTTTTAACTCACACGAGATACCTTGTGACGTGCCTAGTATTTGTGGGGTGTGTGTGATATGTCCTCTTTTTTGGTTACAGCATATGATCAATCTACCTATAGCCTGCTTGGAATTCATAAATTATATGTATTAAATTATATGAAATATTTTTAAGTGTAATATTCAGTAATTTAGATTGCAATCCTAACCACACAATCAGTGGTGGGCCCAGCCTGGCCCAAGAACAGGTTCTCTGGAAGTGGGTGGGACCATGCCGGGTCAGGGGGTGGGGCCAGGGTCAGGGGGCGGGTCCGGGAGGTTTTTAATAAAAAATTTAAAAAATGAAAAAACTAAAATTACTTACTTCTGAGTAGTAAGGTTGGTCTTCAGGCTGCAGTGCCAGCCACACTTTCCTGGGAGTAAGTCCCATTGACTGTCATGGGACTTACTCCTGAGTAGTCAGGTTGGGCTCTCAGGCTTCAGGGCCAGCCACTTTCCTGGGAGTAAGTCCCATTGTCTATCATGCAACACAACACAGCATGAACCTGACACATACATGTAAGATGCCCTGAACGCAGTGAAACACAACACAGCATGAACCTGACACTTACATGTGAGATGCCCAAAAAGCAATGCAACACAACACAGCACGATCCTAACATATACATGTAAGAAGCCATGAAAACAAAAGAAATTAACTAAATTAGGGAGAAAGAAAGTTAAATAGATACAGAGAAAGGAAGTAAAGAAAGTAAGTTAGAAAGGAAGTGCAGGCAGGTAGCTAGATAGATAAACAGGCAGGACAGAGGGGGGACAGAGAAGGGGGGACCCAGGCAGGACACTGGGGGGGCAGAGAAGGGGAGACCCAGGCAGAACGCTGGGGGGGAGGCAGAGAAGGGGGAGACTCAGGCAGCCAGCCTGCAGAGCCTCCGTGGACTGGGGGAGGTTGGGAGGGGGGCGATGGGGGCTCCTCAGGCTGCAGCCAGCCTGCGGAGCCTCCGAGGACAGGGGGGATGGGAGGAAGGCCGGGAAGGCTGCAGCAGGCCCCCGTTCAGGCCGCGTGGGGGTGGGAGGAGGTGAGGGAAGCCAGCCTATGTGCTCACATTTGAATTGCGCACGCAGGCTGGCTTCTCTTAGCCAATCAGGGGCGCTTGTGAGCACTCTGTGATTGGCTGGAGGCATCTCCTCCTGGCCAATCACAGTTAGAGCGCTCATAAGAGCCTCTGATTGGCCCAGAGGTGGAGGGAGAAGTTCTCCCAGCCTCTAATTAGCTGCGTTGTCATGCGCAGTGATTTTTTCATAATATTTCAGTAGCGGCTAGCAAAGGGTAGCCACTACTGATCGTAGTGAGCCCAGCCCTCCGTACCAGTCCCCCCATTCTTGGCCCTCCCCTCCATAACCAGCTCACCAGCGCCAGAAAATTCCAAGATCTGGCTCTGCCAAGCCCCCTAGTGCCCACCTCTGCACACAATCCTGGGAGTAAATACTATTGAACTCAGTGGGACTTACTTTTGAGTAGACATGCTACATGCTTAGTAGACATGCAGTAGACAATCCTGGGAGTAAATACTATTGAACTCAGTGGGACTTACTTTTGAGTAGACATGCTTAGGATTGCACTGTTAGTCTTTAAGCACATGGAAACAATATACATGAGGAGTTTGAGCTTTTTTTGTTATTCTCTACACTTTTCTTGGGTGTTCTGCATTATGGGGAGGGGGGCATTTCCTCTCTACAGTTATGACATATGATCATATGATCATAACATATGGTCAAAATCTTACTGAATTTTTTTGGGGGGCAGGGGTTGAAGTTATTCACTTGATTTACTTTAATGTATTTACATTTCTTTGTTATAATTTGCTTCTTGTTGTCACTTCCAGCCATGACATCACTTTTGGTGCATCCTGGACAGATTGACCCTCCAAAAAGACCCTGCAATAAGTTGTAAGAAAGGTGGCACCCTAGAGGGGGTGACACCACTAGAGACCAAAATAGCTAAAAATCATGGTTTTTAGGAATAATCCCATCATGTTACATACCATTGGATGCATAATGTACAGCAGAATGTAATGGAACAAACCACTTTGAAATATATTTATTCGATTAAAATGTGTGGCCAAAAACAAACGGAGGTGGAGCAATGGCACATAAACATGCCCACCCAGGTTGTTGCCCCACCCACTGCATGATGTGCTGGCCTCCTGCACAGGATGACGCAAACCCTAGTGACACCCCTGTGTATTGGTGTTAATGTATGTCAGTACAGTATTACATTTTATCAAACCCACATCAAAATTGTCCCAAGAAATATTTTCTAATGTTGACACTTTTCAAAACCAAGGTACACACACAGTGCCTTCTCTATAAAGTTCACCAATATTATATCTAGTAACTTGAAGGTAATATACACTGTTTAAAATGTGTTATGGTTGCAGGGGTTTGTGATGACTTTTACTGAATGTAAATCAGCCATTTGGTAAGCAAGATATTCACTGCAAAACTTCTCCTCCAGCTAGATTTTATAGAATATGACAGTACCGCCCATTGATACTGGACCTATCTTTGAAGAAAAATAGAATGTCAAAACATGTTCTGATTTTCCACTTGCGCACATAGAAAAAACTCTAAAACTCAAGCCATTTTGTGTAGATAGTAGCAGAAGTTAACCTTAGATTCCCGTGCCCTAATTCTTAACAATAGCATCATTTTTTATCATCATCCACACAGTGCGCAAATAGGCTGGGCAGTGATTCATAGTTCAGTGGGATATGAACAGGTCAAAATACAGGCTCTCTGGTATATTCTCACCACAGGGCAGTGTCTTTTCTACTGCCTGCTGGAGTTTCTTCTGTATCTTATTAGCTTGTTGACTCTTTTGGGCCACGAGGACATCTATTAATTTGATGGGTGACTCACATGGACTTTGCAATAATTTTGATAATGTCTATTGGTCAGGGTGACCAATAGTCCCCTTCTTCCAGAATATGTCCTGGATTTTAGCCTTGTGTCCTGCAAACAATGCCTTACATTTTTCTTGGGTGTCCGACAGTTTGGAGGGCCTTGACCTCCTTTTTTTTTGTTATGGCATATAGTTACCCTGTTAATGGTAGCCACTACAGTGTACATTATTAAAAGAGGGCAATCAGAAGATCTGCCACTTGTAAGTGTAAATATTTTCAATTTAATATCTGTATAAACTTCCCAATGGCCTATGTGTCAGACCAACAAGACTCAGCCCAACTAGAGAAAAGGTGCAGGGAGGATTCAAAAAGAGGGGAATTCTCTTCCTCTTCTTTGAATCTCCTTGTTATTGTAAAGTGATACAGTGAGGGTAACCATATGTACTCTTTTGCCAGGACATATGCTGGATTTTAGTCTTGCATCCCTGAAAAACCACCAATGTCCTCCTTTTACTTGTAAGTGTGCAGCAAGTAGCCTTCTTGTAATTAAATATTTAAATTTAATAAGTAATATAGCATGAATGAAGCGCATGAAAGCAATATATATGAGTGGTTACAGCTTTTATTTTGTCATGTCCAATATTTTTTCTTGGGTGTCTTACATTTTGGGGGGGCCTTGTCCTCTCTTTTTGGTTATATGGTCACCCTGGGTATAGTCCAATCAAAGGCTTATTATCTCAGTGAGAACTAATTGTTTATCCTATATTTTCTCCAGGGAACTCACAGTGGCACACAAAACTCTCCCCTCCATGCAGTGGGGTTGCTAGCTGGGGGGTACAGCTGCACCTGGCTATTAGCTTTAGCGGGGGCTACAAGCTGAGCTTGACACTAGTGGCTAAACTTGTGAAAAATAGGGTATGTATGAATGATAATGCCATAGTCTTTCAAGACGGACGGAGGCCTGCTGCTGTGCTGGTCCAAATGGACAGCTAGGATTGTGCTGTTAGTTACTCAAAGGTCTTCCATTAGTCAAAATATTTCTCCCTTTCATGTTCAGCAGTGTAATTCTTAAGTATGCATGTACTTCCCTATAGAGCCATCTGGGATGCCAGATGGCATCCCTTTTGATGACCGTGCCATATTCAGTATCTTTTCCAAGTATTGCATTGCTATGTAATCAGGCGTTTTATCCTCCCGTTCCTGCTCAAGTACCTCTAAGAGCATTTATGCCTTCCAGCATAATTTATCACATATAAGCTGGGGGCCCCTTTCTCATGTACAAACAGCTAACAGATTTTTAAATCTTTTTTTAAAGAGCAGTGCAAGGCCAACTGGTTGAATCGAGAGAATACTAATCCTGCAGTCAAGAGACTACAAAAGGAAACAGGAAAAATTCAAAATATGGTGAAGGAGGAATTGGGTTTCTTATGAAACTTCTCCAGATACTTTGTTCTGAAAGCTATGTGCTAAGTTATTCTCTCTATATTAAAATTATTGCATCATCCGCCATGTTACCTGCAAACAGGCACAAAAACACAAGGAGTTTTTTTTAAAAAAATCTTGGTTCCAACTTTCCACTGCCAATGCAACCACAATGCAGCCCTGAACAAATATTCCTTTACCTTGAGGCCTCTATGATGTATGTAACATTATAGGATGTACCACACTCCCTCTTGATGTGATTGCATTGGCACTGGAAAGCTGGATAGGATTGGGCCCAATGATAGTAATTTTCTTGTTTTTCTCATTTATAAGTTGAAGATGTTCAGGAAGGCACCAGTGGCAGGTCCATTTCAGTAGCAGAGCCACCAGTGCACCTCTCCTCAGAACATGGACACTCCCATAAAGCCCACATATTTGTTTAACCTTACAGCTGGGTTGTATTTGTGGACCTATGTAAACATTTTTACCTGACTGTGGGAAGAAATTGAATTATATCCACCAGGTCCTGGGTGTTTGGTGCAATAGAATTGTGCTAAAAATGAGAATTGAAGGCCAAAATACTATGGAAGATGCTTTAACTGAAAGGATAGAAACGTGGCCATCTTGTAGAATCATAGGTAAAATATTCATGTTGGGGTTTGTATGCTGCAGGCCATGCAGGAGTGATTGGGCAGGATATTGTTGGGATAAAGGGGAATGAAGTTTTCTGCAGAAAGGGGATACTTGTGTGTTTCAGTACTTTCTCCAGACAGATTCAGACCTTATTTAAATTTCTGTCCTTAACTTCAAAGTCATAGTTGCTTACACAAAGAGGTTTATTTCAGAAACACAGCACAGTGGTCTTCCCTAGCTCCCTCCTTTCAAATTAGAGAATCATGCCAGAATATGTTCTTAGGTGTCACAGGAATATTGAAGATAAACCATTGTCCTTATTATTACGTATTTATATCCTGCCTTTCTCCCACACCAAGGGTGGTGGTGACACAAGGTGGACACAAGGGGACACAAATCTGGAGGTGAATCGGAGGTAAACTGGTTTCATCCAAGTTCACAGGTTAGGATAGAGAAGGTAAATTGCAGAGAGAGAGAGAGAGAGAGAGAGAGAGAGAGAGAGAGAGAGAGAGATGGGGCAGGTGTTCTTTGCAGGAGTTTCAGATCAAAGAGATCTTTGTAAGCAATTTTGTAAGCAATTACAAAAATTGTGTAAGCAATTTTGTACCCACACCAATAGGTGTGCTCTATAACAGTTGTCATGGGAGTATCTGCATATGTTTAAGAAACACCACAAAGCATAAATACAGTATATAAAATAATAACATTTGCATCCAGACAATTTTATTTCTGGTTCTTTCCCACTGAGAATTGGTCTCTGTGCAGTAAATTGTTGACTTCCTATTGCTTCCTCATGGTGGCTTTCCATACCCACCATCTGGTGATATCTCTTTCTAGTGAAATTGTGACTAATTCTGATCATATCCTGGGGCTGAAGAGGAAAATTTCCATAAAGTCAGAAGAGCCATGTGTTAACAAGGGATGCAACTGAATTATGCCTCAGTTGTTGACAGGGCCAGAAATCTGACTGGTAACATTTTTGAAATGGAAGTGCTGTTCAAAAATAACTGGAGATTTCCAGTTTTCCTCTGTATAGTACAGAGTGCAGCCAAATTCAGCCACAATTCAGCCTCTGGACACTATTTTGGACAGCACTGTTCAGGGTAGATTCTTTCCAGTGTCTGCAACCATTAAAGATAATGCTGTTATGATTTCAACCCCCTACCCACAGGTTGATTCTGTGAACAGATCCTAGTCATGGAGAAACATGGGAACAATTGTGGATGTCTGAGAATAATACACCAAAAGACTGAGGGGGTAGTGCCTAGTGGTCGGTGCTCCCATACCCCTCCCTCCTCCTCGTTTTATGGCAATTAACTGACATTCCTGAGAGTTAGACAACAAGTATGGTTGCAATCCTAACCTCCAGTTTGGTCAGCCTAAGTCCTGGCATAAGTTCTATGCTGACTTTGGGGTGTCACAAAAGTGCTGTAAGACATTTATGTGCCACTCCTAGGTAGGGTTAGGCCAGTTCACAGGTTAGGCTTGCCTTCTTGCATCACCATGGGAATGGGAAGACAAATGAGTTGTGCCAGCCTAGGTTATGACTGCAACTCTAACCAATCCTAACCAATTTAGGCCAGCCTAACTCACATGGCATATCTTTCCAGGTGCAATGGGGAGCTCAGCATATCCCTGTGCAGTGGCCTAACCCACCCACCCCAGAAGTGGGGCCAAAGTACCATGTCAGCACAGGTATGACCTCAGGTCAGCACAGGACTTATGCTGGGGCCTGTGCTGGCTTAACTGGAGATTAGGATTGCAGCCTAACAGTGCAATCCTATTTGTTTCTACTAAGTTCCATCTACTCCCAGGAAAGTGCTCTTAGTTCGTCATGGACATCAGGCTCCCTTAATTCCTATAAGACAGTGATTTTCAATCTTTTTTTCAGTTTATGGCATGCTAGTAATGTGATAAAATTGTCAATGCACACCACCAGACTGTGTTTTTGTTGTTGTTTTGAGCACAATCCTAACCATGTTTACTCTTAGCTTGTATTATTTTTTAAATTCATCCCATGATTTTTATTACATTGTACCATTTATTTTTTTGCCAATAATGATAACGAAATGAATGTATGGCTGTGAGAGCTGGTGAACAAAGGCTGGCTGCTGAAAAATAGACGCCTTTGAATTATGGTGCTGGAGAAGACTCCTGAGAGTCCTTTGGACTGCAAGGAGATCAAATCAGTCCATCCTCCAGGAAATCAACCCTCACTGTTCACTGGAAGGACAGAAGCTCAAATATTTTAACCACATCATGAGAAGGTAGCACTCTTTAAAAACAACCTTGATGCTGGGAAAAGCTGAATGCATAAGAAGAAGGGGATGGCAGAGGATGAAGTACCCTACAATCCAGAGTAACTAGGGGAGCACATAAGAGACATTATGTGTACCCGTAGTTAGTGCACCTTCTAGTAAAAACCTATGGGAAATTCATATTGCAATCCAGAGCAAATTGTTCTTACACCGGAGCAAGGACTCCCCGTAGTTCCTCTGGATTGTGCCCATAGTTAGATAGTGTCACCAAGGCAATGAATATGATTTTGGACAATCTTTGGAAGCTAGTGGAAGATATGGTGGCCTGGCATGCTACAGTCCATGGGGGTCACAAAGAGCATGACTGAATGACTAGACAACAACAACAACAACAACAACAATAAAGGACAGCAAAAATCAGGAAACATTTCAGCTCTGTATGAGATGGCACAGAACTTGATAATTCTGTTGTAATGTTTTAGGCCCAATCCTACAGCCAGCAGATTTGGCAATCCTGTTCTGTGGATCCATTGCTATGGATCAAAAGGAGAATTGGCCTATGGCCCTGGGCACATGCCAGATTCACCTGGACACTCTGCCAGCTCAGGTAAGGTGGCAGTTTGGATGGGGCAAAGGGCAGAGAATGGGGAGAGTGGGAGAGAGTGGGTTGGGCTGGAAGGGGTGAATCTAGATAGCAAAAGTGATAAACCACAATCCAGCCTGCCACACTTCTTTTACTAATTCTTCTTACACCAGCCACATAGCCAATGAAAGTCTGATGAAAGTGAAATATTTTTTCCCTATCTTCCGTTGACTTTCTGTTCCCCACCATCACCATAGTTTGTAGTGTTCACTCTGTTGGTGCAGCTGCATGATATAGAGCACAATCCTAACCATGTCTTCTCAGAAGTTTAACCATGTCTACTCAGTGTTTAGGATTGCAGCCATAGTGCAGTGAGGAATAAGGTGTATTTGTATTTGGTTACTTCATTGTAAATTGATCTTCTATTGTAAGAAAGTTTCTTGTTAAGAAAAATGAAGACTATTTCTAAAGTCCCCATAACACAGTAACTAAGGTCACAGTTTGTAAAGAAATGTGTAATAGCTGTAGAGTAGCCAATGTAAGAAAAGGTTAGTTGTTGGGTTTTGAATAAATTAGACATGTATATTTAATTCAGCAGAATAATTATAAGAACTGTGGTGAACAGGCGGCTTTGTGGCTTTGTAAACCCACACAGAAGTTCCATGCTGGGTGAAGTCAAACACAATGGGACACCATTTTGCAATGACAGTTGATGTAGAAAGCAAGTGTCAATGAGTTAGGTGGAAGCAACTGTTTGAAGCACAATGCACTAACATTTCAAGTCTGATACACCATCTGCTTCTCCACAGTACAACAGGAATATTAGAGATGGAGTAAAGTTGGAGATTGGAAGGTGGGTGGAAGCAGTGGAAGGGTGGAAGCAGTGGGTGCATAGATGGTGAAGATAAAAGTGAGGCATGGCACTGGGACAGAACATTCCAAGGAGAAATAGGGGTTGGAAAATCTCACATCGGATTGACAATATTTGGGGCGGGAGGGGGGAGGCTGACACATAGGGCAATCAGGTAGAAGGGATAGACAAAGGAGACTATTAATTGAATATTTATGAAATCTAGAAATACTTTCCATACTTGAACTCTACATCTGGCGTTTAAAAACTGCATTTCCACATTGCTCCATATATCTTAAGACATTGTGATCACAGCCAACAGAGCTTCTATTTTATGATGTGACAAATAATAAAGTCCACCTAGAACAGCTTCCCCAAAAAAGGGAGGGAATTTCAAAACTGCACTGTTCAAGCAGAACTGATCACATGTTCTTTTGGATCAACCAGGCTTGCACATAAAACTGCACATCCAATGTTAGCATTAAGGCTGAACCGTCTGCTGTTGTAGTCCTTGCCTAACAGCTACCTCTCCAGTCCAAGAAACTGGACTGTCCTCTGGCTGAGGTGATCCCAAGCTGTACTAATTTTGCTATTGTTTTCCCTTGAAAATCCTCTTCCTCTTTCTGTCTCCTCTGTATGGGTACAACATGTATTTGGCTTCTCAAATAACTACAGTAACAGGAATTATCCAGAATATGTGGCTTGTTGCTTATCAGTCTAGCTCAGTAAAATCCAATCTGCAGCCTGTCTGCAATTTTGGCATCTCAAAATTACCTGTCTCGGCACAGAACAGTGGTAGCCAGAGGTTTTCTATTACGCCATACAGTCATCTGTTTTTGCTACCAGTACAGAAACTTGAACTGGGAAGGTAATCAAGACATGAAGCCTTTCATGGAAAAAGGGCAGTGGTTGAGATAGGTGTTTCTGAGGCTCCCTCAGATTCCTTCAAGGATAACAAGCACATCGTCAGTGACTACAATCTGCTCAGTGGAGTGCCACTCTGCACATGCCCCAGTGTATGGGACTCAGTTTCATGGTTTATGATGATCAGTCATTCCGGAAAAGTGCAAAAACTGACTTCCAAATTGTTTTAGGTTGTGTGAAAAAAGATATCTACTGAGTTTTTCATCAGCATTTGAAGAAAAACGTAGTATTAATAGAAAATTGTAGTGTTAGCTATAGCTTACAGCTCTTAGAAAGCTTAGATATTTTCAAAGGTTACTGATCCTTTGAAACTTTTCTCCTGTTTTCTATGGTGGAGATAGCTTGGGGAATAGACAAGATGACATTTGGGCCTGGAAAAAAAACAAATCCTGAAGCACTCTGTGCAAGGCTATGGAATATCTTGGGTAGAAATGAAAAGGTCAGTTGTCCACACATTGTCAAATGGACTGTTTTAACACATGGAGTCTGGTTAATGTACCTGTAGGAACACACAACAGCTTCACTGTTTTTGTTTGCAAGCGTTCTGTTTTTTCAGAACCCTGCTCATTTAGATATAGCTGTCAAATGATTGAGTAGAAACAGATTTAGCTGATTTAGGGCTGTATTTTGAGTGCATTTCAAATTCTGCAGGACTCCGATTTCATTGTCACTCAAGTGATCTACAGTCCTATGCATGTCTATTTAGAAGCATTATATTCTTGATTGCTCTCTGGAAAGCATGTATAGGATTGCAGCCACAATGACTCTGGACATACTAAACATCTTCCTAAGGGTCAGTGGCATACCTAGGTCATTTGGCATCCAAGGCCCACAAATTTTTTAGCACCCCCGTAATTATTTATTTAATTATTATCTATATTAATTAACGCAATTAATTAGATATTAATATTTTCATATTTTAACAATCACCTTACCAATAGATAGCATCATCCTAACTATGTGAATTAAATGTTCTTTGTGCTGGCCTCTTCCCTAGGATGGCCTGAGGTAGGCAGATTGGTTGGGAGATGCAGAGGGGGATGCAGCAATCAGTCTTGGACATAGTTCCTGCTAAGCTGTGTGCATGTGCGCACGCACACAACTTGCCAACACACACATGTTTCTACAAAGTGCACAAAACTAATGTCGAAGGGGCTCATCCTCTTCAGATCCATACGCTTTGGTTTGCCACCCTCTGCCTGGAATGGCTTTGAAGGGGAAAGCCCCTTGCTCACTGTGGCAAAGCTCCCTCCAAGACTGATAGTTTCTCCCCCATCTTGCTATGTCACCGGAAAGATCCCTACCTCTATTACCCTCCTCTGCTTGCTCTTTGGATTCCAAAAAAAGAACTGCACAGAGAGGACATGTGGAAAATTTCCAAACAGTTGTCTACAATAGTAGTGTCCAACCTTTTTGTGTCAGCCACGAATAAACAAGTCAGTTTAAGATTAGGGAACCACTGCTGATCTCATCCCATTTTCCCCTATGTCTTCACAAGGACCTTGTGAGGTGGTAGCGATAGGAATTCTGGGGCAGGATGGTGAGAAGAGGCTGTGCAGGATTATATCAATAACTCAGTTTTAATAAGGCAGAACCATTATTAGATTGGATCCAAGGTCTTTGAAATGTTGCTGTGACCCCACTTTCCAAATGAGATCAAACCCATTGGGGTAATGGCCTACAGGTTGAAGAACACTGGGCCAGAGCACTGGAGACCTCTCTTGGTTCCCTTCTTTTTTCTAATTTTACATAGTTGGGGAGGGCAGATGAGAATAGGCAGAAGTAGTGACTGGCCTATCGCTAGGTAAGTTGTGGGAGACATTGACTTATGGCAAGATGTTGTACAGGGACAGGAGAAGAGAGAGCATTTGGTGTGTTGCTAGATGGTCTTGGACTGATCTTGGGAAAATGGCATATCATGAACTCTTGCCCCCCATCCCTTCCCTCACCCCCAAAACCTGATATTTTTGGGTGAATTTCAATTTGTATTGTGCTGTTAAAAAATGGAGAGGCTAGATCTCTTCTGCACATGTCGAGCAAGTTCCCCATTGCCTTTTGTTCCTCATCCTACCCATTCCCCTATTTGGTTCACTTCTCAGTCAGCAAGGAGATTAATTCCATACGACAGCTGACTTTTCTTGCGAGTCCTCTTTCTGCCACACATGTGGGCAACTTATCTGTGGTTTACATTGCTGCGGAGACACATTTCTTTTGCCGAGTACTGCTGTAAACGGGAAACCTAGACATCTGTGGTGCTAATGCTGGGCTTTGATTCTTCCTTTAAAAAAAATGAAAAGGGGAGGGGGGAAGTCCCGCATGCCTTTTGTATACTAATTATAGGGTAACATTCGGTAGGTTCATGGCCTAATACAACTGGTATGTCTCCGGTCTGTGAGACATATGTTTGAAGAAAATCTCAGTTTTACATCCTAAATCCTGGATATAGTGCAGTGGTTCCACAGAACTTGCTTTGGCATAAGAAAACAAGGGAAAGGGGGACAGGCGTAGCAATATCACTCGCTTTCTCCGTACATCGTGCTTTAAACAGCAGGGTGAGCTATATAATCTAGGGCAGATCTGAAAAATTATACCTTAAAAACATTTGGCTTATATTTGAGGGAGTGCAAAATCAGAATATCTGGGAGGGGGGCTTTCTGTCACAGTTATGCTTTTTGACATCATCACAGATATGATGTCAGACATGATGTGTGGTTCTGAGAGGTGCTCTAGGAGAAGAAATGAAATGTATTGATGAATTTTGTGCCCCCTACCTGCAGATTTTGAGTGGGGGGAGTGGGGGGAGGTCCCCGTTGTGTACAGAGTATCCTTCCTGTGAGAGAGGAGGGGCTCTCTGGGACTCATGGTGCTGGTTTTCCTTTTTTTTCCTTTTTTTTCTTTCTTTTTCCTTCTCTTTTGAGTGGGGGGAGGTCTCTGGTATGCCTCAATGTTTGCAGCCTTTGTTTGGAATTGGAGCAGTGCACTGGTCTTACCCTGCTGGTTGCTTGTACGGGAGGGGAGATCTGCATTGCCTCTGGTAGTGGAGCATGAGACTGAGTGTGATGTGAGGATCAATCATGTGACTGTATAAATCATGAGAGTGAGTCCTTATCAAACCTACCTAGGAGAAGGAAAACTCCCACTAAACCTCCGCTGCCTTGTGGCTATACCCATTCATGGGAAAGGCTTCAGGAGAAAACCTTGAGGAAAAATCCGGAGCCGGAGTCCCGAAAGCAGTTCGTGACTGTGTTACAGTCATGTTCTGGTAACTCCTGCGATGCAGCTGGAACCAATCGTATTGGCTCTGCCTTTCCATTGGACTATTTCAGTGGCGTGGAGAGGGGGGATTCTCTGCTTGGGTAACAGCCTATCCCCCATAAAAACATACCCAAGCCTTCGTGCTCTGGAGAGGTACTCCAGCCTCGCATACAGCGTGGAAACAACACGGGAAGTGGCAGTTACCGGTTATAAGTCGCTGCTCGATTGGCGAAGAGCTTGACGCCAGGGGCTACTTCCGACGGTGGGAGAGGTCATCGTGCCTCATTGGGCAGCTATCGCCCGCCTTAAGCTGGGCAGCCCCCAGCCAGTAGGATGCTGCCTCGCCACGGTCTGTTAACCTCACTGGGTGCGTGGGGTTTAGGGTGAAAACCGACAAGCAGATCGACAACTCAGCACCATGCAACAAACATAAGAAAACCTCAGCCCTTAAGTTGGGCACCTGGAACGTTCGGACAATGACCCCCGGCTTTTCTGACGACTTGCGAGAATTGGATGATGTACGTAAGACATCTGTCATTGATATGGAGCTGAGCAGACTGCAGATTGACATAGTTGCCCTTCAAGAGACAAGACTGCCAGACTCAGGATCTATTAAGGAGAGAAATTTCTCATTCTTCTGGCAGGGAAAGCCATCAAGTGAGACTAGGGAATATGGAGTTGGCTTTGCAGTTAGAAACACCCTACTTGGCTCCATTATCCCACCTACTGGAGGAAGTGAAAGAATTCTGTCTCTGCAGCTACAGACATCAGTAGGGCTGGTCACTCTTATTAGTACATATGCACCAACACTATCATCTTCAGCAGAATCCAAAGACAAATTCTATGATGATCTGGCTGCCACTATCAAGAAAATCCCTGAGAAAGAACCATTGTTTATCCTTGGTGATTTTAATGCAAGAGTTGGATCTGACCATAGTTCTTGGCCCGCTTGTCTAGGTCGTTTTGGCATCGGGAAGATGAATGAAAACGGCCAACGCCTGCTAGAGTTTTGCTGTTATCATGATTTTTGCATTAGCAACACATTCTTTAACACAAAGCCTCAACACAGAGTGTCTTGGCAACACCCTAGATCGAAGCATTGGCATCAGCTTGATTTGATCCTCACCAGGCGCTCCAGCCTTCCCAACATTAAGATCACACGTAGCTATCAGAGTGCTGATTGCGATACTGACCACTCCTTGGGGTGCAGCAGAGTAAAACTGCAAGCAAAGAGGCTGCATCACTCCAAGAAGGAAGGAAGACCACGAATTAACATCAGCAAGACCCGCAGTCTGGAAAAAGTGTTGGAATTTGACCAAGCACTTGAGGAAATCCTCCCAGGCCCGGCTGAGGCAAACGCTTCTGAACGGTGGGAACATTTCAAGAATGCTGTTTATACTACCGCCTTGTCTGTTTTTGGTAAGCAGGTTAGAAAGACAGCAGATTGGTTTGAAGCCCACTCGGAGGAGCTGACACCAGCCCTTGAGGAAAAGAGGAGAGCTCTAACTGCATATAAAGCCTGTTCTAGTGAGCGCAACCTTCAAGCCCTGCGAGTCGCCCGTAGCAAAGTCCAACAGATTGCCAGGAGATGTGCTAACAATTATTGGCTGCAGCTTTGCTCTCAGATCCAGGTAGCAGCTGACACAGGCAACATCAAGGGGATGTATGATGGCATCAAGCAGGCCTTAGGTCCAACAGTGAGGAAATCTGCCCCGCTTAAGTCCGCTACAGGTGAGGTCATCCAGGACCGAGCACAACAGATGGCACACTGGGTGCAGCACTACTCTGAGCTATACTCCAGAGAAAATGTAGTAACTGAAGAAGCATTAAACAACATTGAGTGCCTGCCTGTCTTGGAGGAGCTCGACAGTGATCCAACTTTAGAAGAACTAAACGAAGCCCTGGATTCCCTTGCTTTTGGCAAGGCACCCGGGAAAGATAACATCCCTGCTGAAGTTCTGAGGTGCTGTAGAGGGACCATTTCCACTGAACTGTACAAGATATTCTGCCTTTGTTGGAGGGAAGGTGGAGTACCACAGGACATGAAGGATGCTAATATTGTCACACTGTACAAGAACAAAGGCGACAGGGGTGACTGCAACAACTACCGTGGCATCTCTCTTCTTAGTGTTGTAGGGAAGCTGCTTGCCCGTGTCATACTGAAGAGGCTTCAGGTGCTTGCAGAGAGAATCTATCCTGAATCACAGTGTGGATTTCGAGCCAACAGGTCCACCACTGATATGGTATTTTCCCTTCGACAGTTGCAAGAGAAATGTAGGGAACAAAGACAGCCACTCTTTGTAGCCTTCATAGACCTTACAAAGGCTTTTGATTTGGTTAGTAGGGATGGCCTTTTTAAAATCCTCCCCAAGATTGGATGCCCACCCCCGCTCCTCAACATCATCAGGTCCTTTCACGAGGACATGAAGGGCACTGTAGTTTTTGATGGCCTAACATCAGATTCCTTTCACATCCGAAGTGGAGTGAAGCAGGGCTGCGTCCTCGCACCAACTTTATTTGGGATCTTTTTTGCAGTCATGCTGAAGCATGCTTTTGGAAACTCAACAGAGGGAATCTATCTCCGTACCAGATCAGACGGAAAACTCTACAATCCTTCCAGACTAAGAGCAAAGTCCAAAGTCCAGCTGAAATGCTTGCGTGAGTTCCTCTTCGCCGATGACGCTGCTGTTACTGCTCACTCTGCCGAAGACCTTCAACGACTTATGGACCGTTTTAGCAAAGCCTGCCAAGACTTTGGACTAACAATCAGTCTGAAGAAAACACAAGTCATGGGTCAGGGTGTGGACTCACCTCCCTGTATCACAATCTCTGAACATGAACTGGAGGTTGTCCATGACTTTGTGTACCTTGGCTCAACTATCTCTGACACTCTCTCCCTAGACTCTGAGCTGAATAAACGCATTGGTAAAGCGGCTACTACATTCTCCAGGCTTACAAAGAGAGTATGGCTTAATAAGAAGCTGACGGAACATACAAAGATCCAGGTCTATAGAGCTTGCGTCCTGAGCACACTCTTGTACTGCAGTGAGTCTTGGACCCTTTATGCATGGCAGGAGAGGAAGCTGAACACCTTCCATATGCGCTGTCTCCGACGTATTCTTGGAATCACCTGGCATGACAAAGTCTCAAATGACACAGTATTGGAACGTGCTGGAATCTCTAGCATGTTCACACTTCTGAAACAGCAGCGGCTACGCTGGCTTGGGCATGTCGTGAGAATGGCTGATGGTCGGATTCCAAAAGATCTCCTATATGGAGAATTAGTGCAGGGAAAGCGCCCAAGAAGGAGACCACAGCTGCGATACAAGGACATCTGCAAGAGGGATCTAAAGGCCTTGGGAATGGACATCAACAGCTGGGAAACCTTGACCTCTGACCGCTCAGCGTGGAGGCAAAAGACCCAGCATGGCCTTCTCCAACTGGAAGAGACACTTGTTCGGCAGGCTGAAACAAAGAGACAGACCCGAAAGCAGCGAAACCTGGGGCCTGGGCAGGGGATGGAATTTATTTGTCCTCAGTGTGGAAGGGGCTGCCACTCTCGAATTGGCCTTTTTAGCCACACTAGATGCTGTTTCAGGACCTCCAATCAGAGCACGATACCATAGTCTTTCGAGACTGAAGGATGCCAATAAGAACTATGTATACTCAGAAGTAAGCCATTGTGTTCATTGGGGCTTGTTTCTAGGAAAGTGTGTTTAGGATTGCTGTGTAAGCTTTGGTTTAATTATTTCTTGAGAGGAACAGGCTGCCTTCCGTAGCACTTGTTGAGCTTCACTTTCACTGGATTGGGACTATTCTGGTAGCCTTGCAATCCACAGTGCGTGACCTGAACATAAGCCAGGACATGTTTGCTTATTTGTAGGTAAACATGGCTCTGTAGCTCAGTACCACTTTCCATAGGACTCAATGCAATTATCAGAGACTTCCTTCTGGGTTGATTTGTCGGGGTTGCATTCATTGGATCAGGACCATTCTGGGGGTGTTGGATTCCTCTCAATCTGCCCTTTCCAACTGACTAAGGCGAGTTTGTCTACTCACAAGTAAAGGTGTGTTACAGCTCATTTTAACTTTCCATAGGGTGCCATGCATTTTAGTTTTTTTTTGGGGGGGGGCTGTAACTTTGATAGGAAGGAGATATTTCTAAGTTGTTTTTTTGCACTGGATTCTGCTTGAAAATACACATCCAATGTTACATGATGGGATTATTCCAAAAAAATCCTATCATATTCGCTATTTTTGTCACCCCCAGTGTGTCACCCCCCCCCCCCGAGAGTGTTACCTGGGGACGAGGGCCTCTTAGCCCCCACTAGGTACACCACTGCTAAGTCTGCTCAGTGTGGATGAAGATCATTAGCGTTAAAGTTGGGGGAGGGTTTGTGGGCCATATGTAATCATACAATTGAAGGAGTGAAAAATGAAACCAAAACAATGTTGCTAGATAACCCTTTCCATCCGTGATCCTTCTTCCACCTTCTGAAAGTGGAAACATCATCCAAGCATAGGAAATTGTTAGAGCTCCCATGCTTAGCTGAGTTAAATCTCCACCAATTATCCTAATATCTTCTGAGCAGTTAATCTTAGTTCAACCAAACCATCCTCTGCAAACATCTCTTTAAAACGCACTGCAAACATCTCTTTAAAAGTCAAGAATAATTGATTAAGAATAACCAGTAAGTGAGGAAGGGGCCAGGATGGGTGCATTTATTGGATAATTACAGAGTTATTCAAATTGGCTCACAGTGTTGTGCATCTGAATTTTACATATTTTTCATATATTGTGTTACTGGACCTATTCCTGAAGAATATAATCACAGATTATGAAGGACATAAAATAAGGAGCATGAACTAAGATCTGAATCTCACTTAACATTTTCAAGATAGATACACATACTTGAGTGCAAAATAAATGTTTTCCCTATCAAATGTGTAATTAAATTGTCATTATTGAATTAGGCTACAATCCAATGCACATTCCCCTGTGAGTAAGTTACATTAAAGTCAGTGGGACTTGAGTAGACATCCTTAGGAGTGCTGTAAAGGATATACTGTATGTATATTTAAGGTTTACTCTTTCCTTAGTTGCCATTTCAGGTTGTGCCTAATTCTACACCTTTCACACCAGATGGGAATAAATTTATTTTGTAGTTGAGTACTGTATGTGTACCCAAGTATTAAATTAAAATTAAATAAAATTAAGTCTTTTCTCTTGTTCCCCACCCACTCCAGTCTGCTCCTGTGTTTGTCTGAGAACCTCACAATCTTTAGTGCAGTTAACAGTTTTCTTAAATTGGGATGACTAATTTCTTGCCTCTGCTGGTTTCCTCCCACTTAAGCCTTCTAAAGCAAATGCTAATCATGAACATTTTCAAGGCCATATGGCTTTATCAAGCTAAAAGCATTAATACAGTGATATTTGTACACCCTGTTCAATGCCGGGTTGAGACCAAAATCTGAAATATGAAGTGAGATATATTTTATGTATATTGCAAACATTAAGCCAGGTGATTTATTTTGCTTTTCCTTAGACTCTTAGATTACTTTTGAAAAATCATATAAGGCCAACACATAATCATGGCAGATTTATTAAAGACAAGTGATGTATTAAAACTTGGGAAGTTATATTTTAACTTAAAGGTAAATTAAAACCATAAATTTAACATAGGCACAGATGAGCTCAATCTTCAGCAAACAGTAATCACTTGCTTATTTAATTATCTTGGAATGGATTGCTTCATCCTGACCCACCACAGTGCAGTCTGCTATCTTCTGAATACTCACATGCTTGACATTTTGTTCATTAGCATACGCTGTCTTGATCACCGCCATGCAAAAGACATTATATTATTAAGAGAAGATGATGGTGTCACCATCTCATAATCAAATATAGAAGATGTACATGCTGCTTTTCAGAATGCCAGATTTGAGATGTTGAAAAGCAATCTCATTAAATGGCTTTCTTTGCCTATGGCTGCAATCCTAATCTCCAGTTAGGCTGGCCTATGCCCCGGCATAAGACTTGTGCTGACCTGGGGGTGTCAGAAAAGTATGGTAAGGCATTTCTGTATTACTCCTGGGTGAGGGGTAGGCCTTCTCTCCCACTCATAATCATTACAGCGGTAGCCTGTTTAAAAAAAATTAAAAATCCACAAACAGATCCAGCATTCTAAAGTTGGTCTCACCAGTGGCATCGTTAATGATCATGTAGCACAATGCAAAGCTCAGAATGTTGCCCTGGAAGTGATGTCACAATCAGAAGTGATGTTATCTCCAGATATTTTTTTAAAAGAAAATTGGGGGAAAAACCTGCCGCCTCCTCAGCAGTTCACCATCCTTTTTTTCTGCTAATGGCATGGCCAAAGCACCTATATGCTATCTGGAGTTGAAGATTTTGTTGCTACCCTATCAATGAAACAAATAAATCAAATTTAATTAAGTAAAATAATGAAAAGTGTGTCCTAGCATTGCATTCTGCAATAAATTACTTTTCCAACGATATATAATGATGTATTATCATTCATACACACCCTGTTTTTCACAATTTTAGCCAATAGTGTTAAGCTCAGCTTGTAGCCCCCCTAAAGCTTGTAGTCCAGTGTAACTGCACCCCCTACACTCCCCTTAGCTATTCTAGTCTCACACTCAGAACTCACACCAAAGAGGAAAGTGACAGAAACACAAAATATGTTTCAGTTCATATGCATACAAAAGAAAGAAATGGGACACAATGGACGCAATCCAGAGTAACTATGGGGAGTTCTTGCTCCGACACAAGAACAATTTACTCTGGATTGCAATATGAATTTCCCATAGGTTTTCATGAGATGGTGCCGTAACTATGTTGATGTAAATGTCTCTCACGTAGTTACTCTGGATTGTTAGGTTTTTGGGTCAGTGGCTCAGATTTCCCAAGGAGGCTCTTGCCATCATCCTGATTTTAAAGTACAGTATTGGCCTAGGTCCACTTTCTCCTGGCAGGAATCCAACACCACCATATGTATTCAGATGACCGTCCATCATATGTCTAAATAATAAGGTTGGCAACTAACATGCTGTGGAACGTGATCTGAGCTCAGTGGGTTTACACTGCTCACCTCCAGTGTGAGCCAACTGTTAAAACCTTTTCTGTATGTTCTCCAACTCCCTTCGCTCCTGCCTGCCATGCAGCACTGGCTGTGTGGCAGATGCATAAGAACTATCAATTGTAGTTTCTTCAGCTCCATTAACCCTGGTAAGCAATATCCTTACTAACTGTTTAAAGAGGTCATAGCCCAATGCAAGAACAAATACTTTCTATGTTGAAAGTCAATCCTTGGCATCTACAGTGAGAGGATCTCACACAATAGGACAAGGAAATATCTCTTCTTGAGATATTGAAGCATCACTACCAATTTATATAAACAGTAAGGGCTGAAGACACTATATAATTCAATATAAGGCAGCTATATATATTTAGAATGAATGGTAAAAAAAAAAAAAGTTGCACAGTCCCGAACATTTTAAAGAATTCATGTAAAACCAGCCATTCTATAAGTCATCTATCACAATAAATCATTAAACAATGTCTCAGCAACTTCAGAGTTGAAATCCAGCAAGCCATGTTTTGTGAATGGCCAGGACCTTAGAAAGCTGTTTGAAAATTACAGACTGCTGTGGAAGAGATCCTGAAATAGTACTTGGCCTTATGACCTAGATATTCATCATTGTTGTGTGATTTGATTATCTTTAGGCTTCTCATAGTAGCCATAAAGGATATGTTATGTATATTATTATTTAAGTATATTCTAATAACTTATTGGTTGCCATTTTTTTAACAACTGTAGCTTGCCTGCCATTTCATGCTTGCTTCTGCTATATTTTATATTCATTTTACTTTTTGGCTATAAATGTGCTCCATTTTCCTCCTGTTCTTTTTTTATTATAATTTTATTTTTCAGCACCCCTTTTTACATCCAATTTCATTTTTATAGATCAGTGAAAACATGCAGATATTTCATACAAAAAGCCTGTCAGAGGTAAGATGTAGAGATATGAAATTGATCTCTGTTCACACACATATGCACAACCGTAGAAAATCTTAATCAAAAGTGTACAAATACAGAGATGTAGTCACACTAAAATATTCAATATTTACATCTAAAAGTAGGGCTGCAATCCTAACTTCCAGTTCAGTTGGCATAAGCCCTGATATAAGTTCTGCCCTGGCCTGGGGGTATCATTAAGTGCTGTAAGGTGCTTTTGCACTACTCCTGGGGGGATTAGGCCAGTGCATAGGCATATGCCAACAACCCCACACCACCAAGGAAAGAAATGCCAACTGAATTAGGCTGGTCTAAATTGGTTAGGATTACACCCTAACCCTACAATCCAGAGTAACTATGGGAGCACGTAAGAGACATTACGTGCACCCGTAGTTACTGCACCACCTAGTGAAAACCTATGGGAAATTCATATTGCAGTCCAGAGTAAATTGTTCTTACACTGGAGCAAGGACTCCACATAGTTACTCTGGATTGTGCCCTATGTCTTTTAATTTAGTTTGTATTTCTGATCTCTTTCTATGTTGCTGCATTTGCACAAATAAAGTATTGTCAGCCAACTGTTGATAAAGATGTAGACCCATGGAGGTCCATGATAATCCAGAGTAAGAATCACAGTGTTGACAAAAAAAATTAACTTCTTGGCCAGCATATCTGCAACCCCTACCTCTCAACCTCAGGACGTGGCCCAACTACAGCAGCCCACTAACTGCTGGATACAGCCAGCCACTCCAAAAATAACCTTGCATCTACCCTCCACTTCAGGTACTGCTGCACTGCAGTCTCATGCTGCAGTTGTTACTGTTTGTCCGCATCTCCTGGGCTTCCTTATGAGGCAGGCACCACAGCTGTTCCTTGTTCAGTGAGATCTGAGACAGGTCTCCTTGGGAGCAAGCCCTCCCCAGGTGCAGTGCCAGATTTACATATAAGCTAAACAAGCTATAGCTTAGGGCCCCAATTTGTTGGGGCCCCCCAAAAAATTTAAAGGAAAAAAACTGGATGTACATTTCCAAAATGTAAGATTAAAAAAATAAAATAAAACCTGAGTTTTAGATTGCAGCCTTAGTCCTTACAATTATGTTGGAAGAACTAGACTTTAAGTTGATACACAGTGGCCAGGATACACAGAGGAACTAATAAAGAGAAAGGTAAATTTAGTGAAGGCAAGTTGCAGGAGAACATATGATAGGCTGTGGTGATGTGAGTGGTTAAGTCACTGTGCCTGTTAAAACCAGCAGGCCAGGGTTTGAGTCCTGGGTCCTACAAGATGGGGTGAGCTCCTGTCCTTATCCCAGCTCCTGCCAACCCTAGCAGTTAGAAAGCATGCAAATGCAAGTAGATAAATAGGGTACCACATTGGTAGGAATGTAAAACAGCATTCCATATTCCTTCGGCTATTCATGCCGGCCCCCATGATCAGGAAAGTGTCTTCAGACAATGCAAAGGGCTTAAAAAGGAGGATTAGCACCACACCCTACAGTTGGACACGGCTAGCAGTACAACCTACTGCTCATGTAAGAAATCACATTAACCTTATGTTGCAGGATAGAAAAAGTAGCTCCAGAAGACTTTCAGGATTTTTCATACAGATACCAGTTCTGTAGAGGATAGGGGGAAAAAAAAACTAGAAAAGGGGGTGGGAAGTATGTTATATTCTGATACATTTCTGCAAATTGCTTTTCAGATATGATGTGGTGTGTCTGACGCTGGAATATGTGCATATACAGACTCTCAGCCACAGAGGTGATAAGGGCATCTCCAAAGCTGCTTTTCATCCTATTTTCTCACATCTCTGCCGAAACATGCATGAAATACATGCATACATTAAAATATATATATATATATATATATATATATATATATATATATATATATATATATATATATATATACACACACACTCCCATTTCTGAACTTTTCTCTGTGGTTTTGCTGTTATCATCCCCATTCGAAGCTGCTGAAGATGGCTGTGTAACAACAGAACAAGTAAGTGTGTAATGCTGCTGTAAGCCTCCCCCTTTCACTAAATGTTTTCTCCTATAATCTCTCTGCCCTTATAAATTTATATATCCATTTCCTTCTCCCGATTTTAATCTTGGATAACCCAATTACAGTATATTTCTCCTTAGACCAGGTTAATGTGATTTTACTAGCACACTTTGAGGAAAAAATTGTCAAATCTTTATGACAATATCTTTATATAACAAATAGTGACCTTTGCCAGTTGTGTTGACTCTTCTGAAAATGTATAAAGCAATTATTTCTCCAAGATAAATTATGAGCAACACTGCAGATCACTAAAATGTAAAAGAGGAAAAATTTTGCCATAGTTCTTATAAAATACTGTTTTATAGCCCATTAGGACAGAAAGAATTAGTTATTAAGCCTTCAGACTTTCTCCAGTAAGTTAAAAGATATAAAACAATAGTTTCTATTTACCAGTACTTTATTTTATCATTTCAAAATTCAATCTTTCTCTTTTAATATTTTAATTCAATCATATTTTCTAGTCTGAACAAGTGTGTTGCTTGACTATTTCTTTTATTTTGGAAGCATGTTGCATGACATTTTGCATACACGTGTCAGCGTGCATACTCATGAAAACACATGACCAGTACCATCACCTGAGCTGGACTAGTGACAAAAGGGCCTCACTTACCCCCAAACCCAGAGTAACTACAGGAGCACATAAAAGACTTTATGTGAACCTGTAGTTACTGCAACACGTAGTGAAAACTTATGGGAAATTCATACTGGAATCCAGAGTAAGTTGTTCTTACACCGGAGGAAGGACTCCCCATAGTTACTCTGGATTTTGCCCTTAATCTATCAGAGCATCCCTCTGGCCTGACTCTCCCAGGCTAGTTTGGGAGAAGCCTTGCCAGGCTGGCCACAGTTTGCAGGCACAACCATTTAAGTCGCTGAGCAAAGTCACTACTTGGAGCTTGTTGACCTTATCTAACCTCAGGCAATACAAGATGGATCTCCATTCCTAGCTGTTTTCATGACACCATGGCCAAATTGAATCAAGGAGCCAAACTAATGAGCAATTGGCCTCCAGAACTAGTTACTGCAGCCTCAACCCAAGCACTGAAGAAGGACTTAGGACAGTTGATAAGCCATCAAGGACCATCAAGGCACAAAAAAGTTTTCTTGTTGGATTCAAGCCACAAATGATCCAATAGAAACTTTATAGCTGTTGTTTCACAGGACCCCACATGTTTTGTGGGGTAACCACTTGTTATTGGTTTTGTGATGACACGCTGTGCTGTGTTAAACCATATTGGCCACTATCCATGTAATACCATGCTAGCTTAAGGTTTGGTGATGCCTACAGGCTTTTTTCTTTCTCCCTTCTTCTCTCTTCACCTTTGTGAGCTTTCTTGTAATGTTCCCCTTCCCACTGGAAAGCAGTTTCAGCTCTTTTGCAGCTTTCCTCTTTTGAGCCAACTTAGGCTACTGATTTCAGAGCTTGCTTTCTGCCCTCCGTCAGGCGAAGCTGTGTGACTCTCCCAGTTGGGCGAAGTGCGAAAAAAATGCCACGGTTAGAAAACTGTCATAAGCACCTAATTAACTCAGTTGTAACACTCTTAAAGTGTTAAGTGACATTCATTAGGATGTACAAAGAGACAATAATCAAAATCTGATTCAAAAAATCCTCATTTATTAATCATTTATTAATCATACAGCAAGTAAAACCAAAATCACTGAAAATTAATACCCGCCTCAACGTTGCCTTATGTTTTCATGAAAAAGAAAGGCATATGAGCATTAATTATGAGCTGAACTGGAAATATAGGCACAGTAGAGTCTATCTCACTCTGTTTGGAAGTTCTGTTGGGTGCAAAGCAGTAGAGATGCTTTGCAGTGAGGTGCAAGTTTGGCAGATCATATTCGCATATGCATATGCATCAACAGGGTCAGGACAGGGTCAGGAACCCCATGAACCCCATGAACAATGGAAGAATCCTACCTCAAGGCAAAGAGGACTTGTTCATTAGCATGTGCATAGATAGCAATCAAAGGTGTGAAGAAGAAATGGTCAGTAAAATGCAGGCTAAAAGGAAATAAGAAACTTCCAAAAGTCAGCTTAGAAGGGGTGAAGGTGGTAAAAATTTGCCAGGGGGGTTCACTACTGCTCAGAAAAGAAGCTGGAAAAAATGACTGGGGGTTTCAAACAGCACCTAGAACTAGGAAGGTACTAGAAGGGGCAGGCCTCTTGGCCATCATGGTGCAGAGAGGGAGCAAAAACGAAATCACGTGGAATTCAAATCCCAGCTTCGCCTAACCAAGGGTTAAATTGTGCACAACTCTTATCTTTGCACTCTTGCCTTGCAACCCATTGTACCCAATCCATGAGAAATGGACAGGTCAACCTGGCCACAGGCTCACCATCAACCCATCAACTTTATGGCATTTTGTGTCATCATCAAGTCAGGAAAGGACTTATGCGAAGGCTTATGCCAGCCTAACTGGAGATTTTTCGGTCCTCCATTACATGTAATGGAATAAAGTTGTGCCTTAGCAGCTGCAGGAGTTTGATTCTGGCACATGCTGCTGATACCCAAAATGTATTACATAAAAGCAGTTTTAAAAATAAAAAAATGTGCCTATACAATTGTTTAAAAACAGCTTTTCTTACTGTTGTAGAGAGGCAGTCAGCAATTCAAAATGCAAAGAATCTCAGCTTTGCATGGCTCATTAGAAGAATGGAATGATTGCTTGCATGACTGCCTTTCTCCAATGGTTTTTAAAACTGATTTGCAGTGGCCATTCATGTTGAGTCAAATCTGTATATAAAAAAATCTGCGCATAACAAGGTTGGACCTGTATATTCTTTGTGAGACGTGGCAATCAGAACTGGACACAATTCTTCATGTATTTGTATGATGGCAATATAATTAATGTTTTATTTTCAATACCTTTTCTAATTATCCCAAGCACTGAATTAGCCTTCTTCACCACTGACGCACACTGAGTCAACACTTTCACTCAACAGTGTACAAGCAACCAGCTGTCCTGAACTGTCACAGAAAGCTCAGAACCCACTAGCCTACGTGTGAACTTTTGATCTGGTATATATACATTGTTTTACACTTACACTGAAACGCTTCTGCCAATATTTCATAGAAGTAGTAACAGTCTCATTGTAGGAACAGCTAAGGAATATTGCATTGCTTTTGGTTTTCTAATTCTCTTACCCCTGCATTTGTATTATTACTCCCAGAATAAAATATTAGAGGGTAAGAGCAAGAGTGAGATGAAGGTGTGTTAGTTTATTTCCCTTCAAAATCAATCCCTCCATGATTAGAAGGGAGTATGATAACTTTTCAGCATTATGAAACAGGATCACAGTATATTTTAAATTAATATAATGCCACAAAAAGGGGAGAAAAGGGAAACAAACTAGAACCAGAATACTATATTTTGGTTTGTTTCATAAGTATTCGCCATAATGTACCAAAGCAACTGAAGCTGAAGTTTTAAGTAATGTAGAGCATAGATCAAACAGGAGAAGCTATATTTGAAAAGAATGCTAAAAGGAATAGAAAATCAATTTCTGCTGCAAAGTGAATTTTTATGACTCTACAGTATATTGTCAACACAGACCAGCAAAAATGTTGTCTTCGTAATAGCACACACAACTGATGGATAGCACAGTCCATTTTGCATAGCAAAAATTTCTCTAAAGAAAAACCAGAAACACAGTGAACTGGTAGTATATTTGTTTTGGTTTCTATTCTGCCCCATCTCTTGGGCTCCAGGAAGATAACAGCCATTTTAAAACAGTGTAAACACTGCATCCAGTTAAATATTAAATGAAAACTAGCATAACCATTTTTCTTAACATTGGCTGTGAAAAGTCACCTCACATGGAGGAGACTTGTAGCATTTTCAGAAGTCATTTAGGCTGCAATCCTAATCTCCACTTAGGCTAGTTTAAGACATGACATAAGTCCTGTGCTGACCTGGGGGTATCACCAAAGTGGCATAAGACACTTCTGTGCCCCTCCTGGGGGAGGGTTAGGCCAGTGCATCACCACAAGAACGGGAGGACTGATAAAACTGTGCCAGCCTAAGTTAGGATTGCACCCATAGTAGTAAACACTGATAAACCTCATAGGAAAGAGTATCTCGGTCATTGGTTTTTTTAAGTTTATAGCATCAGGAAGCTCTTTTTTGAATCTGAAAAATTCAGAAATGATGTTATTATCCTTGAAATGGACCTGCTACAGATGCAATTTGATCCATTGTCATAGCCAATAAACATAGAATCATATAAATAGAGTTGGAATGGACTTAATAGATCATCCAATCTAACACCCTGCATGTTGGGCTGGTTTTACTCTATATCAAATTCAAGAACAAGGCATCCTTCATCCAGAAAATGTCATTCCTGATCCAAGCTCGGCCAGCAAGCTCAAATAAAATGTAATATATCGTGACAATATTCTTGGTAAGTGTTTATTCTTGTAAGTGTTTATTCTTGTGTTTATTCTGGTAAGTGGTATTCTTGGTAAATGTGCCTACTCTATTACTGCAGCAGCATCACCTTAAATATTAGGAAGTCTTCTAATCACTCATATCAGCTGCAGACAACTGATTTTCTGTCATGCTTTCCCCCTTTTTTGAACCTTTGATTCTTCCTTAAAAAGGAAAGACATGATGGGATTATAAAAAAGGTGCAAATCTGGTGCAAAGCCTAGAGCACACCCTTGGTGCACACACGTGTGCAGCTAGGTGCACACCCTTGCATTGTGAGAATTTCATTTGAGGGATACCCAAAAGATGGAGCTAGTGTCAATTTCTTCAAACACAGTCAATTTTCAATTGCTTTAGCTTAAGCATGTTATTTAAGTTGCACAAATGGTGTTCAGGAAGCGATGCCTTTTGAATCATAACATCTAATTTCATTCACATTTCCTTTTCTGCAATATATAGATAATTATGCCATCTTGAGAAGTTCATTTGTGTTTTAATAATCTGTATGAGTTCTTGACCTGATCTGTATAGTAAGTGCATGCTGTGAAGTCTTAATTCTTATGCTGTTATAGGGGGAAATTCTATTTTTTATTTTTTTTTTTGTTCAACTTAACAGGAAAATAATTTGGTTCTTCTATAAATGTCTTTTGCCTTAATCACTAGGAGATTCGCAGGATGATTATGTCAAATTGCCTTACTTTTCTGGTTTAAAGCTGGAAAAGGAATAATTCAGAATGGCATTTTTTTGTTATTTATGCTACTTCACATATTCAAATGCAGCACCTTCCACACAGAATCAAGGAAATAAGCTGTGATTATGAATCATGCTGGAAACCTATATACAAGAAATCTGTTTTGCATGATGTTATTCTAAACACACTTTGGCATAGCCCTACCAAACTATTCTTCTGGAAAAAATGTGCTGAACATGGGTGCCATTTCATATTATACAAATGTTAAATACTGTTCACGAAAATGCAAGAATAGGAAATACAGGGCGCAATCCTAACCTAGACTAGCACAACACATTGGTCTTCCCATTCCTATGGTGATGTAGGGAGGCAAGCTCATGTCTGTGCACTGGCTTAAGACCTTCCCCAAGAGTGGTGCAGAAGTGTCCTACAACACTTTTGTAACACTCTCAGGCTAGCATGAGACTTTTGCTGGGGCTTATGTCTGAGGATTAGGACTGCAGCCATTATTTGTTAATCCTGATTTTCAGGATGGGAATGGGAAAAGGGCAATGGAAAACACGCTCCTCATGGCTTGATGAAGTATGTTTGTTTTTTAACAAGCATTAACATGCGCACATGAGGGAACACTGTGCAGTGTCACAACTCAGTAGTTTGGCAGGAAAGGAAAAGAAAGGCAAGGGTGAAGATGCAATCAATAAAAACCTTTGTTGTAGGGATGATTTTATACATGCAAGGAAGAGGAATTAAAAGCAATTCAATGTTTCTTTTCCGTTTGAAAAAGCTAGATCCTAAATGCAAATGGTTGCTATTAAAGAGAGAGAGAGAGAGATCTTAAAAACAAAATTTCTCTAAGTTTGTCCCTCAGTGTACCTGCAGCAACTTTTGGAGAGGTTCCTGGCCACATCCGAGGACGAGGAGGTGATGTGGTGGCCCTCAGAGCAGCATCAGAGTAAAGCATGCCTCCTCTAATTTCAGAAGATACGTATGTTACCACTTCTCTGGCTCCATCAGAAATTATGAGACCATTCAGGAGGTGTGTGGCACCTGCTGACTCAAAATGGCACTCACCAATTTTGGGTATCATTTTCAACAGCCCCAAAATATTCCAAAGGAGCCTTTTGTGCCAGTGAGATGTGGCTTCAAAGACTCCATCAGAGCCTAGGCTGGCTCATTCATTCTCCTTTTTTTCAAAGGGGAATGGAGGAGGCATGTAAGTAATTAACGGTGACAATGGTATCAACACAATTTCTTTTGGATCAAGGGTAGTGGTGCAGCAAAAGCAAAAATGGCCCTGGGCCATCACATTTCTGGGGGTCTTGCATGTATCAAAGGATACAATCTCAAGTAAAACCTCAAGTATAAGTACCGCTGGTTGATAAATGCTGTTTAAAAGGGAAAAGGGTATATAATGCTGCAAACATAGAAGAGAAGAAACGGGCTGAAACATGGAAATTGAGAATTTTGTAATAGTGGATGGAAGACAAGATGTAGAGGAACAAAAGATAAAAAATGAAAGGAAAGGGGTTCCTAAGGTTTGACCTGCAACAAAATTCAGTGCTTAAATTACAGTTCTCTGTATCCCCATCTAGATTGGCTCATGTGACTGACTGGTAGGCCCATGCTTTTGATAGAGTGCATACATTGGTTTGGCCCAGTTAGTTTGGTATAAATTGTAGACAGGGTGACCAGATCTCATAATTAGAAAAGAACACAAGCCCCACCCCCCACAAATGTAGGACATCCAAGTAAAATGTAGGATATTACAAAATAAAAACTAAAACTCTCATGTATATTGCTTTCACATAGCTAATTTAAATCCTATAGCTGCAATCCCAACCTCCACTTAGGCCGGCCTAAGTGCAATATATATATTGCATATATATTGCATATATTGCATATATTGCATATGCAATATATATATTGCATATGGAAGATAACATATAATTTTTTTAATTACAAGAATGCTACATGCTCCCTGTTCACAAGGAAGATTTTTTCAGGGCATAAAGGTAAAAAAGAGGATATGACCAAGAGAAAAGAAGTTATAGGAGGTTGTTGGCTTTTGCCAAGGCAAAGGATAAATGCTTCCCACATGCTGTACTTTCAGATTTCTGTTTTTACCTTTTCGCCTCAATTCAGATACAACTGAAGTATACTGTCAAGCAACTTACTGTAGCAGCAAGATAAATGACAGAAAGTGGAGAAGACTAGGGAGAAACTAAAGCCCAATTCTTTTCATTCTCCCCTCCTTGTTGCTGATCCACTGTCTTTCATTCACATGCTTCCCAGCCTCTGTGGTAGGTCATGGGCTGGGTCATAAGGACACAAGGCCTTTGTATTCTTAATAAATTTAATGCCACTTCAAATAACTTGACATATGAAGAATTTAATTGTATTTTGCAATTAATTGAAGCCAGAAAAGCAATTTTGGGGCCATCACTTTAATGAAGGCAACTTTGAAAAAAGGTGAATTATATGCTAATTTTTATACCTTTATGTCCTGATCTATGGAGTGGTGCCACATGGCACACTGTACACTCTTCTGGTCAACAAATTTCAAAAATCATATTTTAGAGGTGGAAAAATAATAGGATGGGTACGGATAAGTAATTCCCCCATTATTGCTTATTACCTATTATTATTGCTTAACACAAAACCTCACAACCTACCACTGAATGAATGTCAGAGATTTCAGGGTCAGGAATGACTTCTGGATCACCTACTTAAATGAAATGGCTCCAGGACAAATGTCTTCACTTAGCACAGAATTAAGTTGAGGATTTTGATGCCTTGGGATGTCCATTCTGATTATGCAGCACTGTGGCTGGAGTGTGAGTTTGAAAGCCTGCTTTGGGATGGGGACAGGCATGCTGGAAGTAAAGGAAGAAGGAAGTAAAATAATTATCTTTCCATTGACAACTTGGCCTCAAGTAAGTATCCTCAGACCTCCTCCAATTCTGGGAAAGGGTGAACTCAGCACTGGGTAGCAGACACCAGGCAGCAGTTACCAGCAAGCATTGTGTACTGCTGGCATTGGTAGTCAGCGACTACCAGCAGCCACCAGTGTGCAGCGGCACCAGGCACCAACTGTTACCCGGGGCATAGAATACTGGTCAGCTGTGGTAGGCACCACTAGACACCAGTGGACAACAGGCACCACCAGGTACCACTGAGCACTGGGCAGCAGGCACCACAGGGCAGTGGGTATCCCTACCAGGCAGTGGGCAACACTGGGCATAAGGCAACACCAGGAACCACAGAAACCACACACCAGGCAGTGGGCATCCCTACCAATGGGCACTAGACATCCCTGCCAGACAGCACATACCAGGTAACACCAGGCAACATGAGGAAGCAGCGGACACCACCAGGCACCAGGCATCACTAAGTACCAAACTGGTTCTTAGATTCCTTAGAGTATGTCTTAGAGTAGAAGGAATATAATCCCCAAATTTCATTCTTCTAGGTCCAGGGGTTGGGGCTGTAGAGTCAGAGATTCTACAATGTTAAGTCTAAGGACAAAAACATGTTGTGTCCCTTTTCACCCCCTTCAGGTTTGAAGTTCTAAAAATCAGTTCTCAATAGGTGCCTACATCATGGAAGGAACACCGTTCCCAAATTTCATGCTACTAGGTCAGGCAGTCGTGGCTGGGCGTTGTTAAGTCAGTCAGTGACTGGGTCAAGGACTCTTCAATGACAGACAGACAGAGAGACAGAATGACAGATAGATAGATAGATTCAGAAAGCACAATGTTTACATCATATCATATAGAGTTGGAAGGAGCAGCACTGGGCACCACTGGACTAATCCACAAGGCATGACCATCTAGTGCAACCCCATGAAAGAAGCAGGAAAATTTTATTTAGAATATCTCCAAAGCTGTCTGCAAACGTGTGCTTGAAGTGAGAGCAAACCCACCACTTCCCTTGGCAACTGGTTCCATTGTCTAACTGCTCTTATATACAGAGAAACCCCTGGGAAATAAATATTTTATTATCTAGGTCCAGGAAAGGAGTCAAAAGATACTATTGGGAGGGGGGAGGGGATAGGGGCGAGATAGAGAGAGAGATGGGTGTAAGTTTTGTATTTTTTATTTGGATTTTGAAACTAAGATTGCAATACCAAATACACTTTCCTGGAAGTAAGACCCATGGAACACAATAGGGCTTACTTTTGAGTAGACATGGTTAGGATTGTGCTCTAAGCTCACGTAAGAGGAAATCTTCACTAACACAGATAAAATTCCGGTGTGTTTCTCCTACTGAGCCCCAGGCTTAATAGCTGGAAATTTCTGTAGAGCAGAGGAGTTGTAGGTTAAAAATTTGTGTAGAAATGGTTCTGGGCTTTTGAAATCTCAGTAGAAAGCTAAATCTCTTTCAGCAATTTACTGACATCTCCAGAATGTCCTTGCTATCGATCTTTTTTCCCCAGGATTTTCCTATTCTTGTTATCTGAGTATGAACTCTCATGGGGTGATCTGGGTTTACATTTCATCTATCCTCCGTTTTGTCTCTGTGCCCCTCTCATTAGGGATCAAGCTAATGTTTACTTTCTGCCTTTCTTGGCAAATTATAAAAACAACATTTTAGAAGCTTCAATACCCTCAACTGGAATAGAGCTGAGTTCAAAGACAAAAAAGCCTCTAAGGGGGCAATTTTGACTTAGGCCAGGCCTTTCTTTTAGTGGAGCAAGGCTGGCTGTGTTAGACAGTGGCCTAAGTGCACTTCAGGATTGCAGTCTAAATTTTTTTTAACTGTACAACTCACATGTTGACTAACTGGAGTGAATACAAATCATGCAACATGTGAAAATAACTTGGAGCACTCTTTTTGATTTCGGCCACTGAAAGTTTATGCTTAGGCTAAAGATAAATTCGGTAACAACTTTTTTATACGACTGAAGACTTAACGGTGCTGGATCTAGTCAATGCTGGATCTAAGGGCCCGTTCCTGAACCCTCCCAATGCCAGTTGAAATGCTGAGACATGGTGCCATAAACATGCCATAAAGCAAAATTATGGCACTGGAACAGGAGGGAACACTAAGTGTGGGCCCTGTACTAGCAGGAGGAGAATGCACTACTATAATGGGTAAGTGAAATTGGTGTGCTTTCAAATCTGATAGAGAGTAATAGTAACAGGTTTAAAATTAAATATAGAATTTTAAGCAACATTAAAAGTTAAGTCTGTTTGTGTTGTAGGTCTCTTTCTCTACAGGTTTTGTCATAGTGTCAAAGAATAGAAAATACTCTGAATGTAATCCCCTTTTTCTAATGTTGTATTTTCTTACAGTACAATCCTAAACATGCCTACTCAAAAGTCAGTTTCATTGTGTTCAAAAGGAATTACTCCCAGGAAAGTGTGGTTAGGATTGCAGCCTTAATGTGTTTTTTTATAATTCATTCTGTTTTTCTTATTCACCGTCTTGGGTCATTTATGGAAAGACAGGTGGAATGTAAAATGTGCAAGATAAAATAAAATCAGCAATTCTTGTACAAATGTGATACCATAACTCTAGACAAGGTGCTGAAGCTATATTGAGTGGCATTGGAAAAGATACAGAAAACATTTTAAAGAATTTGTTGATTGGAAAAAAAGTTTATCGTGAAAACAATCTCATCTTTCTTTCCCGGAGGCATCCATCTTGGGACACAAATAGGCCTAATGCTCTGAGGTGCATTAATTTTCTAATTCCGTAATCAAAGAAAGCTTTGACAAATCAAGTTTTGTTTGTTGCTACCAAGTTTAGAATGACAACAGAAAGCAAAGCAGTTGGAAGCTCAGACTCCATGCACCAAGCGGCAAATTACGTTATGAGGAAATTATAGTCATTTGCATGCTCACAGAGCAGTGTTGTTAATTGAAATGAATTAGCAAGAAATTAAAGTAGGTGCCACCAAGATCCTTTCTGTGCTGCGTTGCGCTACTTCTGGCTTCCTGAATACAAAAGTGTGAGCATACTACTCTGAAGCAAGGGGTAGGCTTAGCAATCACCAGATTCCTCTCTTGGACAGTATCAGTGCCATCCTAAGCATGTCTACTCAGAAGTAAGTCCCATTGTATTCAATAGCACAATATCCCAGGAAAGTATAGTTAAGATTGCAGCCTATGGCACCTAGCAAAGCTGTTAGTAAACCCTGGCACCTTGCAAACCAGTTAGTAAACATCTCTTTTGAAATGGTGTTTGCCTCCTCAGTGCATATTTAAGCATGGCTGCTGGCACTGGGCCCAACAATGGGCAAAAGTTTGCAACGTAAACATATTGAGGCACATCACATAACACTGCCCAACAGTGATTTTGTTTCCGAGGTTTTATGAGCTGATTCTATGTATATTTGGTGTGCTGATCTTTATATATCTAAAAGAGAAAAGTCACTGACTGACTGACTCACTCACTCACTGACTCATCGCCACCCTGCCAAAAGCGGTGGGCCTAGAAGCGTGAAATTTGGGGTGGGTGTTCCTTCCGTGACCGAGGGGTGCACTAAGAACCGGTTTTCGGAAATTCCAACTGGAAGGGGGTGAAAAGGGGTGCAACGCGTTTCCCTCCCTATACTTTGCATTGGAGAATTGATGACATTCTGTCCCAACTGCTGGGCCTGAAGCATGGAATTCTGGGAGTTCCTTCTGTCACCTGAACTTCCACCAAGAACCCATCTGGAGAAATTTAACATTTCAGGGCCTGAAAAGGGGGCAACGTATTTTTGTCCTATACTTAACATGGGAGACTGACCAATATCCAGCCAATTTGCTTGGAGCCTGGTGCAGTGGGGGGATGTTGTTCAGAAGAATAGGTTGCACTGGCGAAGATGCTGCCCATGGGAAGAAGTTGCACATGGGGGGGAAGTTGCACATGGGGGGAAGTTGCGCATGGGGTGTTGATGCGCCATAGGGGGATGGCGTATGGGGAAATGTTACTCTAGCAACGCGGGTACACTTTTTGCTAGTTTGAAATATAACAGTAATTTTTGCCTATTAGCCCAAGTTTTTGAGATATAAACATCATGGCAACCTATGGCAAATTAGACTTTTGATTGACAGACGCATAGACACTCATTAGTGCTGTATCTCAAAAAGTATAGCTAAAAGAGAAAAACTGTTTACATATTTGGGATCAGCATGCCCAGTATACTCAAAATATGTTCTAACATCCCAGGAAACAATTTTTTTCTGTTGCACAAAGGGAAAGCAGAATCATCTCAAAAGTAAAGATTTGAAAATTTAATTGTACAGCTTGCCAAACATAGCTCCTTCTAAGGGTCAAATATGATTCACTGCATATTAGTTCTCAGTTTGCTCTTCAGTGGTTGATGCCATAAGTATTTTGAAATGATTCTGATATAGCAGCAGACTAATTGGGCAAGATTACTTTTTGGTTAGGTTGGCCTTGAAAATTCAGCATTTCATGAAACCAGCTCTTCTGATCACTGCACTGTTTGCAGAGGTGATCATTTCATGGAAAGTATGACAGGGTGGGTGGACTCGGCTGGGAAGAGTGGTAAGAGCAGCAGCAGTCACATCATGGTTGCAGGTGGGATTCACACAGGTGATGGGATTCAAAGAAATTAACAACCGGTTCTATGCCCATCTGGCAGCCACTTTTAAATAGCTATTTTTAAACTTGATATGTCCTATTGTTAACAACCGGTTCTATAGAATAGGTGCAAACCTGCTGGAGCCCTCCGCTGATTCACACCGTATCCAAATTTCCCTCTTAAACCTGATCGGCCTGCACAGATCAATGTGGACTTATGCCCAGCAATTTTGCTGGTGCAGATCCAAGTTGTCCCATTGCAGCTGCTAGGTTTTGCCCCAGGGTAAGGGGATAAATGTCCCCTTACTGCAAGGAGACAGCAGCAGCCACCTCTCCACCCAACACACACAGGATGCAGCAAAGCCTGTGCCACTGCATTGCTGCACAAGGATTTATGCTGTATTGGGCTGTAATAGTTTTATAGTTGTACATATCTTCTGAATTATCAGAGGCTCTTTCTAATCACTGAAGAATGAATCTTAAAGCTGTTCTCTCTCACAATCTGTGTATCAGTGATGGGATTCAAAGAAATTAACAACCGGTTCTCTGCCCACCTGGCAGCCTCTTTGAAATGGCTATTTTTAAACTTTATATGTCCTATTGTTAACAACCAGTTCTATAGAGTAGGTGCGAACCTGCTGGAGCCCACCATTGCTGTGTATGTATGTTTGTATGAGAAAATGCTTATCAAATTGATGTCTGCCTTTAGGTGTGCTGAGAAAGCTGCTTCCTTTTCCTTCAGTGGCCATGGAGAGTGAGAGACATATGGGAGAGAGGAAAGAAGTTGCATGAAGAGGCCTGTGGTGCTCCCCATTCTCTCCTGCCCCTCTCAGTCCCCTTTCCACACTAGGGATTCCATTAGGGAAGGAAATCTCCGTGTCATCATCATCATCTCTATTCTGTATCATGATCATCCCAAGGAAGAGACAAGCACAGGTGGGTATGGAACACAATATTACTTTACTGCAAGCTGCGGCACATAAAGCATAACGATTACTCAAGGCACTTCTTGGTTACAGGTATCCAAACTCCAGCTAGAGCATGGAGGCTCCTTCAACCAGTAAGTATAATCAGGATATCAACAGGTAAGTCCAACAGGTAACATAAGTCCCTTTCTCTCCTTCTTCTTTTCTCCACTGGGGAGAGATTAACAGGTCTCTAACAGCCTTCTTTGTTCCAGGATCCTATGCAGCCAGCGACAGTCCTCCCAGTCCCGGGACTTTGCCTTCCTCTGCAGCCCTGCAACCTGCGTCCTCCTCCATCCAGGGCAGAACCTCCAACTGTTCTTCCCACGTATCTTCCTTGCTCAAATTTCCCACCTCATCTGCCCTTCCCCAATAACCTTTTATTGAGTGCAGGACAATCTTGACTCCTCCCTTCACATACCAACGAGGAGAAGGGCCCACCGTGATCCCCCTCCTTCTCCTGCCACCTCCCCATCCTCGATTACGCAGTTCCACAAAGTCTTTCACGGACCACACCTCCACAGAGTCCAGATAAAGGTCCACATCCAAGGGAGGGTATCTGGGACGGCAATTTACATATAGGCTCTCTCCCATATAGGTGCCCATTGGTTCCATATTGCATTTCTCATAGTCCTCCCAAGCACTCTCACCACAAGGCCCATCTACAACAGCAGTGGTATTTCAGCCCAGGACCCCGTTTCCAACTTACAAATCTCTCTGGGAGCCCCATCAAACTTAACGGGATGTGACATCACTGCAATGCTCAGAGCTCCTTCATTTCTACTTGGAAGTAAGTTCCATTGTATTCAATGAGACTTACTCCCAGGAAAGCCCAGTGCCAGATTCCAAGATGGTGGATCCCACCCCTTCATGACAAGGATTGCCATAACTCTCTTCCCCAAAATTGGGACAGGACTCTCTGTCACACTTGCCAGTTTGTGAACACAATCTTCAAAAATCAGGACTGTCCCTATATTTCAGGACATATGGGCACCCTACTCGTGACTCCTGACCTCTGGTCACAACCCCCCAAGGGGATCCTGATTCTCACTTTGAATACCACTGTCCTACAGGTTTAGAGGGCCAATAAAAGTTCTCTATTACTTTTCTTGTCCCTCTTTCCCCTTGCATACAGTACTACCATATATACTATTGTATAAGCCGACCAGCGTATAAGCTGAGGTACCTAATTTTACCACAAATACTGGGAAAACTTATTGATCCAAGTACAAGCTGAGGGTGGGAAATGCAGCAACAGCAGGAAAATGTGGCTGGCCTTGTAGCCTCAGGGCCCAATCCTGGGCATGTTTACTCAGAAGTAAGGCCCACAAAGAAGTACCTGAGTCTGAGGAGGGGCTTGGCTGCAGTGGGCTCTATGTCTTGCCGCCGCGCACCTCCTCCGCAGCCCGGAGAACCAGCACCAGCAGCTGGAGAGACTGGAGAGCCTCTGAGGGTGCGCACTTTTTCTTAATCTTTTTTACTGACCCGCATATAAGCCGAGATGGGTTTTTGGGCTCATTTTTGGGGCCCAAAAAACTAGGCTTATACATGAGTATATATGGTACCTTTTCTTTTGCATAATAACTATAGGTATAATAGTACTTGAGGGCTGCAGTGGCTCCAGTAAAACTGGAATTAGAACCCTGCTTGACCAGAATTCCACTCAGCAGGTCAGAATACCCTCCAGAAGCAACTGGAGCAGAGCACTGGTCCCCTCTGGTGGGCAGAAAGGGGCCCATCACAGATTTGTTTATCCATAAAATTTGGCATTCATGGGGATCCAAGAATGGATCCCCAGCAGACACTTAGGTTTCACCTATATATTAAATTTTCTCATGGCGCTAAAAGTTTTAAGACTGTGTCTGCTCAACTGTATTCAACACTGACGGCATTAATGGACATCAAATGAATAAACTCATCCTCTGTTTCATTAAAGCATTAACTTTTCCAATTAAAGTTCAGCTTTTTAAAAGTCAATTTACATAGACATCATCCTAAAACAAATAGAAATGCAATTTATCACTTTTACAGCATTCTGAAACATTATCATGATGAGCTTATCCACTGTCACAGTTACTGAAGTAGAACTTGGATAGAGAACTTGATTAGACAGATTTAAAAGGGAGAATGGAAGGTCAACGTTTTATGTTATCTGAATAATGGAAATACTGCAACAAAGGTGTTTGACCTGCTGAAATGTTGTACTTGCGGTATTCACATTCTCAAGGCTGGCTCTTGCATTCATTTTTTAATGGGGCATTATGTGGAATAAAGCCTTAGTGCAGCTGCAATGGCTGCCAGTTCCTGAAGCGGCAACCAGAAAGATCCCTTTTATTTAAGATGCCTCTTCTAGCCCTCCCTTCATTCCAGGCAAAGTGAGGGGAGGGTACTGCTCACATACCCTCCATCAGTCACTAGAAATATGTATTACTCATAGTTATATGACTGATTTTTGCCAGATGGAACAAGGAAATTGTCTTTCTACAGCTGGAGAATATGGAAGCCATTTTCCAATGGGAGATGTAGGAACTTGCTGGCACACACATAAGATATATTATCAGCTTTTACATTAGAGAGTTTTTAACACAGTTCCTTTTCAATACATGGCCCAGAGCGTCCATAGAAGTAGTAAATTGCTAGTTCTGTTGATAGTTCTTTTAATAGCTTCTACCTCAAAGTTGATTCCGGGTTCTCATGACATGGCGCGTAGTGCATTCATAGTGCATTTACTTTTGTACTATTTTTTTACATTTTGACTTCCCAAACTTGATAGCTCTTGGTGGTGCTGGAGGCATCTCCAACCTCAGCAACCCATTATTCTGGCTTCTGTGGGCCTCAGCATAGCCCTCAAATGCTTCTGTAAACCATTTCTGGTTTTCTGAGCAAAAGCAGTAAAGAGCAAATGGGAGGATGCATATAGCATTCCACTGTACAGTAACTGGACTTGGAACCCACCACAGTTTGGGAAGTGCTGTTCTAAGCACTTGTCAAGGCTTGGGTTTTGATTTTTCATGCTTACTCTTCATTTTAAACATTTTCTTCCTATTCTATATATTTATTAAGGCTAGGTAATAAATATTTCTCTATGAAGCTCAGAGCATCAGACACAGGTTTTCTCCATTTATTGTCACAACAAACTGGTGGGAAAGCTCAGAGATACTAAATCAAGGGTTGAGTTGTTTTTAAACACCATGCCCTATAACCAAAGTTCAATTCTCTAAATCACACATTTTGCCCAATGATCATGCACCGGGCCTATGAGAGGGGGGTCCAGCAGGTACATTGTTCAGGGGGCCCGAGAGCTACGGAGGGGCCCATGACTGAAGGACTATTTGAGTGTTTGTTACTAACAAATTAATACGGTATGTGTGCACACACACATATACATACACACATACACACGTATGCATACATATACCGTACATACAAGTTGATAGCGTTATTAGAAATTTTGCACATAAGAAAGCCAGAAAAGCACTTATTAAATAGTTAAATTTTTTTCTAATTTTCCTTGATAAGATTTTAATATTTTATATTGTCACATTACTTGAATACTGGTATGTTTTAGCATAATGTTTTATATGATCAATAAATGAGCACTTGTTGAAGTTTGTTGCACATTAATTAGCCTCAATTTTTTATTTCAATTTTTTATTTCAATTTCTTTAAAATTTCAATTTTTTTATTTCAAAATAATTTTGCAAGTTTTAGGGGCCCCAAATGGGTTTTGTACCGCCTTAAAAATTTCTCTTGGAGGCCCTGGTCATGCATATCCATAGAAACTCCACATAGTGCATTGGGTATTCTTGCTTTTATGAACTGCAGATGTATGTATGTATGTCCATTAGCTATTAACTAGCTATTTTTTCATTTTCTTGTAAACCGCTTTGTGAACTTTTCAGTTGAAAAGCGGTATATAAATACTGTAGACAGACATAGACAGATGTCAGATGCACATTGAATATCCATATTTGGATGTTGCCAATGGTTTTCCATGTGGAGAAAATTCAAGGGTAGATATTATGCATTGATTGAGTTGAGCTATACCTCCAAACATGCTTTTGGATGTACACAAGCTTATTTGCCGAAATATTTGCACCTCTACATTTCTCCTGATCCCCTTCCTCCTTCCCCCCAATAAAAAAAAATCAAATGAAAGACAGTGGTTTTGGATTGTTTTAAATTAATTAACAATTAATTTAAATTGTTTTAAATTAATATGAGATGTTACAAGAAATGCTCTCTTACTATCAGAGGTGGGCTCGGCCTGGCCCAACAACCAGTTCCCTGGAAGTGGGTGGGCCAGGCCGGGGTCAGGGGGTGGGGCCGGGGTCAGGGCTGGGGCCGAGGAGGGTCAGGGGCGGGGCCGGGGAGGCTCTTCTGCACTATGCTGTGGGTGGACAGGGCGAGGGGTGGGCCCCAACCCTGGCATACTGCGTGTGCACCAAGGTTGGTGCACGCACAGTCCCGTCCAAAAGTCCTCTTGTCCTCTTCAGGACATGACTCCACCTGCATCAATATTGATGAAGGCGCAGTGATGGGCTCCCCCGGGCGAACTGGTCTGCCCAGGTTTTTGGCCCCCCGCTAGCGAGCTGATTGCTAGCAGTGGGCCAAAGGAACAGGTTCGGGCGATCTGGCCCGAATCGGCCTAGGCCCATCACTGCTTTACTATATTATATTTGTCATTAATTTTATCCTGTTACACATGAGGTTTCATTATTACAAAATCAATCTCTTAGCAAGAATATGTTTTTCCCATAAGTCTCAGTTTTACACATTAAGCTGAAGTCCAAGTCAAGTCAAGGCCTGATCCTTACCCTTGCATTGTCATAGCTATAGGACTGTAGTCCCCAGCTGTGTTAATCTGGTCTAGGTAGCCCCATTGCCTTGCTAATAGTCAACACTCAGACAATGCTCTTTTCTCTTTGGTTCCTGTCTAGATAACTTGGGAAATATTCAAAGGATTAACAAAAAACAACCAGTTATGGTTGCAGACAAGGGCCAAAATATGTATAAAAAGTTATAGTTTTGGCTCAGTGTTTGTGTGTGGAGTGGTCCCCTCAACAAGGAGAGGACATTCTCTCTCTCTCTCTCTCTCTCTCTCACCCCAAAGATGGCCAGACCAGACCATGAAAGGATACACTCTCTGGACAGGTAAAATGGAATCTTGACCTCCCCTTTCCTACTTTCCTCTCTCTCTCCATATTGTTTGTAATAGGTTAGCTAGCTAAGCATAAGAACTGAATTGACTATATTTCATAGTTATTTTGTTTAATTTTCTGTGATTATTCTTAATACAGTTTGCTAAAATATACCTTCTAAAGCTCATCCTTCTACAAAGATTATTTGTAGTGATGCTGTTTGATTTAATAGTCCAAACTTAGAGCCTTATGACCAAAGAGAGGCAGTGCCTAATTCCCCTACAAATATTGTTTGCTGCTTCTTTGGTAACAGAAACCCATTTCAGGAAGAGAAAGAGCTGAATGATGACATTTCTACTATATATTGCCTGGCATTTTGTAATGAGTAGTACTCTGAAGATTTCTTCCAGACAGGTAGCCATGTTACAATATCCCATTAGATTTAGGGCACCATACCAGGTGCAAGTTGGACCAGGTGCAAGTCCCCCATGCCAGCCCATCAATGTTATAAGGGCTGAAAAGCACTTTCATGCCCCCGGGAGAGCAAAGAGACTGGTGCAGGAATGCTCAGCTGGAACAACAGCTCAACAGAGAGGTCAGATTCAAGCAGAGGCTCAACGAGCACTTATTGGAGATGCTCTAGGAGGATTTCGTGCTGCAGGCAGGGGGTTGGACTAGATGACCTACTGGGTCCCTTCCAACTCTATGATTCTATGATTCTATGATCTATTCATATGATTCTTACAGATAACCCTGCACGAAATGAGTTAGGCCAACATGGTGGTTGGGGCTGTGGAAAGGATATGAGAAAGGCATTTTTGGGGAAGGGGGAGGGCAGAAAGTGGCAAGCCCATGGCAGTGGGTAAGTGGGGAACTGTTCACTTGTGCTGTATCCTATCCCTGTTCCAGAGCAACCTAGAGTGGCTCTGGGTTGCTTGGATCTATGCCACCTCCTGGGCTGTTACTTGGGGCATTGGGAATGACTTCTCTTTTCTCTGGACTGTACTCCAGCTGGCCCCAACCCTGCTTTGGATGCATGGCAGGCCCACTTGCCAGCCTTCCTCCCCAGAGCAGGTTGGATTGGCTGTTAGAGTCATAGAGTCTGATAAGACTGAGTCAAAAAGTCATATGACTTTTTAAAATGTTGATTTTATAAGTCAGTAAAAGAAATCTTATCCATCTAGAGATCAGGAAAGGTCTGGTAACAAACCTGATAAGGTAGTAAGCCCTGCTTCCAAAAAATCCTTTCAAAACTGGCACCACTTCACATGTCCTACTGCAAGCAGTACTAAATGCATAAATGTTTGTGTTTGGAATTCTTTGCTGCTCTGTGTGAAAGCTCTAGCCAGTAGCATGAAAAACACCCCCAATCCTTTAATTCTTTCAGACTCACTCCCTACTGCTAAAATCCTTTGAAGCAACCATCTCCGATGCGAAACATCATGCCTGAATGGCAGGTGTCCCTCCTCCAGCCTTGCAATGGCTTGCCAACCCGTGCAAAGCTTTTTCTTAATGATTTGTGTAACACCTCTGGCAACCTCTGCAATTTGGTTTCCCACCCTGCATACAGATTCCCTTGCAGAGATTTGGATGCTGCTTAAAGCTTGACTTTTGTTCATTCAATGGATCTATCCCAGGCATGTATTTTTATTTTTATTTTTTTACTAAGGGAAACTTCAGTAATATAGCCTCCAAATCAAGAACATCACAGTTTGCTTATTACCTTCTGCACAGTTTGCTTAGTATAGTCTGCTTAAATGGTTAAGACTGGAATTCTCATTATTATTTTGTTCATGTTAAATTTGAGTTTGTTCTGCCAACAGTTTTGGCCAAATATCCCAACTAATCTCCCAAATATACATATTTATTTGAGAAATTTATTCTCTAAGACTGGTCAACTTGAAGGGCAGGGTAGGAAATTTTGCTGCCATCCTGACTGATCTTGGTTGGCAGTTTTTTCACCTACCCCGACTAATGTTAGGGTTGAAGGGTTGAATAGGTTGTTCACTTGGCAAGAAGCAGGGATAGGTAGGGACATCCCACAGTCCTTCAAAGGCAGCAAGGTCAACAGGTTTGGCCAGTACCATCTCAGTCATGCCTCATCAGCTCCAGAGGGCTGGCTGGCTCTGTGAGGCTTATCATGGGGCCCATTTTATAGGCAAGCATCCAGCTTCCTTGACCCTTCAAGGGGCGATATTGACATGCCTCCACTACCTGTAGGCATAGAAGGCGGCCTGGAGTTAGACGGTTCATCCAAATAACACCCAGGGAGGTAGATGACTAGGGTTGTTTCCCCTGCACAGTTGGTATTTTGGGAATTTTTTATGTAACCTATGTTTACACTGCTGCATTTATTACTAATAAAGTGGCCTTTGTTACTTACAACCAGTGGGTAGTAATGAGAAGTACAGTGGTACCTTGGTTTGCAAGCATAATTCATTCCAGAAGCATGCTTGTAATCCAAAATGCTTGTATATCAAAGTGAATTTTCCCCATAAGAAATAATGGAAACTCAGATAATTTATTCCACAAAACAAATAAAAATACAACACAACAAAAATATGCATATAAAATAAAATATAATACAAAATATAAAGAAAAATAAAACAAATTAACCTGGACTTCGTCTCACAGGCTGCAATCTGCCCCTTTACACATAGTGAGCCCCACTTATTATAATAGGGCTTACTTTAGAGTAGACATGCAAGGCTCTCATGTCTACCTTTCCATTGTCTCCCTTACATAGGAGTGAGCCCCACTGATTGTAATAGGCTTTCTTCAGAGTAAATATGCATAGGTTGGTCTCTCAGGAGAGGCTAAGCAAGTGCTGACGGAGTGCCAAAACCAGTCGTATCCCAGCTGGGACTTTTTCATTCGTATGCAACACGAAATTTATTAGAAATGTTTGCTTGTCTTGCAAAACGCTCTCAATCCAAAATGCTCTCAATCCAAGGTTTTACTGTACATTGTAGATTTCTTATCATGAGTTAAGTTGCTGCCTATCTCTCTAACAGTGCAATCCTATGCATGTCATTTACTTTAGAATTGACTATTCCAATTATGTTCAGTGGGGCTTACTCCCAGGAAAGTGTGTATAAGATTGCAGCCTGGGCAGTAATGAGGAGACACTTATTGGAATTGGCTCTTATCTCCGATTATCTCTGCACAATCTACAATGTAATCGATTCTTCCTGCTTGTTCATGTATCTGTTGTGAAAATGTAACTTTATGCACCTAAAATTGACTCATGCACACCAACCAAGACAATCCTATTCATGTCTACTCAGAACTCCCATCAAGTTCAGTAGGCCTTACTCGTAAGTAAGTATGCTTAAGATTACAGACCTTATTTTGAAAGTTCTTAAGTAAAAAGAGCTTCTATTCTTTTAAAAATAAAAGTACAGTCACTTGCAAAACTTCCTACCAGGATTTTCCTGTGTAATGTGCCTTTTGGTATTTTAACTCTAGCAGCACCCCTCACATGCTCTGTTCTCTGCATCTCTCTGCATCACTGACAAATCCTTTGTCAGTGTCTGTGGTACAAAATCCTGGGAAATATACAGTAATTCTCAATCCTATGGCCCAACCCAATGGGAACACTGTGCTGGTGTACTGTCAGCTACATCAGTGTGACAAATGCTCCACCAGTGTGGCAATCTTTCCTCTGATCTGCACAGCATTCTATGCTACAGCAGCTGGAAATTCATGCTCCATTAAGCCATGCACACAAAGCAGTGTGAACCAGCGGCCAGTGCCAGTGGAGGGATGTTTAAAGAGCCAAACGGTAAAGTGTTCCCAGGCAAATTGTGGTGGCAGCAATGTAGACATCTCAAATCACTGTCCAAACAGGACACCACCCAAACAGGTTCCTCAGAGTTACACAACAAAGAGCTGGCACAGATCTGAAGAACAAGATGTTGACCAACATAAAGCAATTTTTGTTCTTTATTGATTTTCCTGACTGGCATTATGCACAGATAATGCACTGAAATCAGTGGCCAGGATATCAGTGGGCCCGCATCCCCCCTCTTGCACCATCACCCAAATAGGTTTGGGCCATGAGTCTGCCCTGACTACTCTATGGAACCTTTAAAGCTCAGCAAGTTCCATAGTTCTATTAATTTTAGCAAAAGCCTTTTGAAAAAGGGAAGGAGGGGCAAGAGCTTTATTTTGTATACATAAAGCTTTATTTACTCCAACTATCCCTGCATACTGCTTACCAGATAGGAAGGGGTTTTGATAATGCCACTTATCTGTACCTATTCTTGCTCAGTGGGGAATTTTGTGCCATAGGAGTATTGACTTTCAAAACTTTTTGAGGCTCTCTTTTTAAAAGTACTACCCAGTTCCCTTGAGCAAAGTTCCAGCTCTACCTATCAGTAACACCTCATGTTCTTGATTTTATGATTGATGATATATTTGAATGTCATCATGGTATGTGATTTTGGAGGCCCTGAAATATGATTAATTTAGACGCACGGTCAAAAGAACATTTCAGGGATTTTACTCAAAGACATAATTTTCTGGGGACATAAGCATATATTGTGGTCGTCAAATAAATCATCAAATGAATATATCTGAACTAAATTCCTTAACATATAATCTGGCAATGAATCAAAATGTATTTCAACTTGAAATTGTTTTTTCTTTGTTGCGAATGTAAACATCAGTATTACTTTATTCTTTACTAGAAGCCAGTGTATTCTGGTGGACTGTTCACTGTATTTGGGCCAGGGTTCAAATGGACAAATCAGCTATAGAACTCACTAGGCATTTCATTAATCTCTCTATGGGACAATTAGAATAAAATTATATATCTGTGAATTTTTTGGAGGTAAAGCTGGAGATAAATATGGAAGAGTCTGTTCATTGCGAGCTGCAGAATGGGGGGCATTTTAGTTCTAGAGAGTCCTAGTCCACCTGCAAAATAAGGGCAGATAAGTGAGTGGAAACTGGTATTACCACTTCTCCTACTCTTCTTCACCGACACCATAGGATGAAGAACTGCTTACTTTCCCCCCTCACTATGAGATGGTAGTGTATGAGCTGTACAACAAAATTTGGGGTTATGTCCTTATCATCCCCCTTCCCAGGAAGGGTAGTGCCACCATCAGGTGATACTGGAAAGACATGATCATTGCAGGCAGGATAACAGTTATGGTGGATCAGGGAAGGGGTGGAGCGGACATATCAGGCTTGAGAGGTTTTGGGATTGGTGGCACTGGTGGTACTCTATCCTGTCCTCCTTCCTGACCTTGATCCACCAACACAGATCAACTCAGACTTTACTGGAGCAGATCTGAGATGACTCATTGTGGCTACTAGGGTTACTCTGTGGCAGTGGTGTAACTAGAGGGGGTGGAGGGGGGTCTCTGCCCTGGGTACTAACCATAGGAGGGTGACACTCTGGGGGGTGACTAACATCACAACAACATGAAGGAATGGTGCAACTCCATCATGTCATATACCATTAGATTCATATTGAAGAGGAGAATCCAATGCAAAAATCTGTTTTTGAATATCTCCTTCCTATCAAAGGTTATTGCCAAAAATAAAAAATGCCTCTATTGGACTCTATTGGAACTCTATTGGAAAACTTAACTCTATTGGAAAATGAAGCTGCCCCACATTGTGACTTTACTTGGAAATAGGTGAATGTGCCATAGTCCATCTGAAAGAGCAAGCTGAGAGAAATCCAAGGACACCACAATGGTCCTGCTTCAATGAATGCAATCTCCCAAATCACCCCAGAAAATGTCCCTTTTAACTACATTGATCCCATATAAATTGAAATGGAGCCATGTCAAGCCTTTACTTGTGAGTAGGCAAAATTGCCTTAGATAAGGCTAAGAGGAAGCAGGTTCTGATCCAATGAATGCAGCCCCATCATTCACCCTAGATAGAAGTCCCTGCTCCAGGCTCCACTGCATTGATCTCTATGGAAAGTGAAAGCAACCATGCCTGGCCTCCAGATCAAGTCAGGCTCAGAGGAATGCAAGTCCCCCAGGATGGTCCTGATTCAGCAAAAGTGGAGCTCAGCCAGTACTGCAGAAGGTAGCCTCACCTCCATCCCCCCAAAGGCTTGAGTAGAAATGGGAGGGCTGAAAAGCTTATAGATTTTTTTTTGTATTTCTAGGGGGTTGTGTTGCAGACAGGCTTTAAGACACAATTAATTTGGTGGAGGGTGACCACATATCCTCTTTTTCCAGGACACGTCCCTTCTTTTAGCCTTGTGATATGGAAAAAAGTCTACACTGTCCTCCTTTTCCTCTTCCAGGTGAGAAGACCTGGGTTCCAGATGCTGGGGAAGTATATCACTGAGTACTATGTGCATGGGACTGATAGCAAGATTCCCTGCCCCAGTGCAGCAGGCACAGAGCACCAAATTGGCTGGATGTTGGTCAGTCTTCCATGTTAAGTATGGGACAAAAACATGTTCACCCCTTTTAAGCCCCATAAGGGTTAAATTTCTCCATATTATTTCTTGGTGGGTGTTGATGTCACAGAAGAAACACCCTCCCCGAATTCCATGCTTCTAGGTCTAGGGGTTGGGGCAGAGCATCCCTCAGTCACTGATTCTTCAATGCAAAGTATAGGAAGGAAAATGCATTGCACCCCATTTCACCCCCTTCCGGTTGGTATTTCCAAAAACCATTTCTTAGTGACTCACTCAGTCACGGAAGGAACAACCACCCCAAATTTCACACTTCTAGGCCCAGCAGTTTTGGCAGGGCATTGATGAGTTAGTGAGTGAGTCAGTGACTCTTCTCTTTTATATATATAGACTAGCAATAAGCGAGCCCGTGTTGCGGGAGTAACATTTCCCCATACGACATACCCCATCAATACCCCATGCGCAACTTCCCCCATGCGCAACTTCCCCCATGTGCAATATTCCCCCATGCGCAACTTCCCCAATGCGCAACATCCCCCATGTGGATCTTCCCCCATGTGCAACTTCCCCCATGCACAACTTTCCCCCATGGGCAACTTTCCTCCATGCGCAACTTCCTCCCATGCGCAACTTCCCCCATGCGCAACTTCTTCCCATGCGCAACTTCCCCCATGTGCAACTTCCCCCATATGCAACTTCCCCCATGCGCAACTTCCCCCATGCACAATTTCCCCCATGTGCAACTTCCCCATGTGCAACTTCCCCCATGCACAATTTCCCCCATGCGCAACTTCCTCCCATGCACAACTTCCTCCATGCGCAACTTCCCCCATGCACAACTTCCTCCATGCGCATCTTCCCCTCATGCGCAACTCATCTTCCCCTCTTGCGCAACTTCCACCATGCGCAACTTTCTTCCATGCACAACTTCCCCATGCACAATTTCCCCTATGCGCAACTTCCTCCCATGCACAACTTCCTCCATGCAACTTCCCCCATGCGCAACTTCCTCCATGCGCATCTTCCCCTCATGTGCAACTCATCTTCCCCTCTTGCGCAACTTCCACCATGCGCAACTTTCTTCCATGCACAACTTCCCCATGCACATAATCCCTCCATGCGGATAATCCCTCCATGCTCAACTTCCCTCATGCGCAACTTCTCCTATGTGCAACTTCCCCATGCACACCTTCCCCCATGTGCAACTTCCTCCCATGTGCAACTTCCTCCCATGCGCAATTTTCCCCATGCGCAACTTCTCCCATGCGCAACTTCCCCCAAGCGCAACTTCCCCCCATGCGCAGCATCCTCGCCAGTGCAACCTATTCCTCCGAACAACATCCCCCAGTGCACCAGGGTCTGAGCACCAAATTGGCTGGATGTTATTCAGTCTCCCATGTTAAGTATAGGACAGAAACACGTTGCCCCCTTTTCAGCCCCTGAAGGGTTAACTTTCTCCAGATGGTTCTTGGGGGGTGTTCAGGTGACAGAAGGAACTCCCAGAATTCCATGCTTCAGGCCCAGCAGTTGGGGCGGAATGTTGATGAGTCAGCAATTCTCAATGCAAAGTATAGGGAGGAAAACGTGTTGCGCCCCTTTTCACCCTCTTCCGGTTGGAATTTCTGAAAACCGGTTCTTAGTGCACCCCTCCGTCACGGAAGGTATACCCACCCCAAATTTCACGCTTCTAGGCCCAGCAGTTTTGGCAGGGCAGTGATGAGTCAGTCAGTGACTTTTCTCTTTTATATATATAGATTTCATGTTTATCATTACTGTCTCTCAGCCTCACTTACCTCATAGGGTTGTAAGGGCAAAAAAGTACGAGTTTTGGAAGAGTTTTACTATATTGCTATAAATTACTCAGGCATCCATCAGTAAGTATGCTTAAGATTACTGGCATTATTTTGAAAGTTCTTAAGTAAAAGAACTTCTATTCTTTTTAAAATAAAAGTGCAGTCACTTGCAAAACTTCCTCCCAGGATTTTCCTGTTTAATGTGCCTTTTGGTATTTTATCTCTGGGTGGCCCACTTAACTTGATGGGAGTTCTGAGTAGACATGAATAGGATTATGCAGATAAACATGTTATGTCCTGGTTGGTGTGCATGAGTCAATTTTAGGTGCTATAAATTGAAACTATGGGATTTGACTTTTTATTCCTTTTTCTCAGTTGGAGAAAGCTGATCTATGATGGAGGATTTCCCCAAGGAGAGAGATCTTTTGCTTTCCAAATAAGAATTCTTAAAAGGGCTGGAATCAGACTAATCCTGAAGAAGGATTTTGAAATCCGAAACGGTGGGACAAATATCCTAGGACTGACCATGGATTGGATTGAAATATTGAAACTTTGATGGAATCCTGAAATACTTAAGACTGGAATATTGAAACTTCTGATGGAATACTGAAATACTTATTTTCATGCAACTTAAGAAGATTTACTGAAATTTGAAATATATGGATACTTGTGGACTCCCAGTCAGGGATATTCAGGTTAGAAACCCCGGCTATGGGGCTCTATTGAATCTATGGACAATAAAAAATATGAGGCACTGATGCATATGTTTATTTTGTAATTTTTAAATTATATTTTCTGTTAAATACAGTATAGTGTGTGATAAGCCAGATAGCAAGTGTGTTTGTATACCAAATACTGTATATACAAACATTCACATATTGATGAAAGCAATGGTACTGGCTTAGGTTCCATTGCATCCTGTGGGGAAATTTCAGCTGCTAGAGGTCTCCACAGACAATAAAAGTATTATTATTATTATTATTATTATTATTATTATTATTATTATTATTATTATTATTATTATAACTCACTGCAAAGCCGCACTCTGTGTGGATTTTTAAACCAGCTCCTGTGGAGGGTGCTTTGGGCTGTTGGCCCCAAAATAAAGGGACCTCTGATCCAGCTTAGAAAACAGCAATGCTAATGAAGCATTTATTGCTATTGGAAATCTGTCCGCATGAGGAGGGAATAGTCAAAAATTCAAATTTTAAAATAACTGAAAAAATTGGTGATTTTAAAACTTTTAAATTTATATTGAGTTTAAGGTTGCTCTACGTAGACATATTATACCTTTTTCGGAATCAGGATTGAAAATCATTGAGATCACTGTAAAGCAGCAGGATAAACAACATTCTCGGTTTGTCTATTTGGTATGAGTCTGAAGAGATTGTTGCCATTTCCAACTCTGGAACAACCCACATAGAGCTGACCATGGGAAAAGCAATGTTGTGTGTGTGTGGTGGGGTTGGGTTGGGAGTAAGTTGTCTGTTAGGGAAGGAGTGTGAGTTAGGTTGTGCATGTGTGTATAGAGTTGGGCTTTGTGTGAGTTTGTGGACTGTGGGAGTTTGTGTGTGGGGGTTCAGATACGTTGTGTGTGAGTGTGGCGTTGGGTTGTATGTGGGGGTTGGGCTATGTTGTGTATGAAAGAGTGGGTTAGCAGGTGAGTGTGTGGAGTTGTGTTGTGTGAGTGTGTGGAGTTGTGTGTGGGGAGTTGTGTTGAGTTGTGTGTAGTGTGTGAAGGTGGGTTGTGTGTAGGGGTTGGGCTACATGATGGCTGCAATCTTAAAGACACTTTTCTGGGAATAAAACCCATTGAACACAATGGGGCTTACTTTTGAGTAGACATGATTAGGATTGTGCTCTATGTGTGTGTGAAAGAGTGGGTTAGCAGGTGTGGGGTTGGGTATTTGTGGGGGCTGGGTTACATTGTGTGTGTTTGAAAGAGTGGGTTAGCCTCTGTGTGTGTGTGTGTGTGTGCGCATGTGGAGTAGTGTTTGTGTGTGAAGTTGGGTTGTGTGTGTGTGATAGAGTGGGTTAGCATCTGTGTGTGTTGTGTTGTGCATGTGTGGACTGTGGGGTTGTGTGTGTGGAGTTCTGTTGTGTTTGTGTGGCATATGGGGTTTGGTTGTGTGGGGGGGTGGGCTACACTGTGTGTGTAAAAGAGTGGGTTAGCGTCTGTGAATATGGAGTTGTGTTGTTTGTGTGTATGAGGAGTGTGAGGTTATGTGTGTGGTGTTCTGTTGTACGTGTGTGTGTGGAGTATGGGAATGTGTATAAGTGGGTTAGAGTGTGTGTGTGTGTGTAGTTGTGTTTTGTAACCTGCTAACCGAGCAAGAGGCAACACCTCTTTCAAGTGGGTGTTCCTCTTTTATTTAGCAGGGGGAAAGTAACTGGCCCTCCACACCCAGCAGTGTCTGTTCAAGTGGCTTCTGCTGGTGTTCTTTTTTGCATTTTAGATTGTGAGCCCTTTTGGGACAGGAATCCATTAGCTTTTAATTAGCTATTATTTTTTCATTTTCTTGTAAACCGCTTTGTGAACTTGTTAGTTGAAAGCGGTATATAAATACTGTAGATAGATGTGTGTGGAGTTGTGTGTGAAGTTGTATTGTGGGTATGTGGAGTGTGGGGTTGGGTTGTGTGTGGGGGATGGGCTACATTGTGTGTGTGAAAGTGGGTTAGGTTTTGTGTGTATGTGTGTGTGTGTGTGTGTGTGTGTGTGTGTGGAGTGTGGAGTGTGGGATTGAATTGTGTGTGGGAGTTAACCCCAGGATCATCCTGATTCCAAAAAGCTATAATATGTCTATGTAGAGCAAGTGTGGGTGGAGCTACAGGGGTTTAGGACATGTGTGGAGTTGTGTTGTGTGTGTCTGTGTGCGTGTGGAGTGTGGGGTTGTGTGTGTGGGGTCAATCCTGGGATCACTCAGATTCCATAAAGGTATGTATATGTAGAGCTGGTGTGGGCGGAGCTAGAGGGTTATGGGATGGATGGATGGACGGACAGACAGGAGGACAGACAGAATTTGCCTTTTATTTATACAGATATTGAAGAACACCCCTCAAGGGCTTCCCTTCAGAAGGCAGCAGGACAAGCAAGAGGGTTCCCTACAGGAGTTTACAAAAACAGCTCTTTGTGTTGTGAAACAGTTCTTGAGACATTTTCAAAGTCATAGCCAGCCTCTTGAAACTAACTGGGAACCAAATGCAGCTTCCTTGTGTCATGGTCATGTAATTGGATACCCGTCAACACCCAAAGGTGCAATTTCCACTGCTGGAAGTTTCTGAAGCTTCTACACAAAATAATAGCCTTACAAACATAATGAGAATTTTCATATCCCTTCAAGCATAATAAACTTTCTCTACAGTCAGGCACAGCTGCTAAACATCAAAACTAGTTCACATATTCGAGTGTGTCACTTGATAATGGCAACATCAAGTTATGACATAAGTGTGTGTATGAACCACCGCTGATCAACACCATATACTGCATTTTCACAGCATCAAGCACAAAGCTTTGCTGTGATGTTAACAATAAAGTCAGGAAGTAATAACTGAGTAAGCCTATTCTTGGTGAAACTACAGGATTTCAGTGAAATAGCTCACTACCTTTTACCAGCATGTAATCATACACTATTCCAGCAATGCTTGGGGTCAAGAGAAATGTGTACCTAAACAGACAATATAAACTGATTGGGAAAGATAAGACAATGATTCCCACGCTTTTTGGGGCTGTGATATAAAATCAGGAAAAGAATGACGGTGATATAAAACACATCATGCAGTGAAATCACTGCCATTCACTTCTGGGTTTAGAAGGCTGGTGCAGGTCTCCAAAGAGAGATAAGGGGATTTTCATGCACTGCAGTTCTTTGGACTTGGATGAACTCAGTGGTCAACAATCAAAAACATAACACGACAAAGTACTAAGCCCTCCCCCATCTTTCATAGTGGGCTTTTTCTAGGTATATAAGTTCCATGTGCCCTGGTATATAATCATGCCAGCCACATGACCACACAATTGTCTTTGGACAATGCTGGCTCATTGGCTTAGAAACAGGGATGAGCACTGCACTCTCGAGTTGGTCACAACCAGCAGGACATCCTGCAGGGGACACCTTTCACCTTTCATATGTCCATCCACGATGATCATATGTCTCCTTTTCCAGGACATGTACTTTTTTTTAGCTTTGAGTTCTGGAAAAATCTTTACTTTCCTCCTTTTGCTTGTGAGCAGGTAGTATGTACCCTTCTTGTAATTAATACAAGAATAATGTAATAAATTGTAATATGTAATGTAATAAGTTTAATGTAATAGTTTTAAATTCAGTTATAAGTAATATAGTGCTTAAATTAACAACATGAAAGCAATATATATGAGTGTTTTTATCTTTTATTTTGTCATGTCCCACATTTTTCTTACATTTTGGATGGGCTTGCCCTCTTTTGTAGTTATGACATTTGGTCACCCTATCTCCATTGGTCCATGTTGTATATTTAGGTACACATCTAGTTAGCTGGAAATGTATTTATTATGCAAGAATAAAATTGGGTTGAAGGATTTTTAAAAAAATGCAAATGTCTCATGTGGCTTTAATAACTGATGAAGACAAAATTTCTCACTGTATAATGACATACTGCTCCTGTCAAAACACACAATCGTTAAAGAGTTTTGTCTTCTGCATTTGGTCATCCTAACTATCCACCCCTAAGACAAGCAAAACCAAAATATTTATTTCAGGTCAAAACCTATGAGCATAATCAAATCAAATTTAAGCAGTTTTAAGCCCCATTGATTTCAGTGGGAGAATTAACCACAAGCTAATGCTTTCTGTTAAACTTTGATGTGATTGTGCCCCTGTGCATTCAGTTAATGTAACATATATTATTAGCATGCAGTTGTTCTTCTAGAAATAAGAAGATCTCAATGGAATTTACATGCCATTGCTTAGCATGTCCCACATTTCTCATCATTATTGCGAAGATTCATGCTTGATTAGGCTCAGGCTGCTGCTACACATGCAGGGGGCATGTTCTGCTGTTCTCTTACGCTGCAGGTACCAACATAAATGTCACCTACTGTGGAGCTGAAAGAAAGAATTTATCACAACGCATTGCTCATATTTGCTCCTTTGATTAAACTGTGTTCTCACCTTGCTTGTCAAAACCTCATCGTAAGTGCAAAAGATGTGAAAAAGTTAGCAATCAAAACTAAAAAAAATCAGATTGCTCATATTAGAAGTTTGGGTGGACGGTGCTCTGTCCCAAGGAAAATGGAAAGCACAGACAACATCTTCAGACTTTAGCTTTTGTGGACGGGTATGCAAAATATGTCCCTTTATTCTTGTGCATCTTTCCATCTTCTGATGCATCTTTTATATACTTATTATATATATAATCTCTTGCCTTCCCTGTGCTGAAGGAAAGCTCCACAATGAAACCAAGTTCCACAATGAAATGTAGAAGGTATACAAAGAGTAAATATATAAAATAATAAAAAGGACGATATGGTGATAGGGAGCAACTATTGTATTTGGACCAAAAAGAAGCATCAGGACAGAAACGCAATATCAGAGGCACAAGGGCAGACATCATCCCATCACCCAAATGCCAGACAAGACAGACATGTTTGAGCCCTTGCTGAAAACGTCAGAAGCTTCCAGTAGCTGTGTCACTAGTTGCAATGGCAGACCTAGAGGTGACACGGGGTGCAAATTCCTGAGACATCAAGAATTTATGCACCAAGGGGTGAAACCACTCCCTGCTTCCTCTACCACTGGCTTTGGAACACAGAGGCTGTAGGAGTGCACTGTCTGAAACCAACCCCCCTTTCTTTAATGCAGTGTAAGGGGAAGCACTTCAATTACAATGAGCCAGTATGAGCCACTCCTGCAGCCACTCTTGGCATGGTTTCCAGTAGTGTCTGAGGGCCTCTCCTCTTTCCAACTCTTTAAAGAAAGGAGAGGTAGTAGTGGAGGCCTCAGAGCAATGGCATCCTCCATTTTCCCCACTTCTAGCTTCTACATGTGTGGAAGGCTCTTTTGGACCTCTTTCTTGCTGTCAGCAGACGCCCAGGATGTTGGTGGTGCTTGCCTACGGGGGTCTACTAGCAGTGTGGAAAATCACAGTTGGGGCCTTCTGCACCACTTGAAGTGGCATGGAATGCTCACACAGTCTGGGTTGCCTCCTAACTTCCCCCATTCTTCAAAGGAGGAGGTACTGTGCAAGAGGTTATGCAGTGACGATACTGTCACCGCAATTATTTCAAGGTCATGGGGTGGTGGAAGGTATCATGGCACATGGCATAAAAACTACCAGGAATGCCACTGATTAATTGCCTATGATCCCAACTGGATCAAGGCAGGTAGCATCTTTTCTTTTAATGACAAAAGGAATTAAAGCACAAGCATATGGAGAGTAGTAGTTCCGGGCAATACTGACAAAAAGCTAAGGTTGTTTGGCAGCCATTTTAAAATCAGTTGAGCAAGAATAGTGCTGTGTTCAGAAAGTTTGCTTATTTCACACATAGGTCTCGTGTGAGATAATTTGAGAAAGTTTGTAGTAGCAAGCCTACGGTGTTGTAAGAGAAATGGATAGTACAACAGCAATTCAAAGAGTCGAGCAACCCACATCTCCAGGAGAATTGGCATTGGAAGAAAATCCATCAGAGAAGTGTGGAAGGTGGAAACAAGAATGTGAATTAAATTAGATTGCAAGTTGAGCAGATAAAAAGATGTGAGGCTTCTGTCAGACTATTTCTTCATGCGTCAGGTAAATTTGTGGTCATTATTTGCATTAGTGACAGCTTGCCATCAAATGGCTACTATGCTTAGAACTGCTGTGTAATGGAGACTGGCAGACCAATACTATCCCCTGCTGGCCCACTGTAAGCTATGCTGTCAACAGAGCAAGCACAGCATGATCTAGGTCCCCAAAGGTTCTCATACCATTCCAGGTTAGAAAAGGGGACAGGCTTGCATGTCTACTTCCAAGATCCTTTCCTCTCTCACCCCTGGCCTGCTTGTTATATCAAAATCTCCCTTTAGGCCTTCTACTATGGATCTTCTCTATATACACTATATCTGGTTATGCTAGTATGGACTCTATTATGGACTCAAATATTAAGCAATATTATGTCAGCAGGCAAACTAAACTGTTCTCCCAGAGGTCCTGGTTTACAGGTCACATTTCAGGACATTGGTCAAGCCACAAACTCATTGCTGCTTTACTTCTGTGGTTCACAAGCATTTCAGTGGTTCACAAGCATGACCCATGAAATGAAGTCCCAATCCCCTCTTTGTGAACCACTGGTTTACATAATCTCTCCTCCTTTTCCATTCTCATAGATTCTGGGAGGAATTCTTGTGTCTTGCAGCAGCTAACCACTGTGATCATTTGAGTCTGTATACTGACAGTGCACCTGAATTTCACTCTCTCTCTCTCTCTCTCTCTCTCTCCCTGGCAAAATACTAGTGATTCTCTGTAAATGTAATAGCTGCTTTTTGAAAAGGCTCTGTAAAAGTCAATCTAAATGTGTATGAGCAAGAAGGGGGGAAAGCAACAACATTATAGTCAGGATTGTGTCACTATGGAGGGATACATGGGCTTCACTGGACTCTTGCAGTTTGGGACCCACTGTAAGAAGGGTGGCAGCTTTGTCTGCAGACCATATCTCCTGTCACACATTAAGGAAACAAAGATTTGTTTAGCTGATGCAATCCATATCAATTCAGGTGGAGGGTTACCTTCAGGTAGGACAATCCAGAGCAACTAATCTGTCCACATAAGAGCCCTTAGGTTGCCCTATCTAACACTAGGTTGGAGCAACTGCAAGATGCTCCAGCCCAGTTACTCTGGAAGAGGCTTAGGGCAGAGCAAGGCAAGATAGGGTCCCCTAAGAGAGGTGGACCTGCTCTGCCCTAACTGGGGCAGCCTAAGCAGCTCAGGAGACGCAAGTTGAGGGCATGTTTAGCATTGCCTAGGGCAGAGCAGTTACTCTGTATCCAGAGCCTGTTTCCAAGGCAGAAATGCCCTCTTCCAACCCTCAGAGTTATACCACCTCAGGAGCAGGTATAGTAATGAGTAGACCCATAGGGGTCCATGATAAGGCCCGAGTAAGAACGGCAGTGTTGACCAAAAATCTGAGTTCTTGGCCAGCCTAGCTGCAACCCCTGCCTCTCAACCTGAGGATATGGAACAAACTACGGCTGCCCACAAACCTCAGGATACAGCAGGCCACTCCAAGAAGCCCCTTGTATTCACTGTAGAATGTACTGGCATCTCATCAGGGACTCCTTATAAGGCAGGCACCCAGTGGCATCACCAGACTGGTGCGGCTGGTGTGGGCTGCATTGGGGATGCGCTCCGTATGGGGTGATGTGCCGGAGGAGTTTGACTGTCCTTTGGCAGACCTTGGGCGTCAGCACCCCGAGCAGCAGCCAGAAGCTGCCACTTGTCTGAGGAGCTGGCCTAAACGGCCATCTGAGACACACTGCACAGAAACACACTGGGCATGCCGAACAGCTTCAGAGGAGACTTCCTTAGAGCAGAGAAAGTCCGCGCCTCTGCACAGCCATTCGGCCTCACCAGGAGGCGGAGCGGCAGCCGAATGGCTTCAGAAAGAGTTCTGCACAGGCACCAACTCTGACGCCTGCACAGTCTCCCCCGAAGCCAAAAGGCTTCAGAAAAGTACTGCGCAGGTGTCAGAGATGGTGCCTGCGCAGTACTCTTTCTGAAGCCAGTTGGCTTCAGAAACAACTGCGCAGGTGCCAACTTTGGTGACTGCACAGTCCAGGTAGGGGGGGGCGCGCATCCCAGGGATGACGCACAGACTTCCGCACCAGGTGATGTGCAGAGTCATGTCACCACTGTAGGCACCACAGCTGTTCCTTGATCAGTGTGATCTGAGGGGTGTCTCCTCAGGAGCAAGTCTTCCCCTTGTGTCAATTACTTAGCATGCTCTGGAGCAGTTAGGGCAGCCCAGGCTTCCTGACTCTCTGGATTCAGGATAAATTTCCTGCTTTGGATACAGAATAGTTAGGAGAGTGCAGTTAGGGCAGAGCAGGCTGAATTTGCTCTGGATTGTGTCCATAGTCTCATAAGTTTTTTAATTTAACGTATGTTAAAATTCAGGAAAAAGTAAGACACCTGTATATTTTTTTCTTGCCCAAAAAATTTCCTGGCCCGAGATACAGGCCACCAAAGATGGCGCCCTGGGCACCATTTCTCACTTGCAATTTTCGATAAAAATTTTAAAGTGTTCTATCTCTGGAAGGGTGCAAGATATTTTGCTGTGGTTTTTTTATTTGAAAGTTCATATTTTTCTCTTTAGTACCATTGAGTAAGCAGGCCTCCGTCAGTCTTAAAAGACTATGGTATCGTGCTCAGTGCTGCATAACATTCCCTGTAAAGGAGAACTTCCACTTTTGAGTGTAACAGGTGAAAAGGGGCGTAACGCGTTTTCTCCCTATACTTTACATTGAAGAATTGATGACTCAACAACATTCCGCCCCAGTCCCTGGACCTAGAAGTGTGAAATGTTGATGAGGCAGAATGTTAATGAATCACCAAATCTTCAATGTAAACTATAGGGAGAAAACGTGTTGTGCCCCTTTTCACCTGTTAAACTCAAAAGTGGAAGTTCTCCTTTAGGGAATGTAGTACTCAATGGTATTGATCAACAGTAAAAAAATCAAAATTTTTGGGATTGGCATTTTTGAGGGAAAAAAATTATTTTTATTTTAAAAAAAAAAATTCAGAAGGCTGCAACAAGAAAGTTGAACACATATTTCAAAATGGAGTGTATTGTTTTAAACAGAAAAATATGATCTTTCAAATAAAAAAAAACCACAACAAAATATCTTGCACCGTTCCAGAGATAGAACACTTAAAAAATTTTGTCGAAAATTGCAAGTGAGAAATGGTGCCCAGGGCGCCATCTTTGGTGGCCTGTATCTCGGGCCAGGAAGTTTTTTGGGCAAAACAAAAATATACAGGTATCTTACTTTTTCCTGAATTTTAACATATGTTAAATTCAAAAACTTCTGAGACTATGAAGGTAAAATTTATTTTTTGCCCGCCTGAATTGACATGGACTATACCAGCTTTAATTGGGAAGACTGTGCTCTGGGATCTAGAAAGTAGGGTGAAGCATAAGTATATTGGTCTGTATCAGGAAACTCAAGGCAGTTGCTCATATTTTGTTCAAAGATCCATGTAAATGGCTGAGGTAATTTGCCACAAATAAAAATTAAATTGTGAAAATAAAGGGCCCTCAAAAAATGTTATATAAAAATGATTGAATAATTGATTTGACACTTTTTAATGATGGAAACTATTGCTATAGCCTCCAAGACAAATTTTCCTGTATGATATGTTTCCAAACACCTTCATTGCATTCCTGCTACATTTATAAACAAGCACTTATAATATCTTATTTCAATACCTGATATGTAATGTATGAAGTGGCCCTTAAATGTTTTGCTAATACCGATGATGTTCTTTTGCAAGGGCAAACTGACATTTTCTTATCTAGCCATGTAAGTCTGCTGTTTTAATTAGAAGCCTAGCGGGTGTAGGGGTTGTTAGCCAGGTCTCTATGCTTTTTCTGAACAAGGCTTTTTATGATTGAAACTATTGTTTAATGGTCATATAAGCAGAAAACAATTATCTGGTTATTTCCCTTCTAATATGAAAGCCTTATTACAGGATCTGAAACTCAGTTATAAGGTAATTGCTTTTGAACTGTTTGGTAACTTCAGATATAATTACTAAGTAATTTGAAAATATGTGATTACTCAAGAGGCCATATGTTCTTCCATTTTATGCACTAGTGAATGGGGAAGGGTGACTGAAAATACCTGGGTGTCTCCAAATACCTTGGACATTTGCAGTTGCTTGAGCAACAGCTTTACATTTCCCTACTCAACCTTTCTCCTTTTCATTCAGCATGTTTGCGATTCATGAAAGGAAACAGATTCTGCATGCTGATCAGTTGGATTGGGTTTGAAAGAGAAAAGGTCACTTTCAACTTTGGGGGAATGCATCTGGAACTACAGCCATTATCACCTGGAGCTACCTCTCTCATGAAACCACAGATGTGTGAGTCTGCGTGGAGCCTTCTGCTGTTTCCCCAGATTTATGGAACAGATTTGTGGCCAGGATGGAAGAAGCTGAACTCTTTGGAATGAGAAAAAAGGTAGCAGTAAGCACTTGGGTGCATAGAAATGACAGAGCAGGTGTCATCAGTTTGTGGACTCCCAAGCTGAACCCATCCATTGGCTCTGTATTTTGGCCTCCCAGGTGCCCCTGCCTCACACACCACATTGTTTGCAATCTAGACAAGCAGCAAATCCAGGAAATTTATTAATGTCCCTAGAAAGTTAACATATATTGCTAGTAGAAAATATATTTTATTCAGATTGTGCAGCCCTGAATCAGGAAATATGGGTAAATATGGAGTAATTAGGCTTGTCAGTTGGCAGTTTTCTCCCTTCTCTGTCTGCAATACAGAGTTCAAATCCATTGTTATCACGATTATGTATACCTTCCAATTTATACTAATTTTTTATTTAGGATCACAATGAGCTTCATATGTGATAGAAATTTCTAGCAGTAATTCAGTAATTTGAATTACTGCTAATTGTGCATATCAAATACTACTTTTAAGTACTGTTCAGTGCAATCTTAACTTGAGCTTCAGCAATAGGCTGTCATGACTATGCTGCATCTAGCACAAATTTGGTGCTGCTGCTGTGCTATGAAAGGACAAAGGGAAACTTCTCCCAAGCAGGGTTGCAGTAGCCCCCAGTGGGTCTACACAGTTGTACACTACTTCTGGAGGCAGTGTAGAATTGAGTAGACTGTGCTACTTAGTGCCTGGGGTTGGGTTGGGATCTGACATATCTCTGGGTCCCAGCCCTGCTTCCTGTTTCCCACCCACCCCTGGGACTACGCTCCAATCACCTACCCTGCCTCCTAGGATTACCTACCTCCTAGGATCCACTCCAGGGATTATCCTCCACTATCCTGCCTCCTTCCCATCCTCCTCTACCTTTGCAAATCCCTGCACTGGTTGAGATTTGCAGTGCAACATACTTTTCACCATTGCCCATGTTGGCACAGAGAGAATGGCACACTTCCATGCGCCAGTCTAACTCCCTCAACAGATGTGTGAAAGTGGCATAGGAACACTTAACCGCTTTACAATCCAGCCTAGTGAAGGACTGAATCAAAATCTTATTCCAGATCCAAGATGTGTTTATACTTACAAATGTTAAATCTTTTGAAAATGAGGTATTTGTGCTTGACTGACCTTTCCTGTCTATCTGTAGAGTCTCCACCTTAGTTGATGAATAATTTCTAACATGGTTTCTCCTCTTAGACCTTGGAGGCAGAGTGATGACAAGGGCATGAGCTGAATTTGATTACAGATCATGCACCATCAACAGAACCTTTAATTAAGTTCAAGCTGCAAACTCTTTAGTCTTGCTCATATTAAGAAAAGGGATGTGAATGGAATCATGACACCCGGCCTAAAGAAGGGGCATCGGTTTGATTTTAGTTTCAAACTGGAGCCATTTTGGTGAGGAATCTTAAGGAATGATTAGGCCTAAGGTCCTTCTCAACCTGCTTTCTGTTTCAAACAGCAGCCAGCCATATGTTCCTACGAAGAATACAAGCAAAATGTCCAGCATTAGCCCATCCACATCTTTGTCCCTGGCAGGAGATGGAAACCCAGATTTATTCTGCTTTTGCAAGTCCACTGTGTTGTCCTGGCCAAGACATGTGGATTGACTTGTCATCAGTTGATGTGTAGGAGCTTTAATTCTTTATAAAAAAATCTTTAAATCTTTTTTTTAAAGCAATCTAAGCTCATGGCCATCCTTACAGCTCATGCATTCAATTCCATAACTTAACTTGTAGGTCAAGATGGACACAAAGTTCCTCTGCCAGCTTAAATGGCTTCAATCACAAATGGCTTCACTCCCAAATCCCTTTCACAAGGACTTTGAGACCACCCTGGAGTTGATCTGCTATAATGCCACCCAGCTTATAGATTTAGCTGACTCTTATAGAGCTTGTTTTGAATGCAAAGGTGCATGCCGTCCCCCATTCCCTTTACTTATCAGGAGATTAGTATGCAGCCTTCCCTGTTCCAAGTGCCTCTCTATGATTTGAACATAAGCTTCGCAGTCTGTGTTCCTAGCTTGGGCTGCGTCTGATCAAACAGAAAAGATTAAAAATTGGGCACCTGCATGCTTTGCTCCTGGTAAGTAAACCAAAGAGGAGGATAGGGTCCAAATCACTTGTCCCTGCTTACTTGATGCTTTGTAACCACCAAGTAGGTTGGGAGAGAGGTCATCTGAACAACTTCAGAGGTTATCTGAACCTCATCCCTTCTTTCAGGAGCCCTGGAGCCCTTACCTGCTCCATCCCTTCACTGAATTTACAGGGATGCATATCCTTTATCTGTGCTAGGACACAACACAAAGAGGGAAGGGAATGATCTGGTTCATAGTCACATTTAACAAGCATGGGAAGGATCCCTGTGGCTTGTGTTCACAGCGAGTGGAGAGAGATTTGGGATGAAAGGACAATTGAATCCACCACACCTTCTACCCAGTTGTGGGCTCCAGCAGGTTTGCACCTACTCTATAGAACCGGTTGTTAATGAGAGATAGGACATATAAAGTTTATAGATAGCCATTTAAAAGTGGCTGCCAGGTGGGCATAGAACTGGTTGTTCATTTCTTTGAATCACATCACTGCTTCTACTACCTGCTCAGACCATGCCACATTACTTCGATTCATGGCTGGGCTGATTATGTGTCAGGAACCCTGAACACCTAGCTGAGGGAATACCACTAATACTTCTGATAGTAAGCATATCATAAAGAGGTGTTTTATCTCAGTGTGTTGTTGTCACTAAAAATGTATTTGGCTAGCTAATATAAACAAAACAGTGGCTATTAAGAGAAGTGAACTGTTGTTCATTTGCAAACCTGCAGCCCCACGTCCTCAGGCCTCCCAGAAAATGTATTTTTAGGATATTCATAAATAATTTTCCTGTTTCTCCTTCCTGCAAACATGTTTGTTCAACAAGAGTCACCTATGAATGGCATTTTGCTGAAACAAAATTTAAGGGTAAACTTAATTATGTCCACAGATGGTAGAACATAATTGATGGCATTATGGAGATGTAAACTGGAAGTTACTATTTCTGCAAGTATAACTTATCCAGTAACAGCCCAGAAACTCTGGAATGATTTTAGCAGCTTCAAAAATTGTGACTTCTGTATGTCAATTTTGGTGAATTCAAGGCTTCTTTGCTGTTTGTTATTTCCCATTTATTTTCTTTATAAACATTAATCAGGGAACATTTTTTTTAGAAAAAAGAACCATGACAAAGCTGGGCATCCATTATGCAGCCAGAGAATGTACAGTATTTATTACATGAGAAACTTATAATTTCAATGTACTAAAGTTTCAAAAACAGAAACCCATATATCACAAATTTGATGATAAACTATTTTCAATATTCACTGGTGTATCCTCCCATACTCTAGTATAGCTTGAGGTATAGTGGTGTGATGAAGTCCACCCACCACTAGAAATGCCATGGATGATGGTGTTAAGGCAAAGCCACACTATGGCTACAACCCTAAAGATGCTTTCCAGGAAGTAAGACCTATTGAATACAATAGGGCTTACTTTTGAGTAGACATGGTTAGGATTGTGCTCTATGTCAGTGTTACTCAGATGCCTACACAATGCCACCCAATGGCCATTACAGAGAGGCCAAAGTGGCAAGGCAACTGAGGGGATCAAAAGGGGATCAAAAGTTCAAAGGGGAGTCAGTACATGTCACATCACAACATCCCTGTGGATTAAAGACACGCACTCAATACCATAAAAATTTATATGAACAACAGAATAAGTAGGTGTAACCCGAAGGGAGCAATGGAGAAAGGAAAACTACCAGGAAATCTATTTCCCATTCTTCTTCTTCCCCACAACCCTACAGAATGGAGGATACAAGCTACATTCTGCAGCCAAACACAAACATCTAGCTCCAGGTCATGACTCACTGCTAGAGAGGTCACAGCTGAGATTACATGTACAGCATGAAGTTGTATCAGAATTTGAACTATAGATATTATTCCCCAAGAATATTCCATACACAAACATCCAACTGGAACTCTCACCCCAAAATACCAAACAAGAATAATGAAGACAAGAAACCCCCAAAATGTAAACAGAGCCTTCCTTTGGGCTTCCTGACTTCATGCAACAGAATATTTGCATGACAGTAACAGGCTTTGCAATCCTAACCTGTGCTGAAACAGGCAGGCTAGCACAGTATCCAGTGCAAGATTGGGGCTGTGCTATTGTGAGGAAGGGGAATATTTTTCCCCTACCTGAGGTATGGCAAGAGCAGCCTGAATGGGTCTACATGGCCCTGTACCACCTCTGGAGCAAGGGGAGAGGCTACTCTGCGACAGCTAAAGAAGCGGGTTGAGATCCCATCCCTGACTCCTGCTCATTACCTGTCCACACCTCAGACACCTTTCCCCACAATGGAACATCTGTGCACAAGTCTCAAAAGCTCTGCACATGGCTCAAAAGCTGTAAGAAACTTGGGTGGGGCTAGAGTTGCCATGTCCTGAAACACTGGGATGTCAGGATGTTGACTGATCAATGTCCCGTGACTGTTTATATACCACAAGAGTGAAGACATATACAGTAGAGTAGTTTTCTATTAACTGCATTTACAATTCAGAGTAGTTTATTGCTCAAGAATGGGTTGTTGCACATGGTGGCTTAAATCTATTTTTGAACCATATGTTAGGGGTGCCTGGGCAGGGTGAGGCACCAGAGGTGCCAATGGACCTCAGTGGACAGCAGCAAGTACCAGGAGCCTGACCAGGCACCACCAGTAAGAAGCAGGCTCCGGCAGATAGTGGGCACTGGGCATCTCTACTTGGCACCACAAGGCCTTCTAGGTACCATCAGGTACCACAGACCAGTGGGCAGTAGGTGAAACATGCACCAGGCGCCGTGTATCATACCAGGCAGCCACAAAGATGGTCAGTGAAGAAATTGTTCCGCCACCAAGTTTTTCATGACAGCCTTTCAGATCAGAATGAGTTCCTTGGAGAGACACCAATGAATCTTCTATGAAAAAAGGCCTTGAAATATGACATCCTGTCATCAGTTTTTCATTTCTTTACTCCATTCCTTTGTTCCTGTGCAGAAGAGAAGGGTCTATAAGGTGCCAGGCAGTATGCAAGTGAGCACAGGGCATTATGGGTAAGAAAAGCTGGTTCTACCTGCCAGCTGAGGCAGGAGCCCCACATCAAAGAATGCAGGAAGTGGGTCCTGGAAACATTTATGCCTTGCAAATACAACCTTGCCTTTCAACCGTCCACTGAGAGGCATGGGTACCTGTACTGTACTCTTCAAATTTAAGAGCTGGGTGTGATCAGTCTTCAGTCTTAAGTAAAGGAATGAAAACACACTGCACACTTTTTTCAGTGGAAGAAACACCCTCACCAGACTTCCCCCTTCTAGCACAGATGGACGCTGCCATATACTAGCAGAATTAACCCTTAGTTTATTGCGCATATGGGGGAATTTTACTCCCGCAACGCGGGTGCGCTTTTTACTAGTATTCATATAAAAATATTAACTGTATGTAAAAATGATGACAAAACACTGTAATTGAAGTCTACTTGGGCTGCAATCCTAAAGACACTTTCCTGGGAGTATGACTCATTGAACACAATGGGGCTTACTTTTGGGTAATCATGGTTAGGCGGCTGTAATCAAAGATACTTTTCTGGGAGGCTTACCTGGGCTACTGCCATGGAGGTTCAAGGTGACCAGTGGGGGCACTTGGGGGCAGTTAGGGCCAGCTGCCTCTGGCGCCCCCAGGCAACTGCCTCCAAGTTGGGAGCAGTTAGAGGCAGCAGCACTGGCTGGCAGACCTTTAAAACAGCTTCCATGTGGAATGTCAGCGCTGCACAGCATGTGCCCATTAGCTGCCAGAGTGGTCTGTTACATGAAGCAGGTTTGTTACGTGAAGCAGGATTCCTTGGAAATTTAGACTTGTTATGTGGAAAATACTTAAATGAGGAGCTTGTTATGAACCACTGCATATTGCTTTTCAACAAATACTTTTGGTTTGATTACTGAATAATCTCTTTTACTTTTCATGATTTCATGTTCATTCATTTTTCATATTTTTGATTGTGAGTAGGATCTTTGTGCAGTCTGAAACAGGCAACAGCTTTTCAGGCTCTCATACAATTATACTTTTGTTCTGTGTGGTTAAAAGGAATAATATGGAATTGAACTGATTGCACAAAAGATACACAGCTTTTCAAAGATTCATTTATTTTATGTTAAGTGTTTATGCTTTTTAAATATAATTTTAAATATAATTTCTTAAGTTAAAAATACAAACATACATATGATTAGATATAAACTAAGCTATGAAACTAAAATGTTACACACTGACAGCCCAATCCAGAGCAACTAATCTGTCACATAAGAGCCCTTAGGTTGCCCTATCTAACACTAGGTTGGAGCAACTGCAAGATGCTCCAGCCCAGTTACTCTGAAGGAGGCTTAGGGCAGAGCAAGCCAAGATAGGGTGCCCTAAGAGAGGTGGACCTGCTCTGCCCTAGCTGGGGCAGCCTAAGCAGCTCAGGAGAGGCAAGTTGAGGGCATGTTTAGCATTGCCTAGGGCAGAGCAGTTACTCTGTATCCAGAGCCTGTTTCCAAGGCAGAAATGCCCTCTTCCAGCCCTCAGAGTTATACCACCTCAGGAGCAGGTATAGTAATGAGTAGACCCATAGGGGTCCATGATAAGGCCCGAGTAAGAATGGCAGTGCTGACCAAAAATCTGAGTTCTTGGCCAGCCTAGCTGCAACCCCTTCCTCTCAACCTGAGGATATGGAACAAACTACGGCTGCCCACAAACCTCAGGATACAGCAGGCCACTCCAAGAAGCCCCTTGTATTCACTGTAGAATGTACTGGCATCTCATCAGGCACTCCTTATAAGGCAGGCACCCAGTGGCGTCACCAGACTGGTGCGGCTGGTGTGGGCTGCATTGGGGGTGCGCTCCGTATGGGGTGATGTGCCGGAGGAGTTTGACTGTCCTTTGGCAGGCCCCGGGCGTCAGCACACCCATTCAGGTCTGCTCCAAGGCGGAGAATCAGCCAGAAGCTGCCACTTGTCTGAGGAGCTGGCCTGAACGGCCATCTGAGATACACTGCGCAGAAACACACTGAGCATGCCGAACAGCTTCAGAGGAGACTTCCTTAGAGCAGAGAAAGTCCGCGCCTCTGCACAGCCATTCGGCCTCACTCAGGAGGCGGAGCGGCAGCCAAATGTCTTCAGAAAGAGTACTGCACAGGCACCAACTCTGACGCCTGCACAGTCTCCCCCAAAGCCAAAAGGCTTCAGAAAAGTACTGCGCAGGTGTCAGAGATGGTGCCTGCGCAGTACTCTTTCTGAAGCCAGTTGGCTTCAGAAACAACTGTGCAGGCGCCAACTTTGGTGACTGCGCAGTCCAGGTGGGGGGGGCGCATCCCAGGGATGACGCAAAGACTTCCGCACCAGGTGATGTGCAGAGTCATGTCACCACTGTAGGCACCACAGCTGTTCCTTGTTCAGTGTGATCTGAGGGGTGTCTCCTCAGGAGCAAGTCTTCCCCTTGTGTCAATTACTTAGCATGCTCTGGAGCAGTTAGGGCAGCCCAGGCTTCCTGACTCTCTGGATTCAGCATAACTTTCTGCTCTGGATACAGAATAGTTAGGAGAGTGCAGTTAGGGCAGAGCAGGCTGAATTTGCTCTGGATTGCAGCCTGAGTCACAGACTGACTCATCAATGGCCAGCCAAAACCACTGGGCCTACAAGCATAAAATTTGGGGAAGGTGTTCTTTCTGTGACTGAGGCACCCACTAAGAACTGGTTTTTGGAAATTCCAACTGGAAGTGGGTGAAGAGGGGCGCAACACCTTTTCCTTCCTATTCTTTACATTGAAAAATTCCTGATTGATCCAAGCCCTGCCCCAATCCCTGGACCTAGAATCATGAAATTTTGGGAGGGTGTTCCTTTTTTTACATCAACACCCATGGGTAGACAGTGCACATGGGGGGGATGGAGTACATGGGGGGACAGAGTACATGAGGGGAGCTACTTGAGCTTACTCTGGGAACATCTCCAGTTTACCATATAGGCTCATCTTAAGTACTTGACCAGGTATATCGACCAGGGCAGCCCAAAAGAGGCCCAGCCCGGGTGGACAGGGAACCGCATGGAAAGGGAGCTCTCCTCAAACTACCCATAGACAGGGTATCAGAGGCCACATACGAATATAAAGGTCTGGAATTTGAATAAACCCATTTCCAGGGAAAAGTGAGTATAGCAATCCTTGGTCAAGGGATCCAGAGGGTCAAAGAAGTCAAAACATTTAGCCCATTCCTGTGGGACACCCCATTTCTCTCAATGTGAAGGTTGGGCTGAATCATGAATATGATGGGGGCTGCTTCCAATAAGCCTCTCTTCTGCACAGTTATGCTTTCATTGACCTACTCCTGAAGCCATGTCGATTAGCCACTACAAGAACAGTGTTTGTCTCAATAACAACCCCTGTTCTTGGAGAAATATCATTAGGGATGTTGATTGTCCAGCATGCCAAATCATGGAAAGGATCATTCCCCTTGTACTGTATAATGCTTGATGCTGTAAAATCTGAGCATTTTGGACAAAGGGCTACATTAAATATCTGGCACGTTGTTGATGTTTTTAGCTTCTATGTTTTAATTGTTTTTAATTGAATGTTCTATTTAATGTTTTTAATTATGTTTTAATGTAAGCCGCCTTGAAATGATCTACAACCCGAGAAATGATACAAATTTTTAAAATAAATAAATAATAAAAATGGCCAAAAAATTTAACTATAAAATTTAAAGAAATACCATACATTAGAGGTAGAACTCTAATTCTGAGCCCCTCAAAAAATCTTCGGGATGCAGAGCACAGCTCTGGTTGTGTTCCTGTCAGTGGGCCTCTGAAGCTCTTAGAGGACCAAAGTCTGGCTGAAGGCCAGATAGAGGCTCGCTATGGACTGCATCTGGCCCCCGGGCTGGGGTTTGGAGATCCCTGCTGTAGACATCTATTGTACTAATGATGGTTAGTGAGGCAGGGCTTTGGGAGCAAGTCATCAAGAGTTCATCAGTGCAGGGGCAGGTCTTGTTGGTGTCACAGCCTTTTTCTGCACACTTAAATAACATCTGCATAGTGCTCTGGTGGCAAGACAGCTATTATTAATCACTGGATTGCCTCAGGGGAGCGTTGCAATAAGCTGTCTACAAGAAATACTGCTCAGAGAGCAAAATTGCCACAGTTGGCATCTGGTATGGCATTTTATTAACTGTTTATTATATTTCTATACTTGTCACCTGAAGAAATTTAGACTGACTTAGTTGCAAGAAACAGTTGCATGGAAAAAAACACATTGAAGTCAACTAACTCAAGTGAATGGAACACCTTTACCACTGCAAGCGTTATATGTAACAACTACCATGTGAGAACCTTGGATAATATGTGAATACAGAGGTTGGCATTTCATCAGCAGGGGGTTAAAAGGAAGATGGAAATGGCAGGTTTGTATATCATCTCTTTAGATAAAAAGATGTTTACTGTATTCTGTAGTCATTCATAAATATCCCACCTGCTCCATTGATATCTTTATGCATCCTAGTTACTTTGGAGTTGTTATGGAGTTGAACTATCACATCAAATCAAGCCTAGGATTTTAACGTGTTTGTTTTTAGATGTGAAAACTCTGGTTGTGATTTCAATGTGATCTCAGCGTATTATTTATCAGACTCTACTACAAGTCCCACAAATTTCATTTCTTTACCATAATTCTTCAACCGGGGGTTCTTGGTGCTAATGCCATTGTCTGTTGGTGGTGAAGATCCAGGGGGTTCAGCAGCACCTTTGCCTCCTCTTTATAGGCAATTGGATAATGAAAATGATAAAGGGAAAGAAAAGGTGGTTTCTGCTTTCCAGGGATTGCTCATTTGCTCACACACAGTGGGGTTTGTGGAAAAAAAATCAATGCCAGATTCTGCTAACTAATCTATTCCTGAAGGCCCAGATGGGCAGGCATGATTTATGGGCTGCATGTAACCTTGCTGCAAGTATACCTTTCAGATGCATTAACAAATCCACCAAAATAGGTATCTCTAAAAATGCACAGTGTACCATAAGATCTGGTTGAAGCAGGTGAATATTTTTCATTTACATGCACAAATACCAGCTCAGTTTGAGTTAGCTAAGAGTTGCTTAAGTATGTTTCTTAAGAAGGCAGTGTTTTTTTCATATGCTGTAGGTTAATTGGGGATATGTGTTAGTATTTTTTCCTCCAATTATTGTGTATACTTAAAATATTAAACATTGGTATTTTTAAACTACAGGTAAGCAACAATATGATTGTTTTTCTATTACTTATAGACCAGTGGTTCTTAAACTTTTAGCACTGGAACCTGCTTTTTAGAATGAGAATTTGTCAGCACCTACTGAAAGGATGTCATGACTGAAGAGACATCATCAAGCGGCAAATCTTTAACACTTCTAGGGTGCACTCCTACCCACATTATGGGCACAATCCTAAGAAATTTAGTCTGGCCTAACTAACTTGGCATTTCTTCCTGTGGTGGTGTTGGGAGGTTGGCATATGCCTGTGCAATTGCCTAACACCCCTCCAGGATTGGGGCAGAAGTGCCTTATGACACTCTTGTGACATTCCCAGGCCAGTACAGGATTTATGCCATGGCTTATTCTGGCCTAACTGGAAATTAGGATTGCAGCCTATGGCAGAGTAGAGTAGCACTTTGCCATTGGTAGCTACTTATGGTGTGCTCAAGGAATACGTGAAGGGGTTTTATGGGAGTTCAGGGCTCCTAGAAGCAGGCTGGAAGAGGCATGTTACGGGCTATTAGCCTACTGAGCACAGCTCACCTGCACTCATTAGAGCAGCAAGCCATGGCAGGTGTTTAGAGGAGGTTTATGACTCAGAAAACCATCAGGCTTTGTTGGTGGAACCAGGAAAAGGGAGAAACCAGCCACAAAGAGGAATATGGAAGCATGATGACTTTATTGATTAATCTGTTTGATTTGAAAGGTTTCACTTTGAGCCATTTTATGAGTGGCTCCTTGATAGTTATGAGAAATAATAAGAAATTAAGCTCCATGGTCTTCTACCCTAGAGAAGCTCCATGTGAAATACAAAATAAGTAACAGAGAAGACTTACTGTTTAAAGTCTTTTTTATGCAAACTAGTAATATTCTGTCAAAGAAATAAACATGGATTGCACAGTTTAACTTATGTGTGGCCTGGGAGGCCATTGACTTGTCTGTGCATCCTGAGTAAAGTGGCCAGCTTTTTGAACCAATTGCTCAGTCTTTCTGGCAGATGCAATTCCCTCTTATTTTACAGTTCATCTATTTAATGCTCTGTTCTGTGTTTGTGTCTGCCTGTAATGTTTGATACAAAAGCTAATTGTTCTTTCAAGCTGCTGCTCTGAGGGTGCAAAAGATAAACGATGCATATTTTAAGAACAGCAACGCTTTTCATCTTTCAGCAACAAATATGCTGCATTTTAAGACAAAATCAATGATATTTGCATCTCTGGTATTCATTTCACAAGTAGCTCAACATCTTCTGCTCATTTTTCTCCCCTATCTGAGTGCTTATATGAACATGGCCAGTGTGAATAATGAAAACAGAACAGGTCATTTATGCAAATCCAGAAGGTGAGGCCCATGACAAAAGAATGGGGGACAGTGTGCTGCTATAATCATAGAGATAGAAACAAATTTCTAAGATACAGAGATAAGATCTGAGATAGAGATAAGATCTGATAATATCAGAGAAAATACAGAGATCAGAACTGAACTATCTCTTAAATTTTTTCAGTTGCTTAAAAAAACTATTGAATTTTATACTTGGACAAGAAGCAATGGAGCATGCACACAATGAGGCTCTAGATCAAATGTATTTATTCGGGCACAGTCCTAACCATTTTTTCAAGATAATGACAATGCAACTTTGAGTTAAGAGATCAAAAATTGACTTTCCTTGTGGAAGCCTCCATGAGTGCCCCCAAACTGCAGTATGTAGCACATGCCCATTGACTCAACAATGCCAGTCCTGGAAAGATGGTTATGAACACTCTAAGGCTGAAATCCTAAAGGCACTTTACTGGGAGTAGGACCCATTAAACATAATGGGGCTTACCTTTGAGTAGACATGGTAGGACTTGAGTGTTTTTTCTGTCTTCCATCCACATGACTCATAAGTTGATGAGTTATAGAAAAACACAGATTTTTGCTATTTGTCTTATTCATCCAAATTAAGTTCCAAACTATTGTTAGTGTATATGTTAGTACTTTTGCCTTTTTCCTCTCCAACTGGAGAGCACCGTTTGTGACAACTTGTAGACCAAAGATAGCTCCCATTTACAAAAGGGATATGGGCATTTTGAAAGTCTTGTGCTGGCACATACATGCCCCAGCTCTGCTACTGCTTCCTCTTCCTTCCTCCCACACTGTGTGGTCACCACTTCAAAATGGCTTATTGACCATACTTGTTTGCACTGGCAGAGCCCTTTAGGAATAATGCCCAACAGGTAGATTCATAGATGTTCTGGAACATTACTGGTAGTATATAAGCTGTGAAAGTTTCTGCTCCTCGAAGCATCCATCGCCAGTGTGCAATGTGCTGATTAGCTCACAGTACAGGAGCAGAAAAATCCTCAGACTAATGGCTGCCACACAGATCAGGTAAGCCATAGCCTGGAGCTTATTGTGTGGATGAAAGAGATGATAAAGAATGTGAAGTGTTTGCTTTTTGCCCAGCATATTTGTCTCAAGTAATAAGCCAAGTGCTCGCTTCATCTTCTTCTGTCATCCTTTTCTCAGTAGCAGCAGCTTTTCATAGAAACTAAAGAGGAGGCACTGCTTCAGTTATAATGCTTGGGGGAAAGAAAAGGAGCGTTGTTTTGTACGTTAGCCTCTTGTGCTGGACAGATGTTTTGGTAAAGCCACTCATCTCACATCATTAGCCCAGTAGCGAGATCCCAATTTACCAGCCATCCTGCTGAGAAGGTATTGTAAGGCATTTCTGGTATAAAATTACTTCACTGTCCTCACAGCATTCCTTGTCATTGTTATCTTCGGAGGTGTAGCACACAATGCAAAGCACATGGCGCAACTCCTTCTTTGATGAAGAGCTTAAGGACTACCTAGACATTGAATGTCTTTCTTTGTTTTAAGATTTACAGCTGAGAGCACAATCCTAACCATATTTAACCATATCTAATCCAAGATATTCAATCAATTTATAATCAATTTATATCAGGAAAAAATTCCTGGTGGTTCGGCAGTGGAACAGATTACCACAGGAGGTGGTGGACTCTCCCTCACTGGGGATCTTCAAGCAGAGGCTCAACAAGCACCTGTCAGAGATGCTCTAAGAGGATTTCCTGCTACAGATGACCTACTAGACATGACTAGATGACCTACTAGGTCCCTTTCCAACTCTAGGATTCTATGATTCAATGGGTCTTACTCCCAGGAAAGTGTCTTTAAGATTGCAGCCTGAGTGTCAGAGAAGAAAATGGAACAGTGAGCAAAATAGTATTTTATTTTAAAACACTAATCCTACCTCTGCTGTCCCTATAAAGAACCCAAAGTGGTTTACAATGTGGTAGCAATAAAGTCACTGTAAACATATAATTGATACACATACATTCCAGTGTTTCTCAACCAATACTACAGGTACCAGAGGTGGTGTCTTCTGGTACTCTCAGGTCCCCTTTGTCATCCGCTGTTGTTGTGGCTGTGTCAGTGATGGAAAGTTGGATAGGATTGGGTCCTGTTTTTGTATATTTTGCAAAGGGTTTCTGCCAAGGCTTGTGGGCCAAGCCTCTCTTTATGGTTAGGTCACGGACAGATATCAGAGGCAATAGTCCCACAGGCTACTTTGCAACTCAAAGTCCCCTCTTATCTCTCTCTCTCTCTCTCTCTCTCTCTCTCTCTCTCTCTCTCTCACACACACACACACACACACACACACACACAAACACACACATCATGTCTCAAAAGAGAATCTCTCAGATCACTATGTAACTTTCATTTGCAAAATTCAAATATTAGCATTAGCTAGTGCACTCATCTCTTCTTTCCCATATTCTGTTGAAGTGCATGGTGATCACCAAAGTCTTCATCAAAAGAAAACTGACAAGAACAAAAAGGAATTGATTCCTTTCTGAGAAAGCTGCTCCTGCAAGGCTGTTACTGAAACAGCACCAAAAAGTTGACATTGTTTAGTCACAGATCAGAGCCTTAAAAAAAATGTTGGTTTTGTCAGAAGAATATGAATTGTTTAATTTTCTAAAAAGAAGTGCCAAGATGAGAGGAAAATCCTTCAAATCAGTCTCTCCAATCTGACAGTGGTATTTCGAAAGGGCAAAGGCATATTGCAAAGTATGTAAGAGTCTAACAATTGTCTACATTTTACAAATGATGTAGTGAGGAGGAAAAAGATTGTATATTCAGATAGTGATACCAGTTTAGAGTACATACAAGAGACAGAGAAGGTAACCCACAGCACTGATATTATCGCAATCAACCTTATACTTGGAAATCAAGCACTGCACCTTACAGTGCAGTATGTTTTGTCCTAGTCTTCCTATTTGTTGTGATCCATAAAAATGTTTCTTTATAGGTAACACTGTAACACTAATGTGAGTTGCATGCATATATCTTCCTGTGGCACATTTTTTGTAAGGTGCAGTGCTCTGGGAAATTGTTGTGCCTAAGGACTATTGAAAGGAAAGAAATATGGGCAATATTTTCACTGCTCCTGCCTAAACAGAAGAGGAGCACCATGTAGAATTGCCTGTATACCCACATCGCATGGGAAATCTGTTTTATGATATACTAGTGAAAATGTACCCGCACTGCAGGAGTAATATTCACCCCATATGCCATCCCTCAATGTGCATCAACCCTGCATACGCATCAACCCCCCATGCGTACACTCTCCCATGTGCAACATCCCCCGTGCGCAATACCCCCATGCTCCTCAGCCCCTCTGTGCACCATCCCCCCGTGCACCATCCCCATGTGCATCACCCCATGCGCAACATCCCCCATGCTCATAACCCCTCCTGTGCACCGTCCACCCATGCACACCATCCACCCATGTGCACCATATGAAATACCCCTATGTGCATCATTCCCACATGCACATCATCCCCCCCATGTGCAACACCCCCCCCGGTATAACATGCACATCATCAAATTTCTCAACAATGGTTCTTGGTGGGTGCTGATGTTAAAGAAGGAACACCGTCCCCAAATTTCACACTTCTAGGCAGTTTTGGCTGGGCATTGATGAGCCAGTCAGTGAGTCAATGAGTGCCTTTTCAGTACATCTATATAGAATCATAGAATCATAGAATCATAGAGTTGGAAGGGACCTAGTAGGTCATCTAGTCCAACCCCCTGCCTGCAGCAGGAATTCCCCCTAGAGCATCTCCAACAGGTGCTCATCGAGCCTCTGCTTGAAGATCCCCAGTGAGGGAGAGTCCACCACCTCCCTTGGCAATCTGTTCCACTGCCGAACCGCCCTCACCGTCAGGAATTTTTTCCGGATTTCCAGCCAGAATCTCCTTTCTTGCAGTTTGTACCCATTGGTTCTAGTTCTGCTTTCAGAAGCAGCTATGAACAAATTGGCCCCTTCCTCCATATGACAGCCCTTCAGATATCTGAAGAGGGCAGTCATGTCTCCCCTCAGCCTCCTCTTCTCCAGGCTGAACATCCCAAGTTCCCCCAACCTTTCCTCGTAGGGCTTCCCTTCCATCCCACTGATCATTCTTGTCGCTCTCCTCTGGACTTGCTCCAGTTTGGCTGCATCTTTCTTCAAGTGAGGTGCCCAGAACTGAACACAGTACTCAAGGTGAGGTCTCACCAATGCAGAATAAAGAGGAACTATAACTTCTCGTGACTTGGAAGCTCCAGTCCTCTTAATTCAACCTAAATGGCATTTGCCTTCTTTGCAGGCACATCACACTGCTGACTCATGTTCAGCTTGTGATCCACGGCGACTCCAAGATCCCGCTCACATGTTGTGCTGCCAAGCCAAGTATCCCCCATTTTATACCTATGTTTTTGGTTTTTATTGCCTAAGTGCAGAACCTTGCACTTCTCCCTGTTGAAATTCATTCTGTTTGTTACAGCCCAGGATTCCAGTTTATCCAGATCCTCCTGGAGGTTTCTCCTATCTTCTGATGTGTTTGCTACTCCTCCCAGTTTGGTGTCATCTGCAAATTTGATCAGGCTCCCCCGTATCCCTTCCTCCAAGTCATTGATGAAAATGTTAAAGAGAACCGGTCCCAAGACAGAGCCTTGGGGGACCCCACTAGAAACTGACCTCCAGGTTGACACAGAACCATTTACTAAAACCCTTTGAGTGCGGCCATCGAGCCAGTTGCAGATCCACCTAACAATTGCCCCATCTAGCCCATATTTATCCAACTTCCTGATTAAAATGTCATGTGGGACTTTGTCAAATGCTTTGCTGAAGTCCAGATAAATGACATCCACAGCATTGCCACTGTCCAGTAAGCTCGTAACCCGATCAAAAAAGGAGATCAGATTTGTCTGGCAAGATTTATTCTTGGTAAATCCATGCTGGGTTGTTTTGATCACCGAGTACTTGTCTAGATGTGCACAAATTGTGTGTTTTATGATTTGCTCTAATATCTTGCCCGGGATTGAAGTCAAACTGACTGGTCTATAATTTCCTGGGTCTTCTTTTTTCCCCTTCTTAAAGATTGGGACTACATTTGCCCTCTTCCAGTCCAGGGGCACTTCTCCACTCCTCAGGGATTTCTCAAAGATGATCGACAGAGGCTCTGCAAGGACACCTGCAAGTTCCTTCAGAACTCGAGGATGCAGCTCATCTGGTCCAAATGACTTGAATTCATTTAGGCCTGTTAAGTGGTTTCGATCCAGTTCTCTGTCAATCTTAATCTGCTGTTCTGCACCATCCATGTTTTCATTACCTGTTAGGGGATGTAAACACATCCCCGAATCAGTCAATGATTCCGCACCCCCATTTGCACAGCCCTCCTTCTGTGAATAGACGGATGCAAAGTAGGAGTTGAGCAGCTCCGCCTTCTGCTGGTTTCCGGACACCTGTTGTCCATCCTTGTCCAAGAGCAGCCCCAGCCCCTCGTCTCTCCTCCTGTTCCTTTGGGCATATCTAAAGAAGCTCTTTTTGTTATCTTTGACTCCCCTGGCCAGCCTCAGCTCATACTGAGCTTTAGCATCCCTGACCCCCTCCCTACAGGACCGGGCTACCTGCCTGTACTCCTCTCTGGTGATCTTTCCAGTCTTCCACTCCCTATACTTCTCTTTCTTTAACTTCAGCTGATCCCCAAGTTGCTTGTGGAGCCAACCTGGTTTTTTCAGGTTTTTTCCCCCTTTCTTTTTCATGGGAATTGTTTCTGACTGTGCTTGTAGAAGCTGCCTCTTAAGGAGCTCCCACCCATCTTGGGCCCCTTTCCCCATTAGATCATCAACCCATGGGATCCCACCTATGACTCCTCTAAGCCTGTTGAAATAGATGAAATATATAGATGTACATCTATGTATGTACTGTGTATGATATATGTACTGAGAGATGATTCATATTTACACCTTATTACTTCCATACAGTATCAGAATTACATCTCATTGGCTGTCAGAGCAATCACTAACATGGGAAAGTTTGAGTTAAGAAAATCCACGTTTTTCCATAGCCTTTTTGTTTTCATTTTCTGGTTAATTGCCCATAATTTTTGATAGAATACATATATTCCAATTCAGTTTGTTTATTGCATTCTACATAAAATTACCTTTCCAACGATGTGTAACATGATAGTATTATTATTCATACATACCCTGTTTTCACAATTTTAGTCACTAGTGTTCGGCTTGTAACCTCCCTAAAGCTTGTAGCTTGGTGCAACTACACCCCCTGCGCTCCGCTTAGCTATGCCACTGGGTGTGTGTAGAGGTGGATGCCAGATGCAGGGGAGAATATGTGCTCCCTGAGACATCTGGTGAGCTGTTGTATGATACAGGAAGTTGGACTAAATGGGTCTTTGGCCAGATCCACTGGAGGCTCTTCTTATATAGGGGTGAGCATTGGATTTGAGTACGGAATATATGGGTAAATACAGGGTAAATACAGGAACCACAAAATGATAAGGTAAGACTGCCAAAACACTGAACATTAATCAGGTTCCACTTCACAGCAGTTTTCATTGATTGTTCTCAGGTGAGCAGAACTTAGCAAAGGGCCACTAATCTTGCTAGCGGTGTGGCTGCATTTCCCATCCATGTTCTCAGAGACAGGGAAACTGGATACCAACCAGGGTAAAAGGGCATTTGCACACATTCATCAGTGTTCACCCTCATCTTTCCTTCCTAACCAATTGTTTTTCCTCATAATCTGCTTTGGTTTGTAAGCTTCTTATAGCAACAGACACCTGGTTGGTTTTGTCTACAGTGCTCCAAGAGATGCCATGTCTGCAGGTGGCACTGAATGATTCATAAATAATAACCATGCCAACTGAATGATGATTATTTTTTCTGAACTTTTGAACATACCTCTTTAATGAATGATTGACTTTAGTGCAGTATGTTCTCAGTTTTGATATCTGGTGTTTCATTGCCCCCACCTCCCATAAAGAATGATATCCCTATAATAATTCTTTTTTATCCTTCAGTTAGTGATCTGTATTCTCAACCTCAACTTTTGCTTAATGAATATTTTTGTCTGCAAATTTCCTTAGGGCTTTAACTAAATCTTAATGTAATTTTCTTCAAATATAGCCTTACCAAGACTTTTCAAGAAGATTGAGCTTTATGGAAATTCTGAAGGGGTGCTGATGTGGCCTTTTTAGCTAAAGGGTTTTTAAAAATATGTACTGTACCCAAATTCCAGAAAGGATTAGCTCTTGCACTTAACTGAGTACAGCTACTAAGTAGTTCAGCATATTTCCATGTCACTTTTGCCCAAATCTATATTTGCTTTTAAAAAAAATACAGATATTAATCTGAAAAGGATTTGTAAATGTTGGTGTGTTTGAAAGCCTAAAATGACAAAACAGTTAAACGTTTAAATGAGTTTTTCCACTCCTCCATCATTGCAGTTGTGAGGGAAATTATGGTTTTGACAAAGATTTTAGATTCTGTGAAGGAATCACATAATCCTTGAGACATTCATGTTGAGATGAAAGGAATTTTCAAGTCCATATTAATGAAATGAAACCCAACAGGGGCGCAATTCTAACCAATTTAGGCTGGGCATAACTCACCTGCTCCCCATTCATGTGGGGAGATCAATGCATGTCTGTGCATTGCCCTAACCCCCCCTCCCCCACGCCAATACATCCCAGGAGTGGCAAAGAATCACCTTACATCACCAGGCCAGCATGGAACTTGTGCCCAGATTATCCAGACCTAACTGGAGTTAGGACTGCAGCCCCAGTCAGCCAGTTCTCTTTGTCTCCAAGAAAGTGGCCTGAATTTTCTATTTGTTTTGTTTTCTTTGTCCTATTTTTCATTTTCTTTGTTCCCCCTCCCCTTTTCTTTTTCCAAGCTGTTAAAAGCTGGAAATAAAATTTAATCAATAACAGATATATTCAATGAGAAGAGCTGCAAAGAAGAGCTAGGATGCTTTTGTAATAACAGGTGTAAATTTTTTTTAATAAAATGATATGGTTTGATAATTTATTTTTAAATCATTGCCACCACCTTACAACCCATCTCATCCAGGATTTAATGAATCTGTAATACCAGAAAGAAAATCAGAAGCATAAATCCTATATGATTACTACTGTTCTTTCCTAAAGTGTAAATTGACCGTCATGAAATTATGCAAATGATGATGTGTTCAAGTAAAAATGATTGGGTCAACAGGTGCATCTTCATTTTAATTAAACACTTGTCTTCCAATAGATGCCCTCTCTTAATCAAATGATTCATATATCATGAGTTTGTCAAATGAAACATCCTGCCAAAATCTGTACAAAATATCTGGGACATGAGAAATAGCTGTGAATTGCACCCTTCCTACTTCAGGTCATACTGTGATGATAGCAGTAAATGTAGTAATAAATATAGATAATGGCAAATAAAATAAAGCATTGTTGAAGTTTTTGTCTTTGAAAGTTCTTACAGGAATTTTGTATTTTATTAATCTTTTAAAAATCAATTTAACAGTAACCTTTGTGTAGTAACAGGCTGTTAACTGATCAAAGCATTTTTTAATCAATTAAAACCACTTACTTTATAGCTGAGTCCTCTGGATAAACTCAGATATTCTTCAATGGTTTTAAACTGAGATTGAAGAATTTCTTAATTAATATTGTTTCAGCAGGGAATCTCAAAAAGAGAGATACTACCTTCAGAGGTCAGACAAGTCAGGCTCTCAGTTACCAGCAGTGGTTTTTCAAAAGTAATGAACACATGCAAACACGAAAACAGTTGTGTCCAGCAATCCAGTGTATTGGTCAAGGACAAGTCTGGTCACTGCCTCCTGTGGTTCATGCTTCATTCCACCATCCGCACCTTGTCCTGCTGTATATAAATCAATAACCTGCTCATGCTGTGTCAAATGATCATCTTTCCAGCCTCCATTTGTAAACAAGTATGCCAGCTGGTACGCTGAATAATGACATCCTGCAACCTACATTTCACCCAAGATGATCAGATGTCATAACTGCAAAAGAGGACAAGGCAACCCAAAATGTACGACATCAAAGAAAAATGTAAGACTTAATAAAAGCTAAAAACACTTATATTAGATTTCATGTGGTTAATTTAAACACTAGGTGCATAGTGGCACTTTGGCCAGCCTAATGGCATCTAGGGCAGGCTAGCTGCACCAGAAAAGGACCTGGGCTCGCGCAAGTCCAGCTGGGCCAGCCCAAGATAGATAGACTTGCGCCAGCCTAGCTGTGCTAGCCGAGGCAGTGCAACGGGGGTTCCAGGGACATGTTGGACATGGCCTAGAACAACGCAGTTGGAATGCATCCAGACCCTGTTTCCAGAGCAGACCCGCCCCCTCCCAGCTCCTCTGTCTTAGGCCACTTCAGGAGCAGGCACAAATCTGAGTAGACCCATTGAGCCCCATGAAAAGCCAAAGTAAAAATGGAAGTGAAAAAAAAGTTCTACGCCAGCCTCCGCAACACTGTTGTCTGTTGAACTCAGGATATGACACAGCTCCCACAGCCCACTCCAGCAGCCAATCTTGGTCAGTGTAATCTGAAGCAGGTCTCCTCAGGAGCAAGCCCTCCCCAGGTGCTACTTACTTGATGCCTGGTGAACAAGCCTGGAATAGCAGACTTGTGCTGCTGCCTCCTCAGCCTGGAGGCCTCCTTCCCTTGTGGATTTAGCCTAAGTGTCAGCTCTGGATATAGCCTACTTTAGGCTGCCATAGCTAGGCCATTCTCTCTAGCATAAGTTAGGATTGTTCTGTGTATTTCTTATTATTAAATATAAAAATTTATCAGGTACACACAATGTAACCCTTAAAAGGACAGGAGAACTGAACAGAGGGAAGGAAGGAAAATTAACTTGAACTGGCAGATGCAAAGGATTGAGCTGAAAGACAATCACTAAGCACACAGTCAATTTGACATTGTATGAGTTGTGGTGGATTCTTGATGTGGCTGCACCATGGACTGCAATTTGTTTTCTTTGACATTTAAGGCAGATGCATTGCTCAGTTGTGTTGGTCAGGAGCTGACTCACATGATTCTCCTTAGTGTGGTCTCAAAGGCAGAATGAAGGAAAGAGGGAAAATGGAGCAAGCCCTGAACGTGAAAGGGAAGCAGTAGCTTTGAAGGAAGCTGGGCAAGGTAGCTGCTCTGTTCTGCTCAGATTTGTGCCACACATTTTGGCAGTGTTGATTGAATATGGGCACAATCCAGAGTAACTACGGGAGCACGTAAGAGACATTACGTGTACCCGTAGTTACTGCACCATCTAATGAAAACCTGTGGGAAATTCATACTGCAATCCACAGCAAATTGTTCTTACACCGGAGCAAGGACTCCCCCTAGTTACTCTGGATTGTGCCCTATGTCAATTGGGACCCTACAGCTCAGGCATGCTGGCCTGCCTGTTCCAGTGCAGGTTAGGATCGTGCTGTAACATCTCAGCAGTAAACAAAATGCATTCATATCTGAAGCATTAAATTCCTTGAATTATGGAGCAGGGGAGTTATTACATGGGACAAATGAAAGATCAGAAATAAGGCTTTCTTGGCCTGTGGATCTGTGGTCTCTTTCCAGCTCTCCATCTAAAACCCATGTTGCTGCTATGGCCCTTTGCTCTCAAGGCAGGTCCCCAGCACTAAGCACTCATGCTCAAATGTTCATCTCCAGCACACTTTGAACTGAGCAGAAATAATCCCAAAATATTGAACACGTAGCATTGCCAGGAGCTCATACCTGTCAAAGGACTCACATGGTATGAAATGATATTTGAACAGGCACACCTGAAGTTGTCTTCAAAAAGTGTGCTCTACTTTTGGCCAGCTTCCTGCTGGGTTTCTGTGACTGGGTTTCTGGGTTTCATCGTTATGTGAATAATAACATCATTATGCACTGTGTGAATTGATTTTACATCTCACAAGATCAGATATTGCATACAGCTTCAATACATTGTATTCTGATTGTTTCCTGACCATTATTTATGTTTTCTGTGTATTTTGAAGATAGGGCTCTTAATATGTTTACCACTGTGCGTGACCAACAGCGCAATCCTATGTATATCTAACATTGTATAGTCCCATTGTGTCCAATGATGCTTACACCTGGAAATGTACATATAGGATTGACTCCTGAATGCCACCATGTATTTCTATTTTGGGAATATTTAAAAAAAATAGAATAATGGCAGTAATGACTGAGCAGATGTGTTACTACCCTGTAACCAGTTTCTGCAGAATAAATGATGTGTTTCCAAATAATTGAAGAAGGTATAATTTGGTTTAAATTTTGGGTAGTTTCAGGTTAGGAAATAGAGAAATAAACTGAAGTGAAACAATAGGGCAATATGTGTATTTAGTGATTTCTGATGAAATAACCAAAACTGTTAAGTAAAATGGAATGCCTGATACCCCAAGTTACTTATAACAATTAACAATTAACTCTGGAATTCCCAGGCCATAAATAGACATGTACAAGATATATACATTCACTTGTATATATGTTTATTTTTTATTATAGCAAGGGTGCAATGGGTATTAACAAATGGCAGCTCATTTCTAAACTGCTGACCCAGGAGGCCTATATAGCTTCTGTTGCATCCAACATATCTTTAGGGTAGGCAGAAGGTCTCCCTGGACTAAGAGGATATTTAGCTGGCAGGACTAAATGAAGGGATAAAAGGCAAGGATAATTGAAGGCTTGAAGGCTTAAGTGTTTGTGGTATCACCAGTGGCGTAGCTAATGATCATGTAGCTTGGTACAAAGCTCAAAATTTTGTCCCAGAAGTGGTCACAACTGGAAGTGACATCATTCCCTGGAATTTTTAAAAAAGTAAATTGGGGGAAAACCTGCCTCCTCCTCCGCAGCAGTTCACCACCATTTGCTCTGCTAGTGGCATCTAAAGCACCTATTTGCTATCAGGAGTTGAAGAAGATTTTGTTGCCACCCCCCCAGCAACAAAAACACATTTTATTAAGTAAAAAAATGAAAATTTTGTCTCTTTGGTTAGGGAAACTGTGCTGGGGCAAAGAGGAATGGTTATTCTTTCTCTGCTAAATATAAGAGAAGCACAACTTAGATGTACCTACCTATATACCCAGTTAGCATGGGGTAACTATTTTATGATATGTGAACTGTATGTGATGTATGTACTGAGAGCTGATTCACATTAACCTTATTAGTTCCATGCAGTATCAGTATTAAATCTCATTGGCTCTCAGAGCCATCAGTAACATGGGACAGTTTTGAGTTAAGAAAATCCACTTTTTCCATAGGCTTTAGTGTTTTCATTTTCTGGTTAATTGGCATAACTTTTGATAGAGTATACTCGTAGCTATTCCAATCAGTTTGTTTCACTGCATTCTGCATAAAATTACCTTTCCAGCGATATATAACATGATGGTATTATCAAGAGGTTAAGATGCTGTGCCTGTTAACCAGCAGGCCAGGGTGCGAGACCCGGGTCGGCCCCACAAGACAGGGTGAGCTCCTGTCCTTAGCCCAGCTCTGCGCACAGCTGGATCCAATCGTATTGGCTCTGCCTTTCCATTGGACTAATTCAGAGGCGTGGAGAGGGGGAATTTGCTGCTTGGGTAACAGCCTATCCTCCATAACAATCCAACCCAGGCTTTCGTGCTTCACATGCAGCGTATGCAGCGCCCAGCACGATACCATATTCTTCCAAGACTGACGGAGGCCTGCTTTTATTATCATTCATATGTAGCCTGCTTTACACAATTTTAGCCACTATTGTCAAGCTCAGCTACTAGCCCCCCTAAAGCTTGTAGCCTGGTGCAACTGCACCCATTTAGCTATGCCACTGGTTATCACCCCTTCTGAGGGAAACACCCAGTGCAGTCCGCACCTCAACTGTGCTGCTTCTGGATCGACCTATACCCAACTTGTTCTTGAATATTTTACCACAAGCACAAATTGATACCAGTCAGTTCTATCTTATCCTGCTTGAATCAGTGGAATGACTCAACATAATGTAGGCTTGTCCAACAAAACTTTTACAACTATTAATCTGATTTATGATCATAATCCCTTACCCATTATCAGAGTTGGGCTGGCCCCATCCCAAGATCCGGTACGCCGGAAGTGGGAGGGGCCAGCCGGGGGTCAGGGGGTGTGGGCGGGGCAAGGGGTGGGACTGGGGAGGGGCGAGGGGCGGGGCAACGTTGGTGCCTGCGCAGTGCCTGCTTAGAAGCCGGCCTGCCAGGCTGGCCTGGCAGGTGGGCTTCCAGGCAGGCTCTGCGCAAGCACCAACACCGGCACTCACGCAGAGCCTGCCTGGAAGCTGGCCTGGCAGGCGGGCTTCCAGGCAGGCTCTGCGCAAGCACCGACACAGGGGCTCACGCAGAGCCTGCCTGGAGGCTGGCCTGGCAGGCGGGCTTCCAGGCAGGCTCTGCGCAAGCGCCGACGTCAGCGCTCGCACAGAGCCTGCCTAGAAGCGGGCAAGCCGCCTGTAGGCAGGGTCTGCGTGAGCGCCGATGTCGGCGCTTGTGCAGAGCCTGCCTAGAAGCGGCCTGCCCTCTTCTAGGCAGGCGGCGGTGGGCGCAAAACATGGCGGAGCGTACCGGTCCGCCATGTTTTGCATTTCCCTGTCGCTGGCGGTACGCTAGCGGCAGGGAAACGGGAAGAATCAGTACGGGCGCGTAGGCCCGTACCAGTAAGTGCCCACCACTGCCCATTATCCTATCCCAAGCAGTAGTTTTAGACTAGAGCACAGGTGTCAAACTCAAGGCCTGCGGGCCAAATGTGGCCTACCTTGCCATTTCAATTGGCCCCTGCGAACTTCTCCTTCACACTTTCCTGGGAGTAAGCCCTGTTGACTATATTGGGACTTACTTCCGCATAGATATGCATAAGATTGGACTCCAGCCCTCGGAAAACACCATTAATGCTAACTTCAGCCCTCTGTATGAAATGTGTTTGACACCCTGTCACTAGAGCCTGACGATCATTACTGGATCTAGACCCAGATCCCATGAGTAGGCCAGACTCAAGAGCTCTAGGCAAGGCCATCCTATGCCCGAAATTCCACAATTTGATTCCTCTGAAGCATCAGTCCCTTCAATACCAGGGACCTCAGACTTCTCTGTGCCTACTCAGCAGTACCAACAGTGGGCCAAGAAGGATTTTCCAGAAAGAAATGCAGGATCTAAGCCAGGGGATTGTCCATTCAAGACACTCCACTGTACAAAGTGTCAAGCTTGCCAATATTTGCAGCATATATTGTTTCTCCTGGTTTCTGTGTGTCAGTCCCCTACTGTCATTCTCTCTAGTCTGCCATAAACCATAGAAAAAATTATGCTGCAATAATAGTTTTCCTATTTGCGCTGCTAGAGTATGGATATATTGTAAAACATAGCAATAACAAAGCTTACAATCCCCGAAACTTTGAAATCAAGGAGAGAACATAACTCCCCATTTTAGTATATAATTACAGCTTTTCAGAGAAACAATACCAGGAACACTGCATTGTTCCCTTTTCCCTATTTGAATTGCTGTCGCTTTTATTTAAATATATGAGTGCAAGAGCATCCAATCATGCAAACAGAAAAATGCAGTCCTTTAATAACTGTCTCCCCTATACTGCTGTCTTATTTTTCAGAATTCAAGTGTCTTTAATAGTGTGTTTGTAATTCTCGTGGCCGCCCAAGAAACCCAGACTTGTCTTGTTTCTTTGCTTAATCTATGGCAATTGAATTTCAGATAAGAAGGAGACAATCTCTGGGTGACCCACATTTATTGGAGAAAAATGTGTTTCATACAAACATACAAACCTCTCACTGCAGTGTTTGAATTCAATGCCATCTTTTGTTCCAGGCGAATGAGGACGTTTCCCCCATCTCATTTTAATCATATGCAAATAATTTGTTGGATTCCTTCCCTTTTTCATTGAACATTTGTTCATTAGGCATTACGGCTCTGTCTTTTTTGCCACAAAGTGTTCCATTTCTCTCTCTTTAAGCAAGAGTTGGTGTGCCCTACAATACCTGCTTTTTGTTACCTTTTCCATCTCATTAATTTCCTTTCTCTCATTTACATTGGTACTCAAGATATACTTTTGTCTGATACTGCCGATGCAGCCGGCTAAGGAAATTATTCTAGTACCCCTTATGACCACTTTGGCAGCTTCCCACTAAGCATCCTGACTAGTTTCTGGGTTTTATTATTAATTTATTCTCAAATAGTCTTCATCTGTTGCACAAATGCTGCAGCTTTAATTAGAGAGTTGTTAAATCTCCATACTTCAGATCTCCTATAATTCAGCATACTATCCAGAGACACGAGACACTAGAAAATCATCAGACGAAGCTGGATTTAAAATACCAGATGGTTTCATGTTACTATGTAGCTGGATATGTATATAAGAATAAAGTGGGGGGGGGAGAGTGGGAGCAGGAGGCATCTACATATAATCTGGGTTTAAATGCCAGAACCAAAGTACAAAGCAGTGCCATGTTACCTGCTTTGACGGGCAGTGTGAATTAAATTCTTCTGAGACCATGTGCGAATTCATTCTCTCATTGTTATTTTGCTAACAAAGGAGGCATTTGATATTTTTCCCAGCCTGGAGGAAAACTAAAAACCTCCCTGAGCTGCCAGAATTCCCAGACATCTGCCATTCAGTAAGAAGGAGGGACATCAAGAAAGGAATTTGACTGCCAGATTTGCAGTTGTAACAGGGTTATCTGCTATAATCCCTTGAATAATTCTCTTTCTCTCATCACTGTGCTGATCAAAAAAGGAGGTGGGGGCTCACCCAGTCCCCAACTTCACACTGGCCCTTGTGCTTTACATGGCACAAAAAAACTGAACATAGCAAAAGCAGACCAAAAATGAGGCAATTCGTGAAGAGCTAATATAATTTTATTGAAATCAGTGAAACTATTCATGGATTTATGGTGACCAGACGCAACCTTTCAATCATGTTGAAGTTTGATAGCATTATTACAATTAATTTCTAGGGAACAGAGATGAAAATTCCTGGAGTAATTAGTGAAACTGAAATAAGAGTTATTTGGTGGGAGGAACAACACATTTTTCTTAGCAAAGATCCATGCACAACACTGAAACTGTCTCTGAGGTGGATGTCTATAATCAAATGCAGGCACTACAGCATGTTTTCTATATGCAGGCACCATGCAGGCACCACATTTTCTTGACATACAAAGAGAGTGTGGCTTAATAAGAAGCTGACGGAACATACAAAGATCCAGGTCTATAGAGCCTGTATCCTGAGCACACTCTTGTACTGCAGCAAGTCTTGGACCCTTCATGTGCGGCAGGAGAGAAAGCTGAACACATTTCATTTGCGCTGTCTCCGACATATTCTTGGCATCACTTGGCATGACAATGTTTCAAATGGTGCAGTATTGGAAGGTGCTGGTATCTCTAGCATGTACGCACTTTTGAAACAGTGACGTCTGCACTGGCTTGGACATATTGTGAGAATGGCTGATGGTTGGATTCCAAAAGATCTCCTGTATGGAGAATTAGTGCAGGGAAAGCACCCTAGGGAGAGACCACAGCTACGATACAAGGACATCTGCAAGAAGGATCTAAAGGCCATGGGAATGGACGTCAACAACTGGGAAACCCTGACCTCTGATCATTCAGCTTGGAGGCAAAAGATGCAGCATGGCTTTCTTCAATTCGAAGAGACACTCATTCAGCAGGCTGAGACAAAGAGGTAGTCCCAGAAACAGCAAAATCTGGGGGCTGGACAGGGGACAGATTGTATCTGCCCTCAGTTTGGAAGGGATTGCCACTCTCAAATTGGCCCTTTTAGTCATAAAAGATGCTGTTTTAGGACCTCCACTACTGAGCATGATACCATAGTCTTTCGAGACAGAAGGATACCAATGATGACAGCATGTACAGTGACTTCAACAACAGCAGGTTTGAATGTAGCTGTCAGGTCTTGAGGCCTGATCCTATTGGGACAGCACCAATGGAGGTACATAGTAAGGCAGAGATTTTCAACCTTTTCAAGATGAGGAAGGGAGCGTTGCAGGAGGGTGTGGACTGGTGGAGCTCTGCTTTGCCAGATCCTGAACCAAAAGTTGGTTTTCCTGTCTAAATAGGTTTCCTGGCTTAGGTAGCTCCATTGCAAGGCCTCCTTTACCTTTAAGTGTCCCTTTCCCCTGAGGAGTTGCTGGCAGTCATTGGATGCAGCTGGTGCCATGTTGGCACAACTGCTTCTCTGGATGTTCAGAATTGGGTTGCCCATTTACAATATTCACTGAATCTGGAACTTGAAAAAAAAAATAGAAATAAATTCAGATTGTGGCCCTCTGCCAAATTCTGTCCCAAACTATAAATAACAGATTACAGAGAATAAGGTTGCAATTATAAACACACTTTCCTGGGAGTAAGGAATGCAATGGGGCTTACTTTTGAGTAGACATGGTTAGAATTGTTGATATGTTATTTGCCATAGTTTGTTCTTCAGTGTGCCAATAATATTTCTGTAAAATGACAGATCACTTTATTCTCAGGGTTTCCACAACTTCTGCTTCTAAAGTGGGTTTTCCTACTCAGTATATTATGTTTCAATCTACTCAGCATTACTTTGCAAGAACATATATTTTTGCACACTGTATTTTTAGTAATGATGAAAAAGTGCAGCCATATGTTTAAACCAAGATTTAATTTGAAAGATACTTGGAAATATTTCACTGTTAGCATTCTTGGGATCACACCTGATCAATATGATTCACACTGCTCTAAAGAGAAATGAAGTATAGTTACTACAAAGGCAGATGGTGCTGCTGACGAAATGCAATGTAATAGTTCAAGGAGGAAGTGAGGAATAATATTGTATCCAGCTGGCAAAAATTTAAAAAGGAAACTCCAAAAGGAAACATTAAGATGGAGTTTGACAGGTGAGGCTAACTTGCCAAAGGAACAATTAACAAATGCCCCAGTACATATGGTAAGACTCGACTGGAAGTCTTGAGCTTATCAAACTTCCCCATGCGCAGAATGTTTCATATGAATCAGGGCCCAGTGTTCATATGCATATGCCCAGAAACTAGAAATCATAAATCTCCTTGACATGGTAAATGGATGTGAATGGGGTCTGCTACTTACATATTATGTTTATAGCTTATTTTGAAAGTCTTATGCACAGCACAGGCATATGAGATTGCCAAGGCTTAATCTAAAGATAATCTTTTATTATAAACTTTCCTGCCAAGGACTCCTGAGGAAGATTTGGATGAAGGTTGTAATCAGGATCAGCCCCAGGAGTGGTAGGGCAGGGCCCCATTTATAACATTTCTGCAGGGCCACCACCAACCTATTCAGTCTGCGGAGACCTCCTATTCACTATTCACCTCCTATTCAGCAGCTACAGGAGCCCAGGGCTGATGGTAAAAGTAGGAGGGGGTGATGTAATGATGTTACCACCAACTGGGAGCCTCAATTTTGAATCAAATAGCATGAAGGGTGAGTAGGAGGGGACTACATAGAGACTCTGCTTTCCGTTCTGACCTTGTGAATGCTGGTTGCAAAGGAAGATGCTAGCTATTGCAATGGGCTCTCTGCTTGCTGGCTAGCATGAAGCACCTTCCCGTGCAAAGCCTAATTTGGCAAAATCGGCTGAAGTATCGTAAAGCATCCAAATTTCACTTTCTAGTACCAGCTTGTGAATCTCACCTTTGGGAACAATTTATCTTTTTTATCTCTTTAATGCCCACTTTTGGTCAATTAATACTCTTCCTTCTCCAGAAATGGCCACAGTGTACAAAGAAAGTAATACTGAACTCCTTTTCCTTTAACAGAGTTTATTGATGTTATCTATATATATAAAAGAAAAAAGTCACTCACTGACTCACTCACTGACTCACTCACTGACTCATCAACGCCCTGCCAAAACTGCTGGGCCTATAAGTGTGAAATTTGGGGTGGGTGTTCCTTCCGTGACGGAGGGGTGCACTAAGAACCGGTTTTAGGAAATTCCAACCAGAAGGGGATGAAAAGGGGCGCAATGCATTTTCCTCCATATACTTTGCATTGGAGAATTGATGACTCCTCAACATTCCTCCCCAACTGCTGGGCCTAGAAGCATGGAATTCTGGGACGGATCCTTCTGTCACCTGAACACCCACCAAGAACCCATGTGGAGAAATTTAACCCTTGAGGGACTAAAAAGTGGTCAACGTGTTTTTCTCCTATACTTAACATGGGAGACTGAATAACATACAGCCAATTTGGTGCTCTCTGCCTGGTGCACTGGGGGGATGTTGTTCGGAGGAAGAGATTGCACTGTGGAGGATGTTGCGCATGGGGGGTTGGTGCGCATGGGGGAAGTTGCACATGGGGGCTTGGTGCACAGGGGGAAGTTGCGCATAGAGGGAAGTTGTGCATGGGGGTTGATGCGCATGGAGGAAGTTGCACATGGGGAAGTTGCGCATGGGGAAGTTGTGCATGGGGGAAGTTGCGCATGGGGGTTGATACACATGGGGAGTTGATGTGCATGGAGGAATTTGTGCACGGGGTTGATGTGCATGGGGTAAGTTGAGCATGGGGGAGGTTGAGCATGGGGGTTGATGCACATGGGGGAAGTTGCACATGGGGGAAGTTGCGCATGGGGGTGATGCATATGGGGGGATGATGCGCATGGGTGTTGATGAGCATGGGGGAAGTTGCGCATGGGGGGTTGATGCACATGGGGGGAAGTTGTGCATGGGGGTTTATGCGCATGGGGAAGTTGCGCATGGGGGTTGATGCTCATGAGGGGTTGATGCGCATGGGGGAAGTTGCGCATTGGGGAAAGTTGTGCATGGGGGTTGATGCACATGGAGGAAGTTGGGCATGGGGGAAGTTGTGCATGGGGGAAGTTGCGCATGGGGGGGTTGATGCGCATGGGGGAAGTTGTGCATGGGGGGAACTTGCGCATGGGGGAAGTTGTGCATGGGGGAAGTTGTGCATTGTGGAAGTTGTGCATGGGGGAAGTTGTGCATGGAGGGTTGATGCACCTGGGGAGGTTGATGCATATGGGGGGATGGCATAGGGGGAGTTTTACTCCTGCAACGTTGGTACACTTTTCGCTAGTACAGAAATAAAAATCATAAATTCCTTCAAGCAGTGCTTTCCCCCAAGAACTCTACTTAGCTACATTAGCAAAGGTTCACAGCATAAAGTCCACAGCTTCTCAAAGTATGGTCCAGCAGAGTCCAAATACAGCAGAGCTCCCGCAGGCAGAGTCCCAGTGGGCAGTTCCTCTAAGAAGTCATTCCACGTTCACACACACACCTGGCCCAGGTTCCTCCTGGGGCTGTTTTTATCCTGGAGATCCTTATTAATCTCCATGAGCCACACCCTACTGCAGTGTCCATCATTCCTAATGATGTCCAGATGTGAGCCCCATCCTCAGCTGTCAAAGTCCATTAAATCTGACACCCTCTAGTGGTCGAACAGTGCTTCAAGACATGGGAAGCACAGTCAACACCACATCTTGTGCCTGATCTTCTTGATCCTCCATAACAGCTGGCCCTGGTTGTAATGTAAATACCGTAGTCTGTTTATGTTTACCACCCACTATTTCAAGTGGCTATCACCATCACCATGTCTAGTTTAAAGGTGTGCCCTAGAACATTAAGAATAATAGAAAATTGAGAACAATAAAAAATTGAGAATTTTTTCTCTGAGAACAATAGAACATTGAGATCAAGAACACCAGAAATTTCCAAGTGCGCCAAGACCTTTAAGTTGACAAACTGTGTGGAGTGGGAGATTAGAAGCTGGCCGCAGCTGGCTCTTAACAAGGAGACAATATGGCAAAAATAATGACCAGACAGAAAATGATCCACCTGGAAAGTAGAGATTTTTTGAAATAACCCCTTTATTGTTAACAAACCCTTGGAAATCAGAGAATCCTGACCATGTAAACTACCTTGAATAAAGTCAGAAGAGCAATCCAGTGGTCAGAAAGGCAGTAAATACAATTAATTAAAAATATCCTATTTTTAATTTTAATTTTATTTTTAAATAAATTTAATTTTAAATAAAATTTAATTTTAATTTTATTTTTAAATAAAAAATATTTTTAAATAAAAAAATTAAATAAATAAAATCCTATGAGATGTACCTTGCAAATGTGCACAGCATAAGAAATCTAGTGGGAACAAGTTGTCTTCCAAGACAGCTTGTACAGCTATTACTGATCTTCTTGCTGAAGTACCTCTGGTAAGCTTCCAAGGAGCTCCAGGGTTCATCACTTTGAAAATCACTGCATGTGCACAAAGGTTAGTGTTTCTCATCATAAGCATTTATTCAATTGCTGGCATAGCGAATTGTGGGTTTGGGCCATTAGATGTTAATCACATTGACCTACAGCCTAAATCTCAAGTGGTGACTTGCAAATGTGTCACTTAAGAATGCCATATTTCATGTAAAAATTTGCCTTGGATAATTTAAGAGCTGGACCACATATTCTGAGAAGTTCAAGTTTTAATTGCACAACCTTGCACACTGCAAACTGGAGTTAATGTCTAAGAAAACTGAATACGTTTCATCTTCAGTGGTAGGAGCACTAGCTTTGGTAGGAGCAGGTTTACTACTTACTACTACTTAGCCCATTTTAGGAATGGAATGAAAAGTTTCATGTGGGTAGACAGTAACCTTCAATAATAGTAACCAGTGACAGTTAATGTTAGTGTCCTTTTTCATTTAAAATGTGTGTTTTATGCATTTATGTCTCCATGGCACCAATAGCATGGGGATCACTGAAGATCTTCCCAATGACCTGCTCCATCCTGCTGGTATGTTTCCCCCAAAGTCCCCACATGACATCACATAATTCCCATTACATTCCAAGAAAAAAAATGGTAGCTAGATGGAGCTGCCCACCAGGTAGATGCCTCACACATCTAGCAAGGCTCTCGCTGCTCCTCCTTGCCAAGGCACAGCATATGCTGCTAAAAAGGATAACTAAAATGATAGAAAAGAAGAAGAGGAAAAGGATGTGAATATGTTTTAACAATTGAGTATATTTGTCTTTATTCTGGGGTTTATTTGGCAGAAGAACAGCAGCAGTCAGACTATGCCGTTTTGCAGCTCTGAACTATTTCAATAGAGATGCACAAGATTTGCTTTTCAATAACATCCTCTCTGCTTTTTTTCACAACAGGTATGGAAAGATCATCTTATTCTAAAAAAAATCCTGGAGCAAGGATATGAATATGGAATATAGGCAATTTGCCTGACTGATATTAACACAAAAAAAACTTTCAAACACGAGCTGTCTTCATTTGCTCCAATAGAGACAGCTGTTGAACTCATAACATGCCAGGTGCACTTGTATGCCTGCTTTCCTTTGGAGCCTGTCACCCTTTTAGTATTAGGCAATTCTGTACACTTGAAAAGCTCTCATATACAGTAGTTGTTACATAGGTAAATGCAGTGCTTCATTTTTCTTGTTCATGAACATTCAGCCTCATCACTGAAAGATGCACACTGAAAGAGCAGGTTTGCCCTGGGAAGTGTTCCAGATCCATTAATGAGACTGTGAACAGTTGGGGTTTTTTGTTAACCATCTTTTGTGTGTAGGACAAGAGACTTTTTTTCCTCCAAATCATATATAATTTCATAAAGCCAAATGAATCAATTCATATGCACAGCACACCATTGAACTGCCACTCAGAGGTAGATGCTTGATGGCAAGGCAACTTAAGAAGAGTAGCAACTTCTGCCAGGAACGGTTAGCATTGACTTCTTTCATAAGATACGAAGGATACAATCATCCCTACCACTCCAGAGCATGCAAGTAGGCTCAGCAGAGCACATATGGAATGCCATGGTGGAGTGAACCAGTAGGCCATTGAGGGTATTTTATTTATCCCTCCTCTGCTAAACAACTGGCATTAGACTTGGGTAAGGATGGGCTAATAGATACAGTATGCATCACCACTTTACCTGTTCTGATGGGCTGTTGGCATGTGCCATTTCCAGTGGCTCTTTGTGCTTGGCAGTTGTGCATTATTTACATTAGTATTGCACTGTTTACAACAAGAGAGGGCAAATTCTGCCATTGAAAACAATGGATAGGATTTTCCTATTTGTTCTGTTCTTAATAGCCATCAGATTCCAGCCATCAGGTTCCACAAGGCATGCCAAGCTCATTTTCTGACTCAACAAATGCCAGCCTCCTCTCTCACTAGCTCTGACCACTTACAGTTTGGTTCTGAGGATCTGAATTTCAAGAAATCTGGCAACCCAAAGTTCAAAGGGAACTTGAATGCACATAACACAGCTTTGCCATTTTTCAAATAAGAATATTTGTCCCTGGATAAGGAACCACTTGCAACTATATGTGAACTGTTGGGCAGCTCAGTCCTACCAGGCTGTCCAATTCTATCCACCAAAACAGCATCACTGTATCCACAGGGTCAGGGATGTAGCTAGAAGTCTCCTCAAGGTAACATAAAATTTGTTCCTGTACCTCATGTTGATTCTCAGCAGGCTTTATGGATCTACTTTGATCTGGACCAGCTCAGTCACTGGTTCAGATCCAGGTTAAGTATGAATAGGGCTTTGACCTAGGACAGAGGATAGGATCCAATTGAGGCCTCTTTTGTTCTTATTGAAACTTGGCCTTCTCTCTACCCTCCCTCTATCCCAGCACACCTCCCTGCCACATAATTTGGTACCAGTGATGGCTCCTGGGACTCCTTTAATGCTGAGATGGCTCAGCACCCATCCATGGAGGCGTCCCTGCTTACATAATTCTGGCCACCATGAAGTCCTGTGACAGCCATCTTTTGTGACAGCCATCAGTGCACAGAAGACCACTGCTGGCCCAAGACTGGATCAGGCCCTAAATGTCTTATAGGAAAAACATGATAAAGAGTAGACAGCTAAGAAAATGTTGTTTCCTATTAACAGCCTTAGATTGGGATATTTTTACTAAGGATTATGATTATTATCTATATATATAAAAGAGAAAAGTCATTGACTGACTGACTGGCTGACTAGGCCCTGCCAAAACTGCTGGCCCTAGAAGCGTGAAAATTGGGGTGGGTGTTCCTTCCGTGACGGAGGGGTGCACTAAGAACTGGTTTTCGGAAATTCCAACCGGAAGGGGTGAAATGGGGCACAACACGTTTTCCTCCCTATACTTTGCATTGGAGAATTACTGACTCATCAACATTCCGCCCCAACTGCTGGGCCTGAACCATGGAATTCTGGGAGTTCCTTCTGTCACCTGAACTCCCACCAAGAACCATCTGGAGAAATTTAACCCTTCAGGGGCTGAAAAGGAGAAACGTGTTTTTGTCCTATACTTAACATGGGAGACTGACCAAACTTCAGCCAGTTTGGTGCTCGGTGCCTGGTGCACTGGGGGGACGTTGTTCGGAGGAAGTGGTTATACTGGCGAGGATGATGCACTTTGGGGAAGGTTGCGCATGGGGGAAGTTTCGCATGGTGATGATGTGCATGGGGGGAAGTTGCACATAGGGAAAGTTGCGCATGGGGGATGATGTGCATGGGGAAAGTTGCGCATGGGGGAAGTTGCACATGGTTGAAAGTTGTGCATGGGGTGATGATGCGCATGGGGGAAGTTGCGCATGGGGGATGATGCGGATGGGGGATGAGGCGCTTGGGGGAAAGTTGCGCATGGGGGTTGATGCACATGGGGGACTGATACAGATGGGTGATGTTGCATACGAGGAGTTCAGGCACATGGGGGATGATGCACATGGGGGAAGTTGTGCATGGGGGACTGATGCACATGGGGGTGATGTGCATGGGGGAAGTTGCGCATGGGGAGAAGTTGCAATGAATGTTGCACATGGGTGAATGTTGTGCATGGGGGGATGTTGCGATTGTGGTGTTGATGCACATGGGGTATTGATGCGCTGTGGGGGGGTGGCATATGGGGAAATGTTACTCCCACAATGCAAATCAGAAAATTAGACAATGTGAATGTTGAAATACATGCATGTAAAACATTCTCTGAGAAAATGATGGAACATACAGCCAATTGCAAAAAAATGTTACTTCCACTGATAGCCGGATCATCCTTTAAGCAAAATCCAGAATGAGACGAAATTAATGTGGTGAAACTTGTGAACCATGTTATGAAGCACCAGTGAATTTGTTTGCACAGTGGCTGAGATGACGAAGAGATAGCAATAGGGCACCTTGAGACTCATAATGGTTCATGAGCCAGGAGAAGGATCATAGCACATGTTAGGTAAAGCTCAAGCTGTACATGGAGTATTATTTGTCAAAATGTCAGACAGAAACTAAGAATTTCTTGCCAGCAGTCCCAAAATGTCAGACAGTGCACATTGAAGGAGCTTCTGAGACGAGAGGAAACCTTTAGATGGTTGGATGATCTGAGCACAGGCAAAAAAGGGGCTTAGAAAATTAGACTTGGTATCAGCTTAGGTTTTGGTTAAGATGCAATACATCAATAATGGCCAACTATTTCAATAATCAGGGGAAAAGTTTAAGTTTGCAGTCCTGGACCCAATTATTCTGTATTCTATACAGTTTCTAAGAATGTACATGTGTTATCTGTAATAGTAAAAACTTAAAGCAAAGTTATTCTGGCACTTAAAAAAAAAAGTTAGAAATCAATCCTAATGGCAAGGTGTTTGATTTTGTGGTCCATCATCCTCTGGGACATTGGTATGGCGGCAGCAGCATCATGGTGTTTGTGCCAGTGCAAACTCCTGTTCATCTTCTAAATTGTAGGTGTGTGAGGTAGCAGCATCCCTGGGAGGGGAACTTGTGGGGCCCCTGGCCCTTTAGGGGGTGACACACTGGGGGTGACCAAAATCACAAAAATTGTTAAATTTGCTGCAGTCATTTGGAATACCCTGTCAATTCACATAATGTTGGATGCGTATTTTCCAGCAGAATCCAAAGCAAAAAACAAGTTCCCATCTCCTTCCTATCAAAAGCTATGTCCAAAAACCTGAAAAACAAAGATGCATGGAGCAATATGGAAAGTTAAACTGAGCCATATCGCACCTTTACTTGTAAGTAGGCAAACTGCCTGAGTCTGTTGGAAAGGGCAGATTGCGGGGAATCTGATGCCTCAGAGTGGTCCTGTTCTAATGAACACAGCCTCTACAAATCCACCCAGAAGAAAGTCCCTGATGCATTGAGCTCTATGGAAAGTGGAACTGAGCTCTATAGCCCTATTTACTTTTGAGTAAACAAATGTACCCTGGCTTATGTTCAGGTGAGGCACTGAGGAATGCAAAGCCACTGGAATGGTCCCAATCCTCACCCCTCCCAAAAAATAAGAAAACAGAGGCTTAATTGGTATGGATATTTTTAAATATGAAAATTAATTATCTATTTATATTAATACTGCTAATAATTAATTAAATAATTTTGATGTATGGGGGTGTCAAAAAATTTGTGGGCCTTGGCTGCCAAATGAACTGGTACACCACTGCTGTGAGGGTGGAGAGGAGTTTATCAGGGTAGAATAGGATAGGGAATGGATCACGCCGAGAACTGAAAGCGTTCATTCCCCCATGTGCATCATTCCCCCCATGCGCAACTTCCCCCCATATGCAACTTCCCCCATGCACAACTTCCCCCCATGAGCAACGTCCCCCATGCGCAACTTTCCGCCCATGCGCATCATCCTCCCTTGTGCAACTTTCCCCATGTGCATCAATCCCCCATGCGAAACTTCCTCCATGCAGAACTTCCCCATGCACAACTTTCCCTATGCGCATCATCCTCCCATGCACAACCTTCCGCCATGCGCAACTTCTCCCCATGCGCAGCATCCTCACCAGTGCAATCTCTTCCTCCGAACAACATCCCCCAGTGCACCAGGCACTGAGCACCCAATTGGCTGACTGTTGGTCAGTCTCCCATGTTAAGTATAGGACAGAAACACGTTGCCCCCTTTTCAGCCCCTGAAGGGTTAATTTCTCCAGATGGTTCTTGGTGGGAGTTCAGGTGACAGAAGGAACTCCCAGAATTCCATGCTTCAGGCCCAGCAGTTGGGGCGGAATGTTGATGAGTCAGCAATTCTCAATGCAAAGTATAGGGAGGAAGACACGTTGCACCCCTTTTCACCCCCTTCTGGTTGGAATTTCCGAAAATCGGTTCTTAGTGCACCCATCCATCATGGAAGGAACACCCACCCCAAATTTCACACTTCTTGGACCAGCGGTTTTGGCAGGGCGGTGATGAGTCAGTCAGTCAGTCAGTGAGTCAGTGAGTGACTTTTCTCTTTTATATATAGATAATTTACTTTTAATTTATTACATACCGGTATACTCTACACCACCTCTACCACTACACTACCTCTTCACTCTTGATTTCTATCCTCGGAAATCAGTGATGGGAAGAGGAAATAGTAATGTGAAAAATCTTTGAGTGAATTTTGCTTTGCGTGTCTTCTGTAAAATAGTTTAAGAGGCCATTACTTCTCTTAACCTTACCCTTTCCCACATTCACTTCCCCTCCCTCCCCCCCCGCCTCTCTCTCATGTGAAGATGGGAACCAGATCAGGCTAAACACGTGGTACATGAGCTGTATCTTGTTTGAAACAAGCAGAAATCTTCTGCATTCAACCTGAGCTGACAGTTTCACTTCATGAAACTGAAGTGAAGTGAAGGGATGACCACCCCTCTGAATTCAAATGTTATTTCAGATCCCAGAAGAAGGAAAACCAGGAGGAGGCATGAAATCAGAACACCCCAAAGCAATTACTGTCCTCTCAGCTTCAAACCCCCCCCCCCCAAATAGTTTATATGGAGATAATAATGCTGCCCTGCCCTCCAGGACGATTATAAAGATGATAGATATTATATGTATATCATATTTCAGATGTTTGATGCATGCGCTATAAAGATGCCATGCATTATTTATACACTTAGCTCTTTCCAATTCTATGCCAGGGGACTAAAGATGGTTGACAACTGCAGTTAAAACAAAATATACTCAATAAAACCAAAATAAATTAAATTAAAGATGTTACTTCCTGACTTCTTAATACTGATTTTTGAATGCCAGCCCAAAAAGAGAGAGTTTACAGTTCTTTCACTGTAATGATGGACCAATCCAAATCTTCACATGTTGCTCACCATTGTTGTGCATTGTCACAAATGTGGCATAAGACAATCTGTTCCATGGGCCCAGCATTAACTCTGGAGCACTGGACAGAAGCAGGTGAGTTGGTGCATGGGAGAAGTAGAGGGAGGTAGTGTTCCATGTCATGGGAAAAAAGGAGGAGGCATGTTTTGAGGAGGAAGTGGGGTGGGAGGGAAGTAGGACTGATAATGCTCAGCATCACCAGATACAAAGCCCTGTGTGGGACCTTGCGGCTCAACATGATGCTTCCTGATTCAGCACCAACTAAGTTGCCAGTACAGCCCCATTGTGTGGCTACGTTTCTTACCCAGGAAAAGGGAGACTGTCCCCTACCGCTGACGAGGTGCTGATTGTGTGCTGCTGCTCCGTGTGCTTAGGATGCTGTTGCAGCCATTTTGTTGCCTTGAAAGCCATTTTGGCAACTGCCCTGTCCGCTCTGCAGCTCAGGGTTGGGCAGCCCATAAAATGTAGGCAGCACAATTCTCTAAGTCTGGGAACTCAGTGTGGGTCCAAATATACAGGCTGGGGATGATGCCCAGTGGTAATAAAGTTGGCAAAAGCAGCATTTATGAACAGATCCTACCAATATATTTGAAAGCTCTTTTTCTACATAAATTATATAAATTTATTTCTCTTGAGGCTTTTGACATATTACCATTATGACACTGCAAACATCACTTGTGCTGGAACAGGAAGGTGGGCTTGCCTTTGCTGTATAGGTTTAAGGATTGGGGCTGCTGCTGTGCTACCATGGGGGAAGGGGATGGCTATGGTGAGCACATCCTTGATGCGTCTACACATATCTAATCCATCTCTGAAGGTGGCTGAGATCCAAGCAGTTTGGAGCAATGAGAGGCTTTTCCCACCTGCCCAGAAATGATCCAGCATAAATGCTGGATCTGAGACCAGCTGCCTTCTTCCAACCTGCCTGCCTCCAGGAATTCATCCCTCACCCCACCTCCACCCTGTCCTTTCCCTGCCTTCTTCAAATTTCAGTAAACTGTCACAGAGACTGGATTCATTCTCTACAGACTGACATGAATAAAATAAATATAAATATCATTGTGCACCACCCTGCCTTGCTTCAAAGGAGGTGCAAATATGCTTTATGGCATGTTTGCAACCTTCCTGGGTTGGCACATGGGGTGCAGTTTTCAGAATTTTATTCTCAGCAGGATTTTTATTCTCAGTATTCTCCTCCTATTTATTCTCCAATATTATTCTCAGTATTCTCCTATTAATTTATTTTGTTGAAGTGGCAGATAAACATCTCAAACTAATTGGCAAATATGGACATGAACATCCTGATGACTTAGGGCAAGTCCTAATGATCAGTGGGTAGGTGGGAGTGCCATAGCAGTCCAGGGTACAGCATTGCCCTAAGACCCTGAAATTTGTATCAGCACAGAATGAAATGTCAATGAGACACAGAAGGGCTGGAAAGATTGGCTGACAAAGAGGGTAAATAAAAGAAGTGGGATGATGCACTGAGGCCAATATGAAGAAAAGTTGTTTTCTTGAAAGCATTGGAAATGAGCTCATGGTAGAAATTATGGAAAGACTCCTCATCAGATGCATGTAGAATGGGCACACATCACTTCCTGATTTAAATGTTTACAATTAAATAATCCAAAATGATATAATGATTTTGGCTTTCTGCCCTTAACCAATAATCTGAAAGGCTATACTCTTGAAGGTTAAAAAACCCACAAACAAAATCCTAACAGCTAAACAGGAAAAGCAACTCTTTGTGATTATATGATTGATACTTCATCAGTTGTGTTTAAGAAATTATTTTTTCTCAGGTCAGTCCATTCTATGCTCAAAGTAGAAATGAATAAATTGGTGTGGCATTTTTCATCTAGCAATAGCAGCTGTCAAAGTCTGGCAAAGATCCCTCACAGGTGGTGGTTGTTGAAACCTGAGAATGAAGGCTCTTATGACATTGCTAGGAAACGAGATCTGTATTTTGGAACGTCCTGCATTTTGGAACATCCCACCAGGTATTAATGTGAACTACTCACTTCCACCAACAACTACCTATTGCTGAGACTGAGCTGAGTCTGAGCTGAGACTTCAAATCAGGAAATACCACAAAGGAGATTCCGGTTGGATATCAGGAAAAAATTCCTGATGGTTCGGGCAGTTCGGCAGTGGAACAGATTGCCAAGGGAAGTGGTTGGACTCTCCCTCACTGGGAATCTTCAAGCAGAGGAGAATTTCCTGCTATAGGCAGGGGGTTGAACTAGATGACCTAACTGGATCCCTTCCAGCTCTATGATTCTATGATTCATATGGGGGATGTTGTATGGGGATATTGTGCATGGGAGATGATGCACATGGGGGTGTTGGGCTTGGGGGGTGTTGTGCATGGTGGGTGTTGCAGATGGTGCACATGGGGGGACAGTGTGCAGGGGGTACGGTGCACAGGTGGGTTGATGCACATGCAGAGATGATGCACATTGGGTGTTGCATTTGGGGGGCATTGCGCATGGGGGATGTTGTATGGGAGAAATGCGTGTGGGGGAGGATGATCATGGAGACAGTGTGCATGGGGTACGGTGTGCATGGGGGGATGCTGTACAGGGCATTGTGCATGGGGGATGATGCACATGGGGGTGTTACACATGTGGGGACAGTGCACATGGGAGATTGAAGTGCAAACGGGAGGATGGCATATGGGGGAATTTTACTCCCACAATGCGGGTTTGTTTTTGCTAGTATTAAAAAATGTGTTTTTAAGGACTTTGCAGAGTCCAGGACTTGGACTGTGGCTGCTGACCATTTGAGGTTCCATTAGATGAGACACTGAGGACACTGATGATGTGTCTTGATGGATCTGGCTGTGGATTGACAGAGTGAAAGGGCTTCAGCCAGTTCAAGCAGTGGCGTAGCTAAGGAGGTGCAGGGGTAGCAGCTGCACTGGGGAATCAGCTTTAGTGAGGCAACAAGCAGAGCTTGACAGTAGTGGCCAAAATTGTGAGAAATGGGGTGAGTATGAATAATAATATCATCATACATTGTTGGAAAGGTAATTTAAAGCTGAAGGCAATGAAACAAACTGCATTGGAATAGCTGGATTCTATCAAATGTTATGACCAAAGAAACAGAAAATACCAACACTAACTGCTTATGGAACAAAAAGTGGAGTTCTGTTTGGAGAAGTAAGAACATTGTATGAACATAGTAACTCTCTGCTTTTGGGCAGCTCAGTGAGTAAGCAGTGCTTTCGGATTGCAGAATACATGTTTTCAAGCCACGCAATGAGGTCTGGAGTTCCTGGGGGTCGGGGAAGGGGGAGCTGACAGCTCTGGGGGCTCCATCTTACCCAGGAAGTCACTGTCAGGTAAGTAAGACAGTGGACCAGGTGGGTGCAGTTCAACAGGTAAGTCTTTACTTTCTTCCAGCATCAGAGGCACAGTATTCATAACAGGGAAGTTTCAACAACCACAGGAAAGTGCCAACAACCACAGGTAAGTACCACCCGGCCGAGGACCCAAGATGGAGCTACGCCTGCTCTCCTCCAGCTCAGCAGTGGTCTTAGAGGCCTGTTGGCTGGGACCAGGCACCAATGCCCCAGCTGCTTCTGATCCACCCAAACTTCAGATTCCCCTCTTCCTCTGGGATGTGGCCTGGACCCAGGGAGGCTCCCTCTTCCTCCACAGGGGTCAGGCCTGTAGGTTGACCCTCTCACTGGTCTTCAGCCATGGTTGAGGGGGGCCAGCAGGACTGCCTCCACCTCTTCCTTCTCTGCTTCTCCTGGTCCTGCTTCTTTCCCTCTCCAGCTCCTCCATTTCAGAGGGCACACCCTAGTTCTCCCATAAGGAGTGAAGGAGGGTATATATCGTCCTGAGGAGTCATCTGACCAAGATAAATATAACAAGTCCTGAGTCAACTGTTCTGCAAGTGTCAGCTGGCCTTCCTCACAAGCCATTTGGAAGGGAACTTGATTCACTGCCTGCCTTCTTACCATGGGAAGTAATTGTATAATGCAAACATTGGTAATCATGGAGGTTCCTGGAACCAAATGTCATGAATGGGGAGGTTCAACCTGTAATGCAGGTGGGGAGGGAAGTTGCACCATTTGATTTCCATGCCCTATTTCCAAGTAACAATTATTTACGTGTTTATCGCACGCTTTTAAATTTATTATCCACCAGCGAAAAGCGTACCTGTGTTGTGGGAGTAAAATTCCCTCGTAAGCCATCCCCCCACTATGCATCAATCCCCCACGCACATCAACCTCCCATGCGCATCCACCCCATGTGGAACATCCCCCATGTTCATCCACTCCATGCGCATCATCTCCCCTATGCACATCAACCCCCATGCGCAAATCCGCATGCACAACCCCCCCATGCACAACATACCCATGTTCATTCCCCCATTGCGCAACAGTCCTCATGCACATCAATCCCCCATGTGCATCAACCCCCCATGCACAACATTCCCCATGTGTGACAACCCCCATCCGCATCAGTCCCCTATGCACATCAGTCCCCCATGTGCAACTTCCCCACATGCTCAACATCACCCATGCGCATCAACCCCCATACGCATCAACCCCCATGCACAACATCGTCCATGCACATCAGTCCCCCGTGTGCCGCTTCCCCCCATGCGCAACTTCCCCAATGCGCCACTTCCCCCATGCGCATCAGTCCCCATATGCAACATCACCGATATGCAACATCAACCCCCCATGTACATCAACCCGCCATGCACAACATCCCCCATACGCATCAACCCCCATGCGCAATATCGTCCATGCACATCAGTCCCCTGTGTGCCACTTCCCCCATGCACAATTTCCCCAATGCGCCACTTCCCCATGCGCATCATTCCCCCATGCGCCACTTCCCCCCATGCGCATCAGTCCCCCATGCCCATCAGTCCCCATATGCAACATCACCCTTGTGCATCAACTCCCCATGCACAACAGCCCCCATATGCATCAAACCCCCATGCACAACTTCCCCCATGTGCATCAACCCCATTTGCATCATTCCCCATGCGCACCAACTTCACATGCACACCAACCCTCCATGCGCATCTTCCCATGCGCAACCCCCCCTTCCTCCCCAGTGCAGCATCCTCCCCAGTGCAATCTCTTCCTCCGAGGAACATCCCCCCCCCCAGTGCACCAGGCACCGAGCACTAAATTGGCTGGATGTTGGTCAGTCTTCCATGTTAAGTATAGGACAGAAACACATTGCACCCCTTTTCAGCCCCTTAAGGGTCAAATTTCTCCACAGGGGTTCTTGGTGGGTGTTCAGGTGACAGAAGGCACTCCCTCCCCAAATTTCATGATTCTTGGTTGGGGGGTTGGGGCAGAATGTTGATGAGTCATCAACTCTTCAATGTAAAGTATAGGGAGGAAAACGAGTTGCACCCCTTTTTCACCACTTTCCGGTTGGAATTTCTGAAAACCGGTTCTAAGTGCACCCCTCCGTCATGGAAGGAACACCCACCCCAAATTTCACACTTCAAGGCCCAGCGGTTTTGGCAGGGCAGTGATGAGTCAGTGAGTCAGTCAGTGAGTCAGTCAGTGACTTTTCTCTTTTATATATATAGATAAATTGATGATGTACTGTTATCCATTGAAGGGATTTCCACTCTGCCTTTCCCATGCCAAGGCAAATGCCCAAGGCAGCTTACAAAGCTGGCCTCACAACAACCCTATGAGGTAGATGAGACAGAGATTGAGTGACTGGTTCAAGGTCACCCAGGAAGAATCACAGCCAAGGAGGCATCTGAACCTGGATCTTCCAGGTCTCAGTACAACTCTCTAACCACTACAACAACCTGAGCTAATAATGACTATGAGGAGCTCTTCTACAGCCTTACCCTGAGGAGGCTATTGAAAGCCTGACAATGGGGGCAGAGAGGCTGGTGCATGTCATCACCATTGGATCTTCCCTGACTTATTCCACCACCTCTCCTCCCAGTTTCACTCTCGTCATCCTCTTCACCCTCCTTATCCGTCTGTTCACCACATCTATCACAGCCTTACCTTCTCTGGTGGGTGCAGTTGGATTTGTCAATAGCGTTAGACTACTTTTGCATCTTACAACGTCACTCGGAAAATTGCCACCAACATCAGCAGCCATTTTCCATCATCACAACTATTTATTCTCTGCCCTAGATACTTCTGAGTGACAACTCTATTCAGACAAGTGTGGATCTGGTCATACATGTGAATAGTGCTTCAGACTTCCACTGGGTAGCTTAGAAATGCTTTTTAGAAACTTAGAAACAGTTTTTTTTCCAGTAGAGCATTGATATCTGCATGGGACTCATACAGAAGTGCTGTAGAAAAGCTTCCCTGACCCACTGCCATTATTAGCTCAGGTTGTCTAGTGGTTAGTGGGTTCAGAGACCTCCTTGGCCGTGAAGCTTCCTGGGTGACCTTGGGCCAGTCACTCTCCTACCTCCCAAGATTGTTGTGAGTACAGCATCCCTCCCCATATTGTTGGCATCAAACTCTGAGGGTTGGTATTATTATCAGGCAGCAAATAATGGAGCCTCCTGTTCTCTTTGTGCCATCCAGGTTCGTAAATGCCTCAAATATCACCAACAAAAATGGAAAAAACCAACATCCTTGCCAGGCTTGTCTTGTTTCCTTGAGGTTTTGCTCTCCTTTTCATCAAGAGGCATCACATGAAACTCTGTTGATTCCACAGATTGTGGGGTCTGGCATCACAAGACAGAAGGATGAAGGCCAAACACGTGAGCTTCCACTTTTGGATTTCACTGCATCGCTCTGACAGTGCAATCCTAACCCTGGTGAGGCTGGCACAAATCCCAGCAACAAGTCCGGTGCTGGCCTGGGAGGCACTTCTGTACCATTCGGTGCTGTCAGGCACTTCTGCAGCACTCCTGGGGGGCTGAGGACAGTGCACAGACATGCGCCTGCCTCCCCACTGCAGGAACGGGAAGATGGGTGAGTTGCGCCAGCCTAAATTGGTTAGGATTGCACCCTTAGCTATTCCAGGAGAGAAAAGAAAAGGAGAATTTTTTTTCTGCAGACATGATTGCACATTGAAATAACTGCCCATCAAGAAATATTCACCATGCTTAGTTTAAACCACACCACTATGAGAACAGGTTGCATTTTATTATGGAAAGGGGTGGTTTTCTGGACTCCTGAGTGTATCGGGGCGGGGTGGAAAGCAAAGTGTTACCATGTAGCTGTGAATGAATGTGGCTGAGATGTGGGGAAACTCAGGTCAACTGGCAGGGAATGTTGCCATGCGCTGCTTGTGACATCATGGCTGACAGTTGCAGGGAGCTGTATAAATACTGCGCAGTGGGCGGTGCTCAGTGAGGGAGTTAGAGAGGCGGTGGTGAGAGAAGGAGTAGCGGAGGAGTAAAGGAGGTCAAGCAGGAGTCTATTTTTCAAAGTTTTTTGTACGAGTGGCGTGGAAGGTGAGTGGAAGGTGCGTGAAAGGAAGAGTGAAAGGCGGGAGAGTGAGCTGTGAGGAGTGTTTGTGGGTGTGTTTCCTTCCTTTTCCCTTTTCTTCCCTCCCATTCCTTCCCTCCATTCCTCTTTTCCTTCCCTCCATTTCTCTTTTCCTTCCCTTCCCTCTTTCCGCTTTTCATTCCCTTTTCCTTTCGTTCCTCTCTTTTACTTCCTTTTCTTCCTTTTTCCAAATATATTTTCTTTAATCTATTCCCATCCCACTCTATTCTTTTCTTCTTTATTTCTATATTTTCTCTTTTTATCTTTTGTACTCTTTTATTTTTCTTTTATTATTTATTTAATTTATTTATATATTTATTATTTTGATTTTTATTATTTTTATATATCATTTATTTATTATATTTATTTTATTTTATTATTCATTATTTTAATTTTATTTTGACTTTTTGTATATTTTTGTACATTTTTATTTTATTTTCTGTTATTTTTGGTTTGGGGGACGGGTTTATTTTTATTTTGGGGGGACTGGTTTATTTTAAAATAGTATTTTAGGCAGTTCTAGGTTTAGGGGGTTAGACAGGGGCTTAGGTTTAGGGGGTTAGATAGGATTTTAGGCAGTTTTAGGTTTAGGGAGTTTGGTTTGGGAGGGCTTTTTTCTTTCTTCTTTTTTTTTTTCCTAGGTATTTAGTGGGGCTTGGGGGAGGGTTTAAGTTTAGTTAGTGTAAATAGTTAGTTTAGATAGGACATAGTAATAGAATAGGGAGATTAGGTGTAGTCAAAATGAAGACCTGGCTTCGCAAACTGCAGAGGTGAGTTGCTGTACTTCTGTCTACCTCTGCAGGGCTGAAGGGCTCCTTCCTCTGACGGACCCAACTCATCTGTTGGTGTTCGGGGGAGTCTCCCTTGTGTCTCCCACAACCTTTGATTTGCCTTCTTCAAATGTACCTTTACTGTGTAGATGTATCCAGAAATGAACCACAGAAACCAATGTTGTCCAAGAAATAGGACCTTAAGTGTGCAAGGCTGAACTGGTGTTAGTCTGATGAATAAAGGTGTCCTTAAAGGTTTTTCTTGGGCAGGTTTTGTTGTTTGCAGGGAGGAACGGTTCATAATGTGATGTTATGTGTTCTTATTCAAATGGCACATTTTTATAAATTGTAGTTCCATTGGAAATGTAGTGGATGTGTGATATTTTATTTTATTTTGTCCATATTTTGGGTTTTGTTTGTTTGACCTACAAAAATGAGGAATCTCTACTGATCAGTCTTCTCAGAACAGGAGCTGAGATATTATTTGTGTGTCCTACTGCCTTGTGCAGTTTGCTTGGGGGTGACATGCAAAAGGGCCTTTCATTGACACCCCCACGATGTATAAGTCTTTACCCCACAATGGGTAAAGATGGGAAAAGGTGGATTCTTTTTCCCTCCTCCTTTTGCAGGTTGAACACTGGCTCTTCTCAGGGTATTTTCCAAATGGTCCTGCTCTTGACTTTTGTTTCCTGCATATGCTTGACTGGGTTTGCTTAACCTCTGCTGCTTTTTATTATGCTGTTGTACTTTACTTGGGACCCCCCCTCTCCCCCATGGAGAAAAGAAGAACAACAAAGTGTATGACGAAATGGAGTGTGTGGGAGGCTCCGAGCCAGAGTCACCCCTGCCTTGTGGCTGTCAGGGTTGCACATGTGCCCACCTAGGGCAGGAAAATGAGAGGATGGACCTGCCTGCCTCTGAAGTAGCCTCTCTGCCCAAAAAAAGGAAGTCCTGTCTGATAGTTTGGCTTTGTAAGTTCTGCTGGTGCCTGATCTTCACTCCTGCTGAATTGAGGAGACCAGGTCTTGATATTTATGGCTTCCACCCTCTTGGATGCTTTTTTCTAGAGAGAGATGCCACCAGCTCTGTCAGTGTGGCCGGGTTCAAAGATGCGCCAATGAGATCAGGATTGTCCTAGGATTCAGGGGGAGACTGTCTCCTTTGCATGAGTCCCCAAGGTTGGTTTGGTTGCTGTGGGCATGGAGGAGTTTGAAGGGAACTTCCCAATGAGGCAGCTGAGCTCCCCTTCTTTGGTTTATGTGGGTTTTTGTGCCTCTGCTGGGTCGGTACATGAAGAGGACATGATGTGCTTTTTGGGAACTGCAGGGAGTGAATGAGCAGGGCTGCTGCAGGAGGGTCCACCCAGCAGAAGGTCTCACATGCTATGCAAACAGCCTGCTACTAGCAGGAGAAAAAAATCACTGGTGATTGTAATGCACAGCTGCAGGTGCAAAATTTAATTTTACTGCATGCAACGAGTAACATAACCGATAACAATAGGTTCATATTATGATTTTTACCTAATTGCACTACTTTATACAACCATCAATTTAAGTTACATATTCTATTACAGTATAGTAAAAACAAGGCTGACCTATTCTTATAATCATAATACTATATTAACCAGGGTGACCATATGCTCGACTTGAAAATGTAGGACAAGGGTCCTAAAAAGGGACCCCTTTGGAGGACCTTGAAATGTAGGACATCCTACATTTTGCCCAACATTTTGCAAAACCACTCCCTGGGTGGGCTTACCTTTTGGGGTCCAGGCTGGCTTATGTAGTGATTTGGGGCACGTTAAATGATGCACCTTAAGTGATCCCTGCGCAGAGCGCGCTCATTTCAAGTTGCCTCTGTGGTTGCCTCCGCTGACAGGGAAAGCCCCTCGCATCCCTCCTTGTCCCTCCGCTGCCTCCGATGTTGTTGGAGGCCAGGAGGGATGCTCTGCCCCCACAGAGCACTCTGTTGAATCAGACTGGCCAGTCTGATGGTGAACAAGACAGAGGCTGTGGGCATGCACACAACCTCTACTTTAAAAAATCCCGCAGGCAGGGATAGAGAGGCTCTGGACATGCGCACAGCCTCTAATTTACAAGATGGCTGCTCGGACGGCCGCTTTGGATGCAAGCTGTCCAAGCATCACTTAAAGTGCCCAAAAGCACTATATATACCCCTCATGCCAGAACAAGCCCCCCCTATGCCCAGACAGGCCAGACCAGTATGCAAATTCAAAACCTGTCCTGGCGTTTCCGGGCATTTGGTCCGCCTGATATTAACTCAAATTTTACATGCCATCGAATCTAATGCATACCCTAATTTTGGAGACTAAATTCAGCAGAGAAAGGTGAGTGTTGGATAGAGTAAATATGGTATATGTGTATTTCTAGCTTTATTTTGTCATGTCCTACATTTTGCTTTGGTGTACTACATTTTGCGAGGCCTTGTCCTCTTTTGTGATTCTGACATGTGGTCACCCCGACCAAGGAGGGAGGTAGCTCCCCTGCCACCCCCATCAAAAGCCCCCCACCTGCATCTAAAGAGTAAGTGGGTGGGAAGGAAGATGAGAAGGCGAGAGACAGAGCGGGCTGCTGCAGTGAGTAGAGACTGCTGCTGAGAGGGAGAAAAGAGCAAGGGACAGCTTGCTCCTCCCCGTTTCATTCTGCCACCCCCCAATTTCCCCCTTCCCTCTGCCCTCTCTTCCCAAGCAGGAAAGTAAACCCTCCAGTCTCCTTCCTCCAGGGACGCTCCCCCATCTCTTCTCCTCTGGCCCCCTTGCTCCTGCTGGGAGTCGACCCTCTTCTTCTTCCAGCCTACCCCATCTATCCTTCCTGGGGGTGACCCCCTCCACAATACACCCCTAGCCAAGCTGCCCCACTGCAGCAGCCCAAGGCAAACCCTTCATCAGGTCTATATTCACTGAGCTCTAAATGCACTGGAGTGATATTCATTTCTCATATCTCTCATCCTTACCTAACTCACAGGGTTGTTGTAAGAACCAAAAAACAGGCGGAACTACACACACCTCCCTGAGCTCCTTATTAAAGAAAGGGTGGTATGAAAATAGTAAATTAAGAATGATAATAATTAAATAAGTTTGTGGGATCGGGTTGTCAAAAATGGAAGTGGCCAAGGTGTCAAATGACATTGTCAGGGTCTTTCCATAAGGTCTTTCAGGGAGGAGTTCTTGAAATGGTAACACTGTTAAATGAAGGGAGTAGGTCTCAGCTGTAGAAGAACAACCAGAGAAGTACTATTCCTGAAAAAGTACAATACTGGGACACCCTTTTCAGGTGGAGAATGTTATGGGATGTGATGTCCTTTGGAAGGGGTGGCTAGATTGGAAGTACTTTTGAATATATTAGAGCAAATCATAATTTGTGCACATCTAGACAAGTACTCGGTGATCAAAACAACCCAGCATGGATTTACCAAGAATAAATCTTGCCAGACAAATCTGATCTCCTTTTTTGATCAGGTTACGAGCTTACTGGACAGTGGCAATGCTGTGGATGTCATTTATCTTGACTTCAGCAAAGCATTTGACAAAGTCCCACATGACATTTTAATTGGGAAGTTGGAAAAATATGGGCTAGACAAGGCTATCGTTAGGTGGATCTGCAACTGGCTCGATGGCCGCACTCAAAGGGTTTTAGTAAATGGTTCTGTGTCAACCTGGAGGTCTGTTTCAAGTGGGGTACCCCAAGGCTCTGTCTTGGGACTGGTTCTCTTCAACATTTTCATTAATGATTTAGAGGAAGGGAGAGCCTGATCAAATTTGCAGATGACACCAAGCTGGGAGGAGTAGCAAACACAACAGAAGACAGGAGAAACCTCCAGGAGGATCTGGATAAACTAGAATACTGAGCTGTAACAGAATGAATTTCAACAGGGAGAAGTGCAAAGTTCTGCACTTGGGCAATAAAAACCAAAAATACAGGTATAAAATGGGGGATATTTGGCTTGGCAGCACAACATGTGAGCGGGATCTTGGAGTTGCCGTGGATCACAAGCTGAACATGAGCCAGCAGTGTGATGTGTCTGCAAAGAAGGCAAATGCCATTTTAGGTTGCATTAAGAGGACTGTAGCTTCCAAGTCGCAAGAAGTTCTAGTTCCTCTTTATTCAGCATTGGTCAGACCTCACTTTGAGTACTGTGTTCAGTTCTGGGCACCTCACTTTAAGAAAGATGCAGCCAAACTGGAGCAAGTCCAGAGGAGAGCGACAAGAATGATCAGTGGGATGGAAGGGAAGCCGTATGAGGAAAGGTTGGGGGAACTTGGGATGTTCAGCCTGGAGAGGAGAAGGCTGAGAGGAGACATGATTGCCCTCTTCAGATACCTGAAGGGCTGTCTTATGGAGGAAGGGGCTCATTTGTTCATAGCTGCTTCTGAAAGCAGAACTAGAACCAATGGGTACAAACTGCAAGAGAGGAGATTCTGGTTGGATATCCGGAAAAAATTCCTGATGGTGAGGGCGGTTCGGCAGTGGAATAAATTGCCAAGGGAGGTGGTGGACTCTCCCTCACTGGGGATCTTCAAGCAGAGGCTCGACGAGCACCTGTTGGAGATGCTCTAGGGGGATTTCCTGCTGCAGGCAGGGGGTTGGACTAGATGACCTACTAGGTCCCTTCCAACTCTATGATTCTATGATATGATTCTATGATTCTATGAATACTGTATTTCCTGAAGGTGGCGTCTTGATTTCTCTTTGCCTTTGGGATCAAAGGTTTATTTTTCCACCTTTTTGCCTTTTTCCACCAAAGGCAAAGTCCTTGCCTTTGGTTCACCCAGAAGTTAGAGGGCTTAGCCCAGGGAGCCCACCTTTGGCGGGGATTTGGAAGAGCCTGGGCTGGTGGGAGCGGAAAAGAGGGAGGAATCTCGGACTCAGCAATGCAGTGACTCACTCTGTTCTCTGGCAGGCTCTGCTGCTTCTGCTGTCCGTGCCATCGCAGGGAGGAAGGCAGGCCTCCTGTGCCGGTATGGCAGCAGATCCGCGCCAGGCTCTGCAAATCGAAGATTGTGCCAGAGCAAGAGCCAGCGCCAGTGGTACAGCCAGCGCCAGTGATAGTAGGAGAGCCAGAGTCAGAGCCAATTGTACAGCCAGCACCAGTCATAGAGCCAGAGCAAGTGGCAGATTCAGGGCCTGCACCAGCGCCAGCAGCAGCACCAGAGTCGGCACCAGAGCCAGTACCAGCATCAGAGGAGTACAGTGAATCCATCATGAGCGAGTGGTCATCTGAAGGTAAGGAGACAGTCCTCTATCCCACTCAGCAGCCAGCCTGGGCTTTCTCCTTTCTTACCTCAACCAGGTGTTTGTCCCAGGTTGGGGCAGGGAAGCAGAGGAGATTGCCTTTGAGGCTTGAAGCAGAGGAGGGTGAAGAGAGCTGGTGGCTATTTAGGTGTGGGTGTGTTGACTGCTTTAATGTATTGTATCTTGTATATGTCTCTTTGAGTTATAATTCCCTTTTGTTTCAATGCAACTACATCGGTCCTATTAAAGTCTGGTATATGAGCAGTCACTAAGGGTCTGGATCTATTCCCAGATATCCAAGTCATTAGGACAGCAGTGCCCTCAATTTGGTGTAATTCCTTCAGAGAGCGAGAGTGCTTACTAAAGGGGCAATCACTTCCTGTGTGGTGTAATGTTTGTGGGACATTCGCGCAGTCCTATTTAGGATTGTCCCCACTAGCGTTTCCATTACTGATATCTGCAGTGTTTACTGTGAATCTGATGGAGTGCTGTCCAGTTCCTCCTGGGGAGGTCAGAGCCATAGGGAGGCTATAATGGAAAGGGTCCCAGATTCAACAAATATGTATTGGAAGTTGCCCACTCCTGGCACCACACTGTCTCCATATCAAAATCTTCTCAGACTGGTTGCTGTCCCACTTCATGGCAATCCTCATGTGGAGAGTTGGTAGGAGTTGGTTTGCCTCCCACTTCTGCTACTTACTTTTTAGGGCCATTTGTCTCCTGAGATGTGGAGATGGCATGTTAGATAGCACTGGTAGCCAGTCAGAGGGTATTGATTGAATGGTCCTGGATACTGACCTCATGGTAGGGTTGAGCTGAGTATCCACTACTTTTGTATGGGCGCTTTTTAGCCACATATGGCTTTAATACTCAGCTTCTGAGTACACGAAGGCAAGAACTGATGTCCCAATAACTGAGGCACTCGCACCCCAGCTGTTGCCAGAAAGTTTGTGTAAAATATTATCTAGTTTTTACTTAATCCATAGTTTTTTTCATGTTCCTTGTAAGTTAAAGCCCGGTTAGGGGTCACTCCCAGATATTGGTTTGTGGTTAAACTTTTGGTGGGACTGAATGCCCCTTGTTTTGATTATTTTAATTCCAAAAAGGCAAGGGCTTAACTGCAGTACAAGATACTGCGGTGATTGTTTTCCACTCTTGGCCGCATTAGAGTATGGCCACTTGTAAAGAGGAAATAAAGTATTTAAGGAAGATAGCACTGTTAAAGGAAAACCTTGATATGGGTTGATGATGAGTACAATCCTAACCATGTCTACTCAAAAGTAAGCCCTATTGTGTTCAGTATGTCTTACTCCTAGGAAAGTGTCTTTAAGATTGCAGCCAATGTGTAAGTTACCTGCACCCTATCCTCAGGATTAGGCTGTGGGTTAAGACGCTGTGCCTGTTAACCAGCAGGTCAGGGTTCGAGACCCAAGTGGGCCCCACAAGACAGGGTGAGCTCCTGTCCTTAGGCCAGCTCTGCGACGCCAGCTGGATCCAATTGTATGGGCTCTGCCTTTCCATTGGACTAATTCAGTGGCGTGGAGAGGGGGGATTTGCTGCTTGGGTAACAGCCTATCCTCCATAATAATCCAACCCAGGCATTCGTGCTTCGCATGCAGCGTATGCAGCACCGAGCACGATACCATACTCTCTCAAGACTGACGGAGGCCTGCTTTTTTAATCCTCAGGATCACTTTAGGAGTATTTAGGTTTTACAACCTTCTGAGGAATAACTGGAGTCCAGAAAACCAGAGATCAAAGAGTAGCAAGAGTTTATTGTAGCTACAACAGGATCTAGGCCTTATCCTTATGGAATACCAAGGCCTATTAACCATACAATGAAACACTAATTACATATGGAACAAAAAGTGGGTTTCTTTAACTCATAAGAACATAAGAAGAGCCTCTCCTGGATCAGCCCAACTAGTCCAACTTCCTGTATCACAGTGTCCCATCAGATGCCTCAGGGAACACAAAGGACCTATATCTAGGTGCCCACCCCTGTGTCTGGCATTTTGAGGTTGCCTACGTCTTCCACTGTCTATGCACGCACAAACGCCCCTCATGGCTTGTAAGCTGTGATGGTCCTTTCCTCAAGGAATTTGTCCAATCCCTACTTAAAAAGTATTGTATCACCACATCTCGTAGCAAGGAGTGCCACTAACTAATTACATGCTGGGTAAAGAAGTATTTCTTTGGTCCTTCTTAACCCTCTCAACATTTAATTTTAGTGGATGTTCCCTAGTTCTGTGGTTATGCGACATGGAAAAGATCATCTTGCTAGCCACTCAATCCATCCCTTCCATAACTTTGTATGTCTGAATCATGTCCCTCCTCAGGCATCTCTTTTCTAGATTACAGTACAGCCCATCCGCATATGGATGGTGTCCCAGATCATCAATCATTTTCCTCTATATATTTTTTGTCACATGGCGACCAGAACTGGACACTGTACTCCAAATGTGGCCTCACCATTGATTTGTGCAATGGCATTATAATATTTGCTCAGTATCATTTAAATCTCTGACAAGGTCGTGAGAACCACTTGGTGTTAATTCTGCAGTCACCAGTTCTCTGGTGGGTTACATGACTAGTTTCTCTGAAGCCCAGTTGTTGAGCATGTCAAGGACCCCAGTCTCTTTTCATGACCAGAGCATGCATTGACCCAGTCGATAGGAGGATAACTGAAGGCCCCACAATTACAACCCTGTCTCTCCTCGATACCTTCCTGATCTGTTTTGTCATTTCCAGATCCCCTTCAGGCTTTTGATCAGGAGGATGATCTGCTCATTGGTAAATTTATCAAAGGATGTTTTAAAAAGTGCTTGCTCTTCAAGTTGATTCCATAAACTACTGTTACTTCTATATTTTGGGCTATAGATAACGTAAGTTTCCCCAGCATCACAGCCTCACTATATTGAGCTTTGGGCTTCAGAGAGTCAAAAGGAGGGGGGTTATTAAGGGGTGTATGAATGCAGGTTGTATGTAGCTGATGTTAATGGTTTGTTTACTTACTGGTCGGGTAAATCTGCTTTAAGATGCCTGTAAAACCCCTTATTTTTATGACAAGGTGGCAGTGTCAAGACTGATGCTTTGCATACTTTGATTTGACCACGTCTAGAAAGCATCACTTAATGTGGTACCAAACATAATGTTTGTTGTATTCATGGTGGGGGCCCCAGATTAGGTGAGTCTGTGTTCCTGGTGCAGACTTGGCTGTGGACAGAAGTTGGATTCTTGTTCGTTTGCTGTATTGTTGGAGACCATGGGGGAGAAAACAACCAATGAATTAAATTCTGCCCCAGGGAGGGGAAATCATCTTCACTGTCAGAGATTTGGCTGAAATTGATTAGTGCTGGGACCCCTTGACAGAAACATTTGGTGGAGAGGGAGATGTGGGGCAGAATGACCAGAATCTAGTGATGTTCTGGGAGCATCTAGTGATGTTCTGGGAGCATCTAGTGATGATCTCCTGATGCTCATTGATGTGTTTGATGAAGAAGGAGATGTTGGGCAAGGTGACCAGTCTCCATGATGCCTATAACTGAGGAGTTGAATCTACTCTGAATAGATTGGTGATCCTCCTTTCTCTTCTCCTAGATTTGTCATTCACTGACTCATGGTCATCCAGCCAGGTAGGTCAAGACAGCCAAAGTTGGCTCGAATATCTTCCTCCTATGAGAGAGATGCCTGCTGCAGGCATCCTCTTCCTTTTTCTCAGGACATGTGATCTTTTTATGACCTCATGTCTTCTCAGGGAGGTCCCTCCTCTCATTTTCTCTTCTCCATTTTTCTTAGGACTCCTCAAGAGTGCACTGGGTGTGGCGCAGGCCCAGAGGAGCGAGGCCAGTCTAGTACACGCAGCCAGACTCGAAGTTACCAAGAATATGGACCATCTGGGTGAGGAAGGAGGACGATCCCTCATCCTTCCCTAAAGGTAAGCCTTTTCAAAGGAATGGGGTGAGGGCCCCATCCTAGAAGAGGCCAAACATTGTCTGTGCCTGAGACCATGACATTTAGCTCCAGATAGAGGGGTTTGCAAGGCTGCCCATTTGCTAATTGGTAAGAGGCACTTTCAAATGGGGGCTCCTCTTTTCATTAGAATGGGGAGATTAACCGGCCCTCCTCTCCCCAGCAGTGTCTTGATAGTGGCTTCTGCTGGTGTCCTTTTTGTAACTTTTTAGATTGGCATAGGGAGCCATTAGTTATTTTCTCTGTAAACTGGATTGTGAGCTGACTTGGTCCTTTCAGCCAAACTGGTAGCTTGAAAGCAGCCATTGCTGCCAAGAAGGTTCCCCCCAAATCAGCCCCAGTTCCTTGAGACCTTTTCAGGGTTTTTCTGTGGGCAGGGCCTCCCTCCACCCCCTTACCTGTTTCTGAAGGCTCTTTTCTTCTTTTTGTCCAGATGACATTGTTCTGGAAGATATAGAGGAGGAGGACGAGAAGGAGTAAGAGGAGGAGGAGGAGGAGGAGGAGGAGGAGAAGGAAGTGTTCTTGGAAGCCATCCTGATCAACCCTCAGCTGGAGCCGTGGCCACCGTGGAAGATGACAAGTGACACAGGCAGAGCTAAGACCTTTTTGGGACTGCTGGAGCCTGGCTGTGGGAGCTGGACAGGACTCGTGATGTGAACTCTGGGCCTGCACCACACCTTCTCACAGCTTCCTCAGGAGACCTAAGAGACATGGAGAAGATAAAATGAGAGGAATGACTACCGTGAGAGGACAGAAGGTCATAAAAAGAGGAAATGTCCTGGAAAATCAGGACATATGATCATCCTGCATCAGGCATCTGTACCACAGGATGAGAGACTTGAGCTGACTCTGGCTGTATGAAGACGATTTGCTGGTCTTGCTGTCTGACGAATCATCTCGAAGCAGAAAAACAAGGATGAGAATCTGTTCAACCTGGAGGACAACAAACATAAGTATTTTTACTGCCTTTTCTGGCCTTGTATTGCTCCTTTGGCTCTGTTTTCTAGGTGGTGTCTGTGGACAGTTTTCGAAGCACAAAGAGGCTTTTACAATCAACAGAGACTTCTATATTTCAGGAATGGTTTCATTCCAGGTGGATCTTGCCATGCTCTGGCCACACATGCTGGCTTCCTGACTCCTCCACAGACTGGCTTCACATCTGGCTTTTTTTGGCTGCCACCCAAAGGCTCTCAGCTCAGCTTGTCAAAGTCGCCACTCTGGAGTCTCCAACAGGCGACCTTCAATGTATTAACTTTGGACACGTCTGAACTGAACCCTCTTGGCCAGACCTCCTGCCAGAAAGAAGGGCTGGTAGTGCTTCCCCCTCGTCTCCCATCCTCTTACAATGAAGATCAACTGATGATCTCCCAGCTCTGCAAAAGGTCTGCTGCATGTCCTGCTGATTCTTCCCTCGTCATGTGTCAAAATCCCAGAGCCTTGTGTCACTTATTGGTGGCCATCACTGCTCCAGCTGGAAGATCAAGGATGGCAAGGTTCCTGGATCCGACTCCTCACTTGGCTCCTCCATCCTCATCCCCAGCCTCCTTCTTCACTGCGATGGTCCTGCCTCTCGTCTGGCTGCTTCGGCTGGTGGCCTCCGATCTGGCGCCTGGCTCCACACCTGCTCCCAGCTCCTGGCTTCCTTGCTGCGAGTCCTGGCTGACCCATCCTGGATTTCCATCATGGATCAACTCCTGGCTGACCATCTCTCTCTTTCTGCTGGGACAGCTGCATTAGATGGTAACTTCGAGTTGTGCTTCCCTTCCTCCTTCCACCTTTCCACTCTACAACTCTCACCCCTTTTTACCTTCAGTACACATCACATGCAATACCTTAGCTTCATTCTTTGGTTTATGCTTGTCTCAAAGTATGTAATTTTACCTTTATGCTTTTTAAAATGTTTCTTTTTGAGAAGGAATCCATCTCCCTGTCTCTAGCTGATGGGGACAGCCTAGCTGATGGAGAGTAATTGGGCAGTAAGGATAGAAATGGGCCCACTCCCAGGGGGAATGAGAAGGGAACACAGTTTCTACATACCCCTGATTCCTGGGCAACCCCAGAATAAAGCATGTAGGTTTTCCCTGGATGTTGGAGGACTCTGCTGCTCATGTTCCCAGTCTGCAGACTGGTCATCCCGTCCCACTACGGACATCCCATCTGTTCCTGGAGCTTCGAAGTGAGGCTGCCTATGGGAATGCCAGGCGCTGGACTGTTGTAGCTCCCAAGGGTGATGTGACCCTGAGGGGTTGCATTGACAATGGCACTGCCTTTCAGGGGATCCCCCCTATTCTCCAACTTCCTGGCAGAGTGAACCCCTACACGGAAAATCACCCATCTCCTACCTTACTTTTCTGATCAGGACCTGATAGAGTCTGTTTGACAGTGAGCAACCTCGTTCTGGGGAGGAGACAGAGGCCACAGAAAGCTTGGACCTGTTCATGGAGGATGGGCATTTCTAGGGCTACTAATCATGGTGGTTGTGGGGGATGTTTGGTCCAGCAACAGTTTTGAGTCCCCACTGCATGGGATCAGTGCTGAGAGAGACATGTGCCTTTCTGTCCTGCTTTGGCTCTTCCTTGAGGCAGGTTTTGGGCCACTGTGATAAATGGGATGGTGGACTATATGGAGCCGCCCTCTGCATATTTCCTTCTCTGTTATTTGCCACTAAATGTTGTTACTGTATTTACAACAGATGGAAAATACAATGGTATTTGGCCCACTGTATGAGTCTGACACCCTGTAACTATTTGGGATCCAAGTATCCGAAAGGAAACAGACCTGTCTAGAGGGTAGAGCAGGTAGGGGCAGGAGGTCTGGTCTAGAGGGGAGAGCCTCAGTTTGCCTGAAGATAAGAGCAGAAGGTTGCCGGATCGAGAGAACCAGAAGTCAGATTTGAGGCAAGACCTTGAAAAAGTGGCTACTGAGGCTGATATTTTCCATCTGCTTTTCAGTGGGAGTGGAGAAGCTGTCTCAGCTGCCCTTCGTGGGAGAGCTGAAGGAGAAGTTTGTCAGCCAGCATGTCAGACATCGGGGGTCAGTAGTGAAAACCAGACTCTGGTTGAAACATCTTGAACGTAGCCGGTTCTTGAAAGATGCAACAACTCTGTGTTTGTAAAAATCCCTTCGGGGGTTTAGTTCAGCCTGCCTATGCAAACCTCTTTGAATAAAGTCTAAGGAGCAATTGAATAGACCAGAAAAGCAGTATAAAAATGCTATTATTATTATTATTATTATTATTATTATTATTATTATTATTATTATTATTATTGTTGTTGTTGTTGTTGTTGTTGTTGTTGTTGTTGTTGTTGTTGTTGTCCATAAATACACAGCAAACAATTTCACGCTGGTTTCATTCACATCACCAGTCGGACCCTTCCCAAGAGTCTAGGACTGTGTGCTGCTATTATTATTATTATTATTATTATTATTATTATTATTATTATTAGAACCTGCCCACACTGTGTGAGATGCCAAAGGCATGTTTATTACACTCTGATCAATAAATGAAGCTGGTCGTTTTGTATGTGTATCTCTGATTATATTTGTATGCACTGGCAGTCCTTTGCCTGACCCAGTGGAGGCTCATCTTAAGTTCTTCTCCCAACAGTTAGGAGTACATTTGCAGTGGCTGAGATGATGCAAATATTTAACTTTTTTGTGGAGTTTCATTTTCAGGTCTGTCAATGACAGGTAGTGAAGGCTGCCACCCATCACTGACCTCCTCAAGGCACAAGGCTATTCATTAGGGCTGCCTCATTACTGGAAAGAAACAGAGTTTTTTGCAAATACATGGTGCCTTGGTCGATGAGCATAATTTGTTCCAGAAACATGCTTGTATTACAAAGCAAATTTTCCCATAAGAAATAATAGAAACTCAGACAATTTGTTCCACCACCCAAAAAATCTCTCTCTATAAAACTGTAAAGTCACTGACTGACACATCAATGCTCAGCCAAAACCGCCGGCCTAGAAGTGTGAAATTGGGAGAGGATGTTACATCTGTGATGGAGGCACCCACTAAGAACCCATTTTTGGCTGGAAGGGGGTGAGATGGGGTGCAACATGGTTTTCTCCCTATACGTTGCACTGAAGATTCCCTCACTGATCAATGTCCTGCTCCAACCAATTCACCTACAAGCATAAAATTTGGGGAAAGTGTTTGTTATGTGACGTGAGCACCCACCAAGAAACATCAAGAAACTATCTTGAGAAATTTAACCCCTAAAATGGTGAAAAGGGGTTCAACATGTTTTTGTCCTATAGTTGACACTGAAGACTGATTCATCAGCATCCAGCCAATTTGGTGCCCGGTGCCTGATGCTCTGGGAGGAGGAATGGTGCGCATGGGGGATGGTGTGCATGGGGGGATGTTGCACGGGGGGTTATGGAACCATCACTGCACGGGTTGTGTTGCACAGGGGTGTGTGTCAGGGGTGTGTGTCTTGCACAGGGGTGTCTTTTGCAAATATTGAAATTTTACTCCCACAATACAGTTATGTTTACTAGTATTCATATAAAAATGATTTCAATATTCTAGTATAATAAAGAAAATTCAAAATATAAAGAAAAATAAAAGGAATTAACCTGCAGTAGATCTCTCAGGCTGCAATCTGTCCGCCTTACACAGGACTGAGCCCCACTATTATAATAGGGCTTATTTTAGAGTAGGCATACCAGGCTAGGGGTCTCAGACTCCTTTTCATTGCTCCCCTTTATAAAGGAGTGAGTCTTATTGAATGTAATAGGTTTAGTCCTGTGTAGACATGCAGAGGCTGGTATCTCAGGAGAGGCTAAGGAGGTGCTGGTGGAGCACCAAAGCTGAAACTGGCCTTATCCTGGGCAGGACTATTGTTTCAAGTCCTAATATCAAGTCAAAATATCTTAGAAATGTTTTCCTTGCAAAATGCTCTCAATACAAGTTATTATCAACCCAAGGTTTTACTGTAAATAAATCAAATATTACTGGGAAATAAACAAAATAATAAGTTGATGGGTCCTGAAAGCTTGACAAAGTGGGTCTTGATGCTCAAACATTGAGATATCTCTGCACTTGTTGACCTACAGATTGTATGAGGCTCCAACTTGATGTTATAGAGCCCATAGGAGGCGTATAAGAAGCCCTTTCCTCCCCACTGATTTCCTACCCAGGGCAGCTTCTGACCTAGTTCCATAGGAACTGGAAGTGTGTAAAGAAGGGGGTCTTGATTTCTAGAGGGGGAATGGAGGGAGTGAGAGAGAAGCCCCTTCCTGTCCTACCCCTTTCTCGGCCACCCACCCACAAATTTGAGGTCAGCAGCCCCTCTGGTGCGTCCCAGGCAGATGGACTGAAGGGGGACCCAGGAGTGGGGTGAGGCAGGGGAGGGAGCCCCAGAAGGGGCACAAAGCCAGGCACAAAGCCCAGCTGGTGAAGCGCATCAGAGAGGGGGCTGGAGAAGGTAATGCTGCTAGAAAGTAACAGCAGAAGAGATTCCCTGCCCCAAGGAGGCTACAGTCCTCCATTCATTCCCTTTGTTTCAACCTTCAGTGAGTTCATCAGAAGCATCAGTGCACTGCAGGCTGTGCAGATCTAAGCTGCAATCTATCCACACTTCCCTGGGTGTATCTCCATTGACTGTAATGGGGCCTCCTCCCTAGTAGACAAGCATAGAATGGGGCTTTGAGGCTGCTATCCTATCCATGATTTCCTGGGAGTGTCTCCATTAAATATATTGGGGCTGACTTGACACCAAACTGTTTCCAGTGACAAAGACAGAAGAAACTGGGAAGAGCTTCAGAGGGGGTCTCTGTTCTGGAGAAATGGGTCACAAAATGGCAGGTGTATTTAAATGTAAAGTTAAGCACATTGGGGCAGAGAATCCTAAGTTGACATATAGGTTAATGGCTCCATCTGTGACAGAGCTGGAGAGAGATCTAGGGATGGTAGTGGAGAGCTCAATGAAGCTGTCGACCCCACCTGCGGCAGCAGCAAAATTCCATGCTTGGGATTATTAGGAAAGGAATTGAGAATAAAATGGCAAATATTAAATGCCATTCTACAAATCAATGTTGAGGCCATATTTGGACTACTGTGTTCAGTTCTGGTCACCATATCTCAAAAAGGATATAGAGGAAATGGAGAAGGTTCAGAGGAGAGTGACCAAAATGATGGATGGTCTGGGACACCTTCCGTCTGAGGAAAGGCTACAGCGTTAAGGGCTCTTCAGTCTAGAAAGGGGAAGCTTGAGGGGAACATGATTGCAGAAATGCCACCAAATTGAGGGCACTGCTGTCCAATGGTGAAATGACTTAGATATTGGACATAGACCCAGACACTTAGTGACTGCTCCTATACTACAATTTATATGTGTGAATTCCATGTGTAGCTGCTGTATTTTGCCATACAAATCAATAAATTAATCCCACCACTGCCATCCATGTTAAAATAGGGAATGCACTACCTTAAACCAATCACAAGCCAATCCAACGTACTTTAATAGAACAAATACAGTTACATTCAAACAAAAAGAAATTATAACTCCATAGAGATCTATGCAAGATACATACATTAAGATAATTTATAGAAAAATGAAAAAGTTAATGTGAGGCCTGAAATGTAATCTCTCTCTCTCTCTCTCTCTCTCTCTCTCTGTATATATATATATATATATATATATATATATATATATATATATATATATATATATATATATATATATATATATATATACACACACACACACACACACACACACACACACACACACACTGACGCACCAATGGACTCATCAACGCCCAGCCAAAACCACTGGGCCCAGAAGCGTGAAATTTGGGGTGAGTGTACCTTCCATGATGGAGGGAGTCACTAAGAACTGGTTTTTGGAAATTCCAAACAGAAGGGGGTGAAATAGGGTGCAGCACGTTTTTCTCCCTATACATTACATTGAAGAACTGGTGACTGAGGGATGCTCTGCCCCAATCTCTGGACCTGGAAGCATAAAATTTGGGGAGAGTGTTACTTATGACACATGAACACCAACCAAGAACAGATGTGGATAAAAACCCTTAAAAGCCTGGAAAGGGAGTGAAACATGTTTTTGTCCTATATAGTGGTACCTCACTTAATAAGTTCCTTACTTAACATGTGATCCACATAACAAGAAAAAATTTATCTAGCATTCTGCCTCACATAACAAGTGTTGCTTCATATTACAAGCACACTTGTTGGCAGTTGGGGCAGATGCGCTGGCCGGCAGCCCTTTTAAAAAGTGTCAGGGGTGCCTAGAGCTCCTGCCCATAGCGAAAGCAACACTTCTGCGCTGTTCCTCCTGTGGCCGGGAGTCCACTGGGCAGAGGGAGAGAACAGCAGTGGAGAAGAGGGAAGCAGCTCAGGGCTAGCCAGAAGAGAGCAGGGGAAAGAGAGTCTCAGGATGAAGAGAAAGAGAAAGTGTCTTTGATTACAGAAGAAAGTGTCTTGTATTGCAGCCTCCTAACCAGTAAGCCCCCTTGTGTTAAATGGGACTTACTCCCAGGAAAGTGTCTTTAGGATTGCAGCCTAAGTAGACTTCATAGGATCATGCACATTGAATGCATCTTTTGAATTCAATTCCAGTGTTTTGTCATCATTTTTACATCCAGTTAATTTTTTATATGAATATTTTTTGGGGTTCTGGAACCATTGGTCTGAGTTTCCATTATTTCCTATGGGAAAATCCGGTTCACATAAAGAGCATTTCACATAACAAGCATGCCTCTGGAACGAATTAAACTTGCTATGTGAGGCACCACTGTACTTAACATGGAAGACTGACCAAAACCCAGCCAATTTGGTGCTTGGTGCACTGGGGGAATGTTATTCAGAGGGAGGGGTTGCACTGGACAGGACACTGCACATGGGGGGTGTAGCGCATGAGGGTGTTGTGTATGGGGGGTTGATGTGCATTGGAGGTTGATGAGCATGGGGTTGATATGCATGGGGGATGTTGCGCATGGGGGACTGATGCGCATGGGGAATGATGCACATGGGGAATGATGCGCATGGGGGACTGATTTACATAGGGGATGTTGCACATGGGGGATGTTGCACATGGGGGTTGATGCACATGGGAGGATGATGTGCATGGGAGACTGATGCGCATGGGGGTATTTTCTGCATGACAAAATGATGCACATGTGGGTTGATGCAAATGAGTGATGGATGTGCATTGGGAGTTGATGCCCATGGGGTTTGATGTGCATGGAGGGTTGATGCGCAGTGGGGAATGGCGTCTAGGGGAATTTTACTCCTGCAACACGGATACGTTTTCGCTAATGTAATAATGAAATTAAAACATAGGAGAGGAGAACCCTTATAATATATGGCTGATGTATGTGGGTGGCGCAAGTGGCTAAAACACTGTGCCTATTAACCAGCAGGCCAAGGTTCGAGACCTGGGTCGGTCCCACAAGACAGGGTGAGCTCCTGTCCTTAGCCCAGCTCTGCGACGCCAGCTGGATCCAATTGTATTGGCTCTGCCTTTCCATTGGACTAATTCAGAGGCGTGGAGAGGGGGGATTTGCTCCTTAGGTAACAGCCTATCCTCCATAAAAATCCAACCCAGGCTTTCGTGCTTCGCATGCAGCGTATGCAGCGCTGAGCACGATACCATATTCTTCTAAGACTGACGGAGGCCTGCTTTTTATGAAGGAGGATACAAAACAAACTGTTGGTACTAGATAGGTACTTGTTTAGTTGTAGAGAGTTCGTGAAATCAAAAATTTCTGTTTAGGTTTTTTTAAATGTACAGAGTAAGAATTGAAAATGTTACATTGTTATATGACAATTGAAATGAAAATGTTATGTGTAATGAGAAAACTATAAAAAATAAATGAAAAGTTTTTTATTATTCTGTTGCATAAGATGAGAGGGGAAAATAAGGAAAGGTAAAGAACAGAGCTAAACTATAAAGGTTTCTCATAGACAGATGAGGAAGAGAGTGATAAAAGCAGCTGTTAGAGATTAACTGGAAATATGGATAAAAATATAAGTAATCAGAATTTGTAATTTGACTGTTGCTGTAGGTTAATACAGTAATTCTATTATGTTTACTTTTTTGTTTTGTCTTGTTTTATGTACAAATAAAAAGTCCATTAAAAAGGATTGGGCTGAGTTACAGTCCTTATATTTACAGTGAGATGAGAATGGTGTATTCACACACACACAAAGGTATGAATGTCTTCCCACCAGAGCTGTGTTCCACCAGCTGTCACTGAACTACCATTCTAATGCTGTTGTTTTGAATTTTGACAGTTAATTACAATGGGAAATCAGATTTTTGCCTGCTTCCCAGATTGGAATAGCACAACTGTTGATTTGGCCTTGTCATGTATTTTGTTATTGTTCCATATCATCTCTCTTGGCCAGTTGGAGCATCATTGTCTCTCATCCAACAGAGCAAATAAAACATTTACAGAAGGCAAATTCAGAGAAAACCAGGAATCAGGTTGTGGGAAGGATTTACATTATGCAAATTTTTAGAAAAAAGCTAAGATCATAAATCAATTGTGTCCCATAGATCAAAAGGAATGTCAAATGGAAATGCTAACACATGCTGTCATCGTTGACGTTGGAGGCAGAATGGCATTCTGTGTTTGCGAGTAAACTGGAATTAGACCACATTTTCTATCCTTTGTAGGCATATGGCAACAACAGCTGAATGGCTGCAGCCTGCTGATTTTGGACCGCTGTGCGCAAGGAGGTAGAACAGAATGCCAGTGTCCTTTTTCTGTATACATGACAGGCAGTAAAGTGGGATGCAAAGTAGATTTCAATTAAACACATGCATACGCATTTTGCCAGCTGTGTAATATATGATTGGTGGTTGTCAGAGGACTTATATTAGTTATCAGAGGCAAGACAGATGAGCTTGACTCCAGCAACTTACAGTCCAGTCCCATTGGTTGGTTTTTATAGTAGTCACCACGGAAGGTGTTCCATTATTGTATGCACTGGGACTGCTGGTAAAATTGAATGGAAGCCCTGAACTCAGACCTTGCTGAAGCAGGTAAGGTAGTTACAGAAAGGCATCATGGTTTGAGAAAGATTGGTGGGGAAAGGGCCAGATAGGTTCAGGGGCAGGAAGGGCTGGATCTTGCCTATAGCAATGCATCCCATGATCCAGCACCTCTTTCCCAACCCTGATACCCCTTGAAGGTCTTCATTATGCCAGCTAAATAGTCTGCATAGGTCAATGAAGCCCATTGGTGGCCAGGCAGCCTACTAAGAGGTGAGTAAAAAATGAATTATTAATCAACCATTTGACCTGCATATTATTTGTTTTCCTGGTACTATATATTTTTGTTGTTTCCTTTTCCTCTTATTGTGACTGAGATTGGCTGCTCAGATGTAGTGTTACAGGCAAGATCTAGTCTAATCCTGTTTTGCGATTTTTATGAGAGCTCTTTTATGTGGGCCTTATCTTCATTTGCTGTTATGATATCTAGATAGTAGCTCATACTGAGGCATTCTCTCTGTAAAATGCTTTGTGAATTATTTGTGAACTGCTTTGTGAACCACTTTTTAGTTGAAAAGTGGCATATAAATACGGTCGGTCGGTCGATCAATTGACAAATTGCCCAATTCTCAAGTGGAGATGGATAGCGATGAAGTTGGCTTCCTAATAGGGTTACCTGCCATTTCTGTTGACTGTACCATACCACCACCACATACAAGAGTCACACGCATTTCCCATCTCATCTATTATGGCCTTTCCTGGAAACTTCCAATACTGTCGCAGTTGTTGATGTTTTTCTGCCCACTGTGATGAAAGAACAAAAAATGGGCAATTTGTCAATCAATCAAGATTTATATACCGTTTTTCAACTAGAAGTTCACAAACCGGTTTATAGAGAGAAGGCTTCAGCATGAGTTGGTGACCAAATTTCATCACAGCAAAGGAGGATAAGGCCCTCATAAATGGAGGACACTCAAGAAAAATGTAGATTATGACAAAATAAAAGCTATATAGGACCTAGCAAACTCTTAAATTTATATTGCTCTCATGTGCTTCATTTAAACACTATATTACTTATTATTAAATTTAAAACTTTTACATATAATTTAGTAATTATGAGAACTCTACATGTTGCCTACTCACAAGAAAAAGGAGGACAATGAAGATTATTTTTTTTTCCAGGACACAAGGTTAAAAAAGAGGACATGCCCAGCCCAGCTATAGAGTCCCAGGTCACTCTGCCCTTGGATATCTTCCTGGGATATTACAACCACTCCTCTCATACTAATCTTACTACCATAATTACTAATTAGCAAATCAATGCCATCTTCTTTTAATAAACCTGTTGAATCCCAATTTTTAAGTATTTGTGTCTTTAAGATTTTCTTCCATCTCCAAAGTTGCTTATTTAAGTCACAGTAAATTGAGGAAGATGTCATCCACTGGATTCATAAGAACATAAGAAGAGCCTCTTCAGGATCAGCCAAGGCCATCTGATCCAGCTTCCTGTATCTCAGTGGCTCACTAGATGCCTCAGGAAGTACACAAAACAACAGAGAGCTGAATCCAGATGCCCTCCCCAGCATCTGGCATTTTGAGGTTGCCTATATCTATATATATATAATGTGTAACCCATACACATTATGACTTGTAGCTTGTGATGGTCCTTTCCTCTAGGCATATATCCAGTCACTTAAAGGCATTGAGGCTAGCCACCATCACTACTTCCTGTGTTAAGTAATCCCACAGATTAATTACATGATTCAATGAGATGTCAATGTATAGTATTGGCTACCATCAGTCTCGAAAGACTATGGCATTGTGCTCGATGCTATATGTGAAGCACAAAGATCTGGGTAGATTGATTTAGAGGATAGGGTGCTACCCAAGCAGCAAATCAGACCACACCACTGTAATAGCCCAGTGGAACAGCAGAGCCGATACAATTGGTTCCAGCTGTATCGCAGAGCTGGGCTAAGGACAGGAGCTCACCCTGTCCTGTGGGGACCCAGGTCTCGCAGATGTCAATGTGACCACTTGCAATTTGCCCCCTTTAATGTGTCAAGAGACCAGCTAATGTTAACTGGAATGCCACCTTGAAATTTAGTGAATCATATGGAGTAATTCTTCGATTAAAAACAACAAATGAGAGCACAATCCTAACCATGTTTACTCAAAAGTAAGCCCCATTGTGTTCAATGGTTCTTACTCCCAGGAAAGTGTCTTTAGGATGCAGCCAAATGATCTTTAACCCATGTTATGTTCTTTATTTTAGTTTTCTGGCTATTATGTAATGATTTGATGTGAGGACTATGGAGCTGCATGTTATTTTCCATTCTTGTTCTGCGATGATTACTGACAGGCTTTAGAAGAGCCTCCAACTGCAGACTTCTAATACTGTAATAAAAGGAAAGCCCTGAGAGTTCTAGCAAGTAAACAGAAAAAGAAAAATGTGACAGCTGTCCATTAATGCTAACCATCACAGTAAACCTAAGCAACATGATATTTAACTGGGAGGAGGGGGGAAGAGGGAAAGAGTGATGACTTTTCTTGCCAGGGAAAAATTGAGCCTCACAGTTAAAGTGTGAGATTTTAGAACTACCACAAATGTGTGCCTGACTACAGAAGAGAACACACGCAGTTCTCTCTTAGTTGCTTCAGCCACCTACTGTGCCTATGGCTCAAAGTTAAGGGAAAAAGGAGACTTTCTGAAAGTAGACAAATCTTAGCCCACAAAGGGAGAGGAAGAAGAGTGAGCTTCTGTTTGAGTGCATTGTAGCAGGTACAACTGTGTGTGGCGTGTACTGTGCGCACAGTCTTAGATGGCTATAGGTACTGCTGATAGTCTGTGGTGTCAAGCATACAAAACACAATACAGAACAAGGGGTTTTGAAGATAAGAAATTTCTACTCTCTATTTCTTGAGAATTTACTGAAAAAGCATAGCTTCCAAACTAGCAACTCTTCTGGACATTAAAGTTCATTTGAACATTTCAAACAAATTTGTTGCAGATTTGGACTTCTGTCCCATGGTTTAAAATGTTCAAAGATTCTGCAGGATCCTGTAAGTAATCAAAGTTGAAAGAATTGTCAGCCTTCAACTGACAATGGTAGTTGAAGTATGCCATAACTTGCCATGTTTTAGTCCCATAAAAACATGAGATGAGCCCTGCTGGCTTGTACTAAAGCAGGGTGACCATATAGAATGGAGTACAGAGTGACTGTACCTTTAACCATTTCATAGAAGAGGGATTTTAGGCAGGTTTAAAACAACATAGAAGGGTTTAAAAAGCAGCACATGCCTAAATTCCTTGTTCTATACAACGGTTAAAGGTATAGGCACTCTGTCTTCTGTTCTATATGGTCACCCTCTATTAAAGGGTCATCTACATGTGTATGCTGGTTTCAAGTGGCCAACTATATGCCTCTATAAATAAATTCATATATATACAATAAAGGAAAAAGACAAGATTATATATATTATTTAAGATTATTTTATAAATCTAAGCAATCTATAATGTATTATTTTATATCTAATCTTGTCTCTTTCCTTTACTGTATGTATGAATTTATTTATAAAATATATATAAATATTGTAAAATTGTATGTAAACTCCTTGACTGGTGCATGGGGTGTCTGCATGTGCTGCCTCAATCAAGTAGGCTGAGGGTTCTATTCCATGAGTCTCTGGGGCAGCTGCAACCACATTTCAACTGGCATTTCTAATTGGATCTGGCATAAATAACAGGCCAGGCTGAGAACAAGCTAGGGAAACAATTAAGGAGAACCACTGAGGAAAGAGGAAGGAAAAGGGCAATTGAGATGCTGGAAAGAGGTGTGGTTTTTTTTAAAGATGACTGTTGTTATATTGTCTTTCTTCAAGTGACAGCTGCAGGGTGCTATTAATATGTGTGCATATCATGAAATTCAGGGGATTATTCCTTCTATGCGAGAGAAAGATATCATATTGGGTGTTAGAACAATTTATAACTCCTTTGGAATCCTTAAAGAACAGTGGTTAGAAAGGCAATATGGAAAGTAATAACGTCATAGAGTTTCTAAACCTATCCCAAAAAGTCCTTAAAGCATCTGGGGTATTTTTGCATGATAATACTAAAAGAAGGAAGACCAATAATTTATCCTTTCATTAACTAGACCTTATGTTCCAGTTATATGGAATGTGGGTAAAAAAGAGCTCAGCCAGTACAAAGCCTTCTGTGCTCCAAATACTGGTTGGCTTTACAATAAAATCTGGGATTATCTCCATTATAATGTACTAACGGGTTTTCTGGCAAAACAGCAGTGCAGTTTTTGGAGTCGTCTTGGTAAGCAGCTGGGGCATCAAGGAACGATCACTGAGATTCCAGCTGTTGAAGGTGGGAAGTTCTATGTAAGAGAATTATAGACCCATTAATGCTGATGAAAAAGGGTTAGTTTGGCTGGAACTAGAAACTCCAACAGGTCAGGGACAAATTCCAACAAACTCCAAGACGGTCTGGGAAAGGAGACTGGGAAGTAGATAAAGGGATGTTCTAAGAGGATTTCATGCTATAGCCAGGGTTTCAGAGGATGCATTAGGACAGGAGTTTCAAAATTTTTTGGCAGAGGGCCTTATCTCCTCTCTGACACTGTGTAAAGGGCCAGGAAAATAGAATTAATTTACATTTCAAATTTGAAAGAATTCAAATAAGTCATAAACACTTTCTAAAACAGAGAGAGTGTTGATCTTCAAACTAGAAGATTAACACATTCACACACAGGGAAAGGAAGTACATGCAGTTTCCATGGCCCTCAGAACTTCCTCCAGAGGTCTCACCCATGGGCTGGATGAGGGAAGCTTGCCATGGGAGACACGGAGGTTCACCGAGGGCTTCATCTGCCCCTGGGCTGGGTATGGACAGCCCTGCTCTAGGAGGATTTCCTGCTTCAGGCAAGACAAGATGAACTGTTAGGTCCCTTCAAACTCTATCATTATATGATAGATGGTTGAATGGGAAGGGGTTCCAGAAGCCATGTTTTGGGACACCATGTTTGTTGTGGGATGCCAGCATGTCACCCCCTGTTCTGCTTACTCCAGAGCAGTTGACTCAGGGTGGCTGGCTTCAGAGGCTTGTGCATGCAGAACTAGTGCATTCCTCTGGAAGGAGGAGTATCTGTCCATCACTCCAGACAAGTACACAGAGCTCAGAATACCTGCATGAGGTACACGCAGGCACATTCAGCTCTGAGCACTGCTCTTAAGTGATGGGTAGATGCCCCCTCCCTCCAGATGACCAATCAAAGCTCACTGCACCAGCACAGGCACTGAGCTCTTAGTGCTCCTCTGGAAGGAAGGGCATTTGTTCAGTGCTCAGTTTGCCTGTGTGAGATTCACCTGCACACCTGTGTGAGATACGCACAGGTGTGCTGAACTCTCAGCACTGCTTTGGAAGGAAGCGTAAGTGCCCCTCCCTCCAGCCTGATTCTATCTTCCCCACCCAAACCAATATAGCTGCATCAAAAGGCTTGACCTGTTCTTTAGATGGATAGCTGGAACAATTCTGAGGAGACAAGGGGGCATGCCAACTGCTATCGGATAGCATCTGGTGCAAGTTGTCCATGCTAGTTTTGCAATCTTCTCCTCCATCACAATCAGCCTTCCCCCATTCCAACGCATTGGTAGACCTTCTCCAACCTACTGCCATGCACGAGGCCACTCCAGATTCTCTGCTGGTATTCTGGCAGCACACAGCTTACAAGATTACCAGAGTTCTTTATATAACTGTTTTACTAGTAGAGTATTTTTGAATGCCAGATGAAAGGAAGTGGCACCAGGATGAAGGTATCTTGTTGTCTTGTGTGTTCCCTGAGGCATCTGGTGGGATGTTGTGAGATATGGAAAGCTGGACTATATGGGCTTTTGACCTGACTCATTAGGGCTCAGGTCAAGTATGAATGAAAGATAAAATTCTAAAAGAATTATAAAAAGTATACTTGTTCCTCGTTCTCAGTTATTTGTCTTTTTTCTGGAAATGCTTCTTATGCAAACAATGTCAAGATTTTCTTCATACAAAGTTATATTCCCCATCATTTTTTAGTTTCTTGAACAGTAGGAATGCAGACTTCAGAGACTTGCAAATGGTGATGCAGAAGTAACAACCAAATATAACAGAGAACTCATCTCTAATTTTATCATGTACTGATGGAGGTCTCTTGGCACAACTATGTGAGAAGGTCAAGGTAACAGAAAATATCTTTGATGGGCAGAGCATAATGGGTGAAAAAAGAATTTCAAACTTACCTACAGTTTGAAAAAAGTACAAGCTAGGTAGCTTGGATAAAGAGATATGTGAGAAGATCTGCTTCAGATTACACTGAACAAGGAATAGCTGTGGTGCCTGCCTTATCAGGAAGCCCTGACAACCAGTAACAGCTGCAGCATGAGACTGCAGTACAACAGAGGGGGATTATTGGATTGGCCAGCTGTATCCAGAGGTTAGTGGGCACATAGTTGTGCCATATCCTGGCACAAGTTGAGAGGCAGGAGTTGCAGTAAGGCTGGCCAAAGACTCAAAACGTTTGCCAACACTTCCATTTCTACTCTGGCTTACCATGGACCGATGGGTTACCTTATGGGTCTACTCAGATTTATTCCTGCTCCTAAGTTGGTATAACTTTGAGGAGCTGGAAGAGGGCATTTCTGACCTGGAAACAGACTCCTAATACAGCTTAACTGCTCTATTGTAAGCCACGCTGAATATGCCCTCAATATTCCTCTCCTGAACTGCCTCGGGTGGCACAGCTAGGCTAGGTCAGGTCCATCTGTCTTGGGCAGCCTATGTTGACTTATGCCGGCCCAAGTCTTTCTGGTGTAACTGGGCCAGCCCATCTTGGAACTGGGTCAGTCCGGTGATAGATAGGCTGGCCCAAGTGCAGTTCAGGATTGGAGCCTTAATGGCTGAATGCGTCAAAAGGAAAATTAGCAGTGTGTGTTTGTAGAGTAAGATTCAGCATCATTCCAGGGTGAGAAGGAGGAGTATTTGCCAGAACCTCACTGGTGGCAAATATGAATGCTGGATTACACCCCTCCCCCATTTTTCTGCATAACTTGCTCCATTTCCCTTCTCAGGCCAGCAATATAACTGACATGGGACCACGGAGACCAATAGGTTACTTCTGGCAGGCCTCATGATTTCACCACCGCCAATGAATGCAATATGCGCTCCACCAGCACAGCTACATTGACACCTATATTGTAAGATACATTTGCACAATGACCCACCTAAAAACTGTTGGAACTTGGATGTAATGCCATCTGTAGGACTTAGGAGGGCAGTGTATTGTCCAGGCACCTGAAACCTTTGACCTGATCCTTAATGGAGGTGAGGTCCTTAATTTTATTTTCTTTGTCACTCCATACTTCCTCCCAGACCATTGCAGGAGAAGGAAACATGCTCTATCTTCACAATGACAGACTACATCCCCCTTTCCCCACATTTCCACACAAAGGGAATGGCTCTAGGATTCTCCACTCAAACAAGTAGGAACCTCTAATAGGAACCTCTGACCACTAAATAGAGCTATAGGTGTCCCCCACTTTCTGATGATTTCTTTTCTGATAGTTTTGTTCTTTTAACACCTTTCAATTATACTCAGAACTAATTCAACACATGCGCCACTCTTTCCACCTCTCTCTGCTGGTCTAAAGGCTAAAATTGTCTTCTCTGATGTTCATTTGCACGTGACATGATGACCAAACAGTTTTTGGCATTTCTTTATGAATTTTTTCAGTAAATATCATTCAAATACATCAGATATTTCATTGCTCACACATGCCTTTGTTCATTTTACTGTAATTTGTTATGTATTTTGCTATGTATTGGGTGGGGCAAGCGGTTAAGACGCTGTGCCTGTTAACCAGCAGGCCAGGGTTCGAGACCCGGGTCGGCCCCACAAGACAGGGTGAGCTCCTGTCCTTAGCCCAGCTTTGTGATGCCAGCTGGATCCAATCGTATTTGCTCTGCCTTTCCATTGGACTAATTCAGTGGCGTGGAGAGGGGGGATTTGCTGGTTGGGTAACAGCCTATCCTCCATAACAATCCAACCCAGGCTTTTGTGCTTCGCATGCAGCGTATGCAGCATTGAGCACAATACCATAGTCTTTCAAGACTGACGGAGGCCTGCTTTTTAAAGAATTGGTGTTATTTAAGGTTTTGCAAGTGATACTTTTGACATTTTGGTGGCCATTTGGCATTTGCAATTTGAAAAAGACTGGGCTCCACTTTTTGGCAGTTTTCACTTTTGGATGGTGCTCTGGTCCCTAATCCATCCAATAGTGGGGGATGTAAAATAACCTTTTAGTAACATAACCTGAACACAGCCTCTGTTTATATGTATGCTTTATTGACAGCACCTAGCCCAGTGGTACTGTTGTTTACCCTAGAAAAAAGTGTTTCATAAAGCCACTGACCCAGGTCATCTGGGAGGGCTCTGGAATTTTATGGTACAATTATAATATTTGTTTATTTTTAATAATATAAACAGTGGAAACAGGTTCCTAAAGCAAGCTGCTTCTAGAGCAAAACTGTTTCTTCTATAGCAGATTTCTCAAAGCAACTGGGTCCAACCCCTGCCAAAAGCCTTCCAGGATAGTTTCAGTCCACCAAAATTCTGGTTCAAAGTTTTCAAGCTTCCTGGCTTCTGTATTTCCACATTCAGCTGTTGCCTCTAACTGTCCTTCTATCACTCCTGATAAACACATTCCCAAGACTGCATCCTGTTGATATATTCCAACAACCCATTGGTTTTTAGGCAAAGCCATAAAATTGTTCATGTGACTGGAGACTTGCAAATAGATACCAATATGTTGATCATTTATTACTCAACATTTGTTGATAATTTATTAATCAGATTTCTTAATTAATTAGTGTAACTTTATTGATTAATGAGTCAGTTCTACTTGCATTTATTGCCAGTGTCTTGCAACTTAATCTTGGATATTTTATGTTTGCTTGGAGAAGAATATACTGAATGCTACATGAGGAGCCCACTCTGTTTTCTCTGTGTTTGTCTTTTGTGCAGGTCAACCTGTGCCTGCTCAACAGGCAGATAAAAACACATGGAAGTTAAAAAATATCAGAACTGTGAATTAATAGGAAGCCTTTCTGGCTTAATTTTTTTCCAAGAGTAAATAACAAAGAGTACATGGCAGATCCAAACTTTTTATGCTTTTGCTGTTATATACCTGCAAGGCAGGCCAGCAGTTAGCCTTGCAGTTCAAAGGAATGAAAGAGCAACAATCTGACGGCTGATCCATTCTGTCAAAATGCCAGATGGTTATAAGCCTTTGCTTCTGTTTGCTAATAGAACTTGCTGCAAGGCATCTCTCCTACTCTTTCCTTCTTCCTCTTTTTTTTGTCTTTCTCATCCAACATGCTGATTCCACTTTTCTGCTAAAATAACCCATCATTATAGGTAAACATTTTTCACATTTTTAGAATTTTAAATAAATACTATTATTTATTATGAATATATGATTTGAATATATGACCATCTAAGTTCCCAGTTCTGTAGGAATCAATAAAATCAGTGTTTAATGGGTACTAACAGCTCAACTCTATTGGGCTTCCCTATTGGCACTGGAATTGTCTGCTTCACAAGTGTGTAGACTCCCTATAAAGGCTGGATAGCCATCTGTCAGAGATGTTTCAGTTGTAGATAGCCAGGGTGACCAGATGTCAAAAGCAAAATCCCTGAACAGCAGGGCCAAAATTCCTGTCCAAAGGCCAAAATTACTTCTCTCCCCAAGCCAAAATTCCTGACAAAATTCCTGCAATTAAAAAAATTGTAGGACACCCCAAAAATGTAGAACAAAATATAGGACATGTTAAAATAAGCTAAAAACAATGGTATTGCTTTCCTATACTTAATATATTACACTATATTACTTCTTTTTCAATTGAAAAATGATGGAACTCTCTGCTCACCACATCCCAGTCTGGTTGGGTGAGTTTGCCAAATGAGGGTTCTATCCAGGTTTGAATGAATTTGGGGGGTGGGTGGGTGGGAAATTGGCACTTGTGTTTTGACATTCTGGAAAATTAAATAGCAGATATTTTTTTAATGACCAGATTTTTTTTAATGACTTTTAATAAAGTTTGGGCTTTTGCACCAAACTTTGCAATCAACTAGACACAGAGATTTGCCAGGGTGACCAGATGGCAAATGCAAAATCCCTGAAACTCAGTTTTCCTACACTTCCCCCAAAGCAAAAAAATCACCCCAAAAAATGTAGGACACATGTAGCACATGTTAAAATAAAGCAAAAATACTCATATTGCTTTCCTGTACTTAACTTCAGTACATTAAAATTGAAAACCTTGTAAATGCATGATTCAGACCCAGACATTAAAGAGACCATTCATAGTAGCATAACACAGTGCTGCTCCACCATTGCAATTTCTGACCAAATTGAGGCACTGAAAGGGTTAAGAGCTGGGGGTTTATAGGGCTCAGGAAACTGCATGGTTAGCAACAGTTTAAAGGGCACTGAAAGAGTTAAGAGCTAGAGGTTTAGGGTTTGGGAAATCTGAGCTGCTGTGCATGGCTCGTTAATACTGGAGGCACTCTTGTGTTTTCTTACTCCCCCAGACAGGTAATAAAACCTGGAGAAGTCCAGGGAAAGCCGGATGTCTGGATAATGTGGTAGATAGCCTGTTTTGGTAGGGGGCTGGACTCCATTATCCAGCCCCCTACCAAAAATGGACTCCATTATCTTGCAAGTCCTTTATGATTTTATGATTTGAAAAGCTCAACCCTATTGAGCTTCCCCATTGACAGACAAGCATTCTGCCAGTGCTAACTGGGGTTGTCATAAAACACAGTCCAGCAGAGCACAGAGGTACACACTAGCGGAACAATGGCAGGAAGGCCAGGGATTTCCCTCTGGATCTGCCACAGGGGGAGACAGAACTAAGACTGCAATCCTAAGAGCACTTTCTGGGAATAAGAACTCAATGGAACTAACTTCTGAGTAGACAAGAATAGGGAGGAGGGCAGTAAGTAAGTAAGACTATAAGTGAGGAGGGCAGAATGAGGCAGGAATAGGGCAGGGAGAGGCAGAATGGTGGAATAGGGCAGGGAGATGCAGATAGAGAGGCACTCTATCTGCAGTAGAGTGGCTCAGTCATTGAAGACACTGTGCTTGCCAACCTGAAGGTCAGCAGATCAGCAGTTCAAGATATGAGTACTGCAGCACAGAGCAAGCGCCTGTAACTTGCCCAGATTCTTCTGTGTTGCTAAAGATTACCCATGCAGAGGATTATCAAACTTGCTAGCAGTTGGGAACAGTACTCACCAGCAGTGGGAAACAGGTGGCATTTGCAGATGGAGAATGGAGAAATTTGCTACAAGTGTTTGGAGAAAATCGAGTGGCCCATGCCGCAGGCAGGAGAAGGCAATAGTATGTTAGGAATACCAGGAAACCAGGGGTGTCCAAACGTTTTGGCAGAACGGCCACATTATTGGAATTTTCAAATTTGAATAAATTTACATAAGTGAATATATTAGAGACTGAACTTACGAATGAATAAATTCAAATCAGTTCATAAACACCTTCTAACACAGCATTAGGGAGTGATCTTCAAATCAGTTCATAAGCGCTTTCATACAAAGAGAGGGGAGATGTGTATAGCCTCCCCAGCTCTCAGAATACCTTCTGGAGGTCCGGCAAGCAGAGCTCCTCTTACCTTCAGAGAATTTCAGGGCTTACCGGAGGGCCACATGGAGGCTTGCTGAGAGCCACATCTGACCCCAGAGCCAGGGTTTGGACACCCATTTGTTAGTATGTAACTTGCAATGCTGCTACCTACTCTGGGCACCTGCCTTTGTAAATGGGATTGTCTCTCAGAGGGCCTGCAATAGTAGACATTGGATGACTTGGGAAAGAAATGAATGTTCTGTTACCCAGAGGATATCGCCACAACTCCCCCACTCTGATACAGGATGCGGTGGTAGCCATTTTGTAATCACTTCATTGATGGCGAAAGAGGGGAATAGGATTGGGCTGGAAAGGAAAGCATTCTGTCTGCTTGGCTTATTTTTCCAGTCATCATGTAAATGCTCTTCATCTTATAAGAATCAATGCAAACTATTGTATAAGAAACATGTTATATTGTGAACAACACCTCTAAGCCATTTTAAAATTCGATTTCTTTCTTTCAACCTTCCTGCAGATATTTCACTTGAGCAAGACCCTCTAGCTTACCTTCTACATCAATGTAGTTAAAGCTTATTAAGAACCTTGATTTTCCCCTCTCTATTAGCTTGATTTTGAAACATTTCCAGTCTTTGCCACAACCTGTTTGCCTGTAGTTTCACATAATGCTGAGGATATTTATTTACTGATGATGAATTACATTAACTCCAGGCACGAAAGGGTGTCTACATTTGAATTGCTTGAGCTTCAGCTGCCCTCAGGTCTTAGGGATTGCAGAAAAGCAGAATAATAAGGCTAGTTGCAATGAGACAGCACTACTGAATCCTAATTGGCAGCAAGAAAAGGACTGGTTCATCTGCTTCATGGTTCTTTTCCCTGAGACTAACAAAGAGCTACACCGTGGTTCTCCAAATTACCACATTATGGCTCCTGGAATGTCCTTGAGGCATCATAAGAAACGGAAGTAGATGGAATAGTATATGCAGGGTAAAGAAGCAAAGCAACTGACAAGCACTTTTGAATAGTTCCAAATATATACAGTATATATATATAATATTATTTGGCTTGAAGTTACTGTTTTCAGGAATTTAGAAGGCCCAAATTGCACACAACATCACACTTTTTCAGTTATATTTTAAAAGTTACAAAAACGTCTTTCAAAAATTCTTGTATTTCCATAGTTGAATACTTCTGGAGGCAAATTATTTATGTAGATATTTCTATCTACATTCCCCTGCTTTCTGACAGTTCATTTTCTGATGATCCACTCTTTCAACACCTTTCAATTATACCCAGAATTCATTCATTCAATGCATGTTTTGCTCTTTCAACATCTCTCTAAAGGCTAGAATTGCCCTCCCCATGTTGTTGCTCTTGATCTAAGTCATTATCTCCCAAAGGAGATAATGATAATCCATTTGTAGAAATCTTATGTGGCAGCAAGCATATGCAAGACAAAAGGAGCATTTGCAAGCTAAAAAAAAGCATTAGAAGCAACATTTATAAACTAAAAAAGATTGGGTGAAAACTTTTCAAAAGTTTTCACTTTTGGATGGTGCTCTGGTCCCTAACCTATCCAATAAGTGGAGGCTGTATTTGAAGCCATTTGATGTAGTTCTGGATTTTAATTTCCTACACCAGTGATTCTGAAAGTCGGGGTTAGGACTCTCTGGGGACGGTCATCATCTTGGACTTTGGCATTGGACGCCACCACCTTGGAATGGGACACTCAAGCTGCCATCCATACTTTCCTGGGAGTAAGACCTTTATCCTAAAGTGAAATGAAGCACCTTGCTACGGAGCAGTTAAGATGACTTTCCATAAGATAACACTAGAGGGTGACGTAACTGCGTGGACCCGTAATTGTTATGGATTTTGCCCTAAGTCTCATTAACAACAATGGGACTTATTTCTTAGTAGACATGGAAGCATTCTGGCGTCACAGTGATGTCATCTCTGGCCATGAAATCACTTCTGAAATTGTCATTCTTAGAAGGGCGTCCTGAGTTGAAATGCTTGAGAAACATTGTCCTACAAACTCTCTCCCTCTCTCCCTCTATACATACATACATACATACATATATTTACTGATGGGGCACAAGCTGATGGTATTATTCCTTAAAAAATGTGATTTTGACTATTTTGGTCAATAGTGGTGTCACACCCTCTCCCAGGTTAAGCAGGCTTTTGAAAGCAATTAACTGATGATTAAAGGATGTTATAATTTAAAGGGCCATTCTCATTTGGACCAAGATATAAAATCACAAGTTAAAAATAGCTGATATTTACATTTTTACAAGATTTATATCCCACCTTTCCCATGCTGAAGCAAAAGTCCAAGGCAGCTAACAAATCTTATATAAAAAGGTGCAACAATATGTATAAACAACAAGTATAATAGCAAGAAGAAAACATCAGTGCGTTTGTGCATCTGGCAAGAGAGACGTCTTTGTCAAGTACCATAATTACTTTTATGTAAGAGTCACATAGGCTGCAATCCTAAAGACACTTTCCTGGGAGTATGACCCATTGAACACAGTGGGGCTTACTTTTGAGTTGACATGGTTAGGATTGTGCTCATAATTTCTATGTTAATGATTTCTATATGGGAAATTGGCATGAATCTCTCTCTGTCACTCTGTGTCTGTGTGTGTAATCATGTGAATCTTGTGTGAATGAGCCCTTAGGCCCTTGAGACTTCTCGTTCAATATCTCAGCAGTTCCTGTAAGTTAGAGAAGCGTAAGTTCCTGTAAGTTAGAGAAGTTTTAAAGATTTTTTTTCCAGCAGAGCCTCCAAGCTAGAATCAAACCTACTCCTTCTAATTAATTTAAATGCAATCCCATGGCTTTTTTCAGTGAAAAACTGCAGATTCCTATTATCTAGGACTGCATGCTACATTAAGTACCTTTCCTTTGTGCAGGATAGATTTCAAGTAATCTGAAGGATAACTGCCTCTAAAAAAATCACTGGGAGTGTTATACAAGTGAAAGTAAATGTACTACCAGTTTCAAGCACTCATAAACCTAAACAAACCTTGTTGACTTAAAATGTATTTGATGTTTTTTTTTCCTCCATAGTTATGCATCAATAGCTAAGCATGCTGCCTGTGAGGAATAGTTAGCAGATGGAAGATCTGGTCATTATCCATTTTCCTAGATGAGTCAATTTGAACTTCTACTTCAAAAAAAAGCTCCTAAAACCAACTGGGATGAATTCTGCAATACTCAAATCTCAAGTAGAGTCATGAAGCTTTTGAAGGCACCCTCTTTACTCCTAACATTATTCTCAAGCACCCTATTGATTGTGCTGCCATATTAAATCAAAGAACGTGAAAATGAGGGAAGAAAAGTGTCCACCATTTTTCAATGGACAGAAGATGTTCTAGTTCCCTATATTTGAATCTGCTGCTCTCATGTGACGACAATTCGTATGGATGAATTTGGATATTTGTAAGCCTCTTTTTTACTATTTATGCATAAATTCTTGTTAGTAATTCTTGCTGTATAAAGAGCTATCTGTACTCTTATGTCCAGTTTATTGATTATAACCTTTTTTGTTTCATTCCTTTCCCGTTTTTCTTTATAGTTTTCTATTATATAAAAAGTGTTTTATGGCTTTTTATTGTATTATGTTATTAATAAAGTGGGGAAAGAGTGGTCCCAGGCTCTCTCCTAGCTTTCTTGCCAGTCTCTCCAAGAATGCATCCACACATGAAGGTCTCTGCCCTGAGGGGAGATTGAGGGTCCTTGTGAGCTTGTTGCTCATTTTCAAGTTGGCATGCAGCAGCTCCTGGGAGATCTAGATATGCTGCCAAATCTGTTGGTTCCTCAGATGCAGTATCCACTTTGCCCTTGTTCTCTGAGGACACTGTAGCTCAATTTCTGCATAGAGCCTGGTTTTAACTACTATGGTACTTGCCTGAAGACCTGTAAGTGGATAATGTCCTCATAAGTTTTGCAATCATACATTTAAAATCCCTATGGAACAGTCAGATCTCATGGTGTAAAAAATTAACAAGATTTATGGATATTCTGTAGCATAAAAAGCTACTGATAATGAAAGCTGGGTAGATTTTGTATCCAAATGTGCACTTATTTCATAGGAAAATTTTAATTTCCACATGTGCTTTTGCATGTTTGATATGAGGCTACCTAGCTTCTTCCAGGACATCCAGCTTGACATATTCCATGCATGAACTCCACTTACTGGTATTTCTCCCATGCTGTGGGGAAGCAAGTGATCGCATAGATGCATCAGCTTATTTCACACAAAGACTATGGAAGCCAAAAAAATTCCTATTCTGAAAAAGATTTTGTAAGTCATCGTTTGGTAAGTCATAGATGATGCTGGTTATGAGAAAGCAGTGGCAGGAAGTAATTACAAAGGAAACACACTTGCCAGTTATTGTATAAAACATTTGGCTGTGTTCCCAAATACTCTTGGACAGACAGAACTGCATTATTAACATAGTCGGCTCCACTCATAAAGTCATAGCATTGTTATATTTTATTTCCTGTCAATTTCTCAAGCATGCAGAAGATAATGCATTTGTACCTGGTGCTGATGGTCTGATAGAACAGAAGGGGTCACAACAGTAACCTAAGTATATGCTGGACTGCCAGCAAGTGGCCTTAAATCCATAGGCCACGAAAGTCTCACTTTATACTGAACTCTGTAACCACCACCCTCTTTGCAATGAGCTTGCAGTTAGTGTTGGTTGCACTTTTTTCTTTTTTGTAAGTACTGGATATAGTGCATCTTTAGTCTGTTTTTTCTAACTTTTTTTGGGTGGGGACCCAAATCAGCCACAGATTGCAATCTCAAGCACACCCCCTTACCTGATCTATAAAAGATTCACGAAACAAGGAGAACCTCCCTTCTGGTTGTGATATTCTTTCAGAGAATATATTTCATTATTGGAACATAGGTTTAAGAGATTGTTAGGAGGCAGAGACTAACTTTGCCACTGCAAGTGAGAGAAGTGCTTTTCATGGGTTTCAACTGAGAGAAGTGCTCTCAGGTTCACCCATTGCTTGAAGCCCTTGGTTCAACTATAGAAAACGTATTCAGCACATTCCACAAATTAGCCATAAAGCACCTGTACATTGGAAGAGTCGGGGAGGCTGTTGCAGGGAGTTGCAATGGCCTCTCTGTGACACCAGAAGGTGGCAAGCTTCCTGCTTGTGTTAGTGGGTGTTTTCGGGTCTCCCCATGCTGCCGAAATGCCAAAATGTGACTGCAATAAGGCAATTTACAATGGCTTGTTCCATCAGTGTGCCTACCCAATAAGATTGGGGTTTCTGACATTGCTTATACAGTGGTGCCTCATGTAACAAATTTAATTCATTCCAGAGGCATGTTTGTTATGTGAAACATTCTTTACGTGAAGCAGATTTTCCCATAGGAAATAATGGAAACTCAGACGATTGGTTCCACAACCCAAAAAATATTCATATTAAAATATTAACTGGATGTAAAAATGATGAAAAACACTGGAATTGAATTCAAAACATGCATTCAATATGCATGATCCTATGAAGTCTACGTAGGCTGCAATCCTAAAGACACTTTCCTGGGTGTAAGCCCCATTTAACACAATGTGGCTTACTTCTGGGTATACATGGTTAGGAGGCTGCAATCAAAGACACTTTCCTGGGAGTGAGCCCCATTAACACAGTGGGGCTTACTTCTGTGTAGACATGGTTAGGAGGCTGCAATCAAAGACACTTTGAAAGTGTCTCCCCACTTTCTCTTTCTCTTCCTCCTGAGCCTCTCTCTCCCCTGCTCCCTTCTGGCTAGCCCTGAGCTGCTTCCCTCTTCTCCACTGCTCTTCTCTCCCTCTGCCCAGCAGACGCCCGGCCACAGGAGGAACAGTGTGCAGGTGTTGCTTTCACTGTGGGCAGACGTGCTAGGCAGCCCTGATGCTTTTTAAAAGGGCTGCCGGCCAGCACGTCTGCATCAGCTGCCAACGAGTTTGTTACGTGAAGCACAGTTTGTTATGTGAAGCAGAATCCTGGAGAAATTTTTGTTTGTTATGTGAAACATACTTTACGTGAGGCGTTTGTTATGTGAGGCGTCACTGTACTAGGTCCTATAGTGGTGTGGTTTTACATTGGTCACAAGAAACTGGAGTTAAGAACCTTTAATTGAAAAATGAAATGTTATTTTGTCTATCAGTCTTTCAGATCTCCCTTTGTTATGTATTCTCTATTGCTGGGGTTCTCTGTTATCTATTTTACTTTTATCATAATGCTCTGATCTGCCATGTCATAGTTTTTTTTTTCCCTTCCAAAGGAGAAATGTTTGGCTTCCTTCACTTGGCTAGGATTATTAATCATTTTTAGAACGGGAAGACATTTCAAAAGTTACCTGTGGTGTAGCATTTGAAGTATCTATCATCTCTTGTCATTAACTAGCTTTATAACCCTTCATTCTTAAACACTCCTTTGTGTGCATCTTTATAGAAGAAAGCACTAATAATAGTACTTCCCGCACTGCTGCATCTTATCATGCACAGGTATCATTCAGAAAGGAGCCATTCTCATGAAACATTATGATAATTCTTATCATACCTTCTGCCATCCAGTGTAAAATTTCTATATTTGTCAATGGTTTTCAAATATACTGTACTATCCAAAGAAACCCCCACCTTGTTTGTCTGCTGAGCAATGAGTCCATGCTCAGCTGACACTGAACCCTTTACACCTGTGGTTCTCATGCATTTCAGTCCAGGACTCCTTTCTGAGAATAACAATCTGCCTTGGATCCCCTCAGAAGTAATGTCATCAATTTGGAAATGATGTCATGGAATTGACATAAAACTGGAAGTGACATCACTGATTCCAGAGTTCCTCCATGTCTACTTGGAAGTAAATCCCATTGCATTCAATGAGGCATACTTCTAGGAAAGTATGGATTGCAGCCATTTGATCTACCATTAACCTGGAGCAACCTCTCCTTGTGATGAACCATATTTGGTAACCTCATTAGACTCTTTTTTCCATCTTGTGATACCTGAAGATGTGTGCTGAATTATAAAATTATAAAATCTTATAAACAAGTCTAAGAATTCTTGTCCTTGTCCTTCCTCGGCTCCCTTTTTTGGTTTAACAACTTCTCCCAGTTTTCTAGGGCAGTAGTGCACAAGTGGTTAAGATGCTGTGTCTGTTAACTGGCAGGCCAGGGTTCAAGACCAGTGTCCAAGACAGGAGCCCCCCACCTTAGCCCAGCTCCTGCAAACCTAGCATTAACCTGGAGCTACCTCTCTACCAAAAGCATGGAAATACAACTAGATAGATTGACAACAGTTCAGTGGAAAGGTAAAAACAGCATTTTGTGTGTCAATCAAGCTAGCCCCATGACCATGGAAGCATCCTCAGACAATGCTGGCTTCAAAGGCCTAAATGAGGATGGGCACCAGCACCCTATAGTTGGTCACAACCAGCAGTACAACATGTGGGGTAAAACTTTACCTTTTACCCACTTTTCTAATCCCATTCATGGCTTAATACCATGTAATACTGTACAATTAGACCTACTAATTTCATTTGTCCTCACAGCTTTCCAACTGAAATCCTGTCTTTGTGGTTTTCTTTTTTTCCTTTTGCCTGAATATTTAAGATGTCATAGAAATAATGACCCTTTTCACTCCCTGGCTTAAGTTTATTGATATAATGTATGCAGCCTTGAAATAGCTCATTAGGAACTCATGTACATGAACAGGAGATATATAATACCAGTAGAATTGGTTGTCATTCAGAGAATTTTACCTTATAATTCTTGTAGTTAGGGAGGTTGACACAATAATCCTATGCATACTTACTCAGAAGAAAATCCTATTGCCTGTAATTTCAATTCAGTATTCCAATGTAAGTGTATATAGGATTACAGCCATCATATTCACCAGTGAACCTTTTGTAGGGCACAGATACTGCCCAGAACAGCTAGGGAATTGCCAGCTGACAAGGCACTAATAAGGTTAACAGCCACTAAAAGATATTTCCCAAGAACAGTTTTGATATCTGGTTCCAGCTAAACATAATTACATGGCTGATTGTGTGAAACGTAAAGTGCTGAAGGCTAATGTATGAATTTGCAATATGTGAAGGACAACATATACAAAAAAAAAAGCTGCCAAGGGAAATTGAATTATTTTTCTCCACCTAAAAAAGGAGCTTCACTTCTATATATTTCAATGGACTTGCATTAGTCTTACTCATTATACACTATTATCATTGAGAACACCACAAAGAGGGCGCAAGCTCAGGATGTTGGATTTCATTAAATGAGGCAAAGATCCATAAGTCACAATCCCCTGGGAGGTTCTTTTGTGCAAGCCTCATTTATTTCAACTGGGTTGGTAAAGGAGCACTTCCAGGGGAGTATGGTCCTGATCCATTTTAACTGGACACAGATGACTTCTCTTTTTTTTCCTTTATCCCAGTCAACTAAATGCCTTGCACCAGCCTAAAAAATTCCTTATTCAGAACTTGAAAAAAAATACTGAAAATATCCCTGTCCCATTTTAAAGTCTGCAACAAGTTTCATATCTGCTGCATTTGGGACAGTGCTAAAATTATTTGTGGCAATAGATTATTCTATTAGACAGAGTTCATGTGTCACAGTGACCTTTCTTGAAAATAATGGTCATGGGCTGTTTTAATCAGCCAGTAAGGGATATGCTTGTTTTCAGCTCTATCCTTTCTGCCGATCTATCCCTGAAATGGTGATCCATCATAATTCTTTTTTTTCCTATTCAGTATTTTTGCATACTCTGTGTGTAGTGTGATATGCTATTCAGCAGCTCCACTTATATAATTTTTATGGCATTTGCCGTAAATCAGTGAACAAATGAAGAGAAACTATTTTGAGGACTTCAGTTAATTTGTCTGAATATAAATTTTCTAATAACAAACAAAACAAAATTTATTTTCTTTAAACAAACAAAAACTACAATATGTGATCCACATAACATGTGATCCATATCAGTGGTGTAGCTAATGATCATGTAGCCTGGTGCAAAGCTAAAAATGTTGCCCCAGACGTGATGTCATACCACGGTATTTAAAAAAAAACACAATTGAAATTTTCCCCTGCAACAACAATATAAAATTTAATTAAGTTAAAAAAAATGAAAATTGTGCCCCTTATTGGTTAGGGAAACTGTGCTGGGGCAAAGAGGAATGGTCATTCTTTCCCTGATATATATAAGATAAGCGCCAGTTAGAAGTGCCTGTATTCATATTCATATTAACACCTTCCTTGTTCCATACAGTATCAGAATTACATATCATTGGCTCTCAGAGCAATAAGTATCATGGGAACATTTGAGTTTAAAAAAATCCACTGTTTTGTTGGCTTTTATGTTTTCATTTTCCAGACAGAATATAGAAATTCTAATTCTGTTTATTTCATTGCATTCTGCTTTAAATTACCGTTCCAATGATATATAACATGACAGTATTATCATTCATACATACTTTGTTTTTCACAATTTTAGCCACTATTGTCAACCCCCTAGAGGTTGTAGCCCAGTGCAACTGCATCCCCTCAGCTATGCCACTGATCCATATATAAGAGCAGATTCACAGCTTGGGGGTGAGCCTGGATTTGCAGCTGCTCCTGGATACTCAGATATCGGCTGATATCTGATACTCAGATATCGGCTGTGGCCAGGAGTACCTTTTCCCAGCTTTGGGTGAGGCACCAACTGCAACCATACCTGACTCATGCTGCAATCCTAAAGACACTTTCCTGGGAGTAAGACCTATTGAACACAGTGGGGCTTACTTTTGAGTATACATGGCTAGGATTGTGCTCTCAGTTAGATCTGGCCATGGCGGTCCATGCCATGGTGACATCAGGACTAGATTATTGCAACATAGGGTGAAATCCAGAGTAACTACAAGGAGTCCTTGCTCCAGAGTAAGAACAAGTTACTCTGGATTGCAATATGAATTTCCCATAGGTTTCCACTAGGTAGTGCAGTATCTTTGGGTGCATGTAATGTCTCTTACGTGCTCCGGTAGTTACTCTGGATTATGCCCATGCTCTATGTGGGACTACCCTTGAAGATGGTCCAGAATGCAGCTGCTTGTGTGGTTGTAGGAGGTTGGTGGTTTGACTCTGTCACTCTGCTGCTCCAGTGATTTTACTGGCTGCCCATTCATTTTTGGGCCCATAGTGTTGACAATGGCTTATAAATCCCTAAACAGCCTGGGACCAGTGTATCTGAGAGACTGCCTTTTTCCATACAACCCAGTCTGCTCTCTGAGATTGTCATAGGGGGCTGTGTTGGTTGTGCCTCCACTGATGAAGAAAGAGGGATGGCGGCGTAAAATAGGGCCTTCTCTTTGCAATGTGGCTGCAGCCCCCTTTTTACTTCTCCAGCAGTTTGTTTGGCCAGTGTTTGGCTTCTGCTGACCCACTGCAATTCCCCCAAAGTACAGTGTTGCATCCTAAGGTGGTGGTGGCAGTAACAGGAAAGCCTTCAGGAGGAAATGAAAAATTAGTATTTATCTCCTGCTAGGTGCCCAATCTCTAATGGGTTTTCTTAGACATAAACCACTGGTTTCTGCCTGGATCCTTCTTATCTAAAGTTGCTTGGGCAAAGGCACAGATATGCTCTTTTAAAACATAATTATTGAAGGATTTGCTGAGAAGTTAGTTCACATTGCAGCATAAATGTGCATTGCTTACTGTAAGAGAGAATACTAAAGCATTATTATGCATCTGTCCTTCTGAATTCTTTGCAGTGTTAGCAACTACATAGTATAGTACTGGCATCTGTCAGTCTCAAAAGACTATGGTATCATGCTTGACACTGTATGCAAAGCACGAAGGCCTGGGTAGATTAATATGGAGTATAGGCTGTTACCCAAGCAGCAAATCCCCCCTCTCCATGTCACTGAAATAGTCCAATGGAAAGGCAGAGCCAATACAATTGGTTCCAGCTGTGTTGCAGAGCTGGGCTAAGGACAGGAGCTCACCCTGTCTTGTGGGGACCCATTGTCTTGAACCCTAGCCTGCTGGTTAACAGGGACAGTGTCTTAACCACTTGCACCACCCACAGCCCAAAGCAACAGTGCTGCTGCTGCAACACTGCATAACATGTTGTCAGTTCATGGCTTTAAAAATTTTCCACAACTAAATGAGCTCTTCTGAAACCTGTAGTTTTATTTCGATAGTTTTCTATGTATTCAAGTGCATAATTTTTTTTTTCATTTCTGACTCTAAGGATCTCTTAACATTAACCGCAGCTGGGAATTGTGATCCCACTCCTGACTGCTTGCTATGAAGTTTCAGAACTGGAATCCCTTTTCTATCTGGTCCAAATCCATCAAAAGATTTGTTTGATCAGAGCATCCAAATGTTTTGGCATTTCAATTTTAAATAAATTTACATTAATGAATGTACAGTGTTAGATACAGGTGAATGAATACATGCATTAAAATATGTTCATAAACACTTTCTGAAACAGAGAAAGGTGGTGATCTTCAAACCAGTTATAAGCACTTTCTTAGAGAGGAATGCATGCAGCTTCCCTGGCCCTCAGAATACCCTCTTGTCTTGACTCTAAAGGTTTACAGGTCTTGCCCACAGGCCAGATGGAGGAAGCTTGCAGTGTGCCACGTCTGGCCCCGGGCCAACAACCCATGCTCATTAACCAAACTTAGGGCAAAATCCAGAGTAACTACAGGGAGTCCTTGCTCCGGTATAAGAACAATTTCCTCTGGATTCCAATATGAATTTCCCATGGGTTTTCACTAGGAGGTGCAGTAACTATGACTGCACATAATGCCTCTTATGTGCTGCTGTGGTTAATCTGAATTTGAGGGTAAGCCCTGATCCACCCAGTATTAGTGGCAGTGGTGGTGTTTGTAGGTTTAGAGACTTGACCTGTGCATCCCTATCTAAAAAAAAAAAGAAGTGTGTCTCCTAGGGCAGTAATTTTCAACTTTTCACCCCACAGTATAATGACAAGATGCTAAAGTTGTCAAGGCATATCATCAGATTTTCTTTTTTTAATTTACAAGGCACATTATGTTCTGGTAGGGTGCTCAGATACCCCAAAGGCCTTAATAATAAAACAGCCCTTCCCAAAACTCCACAGCACACCTGTGGATCATTTGCAACACACTGGTTAAACATTGTTTCTCTAGGGGATTATACCATTGACCAGTGAGGGTGGTGAGAGGAGCTGCTAGCTGGGAGAGAGGGCTATGAATAAGAAGGGGACAAAGCAAGGTCTTACCTCAAAGACTTCCAAGAAGACATTAGCATTGGTCTACCTCTCATTATTTTTTTAAACATGGATTTGGGGCTCATAGATTTTGCTTTCTTTGACAGTCCAGAAGTTTCAGAGCTGGATGGTGCTTATTTTCTCAGATCAATGTGAAGGTAGGAAAAGGGCATGTAAGAAGAAAATTTTACTATCCTCCCTTATTGCTTTTGCCAAAACGGTTTTATAGTTTCATCAAAAGAGCTATCATCATAACTAGATGAAATCTCCTGCTGTTAGCTTCAGTAAGAAATGAATTTGAAATAAAATGTAATTACATATACTTCACACTGTTTAATAGAATTATATGTTTACCACTAATATTGTGAGGTCTCGGCTCTGATTATAATGCAAAGGCAAGGCTCAAGCAATCTTATGATAGCAGACTCCAGACCTTACAGTTGCACAGTCAAGTTCTGAATTGTGCCTTGAATCACAAGCAGACCTTGGGAGTTCTCAGCCACCATTTTTAGAATCTGCTATGTGGAGGGTGTACAGAAGGGGGTGAGTTTACCTCCAGAGCCTGAATATGTTCTTTTGTTACTGATGGTTGTTGATTCCCTGCCAAGTTCAAGCAAAGACTGACAGCACTCTTTGGAGAGGACTCTACCCCAATCTCGCATTTCTGTTTTAGCTGTGCCTCACCTCTATTTTTCTCCTCATAATTTCTATTTTCATCTGCAGTTTGGGCTACCTCTGGTCTTTCTCATTAGTGAGAGTGGTTAGCAGGATTAGATTCCTTGTTAAGATAGATCATAGTGTAGAACCATATCAATTTCTCAGCCTAGTGATAGCATTATGGCCTTAGAAAGTGTTCATTGGGATTGTGTGCCTTCTTTTTTCTTGTACCAAAGATAAGCTAATTTAATTTTGCACCTGTGAGTGTGGTGTGGCTTAGCAGCTAAAGCATCATGCCCGTCCATTGGAAGGTTGGCAGTTTGAGACCAGGGTACTGCAAGACGGAGCAAGCTCCCACACCTAGCCCAGTTCCTGCCAACATAGTAATTCAAAAAGCATGTAAAACACAAGTAGATAAATACGTACCAAATTGGAGAGGAGTGTTCAGGAAGTAACAGAGCATTGGAGGTAACAGTGTTCCATGCCCATGGTGCTGTGGTGTCCAGTGCCCATTTAGCCACATGAGCATGTCAGCCACATGACCATGTCAACATCTTTGGACAACACTGGCTCATAAGGCTAAGAATTGGGGCTCTGCCCCCTCTACAATTGGATACACCTATACATGGGAAACCTTTACTTTTACGTTTGTTCTGAGTGTTCAGTGCTGTTCAGATATATAGATAGAATCCTTACATCAATCCCCATATGTATATATAGGGATAATATATAAAGGAATATAAAGAAGGTGCCTTGTCTAAGGCCACCTAGAATGCCCACAGAAGAGGCAGGGTTCAAAGCCTTGGTTTAAAACTCAGATATTCAGGGCCCATTATACCCAAATTTCATGTGCTGATGCAGCCATCCAAAGTGCATGTGCTCTAGCTTGGAGAAGGGCAGTTATATAACTATTCTCAAAATAAGGGAACATTTGTTCCCTTACCTTTGGGCTGCATCATGCCTGCACTGCTGCTAGAAAGTTGATAGGATAGGGCTCTTCCTATATGGTAACTTATTGTATGCTCCCTGTGAGTGTGTGTGAGAGAGGATCTAAAACAGTGTTTCAAAAATGAAAGAGAAAAATCACCTGTGCTTGTTTAAATCAAGATTCTATTGCTGATTAGAAAAAAATGAACAGTAGCCAGAAGCTAATCATTTTTTCTTTCACTTCCTTATTTCTATTATCTCTATTAATTTTTTGGCATTTCTACAATATTTCAATGTTTATGGTGCAGTTATTTAACAACGGGAACAATTGGAGAACACTGTTTGGACACTCTCTGAATTGCCGATGCAGTCCAATGATTCTGTATTAAAGAGTGGTCAGTATGCCTTAGATCAGGAGTGTCCAAATCCTGGCCCAGTGCCAAGTCTCCATCTGGCCCGTGGCCAGCCTCTCGTCCCTTGCAGGCTTCTGATCTTGACCAAGCACAACCGGAGCTATGTTCTGGTCATGTCGGGAGGGTGTTCTGAGGGATTTAAAAAATCAATTCCCAGTTTTCCCGAAAACCAGAAGTAACTTTTTGTGCACTCTGAAGGCCTTATAAGGTGCTTGGGAGGTAGAGGAATAGGGGTATATTTAAATATGTGCTTATTTCTATAAAGTGTATTGGTGCCTGGAGAAATTCTGGAAATATGGAGCTCATTCATTCATTCATTCATTCATTCATTCATTCATTCATTCATTCATTCATTCATCTAAGTTCAGTCTCTAATGTATTTATTTAAATTTTATATTAAAATATTTTATTCTGGCCCCCAACACCATACAAGGTACAGGCATCCCCCATTTATTGGATGAGTTAGGGTCCGGAGCACCATCCAAAAGTGAAAGCCGTTAAAAGGTGGAACCCAGTCCTCTTCAAGCTGCAATTGCAAAATGGCCAAATTACAAATTATAGTATAATGAACAAAGGCCTGTGTGGGCAATTAATATCGTATGTATTTGAATAATGGTTATTTACTGAAAGAAGTCATAGGGAAATGCCAAAAACTGATCACCATTAAATTTTTCTTCATTTTCTTTGTAATACTTTGTAAAATCTTGTGAACTTTTTAGTTGAAAGCATAAATACTGTAGATAATATACTGTAATACTGTAGGTAGGTAGATGTCATAAATCTACATAAATACTGTAGATAGGTAGATGTCACATGCAAATGAACATCAGAAAAGACAATTTTAGCTTTCAGACCAGCAGAGAGAGGTTGAAAGAGTGAAGCATGTGTAGAATTAATGAATCCTGGGTATAATTGAAAGGTGTTGAAAGAGTGGAACCATCAGAAAACTAAATGTCAGAAAGTGGGGGATTCCTGTATTAGATATAGCCCTCTGGCTGAAAGGTGTTTTTGAAAGGCGTTTGGAATCATTCTAGTGTTTAGAGATGTTAGACACTTACCTTAGACACTTGTCCACATATTCCAAAAGCTTATTTATCTGGGATACCAAGCATAGCACTGCACCATAAGAGATAGAAGACAGCTGATGATGCAGCATATATGTGGGCAGAACAGTCCTCTGCAGGATGGGGGCTACAGAAATTACCATCAACCAACTGCAAAAAGCAGCTTTACTGAGAACAGCTTACATCTTTAGACAACATTTATGAAATTAATCTAGAATAAAAATCAGGCATCCCATGACCTTGGGAAGAACTCAGTGTCTGACTAAAACTTTCAGTCAACAACATCAATAATAATAAATACTGAACTGTTGGATAGTATGGTTGATGACAAATAACGTAAAAACATAGTATCTTTAAAATCCAAAGATAATGCACAAAGCCACAGTGGTAATCCCAGTGGTGACTGGCACATTAGGTGCGGTTTCAATAATGCTGAAATTACATTTAAAATATCTGAATAAAAACACTATTTTAAAATAAAGTCACCTTGCTTGGTTCAGCACATATTCTTTGCAAATGTTTCTAGTTGGTGAGGCCCAACTAGAAATTAATGCCAAATACAGCTACAGAACTGGCAGCTCTGACATGAGAAATAATATCCTACTTCTTGAACAAGGCTCCTTAGTTTCTCAAGAAGCTCTTTCCAGTTCACAATATTCACAACAACATGAACTTTTTCTGCACTTTTATAGAATCATGTGGTGTATGCACTGCCTTCACAATGTTGTCAGATTTTTGATGCAGGCAAATCAAAGACCAAAACCAGTAATAAATAAGAATAAAATGTGTTTGAATTACTGCTCTATACAATTTCTTAATTAATGCATGAGATGGTTATGCTTAGTGAATTGACATTTCACACTCGAAGCTTCATAAAAATCATCCATTTCACAGATCTAATATATAAACATGTCCTGTTCTGTGCATATTTCATTGTGTACAATTATATTAATGTTTTTTTCTGTTATAAATTTCCAAAGCATAAGGCACTATATCAGTACTTTAATGTTCACATTAATTATTTGCCATAATGAGAAGCTCAATGGAATTAATAGCTGACGAGATAATGTAAATTCATATTTAAAGGAGCATTAGCAACACAGGCAAAGACAGAGAAAACTCCAAGCGCTAGATCTCCACTGCAAATCATTCTAGTGTTTGCAACAATCTGTTTCAGTGGACTATTGCAGGGAGCCTGTTGTCCACTACCTGGATGTCATTTTCACCTTCCAATCAGAAATTCGATGCAATGGCAGGGTGACCACATAGAATGGAGGACAGAGTGCCTGTACCTTTAAGCAATGCATAGAAGAGGGAATTTAGGCAGGTTTATATAGTAGAAGGGTTTAAAAAGCAGAACCTGCCTAAAATCAATCAATCAATCAATCAATCAATCAGTCAGTCAGTCTGTCTGTCTGTCTGTCTGTCGCTATGCAATGCTTAAAGGTACAGGCACTTTGTCCTCCATTTTATATGGTCTCCCTGATAATAGTAACAATATAGTTATTCTGATTTAGGTCATTGGTCTGTTTTTGCCTGCTCTCCAAGGTCTTGGAACATATTCACTGCATTGCTCTTAGAGACATTTTAATTGAAGATGCTAAGAACTGGAAGTAAAATTAAAGTCATAGGCTGCCATCCTCCAGTTGGGCCTGCCTAAGCAGCAGCATAAATCCTGTGCTAACCTGGGGGTGTCACAAGAGTGCCATAAGACACTTTTGAGCCACTCTTGGAGGAAGGTTAAGCCAGTGCACAGACACGTGTTTGCCTCCCTACAGCACTATGGGAATGGGAAGGTCAATGAGTTGTGCTGGCCTAGGTTAGGATTGAATCCTAAGACAATTTCCTAAACAAGTTGCTTATGACTGATTTTTAATTATGAAGATTCTTCATAATTCCTGCTTTCTTTCTACCACCACACACGTGAACTTCCAAGAAGCCATCCCCCTTGCAAGATACAATTTCCACTCATATGCAACATAAATGCATTTTTTTCTCTTCCCCATCCTCCACAATCCCCCCATAGGATTCACTCACTCATAAGGATGTTCTGTCATGCAAGTAACTGAGTAAATGCAAGTGAAAATATTATCATCCCCCATATCTCCAGTCCATTCCATTAAATGTGAAGGCCTCCATTAGAAGAGGCAGCTGTCAATCTCTCAGAGCTATGGATTCTCACAAGGATACAAAAATTCATCTCATTTTCTACAAGTGCTCATTCCCATCTGACCTTAACAATTCTGTTCAGCTAATTGTTTTTCTATGTAGGCAAAACATTAGACTTTGTGTGACCTGCAAATGATGTGATTTCAAACAAAAGCATGCAACGACTGCACTTGATATATATGGAGCTGTATTAATAAGATTTTCTTGTTATAATCAGTCATCAGTCCAATAGAGAGCTACATTGCATTGCTAAAGCCCTGAAATCACTGGAGCTTCCTGAGGACAACCACACAAGTAGTTCTTTAAGTTATACAGCAAGAAAGTAGAAGTAGAAGCAGAGTTGTCATTCAGGCACCAAAAATTGCTATAATGGTAGCACAATTAATGAAAAGGACGAAGAACAACATCTATCTACAGTATATAAATGCCTTGACCTATCTGTATCTTCTGGCCAACATTCTGTGTCAATCAAGCAGGCTGAGGAGAGGGAACTGTCAACTGTCAACATTCCAGCTACCACTGAAAGTTTGGGAAGATGAGATGCTGGAAAGGAGGATGGTTTTTATTGATGAATGTTACTGCTACCTCCACAAGCAATAGCTGCAGGCTATTATTAGTTACCCTACAACAGAAATAAGTTGCCTGATTCTTGCAGCCCTTCCATATGCAACCTCATCAGGCAACTTATTTCTGTTATAGAGTAACTAATAATAGCCTAAGCAACAGCACAAGTCCTATGCTGGCCTGGGTGTTTCACAAAAGTACCATAAGACACTTCTGCACCACTCCTTGTGGGAGGATTTGGCCAGTGCACAGACATGTGCTTGCATGAATTGGAAGACAGATGAGTTGTGCCAGCCTAAGGGCACAATCTAGAGCAAGGTCAGCCTGTTCTGCCCTAACTGCACTCTCCTAACTATTCTGTATCCAGAGCAGAAAGTTATGCTGCATCCAGAGAGTCAGGAAGCCTGGGCTGCCCTAAGTGCTCCATAGAATGCTAAGTAATTGACACATGGGGAGGACTTGCTCCTGAGGAGACACCCCTCAGATCACACTGAATAAGGAACAGCGATGGTGCCTACAGTGGTGACACGACTCTGCGCATCACCCGGTGCGGAAGTCTGTGCGTCACCCAGTGCGGAAGTCTGTGCACACACACCCCCACCTGGACTGCGCAGTCGCCAAAGTTGGCGCCTGCACAGTTGTTTCTGAAGCCAACTGGCTTCAGAAAGAGTACTGCACAGGTACCATCTCTGACGCCTGTGCAGTACTTTTCTGAAGTCTTTCGGCTTTAGAGGAGACTGTGCAGGCGTCAGAGTTGGTACCTGTGCAGTACTCTTTCTGAAGCCATTCGGCTGCTGCTCCACCTCCTGAGTGAGGCCGAATGGCCGTGCAGAGGCGCAGACTTCCTCCGCTCTAAGGAAATCTCCTCTGAAGCTGTTCGGCATGCTCAGTGTGTTTCTGCTCAGTGCGCCTCAGCTGGCCGTTCGGGCCAGCTCTGAGGACAACTGGCAGCTTCTGGCTGGAGCAGGCCTGAATGGGCGTGCTGATGACTGGGGCCTGCCAAAGGTCAGTCAAACTCCTCCAGCGCATCACCCCATACGGAGCGCATCACCCCATATGGAGCGCATCACCCAATGCAGCCCACACCAGACAAACCAGTCTGGTGATGCCACTGGGTGCCTGCCTTATAAGGAATCCCTGATGAGATGCCAGTACATTCTACAGTACAAGGGGGCTTCTACAAGGCATTCTACAAGAGGCTTCTTGGAGTGGCCTGCTGTATCCTGAGGTTTGTGGGCAGCCGTAGTTTGTTCCATATCCTGAGGTTCAGAGGCAGGGGTTGCAGCTAGGCTGGCCAAGAACTCAGATTTTTGGTCAACACTATCATTTTTACTCGGGCCTTATCATGGACCCCTATGGGTCTACTCATTACTATACCTGCTCCTGAGGTGGTATATCTCTGAGGAACTGGAAGAGGGCATTTCTGCCTTGAAACTGGCTTTGCATACAGAGTAACTGCTCTGCCCTAGGCAATGCTAAACATGCCCTCAACATGCCTCTCCTGCGCTGCTTAGGCTGCCCCAGTTAGTGCAGAGCAGGTCCACCTCTCTTAGGGCACCCTATGTTGCCTTGCTCTGCCCTAAGCCTCTTCCAAAGTAACTGGGGTGAAGCATCTTGCAGTTGCTCCACCCTAGTGATAGATAGGGCAACCCAAGGGCTCTTATGTGGACAGATTAGTTGCTCTGGATTGTGCTGCCTGTTAGGATTGCAACCTTATTCCTATGTGGCTATCACTTCTTGATACATAGGCACTGTCCATTATAGGATTGGATCCTCAGAGAGAATTTGGCCAGAGTGTGGCCAGGTTTTCTTTTATAGTTCTGTTCATTAGCTCTCCAATTTATAATATAAACAGATGTGGTCAACTGGAAAGAAAAAAATGAAAAAAGGAGATTGAGAATAACAGGAAAACTAGGCAGAAAAAAATTTATCTAAAAATAAATATCTGTAGGGATCATGGATCATGTTACTGTGCCCTTCAAAAACCTCAGCATGATTTATGCCTTTAGATATTTTCAATATTATATTGAGCGTGAGCTGTACCTTTAGATGTATGCAATAATTCATTGAACATGCTCTGGTAATCTTTTGCTTCTAAACATGCCTTGTTGTGTGCCACAGCATCATATGCTATCATAACTGCCATTGGTGTGGCAGAAGGTCATCATTCATCACTCAGTAAGAGACAGCACTCTGATTATTATAGAATTATTGCAATTCATGGGATTTTAGATATTAATTGCGAATGGGAAATGTAAATGGGAGGACAGGCAAAGATTCACTTATTTTCAGCCTCTCTCCCCCCTTTTTTAAAAGTAACACAAGCGGTTCAACAAGTGAAACATGAAATCTGCCTGGAAGGAACTGAGAAGACAGGAACCAAGTGGTAGTTACCATCCCAGAAAATAACTTTGCAAAAACAATTCCAAAGCACACATTTCTATAGATTACAGTGAAGTCATTATATGTGGGAGGCAGTTACATTTCTCTCCTATCTCCCAAATATAGCCTAAGAGCACAATTCTAACCATGTACTGTATACTCAAAAATAAGCCCCATTTTGTTCAATGGGTCTTACTCCCAGGAAAGGATTGCAACCCTAAAGGTCTTTAGGATTGCAGCATAAGCTGCTGAGCCAACAAGGGATGGTCACCTATTCTTAGTGTGTTGCCTTTTCAACGGGTAGGCATGAGAATATTAGCCCCCTTCTCATTCTGGGGATTTCCTACATCCCAACCATTCCAATTGGCTGGGAGATCCACCATCCCAAAATTGTGTGGCAGAACAATTATTATCATATTGTTGTGAGGTCAAGCTAACCAACTTCATTCTCTTTCCTCACCACTGTGGCAGAGTGAGGATATACAATGTGACTATATTGTATGGACCATATTGTGAAGATATACAATGTGACCTCTATACAATGGAGAACAGAGTGTCTCTATCTCTAAGAATTGCATGGAAGAGGGAATTTAGGCAGGTTCTGTTTTGTAAACCCTTCCTTGTTGAGCTAAATGTACCTTAGGGCGCAATCAGAGTAACTACGGGGAGTCCCTGCTCCAGTGTAAGAACAATTTGCTCTGGATTGCAATATTAATTTCCCATAGGTTTTCACTAGGTGGTGTGGTAATGTCTCTTATGTGCTCCTGTTACTCTGGATTGTAGGGTAAGTTCCCTCTTCTATGCAATGGTTAAAGGTACAGGCACTCCTTCATTCTATATGGTCACCCTGTCACACCACCCCTTTGGGACATGGTGAGTTGTGGAGAACTGTTATTTTGGAAAGTATTCAGAGGTTCCTTATAACTGGAGGAGCAGAAGGCCTGCACATCCCTGATTAGTACCATCCAGATAACAATAACTCAGAAGTTATTTCCAGTGCGTTGGGGATGGCAATTTGCTTTGGTCAAACTGTGTAATAACGTATTTACTTTGGAATTGTATTTATTGCTAACTAAATGCGACATACGTATGTCCTTTGGGGCTTGGGAAAGAGTGACTGGAACATTTTTACTGAAGTGGCACTTCAGCAAGCATTCCAGCTGGTATAAAGCAAATACATGAAACGGATTTTTGTTTAATTAGAAAAAAATACAATTCACACTTAATATAGATTTGGAATTAACAATTAATCACTGAAATGTTTATGTCCTTCAGGAAGAAAATATTTCCTTCTATGAAATGTGAATAAAGATTGGCTCTCCCAATTCTCAAATTATAACAAATTTATATTAGCGCTTTTGGTTATAATTGCACTATCCTTAATTATAAAATTAAAACATAACATTCCAGAATAAACTTAAATGTTACATCTAAATGCAAATCTCAGAAATCAAAATACACATTCGTTTCCAGAATGAACTCACAGAACCAACTGTTGTAATTTACTTTGACCAAATTTACCTTCCATGTGTCCTTGCCCTTAATTGTTCCAAATGCCTATAATTAATCTAGTTCAGGTTATTACACTGAAAACCATGTTTACTCAACAATGTATCAAGTGAGAAAAGTAAAGCAATAATCAGCATTTATTCAATATCATTTATAGAGCCACAGGCCATACATTCAGAGACAGAAATTAATACTGTGATCTCCATGTAAATAATTGAGTACTAGGATATTGTATGATGGTTAATGCGTAAAAGCTACCCCATCCCACAACTTCCAATATATGTTAAATATATGTAAAACTTCCAATAAATGTATGTAAAAATCATATGCTGTACTTGAACTCCTTCACTGAATCAAAAAATTAACAGCATGATTTTAGCCAATGTTTCTGGATAAAGGCTACAATCCAGAGTAACTACGGAACCTTTTACACTGATGTAGTTATGGTGCCACCTATGGGAAACCTATGGGAAATGCATAGAGCAATCCAGAGTAAGTGCCTCTTACGTCTTCCCGTAGTTGCTCTGGATTGTAGGGTTAATGCATGAAGATGGCTGTGATTACCAACCATTCTAATTGTTGGGGAGATCCAAATCCCAAGATAGTGTGGCAGAGCAATATTGTTAAGTAGTCAAGTTGACCAGCTTCATTCTCTTTCACCACCACCGTCCCTTTGGGACCTGGTGAATTGAGGGGGAGATGTTGGCACACTAACACTTTGTTGTAATGGTCTGGATCAGGAGGTAAGCATAATCCAATCTGGCAAAATGTTTACTATGAGAGGGCTTAAGTAAGATATATACAAGAAGCTAATGGACTAATTTTATAAGCTACTATACTGATAAATTTGGGTCCACTGATGGCACAGGCAGATAATCTGTTTGTTTGTGGAATTGGATGGGCAGGGACAAAGAAAAAGTCACTTTCTTTGTAAACAGAACCTCTTGTTAAAATTGAATTGATAGAGTCCGTGTGAAAATTGATACATAGTACAGGCATTAGTATTTCCAGGCCTTGCTGAGGAAAAGAAAATAGAGTTTTGTCAGTCCTAGTAATGCACACCAGCTACTCAAACTTGTCAGAACTGTGGGGGCTTCAATGTGCAGGGAATAGTATTTATTTGTGTGAAACTGGAAGTGGATAACAATTGCATTTTTAGCAGTTCTAAGGCTTGGGAAGCCCTGTCGAGGGTCCACAGGCTCTCCGCATCCTCTGGAGGGCATCCATCCTCTTGATGGCCAACGGCAAGTACAAAAACAGACTTTTTTTCAAACGTTTAGCCATGAAAATGCCTTGCTGACCTTGGGACAATTTTTACTCCATCTCAGCCTCATCTACTTCATAGAGTTGTTGTGAAGACAAAAATGTAGGTACTCCAATGCTCTTCCTGGGCCTTCCAGTGCAGTAGCTAGCAGAGATCTGAGTAGCCCCATAGGGATGGCTGAGGCATTACTCAGCTAAAGGGAAAATATTCCCTTCCTCTGAAAAGATCTCCAGCCATCTCCTAACCTGCACTGGATAGAGATCATGTGCCCTTGCCATGCCACAAGCATGGATTTGGCTATAATTCATCCATGGTTACAAGGTTCAGCTGGTTCAGCTGTACTTTGTGTAGGAAAGTGTCATCCTGAAAGTGTTGGAAAGACCTCTGATCTGGATAACACATATATTTGTTGCATTTTACTAAAATATACACCTAAACTCATATTATCCCTATAATCCAGAGTAACTACAGGAGCATGTAAGAGACATTTACATCGATGTAAGGCATCACCTAGTGAAAACCTATGGGAAATTCATATAATACACCAGAGTAAATTGTTCTTACGTTGAGCAAGGACTCCTCATAGTTACTCTGGATTGTGTCGTAAGTGTTTGCATAAAAATTGTAATGTGTGGAGTGGCCCTTAAATATTATAAATATTTAAAATCTTTTTCCCCCTGAATCATAAATGAGATACCCAAGAGAGAAGCTAGAGCAGCTTAACCACTGTACTTTACCATGCACTACTGTGGTATCCTTTTAAATTATTGCTCCATTGCTTTCTGATAGTACTTACTTTGCAATGCAGTAATGAATTCTAGAATTCTGGAACATAGCATAAAGCACTAATTGTATGCAATATAACTCTTAATATGCTTTTAATAATGAGATAAAGTTCAATTGCAGCATCTCCGACCGCTGAAGATGTTAGACTCTCTTCTCAGGAAGCCTAATGTGTCATAAAATTATTACTGAAGCAGAATTTCTGTGTCACTTAAATATAGGAACTTCCCTTCAATTAAAACAGATCTTTAAAACAAGGATCCTGTTGTGTACAGGATTACACTGATTTTGAGCCTCCTTACTTAACGATGTTCCTGATCAATTAGGGAATACTAGGCTTAATTTGAAATCTTCATCAGTTTTTATGCAGCAATTTTCCATGTTTCTTTCAAGCTGTAAGGTTTTTTAACAACTGGTGGTAGATGGCTTACAGTAAAATAATTTTTGCCTAATGGGATATACTTATTTGGAGTTCATCTTATTTACTTAAGTTTATATACAGTCCATGTTGATTGGAAAGTTAAGAATATTTGCCATTCATTTATTGTGACAAAATTTAATTTTAGGTTTGTTGTTTTCTTTTATCCCAGTAGCTCATGAAAACATCCGAGTTACAATTTCACATTTAAAGGAAAGGAAGATTCTCAGCAATTTTTTTTATAAAGTTCCCCACAACAACTTTGTGAGGGAGGTTAGACCAAGATAAGTGGCCCAAGTTAAGCTTGGCTGTGTGGGGATTTGAACACAATATTGCCTGACAACCAGTTTATTTCCTTCATTCAAATACAGGATGCATGACATATTGACTTACAGATGTAAGTCAATGTAACTGGATGCCTGCCAGGAGAGCATCTACAGTATTTATCTACAGCATAGACTAGGACAGTACAGGACAGTACTTCAGTATTGGACTGGTGTTTGTGGCCTCAGATCCAATAGGACAAACGGAAGGCTACACAGTTAAGCTTATCTAAGCACCAGTGATGGGATTCAATGAAATTAACAACCGGTTCTATGCCCATCTGGTAGCCACTTTAAAATGGCTATTTTTAAATTCTATATGTCCTATCTCCCATTAACAACTGGTTCTAATGAGTAGGGCTAATTTGCCCGAGAAAGGTGGGATATAAATTTTTAAAATAATAAAATAAATAATTCTATAGAGTAGGTGCAAATCTGCTGGAGTCCACCACTGCAAATCACCCTCTCTTCACCCTCACTCTAGCCAACTGACTTGCAAGAAACTTTGTTTGGCTTTTGATCCTTAAAAAACTCCAAAAGAAACTTTCTACTTGGAGTACAAAGTTGCTAGTGACTTGCACACAGAACTGTCCCCAGACTGAGCTGTCAAGTTTAAGCAATTGTTTTAAGCAACTGATTCCACTGCACCTTTGGGAAAGATGCAGAACCACGGAGGATCTCATTTATGGTCAGTGAAGGGCAATCAATGACCATCAAGGACCTTTGTGAGCTTACTTCCCCTGCAAAAAAGAAAAAAGAAAAAAAGAATTCATAGGTTTTGAGGGCTACAAAAGGTATAAAATATTAGGTCATGTGGGAGGGAGGAAATCTACGACTTTGGAGCTTTGTCATAAAGATCATACCTCTACCTTTTGGGTTTCTCTGCATTGAGCAAAGATCACAGAAGATGCTCAGGTATTTAATATAGGCATGCATTATGGTCTTGCACCCACCCCGGGATTATTGTACAGTTCTAAGGGGTTGCTTTCACTTGTGTTTATAAATTTTTAGAACATGGGCCTCCAAACTCTAGCCAATGAACTATCTGCTGCTCCAGAACAATGGGTACAGCCTGGCAGCAACAAAACCTTATGGCCAGCAGTTTTTGTGCCCAAATGTTGCCAATCCTCATGTGAAGGAGCCACATCCCCAAGAAGTGCACACAGCCTACTAGGTCCACAAGCATGCCTTAGGCCACAGCTCCTGTTTTAGAAGATGAAGTGGGCACAATCAGATCCCCATAAGCCTTTCATTATTCAGTTATAGTTTTTTATGTATAGTATAAATTATACCCAGAACTACATGTAAATATATAAAATATTTATGACAGGACGTATTACTGTATTTCCCAGACAGGCGATATTACTGTATTTCATTTCCATGTTTTTTGTATTAGACGAGTGCAATGCTTTCAAGGAGCTCCTGTACATCCTGTAGTTCACAAGTTAAATTTTACATTTACCAGATATCCATTATAAAATATCGGAGTTGAAGTCAACCTGGTGTTTTGATATATGAATGATGGAGTTAAAGCATGACCGAGTGGTCATGCTTTAACTCCATCTAGCATGTGCCACATTCTAGAGTGGGAGCCCCACATGCATCTCAAACTGACAACCCATATGTTCTTCTCTGCCGGCATTCAGGCTTGTGGATAGACAATTGAATAAGTCAGCACACAACTTGCACAGAGAGAAAGCTTAAATTTAGTCACGCCATTCTGTAATGCCTCTGTAATTGCAGGATGTATTTTGTTCTGATCATCCATGCTATTATGATTAGTTTTCAAGTCAAATTGCCATGGGCTGGTGACTCTAAACTTGATGTGAGTTGATCTGCACTAGATTTGCTCAACCCTAATACACAGCATGATAACATAACTATATTTGCCAATATAAGTACACTTTGCAAATATAGCATGACAATTGATATTCAAAGATCTCCTTCCCTGTTGTCACGGTACTGCCTGCCCCACTGGCATCACTGGAAGGTGTAGTGCAAGGTGTAGTACAACTAGCCAAAATTGTGAAATTAGGTACTTTTGACTAATACCATCATGCTATAGTATATATCATTCAATGTGGAATTGTATTCTGCATGATACAGACATGTTTAAATTTTAAAACATTTAAATATCTTTGTTTTATGCAATCTAGTTCCACATCTTGCAAGTGGGTGTAAGACACCTTCCACATACACAATCTACCCAGGAGATGAGTATTTCATAAGTGGACTACTGGTCCAGCTATCTGGAATAGGGGGTGGTTGTGTATGACCCAGTGGTAACTGGGTAACTTGTGTCCTGAGTAACTCATGACCTGGGTATACCCTCCTTCCCCATGCCCTGGCTGGGAAACCCTTCCCTGATCACTTGTGAAGGGTGCTGGTGCAGTTCTACTGAAGCCGCGCCTGCACAGTTCACAAACCGTTGCCTGTGGCAGAATTTGGATATCTGTATCGTTCTCTTTCTGTCTATCCTCTGACATCTCTTTCCCTTACTCCATGTTATTGCCTGGTTTTCCTTCTCACCTGCCTTCTTCCTCTTTCCCCTTCCCATTTCCATCTTCCTCATTCTTTCCTTCTCTCCAATTTATCTTCCTCTCTTCCCCACAAGTTCCCTGTAATGGGATATCAGGAAAAAATTCCTGAAAATGAGGACAGTTTAGCAGTGGAATAAATTGTCAAAGGAGGTGGTGGATTCTCCTTCACTGGGGATCTTCTAGCAGAGATTCAACAAGCACCTGCCAGAGATGAATGACTTCCTGCTACAGGCAAGGATTAGGGTTAGGGTGATCCTTGATGACCTAATAGGTCCCTTTCAACATTATGATTCTATGAATTTATGAGTCTGTGTCATTGACAGCTGCTGCACCTAAGCATTCTGATGATGACATCATTGCCAGGCTCTGCAGTTGCAGTTTGAGTGCCGCTTTCCCCCTCCGGCACTCTCACCATGGCTCATCTCATTGCAGCTGCTCACACGTGGGTAGATTGCCCTTGCTTGATCCGGGTGAATATGTGAATCCAGCCTAAGGCTGAAATTCTCAATTTTCTGAATTAGTGCAAAGCTCAGTGTATAGCAGCAAAGTCAAAAGAGTTGCTGCTGTGAAGGCAAACTAGAATATCTCTGTGGGAAAAGGCAGACCTCTGAAGCTCTGCAATTCATTTTGTATGTTAGAGTCTTCACAAACACCGATAACAGGCTTGACATGCTGGACGGCATTTAGAATTAAAATCAGACACATTCTCATTGCTCATGGTATCTATCACCTTTTGGGCTTGTTGCTGACAAAGATCCTTTTTTCTGTTGTTAATGTGTGCAACTTAATTTATTTTCATGATTAACCTAATTGTTCTGTGAACAAAACATAGCAAGGAGAAAGCTATTAAGGGAAATCAGTCCCAGCGGATGGTACAAGTTGGGAAGGGTGTGACTTTTTTTCTTGAGTGCAGTTGCCTTGCAGCTATAAAGCCAGATGCCTTTTCTCCTTGGTGCCAATTTGATTAATAGTCACATTTCTCTAGGTGAGATGTCCTAACTTTTCTGTATGTGCTTGGATTTGATTCCTGAAATTTTTCCTGTGCCGGATCAGGTTTTGATGCTCCTTACTCCAAAGCAGTAGAGAAAGCTGAACATATGCACTGTCTTTGACATATTCTTGGCATCACCTGGCATGACAGTTTCAAATGGCGCAGTCTTGGAACACGCTGGAATCTCTAGCATGTATACACTTTTGAAACAGCAACATCTATGCTGGCTTGGAAATGTAGCGAGAATGGCTGATGGTCGGATTCCGAAAGATCTCCTGTAGGGAGAATTAGTGCAGGGAAAGCGCCCTAGAGGGAGGCCACAGCTGCAATAATAGGACCTCTGCAAGAGGGATATAAAGGCCCTGTGAATGGACATCAACAGCTGGGAAACCTAGACCTCTGATAATTCAGCTTGGAGGCAAAAGATGCAGGATGGCCTTCTCCAATTTGAAGAGATACGAGGCAAAGAGGCAGTCTTGGAATCAGCGAAATCTGGGGGCTGGGCAGGGACTGACTGTATCTGTCCTCCATGTGGAAGGGATTTCCACTTTCAAATTGGCCTTTTTAGACATACTAAATGCTGTTTTAGGACTTCCATTCAGAGCACGATACCATAATCTTTCGAGACTGAAGGATGCCAATGAATGACTCCAAGGGTCAAAAAAGATTCCTTGAATGTTCCTCTTGACAAATGATGATGCTGACAGCTTGAGAACTGGAAAACTTCTCTTAATTACAAATCCCATTGACCACAACCCTTATTTATGTCCTATGTAGCAGGTATGTCCTAGGTATGGCTTGCACATGATTGTATGTTTGGCTTTGACATGAGGATGGAGATATCCTAGAAGGAAATGCAGTCCTTCCTAGAACTACCGTGAAGATTGCCCCAGAAACCATAGCCGAAAGCATATTTTTGTGTTTACTGTCTTCATTTACTTCTCAATTAGGATGCTCCCTTGATGTATTCCCAGGGTTAAATTTGTTAATGAATCAGGTATGGCCCGGGCTTCTCTGAAGCCAGGAACAATGAAGGAGAAACGGGGGTTACTCTGAGGAACCAGTTTGGCGTTTCTCATAAGACCAGTGAGAACTATGCTTCCTTGCCATCAGCCCAAATGCCACAAGGCTGATTAAAATGCCACATGGCTTTTTGGTTCTTGCACATATAAAACATATGCGGACACATATGCAGGCAACAGTTTGCCCTTTTGTTTTTTGAATTAGCAGCTACAATATATGGGAGAAGGGCTAAGCAAATTGGACAGTGCAGTACATTAGAAAGTTAATCTTCCAGTTAAACCCTTCCCTTCCAAAACTGCTATTAGCTCCCAAATGGAAGTGTCCCTGGATGCCACTGGAAGTGGTTTTCTTCTTAAAACATTTCACAAATGGAATTGTTTTTTTAAATAATGCAGCACAAAGAGTTAATTCCCCTTCCCATATACTGTACATTCTGGTCACCCTGCAGCTATTTTTAAAGAAAACACACACACAAACACCAGCAACATCGAACTATGTGTTTAAAGTAATGGAGTTTCTTTGTAATAGCTTAAATGAAAACATGTATTGTATATCTCTTTGCAATATTCACAGCCAAAATGTGGTTCATACTTTAAAATGTTAAATGCAGTTGGTTGTGTCACAGACTTTTGAATGTTTTAAAAGCAATTTATTGTTTGATTTTATTTTTAAATTACCTGGCTGAGGTTTTTGTAATGGCTAATGGCTAAACAATATAAAAGGAACTGGAACTGGTTTTGTTTATGATAATCTACTTGCAACAGAACTCTCAGTATTTAACTTTTACTTTGTTGAACACCGCAGTTCTAGAATAATTTGCTTTGCCCCTTATGTTGATCTCAGCAACCCTATTCTTTGGGTGTTCCATTTCTCTTTTTCTTCTACTTCAAGGAAAGTCAGTTCATTGTTGCATTTCATTGTTACCTTATGCCACAGGTATTCATTTTTCTCACAGTCCGTCCAAATGTGACAGGGTGTTAAGCAATCCTGTGTAGAGTAGCACCACTAGCCCTCCATTGGCAGAGAGCAATGTCATGGACAATAAGTGCATAATGCACCCATTCTGTGCAGTTCTTGAATACAGACATCACCGATGAAGCTCAGAGCCTGTGGCAACTTTATCATTTATGAATTAATGAATTAACTGCCAGTTGATTGAACTTTCACAGCCTGGTCCTATTTTCAGGATACGCCATTTGATCCTCATGGATGCCAGTGAAGCTGCACCAGCACTTAAATACACCCACTGGCAGATATGCCATGGACATTAATACAATGGTGGAACAAAGCATTTTGACTTGAACACTGGCTCTCTACTCCAACAGTAGAGAGAATATGTCTGGGATCAGTATGGACATGGGACAACATAGGCATGAAAAGAAGAAGGTGGTACACACCAGATCCCAACCTCCTGTCATGATGTCCCCATCACCAGAAAAATTTTCCCAACGCATGTAACATGTTCCCAACACCAAAACACACCAATGATATACCTGATATAGTTCCTCATTTTATTTTCCAAGTGAATAGCTCCATAGTTTATCTCAGAAAGTTTGCTTTACGCAAAATCTAATAGTATGTATACTTTGGACCAGCTGGAACAGTCAGCTCGGGTCTTGACTCTCATCATAGTCCTCAACGAAGCTCCCTATTCTACAGGTTGCAGCAGTTTGCCCCAGGCCTCTCTCTACCCATCTCACAATCAATATGTGTAAATATGTGCATGCAAATGTTCCTTAGAACATGCCAGGAGCAGGAGAACATGCTTTTCACACTGTAGAAGAATGTGTCAACTGTACCCAATTTTACTACTTACTACTCTCTACCCTCATCATCACACTTGTATTTGTCACCTGCTCCTCTTCCTGCTATTCACATCTGCAAATGGCTTTCTTGAGGTCCCTGAGTCATCATCACAGAGATGAGAAACTCATTTCCAGATGGGAAGGGCACAAGGCAGAAACTATGTGACTTGCTTAACTGAATGCATTGCTCCACCAGTGTCCCATATAAAGATTGATAGGGCAGGAGGTTTGATCTAAAGTGTTGAACTGCCAGCATTGCCTGAAAATAATTCACCTAAAGTTTACCTGCTTGAGATCATCAAAAGACTCCAGCTGAGCAGAGATCTTTTGGGGTCAGCCAAAAGGAATCAGTTTGGAAACCTTTTCTGTGTTGGAGGACAGCAGTCAGTGTGTCCAGACCATGCAAGGTCCAACTGGAATGATCAGTTCTTGAAAGACAGAACTCTCTGTTTGTTGTTAAGCCCTTTCAGAGGCTTAGAGACGTCTGATCATGTAACCCATCTTGCATAAAGCCAAAGGAGCAATTCAAGGCCAGAAAGTCAATATATGAATATCTGTTATTGTTGCTGTTGTTGTATGAAACTGAAGGGCCTATTTTCATAGGGATCTGACTCACCTCTGTTCTGACTCACTATGAGGTGAATGGACAGCCATTTGGCAACACATAAGATATAACTCACTATTAAAAGATTACAGATTAGTCTGTGAAATATTTCAGACTTTCTAGTGCACACTGCTGCTTTACCACATTTTCAGAAATATTCAAGAGAATTGAGAAACACTGTTGATTGCCTCAGGCACTGTGAATTTTGCCATCAGCTGCCCCCCACACATGAAGCCCTTCTTGAAACTCCTGTGACACAGAAACTTAAATAAAATTAAATTCTTGCTAAAGTTCCCCAGTTTGGTGTTTTGTTTAACATATTTGGTTTTTTGAAAGCTTTACCTATATGGTTTGAGGAAGGCCATTGTCATATCAATTGCATGTGTACTCCATGATAGTTTATGTACAAATGCATCTTTGTATCATACAAGGAACATTACAAAAAGGAAGCATATTAAAGACAGCACAGCCATAACCCCAGAGAGCTCTCGGTCACATATGTAGCCATTCTTATAGACAGTACTATGTGTTTTGTGTATTTTATCACTGTAAGCAACAATTGAGGAATATCATCTTAGTTTTTCAAGAGTATGTTACTGAAAGTGAAAGTCAACATATGCAAGTGTGCAAATCCCTGTGCAGTTTGATGAAAAAAGTATATTGTGGCTCTCTGGCAAGTTCTCTGCTCCCAGTAAACATGGTTCATCTGCACCGTTATCAAAAGCTGGCGGACTTACCGCAACATCATCTAATGAAAAACCTGCTGATACCAGAAGCAAATGACAGAGCCAGCCCTGTTTGCCTCACATCTCATTCTTTGCAAGATCCAGATAGGAAACCTGATTATCTGATGTGATGGGATTGCTTTCAGCATGCAGCTGTATGACTGGAAAATTGCTCTCTTCTAAGAAAAGATATTCTCAGCCAAGGCTGGTAGTTTCTTCAGCCTGCTATTAATAACCAGCTGGATAGCATATACAAATATATGTTTGAAGATGGGCAGGCCCATTCCTCCCCTGATACATCTTGCTAGTTTTATCAAAGTTTTTTTTTCTTCTTTCCTTGAACATCCTTGAATATTTATTCTAAAAAGTCCAGTTTTCCCAAGCGAAATTCTCCTTGAAATTTCACTTCAGATAAAATTCAGTGGTGATGTTTGTTCCAAACATTTTCCTCTATTAGACAGTCTGTTTCTCAGACTTTTTAAGATGTGCACATGGGTGAAATCACAGGACTACTTGGGACCTGTGCAGTCAAATTGACAACACAACTGAGGGCACAATCCTAACTAATTTTCCAGCTCTGGAGTGAGAAAAATGCAAACCTGCCTTACCTTCAGGAGGCCTCAATGACTGCCACCCCCAACTGCAGGATCTAACACGTTGCCAAACTGATTGTGCACAAATCAAGGAAAGATAGGAACTGTGGATAGTTGGTGAGCCCATGCCAAGGACTAGGGTTATTGGCCCTTTCTCTGCTGATTTGTGTTGCACAGTTCATGTGGCTGGAATGCCAAAACGAGATAATCTTTTGGCAGAAGGATAGGCTCAGAAGACAGAAGGGGACTTAAACTGTTGCTATGGACCCCAAATAAAAACACTTCAAGGTATTTATTAGTTTTGGGAAGTGTCCCGCTGGGCTTGACTCAAGTCTAGAGTCACTGCCCCCTGTGACTTGACACTAAAAACAAGTCCTAATGGGGTACTTTCCAAGTCCTCAAGTCACACCTTTGTGACTCTATAGGACTCAAGTTGAGCTCGCCCCCCCCCCTAAAAAAATGTACAGCCTCTTTGCGCAGAGAAATGGGAATGTTTGGGGGAAATTCTTGGAATGCTCAGAAGTTTCCTTTCCACCCTCCCCATCGTTCACACCCACCCCAATATCCAGCAGCAGTACAGAAATTGTCAACCCTTCCCTTCCTTTAATTGTGAAATCACAACCTAGTCACCATGAAGGAATCCCCCCTTCACTTCACAGGCATGGCGAGGAGGGGGTGAATCCCAGCTTGGCCAGGCAGGAGGGTTCAGGGTGGGGGCAGCTCAAGTCGTGAGAAGAAGCTCACTGCAACTCCATGGAAGGAAAAAGTGAGGACACACCAGGCTGAATGCCTGTCTCAGCACTCCCTACATTTCCCTGCTGTCCCCCAAATCCCACCTATCAGGTGAACAGCACACAAGCCCCTCTGACATTACCCCAAAACCAAAAGCAACAAACCTCCTTTCATTTTTACACTGTGGAGAGGAGATAGCCAGGACACATCCAAGATCAACAAGTTATATACTGGTATACCCCACTTTCTGGATGGGTTAGGGACTGGACCACTGTCCAAAGTGAAAACCATTAAAAGTGGAACCCAGTCTTTTTCAGCATACAAATGCAAAATGACCAAAAAAGACATACCCTACAATCCAGAGTAATTACAGGAGCATGTAAGAGACATTTATATGTTGTAGTTATGGTACCACTTAGTGAAAACCTATGGGAAATTCATATTGCAATCCAGAGTAAATTGTTCTTACATCAGAGCAAGGACTCCCCGTAGTTACTCTGAATTGTGCCCATAGATATCATTTACAAAAGCGTAAACTCATGTGTTTATTAACACATAGCCAAAATATATATCAAATTACAGTAAAATGAACAAAAGGATGTGTGTGCAATAAAAACAGTTTGAACACCATGTCACATGAAAATCAACATCAGGGAAGGCAATTTTAACCTTTAGACCAGGAGAGAGGTTGAAACAGTGAAGCATGTGTTCAATGAATAAGTCCTGGGTATAATTGAAAGAGCAGAAGCATCAGAAAATAACAGTCAGGAAAGTGGGGGGATGCCTATATTTGTTTTTAAAAGAGTAAGCTAAATATTTGTTCTTTTAAAAAATAGCACATGCATGGATTGGGAAAGATGCTTTGGGAAACCTAGTCTGAATTGACAGACTTTAGGAAGACTGTCATTGCTTCCTAAAGGGGAATGAGAATGGAAGTGAACAGCCTCCTCACCCCACTTGTTCTTGATTCCTGGACCCCTTCTGCTTGCTTGCCAAAGTTGTAAAGCAAAGCCTGTTTTTCTGTTGATGGGAAAGCTTGTTCCCTCACCCCCTCCCTCCTGCAGAGACATACCCTCCAGCCAGTGAATGCAGTGGGTGAGCATCATCTGGCCAAGGATGCAGCAAGGACCAGAAGAAGCACCTTGCTGTATTTTCTTTGCAAAATGGAGATAAAATTGATTCATTTTGCAGTATCTGGAACAGGTGCACCAGCAAGAGACTGCCAATATTTTTTGGAGAGAAAACAAAAAAGTTAACCCTTTGGCTTCACTCCCCCAACCTATCTCTGACCGTCTGCTGCAAATAATAATTTTTCAAAAAAATTATTTGAAAAATTTCTAGATACAGGTGGCTCAATATGCCTGCATTGCAACTCAATTGAATATAAGAATCTAGTGTGTGGGGTCCTGACTCAAGTGGTTTTCACAGTCTTCCATGTTATGTGACTCATGAGTTCTTCATTGGCAACCATCAGTTTAGAAAGACTATGGTATTGTGCTCGACTCTGTATGCGAAGCACAAAGGCCTGAGTAGATTAATATGGAGGATAGACTGTTACCCAAGCAGCAAATCCCCCCTCTCCATGTGACTGAAATAGTCCAATGGAATGGCAGAGCCAATATGATTGGTTCCAGCTGCATTGAAGAGCTGGACTAAGGACAGGAGATCACCCTGTCTTGTGGGGACCTGGGTCTCAAACCTTGGCCTTTTGGTTAACAGGCACAGCCTGAGTTCTTGAATCAGCAACAAATGCACATTTTCCTGACTCAAGTCTGAATCATCAGTCAAGTTCACAACCATGATATTTATTAAAACATGTTTTATTTGCCATTCCCTAAAGGTCAGATTTCTCATTCCTCACTCAAATTCCTCACTCAAGGAGGACACTGTACATTTCCCTTGTTATTATGATTAGAGTAAAACATGATGGCAACTTTGTGTGTAAGAATTTGGAAAATAACCACACCTTTAATAATCATATTTGTCTAACTTCCTCCAGTTTTGCCCCAGTGTTTTCAAATGAAAGGTAGAAAATCCAAATTATACTACAAAACCCATAGAAATAAAAAAGCAATAATTAAACAGCCAATGATTTGCTGCCCAAATAGAAGTCACACCCTGCCTAATTCCTGGGTTGGTGTTTAACAAAAAGTATTCATTTATTGTTTTGCCTTATACAAAGAACACTCCCCAATGTGCAATGTACGTTGCTATTTCCAATAATTAAAGCAGGACTCCATCAGTCTTGAGAGACTATGGTATCGTGCTTGCTGCATATGCTGCATGCGAAGCACAAAAGCCTGGGTTGGATTGTTATGGAGGATAGGCTGTTACCCAAGCAGCAAATCCCCCCTCTCCACGCCACTGAATTAGTCCAATGGAAAGGCAGAGCCAATACGATTGGATCCAGCTGCCGTTGCAGAGCTGGGCTAAGGACAGGAGCTCACCCTGTCTTGTGGGGCCGACTCGGGTCTCGAACCCTGGCCTGCTGGTTATCAGGCACAGCGACTTAACTGCTTGTGCCACCCACAGCCAATTATTTCCAATAATTAAGCAAGTGAAATACAGGTTTCCCTACAAAGAGGAGTGCTTTGATCCTTCTGCTATGGTGTAAGTTTAGCTTCCCTTTGACTTCCTGAAATGATACACATTCTTGTTACAAATCCAGGGCTTATTTCCTCTGCCACTCTTTTCCCATGCTTAAGATGTCTTATATATTCATCAGCTTAATTATTTGTATGACAACTTATCATTCTTTTTAAACCAAAAAATTAAAACTTGAGAAACAACTCAGGTGGGAGAGAAGTGCAGTGCACAATATTATCTATTGATTGTCACAGTGGTCCAGGCAATCAGTTCTTTGTACAGCTCCTTCAAAAAACTGGCTCAACTAACTTCTATGTGCAGGAAGGGAAGCATTGCATGTACTCCAACCAGGGAAAGTCAACTTCGGCAGCGCCTTCACCACTATGATGAGCATCTAGAGCAGGGGCCTCCAAACTTTCAATTTCAGGAGTCCTGGACCTTTAACAACTGTGTAGAGGAAGGAATTCCAACAGGTGCACTGGGAGGGAAGTTGAATGGCGAGAGGGATTGCACTGGGGAGGACACTGCATATGGAGGGTTGTTGCACATGGGGGGTTGATGTGCATGGGAGATGATGAAAATGGGGGGCTTGATGCACATGGGGGATGATTTGTGAAATGAAAAGCTGCACCTGCTGGAATTTCCTCCTCTACACAATTGTTAAATGTCGTGCAGCCCTGAAGTTGAAAGTCTGGAGGCCAGTGATCTAGAGCAATGATGGTGAACCTTTGGGAGACTGAGTGCCCAGGCAGAGCCCAGAACTCCTGTCCAGTGGTTGGCTCCAGCAGGTTCACACCTACTCTATAGAACCGGTTGTTAACGAGAGATAGGACATATAAAGTTTAAAAATAGCCATTTAAAAGTGGCTGTCAGATGGGCATAGAACCGGTTGCTAATTTCTTTGAATCCCATCACTACTCCTGTCCCATTGCATGTGCCCAGAGTTCTGGGATTGTGCACTGGACACCAGCATACTCTGCTCTGAAGAGGAGCAGAATGCACTTGTGCCCAGCATCAGTCGGCTTTGGAGCAGAGCTGAGTGTGCCAGTGGCCAGCGTGTGTTCCCAAAGCTCTGGGCATGTATATTTGGCTTAGGGCACTCCCAGACCTCCAGTGCATATTATGCTCAGCTGCTGGTGTGATGCTGCGGCAACTTACATGTCACCCAAGAAGGCTCTGAAATCCCTCTGCAGCACGTGTGCCATAGGTTTGCCATCACTGATCTAGAGGCACCCTGATTCATCAAGCATATAACTCTATGGAAAATACAACACACTTATGTTTCCTCATCAGCCTTGTATACAGAAAAAAGGATGTGCTTATTCTCCGCCATGCATGGTTCGTCTGCTAAATGGCTGTGTAGTTAACAGCAAAGGTATACATCCATCTTGCTTGTAGAAATGCTAGTTCAGGATAACCTGAATGATTGCAAACATAAGAATGAGCATATAGGAAGCCAGCATAATTAAGCAAAAATAATTAGGCTAGCAAATGCTCAGAATTCTTCTTCACTCAGGCTATTTACCTATTGATTTTAACTCGATTTGTTAAAGAAGAGAAAGGAAAAGTCTGAACAAGCATTGTGCTTGAATGCAGTCTTTCTAGTTTAAGCCCATATAACACTGAATATATGACTGCAAAAGAAAAAGGTTTAAAATAGATGATTCAAAACTACAGGATAACACAATTATCTATATATATAAAAATAAGTCACTCACTCACAGACTCATCAACGCCCAGCCAAAACCACTGGGCCTAGAAGCATGAAACTTGGGGTAGGTGTTCCTTCTCTGATGGAGGGAGTCACTAAGAATCGGTTTTCGGAAATTCCAACCGGAAGGAGGTGAAATGGGGCACAACGTGTTTTCCTCCCTATGCTTTGCATTTAAGAATTGGTGACTGAGGGATTCTCTGCCCCAACCCCCAGATCAAGAAGCATGAAATTTGGGGACTGAATTTCAGTCACATGAACATCCACCAAGAACCAATGTGGAGAAATTTAACCCTTAAGGGGCTGAAAAGGGGTTCAACGTGTTTTTGTTCCATACTTAAACATTGAAGACTGACCAACCTCCAGCCAATTTGGTGCTCAGTGCCTGGTGCACTGGGAAGGAAGTTGTATGGAGAGAGGGATTGCACTGGGGAGGACGCTGTACATGGGGGGTTGTTGCGCATGGGGGGTTGATGCGCATGGGTGATGATGAAAATGGGGGGCTTGATGCACATGGGGGATGATGCGCATGGAGAGATGATCCACATGGTGGGATGTTGCGCATGGGAGACTGATGCGCATGGGGGTTGATGCGCATGGGGGGTTTATGCGCATGGGGGGTTGATGCACATGGGGGACTGATGCGCATAGAGGGATGAACATGGGGATGTTGCGCATGGGGTGGATGCGCATGCGAGGTTGATGTGCATGGGCGGCTGATGTTCAGTGACGGGATGTCATATGGGGAATTGTACTCATGCTACGAGGGTAAGCTTTCACTAGTATAAAAATAAAATTGTAATATCTTTAGATTATTTTGATGCAGTTGGAACTGATAAGCATTTAAAGCATGTGAGAACAGGTAGTTTGATGGAAAATCTCTCCAAATTTGGAAAACAGGTAAAATGATACACCTGTAAGTGCTACTGAAGCTTGGCAATAATGAACCGAATGCATTTCAATGGGGCTTGGAACAGGAAAATGTCCAGCTGGGTTGTATCTGCAGAGTTTTGCAAGAGGAGTGAAAAAAAAAACAGCATTAGCAATTGCTGCACTTTTTGAATAAGTATACCATAGTATCAACTTTCCAGGGAATATTTATGCTCTGGATATCTGAGAAAAGGTTACAGGTGAATCATTTTTCATTGCCTCAGGTAGAATTTCTTCCTTTTCCAAAGAAACTACCCTCCTTACGTTAAAAATCGGGGAAATGTAAAAGTCCTCCTTATATCCACATATGGGCACAATCCTATGCAAGTCTCCTAAGAAGTCCTTTTGTGTTCAGTGGAATTACTCCAAAGAAAGTGTGGATAAGATTGCAGCTAAATGTGCAATCAAGAGAGAAGGAAAAACTTCAGATTTCAATAGGAAAAAGGAAAAGGGGAAAAATATTTACAGTGTTCCTTAAGGTTAGGAGAATGATCTCCACACACATACATTGAGAAATTGTATTGGTTTGCAATCCTAACCTAACTAGTTGGGCCAGCCTAAGCCTCACCATAAGTTCTGTGCTGGCCTGGAGAGTGGACAGGGAGTGAATGCTTGGCACTAGGCATCACTGCCCTGGATCAGCAAATGGTCACAAGAAGTCCTCCCTCTTCTTCATGCTATACCTACCTATTGTTTCCTCCATGTTTGTTTTCAAACAAACTAATAAACTGAGCTAAAACAGAGGGAGCTGAGAAAAGAGGACCAGCTTTGGAAAAAAAGGTACTTTTTAAAAACATGTTGGGGGTCTGGTTTTTTCTGGATTAGGTGAGGGTCTGCCTCTCTGACTTCATATTGGCTATCCTTATTCCTCCTCCCACCAGCACCCAGTTTTATGTAACTCCTAAAGTTAAGCCTTACAAAATCTTAGCAGTATTTTAGCACTGCATTTGGATTACCAAATGCATTTTGCATTTTGACTGACCTTGGCAAGGAGGCTTATTGTTATTGAATTAATTTTATTTTTATCATTTATGAATCACTTCTTTTAAAAAAAACTGCTGGAAGCCATGTACAAAAGTAATCAAAATACAAAAGAAAACAAACCAAATAAAAACATGAATCAAGTTGACCTAAAATCAATAATATCAAAACACATAAAAGTTATTAAAACTATCATAGCAGCAAATCAGCATACAATGTGATAGCAGCAGTAATTGTATTATGTAACCTCATTAATCCCAAGGCCAATAAGAAACACCTCTGGCTCAAAGGCTTGAAGATCCAGATGAATTTTATTTGTGTTTCTCAAAGAGAATTTAGTTTGCTGCAGAGAACAATGCAAGAAGTATTTGCTCCAGCAGGACTCTTTGGCTGCAATCCTAACCTCCAGTTAGATTGGCCTAAGTCCCAGTACTAGTCCCGTGCTGGCCTGGGTATGTTGCAAAACATTTGTGAGGTGCTTCTGCACCACTCTTGGGGGAGAGTTGGATTAGTGCACAGACATTCCCTCCATCGCCACAGGAATGGGAAGATCGATGAGTTGTGCCAACTTAAATTAGGATTGCAGCATATGTTTCTTAACACTTGCTGCCCTTTAGGCCTGGAGTTCCCACTAAGAGAAACTTCTAAACAGATATTTCCCGGCCCCAAATCATAATGCTTGTCTACAGGGAAAATAGTATACCACAGAAGTAAATATAATGGTCCTGTATCTTTGACCTCTTTGAGTAAAAACAAAAAAATCCCACATATTCTTCTCAACCTAACATCACTAATAATTATTTCATCTACTGTTGCAGCAGCTGCTATTAGTACTACTACTAACTGTGAAGCTGCAGTGGCTCAGTGGTTAGAACGCTGGAGTTACTTAGAACACTACTTGACTGGAATTCTGCTCAGTGGGTCAGCGGTTTGAGACCCAAGTACTGCAAAACGGGGTGAGCTCCTATCCTTAGCTCAGCTCCTACCAAGCTAGCATTTCAAAAGCATGCAAATGCAAGTAGATAAATAGCACCAACTTGGTGGGAAGGTAACAGCTTTCTATGCATCTTGGTGTATAGTCATGCTGGCCACATGACCATGGAAGTGTCTTTGGACAATGCTGGCTCTTTGGCTTTGAATCAGGGATGAGCACCACACCAACAGCTAGGCAGTAGGGCAAACCGCAGCCGGTCAAGGCTGGCAGGACAACCCGCCAAGGACCCTTTACCTTAGACTTTTTTATGACTACTAACTGGGCCATATTTATAGATTTAATGCTAATCAGTCAAAATACTGTAAACCCTGCAAAGGGTCATTTCTTGGGAAAAAAACTCCTATCTATACTTCAGGCAACTAGGGCTGTTCCATGATGATGTAGCATCCTTTGTATAGTGGGCAGTAAGTGGAACAGTAGATTAGGAAGACCCTTCATCTCTAAAAGCAAATTTGGTTTAGTGGTTAGGAAGATGGATTGACTGCAATCCTATCTCTCTTATACCTCCAAATCTTGAGTAACTATGGGAGCACGTAAGAGACTTTAAATGCACCACCCATAGTTACTGCACCACCTAGTGAAAACCTATGGGAAATTCATATTGGAATCCAGAGTAAGTTGTTCTTACACTGGAGCAAGGATTCCCCATAGATGCTCTGGTTTTTGCCCTTCAACTAGCACAAGTCCTGTACTAGCCTGGGGGTGTCACAAAAGTGCCATATAGCACTTCTGTGTCGCTCCTGGGGGGAGTTAGGCCAGTTAATCAGTAACCTACAAAAACACAGTGGTCAATTTAATATCACACAACTGAACAGAAGTAGCTGCTCTGATGCATAGAAAAGGGAGCTCTCTGTAGGTCACTTGACCACTTGGCCAATGGGTCTGCTCAGATTCAGACAATTACAGGTTTTTGCTAAATTATACTAGCACACCTCTCAGAAACACTCAGTATTTTGGATACATACTGTACTTAGAGCAGCGTTTCTCAAAGTGGGGGTTGGGACCCCTTTGGGAGTCGCCTAGAGCTTTCCTGGGGGTCGCCTAAAGATCCCTGGTGCAGGGGGCAAGGTCAGGTTTGCCAGACCTCCGGCTGTAGCTGCACGTGTACTGGGGCTGACTGACAGCCTCAGGGCCCAATCCTATGCATGCCTACTCTGAAATAAATCCCATTATAGTCAGGGGGCCTTTACTCCCATGTAAATGTGGATAGGATTGCAGCCTCAGGGCCCAATCCTATGCATGCCTACTCTGAAATAAATCCCATTGTGTTCAATCTGTGCATAGAACACACATTTCATTTGTAACAATGAAAATACATCCTGCATATCGGATATTTACAATTCATTATGATTCATAACAGTAGCAAAATTACAGTTATAAAGTAGCAACGAAAATAATTTTATGGGTTGGGGGTCCCCACAACATGAGGAACTTATAAAGGGGTCATGGCATTAGGAAGATTGAGAACCACTGACTTAGAGGCACAGCCAGGTTTGTGGGGCTGTCGTATGCTTAACTTTGTCAAGATATGAGTGGTCAGGGATATGGGAAGGAGGAATGATAAAATGTAACCTAAAACCTTGGGCATTATGCTTCTGTACCTTCCTAAGTGCCATCTGGTTAATTCGATGGGGTCAAGTAAACATCATGATATGATTACATATGCATGTGACTTGTGAGAGGAGTGGGGAGATGTTATGTATGCCATTGTGTGAATATCCTGCTCCTGTATATGTGGATCTTTAGATAGGAAACATTTTAAGGAGTTATTCTAACCATGTTTTCAGGTTAATATCTATTGCCTAAATATTCTTCTTTTCTGTTAACCTTCATGTTGAATGGAAAAAAAAATAAATTGCCAACATTGACACAGCCTATCTCCATTCAGGGTCACATACAGCCAATATGAAGAATTTTCACCCTCAGGGCTTTTTCCCCTTGTACATTTATAAAGGAATCCTGCATAGAATGAACTGTCTTTGCAAGTTATAAAAGATGATTCATTTTGGGCTTCTTTCCAGTAAGTCCCAATAGAATTATCTCAACTAATTTTTTTAATACTTGTGCCAGAATGAAGATTAATTGTTAGGTGAATTATCTGAGTTGCATGTACTTTTATTAGCCATCTGTTTAAACTGGGAGGTGGTATAATTCCTTAGAATGGTTTCATTTAAGGGGGAAATTTTTCTTCACCTTTCATTAACAAACAGCCTTCAATCTGATTCATTAAACTCCAAAGTACTTACCCAGAGAATTGCTGAAATTTCTAGCATTGTTTGTAACCATTTCCATTGTAGAGACATTCACAGGAGACCATGTCTGATCTGGGATTAGGCTGGATGCTCTCAGAACTTGGCAAGATGCTTTTTCAAAAATTTAGAGACCTAAGACAACAACTTTGAAGTTGGATAAACCATAATCCTTGAATAAAATCAATGTAAGACCCAAGGTTTAAGACACAAATAATATACAAGACATTTCACACAAAAATACACCAAAAGGGAAAGGTGGAATGCACAATGAATCCCAGTCCCTGGACTTTTCTGACATCTGGTTTATGCTTTTCTAGAGATATTATAACTTTGCAATGTCCACAATTCAATATGAATGTATGAAACCAACATATTTCACATTCTGTTTTTTCCCCCACCTATGAGTGATAGCTCCTCAAGTCCTGAAACGTTCTTCTCTTTATCTGCTCTGACATGGCCTGGGTGGGCTGTTCTTACTGACACTGGCAATGTCTGTGTGGCATGTGTAGTAACACCATTGGCTGGCATTGTATGTCTGCCCCATGACCATCTGGCCTGAAGGGGATCTTCCAGAAGCAGTTGGTGGTGACACTATCACATCACTTCACTTCACATCTGGAATGCATGCTTCATGACAGTGCCATCATCTGTTGCTTATCTGGTAAGCTATGAGGGCCATGTGGAGCCTGCAAGAAACAGATGTGTCAGGTTCTGTGCTCCTAAGACAGTCCCTGTCTATGGGGAAGAATGGATATCACCTGTAATACCTGCAATGCACATAACTTGTTTAACCAGCCAACACTTCATAGGAGCCTTAGAAAACTGCCTCTGATATGTTTAGTAATCCCATTAAATTTGATATTTTAACAGTGAAATTCAGAAAGGAAGGTAATGGGAGATGGGAGTTAGCAGGAGGAATTATATTTGAGAGCAGTATCCACAGGAGGAGATATTTGGTAAGAGCATTGGATCATGCCGATAGAACAGTCACTTAAAATTTGTTGCAGTATCATATTGACTTTTAACCTTTATTTCTCCTCATATAATAAAAATTATTACCCCTGTAATCATTTTAGGCTGTAATCCTGAAGTGCATTTACTAGTAATTTCCAACGTTTTTCGTCTCACGGCACATTAAACAGGTGCCAAAATGGTCAAGGCACACCATCAATATTTGGCAAAATTGACAAAGCACACTATGCTGCTGGTGGGGAGTTCAATTTCTCAATAACCCTATTAAAAATTGATGTTTATGTAATAAATAAATAAATAAATAGTCCAAACTCCCATGACACACCAGTGAGCCATGGCACACTGGTTGAAAATCACTGGCTCCCCTGTCTGGCCCTTGGACCAGCCTAATGCCAGATAGGCCAGCCTTGCTGCACCAGAGAAGGCTTTGGGATGCACCAAGAGAATGCACCAAGTCCATTTAGGCTGGCCCAAGACAGGTAGAACTGCAAAAACCTAATTGTGCCTGAGCAGTTCAGCAGGAGTATGTTGGGGGCAAGTTGTGCATGGCCTAGAACAGTGCAGTTAGACTGTAATAGACCATAACCAGAGCTTGTTTCCAGGGCAGACATGCCCCTTCCTAGGTCCTGTAAGGGCAAAATCCAGAGTAACTACGGGGAGTCCTTGCTCCGGTGTAAGAACAACTTACTCTGGATTCCAATATGAATTTCCTATAGGTTTTCACTAGGTGGTGCAGTAACTACGGGTGCACGTAAAGTCTCTTACGTGCTCCCGTAGTTACTCTGGATTTGGGGGTAATTTAGACTTTCTCAGGAGCAGGCATAAATCTGAGTAGACACACAGGTGTCCATGATAAGCCAGAGTAAAATTAGAAGCAAAATAAAAAGTTCTAAGTCTTTGGCCAGCCTAAGTACCACTCCTTCCTCTCAACCTCAGGATATGGCACAACAGCCCATCTCAGGATATGGCACAACTCCCACAGCCCAGTGAGTATGCTGCCCTTGTGCTGCTGTCTCTTCAGCAGCAGTTAGGCCAGCCTAGAGGCTTCCTAGCCCTGTGGATTTCACCTGTCAGCTCAGAAGATGGTCTACCTTCAGCCAGGTTAGCTGTGCCATTCTCTCTGGCCTAAGTCAGGATTGCACCCTCAGATAAGATGTGTGATACATATTTTCAAAATTACAAACCAATGAAAAACTTCAATTGCATTTAAGCTCTTTTAAAAAATGTGTTTTTCCCCCCAAGCATTTATTGTAATGTTTCATGTATTGGTTTTCTGCCCCCCTCCTTCATCAGTTAGGTTGCCCTGAACATGAATACAGATCAGTGTCTTTTCTAAATGCCATGTGAAAATGGAGGCTCCAGCTCAGGCAGTTTGTTTCAGTGTAAAAGTTAGCCCGTGACCTGGAGAGAATCACCGAACAGAAAATACATCATTTGGGTCAATTTCTTTTCTGTTGTGGTTTACAGTATTGACATGTGCAGGAATATTTACTAGAATAAAAACCAGAAAAGGAAAACTATGATGCAGGGAGCTAGCGGTAATAATGCATCTTTCCAGTCAATTGATAAACATTGTTTCACTCTGGCCTAAATCAGTCACACACAGAATGACCACCAAAATGCTGCAAAGCAAAATTCCAGTTGAATTGGATGGTTCATCAGGGGCATCACTAGGGTTCGCGTCACCCAGTGCAGGAGGCCAGCACGTCACCCCCATGCAGTAGGTGGGGCAACAACCTGGATGGTGGGCATAGTTATGTGCCATTGCCATGCCTCCACTGGTTTTTTAGCCACACATTCAAATAGAATAAAGATATTTCAAAGTGGTTTGTATCACTGCATTCTGCTGCAAATTATGCATCCAGCAGAATGTAACATGATGGGATTATTCCCAAAAACCATGAATTTTTAGCCATTTTGGTCACTAGCGGTGTCACCCCCCCTCCCCATGGGTGCCCCCTTTCTTACTGCAGTGGTTCTCAAACCTTTTAGATTGGGACCCTCTTTTTAGAGAGATAATCTGTCCAGGATCCACTAAAAGTGATGTCATAGCTGAAAGTGACATCATCAGACAAATTAAAACAAATAATTGTAAATACATTAAAGTTAATCAAATAACCTCAAATTTCCCACCCCCCTAAAAAATTCCGTAAGATTTTCAGTCAGTTCAATGTAATTTTCTATATTTAAACCAGTTCAGTATGATCTGGGATTAAATCAGTTTTAAACCCAGCAGTGTTTCTTATTTTTGATAATTTAATATGTATAATTTATAATTCCAAGTAGGATATAGGCAGATTAATGATACCTTATGTCATAATATGCCAAAGAAGAGGACATGAGGACATGACATCCCCAAAATGCAGAAGACACAAGAAAGCTCTCTCTCTCTCTCTCTCTCTCTCTCTCTCTCTCTTTCTCTGTACATAAACATAAGTGGGCTTATGTTTGAGGAGACATGATTAGGATTGTACTGTATTATTATTAAAATTAAAAAATATTAAATATAATTTATTACATATAATTGATTAATTACTAGCACACTACATGCTGCCTGCTCACAAGGAAATGGAGGAAAGGGAAGGTTTTTCCAGGACACAAGGCTAATAAAAAGGACATGTCCTGGAAAAAGAGGACATCTGGTAAAATATATTTTAAAAATAAAAACTGCCTTACCCCCTCCCTTCTCCAATATGCATTAAAACCCCAGAGGGAAGAGGGTAGGAGATGAGGCTTAAGTGGAGGGAGAAGTTTGGACTCTCTTAAGCTTTATTTTAAAAATTTAAAGTTGCCATTACCTGCTAAGCCAGTTTCAGTGTTGGAAGGGGCAGCCTTCTGGAGCGCTTTCAAGCTCTGGGATCAGGGCCATTCTGGAAGCCCCTAAACTGACCTTCTACACCAACCAAAGCTTTTGCAAAGTCATGAGTAAATGTGACGGCAGTTTTAAAGATGGGGAAGCATGGAGCAGAGAACTTCCTCCTGGGCTAATTTGTAGGGCTGCTGTTCTTGGATCAGGACCTTTCTGATATCCTCGGCTTCCTCTCAGCCTCCTCTTTCCAGCAGACTAAGGCCAGATATACAAATATAAATGTAAAGCCCCAATATGCAAATTTTGGGGTTCTGGGGCTTTTGGGGGCGACTTAACGTTGGCTAGGAAGGTGCTAGCTCAAAATGGTTTGTTGCATTGATTGTCTTCAATATGAATCCAATGACTTATGGCATGAAGGGGGTAGCATTCACCATCGCAAACTTTCTTTTGGGGGTCCCACAGGCCCCCCCAGTGCACAACACCCCCTGGGTGCCTCATCCCCCTGTTGATACCACTGTGGTTCATCTTTAGGTGAAGCATCAGAAGAACTTTGAAAACCAGAGATAGTGACAGAGATAGTGAAAACCAGTGAGTAGATTAGTGACATTTACCTGTAAACCATTCCCTCACATAGACAGAGGCATTCAAGACAGAGGCTTGGGTTTGCTGGACCAATTTATTGAAACATTACACAAATACAGTGGTACCTTGGAAGACAAATATAATTTGTTCCACAAGCATGTTTGTCTTACAAAGTGTTCTTCTTACAAAGCGGATTTTCCCATAGGAAACAATGGAAACTCAGATGATTGGTTCCTCAAACCAAAAATATTCATAAATAAAATATAAAAAGATGACAAAACATTGTAATTAAATTCAAAACACTATAATACATACCACAATTACTGTAATAAAACACCGTAATATGCTGTATAGTAAAACAGAAAAGAAAAAATTTTATGGCTAAGGATGTCTAATTTACTCTAAAAGAGTCACTGGTGTCTTTTTGAGCAACTTTAACACATAATCTCTCTCTGTGTGTGAGATCTATCCAGTGGTGGGCTTCAGGGGTTTCTCACAGGTTCTATAGAACCCTTTGCTAATGAGCACCTGGTTCTGAGAACCGGTTACTAATGGGACATAGAACCTGTTGTTAATTTATTTGAATCCTACCACTGGATCTATCTATGCAAACCAGATAGGCAGTTTGCAGCAGGAGCAGCAGCAAAGGCTTCTGCCTGGATGCAAAAGGGATATGATCCCACGCTGTCTATTCAGAAACAAGTCCCATTGTATCCATTGAGGCTGACTCACAGGAAAGTGGAGTGGGGTGGGTTCCAGGAAGGGAAGGTGGTGGGGGGAAGAGGGATAGTTGAGAGGCATCCAGCCAGGGAGTTTCCCTGGGAGGGAAGGGGTCTGGAGGAGGGTCCAGGAGGGGGTTTCCCTCCCACCTGGTGGTGTCTGCTGCAGGGCTCAGTTGGCTGGCTTGAGCCCACATGCTGACTGGGGAGGCTCAGAGGATGCTACTGCCTGTGTGTCCCTCTGCTGGATGGTGCTGGTACTGCAGGCAGGCTGAGAGGTCCTGCCTCAGCCACCCAAGCCCAGCCAATGGGCATTTGTCTTACAAAGCACTTTTCACATTCCAGAGAAATTTTAGTTTGTCTTTCAAAGCATTTCATCTTACAACATACCACTGTATCTACACAAGGAAAATATGACTCCAAGCCCAAAGCATGCAGACTACTATGTCAAGGAAAAGGAGTAACAGTCTAGATTGAACAAGTAACAGGGTGACCAGATGCCCAAACTTCAAAAGGAGGACAAGGTCTTGGATTCCTCTTAGCCTGGCCTTTCCGGTGGACAATGACGCATTTGCCTAATGATAAGCAAAGCCACAATATTGGGTGTTTTCACTTTCCCATAGCGCTCAATGCATATTTTTTATTTTTTGTTTTCTATATTTTTTTGGTCGTAACATTTGATAGGAAGGAGATATTTCAAAACTGATTTTTGCATTGGATTCCACTCTTCAGTATGAATCCAATGACATATGACATGATGTGATACTGCAAACCATTGCAAAGTTCCAAAATGAAGACAAAATGGAGGACAATGAAACTCTTTTGGAGGACACCCAAACAGAAGACTAAAAATGAGGACAAATATCCAGAAATTTCTGTCACATGGTCATCCTACACAACGCCCAATCTTCTCCATCTTTCCATAACTGGTACAGCTATGCTAATGGGACATACACTGCAGCTTGCATTTGAGGGGCCATGCATCCTAAATGGAGGCCTTTTCAAAGTAGGAAGAACAGTTATTCCCTTACCTCATAGCTGCATTATGGTGGCACCATTACTGAAAAGCTGGTTAGAATTGGGCCCAAAAGGAAGATGAAACAAACCTAACTACCTCACCCCATCCTACCCTGGCACAAAAATTTGACAACCGCAGGCCAATCAAGCTGACAACAGAACATTCCTACCTGGATCCCATGAAGGGCAGCTGGCTAATCTCAGATTATATGAAGAGCAGGCCAAGCAGGGGTGGTCCAGGGAGCCAAAATGTGAGCTAGCAGATGCTAGCTTACAATAGACAGCTCATCTCACCCCACCTTACCCCTCCTTTGGGTGACCCACCCAAAGGTGAGCAAGCATTTTTTGCATTGGAGGAATGGGGTGGGCAAAGAGTGATGATGTGCAGTCATATTCCACTGGAATTCTTACTAGGGTTCCAAACACTAGGCCATAACACAACTCTATTATTACCCCATCTCATCAATGGGACTGGAAACACAGGATACATCAGCCACCCATCCTTGCTGAAGGGAAAATTGGACTTCCACGATAATAGCATGCACTCTCACCATGCTATATCTCCTTTGTGATTTCTGAAGGCTCAGATTTAGTGACCTGGTAGATTCCTTTTCCTCTCCTAAAGTATGGAAATCTTCTAATTTTTTTTTTTGCAGCAGGATTCTCACGCTCTCATTCTGCTGGCATGTCTGAGTTCTGTGAAAGATGGTACATTGGTGGTCATAAAGATGTATAATGGCCAAAATAAATTTTAAAGCATGCATTATTTATTCACTAGGTCATAACAAAAAAATGGACATACGAAAAACCAAGCATGAATTATCAAGCTGCTAATGCTGCATTTATAGAAAAATCAGTCCCTATAAAGATGAAAGTGCAACTCAATATTTATAGTATTCTCATTTTCAGAAATCTTCAAATTGATTAGAAGAGTTTCTATAAATAACCAAGATTTAATAACAATTCATTTTTTACCTTCTTTAGCGAGAATAATAATATATTGCAATGCAACTTGCTTGCTGGAATATATGGTAGAACTAAAAAATATTTAATTTCATCAGTTTCACATGCAGGGCAGAATTGTTAATTACCTATAGTAGAATAGGCAACAGGTAGTCTGGAGGCTCGATCTGGCTCCTGGCTTAGGTCTAAGAATTCCCTCCCTTATGTTATATAGTTCATCTACTGTGTAAGCCAAGATACAAGCAAATGGCTTTTTCACATGATATTTCAGGCTAAGGTGAAATGGAAATCAGCATCAGTGTGCTCTTATAGCACGCAATTATGTCTGTTTTTCTTAGCCTCTTGTGATGACAGTGACTACAAAGTCACACAACTGCGATGGTGCAGTGGAATGCTTTTGCCTTCTTTACAGCATATTTGCTTGTTTGGTTGTCTGCCTGTTTGTTTGGAAGAGTTATTTCCTATCTCTAAATATAGGGGTCTCCAAACCCTGGCCCGAGGGCCAGATGCGGCCCCTGGGAAGACCCCTCTATCTGGTCTTTGGGCAAGCCTTGTAATTCACTCCAATACATTCTTATATGTAAATTTATGTAAATGTATTCAAATTTGAAATGTAAATTAGTTTTTCTGCACCCGATACAGTGTCAGACAGATGATGTGGCCCACCTTCCAAAAACTTTGGAGGTTCCTGCTGCGGATGAAAACAGTTTATGGATTTATTAAGCAAAGAAATAGAAGGACTTACAATCAATGGGATCTGCTATACTGCTATTTGCAGTCATCTGTGAAGTACAGAGAGGATAGGTTAATTAATCTATGTATGTCTCCATATTCTGCATTCATTCAAGGCTTTTGACATTAAGCTTTATGTCTCGTTATTTATAAATCTCTGTGATGGCCAGGATACAGATATCAATATCTTAAAATTGGAAAAACATTACAGGTCAATTTCTGCTCTCCAGCAATCTTTTTTTAATGACAATTCAGAATGTCTGAAGATGCAGTTTGCCCCGCTAAACATAATGCCGAATTACAACATTTGACCAAACACACAGCTGTGCTCTTTTTAAATTTAATCAGTGCTTTTACTGGGGGGAAAAAGATGTTGGTACATCACAGTGGCACAGTGGGTCATCCCCATATGACTAATTATAATTATTAATTAACTGTGGGGGGATGCAGGTGAAAAAAGATGCCAGTACTGAGTATTGGTGAGTACACCCAGAAAAAAGCCCGATTGTGAATTATCTTATATCAGACACATCTGAAATGAAATGTTTTTCACAAAACTGTAAAACAGATTAAATGACCATAAATGTGATAGAATACATCCTGCCTTAAGTAAATATATTTCACACCCCCTCATATTTCAAGGAATGTTTAAATTGTATGTAAGGCAGTAATTCTGTCAATCCCCTACATATGACTAGAGAATGGGAAAAAGCACATTATCAGAAGGGGGGATGGGATGTGCACAATACCACCCAGTGAAATTCCAAGTCCTCCTGGTGCCTCTGTTATTCCCACCCTTCATGTAGCCTCTGCATCACTATCCCTTACACACTTGGCCTGAATTCCTTTAAAAGGGGTTTCGACAGATTTATGGATGGAAGTCCATCAGAGGCTACAAGCCATGAGACATGGACAGCTACAGAATGCCAGGCGCAAAGGAGTGGCAATAAGATGCAGGTCTCTTTTGTCTTGTGTGCTCCCAAAGGCATTGGCCACTGTGAAATTCAGTAAACTGGACTGTATGGCTTTGGCCTGATCCAGCAGGGTTCATTTTATATTCTTACCAGGAGTGTGATGTGTAGTCTGCCTGGTCCATGCAACTTCTATTCTCAGCCTGCACTACTTTCTTCTCATATCAAACAGAAGTAACTTGGGCCAGGGCAGGTTACAGATTGCAGTCCTGGTGATTAAAAAAGGGTAGAGGTTGGGCTCCAAATTTTCTGTGTCTGCTTATTTACTGATTTATCAGCACTGAGTTGGTAAGAAGTGATCCAAGTTGAGACATATCTCCCCTTCTTCCTGTAGTTCTGGAAGGATAAAAGGAAAATAAAGCTCTTTACCTCCTTGCTCACTTATGGTAATTACTATAGAAGTGTCGAGTAACAGTAGTGTGTAACAAAGTATTCCTTCCTCATAGAGTGTTCAAGGGGATACCTTTAAGCAACCTGGTATACTTAGACTTATGCTAGCTAATGAGGGATATTTGGGGGAGATGTTTAAAGCTGTGGCTCCCAGATTGTGCGCTCCCAAACTGTGTGGCTCCCTGAGGGCACTGTGGAGCACTCACAAAGATGCTGTAGGATGTTCATGGCAGCCTCTTCATCCTGTTTTCCCTGGGTGCCAACATCTTGGTTTGTATAAGATCTTATGTTATACAAGATAGTGGCACCCAGAAAAGTTGGGGAAAAGAGACCACTTTGAAGAAAGGGCTCTGTGACCGTGGTAAATTTGCATTTCAGGTATTAAAAGAATGGGTGGCTTGGAGTAGATACGTATTTTTCAAGATCATTTTAAGCTATCTCTTTTACCCCTTCTAAGCTCTGCAAACTGTCATCAGATTGAATAGTACATGGTATTTTTTTCTCATGTTCAATTAAGCGGGTGATTGTAATAATGAAAAATCCTTTTTGTTCCAAGGGAAATCTTGAGTGAACAGAGCTTTGCAGGATAGGTGAACAGTGTGCGGAGCATTACTGTAGTTGGAGGTGGAAGCACCATCGGCAAGGTATTTAAAAAACAAAAAGAAAAAAGCCACAACTCATTTCCTGAGACTTTTTGCCTCTTTAGCGCCTTTACTTTGATAAAGCTTCATTACAAGGTTATCCAGAATGCAGTGCTTTCCATATAATTTGCTCTTGATTAATTGGCACATGTAAGTATTCTAGGCTTGCAGACAATTTTGTATAAAATTTTCATCAGTCTGTAAAGCATTGTTTCAATTCCCCAAAAGGGAAAGAAAGCTTTGCTGTATGCCTGCTATAATATCCAGTTGAGTGGAACACTGCTTTTTTAATAGCATTGCACCATATTTTTTAATTAATTTATCCTGCTTTGAAGGATAATCCATAGTATTTTTGTGATCATTTAGAACAAATGCATGATTTGTGTGTGTGTTAATATTTAATCAACATGTTAGGCTATTTAGATTGGATTTTCATGATTGAAGCGTACCAACAAATGGAAAATTCACATTGTAAGGATGAAAATAAAGAGATTAACATAATACAGTAGTTCATAATTTTTTGATGCACTGGCAAAATTTCAATAGATTTGTGCTGATTTATTTTGAGTTCAATATTTTTCTTATTTGACAGCTTTCTTTATGGTCTAAAGATCCACTAGAAATGTCCACTGAAAGCCATAATTTTTAATAAACTATGTTTTTAATAAACAACACTATGCATGTTTACTCAGAAATAAACCCTAACTTTTTCAGCTGGATTTACTCCCAGGAAAAATGTTAATAACATTAAAATCTTATCAATTTAACTGAATTGTTTCCTTTTTATCATCTTGCCTTTTGAATCTGGCAAGTTTTATAAGACAGTTAAGAAACATAAATTTTTGTAGACACTTCAGTTCTGGAGCAAATCATGGAAACAAACAGATGTAATGGCATTTCTGTTCAGTCCCATTCATTTGACCTGAGAGCACAGTTATCAATGAAGGAGTAGAGACTGAATGTTGTTTAAAGGAGACCAGAAAATACAGTAAATTATACATATTTACTCAATCTAATGCACCACTGAATCTAATGTCCACCCCTATTTTAAAAGGCTTGCAATTAGTGGTGATTGTAATGCGCAGCTGCAAAACAGGTGCAAAATTTAATTTCACTGCATGTAACAATGAGTTATATGATAATAATATGGCAATGGATTTATGTTATTACGAATTGCACTATAACAGTGGGTTTATGTTATATTTTTATTACAATATAGTAAACTGTTAACTACTGACCTATAAATATAATCAAAATACTGTATTTACTTGAATCTAATGCTGCCTGCATTTGTATGCAGCACACATGGCTGGAGGCCACAGGAAGGAACCACGGGCCTCTGCTACTGGAGAAGGTAATGCAGTGGAGTTAATAGAAGGTGGAATTGTGGAAAACAACCCAGTCCCATGGCAAGAGAAGCTGGGATGGGGAAGATTTTGATGACTTTCTCATGTGCCAGGTCCAGGGGTGGGCCTGGCCTGGCCCAACAACCGGTGTGCCGAAAGTGGGCATGGCCAGGCTGGGCTCAGGGGGCAGGGAGCGCGCTGCGGGTGTGGGTGGGTGGGGCAAGGGGGTGAGGGGCGGGGCGAGGGGCAGGCCCCAATCCTGGCGCACTGTGTGTCAAGGTTGACGTGGGTGCAGTGATGGGCTCCCCTGGGCAACGAACCGGTCCGCCAGGGTTTTGCCCCCCCCCTTATATACTGGTACAGTAGCGGGCAGCCAAAATCAGGAAGCGGTTCAGGCAATCCAGCCCGAACTGGCCTGGGCCCATCACTGGTGTCTACCTTCTTGTCCTGGATCCACTCCTCAATCTCCTTGGATTTACACTAGCTAAATAGCTGAAATGGTCTAAGCCAGTGGTTCCCAACCTTTTTTGCCCATGCCCCACCCAAGCACCTCTAAAATCCTGCTGCCCCCCTCCCCTGTGACATATAATTCTTAATATTCAAAAAGTGACCTCCTTTTTACATGGAGGATGCTTAAAAGGCAATTAATTTGGTCTAAACAAGCTTCCAAGAGCATGGCATCCATGAAAGAGAAAAATAAAGGAATGAAAGGACAGTTGAAGTACTGGGGAAGAAATCATTAAGACATTGTTTAAAAAGTAATAATAATTCAATTTCAATTCAGTTAACCTTTATTGGCATTTCAGAAATACATAATAGACAGAGACATAATAATAATATAAAGTGATATGAAAAAATAGCAAATAAAGTTTCAAAACATGTAATAGAGAACTGAAGTGCATGAATATAAACTAATTTTAATGGAAGCTTTTTCTGTAATATTTTGATAATTTTAATTACAAATAAAACAAAGGTACCAAACAAATTCAAAATACAATTTGAGACTAAATTTTGTATTCCAAATACAATTTGAATTAGTGAGATCCTTGTGCTTCATGTCTCTCTTCTGCAAAGAGATTTTGCACTAATTTACTCAGCTTCAGACGCAAGTCTCCTCATTTAGTGATATCCAGGCAATAAATAAATAAATAAATAAATAAATACATACATACATACATACATACATACATACATACATAGGGTGCAATCCAGAGTAACTATGGGGAGTCCTTGCTCCGGTGTAAGAATAATTTACTCTGGATTGCAATATGAATTTCACATAGGTTTTTATTAGGTGGTGTAGTAACTATGGGTGCACGTGATGTCTCTTACGTGCTCCTGTAGTTACTCTGGATTGTAGGGATACATACATACATACATACATACATACATACATACATACATACATAATGTATGTATATATACAAAATTCACTGTTAATAACTCATTCTGGAATTGCCCCCTTAAAAATCAAATTGGTCTCCTACGGGATATGTGCCCCATGTTTGGAACCAGGGGTCTAAGCAGACTCACTGAAAGTCAAGGAGCCTTTGAGGAGGTAAGCAGGCTGTGAAGAGATAAAATATAACTTTACAACTCCTACGTCATCCGGCTGACCCCCCTCCCCCAACTGCTTCTATACTAATAAAAGTCTAATGCTGTCTGTCCATCTGTCAGACAACCCTCTTGCTCTGCCCATGACTGATCTACATAGACATATTATACCTTTTTGGAATTGGGAAGATCCTGGGATTAACCCCCACACACAAACCAACCCCACACTACACGTACACACACAACACAACACAATTCCACAAACATCCTAAACCCCTCTAGCTCTGCCCATGACTGCTCTACATAGACATATTATACCTTTTTGAATCGGGATGATCCCAGGATTAACCCCCCACACAAAAACCAACCCCACACTACATAAACACACAAAACACAACTCCATGCACGTTCTCTATCTCCACCCACACTATGCTCTACATCAGCATTTCTCAATGTGGGGGTTGGGACCCCTTTGGGGGTCTCCTGGAGCTTTCCTGGGAGTCGCCTAAAGACCCATGGTGCAGAGGGCCAGGTGGGAAGACCTGGCAGAAACGCTGGAGCCACTGCGGCTAAAGAAGCCGCTGAGAAGGGGCTCAGAAGGAGCCTCTGAGCTGCTGTGAGACCAGTGTGGAGCCTTGGGGTTGGGGAGGCACCCAACACACTCACCACAGACAGCAGCCTCCTCCTCCCCCTGGCAGATCCTCAGTGCACCTGCCGGCTGAGTATGTTAAGCGCGCTGAGGTGTGAGCGTGGTGTGCGTGTGGCGCCAGAGCTCTGGCGGGTGGGCTCTCTGGTGGGCACCCCACTTGTGCACCGACCGTTGTGCCCTGCTCCTTGTGCTCTACTCAAAAGTAAGCCCCCTCAATGATGTTGCTGTTCATGATAGTGAATGGGACTTACTCCCAGGAAAGTGCTAAGATTGCAGCCTTAGAGCCCAGTTCTATGCATATCTACTCAGAAGTCAGTCCCATGATAGTGAATGGGACTTACTTCAAGAAAACAGTGGCTGGCTCTGCTGCCTGAGATCCCAATCCTATGGAGGTCTCCTCAGAAGTCAGTCCCGTGATAGTGAATGGGACTTACTCCCAGGAAAGTGCTAGGATACAAGACATAGAGCCCAGTTCTACACACGTCTACTCAGAAGTCAGTCCCATGATAGTGAATGGGACTTACTCCCAGGAAACAGTGGCTAGCTCTGCTGCCCGAGATCCCAATCCTATGCATGTCTCCTCAGAAGTCAGTCCCATGATAGTGAATGGGGCTACACCCAGGAAACTGTGTCTGGCTCTGCTGCCTGAGATCCCAATCCTATGCATGTCTCCTCAGAAGTCAGTCCCATGATAATGAATGGGGCTTCTCCCAGGAAACAGTGGCTGGCTCTGCTGCCTGAGATCCTAATCCTATGCACTGATGTTATACTGTTTTTTACTGTTGTTATATTAAGACGGTTACTCATGCTACACCATGCTTCAAGACTAAATTTTATTTAATTGTAATTATAAATAAATATTTCTCAATATATAATTAAACATTTTGTGATTAATCACTATGCTTTAATTATGTTCAATTTGTAACAATGAAAATACATTCTGCATATCGGATATTTACATTACGATTTGTAATAGTAGCAAAATCACAGTTATAAAGTAGCAACGAAAATAATTTTATGGTTGGGGGTCCCCACAACATGAGGAACTTATAAAGGGGTCAAAGCATTAGGAAGATTGAGAACCACTGCTCTACATAGACATATTGTAACATCCAGCATTGGTATTTGTGTCAGGTAACAGTTTGATTTGATGAGGAGGTAACAGTTAAAAATTTGAATTTGAAAATTACAGAACCTACAGTGAGGTTTTAAATTTCCATGGACTGAATTGAGGAAGTCAAATTATTTCTTCAAAATTGCTGTTTTCTAAGATGGACCAGATATCCCTTTAGTTTTGGGCCAAAGGCACAGACTTCACGGACAGGAGTTCATGGAGTTGACTTAAAAGTTCGCACAGAGAGTGGCTTTTAAGCTAGTGCTGAATATCTCTGTCACTGGTGTTAGTCTATGGGTTGGCAAGGAACAGGACTGGGTCCTTAATTGTACAATATCTTCTGAAATCAAGCCATTTCTTATTTTTTTTTAAAAAGCAGGCCTCCGTCAGTCTTGGAAGACTGTGGTATCGTGCTCTGCGCTGCATACACTGCATGCGAAGCAAGAAAGCCTGGGTTAGATTGTTATGAAGGATAGGCTGTTACCCAAGCAGCAAATCCCCCCTCTACACCACTGAATTAGTCCAATGAAAAGGCAGAGCAGATCCAGCTGGCATCACAGAGCTGGGCTAAGGACAGGAGTTCACCTGTCTTGTGGGGCTGACCCGGAGCTCGAACCCTGGCCTGCTGGTTAACAGGCACAGTGTCTTAATCACCTGCGCCACCCAGGCCTCTGTCAGTCTTGGAAGACTATGGTATCATGCTCGGCGCTGCATACGCTGCATGCGAAGCACAAAAGCCTGGGTTAGATTGTTATGGAGAATAGGCTGTTACCGAAGCAGCAAATCCCCCCTCTCCCTGCCACTGAATTAGTCCAATGGAAAGGCAGAGCCAGTACGATTGGATCCAGCTGGCGTCGCAGAGCTGGGCTAAGGACAGGAGCTCACCCTGTCTTGTGGGGTCGACCCGAGTCTCGAACCCTGGCCTGCCGGTTAACAGGCACAGTGTCTTAGCCACTTGTGCCACCCACAGCCTTATTTAATAGGCCTGATAATATTAATAAACCTGCTGACTGCTTGGGATACTTATCCACAACAGCAAATATGCTTCTAAAATGCAAATATAATCTGCAACAGCAAATATGAAAATTTTTAAAATGAACTGAGTCTCCTGAAATTGCAAATAAATACAACTGGATAGGTTTGTGCTAAGTGGGTTTGTACCTTTGTATGGTATAATCATGCATGTGTATACAAAAGTTGATGCTTGCTTGAATGCATAAAAACGGATACAATCAATACATTCCTGAGGAATGCAGAAAAAATATGGTGTTATTACCAGCGTTGTCCCCCAGAACCACAGCTATGAATGCAAAATATTAAAAAAGCAATACTGTGATTTACTATTGAGTGTTTACATTGGGTTTTCTTCACACTCAAGAGATTAGGATTTTAAGGTACAGCGGATAGTAATTCAATATAGGAGATTAAATCTCCCTTACCTAAGAAGCTATTATGACGTACAGTTTGCCAAAGGCTGAGTCTTTTAATAAATAGTGTCGTAATGACCGTAGCAACTACTCAGGCAAAATCAGCTTGAGATGAGAAAGAGGCCACCTGAAACAGAAATATGATTGATTATTGTGAAAAAGGTTCTTTCCTGAAAAGTCAAATTCTTGGCCTTTTGTTCTCTGTTGCATTTTTCTTTGTTTTATAAATAGTTATTATGTGATGCATGTTAGGAGATCAAAGGATAACCTTGAATATAATCTTTGCAGCTTCCTAAGTCAGACATGCAGTTGTTCATGAAGTTTGTGCATGGATTAAACATGAGGAACGGAAACCCAGGGAGTCATACCCTTCTGATGCAGCTGTGCCACCAAAGCGCACGTTGCGTGCTTGGGAGGAGTAGGGCAATCCCAGAGGTCTCTGTCACGTTAGCGTACGTTTCTTTCCTTACCCAGGGGTAAATGTCTAATGTGTCTAATCAGATTTATTGCAGCAATTTAGCTAGTTCAAATATAAGTGGACCCAGAAAGGCAGATAGAGGCCTAGAAGGAAGATAGGTTATCAGTGGTTGACACTATTTCCTTCCAGGCCATGGTCCACCTTCCATTCTGCCCCTGTCCTCTCCTGAATCTCATGCTTTCAGACCCTCCCTATCTCTCTGCCAACTCCATGCTGACTTACTGATGTCAGCAGCCACTGGCCAACACCGCTCACCATCTTCAGTCCAGGTGCTCTGAATAACATGTCTCTTTTTGTTATACAAATAAACACAAATTCCAGAAGTGTGAGACCCATATAGGACTGAACCATAGTAATTCCACAGCTATATTTTATTTACCAAGGAAAGGTAACAACAAGACAACTGTTGGAACTTCTTAAATATGGATAGACAGATCCCTGATAACTCAGAGTATTGTCAAACATTGTCAAATTGTTTTATCAAACATACAAAGGTATTGTCAAACATTTGGAACAAGGAATTTTCTTAAATCTAATGAGAGGGTGAAACTGCTCCCAGGTGAATGTATAAGATTTCAGACTTATTTTTGTCTTTCTATTTCTGTCAAAAAGCACCTTTCAGGATTTTTGTAATTTGCATTGTTTTCAAAGCTGTTCTAGGTGATTTTATTCTTTTTACTTCCTCCTTTGCTCTCAGTTCTCTCACCTTTATTTACTAATGCAACTGTTCCATCTTATGAGAATTTGTCAAAAGTATAATGATGAGCACAATCCTAAACATGTCTACTCAGAAGTAAGCCCCATTGTGTTCAATGGTTCTTACTCCCAAGAAAGTGTCTTTAGGATTGCAGCTTAAGTAGTTCTGACACAACTTCCTGCTCATAAATTGACATACCATGCTCATAATACAGTTGACCAGACTTAACTGTTGTCCAGTCAGGGGAGAATGGTGGAAGAAAGTTCATTTGGCAGCAGATTTATTTCATTGTGAGATATTAAAGATCCCTGAGAAGTTTCAGGATCTTATTCTCTTTCGTTTTTCTGAAATAATTTTTAGGAGAAAGCTTCAAGTTTGAAGGGAGCTACAGGGGGCAAGTGGTCAGGTTATCAGATTTCTCTCTCTCTTTTTTTTTTACTTTATTCTCAAGGTGGTTTACATAGGCAGGCTTACTAATCCTAGAAGCAGCGATGGGCTTCAGGGGGTTCTCACAAGTTCTATAGAACCCTTTGCTAATGTTTGCTAGTTCTGAGAACTGGTTACTAATGGGACATAGAACCTGTTGTTAATTTAGGTTATTAGGACATAGAACCTGTTGTTAATTTAGGTTATTAGGACATAGAACCTGTTGTTAATTTATTTGAATCCCACCACTGCCTGGAAGGGTTTTACAATTCAAAGAAAGGTTCTCTATTTCAAGAACTCCTACATTCTTAGTTGTTTCCCTTTATGTCCAGTCTAACATTCACTTGCTTTCTATGCCTTTGGACAGACTCCACTCAACTGCATTTCTTTCTTTTACACACACTCCCACAATCCAGTATCCATGCATGGCTTCCAGTGTTGTTGAGACTGTGACCTTCAGATCTTATCTTCAGGCAATTTACACCAGCTTAACCCTCTAGACAAAACCTTCTGCCCTAGACAAATGTCCCTTCCTTCTCTTTACCCTCCCTTGAACTGATCATGATCTGCCTCCACTGCCACCTTACCTGCTCAGATGCAGGTCAGGTCTGTTGAACTGTCAAATCATCAGATTTGACAGTTGTTTATGACAGTGGCGCTGATATTCTTGGCAATGGCATGCCATGTGGCACTGTTGCAACCTTATGACTATTGTCATAGGCCTGAAGGATTCATTAACACTGTGCTATATGTTTTCTTTTAATAAACTTTCAATATGTATTTGCTTTCAATATATAGTCAAAAGTCTGTTAAAGCAATTAGACTGTGAAAGGTATGAGTTGATCTGAACCAGGCCATGGACTGCCAGACATGGGTCAGAAGGGTGAACCATGGTTCTGATCGAGATCACCTTTCCACCCCTTCTCAATGGCCACTTTAGATTGAGAGAGAGAGAGAGAGAGAGAGAGAGAGAGAGAGAGAGATGCATCTGCTTCAGTGTCTTACCTAGTTTGACCCAGAGATTCTGCTCATATCTAATCATTTTTAGCAGTGTTTTAAAATGGATAAGAAGTGCTGTGCAATACTTAGGCATTCTGTTTAATAAAGACTAAATGAAAGATAATATTTACCTCACTGAACAGTTGCTCTACAGTGATATGATAAATTAGAACAAGATTCAGTTCACTAGGCGGGGCTAGAAAAGAAATAATGAGATTGATGACACTTACTCCAAGATATAATTATTTCTACAGTACACTACCCTTCTAGAGGCAAAACTAGTGCAAGCCATAAGTAAAACCTTTTTTATGGTGAGGTAAATAGCCACCTGTTCTGTTCCTGTTCAGTTTTAGAAAACTGGCTTTGGGACTTCTCAGCAGCTTTTGACATTATCTGGGATCTGTCAGTCAAGAAGGAGCTGAAAACACTGTGTGTGTCCCCATTCCCAACTGAAACACAACCCAGAAGGACACCATGATCGATGGCGATAAAAGCCACTGAGAAGTCCAAGAAGACTAGTAAGGATGCACTCCCTCCATCCTGTCATTGTGGTAGGTCATTTGCCAAGGCAATCAAGGCCATCTCCGTCTCAAAGCCAGGTCTGAAGCCAGATTAAAAGGGATCTGGATAACCTGCATTATCCAAGACTTTCTGGAGCTGAGATGTCACTACCCACTCAATCACTTTGCACAGAAATGGGAGGTTTGAAATTGGCCAATTGTCTAAAATAGAAAGGTCCAGAGAAGGTTTTTCTTCAGGACGGCATGAACCACTGCTCACTTTAAGGCAAGTGGCAGCACTCCCTCTCTCAAAGATTAAAGATGTACTTACAGTTACAATAATATATAACATGATGGTATTATCATTCGTACATACCCTGTTTTCCTCAATTTTAGCCATTAGTGTCAAGCTCAGTTTGTAGCCCCCCCTAAAGGTTGTTGTCAGTTGCATCTGCACCCCCCGTACCTTCCCTAGCTATGGTCAGTTCATCAGGAGTGCTGGTTGGCCCTCAACATAGCACTAGAAGGACAGTGCTAACTGGTGCTGCTCCTGTGTTGGAGATTCACCTACTCTGGGTGCCATGATCACATCATGGTCTGGGGGCCATGGTCACAGGGCACAAATCACATCATGCAGACCAGTTGACTATCCACACCAGCTTGCGTTAATAACTATTTTATTCCAGATATCATTTTTTCTTCTTTTTGGTAGCCATGCTCACTGGTATCTCTGACTATGAACTGAAGGAGAGACACTTTTCCCAAACTGCTATAGTTCTCAGTATACAATGAGCAAGCTTGGGCCATTCGTTTTGAAATTAGCAATGATAGCAAATTATTTATTTCAACACCATCCATCCTCTCCTGTTCTCAAATCTTTCCTTCTTGAATTTTCTTGTCTTAAAGACACTGAACATTCAAAGAGCATTAAATGATGGTCTCATGGGCTCTATTCTGTTGGTGCTGTTGTTTTTTAATCAGTGTTTTAGAATATATGACATAGTACAGAGGCTTCTATTTATAAATACTAATTAACTCTCACGTGGACTTAACGCCTGCATTTTTTGTACGTGTTAAACACTTGAACCATTCCCTATCTAATCTTAGTCCCATATGCCCTATTTAGAGCAGAGGGTACTCCTTCATTAAGCTAATTATAATGAATTTAAAACAGAAAAAAACATGTTTACTTAAAAACTAGTGGCTGAGCTGGTTTCACTACAGTCCTTGTTCATCAACTTTATAAAATAAAAAATAAAAGAAATCATTACTAGTTTAAAAATATGAAATCTGTACACATTTGCACAAACAAGTACAGTAGTAGCTTGTATACAAATAACTTGTAAGACAAATGCTTTACAAGACAAACTAAAATTTCTAAGGAATTCTGCCTTGCAAGACAAACAGTGCCCTGTACAACAAACAATTTAAAAACAAGAATTTGTTGTAAATGAACAAATTGATGGATCTGCATCATGCGCAACAGCAAGAGGTTATGGAGGAGATCTCATCTGCAGAGGAGGAAGAAGGAGGACAAATCCCTCACATCAAATGAGATTAAGGATATTTGTAAACATTGGGGAAATTGTGCAAAATTTTGTAGAAAAGCAACAGCTATATAAGGCTGTCAGCAGAGCAGATGAATCTGTTTAACGACAGTGTAATGTCACCTTTCCATAAAATCCTCAAAAGGTGACAAAAACAAGTGTCATTAGAAGGTTCCTTGTTGAAATTGCTCAGAAAGACACCAGTGACTTTTTTAGTGAAAATTAGTTTATCCTTAGCCATAAAGGTTTTTCTTTTCTGTTTTATTGTACAGTGTAGTACAGTTTTTATACAGTACAATATAGTGCAGTTTTTATTAATATTACAGTAATTATATACTGTATACAGTAAGTATTATATGACAGTGTTTTTAATTCGATCACAGTGTTTTGTCATCATTTTTACATACAGTTAATACTTTAATATGAATATTTTTGGGTTGTGGAGCCAATCATCTGAATTTCCATTATTTCCTATGGGAAAATCCACCTTCTATAAAAGAATGCTTTGTAAGACAAACATGCTTCCAGAATGAATTATGTTTGTCTTACAAGGCACCACTGTATTGAAGTTTTACTTAAATTGAGGATAGCACAGCACAGCACAAATTGATGGATCTGCATCATGAGCAACAGCAAGAGATTATGGAGGAGCTCTCATCTGCAGAGGAGGAAGAAGGAGGAGGAATCCCTCACATCAAACGTACTGGATAACTTTATATCCTCTTTTTCTCAGGACATGTCCTCCTTTTTAGCCTTGTGTCCTGGAAAAAAATCATCAATGTCCTCCTTTTTCCTGTGAGCAGGCAGCATGTAGCCTTCTGGTAATTAAAATAAATTATGTGTAATAGTTTATGTAATACTAACTATTATGTGTAATAGTTTTAAATTTAATAATAACTAATATAGTGTTTAATTTAACCACGTGTCATGTCCTACATTTTTCTTGGGTGGCCTACATTTTATTCTCTTATGTGTTAATGACATCTGGTCACCCTGCTATGCACTAGGGAAATACACCAACTAAAGTCTTCAGGTCTTCTCTAAAGGAAAGGAGGATCGAATAAAAATAGTAAAATCAGTTAAAAAACAGTAAAGGACTGAGAGCATTTTGTATTGAGAGCATTTAGCAAGAAAAGCAATTTTTCCTAATAAATTTTGTCTTGCAATACAAGCAATGTCTTGCAGTACAAGCAAAAAATAGTCCCAGCTGAGATACGACAGGTTTCAGCTCTCCACAGCACCTGCTCAGCCTTTGCTGAGAGACCAGCCTATGAATGTCAACTTTGAAGTAAGCCTGTCACAGTCAATGGGCCTCACTCCTATGTAAGCAGGCAATGGAAAGGAGCCCGAGAGACCTAGCCTTGCATATCTACTCAAAAGTAAGCCCTATTATAATTAGTTGGGCTCACTCCTGTGTAAGGGAAGCAATGGAAAGGAGCCTGAGTCTGCAATCCTGACAAGGTCAGAAAATGGCCCAGCTAAGCTGGCCTAAGTAGGTCGTATCCTGAGCTGACAGTTAGGCCAAATCCACAGGCCTAGAAGGCCTCTGGTTGGCCCAACTGCTTCTGAAATGACAGTAGGACAAATACAGCATACTCACCAAGCTGGTGTAGTTGTGTTGTATTCTGACACTGAGAGGCAAGGATTGGCCTAGGACCCAAAATTTTTTGCCATCACTTCCATTTTTACTCTGGCTTATCATGGACTCCGTTGGGTCCATATACATATATTTCTATATACCTAAATCAAACCCTACGATCCAGAGTAACTATGTGAGCATGTAAAAGACATTATGTGCACCCGTAGTTACTGCACCACCTAGTGAAAACCTATGGGAAATTCATACTGGAATCCAGAGTAAATTGTTCTTACACCAGAGCAAGGACTCCCCATAGTTACTCTGGATTTCACCCATAATACAGTTACCCATGCCAACTGGGGATGCAGGCACTTCTAAGTGGTGCTCCTCTTATATTTAGCAAGGAAAGAATAACTATTCCTCTTTGCCCCCGGATAGTTTCCCTAACCAATAAAGGACACATTTTTTTTTTTACTTAATTAAATTTGATTTTGCTGTTGTGAGGCGTGGGGATGGGTGCAACAAAATCTTCTTTGACTCCAGATGGCAAATAAGTGCTTTAGCTATGCCACTAGCAGAACAAATGGGTGCTGAATTGGTGAGGAGGAGGAGGAAAGTTTTCCTGAATTTTCTTTTTAGAAATACCTGGGGATGATATCACTACTGATTGTGACATAACTTATGGGGCAACATTTTGAGCTTTACACCAGGCTACAGTATCATTAGCTATACCACTGCATGCATCTATTGAAAATCAATCTGAAATCTGCTGTCTGGAAATTAATAGGATTAGATGGGCATGGAGAGTTCTTTTAACTGGCTTAAATGGAGCTGAGCTTTTTCAGGGCAACACCACCTGGGAAGCTCTGGCTGTCTTTTGTTGGTTGTTCAGTTAGATGTATCCATTGTATTTCCTAATGTCATTATCTGAGACTCTGCTTTACCTGCACTCAAGAAATCCTGGTATCAGCAGCAGGTTAACACTACACAAAGAGAGAGGCAGAGTGAACCAATTTGCTATGTGAGATTTGACAGGACTGAGCTGTTTTATTCAAGGCAATGTATACAACTGGAAGCGTCTGATTTTTCACCAGTTCTTTGCATTAGTCCCCTTGCAGATATGAACAATATCCTCTTATGTCTTCATTTTACAAACTTGATTTTATCATTAATCAGTATTTTTTTTTAAAAAAAGGAAAGAAGACAGATTAAAAAAAAGTTACATAATTGCCAGGCATAGGATTTCTTAGTCATAATGGGCTTGAATTTGGTTCACACTTCATTGTTGCAGTAAATATTTGCAGTCACAGCTGAGAACAAAAGGCAATGTTTTCATCAAAAAAACAAAGTTAAGCAATTGACAAAAGGCTGTTTTCTGAATTATTGTTTAACCATCAGTACAAAGCAGTCAAAAACAGACACCATGCAAAGCTCTACCAGGCATTCCAAGTGGGGGGTTTACTGTGAAAAACAAACCTCACAAGCTCTATATCACACAACATGCTTTTAAAACTCTTTTTTGTTCAAAGGGATTTTTCCATCTGACTTGAGGGAGGGAGGTTGCTGTTCAAGAAATGCAAACACAAAGACCCTTTAAATGTGTGGTTGCCTAGTCCTTGAATCCCAGATATAGAATCTTAAAAAGCTTGTCTTTAAAAAAAATTAAAAAAATAAACACTAAGCAATTTTTGGAAAGGAAAGGAAGAAAAAAGGCATTATCATTTCTTCACTTATACAGCTGTTATGGGCCCCAGTGTCCTAATTTTAGTCCTCTCTGTAAGCTCATGCTCTAGAAGGCTGAGGTGACTTTACTAAAACTGGAGAAAATCAGGGCCCAAAGTTTGAGATTTTATTAAGGCTTCCTACCCTGTTCTGCTATTATTTAACAATTTCTGTATTCCTTAATTTTATGCTATGTTTCCAGAGGGACAATCTATCAGAACAAACCTTATTGGAATAAAGAATCATTGATTTCAATATGCATTGGGAAAAAAATCATATGGAGCGCATCACCCAATGCCACCCACACCAGCCACACCAGTCTGGTGATGCCACTGGGTGCCTGCCTTATAAGGAGTCCCTGATGAGATGCCAGTACACTCTACAGTGAATACAAGGGGCTTCTTGGAGTGGCCTGCTGTATCCTGAGGTTTGTGGGCAGCCGTAGTTTGTTCCATATCCTGAGGTTGAGAGGAAGGGGTTGCAGCTAGGCTGGCCAAGAACTCAGATTTTTGGTCAACACTGCCATTCTTACCCAGGCCTTATCATGGACCCCTATGAGTCTACTCATACCTGCTCCTGAGGTGGTATATCTCTGAGGAGCTGGAAGAGGGATTTCTGCCTTGGAAAAAGCTCTGGATACAGAGTAACTGTTCTGCCCTAGGCAATGTTAAACATGCCCTCAACATGCCTCTCCTGAACTGCTTAGGGCAGAGCAGTTAGGGCAGAGCAGGTCCTCCTCTCTTAGGGCACCCTATGTTGCCTTGCTCTTCCCTAAGCCTCTTCCAGAGTAACTGGGGTGGAGCATCTTGCAGTTGCTCCACCCTAGTGACAGATAGGGCAACCCAAGGGCACTTATATGGACAGATTAGTTGCTCTGGATTGTGCTGTAAGATCACAATCCTAAGCATGTCAACTCAGAAGTAAGATCCACTGTGTTCCATGCTGTTTACTCCCAAGAAAGTGTTTATGGGATTGTGGCCTGAGGCCCACATCCTAACTAACTTTGCATCACTGTGCCAGTGGGGCATGTACTGCATCCCACAATAGGGAGGCAGTCATGGATACCTTCTCATGATAACACTGTGTTTGTTCTGTTACCTCACAGTTGGATTGCCCATACTTTAGTACTGGAAAGTTGTTTCAGATTGTGTCCTGTTAGCCCAACCCTATTTAATCCCTGTATACAGGTGTCACTCCTTATCCCCCAGGTACACAATACTTAGCAAGGGTGCTGAGCTCAGCATGCAGAATGGTGCTTATTATATATAGAGTTCTTTTAATTAAATTAGGTTCTTTTAATTAAAAGAATGTTTTAATGATTTTTATTATTTGTATTTTATGTGAATTTGTATGTCCTTATATTTTGTTGTTCACTGCCTTAGGTCTGCTTAAAGAAAGGCGGGATACCTTAAATAAATAAATTAAATAAATACTGGCACACCAAGCCAACCCTAGTAGATGCAGCCAGGAGTGCTGCTATTGCCTCTTCCCTAATTGCCAGCAGACCTGTCACCATCGCTGGTGCCCAGAATGGCAAAATCTTTCCTTCTCTCTCCCCACTCTGCTGTCATCAGAATGAAAGACGATGGGGCAGAGACTCTGCACCCTCTGGAGCCTTCTGAAGGCCAGCAGGTGTTCGGTTTGAATGTGGGAACAGCACCCAAGGGCACCCAACAGGACCTCATTCCCTGCAGTACTCCCTTGGCAGACCTCCCAGGGCCAGCAAGCAGGCCTGGAGGAATCAAAGCCTGTCAGGTGGGGGATGCCAGCAGGGTGCCAGGGAGGATGGAGTGGCAGTGTGGAACCCTCCTTGCTGATGCAGCAGACAGAGCCCAGTGTGGGGCCAGTGAAGGAACTCCTCACTGCTCTGCTCCATTCAAGCTCACCCTTTCCTGCACCTCTCTACTCAGAAGTAAACTCCTTTCCAGTCAATGGACCATACTCCCAGGAAGGGATGGAGAAAAGTGACTCCTTAGAGACCAACCCCCCCCCCCCATGGCTGGCAACAGAGGTAGTTCAGCCAGGTCAAGAGGCATGCATGGCTGGCTGAGGCTGGAGGAATAGGAAGTGTTGCTTCCATAATGGAAGGAAGCCATGTGCATGCACACTATGTAGCACAGACACTGCACGTGCATCCTAATTGCAAAAGTCAGCTGCAGCGTGAGCAGCTGCCTCTGCCCTCAACTGCTCCCACCAGCTCACCATCCCAGCACCATGCAGCAGCCTAGTTAAGCCCCCTATATCATCCATGTCTACTCAGAAGTAAGCCAATTGAGTCAATGGGCTTAGTCCTGAGTAAAGGGTGACCATATGCTGGTATCCAAAAGGAGAACAAGGTCCTCCCCCCCAAAAATTTTAAATGTCCAGATTTTCAGTGGAAAATCTGGACTTTTAGAGGACCCTGTCCTACTTTTTGGGTGCCAGCATATGGTCACCCTGACTCTGCCTCATCTTCTTCCCATTCGTCCCTTCCGTTCCTCCCTTCACCCCTGCACTTAATTCACCTGACAGAATGGAGGTACCACCAGTCCAGCATAGACATAGGACTATGCCATGTTTCATAAAGACTTTACCAGTCAGAAGATGAAATTGAACCAGTTTAGGCCTGCACAATTAATCAATCTCCCAATTCCCATGGCTGCCCTAACCCCACCCTCACCCCTGGAATGCCTCAAAGCACACTTGCGACATCAAGGCTAGCATGGGACTTGTTCTGGGACTTGTGCCGGCCTAACCAGAATTGCGCTGTCAAGTTATCAGCTGTGTCCATCCATTTTCTCATCTCAACCAGATCTGTGGCTCTTTTAAATATAAACCCTCTCAGGCATCAAAGATAGTGTACTGGCACTGCATCTAAAATCTTTTGGTTTTTTTTAATCAGCTCTGATGGATCCAAGCTGACATTTTATTGCTTGTCTGCTTCTGCATGTGTTTGTCCCTAACCCACTCTGGGAAATTGGGATTCCCTAGCCAGGGTCAATCATGTCTAGCTACTGGAACAAGCTAATAGTATGAGCTACTTCCATTTTAGAAGAAGAGACAATTTTTTTCCAGGTGTCACTCTTTCTGAAAGAAAAAATGAAAGCCTTTCAGGCTTTGGAGTTTGTTTAATTGCTTTGTTTTCTAAGCAATGCTAGTTAATCTTACAAGCCTTAGAGATTTGTTTAAAATGGATTTTACAGACTTCCTTACTAGCTTATGAAGCCTGAGGCAAGTAAGGGCCATAACTCACTGTGGGCTTAATTATCATTGTTATATTGGTGACACTTGGATTTACTGCAACAGTGACAATTTTCTTTTATTTACACAAGTTTCACAAGGTTGTCTGGTAGTCTAAAAATGAATGGTTTTTCATTATCTTTTTTTGAATGGTAATAAAGAAGAATTATTGGATGCTGTTCCTCCATCTACCTGTAAAAAGATTTGTACCTATACCTTTTTACTAGGCCATTTCATCTAAAACCAGTTTATAAAGTTGGATATGTTATGTCCTAATCCAGGAGTTCCAAACCTCAGCCCACGGGTCAGATGCAGTGAGCCTCAACATGGCCTGTGGCAAGATCCCTCCATGGGGCCTGCAGGCAAGTCTTGTAATGCTCTCCTGCTCACACAAGAATTATCTAATGTCCCGATATAGCTATTTCCAAGGGAACGTTTTGTCCACTTGTGAAGACTTCACCACTTTCTCTAAATGCAGGGACCCTTACCATACTCTTCAAGCTTTTGTAACTTCCAGAAGTCTTCAGGGAGGCTGTTATTGAAACCATTGTAGAAGTCTAAGCTAGTGCAAAATGTGGCTACATGCATCCAAATGAATACTGAGAGTGTGAACATATTTAACCTGTGTTATCCACATCACACCAATTTTTTCTAAGTATCTAAACCCCTTTAACTACTCTTGTGGCATGGGTTCCATGTAGCTCTAAGAGTACCAAAAGCAGGATCCAGGAGGCACAACCATCAGAAGAGAGTTGAGGGGAGGATGACTGAGAAAAAAGACCTCCTCAATGGTGGAAATTTATTTCTACAATGCCTTCTCCAGAATGGTCCACTTATAACCCAGTCCTGTGTGACCACCACAGTGGAAATTCAGGAACATTGGTGAGAGCTGTGGTAAGATCCAGTGCTCTGCTGTGCTGGAGAGGTTGGTTGAAGTTGGCAAAAGATTACGTGCTTATTCCAGCTGCTGTATAGCTACATCAGCTCTGGCTTGTGTTATGCTACTACAGCCTCTTTAATGTCTGGGTCTGAATCAGGCATTTTACAGCGTTTTCAATTTTACAGTGTTGAAATTAAATACAGGTAAGCAATATGAGTATTTTTGCTTTATTTTAAAATGTCCTATGTGTGTCCTACACTTTTGGGGTGTCCTTCATTTTTTAAGCACGTAGGAATTTTGGCTTCAGGGGGTAGGAAAACTGGCCTTGGGGTTCAGGGATTTTGTGCTTGCCATCTGGTCACCCTGGCTGACAGCTGGCAAAAAAGCATTGCATGGGCAATACCTGTTGCATGCCAATACCATTGCATGGTAAATTCAGAGAATCTGGGAAAAGAAAGCCACTGTGATTCCAATAATAATAGGTGCTCTTGGAGTGATTCCATTAAGACTGCAATCCTAAAAACACTTTCCTGTGAGAAAGTCCCATTGAACACAATGGGGCTTACTTTTGAGTAGACATGGTTAGAATTGTGCTCTAAATCTCCAGGATCTTAATGGGCCTCAAGAAGATCACAACTGCCCAGTTACAAAAAGCAGCACTCCTGGGAACTTCACACATATTGACCTTTGTGATTACTAGTTCCTTGGATAGGAGCCAAATCACAATAGAGCCAATTCCAAACACCTGGCAACTTTGAAATAGTACATAATAATAATAATCACTGGTGCTTGCTGTCTGGTAGGGATGCCTGCTGGCCACTGGGGACCATTGTTGCTCCTGGTCCCATGCCTGGTGCCTGTTGGTGACCAGTGCCCACTGGTGTCTTTTGCATGGTGCCCTCCAATGCTTGTGGCACACAATTATTCTTAAAATTTTACTCCTGCAACAACTGGTAAATTTTGCTAGCTGAACCAAAAAAGTTAAACATAAATAAGTACATATTGATATAATGTATTGGACCATATTAGAGTCCTTTTCCACAAATGGCGTCCATAGCCCTTCCCAGTTTTTATAGCAGCTGTGATTTTGTAGTGATACCTGAACCAGGCTGAGTCATTAGATACCAGAATATATATTTTTTTTATCAGAAGTGTGCAGAAATGTGCAATAATGTTTTTAAAGTCCATTAAAGCCCTTTTTTATAATGGAAGAAAGAACATAATAGCTATTCTATTCAATAACATTCACCCTATATTTTAAAAAAATTACGCGGCTTTTCCTCCAGTAGAAAGGCAGTTAATTTTTCATTCATCTCACAATGGCGTGAAGATGCAAAAGAGAAGAACGATGGTTGAAAAAAAGTGTGACAACTTCAAAAGAAACTTGAGGTGCCGATTGCTGTGCTTTGTCCTGAATACAAGATTTCATTAGAGTCCTGTCACATTCACGGCTACATTTGCATCCACTTAAATTCCCAAGAATACATCATGATTAATGCTAATGTAGCAAATAGTGACGGAAATAATGATTTGTATAATTTATAATACTTCACCATAAAAGCCACTAAAACATATACTGTGTATATATGAAAATAACCTGTACACCAGGTTACAACAGCAGCTCAATATAATAGCCTGATCATTATTAATTTATTTTGTATGTATTGTAGCAACATTCATCATGACAAACTCATTCTGAATTAGTAAAGATGTCATATAGATTTCCACAGTAATTGAGCATTAATTAAGTAACAGGAGCATTGTTTAAAAAACAAAAAACAGGAATCATATATTACTATTGCCAGCTCTCTTAGGGGTGCTAGAAAAGGGGATGCTTCTTGTGCTTTGTAGTTCATGCTTCTAAGAATTGATTATAAGCCAAGTGATGACTGAAGAAACTTGAAAGGTAAAAAGAAAAGAGGGAACATTTGCTTTTCTTCTTTTTGCTTTAAATCAGCATGTGTACTGCCTATGAGGAAGGAATATTCAAGATCTGTCCTTTTAGTTTCCTAAGTACTACTTGCTACTGGCAGATCCTCACACTGAGGACACGGTCCATCAGTTCCCATTCAATGTTAACTATTTTTTTTATTGAGTCCTCCTGAAAATATATTTTCACACATCCCCATCTCTCCAGTCTCGCGAGAAGTAAGTCTTCCTCTTGTAAGACTGTAGCAGACATCTCCACACTAGCTTGAGACTGTGTCCCCCCTCCAGTACATCACCCTCCCCACTTCACCAGACTAGGGAGTGGGAAGCCTGTCTCTTACTAGAGTCATCTCCAATGTGCAGATCATGCCTCCGTGTTATCTTCAGAACTCACCAGTTTCACAACAGGCAGGCCTGTCTCTCCTATCTCATGGTGTGTGGGAGAGTGACACCAGAGGCATTTGCCAAACCCCTCTGATGCATCACACACCCCCACAGGAATGTCATCCGGTGTGACCCAACCAACCATACCACCCTAGTGACACCCCTAGGAAGTGATTATCACTTTGCATTCTTTCTGCCTCCCAACTGAAAGAAAACCCTTCTAAGCCCCAGATTTCCAGGTTGCCATCTTGCCCCCTTAACATGGTAAGCAGTCTATTTTTAAAAAGGTGACTAAGCTTTTAATTGCTTTTGTTTAATTGTTAAATTGGCATCCATGATTCTAGGAGAATCCACCCTCATGGATGCCAAGACTGAACCTGTGGAATAAAATTTTCATAACCCTTTGAAGTCTTTTTTAATTTAAAACAGAATATAAAGGAATCCCAGTATAGATTTTTAAATTGCATGCCATTAGAGCCCAATCCTAACTCCCACCCACCCATCTAGTGCAGCTAGACCTGTTTTCAGTTGGAGGAGGCAAATCTGGAGGCTTCAGATGGGAAAGACAATTTTAAGCAGTATAAAAATATTTATTATTAATAATAATTATTCCTCTTGCACCTCCATAAGCTCCTCACGATGCAATCCTAACAGGTTTGAATACCTACTCTGTATCTAGTACAAGTTATGGGACTGCTGCCATGCTACCTTGGGAAAGCAAGACTTGTTCCTTTTCCATTGGAAGGTGGCCTAACCCCCTCTGGAGGTAGCCTAAGTTTGAGCAGCCAGAGGCTGTTCTCAGCTATTTGAGAAGTGAAGCTAAGATCTAGCATAAATCCCTGCCTCCTTGCTCTGTTCCCTCCCACCAATGGTCCCATTCTCCCCACCCTAAACTGCCCCTTACCATCTCCTTCCCACTCTCCCATGCCCTTCTCAGACTTTGCACTTGCCTACAATAGAGTCCCCGCAGTGTGTTTGAGGAAACATGGTTAAGACACTTCTGTGCCCTGATCTACCTACCATTGGGGTGGTGTAGACCTAAGGGGCTTATAACAACCTAAGGACATCTTAGGATTGCCCTCTCACTCATGGATCTCAGAACTCTGCCAGCAATTTTGCTGATGCAAGTTCAAGGAGAGAAAAGGGGTAAAGAAGTTGCAAGAAAGGCATAGGATCCAGTATGCACTATCACCACCAGATCCATCCCCTTCCATAGCCTCCTTGCACCCATTCTTTTTGCCCTAGTCTAATAAAGCTGTTGTCCAGCCTCCCCCCTTCCAATGTGGCAGGTAAACATAGGTTGGGCACCTGAATTAGGTATGGTGTGGTGTACACACCATGCAGTGCAGAATAGAGAGGAAGTAGATTGGGAAAAGAGAAGTAAGAATAGGTACCTAGAGCTCTGCTCAGCTCTGAGATGCTGGCTAGGAACCTTTTATCTATGGACTGTGAAGACTCTTTAAAGGATGGTCAGCTCTTGGGGAGGGCAGTGCAATTAAAAGAGTTAATGTTGATATGATTGTCATTGGCATTTGTTAGCTTGGAGCCCAGACAGGTCACCCATAGGTAGAATAGACAATAGCTATTTGCCTTGCCTGCAAATTAAAAAGGCTGCACTGAACAGGGTAGGATTCAGTTTGTGTTAGGACTATATGACTACAATCCTAAAGACACTTTCCTGGGAGTAAGATCTATTGAACACAACTGAGCTTACTTTTGAGTAGACATGGTTAGGATTGTGCTGTATGTCTTTGTATTTGATCAATCTATGGTGGTCTGTTTCAACCTAATCCTGCTTCTGCTGTGCTTTACTGGGGGATTGCAGACAATGTCATTTGTTCACCTAATTCAGGCACACCTTTGTTGGTAGAAGCATTGAGAAAATGATTGTTCCAAAGTATTTCTCTGTATTCTGCTTGTCACCTGTGTCAGCAAGCTTCATTTTCAATCTTCTCTTTTTTTTTCAATGCAACCATCACCCCCCCCCCTACTTTTCTACTTTGCTCTGCCTGCATGTAAAGTATGAATTAAAATGCCTCTCCCACTGTGTCTGAGACTGCTGTATATATTATTCCCACTTCAAGTAAATATTTCATACATCTAAGTCATACGGGATAACAGTCTTCTGGTTGGAGATTGAGACATAATCATGGATTCTAAATGAGACCAGTCCTACAGAAATGCTGTCAACACCCAACCTTGAAATAACTCACCAAGTAATGACTTTCATCATCTCTACTGCTCAAGTTAGGTCTAGTTTTCAAAAAAGATGAGATGTCATGGCAACCTTACTGCTTTGAGACCGAAGGTGGAGGATCAGATTGCTCAATGCTTTCTATTTAAGCACTGATGCTAGCACAATGAGTATGTGAAGGAGAAAGCTTGGCTGAAAATTTGCTCACTGATATCTACAGTAATTCTCTTTGTGTGTGGAGTGCATGTCTGGGCTATGCAGTCTGAAGTGGTACAGTCCAAGAACAGTTTTATATAGAGTCAAATGTCTGCAGATTTTAAATGGCAAGATGGGGTTTTGCAGTGGTTCTCAAAGTAGGAATCAAATGTGGAAGGTTAGGCTCCCTCATTTTAGAATTTGGCATTTGGCACCACAATCTCTGGAAACCTCCCTGAAATGAAGGGGTCTACCACAGAGGAGTAAAAAAAAAAGCACTGGAGAGGCTGGTTCTGCCTGCCATCTCTCCCTTCCAGCACACCGATGCCACAAGGCAGCATGAGGTGGAGGAACTGCTGCTTTGCGCTGCAATCTGCCCTCCATTCATTCACACCTCCCAGCTTGCTCCTCCAGCCCTTCCCTTTCACTTTCTGCTGCTATCCTCCTGTGTCTCAGCTCCCAATTTAATAATTAAATATTTTTGTAGATGTATAATTTTAATGAAGATTTGCGGGTTGCTTCTCTTGTTACTACTTCATGAATATGGTTCATCCTCAGTCCTCTCTGTTGGACTATGGGGGAACACGCTGGAAGTAATCAAATGCAATACTTTTTTCCCTGACACTTTGTGGACCTCTTCTCAGGTTTTTGTGGACCAACTGTGGACCCTGGACCACAAACTGGGAAGTCCTATATAGCAAAGGGAGCAAGTGAGCACTGCATGGTCTGATTTAATTTAAAGTATTTCTACCCTGCCTTTCTCCACCATGTGGACCCAAGGCATCTAAAACATAATAAAAACATTATAATAATATATACTTGTAATATTACAAACAAATCAAAAATTTAAAAAAACATTTAAAATTTAAAATTAAAAACAATACTTAAAAACTTACCTAAAATCAATTGAAAGCCCTCAAAATCAGGAAAGTCTTCAGGCCTTGCTGAAAAATCCATAATGAGGGAGCTTTCCATAACTCCAGGGGAAGGGAGTTCCGGAGTCGGTGTGCAGTCAACAAGGCCCCCTCTGATGACCTTAGGTGATGGGTCGGATTATATGGAAAAAGGCGGTCCCTAAAACACCTGGACCCAAACTGTATAGGGCTTTATAGGCCAAGATCAGCACTTTGAAGTTAGCCTAGAAGCAGATGGGTAGACAGTGTAGATCCCTGTCATTGCCGATGTTTTCCCCTTAAAAATAATTTCTCCCCAGGTACTTTTCTCCCAACTACCACTACAGGCCTTGGTGTTGGGGCCTCTCCTAGAAAAAAACAACTGGGAAGGTTAAAAAGAGAAGCATGGAGGAAAGTGTAGGACACACTTTCTTTATCTAAGCCTTGTGGGTGGCGCAAGCAGTTAAGATGCTGTGCCTGTTAACCAGCAGGCCAGGGTTCGAGACCTGGGTCGGCCCCACAAGACAGGGTGAGCTCCTGTCCTTAGCCCAGTTCTGCGACGCCAGCTGGATCCAATCGTATAGGCTCTGCCTTTCCATTGGACTAATTCAGTGGCATGGAGAGGGGGGATTTGCTGCTTGAGTAACAGCCTATCCTCCATAACAATCCAACCCAGGCTTTCGTGCTTCGCATGCAGCGTATGCAGCGCCGAACATGATACCATAGTCTTTCAAGACTGACAGAGGCCTGCTTTCAAACTACCATCACCTGCTCCCTTTTCAGGAATTTGGCAGCAATCTAACACACTGGGCTGGTGCTATTGAATCAACTTCACTCCATAATGCTGTTAATCCTGGGGACAAATATTTAATGAATCTAAAGGAATCTAAAAGGCCAGGCATAGAAAATGATAAGAAATTTGACAAGATACAAGGACGGAATAAGGCACTCAATGTGACCAGTGATTATATGTTTCTCAGCAAACTAATCAGTGTCAAATAGATTACATCAGCCACAGGCAGAGTTGAAAAGGCAGAGCATGCCAGTCTAAATCAGACATCCAGTTTCTTGCCACTTATTAAAACAGATTCACAAACCACAAAAGGCTGACTTGAACTGGTATTCTTCAATACTAGTATAAACCTGTATCGTATTAACCAGGGGTCTCCAAACCCCGGCTCAGAGGCCAGGTGCGGCTCTCAGTGATCATCAACCTGGCATCCCCATAAGAACCCTCTGTCCAGTCCTTGGGCAAGCCTTGTAATCCACTCCAATACACATACTTATATGTAAATTTATTCAAATTTGCAATGTAAATTACTTTTCCAACCCCCCCCCCCCACACAGTGTCAGATTGATGATGTGGCCCTCCCAAAAACCTTTGAGGCCCCTGGTATAAACTATTATTGGCATCTAAACACAGTCCTGTATATGATGGGTGTTTTAGAATGTATGTATCCCACTTTTTCATAGTTCAAATGATCTCATAGAATTATTCAGAAAAATTCATCAAAATACAATATATATCAAAAAAGTATATTCAATGAATCAAAAGAAGAATGCACTTTCATAAATAAGAGCTATTTGTTACAGTTAAAAACCTGAACTTAAAAGAGTGCTATTAAGAGTGGTGAGAAAACTCTTTTGCAGAGGGATGGGATAAGACATTGGCAGTAGAGTGGCTATAGTTCTGCCCCTATAAACATGTGCTTGGGAATATTTGTATCATTTATATGCATTAATCAGAAAGCTGATGGGCAGCCCAATCCAGAGCAACTAATCCGTCAGCGCAAGGGCTCTTGCACCGACAGAACAGCGTTTGCGGTGACGGAAACGCCAGTTCCGTTGACGCAATTATGCCGGTGCATCTCTCCGGCGACACAACGATGTTTCTGTTGGCGCAATTACTTCAATGTCGGCGCAGCTATGTAAATCCTCCGTCGACGTAACTCCGTCGACAGAGGGATTTTTTTTCAGGGGGCGTGTCTTAGGTTCCTCCCCCTTGCACATAACTGTGCTGTATCCTGAACATTTTCAGAGGCTTATGGGCACACATAAATGCCTCCTGAGTTATACTACCTCAAGAGGTAGTTTAGTAACGAGGAGACCCATAGGTCTCCATGTTAAGGAGAAGTAGGGGCTGGGGAAAGTGGGGACTTTGAAAAATTTTTGCACCAAACCTTATGGGCAGTACTTTCCTACTTGAGGATACAGAGTACCTGGGTCACCCCAGTGGCCGACCAATCCCCTCACAGCTACCCTCCCATAAAAAGGCCCACCCCTGGACCCACAATTCCCTTTCAGAAAAGCAGAGTGCTTGGCTGCGGACCATGTCACTCTGCTCTCTCAATGGGCACTTTGCTCTTGGGGAGCGTTCTCCCCACAAACACATGAACACATAAGGTGCATATATGATGATATATTGATATGATATATATGTGATATGAAACAATATGATATCTGTGATATACGATTAGAGTGCAGACTTTGCAATTTTTTTGTATGCTTGTTGCTCTCTCTTTCTCCCTCTCCACAGGTACCCCAATCAGATATGTGGGGGTGTTGAGCAATGTTTGCATTCAAAAACTCAAAAACACCTATACAGGCAATCTTGCAATGATGAAATGTTACCAATACCATATTTATGTCTCTGCAAGTTGTTGTTTCTCTCTTCCCCAGAGTTACTCCAACCAGGTAAGGAGGGCTGCATGGGGGGTGTTGGAAGCACCTCTTTTGTTTAAATTTCCTTCATCTTCCTCCAGCCTTGCATGTCTACTCTAAAGTAAGCCCCAGTATACTCAGTGGGGCTTACACCTGTGTAAGGGGGGCTTGCTTCACCAGGAAATGGGCTTGCTCACTTGTTGGGAAATGCTGTGAGGCCCTCTGTAGGTTTGCCTTCCAACCCAACTGGTCCCCCAAGGTAAGGGGGGCTGTAGAGTGAAAGGGGGAAGGGGTGCACACACAGACCCACCAGGAAACAAGGGCACTCACCCCTCAAAAGTGTGTGTGGTCTCTGTCCTTGCAGCCCCTCTGACTGACTGCCAGATCACACAGCCAGCAGGTGCTGATTCCACTCATCTTTGCCGGCAAGCCAAGGGGCACAGTTTGGCAGCTGATCTGATTCCATGCTCAGCCAATATCAATGAAAGCTTTGCCTGTGATGCTTCTGTCTTTGCAGGATGGTGTCTCACCAGCAAGGAGGCTAGCAGGCAGCAGGCTGCCATTCCACTGGAAAGGAGACACAGTGCAATCCTAAATATGCCTACTCAGATGTAAGCACCATTGTGTTCAATGGGGCTTACTCCCAGGAAAGTGTATTCAGGTGTGCAAGCCACTGGATCCCTGCAAGGAGACCTGGGAAGAATCTCCCTTCAGACATGTTTGCACAAGCACTTACCTAGAACACAAACCCCACTGTCCCAATCACATGAGTTAAACAAGCACCCTTCATACCTAATAAAGTTTGAGCCATAAATCACTTCCCCCCTCCACAGCTGATGTTATTAATGATGACGAATTAACAACTACATACGTTGATGGTATGATACATCACAGGTGAAGTCCTTGCCTGCTGACGAATTTACAATTCAATGCGTCAATGTTGCTGTCGTCAGATACGTTGTTAACATTAATGATGTGAACATGTGTAGTAGTAGTTATTTTAAGGACTTCACAATGAACACATGCATATGATTGCTGTCATCAGTGGCTGGGGAAAGCTAGTTAGAGCTCCAGGGATGACCTGAGAATGGGTGAGTGGGGCAGTGCCTACCTAGTTGGGGGGGAGACAGGGGTGCCCATCCTCAGTGTAGACCCCCAATGGCATCCAGACCTGGTCCTCTGTTTCTGGAGAGGGGGCTGCCTGTAGCTTCCTTAGCATTGGATAGTCCACAACAAGAGGCCACATGGAAGTAGTGAGACCACCTGTGAGCATTGCAGAGATGAGGGAATTCAGGCAGATGCCAGTGCTGTGTTCAAACTGCCTACAGTCTGAAGATACTTAAAGGTCCAGGCACTGCTTAAAGGTGCAGGTACTGTGTCATCCCTTCCATGTGCTCAATCTGAATGTGGTTGATTCTGGGGTCCCACTGCATCCTCACTGGAGACTGTTCTGTATCTGGAAGCCCCCCTACCCTGTGACCCTCTGAATGAGCAGGAGCAACTGCAAACATATGAACAAGTACACATGTGAACTGACCCCACTTTTGTGTCTGCTTCTTCCTGGGAGCATCATTGCCATGGGAGGGGGAGGCCATCTGGGGTCACTGGGATGGGCTGAGAGAGGGTTCCTGGGGCCTGATGTCACCCCTTAGGCTTGTGAAGTGAGAGGTTTTGGGTGGGCAGTGGCCCCACAAGTGATCAGACACCCTTGCCCTGTTGTGGGAGCCCCAGGTCCCCTGTGCCCCAGGATGTGCTTTTGCTCCCTGGCAGACCCAGGTGGGCTCCTGTCCCCTCTTCCAGGATTCCCTCCCCACAGATGCCCCTGGCAGCCCCCTTGCCTCCCCTTGCCCCCCTGCTCTGCCAGCTGCTTGGGGGACCCTTGTCCCTCCCCTGCCTGAGTCAGCAAGGGGGTCTCTTTCCTGGGCCTTCTGACTTCTGCCTTCCCTCTCCTCCCAGCCCACCTGAGTGTGGACCCTGCGTCTGGCGTGCTGTACCTTTAATGCTGATGTTTCCTCCGGACTGTTGCCAAAGACCACAGGACACTCATGTTTATCTGTTGATGATGTTTTTATTGACAAAACACACACACATGTATCCCTCTGTGCATCTTGCCCCTGCTGATGCCTGGGCTTTTCCTGGGGCACCTTGCCTGTTTGGGGGTGCAGGGGGGCAGCTTGTTTCCCATTTCTACCCCTGACAGCCCTGTCCTGTCCACCATGCTGGGGAGGCACTCTGACAGCTTGACAGCTACTCCCCCCCATCTTGTCAGCTGGTTCCCCATGTGATCAGGAGAGCAGTAGTTTGGACAGCTGCTGGTGATTCTGAGTGATGTGGAAGCAGGTCAACTCGTGTGTAACTGCAGGCCATGTAGCACTTACAGGGTGCCTTCTGAGCATGCCCGATGGAGTAACTTATGTGGATCACTGCACTGGAGCAGTTACGGGCAGACCTAACTTATGGGCAGACCTAAGTTCTCTGCCTCACACACAACTTTGTGTTTAGGATATAGCATAGTTAGGGCAGAGCAGTTAGGTCAGAGCAAGCAAAAGTTGTTGTGGATTGCGTTCTTAATCTATCAGATTTAACCCTCCGTCAGTTGAAGCTGTTTGACTCTCCCGGTTGGTCAAAGTGCGCATAAAATTCCCCTTTTAGAAAACTGTCATAAGCACCTACTTAACTGTAACACTCTTAAAGTGTTAAGTGACATTCATTAGGATGTACAAAGAGACAATATTCAAAATCTGATGCAAAAATCCTCATTTATTAATCATATAGCAAGTAAAACTAAAATCACTGAAAATTAATACACGCCTCCACATTGCTCTATGTTTTCATGAAAAAGAAAGACATATGAGCATTAATTATGAGCTGAACTGGAAATATAGGCAATATATATGGAAATATAGAGTCTTCTCACTCTGTTGGGAAGTTCAGCAGTAGAGATGGATTGGCACAGTGAGGTGCAAGGTTGCCAGATCATATTTGCATATGATCAACAAGGTTAGGAAAGGGTCAGGAACCCATGAACAATGGGAAAATCCTACCTCAAGGCAAAGAGGACTTGTTCTTTAGCATGTGCATAGATAGCAATCAAAGGTGTGAAGAGGAGGAAATGGTCAGTAAAATGCAGGCTAAAAGGAAGTAAGAAACTTCCAAAAGTCAGCTTAGGATGGTCAAAGGTGGTAAAAATTTTCCAGGGGGTGTCACAACTGCTCACCACAAAAGAATTGGCAAAAATGACTTCGGGGTTTTAAACAGCACCTAGAACTAGGAAGGTACTAGGAGGGGCAGGCCTCTTGGCCATCATGGGGCAGAGAGGGAGCAAAAACAAAATCAGGTGGAATTCAAATCCCAGCTTCGACTAACGGAGGGTTAATTACACAAGAGTGCCTCTACCCTTAACCACTGTATAGAAGAGTATTAGAAGTTTTTATAGAACAGTGGTTCTTGAGCATTTTAGCCCAGAACCCCTTTCTGAGAATGATAATCTTACTGTCTGGGACCCCCACCCCAGAAGTAATATCTTCATTTTGAAAGTGATGTAATGCACAGGTGGGCTGTAGCTGGTTCTCACTGGTTCTGTAGAACCGGTTGTTAATTTGGGGAGGACGTTAGCGAACTGGTAGCCATCATCTTTGAATTGCATGCAACTGTGTTTGAATTTCTCTTAAAGGGTCTCTGGGTCTGTCTTCCCAGAGGTGAAGCTCCACTCCCTCGTCCTTCCTCCCCTTCTGAACTTCCGTCTCCTTCTGAGGGGGACTCTCTCTCTTTCCCCTTCCCCTCCCTAAGGTTATTTTTTAATTTTAAAATACAAATAGACTGTTCCCATTACCATCATTCAGACAAGGCATTGCAATAATCCCACAGCACATTCAGACACTCACCATTGAGATGGGAGGGGTTTGGATCACTATATAAATGTCTCAAAGCTCAATACTTTCAAGGCAGGGTGAGGAGCTCCTTAATGCCCCAAAGCTTTGGCTGATGCTATTCAGGAAGTCTGTCCTTGCTAAACATCTTATTTTGATTAAAAACCTTATTTCTAGCAAGTTTTCAGAAGTTATTTCCTTGTGCAGTTCACAAAGCATGATGGGTTTCTTATATGCAAATGAGGCAGGGGATGGTGTTTTTTTTTAATCAGAGACTTTGAAAGACAGCTTTACAAAGGGGTCCTTGGGCAGGAATAGAGAAGCCAGAGCTACTGAGAAAGGTGTAGGTGAGTAGGAGTGCATCTGAGTGTTGTGAGGATGAGATCCTCCAGGGCATTTGGTGGGGGCCATGCCTGCCTACCTCCCCAGGTGCCTTTGCAGCCCAGTACTAGGCATGGAGAACTACACAGTACTACCCAGTACTACTGTATAGTAGAGGACTGCAGCCTGTGGCCACACTGTATAGCCACACTGTATAGTAGAGGACTGCATCCTGTGGCCACAATCCTAGCCACACTTTCCTGGGAGCAATTCCCATTGACTATCATGGGATTTCCTTCTGAGTACCATGCATTGGATTAGGATTTGAGGCTGCTTTCCCATCCATCTTTCCTGAGAGGAAGCCCACTGACTATAATGGGACTTACTTCTGAGGAGATTGGCAGAGGCTTGCTTGGATCTCTCCCTCCAGCCCTGTTCCTCCAGCCCTGTCTACTTTCCTGAGAGTAAGCCCACTGTCTATAATGGGACTTTCTTCTGAGTAGACATGGGTAGGACTGGGCTCTGAGGCTGCAATCATATCCACACTTACATGGGAGTAAGCCCCACTGACTAGAATGAGACTTACTTCTAAGTAAGCCTTCATAGGATTGGACTGTAACGCTAAAATCCTGACCACACAGTCCTGGGAGTAAGCCCCATTGTCTTGAATGGGACGTACTTCTGAGTAGACATGGTTAGGATTGGGCTCAGGCTGCAATCCTATCCACACTGTAGTCCTTTTGCCCCCCCCCCCCGAGATCTCCCCACCCCATCCTGCCCCTCTGAGAAATCTCTCCACCTGAGATTGTGGGGAGGCAGTATGGGGGCACCTGAAGAAATAGCCCCAGTTCCCATCCTGCTCCCCCAGGAGCCCAGTCCACTGCCTACTCTGAAGTAAATCCTATTAAAGTCATTAGGCTTTACTCCCCTGTGAGGATAGGAGTGTAGCCTCAAAGCCCAATCATCTGTCTACTCAGAAGTAAGTTCCATTATAATAGTGAAGCTTACTCCCTGGAAAGAGTGTATAGGACTGCAGCCAGAAGCTGGTTTCTAAGAGCTTGTAATTCTATGCCTGACTACTCAAAAGTTAATCCCATTTCAATCTATGAAGCTTACTCCCAGGAAAGTGTGCAGAGGAGTGCAGCATTAGAGCCCAATCCTATTCTTGGCTACTCAGAAGTAAGTCCCATTAGAGTCTGTGGAGCTAACTCTCAGGAAAGTGAATAGGATTGCAGCCAGAGGCTGGTTACTAAGAGCTCAGTCCTTTGCTTGACTACTCAGAAGTCCTATTCTGAAGTAAGCTCAATGGAGCTTACTTACAGGAAAGTGTGGACAGGATTGTAGACTGAAGTAGAGGCTTAGAGGCAAACCTCAGCCTGCAGAGGGGACACCACAGACTCTGGTCCTAAACTGTAAATCAGTGTTTCTCAACCAGTGGTATGAGCAACACCTGTGGAACTTGTGGTGTGTCTGCTGGTACTGAGGCACCTGGATGCAAGTGTCATATGGGCTCCCTGAGGCAGCTGGTGGGCTGCTGTGTGATTCAGGAGCTGGACTAGCTGGGTCTTTGGTGTGATCCAGTGGAGGCTTTTCTTATGCTTTTATGTTCTTAATTGTGGCACACATTCCCCCTGAGAGCACAACAAAGTGTAATGCATAGGAATAACACTGAACTCATGGGCTTAATACTGATTGATGCGGTCACAAGTGATACTATTTTTTTGGTAAACTAAGGGTTAAGGTGGCGTGCCCTCCCCTGCCCCGCCCCCTGACCCTGGCCCCGCCTCCTGACCCACCTTGGCCCCACCCACTTCCGGAGAACCGGTTGTTGGGACAGGCTGGGCCCACCACTGATGTAATGGATAAAAGCAACATCAAATAAGAAGGGACATCACTGACAAAGCACCTCTATGCCTACTTGGAAGTAAGTAGAACACAAGTATAAAATGGGGGATACTTGGCTTGGCAGCACAACTTGTGAGTGGGATCTTGGAGTCGCTGTGGATCACAAGCTGAACATGATTCAGCAGTGTGATGTGTCTGCAAAGAAGGTAAATGCCATTTTAGGCTGCATTAAGAGGACTGTAGCTTTCAAGTCATGAGAAGTTATAGTTCCTCTTTATTCTGCATTAGTCAGACCTCACCTGAGTACTATGTTCAGTTGTGGGCATCTCACTTTAAGACAGATGCAGCCAAACTAGAGCAAGTCCAGAGGAGAGCGACAAGAATGATCAGTGGGATGGAAGGGAAACCCTTCGAGGAAAGGTTGGGGGAACTAGGGATGTTCAACTTGGAGAAGAGGAGGCTGAGAGGAGATATCATTGCCCTCTTCAGATACCTGAAGGGCTGTCATATGGACAAAGGGGCTCATTTATTCTTAGCTGAATCTGAAAGCAGAACTACAACCAATGGGTACAAACTGCAAGAAAGGAGGTTCTGGTTGGATATCTGGAAAAAATCCCTAACGGTGAGGGTGGTTTGGCTGTGGAACTGATTGCCAAGGGAAGTGGTGGACTCTCCCTCACTGGGGATCTTCAAGCAGAGGCTTGACAAGCACCTAGAATCATAGAATCATAGAATCCTAGAGTTGGAAGGGACCTAGTAGGTCATCTAGTCCAACCCCCTGCCTTCAGCAGGAATTCCCCCTAGAGCATCTCCAACAGGTGCTCATCGAGCTTCTGCTTGAAGATCCCCAGTGAGGGAGAGTCCACCACCTAGAAACTGACCTCCAGGTTGACACAGAACCATTTACTAAAACCCCTTGAGTGCGGCCAACGAGCCAGTTGCAGATCCACCTAACAATTGCCCTGTCTAGCCCATATTTTTCCAACTTCCTAATTAAAATGTCATGTGGGACTTTGTCAAATGCTTTGCTGAAGTCAAGATAAATGACATCCACAGCATTGCCACTGTCCAGTAAGCTCGTAACCTGATCAAAAAAGGAGATCAGATTTGTCTGGCAAGATTTATTCTTGGTAAATCCATGCTGGGTTGTTTTGATCACCAAGTACTTGTCTAGATGTGCACAAATTGTGTGTTTTATGATTTGCTCTAATATCTTGCCCGGGAATGAAGTCAAACTGACTGGTCTATAATTTCCCGGGTCTTCTTTTTTCCCCTTCTTAAAAATTGGAACTACATTTGCCCTCTTCCAGTCCAGTGGCACTTCTCCACTCCTCAAGGATTTCTCAAAGATGATCGACAGAGGCTCTGCAAGGACATCTGCCAGTTCCTTCAGAACTCGAGGATGCAGCTCATCCGGTCCAAATGACTTGAATTCATTTAGGCCAGTTAAGTGGTTTCGAACCAGTTCTCTGTCAATCTTAATCTGCTGTTCTGCACCATCCATGTTTTCATTACCTCTTAGGGGATGTAAACACATCCCCGCATCAGTCAATGATCCCGCACCCCCATTTGCACAGCCCTCCTTCTGTGAATAGACGGATGCAAAGTAGGAGTTGAGCAGCTCCGCCTTCTGCTGGTTTCCAGACACCTGTTGTCCATCCTTGTCCAAGAGCAGCCCCAGCCCCTCGTCTCTCCTCCTGTTCCTTTGGGCATATCTAAAGAAGCTCTTTTTGTTATCTTTGACTCTCCTGGCCAGCCTCAGCTCATACTGAGCTTTAGTGTCCCTGACCCCCTCCCTACAGGACCGGGCTACCTGCCTGTACTGCTCTCTGGTGATCTTTCCAGTCTTCCACTCCCTATACTTCTCTTTCTTTAACTTCAGCTGATCCCCAAGTTGCTTTTGAAGCCAACCTGGTTTTTTCAGCATTTTCCCCCCTTTCTTTTTTATTGGAATTGTTTCTGACTGTGCTTGTAGAAGCTGCCTCTTAAGGAGCTCCCACCCATCTTGGGCCCCTTTCCCCATTAGATCATCAACCCATGGGATCCCACCTATGACTCCTCTAAGCCTGTTGAAATCAGCTTTCCTGAAATCCAACATATAAGTTTCACTCTGCAGTCTTTTTATTTCCCACATTATTCTAAATTCCAGCAGCTCATGATCGCTTTCCCCTAAAGTTCCCACCACATTAACCCACGTTGACCCATCATGTATTCCAAGATGTATGCCCAGAAGAAAAGGCCACCTGATCAACCAGTTCTTCACGATTTGTTAAGATCAGGTCAAGGTTGGCCCCTCCCCTTGTCGTTTCCTCCACTTTCTGGACCATGAAGTTATCTTCCAGGCCCATCAGGAATCTACTGGAGCTTCCATGTTTGGCTGAGTTTGTCTCCCAGCAAATGTCTGGGTAGTTAAAGTCCCCCATTACTACTACCTCATATTTCCTTGCAATGCCTGCCAGTTGCTCCAAGAAGACATCGTCTACTCCTTCTCCTTGGCCTGGCGGTCTATAGTAGACGCCCACCACAATGTTTTGTTTCTTATTTTCCCCCCTTACTTTTACCCAAACACACTCCACAGGGATATCCGGACCACTCTCCTGGATTTCAGAGCAAGTATATATGTTCTTGACATATAATGCTACTCCACCTCCCCTTTTGCCACTTCTGTTCCTCCGGAACAGCTGATAGCCTTCCAATTGTGTGTTCCAGTCATGGGAGTCGTCCCACCAAGTTTCAGTTATTCCTATCAAATCAAATTTTCCTTCACTTGCTAAAAGCTCCAGCTCATCTTGTTTATTTCCCCAATTTCCCTGTTGGGGATGCTCTAGGAGAATTTCCTGCTACAGGCAGGGGGTTGGACTAGGTGACCTCCTAGGTCCCTTCCAACTCTATGATTCTATGATTCTAAGTCCCATTGTGCTCAAAGAAACTTAGGGTGCAATCCTGCCCTAGACCAGCACAACTCATTGGTTTTCCTGTTCCCGTTGTGAAGTAGGGAGGCAAGCGCATGTCTGTGTGCTGGCCCAACCCTCCCACGGGATTGGTGCAAAAGTGCCTTCCACCGTTTTGAAACCCCGCAGATCAGCACAGGACTTATGCCAGGGCTTAGGCCAGCCTAAATGCAGGTTGGGACTGAAGCCTTATTCCCAGGAAAGTATGGGTTGCAGCCCAAGTACTCCATTCCAAGATGGTGGTGCCCAGCTTTACCTGTCCCCTCTGAAATGAATTTGTGAATTTCCCAAGGGGGCCTGGACCCCAATTTTGAAAACCACTAATTACTATAGGGCATTGGCAAGTACAGCTTTCTAAACCATCCATACTGAGACAGGTGCATACTTTTAGCACCTGCTAAAATTCCTTCTTCTATACAATGGTTAAAAGTATAGGCACTGCATCTGGACGCCTTACCTGGGATAGGCTGAAAAACCCTGACTACAAGCTCAGTTATAAATCTGGATTTGTTACTGTATTCAGTTGGAAATGGAGCTAGCCTTTCAGCTATTTTTGCACAAAACAGTGTTTGGTTTTGGATACTTGGTTTTAATATGAAAGAATCCATTAGTTTTTCCCACTGCTCTTGTATTATTGTATTTATTGTGAATGTCATTTGTTCTTTATTAATTTGGAATTGCAAAATTGCAAATGTGCATTTGTGGGTTATTGAGGGGGAAAAGCACCAGTCATAAATTAGAGGCCTCCCACAGATCTGAAGCAGAATTTATTAACCAGCATCTGCTGGTATATTTAAAACAATCTAAGACATTTGCAATATCTTTTCCAATTCTATTTATTGCAAATTCCTACTTTCTCAATTTTTTTTTCTTTTCTCCTCAGAAAAATAACTCAACATTTCTACTCTTTTTATTCAATATTTTAATGGATATTAAAAATAAATTATTCAAGACTTTGATAACCCATAGGACTATATTTTATTATTCACTATCCTTCCTACTTTTCTTTTTCTATTTAGTGGACAGCAAGATTTATAAGCTATGGAAAACAATAAGTAGAATATTTTTTGTATTGTATTTTTGCAAAATAAATCTTATTATCATTTCTATTAAGATATGTTGAAGACCTGCACAGAAGTTCCTCAAACAGCTGGAATATCATCTCAAATTTTAGCTAAATATTATTTCTATCTAATCCATCAATTCAATAAGTTTCCCTTCCATTATACCCCACTGACTACTCTACCCCACTCTACTACTCTCCCTATTATTTTTTTTAATAACATGTAATAAGCATGTAGCTTATTATATTACATGTAGCATGTAATAAGCATGCAGAATATAAGCCAATTCCCAACAATCTCTATCCATAGGCATGGAGAAGATGGAGAAGAAAGAGAAAAGGGACTAGGGAGAAGCTATATCAAAAATTTATGGGAAAAGAACTTCATTTGGAAAGAACTAGAAACTTGAAACTAGAAACTTGAAAAAGTTAATGATGATATAAAAATACACTGGAAAGCAAGATAATTTTTTATTTTTATTTTAAAAGAGATAGTCTAACCCTACAATCCAGACTAACTATGGGAGCATGTAAGAGACATTACATGTACCCATAGTTACTGCACCACTTCGTGAAAACCTATGGGAAATTCATATTACAATCCAGAGCAGATTGTTCTTACACTGGAGCAAGGACTCCCCATAGTTACTCTGGATTGCACCCTATGTGTTTCTGTGAGTGAATGAGGCTGCAATCCTAACCACATTTTTCTGAGAGTAAGTACTATTGAACATGATGAGACTTATTTCTGAGTAGACATGCTTAGTATTGCATTAGGAGTGTGGTGTGTGTGTGTGTGTGTGAGAGAGAGAGAGAGAGAGAGAGAGAGAGAGAGAGAGAGAGATATTACTGTTAGTATGAGAATGAAGAGTATTATGAGGACAATAAACCAAGACAACACAGAAATAAAGGTGAAAAATAAAGGTGACATATCTGGTCACAAAAACTCTTGGGTCAGTCTGCCTCATAGTCTGCCCAACAGTCTACACCTGGGTCTTAGAGAGGGTCAGGAAGATGCAGGAGCATGTTCCTAATTGGACTCAAAATCCCAGTCAAAAATGGGAGCAAACAAGTCACATAGACCCACCTTCAGCTTTCTTCATGGATTCCCATGCTGGCCAATAGTATTGAGGGACCACCTGGAGCGTGTAGTGGGATGATGCCAAATAAATAGCGCCAGTGGCCAGGCAGGAGGGGTCTCTCAGCACTCAATGGCATTCAAAGCACACTGGTAGTGAGCGCTGTGCACCTCCATCCTCAGAGAGCCTGGAAAACCTATGGAGTACCATAGAGTACCATAAAGCCAAATTTATCTTGCATATACTCACAGCACAATCCTAACCCCCAGTGAGACTGGCACAAGTCGCATACTTTGGTGCCATGCCGGGGTGGGGGGGGGTTGTTAGGCACAAACATGTGTTGGTCTTCTGACACCACCACAGGCAGTCATTCATTGGAATTATTATACATTTATTGTAATTATTGACACTTAGAAATGTTTGAGATGGCTGCTATGTTTGAAATGTTTGTACTATCCCAGAAAATTCCAAGGCATTATCAACTATGCTACATGACAGTCACTACTGGGATAGTTAAGGCTTCTGCTTCCTTTTTGTATGACAAAATCCCCTCCACAACAAAATCAAATTTAATTAATAACCAGCAGAATTTACCTGTTGTTGTGGAAGTAAAATTTCAAGAATATTTCTGGGCCATGGCTGGGCACTGGGCACTAGCATTGGGTGGCAGGCACCAGACAGCAGACAGTGGCAGGCACTGGCACCAACAGGCACTAGGCACCTGAGGGTATCACCCAAGGGGCAGTGGTGGGCACCAGCAGGCGCCAGGCATCCATACTGAGAAACATCAGGCAGCAGGCACCACAGGAATGACCAGGCACAAATGGGCAGCAGGCACAGGGCACCACTGGACACCAGGCATCCCTACCAATAATGAAAAGATACCAATAGGTAGCAGCGGGCACCAAAGGGCACCACCAGGCATCCCTATTGAGCACCAGGCATCTCTGCTGGGCACTAGGCATGGCATCAGAGGACAGCACCAGTCCTTCACAAGGCACCACAAGGAACCATATTGGTGCCAAATCTTAGAGATTTCCTTACATCCAAGTGAGTGAGTGAGAGCAAGAGCGAGCAAGTGAATCAGTGAAGACTCTTTGATTTAATTGATAGATAGATAGATAGATAGATAGATAGATAGATAGATAGATAGATAGATAGATAGATTGTGTGTGTGTGTGTGTGCGCGCGCGCTTGCCTCCTGGTAGACACACTGTGCTAGGTTGAAGGACAGATTCTCCCCTTGCTAAATAGAAACATCACTTGGAAAAAGTGCATCATTACCCAAGAAACAGGTGCAACTGTATTATGACACATGGAAATGAAAGCGAACTCATTAACCCTTATATTGGTTTCCTGCGAATCCTTGCTGTAAAATCTAATTGAATCTTGGAAAAATCAGTCTCATTGGTCAGTTTGGACTTTTTTTAAAAAATCCAGTTTTTGTTAGATAATGCAATTGTGATTTTCTTATAACTTTTCATAGAATAGAATAGGTATTTTTGATGGTTTGCTTCATTGCATTCTGCATTAAATGGTATATAATAATGATAATAATATTCAAAAATACCAAGATTTTCACAGTTGTGGCCACAAGTGTTGTTTAGATTGTTGCCCCCCTAAAGCTTCTTGCCTGGTGCAATTGCTATGCTTAGCCCCTAAGCTAAGAACTAGGGGCGCAATCCAGAGTAACTATGGGGAGTCCTTGCTCCGGTGTAAGAACAACTTACTGTGGATTGTAATAAGAATTTCCTATAGGTTTTCACTAGGTGATGCAGTAACTACATGTGCACATAATGTCTCTTACGTGCTCCCGTAGTTACTCTGGATTGTAAGGCAAGGGAGTCTTTTCTAGACCACTGACAGTCACACATACATGGTATTAAAACTTAAAACCCAAATAGGCCTGTTTTGGAAACTCAACCTGATAACAAAACACTCAACAAGCATATTAGGAGAAAGATAAGGAAGGAACTTGAATAAAAGTTAGAAGATAAGTGACAAGAAGAAATCATATGGGCAAAGTAAGATTGCTTAGTAGAAGGAATACAAATGCTATGAAAGCATATATTTATTGTGAAGGAAGAATGAGTAAGAATGGGATACACATCAAAACCATTCAGTGGCCCCAACACAAGAAGAAAAATGAGGAAAAGATGCAGAGAGACATGGGTCAGAAGGAGGCCAATGAACAAAAGAAACAGGGACAAAAGTAGCAAGTGTTTGAGAATGCACATTACAAAAATGGAAAGATAGTGAAATCAACTGAATTGAATACAAAAGGTAAAGAGATGAGGATGTTTGAGAACAGGTCAGGGTGAATAAATGAATTAAAATCATGAAATGTTTTTAAGAGGGAAAAAGAGTGAAATAGATGAAGAAAACCAAGATTCAGCATAACTTGCTAAACCAGAAAATAGGAAAGGATAGACAACTGAACCAGAGTAAGGCTGCAATCCAGAGCAAATTCAGCCTGCTCTGACCTAACTGCACTCTCCTAACTATTCTGTATCCAAAGCAGAAAGTTATGCTGAATCCAGAGAGTCAGGAAGCCTGGGCTGCCCTAACTGCTCCAGAGCATGCTAAGTAATTGACACAAGGGGAAGACTTGCTCCTGAGGAGACACCCCTCAGATCACACTGAACAAGGAACAGCTGTGGTGCCTACAGTGGTGACATGACTCTGCACATCACCTGGTGTGGAAGTCTGTGCGTCATCCCTGGGATGCGCCCCCCCCCCACCTGGACTGCACAGTCACCAAAGTTGGCTCCTGCGCAGTTGTTTCTGAAGCCAACTGGCTTCAGAAAGAGTACTGCGCAGGCACCATCTCTGACACCTGTGCAGTACTTTCCTGAAGCCTTTTGGCTTCGGGGGAGACTGTGCAGGCGTCAGAGTTGGTGCCTGTGCAGTACTCTTTCTGAAGCCATTCGGCTGCCGCTCCGCCTCCTGAGTGAGGCCAAATGGCTGTGCAGAGGCGCGGACTTTCTCTGCTCTAAGGAAGTCTCCTCTGAAGCTGTTCGGCATGCTCAGTGTGTTTCTGCGCAGTGCACCTCAGATGGCCGTTCAGGCCAGCTCCTCAGACAAGTGTCAGCTTCTGGCTGATTCTCCGCCTTGGAGCAGGCCTGAATGGGGGTGCTGACGCCCAGGGCCTGCCAAAGGACAGTCAAACTCCTCCGGCACATCACCCCATACGGAGCGCATCCCCAATGCAGCCCACACCAGCCGCACCAGTCTGGTGACGCCACTGGGTGCCTGCCTTATAAGGAGTCCCTGATGAGATGCCAGTACATTCTACAGTGAATACAAGGGGCTTCTTGGAGTGGCCTGCTGTATCCTGAGGTTTGTGGGCAGCCGTAGTTTGTTCCATATCCTGAGGTTGAGAGGCAGGGGTTGCAGCTAGGCTGGCCAAGAACTCAGATTTTTGGTCAGCACTGCCATTTTACTCGGGCCTTATCATGGACCCCTATGGGTCTACTCATTACTATACCTGCTCCTGAGGTGGTATAACTCTGAGGGCTGGAAGAGGGCATTTCTGCCTTGGAAACAGGCTTTGGATACAGAGTAACTGCTCTGCCCTAGGCAATGCTCAACATGCCCTCAACTTGCCTCTCCTGAGCTGCTTAGGCTGCCCCAGTTAGGGCAGAGCAGGTCCACCTCTCTTAGGGCACCCTATCTTGCCTTGCTCTGCCCTAAGCCTCCTTCAGAGTAACTGGGCTGGAGCATCTTGCAGTTGCTCCAACCTAGTGTTAGATAGGGCAACCTAAGGGCTCTTATGTGGACAGATTAGTTGCTCTGGATTGGGCTGCCTGTGACAGATGGATGGACAGACAGTATCAAGAAGAAACACTTCTAGGATATGCCAAGAAAAAGTGAGGAAAAACAGGGTGTGCTGTGATTCAAAATCTTGGGGGTAAAATGCACATTACATGTAGTTGGTTTTAACTTTCTTTGGACTTGCATTTCCAACAAAAATCAGTCAGAATTGGTTGAAATAAAAAATGGGCAACCAACCAGATGGAGAAGTTTCCTCCCGCTTGACCCATTTTCAAAATCACCTCTCCCCAGCTGCATTTGATCTCACAAAGGAAAAAAGGGGGTAAGCAGTTGGGAGGAGCTCATAATTTTGAATGGGAATACGATCACTGTGAAAAGTGAAACACTGCTTCCCCACCTGCCTGTCTCCAGCTCTTTACTGCAGTGTCTGCTTTTCATTTACAAACAATTGAAGGTTGCATGCAATTGTATGCAAAGTACAATTTAAGCTGAAGAAAAAAGATTAACTGAAACCAGAGGGAAACCCCATAACAGTTATACATACACATTCCAACGTGAATAAAGATGGATTGCATAAATTTCACAATACATGTGGAGGAAAAGTAAGAACCTGACAGTGATAAAGCAGCATGGTCAGAAGATCTGAGGTGGAGAAAAAATCAGAGATCTATAGGATGAAAAAGTAAGATATACCAAGTAAGCACCCTGAAGAAATAGATTCTAAAAAGTAAAGCTAATGAATGCAAGAAATATTTACTCATCACAGACTGACAATGCTAAACTAAGTTTTTGTTTAAACTAAACTAAGCAAAAAAAATAGATCAAATAATCACAGCATAAAGGAGTGCAAGGATGTGATGTGGTGTCTGCAGCTAAGATGAACAAGAGTGAGATTTTTAAAAATAATGATAAAAAATGGTCAGCAAAGCCTACAAATAGATAATTTTCAGTGTGTTTGGGAACTGAATTTGGAAGAAGTGGGTCTGCTAAAGCTTCAGTGGCATGACAGCTGGTGTTTTGATCCTCCACACTCCAATGCAGATAGGTCCACCAGAGAACCTTACAAAAGGAGGTTGAGACTACAGCCTCTGCTGTGAGGAAAAGGGAGAATCTTCTCCCATTAAGATTCAAGGCAGTCAGGGTGCAATCTGACTCACTTGGCATAACTTGCCACTGCGGTGTGGGGAGGCCAGCAAATTATGAATTTGTGTAACACCCCCACCAGGAGTGGGGCAGAAGTGCCTCATGGTGCTTGTGTGACGACTTATGCTGGCCTAACTGGGGTTAGGATTGCAGCCATAGTCATTCAGAGCAATGTGGTCTGGTAAATGTTTTCAGTAAAAGCTTTAAGACTGTGAAATCTCTTTTGAATGAAATATTATTTGTAGCTGTGCCAACTATAATTAATAACCAGAACTGAAGTTTTAGATCATATGAAGAGATACACACATTCTGGGTGCCCTGACATGGAGCTTGACCAAGAGCATGGCACTCAGGCCAGAACCAAAGTTGCTTGACCAAAGTGCACTCCTTTTCTGCCTCATTGGTACACTGAAATATTACCTGCTTGAGCTGTTAAGCACTTGTATATCATCAACAACCCAGAAATTCTGGTACTGTCAGAAACCCAGGAGGGGTGACAAACTTTTTGCTCCTTATTTAAACCCCCTCATTTTCTTTCTTGCCCTTTCCTTGCCCTTTTGAACTAGGCAAACTGAAGGAATACTCAGGTCTACTCCGATGTACGTCACATTTTTTCCCCAAATGAGGCTTACATCCAGGAATGTATGATTAGATTGCAGCTTGAGTTGTTTATTGAAAATTGTCCATGGAATATTCTGTAAGGAAACACTCTTGGCTCTTTTGTCTTGTTTTTCCAATGTCCTCCTTGTTTGCTTTGCCATTCTCTGTATAAATATCTGTAGAAATTTGCTAAATGCTTAATTTGAGAAATGTGTGCTACTTCTGTGTATGTTTGTTTTTCTTTTTTCACTTTTTTTACTATTTTCCCCCTTCCTTCACATTCTCATTCTTCTTCCACTTGTCTCTTTGTGTCGCCTGCCTTTTAGAAATTCAGTTTTCCCTTGCTTCACTGAAGTTGTAGCTGTTGAGTATGTGTGTATTAGCCTTTTTACTCTTGATTTTCCCCATTCTAATCAAACATTTATCCCCCTCAATCAATACCTTTGTGATGTGCAACCATGTCACCACCTCTCTTGCCTTGTTAGATGCCAGGCTCCACAGAGATCTCATTAGCCTGCAGATGCAGGCCCTGCAGCTGCATTTGTTCCTCAGTGTACACAAGTTATTACATGTGTTCAAGAGCATGTCTGGTAACAATAAGTGAATGCCACAATCCATATTTAATTGTAGGTACAAATGGAAGCAGTATGTTGTCCTGATCCAGTTCTACCACTTTAGGCGAGGAACCAGAATCCTACTGAATTACTGTTAGAGAGAAAGAGGAAAAAGACCGGATTTATTCTTCTTTTTAGTCAAACAGCTGGGATTTCCAAATTTTTGTACAAAAAAGGTCTGTACAAGCCAAGCTACTCCTCATACCTAGATTTCAGAGAGATAAAGGCTTCTCTTAGCATAGCTGATTCATTTGGCAATCTGTTCTTTAATCAGAAGACTTGTTCCTTGGAAACCTGAAGAGATAAATGGAACGCAGATTCATTCGCTTCTTAAAGCGTCTAGTTAGGGTCCAAGATACAGCAAGTGATAATGCAACAGCAAAGCAATAGTAATTCCTCTCTCACAACACTAGAGCCAGGGGTCATCCAGTGAAACATATTGGCTAAGGATTTGGAATTGATAGAAGTGTACATATATTCTTCATATTCCACATAATTAACTGATGGTATGTGCTGCCACATGACCACCAGCTGAGATAGCTTTAAACATGGGTTTGACAAATGAATGGAAAATAAAATCTGTCAGTGATCAGTTTATCCTATCTCCAGGTTCTGAGGCAGTGTCAAATACTGATTTCTAGATACCAATAGAAGCATCTGATTGGCTTTAAGGAACAAATGAATCTATGGCTTGATCCAGCACAGCTAATTTCTCAAGTCCATACACTTTTATAATCAAGAACGGAACATAAAAATTAAAATTTTCTCCTCTCAAAAGTTTGCAAATGTTTCTCTTGGTCAGAAGCCTCCAGATTCACCACAGATTTTTGTTCTTTGCAAAAGTCAGTGGAAATTAAAAATGTGTTTAGTATATATCAAATGATATACAGTAATGCTTCACTTTTTTAAAAAAAATGCTTAATATTTTCTGTGTAATATCCTGCATGATAAGAGAAAAGTGACTTTGAGCACAATCCTAACCATTTCTAGTCAGAAGTAAGTCTCATTGTATTCAATGGGTCTTACTCCCGGGAAAGTGTGTTTAGGTTTGCAGCCATAATAAAACATAATAAAATAGTATTAGAACAGTGATTTTTCAACCAGTGTGCCGCAGATAGCCCATTTCGTGTGCCATGGGAAATTGGGGAGGGGCATTAATTAATTGGAAAATGGGGGGATTTAAACAGCATGGTGTGCCTTGTCAATGGTAAAAATAACTTATGGTGTTCCTTGACAATTTCAGTGCCTTGTTAGTATGCCATGAGATGAAAAAGATTGAAAATCACTGATATAGAAGGATGGGAATTAAGTGCAATAAAACTTTTAGGCATGGTTGAATAAGGAATTAGGAATGACCCCAAATATGTTCTGTACTCTGCATACAGTCAAACCTTTCTGTGGATCTCATATAACAAAATATTTTTGCATGCTGCTTGAATGTTATTTCCTGACAAACCAGAGAAGCTGAGACTATGAGAGAAACATCAAACACATTAAAAGTAATTTTATCACCACATAGAAACTGAAGGAAGGAGTAATAGCCGAAGCTTCCAGTGCTACCTTCATCTTTCAAGTAATAAACATTCATTCTTCTCTTCTGAGAAACACACTCCCCAGAGATGAAAGCTTAAAATAACACCTTGCTGACTGACAGAACTTTTTTCATATAAAAATGCACTCCTATCAAACCAAAATAAGAACAAGCACACATTTTAGTTCAGATGCATTATGTAGATTTCAGCCTCATGTACCCAGCAAGTTTTTGTAGAAACAGAGAAACTTTCTACTAAAGAGAAACAATGGCAGGAAAATGTTGCACTATCAGGAAACTCGGCTCTTGTACTGACTTGTATGCTTGCAAAAGCAGCTGATTAGCATGGACAGTATGCTGCACTTATTGAAATGATTAATAGGACCATTCAGATAGCAGGTGTCTTGGGTCCACCTGTACTGGGTGAATCAAAGTTTGGGCAATCCTAACTTAAGGTGCAATCCTAAACTTATGTTGTAATTTTAATGGTGTTTTATTCTTCAATGTTAGCTGCTTTGGGCTCCCTCTTGTAGGGGAGGAAAGGCGGGGTATAAAGTAGGAAAATAAATAAATAAATTGTACAGCGCAAGCTTGCCACACCAGATCCTAAGTGCTGCAAATGTGCCCTAAAGCAAGTTTGTGACATCTGAGGAGCAAGCCACATCAGCATGAGGATGTATATTGACCTTCTCTGGCTGGATCTCATTCCTGCAATGGCCTAAAGGAGTAAGTTTGATTTGGCCCAGTAAAGGCTGTCCTCAGGGATGGGAAAGGGGAGTGAGAGGATGTAACTGAGCCAGGGAGGGAAGTTGTAGGGTAGGCAGTGTGCTCTGGGAGGCAGTTCGAGCCCAAGTGGGGACAGGGATGCCCACAACTGGCCCCACTGAGTGCTAACCTCCATTCCTGGCTCAAACAGCCTTACTTTAAGGGTGAGACACAAAGTAAGAGAAAAATACCTTTATTTATTAGAAAAAATATGTCCTTATTGCCTTCCAGCTATTTCCTAAACGGTGCTGGATACATCTCAGGCCAGTCAGCTTCCCTGCTCCAGTACAAGCTAGGTTTAGGCTGCCCTCCCCAACAGTTTTGCTTGAATCCTACAAGCCCTCTTAGCTGCCCCGTTTCTCAAACTTAACAAAATTAACAGATGATAAATGGATGCAACTATGAGCTTCAGCATGTCCATGCTTCCTGACAACCTTGGGTGTGCAAGGAATTCTGAAGCCTTCCAGATTCCAGAAGAAATAAATAAGAAAAAATAAAGAATAAAAGAAATGCTTCAATAAATGCAATTCAACATTTAAAATAATTCCAGCTGATTCATAAAGCTCAGCATTCAGACTTTTCAAGGCTGACAATGTTAAAAATGGCATGTATATATTTTTAACTTCTCAGCAAAGAAATTTTGCACATTTCCAATGATAAAGATAATTAAGTGCTGAGAATCATGATCCATTTGCCCTTGATAATAAAATATGAGAACAATCATTCTGAATGCTTAGAAAGCCTACCAGTTATCCAGGATATTGTTTTAGTTATTGTTTTCTTGCATACAAATGAAATAAATCCCAGTACATTGTTCTCTGAATATATTATTTTTAATGCATCAGAGGTAGATATTGAAAGAAAACAGTTTTTCATACATTAAATGCAATGAGAAATGGATCAGATTCAAGCATGGTTAAGGCAGATAAAAGAACCAGGTTGCTTCTTGTGAAGTTATTTTTATCCTGGTTGCACACAGGGTGACCACAAGACTGGACCACAAGACCAGACCACAAGACAGAACTGGAAATGAGGCCCTGAAACCAGAAGTTTTAAGGCCTCTTTGTCAGGAAATTTTGTGCCTTTCCAGTGATTTTCTGGGATTTTGGGCCTTTGAGGCATGCTGAGGACCAACTGAGCCTCTGATACTGCTGGTTAAAGGAGAAGGAGGGAAGGAGGGAGGGAATTATAGTCTTTTCCCCTCCTTCCCATGTTAAAGCCCATTTCTAAGCCATCAGTGGAAGAAGTACATCTTCCAGTATGTTTGGAGCCAGGTTTTGCAGCCTAAACTGCTCCAGCCACTGAATGGTTGGGAAAATTAATTTTTTTAAAGCAGGGTTGCCAACTGACCCGAGAAACCCCAGACTCCCCTGTTCCTATGAGATTGTACCTGGATCCACCAATATATACTTTGCACAAAAAACATATTTCACAATAAAGGTTTGAATTGCTCAGGTAGTGGGGCCTTTCATCCAGCTATTGTCAAAGCAGAGGAGCAGGGCTGGGTGTAAAGTTAGCAACTTTCTCAGGGAAGGGATGGTGAGGATAACTCCTAGCTCTTTAAGTTTTAAGCCTCCAAGCCCAATTGTGTCCACTCAAAAGAATTCTAATCACTGGGAGCGTATATTTTGTAAGGGGGCAAAAGAAAGGGGGCTGAAAGACCAAGCCTCTGCATGAATGCCTGGATCACTTTAAAAAAGGATGGTCTCAGCATGGGGTTTATTTCAATGAGAAAGAGAAGAAAGGACCCGGCCTGGGATGATGTATGTAAATGGCAATATGGGTCTAATGGACTCGGCCTAGGATGATATTTATAAATTGGAATTTACAGAAAAACTGTAAATTCAAAAACTTATGCTTTTGCATCAGTAACTGTTTCATTAGCAGTAAAAAAAAGTCAGAAAGTCTTGTCAAGTAAAAATAATAAATTCCAGTAAAAAAAAAACACAACACAAACTTCCAATCGGGTCCAATGGACCCGGTTGGGGCCCTAAGGGTTAATCATGTGCCTTTTTGGTTTGAGAAATAGGTCTTGCAAAGACGATGCTAACAATAAGTAATATAGTGTTGAAACTAAGTACAGGAAAGCAATATGAGTATTTTTAGCTTTTATTTTAACATATTCTACTTTTGTCCTACATTTTTTGGGGTATCTTACATTTTTTAACATGTCAGGAATTTTGCATAGATGTCAAGAATTTTGGGGGACCTGGTCCTCTTTTCCGGATTGGGGCATCTAGACCGGATTGGGATTTTCCGGATTGGGATTGGGGCATCTAGTGGGTTCCACCCCAGTCCTCTTTTCCGGATTGGGATTGGGACATCTAGTGGGTTGAACACCAATTTCAGTACATAAGGGATCTGTGGTTTTAGCTGATATGAGGGTTCTTTCGGAGTAATGCTATAACTAACTCAGAAAGAAAAGAAAATTTTAGAGAGCAGAATATCAATGAAAATTATTTAATTTGGTGCAGCAGTACTACTCTAAAAGCAAGGCCATTACTCCAAAGAGCCTGCATTTCTCTGTAAACCACTTTGTGAAATTTTTGTTGAAAACCGGTATATAAATAATGTTGGTTGATTTATTATATTAAATTTAGTATGGTTTACTTATGTGTAAACAAATTTAGGATTGCACTGTAACTTAGCTAAACAGGAAGAAGATGCTAATTACAGACCTGGCCCTGTGCCATTCTGGGGCACAGGACTTCAACATGTCATCCCCTGAATGTACCCCTCCCCAGAGGATATTTGCTTAGCTCCATTTGGTGCCTTGTGCTATGTCTCCAAGTGCTCCAGATGCTCTCTGAGGCCTCCAGAATGCTATTGAACTATGGCTCCAGTTTCCCAATGAAAATGAGAAGTACTGTTTAGGTACATTTGGGAGGCCCCAAAAGGCTTTCAGAATGTTGCTGTGCCTTGCCTACCTCTAGAACATCTCAAGAGGGAGGGAGGGAAGCTTTGGTGACACTTTGTTAAGCATAGTGGTGTCACCCCACAGGTCTGCTAACTTGGTAAGTGGCACACTTTCAAGTGTGTGTTCCTCTTTATTTAGCAGAGGGCGAGTAAGTGGCCTTCCTCAACCCAGCAATGTCTGTTATCATGGCTTCTGCTGGTGTTCTTTTGCATCTTTTTCGATTGTGAGCCCTTCGGGACAGGGACCCATTAGCCATTGTTTATTTGCAAACCGCTTTGTGAACTTTTTAGTTGAAAAGTGGTAGGTAGGTAGAAGATAGATAGATAGATAGATAGATAGATAGATAGATAGATAGATAGATAGATAGATAGATAGATAGATAGATAGATATGTGCAAAATAGCACTTTACATGTATGCTGATATGGACTTATGATATTTGACACCACCATCTTGGATCTTGCATTGAACGGAACTGGTAAATGGGGGACCAGGAATATTCTGTAGTTTCCTGTGAGTGTGGCACAGAATCCAGAGGCATCATGATGTACCCCTGTGCCAAGGACTATTAGGTAAGATACTGAGAAGGCAACTGGTACGGTCATAGTGCCTAAGCAACTGGAGTGCAGCAACATTCTATGAAGAACTGCTCCATCTTGGAGGTGGGGTAGCTAACATGCTTTTCAGAAAAGAAATGCATTTTATGCAGAAGGTGGTATGGAAAAAGTGGATAGAGATGACTTTTTTATCTCCCTCAGAAAGAATTTCTCTCTTTCTCAGGACCCCAGGATGTGGATTACTCAGTTAAATTGATTGGCTGTAGATTTAGGAGCGCCAAAAGGAAGCACTTTATAACACATAATGAACAAGCAGAATTAACATCCTTGAGATGAGGAGATGGCCAGTGATTCTGGTGGTTTTAAAAGAGAGGATTTCATAAAAGACAGCAACTAGCCATAATAGGTAGAGGGAGCTATCAGGTTCAGAGGCAACAAATGGGCTTGCCTCCAAATACCCACTGTTGGGATGTATACCCAAGAGGAAGCTGCTGATTTTGTGTCTTCTTCAAGAACTATGAGCAACTAACTGGGAACAGAATGCAGAACAAAGTGGATCCTGGGTGTGATTCAGCAAGTCTCTTATGTTCTTATCCATTTGCAAAGAATACTACTTTGAAAAGCTATCAGTCTCAGAGCACAATTCTGAGTGTTCCTTGGGCCAGTGCAAGGCCCTTGGGCCAGTGTCACAAAAGTGCCATAAGTCCTCCAGAGATGGCCTAAGTCTGAGTAGACTTAGAAGACTGAGTAGACTCAGAAGAATGAGTAGCATGACTATCTATGGTTGCTGTAGCTGTACCACGGGAAGAGGACAGACCTCTCTTCCCTGCAATAGTGCAGTAGCTGTCCCAGAATTTGTACTTGATATAGTGCAGGCATGTCAGCCATCATTTGGATCATATAATAAAATGAATTAATAGATGAGACTAAATATTACAGGGCCATAACTAAATTCATAGTGAGTAGGAATAGACATCAGCAAGAGGTCTCTGCTATTTCAGATAGATATTTTTATTACTATAATACAAAGGAGATGTTGAAATGGGGAAAGGCTGCCAAAGTCAGCAGTCAAAGACAGGATTGCAAATCTGTTTAAGAGGAAGTGGACAAATTATTGAAATAAAGTATTCTGGAGGGAAAATAAAGCCTCTAACTAGCTATTTTCCAACAGATTTTCAAAGCTTTGTAGAAAGTTTTTAGCAATATGACTTCCAATAAAGTCGACAGGAGGCTGGGCTGTTAAACCCTTATGAAACTCTTTCAGATAATATATATATACACACACACACACACAAAGATAATGAGAGAACTAAGCAAGTTGTTCTTTTAATAGGCTTTAAAGAAGCCGTGAAGAATCATGCCGCATGTGGTCATTTTTGGTCTTTAATGTTTGGATCTTTTGTCCAGGGAGTATATATTTCTGAGGTGATATATTGGAACAATAGGTGAACAGTAACACAGCGACACAGGGCATGATTTTATGGGTTGTCAATGAAACATTTAAAAGAGGATTTTGACAGTTGGGAAGAATAAGTAGAAAAATCGAGGTATCAACATGTAGCAGAGCTGATAGGTTCTGAGCCTTGAAGTGCACATGCTTCTCAACCAGGCTATTATCTGATTCAACAGCTCTGCTTACAAAGTTCCCATGACAAGAAGCTAGCAAGATTTACAGTTAGCCCTTGAAGAAAATGTTCATTGTGACAAATTAATAGGCTCAAGATTGAAAATCAAGGATGTCCTGTATTTGCTGTAATGCAAGGTCTCTTTATTTGCTGAAAGTGTCTTCTCCTTTTATCCTCTTTTTTCTCCAGAGCTTTTTTTTATAGTTTCACTGTTTCAATCTGGAGTTACTTGGTTGTGATACCTTCAATTACTGGCTTTGCAGAGTGATACCCTTTTCAAGTTGAGGCTGCATTAGGTACTTCATATTTCAATATTTATATTTATTTCAAATATTTCATATTTCAGTGTGCATCCAGGCTGCCCACAAATGGATGCTGCTTCCATCCACATACATCCTTTGATGCACCAGGGCATAGATGCCTACTTTATTTAAGGGCCAAAAGAATTAGATCAAAAAGAAGGAGGATTTGTCCAAATGAATGAGGATAAATCAAGGTATGCATAATAATAAAGGGATGTCAGATTCAGGAAGAGAGGACATGTTGATCCATACTTCCCTCAAAAGTTATGCTTCATGTATTTTAGGAAAAATTTAGCCTAATCATTATTCAACACTTCTGTCCATAACCAATTTGTGGCTATGTTAAATTACTGTGAAACATTACAGATTGGGAGATTTAGGACACAATCCAGAGCAAATTCAGCCTGCTCTGCCCTATCTGCACTCTCCTAACTATTCTGTATCCAGAGCAGAAAGTTATGCTGAATCCAGAGAGTCAGGAAGCCTGGGCTTCCCTAACTGCTCCAGAGCATGCTAAGTAATTGACACAAGGGGAAGACTTGCTCCTGAGGAGACACCCCTCAGATCACACTGAACAAGGAACAGCTGTGGTGCCTACAGTGGTGACATGACTCTGCACATCACCTGGTGCAGAAGTCTGTGCGTCATCCCTGGGATGCGCACCCCCCTACCTGGACTGCGCAGTCACCAAAGTTGGCACCTGCGCAGTTGTTTCTGAAGCCAACTGGCTTCAGAAAGAGTACTGCGCAGGCACCATCTCTGACACCTGCGCAGTACTTTCCTGAAGCCTTTTGGCTTCGGGGGAGACTGTGCAGGCATCAGAGTTGGTGCCTGTGCAGTACTCTTTCTGAAGCCATTCGGCTGCCGCTCCGCCTCCTGGTGAGGCCGAATGGCTGTGCAGAGGCGCGGACTTTCTCTGCTCTAAGGAAGTCTCCTCTGAAGCTGTTCGGCATGCTCAGTGTGTTTCTGCGCAGTGCACCTCAGATGGCCGTTCAGGCCAGCTCCTCAGACAAGTGGCAGCTTCTGGCTGCTGCTCCGCCTTGGAGCAGGCCTGAATGGGGGTGCTGATGCCCGGGGCCTGCCAAAGGACAGTCAAACTCCTCCGGCACATCACCCCATACGGAGCGCATCACCCAATGCAGCCCACACCAGCCGCACCAGTCTGGTGACGCCACTGGGTGCCTGCCTTATAAGGAGTTCCTGATGAGATGCCAGTACATTCTACAGTGAATACAAGGGGCTTCTTGGAGTGGCCTGCTGTATCCTGAGGTTTGTGGGCAGCCGTAGTTTGTTCCATATCCTGAGGTTGAGAGGCAGGGGTTGCAGCTAGGATGGCCAAGAACTCAGATTTTTGGTCAGCACTGCTATTCTTACTTGGGCCTTATCATGGACCCCTATGGGTCTACTCATTACTATACTTGCTCCTGAGGTGGTATAACTCTGAGGGCTGGAAGAGGGCATTTCTGCCTTGGAAACAGGCTTTGGATTCAGAGTAACTGCTCTGCCCTAGGCAATGCTAAACATGCCCTCAACTTGCCTCTCCTGAGCTGCTTAGGCTGCCCCAGTTAGGGCAGAGCAGGTCCACCTCTCTTAGGGCACCCTATCTTGCCTTGCTCTGCCCTAAGCCTCCTTCAGAGTAACTGGGCTGGAGCATCTTGCAGTTGCTCCAACCTAGTGTTAGATAGGGCAACCTAAGGGCTCTTATGTGGACAGATTAGTTGCTCTGGATTGTCCTACCTGCTGTCTCTTTTTTCCCCTTATGTTTGCTGGTTTCTCATTCACAGGATACTCTGGCCTTTCAGCTAGAAACTTCATGACCTATAGCTCAGTGGTCCTCAGTCTTATGAGGTTCATGGCGCAGTGGCCTTGGCAAGCCTTAATGTGGCCCTTGGCAAGACCCCTCTATCAGGCCTTGGGCAAGCCTTATAATGCCTCTAATACAATTTTATTTGTAAATTTATGTAAATTTATTCAAATTTGAAATGTAAATCATTTTTTCAGCCCCCAACAGTGTCAGAGAGATGATGTGGCCCTCCTGCCCAAAACGTTGGACACCTCTGCATTAGGCTAAAGAGCTTCACATGCTGTCACATTTACAGCCCAATCCTGTCCACAGTCTTCTGGGAGTAAACCCCATTGACTGGGACTTGCACCTGAGTAGACATGCATTGGATTGGGCTCATGAATTTTATACTAGTGCTTTCCCATGCATCAAATTCCACCTACTAGGTCTGAGAAGTGTACTCAGGTAGCTTCAACCACCAGTCAGCTAGGAGGATGACAAGCATCTTCAGGTAGCTTGTATTGCCATATATGAGCATGAGAAAACCACCAATCAGCCAGGGGAATGAGAGACAGAATGTATTACATGGCAGGTACCATTGGGTCTTTTGACCAGAAAAGTTTGTCAATACAGGGAAAAACATTAATAAAAAACAAACAGAAGAATGAAAACAACACCATGAGTCACATTGTCAGAAGGGCCTAACAGAGGAATATATGAAAGGTCAGGTCACTAGTTAATAGAGTATTGAAGATACATATGTGTGAAGTTAGAGATGGGTCAAAAAGACTGAACGGTTCACGGAGAGTGTTAAATACACATAATTTTGCAGAGTGACCTAACTCTCCTTTTTGCCCACTTCTTGTGGGGATGTTACAACCCGATACTACTGCAGCAACAGAGAAGTGAGAGGCAGATCCTCTTGCAGTCAATTTGAATTTGCACAAGACAGACGGAGAATGGAGAGATCGGTGAGGTATTCTATAGGTATGAAAACTTTCCTTTATTTTACAAACTGGAGTCCTTGAAAGTAGCTACGATAAACTATGAAACATGATATTCTAGAAAGGTTTAGAGCTGGAGGGATTAATCTATGTGAAAATTGCTTTAACCCTAGCTTGGACCATGAGAAAAGTATCCGCAAGATTACCATAAGGTCAGTTTGATCCCATTGTAAAAAACCAACAGTACCATGGGGTTAATTTGATCCCATTGTAAAAACCTTTTGTGTTTTTTTCTTCAAATAAGATTGTACTTTAAACATTTGTAGAAAAATATTGATAAACAGCAGGCCTCAGTCTTGAAAGACTATGGTATCGTGCTTGGCGCTGCATACGCTGCATACGCTGCATGCAAAGCATGAAAGCCTTAAACTGGGTTAAACTGTTATGGAGGATAGGCTGTTACCCAAGCAGCAAATTCCCCCCTCTCCACACCACTGAATTAGTCCAATGGAAAGGCAGAGCCAATACGATTGGATCCAGCTGCGTTGCAGAGCTGGGCTAAGGAAGGAGCTCACCCTGTCTTGTGGGGCTGACCCGGGTCTCAAACCCTGGCCTGCTGGTTAACAGGCACAGCGTCTTAACCGCTTGCGCCACCCACAGCCGTATCTTATAAACAGAAGTATCTAGAAATCTTACAAACCAAAGGTCTTAGAAACCTTCAGTCTTTCATTTAGAATGCAATCCTAAGCATGTTTACTAAGAAGTAAGTCCCAATGTGCTCAATGGTGCTTACTCCCAGGAAAGTGTGGTTAGGATTGATGTCTTAGCCATTCATTAACCTGAAGTGCTCTGCTTATTGTCACATTTACAACCCAATCCTGTCCACTCTTTCCTGGGAGTAAGCAGGAATACTCTTGTAATAGGACTTACATCTGAGCAGACATGCATAGGATTGGGTTCATAAATTTTACACAAGTGGTTACTAATTTCCCATGTAGCAAATTCATCTCAGTGGGCCTGGGAAGCAAAATATATATCAGCACAACACTGTGGTCCCTGCCATAGACCACATATTTACTTCTGGCATTGGCTGTTGGATGGGTTGACCCCAATGCTTGTCAACATGGAAATCATAGAATTATAGAATAGAATAATAGAATCCTACAGCTGGAAGGGACACAGTCGGTCATCTAGTCTAACCCCCTTTCTGTAGCAGGAAATCCTAAAGCAGTGGTTCTCAATCTTCCTAACATCGTGACCCCTTTATAAGTTCCTCATGTTGTGGGGATCCCCAACCATAAAATTATTTTCGTTGCTACTTTATAACTGTAATTTTGCTACTGTTATGAATTGTAATGTAAATATCCAATATGCAGGATGTATTTTCGTTGTTACAAATGAAATGTGTGTTCTATGCACACATTGAACACAATGGGATTTATTTCAGAATAGGCATGCATAGGATTGGGCCCTGAGATTGCTATCCTATCCACATTTACATGGGAGTAAAGGCCCCCTGACTATAATTTGATTTATTTCAGAGTAGGCATGCATAGGATTGGGCCCAGAGGCTGTCAGTCAGCCCCAGTGCGTGTGCAGCTACAGCTGGAGGTCTGGCAAGCCTGACTTGGCACCCTGCACCAGGGTTCTTTAGGCAACCCCCAGGAAACCTCTAGGCGACTCCCAAAAGGGTCCCGACCCCCACTTTGAGAAATGCTTTCCTAGAGCATCTCCGACAGGTGCTTGTTGAGCCTCTGCTTGAAGATCCCCAGTGAGGGAGAGTCCACCACCTCCCTTGGCAATCTTTTCCACTGCTGAACCGTACTCACCGTAAGGAATTTTTTCTGACATCCAACTGGATATTTCTTTTATTAAATTAAATTAATTATTAAATTAATTATTAATTGTTAATTAATGAAAAATAAACAGAAGAACAAAACTGAAAAAGGCAATGAGGCACATAGTTAGGACTTAACTGAGGAATACGTGAAAAGTGATGTCACTACTCACGATAGTTTAAAAAATATATATGGGTCAAAGATAATCGGGGTCAATTATAACTCTATGGTACCCGGCTAATGTTAATGCTTTAAATGGGAAACAAGCTCCATTCAAATCTAGAGTGTTTCATTATTTGGACTGATGAAGGAGTGGTCGTGGCATTGTCACATGTTTCACATGAAAGATCAGAAATGTGTCCTTTCTGGATTATGGATCTGAGGGCTCTTGCCAATTATCTTTTTAACAATCATACTATTAGTCAGGCTCTCTTAGGCAAGTGGCAACTCCAAGAACATGTGTTTAAAGGGTATCTTTTCCATACCTTGAACTAAGCAGAACTAAAACATTGACCACGTAAAGCAACATAATATAGAATAGCTTTGGTTACAGATACCATCTATTGCTTAGTGGTGCCTTCATTTCCCATAAGTATACTAAGATTTTCTTGTTATGTCTACTATGTGTTTTGTCACAGAATAGCATGTTATATTTATGGAATTTTGAAAAATCAATGATTTTGTATCAAGAAATCAGCTCACTGTTTTTCAAACAGCTTCTGTGGTATCCATTGAGACCAAAACTCATTCCAGCTTTATACAAAGAGGCCTCATGATACATAATTGTCAAGGACAGGCAAGCTTTTAGCAGTAGTAGCAAACTGGTGTTAGATATACATCAAGTTCTTTTTGAAAACAAATCTTCAGCACACAGACACTCCTTTGTGAAAATAATTTCAAAACAGATTTTGATCACAGAGGTAACACTTCCTGGTAGAATAATCAAGTGACTTTTAGGAAACTTGAGTAATGTCTTGAAACTTGTACATAAGTGACTATAATGTTTGTGAACGCTACCATGCAATCCTGTTAAATAGTTTATTAAAACACTACTTTTCCTTAAAATAATCAAAAAACAGCATTTTTTGCAGGTTGATTACACCTTCTCTGGAATTCCTAAAATTGGAATGTTCCAAAATATGACATGTTCTGAATTCCAAATTAAAAGCAGGCCTCTGTCAGTCTTTGAAGACGATGGTATCGTGCTCAGCACTGCATACACTGCATGTGAAGCACGAAAGCCTGGGTTAGATTGTTATGGAGGATAGGCTGTTACCCAAGCAGCAAATCCCCCCTCTTCATGCCACTGAATTAGTCCAATGGAAAGGCAGAGCCAATACGATTGGATCCAGCTGGTGTCGCAGAGCTGGGCTAAGGACAGGAGCTCACCCTGTCTTGTGGGGCCGACCCGGGTCTCGAACCCTGGCCTGCTGGTTAACAGGCACAGTGTCTTAATCACTTGCACCACCCACTTGTGCCATTCCAAATTGTGGCTTCATATAATGTGTTATGGTGGCCTTCCAAAGAGTGATGGGAAGGGGGAAGCTGGGGGACTCACCAACACCAGAGGCAAACAGCAGAAAACACATGCCAGCAGCAGATAGTTTCTGGCTATATAAGGCCTTGTGTTCATTCCCATGTATTTCTTGTTCAAAAATCCTTCAGTGTTCAGTGTTCAGTGCCCATGGGGGGCAAAAACCTGCATGCATTTAGATTTGAGTCTCATCCTGTTGACTAGGTATTTCATTACTTTTATGCAAATATTCTAAAATGCTTTAAAAAAATCTGAAGTATGCAACACTTGGAGAAGATAATGCCTAACATGCACTATTGCCATCAAATCCACCCCTTCACACCTCCTTCCCTCAGTTCCTCATCCTATGTGCCCAGTTATGTCCATAGTCTTTCCACTCTCTTTTTCTCTTTGTGCATAGCCTGCCCACTTCTACTAACTTTTCATATTTCACATACATGGCAGGGTCAGGTGGAAAGGCTTGGCATTTCTGCCTTTTGTGGCAAAGCTTGCAGAATGACTATCAACGGAGCTCTTCTAGCACAATTAGCAACAATTTTACAACAGTGCAAAATTCTCCCCTCTGTCTGACAGCCTGATCCAGGATGGATCAGGTTTTTAGTATTCTTGAAATACTATAACAGTTTCCTTATCTTGAAATGTATATAATTATAAGAATTCATTACCCTACACTTGGCAGATGTCATGCTACATTACTGGCAAAGTCCTTACTTCCCAAAGTTCCTGTAATGCTGAAAATCTCCACAGATTTGTGGAAAACTAACATATGGACAGATACTGAAGCTGAAACAAATATTTTAGCAACATCATGAGAAGGAAGGACTCCTAAGACCCTGATGCTGGAGAAAAGTGGAGAATGCAGACAGAAGGGGACAGCATAGGATGAGGTGGTTAGATATATGAACTTCGACAAACCTAGGAAGCTAGTGGAGGATAGGGTGACTGGGCATGCTGCAGTCTATGGGGTCATGAAGAGTTGAACACAACTTAACAACTAAACAACAACATATGGGGTGATGTTCACTAACCGTCACCATCAAAACAACATCCACTCAATTACTGAGAACTAAGAATCCAAAACAATAACAGGTACTTAAGAACCTTCCTTAATTTGTGATGAAATTACTTTGGACTGTTTAAAACCTTTTGGAATATATAATACTTTGGACTATATAATACCTATATAATACCTTTTCGGTATTATACAGAAGATATTTTTGGTAGACAACTCAGCTATGTTCTAGCACATAGTTATCATGTAAACCATAAACTGTATATTCAAGAGATTTTAAGAGATCTGCTGCAGCAGTAGTGTAGTTACACTATGTACAATCCTATGTACATCTATTCAGAAATAAATACCATTATAGTCAAAGGGATTTACACCCAGGTAAGTGTGGATAAGAGAGTAGCCTATGATTCTGATCCCTGAACCTGGAAGCCTTTACTTAAAATTTCACTTTTGCCAGAAGCTCATTAAGTAAAATGACAGTGCAGTACAATCATGTTTCCTCAGAAATAAGTCTATCGAGTTCATCGGAATATATTATAAAATAAGGATAAGAGTGTAATGCAACAAAACTTCATTTCAGTCTCAGTGTTCCAATAGGAGCATCATAATAGTGACCTAGATGTGATTTTTATGGTAAATGAAGTGTTTTGAAGATTCACAACTGTCATATAAAAATGATGATGATTAGCAAAAGGTGATGAAGGGGAATTCATTTCTACAAAGGGGAATGCATCTCCAGAAAACAGCATACAAAAAACTATTCTGTAGGTAGAAATTGCATGTCTTCAGAAAGATAATTAGGTACTACTGTGTAGTATGAATTACCCATGGATAATGTTACTGGTGATAATCACTAAAAATGATAGCAGAAGCAGGATAAAACACTAATAAAATTAATTTTAGACTTTCACCTACCACAGTATTAACTTTGTCGTAAGATGTAGGTATGGTATATCTAGTCAGGAAACAAGCATAGTTGGGGTGGGGAATTGTGCCATAAATTATATAACATTTCTGAGGTTATTGGTGGAAATTTATTTTGCAGTACGTGTGTAGCTATTTTCCAGGTTTTGTGAGATTTATTGTAGTGAATCAAAAGCAGAACAAGCAACATTCTTAACAGTGACTTTACTGGGCTGATTCTCTCCCTTCGGTATAAAAGAGACTGTATTTCTCCTCCCCCCCCCCCCCCCCCACTGATGGATAGTACCTTTTTGTGGTGGTGGGATTGTGTGCTCCAGTGATACAATGCTGGCAGTAGTGTAGCTACTGGCAGGGACTCCCATGCCAGATAGGTCTTTGCTGAGGAGCCAGACTAATCCTGTCCAAACTCCCACTGAACGTGGGTTGTCTGGAGAAGGAAAACTCCCACCTCAAACCTCCATTGCCTTGTGGCTATACCCATCTATGGGAAAGGCTTCAGGAGTCAACCTCAAGGCAAAATCCAGAGCTGGAGTCCAGGAAGCAGTTCATGACTGTGTACAATCCCGTTCTGGTAACTCCTGCAATGCAGCTGGAACCAATCATATTGGCTCTGCTGTTCCATTGGACTATTTCAGTGGCATGGAGAGGGGGGATTTGCTGCTTGGGTAACAGACTATCCTCCATATTAATCTACTCAGGCCATCGTGTTCTGGAGAGGACACTCAAAGCACTCAAAAATAGGACACTCAAAAATAGTCTTTTGAGACTGAAGGATGCCAATGATGGATGATTTCTGCCCCAGATGAATGAAATCTAATAGCAGTCTGAGACAGGGATTTGTGAGAGATCTGTGAGTTCCTATGTGAAATACTGTCCTAAGAGCTACCAGCCTGAGAGTTTATTGAGAATAGGCAAGAAGCAGAGACAGGTGAGGGAAGGGTCAAAACTCCATTATAGGGCATTGATTCTAAGAGCTGTGGAAGCTACTTTTCTTTTACACCATTCACTTATATGAAGCTTAAAGTAGTTTCCCAGCCAAGTTTGTGATCATTTTTACACCAGAAAAAGCAATACAGTAAAACCTTGGATTGAGAGTGTTTTCCAAGACAAGCAAACATTTCAATAAATTTTGATTTGATAAAGAGGTGATGTGTTGATAAACAAGCAAGAAAAAGTACTGGGTAGTCTCGTCCAGGATATGGCCTGTTTCAGCGCTCCCCCAGCCCCTGCTCAGCCTCTTCTGAGAGTCTGGCCTATGCGTGTCTATTCTGAAGTAAGTCTATTACATTCAATGGGGCTTACTCCTATGTAAGAGGGGAAATGAAAAGGACCCCGAGAGACCTATAGCCTTGCAGGTCTATGCTAAAGTAAACCCTATTATAATCAGTAAGGCTCACTCCTGAGTAAGGGGCCAGATTGCTTCCTGAGAGACCCAAGAAACTAAGTGGAGGATAATTTGTCTTATTTTTCATTATATATTTTATTTTCTTCATTATTTTGTATATTACAGTATTGTAAATTATTTTTGGAACAAGTTTGGAACAACTGGAACAAGTCCGGAGGAGGGCAATAAGAATGATCAGTGGGACGGAAGGGAAGCCCTATGAGGAAAGGTTGGGGGAACTTGGAATGTTCAGCCTGGAGAAGAGGAGGCTGAGGGGAGACATGATTGTCCTCTTCAGATATGTGAAGGGCTGTCATAGGGAGGAAGGGGCTCATTTGTTCATAGCTGCTTCTGAAAGCAGTACAAGAACCAATGGGTGCAAACTGCAAGGAGATTCCGGTTGGATATCCGGAAAAAATTCCTGACAGTGAGGGCAGTTCAGCAGTGGAATTCTATGATTTTTGGGTTGTGGAACAAATTGTCTTCCATTATTTCTTATGGGAAAATTCGCTTTGATGTACAAGTACAAGTATTATGGGTTACAAGCTTCCACATTGAATTGTGTTTGTAAACCAAAGTACCACCATATGATGTTCAGCATCATATTGTGCTCCCAGATCATTCACTGGACCAAGAATAATTTCCCACATTCAGCTGTAATCTTCAAGTGTAATCACATAATGGACTTACATTTGTAAACCAGGCTGTGATACATGCTTGCCTCTTTCCTGTCTTCTTTTTTTGTTTTTCTATCATTTATTTTGCTAGATAAATCAATCAATCTACATAATTGTTGATCAGGGTGCAGGGTGTCCATACATTCTGTGTCAATCAAGTAGGTTGAGGGTTCTATTGCCATGTGTTTCTGGGGCAGAAAAGTTTGAGGAGAAGAACTGTCAACATACCATTCTCACTTCAACTCATATTTCTATCTTTTGGGTCAGATAACAGGCCAGATTGAGGAATGGCAAAGGGGCAATTGAGGAGAACCATTGAGGAGAGAAGAGGCAAGAAGGCAATTGAGATGCTGGAAAGGGGGATACTGCTGCAGCTGGTAAGAATCCAGGTAAGGTTTTGAGGAGAAGATTTGTGCATTGTGTTGTGACTTATAACGGAGCATGAGGTTTGGAAACTACTGAATGAGAGCCTTGAACTCGATCAGGAAAACCTGAGTTCAACTTTCCACTCAGTGATAAACCCCATTAGTCATAAAGCTGGATGATCTTGGACCATTTGGTCTCTCTTACGGAATTGTTCGGAGGGAAAGAACCATTTATCCCATCATGAGCGCCTTGGAGGAAGAGGGGATAAAAATGCAGTGTATTGCCACTGATTACTTAAAAGCATCCAAACTTCTGAAGTTGACCAAAATCGTGTGTGTGGACCCAGTTGGTCACCTAGGTAACAAAAAAGCTGCAGTTTCCCCAATTTAAATGCTAATCAGCCTTCTTGAGGAGTGTCAAGTATAAATTCTTTCTTTCCTAGTAATTTGAACAAGTCCTATTAGCATGAGAAATGGAAACTTCGTATTAGCATAAGCTTCCCTGGTTGGCTTTTCATAAGCCCTGCCTCTTGCAAATTGTATTGATTTTTAAAATATATGCTGATTCATGCCACCAACCAGGAGTGGTCACTTCTTATCAATCCTTATGGTTTAAAAAAATGCTCAGCCCCATAAAATCCTTTTTGGTCTAGCATAGACAGTATTGTCAGTTGGGCTGTGGGTGGCGCAAGTGGTTAAGACACTGTGCCTGTTAACCAGCAGGCCAGAGTTTGAGACCTGGGTCGGCCCCACAAGACAGGGTGAGCTCCTGTCCTTAGCCCAGCTCTGCGATGCCACCTGGATCCCATCGTATTGGCTCTGCCTTTCCATTGGACTAATTTAGTGGCATATAGAGAGGGGATTTGCTGCTTGGGTAACAGCCTATCCTCCATAATCTAACCCAGGCTTTCATGCTTCGCATGCAGTGTATGCAGCGCCAAGCATGATACCATAGTCTCTCAAGACTGACGGAGGCCTGCTTTAGAAGGTATTGTCAACCACATGATTTAAAGTGAAGGCGCGCATGTCTTATTCTCTGGTAGGCTTGTGCATACTTGCTGTTGGAGGACAGAAAGTCCAAATTGCTCACACTGGGATGATTTCAATGTGTTGGGATGATCCAGAAGTTTTGCACCAGACTCATGAAAGAATGCTGAGTAGAATGGGGCACTGAAGTATGAAATGGGTGCGCCAAGTAGTGAGTGGAGTTGGTGGGTACTATCATCAAACATACCCAAGCACTTTAGCTTTTTGAAGCCAAGCAAATTATTTTTTGAAATTTGTATTTCATCACACAGAGAACCCATGGCTTAGCTGGGAAGTGCAGAAACTCCATGTGTAAAATCTGGGCTGGAGGGGGAGGAATGGAAAGGGGGAGGCCCTGGGAGGTGTGGATGAGGTGGTCATGATTTGCACTGCATCTGATCCCCTCTTTTTGCAGTCTGCTTGCTCCTTACTTCTTCTGAGATGTGTCTAGCTACACAGCTGGTGCAGGTCTACGGAGACTTTATTCCAGAGTGGGAGGTTCTGTCCCCACACCACCATCCCCTTGGAGATGTGCATTGAATGAACAGATTGGTAATGGTGGGCAAACCAGTTTCATTGGAGCACAAAACCACTGATGGTGCAGTCCTAACCAACTTTCTTGCACCGAGGTAAAGACAATGCAACTCTGAGCTAAAGGAACAAACATTTCTTGAGGAGGTCTCCAAGAGTTCCCCCCAACTGCAAAAATATGCCAGTGCTGAAAAGTTGATTTGGATTGCACCCTCACTCAATCCAAAGGGGATCTGTTGTTTTACTTCAGGAAGACTAAAATACAAACAGTTTATTCTTGTTTTGCCACTGATAACATTCTGCATAATTGTTAATTTAATATATTTTTGGAGTGATCATCTCTCGTTTCACATTCTCCAGACACATCTTTTGATGACCTCAGGAGTTCTCAGGGGAAAAGTACTGTGGACTGAACTTATGTCAGAGAAGTCTGGTGGCAAATTAATAGCTTGACATAGCTGAGTGATCCTGACTGACATACCCATCAACAAGTCCTACCAGTTGCACAACCTCCAAACTTCACTCATTTGGTGGAGGAAGTGAAGCTGATAATCTCAGGGACTGACACAAGTACCTCCTGGAGCAGAAAAAATGCATCTGTCAAAAAGGCTACAGCTACAAGAATGTTGGGCTGTGTTTTTATTTTTGGGTTTTTGGGGTGTTTTTTAATGCTTGTTTATCTTCCAGCTAATTTCTACAAAAAGTTTTGCAGTCAGCCCCATCCTATGTATTTATTTCCATTTCTGCTCTCGTTCTTCTGCTCCTGGGGTTATTGTCCTTCATTTTGCTACTGGTGCTAAGCTTCCTGACCTATTTCTGTCACAAAGACAAGAGATGTAATTCATGATGAGTAGAGCTATGTGAGTAAGTCTGGACAGAATTGAAAGTTTCACAACAAACTAATGTCACTGTTGAATCCTTTTTCTGGTATTCCTTGTTTTCAGATATTATGTCTGATGGTTTGAAAAAAACAAGTCCAAATTTTCTTGTTCTCAATAATTCTTTATTGTGCAGTGCCTTGTTTTCTTAAGAACTGATAAATATATTATAACTACTACTTACCAGCTTGATACCAATGCTCCTTAAAGCAGTGGCTTTCTTTGATCTAGCAGGTAGCGTGCAGTTGTCTGTAATCATCCCAGCACTGTCATTCCCAGTTCCTTTGTGATCTTTTCTTAGATTGTGTGTAGAAGAGTCACTGAAGTTCAGGTCAGGTTTGGAAATTGGTATGTGAATAGGTACTAGATATCAGTTTCTATATTTCCAAATCCGATACAGTGATTGTATGAGAATGAAAATTGAATGTGTATGTATGTTTTGATAAAATTGTACATGATGATAGTAATATTTTTTCATGTGAAACAACAGCCCTTTTTTAGAGGCTTTGCTTTTGAAAACAGAGCTCAGTGAATACATATAAAGAGAGACTCCCAATTCTACTCTGACCATTCTGCTATTATTATATGGGGCAATACTGCAGTAGCCCATATTTTCCATAAGACAAAACTATCTATATTAGGAATTACAATGATTTTTTTTCCTTTTGGTGTGTCTTTAATTCCCCCCAACTCAAACTTTTTGATGGTTCAATACAATATCCTATACTCTTATATAAATTTCTTGGGGGTGCTAGCAGAGAGTATTGAAGTGGGAATCTTGGCATTTGCCCTCATGGTACTTATCCTGTCCCCCAGAAGACTGTGTAATGCAGCAGTACCAATGTAACTCACACTACGTGCTATAGTGGAGAACAACCAGAAGACCCAGGAGACATAAGTAAGAATTTTTTTAATTTAAAGTACTTCTCTGTAAACCTTCTAGATGCCAGTGAGTCTCTTTGGACCTAAGTCAGCTATCATATCTCCAAAAATCCTCAGGTATGTTTGTGTTGGGCTAAGTAAAGGGGGAGATAAGATGCTAGTGTCACTGAAATTCACCTCTTCCTGCCCTGTTTTGAAATTTACCACCCTACTCCCTGCTCTCATCCACCCTGAACCACATTATTCCAGGGCAGGACAGGTAAGCCACTGACATACACAAAAGGCCTCAATCTATATGTGAGGCAGTGTACAACAGTGATGTAGTTTTCACATTACTCTGGATATTACTCTGGGACCACAAGAGGATTTGGCCTCAAGCTGTACCATTGTGATGGCTTGTCAAAGGTAGAAGGTGCTTACATGATCAATGTTTTTCTGAAGCACCATCAGATAGCCAGGAGATGATGCTGCAACTACCAGCAAAGCAAAGGTCAGGTGACACCAAGAAACAATGAATTTTCACTTGGTCCTATAAAATGTCTAGCTATAGTCTAACTGTTCAGACTGATGTTCTTTTGGATGGCCTGTCAACTTAGACTACTCACCTGCTTCCCTGACTTGTTCTTGCTTGCCTCCAGATCACAAACCCTGTCATACAATTTCAGTTCATTCCATGCTCCTTAGATTGCTTACATTATGCCAGGTAATTTATGCCAGAGGGGAGTTGTTCTAATGTAGAAGAAATAGAATTGAAATGAGGTTCTCCTGATAAGATTAATTATTTGAAGAGGACAGCAGGTAATCTTTAGCTGTTCATCACAGCTATGCAGCTTGGACATGGAAAGTTAAGTTACAAGTCTCTTATAAATTATTATGGGCATGAGATCTGGTTAAAGGATACACCAGACAGAAAGTGGATCCATACTCATCACAGTCTACACTTTTCATTGGGTTCCAGCTTGGAAGAAATACAATATAAAATGAACTTCCTTTATACTGCAGAATTAAATGTTATTTAAAATTTTTTAAACATGCCAGCATGGTCATGCAGGTTCTGGAACAAATGGTCAAGTTGTCCATTTATTCAAAGGTAATATAAACAAGTTGTTGGTGTTGTATTTTAAATCAGTGTTTCCTAAACTGTGGGTTGTGATCTGAGGTGCAGTGGATCACAATGCAATTCTCAAATCTTCCCAGAAACGTTTTACCTGGAGTTCTTGCAGACTGCTCCTGGGTCATTGCTGGCTCGCTGTAGGCCTCCATTGACTTCTATAAGCCTTAGCACGCCTCTCAGGTATGCCTGGAACCTTCCGTACTTCTCAGAAGCTACTTCTGGTTTACATCTAGGTAGCGTCTGCAACTTTTTGTGACAGAGCAGAAAGTGGATTGCATCACTCAAAACTGAGAGCAGTTGCTAGGTCAACCCTGCCATAACTGCCCTAAGTGCACACCAAAAAGACCCTGATCATGCCTGCCCCCCAATTCTCCAGCCAATAAAATGACCAGTGCAAACAGTCTGGGGTAAACAAAAAAAAAAAACTCCTCCACAGCCCATCAGGAGAGCAGCCAAACATTCCTACATGGCCCCAAAAGGAGACCAGCAAAAGCCCAGACTGTCAACTGGGGTAGGTAGGTATGTGTCAGTAACTGTCCCCAGTGGCATAGCTAGGAGGGGGCAGGGGGTGCAGTTGCACCAGGCAACAAGCTTTAAGGGAGCTACAAGCTGAACTTGACACTGTAGCTGAAATTATGAAAAATGGGTTATGTATGAATGATATCACCATGTTATATATCATTTGAAACGGTAATTTAATGCAGAATGCAATGAAACAAACTGCATTGGAATATCTATCAAACATTATGGGTAATTAACCAGAAAATGAAAACACAAAGTCTATAATAAGGTTCAGGCCCTTGTCAAGACTGTGGTGCCTGCCTCGATGGTCATGTGGCATGAGGTAGGAGCCACTGGTCCGGTGATGGGATGGGTCATGGTGATTGGATGGAATCCAAATCATAGGAGCAAGGCCCAGGGTTAGTGCATGCCTTGCCCAGTGGCCCAGGATTGTCCATGGGGCCTTGCCAGGATCTGCCTCCGCTCCACTGGTGCCTTGTTTTATGCATTTTTATGCAGGGTTTCTGCCTGTTTGTTGTCTGCTTATTTCATTAAAGTGACCCATCTTCTCCATATATTGTTGTCCAATGTGTTCCTTGATCAGTGCACAGAAAATATCCAGATCTAAAACCTTTGTGGGTCTGCAAATCTCTGTTTTGCCCTTACGCAAAAGAGCTGGTCAGAAAGGAGTAGCTCCACTGTGAAACTTCACTTTCATAGGGGGAAGGGGATGTAGATCCCCTTCTCCCGAGTGAACTGCAAGCAGCTGCTATGGCAGCATGCTCACTCACAGGATCCTACAGTAGCCTTTTTGGCACTGCAGGAGTCCTGCCACTGCAGCTGACTTGGGCTTACTGTGCATTGAAATAATGGCATAACATTCTCAGAAAATCTGAAGGGAAATTGACACCTTTAATCGCATATTGGAAGGAGTACCTCATGTGGCATGTAAAGCTGGAAAAGCAGCTTGAGAAATTAAAAATAAATGCACTGTTAATCTTTGTGGTTAGTAAAATAATAAGCTCATATGTTCTGAAAACTTGTAAGCAGGATAATGAAATATATCCTATGGATAAATATATCTATGCAGAAGTTAAGCATGATATAAATTGAGACGTTTGTATCTTTGCATTTCTTTATGATTTTGTACTGTGTGATCAAAGTTGGAATAAAACATGAGTGGCCAATCCATTAGTCAAGGTGATGTGGGATACTCCAGAGGCAGATGTCAGGAGGAACAAGACAACTGCAAATTAAAGGTGTCCTTCTCCTCAAGTGTACTTCTGCATCACTGCATCCTTCTGATGATGCAGTCTGCACTGATCTCGATTCCACCTGCTACAAGTGGATCACTCAACTCCAACTCATGGCTTAGTAAAATCAAAGAGACGTGCAAAGGAACTCCTATACATTCCTACAAACAAAGAAACTCCTTCATTTGCGTAGACTTTAAATCAAACTGAAAGTTCTGCACTTCCACAGTTGAAGAAACTCTGGAAGGAGCACAGTTATCAGATAGGTTTTGTTTTACTACAATAAAAGCAGAAGACCCAAGGTAGAAGTGGGTGGCATACCCGGTCACACCATTCCTGGGTCACACCAATAATAAAATATCAGTGATTTTATTGAGAAGGGTTTGGTAAAAGTCATTGGATATTCATTTGGATTATTTTTCTGCATGGACTTATCTGAACATACAATAATTATTTACATGCACTGGATTGACTTCTGGTATTCCTTCAAAAACAAGGACCGAATGTTGAACCTCTGGCACTGGTCAGCAATGATCCTTAAGGACATAGGAAGAGCCTCACTGGATCAGGCCAAAGGCCCATCTAATCCAGCTATCACACAGTGACCCACCAGATGCCTCAGGGAGCACACAAGATACTTGCATCCAGGCACTCTCCCCTGCTTCTGGCATTCTCCAAGTGGGAGGATTGATAACTAGGGAAGACGGTATGCTATTTAAATCAGAAGTGAAATATGAAATTTAATACAGTAGAAGAAATATCTAAAAATATGGCTCCAGTTCCAAGTCGGGTTCTTCAAGACTTCCTATTGATTTGTTTCATAACCAATCAATTTTTGTCAAATTTAGCAAGAAAACAAGAACATACATTCGGCAGTATGTGTATATATGCATATATAGAGTTGTCACAACTCAGTGAACCACTAAAATGAGGTGAATCAATGACCTGAACAAGCTGAACTTAAAAAAAGCAAGAAATCAATTCATTTTGTTTTACTTTCTCAAAAAGGATTTGTCTATACCTATATTGTTAATAATTACTGGAAAACTATAATTTTTCTGTTTATGAGGAAAAATTGCAATCCCTGATCCACATCAGGATTCAGTGAATTATCTGCCACCTGTTGGCATAAATTAGATACAGATGTCCCACATTATCCACTAGGCTTCCATTTTGGAACCTCCCATGGTTTAAAAAATCCATGGATTAAAAAAAGGTGGATTTAAAAAGGTGGGTTATTAAAAAGTGGGTTTTTTCTAGGAGGTTCTTTCTAGTGCGTTTCCTCTTCTAGGTTTCTTGCACCTCCACTGACTTTAATGAAATAAGTTTGTGTCTAAATATCTGTGGGGTGTAGTGGCACAAGTGCTTAAGATGCTATTCCTCTTAACTGGCAGGCCGGGGTTCAAGACCCAGATCCTACAAGACAGGGTGAGCGCTTGTCCCTAGCCCAGCTTCTGCCGACCTAGCAATTTGAAAGCATGCAAATGCAAGTAGATAAATAGGTAGTTCGGTGGGAAGATAATAGCATTCTGTGCGCCTTGGTATATATACATGCCAGCCCCTGGACCACAGAAGTGACTTTGGACTACACTGGCTTAACAGTTTGAAACAGGGATGAGCATCCCCCCTACAGTACAACCTGTGGGGTACACCTTTACCTTTAAATGTCTGCAGGGATTTGATTCTGTTAATCCCTGCTGATACAAAAACTGTGTTAAATAAAAGCAATATAAACCAATGAAAACAGCTTTAAAAACAGGTTTTCTTACTGCTGTAGAGAGGCAGACATCAATTAGAAATGTAAGGGACCTCTGTTTCTCAATAACAGTAGAAAGCAGTTTTAAAAACTCGAAGTGACCATGAGAGCTCCTAATATTTGTACTTTTTAATTTAAGAAAAGAAAATCTTAAAAAATTTCATCTGTGGAGTGTTCAACACAGAAATTCTGGGTCATTTTATAGGTAACACAAGAAAAGTGTATCACTTTTATTTTTGTATAAATATTACCGCTAAATCTTTTCATAAGTGCCACTGACTCAAAGGAGGAAAAATGTTTGTGTTTTCTTTAATGAACTGATTTTTTTCTGGAAAGAGAAAATCTCAGTTTACTACTGTGTCTCTATAGGCACTTACAGAAATAAGAAATTCCAGCCCACAAAATAATCCCCTAATGGCTCTTACAAAAATAACTTCATGGCAAAAAAAATCTAAATAATATATAAACTGCACAGCATCAAATATGTAAAATTATAAAGCTCTATTTAGTGCTCTCTCCAAGCTAATTTAGCACAGTTTAGCACAAAGCTGTGAACAGCCTCCAGCAGTAATTTACAGAGAAGAATGAACATGGAAGAATCTATTTTTGCATGAATTCCCACAAGGTGAAACAGCATGTGAATTTGAACCTGTGGCTACTTTCAGTGAAGTATCCATGCCTCATTCAGGAAGAAAAAAAATGTCTATTGAAAAATCGGGGCAGCTACAAAAACCTGTTATCAGATCTAAAAAGCAGCAAATGGTTGTAGGGGAAAATGTGGAAGGGCCAACCTACCCTGAGAAGATAGGGTGTGATGCTAGCAGTGGATGGCCTTTGCTTAAGAGCAGCCAGGAAACTCAGGGTTAACCCCAGGCTCTACCTAGCAGAGTGTGGCCTGCACAGCTGCAACTACTAGAAATAGCCAGGTCTTTAAGGAATATAGGCAGCACCTGGAAGAGGAAGAATTATGTGGGTAGAAGAAAAGAGGAGAGGGTGGGAAGAAATATGTGGGTAGAAGGAGAGAGGAAAGCTTGGCAGGAGGGAGGAAAGTGAACTCATTGGCTCACTGAGTCATGGACCTTCTCACAGATTATTGGGCTGGCTAACTGTTTATTGAACCTGCTGATTGATTAATAAATTGATTGATTAGCTAGATTAAAAGCAGGCCGTCAGTCTTGAAAGACTATGGTATCGTGCTTGGTGCTGCATACACTGCATGCAAAGCACGAAAGCCTGGGTTGGACTGTTATGGAGGATAGGCTATTACCCAAGCAGCAAATCCCCCTTCTTCATGCCACTTAATTAGTCCAATGGAAAGGAAGAGCCAATACGATTGGATCCAGCTGGCGTCGCAGAGCTGGGCTAAGGACAGGAACTCACCCTGTCTTGTGAGGCCCACCCAGGTCTCAAACCCTGGCCTGCTGGTTAACAGGCACAGAGTCTTAACCACTTGCGCCACCCACAGCCAATCAATCAGTTAGCTAGACTGATGGACCGGAAAACAGACAAACTGTAGATACTGGAATTGTGACAGCTGTAAACTGCTGGTTAGTGGAGGACTAGGATTGCTAATTAGCCAAACGGTGAACCTAAGCTCTCTGGCAAGTTCAGGGGAGGTGACTTGGGCAAAAAAATGTTTTCTTGTAGTAAAAACATAAAAATTCTGTAGATCAGACCAAAAGAGCCCAATCCTATTGGCCTGCCCTCCTGGCTATTGTAATGTACCTATAAGTATGCTCCAGTTGCATGCTCAGTAGTGCCAAAGCCCTGAAGAAAAGACCACAGCTGGCTACCTGAGGAACAGCAGAGGAGGTGGGAGGAGGTAGGTATGGAAGAATGGCAAGGTGGTAAAGGGAGATAGTGGATGGGAAGACTTCAGGCTGCAGTGGTGATAGCACATGCCAGATCCTGTAATCTAGTTGCACCCTTCCTTCCCCATTTTTCTCTCAACCAGCAAAACCATTTGGGCAGGTCTGAGGAGGCCCATTATGGATTGGAAGGCTTATGGAAGTGTAGGGGGAGTTAACATTTTCTTTCTGAGGCATCCTGCTTCACACACTTCCATTGTCAGATAAGTGCATTCCTTTCTGGAGCATCTCTATCAGCTGGGTGGGGAAGAGGATTAGGCCTTAAATCATGCCTTTTCCAACATTGTCAGCTAAAGAAGCTGAGAACCCCATAAACATGACAATAAGGTGATTCCCCCCACCCATTGCTTTCTCTGTTAGAAACTAGAAATCTGCATGACCTACAACAATCTAGGGGTTGCATTACCTTTATCCAAGTTGCATCCTGGATAAAAGTAAATGTGTCCCTACAGGTTGAACTTGTATTACACTGTACGGTGCAATGTGCAGTGTTTATGTTTTCAAAGTCTTTAAAGCCAGCATTGTCTGAGGATTATTCCTTCGTCATGGGGCCAGAAAGACTGACACACTGAACAAGGAGTCATTAAAAGGTCTATGGTCCATGCTTTTAAAACTACTGCACATCATGAACTTGTAGACTCCATAAATTCATTATGAGATGAAGACCATCCTGCCAGCAAATTTAATTTGTTGACTCTAAATTTTGGTGTTATGAGGAAAATGGAATACATTTTCTATCATTTCTCTACACCAGTGGTTTTCAACAGATGTGCCATGGCACACTGGTGTGCCGTAGCCCCTCAGCAAATGTGCTGTGAGATTGTTGCTGGGATAAGAAACACATGCAAGGAGAGAATCAGCCTATCCACACTTATCTGGGACTAAGACCACTGACTATAATGGGGCTTACTTCTGACTAAACATGCATATAATGCCCTCAAGCTGCAATTCTAACTACCTTTTCCTGAGAGTAAGCTCCATTGACTATCATGGGGCTGACCTCTGAGCAAGGGTGTCAGTAGGGTTCATGTCACCTGGTGCAGGAGGACAGCGCGTCATCCCCATACATTGGGCAGGGCAACAATATGAATGATGGGCATGGTTATGTGCCATTGCTCCACCTCCACTGTTTTTTTAGCCATACATTTTAAGAAAGTGGTTTGTTTCACTGCATTCTGCTGCAAATTGCACATTCAAAGGTGTATAACATGATGGGATTATTTCTACAATCCATGATTTTAGAAATTTTGTTCTTGTGCTGCTATCCCCTTTCTAACTCCCTAGTAACGTACCTGATTTGGACAATTTTGGAAATCTTGATATCTCCTGGACTGACCTTCCATTCCAGCCAAGGCATGCCTGTTTACTCACCTGTAAACACAGCTGTGCAGTTCTCATCCATTTTCAATGAATTTCACTGCCATCATCAGGGACCTAAGTCTAGGGTGATTTGTGGGGGCTGTGTTCATTGAATCAGGACAATTCTGGTGTCCTTAGATTGTCCTTAGATCTGCCCTTTCCAATGAACTATGGCACATTTGCCAACTCATGGGTACAGCCGCGATATGGGTCACTTTCACTTTCCATAGCGTTCAATGCGTATTTTTCATTTTTAGTTTTTTGGCCATAACTTTTAATAGGAAGATGTTTCAAAACTGATTTTTGCATTGGATTTTTGCATTGATTTTTGCATTTGTACTTCAATACAAATCCAACAGTATATGACATGATGGGGTTTGATGCTGAATCACAAAGTTTTAGGTCCCCCAGTGCGCATCACCCCCCTTGGGTTTCCTGACTCTCAGGAAAGTGTGTTTTGGAGTGCAGCCTTGTTAAACTTAAAGTTTTTTTTTAAAAATTATTGATTAAAATATAAATTATTGATCCTCAAACTTAACATTTTATTTTCTTGTAAACCTCTTTGAGAACTTTTAGTTGAAAAGTGATATATAAATACTGTTAAAAATAATAAAATATATCTTTAAAAACTGGTTGTGTCTCAGCAATTTTAGTGACTAGCTTGTGTCATGGGATGAAAAAGACTGAAAACATCTGTTATACTCTATGAATAAATATATAACCTGCTGCCCTCTTATTAGTCTTTTTCCCCAAACTAAAATGCTGTTTTAAGTTATTGCATGGCCCATTTACTCCTGAAGTTACTATTGATTTTAACTAGGAAGTTGAATTTCAAACATGGGGCACAATCTGCAACCCTGCTGTGCAGATGCTTTACATGCAAGTGTCAATGTACACAGGACTACCTTCTGTGATTAGTCAGAGCACTTGCTGAAATTCTCAGTCAGAAGCAGCTGACCATTGGTCCTTATCCCCCACAAAAACACAATCAGGTGTGCAATTTTTATTACTTGAAAAGTTGCTCTTTTGTCTTTTACAAGAGTTATTTTCTGAAGTCAGCATGTAAAAGATGAAATTGTATACACTCAAAATCGCATTGAAAATCCTTCGCATCCAGAAAATAATACTGTCATTCAAAATTACAAGAGATATTTATTTATTTGTTTACCTACTTATTTATTTAACGTACTTATACACCATCTTTCTCCACTATTCGGACCAAAGGCAGCTACAACAAATAAAAAGCAATTTAATACATAATATGATAAAAGCATACATATACAAAAATTTAAAAACATTTAAAATTTAATTTTAAAAACAATAATTAAAAACTACCTGCATCAATTAAAAGCCCTAGAAAACAAGGAAGTCTTCAAGGCCCCACCAAAAAACTCATTACGAGGGAGTTTTCCTTAGCTCCAGGGGAAGGGAGTTCCAGAGTTGGGGTGCAACCACTGAGAAGATTAAGATTAGATGTTCCCATGGGAAATCCCTTTCCCATGTATCAAACCTAAACTTCACTCCTATTCAGTCTAAAAGAACTCCTATTCAGTTGTGTGAGTGTCATCAAGTTGTCCACTTTTTTGTTGGTTACTGATTGATTGGGAAACCTATATTGCTCTATAGTAAAATAAATAAAAGTTAATGAATGTGACACCATATGTTACCAGACCAGATCACCAAACATAGAGATGCTATTAGTGAGAAGGTCAGGTGTTGTTCACTGGCTTAAAGTCCCAGTAGCATAACTCAAATTGTTTTTGAGTTTGAAACTCAAAAACTCTCAAACAGGTGCAGAAAATAAGCCTCCATGTAAGAGCAAAATGCACCTCATGAAGGCCCTTTCCCCCCTCCCTCCCCTGGCACACCTCTTCCCCACCTCCCCCATTTCCCTCTAATCTCTCTGCTGTTCTGCAGTCTACACAAACCTTCACAGACAGGTCACTCCAGTCTAGGACATGGACCTACACTGGACAGAAGAAAGCCCGTCATGTCCTGTCAAATTTAGGCTGTAATCCTATCTCACAAGAAACAAAGATGTATTTCTTGTTAGTGAAAGGGTGTAAACCACCATATATTTGGATGTTCATACATGCAGTTCACAGTGGATACTATGCAGGACACAGAGGAGAAGTTCATGCCATTCCTCCACTTTAACAGCTGGATGCACCTGGTCATTGATTTCTCATTGCCTACATTGATTTCTCATTGCCCAGTCCTAACGTCTGGGCTGCCCTTTATGACAGCAGAAGCCAATTCCACTGTCACAAATAGCTATTGTGTAATGGCCACTTCAAGCAGCGATGGAGCAAGAAGTAAATTGTTGCTCCAGCAGAAGGGTAAACCAGTGGCAGAGATAGAGAAGAACTAGTAGTTGGCAGACTGAAATGTTGATGAGGAGGTAGGCAAAGTGGGTGTAAGGCAAAATGGGAGAGGGAAGGCAGAAGTTGATCCTGTAATAGAATAAGAGAACAAAAGTTCCCCTACCTAAAGATCTATGTGACAGCTTGGCTCTTTCCTATCTCTCAGCAGCAGACCCTCCTTTATCAGAATTACATCAAAAGTGGGGAGTTTAGTTAGGAATGAACACTGAATTACAGAACACTTAATGGTAAAACATGTAAACTGTTTTTTACTAAAAAGCACTGAGATTTAACATTAATAGCATAAAGATGTCATTGGGTGGCATGAACATGTTACATCCTAATAATATCTGAGGACTGAATCCATGAGAGCTGAGCATGTGCAGTGAGATGGCAAGCATGCCAGATCACTGGATTGGTGTAGCAACCATGCATTTTACCATATGAAGACATGTCTCTGGACGTTACCATGTTTTCACTGGTTTGTTTTTTTTAATGTGAAGCATTCCTAGACATTTGAATAGCACAGGGTAATCTAAAGATTTATCTGCAATACAGAAAAGATCTGAGCCAGTTTCAATGCCATTGAAATATAATGCCATTTAATATAATCTGTGAGATCTGATGAATGCCAATACATTTCTGTTTCTCATACACACATAAATTGAGCTCCATCTTAACATGCATTGATAATAAGTAGGTAAATTTGCTGATCAAAGCAGTACTTTGCATACCTTAAGGGAAAAGGCAATGTAAATAGTGAGCAAAGGTACACTTTAAAGTATAAGGAGCTTTAATATATTTCCTGTAGCAATAAGGACAATTACTTTTTTGAACATCAGTGTTTTATCTTGTATAAACGAAGATAAGCCAGCAATCTAATGCACGTTAATTGAGAATCAGCCCCATGGAACTACATAACAGGACTTACTTAAAAATAAGTATGCAGGCTATAAATGAAGTGAAATAATATGTTCCAAGTGTCCTAATTGACAAAGAGTCTCCCAGTTCTCAGGTCCTTTCCCTGCTATAGTCTGTCTGCATTTATCAGTTGGGGATATCTTTAATTTTTGTGTGTGTGTGTTTGCATATGCATTCCAGAATGAATTAATTTCCCTTGCATGCCATCCTTAGCAAAGACTCCATAGCTCCCAAGGCTGGATGTATTTCAGGCCAATGTCTGATCAGATCTTGTGCTCTGGCAGAAGAAGGTCCTCTATGGCGATCATAACAGACAATGTGCCAGGCCAGTGGTACAAGCACTGAGTGGTTGCAGCAACGTGCCAGCAGTCCATGCATAACCTCCTGGTGCTGGTAAATTAGTGCAGGAATAGAGATGTGGGGTGGATGCAAAGGGAAAGAATGAAGATCAGGGATAGGATCAGGACAGGGAATAGGGCAGAACAAAGCTGGGAAAGGGTGGAATAAGTGATAATGGTGCCACCAATATGGTATTCCCCTTTCTGGCCCTGATCAATCTTCCTGGGTCCACTTGGATTTGCCCCACAAAGTAGTAGCATAGGTTTAAGTAGACCCAAAGGGGCACTGAGGGCATCCCCCCACATTCCTGTGTCCTAAGATCTCTGGGATTTTATCCCACAGCATTCCTGTGTCCTAAGATCTCTTAGGACTTTCTCTCACAGATGCAGCATGGTGCAGCTGGAGTAGAGGGGGTGGATTTAGTTAGGACTGGGTGGACCAAAGTGCAGCTATACTACAATAAGTACAGGTCAGTTCAAATTTTCTACTAAAGGTACAATCCTATTTCAACTAGTAAGCAGGATGCAAGGCTGTTGCTGTATCCTATGCAACAGCATGGGACACCCAGTTCTCCCCTGCCACTGCTTTACTTGCTCCATTGAAGGCTGTGTAAACCATAAACTCCAACTGTTTACACTGGTAGCCCTTGAGTACATGACAGCAGCATGACTTTGGGTATTCTACCACAGTCCCTGGATAGGATTGAATATGTAGGGTAGGCATGTTAGGATTCAACCCTGTTTGGCATGACATTCATGAGGTGACTTTGGTCTATCAGCCAATTCGCCCCACAGCACTGCTGTGAGAAAAAAATAGCCTGTATATAACCTGTACAGAGTTTATTGAACATAGAGCGGGATTAAAAGGGCACAAAAACAGTTACCCATGGGATATATATGGACTTTCAGTGAAATCCTAACACCTAGTTAGCCTGGCACATGTCCCGGCACAAGTCCCATGCTGGCCTGGGGTTGTCTCAAAAGTACCATAAAGCAATTCTGTGCCACTCCTGGGGGGTTTGGCCACTGCATAGATATGTGTTGGCTTCTCCATGCCACCATGTTGGGTGATTTGGGTGAGTTGGACTGGCTTAAATTGGTGACAATTGCACCATATGTCAATGTGGTGTCCAAGTTGAGTAAAACCTGACTTTATTAACAAAAGGCTCTGGAAATATATTGGGAAGAGTCTCCCTGACTCTGTTGAGATGATACATATAACAAGCTTTGCTGGATAATGTTCTGCAACAGAGATGGTAGCAGAGAGGGTTTTTTTACCACCATCACTGCTGCAGAATAGGCAGTAAATTGTATACTCGCCCAAGTCAGATTGATGTTTCTTAAGGCATTTGATGAGTCACATCATCACCTGCAATTCCTTAGTAAACCAAGGAGCTCTGTGGTCTGGCTGAGATTGCAAAGGAGCAATTTCAACCACTGATCTGATCACATTTTGGGTTTCACAATATATATCCTTCTGACAAATTAAGCAACTCAATCAAAATCTAAACATTCATCCCAGCTTAAACTGTTTGACAGTGTTTTTCAACCGCTGTGCCATGGATGGTCTCCAGGTGTGCCATGGTTCTTTGGAGAGGGTCACTTGCTGAACCCCTTATCAGCAGCATGGTGTGCCTTGTCACTGGTCAAACAACTGATGGTGGGCCTTAACAATTTCAGCACTCTGTCAGCATGCTGTGAGATAAAAAAGGTAGAAAATTGCTGCTGTATAGTGTGTAGCTTTGAAATGCTTGGTCAATAATCCATCTGTAACATCACAGCTGGACCAATACAACAGACCCAGAACTATCTCAGTGCTTTTTCTTTCATCCCCAGATATAGCCTTTTAGTGGTTATTAACCAAGATAGCTGCACTGAACCTTCGAAAATTGGATCTCTGACATAATTTTACAGATCATCTGAAGCCCATATTTTAATTATATCATTTGCTTTCTTGGACTTAAAAAATCACTTATTAAATGGAAACTATATTTGGTCACTTTTTCTTTTGACTTTAGTTGCAGTTAGGTTTATTTTTTCCATATGTGAAATTATACATGGGTACTCTTTCAAGTGGGTGTTTTATTTAGCAGGGGGAGAGTAACTGGCCCTACACACCCCAGCAGTGTCTGTTCAAGTGGCTTCTGCTGGTGTTGTTTTTTGCATTTCAGATTGTGAGCCATTTTGGGACAAGAACCCAATAGCTTTTAATTAGCTATTATTATTTTTTTCCATTTTCTTTGTAAACCACTTTGTGAACTTGTTAGTTGAAAAGCGGTATATAAATACTGTAGCTAGATCTGTTAATGAGCAGGCCTCCGTCAGTCTTGAAAGACTATGGTATCAGGCTTGGCGCTGCATATGCTGCATGCAAAGCATGAAAGCCTGGGTTAGATTGTTATGGAGGATAGACTGTTACCCAAGCAGCAAATCTCCCCTCTCCACGCCACTGAATTAGTCCAATGGAAAGGCAGAGCTAATACGATTGGATCCAGCTGGCGTCGCAGAGCTGGGCTAAGGACAGGAGCTCACCCTGTCTTGTGGGGCCGATCCCGGTCTCGAACCCTGGCCTGCTGGTTGACAGACACAGTGTCTTAACCACTTGCACCACCCCCAGCCATTTATGTGATTATCTGTTAATAACACTGTTTAATGAAGATTACATGATTAACAATGCTTCCTTTGTGATAACAGGTATTGAAAATGGGAAAAGTATCTCTTTTAGAATGTTATTTTTAGTTTGCCAGGTGTTGCCCCACTTTAGAAGTGTATTAATAAATCTAAAATATAGATGGCTAGTATTTTACAGCACTGCGATACAAAACTCAAACAAAAAACAAGTCTTTTGTTTTGTAACATTCCTCATTAAATTAAAAAAATCAGATTTCTTCTAAAAAAAATAGTAAAGCAATGTTGCAATCCTTATGCATATTTACCTGAAAGTAAGAATTCACTATTTTTAAAGGGATCACTACCCCACTTTCCCCATTCTAAAACAGTTGCTAAAGGTAGCTTGCAACACTTTATCCTCATAACAACCCTCTGGGGTAGGAAAGGCCTACCTACAAATCAAGTTCACCTACAAAGCTATATGGCTGAGGATGGATTTGAATCTGGATCTTCATGTCCCAGTTCCCTAATCACTACACCATTCTAGCACTCAACATATTTGGATAGATAGCCCTATAGGGTTATACAGTAAGGCCTCATGTTCATATAGTATTTTTGTATCCACCTGTAGTAATGGCAATTTAAAAGGTGGACTATTCACTAGAGGAGCTTCAATGACCAGTTATCACATAACATCAGTACTTTATCATAAGCTTCATTCATGCATGTGGTTGTGTGTGTGAGAGACTGGGGGAGGGGAGCGATGGGAGCCTCTTTCATTTCCAAATTGTTAAGATATCTATCTATCTACAGTATTTATATACCACTTTTCAACTGAAAAGTTCACAAAGTGGTTTACAAGAAAATGAAAAAAAAATTAATAGCTTTGAGGGAGAAAGTGGAAGAATAAAAATACCAGAGGATGTTAAACAGATCGCAACTTGAAACAGCATAAAGTGACCAAGGACCCAGCCAAACTCTTCCTTAGGTCAATGAAAGTCCCTTGCATTGTTCCAGAAGGGTTGCAAACATGCGATACAGAACATTTATGCTTCTTCAGGGATAAGCTCTGCTGGCACACAAATGTGCACTATTTTGTGGAGGCTGAATCCCACATCTGCAGCATCTTGGAGGAAGATCTCCCTGCTGGCCAAGGTTGGCCAATGCAGAGGTCTGAGGTGGTAGGGAGAGGATGGGAAGGAGCTGAGTAGGAGGTTTCTGGGGTGGGGTAGGGTGGGCAACAGTCAGGACTTTTGGTGGACAGATGGGGAGCAGGAGATGGAGGTCAGAACCAGCAGTTGCATGGAATCCAGGACCCATTGCAAACTCCCCAGTAGATGGGAGCAGCCAGATGCAGCCAAATTACTTGGTCTGAGAAAAGCTTACTAGGACTTTTTGGCTGCACTCCTAAAGACACTTTCCTGAGAATAAGACCCATTGAACAAAATGGTTCTTACTTTTGAGTAGACATGGTTAGGATTGTGCTCTTTATCAATTTGTATCAATCAAGGATTGCATGTGTATCACAAAATGCAAACTCTCATGAGTTTGGGAGGGAAGATTAAGTGCCAAGCCTCTTCCCTACTCAGATAGTGGTTAATTAGCAATAAAAAATTAATTTTAGCTAAAGTTCCTAGACTTTTTCTTTCACTATGAATATATTCAAGAATACATTTGGGGCTCTGTTGAATCTTGCCTCTTTACTGAAATTTCTTGCCCAGAATACCTACTCAAATAGCACCTCTTGGATGACCATGGTTAAAAATAGCAATAGCAGCCATAGCCTAGGGCACAGGCTGTCACAGGATATCTGAAATCAATTCATTGATGTTTTAATTACAGCTCGTTAATAGGCAAATATCTTCATGCAGCAAACCCTCCAGTCCAGCAAGTGAGCTCATTCTGTGTTTCATAAGGCGGTTTAATTTTCTAATGCCAAAAAGCAATCCCATAGTTGTACTTTCTGTCAGTGTTGTGTTGACCTGGTAACAGCATCAAACAAGAGATATCCCAAACTCTCTATTACAGTTTAAGAAAGTCATTCTATATTTCTGTATTGGGTGCATACATGATCACTGGCATGCATGATTTCCAAAACCACAAATGAGAATCTACAAATGAGAGTAGTAAAGCTACTAATGACAGTAACAGCCAAATACAACGGAAGATGTGGCTGTTGGGAAGAGGAATTTATAGCAATTTCCATTGTACTAAAATGGCTATCACTGGTGCATGCAAGTACAGTGGTGTCTCACATAACAAGCGCCTCATGTAAAGTATAGAATCATAGAATCCTAGAGTTGGAAGGGACCTAGCAGGTCATCTAGTCCAACCCCCTGCCTGCAGCAGGAAATCCTACTAGACCTAGAGCATCCCAACAGGTGCTCATCAAGCCTCTGCTTTAAGATCCCCAGTGAGGGAGAGTCCACCACCTCCCTTGGCAATCTGAGTATGTTCCAGGTAACACACAAAAAATTCTCTAGGATTCTGCTTCATGTAACAAACTGTGCTTCATGTAACAAACACACTCGTTGGCAATTGGGGCAGACGCGCTGGCCGGCAGCCCTTTTAAAAAGCATCAGGGCTGCCTAGTGCACCTGCCCATTCTGAAAGCAACACTTCCATGCTGTTCCTCCTGTGGCTGGGTGTCCACTGGGCAGAGGGAGAGAAGAGCAGTGGAGAAGAGGGAAGCAGCTCAGGGCTAGCCAAAAGGGAGCAGGGGAGAGAGAGGCTCAGGATGGAGAGAAGGAGAAAGTGGGGAGCTTTGAAAGTGTCTTTCATTGCAGAAGAATTGTAGCCTCCTAACCATGTCTACCCAGAAGTAAGCCCCATTGTGTTAAATGGGGTTTACTCCCAAGAAAGTGTCTTTAGGATTGCAGCCTAAGTAGACTTCATAGGATCATGCACATTGAATGCGTGTTTTGAATTCAATTCCAGTGTTTTGTCATCATTTTTACATCCAGTTAATATTTTTATATGAATATTTTTTGGGTTCTGGAACCAATCATCTGAGTTTCCATTATTTCCTATGGGAAATCCACATCATGTAAAGAACGTTTCAGGTAACAAACATGTCTCTGGAACGAATTAAATTTGTGACTTGAGGCACTGTTGTACTCTATAGATGGCCATTCTTGTTCTGTCCATGGTCCTGAACCCAATTACAACTCTCAGACAATATTTTTAAAGGAAAAATTAATTTTCCCTTGATCTTTAAAAAAAATTCAAAGATCGTAGTAGGCACAATTAGGATCAGAACCATGACGGAGAGAAGTCTGAAAATCTCCAAACTTTTCCTATACACCCAACTGTTTTCTCCCCATTTCATCCCACCTTGCACACATTATTTACAACATCCTCATAATCTTAGATATGTTCTGGGTACAGCTACTTTGACTGTTAGAGATTCTACTCCAGTTCATTATATTATCTATCTTTATATACTGTATCTATCATAGATACCATTACTTTTGGATATTTTTTTAATTTTTTTCTTCATCTACATCATAACACGCTAGATTTTTAGGTGGTTGGCTCTTTGCTTTTTGCCCTAGAGGCATTGATGTAAGAATCTAATAGCTGTTACACCACCTAATGTGCCATTTATTGCCTACTTAACAGATTTTCTGTGATCTTCTTTGTTTTGCCAACAATTCTCCTTCCCCAAAAGCAATCATAAGAAGATGCCAAAACGTGGGGGAGGGAGTTGCAATGCTATTCTCCAGGTTACTGGAAATGTCACTTCACTTTCCCTGTTTAATGTGGCAACTGCACAGGAGTTTTGAGAAGCCCAGCAGCCTTGGCAAGGCTTCATGACAGCTTGTCAGGCCCCAGGCAATGGCACACAGCCGCTCCTTCTGATCATTAATAATTAACTATTAGCCATTCATTTTTAATGAGTGATTGTTTTGAATTCACCCATTTTTAAAAACAATTTGTTTGCATTTAAAAGCACCAGAAGTTAGAAGGGGGGAGGCTGCAGCTGCACCTGTTCTTTCAAAACTTACTACTTCAAATGGAGAACACACACTGTCTACAACAAAAAGGCAGAGAAAAAGTTAACCCAGTTTCTAAAATGTCAGTGATGAAATTAGGGATTCTTTTGCAGTTGGTGCAATGTCCTGGGAACATAATGGGAAATGAACAGGGATGGTAGCTTATCTTCAGGGTTGCTGCCAATGGTCATGGTTGTGGAACTGGAATTAGGACTAAGAGCACAATCCTAACCACCTCTACTCAAAAGTAAGCCCCACTGGGTTCAATAGGTCTTACTCCCAGGAAAGTGTCTTTAGGATTGCAGCCATAGTCTGTTCCACTAACCAGTTATTAATGGAAAGATTGTCACCTATCACTTCATATCCATAGGCTATTAGATACCCACAACATCCAGAAGACTATTCTGGCACTTGCAGCCATCCTGAAGCTATCCATGAGCACTACTGAAAGGTTTCTGCTGCAGAGATCTTCAGAACGGAGAAGAGACGTTCAAACTGGTACCTGTGAGTAGTGTAGTCATGGCCATGGGAGCTTCAAAACACTGGCAAATAAGCTATAATTTTGCCATTTTAAGAACTCCCATAATCAAAGGGCTAAATGCTATGCACCGAAACCATTTTCAAGGTTTCTACTGCACTCTGAGGATGTCCGCTGCTATCCTGAGGGTCTCCTTCTGGCAGGTTTGTTAGCTGCAGGTCTCACTCTAACCCCATTGATCAATATGTCTGTATCTACAGATTCAGTACCTGCTGGGATTTCAGGAACCTAACCCCTGTGGATAGTATGAACTGACTGTAAGTGCCATTGCTTTCTTGTTTCTTGCTGACACTTTTCCCTCATCTGCAGCACACTGCAGGGATAGGATCAGGCGATTTGTTCTTTTTCATTTGCTGAATGTTGTAAACCAAAATCAGTCAGTGTATACTGTGATGTCACTAGAAGTAGCAGCACCCAGAATGAAGATATTGTGACACCATGTGACATCCCAACATCACTTCCTCATTCTCCTGGAGGAAGAGGCAGTGACAGCAGTGGCAGCTTTGCAATCAGGATGCAGCCCCCCATTCCTTCCCATTTGGAGATTCTCATTAAAATATCATAGTCAGGTTGCCACCCCCCCCCCCCAAGGTATGCCAAAAAGGCACTTACTGACCATGGCAACAAGTTGGAAGCCCTGAATTACTCTCATTTAGATTGCTCTCTAAAGCCATCACCATCACCATCTCTTCCTCCTCCTCAGGTTTCAAAATATGACCACCACAACCAGAAGACGACTGTTCTGATGACTGTTGTTTTTGTAATGGTGCTTCTGTTTCTCCCATCATCACCATCTTGGCTGGGTCTCATACAGAACCCCCTTTGTTCTGAGTTAAATCCACCCTCTTGCCCCTGCTACCTACACTATGGAATGTGTGTATTTTTTCATATACAGTGGAGCATCATGTAACAAATTTAATTTGTTCCGGAGGAATGTTTGTTATGTGAAACATTCTTTACATGACGCGGATTTTCCCATAGGAAATAATGAAAACTCAGACTATTGGTTCCAGAACCCTAAAAAATATTCATATAAAAATATTAACTGGATGTAAAAATGATGACAAAACACTGGAATTGAATTCAAAACATGCATTCAATGTGCATGATCCTATGAAGTCTACTTAGGCTGCAGTCTTAAAGACACTTTCTTGGGAGTAAGCACCATTTAACACAATGGGGCTTACTTCTGGGTAGACATGGTTAGGAGGCTGGAATCAAAGACAATTTCTTCTGCAATCAAAGACACTTTCCAAGTGTCTCCCCACTTTCTTCTTCTCTCCATCCTGAGCCTTTCTCTCCCCTGATCCCTTCTGGTTAGCCCTGAGCTGCTTCCCTCTTCTCCACTGCTCTTCTCTCCCTCTGCCCAGCCACAGGAGGAACAGTGCGGAAGGGTTGCTTTCGTTATGGGCAGGCGCACTAGGCAGCCCTGACACTTTTTAAAAGGGCTGCTGGCCAGTGCGTCTGCCTCAACTGCCAACGAGTGTGTTTGTTACATGAAGCACAGTTTGTTACGTGAAAGAATCCTAGATAAATTTTTCTTTGTTACGTGGAACATACTTTATGTGAGGCATTCGTTACGTGAAGGCGCCAATCTATATGCCTTTTTAGAACTGTGTGAAATGTGTTATAAATACACACATTTCTAAAAAGGCAGCACCACTTTTGAAGTAAGCAAGTATTTTTTTTTTTGGTCTGGGAAAAATCAAATCCAGGCAATATCACAGCATTAGAAATTGTCTTCTATCTCTAAAACCCAAATCGCAAATGAAAAGCTTCTTGCTAGTCACTCAGGATGACATCGTCGCACAGGAAGTTTTGAAAAGTTGCAGTGATGACATCCAATTGGTATTATCTTTTTTACCAGAAGCACAAGGGAGAGTCAGACAGAAAGCTTTGAGATAAAAGGAAGAGAAGACCAACTGGATTATTCTAAAATGTGATTTGGTGAATGTTGTTTCTATTCAGCCTTGTTCTTCAGCAAGTCACAGTGGTGCTGGTTGTAATGACAGTCTGTTGTATATCTACTTGAAGCAGACAGTTGAGAAATGTTTATTATTTATTTTTCCTCCACACATAAAGATTAGAAAACAAAAAATGATTTCAACAGAATAACTTCTGCACAAATCATTATACAGTGGTGTCTCACATAAAGAGCTTAATCCGTTCCAGAGGCATGCTCTTTAAGTGAAACGCTCTTTAAGTGAAGCAGATTTTCCCATAGGAAACAATGGAAACTCAGACGATTGGTTCCAAAACCCCAAAAATATTCATATAAAAATATTAACTGGGTGTAAAAATGATGACAAAACACAGGAATTGAATTCAAAACACTATAATACAATACAGAGCACAATTACTATAAAAAAATACTGTAATATTCTATACAGTAATAAAGAAAAGAAAAAACTTTATGGCCAAGGATGACTGATTTTCACTAAAACAGTCACTGGTGTCTTTTGGAGCATCTTTAACAAGAAACGTCTCTGTGTGTGAGATCTATCTATGCAAACTAGATAGGCAGTTTGCAACAGCAGAGCGGCCAGATCCTATGCTGTCTACTCAGAATCAAGCCCCATTAAATTCATTGGGGCTTACTCACAGGAAAGGAAAACTGCAGGCAGGGAAGGTGGTGGGGGGGGCAGAGGGGTGGTTGTAGTGGCGTCCAGGCAGGGGGGCTTCCTTGGGGGGAAGGGGTCTGTTTGAGGGGTGCTCCAGAGTGGGTGCAGGAGGAGTTTTCCCTCCTACCTGATGGAGGCTGCAGAGCAGAGGCTGGGCTGGCCACATGTTTACTGGCTGCAAGAACAGCCATCTTTGTTGCTCCACTGAAGAGGCTCCTGAGCTCCCTCTGCTGACCTCTTCATGTACTGCAGGCAGAAGGAGAAAGTCCTGCCTCACTTCCTCAGCCCAGCTAATGCAGGAGGAGGAGAGGGAGTCCAGCCAATGGGCACTCATTATGCAAATGATGCTCGTTATGTGAGGCAAAATCACACACAAATTTTTCCTCCTTATGTGGAACACTTGCAATGTAGGGCACTCATTATGAGAGGTACCACTGTAACGCTAAGATTAATTAAAGGCAGCTAAGCATAACTGTGAAAACAGGACATAACCTACAATCCAGAGTAACTACGGGAGCATGTAAGAGACATTTACATTGATGTAGTTACAGCACCACATACTGAAAACCCATGGGAAATTTGTATTGCAATCCACAGTAAATTGTTCTTATGTCGGAGCAAGGACTCCCCATAGTTACTATGGATAGTAATATTCTAATTACTATGGATAGTAATAGCATAGTCCTGGAAATGTTTTGCATATGAGTAGCTGTAGTAATGCAGGTATCCCCCTAATAAAGGAATTACTAGGGTTGGCTATATCAAAACTGTTACTGCTTATAAACCTGTATTATTATACTGACATTTTAAAAGAGGTAGATAAAATAACTGGAAGCCATTCTCTCTCTGTAGTTTAATGCTATAAAATTATAGAAACAACCTCTTGTTAATTCTCTGTTGTTCCTCTTAACAGGAAGCTCCAAATTTTCCTCCAAATTTACATTAGACAAAATTTTACCACTACATATATTTTTCTTCACCAGTGCAAGGACTTCCAATGTGTCAGCCTATGCTAGAGAGAGGCAGAGGATAATATTTCCACCCATGCATTCTTGTTTCCACCCATGCATTCTTGGAGGGCAGTGGATGTGCACCATCTCTGTTAATAGTATCATAATGAACCCTCATCCCCCCACTCTCCCCATGACTAGTGTGTTTCTCTAACTAATAATTTTTCAGGTCAACAGCTGGCTTTGAAAATGGTGTCATCGAGAAAGATTTGGATTCTGGGATTTTTCAGGTCAATAGCTGGCTTCGAAAATGGTGTCATTGAGAAGGATTTGGATTCTGGGATCATGGGATGAACTTCCTTGGGGAAGGACTTCTAGAAAAGGATAGACTACATCTTACGGGTTGGGGAAGAGTGTCTTCAGACAGGAGATGGCCAACCTGATCAGGAGGGCTTTAAACTAAATAAGAAGGGGGTGGTTTACGTCCAAAGGGAACATAGGAATAAGGAAAATGCTCTGGATGGAAATTGCCAGGGCACAGCTGTAACTCAAAAATCTTTAGAGGGGCCTGGCCTTACAAAAAAGGAGGGAAATGCATTGAGTTGCAACCTCCAGGGCTTAAGTTGCATTTACACAAATGCACAGAGCCTGGGAAATAAACAAGACGAGCTGGAGCTTTTAGCAAGTGAAGGGAAACTTGATTTGATAGGAATAACTGAAACTTGGTGGGACGACTCCCATGACTGGAACACACAATTGGAAGGCTATCAGCTGTTCCGGAGGAACAGAAGTGGCAAAAGGGGAGGTGGAGTAGCATTATATGTCAAGAACATATATACTTGCTCTGAAATCCAGGAGAGTGGTCCGGATATCCCTGTGGAGTGTGTTTGGGTAAAAGTAAGGGGGGAAAATAAGAAACAAAACATTGTGGTGGGCGTCTACTATGGACCGCCAGGCCAAGGAGAAGGAGTAGACAATGTCTTCTTGAAGCACCTTGCAGGCATTGCAAGGAAATATGAGGTAGTAGTAATGGGGGACTTTAACTTTCCAGACATTTGCTGGGAGACAAACTCAGCCAAACATGGAAGCTCCAGTAGATTCCTGATGGGCCTGGAAGATAACTTCATGGTCCAGAAAGTGGAGGAAACGACAAGGGGAGGGGCCATCCTTGACCTGATCTTATCAAATCGTGAAGAACTGGTTGATCAGGTCAACATAGTGGGAACTTTAGAGGAAAGTGACCATGAGCTGCTGGAATTTAGAATAATATGGGAAATAAAAAGGGTGCACAGTGAAACTTACATATTGGATTTCAGGAAAGCTGATTTCAACAGGCTTAGAGGAGTCATAGGCGGAATCCCATGGGTTGATGATCTAATGGGGAAAGGGGCCCAAGATGGGTGGGAGCTCCTTAAGAGGCAGCTTCTACAAGCACAGTCAGAAAAATTCCCATGAAAAAGAAAGGGGGAAAATGCTGAAAAAGCCAGGTTGGCTCCACAAGCAACTTGGGGATCAGCTGAAGTTAAAGAAAGAGAAGTATAGGGAGTGGAAGACTGGAAAGATCACCAGAGAGGAGTACAGGCAGGTAGCCCGGTCCTGTAGGGAGGGGGTCAGGGATGCTAAAGCTCAGTATGAGCTGAGGCTGGCCAGGGGAGTCAAAGATAACAAAAAGAGCTTCTTTAGACATCCCCTAAGAGGTAATGAAAACATGGATGGTGCAGAACAGCAGATTAAGATTGACAGAGAACTGGTTCAAAACCACTTAACTGGCCTAAATGAATTCAAGTCATTTGGACCAGATGAGCTGCATCCTCGAGTTCTTAAGGAACTGGCAGATGTCCTTGCAGAGCCTTTGTCGATCATCTTTGAGAAATCCCTGAGGAGTGGAGAAGTGCCACTGGACTGGAAGAGGGCAAATGTAGTCCCAATCTTTAAGAAGGGGAAAAAAGCAGACCCGGGAAATTATAGACCAGTCAGTTTGACTTCAATCCCGGGCAAGATATTAGAGCAAACCATAAAACACACAATTTGTGCACATCTAGACAAGTACTTGGTGATCAAAACAACCCAGCATGGATTGACCAAGAATAAATCTTGCCAGACAAATCTGATCTCCTTTTTTGATCAGGTTACGAGCTTACTGGACAGTGGCAATGCTGTGGATGTCATTTATCTTGGCTTCAGCAAAGCATTTGACAAGGTCCCACATGACATTTTAATTGGGAAGTTGGAAAAATATGGGCTAGACAGGGCAATTGTTAGGTGGATCTGCAACTGGCTCGATGGCCGCACTCAAAGGGTTTTAGTAAATGGTTCTGTGTCAACCTGGAGGTCAGTTTCAAGTGGGGTACCCCAAGGCTCTGTCTTGGGCCTGGTTCTCTTTAACATTTTCATCTTATATGCCAATAAAGGTTTGCTGAAAGTACATTTTCATCAATGACTTGAGGATGAGGAGAGGCAACTGTTGACTCTAATTTCAACTGTCAATTCTAACTGCCTCTGGAACAGATAATAGGTCAATCTGAGGAGAGACAAGGGGCAATTGAGGAAACCATTGAGGAGAGAGGTGGCAAAAGGGTATCTGAGGTGTTGAAAAGGGGGTGGTGTTTTTTTTACTGATAAATGTTATACCTCTGCAAGCTGTGGGCTGTTACTAGTTTGTCTATAGTTTTTATAACCAAAGGAGTGTGCAGGAAGGGAAGCCGCAAGAAGGGAAGCCATGCTTCAGTTTCCTGGTTGTATTCCACTAATTAAGCAATTTTGCTTAAACCACCTTTAGCACCAGCAATGAGAAAATTGTCTAAAGCAGGATTTATATTGTTTAAATTTGTTAAAGTGTTGAAAAATTAGGCAGGGAAGGGGGAAATTTTTCATCTCTCTCCCACAATACTAGCTTCTAGTATTAAAAGTATTCTCCTTCACATTTGTTTTGTCTAACATATAAGGGGAGTTTCCCAAACTTCAACTTTGGCTCTCAAAAACTAATTTAATGTGCTCTTTGATTCCCAGTTTGAAAAATACAGAGCATCTGAAAAAAATGTTCATTGTTTCTCTTAATGCAGAGGTTCTCAAACTGGAACTTTGCAATGCCCCAACCTGAGAAGCTCTGCCTCAGTTTCCTTAAGAGGTGGGGGAAGGGAGAGGCAAGGAATAAGGCAGGGGCAAATCAGGGAAGGTTTTCTATTGCATAATCCAGTGGGGTGCCCTGCAGAATCTTTTGCAGGTAGAAAAGCAGGCCTCCTTCAGTCTTGAAAGACTATGGTATAGTGCTCGGCGCTGCATACGCTGCATGCGAAGCACCAAAGCCTGGGTTAGATTGTTATGGAGGATAGGCTGTTACTCAAGCAGCGAATCCCCCCTCTCCACACCACTGAATTAGTCCAATGGAAAGGCAGAGCCGATACGATTGGATCCAACTGGCATTGCAGAGCTGGGCTAAGGACAGGAGCTCACCCTATTTTGTGGGTCCGACCCAGGTCTCGAACCCTGGCCTGCTGGTTAACAGGCACAGTGTCTTAACTGCTTGCGCCACCTGCAGCCACACTGCAGGTAGACCAAGCCTCTTAAAAAATAAAAAAATCAACCTTTTCTTGCCCATAGCTCCAAGACTGCTATGGTGCCCATAGTGCCAGGGTTGCCAAAGTATCCTTAGCACCATAAATTGCCTACAGTGGCTTCTTGGGAGAAGGGGGCTTTTGTCCCCTACCTCCAGGTAAGAGAAAGCTCCTGCTCTGATCCCTTCCCCACCCTCACCTCTCCTGCCCTGGAATGCTTCCTCCCACCCCCACTCACCTCTCTGCTACCTGGTAGTCTAAGTGAACACTGAGCTGTGGAGCACTGGAGCTGGACTGTTGCTAGTGTGGTGCCAGATGGTACTGAGTTAGTTTCTGTACTGGACCAGCACTGGGCCGTGCAAACATGCTTTATGGCAGCTTTGTATTATCCATGGTCCATATCAGAGATCTCCAAACTTTCACTGTCAGGGCACCTGGACCTTTGAGTAGAGGAGGGAATCACAAGCAGGTGTAGCTTGTGATCTCTGAGATGAAAAGTTGCATCTACTGAAATTTCCACCTCTGCACAACTGTTAAAGGTCCTGTAGCACTGAAGTTGAAGTTTCGGAGACCCCGGTCTATATCATTAATATTTTGTTTAAAGCATCTACATTCTTGTATGCCTAACATGTCATTATTTAAGTAATAATTACTGATTATTTCAGTAAATTATCATATTTCAGTAAATTATCATTTACTCAATATTTACCAGTAATTTAAATGTTTAGGTCACTTTTCTGCCTCATTAAAGGAACTTAGATGAATCTACAGTAGGATAATAAATTTGAAAACAATGAAAACGCATCAATAATGCACATGAAAACACCTCAAAACCTATGTGAGGAGTGATGAGAAACCATCAAAAATTCTCAAATATGATAGAACAAATGCATTATTAACAGCCTGCTAAAAACTGCGATAGTTGTGAATTAATAAGATGGGACTGTAATGCTTACAATTTTTGATATGTTCAAATCATCTAAAAACTCAAAATTTGGAGATCTCAAATTTGGAGTATTTCAGAAATTAGCAAGTGACAGCATTGCAGTTTTGCTTAAAACTGACAAGAAAGTTAACAACTGAAAACAAGTTTTCAGATACGAAATCTGTTCGGTTTCCAAAGCAGAAATAAACATTACAATATCCACAAGAAGGGCACATTCTATTTAATAAACAGATTCTGATCATGAATATTTCTCTCAGAAAAGTTTCACAGGGGATATTTTCATTTTCCACTCTGCTGAGCATGAAAATAACACCTGAATTTGAAAGATTTTTTTGAGAGAAAAAAGAAATAGCTGAAAATATGGGATATCTGGTACACAATTTGCTTTTATAGATAGATTTTGAATATTTGGTGCAAGAGTATAGATCAGGAAAGTTATGTTAATCTTTTCAGATTTCTTCCCTGCTTATTAATATGGATGTGTCCCTTAACAATTTCCTTAAATAACATTAGGTTATGGAATGTTTTCCCTCCTTACCCCATGCTGATAAGGCTCCAATTTAAGCCAGCCTAAGCCCAGGCATAAAATCCTCTGCTGACCTGAGGGTGTCACAAAGACACAGTAAGACATTTCCGTTCCACTTGTTTAATTTGGAAGTGGATATATTTTTGTCTGACATGCAGAGAATGTGGGCAGATATTTTGGGACCTGTGGGGTCATGAGCTTAACTATGATAGGTGTAGCCAAGCTTGAGACTAGCTTCCCTGCTACCCAATGTGGCAAGTAAGTGCATGTAGGATTAGGGGTTGGTATTGATTCTGAGAAAGTGGAGTGGACAAAGGGGAAACCATAACCAATTCAAGGTTACTCTGCTCAAGGATGCTTGCTGAGAATCCCTTGACCATGAATTGTAAAGTCAATTTATGAAGCTAGTCAGCTTGGGAAAAGCAATGCAATTCTTAGGCTGCAACTTTCCTGTGAGTAAGACAAGGTGACCATATGAATGGAAAAACCCACATTTGTCCAGATATTTAGGCTCCTGTTTGGGTGTCCTACATTTTGGCTTCATTGTCCTACATTTTGGTTTCATTTTTTAACTTTGCGATGGTGCACAGTACACCATCATGTCCTATGTTGTTGGATTCATATCCAGAGCAGAACCCAATGCAATAAATCAGTTTTGAAATATCTCCTTCCTATCAAAAGTTACTCCCAAAAAACCAGAAAGCGGGTAGGAATTTTGGCTGGGGGCATAGGAATTTTAGTCTGGGGGTAGGAATTTTGGCCTTGGGGTTCAGGAATTTGGTCACCCTGGAGTAAGAACCATTGAACACAATGGGGCATACATCTGAGTAGTCAAGGATAGGATTGTGCCCATAATCTCCCTTTAAAGGGGTTGGCGTTAATAAACTGCAATCATCATTTGTGATAATTAGTTAGGAGCTAGAATGGGTTGCCCTTATGGTGAATAAACAAAAGGTTTGTTTTCCTTAAGGAAAGGATTTTGAAATACAGAGGGTAGAATTCAGGTTATGTTAGGGCAGCAGCAAGTCTTTGCAAGATGGATAAAATGGGGCCTGTTTCAGTACTGCCTTGTTTGTCCTGTGCTCTGGATAGCGAGATGTAAGAAGGCAAAGCCTTTTCTGCTGAGATTCATTCCTGAGTTTATTTTGAACTTAAATCAACATGAGGAAGAAACACTTTGAAGATCTTTTGTCATAAATGTGCTGTTTTTGCATCCTAATCTGTTTTGTGCTATCTTTTCCCATCTTTAACTTCATATTACTTTAATTGGACAAGGACTGGATTAAGCTATTGTAATATATATGAGCTCAGTATTCTCCTTTATCTTGGATAAATGCTAAATTTATCTCCAGAAGATATGATTCATGTGTCCAGAAGACACTGTACTTTGTAGACTAATTATCATATGAATATGCTAAAAGTTCTCTGCTGCTCTCACTATCTTCAGCTTTAGATATAATGATGTGAGTTTTCAAGTGGATTAACTGAACACACATATATAGTACTCAAGCAGGAATGATAATGTTTTTGCAATAGCAAAGATGTGTATATTGCTGTGTATTATTTTTGCTCAGCAAGTCTATCTATAGAAATGTGGTGGCCTTTGTATGATTACGGAGAGATAATCATGTTTATCTGTTACAACATACACCGGTATAGGATGTTATATTCAATATATATTCTGCAATAAAATTCATATTTGTTCTATGGTTTGTTGTATTTATATTGAGATGTTTTATATAACTATCAAGATGCTCATAACTTCTGTTGATGTCATGCTGGTTTAGTAATTGTCAAGAGTATTTCATATGTAGGGTAGATAGGTGACCATTAAAATTACAAATTTGGGTACAAATTAGAAATTTGACACATGAAAACCATGGGCCAGAATCCTCTAATATTTGTACACTTTCAACCTTAAGGACACATCCAAAAGGCTGCCATCTGAATGTGCAGTTTAATGATTGGATGTCCCATTTATTTATGCTAATAAAGATACTGCTACTCTTGGCTATGACAGCATTTAGTGGATAGTCCTCTTTGCATTTTTTTGATGGGTTGGGGTAATGATTTGCCATGATTTGAGATTCTGCACTTCATTGTTAAAACAGCATGAATACAATACTCTGGAAGGATGCAAGAACCTCAGTTTTGGGCCCTTATATAGTAAGGTACACTATTTACCCACATAAATGAAGAAAGGTAAAGGAAAACTAATATGATAAAATAACTTATTGAATAGGAAATCTGAACTAATAATAGAAAAAAAATTAAAATGTGCACACTTACAGGTACAGTGGTGCTGGAATGGCCACAGCTGTATGCAGGGTGGGAAAGTTATCAGAGTTACCTCAGGGTAAGGAATTAAATGAATGGGATTACATGCCCCAGTGGGTCTTCTTGGAGCTGTGTTAGTTCTTGAACTGTCATAGGAGACTGATGGAGGACCCTGAGGTTTGGGAGGTGCAGCCTCTCAACTTCCAGCCCCTTTCCTGTCCCTCATCTATCATCTGGCCCACCCATTCTTTTCCAATGTTAGTTTCCCTGGTGTCGAATCTGAAATTTTCTGACATAATGAGGATGGCCAGAACTCAGTTCTGCATATATACATTGTAAGGTCATGGAATCAGCCTCTCTCTGTAGCCACAACCCTCTCATTGTACCATTTTACCTTACCTTATTGCACATTGTGTACTTAAACTCCATCACTTCCAAGGATCCTATCTCTGTAATGGGCTTTTGAAGCTTTATGCACATATATGACTTTTTGAAAACTTATTACCATTTCACTTTCTTTTCTATCTCTTGTACTATTCAACATCAGGCAAGAAAATCAGAAAAGTAAACATAATGGGCTTTTGGTGTGCAATGCATTATTCAAACTCTCTTGTAACTTCATAATTGTCTGTATACATGAGGGAGGATGTTATCCTGAGTTGGTGGTGTTTAACCAAAGAAATAAAACATTAATTTTTTGTCTATTTCCAAACTTGAATGAAATACAGTACATTACTGTGCCAACACAATTCTGATATCAAAAAAGTTTCTGTATAAGGACTACTAATCAATAGTGCCAGTTACTTTAAAAAACATCCCTTTTTGAATTTCAAAATGGTTTTAACGTTTTCAGGTGCTGAGAAGATATTGAACAGCAACCCATACAGAGGCATTTGGTAGTATCTTGTGCTGCATAATACACCAATTATAATGCCTTTAAGTATAAAATTAAAGTTACCAGTGAGATTTATTTTAGATAGACATGCACAGTTTCTGGTTCACCAAACCAAACATAGCTCACCAAGCTTGTACTGTACCCTGCCAAATATCTGACAATCTTCCTGTTTTTGCAGTGCCAAGCAGGTAATATACATGACATTTTTCAAGCCCCAGTGGGCTTTCATATGTACTTGGTGGGCTGCATTCAGTAGGCTGATCCCCAAATCGTGCAGACCTAATTTAGAGTAAAGCCACTTAGAACACAATCCTAGTTGTGTCTACTCAAATCAAATCAAATCATACTTTTATTGGCATAAAAACAAATAGACAACAGGACAATAAACATATAATTGGATAAAAGCAGATAAAAGTAAGTTGTTGACTCAGAAACTTCAGAACCATCTACTCAAAAGTAAGCCCCTGTGTGTTCAATGGGTCTTACTCCCAGGAAAGTGTCTTTAAGACTGCAGCCTAACGGCAAAATCCAGAGTAACTATGGGGAGTCCTTGCTCTGGTGTAAGAACAATTTGCTCTGGATTCCAGTATGAATATCCCGTAGGTTTTCACTAGGAGGTGCAGTAACTACGGGTGCATGTAATGTCTCTTATGTGCTCCCATAGTTACTCTGGATTTGGAGGCTAGAGTGCAAGGACCAGTAGTAAAAGAACAATGACATATTAAATGAAGATAATAATACAGTAATACTGTATATTACAATGCCTCTTTAATGCAAAAATATATTGTTTAAAAGCTACTTATTTGCTTTAACTTAAAATGACTCATGCGCATTACTTTTGATAGAGTAACATGGAGGTTAATAGTGAGAACCGCCTGTACACATGGCCTTCATTAACACTATATAATTATACCAAGTTTCCTTCAGCTTGACTTGTCAGACAAGATTTTATCTAGATGAATGGTTTTTCCTTGCTTTGAATGCCTGAATGAGTCTCAGAGTCATTTGGCACTTGGCAACTTACATTATGACATGTTATCAGCCAAGTCGTGCGAAGAAAAATTAATTATTTCAAAAAAGAAGTGCATGATAGAAATATTTTAGAGTGTTACAATAACTGTAGTGGGTTTGAGAAGGAAACAAAAAAATCCAAGTGAAGACAGGTCCAATGAAGAAGAACATCTTTCTTCAGAAAATTGCAACAAGGTTACCAATCAGTGAACACAGACGTCAACTATCAGTTCCCTGCTGCAGTGTTATTCTGAGAAAGTTTGTAGCAGTTCAGGAAGCATTCTCATTGTCCTCTCCATAAATTAACTTAAACATTTTTTCCCTGTTATCGCTATTGTCCTGAGGCAGTTTCTTGACATACTTTCTATCAAGGGCAGGCAGAAGACAAATTGCATATTGTGATGAAAATACTGCCGTGACATGCACTGCACCGTGACATGCAAAGAACCTTCTGCAGACATTGCAGTCTCAGCTTATGGAATTTGTTAAAGTAATCTCATCACAGGGCCAATATGCCCCAGATTTTTTTTTTAAAAAAGTCATCATTTTGGACGGGGGTTCAAATCCATGGTTATATAGACTGGTCCTGCTTGGCTATATATTGGAAGACTGTTTTTTCTGCCATATGCATTTTTGCTGCCTGTTTGAATTTGGCATTAGAACATAGTCGTAGGAGGGCTTTTTGTGTGACAGTGGTTTTGGCATGTTGTCTGTTATGGGCTGTGGGTGGCGCAAGTGGTTAAGACACTGTGCCTATTAACCAGCAGGCCAGGGTTCGAGACCCGGGTCGGCCCCAAAAGACAGGGTGAGCTCCTGTCCTTAGCCCAGCTCTGCAAAACCAACTGGATCCAATCGTATTGGCTCTGCCTTTCCATTGGACTAATTCAGTGGCGTGGAGAGTAGGGATTTGCTGCTTGGGTAACAGCCTATCCTCAGTAACAATCTAACCCAGGCTTCCGTGCTTCACATGTAGCGTATGCAGCGCTGAGCACTATACCATAGTCTCTCAAGACTGACGGAGGCCTGCTTTTTTTACTTCTTCTGTAGGAAAAGGAATATAAAGGATGTGCTGAAAATATAGGCATTTTTACAAAATTCTCCTAAAGTCCCAATTCAAGGTGTAATGTTCCAAAGAAAGAAAGAAAGAAAGAAAGAAAGAAAGAAAGAAAGAAAGAAAGAAAGAAAGACATTTCTATGTTCAAGAGCTCTACTCTTGCCAAATTCCCATGCTGTGATACAGTGGGGCAGGGGCAAACTCCACTGTATCTAATGTAGGAACACAGGCTGCTGGTAGACTTTTTGTCCTCTGACCAAGTAAACACCCAGCTGCTTCTATGTGGCTACTCAGATCAGTGCACTCAAGTCTGAGCAGTTCTTTCTTGGGCTTTAAGACTTGTGAGAGAGGAATAATCCCAGGTGGGCCTGGCCTGGCCCAACAACCAGTTCCCCGGAAGTGGGCGGGGCCAAGCAGGATCAGGGGGCATGGCTGGGGTCAGGGGGCGGGGAGGGTCAGGGGTCAGGCTGTGGGTGCAGATGGGCAGGGCAAGGGGCGGAGCGAGGCATGGGCCAAGGTTGGCCCCTGCGCAGTGCCTGCCCCGAAGCTGGCCAGCCAGCTTCAATACAGGCACCGCGCTTGCACCAACTTTGGTGCTTGCGCAGTGCCTGCCCCGAAGCTGGCCAGCCAGCTTCAGGACAGGCACTGCGCCTCCGTTAATATTGGCGCTTGCGCAGTGCGCGCACAAGTGCACACACAAGCGAAAATGGCGGCCGTGAGTTTAAATAAAAAAGGCCCCCAAACCTATCCACCTGGTTATCGCCCCCCCACCCACTGCTATTGGATCAGTAGTGGCAGGGAAATAACAACATCCGGTTCGGGCAATGCGGCCCAAACCGGTAACAGCCCACCTGTGGGAATAGTGTATGGCTGATCCATCATCCTCCCCACATTCCCCTGCTACATTAACCCCTTCTCCTCTCTGGCTGCTCTCAATGTCCCTTTTCAGGGCCAATATCTTCTTTTCTGAAGAAGGCTGGTGAAAAAGACCAACTTTGTCTTTTCCCCCTCCCTGCAAGTTTTTTTTTCCTTTCAGTCCTTGAATTGGCTGAGATTGACTTGGATTGAGAAGCAATCCGGATTGAGCAGCAATCATCTTTAGGGGAAATTATTCAGTTCCTATCTGAGCATTTCCAATTTGAACTTCAGGAAACTCACTCATCTGGACTGTCTCCTCCCATCAATTGTCTGTATCAGGTGTTTATCTCCACTTATCTTATTTCTCCTTCAGCAACTAATTGTCCTGGAAATGTTTATTAATTGTCTTGGCTTCACCACCTCTTTACCCTAAAGGAACAATTAAAGGACAAAGTAGTGAAGGAAAGATAAACAACTGATTTTGAAAGGCTGTTTTCCTATAGTGTTTACAATTTTCTTTAGGTTCCTGTCTGTCTCCGGCACCCTCCTGAATCATTTGGCTTATATGTGGCTACTTGTGATGAATATAGCCATGTGCTTAGACACACAATGCTCTCTCTTAAATTCATAGCTATCTATTAGGTGATCAACTGCTTTCAAAGGAACCAGAATCCATGTTGCCTCAGGCTTTAGGAGGTGTAGGGCTGGCTTTGACTGAGGAGTGGGACTTGCTTTTATGCTCTTATACCCTTCCATTGCCAGGGAGTATCCATGCGGTTATAATATCTGAATAGGAATTGGAAATTTTGAAGAACAATATTTTATTTATTTAGTTACAGTATTTTTATCCTGTCTTGATGATGTATTTTTATCCTGGCTTTCTCTTCAAAGGGACTAGTAATGGACCTATCATTGCATCCGGTGGTAAGTCCCTGACATGCCATACCCCGTCCATCACACTACCTCTGCTCTCCAGGATATTCAACAAGGCTCATGCAGCCTTCCATGATTCTTTGCAACCGGCTAAAAACTTTCTGAAGCTTTTCCTATGGTTTTAAACAATATTTCTGGTTTCCTGACAAAACTGGAATTATCACTTAAGATCACAAAAGAACATTGCTGAAGAGGCTTCAGAGACATTGCATGTGGTGTCTTGCCTGCTCAGTAAATGTCTATGATGGGCAGCCAGAGTCTGCAGCAGGTGAAGGTGGCAGGGGTGGGTGTGCTTTAGTAGAGCAAATGAGTGGTGAACTGCTAAGGAAGAGGAGGCAGGTTTTTCCCCAGTTTTCTTTTAAGGGTTAAAAATACCAGGGGATGATATCATTTCTGGTTTTGACATCACTTTGGGGGCAACATTTTGAGCTTTGCATTGGGCTACATGATCATCAGCGACACCACTGTTCTGAGGGTTTTCCCAGCCGTTAAAAGCACTCTGTGCTGAGGCATTCGTTTGGGTGAGCAGACAAATTTGTTTGGAAGCAGAACCCAATGCCACCAAAATGGTCCCATTCCAATGAATGCAGCCCCAATAAAACACTCTAGAAAGAAGTTGCTCCCTCCAATCTGATGAATCTATTATGCCCCCCAAAAGCAAAATTAAGCCACACATTTGTGTTTACTCATGAGTAAGGAAATGTGCCTTGGCTGTTGTGGTCAGTCAGACGAATGCGAGTGCGAGGCTAAAAGAATGGTTGAAATCCCATTCACATGGAGCTCAACAATTGCTCCAGAAGGCAACACCGCCACACCATCTAGTACTTTAAAAAGAGGCTAGAGCTGGTAAGATTTTTTCTTTTCTTTTCTGCAGCACAATCCTAACCATGTCTGCTCAGAAGTAAATCCTATTGTGTTCTATGGGTCTATCTCCCAGGAAAGTGTGTTTAGGATTGCTGTGTTAAGTCTTATAAAGATAGGTGGGTCTTGATGATGTGAAACCCAGTAAAAGTGGGTTCCAATGCTAAAAGATTGGTAACCATTGCTAATTGGAAAGGTTTGTTTTCTTTTACAGATTTCCCCAGATTTCTTTTTATAGATTTCTCTTACAGGTTTGTTTTCTTTTACAGATGTGGAATTTCATTTCCTGTCCACATCTTCCTAGATTTTTAATGCTGTTTAGAGGGAAGCTTTCAAGCTCAATCCAAATCAAACAAAAACAAAAAGTTGTTTAAAATTGATTTTGTCCCAGATCACACTAAACTAGCTTAAATATAAGAATTCAAATTGAACTGGGCATTGGTTAAGGCTGAAAATCTTAGGGTATTTTTTTTAGTGGAGAAAATGTTGAAATTTTTAAAGGCAAGCTACAGAATGAATTCACATGGCGGAATATGTCTGGCTTACATGGCTTGTCTTCCCTATTTAATTTTTTGTACTTTATTTCTTATTATTCATTATAATTTATTTAAGTATGCTTGGCTTGCTCATCAAAAGAAAATGGCACAATTTCAGGGTTTACCATGGACAATTTCAGGGCTTGCTGCATTCAGTGCTTGCTCCATGATGATGTCAATTCTCGCCATGCCATCACTTCCAGGTTAATAACATCACTTCTGGTGAGTCCCAGTCAAACAGTCATTCTAAAAAGTGGGTCCTGATGCTAAAGGTTTGCGGTCTACTACCATAAGAGAATCTTAGTTATATCTGCTGCTGAAGCTTCACAGGACCTTACAAAGGTTACAAAGTAGATAGTTTCTGAAGGTTTGAATTACCACAAGTGAATAAGGTGTAAGGAAAATAACTGATGGAACAAACTCTGAAAAAGAGGTGAAGGTCTGGATATATTGTAGAAATGTACATCCAAATCATTTTAAAATAAATTCCAAGCTCTCGATTCTGGTCCAACCTGAATGGATCTGGAATTGACATGGCATTTATCCAAAATTCTTACTTCACTGTGTACGTAAAGAAATGAGAGAAAATTGGGAAGTGCTGAAGTGAACAACTGATGTTCAGTACAATCCTAAGCATGTCAGCTCAGAAGCAAGTACCACTGTGTTCAGTTGTACTAACTCTCAGGAAAGTGTGTTTAGGATTGCAGCCTTTGTGATGGATGCTGCAAGCATGCACAAAAGAAACTAAAGACCATGAGAAATGTTATCATGGATTTCAGCATCCCTCGCTGCCTCCCTGATTATATTTCCCACGGTTTCCAGAACTCAGAGATGTTGCTATGAGCATGAAGCACAACATCCAGGCCCTCGAAGGGTTCTTCAATGCTGATTAGGGAATGTCAATCCAAGTATATCCCTACAATCAGTGGTGGGCACCAGCAGGTTCGCACCTACTCTATAGAACCGGTTCTTAACAAGAGATAGTACATATAAAGTTTAAAAATAGCCATTTAAAAGTGGCTGCCAGATGGACAGAGAACCGGTTCTTAATTTCTTTGAAGCCCATCACTGCCTACAATCCCGAGTAACTATGGGAGCACGTAAGAGACATTACGTGTACACGTAGTTACTGCACCACCTAGTGAAAACCTATGGGAAATTCATATTGCAATCCAGAGCAAATTGTTCTTACACCGGAGCAGGGACTCCCCGTAGTTACTCAGGATTGTGCCCTATGTTAACTTTGTGGAATATTATGATGCTCACATATACAACTCCCCAAATTTGCTTTGACTGGTGAAATTATCTCTTTATTGTACAAGAAAGTTAAAGACTGCTGCTTCCTGACACAAACAAAATTCCTACCAAAACTGAATAACTACCTTAGGGAAAACAGAGGTGCCTTTTCATGTCAGGAGATTGAATGCTTGAAAACAGAGGGGGAAAAACTGAATCATTGCTATGACGACGAGTTCAATTATTAGCATCCAGATTGAGAGTTCACAGTAAAATCCAATTATCAATGATTTAGCAGTGAGCATTTAAAAACAGCTCTCTATAAATAGCATCTCCACTAAGTGTGATTTCAAAATAACATTAAATTGTACGAGTAAAAAAACAACCCCAGAAACATGAGCTAGATGTAAGTTATCTTAAATTTAAAGTTGAGGCGCACTTGAAGGGAAAAAAGTGTAGTTCAACACACTTGCATTAACATCTCGATGTTTTAATTTGTATTTATTAGCAATTTTAATGATGTTTTATTCTTCAGTGTTAGCCGCCTTGGGCTCCCCCTTATGGGGAGGAAAGGCGGGGTATAAAATGAGTTAAAAAAAAAATCTCCTGCAGAATTATAATCTGGCATGAACTTCAGGTCTCACTGAGGACTTTATTACCTGAGCTTGATCTATATAAAAGCACTATTGTTGGTATCTAAATTTAGAAGATTGCACATCTGGAGCATTAATTGTCTGGAAACTGCAGCTTAGTGCAGAATGACGAGATCTGTGAGCTTTGGGGGATTTGGTGGTCTGATTCTTTGTTATAGCTGCTGTTGTGACTACAGTGGTTGCCAGTTCATTTCCAGGCACAACCAACCCAAGCACTCATTTTAAACTTTAAAGTCTTTAAGGCTTAGGACCAGATGAACCACCTCCTTCCATATGAGCTGGCTCATCCTCCAGAACTCCTGGGGGAATCCTGTGCATGCCAAATCCTACCAGCTTGACTGGTAGTTGCAAAGAGTAAGCCCTGCATGGCACAAAGGTCACTATGACAGCATAAAATGTCACAAATGTGTTATAAAGCATGTTTTCAGCATCCTGGGAGTAAGAAGTGCTAGATCTGCACCTAACGGAGCTGGTTCTGCTTTCAAAAGATCATTGTTCAATTTTTCACAAGATGTCCTATTCAATTTAGTATATAATTTTGATTCAGTATTAGAACTAGTAATTGATATGTTTGATACAATTTGTAATCCTAAGCGAATACTAAATTGTGACGCATATATGATACTAACTTGACCAACATGCTGGGGATTATTTTCCATTATAGCACTGATCCAGTAATATATTAAGCTTGCTGTGTCAGGTTTTAACCTGTAGTATTATTCATTTTCCTCTAATCTGAGCATGCAACCAGCTGTTTATTCCTTTTAAATAGTTCTTTTCATTAAAAAAAAACTATAAGATTCAGGGGAAATTGAAAAACAGCAGAGAGTCTAGCTCGCTTGATTAGGACATAATCCTAATGCCCAACCAGCCCATACATTAAGGCATCAGCCTTGAAGAATAGGGGCACAAGATATCCCAAGTAAAAATCTTTCCTGACCTCCTTGTACAACTCATAGGATGCCTGGGACTACTCAGACATATGTCACTTGTTTAGCTGGTGTAAATCCAGTGAGACATTTGGGGCAGCTTGAGGCAGGAAAAGTGATTATGATATTGGTGTGTGTAGCTTATATGGATATCCTTCCCCCTCCTATCCCCTGCCTGGCCAGGTCTCTTCCTAGCCATGCCTTGCCCCAAACTGCCTGAATTCTCCCCCAAACCATCCCTGCTGCTTGCCTTGCCTGCCATCTGACAAGGCATCTGAGAGTCACTGTCCTGTGTGACATCCACAGTTGTTTGCATTGGGAGTCCCAGTGAATGTCATCAATGAAGCTTTTGTGCTGTCATTAAAACAGCACTTTAAAGTGTTGGAACCTATAACAAAATCCACCACTGTCAGTCCCTATAAGATTGGGCTGTTTTTATAATTAAGCTTGGGCACTATTAAAATTAGTTATAATTCAGGCTGGGCACCTTTGTGCACTGGGCAGCAGGCACAACCAAACCGTGGGCATATTTACCAGACATCAGGCACCATCAGATAGTGAGGACCAGCAGGTAGTAGGCATTAGTGGGCACTGGGCATCCATACTGGGCACCAGCAGATGCCCTAGACAGCAGGCACCACCAGACACCAATGGACACAGTGGGCAGTGAGTACCACCAGACACCAATGGACACCAGACATCCTTACCAAGCACTGGGCACCACTAAGCACTACTTAGCACTGGGCATCACTACTGGGCATCACAAGGAACCAGCAGGCAATGGGCACCACTTGGCAGACCACCATTGGGCAACTCTGGGCAGCAGGTAACTAGCATCCCTACCATGCAGCACTGGACACTGGACGTCCCTGCAGGCACCAGGCACAGGGCACCAAACACAGGACACCAGACACTGGGTGCCAGGCATCACTGGACACAGCACTTCAGTACCAGGCATGGGACATTGAGAGCACACAAAACCACAAGAGACCTGCATACTGAGACCTTCAGCAGCTTCTGGCACTCTGAGGTTGCCTACATCTTTAGAAAACAGAGGTTGCACATTCCCATCATGATTTGAGATGGTCCTTTCCTCTAAAAGTTTGTCCATTCCCTTCTGGCAGACTCCTTGCTTTCCCCCTGGAGTGCACAACAGAATCGGAAAGTGATTGTGCATTGTTTAGATTTGCCTCCCCAAGGGGAAGGGAGGGTCTGCCTCCAAGCTGAAATGAAGCTCTTCTAAGTCCCAGAGTGGGAGGTAAAGTAAAGACAAGGTAAAGGTCCCTGGCAGATTGTGCTGCCAGCAGTGACTGGCTGCAGGTTGCCCTGCTGCCTGTACAGGCACTAGCCATACCTACTGGGTGCAGCACACGTCCTTGATTCAAGCAGTGAGCCAGTGCTATCCAAAGATGACATGACTGCACAGAGAGAGGTAGACTGATTGCCTGCTTGCCTGTCTGCCATGTTCCCATGGCAAACAGGCTGTTTATAAAGAGCTGCCTAATCTTTTAATTGATTTTGTTTTAACTCCAAAATCTGCATCCACAAAAGTTTCTGGAACGGAAGCCTCATGAATGCCAAGACTCAGTCTGTCTACTGAAGCCAAAGGTAGCCCTATATTGATTGATTAGCTTTCAGCATAGTGTGCATTTTGCAGTGTGCAATTAGGGGAGAAGGATATTGTATGGTGTCATATTATGCTAGAAATAATCACAGAGAGCGGGACATATGCATTCATTAAAAATGGCTGTGCATATAAAATATCCTATGTGATTTCCTAATGGGCAATTTAGATTCTGAGTGGAGTATCTATTTTCATAGACCTTTTTTGCAGTCAAATGTTAAGGAGCTGCTGTTCTTCTCCAAATGGCTTGCTAAGTCCTTAGGTCACCATTCTAATTACTTTGAGAGATTTATATAGTTGTAACTGAATCCACAGGAACATTAGTAGTCTTACAATTCATTTCAAAGCAGAATGGGCTTTTCTGAATGTCTTTTAATGCCCCAAAGATAATGACAAGACTCTTCAGGGGGGATATCCTTTTGGGCCAATATCGATGATTAAGCGGATATAACATTTTCTTCTCAACTGGCATTTATAGGATGTTGTCATCACAATTTCCAGCGATTCTTTCTTTTAATGAGCCCACAGCATAAAGTTAGTTTTCAGCCCCACAGTGGAAGACAGTTCTCAGCATGAGACTATCTTTGTAAGAGTGCTGAGCTGAAAACAGCAGAATGTTCTCATAAAATAATGTTACTTATTACCACCCTCATGGACAAAGAGTAGACTGGCATTGCCGCTGGTGTTTCATTTAAAACAAAAAATCAAATCGAACTGAATGAAACTGATGAAGAATTTTGAGAAACACCAAAATAATTTAGTTGTGGCCAGTTCTATCCTTCTTTGTGTCAAAAGGCATGCACTGAGTCCAGCTGGAAAGGGCAAAGTGGGAGGCTTTGGAAGGGAAAGGGTATGTAAACTCCATAAGCATTTCCCTCCCATAAGCTTCCTGCCTCACAATGGGTCTCCTTTGATAACGGTTGCTATATGTGCAGAAAAACAGGGACAATCCTGATTTTTTGGGATTGTGTTCACTCACCAACAAATGAAACAGATGGTCCTGTCCTGATTCTGTGGAAGAGAATTATGGCAACCCTACCTTAAACCTGTGCCAGATATTTCAGTGACTCAAGTTCAGTGAGAGAAAAGGGAAAGGGAGGCTGATGCCAGAAAGGTAGGATCTGATGTACACCTCACACCATTCCCCACCATGGCCAGATTTTCCCTTTACTGGATTTGTTGCAACCTCCCTTACGCATCCTGCTTCCTGTATTATTTTACCTACTCTGGTGGACAGCTGACAATGGCAATGTCCACAGAAAGATGCTTCTTGACTCCAGTGGTGAGTGTGTATGAGTTGTGCTTTTGTTTGTTTGTGTGTATGAGTGTATGCTTGTTTGTGAGTGTGCATGAGTGTGTCCTTGTGTGTGTGTGTGTGTGTGTGTGTGTGTGTGTGTACATGAGTGTGTACTTGTGTGTTTGTTGCTGCAAACTGCTTTGATGATATCTTACATGTCTGGGTCTGAATCACATACGTTGAAGTCACTGGCTTGTGTTGTGTTGCTGCAAATTGATTTGAGGGTGTCTTACATGTGTGGGACCGAATCATTCATGTTAAAAGGTTTTCAATTTTAAAAGTGTTGAAATCAAGTACAGGAAAGCAATATGAGTATTTTTGCTTTATTTTAACATGTCCTACATTTGTCCTACATTTTTTGGGTGTCCTACAATGTTTTTAAGTGGGTAGGAATTTTGGAGAGCTTGGCAGGGAATTTTGGGTTCAGCATCTGGTCACCCTGCATCCATTATGTGTATCTTTCTCCTCAGAAGTAAGCCCCTTTATAGTCAAGGAGGCTTACTCTCAGGAAAGCTTGGAGAGGATTGCAGCCACCCCCTTTCAGTTCCTGCTTGTGTGCCAGGTTTCCCTGGCTACTTACCAGTAGGTTGTGCTGCAGGGAGAGATGTGAGATGCAGCAGAAGCCGCTGCTTGGAAAGAAAGGCCAGTCCAGCCATCCTTTGACTAGAGGCTCAAAACGGTGCTTCTCCCACATGCGCAACTGCTGCCTCTTGCTCTGTCCCTATGGCACACCTCTGGGAGCCTCATGGCACACCACTGGAACATAGCACATGGGTTGAAAATCCCTGCTTTAATAATAATAATAATAATAATAATAATAATAATAATAATGATGATGATGATGATGATGATGATGATGATGATGATGATGATGAATTGGCATCCTTCAGTCTCGAAAGACTATGGTATCGTGCTCTGATTGGAAGTCCTGAAACAGCATTTGGTGTGGCTAAAAAGGCCAATTTGAGAGTGACAATCCCTTCCACACTGAGGACAAATAAACTCCGTCCCCTGTCCAGGCCCCAGGTTTCGCTGCTTCTGGGTCTGTCTCTTTGCTTCAGCCTGCCGAACAAGTGTCTCTTCCAGTTGGAGAAGGCCATGCTGGGTCTTTTGCCTCCACACTGAACGATCGGAGATCAAGGTTTCCCAGCTGTTGATGTCCATTCCCAAGGCCTTTAGATCCTTCTTGCAGATATCCTTGTATCGCAGCTGTGGTCTCCCTCTAGGGCGCTTTCCCTGCACTAATTCTCCATATAGGAGATCTTTTGGAATCCGACCATCAGCCATTCTCATGACATGTCCAAGCCAGCGTAGACGCTGCTGTTTCAGAAGTGTGAACATGCTAGAGATTCCAGCACGTTCCAAGACTGCGTCATTTGAGACTTTGTCATGCCAGGTGATACCAAGGATATGTCCGAGACAGTGACCCTCTTAAACACAAGACCCTCTTTAAACACACAATGACTGTACAGCACACCAAGTAATAGCATTCAACTGTTCACTCATGATAGTCCTTAAAATTACTATTGAGTGCAGATATCACGTTAGGGTAAAAGCTATTCATAAAGTGTGTAGTCCGAGATTTATATGTTCTATATCTTCTCCAGGAAGGCAAAATTGTGAGCAGGATAGGAAGAATCATGGTGAATGTTTACATCTTAGCTCTGGTGTATCTTAGATTTTGTTGCACATTTAATTGTTTTGGTTAGACCCTATCATTCTGATCTGGTAATCGTGCTCATTATAGCTCTAGCCTTACCCAATTCCTCTTTCTTTTAATGAAAACTAGAAGTGGTATTTTATTGTTGTTGTGGACACATGAGTTCTGCATTCTTTTTTGAGAGGGATGGTGCTGGGATTCCATCACAGCTGGAAAGCTATATACAGTTCTTTAGACAGCATGATATCTTAATGTAAACTGCAGGAATTTTGAAGAAATGTAGCAGGTAGGATGCAATTGTTTACTTTTTGTATACTTAGTCAAGGCTCAGCCATAACCCCTGCCTGACTACATACTTTGTTCTTCCTAGGACGCTGTGCTGGAAGTAAGAAGTATTAAGACAGCCTGCAGGACTTCACCAACTATGAATCACAGCCTGTAATAAATACCTTCCTATACTCTGATATCAAGGATTTGAGAAACAGATAAAATGAACTGTTGACATGGCCTCTATATTATTTCAGGGCAATTTTTTAAAGGAGTTCTGTTTTTTGTAGTTTATACTGTATGTATTTGTGTCAGTAGTATGTGTTACTTTACATGGTCAAAATCTACTGGTATATCAGTTTTTCCGAAATCTTGAAAAAGCAGGGCAGCTACAGCTAATCTTCATGCTGATCTACTACTCACAGTGTGCAACTTCTCATCTTGCTGTGTATTCACTGAGTGCATAATACACACACTATAACAACCACTCTGGGTGGGCCCTGATCTTGAACTGATTTTGATATGCTAATCATGTTGTTAGGTGTCCTACATTGGTAAAAAGGTGGCAAAAGAGGTAAAAGCTGATTTCTCAACATAACTTGAAAACACACACACACACATACACACACAGACTTTTAAACAGATGTCCAAAATGTAGCCATGTTTGAATGCTGAAAGTCCTAGACAATTTTTGAATGTTCACATAATACGATTTTTGAATGTTCACGTTTTTAAAATTACTATTATTAGATATGATAGCACATGGGTTTGTGTCTCCCGGAAGCCTGAGAGCCAGTGCTTCTTATTTTTCCGCTTTCCTCCATTTCTTTCTGTTGAAGACAGCATGAACCAACTCAACCTAGGAACCAGGGAAGAATCTTCCCTTTGATATGTAAACTGAGCTTATCTGCTCAAGGCTAAATGGTGTTAGCCTTTGAATTTCACACTTGCTTGTTGGCTACTACAATGATAAGAATGAACAGTCCATGCAAACAAGAATTGTTGCCCAAGGAAATGTTTTTGGGATTGTTTATAGCTATATTTACCCTGCATCCCTTTGTTCTGAAAAAGCATAAGAAGCAGCTGAAACTTTCCCTTGCGCAAAAAGAGACCTGACCCACATGTTGCTTCCTAACACTGCTTCCCAATAAACCTTGATCATTTTCCTTTCTCCAGACAGTTTGGTCTATTTGAATTTTTGCCATTTTAAAAGAAATACATTATTATCCATGTTTACCAATAAATTGTGACATTCATATTAACTGACTGTCAATACCCTCAGAAGATGAAAGTATTTAATGAAAGTACTCATTGTCTGAAAAGTTGGCTGACTGAACTTTAGGTTTTTGGATATTTAAAACAAAATTATCATGGGAAAATCTTTTACTCTTATCAAACCATTTTTCCCTCTTCTTTTGCATATTCCATGCAAGGAAAAACCACTAGGTTCACTTCAGATTTTTCTAGAAAATATTTTGGTGGCAACTATAATTTTTTAGATGCTAGTGATGCTCTTCAGATTGCTTGAATGCTGATGACCTGCCATAAAATCGTGAAAATAGTAACAGTTATCTGGTTCATGTAATGAGAGGAAATCTGTATGCTCTGCTTCAAAGTTGTTAAATTCATTCTATCAGCTATCGCATTACGATGCCACGAAAGACCTGACCTGTTCTATGATGCATCACCCTATGGGGTTGATACAGTTCTGTCATACTTCGCTGAGAAAAGAGTTGAACAAATGATTGGTTTGTGTTTTGGTACTAGTGTTGGTTTGTGAACACTAACTCCAGCAGTGAGGATGTGCACTCCAACTGCTAAAGAAAGTCAGTGTTGCTAGAGCAAAAAATAAAAAAATAAAAAGATAGCTCTTATCTGAATTTTCATTTAATGGGTAAGAAGGATTCCTTATTTCAGGTATGAAGGGAAACAAAATCTAGAAGTCTTCGGAAGTGGAAGAGAGCTATAGCTAATCTGTGAAGACAGTCAAATACTTTCTCCTCTTATTCACAGTAAAAGTGGGAATCTATCCAACTGATAGGACAACAATTTGCATCCATAGTCAAAAGAATACATGAATAAACATGAATACATGTTTACATGAATACATGAATAAACCATGTAGATCACTATCTTAACCTTGTCTACTCAAAAGTAAGCCCCATTGATTGTGTTCAATGACTCTTACTCTCAGGAAAATGTGTTTAGGATTGCAGCAATAATTAGGGTTTATGCTACCTTATGCTTTGTGGTGATAAAATTATTTTCATCCTTAGATGTTATTCACAGTAGGTTTATACAGTAAATGATTATTAGGCATTGGAGTAATAAGTCAGGAGGTGGATACAAATATTGTGGACTCCATTAAGGTGATACACCCATTTTCAAATACAAGTCTGCAAGGTTTGTATTAAGCTTATAACTACAGAATAAAGTTTGATTATTCACCATTACTTGAAAGCCTAGCAAATTTGGAAAGGATTTACAGCCCAAACCTATTGATGTGCTGCATCAGAATGAGTGCTGGGTGATAGTGCTGGGTGATACAAACACCCAGAAACTGAGGAAACACTCATATTGGGGCTATAATATACAATATGAATGGGGCAATATGTCCGGAGCAGAAAAGGCTGAGTGTGCCTGGTTGTGCAATCTTTCAAATCTGTCTGACAGCGGAGGATAAAAAAGCACCCATTATGCACCCATTATACTTCAGTCTCCTCTGACTAGAATTAAGACTGGATAAAATCTTTATCCTTTAAACGTGTATTTCACAGATTCCACCTGCCTTCTGTACTTCTCCAAGACCTCATGAGACCTCCAGAACACTGGAGAACATGAACCTCCTGCCAGTCATTCTATGGTTGATCTGAACTTCCTCCTTGCCATTTTCTCTCATCCTTCAACACTCCTGAGAAAGTTGTGGGGATTGGAAGGAATCTTAATTTTCATGAGAAAGGTAGCTTTGACAAAGCTAACTAGGTAGGATAGTGTCAGTTTCTTGCTTAAATGTTGAAGAGCAATTGCTTCTGAGTGCGGTTACAGGAGTGGCAAAATTTCTGCTTGTCTATTTGTTTGTTTACTGAGTCTCGATCTTTATGGAAGTGGGAAGATTTAGACACTTGTGAAGTTTCCAGTGTTACCCAGGGGTACCCATGCATCAAGCAGGCATGCGGGACTTCATTGCTGCTCTTAGAAGTGGTTACTGTCCTATATTTTAAGCAAGACAAATTCTGATAAGCTTCCCACTTTGCCACCCATACAAAATTGGTTGCACTTTCACCAATTTTGGAAGCTTTTTCGGTTACCAGGAACCACACCTTCAAAGGTCTCCCTCTCAATTGATGGAAAAAAGCTGACCAGAAATCTAAATCAGCCCCAATCTACTCTTTCCTTTTCCCTATAGCAACATGGCTCATGGCTTTCAGGGTTTTCCACCACAATCCATACCTCCACAGGCCCTGGCTGATGCTATCAGCCAGCTTTCTCTGACCCCTGGCTTAGCCAGCAAGAACTCCATTCCAGAAGCACTCCACAGCGCACTGGGAAGAGCCCAAGGGTCAGTGTGGCTAAGTGGAGAGGGAGAAGAAGGACCTGAAGAATTAGTGAGAGTAGCAGAGCTCAGACAAGGTTGACAAAATTAATGGTCAAAGAGGGAGAAGAATTTGGCCCCTAGAAGTCATTATGTTGTTACATTGTGCTTGTCAAGTCTCTGCACTTTGAATCTATTAGCAACGGACAGCACAATCCTAACTTGCACTGGATGAAGCAGGCAGGCTGGCCTGCACTGAATCCAACAGTAATGGGAATGCTGCTGCACTACCATGGGGAAGGGGAAGCGTACTCACAATAGGGCTGCAGCAGCCTTAATTGGTCTATTCGGTCTTAGGCTACCTCCAGAAGTGGCTGAAGATAAAGTTTGGATCTAGCTTCCTGATCTGAGCCCTGCTGCTTGCTCCCAGTCCCCTGTTAATTCAGTTGGCCATGCAGTGTGAAGCATGTGGATTAGTGTAAGCAGGGCATACCTGGTGGACATCCAGGGCAACAAGGTAAGGAGGGTTGCCCAGCACCAGTTTTGTGATGCCTAACTGGCTCCAAGAGGTTGGCTGGCTGGTCCCCTAGCTAGGACCACAAGGCTGAGGAAAGCCCATAAAGATAGCTAAGTGTCTTGATGCTCTGACCTACCAGGGGTGATGTAGACAGGCTGTCTTCAATTAGTTTTGATAGGTGGCCCCAATAAGATGGTTTGTATGGGGGAGGTAGACAACAAGGCTCTGTTCCCCCTGAAAGCTACCTACATTCTTGGGGTATTGGGTTTTCCCAAGTTCCCATTTCCCTACTGAAGTTTTTAATGTTCAGAAGTTGGTTGTTCATAGAAGGGGTGAAAAGGGGACATGGGGAATCATATTAGACTAACGTAAGAATTGTAACTGATTTGTGTAACAGAATATACACACAGGATAAATATACAGATGCCAATTCTAACATCAGACTAATTTTTGCTTTATTCTGAAATAAATGGAGCCTCAAGTGCACATCCAAATACAGAACTGATAACAGATTTGTATAAGTGTATGAGGGAGACATCGTTTGCCTCAGATATTTGTACTGTCAGGTATTTGTAGTGACAATTTTACCCTGTTTATTCAGAAAGTGTTTATTCAAAGCATCTTGAAATATTACATTAACAAACAAGCAAGCTACAGCATAATGATTTTAAATGAAAAACTTGTGGCAATATTTGTAATGCTAGCTTGAAGTGTTTTGTATTGTGTGTGTGTATTGAAATCCAAGTTATCTGCTGTTCCTGCAATTACCTTCAACAGACAATAGCCTTCAACAGCCAAATGGACTGAATAACTATTAATGCCAATTCAAGGTGAGAGGCAAATTGACATTTAAAAAAAAATCACAAATCTTCCCACAACGGAAGAGGCAACCTGCAGTGAAAGCATTCCTAAGTAGAAGGGAACTGGCTAGAGGTCAAGACATAGAATCGAAGAGTTGTAAGGGACCCAGTAGATCATCTAGTCCAACCCCTTGTCTGTAGCACACAAGCCAGTTTGGACACAGTTTTAAAGAAATGTATTCATTATACAAATCCACAGAAATTTATAAGGATTGAAAGACTTGTAGCAAATTTGCTGTTGTTGATTCTATGCTCACCTAGCTTCTGCTGCTCATTGAAACTGTTCGTCCACTGTTCTTACTCCCACCATCAACATTACAATTCTCAGCTGTAATCTGTTTGGAGTAGGATCTATGTCTTTGGTGTGGTGTTCTGTAACATTGGCGGGGGGAGCATTGTCATAAAATGTTTGCAAGACTTACACTAGTCTATTGAACAGGAATTGAGACTGAATTGAAAACAGAGCTTTAAAAAATCAAATACAGTGGCGCCTCACATAACAAATTTAATTCGTTCCAGAGGCATGTTTGTTACGTGAAACATTCTTTACATGAAGTGGATTTTCCCATAGGAAATAATGGAAACTCAGACAATTGGTTCCACAACCCCAAAAATACTCATATAAAAATATTAACTGCATTTAAAAATGATGACAAAACACTGGAATTGAATTCAAAACATGCATTCAATGTGCATGATCCTATGAAGTCTACTTAGGCTGCAACCAAGACACTTTCCTGGGAGTAAAACCCATTTAACACAATTTAACACAATGGGGCTTATTTCTGGGTAGACATGGTTAGGAGGCTGCAATCAGAGACACTTTCTTCTGTAATCAAAGACACCTCAGTTCCACCTCTGTAATTCCCCACTTTCTCCTTCTCTTTATCCTGAGCCTCTCTTTCCCCTGATCCCTTCTGGTTAGCCCTGAGCGGCTTCCCTCTTCTCCACTGCTGTTCTCTCCCTCTGCCCAGCGGACACCCAGCCACAGGAGGAACAGTGCGGAAGTGTTGCTTTCGCTATGGGCAGGTGTGCTAGGCAGCGCTGATGCTTTTTAAAAGGGCTGCCGGCCAGCACATCTGCCGCAACTGCCAATGAGTGTGTTTGTTACATGAAGTACAGTTTGTTACATGAAGCAGAATCCTAGAAAAATTTTTGTTTGTTACATGAAACAAACAAATTGAAATGAAATTTACGTGAGGCCTTTGTTACATGAAGGTGCCACTGTAGTTACATTTTGGAGTAATCAGTGATTTAGAAACTCCCTACCTTAATGGAACCCTTTCTCTATCAATTTCTCTATGAAGTAACCATGGCAGGTCTGCTACATAATTCGTACACTTTGTAGAGGATTCTGGATGGGAGACTGCAAGCTGATAGAGTTGCCATGTGTCATCAGAGCCAGAAGGTGTCACCATTTCCAGCTTGGTTGACTTGAAAACTACTGCTGGAAGCTTGGAAAACATTTCTTGATAACAGATGTGATGACTGCACCATAAAGGATTCCACCTGGGAGAGAAGAGTTCTACGAAGTACCCATAGAACAAATACCTACTTCACAGGTTGCTGTGAAGATTGTTGGTGGTGGTGCCTGAAAATGTAGCTGCTCAGCACTTTAGTGATCGTTTGAGTCTATATCCCCAAATTCCATGTATAATGACAATAATAATCTTCCTTCCTTCCTTCCTTCCTTCCTTCCTTCCTTCCTTCCTTCCTTCCTTCCCTTATTTCTTTCAGATGTTAAAAAAATATTTTAAAAGTTGAGAACTCAGAAGTCTTGACTAAAAAGAAATATCTATCATAGTGCCACTTCTGCAAAGGCACTACTGCTTGCCACTGACCCTCATACATCCCCCAGGAGGTGACATAAGAGGGCTTTCTCCAACAATCTGAGATGAGCCAGATTATATAGAAGTAGGAGATAGATGCCGTGGCCCCAAGTCTTATATATTTTAAAGGTCAAAACCAGCAGTTTGACTTGGCCCCTGAAAAGAATGGGCATCCAATGAAGAAGTGGCCTGGCATAGTTGAACCACCATCTCCCAGAGTAGGATCTCATAGGGCACATTACAATAATCTAACCTGTATGCCTCTGTGCTGTGGATAACCATACTCAGGTCTGCATGATCCAAGGACAACCACAGCTGGCAACAACCAAATCTGAGCAAAGTCCCCCCCTGGCCAGAACTGTCGCTTGGGATCCAGGAGTAGTTGTGAGTCCAAGCAGACCCCCAAACTGTGGACCTGCTCCTTCAGGGAGATTGCTACCTAATTTAGTGTAGGACATTACTCTAACACTTGCACCAAATATTTCCAAACCAGGAGAACTTTTATCTTGTCTGGGTTTAATTTTAATGCGTAAGTCACTTATTAACTTCATGCATAAATAAAACAATTGTTGTGAACATAGAAACAAGCTGGCAGAATGAAGCTCATCTTCCTTGAATGGGCCTAAACCTTGTACAATTGCTTATCCCGTGAGCCTTGTCTTGTCTTAAAATTCCTTTTCTGATACTCCAAGGCACTTATACAGGCAAATTGGCATAGATGTGCAGCTGTCTAGAAACTTTTTTTTAATTCCCCAAATGCATTTCATGGTATTGACTGTAAAGCTATTTCTACATAGCATGAAGTAAAAAACTACTTTTGTTAATAAATCAATGAGCAACTAGTTTTATAGTACTTGGCTGTGACATGTTGCTCAATTTATAATTCATTATAGCATGAAACTGAATCCTTACAAAGTCATTAAAGTGCACATAATGTAATAAGAAATGAATGTTAATCAGAAAAATAGTGATAGGAAAGCAGCAGCTTTTGCCAGTAGATTGTTTTGGAGATGAAGCTGATAGCTTCTATATTAATTCAGAATCATCTTGGATTAATTAATATTAAGTACAATTTTACTCACTCTCACTTAAACTGAGACACATTGTAGTAGGAAAATAGCTCCCATGGGGAATTTTGCCACAACTCATGTGCAATTTGTGAACTGATACATCTAACCTACTATGGGCTCAATAATGCAAATATTTTTGAAAGGTACAACACAGAAATCACATTAGTAGTCAAGATTCAAAGAACCACCCCACTAATTTTACTTACTCAAAAGACTTCTTCAGAGTGTTTCCTGAACATCAGCGTTACCACCACCAGCAACTCAATCACATGCACTATGGTGCATGGCAAACACTTGGGAAACCAAGATTGTACTCAAAACGAGCTTGCAGTGGTGGTCAGAGTTTGATGTTCTAATTTTCCCAAATGCAGGGCACAAGGTGACTCAGTTAGCAGCTGCAAAATATGCGCCATCTGTATCTGGACCATGATGTTGGCAAGGAAATTCTAGATTTACCCAAATAAAAATCTTTTTCCTTGCAGATGCTCTTTGCCCTTGAAATGTGTGAGTTCTAGAAATGTGTGTGTTATCTGTCAACAGAGGACAAACAGTTCATGCATCTGCTGGAATAGACTGTAGTCAATGAAAGCTTATGCTGAAATTAGTACTATGTTAGGGCACTATCCTAACCAATTTAGGCCAGAACAACTCTGGCACTAGCCAGCACAAGGCTCCCTGTTACTGTGATGGTGTGCGGAGGCCAGCATATGTCTGTGCATTGCCCTAACCCCCCAGGAATGGTTCAGAAGTGCCCAATGGCACTTGTTATACCACCAGGCCAGCAGAGGATTGTGCTGGGATTTATGGCAGCCTAACTGGGGATAGGATTGCATTTTTAAAGCACAATCCTAACCATGTCTACTCAAAAGTAAGCCCCATTCTGTTCAATGGGTCTTACTCCCAGGAGTAAGTGTCTTTAGTGTTATGGAAAGTCATCTTAATCGCAGTGGAGCAAAGGGCTTAATTTCACTTTAGGATAGAGGCCACCTGTCTTTAAATTGCTATAAAACAGCTTATATTTGGTGCCATCTATAAACAAGGAGCTCCAGAAGAAGATTAAAATTATGTAAAGATTCTAACTCTTAACGGGTACATTTCAAAAAATAATCACTTTCAAAAGAGGGATTTATTTAAGGGTCTGTTTGCCCCAGACTGTTTTATCATATTTGTTGACTAGCAACAAGAATTTAATCTGTAACCTTCATGCAATCAGGGTTTGACTGTTTCTTCCAGATACAATTGTGCTTTCAAATAAAGGCAGTTCTTAAGTTACAGCTCGATGGAGATGATACAAAATGCTTTGTTCTTCCTCTTCTTGTTAATCTTTGCTGTCTTGGTTTTTATTTTAAACCTGGTCTATAGTTTCCTCCTTAAAAGGAATGTTGAAAATACAGCACAAGAGTGCTCGCTGCAATGCTCACTAGTGAATGGTGCAGGCTCCTCTATGTTACTTGTGGTATTCCTCTTCCAAAGTGCTGCAATTTTTGTAGTTATGTCTGTTGCAAATTCAGTGATAGACGTTCAGCATGCCAAGTACAGGGAGTCCTTGACTTACAAAGAGGTTCCGTTCCTATGGCGCGACTTAAGCTGATTTTTGGTGTAAGTCAAAACCCACCTGCACAGCACAATACTGTACAGTAATGATGTAAAGTAAAAAATAAAAATAAGTGATGGGACTTACTTCTGAGTAGACATGCCTGGGAGGGGGCTCTTAGGGTGCAATCCACACCCCACTTTCCTAAGAGAAAGTCCCATTGGGCACAATGAGATTTACTTCTGAGTAAACATGTCTAGGATTGGGTTCCAAGGCTGCAATCCTACCCACTTTCCTGGGAGTAAGCCCTATTGGGCACAATGGAACCTACCGTTCAGAGTAAGTTGATAGTCCAACACCTGCATTGTGGATTTCCCAACCAAGAAGATCTCTGTCTTGTACAGATTCAATCTCACCTTGTTTGCTCTTATCCAGGTCCCAACCATCTCCAGGCAGCACTCTTAAGGCCTCAATAGCCGCCTTGGATTGAGGAGGAAAGGAGAGATAGAGCTGGGTGTCATCAGTGTGCTGGTGACACCCTACTCCAGATCACTGGATGACCTCTCCCAGCAGTTTCATGTAGATGTTAAATAGCAAGGGAGACAGAATGGAATCCTGTGGCACCTCAAAGGCCAGGGTGCTGAACAGGCATCCCCCAGCACCACTATCTGGGACCTATCAGCCAAGTAAGAGTGGGACCCAGTGGTGGGCTCCAGCAGGTTCGCACCTACTCTATAGAACTGGTTGTTAATGAGAGATAGGACATATAAAGTTTAAAAATAGCCATTTAAAAGTGGCTGCCAGATGGGCATAGAACAAGTTGTTAATTTCTTTGAATCCCATCACTGGTGAGACCACTGCAGAACAGTGCCCCCAGCACCCTAACCGGCTAACCAACCCAGAAGGACACCAGGGTTGATGGTGTTGAAAGCTGCTGAGAAGTCCAGCAGGACCAACAGGGATGCACTCCCCCTGTCCAGTCCTTAGTGCAGGTCATCTAGCAAGGTGACCAAGCCTGTTTCAGTCCCATAGCCCAGTCTGAAGCCTGATTGAAAAGGATCTGGTTAATCCATTTCATCCAGAACTCTCTGGAGCTGTGATGCCACCACCCATTCAATCACCCACCACCCACTCAGGAATGGGGGGCTAGAGATTGGGGGCTAGAGAGAAGCTAGGGAGGGCTTCTTCAGGAGGGGATGTACCACCACCTGTTTCAATGCCCCTCCATCAGAGAAGAATTGACCAACCTCCCTGTCCACTCGGACAGATCTAACAAGCCAAGATGGGCAACATTCTAGCAGGCAATTTGATGGCCTCACACTCCAGAGAAGTCTGTCCACATCCTCGGCTGCACAAGCTGGAAGGAATCCCACAAAACTGGACAAGCAGTTGCCTCAGGGACATCATTGCACATATACATATATACAATATATTAATATACTTATATGTATATTAATACTATGTATATCCTTTATACTTATAAGTATACTCTGTGATCATACTCCCCGCCGCCCTCCCCTGCAACTCCTTAATCCCCCCAGCTTCTGAAAGCAGGACTAGAACCAATGGGTACAAACTGCAAGAGAGGAGATTCTGGTTGGATATCCGGAAAAAATTCCTGATGGTGAGGGTGGTTCAGCAGTGGAACAGACTGCCAAGGGAGGTGGTGGACTCTCCCTCACTGGGGATCTTCAAGCAGAGGCTCGATGAGCACCTGTCAGGGATAATCTAGGGGGATTTCCTGCTGCAGACAGGGGATTGGACTAGATGACCTACTAGGTCTCTTCCAACTCTATGATTCTATGATTCTAAGATTTTGACCATATTTGCTTTTTCCAGTGTTCAGAAAAACTTATTTACCTAACATTTTGATCATTTTTTAAGATTGGATCTGTATGGTACTTTGCTTAATTCTTGTGGAATGAGTGAAGGGACAAATGACAGCATTAATCATCTACACACACATGCCGCACACACCCCGAATATACAGTATCTCACAGAAGTGAGTATACCCCTCACATTTTTAAAAATATTTTATTATATATTTTCATGTGACAACCCTGAAGGAATGATACTTTGCTACAATGTAAAGTAGCGAGTACACAGCTTGTGTGACTGTGTAAATTTGCTGTTCTCTCAAAATAATTCAACACACAGCCATTAATGTCTAAACCTCTGGCAACAAAAGTGAGTACAACCCTAAGTGAAACTGTCCAAATTGGGCCCAAAGTGTCAATATTTTGAGTGGCCATCATTATTTTCCAGCACTGCCTTAACCCTCTTGGCCATGGAGTTCATTAGAGCTTCACAGGCTGCCCTGGAGTCTTTTTCCACTCTTCTATGACAATGACACAGAGCTGTTGGATGATAGAGACCTTGTGCTCCTCCACCTTCCATTTCAGGATGCCCACAGATGCTTGATATGGTTTTGATCTGGAGACATGCTTGGCCAGTCCATCACTTTTACCCTCAGCTTCTTCAGCAAGGCAATGGTCGTCTTGGAAGTGTGTTTGGAATCACTATGTTGGAATACTGCCCTGCAGCCCAGTCTCTGAAGGGAGGGGATCATGCTCTGCTTCAGTATGTCATGGTACATGTTGGCATTCATGGTTCCCTCAATGAATTCTAGCTCCCCAGTGCTGGCAGCACTCATGCAGCCCCAGACCATGACACTCCCACCACCATGCTTGACTGTAGGCACCACACACTTGACTTTGTACTCCTCACCTGGTTGCTGCCACACATGCTTGACACCATCTGAAACAAATAAGTTTATCTTTGTCTCATCAGACCACAGGACATGGTTCCAGTAATCCATGTCCTTAGTCTGCTTCTCTCAGCAAACTGCGGGCTTTCTTGTGCATCACCTTTAGAAGAGGTTTCCTTCTGGAACGATAGCACTGCAGACCAATTTGATGCAGTGTGTGGCGTATGGTCTGCACATAGACAGGTTGACCCACCCACCCCTCCAACCTCTGCAGCAATGCTGGCAGCACTCATACTTCTATTTCCCAAAGCCAACCTCTGGATATGACACTGAGCAAGTGCACTCAACTTTTTTAGTCGACCATGGTGAGGCCTGTTCTAAGTGGAACCTGTCCTGTTAAACTGCTGAATGGTCTTGGCCACCATGCTGCAGCTCAGTTTCAGGGTCTTGGCAATCTTTTATAGCCTATGCCATCTTTATGTAGAGCAACAATTTTTTTTTTCAAATCCTCAGACTGTTCTTTGCCATGAGGTGTCATGTGGAACTTCCAGTGACCTGTATGAGAGAGTGAGAGCAATAACACCAAATGTAACACACCTTCTCCCCATTCACACCTGAGACCTTGTAACACTAACAAGTCACAAGACACCAGGGAGGGAAAATGGCTAACTATGCCCAGTTTGAACAATTTCGTTTAGGAGTGTACTCACTTTTGTTGCCAGTGGTTTAGACATCAATGGCTGTGTGTTGAGTTATTTTGAGGGGACAGCAAATTTACAGTTATACAAGCTGTAAACACACTACTTCACATTGCAGCAAAGTGTCATTTCTTCAGGGTTGTCACATGAAAAGATATAATAAAATATTTACAAAAAATGTGAGGGGTGTACTCACTTCTGTGAGATACTGTAAGATACTTTTCAGAATTTTTGGGTGTGTGGGGAATTTATTACTTCTATTATGATTTATTAATTTATGATAGCTTCTTGCTTTATTGCACATGCAGAGTGATGCAGTTATGACAAGCATAAATATATACATTTACTTGATGAAAATCATTTCCATTTTGTGATTGCAGTTGCCTGCTTCTCATACTTAAAACTGCTGTAAAGGGTTCTCAAGAGAAGGATTTAGTCTATTCCCTTAAGGTCAACAGCTTCACAAGTGGATGCAAGTAATTGAGTTATAGGCCAAAGATGTGTAAAGGCTTTAACAAGTTAGGAAGTGAAAGGCTTTTGAGCAAAGACACACATCCAAATCGCAGTCTTATTCAAGTGCATATCCATCAATCATATTGTTTCCTGCGGCAGATTTGCTGTTAATTACTTACAAAAAAAAACCTTGGAGTCTAATTTTGCACTGGTTTAAACAATATTTATCAAAGTGAGCAGAATACCAGCTCTTCCAGACTTCTTAAACATAATATATAATTTATAGATACAATCTATCCTTTGACAGATTTAGGTACCACTTGCAGGAAGATCAGAATGGATGCCTCTACATGGAAGGGAGGCACTGGTCTATGCAGACCTGCAAAAAACCCAGTGGACCAGGGAAGGTGGAATAAGATATTGGGGAAGGAAGATAACAAGAAGGGGAATAGGATATTGCTGACACTACAGCAACAAATACAACTCCCTTTCTGGCCTCAATCTATCCTCTTCCCCACTTCACTTTCCTCCAATCCCCCATGCTGTCTCCCCCATTTAGGGGGACATGGATAGACAACAGGTGCACCATGCTTGCTGCTTTACCTTGGTTTCTCAGAATATCTCTAGTTCCAGTAGTTTTAAGTTCTTCATAAGATTGAGCTGACATTCTTACAATGAGACCTGGAAGAATGATTGACAGCATAATCCTAACTCCGGGTACAGTTTTGGTACAGTTTCTGTTGCGGCTTGGAGGTGTCAAAAAAGAGCCAAAACACACTTCTGTGCCATTTCTAGGGGCTTAGGCCAATGCACAGACATGCTCTGGCTTCCCCACATCACCACGGAAATGGGGAGACAGGTGAATTTGCCTAAATTTGATAGGATTGTGCCCTGAATCCTGTAGGAAAAATTCCTTCTATCTTAGGGAAGGATTCCTACTCTTCTCTACCATTGAAAGCATGTAATATTTTCATTCCTATAATGATATGAAGTGTTCTGGTTTTTTGGAAAGCCAGCCAAAGTGTGGCTAGCTGACAAATTACTGTGTAAAAGCACAAAGATAAACATGAAGAAACAGAACCAAAAAACTATGCTTGACAGCAGATATCTATTTGCCTGTTGTCTTTTAGATTTTTTTCAGAACGAGAAGATAGGCATAACAGTTGCATCTGCACGTTATTCATTGTTTGAGCTCCTACATAATTTGTCCCGATGTACTTGTTCATGGCCTACTTTTCTCCAGAATATGTATCTAAAAAATCACCTATTTTTTCCCCAGAAGACTCATCACATATTGTAAAGCCACAAGTTAGCTGCAGGGTTGTTTTTTAAAATATCATTATTATTTTGGTCAGTGAAAAGAAAGCATGTGTGTCTGCAATGTAAAATCTAGTCCAATTGCTAAGACAGAAGGTAAATTCCTCTGTCCATGAGTAGCTTTTAGTCATGGGAGCAATACTATTAACTTCACTCATGTGAATAATTGCACTGAAGCCATGGAGTTCAATCAGAAATTACCCAGGCATTAAAAAGTTTAGGTTCCACCCCCCATTTAGGGACTGAAAAAGGACAGTGAAATTGCTGGCATACTGTGAAAAGAAAACAAGAGACAAGAAGGGATTTCCACTTTTGAGTGACCCAGCTCTGGTGCCTCTAACAAGTGCCTAAGAGGTAGAAATCTAATTTGTGGATTTTCCAGCATGAAGATGCAGTGGTAATGTAAGTTTTAGCTGTTGCATGCAGCTTTTAAAGACATACAATCCTAGTTAGAAAACATTTACCATTTCACTGTCAAGTTCCTCTATTCACTTTTTTCCTTCCATAGAAGAGAGATTGCACACATAAATTAATGGTTCCACCTATACAACTAACATAAAAGAATTGGGAAGAATTACTATATAGGCTGAACCTCCCCATTTGCAACAGGAACCTCACTGATTACCAATTTTCATGTGATACAACAGCAATTATTTACCATGTTAACAAGACAGGCAATGAATCAAGTTAAATGTTCCCTTTCAAGCGGCTTAGACCACAAGCCTAAACATGTCTACTCAAAAGTAAGCCCCACTGTGTTCAATAGGTCTTACTCCCAGGAAAGTGTCTTTAAGATTGCAGCCTTAGTTTCAGTTCAGAGACAATTCAGAAGTGATGATCACATCAGTGAAAGGAGGGGTCTCGCTTAACAGGTGAAATCTGAAACCAAAGCTAAATTCTTAATAACCCCTTCTCAAGCAAGCTTAATTGGTGCTTTATTGCCAGGGTAAGCAGGTTGCCTTGAAGCCATTAACTACTTAACTTAAGTAGTTAACTAGTTAACTTAAGTAGTTAACTGCTTAACTACTACTTAAGTAGTTAAACAACTTAAGTAGTAGTTAATCTTTCAGTTTAAAGAGCAAACTTCATTTTCTTTGAGACAAAAACATATATAAATAAATTGAATTGAATTAGGTTACACCGGTATATATTGTTATGTATAACTAGATATGTTCTGCTTTCCCATGTGGCCAGTTTCATAACGGCCAGCAAATCTTGGAAAGGGTAGGACTTAGAATCTCAGTATGTGTACCTGGACATTGTACTATTTGGACGCCCACTATTTATTTGAAAAATAATAAATTATATTTATTGACCAGAGCAGCTTACAAAGCTTCACAATCAGATGTATATAAGAACATCTTTTAAACAACTTTTTAAATATTTTAACATACACACACAAATACACAAGAGTAGGGAAGGTAACTATTGGTCAGAACAGGGGTGTCCAAATGGTTTGATAGGAGGGCCACATCATCTCTCTAACACTGTGTCAAGAGCCAGAAAAATGATTTACATTTCAAATTTGAATAAATTTAAATAAATTTAAATATAAGAGTGTATTAGATACATTACAAGGCTTGTCCATGGCCCAGATAGAGTGGTCTTGCCATGGGCCATATTTAGGCTTGCTCTGGGCTTCATCTGGCCACAGGGCCGAGGTTTGGACACTCCTGGTCTAAAAAGAAGCAGTGAAGCTACAGACTGATACAGTCTATGTTGAGTCCGTGTAGTGTAGAGTGCAGTCATAAACTCATCATCCCAATGTCAGACTTAACACCAGACATTACAGATATGTAAGAACATAAGAAGAGACTCCACTAGATCAGGTCAAAGGCTCATGTAGTTCAGCCTCCTGTATCACACAGTGGTCAGTAAGAACATATGGCACTTGCATCCAGATGCCTCCTCCTGTATCTGTCATCTGAATCCTTGCCAAAAGGCCGTGAGGGAGGGTGCAGTTCTTCATTCCCCCAGAAGGGAATTTCATACTTATGATTCCATTACAGAGAAATTTCGTTCCTGTGCTTCCATTTCTCTAACTTTGGATAAGGTGGTGCTCAAAGAAGCCAAGATGAAAAGCATAGAGGAAAGCTCAGATAACATGGACCCAAACTGAGAATGGCTATAAAGATCAATAGCGGCCCCTTGATTTGGGACTGGAAATGGCTGGACTCTGCAGCAGACATACAGAAAAGTCAATAGATGCACATCCAAATGCTGCAGATCTTAAGAACGAGGTATCCATTCTCACCAAATATCCTCACTCTCCTTTCAGAAGAGGAAATTTGAAAAAGGAGGCATTTGGCAGCAGGGAGGGCTCATGGGGACGCAATGCAGTCTGATCCAAATCAGGCTTGAGATTAAATGAGTTGAAGCAGATTCAATCTGACTTGGCCTCAAATATATCATTTGAGTTGGTTTCTTTCCTAATTGGCTCAGTACCTGCCAGGTAGCTGAGATCTACAAAAGGGTTCACTGAAGAGATCCAAGAAAGGTGGATAAAAACAAACAATCTTGCTGTGATCCTTGCATCCTTACACAAAATGCTTGGTCTGTCACAACAAGTTGGAATGTGTATTTTTTATTTTTTGTAGAAAATATGGCATGAGTCTTAGCCTTCTTGTATAAGTAACTATCTTCAGAACAGTGCTTCTTATAATTAGGGGAATGATCTCTGCACATTTCATGTGTGCAATAGGTTAACAGTCCTATACTGAAAATGGCATTATCTTTTTAAGTGATACAATGCATGGGGCATTGCTCTTTGGCAAGATGCAAAATATCTGTTATTTTTTAAAGGAAGTTTCATCCATGTAGTGAGTGTAGTTTCAAATGCATTTGTCTTCAGAAATGGTGCCAGTCCTGTTGATTTCCTGGGGAAGAAGCTTTCTCCAGCTTAACACATTTGTTGATCAGGCTGATTCGTTCATTTATTTGTCTTTAAATCCAAGAACAATGAACTGCCAACTGTTTGTACTTTGTTCTCCCCCCACTCCCCACTAGCTTGGTTTTATCTTCACTGACACTAGTGGCTAACTGGAACTTGATAAGCACAGTAAAACCTCTTGACTTCTGTATAAATTGCCTTTGGAGATGCCTTTAGTTATGCATCACAATATCATACAAATGGTGAGATGAACAAAGCTGGGATTCCAAAGTACTTGTTATTCATGCATGATGTGGGGCGCATACAACTATAACAATGCGAGCCTTCTCACAATGCCGAACTGGCAGGACCATCTTCTCAAGGGCATTTGATGCCAGCTCAGTCCTAGGCCTCTTTCCTATCAAAAATGCCAAGAATACCAAGTTTTGTTTACTCCTTCTAATGCGCTTTGCCAGCCACTTGAGACGCAGTCTGAAAAGAGCTTGTCTCTTCAAATTCTTTCATTTGAAAATGCCTCTTAACATGATAGTGAAACATCAGGGATAATTAGAGAAAATGATATTGTAAACCCCCAGATAAAAGTGTGACTAATGATTAATTCTTTGGTATTTTGTCAAAGTGCTCCTCATAATTTCAAAGCTGTAGGCAATATTCTTGTAGCTAATTCTCCTATGTAGACGTTTGTTTTTATTACCACAAGGGTGGTGGTTTAAAAAACACAGATTGCTAAACTTTTCCGGATCTGCTATTAATCTTGTTTGTTTACTTTCTTGTGTTTTTATTAAAAACACAAAAAATTATCTTAAGATTTTAATATGCTGTAACCAGCTTAATGCTGCAATCCTACAAGCACATATGGAAGTAAGTCTGTGGTTTAGGATTACATCAGTGGTTATAAATTCAATTAAAAGAGTAATAAAAAGATTGCATTCACTGCAGAACTGAGGTAGGTGGTTAGGAAACCTGAAGAGCCCAACCAAAAACTCATGGCCCACTCTAATGTGCTATCTGTAACAACAGTGCAAGCATTCCAGTCACAAAAGGCCCGGAACAAATGGCATAAATGGCTGTTGTTGGGCCAGTACAAGCTGCTACACAAAGCCACTGGTGGGCTTCAGGGGGTTCTCACAGGTTCATAGAACGCTTTGCTAATGATCGCCTGGTTCTGAGAACGGTTACTAATGGGACATCAAACCTAATGTTAATTTAGGTTATTAGGACATAGAACCTGTTGTTAATTTATTTGAATCCCACCACTGAACACTGGTATTTTTAAACTACAGGTACTGCACAAAGCGGCATCAGCCTTGTACCCACACTATCATAGATTCCAGGCTGCAGTGCTCCTGGTACGTCAGAAGAGTGGTGTGTCATGAACAGGGCAAGGGATTGCAGGGGGAGTTTCTAGGTGGATTCGGACAAAGGCAGGGGCTGGATTGGGAGAGGAAGGAGTGAATCACAGCTGCAGTGACCTGTGCCAGAATCTTATCCCTGTCTTCTTTATCAGTTCTTTCTTCATATCTTCCCTGTGATTAAGCTAAAGAAGATGTATAGGCTATTAGAGACCTAAAAAAAAGAAAGAGAAAAAATACCTCTCCCAGTCTCCTGATTAGGCCTCCCTTGGAATAGCTTCATCCTATCATCACAAGGGATAGGATTCAGCCATCAGTGAACATTGACATCTCAGAAAAGATGTTTTAAATCAACCAACAGTATTTATATACCATTTTTCAACAAAAGATCACAAAGTGGTTTAAAACATGGGCCAGGAATGGTCAACTATTGATGTATGAACTACAAGTGTGAGTCGAGTGCCATTCCCTTTTCATTGTTTTATTTCATTGTTTTCATTCAGACATTTTATCTTTTGTATGTTTTACTTTCAAGTTGCACCCAAATTTGAGTATAAGAAAAGCGATTTAAACCTCTGCTAAATAAATAAATAAATAAATAATTCCAGAAGTGCCTCAGTTTCAATTAGCTTTCCCTGAGTTTTGTAATCTGTGACCAAAACAGACTTGGCGCCATAGTGTAGTGATGCTGAATGACAAACACTTTTGCCCCAAATCCTCTAAGTGCTGAACTGCAGGGTGTGCTATTTAATGGCAGCAAGTTCATAAAAAGCAATCTCTATTCCTGTTCAGTCCTAGTTCTTTCCCGTAGTCTTGACAGCAAGAGAAAGGATAAAATACAGTTCACAAGTTTATTAAAAGCAATCCAATTCCAGTCGATTTATGCATGTTATCTGATGTTTTAACCACAACTTAAGCAAATGTTAGAATCTACTGCTATATTTTTTTTATCTTATAGAAAAATAGACACATCCTAACTCATTTAGGCTGGCAAAACACACCTGGCATATCTTTCTGTGGTGATGTGGGAAAATAGTTGTATCCCTGTGCACTGGCCTAACCGTCCGTCCGTCCCCCCCCCCCCCAGGAGTGAGGCAGAAGTGACTTATAACATTTTTTGTGACACCCCCAGGTCAACAAAGGACTAATGCCAGTCTAACTGGAGGTTAGGATTGCAGCCTAATGGTCCAGTCCTATTAAGCACAGGAACAATGGCGCTAAACTCCACTGGTGTCTCCTGTGCTAGATAAGTAGGTTTGAGGTCTCCTTGGAGAAAGGAGACAGTTGTTCTCTTACCCTGAGTAAAGCTCCTGACTGCTCAATTGAGTTTCTTGGCACCAACTAAATCACTGGTGAATGCAGACTTCACACAGACTAGAGAAGCCCCAGGTTGGGCATCTGATCATGACATGGGATAGGATTTGGCAAAGGAGGCCTCTGTTGGACACATACCTCTTCCAGGCCAGTTCCTCCTCCATTCTATTTTTTCCCCGTCCTCCCCCAGTCTCTCCCCAAGTTCTCCCTCTACCCTGCCTTCTTCCCTGCACCATTCAGTGCTTATTTCCTCTCCATCAGGGGCCAAGAGTCGAACTACAATGTTGGTAGGCAGCGTAGGCCTCTCCCTCAGTGCCATTTACTTTCAGGGTGATACAAATTTGCCTTACGGCACAATTGTGACATCCAGAGCTGATTTGGGCATGAAAATTAGAATATTTTCATTGTTTTTTGCACCATGTTGGAGGGAAAGGCTCAAGAATGTTTACCCAAATAAGTTAGTCTTGGATGCTAAATGCTTGGATGCATTTAATGTTGATGCAGGTTAATCCTATGAATGTTTACTTGGAAGTAAGCCCTACAAAGCCCAGTGGGACATCATCCCATGTAAAACTGCATAGGTTTGTAATCTTAATGTTTCCAAAATTATGTACTGTATTCTGAATCATTGTAACTACATTTATATCAATTCAGTCTGAATATAATGAAGGCACGAATATTTGGCTATACACTCTTCTAACTGGATTGCACTTTCTTGATTTTTCTAAAATTCCAAATAAGAATTAAAAAAAATGCATGCTAAAAAAAAGAAAAAGAAAAACTTGCACATTTTCCCTGATTACTTCCAAGCATCTTCATGAGATACTTTACCAACTGCTCCTATAGAAGCCAGTGATTGCTTCCAGATTACTTTGCTAAAATACAGTTCCATTTTAAAAAATAACATTCTTTTAGATTAGACTAAAAGAAAATTAAGGCTTATCCACACTTAAAATCCTATCCACATTTACCTATGCTTCATCAACCATAGTTTCTTTTGAGTAGACACATATAAGATTCTGCTTTTATTTATCTTTCTGACTGCTCACTCCTAACTACCCCCACCCCCCCAAATGCAACCCTGCTAACAGAGCACATGTTATTTCCTGTGGAAGGCAGTCCGAGAGGCACCGTGACCTAGATATGAAGTGAATATGGAGAAGGAGGATACCAGAACAAAGCTATTTTTTGCCTTATATTCAGCAGGGCTGTGCACGCACCCTTTGCAGCTGACCAGGGATGTCTTCCCTGGCATGTGCTATGCACTGTGTGCATGTGCTGTATGCAAGTGGTTGTGGAGCATGCAGATTATGTCACATCTGCCATGGGGTGCTGGGTGTCCTCAGAATGCCCCTGCTGTAAACAATAAAATACCATAAATCTCCATGATTAGTGAATATCATGCATTAGTTCCTATCATGCTTAGTTCCTAAGCTTAAGAGCAAGATTTGAATTTTTTTCTACCATTACTGACACCATATATTTTTTCTAAAACATGCGAAGATAACTTCTGGAGATGACCAGCTCCATGTCTGCAATAGGCATATATGCTTCCTAAAAGGATACTTCTTGCTGACCATTTGGCGAACACTGGGCAGGGCAGAATATGGTTAAAAGACTCTCTGGCTGCAATCCTAAAGACACTTTCCTGGGAGTAAGACCTATTGAACACAATGGGGCTTACTTTTGAGTAGACATAGTTATGATTGTGCTCTTCACATCTTACTACTCTTTTCCCAAGATTTATATTTGTACTGCCTCACTGAAAAGCTGACAAGGCCTGGCTCTTTTTCTCTTCTAGGTGTCTTCTTTTCTCTATACCTGTACCTGTGTTTTCCTAATTAACTAGATCATCATCCCTTAGATCAATTTGAACTTGATACCAAAAATCATACACTCAATGTTTGCTATTCCAGTTAAAAGCAACATTAACGTAATGAATATTTACTGTCAAGAATAAAGTGGGTGACCCTTATAGCTGTCATGGTAGTCATGATGATGTTTCAAACTCTGAGAACTGTCTGTGCATGACTGTTGAAACCTGTCACAGGAAAAACAAAACAACAAAAAATAGAATAAAACCCAAGGGATCCAAGTTTTGGGCATTCTCATTTTTCCTCCACACACAATTTATAACACTGGCAACTTTATGCCAAGAAATGTTATTCTGAGACATGTTTTGGACACAGCCTTCCTCCTGGGAAACTACCAAAATTTACAATTCATATGTGCTTTTTCAGTCCTGTAACTCAACTTTCTTTTTATGAACCAGCCCTCCAGTGAAATTCAGCTGGCTTCATTTGTATCAATGTGCCTGAATTTTGAATGGTCAAAAGTAAACTATGCCAAAATTGGCCTGTAAGAAAACTACTCTCTGGTATTTTTTTCCCAACAGTAGTATTCCTAAGCAGAATTTCTGTTCTGACCCTTGATGGCTGCCCTGCAAAGCCTTAAGTGTTGGTGGTCTTCGTCACATCCTAACGGGGCACTGCATCCCCCTGGAATTGCAGATAGTTGCTGCTAGGTGTGCTGTGGTGAGCCCCAGCCAGAGCCTGATTCAGCAACCACCCCAGGCTCTCGGTGAAGCATGTGGGTCAGAGATGGCCCCACTCCTGCTAGATAATAGGATAATTATGTGGCCAAGCAGCTGCAGCCATAGCACCTTGACAGTTCTCTGGCAGTGCAGCCAGGCAGGGAGAAGCAGCTTCTTTCAGGATCAGGTCCTGTGAAGGGAGCAAAACCTTACAGCAAATCTTGCAAGGGAAGAATTGGGCAGGGTGGAGACCAAAAGTATTTGTATTTAAAAATTATGTAGCAGCTGAAGAGGAGTTCAGTAAAGGGTAGGCCTCTATCCATTCTGTAAGAATGATTGCTTGTGATCTCTGGGAGGAGCTGGCAGGAAAGGAAGCTGGGTGGTTTAATCCCAATCACGTTGACCATATGTGTGGTTTCCCCCTCCCCAGTACATGTCTTGGATTTTAGCCAAATGTCCTGGAAAAAAATTTCAATGACCTCCTTTTCCTTGTAAGCGGGCAGCATGTCACCTTCTTGTAATTAATAAATTGTATATAATAATAAGTGATATAGTTTTGAAATTAACCATGGGGAAGCAATAAAGGTCCAACCTTGTTATACCCTGATCATTTCAATACATGGATTTGACTCAACATGAATGGCCACTGCAAATTACAGTTGAAAAAAGTGCTTTTCTACTGTTGAAGAGAGTAGTCATGCAAGCAAACCTCTGCAGATATTGAGGCACTATCTTATTCAGTTAGGTGCAAAACAGGAAGTATCTCCTCAACTTATGACTTTCAATACGTGAACTTTCATAGATATGAACATCTCTGTGAGATATGAACTTTCAAAGATATGAATGGATTGGAAGACGTCAAATGCGGAAGTGTGTGTCTGCGACCTTTTCTGCAATGTGTCAGTGTCCCTCTGCACACAGTTTGGCAGTCTCTGCTACAAATGTACAGCACCTCTCTGTGTGCATTGGAGCCCTCTGCATGCATCACGCCTGGAGCCTCTCATGGCAAGTGTTGAGCACCCCTCTCCCTACATATATCTCCCATAGTCAAGCACCTCTGCTGCAAGAATATCAAGCACCTTCTGCCTGCATCAGTCTCCCAAAATGTCTGAAAGCAAGCATAAAAGAAATGATGATGATGTCTGCTAAGAAGCACAAAACAATTACTCCACTGGACTGACCTTCCACACCAATCCAGGCATCCTTGCTTACTCGCTAGTAAACATGGCTGTGCAATTCACTTTAATTTTCAATGCATTTCAATGCAATCATCCGGGGCTTGAGTAAAGCTGCAATATGGGTGACTTTCACTTGCCACTTTTGATAGGAAGGTGCTATTTCAAAAAGGATTTTGCATTGGATTCTGCTCTTTAATACAAATCCAAAACTATATGAAATGATGGGTTTCGATGACATGATGCCGTATCTAAGGCACACTTTTCATCAAGGAGTGAAGGCAACTGATGAGTCAATTTTGACAATTGAGCCAATTCAGACAATTTTGTAAGGACTATAACATCTACCATGCAAAAAGCAAACATAAAAGCACTGACTTTACTTGGTGTGAGGCGACAGCTGTGACAGTGAATAGGATTTGGAAGAACCGCTGCCCACAGTTTGTTCAGGATGCTCGTGGACTGGAGAAAATGGGTAAGGAGTCCAAAGAGGTCCTGAGCAACTTAGTGAACATTAGTGAGCAGATGGAATTAACTCCTGAGGAAGATGACTTCATTGAACTCCTTGCCATGCAGCACAAGGAGCTTACCAATGAGGACCTGAGTTGGAGGACCAGCAAAGGGAGGAGGAGAGCCGGGAGGAGGATGTGACTGTAGAACAAAGAAATTCTCCACACAGCAACTGATGAGGGGATTTTCTTTGACTGAACAGGCACTGGAAGTTTTTGAGGTACAGGACCCCAATGTGTAGAACAGGGGTGTCCAACCTTTCAACTTCAGGGCTCCAGGATCTTTAACAAATATGCAGAGGAGGAAACTTCAGCAGGAGCAGCTTTTCATCCCACAGATCACAAGCTACACTTGCTGAAATTCCCTCTTTTACAAGCTTGTTAAAGGTCCAGGAGCCATGAAAAGGTTGGACACCACTGGTGTAGAAGTACAACTTAAACTGGTGGTTAAACCTGGTGTGAGTGATACATCAGGCCTAAGTGACATAGCAGATTGCCATTCACGTCCTATGGCTGAAGATCCTTCATTCCCAACCACATGGGGTGTGAGTGATGATATTCCACAGGATCTTTCAGCTTACTTCAAAAAGTAAAAAATGCATTGAAGTCAATGGTGTTGGACTTACAAACATTTCAACCTAAGAACGAGGTTCTGGAATGGAACACATTAGTAATTTTAGGACTGACTGTATATAGTGGTTGCCTTGCCTACATTGTTCCATTTTTGCTGTGTTGCCAGCATGCCAAGAGCATATAATGGGGCAATATATAGTGGGACCTATTCTCAGAATTGCAAAGTTGCATTTAATTTATCTTTGATGATATCAGACACTGATGTCTGCAGCTGAAGAAAGGAATACCAACATATGGGAGATTCTTTGCATTCTCCCCCTTCAATATGGTTATCAAACGGGAAACCTATGTTTTAACCCCATTTTTATGTTTTTATGTTTTAAGCCCATTTTTAAAAGCTTAAAAGTGCATAATTATGAACAATTGGTTTCTTTCCCCATATACACACTTCAAAAGAAAAAGCTCCTTCTATCAATCTTCGTGCAATCTATCATCCAATCTAAAGGAAGTCTATGGCAATGAACAACCTGGTTCTTGTTTTCATAATTTAGTTTACAGCAACAGGAGTGGAAAGATTTGAAAGATTAGATATGAAATATAGTTTGCAGCTTACAAAATCCATTGACTCTGAGAAGTCTAGAAAGGTATCTGTCATAAATATAGCAAGGAAGGAAGTAATTTTCAAATGTAAAACACGGACCAGAATAAAAATACCCCATTTTGCGGCAAGCTACAATGATTGGATAGGCGGTCGGCCTCTGAATCACAAATGCCAGAAGAAATGAAACACTTTTGGAGTGAGAGGAGGCAAGACACTTGATGTGCTCCTTTGAGAGGCCTATTCCAGTCAGCTGCTTCCCAAGATGCTCACAATTTTATTTTGGTAAATGTTTCACTTAAATTCCTCAGGCTACTATTTAGTTGCAGAGTCTCTACATGTGAATTACACAGCCAGCAACTTTCATTTCTTTCCATGCGAACACTAAGGAGAAATGATATACAGAGAGCAGAGAACCAAGAGAAGTCAGAGCCTAACAGGAGCTCTTCTTTTACTAAAAGGAGTAGTAAAAGTAGATATCACTACAGCAGTGAGGAGGCCGACTGCAAAAAGTAAGGCTTATGTAGGTACAAGGCAATTTTATGGTCCAGTCCAAATCTTTGGCTTAGGCCAACTGAATTGCCTCATTTAGTACATGAGAATTGGGAACAAAACATACTGGGTATTTTCAGATTATTTAGGCTGCAATCCTAATCCCCAGTTAGGCTGGTATAAGCCCCAGCAAAGGTCCCGTGCTGGCCAGGGAGTGTCACACTTCTGCGCCATTCCTGGGGAGTGTTAGGCCAGTGCACAGAAATGCAGTTGCCTCTGTACATCACCACAGGAACAGGAAGATCAATGAGTTGTGCCAACTTAGGTTAGGCTTGCACTTTTTGTTTCTTTATGAGTTCAAACTACCTTGTTGTGATGATGAAGGGGAGCCAGGTACATCTCTGTGGCTGCAATCCAGAAGTGCACTTGGGCTGCCCTATCTCTGGGGTGGCCCAGTTCTAAGATGGGGCAGCCCAGTTATGCCAGAAAAGGCTTGGTTCTGCCTAAGTCAACATAGGCTGCCCCGATAGATGGAGCTGGGCTGCCCTAGCTGTGCCAACCTAGGAAGTTCAGGAGAGGCATGTTGAGGGCATGTTCAGCATTGCCTAGAACAGAGCAGTTATTCTATATCCAGAGCCTGTTTCCCAGGCAGAAATTACCTCTTCCTGCTCCTCAGATTTAGATCGTCTCAGGAGCAGGTGTAAATCTGAGTAGACCCATAGGGGTCTATTGCAGTGTTGACAAAAAATCTGAGTTCTTGGCCAGTCTATCTGCAATCCCTGCCTCTCAACCTCAGGATATGGCACAATTATGGCAGCACGCTAACCCGTGAATACAGCAGGTCATTCCAACAAGCCCCTTGAATCCATTGTAAACTGTATTGCAACCTCATGCTGCATCTGGTACAGTTGTCAGGGACTCCTTATAAGGCAGGCACCACAGCTATTCCTTCTTCAGTGTGATCTGAGCAAAGGAGCTCCTCAGGAGCAAGCAAGATGCCACTATCTTGGTTCCCACTGAGCATGCTCTGGAGCAACAAGGGCAGCATAACTTTCTGTTGCAGGTACAGCTTACTTGGGGCAGCCCAGCTAGGGCCCTTCTCACTGCCTAACTCTGGATTGCTCTGCCTGTGTCATTTGGAAGAAGGACGTAATATTAAAATACATATGAGAAATATACAGAACAGAGGAAGAATTTGGCTGTGAACAGGCTGAACAGGCAACCAAATGGCAATCATAGGCTGCAATCCTAATGACACTTTCCTGGGAGTAAGACCCACTGAACACAATGGGGCTTACTTTTGAGTAGACATGGTTAGGATTGTGCTCTTAGTTTGATGTTAATTTGAGTAAAGCCTCGCACATTGGGACACAGCAATCCACCTTCAAATACATACAAATGAGGTCTGAGCTGTTGGGGACAAATGGAGGAAGAAATCTTGGTGTATGATGGATAATTAATTCAGTGTACAGCCACTGTGAAGAAGGCAAATTCTATGCTCGGGTCTTTTGGAAAGGGATTGAGAATACCACAGTGTACCTATACAAATTTATGGTGTCACCTCAATTAGAATGTTGCTCATCTATGAAACCTAAGGAAGGGATTTTAGAATTCTTTTGTTATAATCTAACTGTCTTTTTAATGCATCTAAAATGTTATCTTCCAAATTTGCAATGCGAAGAATTTAAAGCTTTAGTTGAGAGAACAGACAGTTGTTAACAGAAACATTGCTTTAATATATACTTCACTTAGCTAAAGCCCCTATAGGTTAGCAAACGGATATCAAAAATTCTGAATTATTCAGATCCCTGGGTAGAGCTAACCGCTTCCAGAGTCCTGTGGTTAGTGAAATATTCACCATCGTAAACTATCTGCGGGTAATAAAAGTTGTGCATATTCAGCAGAGAGATATTCCCCTGAAAATTATATAACTTTGTGGGTTTTTCTTCTAAATTCTGACAGAATTACAAGATCTCTAACATCCAAAACAGAAGGGTAGATATCCTATAATAAGGTCTGTATTGACTGAACTGAATCTGTACCTCAGATTCAATTGCTCATCTCAATTAAAACTAAACTGAAGGCATATTTTAAGGTAGAACCTGCAACAGCTGGGCAACTATGGGTTTCTTCTGTAAACAAAGCACGGAAGGGTGCTCCATTTGCATTTGTCTTTTCCACTTTAAGGAGAAAATGACGTTCACGGCATCTTCCCTTTTCTTCTTGTATGAGGTAATTGGATGATTTCCTAATGTGTGGGTTGTTTTTCAAAAGTATGTATTTTGGCTCGCACAGTTTGTGACCCACTAAATGAACACATTCTGCCAGCCATGTGTTATGGCCTGCCACTTTCAGGCAGGCCCAAAGCCAAGTGACAGAGCACATGCTTTGCATACAGAAAGTCCCAGCTTCAACCTCCACTTATAGGACCCAGAACAGCAAGAATAGGAAAGCCCATAGAGATCATTGACAACTATGCCATATGGTGGATTAATATCAGGCTAGATCAGAGGTGTCAAACTCATTTCATACAGAGGGCCGCATTAGCATTAATGGTGTCTCCCAAGGGCCGCAATAGTATTAATGGTGTCTCCTAAGGACCGCAATCCAATTTTTTGCATGTCTACTCAAATGTGTCCTCCTTTTTCCTGAGTTTTTTCTCCTGGGCTTTTTCTCCCTCATGTTGCTGTGCATGAGCCCTCCTTCCTCCTGGGCTTTTTCTCTTGCTCAAACTCTAGTATGCTGACGCCACTACTGAGCTGCTTCTGGGGGTGGGGAAATCACTCGAGGGCCACACATGTGCCTGCAAAGGGCTGCATGTGGCCCATGGGCCACCAATTTGACATGCCTGGGCTAGATAATCCAGTAGTCAGTTGTTCAGCTTCAGGGGTTCACAAGCTAGACAGGAAACAAAACAAAAGATACAATTTATGTATTTATGGGTAAAGTTGGATACAGAATTTATGGATACAAAATGTATAGATACAATTAGACCTTGGTATCAGGGGGATCTGTTCCAAGTGAATCCTGCAGTGGTTTGAGAATCACAAGAGGACCTCCAGATGTGACTAGAAGGTACTTTTGGTTACATCCGGGAGGTCTGGTGAGAACATCTCACATCTCCATCTGAGTCAGATCAGACTCAGACCACGATAGATGTAACACTCAAAAAAGAAAATGAATGGGAAAAGTTATTATATAATACAGCACGCAGATAGGTAGATATAGAATCATATAATCCTAGAGTTGGAAGGGACCTAGTAGGTTATCTAGTCCAACCCCCTGCCTGTAGCAGGAAATTCTCCTAGAGCATCTCCAACAGGTGCTCGTTGAGCCTCTGCTTGAAGACCCCCAGTGAGGGAGAGTCCACCACCTCCCTTGGCAATCTGCTCCACTGCTGAACCGCCCAAACCATCAGGAATGTTTTCCTGATATCCAACCAGAATCTCCTTTCTTGCAGTTTGTATCCATTGGTTCTAGTTCTGCTTTCAGAGTTATTGGAGTTTGAATCTCTTGAGTGCTGCCTCATTTTTCCTCCTGCACACACACTGCTCCTGGCACTGGAGGCTCAAACAGGCTTATTGGCTACTGTGCACCATTGGCTACTGTGCACCATTCTGCTCTAGTGCTCTCTGACACTTCTACTAGTAGAACTACTACTATTGCTGCTACTACCAAATAGCTACCAATAGCTACTACTGCTATTTCTGCGAATGGATAAGGATACAACTATTTAAAGAGGAGACCCCAGGATCTGGGTGAGATATCAAATGGAGTTGCCCCACTGGGAAGTCTGGGGTAAGCCTTTGTCAGTTTCATCTCTGGGCTGGGTTCACCTTAAACAGGCCTGTGAAAGCAGGCCTCTGACATGACACACAACAATATTGCTGCTGCTTCACAAGCCAGACACCAAAACTAGCCATCGAGTACTGCAAAAAAAGGAGACATCATTAAAACATCCTCTGCTCCCAGTGGAAGCTTTGAATATTGACAGAAAAAAATCTGGCTCCTATGAAAATGAAGTCATATATTTTTTTTTTAAAAATGGCCAAATTTTGTTTCAGCTCTGACTGAGGAAAATCCCTCATACATCAAATCAAAATCCAGTGACAACGCAATGCAATGCAAACCTGATTGGCAAAAAAGGTACATAGTTTACTGCCTGTAGATGGGATGCTTCACTCCAGGTGCCATCAGAAAAATAGGATCCCAAGAAATTTCCTGCCCCCTTTATTTGGCTCTAGGGCCTTCTTTATGACCCCAGGCCAGGGTACAATTTATCCCCTTCACCTCATAGGTCCAGTCTGTAGCTGCTCATTTGATAAAAGAAGCAGTGTTCATGCTATACTAAGTAAGTCTGTGTGTAATTGATTTAGTGGAAACAGTTTGCACCATGTATAAAAATGTAACAGAATACGACAGAATAGGGTCCCCAGATGTCAACTTCCCTGAGCTATGTGAAGGAACACCCAGGAGACCCTGAAGCGGCAGCTTGAGCTGAACAAATTAGAAAGTGCTCATCTATTTCATGTCTTTCTTTCTGTCTCAGGAAGGTCAGTGCAGGTGTAGAGGGATGCTTGAAGGCAATAAAACAATTAACGAGAATTTTAAAATTTATTGTGTTAATTAATTTGAGGGGACACAGACTATCATAAATACACGCAAGGGCCAAGCAAAGTCACTCTCTTCCTCTAAAAGGCAAAAGGAGACAAGGCCTGTATATATAAAAGAAGCAGATTTCATGATGAGGGAGCCATCGCACCTCTGATGTGCGAATCATGGCAATTTCCTTCTAGGGGTATCAACATAATAGGAGTGCAAGCGACCATGTGAACTCTTTTGCAAATATTTATGAGCGAGCGTGTGAGTTTAGTCGGTGGACAAATTCACCAGCCTCTCTGTTTACCTTTTGCAGAAAGATGCCTTCTGGCTCGAGGAAAGGTAATGTCACCTTAATTGTGTTCTTCTCGCGCCTGGCATAAATTATTTATGCTGTCGCTTATTTATTTTTAGCTTCCTCAGACTTCCATCTGTGGCCTCCAGCACACAAGGGCTCTTTTACTCTTAAATGAAGTATGGTATTATTAAAGTGCATGACCTGGCCTGATTCTTTTCCTCGATCATTTTCCCCCTTGGGGTGTCAGGAACAAATAGTGGCACTTGCTGCAAGATGTGATGTCTCTGTTTCTCTGTCCAAGAGAGTCTATTATGTCACCCTCAACACACTCTGAAAACCATGGTCTGCATTTTGACTGCCTAATGACCTTTTGTCTCCTTCTTTCTTACTTGCTCCAATTACTGGTGACAGAACACTAAACAGTGTTTGCATGCAGTAAAGTAACAGTTTTAATATAAGACAGACTGACACTCACCACATGGCAAGTGAGCTTCCAAGTTACACAGGCTTCTTCCTTTGGTCAGAGGTATATTTTTTTTTGGGGGGGGGGAATTAAAACTGGGGTAGGGATGTGTTTAGGAGATCTAGTATGAAACCCTGTGTACAGTTTATTTAATCTTAAAATAGTACAGAGAAAGCTCAGAGTAATGAAGACAATAGAAATAATTTATTGCAGGGCGGATAGCACATGCCTGGGAGCCTTGATCAGCAAGGGGGCTGCACAGTAAAGGGCAGGGGAAAGCCCCCCTAATCCCCAGTGTGGTCCTAAACACAATGAGGCTTCTCCATGTAAAGAACTGTCAGAAATATGCAAGACTTTCAGAGCACATGATTTCACATCATTAAAGTCAAGTTGTTAGGTCCCATTCAGGACCTATGGCAACATCTCCTCAGAAGAGCAATATACCTGTCCCATCTCTTAGCCTTCCATTGGCAACAAAAACTTTTTGTATTCTAATGTTCTGAGAATGTGCTGGTTGTTTTGCTATGTTTTTGTACTGTTCTTTTGATTTTCCTGCTGTCGATTTGAAATAGGTTTGCCTATAGTTCTTTGCAATCTTAATATTGAACACAGTGTAACATATTTTAAAAACTTTTTAAGGATTATGCCTCCCCAAATGAAATTTGAAATGTTATTCCTATACTCATTCTGATGGCCCAAACAATGTGAAGATGGCAGTGTACTCCAGGGTAAGGTGAATCTTCACTGGGTATACATGGACCTGTACGAAAGTGGGCCAGATGCCGTGAATTGATGCCATCAAGGAGATAGGATATTGGCAGTACCAATACTATGCCACAGTCAGCCCATATCACTGCCATTTTCTCCATTACTTACTCAGTTCTGTCTGCAACTAGCCTCTTTCCTAGGTAGACAACATCTATTTTGGTAAAACTGTCTAATATGGCATCTCCGGCAGTTAGAAAATGCATATTCTAGCCTTTATGCTCAGTCTCAGATCATTTTAAATCAGCCTTCATCTGTGCCATTAACAGTTTGCTAGTAAGCGACAGGTTAGGAACAATGAGGGCATAGAAGCCATTGGACCACATGTGATTTTAAGCAGGTTTTTGCTTCTTCTAAATGTGGTCATTTTTGAATTGTAAAATAGGATGGTTTCTTAAGAAACTAGGAAAGCTTGTAATTAAAAAAATTTAGATTAGATCCCTGCTGAATCATATTTCCATGGGAAATCTTGAAATGTTAACACCTCTCCCTAGTACCTTGGGCATTTTGCTAGAGCACTTGATGGTTATCAGCATTCATAGCATAGTTTCACAATGTAAATTGCAGCAGTTTCCTGAGAGACTTTGAGCACAATCCTCACCATGTTTACTCTAAAGTAAGCCCCACTGTGTTCAATGGATCTTACTCCCAGGAAAGTGTCTTTAGGATTCCAGCCTTTGCCTATCTTTTAATTTATGTGTATGCATAAGACTGGCAAGCCATGTTCCTGTAGTAGGTAAATAGTTTAATTTATCTGCAAGCTTTTAAATGTATGTGTTTTTATAAGCCCTGTTAGTAGCACCTCAAGATTAATTCAAACAGCAATTATTTTGTAAGGGCTTTAGAAGAGTATTTTCACAACCCCATATACACAGCCCAATACCAGTGAATATGCAAAATATAGGTAGTAGAAAATAATGTTATGTTGCTCAGTTTTTTAAAAAAATATTTAAAAAGTTAGTTACCAGAGTGCTGCACGTACTGCAATTTTCTCTTCCTGATGCAGAAGATACATATTCACAACTGCAATTAAGCATCCTGCAGTGCAAACCTAAGCATGTCTACTCAGAAGTAAATCATATTGTGTTGAGTGGGGGCCTATTCCCAGGAAAGTAGAGAGGCAGCAGTTTTGAAAATATTATTGTTGGATTTATGAAGCAGACAATATGCATGCAAAAACTTATCCCTTGACCTCTCTGATCACGACATGGTCTCCCATCTAACTTTTCCTCTAAATTCATAGAGCATGCTGGAAAAAATTCAGCAGTGGAACCGATTGCCAAGGGAGGTGGTGGTCTCTCCCTCACTGGGGATCTTCAAGCAGAGGCTCAACGAGCACCTGTTGGGGATGCTTTAGGAGAATTTCCTGCTACAGGGAGGAGGTCAGACTAGATGACCTTCCAATTCTAGGATTCTAAGATTCTAAATTCTTATCCTCCAGTACGGCTGTAGATGATTTTCCAACCCGGCTTTCCAACCTGTCTTGCACTCTCTAGCCTTCCACTGACATTGCCCCACAAAAATAAGTCCCCACTGCCAGGTCAAGAGATCTCTACACTGTCCTCAACTTCTTGATTGCACTATATTTGACCCAGGTGAGCACTCTTTTCCTTTCCTCTTATTTTACTTCCTTTATTTGTTAAGTCACATGATTCTGTCATTCCTAACTGACTAATTATATTTTCAAAGATTCTAACAGAGGAAGCTCTTCTTTTCTGCTCTCTGTTGGAGTGTCTCAGGGCTTATGTCTGAGTAGAGAGACAGGCTTGGGCTCTTATACACCTCTCCCCATTTCCTGGGTGTAGACACTATTGACTTCAAAGGGGCATACTTCTGAATATACAGGCAGAGGCTCCTGGTGTGAAGCTAAGAGGGTTTCTCTTCTGTCTTCATTCTGGAGGAGGGGGTGAGGTGGAGCCTGGAGGGGGAAGGGGAGGAGGTGGCCTGGCCTCCAGGGCAGAGGGAGACAGGAGGCAACCCAGCCAGAGCTCTGCTGGAGAGGAGAAGGGCTTGCAGATTGGTGGGCAGGAGAAGGAGTGCTGAGCAAGGGTGTCTCTGCTCTCCTCATTACAGCAGATGGGGCAGTGGGCTGCACAGGCATCTGGGTGTTCCAGAAAGGGCCCGATCCTGTGCATGTCTGCTCAGATGCAAGTCACATTACAGCTATGGGGCTTACTCCCAGGAAAGTGAGTGTGGGATTGCAGCCTCAGAGAGCCCAATTCTCTGACCCCCTTCCTCCAGGAGACTCACCCAGTGCAGGGAGCCTGGAGGACAGCTAGAGAAAGCACTGTCCGCAGGGCCGCTGATCTTTGAGGGGGGTAGCCGCACTTCCCCACAGCCGCTGGCAAGCTGATTGAGCTTCCTCCAAGGCTGCAGTGGCAAAGTGCCTCTCTGGCTTTGGTCAGCTCCTCTGTTGGCAGAGGGATGCAAAATGCATCCTTTGCTACCCCCTTGGTACACCACTGGTGTCAGAACAGACCTTTGCCTTTTGAGTTGTAAATTTTGTGCAAAAATTTCAGGCTGCTGCAGTCATTACTTTTCCTTCACTGGTAACATGCCAGCTTAAAATGTGTAGCACTTTTTAAAATCAACATTTGGGCCTGGTCCACACATGCATATTTATCCCTTAGTGACTATAGCATCAAATAATGTGCACAAACGAGAACATGGAACATCAGAGAAGTAACTTCTAGTTCCACATTATCTTGAACACAATGTTTTTCAAATGAATCTGTTCAAACAATTGCTGTATATCAGGAGCTGATTCACACATTCTTGCCCATCATTGATGCTACTGAAAAGCAATGTGAGATGAACTGAAAGTCTGTTTCTGCTGTGTGATCTGGGAAGGCCTATTCACACATGCCGTGATCATCAAGTGATGAACATTCATGTGTAAACAAGCCCTGCATAAGCACATGCTGGGATTGGCCTGAAATCAGTGACATTTAGGTTTTGTCTTGCAGCTGCGAATGTCATGCTCAGAACTCAATACTGAAACAATGCTGCTTGTCTCAACTTGTCAAAGCAATTTCTAGTGCATCTTCAGTGTGTTTTAGAGAGCGATACAAATAATTTCAAATTATTTGATGACAATCAGCCAGCTGAACTACTTCTCTTAATGCACATATCCTTTACCTTGCAATATCAGTATTTTGTTACATGTTTATACTTAGTAGGCAGGTACTTACTTGCATTGGATGCCTTTGATGCTAGCAGGCCCAACTCCATATGTTGGCTACAACCGCATCACGCTAAAGATGCAATCCCAATCTCCAGTTTGGCCAGCATAAGCTCCACCATAAGTCCTGTGTTGATGTGGAGTGTCACAAAAGTGCTGTAAGGCACTTCTATCCCACTCCTCTGGGAGTCAGGCCACTGCACATACACCCACACCACCACGGAAAGATATGCCATGTGAGTTAGGCCGGCCTAAATTTGTTAGGATTAAGCCCTTAAATGACTGAAATCCAGCATATCTGTGACATTTCCCTTCAAACAAAGCTGCATTTTTTTCAAGGTTAGTATCATTTCAGCTTGCATCTGAGGAATCACATCTTTGGGTATTAATGGTATCACTATTGGAAATTACTTGGGACAGAGTACATATGTATCCATTAGGATCTGATGCAAAAAAGAATCAAATGTGATTTCCCAGACAAGAGTTCCCGATAGTGGCCTCTGTGGTCAAGGTTTGCTGGGTCAGTAGACCTGGGCTCCCATCTGCAGATTTAGCTGCAAAGTAGATGTGTGCTCCCAGCAGAACATGTTGTCTTCGTGGCCAAGGTTTTCTGGAAGGGTAATGTGTTTGCCAATGAACATGGCCAGTGTTTGCTGGGTAGGTAGACTTGGGCTTCTGCCCAGACATTGAGCCAAGATCTACCTGTCATATAGACCTGAGCTCCCATTCCATCTCTTCCATATAGGCCCATATCCTAAAGTCAAATTAAGCCCTTTGCTCCGAAGCAGTTAAGGTGACTTTCCATAAGGTTACACTAGAGGGTGATGTAACTGCGTGGACCCATAACTGCTCTGGATTTTGCCCTTAGGCTCTCTGCTGTTTGCTCTTTCTCTTCCCAGCAAGTGTCCCTCACTCTTGGATACAATTTGCTTCTGCCCCACCATACAATATATCACCAAGTAGTTAGGCATTAATAATCAGTTCATTTTTGCGTAATTTCATTTGGCTCTGGGGGAGATTATGGCTGTAATCCTAAGAGCACTTTCCTTGTAGTAAGCCCCTTTAAACTCAATGGAACTTACTTCAGAGTAAACATGAATAGGATTGCACTGTCCATATTTTAACTCCGTATTATCTATAATATTTACCTTCAAAATTAAGAAGGAGCTCAGCCAGAAAGCAGTTATGTTAGCATCAGTCACGGTCAGAAAAATGCTGTGAACATTTGTGCTGTGCCTCATAGGTATTCAGATGAAATTTATGTGTTGCATATTCTTGGGTTTCCTCACATTAATTATGTGTGTTAAGACTGAAACAAATGATTGAACTGAAATACATATAGATTTGTCACTGTTTTTTGGTTTTTATAGATTTGTGCACACAAAATGGTTTCTAAGGACCATTTGATCATCCAGGGAGGTTTCTTTGCCCTTAGGCAATAAGTATTTTAAGAGAGAAAATGTCCCTAGATTTATAAACCAATAATGGCACACTGAAAACAAGCTCACTTCTCTCTACCATTAAATTAATATTTTCCTTTACCAGAGTTCAAATATTCTATTCCTCAAGTAAAGTCATGCATCACTGTGATTCCGTAATTCTCAGTGAATGGTATCAAATACCTTGCTCATAGAAGCCCCACAGAACTTCTTTATAATCAGAAGTTTATGCTCCAAGTTCTTTCCTATATTGGCCTTTCTCTTTAGCCAGTTCTTGAGGTGCTCAGAACAAAACCTGAGAGTTGATGCTGTGAGTTTTTGCAGATAGCCTTTTAGAGGTCCACATCCCAAACCATTAGGACTTTAATGATGATAACCTAAATTTGGAATGGAGTCTAAAAATAAACTGGCAACCAATGCAATTCACAAAGAATTAGAGTGATATGATCCCAGGAAAGGATATAGCTGGTAAATCATAAAAAAATTTGATAAAATGTACTTCTTGTTACTGAGGCCACCTGGATGTTAAGGAACATGAGGTAACACCAGACTGCAGACCTGTTCTTTAAAAGGGAGTTCAATCCCATTGAACACCATCTCTTGGACTAGTAGAATACCTAACAACATCTCTGTCTTGACTGAATGAGGAGTTGCTTTGTTCTTCCCAATTCAGTTCCACACAACACTTTCCAAATTTCAAAAATGTCATCCAAAGCTCGATAATCAGTCTCACCTTTGAAAATTTGGAGCTGGGACTGTACCATGAGCTTAAGCACCTTGTCCGAAGAAGCTACAATTTAGATTTAAAAGTTGTTAAAAATCAAGGAGGATCCAATGAATTTTTCCCCTTTTAGAAGAAGTCATAAAGAAGTCTCCTTCTTTAATAAGTGGGGGTGCATTCATCAACTCTGACATCCATGAGCCTAGTCCATACTAAACCAGCCACAATAGACGAAAGTACATGGCACAGATGAGCTTCTCCAAGTATCTTTCCTAAAAACTCAATAAAACCTGATAGACAGGTATTCTAGAAGCCAACTTGGGCAACCACAGGAATGGAAGTGGCCGTATGCTATTCGAACAATATGGCTCAAAGAAGATCTTACCTTTTGGGCTTCTATACTGGCCCCACTTTTCTCATCTATCTTACACTGCCCTATTCATACTTATCTAATGAGGCTAGAAGGAAATTTCTAGTTCCCTTTCTCCATTCAAATGCTTTTTTGTGGATCACGATTTGTTGTTGACCATCAGACAGTTAGCTATGTTCATTTCACAAGTCGTGGTGTTCAACCTTAAGCATGCCCCTATCGTTTGAAGTTTCCTGGGTCTTAGGGTTTAATTGTATTATAGTTTGCTTGTATGCATTGGAATTGTATGTTTGTTGCTAGGTTTATATGCCAATAAAGGTAACTGAACTGAACTGAATGGATGTGAGAGATTTTATCAGCAAAGTGCTGAGTAAATTGGTCACATCTTATATTGTGTTGACTGGATGCCCCATGTCATCCATATTCCTGTGACATTTTAATAATCCGTGACCTTTTTTCCTCATGAGTCAAATGAATATATGCAAGATGATTATTTATGGAGGCTTAAAATTATACTGTGATAAACAAGTGATAACCAGCCTATTTCTATAATGTGCATATGTGCAAATAGTTCAACAAATTTTCCTAAGTTTGTCAGGAAGTTATTGTTACAGTTAAATGATATATTTAATTAGTTTCTAAATAATGCTGGACCATTGTGAAGTACATGCCTTAATGCATAAATTTAGTCATAGAATTTAAGTATTTGGAAAAAAAAACTAAAGCACTCCATGGCATCATACAGTGCCAATGGTACTGACCAGATTTGCATGGTTAGGGTGCCATCCTGGTTTAGGGTGCATTCCTAACTGTCCACCACTACATACCTGTGCCAGTGGGGTATGTGCATCCCTAGTTGAGGGGTAGTTACCCTGAATAAGGAGAATTGGTTAGGATTATGATTTAAGATGTTTACGCTACTATCTCAAGATTAACCCTACAATCCAGAGCAACTACGGGAGCACGTAAGAGACATTACGTGCACCCGTAGTTACTGCACCACCTAGTGAAAACCTACGGAAAATTCATTTTGCAATCCAGAGCAAATTGTTCTTACACCGGAGCAAGGACTCCCCATAGTTACTCTGGATTGCGCCCTAAGTTACTCCTGCTAACTGGGCAAAAGATACTCTTTCAAGTGGGTATTCCTATCTTATTTAGTGGGGGAGAGTAACTGGCCCTCCACAACCTAGCAATGGGCAAAATCCAGAGTAACTACGGGGAGTCCTTGCTCCGGTGTAAGAACAATTTACTCTGGACTGCAATATGAATTTCCCATAGATTTTCACTAGGTGGTGCAGTAACTACGGGTGCAGGTAATGTCTCTTACGTGCTCACGTAGTTACTTTGGATTTGGCTTTATGTCTGTTCTAGTGGCTTCTGCTGGTGTTCTTTTTGCATTTTTACGCTTTGTGGCCTACAAACAACTCTTCCGGTAATCCTGTTTCCTTTGTTAACTACTGTGCATCCTGTCATTTATGTGCTAATGTGGAAGTCAGTCTGAAGAACGGTCTTCTACTACCTTCCATTGCCAAGGCTATACCAGTCACATAGCCCCTTCCCCATTCTTTCCCTTTCCAAATCTTGACCACACATCAATGGGCATGTCCCTCTTGGACCTAAAGTATAAAAAACCATGTATCCTATTGTTCTCTCTCTTCCACCTGGATCCCTCTCTTCCAGCTGGATCACTCTCTCTTCACTTCGATCCTGGCATGGCCTGAAGAAGGTAGATATTGCTTCCTCCATTTTTTCTTTCCAAGCTCCCTCTCTTCCCCTTCCTTTGCCTCTCCTTCTCCTTGGTACACACTACACAAGAAACAGGTACACTTCACTCTCATACTATTGAATGTGTGTAATGTTAGTTTATGCTTTATGATAATAAAGTCTGTGTCTTTGTGATAAGTTTTCCTTACTGGTTCTCTTTCTAATAGGGGTATCCCCTCTGCATGACGATGTTTTGAGTCCTGCCCAGGTCCTGTATAGTAACCAAAGAGAAGCACAAGGTAATTCCCCTATTTTTACTGCTCTCTTGGTAACACTAGGGTGGGAAGGGTGGGGTTGGCCCCCCAAGCAATCAACTGGACCCTCTTAGGATTTTTCCCTGATCTGCCCTTGCTTTTTGAGTCCCTGTCTTTATAATCATTAATCATTATAAACCAGTAGTGCATTCCATCACGCTTGCTCCAACCAGACTTAGGCCCATAACCTAAAGTCAAATTAAGCCCTTTGCGATGGAGCAATTAAGGTGACTTTCCATAAAATAACACTAGAGGGTGCTGTAACTGCATGGACCCGTAACTGTTCTGGATTTTGCCCTTAATGTGTTGTTTGACAATGGACTGGATATGCCTCCTTATGGAAGCAGTTGTGTATCATTTTCATTTCAAATAAACCTCCACTTGGATGGACCTCCTGGTGTGAATGCCTGGGAAGCAAATTAGAGTCCTCCAGCTTGATTTCCAGTGCCCTCCCCCCACTGAGCCCCCTCTTCCCAGCCTGGGTCAACTTGCACAGCCTGGGTCAACTGAGGCTCCCAACCAGCCCCCAAGAGCAGGCATGTGCAGTGCATATTGTACCCATCCAGAGTTCCTCTGCTCCTCCCCTCCTTTCTCAGGTCTTGGGGAGCCCAGCTCATTTCAGGCTCCCAGGTCCAGGAGCAAGCCTGTGCAGAGCTTTCTGTATCCATCTATTGAGCCACTCTGCGCCTGCTTCCAGCCCAGGTATGTGCTACCTTTGCCCCCCCCCCCCTCACCAATCCTGTGAAGAATTGTCCTTTTCCCTGGGACAGGAACCATACATAATAATAAAAAAGAGAACAAAGCACTCCTCACCAAATGTAGGATGTGGGACCTGAAAAAAATAAAGGTTTAAGGTAGGGAAATGGTAGGGGAAAGGTTGACATATGATCACCCTGGCCTCTGAGCAGAGTGCAGCTTGTTCCATTTGGGGTGACAAAATTTTTGGGGGGTGGTGTCTGGGTACCCTTCCTTCCAAAGGAATTGCTGGAGCCCAGGAGGACTTGTAGATGCAGAAGGGACAATCAGCTGCTCTGCACGTAAAATGGCACAGTTTCAATCCTTAGCTTATCTAGGTGGAGCAGAAGAGTGTTTCTGTTTGAAATCTCAAAAGTGTTGCTTTCAGTCAAGGTTGGCAATACTGAACCTGATGGACCAGTGGTCTGATTCAGTACAGGCAACTTCCTTTTTAGGATCAGTCTTTTAAAAGCACGTGGAAACTTCAGTAGATGACAAATGCCTGTCATATTGTCAGCAATCTGGCTGAATGGAGCACAATATTCCAGTACTGCTCAGCATGTAGTGGTTTACTGTCTAAGTCCTGACTTTGAGAATTGCATACCTGATGCATACCTGATGGACTATCTCTCTCTATCTGGGCTTTACATAGAAACTGACACCCTGTTTTGTTTCTCCCACTTGACCAAAGTGTGTTGGACGGTCACAAGGAGCTGAACTTTTTAATTTTAGTGCCAACCATGTGGAGCCTCCTGACCTCAAATCAAACAACTGGAAAACACCTGATTGAGCCTCTTGCTGATATTTTTGTCTTACTTAGCTGCTATTCTGCTACTAAGGCTTCTATTTCTTAGGGCCAAACTACACATTACAAAGAACACATTACTCACAAACCAATTGTATGGATTTTTTCTCTTGCTATGGTATACTGGAAGGGTTGGCAGGAGAAAGGGAACGTTTCCCTTACTTTTCTGTTAGCCTCCCAATCACTTCGCCAATTCCACTAGGAATCAGTCAGTCAGTCAGTCAGTCAGTCAGTCAGTCAGTCTGTCTATCTATCTATCTATCTATCTATCTATCTATCTATCTATCTATCTATCTATCTATCTATCTATCTATGGAAAGTCACTGACTGAATCATCAACGCCCTGCCGAAACCCAATCTAGGGGGGCCTATAAGCATGAAATTTAGGGAGGGTGTTCCTTCCGTGACTGAGGGGTGCACTAACAACTGGTTTTTGGAGATTCCAACCGGAAAGGGGTGAAATGGGGCGCAATGCGTTTTCCTCCCTATACTTTGCATTGAGGAATCAGTGACTGAGGGATGTTCTGCCCCAACCCCTGGACCTAGAAGCCTGAAATTCAGGGAGGGAGTTCCTTCTATGACATCAACACCCACCAAGAACCAATGTGGAGAAATTAAACCCTTAAGGGGCTGGAAAGGAGTGCAACGTGTTTTTGTCCTATATTTAACATGGAAGACTGACCAACATCCAGCCAATTTGGTACTCAGTGCCTGGTGCACTGGGGGGATGCTGCACAAGGGGGGGTTGCACATGGGAAGATGAACATGGGAAGATGATGCACATGGCGGGTGATGCACATTGGGGCAATGTTGCGCATGGGGGATGTCATGCATGGGGGTTTGATGTGCATGGGGATGTTGCGCATGGGAGGATGTTGCACATGGGTGGGTGATGCACATGGGCTGTTGATGTGCATGGGGGTTTGATGCGCATGGGAGTTTGATGCGCATGGGGGATGTTACGCATGGGTGTATGATGCACATGGGGCAATTTTGCACATGGGGATTGTTGCTCATTGGGGATTGTGCATAGGGGGATGATGCACATGGGGTAGATGAATATGTGGGATGTTGCACATGGAGGTGGATGCACATGGGGGATGATGTGTGTGGGGGATTGATGCACAGTGTGGGGGGGGTGGCAAATGGAGGAATTTTACACCCGCAATGCAGGTAGGCTTTTTGCTAGTATTATATATAACAAAAAATAAAGACAGGTTTGTACTGACAGGGCAAAACTTTCTCAGTGATATTGAAATATTTTTAATATTGTGAAATAGTCTTCTTAGTTAAAACTGTCAGTGCCTGATCCTGAGGGTGTTTCAGAAGCTTTAAAAAGCATTTTTTTTGTTTCAACAATCTTTCCAGATCCATTTTTCAGATTAATCTACACATTTCTCCAAATGTGGTATAAACTGGTTTTGTTTCTCTAATATCTCATGACCAAATTAGCTGAAAATCCAAGTGTGCTATTGTAATTGAGATCTAAATTGTGCCGTGAATCAAACAAAGGTTAGAACACAAGGAATCCTGAATTTGGCTTCTTCTTTTTACTTAAAAAATGCAGTAGGAATAAAATCAACCTTCTAGCACGTTATATATTATTTTTCCTTTTAGCAGCTACACTATATTTGTCTTTCAATTTTACATCAGCAGTCATTTATTTTCTTTTTCATTTTTCCACTGGGTATTGAATAGGGAAAAATGCAGACTTTCTGACTTATATGCAACATTGACTTTGACATGATAAACTGGGTTACTTAACCACCCTTTGATATTTCAAGTAGCACCACTATGTTCAGTTTATAAGTGAGGGAAGAAGAGTAGCTGTACAAGAGAAATGGTATTCACACAACAAATGTAGGAACTGGAAATGACAGGTGAGCAATGCATCTAGATTTTCAATTTGAACAGGAGAGACATCTTGTACTTTGGGGATCCAGTCTCCAGGCAACTTGGGATTGGAAAAAAATTGTTCATCTCCTTCCTGTTCTACAACAGAATTTTCCAAATAATATGAAGGGTAGCAAAAGAAGAATATGCTCTGGGCATAACATTGAAAGACCTTCCAAAATGCTGGAAAATATGGCCATAATTGCCACTGAATTAGTTCACAAATAGTTTCCATTTTTTTCAGGAATTATTACATTAATGTAGCTCGAACAATGGAGATGTCCAAATCAGTATTCCCCATTGTCTCCCAATGTGAACCCCGTCATGAACATCCCCATGTGCACCATCCCCCATGCACCATTCGCCTCATGTACACTATTTGCCTCATGCACACCCATTTGCATCATTCACCCCATGCGTACCATCTCTCCCATGTGCACCCTCCACAGCAGTGCATCAGGCACTGGGCAAAAAATTGGCTGGATGTTTATCAGTCTTCAGTGTTATGTATAAGTTAAAAACACATTGCACCCCTTTTCACTCCCTTAAGAAATAAATTTCTCAACATCAGTTTGTGATGGGTGCTCACATCACATAAGGAACACCCCCCCCCCCACAATTTCATACTACCAGGTCCAGGGGTTGTGGCAGGGAGTGAATCAGTCCGGGATTCTTCAGTGTAAAGAATAGGGAGGAAAATTGGTTGCCCCCCTTTTCAATCCCTCCTGGCTGCAATTTCTGAAAACCTGTTCTTAGTGGGTGCCTCCATCACGGAAGGAACACTCTCTTCAAATCACATGCTTCTAGGTCCAGCAGTTTTGGCTAGGGATTGATGAGTCAGTGAGTCAGTCAGTGACTTTTCAGTTTTATATATATCTAGATGAAATATTGAAATTAATGGGGACCCACCAGAAATTGGTTCACAGCCCACATAGTGGGTCCTAACCCACAGTTTGAGAAACACTGAAGTATGGCATGTGTGCAAAGATGTGAACATGGCATTAGGTGCCTTCCAAGAGAGCATGTCTCAAGGGTCCTTGAGACATGTCCATGCATTTAAGGGGCCTGAGATCCCACAGGTTTTGACAAAGTACACCTCACTCTGTCACAGTTGCTTTGAATTAAGACTTGTCTGATTCTTGTTCTCTGGAAAATTACATGCTTGCCATATACACTTAACCTTGTGAACAAAAGCCATATTCTAGGAGTTTTCTTACTTGAAGTTACAGAGTTGTTCACTATACAAAAGAAAGACCTCACCAGTAACACAAGAGAGGGTCCAAAACATTACATTTTGCAAGTTGCCTCACTGTGGTGTGCAAGCTGCCCACCCTTTCCCCTTCTGAGCCATTCCAGACAGTATCTCCTTGGTTTTGCTCAGGAACGGCTTTGAAGGTAAGAACCACTTGCACACTGTGATGAGGTACCATGCTGAAAGTTTTGTTTGGCACACCATTGAATCCCCTCTAACTATGCTACTGGGCCTCACCAACTCCACAGTCAAATTCCATTAACAAGTTCATGCTAATGAAACAACTGCAGGGCAGCCACGAGAAAAAGTGCCAGTTTCCTGTGTGCTACTGGAAATATAACATCAAGCAATGTTATTTTCATAAGCCAGGTTATTTTACATTCCAGACCACTTCTCAAAATGTAGAGTTTGGCTATACCTTATACCTGCTTTGCTTACAGAAGGCTGGGGTCAATCCTCTGAAGCTCCAAGTTGTTCTGGGAAGATCCCAATACGAAGAATTACTGGATGCAAATGGATCAGTGGTCTGAGATTGTATAAGGCAGCTTCAAGGCACCAAAACTTTTATTTATAAAATAACCAAATATAGAATTTGTATAGGAATTCATGTTATTTTTTATTTTTTGGCGGGGGTGTGGGCATTGAGACAGTGTATACTGTTACAGGCTCAAGCAATACAATGACTGCTTTAACAGATATAAATATTGTAGATGTATAGATTTCAAATAAAACAACAGAGCCTCTGTTGAAGAGGCAATATTTGCACAGACCTAGTTCTAACAAAGGTTCCTCCTACAGTAAGGGGAGCTGTAATTCATCTTGGTGAATGATTAGAATGTATTGATGGTCTCTGTTTCTTGATCTCAGCAACCTTCTATTTTCCTTCTTATTCCTGTTATTTTGCTGGTGTGGCATTGCTTGCAGTTTCTTCTGCTGAAAGATCACACTATAAGGTTGTTTGCTGTATTTTGTGGTAGTAAAGGTGTTGAGAAATGCAACTATGCTCTATATGGAGCTGATTGATTTCCTCAACTCTGATAAATAATCCTAAAGGTAGGATTTAAGAGTAACTTAGGCCTTGATAGATAACATAATTCATACCCCCAAATCCAGAGTAACTACGGGAGCACGTAAGAGACTTTACTTGCCCCTGTAGTTACTGCACCACCTAGTGAAAACCGATGGGAAATTCATATTGGAATCAAGAGTATGTTATTCTTACACCAGAGCAAGGACTCCCCGTAGTTACTCTGGATTCTGCCCATATAAAGTTACCAATATATTAAAAGAAATGTCATGGGAAGGAATCATATAATAGATATAAATTAATTCCAATGCCTTGGAATTGTGATTGGATGTTCAAAAACTTATTAAGAGAAACTAATCCTGAAATAATCAAATCCAGCTGTACCCAGTGTTAGCTTCCTAGTGCATTGCTGAATTAACTGAAGATACTAAGGATCACTTAAGTATTTTTTTTCTTGTGTATTTCTACACAACATATTCTGTATACTTCCATACAAGATGTACTCCAGATGCCTAGATTAAATATTGTTTCTAAGGGCCTTTGTATGCTTTTGATGTGGGAGACAGTGAAGACAGATGTGAGATTGTTAGAACAAACCAGTGGATTCTTTACTCAAAATATGAATAAAAACCAAATCCTGTCGTCTCCAGAACATGTTGTGCAGCTTGGTGCACAACATGCGCAGCATGCTATGATGAGGGAAAACAACTCAAGAGTTGTGACGAAAAACTTTTTTTTCAAATTTACAGTCAGTTCTCTTTATATGTGAAGTCACTGAGAATTCACTTGTCTGCAAGGGACAGAATTACTACCCTTTCTCATTATGTGCTATGCAGAGACCACTCAGAGTCTGCAGGGACCTTCAGAATGATGCCTGTAACCATGGTGGACCCTTTTAAAATAGCCACAAGAAACTTCCACTGGTCATTTTAAAGGGATTTGTGCTGATAGCGAGTGCCATTTTAAAGATCCCTGTGAACACTTGAAGGTCTCTGCCAGTGATCAAGTAGTGCAAAGTTCAAAATGTTGCCAAGGAAGTGATGTCTCAACTGGAAGTGATGTCATCCCCAGTTTTTTTGAAAAGAAAATTGGGGAAAAAACTTGTCTCCTCCTTCTTGGCAGTTCACCACTCATTTACTCTGATTGTGTTGCCCCCCCTCCCCACGACAACAAAATCAAATTTAATTAAGTAAAAAAAAGAAAATTATGTCCCTGATTGGTTAGGGGAACTGTGCTGGGGCAAACAGGAATGTTTATAAGAGAAGCACCACTTAGAATTGCCTGTCTACCCAGGCCTTCATGCTTTGCATACAGCGTCGAGGACGATGCCATAGTCTTTCAAGACTGATGGATGCCAATGCATGGCCAACTATATTATGATATATGTATATGGAAATGAGAGCTCATTTATATTAAAACCTCATTAGTTCCATACAATATAAGAATTACATCTCATAGGCCCTCAGAACAATCAGAATCATTGGAAAGTTGAATTATGAAAATCCACTTTCTGTTTCATCAGCATGTTTTCATTTTCCAGTTAATTGGCCATACCTTTTGATAGAATATAGTTATTCCAAAGCTGTTTGTTTTATTGCATTCTGCATAAAATTTCTTTTCCAACGATATAAAACATGAGGGTATTGTCATTAATACAACCCCCATTTTTCACAAGTTTAATCACTAGTGTCAAGCTTAGCTTGTAGCCTAGTGCAAATGCACCCCCTTATTTCCCCTAGCTACACCACTGGTCTCTGCAGATTTCAGAGATATTGTGGAACTTTTTTGCTGCACTTTTTTGGTGTCCTGAACAGCTATGCTGGATTTCTCTGATGACAGGGAAGGTATTCTTTCCTCCCCAACACCCAGGATACTCCTTGTATCCAAACCTAATGATAACATAGAATAGTGGTTCTCAAACATCAACACTGCAACCCAGTTTTTAGAAAGACAAGCCGTATAGTTGATCCAAACCCATTAGCACTGAAACCTATATACCTACATATCTCAGATATGCCAGCTACAAAGGGAAGCAAATTTGGATATGCTGATCTATCTACCTACAATATTTATATACTGCTTTTCAACTGAAAAAGCAGTTTACAAGAAATTGTAAACTTACAAGAAATTTACAAGAAAAAGCAGTTTACAAGGAAATGAAAAAATTCTTAGCTAATTAATAGCTAATGGAGCCTTGTCCCAAAAGGACTCACAATCTAAAATGCAAAAAGAACACCAGCAGAAGCCACTAGAACAGACATTGCTGGTGGTGTGTAGGGCCGGGTGACCAGATGCTAGACCCAAAATTCCTGAAATCCAAGGCCAGTTTTCCTACCCTCAAGCCAAAATTCCTACCTGCTTAAAAAATTGTAGGACACCCCCAAAAATATAGGACATGTTAAAATACAGCAGAAATACTCGTATTGCTTTCCTGTACTTAATTTCAACAGGACCATTCTGTCAGCCTGTGCGCCTCTGCCTGAATTTCTACATAAGCCAAGGCACATTTAATTACTCACAAGTAAATGCACTCCCATGCTTAGCTTTGTTCCCATAGTTCTCAATTCATTCATCAGCATGGACGAAAGGACTTCGGTCGCAGGTACTTTTGGAGTCTGTGTTCATTAGATTGGGGCATTTTCTCTTGGCTTGCCCTTCAAAAAGACCAAGGCAATTTTGTCTACTCATGAGTAAACATGTGACATTGTTCAGTTGGATTTTCCATAGCGTCTATGGATTTTTCAAAGACAAAAAAAATTATTTTGCTTGTCTGTAGTCAGCTTGTCAGTTGTGGCTTCATGGCCCACCAAGTGAGTCACATTTGGACCATAGTTCGGGAAATCCTGCCATAGAATCAACAGTTTGTTATCTGTAGATAACAAGAACTGACTGGACCTGCAGGCTGCCTGACCTCCAATATCCTCAGATCCACACTAGCAATTTTAGATCCATGATCCTGGCTCTCTAAAGCATATAATACAAAGAAGTTACTGGTCAAAGATCTCTTTTTCATGATCTCATTTTATCTTTGTAATTACCGGTATGTACCTGAGAAAACATATCTTGTGGGAAAGGATACTGAAAGGAATATGGGCAGATTAGTAGATGGAGTAAGCGAGCAGGAAGGTGAGTGAGCATAGGATTTCAGCCGTTGAGGAGGTAAGCTATTGGTGGCGCAAGTGGGTAAGACACTGTGCCTGTTAACCACTAGGCCAGGTTTCGAGACCCAGGTCCCCACAAGACAGGGTGAGCTCCTGTCCTTAGCCCAGCTCTGCGACGCAGCTGGAACCAATCGTACTGGCTCTGCTGTTCCATTGGACTATTTCAGTGGTGTTGAGAGGGGGGGATTTGCTGCTTGGGTAACAGCCTATCCTCCATATTAATCTACCCAGGCCTTCGTGCTTCACATGCAGTGTTGAGCACAATACCATAGTCTTTCAAGACTGATGGATGCCAAGTTTTTTATTCCATATTGGTTGGGAAAGCCACAGGAAATCTGAGTGGGGAAAATGAGTGTCTCCTGACAGTATGGCCACAATTTACAAATTTCCAGAGTGGCATTGATTTCAACAGAAGAGAATTAAGTATGAACCAAACTCTCCAACTGAAATCAATCAGCTTGACCTAAATACTCACTCAGGTGACTTAAATGCTCACCAAATGCTCACCACCTTGGTTCTAAATACATCTTTGATGCATTTTCACCATCCAGTGAGACCCATTTCAGACATTATAGTTATAGGCAGGAAATTTAGCTATCCTGACCTTGCAGTTATAACGCCAGTCAAAAGCTCTTGCTGAACTGAGGGTAGGCATTAAAGGTTTGATTCGACAGGAACTGAAATCAATAAAGGCCATTCTGTAGGTAGTATACAGGAGGCATTCCACTCTAATTGTAAATCATTCTCTTTTACACTGAAAGAACATGTTGATAACCCCCCCCCTTCCACCACACACAGACAATAATCAAGAATCGAAATGATTATTTGGATAATTTTAATAGTAACTGAAAACAATTCAGAATTTTGAGATGTAAAAAGTAAAATGATTTTCACTCAAATGATGGTTTGGGTGAATGTAACAATGCAAATATGTGTAACAAATCTAAGGTGATTGCTTCTTTTCTGTTATAAAGAGAAATTGTCTGAGGAAGATATCATCTGAAAGCTAACCCCCCCCCCTCCCCGGTGATTCACCGTCCCTGCACATCTGTGGGAGCAGGAGATGCTGAGGAACACTTGGATCTTATCCTTGGATTGCCCCTTGCAAAGGGGCTTACTTATGAGTAGAGGTACAGGAAATGGGGCAGAACAGTGCTCTTTTGCTGGCCCCACAAAGGTCTCCTGCTGCTGGGGCAAGAGGGAGGGCCCCATGCTGGCAGTTGTGGCAGTTGCAGCACCCCCGGCTGCCTGCTGGGGTGCGTTGGTGTGCAAATAAGCACCATTCCATGTACTGAGCTTGGCAGCCATGCCAGGGGTTGCCAACTCCTGCTCTAAAATGTTGGCTGTCATGGGTTCTTAAGGATGCATTTGCATAATGTTATGCTCTACAAGCTGAATTTTCTCATCAAATTCCCTGGTATAAGCAATATAATGAAGGATTTTCATGTGTGCATGTACTGATGTTGCAATCCTACACATAATAATATGGGAGAAGGCTCCTCTGACAGGCCAGGATTTATGAATTTTTAGCCAAAATTTCTCTAGAGCGGTGGTTTCCAAAATCCTAGTTTGAGTTTGCGACTGCACTAAGTTGTTGCAGGAGCATGGCAGGAGTGGTGCCTAAGGTTGCCACAGCAATTGGATCAGAAGGACCTAGGGAAAATTGGATCCCTGGGTCCAGCTGGATCAGAAGGGTCCTGGAGTCTTGGAACCCCTTTGCAACTTTACCTCCATGTGGCTGCACTGGACTTCAGTCTATTATTAGAGCTCACTTCCAGTCTGAGATCACACAGGACACCCTCAGATAATTTAAAATGTCACTGGGTTCCCATAATGCCACAGTCACTCTGGCACCATTGTAAACCCATTCCTGGACTACTCCCCTTAATTGAGAATGGCTCATTTGTTGTCATGGCCCTTAACTTGGCATCCATCAGTCTTGAAAGACTATGGTCTTGTGCTCGACGCTATATGCAAAGCACAAAGTCCTGGGTAGATTGATATGGAGGGTAGGCTGTTACCCAAGCAGCAAATCCCCCCTCCACGCCACTGAAATAGTCCAATGGCAGAGCCAATACGATTGGTTCCAGCTGCATCACAGAGCTGGGCTAAGGACAGGAGCTCACCCTGTCTTGTGGGGACCCGGGTCTCAAACCCTGGCCTTCTGGTTAACAGGCACATTGTCTTAACCAGTTGTGCCACCCACAGCCTTTTATGTCATGGCCCATCAGTTTGGAAATCACTGCTCTTAAGGTACTTGCTGTTCCAAAGAATTCAATGCAGAATAAAAGCATGAGACAAATGTAGTACAAAAATGGATACTGAAATAGATTCCAGAATTAATACCTTCATATCCAGCATGCTTGAAGTGACATATAGCTCTTCACTAATGTTAAAAGGAAAAAAAAAACTTCTAGATCTGGGAATCTGTTAAAACGATTGTTCTGCCTGTTGAGTTGATCCCTCAGTGTGAACATCCATTTTCATTATTACTTCTATTGAAGAGATTGAAATGTGTTGGATTTTCAAATATTACTGTAATTCTTGTATTAAATCTATGTCAACAACCAACTACTGATTATACCTGACGGCAACAATACTGTGACAAAGCAAGCGCATCTCAGAAATATAATGAAATTATTGACAACAATGAATTAAAAGACTTTGAATTGGATCACAGGTGCATGTCCATTACAAAGCACAGATTACAAAGATTTATGCAGTTGGACACTCACATGCTGTTCATACTGGTGCCAATCTAGAGAAAAACCACCAGTTCAACCAGTTAAGTACTGCTTTCTGCTGAATGAACTGCATGCCCTGAAACTGGGGCTTTATTTCATTCTTGAAATTTGATGTATCACAGCCTGTCCTAATGTGTGAACAGATGCACACTGAAAAATACTGTGCTTGACATAGAGTGATAAAAAAGGTGTAGCTTTGGTGCCTAATCTGGGATGGTTTATTTATTGGCCCAATCCTATAGTTATGGCCACCAGTATAACTTGCATTGCACAGTAACAATCACAAACCAGCCTCAACCTTCTGCAGAACCACTGGCAGGGAGGCTGGGCAGGTCTCTCATACACTTGTGGATGGCCAAAGACTCACTGATGCAGATAAGCTAATGCAGTGGTGGAAAGGAGGGGAGGGGGGGTCAAATGAGGTGGGATTAGCTGAATAGGATGGTGACAGAGGAGCAGAAGAGGGCAGACTGCAGTCATGCAAGTCAGTTTCTGGACAATGGAGACATGTACCAGCAACAGAGCAGACACAGGTCCAAGGGATTTATTAATTTATTTTCACATTTATAATGCCCTTCCTTCAAGCTTAGGTTGGTGTACATTGTGCCTTCCCTTGTTTTCACAACAACCCTGTGAGGTAGGTGAGGCTTAGTGACCAACCCAAGTTCATCCATGACATTTTGTGGCTGAGTGGCAATTAGAACCTGGATTTTCTAGGTTCAACACCAGAGCCACAACACCATCCTGGCATTCCTGGATTTGAGCTGACTCAGAATTATTGCTGGGGCTTTCCTCACATGAAGGGATACATGTTTCTTTATCTTGAGGAGTCTTTAACAGCCATAAATCCCCACAGGAAAGAGTGGAAGTCATGCTGGTGCCTCGGTATTGCTACATGGAGGATTTAGTTAGGATTGGATTGTCATTGGATTGGACTCAGAGAAGTCTATTGTTGCTTCTGTCATCAGGCAATGAATATATTGAATGAACCTATTCACTAGCGTCCAGATTTAAGTTATATTTGGAAGTTTAATCCTGACTCTCCAAGTATGGTTCATATTTTTATTAAGCATTCTGAATATGTATTTTACATTGAATTGTTAAGTAGATACTAGCAAATTGCTGAGAAGATATTCTCAAATTATGTCTGGTGCAAACCAGATAGAGAGCAAATACACAGATTTGGATAGAGATATGAGCTGTACTTTATACAGAACTTGAAAATGAGCATTTTTTGTCTCTTGACTCTCATCTGAAGATATTGCAGTCACTCAAGAGACCTAATGATGCATATTCTGGTAGTACCATTGACTTTGTTCAGAGAATTAATTCATGACCAACATAATTATGCTATTTAACTGTGAGAGACTTGGGTCACCAAGTTTCCTGTAGTAACAATTTCTAAACTGAAAGTAATTGCTGAATTATGTGAAATGTTATGGAAAGCTGATTATAAATGATTGATATTCTTTAAAACGTTTTTTCTTGCAGAACATGATGGGAGTGCATAAAGGGGTGTAGAAGGGAGAAGACAGACACATGGGAGGGGTTTAGCCTGCAGTATTCAAACCATTTTTTCCAAGGATGACTGCATTTACTAAAAAACTGAAAAAAACCAACAGACTTAGGGCGCAATCCAGAGTAACTATGGGGAGCCCTTGCTCCGGTGTAAGAACAATTTGCTCTGGATTGCAATATGAATTTCCCACAGGTTTTCACTATATTGTGCAGTAACTACGTGTACACGTAATGTCTCTTATGTGCTCCCGTAGTTACTCTGGATTGCACCCTTAATCTTGGTAAGATTGTTGAAATTATCCCAGGTTAATTTTCTTGGCTTGTGAGTTTGTTTTTTAATGAAAAGTTCATAAAATATGAATATGAAAAGTAGCATTCTCATATGGTAATCTTTGGATCACCATTTCGGTGTACTGGGAGAGGCCCAATTAAATGGGACTTTAGCATGGATAGTTTTGAGGATTGGGGTCAAACCAAACAATGACACCTTCTTTGTGCTTGTTTTTTTCCTTCATGGAATTTTGTTCTTCATTTTTACATGATGTCTGCTCTGAAGCCTGTAACTGAAATAATGTTTAGGAATGTTGTTTTATCCTCAGCTAATATTTTTTAGGGCTGAAGAGGCTCAGTGGTTAAAGACATTGTGCTTTTCAATCTGAAAGTTGGCAGTTCAAAACCCAAGTAGAGCATGACAGAGTGAGCTCCTAATACTTGCCCAGCTCCTGCCAATCTAGCAGTTTGAAAGCATGTCAATGCAAACAGATAAATAAGTACCACTTTGGATGAAAGATAACAGAGTTCTGTGCACCTTTGCGGACCACATGACCACAGAGATGTCTTTGGAAATGCTGGCTCTTTGGCTTTGTAACACTGCCCTTAGAGTCTGTCACAAGTAGCAAGACAACCTGCAGGGGACACTGACACCTTTCCATTTAATATTTTTTGGAGTACAGGTGTACCTGTATTGGTACAGATATCCCAAAGTCAGCTCACTTGCAAGCCCATTCAGCAAATCATGGAAAGTTCCTTGAAATGAGCCTGTGCTGAGCACTCTATGATGTATGCACCAGCACTTTCTACTATATCTATTAAAGAAATAATAATTAGATGACATCATGTAACAAACATGCGTCCGGAACTAATGAAATTTGTTATGTGAGGCACCACTGTATTGCTGAAAAACAATCAGATTTATCTCATTGATATTGTAATCCCTGTTAACTGGTGAACTGAAGATAAAGAAGATAGTGATATCAAGGAGATGATCGATATTGCGCCTTTTGTCATTGGAGACCTTGGAGCAGTGTCTAGAATTTTAAAGGAGCACCTCAATATTCTTGGCCATGAGTAAATTAAACCAGCTCAGCTCCCATGATATAATATTGCTTGGAACAGCAGGAATCCTACAAAGATGCTCTGACTCTTGGTTGGGTCCAAAGCATGTTGCAAAGCATATCTGCATGTTGTATCTGTGGGGGTTCTGATCTAGATTGGAGGAAGGAGGAAACTAATTTATAGGAGGCAACTAAGGTTCATAACATAAATAATTAAACATTAAATGTAGTAGGAAAGGTCCTGTTTCCTGTTAATGTTTTGGCTGTGTCCCTCTTGCATTCAGGCTGCCTACCTTCATGTCACATTCTTCAATTAAGCAAGAAAATGTGTTTTTCCATGGCTGGTGAAGAAAAATGAAATTAAGGGGGATGCACAGGAAGTAGAGGCCCACAGGAAAGTGATATCCAGGAAATTCTATCTACAGATACAGCGGGATGATTGTAAAAATAATAGTGTCCAATAAGAAATCATTTAACTGGCATATTCTATAGCCCACCTTATTAAAATAAATTTAATAGCAGGAATGTGTTCAAGTTCACACATAAACATATATACACAGAGAGATATATGCATATATATTGTGAAAGAGTCTGAAAAAGTAATTTGATTCACAAAGGAAGCTTCTTGTATACGAATTGGCATTTATAGGTTCAGAATGCTGTTCTCATATGCTTTAAATAAAATTATTATAAATGAAGAAGTAAAGCATGTTATTTTGAGAAGTATACAATAAACGGAGACATGTGCTGTGGTTTTAAAAAGGCTCAAGGGTAAACAGAGAACTCTCCAGTCTCACATTCTAAGGAATTAAACTTGATTTTATTAGATGTTTTCTCCGTCTTTGGAAAACTACAAGGAATGAGCATTCCGTTTCATCCCCATAGCAAATTACTTTGAAATTCACTGCTATAAATCTTCATTATTCTTTATACAGCTACTAGATTACAAAATTCCAGAAGGTAGCCATTTTATACTTACTCTGTATGGTGAGTGTTTGCATATATTTGTAAGTGGGGAAGGGAACAATATCTCTTTCTGTATGTCTAGGTTTTCAGGGCCAACAATAATCCAACAATTTATAGTATTTGGGTAGGAAGATCATGATTGTGTTAAAGAAGTACAATCCATGTTGCTCATCATTTCAATAACATAACCTTTTTTCAGAACTTTGTTGGTAAAACAAGGCTAGGGAGGACAACTTGCTAAAGAGAAAAGCAGGGACAGCAGTCAAGAAGCATCACCTTCCAAGTGCTAAATAAGGAGTTATTTGTTTAACTGTAGAGTTCCATTTTGCTGATTGCATTTTAAAGGCATGTTCAACCTACAGTGCAATCAGAATTAAGACCCACTGTGTTCAATAGTACTTACTCCCAGGAAAGTGTGGTTAGGATTGCAGCCCTAGTCACAGTATTACATCTCTGCTGGGAACATCATCATTATAAAGCTCTACAATGTTTGCTGTTTTTAGTACTGGAAGACAGGTATTGCTAATATGTAGAGCCATCTTTTTCTGTTGATATTTTGAAGATGTTTAAATATTTCTGTTGCTTCTCTGAAACATCTTGGGAAATAAAATCCATTATTAGAAATGATATGTGTTGGTTTGAAATATATTTGTTGACCCATTTCTTGCATGCAGTAGATTGTTCCAGATGCAGTAAACAGCAGAGTTCTATAAACATTATTCTTTATAGAATGTTTCGTGGCTCCTATGTAAACAACCTATGTCTCCAAGCTCATTTCCTTCATGAACCCTACAATCCAGAGTAACTATGGGAGCACGTAAGAGACACTTACCCGTAGTTACTGCACCATCTAATGAAAACCTATGGGAAATTCATACTGCAATCCACTGCAAATTGTTCTTACACTGGAGCAAGGACTCCCCGTAGTTACACTGGATTGTGCCCGAAGTCTGAATATGGTTATAGAATGAAACACTGGGCTTTTGAACACCTATTTTAATCCTTTAATCAATCAGCCAATCAATCGACAGTATTTATATACCGCTTTTCAAGTAAATGTGCAAGAAGCAGTTTACAGAGAAAATGAAATATTTAATGGCACCCTATCCCAGAAGGGCTCACAATCTACAAAAGTTGTAAAAGAACACCAGCAGAAGCCAATAGAAAAAGACATTACTGGGGTGAGGAGAGCCAGTTACTCTTCCCTTGCTAAATAAAAGAGGAACACCCCCTTGAAAAAGTGCCAGGTGTATCACACTCATGGTCTTCCAACCTGGATATGATAAATTGTTGGAATGTTTCTAATTCCTCTTAATTCATCCCCCAACAAATCTTTGTCTAATGTTTATCCTATAAACCGTAGGATATTCATTCAAAACCTTATATAGCTTTTTCTATCTTGGATGGTTGTAATATGCTGGGCTAGTTAAGAAGTCGCATACAGGGAAAGTGAAGCCATCACTTCACATCAGGTATATGTAGCCCAAGACCTGGGGAAAGGAAAGAAGCAATGGAACAGCATTTAGACTCCCTGTTCACACAAGTATCCTTATGATGAATCAGTTCTATGCTTTGATCCGGATTCTAAAGCAATGTTTTGGTGTACTGCTGTCAAATTTATGGGATACTGCTCACCATTGTGTGTGGATTTATAGTAACAGTAGCGCATAGGACCAAGAAGACAGTGTTCTGTAGTTCTTTTTCTTCCCTAGAACATAATATTAATATCCTGGTAATTTTCACCTAGTCCATTTATTAAAAACTCAGATTATAATATTGCTTCTCCATGAATTCTAACTGCGATACATAAAAGAAAAATTTTTAAATGACTTTTCAGTGGTAGGTTTCTGCTATTGTGGAGAGGCTTTTATAGGGTCAGAAATCACAGGCATTGGCTTTTAAGTGGAATGAAGGCTCATGGGTAGTTTTTTTTGTTTCCATGGATACATCAAACAAGGAGCATAACAAGCTCTTATTAGTTGTGCAGTTCAGTACTTTAAAAAATGAAGTCAGTAGATACTTCTTTAAACTTTTTTTAAGAATGAAGATGACCCTATGCATACTTACTTAGACATGAGTCCTGTTGAACGCACTGGACTTAGTTCTGCATAGGATTTGCTGTGAAGCAATAATGACTAAGAATAAATTTCATTCCCTTTCATTCCAATACCATAATTTCAGCTTTTTGTTTGTAGATTGAGATATATGCTAAACTAGCGAAAAGCGTACCCGCTTCTTCCCCCCCATGCACAACTTCCCCCATGCGCCACTTCTCCCCATGCACACCAACCCCCATGCACAACTTCCCCCATGCGCAACTTCCCCCCATGTGCACCTTCCCTCCATGTGCAACTCCCCCCATGCGCACCAACCCCCCATGTGCAGCATCCTCCACAGTGCAACCTATTCCTCCTAACAACATCCCCCCCAGTGCACCAGGCACCGAGCACTGAATCGGTTGGTCAGTGTTCCATGTTAAGTATAGGACAAAACACGTTGCCCCCTTTATAGCTCCTGAAGGGTTAAATTTCTCCACATGGGTCTTGGTGGGTGTTCAGGTGACACATGAAGGGGCCAAGCTTCTGTTGCAGTAGGCAGAAACCAAGGCATCTTTTGAGTTCCTTCTGTAAGACAGTGGGAGGGAAGTTCAAACCACAGACTCTGATAGATGAAGGCCATCACTGTACCTAGGCAATGTGACAGAAGATAAATTTTTGATTGCTTGAATTTGATAGCTGTAGTGCTATATGTCAGTACTGACACCAACTCAACACAAGTATGTACCTCGTATTATGCCAGCACCAGGCAGCATATCCAGAATGCTGTGTTGGGCCTCCATGCCTCCATGATACAGGGCCTTATAAATATAAACAATAACCAGCTGGCACAAGCTTTAGTAGCCCCATTGTGGGCTTCCAGTGTCCACAATGTCCACTTCATCCACAGATCTGCCAGAGACTGCCCAGTGAGCTCAGCATGCAGCAGTCACCATTTTGGCACCACTGCTCTTCTGCTTTAAGGATAAATCACAATTGGGATGTCCAGTTTTGATTCTATACCTACCATGCTTGAAGCAAACTGCATCAAATGCAGTAGGTCTTCTTACCGCATTCTTGTGAACTGCTGCTGTGGGCCTCATTGTGGCAGTGCAAAATCTGTTCCATGGTAGCTTCAGAACCAACAGCAGGTACGGTGGTGGAGAGGGAAATGGATTGGGAGGATTGCAGTGGGAATCAAGCCAGCAGCAAGTGGAAGGTGGACAGTGCTGATATTGGCAGCAAGGTCAGCACCAATATCCTAAAGAGGGCCTTGGCTGAACATGCCTCATTGGACCTACTCAGATTTACACCAGAAAAAGTGCTGGCATAGCCAGGATGAGCATTCCTATTGGGATCTAGGGAATGGTGGAGTAAGAATAAAAGTTCTGTATTAATCTCTCCACTGCTGCCCTGGTCCTCAGCTGGTCCATAGGATATAATAGAGGTTGCCCCATGTTGCTGCTTACTCAGCTAGCCCAGGATAAGTTTGGTCTGTTACTTCTTAGTAGACATGCCTAGAATTGGGCTGTAAACTATCTATAATTGTGCTTGAAGAAGATTTTACTTATAATATCAGAATCTAGGTATTTGTATGGATGTTTATGATTTGGAGTTTTCAGTTTCTAAAGTTATTACAACGAACTCGTGACAACACATGACATTAATCAAAATTAATTAGTTCTCATGTCATTCCTAAAATGTGGCTCATTAATTTATAGGACTTTCAGTGCATATAACACACACACACAGAGATGTGCACACACGCACACACACACACACACACACACACACACACACACACACACACACACAGATCAAATATCAATTTGCTTCACATACTGCATGCATTTATTTAAAATATTTGGACCATCCCGCACACAAAACACCCACTTAAAAACATCATTATATCTATGAGATTATCTTCCTTTTAACCTCCCCTCCACATTTCCTAGTCCTAGGCCTCTCTAGGATACCCATGTAATTCCCCTGTTTCTTCTCCCTTATGTGATTATTCCATTACTAGCCAAAATGTACCTGCACTGCGGGATTAAAATTTCCCCCATACACCATCCCCCCTCTGTGCAACAATCCCATGCGCAGCACACCCCCATGAATATCAACACCCCTTGCACATCAACCCCTATGCTCAATCATCCCCCATGTTCATTCATCCCCCCATGCACAGCACCCCCAAGCACATCATACTCCCATGCACATCAATCCCTATGCACAACATTCCCACCCATGCACATCAATCCCCCAGGTGCATATTTCCCCATGTGCACCATCCCTCTTATGCATCATCCCCCATGTGCACCATCCCTATGCGCATCAACCTCTCCATGCGCAACCTCTCCACATATGTGCATTAATCGCCCATGCACACCATCCCCCATGTGCAACACCCTCCCATGCACATCATCCCCTCATGCACATTGTCCCTCTATGCACACCAGCCCTCCCTGTGCAACAGTCCCACATACGCATCATCCCCCACTGTGCATCAATTCCCGCATGCAGAACACTCTCCCATGTTCACTGTCCCCCCATGCTCACTGCCCCCACATGTGCATCATCTCCCATGTGCATCATTCCCCAAGCGCAACACCCCATATGCAACACCTCCATGCACATCACACCCATGCACATCACCCACTCATGCGTGTCATCCACCATGCACACCACGACTTGTACAGCATCTCCCATACTCAATGTAAAATATAGGGACAAAAATGTGTTATGTCCCTTTTCACACCCATCTGGTTGGAATTTCCAGAAACCAGTTCTTAGTGGGTCCTTTAATCAAAGATGAAAAACCCTCCCCAAATTTCATGCTTCTACGTCCAGCAGATTTGGCTGGGCGTCGATGAGTGAGTGACTGACTTTTCAGTTTTATATATATAGATATCCCTTTGTGAGGAATGCTGTTCTCCCAACATTCATATTTTTTTAAAATATTCATATTTTTAGGTTTTATTTTGACATGTCCTACATTTTTCTTGGGTGTCCTACATTTTGGAGTCATTTTCCTCTTTTTTAGTTATGGCATATGGTCAGCCTGTCAGCGCGTAAAATTTACATCCCTGGATATTGGTATCAACATTTTTGTAAGGTTTCAGGTGGATAACTGATTCCAAGACTCTCACCCACTTACAAAACTGTTGTGGTATCATAATACATTATAATGATATATAATAGCAATGTACTGAAGTCAAGATTATGTATCATGCATTATTTACTGGATGTAACTCTTATAAAGTTTTGTAAAAATAAAGTTTTAAAGAAAGAAACTGTCTTATTTGTACTAGGTCAATCCGTTATGTGTGGTGAATGCTAATAGCCAGTTAGTTTTCAAAAAAGGAGCCAGAATCCCCTTATCTACTTTATTCCAAGGTGGCTTTCTGAAATGAAATCTTAATAATATTTCCAGTATTATGCTTCCCCAAAGAAATAATAAAAAGACCAGATGTACTAAAATGTCAACATTCATATCACTGAGGTAAATAGTGCTAGAACAAAGCACCAACTGAATTTAGGAAATTCATTTTCTACATCCTTGCAGGCTCTAAATGGGTTTTTAAAACTCATTTTCAGAGTGGAGGTATTTTTGACTGGCTTCCAAAATGGCTACACTTTTTTTCCTGTCGTTCTTCCTTCTCCTTCTTCCTAGACCCATGAAGAGCATGTGAACTTTTGAAGCCATAGCAAAGATTTTAAAAGAACTGCTTGCAACAAAGATCATGGTCTGTATTATTTATAAGGTATCCTTTTTAAAAGGCATGTTGGGAACTCTGCACATAGGTTTGATGGTGCTACTTCTAATCTATTAGCCATGAGGAGAGTTGCCCTTCTGCCTTAAAATGCCTCTGTCAATGATGGCACCACCTAAGTGCATCTTTCATGCACCTCAAAAGGAATTTGAAGCAGGTAAACGCAATCAGGTCACGTTTGGGAAGCAATTAAAACTGGTGATTTCACCAGTTTTTCAGACTACTCTCAGAGAATAGGTTATGGTTAGGTTGCTCCTGGATTTCATTTAATGCAAAATGTGTTGGAGTTACCTACGTATGCAGAACATCAGCTTCTAAGAAACTTGAATGGATTCTGCAAGGAGGGCTCATGAAGTTTCTGAACGGGTATTCTGCTCTCGTAGTAGGGACCCAGCACCATATTAATATGCCATGCATTGAAAAGTGAGAAATAAAATGTCAAGCAACACAGTTTTATATGACTAGTTTATTTTTATTACAATACTATCAGTCCTTGCAGAGGTGCTGTATCCAGCTGAGCTGAGGTGAAATTTGGAAGCTTCAGCAGAGAAAAGGGATTTGAAGTCTCCTGCACCTCAGTGGGTCTCCTTATACCTGTTGTAGTATCTTCACCAGCACAAGAAGAGAAGGGGGAAAGACTGCAGAAAACAGGGATAGGATCTAATGCGTACCATTGCCACTGCATACATCCCATCCTACAACTTCCCTACCCCTTCTTCCTCCCCTCCATCCAGTTTTGCCCACTCCCTGCCCCCATCTGCCTTCCCTCTCCCCTTCCTGCCTCCTTTGCCACTTTGTTCATAATTTCTAGTAACCTTACTCCAAACACTTGGCCCTACTAGTTACCCAAACGCTACACCTTTTGATACTTTCCTATAGCCTAGAACCAGTTAACAATTCAAAACCATGTTCTGAAAAAGAAGGAGAAAAGCTGCTTCTGAAATAAATTGTGGAAGCTAGCTTCATGTAAATTGATCCACAGACTGCAATTCTTCAAATGTAGAATTTTATGTACAGAACATTAGATCTTGAAAATGTGCTGTACAACTTGTACAAATCAAAGGTCTATTTTTTCCATATATGCATGCATTTTTGCATTAGCATAATCATCTCAGATTTATGTCCAGTAATATGGCAGGACTGGGATAGAAGTCCCTTTAAATCGTCATCCCATATTTCTGTATAACCATTAAAATATTTCTGATATCCAGAAACTGAGCAGAAAATGAAAAATTAGATCTTGGGAGTTCTAAATCTTCCACATTTTCCTATTAAATTTATCTCTCTGTTAACCATTATTAATGTAAGCAATTGGTCTTTTTTTCTTGCAACCTCTGCATTATATGCACAGCAAGTAACAGGAATAAGCTCAGCCCCTGCACTAAACAAAAGATACTGTTTATGCTTAGATCTTGGGAAATGCGTGCATAATTTTCCAATTTACTGTACTTGAAATGCATTTAATTCATAAGATGTATTGCTTTAGTCAATGTCTGGAAAATAATTTCCTGTAGCTTTTAAGTATTTCTAAATAAAAGAACACAAAAGAACAAGGCAAGAAATTTTCCTAATGAATAAATAAAACATAGCAGACTCCCCCCGCCCATTACTATTCTTTTACATTTTAATCAGGATAGGCTGAAGCTGCTTGATAAAGAAACACATTAGAAAAAAGGAGAATTTTCCCAAATGGAATTTTTATACCACACCCAGGGTATAAATGGCTAATAAACTCAGAGCTGAATAACCTATAAAAGTCTGGAAGTGAGCACAGCAGAAGCCAAGGAGCTGCATCTTAATCGATGTCTTTCAAACTCAAGGGGAAAATAACATAATCAACATAATTTGCATAACATTTGCATTGACATGATGGAACCGAACCACAGCTGGTGACCATGTCACACTTCCTCTTGCATTCAGTCTGTGCTGTTCCTGGTGTGAGACTGGAAATGGCAGCTCCTGGTCTCTTAGAGTTGAAAATCAGATCACTGAGATCCCAGCTGACACTTTTTACAGGACAGCTCTTTCTTTAGACTGGAACAGTACCAATGCTATAAAAAAGATATACTGCTAAATGAGAACTATATAAAGGAAGATGATGGTAATGTGTTTAGATTTGACCATTTGCTGTCATTTTCAGCTAGTAGCTTCTGTTTTGACACTTTGGAGTCAGGGTGTCATACAGCAGAACACTGAAATGAAGTATGGTTTGGAAAGAAGAAGCAGGATATGGCAAGCTTAGATACTCTGCTTTCTATCCTATGTTTCCCCAAAATGGTTGCTGCTCTAAAATTCTACAAGTATATGGGAATTCTACGAGTTTATGGGCTGTGGGTAGCGCAAGCGGTTAAGATGCTGTGCCTGTTAACCAGCAGGCCAGGGTTTGAGACCTGCGTCGGCCCCACAAGTCAGGGTGAGCTCCTTTCCTTAGCCCAGCTCTGCGACGCAGCTGGATCCAATCGTATTGGCTCTGCCTTTCCATTGGACTAATTCAGTGGCATGGAGAAGGGGGATTTGCTGCTTGGGTAACAGCCTATCCTCCATAACAATCTAACCCAGGCTTTCGTGCTTCCCATGCAGCGTATGCAGCGCTGAGCACGATACCATAGCCTTTCAAGACTGACAGAGGCCTGCATATGGGAATCAGAGGAATTATCTTAGGTAGGTTCAGTGATGGGATTCAAAGAAAATAACAACTGGTTCTGTGCCCATCTGGCAGCCACTTTTAAATGGCTATTTTTAAACTTTATATGTCCTATCTCTTGTTAACAACCAGTTCTATAGAGTAGGTGCAAACCTGCTGGAGCCCACCACAGGGTAGGTTCATCCATACAGCTTCATCATGATGTGACATGATGAATGAGCATTCCTCATGAATGAGCAGCAACATGAATGAGCATTCCTGCAGCATTCTTGTGTGAATGAATCATTGCAGATCTAATACAAGCATTCCCCACTTTCTGATGGTTCATTTTCTGACAGTTTCACTCTTTCAACACCTGTCAATTATACCAGGACGTATTCAACATCTGCTTGCCTGTTTCAACCTCTCCAATGGTCTAAAGACTAAAATTGTCTCCCCTAATGTTGTGATATGCGGCATGTGACATGGGGATCACATTGTTTTTAGCATCTCCTTACAATTTTCATTCAAATATATAAGATATTCATTACCCAAACATCCCTTTGTTCATTTTACTGTAAATATTGTGTATTTTGGCTGTTAATAAATATATGTTATTGAGGCTTTTGCAAGTGATATTTATGTCCTTTTTGGTGACCATTTTGCATTTGCAAGCTGAAAAAGACTGGGTTCCATTTTTCAACTGTTTTCACTTTTGGACAGTGCTCAGGGCTCTACAGTAACTGGGGAACAGACACATGCAGAACTTAATAATACTTCCAATACATTGATTTTCAATGAGTCAATAATATTTTCAGCTGCCGGTTATCAAATGCTATTTAATCAAGTAACACATGCCCAACTGACTTGGGCCTAAAGACATAGGGCCATAGTCAGTCTTTCCAACACAGATAAGGCATTACTTGTTAGTCTGCTTTCTCTCCTCGTAATGTGGCACAAGACAAATAGACCTTCAGTACTTCTACTGCCATGCTCCCCTGGTTGTTGCACCTGCCTATCCAACACCAGGCTGAAAGATGCCTGGTATTAAGATGCCTCCAAATGATCCTATTAGCTTTAAGTGAGTGGGCAATCCAACCCACTTTCCTTGCTCCTTAAAATGTTTGCCCTTATTTGTCCTTATTGGTACCGCAGAGAAATCCCCTAGAGGCCTGCCAAAATGACCACCCAAATGTCTACGGTACTGATGTACCCAAATATATTTGGCCAGATTGGTGTCTGTAGCCATTAATCCGTGGTACAGATTGAGAGGTAGGCGTTAGTGACTCAGCAGTTTAGACACTGTGCCCGTCGACCAGTAGGCCAGGGTTCAAGACGCAGGTGCTACATAATGAAGTGAGCTCCTGTCCCGTGCCTGACTCCTGCCAACCTATCAGTTAGAAAGCATGTTAATGCAAATAGGTAAAGAGGTACCATGTCAGTGGGAAGGTATCAGCATTCCATGCACCTGGGTGTATAGCCATGCCAGCCACATGACCACGGAAGCATCTTCAGACAGCGCTAGAACAAAGAATGACACCACACCCTACTGTTAGTCACGACTAGCAGTATAAACTGCAGGGGACAACTTTACTTTTACAGATTGAAGGAATTAATCCAAGGGCAGACAGTTGTATTTCACAGGGCGTAATCTAGCCTCCAACATGGCATCTGGTCATCATGTGGATGCATCACAGGCATATCAGCCAGCCTGTACTGGTGCAATTTAGGATTGCATCAGCCTCACTGAAAGCCAGAACCACAGCCAACTAGCTATTCCATACTGCCTGCTTCTATTGCAAAGATTGAACAAGGCAAAATGGAGGACTCTATGAAACTTTTTAGATGGCACATTATTCCAAAAAGGAAAGGATATCTGACAATGTAATAGAATCTGGAGTTCATTGTACCTTTGAAATTTCATCACCTATTTAAGTGGGAGGGGATCAAGGAGCAGACATCATTTATCGTGATATTCCAATTGTGTAATCTATTCCTCTACAAGGAGACCTGCCTGGTGCTGAACTTGGATATTACTTTCTCAGCAGGTGAAGATGTTTTTCCTTCACCATGCGTTCCGACATAATGTTAACTGAGTCTGTGCATGCTGCTGCTTCACTTTCTGTTCTGTGTTTGATTATAATTTCATAGAATGCATTTTACTGTACGCCACCCTGGCAGTTTTACTGAAGGAGGATTTGGAATATTTTTTTCCCCCATAACAAATAAATTGTTGTGCCTAACTAATGAGCATGACTACATGGAATCACAAGAGTTCATTTTGCATTGTTCCACTGGCTTTTGTATCATTACCTCTATGATCCCCAAAGGATGGTGATGGTTCATCTAACTACTCATCCCACATACACACAGACACAGACACACACACACACAAGAGATAGATAGCTAGAGAGAGAGAGAGAGAGAGAGAGAGAGAGAGAGAGAGAGAGAGAGAGAGAATTCTACCAGGGAAAATTTTTCCATTTTCCGTACTTCCTTATGAGATTGTGATTTTTCATGCCTCTTCAAGGGTCGTCACATCAATCTAAGATGCTAAAAATGCAAAATTCTCCATTCCAGCTACCACAGCTATCCGCAGACGGCAATGACAGCAGCTTGGGTTGCCAGAGCAACCCGTGTTGCCAAACAACAAGCTTGGAATGTTTTGTGAGGTTTGAACTTTTTCGGCATCTGGGAAACAGCAGCTGAGATTACAGTAGAAACAATACATTTTTTACTAGAGCTCACCATGATACATTTACCCGTTTCTGGCTTGTCTTTCCTCCCGGTTTCATTTTACAAGCCCGATCTTTCTGGGGAGAAGCGTTCACTTGATGATGGAGAATGTAGAGTTTGTGAGCTCTCTCACCCCGTACAAACCACAGGAAGGGTGCTGATCTTTCTGGGGTGGAGTGTTCACTTGATGATGGAGAATGTAGAGTTTGTGAGCTCTCTCACCCCGTACAAACCACAGGAAGGGTGCTGATCTTTCTGGGGTGGAGTGTTCACTTGATGATGGAGAATGTAGAGTTTGTGAGCTCTGTCACCCCGTACAAACCACAGGAAGGGTGCTGATCTTTCTGGGGAGAAGCGTTCACTTGATGATGGAGAATGTAGAGTTTGTGAGCTCTCTCACCCCGTACAAACCACAGGAAGGGTGCTGATCTTTCTGGGGAGAAGCGTTCACTTGATGATGGAGAATGTAGAGTTTGTGAGCTCTCTCACCCCGTACAAACCACAGGAAGGGTGCTGATCTTTCTGGGGTGGAGTGTTCACTTGATGATGGAGAATGTAGAGTTTGTGAGCTCTCTCACCCCGTACAAACCACAGGAAGGGTGCTGATCTTTCTGGGGTGGAGTGTTCACTGGATGATGGAGAATGTAGAGTTTGTGAGCTCTGTCACCCCGTACAAACCACAGGAAGGGTGCTGATCTTTCTGGGGTGGAGTGTTCACTTGATGATGGAGAATGTAGAGTTTGTGAGCTCTGTCACCCCGTACAAACCACAGGAAGGGTGCTGATCTTTCTGGGGTGGAGTGTTCACTGGACGATGGAGAATGTAGAGTTTGTGAGCTCTGTCACCCCGTACAAACCACAGGAAGGGTGCTGATCTTTCTGGGGTGGAGTGTTCACTTGATGATGGAGAATGTAGAGTTTGTGAGCTCTCTCACCCCGTACAAACCACAGGAAGGGTGCTAGCAGTTATAGGATTCAGTTGTGGCTTGAAAAACAGCCAATTGCTGATGCCACTGCTAGGCATCAGCTGGGAGGAAAAATGAAGCATTTACAGGGAATCCCAAGGGTGAAACTAGAGACAGGGCAGTATGAACAAAAGGACACACACAGATGCAGATGCAGGCGATTTAGAAATGCAAGCAAAGCTATTGGAAGGATGGAGAAGCTGGGCATGAATCTCCCAAAAACCCCAGGGACTCTTCTGCAGTAAAGTGGAAACGTAATCTCAGCAGCAGGAAGTTTGGGGAAAGGATTGTAGCCCCTCATTCAAAGAATCATAGAGTGAGAAGGTACCCAGTAGGTCATCTAGTACAACCCCCTTGCCTGTAGCAGGAAATCCTCCTAGAGTATCTCTGGCAGGTGCTTGTCGAGCTTCTGCTTGTTAAGATCCCCAGTGAAGGAGATTCCCCGGTGCCAAACTGCCCTCACTGTCAGGAATTTTTTTCCTGATCAGTCATCTGGAAAATTCATCATTCATCTGCAGAAACTCAATTATGAGACCATTTTCCATAAATGAAAGATTCCTTGGTTCCTAAAAGACATTGGAAAGTTTCCTTCCTCTTCCAACGTTTCCCAGAGACTCTGCTAACTAAACTCCTAGCACATCATTTCATTCACCTGGGTTCTTTTACTTACAACAATTCCAAGTCCTACAATTGACAGCGTGTTCCTGCATTCTTGGAATGATCCTGAGTTAGTAGGGGGAGCCACATACTGATCCTTAATACTGCTGTACAAACTTCTCATGTAGGGTCACCATCCATCCTGAAAAATAGGGACAGTCCCAATTTTGGGGGGGGGATTTGGGACCCATTACCTATTAATTAGCTATTAATTTTTTTTTCATTTTCTTTGTAAACTGCTTTGTGAACTTTTTAGTTGAAAAGTGGTATGTAACTGCTGTAAATAGGTAGGTAGGTAGATACTGGCAACTGGGACAGAGGGTCCTGTCCCAGTTTTGCGGAAGAGAATTACGGAAACCCTACTTTCGAGGAACAGGGTTTGAAATGATCTCCACATGGGGCCAGATGCGCCTCGCCTAATTCAGTACAGTAGTAAGCATCCTTGTTTGTTTTCCTGAAGTTCATGTTCATTTTGATGGAGGTTCACATGCACCTCAGGGGACTAATTTGACAAGGACACCTGGACTGTGCTGTATTTAGTGATGAGCTGAAAATTCTCCAATGAGAACTTTCAGGCCTATTTGGGACTTTGCCAATCTTAACTCCTGGCTATTCTTATTATTTATATACAGGGTGATTCAAAATGAATGGGACAAAAAGACAAGCAAACTTAAATTGCTGTAATGGATTTTTTTTTCTTTTCCCCCCATTCATTTTGAATCACCCTTTTTATAAAAGAGAAAAGTCACTGACTCTCTGACTCACTCATCAACGTCCAGCCAAAACCTAGAAGCCCAGCTGGGCCTAGAAGTGTGAAATTTGGAGTGGGTGTTCCTTCCATGACGAAGGGAGTCACTAAGAAGGTTTTCGGAAAGTCCAACCTGAAAGGGATGAAATGGGGTGCAATGTGTTTTTCTCCCTATACTTTGCATTGAAGAATCGGTGACTGAGAGACCTGGACCTAGAAGCATGAAATTCAGGGAGGGTGTTCCTTATGTCACAAGAACCAATGTGGAGACATATGGGGAGGGTGTCCCTTTCTTCACCAAGAACGGATGTGGAGAAATTTAACCCTTAAGAGGCTGAAAAGGGCTGTGAATGAGGAGGTATGGGGAGTTGATAATCATAGGGGGATGCTGCACATGTGTGGGGTTGTTGCACATGAGGGGGTTGTTGCGCATGGGGGTTTGTTGCTCATAGAGGGATGATGCGCATGGGCCATTGATCCTTATGGGGGATGTTGCGTATTGGGGTTTGATGTGCATGGGGGATGATGCGCATGGGAGGTTGTTGCGTCTGGGGGGTTGTTGCACATGGGGAATGTTGCACATGGGGGATTTTGCGCATGGGGGTTGTTGCACATGGGGGGTTGATGAGCATGGGAGGATGATGTGCATAGGGAGGATAATGCGCATAGTGGGGATGAACATGAGAGATGTTGCGCATGGGAGTGGATGCACACGGGGGGGTTGATGTCCATTGGGGGTTGATGGGGTATAGGGGGATTTTACTCGCACAACTCGGGTACATTTTCACGGGTCTATATATATAAAACTGAAAAAAACACTGATTCACTGACTGACTAAATCGCTGGGCCTAGAAGTGTGAAATTTGGGGACAGTGTTCCTTCTGTGATGGAGGCACCCACTAAGAACTGGTTTTTGGAAGTTCCAACCGGAAGGGGGTGAAAAGGGACACAACACATTTTCCTCCCTATTCTTTGCATTGAGGAATCGGTGACAGAGGGGTGCTTTTCCCCAACCCCCAGACCTAGAAGCATGAAATTTGGGGTGTTCCTTATGGGACATCAACACCTACCAAGAACTGATGTTGAGAAATTTAACTCTTAAGGGGCTGAAAAGGAGTGCAATGTGTTTTTGCCATATACTTAACATTGAAGACTGATCAACATCCAGCTGATGTGCTGGTAGGGCAGGTGCACAGGGGATGATGGTACACATGGGGGATGGTGTGCATGGGGAATTGTTGTACGGGGGTATTGTGCATGGGAGATGATATGCATGGGGATGGTGCACATGGATGTGTTCTACATGGGGGGATAGTGCATAGTGGGGGACATTTCACATTGGGGGACTGTGGACATTGGAGGAATGGTGCACATGGGGGATGATGCACATGGGGACGATATGCATGGGGATGTTGTACAGGGGTACTGCATATGGGGCGTATTGCACACAGGGGATGATGTGCATGGAATGATGCACGTAGGGAAATGGTGTGCATGGGGATATGTTGTACAAGGGTATTGTGCATGGGGGCAAGGGGAGATGTTCTACCAGGGTGTTGCACATGGGAGATGATGCTCATGGGAGCAGTGTGCATGGGGGATGATGCACATGGGGCAGTAAACATGTGGGGATGTTGCACATGGGGAGACGGTGAACATGGAGGGATGACCTATGGGCGGAACTTTACTCCTGCAACATGGGTACATTTTTGCTAGTTTTATATGTAATTATTAATGGCATTTTTGCTTTCCAAATATTATTTTTGTGACATTTGTATAAAAATAGACATTGCATTCAATAAGAATTTCATCATGGGTTCCCCTGTATATTCCCATTCACTGTCCATTTAGTGCCAGGGTTAATTTTCCAAATCAGTCACCCAACTGTTGACCATGTTACAGTTTTATAAACAAAATGAGGTTGTCTTTTTTTAGCACAACAATTTAAAGCTTTACAAGTAGATAGAATTGGGACTTTCATAAAACAACTCTTGTGTTATCCAAGATGCAAAAATGTTTTCAATTTGTACAATCTAGAAAATGCTTTCATAGTTGACTGACTCAAGCATGTAGCTAATTACTAAAGTGGAAACTTGTTTTCTTCCCAAATGACAGATGTAGTGTCCATTGACCCAAATGGAAGGAACTTGTATCCCACAGCATACCAGGAGTTGTATCCTTTCTTTCCCTGCCTTCTTAATACTTCATTTGTCTTTGGGTTTTTTCCTAAATTGGCTGCTTTTCAAGGAATATAAGATCATTTCTGAAAACAGGCATTTGGAAGATGCCCCATTATTTTCAATTAATCAGTTTATTATACTAATTAGTCTTTCCTTTATAAACTGTCCTGCCACCATGACTTCTAACAAATATGTCTGTGACAGCCTGGTAAGGAACAAGCTGGATGAGTCCCCCGCAGCTTCTGCAGCAATTATGTATGCAGAAATCTTCAATGTGGCTTGCTTCCTAACATTCATCCTGATTCTGTTGGGGAATGAATATACTTCAAACCAATGTCAACTAGTATTTTCTAAATTTAGAGACTTGCTGCCAATTATTGCCTGTTTATTTCTAATCAATATACAATTACTCACCATTGTGCCTCCTGGCCATATGCTTGTTTCCTCTCCTTTCACTTGCCTCCTCTAGTTTTCAACCAGAAGTCTTACATGTACTTGATTAGGACCTAAAAGTTGAGTGTGACTATAGTCTCAGTTGAGTTGTGACAGTTCTGCCATCTACCATTTGTGTTGATGTTTGAGCTAGGAATCCCAAATTATATTAATTCTTCTAGAAACCTAAACTTTAAAGGGATTGCTTGAACCAACAAAACCCCACCTTCTACCCATCATCTTCAAGAGCAGGGGTTTCCAAACTTTCAACTTCAGGGTTCCTGGACCTTTCAACTTCAACTTCAGGGTTGAAGAACTTTCAACTTCAGGGTTCCTCAACAATTGTGGAGAGGAGGGAATTTGTAATGGTAGATGAAATTTGAAATGGTAGATGAAATGCCGCACCTTGTGAAATGGTAGATGAAAAGCCGCACCTACTGAAATTTCCTCCTCTGCACAATTTTAATGGTCCAGGAGCCCTGAACTTGAAAACATGGAGACCTGATCAAAAGCATGGGTTTTTTCCTATGTCAATTTCTATCCTTCTCATAAAATCATAACATACATCTACACAAAAGCCAGACTTGTGTGTAAATGTGTGTATCTGCACCTGCTGAGGGTTCCATTCCCAAATGCTTGTGGGAGCGAACAGGCAGGGCTGAAGGAAGGCAAGAGACAAGCAGACTCCATTTCCAACTGCCTCAGAGAAGAGGAAGGCAGTGGAGAGACAAGAGGCGGCTGGGAAAGGGTCAAGCAGTTTCTGCCTTTACTTCAGCATGGTAGATATGCTTCCTTGGAGACCTTGGAGGTAAGGCCTTCCAGGAGTCCCAATATCAGTTCTTTAGAGCACCGGGTTCCACACAGACAAACCTAATTCCTGGCATAAGTCCTGTGCTGACATGAGTGTGTCACAAAAGTGCCATAAGACACTTCTGTGCCATTCCTGGGGAGGGTTAGGCTGGTGCACAGACATGTACTTGCCTCCCTACAGCACGTTAATGGGAAGACCGATGAGTTGTGCTGGCTTAGGTTAGGATTGCACTCATCGTAAACCTTGGAGCTCCTTCCCCATCTGGATGTTCGGTAAAGAACAGGTTGTCTACTGCCACCTAAAGCAACAACGAGCTGGAGAGTAATTGGTGTGCTTTACAGGATATTCTCAATGTATATGATGAATGGTAAACCCCAATATCCCCAGCATGCATGGAATGTGGCCTGGGTTAGCCTATCCATAAGCAAATGACCAAATGTCATAACCACAAAAGAGGACCTGGCACCCCAAAATGTAGGACACCCAAGAAAATTGTAGGACAAGACACAATGAAAGCTAAAAACATGCATCTATATTACTTTCTTGAGGTTAATTTAAACACTATATTAGGTATTAAATTTAAAACTACTACATAAAATTTATTACATATGGCTGCAATCCTAAAGACACTTTCTTAGGAGTAAGACCCATGGAACACAATGGGGCTAACTTTTGAGTAGACATGCTTAGCAGTGCACCCTTAATTTATGAATTACGAAAAGACTGTGTTGACTGCTCGCAAGAAAAAGGAGGACTAAGGGTGAAATCCAGAGTAACTACAGGGAGTCCTTGCTCCAATGTGAGAACAATTTACTCTGGATTGCAATATAAATTTCCCATAGGTTTTCACTAGGTGGTGCAGTAACTATGGGTCCACGTAATGCTCACATAGTTACTCTGGATTGTAGGGTAAGTAGACTTTTTCCGGGACTCCAGGCAGGACATGTTCCCTGAACTTGAAGAGGAAGAAACAGAGTGGAAGAAGAAATGTGAAGAAGTGTGTTGAGCTGGAGTAGTGATGGCAGCTAGTAGAATCATAGAATCCTAGAGTTGGAAGGATACCAGTAGGTCATCTAGTCCAACCCCCTGCCTGCGCCAGGAAATCCTCCTAGAGCATCCCCAACAGGTGCCCGTTGAGCCTCTGCTTGAAGATCCCCAGTGAGGGAGAGCCCACCACCTCCCTTGGCAATCTGTTCCACTGCCAAACTGCCCTCACCATCAGGAATTTTTTTCTGCATATCTAACCAGAATCTCCTTTCTTGCAGTTTGTACCCATTGGTTCTAGTTCTGCTTTCAGAAGCAGCTATGAACAAATGAGCCCCTTCCTCCATATGATAGCCCTTCAGGTATCTGAAGAGGACAATCATTTCTCTGCTCAGCCTTCTCTTCTCCAGGCTGAACATCCCAGGTTCCCCCAACCTTTCTTCGTAGGGCTTCCCTTCCATCCCACTGATCATTTCTTGTTGCTCTCCTCTGGACTTGCTCCAGTTTGGCTGCATTTTTCTTAAAGTGAGGTGCCCAGAACTGAACACAGTTCAGTAGGAGGAATGGTATTTTGTGCACTGCCTCAGGGCATTAGCGAAGTTTCAGCATACCAATGCTAAGCATACCCGTACCACTGCAATCCATGTGGAAGACCTGTCTATGCCAAATGTGCAGAAGTTACTAGTTTAAGTAATGCGGGACAAGTTCCTTGGAGCTAGGAAGTTTGAAAAATCGCTGCTTTGCATGATGCTACCTGCTCGTAAGTACAGCAGGAGTTGTCATTTGATGCTGCAGTTATCAACTGATGGAAATGCATGTGTTGAAACAGCTCTTAAGCCAACTGCTTTCAAGGAGGCTTAAGGATGCCTGACTCCTGGATTGTGACCAATGGCTTTGTGTGAAATGTTTCACATTAAGCTAGTGGACTCAGCAGTAACACCGTCCACAGAGGAGATGGATTTTGAGCTGGGATTTAGAAGAGAAGAGAAAGGAGGAATTTTGTTCTGGGGAGCAGTTCCAAGTATAACAAGCCAGCATGTGAATGTAAGGAAGGTAATGGGTGAATATGGGGAGACTAGGTGGATAGAAATAGAAGTAGGAGGAGGAAGAGGTAAGGAAGCAAATGAAATGGAAATGAAAAGCAGCAGACAAAGCTGCAAATGCCATATTAGAGAGTATATGAATATCTCCTAAGCTCACATCTTCGAAACAGGCTTATTGGGTATTTCCATACAAGCATCCCTTCCGATGAATCTTACAGCTGATTTCCTACAGGAATCCGGCTCAGGTACTTTCACGAAGCCTTAGCAAGGAAGTTTAATATTTTGAGACGCAGCATGGCACTTAGTAAGGTGGTTAAAACACATGCCTGGGAATTAGAACTCAGACAGTCTGATCTGCTATATAGTTGTATATCGCTCTCCTCCTCTGAAGTGCCAGGTACTCCTTAGAAATGTATCTGAGGGTGAAAAATTAATCTCTGACTGAGAGTTACTTTTGGTGGAACTTTTTAAAGTACCAATGAGAGATGACAGTGGCAGATCCGTGTGTTACACACAGATCTTCCCCAACTGCACAGAAAAGTTTAATAACAGAAAATGGGTTGCGGTGGTGAGCAGTATAGAAAGTAAGTCATTGAGGGTGTTCTGTGCTCTACATCCAGGTACCCCCTTTTTCTGTTGAAACAGGTTTCCCCTTCTTTTATATTCATGTGATTTGGCACATGTGGTTTGTGTAGACTCACACATCCGTGTCAGATCCATCTAGTTTGGCCTGAGTCACATCAATTCTTAAAGATGGTTTCATAATGTGTCTATACTATTTCCTTGTGTGAGAACACTTTAAGTTCATGCCCAAGTCTCTGAGACCAGATATTAACTTCAGAAACATTGAGTTGATAAACTCCAATACTAGATCTTAGTTCAGACACCTGACAACCACCACTATTGTTTTTAAAAATACTTTATTTAGTAGCCCTCATTTGGACACATTTCACTTCTTTAGATCTTGACCTAAAATATTTATCTTTGCTTTTACTTTCACCTCTCCAATATGAATTAAGGGGGTTACCATGAGGGGTTGCCATAGACTACATTAGTCACAATCCTATAGTTTTTACCTGGATTGAACCTCTAATGAGAGCAACCTGTCCAGTGGAAGGTCCAATGAGTAGCACCAAAGAAGACATGGCTCAAACTGGTTGAGGAAGACCTAATGAACCTGCAGCTGACTACTGATGAGATTACAAACATTACCATCAATTGCAAAGAATGGAAGTGTATCATGAATTATGCATTGAATCCAGCGACACCTACAGCACCGTGCTGCCTGAGAGGACAACCCTCTCTCTTTTCTCTAATCACCAGCTAAGGACCAAAGAAGAAAAATACCTAGATTGAAAGCTGTAAAATAATTGAGTTCAACCCCTCCTAGTGAGGACTGCATTCAGCTACAATATTCCTACCTTGCTTTGAATTTAGGATATCCAAAAATGCAAGTCCACCTTCCAAGGCAGACTATTCCACTGCCAAAAAATCTGTACCATCAGAAAGGTCTCCCTAATGTTTCATCAAATTTTGTCTTGTTATTGAAAACAATTTGTCGTGGTCCTAACCTTGAGATAACCAAATACAAATTTATGCTATCTTCCACATTTTAGTCCCTTACATATTTATAGTTATCATATTTCCACTTATGGTAACTATCTCTTCTCCAGACCAACATATCCAATTACTTTAACTTCCCAAACTCCTTCATCTAAGCCTATTTCAATTTGTTAATATACCTGTTAACCAGTGGAACTCAGATGGGGACAACACATTCCAGCTGAGGTCTGAGTAGAAGAGCATAATACAGTGGTACCATTATTTGTCATGCTTTCAATACTACTGTTGATGTGGAATAGAATTGCATTTGCCTTCTTTGCTATTGCATTTCACTGGTGATGAATTCATTTTATCACCCACTCAAACAGACCTTTTTCACACTACTACTGTTCAGGCAAGTATGCCTGATCTTTCATATATGCATACTTCTGCTTTTTCTTATCCAAGTAATGAACATTATATTTTTGCCCACTGAAATTCATTTAGTTTATTTTTTGTCGTTCATCTAGTAACCCTAGATCCTCTTCTATACATTAGGATCTCTGGAGTGCCCCATAGTGACACTTAGGTGACACTCAGGGTAGAAGATTTGTGACCAGGGGGTTCATTTAGCCACCCTTCAGCTTATCAAGGAGAAAAAGAATGAACAGAAAATACAATTGTAAATACAGTTATCGTAGTACAGAACAGACACTATGCTGAGGTTAATAGACCTCAGCAACAATCCAGAGTAACTACGGGAACTTTTACACCTTTGTAGTTATGGTGCCTATGGGAAACCTATGGGAAATGCATACAGCAAACCAGAGTAAGGCTGCACAAAGACACTTTCCTGGGAGTAAGACCCACTGAACACAATGGGGCTTTACAATGGTGTGGCTTCTATTCACAGGTTCAAGTATGTTGCGCGTCCAATAGGTGGGCCATCACAGAATTTCAAGAAAAATTTGCCAGAGTCAGGGTGGTTAGTGATTGTCCTGATAAGAATATGGGTTTACTATTGGACTAGGGAGGGGTGTCTAAACCCTGGCCTGGGGACAAGATGTGGCCCTTGGCAAGCCTCCATGTAGCCTGCAGCAAAACTCCTCCATCTGTCCCATGGGCAAATCTGTAATCCTCCAGAGGCAAGGAATGCTCTGCTCGCCACACCGTTGGAGGGTATTCTGCATCCAGAAGAGTCTGCACACACCTTGTCTCTCTATGACAGAGCTTATGAATTGGTCTGAAGCTCACTCTCTTTCTGTTAGAATTACTATGCACTGATTTGAACTAATTCATTCATTTGTATGATTTCCATGTCTAATATATTCATTTATGTAAATTTATGTAAATTCTTTTTTTCCAGCCCCCTGCCCCACGTCAGAGAGATGATGTGGCCCTCCTTCCAAAATGTTTGTACATCCCTAGCTAGAGAATCTGGGACCCTTGATCTTAACCCAATGCAAATGTATGATAATGGTCTGGGTCATTCTCTCCAAGCAGGCACCATAGAATCATAGAATCATAGAATCATAGAGTTGGAAGGGACCTAGTAGGTCATCTAGTCCAACCCCCTGCCTGCAGCAGGAAATCCCCCTAGAGCATCCCCGACAGGTGCTCGTCGAGCCTCTGCTCGTTGAGCCTCTGCTCTGTCACCCACTGACATATGCCTGGATATACCAATATGTTGTACATTATGCATTCAAATTAGAGGATTGTAAAGATTGTCAGGCAACTTGAAATTGTCCCAGGCGACCCTTATAATTGGAGTTTTAGTTTTGGACTATAAAGACAATAAGAATGATGGTAATCTCTGTCTGCCCACTGACAACATCCTTCAAAAAAAAAAAAATGAAGAACTGTACTGATCGGGAACAGGCATGAAGATGCCTCACTTTCTTCAACAAGCCACTTCATATTACTCTGCTGTTCTCTATTTATTAAACAAAGATAAAGTAAGATTTCAAAAATGTCAGCTAGTAGCTACAGGCTGTCTGGAGGATATCAAGTACGCTATTTAGTTTTTTATACTAAAATTTACTGCACACAGCTTTTTTGACAAGTTTCTCATGACACAGAAAAATATTTCACTCACTTAAAGAAAAATAAGAAAAATGCCCTGAAATACTCAGAACATTTTAGTAACAGCGCATTTACTGGATCTGTTTCTTTTTTAAAATAATCCTGTACACACTTATCTGGGAGCAAATCCCACTAAACATGTGGAACCTTCTTCTGAATAGACATGAATAGGTTTGGGATTTGAGATGGTAGAATTCTGGACTGGATTACCTTATCCTGAAGAAGTGACCATATCATGACGGGGGTTAAAACTATAATGTGGAGAACATCTGAGCATGTCAGCTGAGCAGCAACCAGACAGCAGCACTGTGGGAGAGAGGCCGATGGAGAGGTACGTGCTTATCGAGTGCATTCCTAACAGTTTCTTCTTTGGTGTTCTTTCCAGACAGCTTCCTCCTGCCCTATGAAAACACTTACCTCACAGAGCAGATCCTCACAGTTTATCTCTCATGCTTCAGCCTCTCATGCTTCTCCCTCTATGCTACCCTATGGGCAAAATCCAGAGTAACTACGGAGCGTCCTTGCTCCAGTGTAAGAACAACTTACTCTGGATTCCAATATGAATTTTCCATAGGTTTTCACTAGGTGGTGCAGTAACTACGGGTGCACGTAAAGTCTCTTATGTGCTCCCGTAGTTACTCTGGATTTGGGGGTAAGTGCAACTGCAGGAGGTTCAAATTTTCTGAGCAATTGAGCAGGGCAGACGTTCCCTCACACCACATTTCACCTCTTGCCTACTTCACTTTCTTCAACTGATTCTTCCTCACCTCAAAATTAAGTGGATGCATGTGCACAGGTGTGTGGTGTGTGTGTGTGTCTTCTTTTACAAAAAGTCCAGTTTTGTTTTTAAGAACAACAAAGCTATAGGCAACTTCTTAAGCAATAGCATCAAATAACATCAAAGCAATAGCAAGTCCCATATGATGGCAGTGTCCCCTATGGATCAGGGTCGTCCAATCCATGTTTTTATGAAGCACTGAGAAAACCAACAAGTCGGTCACAGAGGCCTATTGCTGGGTTGATTCCTTCCCATGGAAGTGGTACGGGAGCACCATCCTAAACTGTTGAGAAATGGAACCCAGTCTTTTTCAGTTTGCAGATGCAGCCACAAAAGAGACAAAAATCACATGCAAAAGCCTAAATTATATACAAGGTACAATCCTAACCGAGGCCACCGCAAGTCATCAGTCCTCCAATTCCTGTGGCAATATAGGGAGGCAAGTGAACGTCTGTGCACTGGCCTAATCCTCCCCCAGAAGTGTGGCAGAAGTGCCAGGTAAGCACAGGACAAGCCTAACGGAGCTTAGAATTGCAGCCTTATTTATTAACACATTGCTAAAATACAAAAATTACAATAAAATGAACAAAGGCATGTGTGTGCAATGAATATCTGATGTATTTGAATGTTGGTTATTTACTGAAGAAAGTCATAAGGGAATGCCAAAAACAGTTTGATCACCATGTCACATGCTAATCAACATCAGGGAAGACAATTTTAGCCTTTAGACCAGAAGAGAAGTTGAAAGAGTGGAGCATGTGTTGAATGAATGAGTTCTGGGTATAATTGAAAGGTGTTGAAAGAGCAGAATCATCAGAAAATGAACTGTCAGAAAGTGGGGGATGCCCGTACCTACTTATTTACTTGCATTTGCATGTTTTTGAACTACTGGATTAGCAGGAGATGAGATGAGTGACAGGAGCTCACCCTGTCAAGTAGCACTTTGGTCTCAAACATTTAGGTGATAAGTGGAACATCTTTAACCACTGAACCATCACAGACTTGTTATTAAGATCAACATTCCTGGGATAGGGTATGTCATAGTGCTTTCTTGATGACTGCATCTTTATTCCTCCTTGACAGACCCTAACCTGCCTGTCCAGTACTAAGGAGAATGCCAAGGCAGCATTGCTAGTAGTTGCCCCACCTCCATGGTTAACTGAGCTTCCATGACCTGACATTTGAGTCCTGGCCTTATTCTGGGAAGGGGTGCAGCAGAAAGATCTCCTAAGCTATTCCTGGAGGATGTCCCAAATCAGTCAATTTGTCATCTGGAAATTCACCACATTCAGAGAGAGATTTTAGTTTTCTTTAAATCAGAAGCCTTCAAAATATCACTCATCTCTCTCAAATGCACACAGGATTCCTGTGGATACTCAACATGTCTAGAGTTTAAACATCAGTCTGTCTTTGATCTTTTAAGACATATTTGAGCTGTTCCACACCATTTTGCGTCCCAGGGATTTGTTTCCCAATATATACTTATATAGTTTTAAAAATATTTGTGATGGTTGTGAGCACCACTCTGAAGATCCTGAAAGCTCTGCAGCCTTCAGATATATTTTAGTGCTTCCTGCTGCACCCTACTGGCTTCCTGAGGGTCTCTCTGATGGTTTATTCTGATGTGGTAGGAAAGATACCACTTCCCCTGCACCTAGGGGGTATCCCCAGTACCTAGCCCCATTGATTCAAAATTCATCAATGAATTGCTGCCTGCTAGGGTTTCCAGGAACCAAACCCTAGTGGATAATGGGAACTGATTGTATAACAAGGAGTTTGTTCCCCAGATATAGTTTGTTTGTCATTATAGTGGGATGCAAAGGGACATACTCAGCCAGACTGGCAGCACAATCCAGAGCAACGAATCTGTCCACATAAGAGCCCTTGGGTTGTTCTATCTATCACTAGGATGGAGCAACTGCAAGATGCTCCACCCCAGTTACTCTGGAAAAGGCTTAGGGCAGAGCAAGGCAACATAGGGTGCCCTAAGAGAGGTGGACCTGCTCTGCCCTAACTGGGGCAGCCTAGGCAGCTCAGGAGAGGCATGTTGAAGGCATGTTTAGCATTGCCTAGGGCAGAGCAGTTACTCTGTATCCAAAGCCTGTTTCAAGGCAGAAATGCCCTCTTCCAGTTCCTCAGAGATATACCACCTCAGGAGCAGGTATAGTAATGAGTAGACCCATAGGGGTCCATGATAAGGCCCGAGTAAGAATGGCAGTGTTGACCAAAAATCTGAGTTCTTGGCCAGACTAGCTGCAACCCCTTCCTCTCAACCTCAGGATATGGAACAAACTCCGGCTGCCCACAAACCTCAGGATACAGCAGGCCACTCCAAGAAGCCCCTTGTATTCACTGTAGAATTCACTGGCATCTCATCAAGAACTCCTTTTAAGGCAGGCACCCAGTGGCATCACCAGACTGGTGTGGCTGGTGTGGGTGGCATTGGGTGATGCGCTCCATATGGGGTGATGCACCGGAGGAGTTTGACTGTCCTTTGGCAGGCCTCAGGTGTCAGCATGCCCATTCAGGCCTACTCCAAGGCAGAGCAGCAGCCAGAAGCTGCCACTTGTCCTCGGAGCTGGCCCAAATGGCCAGCTGAGGTGCACTGCGCAGAAACACACTGAGCATGCCGAACAGCTTCAGAGGAGATTTTCTTAGAGCAGAGGAAGTCTGTGCCTCTGCACGGCCATTCAGACTCATTCAGAAGGCGGAGTGGCAGCCGAATGGCTTCAGAAAGAGTACTGCACAGGCATCAACTCTGACGCCTGCACAGTCTCCTCTGAAGCCGAAAGGTTTCAGAAAAGTACTGCACAGGAGTCAGGGATGGTGCCTGTGCAGTACTCTTTCTGAAACCAGTTGGCTTCAGAAACAACTGCGCAGGCGCCAACTTTGGCAACTGAGCAGTCCAGGTATGGGGGTGGGCACATCCCAGAGGTGATGCACAGACTTCCGCACCGGGTGATGCGCGGAGTCGTGTCACCACTGTAGGCACCAGAGCTGTTCCTTGTTCAGTGTGATCTGAGGGGTGTCTCCTCAGGAGCAAGTCCTTGCCATATGTCAATTACTTAGCATGCTCTGGAGCAGTTAGGGCTGCCCAGGCTTCCTGACTCTCTGGATACAGCATAACTTTCTGCTCTGGATACAGAATAGTTAGGAGAGAGCAGTTAGGGCAGAGCAGGCTAAACTTGCTCTGGATTGTGCCCATAAACACAAGCGAGACATAAACAAGGACCAGGTTGTATTAACCAGACCAATTGTCTAGAACAAGAATACTGTAATAGTTGCAGCAAACCAGGAATTCTACAGGGACAAAATGTGTTCTATTTAATAAAAGATATAAGTGGTAAGGATTTGGGGGATTACAACCACCTGAACAAATTCAGCATGTAAAATGAGTTTTTAACCCCTTACAGAAATAGAAAATATACTCAGTGTTTTAAACACGTTTCAGCACATTGGGAAGGATTGTGCCTTGTTTGTTTACTAGTATCAGAACTGTACAGCCCACATTCCTCCTCCTTCTGGTGAATCAATCTGACAATCTTTCTGCCTCTTCTTGGAAGGAAACGGAAAAACATTTGCAGTAGAAAGCACTTAAAATGATCATTTGGGATTTGAAACACTTCCACAAGAATAATATTTAGCAAATGCTGTGATTTTTGTCACAAAACGAGCTGGTAACCCACTCACACACAAAATCAGATGGCTTTTTAAAATTTATCTTTTTATTTACCTCTAGGTACTCTTTCTTGCTATCATATAGCAGAGGAATGGGTGGGGTGGGATAGAGAAACACTTTTGCTACTGAGATCCACTCCTCCAGCCTGATCTCTGTCACCTGCTCTCCTCTTTCCCCACCAAGAGTACCATTAACCCTCCTCTTTACTGCCCCCACCACCAAATTATTGACACCGGCACAATCTCTGGAAGCCATCTCACCTCTGGGCATTTGTGCCATAATGGCTTCATGGCTGCATAATGGCTTCATGGCTTTTGTGCCACCACAAAAGGTCTTGTGATGCCAGAGTGAAAGTTCCAGCATCTCAAGGCCCAGATAGGGTTGTGCAATCAGTCAAATAGACTGATAGATTCTATGAAGTAATTCATCTTCTCATCCAAATGTCTATCCTCCTTGCACAGTTTTGGAATAGGCACATTCCATCCCCTATTTACATACATCAATAAAATGATGTACAGTCTTAACTTACATCCAATAATGGGCAAAATCCAGAGTAACTATGAGGAGTCCTTGCTCTGGTGTAAGAACAACTTACTCTGGATTCCAATATGAATTTCCCATAGGTTTTCACTAGGTGGTGCAGTAACTACAGGTGCACATAAAGTCTCTTATGTGCTCCTGTAGTTACCCTGGATTTGGGGGTATGGCCCATATCCTAAAGTCAAATTAAGCCCTTTGCGATGGAGCAATTAAGGTGACTTTCCATAAGATAACACTTGAGGGTGATGTAACTGCATGGACCTGTAACTGCTCTGGATTTTGCCCTATGTACCTTCCCTCTTGTATAAGAAGAAAGATTCATGAATCAAACCAGCAACAAGATGGCCACATAGTGGCATAGCTAATGATCATGAAGCCTGGCGCAATGCTCAAAATGTTCAAAATGTCCAGGTCAAAATGTTGACCTGGAAGTGATGTTACAACTGGAAGTGATGTCATTGCAGGTATTTAAAAAAAATTTCCCCTGCAATAATGAAATCAAATTTAATTAAGTAAAAATATGAAAATTGTGCCCCTCAACGGTTAGGGAAAGTGTGCTGGAACAAAGAGAATAGTTTATTTCCCTGCTAAATATAAGAGGAGCACCACTTAGATGTGCCTGTATACCCATTAGAATGGGTTAACTCTGTTATGATATATGTATGTGGAAATGAGAGCTGATTCATGTTAACACCTTATTTGTTCCATAAAGTATCAGAATTGCATCTCATTGGTTCTCTGAGCAATCAGTATCATGGGAAAGTTGAGTTAAGAAAATCCACTTTTTGTTTCATTGATTTTTGTGTTTTCTTTTTCTGGTTAATTGGCCATAACTTTTGATAGAATATAGATATTCCAGTGCAGTTTGTTTCATTGCATACTGCATTAAATTACCTTTCAAACAATATATAGCATGATTGTATAATCATTCATGTGTTGCCCGGTTTTCACAATTTAAGCCACTTGTGTTCTCAGCTTGTAGCTTCCCAAAAGGTTGTAGTTTGGTGCAACTGCACCCCCTATACTCTCCTAGATACACAACTGTGGCCACCCTTCCACTACAAAATAGGATTGAAAGATAGGTGAAAATATGGATCAGCTTGTTGCCCAAACTGTCCCTTTTGTATTAGGATTATATTAGGTTTTAAGAATCAGTTGCACTAAATATCTTACTGAAAGTGGATGAGAACATGTCCAAAGATTTAAATCAGTTTTCCTAATCTAAGGGCTCTGATGCACACATGACCTTCCTGGAAGTACACAAGTTGCTCATTTGGAGGGTTTTGGCTGTCATCCTGTATGCAGCCAGACTGTTTTATCTCCCCTGTTGATTTTCATGTGCTTTCTGGAGTCTATATGCTGATCAACAGACTTGGTTTATAATTAATTGGGCTAAATGAGCTTCAGTATCTAAATGAGTTCCCACAGGAGTGGTATTTTTTTAAAAAAGTAAAAAATAAATTGATCAAATTGCTCTAATATGTTCATTATTGCATAGATCCCCAGTATCACAGCCATGATAATCCAGCTGGGTTTTCAGACAATGGTGCACCAACCAGGAAATCCAATTTCATTTCCCTAAACACCATGTCAGAGCAAGTGAACTCAAGGTGATATGGAAACTCAAAATGGTGACTGTGGCAGACACATCCTTATGCGTTGTACCACCAAGGCTAGAAAAAAAGTTGCCTGCCCTGTTTTCTGCTTTACTTAGATGCTACCAGTTCTGAAGACTATTCTAGCAGAGCAGTTGTCTGATTAAACAAAGAACCTCTAGAGCAGGCATGTCCAACACAGGGCCCCGAGGGCCGCATCTATGGGCTTTCTAAGCCAAATGCGGCCCTCGAGCCTCTTGTTGGACATGCCTGCTCTAGAGTTTCATTTTGCTTTTAACAGGCTTGGACTCAAAGAAACATGTTTGCTAAGCAGCTTATAAAACAGCTTGTTTTGTCCCTAACTAACTTTGTTTCCATACCATAAGCAAGTTGGGGATAGATATTGGCACGTACATCCAATAGCTCTATGAAGTCTGCTGAAAGAACTGAGGATGGTATAAGTGGTTTGGATGATCCTGAGAGTCATCAGCTAATGGGCAATTCTGAAATTGTTGCAAGAGGGTCTCTATATTTTGCTCAATGACAGGCTGCAATCCTAACCCATAGTTATGCAAACCTAAGCCCCAGCACAAGCCCCTGGCAAGGGGGTGTCTCAAAGTGCTAAAAGGCACTTCTGCCCTACTCCTGGGGGGAGGGTCAGATCAGTGCACAGACATGCACTTGCCTCCCTACATCACCACAGGAATGAGAAGACCAATGAGTTGTGCAAGCCTAGGTTACGATTGTATCCTATATTGTACCCTATATTGATCAGGAAGGTCACAATATATTTAGGAGCCATTCCTGCTGCTTTAAATCCTTCCATGCTGCTCAACTGGTGGATCAAGCTGCATGTGGGCCCAGAGCATCAGGAATACAAGGTGGGCAGTTCTGCTGGTTCAGGAATGTATTTCCTTCATACCTGTGGTGCCTGTATATCCAGAGGCTGCTCCATATGCAGGCCTTTTAAGGCTGAAATCCTAAACACACTTTCGTGGGAGTAAACCCCAATGAATATAATGGGACTTTCTTGTGAGTTGACAGGCACAGGATTGCACTCAAAGTATCTGTTCTTGCACTGACAGCAAAATCCTATGGGGTCAGTCACCCACAGAACCATATTCCACTGGTGGTAGATGCTAAAAAGCAGCCATAAAGTTCTTTCTAACAGTCTTAAGTGGTGCATTGCTGGAGAGCTGGCAGGAACGCCTGGGTCTCCTGGATACATTGCCAGACCAGAAGATGCACACTGAGGTAGATAAAATGAAAGGGAGGGGGATGAGGAGTTGGGTCGGGAAGGGGCATAACAAGGGCATGGAAGCTACACAAAGTGGTACTGCATTCAGTACCAGATTATATTCCAGTGTCAGATTATATTCCCCTTTTCTACAGCCTTCCAACCCCATTACTCTCCTCATACTAGCAAAATCTCTCACGCAAGTCCAAGACATCTTTCAGGAGGCTTACACGGAGTTAAGTGAAGGACTTAAATCCCCTTTCCCTGATGAAGCCTCTCAGTCTGGCCCTCCCCACTGGACACAGCACACCTGTTCTTGGATTTGTCTAAACGTAAGTTTTCCATCAACGTTTTTTTAGAAAGATAAGTTTTTAATTAAGTAATATTTATTTTTCCTTGTTTTTAATAAAAATAATTTTATTATAAAATTACATATAATTAAAATTTATAATTTTAATACGTGAAGGCTTTGTAAGTAACTTAGAAAAAATGAGATTTATTGTTTATCCAATGCCACAAAAAGGTTTTTGGTAGCTAAATTACACAAGGAAAATTTGTATAGTAAGGGTTGGGTGTACTTTTCTACTATTAGTATTGTGATCCACAACCCAGTATTGCTACAGATATAGACAACATTGTAGTCTCACTGATATCAATGATTCTGTCAAACCCAAATATTTCAGCTAAAATGAATTGTACTTTGGGATGTTGTTAAGTTTAAAGTTCCAGTGGTTGAGGATGTTTTGCAAGCCTACACAGCTTTATTCTGTCCTTCAAATTATACTAAGTCGGTTCCATAGTTACATTTATGTCATCACATGCACACGCACCCACATAGAACCTGAAAAATTAATAAACATGTATGATTATTTTTTCAACCTGAGCTGATTTTCATTATTGCATAATTATGTTTTGTGAAAAACAGAAGAATCCATAGTTTTCAATGTCAGCAAGACCCCTTGGATCCTACTTTGAAAGCTTTTTACTACTTTGTCATAATTCATATTTCTTTTTATACTTGCCAACTCTGTTGCAATGAGTGTTCTCACTGGCCTGATTTTCATTCTTTACACTTAAAAAGAAATGGGAAATCCAGAAAGGTATTTCTCCACAGTTATATTGTGTATCTACAAAACAATGCACATCTAGCATATTTTGCACAAGCCTCAAACTTTGGGACATGGTTTGACCCTACAAAATACACTAAGCAGAGGTCCTTGAAAACAACTTGACAGCCCAATCCTAACAACTTTTCCAGTGTCATGTACAGTCCAAACTGTTGTGCTCAGAGGCCCTTTTGATCCACAATCCATTAATTTAATTGCCTATAGTTTTTGGTATCCATTTGGGGTCTGGACATGGATGCTTCTCAGATATTAAGGTTAGACTTTTACAAATTTTCAGCCCAATCCTATCCCCTAGTACTGTAGGTAATTTGGTAGCGGTAATTTGAACAAGGCAGGGAATGGTGGAACAAGGAGGCAGTGGGGTAGGGATGACAGAATGGGCTTGGGAACAAGGGAGATTCAGTGACAGCAGCACTTTCTGAATCCTAACCCACTTCCAGGGCCTAATCTGTCTTATAAACAGACTTATGCTAACAATCTTACTGGTGCAGGTCTGAGTTGAACCATGGTGAAAGTGAGGGCAAATATTCCCTTCTTCCAAGGAGGCTACCGGACACTAAAACTCGCCTGCAATATGCAGCAGATGCCACATTTGGCATATGTTATCGCTTCACCATGTGAGAAGGTGGATGCTTGGAAAATAGGGTCCCATGAGGTAGCCAATAATGTATCATCTTAGTATACAAAACTGAGGGCTGCAGTGGCTTAGTGGGTAAAGGTCCTGTGTATAAGTTAGTGTGCCTGTGTATGATACAAGAATAATATAAGTTAATGAACAACTAAGTGTAAATGACTGTGTATGAAATAAGTTGTTTGAAGATTTCTACGACTAATATGCCTCTGTTTATCATTATTTTCATACAGATGTTTAAAGCACAATCTCATTTGAAGAAAAACAGCATGTTTTTACAATGGGATCAAATTAACCCCTCGGTATCAGTGTACCAGGCCTAAAAGACCCAATCATACCTCTTGATCTGTGATTTTTCTCTTGGTACCCAACCAGGTCCAAAGGAGCCTCACCCCCCATGGCAAAAGTTACCATGGCACTCAGTGGGAGCCAAACTGATGCTGCTGCATTGCCATGCAATGTGTAAAGTAAGACAGGGCTACTCAAAAGTGGAAGGCTGATTCTCAGTTTACCTGTTATTTAGCAAGGAGTCAATGTTACCTGATCTACAGGAAGACTATTGATACTATTGATACTACTTATGTATTTTCTATTGAACAGGAATATGAACAAAAGGAATAAACAAATTAACCGAGCACATTAAGAAAATAGTTTATCAAAATATTTATTCACATGTTTATGCAAATTTTCATTTGTCAGTGTATTCATTCCTTTTCAGTACTTACCCAAGAAAAAATTGAATATTTAAGAGGCCTTACCTTTTTCAGGCATTCAGTTTGTGGAAGCAAATCAAGACTAGGAAATATGGAAATTATGGCTAGGAAATTATGCCCACAGGCCTGCCTGCAAGTTCTTGTGCTGATCTATTAGGCAGGGTACTGTCAAGAGGGCATACATTTCCTAATATAATTTTATATTTTCCAAAGATAGTTCTGTTTTCCAGTACTGATGGTCAAGGAAGGCTATGGTCTCTTTGAACTGTGATTTCTTTGAAGTGCTGATTTACCCTCCCTTTTGAAATGTGAAGACTGTAAGGAAAGGGAATGATTTAAACAGACTTTTTGGTCAGTGGTTCTTTGTACTTTTAGATAGTCTCACCTTGAGTTTTCTAATTTACAAGTGGCTAATTTACTTGCAGAACCACCCTTATCAGTACACCCACTCTTTGGTCTCCTGACTTGAAGATGAGTCATCTGCAAACTGCAAGACCCTGCCCCAGGTTATCAGTGGAGGTGAACTATGAAAAGGGAAGGGGTATTTGGGTATTAGTTTGGACACTTTGCAAGAGATACATGATTGCATGAATGTTCCATGTGGCATTTTTCAGCACAACATTAGGAGTTCTGATCAGGCTTCCATATCATAAAAGAGGGATCTGGTAGAGACGGGCCTTCCCTTTATAGATTAAAGGGAAAAGGTTCCCTTTAATAAAGGTTCCCATTAATTAAGGTCTGCAGTGGCTCAGTGTTTAAAGTTACTGTGCTTGTCAACCTGAAGATTGGCAGTACCCGGGTATGCCAAGTATGATGTACAGTACCCAGGTATGCCGGGTATGATGTGGTGAGCTCCTGTTACTTACCCAACTCCTGCCAGCTCCAGCATTGTAATGGGGATAAGCACTGCTCCCTAGAATCTGTCATAACTAGCAACTTATGTGGGGCACCTTTACCTTAGAGACATCCTTAGTCTATTTCTGGCCATGGAAGTGGGCATGCTTTTAAATCTTTTTTTAAATCTTTAAAACAAACTAAATGAGTTTGAATGGGGGAGGAGTTGTAAACTGGCTAGAAGATTCAGGAAGAGAAAGGTGGGGTGCTCTCTATTAACTCTGTGGATCTGAAGAGGCTCTCTTACTACTTTCACAGAAAATTCTTGGTAATGTAAGGGAGGTGGTGTAAGGGAGGCACTATTGATTTCTGTTACTTCTAAAAATCCATTTTCCTTTGGCTCACTGGCATCATTTTTTTTCCAAAGTGCCCTGGCTTTCCTGGTTCGGGAGGAACCTAACATGGATTGGAATTACACTTGACTAAATAAAAGTGTGTGCTCACAGTAGAAGTGGGCACAGGTTGACCATATGTCATAAGCACAAATGAGGACAAGGCTCCCTAAAATGTAGGACATCCACAAAAGTATAGGACCCAACAAAATATAAGCTAAAAACACTCATATACAGTACAGTGGCACCTCACGTAACAGAATTAATTCGTTCTGGAGGCAGTTTCTTTACGTGAAACTTTCTTTACGTGAAGCGGATTTTCCCATAGGAAATAATGGAAACTCAGATGATTGGTTCCACAACCCCAAAAATATTCATATAAAAATATTAACTGGATGTAAAAATGATGACAAAACACTGGAATTGAATTCAAAACATGCATTCAGTGTGCATGATCTTATGAAGTCTACTTAGGCTGCAGTCCTAAAGACACTTTCCTGGGAGTAAGACCCATTTAACACAATGGGGCTTACTTCTGGATAGACATGGTTAGGAGGCTGCAATCCAAGATACCTTCAAAGTGTCTCCCCACTTTCTCCCTCTCTTCCTCATGAGCCTCTCTCTCCCTGCTCCCTTCTGGCTAGCCCTAAATTGCTTCCCTCTTCTCCACTGCTCTTCTCTCCCTCTGCTCAACAGACATCCGGCCACAGGAGGAACAGCGCAAAAGTGTTGCTTTCACTAAGGGCAGGTGCGCTGACACTTTTTAAACAGGCTGCCGGCCAGCGCATCTGCCCCAACTGCCAAAACATGTTTTCTTTACGTGAAGCACTTTCTTTACGTGAAGCAGAATCCTGGAGAAATTTTTGTTTGTTACGTGAAACATACTTTACGTGAGGCATTCTTTACTTGAGGCGCCACTGTATATTGATTTCATGTGTTAAACACTATAATACTTATTATTAAATTTAAAACTATTACATATAATTTATAAAAAATAATTTATTAATTACAAGAAGGCTACATGCAGCACATGTAGGAAAAGAAGGAAAAGAAGGACAATGAAATTTTTTCCCCAGGACACAAGGCTATAAAAGAGGACATGTCCTGGAAAAAGAGAACATATGCAGGGTTGCTAGACCTCCGGCGTTCCCTGAAGGTCTCCTGTAAAACGCCTCTCTCTCCAGGCAGAAATTCACTGTGTCTGGACTTCTGGTGGTGGGTGGGAGGGTGGGTGATCGGGGGCACTGGGGGGCACTGGGTGCTTGTTAGGACCAGCAGTGGTTAGACGCAGCTAACCACTGCTGAAATATTCCAAAAAAATCAGTGCACATGTGCCCGCAGCTAATTTTCTCCAGATGGAGGTCCCAGAGAGACTCTGCATGGGCGGAGACCTCAATTGACTTCCACCAGAACTTTCACTAGGCGCGTGCCAGTGGAGGTCAATTGAGGTCTCTGCCCATGCACAGACTCTCTAGGACCTCCGTCTGGAGAATCATGTGAAAAGAAGAAACCATGGGAAATATCAGGAATTTCAGAAGCAGGCAATTCTTCATCATAGAATCATGCCTCTATCTTTAACTGTTGCATAGAAGACAGAATTTAGGCAGGTTTAACTCAACATAGAAAGATTTAAAAAACAGCACCTGCCCAAATTCACTCTTCTATACAGTGCAGGTACAAGCACTTTGTACTCCATGGTCACCCTAATCTCCTCCTATACACATAAGCCTATTTTGAAATTGTATCATACAGTATAACTAAAATGCTGATGAAACCTTATTGGGGGCCTTGAGGCAAAGTCGCTGTATTGTACCCTCTCACGAGCTCTGGTGGTATGCTGGGTACTGCTACTGCCACTTGTACCCATGAGATAAACTGATCAAGGCATACTCCTTGATCAAGGCCCTTGCTAGGTTCGGCCTTTTCCTTTTACATCCAGTTTGGGAGTCTATTGTATCATAAAGAAGCCTATTTTATTAAATTCTATGTGGTTGGCAAGAACAATAGGCCTGTAGAGCTGTGACTTTTTGTCAGTGGTATTGCAAACTGGACACATGATTGGCCTGGCTCAATTTTCCATCAAATGCACACGTATGTATTTTTATCCTTGGGAATTCAAGGAAATGAACAATTGATTGATTAAAGCTTTTCAAATTATGGTGGATTAGATTTGCAACCCTCTCCATAGGATCAGGTGGAATAGCATGACCGAAAGCTATCTTATTCTTTTATTGTTTGGGGGAAATTTTGAACCAGAGAACTGCTAATATGCAGCTGAAACTTTTACAGTGCATTTCTGTGGTTGTGTACTGAGAAATGCCTCTGACTTCACTGACAGAGGCATTTAAAATTATGGATATGGTTACTACACCAGTTAGGAAGAAAGAGGAGAAATATAAAGTTTGCATATTTTTTATTATTTTCTCTCAAGTCTGGATAAATAGTAGTTCAAATAATCAGCATGTAGTTCAAACATGCAGTGATTCAAAATACACAATAAGTACTCCATTTTTGTGCCAGGGAAGCCACCAGCATATCTTGCCAGCCAAGCCTTATTTTAAACCTGCTGACTAGCAGTGATTTTGGTTCCAAAGGACAGATCACTTGCTTTAATCTTGCATAAGGGCGCAATCCAGTGTAACTACGAGGAGTCCTTGCTCCGGTGTAAGAACAATTTGCTCTGGATTGCAATATGAATTTCCCATAGGTTTTCACTAGTTGGTGCAGTAACTACGGGTACATGTAATGTCTCTTACGTGCTCCCGTAGTTACTCTGGATTGTAGGATTCATTTTGAACCACAGCCTTCTCTTTGTCCTGCTCTGCACTTTTTTCACAGCAACCCTGGTGTCTTCAGAAGTCCTGATCCTGTCTTTATTCTACATATGTATTCTCAGCAGCCAAGGCCAGACTGAGCAGCTAAGGCCAGTTATGTCGATTCTTGTGGACTACTATGCGTCTTGTGACCCTTCCTACTCCTGCCATACTTCTGATTCTGTTTGATTGGTGGTGTTCATATCTTTGATTGCTTCCCGTATGTGGTTCTTGCTGCAGAGTAATGTTAATCATATACAACTAATGCAGAAACAAATTACTGGCAGGGAAAGAAAACTGTACCTTTGAGACTGCATCTGTCACAGCTGAAAGACTCTAGAAGTCAAGATTGGATCTGATATCTATAACAAGTTGAATATGAACACAATTCAGAATCTAGCATTTATTGGAATTTGTGGGATATTTTCCTCTGATTTCTGCTATATTTCTTAAAAAGAGATCCAACAGCATCTTTCTAACCTGTCTGACTGATGCCTTAGTCCTGCCTCACCACTGTGACAAAAGCAAGTCTGGAAAATCATGCAGACATTGTTAAGTCCTACCCAAGAGTAGTAGTAAAAGATTTCCCCTTGAAATCCACAATTCACATCGTGAAAGATGTGATTGCATTTGAGACCTAGATGGTTTTGAGGGTCATTCAGTATAAAAGTGGTGGTAGTTATCATCACCAAACTGAATATTTACAAGTGTATTTTGTGTTTGGAACTCTTCAGTCTAAAAAAGAGTTGCTTGGGGTGAAACATGATTCAGATTTACAAAGTTATGCAAGGGAAGGATAGTATGAATGGAGAGATGCTTTTCTCCCTTTCACATAATACCAGAACTAGGGAACATCCACTCAATTGAACATTGGGAGGATTAGGACAGACAAAATAAAATATTTCTTTAATAAGCATGTAATTAATCTGTGGAACTCGTTGCTACAGGATGTGGTGATGGCATCTAGCCTCAATGACTTTAAGGAAGGATTGGACAAATTTCTAGAGGAAAGGATGTCACAAGTTACAAGCCATGAATGGTATTTGTGTATGCATGTGCATAGATGAATGTAGATGTCGGAAACCTCAAAATGCCAGATGCAGTGGAGGGCACCTAGGTGCGGGTGTCTTGAGTGCTCCCTAAGGCCTCTGGAGGGCCATTGAACCTCCAGAAGGTTCAATGGAAGTCTATAGGAAGCTAGACTAGATGGGCCTTTGGCCTAATCCAGCAGAGGTTCTTCTTATGTTCTGCTGTGTGAGATCATTTTAAATATAGTGATGCCGATGCCAGAGCCTTCATCTTTCTGTCTACCACTGAACTGAATATCAAAAGAAGAAAGTAAGGCTACATTGATTATGGCTGCAATCCTAAACACACTTTCCTAGGAGTAAGCCCCATTGAATATAATGGATACTTCTGAGTATATAGGGTTAGGATTGTACCCTAAGAGAACCGTCCCATGTAAATCTTGGAGAGGGGTCCATGCCTGAATTTGAACTGCTGCAAACAGACCATTTACATGCAGCCTGGCAAACAGTAGCTGAAAACTAGCTGAAAGTAAAAGATGGAGAACATTTACTTTCTCCAAAGGAAAATGTAATATTTGTGAATCATAAAACAGCAGCAAGGGCTCTGAATAACAAATCTTTCTCTTCCAGCTTGGCATAACATGTCCTAAACTAGTTCAGTTGTATGTGCTGTTAAATTCAGCCTGGCTTAATGGCAAAATCTCCACTGTAGTTATAGTCATTCTTTCAAAATACCCTAGGCTTTATTTCCAAGGAAATCTTCTGTCTTAGAAGCTCTTCAGTGCTGGAGAATGAAGAGAAAAAAACATTGTTGCTGCAGGATGTGAGACGTGTGTAAACTGTCAAAATGTATCTCACCTACAAACGAACAGTCTGATTCTCAGCATCCCATACTCCTATTGATTTAGGGCCTGCTCCGATCCAACTTTCCTGCACTGATGTAGCTGCATTACAGCCCCGAAGTAAGAGAAGACATGTTCCTTTACCTTTAGGAGGCCTCCTTGACTGCTCCTCCCAACCACAGGATGCAGCAGGGACATAAAACATGAGGACATAAATGGAATGTAAAAGACAATAATGCTGGAAATAACAGCTAAGATAAATGTAATTTATCAGGTTTAATACTTCTCCATATTAGGTGATCATAACCCAAACCAGCCCAAATTCCCATGCAGTGGTATATCAGAACCAACATGGGCTGCACCTCAACCTGGAATTTTGCAGGCTGGTGGTCTCTGTAACAATTTTCCTTATTTCCTTGGAGAAAGCCCTAGCATACTTGGACCTGCATGCATGAGCCATATGGCTAGCACAAGTTCACATGCACCCATGTTGGTGAATTTGGCCCTAGAGGGATGCCATCGATTATACCTTCTAGTCTGATCCACTAACATGGGTCTCTCTCTATCAATACTTACTCCACCACTGTCTTTCCCCTGCCACCATGCTGCTCCTGCACATCTCATTAAGGGTGACCATATGTCTTGTTTTTTCAGAACATGGGCTCTATTTCAGCTTTGTGCCCTGGAATAAAATTTTCATTGTCCTTCTTTTTTCATGTTACCTTCTTATAATTAATGGATTATATGTTATTGTTTCCAATTTAATAATATGTAATACAGTGTTTAAATTAACCACATGAAAGTAATATACAGTATTTACTTGAATACTCAGTCACCTTTTCCAGCTGAATTTAAAACTGAGTGCACATTAGATTAGATGGTTAATTAGAATTGCATAAATGTGGTGTTTTGATTATGAGTATAGGGTGCACATTAGATTTAAACTTCCGTCATTTGAAGTCCTGTGACTCCCAAGTTAAGTTGAAGTGTACCTGACAGGCACCTGTTAGAAAACTGTCATTAGTACCTATTTAACTAAATTCTAACACTCTTAAAGTGATCAGTGACCTTTAAAGAGAGAATACTTGAAATCTGACTTTAAAAACCCTCATTTATTAACCTTAAACAAGTAAAAAAATACTGAAATTTGTCAGTCACTCTCAGGCCAGGGGGTCACTACTGCACTCCATGCAGGCAATGGGAAAACTGACTAGGGGGCTTTCAAACAGCACCTAGAGATAGGAAGGTACTAGGAGGGACAGTCTTCTTGGCCATCTCGGCGTGGAGAGGAAGTGAGAACAAAATTTCAGGGCCTATCAGGGCCAGCTTTGAATGACGGTGGGTTTTTAATGGCCCATTAGATTGAAGTAAATATGATATATGAGTGTTTTTAGTTTTTATTTTGCCATGCCCTTCATTTTTCTTGGGTGTCCTACACTGACAAAGGAGGATGACTTGTCCTCCTTTGCAGTTATGACATCTGGTCACCCTGATCTCACCACATCAAGAGTGTATTGGGTGTTTTGCAAGGTGTACTGGGTGTTTTGCACTTTTGTACCAGCTATTATCAGTGCAACAATTGCAAGATTGGTGCAGAGGCTGAGCTGGACTGGGCCACAAATCCTTCAGCATCCACACTATCAGAAACAACCTGCCAGAATAGAGCAGACATCCATGTACTCCATCGCTCTGTTTCCAATGGTGACCATCAAGATGCTTTAGGAAGCTCATAATAAACACATGAAAACTGAAATGCTCTTTTTTGACCCCAGGTTCCAGCATTCAGAGACTTGCCATTGTGCCTCTGGACAAGACGGTTCTATTTAGCTATCATGTGTCATAGGAAGTACGGTTAGACATACCACTGTGACTCAAGTAAGTAATATATAATGTACAAAAGTCCTACAATAATTTAATAGGAAGAAAGAAACCTTTCCTTCAGAAGTATTTTTAAAAAAAATCTCATACTGGAAAACTTACATGTTGAAATATTGGCCTATTGGAAGCTTCCACTATAGCTGCTTTTTCTTTCCCTTTGATTTCCTCCAAAAATCTTTTTCACAGCTAGAGATATTGAACTAAACCAGTAGGTATTTACAGAAATCCTTCAAAAGCAAACCACTTCATTTTTCTTTGCAATCTTAATTGACTGAAGTGTTGGGATCTTCCCCCCAGAACTGTTTCTAAAATACTGTAACTGAGTGGGAAGTCAGATCGAAATATGGCTACATTTTTTTCCGATGGTCAGACTTTACCTCTTAAGTGAAGAAATCTAATGTGCAAGGAGTGCAAATCTTTAAACAGTAATCCATAATGATCATCAATTCCAATGGCAGTCCTGGACATACAATAAGGCAGTGTTTCTGAAATAGTGAGTCAGGACCCACTAGATGGGTCATGAACCCATTTCACCTGAAGCATTTAACCTGAAACCCATTCATTTCAATATTTTTTACTTGATGCTACCATGGTATGTGATGAGGTACTTGATGAGGTACTTGATGCTACCTGCACTTAGGAAATTTTAACCACTGTGTATACTTAACAGGCTATTATGTATATGCTCTTAACAATTATAGTAAATAGGACTTACTCCTGGGTCAATATGGGTATTAAAAATTTCCTTCCTAATGATGTCACTTCCGGTCATGACTTCACATCCAGTGGATCCTGACAGATTCTCATTCTAAAAAAGTGGGTTCTGGTGCTAAAAGTTTGAGAACCACCACAATAAGGGTTAGTGACTGGCTATTCCTTGGCCAAATCTATATTCTCTAAGAGATACTACTTCCCAATTCATGAGTAATTATAGAATCATAGAATCAGAGAGTTGGAAGGGACCTAGTAGGTCATCTAGTCCAATCCCCTGCCTGCAGCAGGAATTCCCTCTAGACTGAGCATTCCCGACAGGTGCTCGTCGAGCCTCTGCTTGAAGATCCCCAGTGAGGGAGAATCCACCACCTCCCTTGGCAATCTGTTCCACTGCCGAACCACCCGAACCGTTAGGAATTTTTTCCGGATTTCCAACCAGAATCTCCTTTCTTGCAGTTTGTATCCATTGGTTCTATTTCTGCTTTCAGAAGCAGCCATGAACAAATGAGCCCCTTCCTCCCTATGACAGCCCTTCAGGTATCTGAAGAGGGCAATCATGTCTCCACTCAGCCTCCTCTTCTCCAGGCTGAACATCCCAAGTTCCCCCAACCTTTCCTCGTAGGGCTTCCCTTCCATCCCACTGATCATTCTTGTCGCTCTCCTCTGGACTTGCTCCAGTTTGGCTGCATCTTTCTTAAAGTGAGGTGCCCAGAACTGAACACAGTACTCAAGGTGAGGTCTCACCAATGCAGAATAAAGAGGAACTAGAACTTCTCATGACTTGGAAGCTACAGTCCTCTTAATGCAACCTAAAATGGCATTTGCCTTCTTTGCAGACACATCACACTGCTGACTCATGTTCAGCTTGTGATCCACGGCGACTCCAAAATCCCGCTCACATGTTGTGCTGCCAAGCCAAGTATCCCCAATTTTATACCTGTATTTTTGGTTTTTATTGCCCAAGTGCAGAACCTTGCATTTCTTGCTGTTGAAATTCATTCTATTTGTTACAGCCCAGTATTCTAGTTTATCCAGATCCTCCTGGAGGTTTCTCCTGTCTTCTGATGTGTTTGTTACTCCTCCCAGCTTGGTGTTATCTGCAAATTTGATCAGGCTCCCCCGTATCCCTTCCTCCAAGTCACTGATGAAAATGTTAAAGAGAACCGGGCCCCAGACAGAGCCTTGGGGTACCCCACTAGAAACTGACCTCCAGGTTGACACAGAACCATTTACTAAAACCCTTTGAGTGCGGCCGTCGAGCCAGTTGCAGATCCACCTAACAATTGCCCTGTCTAGCCCATATTTTTCCAACTTCCCAATTAAAATGTCATGTGTGACTTTGTCAAAAGCTTTGCTGAAGTCAAGGTAAATGACATCCACAGCATTGCCGCTGTCCACTAAGCCTGATCGTAACCTGATCAAAAAAGATCAGATTTGTCTGGCAAGATTTATTCTTGGTAAATCCATGCTGGGTTGTTTTGATCACCGAGTGCTTGTCTAGATATGCACAAATTGTGTGCACATAATGCTCATGGAAGACTTTGAAAAACACTCTAGTCAGGGCCCCACTTACGAGGGTGACCATATAGAATGGTGGACAGAATGCCTCTACTTCATTGCAGGTGCTGCTTTTTAAAGTCTTCTATGATGAGATAAACCTGCCTGAATGTCCTTTTCTATGTAATAGTTAAAGGTAAAGGCACTCTGTCCTCCATGCTATATGGTCACCCAGACACAAAGTCCCCTGTTGTGATTTGTTTTTTTATTTAAGTCATGGGAGTGACAACTCCAGATGAGTTGACTAGTGGTCACTCTAGAAAGTCATGCCCCATGGGACACTTCCAACACTGTTACTTGGTTTTCCCTTTTCCATTGTCCATGGTTCATAGAGGGGAATGCATCAGAGCTTGTGATGATATGAGTTCCATGCATACCACTAGAGGTCATGGCTTTGTAAGAGAGCACATAGTTTGCATGCACAAGATCTCACGTTCAATCCTAGGAATATTCAACCTTAGAATAGAATGAATCTCAAGCAGGAAAACTGGAAAAGATTTCAGTGAAACTGGAAAAGATTTCATGAGAACCCAAAGAACCATTTGTAGGGCAATAGATGCAACTTAATGCTAGGAAGCATGATTTGCATAGAAGAAAGTTTTGGGTTCAGTCCTCAGCACTTCCTGAAGGATCTCAGAAAATAGGGCAAAGAAAGACAGACACCCCTGAGAGTTTAGAGAATCAGAACATGGACTAGCTGGAACAATGGCCTGACTCTGGAAATTCAGCTTTATATGTTAAAGATTTCAGCACATTTGAAGTTTTTCCCTTTTGAGTAAAACACACAAAGTAAATAATAATTTAATAATACCAATAATACTAAATAATACTAAATAAATGAATACATTCTACAGATAAATATAATACTGATAATACAAAATAAATGATTTTATTCTACAGATAAATACTAATCAAATTGCACCTTCCTCAGTGGCTACCAATTTAGGTGATAAGGAATATTTCATTTAAAGCAGATTTTCAAGGAGTTTTGGAGATTCCTAATCAGATGAAAATTAGGAATATTACAAAAATCTTGGGATGATGGGGCGTTAATGATTCCCTGCCTCCATTCATAGTTTATTCACATTTTAAACCTTAATCCATTTTTATTGGTAGAATTTTTTTCTCTCATATTCACATGTTAATTTTGTTAAGTATCCTCATTGTGAAGATTTCTGTATTTTAGCTAATCCATCAGTAATTCCAAAATGGTCTTCCTCTTGGGAGTGTTCAGTTCACAATTACCATTTTGAAGCTGAATTTAAGATAGGAAAAAGAGAAAGATTCTTCACATAAGAGAAAAGCTATAAGAGACTGAGATTGCAATCCTAACCATGTCTACTCAAAAGTAAGCCCCATTGTGCTCAATGGGTCTTACTCCCAGGAAAGCGCCTTTAGGATTACAGCCACAGTGCAATCCTATTCATGTCTATTCAGAAGTAACTAGGAGTCTATTGCTCCCAGGAAAGTGCTCTCAGGATTGCAGTTATAGGCTGAAATCCTACCCAGTTTACTGGGAGTAATCCCCATTGACTATAGTAAGATTTACTTCTGAGTAGGCAGGCATAGGATTGGGTTCATAGGGCCAAACTATGCATAAGGAGCATCCACCTGTTTTTTAAACTGTTGGTTTAGAGGTGTGTAACTTATTGAAATGAAAGCAAACCCAGTCCCATCAACATCTTTTCTTACTATGCTTGTTTGCTTAAACATGTTTTTTCCTAACCCAGCTTTTATGCTAGAAGTAAAAAAAAAAAAGCAGGCCTCCGTCAGTCTTGAAAGACTATGGTATCGTGCTCGGCGCTGCATGCGCTGCATGCAAAGCACAAAAGCCTGGGTTGGATTGTTAGATTGTTAAGCAGCAAATCCCCCCTCTCCATGCCACTGAATTAGTCCAATGGAAAGGCAGAGCCAATACGATTGGATCCAGCTGGCGTCGCAGAGCTGGGCTAGGACAGGAGCTCACCCTGTGTTGTGGGGCCAACCCGGGTCTCGAACCCTGGCCTGCTGGTTAACAGGCACAGTGTCTTAACAGCTTGCGCCACCCACAGAACCTATCAGAAAGAAAGCGATAAAGGCAGTTGAGCCTGGTGAGGTGAAGTGGGAAAGAGTTTCATTTCCCTCTCCATACTTCTTTTTTTATCAAAAGTGGAACACTTCTCTTAACAGCTTCTGTTAAGAGATATGACCATGACGTCACTAGGATCTCATGGTCTGGAAAGCCAAACATCATCCCATAATAGGCTTCCTCCCAAGGGAGTATAGACTTCCTCTCAAGGAGTGGGTGGGGCAACACCAAGGGTGGTGGGCATGGTGAAGTAGTACTGTTAGGGGTGAGACCCTGCTTGTGAGCAGTGCTAGCAGAGAGCGTTATGCAGCAAATGCAGACAGCGGCAAACAGTGAAACAGGAGACAGCTGGTTCAAATAACAGGCAGTTATATTGTCTCACAGAAGGCAAATCCAGCAACAGTCCAAGGTCATACACAGTAAATCAGTCAGAGTACATACATCAAGTCCGAGGGTAAAGTCCGATAGCAAGTCCGTAAATCAAGTCCAAGATCAGTCCACAGTTTGTCACAGTCCACCAGAGTAAACAACAGCATTTACTCCTCTCAACCCACAAACTGCAGTATTACAATGCATTCTTAAATCTCGTTCTGTAACACTGAATCACCAATCAGATAGTCTACTGAAATCAGGTGACCAATATAGATGCTGACTCATAGATTATCATAGAATCATAGAGTTGGAAGGGACCTAGTAGTCCCTTCTAGTCCCTAGTAGTCCTACTAGTCCAACCCCCTGCCTGCAGTAGGAAATCCCCCTAGAGCATCCCCGACAGGTGCTCGTCGAGTGAGGGAGAGTCCACCACCTCCCTTGGCAGTCTGTTCCACTGCAGAACCGCTCTCATTTTCATTCCAGCTCATTTTCAGTTTTGCTGTGTCATGCTGAAAGGGGATTTCCAGATTGCATCAGCATCTTACAGGATTGCATCAACCCGGGAATCAACTTGCCTGAACCAATATTGTTTTTGGGCAAACTCCATTGTTTTTGGGCAAACAAATACCATTGCTTTCCTCCACTGGTTTATTGGTGGTAATGCTTGATAAAATTGAGATATTTCAACAAGGGTCATTTCATTGCATTCTGAATGAAATTATGCATCAATTTATATTTAATGTGGTATTATTCAAAAATTCCATGATTTTAAAAATGTTGACAAGTTATGGTGTCATCCTCCCACAAGTGCATCACCTGATGCAAACCGCATTCTCTGCACCTTCCTAATGATACCATTCATGTTCCCTATTGGATAGATGAATAAAACTTGCTTATGTTTCATAGACAGTTTCCTGCTTTGGCCCTACATGGGAGTTTTAGTCACTGAAACATCACACCAGTAAAACATAAAATACTGTTGCTTTCATGAAAAAGAATTCGCATTTATGGAAATTGGCATCATTTCTGCTTTTAAAATATCCAAGTAAAGGCCATGGGATGACTGCTTATTTACATGGAAGAGTTTTGGACTCTTGGCAGGCAACCTGGCAAAGGGATATATACTGTGCAAACTCAATTACGTATGTAATTATTATGGACAGACACTATATGTCTGTCTGTGCTGCTGTGCTGCTCTGGTCCTCTTCCTTTGCTCCAGATTTCAACAGGAGAAAAGGGTTATGCCTATAGTATTAAGTCAGCAGATGGGCTGGTAATATTGTTCTGATTAGTAATTTCTCTGAGTTTACTTGCTAGGCTGCTGTACATAGTTTTGTTTCTATGATATTCTATATTTTTTTAAATGCATGACAACTGTTCCTAGTGGGAGTTAGAACATCGGCCTAATTTGATAGATACTCCAGCACAGTCACATTCTATGTTTATGAAATGTTGAGACAGAATCATATGCTGTAGATAACCATCTATATAAACAATAAGCACTTCTGAATTTTAAATTTTATTTTGCATTCCTTGAAAAGTACTATTTATATACTATTGTTTGCAGGCCTCCAAGTGGCCATCTGCCTGTTTATTGTTTCTAGTTCCAAAACAAAGGACAAACAGACTTTTTTCTTTCCTTTTTGCAGTCATTGTTTACATTGAAGTTGGATTTACTGATAGCAGTGTGCATGTCTAATATGCACAAATGTTACTGCTAAATGTAAACAGGAGGCACTTGTGAGACATGAGAAGAAAACATTATTTCATATCAAGCTGTAAAAAAACCACTTTGGGAATAGAGATATTCTGAAAAGTTTTTCCTCTGCTAAATATCTGTAAGTTTCCATATGAGTTGCTTAACTGCGTTTACAAAAGCTGCCAATCAGCTGTGACAACTGTGAGTTCTGAACCATGTGCAAAACGTAATGAGGTTCGCAATTACTACAGAGCATTTATTTTAACCAACGGTCTCAATTTGCAGTTGCCGAAGGAGAGTCCTCGTTTACAGTCTGGCAGGAGGAAGATGTTCCCATTAGAGTTCTTACAAGTCATGTAGTTTGGGGATGCCTTCTTACTTGAAACATAAATACTTTCCAAGGAGATCAAAGATATTTTAGAAAGATTAGCAATTTTTCTCAAGAGGTTTCTGCTCACCCCTGGATGTTCCTGGATATCAACTAAAGAAAAAAAATGGAATTGAGCCTTGAGCTATTCACTCAGGAAACGCACACACCCTCCCACCTTTGTGGTTAACACTCCAGTCCAATGTTTCCTGGCCCCTGAAGGAACAGCAGTCCAAATGGTGGTACCTGTAAGTATCAGGAAGCTGCTGGAGATAAGCTTATCTCCAGCAGGGGGGAGGGGATTTTTGTTCCCCCAAGGACTCTGCAGGTCCATAACAAAATTACTTGCATCTATAACAGATATTTTGCCAGTGTGGACAGGAGAAATCCCACGTCAAGCTTTGCAGTCCAACATGGGGCATAGGATCCTGCAGAGGAGGCCTTAGTCAATCTGGCTCTATTCTTGGGCTGGTCCCTCCCCGTCTCTCCCTCCTTTAACCATGGAACACCTCTCCCTACATTGAAAAGCTGAACCACCACACATCAACATTACTTACTCTTGGGGGCTGCACATTGTCCTCCTTGCTCTGGTCCAGCACAGGCACACTGACACTCAGTGTGCCATAAACAGGATTTTCAGTATGTTTATGATATTTATGATAATACTGATGCTGGGCTCCAAAGGGTTGGGCCCTAAGTTCCTTTAATTAAGTTTGAGACACTACTGAACTTTCCCCAAACTGCTGCATATTCAGAACACGTGTCTTAATACATATATTAGATCTATATTTTTGTACTTCTTCTCTAACCCCTGCCATTCAAAAGCACAAAATGTGAGTTTGATTGTGGACCCTCAAAATCTGATATTTGTGTCACCAGTTTCTTTTTCTGTTGATGCTTGCATTTTTTACATCTAAGTCAACAGGATCTGTTCCAGGATATTCCTCCATTCTCCCATAGACCTCACTTCATTGTGAAGGTAAATGTTTTGTGCTGTACTGCACCAGTTTACAGTGGGGGCTGATAGAATGAAATAATCCTGCATAAAAATCATCCATATAGAAAATATGATGTTAGGGAGAGGATTGTGGCTGATATGCTAGTTCTTCATATAGATGAATTTTGGAGTGGTTTTAGTCTATAGGATTATTCAACTATGGATCCTGCACTCTGAAACAACACACCTTGGACCACCTAGGCACTTTGCTTTCTTTTCATAGTTTCCATACTGATAGAGATACATTATATAGAAAAGGGCACTCCCCTGCATTATTGATCTAACCAGTTTCATTACTGTTTGCCAGTGAGACAATTACCCAGTAATGACCGGATTGTAACATGCTGTGACTTTTTGTCCTCTGCAGCCATAAACTAAATTTGAAGCCATCTAGAGTACAATGGCAAATCTGTGTCAAGTGAGAAAACAAAAGAATTGGTGGAATTAAACAAATTAATCATTTATAACTATTTGAACAGGATCTTCACTTGGCCTTGAAGGGCAGGATGGAATACTAAAAAGCGAAGAAGAGAAGGTTGGGTCTGGGGAATTATTCTATCTCAATGCTGAAAATAGCCCATACATTTCTAATCAAAAGGCAATAAAAGGCTTCAGCTTCAAGATGCAACTCATAAAGGTATTTAAAGACACAGGTGTTCTCTTGGCATTACATCAAACCAGTACATTAGGTCAGGATATCACAAAGCCCATTGAATTAAGAGCAACCCATCAAATACTCAGGGAGATTGAAAACTAACTCCCTATATTGTAATTAGAAGATTACAAAGAAGGCAAATGCCATTTTAGGCTGCATTAAGAGAACTGTAGCTTCCAAGTTGAGAGAAGTTCTAGTTCCTCTTTATTCTGCCTTGGTTAGACCTCACCTTGAGTACTGTGTTCAGTTCTGGGCACCTCACTTTAAGAAAGATGCAGCCAAACTGGAGCAAGTCCGGAGAAGAGCAACAAGAATGATCAGTGGGATGGAAGGGAAGCCCTACAAGGAAAGGTTGGGGGAGCTTGGGATGTTCAGCCTGGTGAAGAGAAGGCTGAGAGGAGACATGATTGCCCTCTTCAGATACCTGAAGGGCTGTGATAGGGAGGAAGGGGCTCATTTGTTCATAGCTGCTTCTGAAAGCAGAACTAGAATAAATGGATACAAACAGCAAGAAAGAAGATTATGGTTGGATTTCTGGAATTCCTGACAGTTTGGGCGGTTCGGCAGTGGAACAGACTGCCAAGGGAGGTGGTGGACTCTCCCTCACTGGGGATCTTCAAGCAGAGGTTCGACAAGCACCTGTCAGAGATGCTCTAGGAGAATTTCCTGCTGCCGGCAGGGGGTTGGACTAGATGACCTAGTAGGTCCCTTCCAACTCTAGAATTCTGTGATTATAAAATATAAGTATTTTAACATAGGGAGTTAGTTTTCAATCACCCTGTATGTTGGGGCCAGTCAAGAGCTTAAAGAGCTTCCTATTGTTGCAGTTCTGGGAAGAAATTAAAATAGGAGTTAGTTTTAAGAGAGATGTTGTAAGCATGCTATATGAAAAAACAGTGGTCTTCGGTCATGGGATCCCTTTTCAAACTTTACAATCTGTCTGAGTCCCTCCATCAAACTTGTTGCTACCTCCAACCCAGAGTAACCATATGCCATAATAAAAAAGAGGACATGGACCCCCCCAAATGGAGGACATCCAAGAAAAATGTAGAACATGACAAATTAAAAGCTAAAACCACTCATATGTATTGCTTTCAAGTGGTTAATTTAAACACTATATTACTTATTATTAAATCAGAGAATCATAGAGTTGGAAGGGACCTAGTAGGTCATCTAGTCTAACCAATTTTTTAAAATGTAATTTTTTTTAAACTATTACGTATAATTCCTAATTACAAGAAAGCTACATGCTTCCTACTCACAGGGAAACAGAGGGCAATGAGGGCAATGTTTCCCAGAACAAAAAGGCTAAAAAAGAGGACATATCCTGAAAAAAGAGGACATATGGTCACCGTGGGTAAGGGGGCTTGGATGGTAAGGGGGTTTATGACATATGATCAGCCTGCTTCTTACCCCCAACTGCCCTTTAGCCTCAGACTCTCTCCTACGTTCACTCCTTCCAAGACCTCTCTTACCCCCAATGTCCTGAAGCGCCCAGACTCTTTTCCAACCCCCAGTGCCCTTACCCTTCCTCATGCTGGCTGGCTGATTGGCTGTGCATGAGGGGAGGCAACTTGGCACATGTTCTGAACACTCCCCAACCCTGTGTGGCTTCAGGAATAGGAGGGACCCATTCCTATTAGGACCACATGACCACTGCCACCCAGCCAGCACCAAGCCTGCCAGCTCTGCCTTCTGCAGCCAGAGGCAGCAGCTCTGCCTCCTATCCTGGGCTACTGCTGCTGCCGCCAGCTATCATGTTGGGCACTGGGAGAGGGCATGCATCCTTTCACGACCCCCTGAAAGGTCTTTGTGACCCCATTGAGGGTTGAGACCCCCGCCCCAGTTTGAAGTCCGTTATGGAAGAGCTTGAAATATTGAACTCCCTGTGCAAGTGTTTACAAACAGAAGCAAACCAAGTACAAATACGCCTTCAAACACTTGAACCTTTGTGGGTGAATCAACCAACTTTTGTTTACAGACTTCACAAGATAAGTGGGAAAGTTATGGGAGAGTGGAGCTGAGTAAAGAAGAATGGGCATGAATAAATGAATAAATAGGCTCAAATTTCATCCAGGACGTCTTCAAACACCAATGCACATCACAGAAATAAAGCACATACTAAAATGGACCCACATTCCCCACCTTCTAAGCACCTTCTAATGTCTTCAGAAGGCAGAAAAGGGCACTTCTGTTTTCAGAAAAGGGCACTTCAGAAGGCAGAAAAGGGCACAAATCAGAAAGCAGTATTTTATGTCTCAAGACACCCTCCAAACATGACCAGACCACTGCTTCAGCATTGTAGGCCAGAAGTTTACAGAAGATGAGAAGCTGGATGTGGGCCAGACTTGCTGAGGACCACATCTGGCTCCTGGGCTGGGGTTTGGAGACTCCTGATATAGAAGAAGAAAGCCTTTTTGTTTAATTTGCTCTTGAAGATAGTACCTTTAAATACAAATGGATTTAATTTACAAAGGAGTTTTCAATTACATTAAACTTTATGAAGAACTCTTCAGCAATGGAACAGCTTACCAGGGAAGGTGACAGATTGAATATTTTTGGTAAAACCCAGGCCCTTTAAGCATAGCATGGATACATGTATCCCAGGAATGATTGCCAGGGGTGTGGACTTGATCTCGGGAGTCCATCCAATCCTCTGATTCTATGAACTATTCTGAAAGGTATTTTTCAGTTACACATTTAAAAATCTTTGTGAATCTTTGTCAAAAACAGCCAACACACACAAAGACTTGACCTTTAGCATATTCAAGCTTTTGTGAACAATCGACTTGATAATTTGCAAGGTCTTCCAGAGAAGTGTAGTATTCTGGTGTAAGCTGTGACACCCTTCTTGGATGTCTCAGTTTCCTTTATTACCATTTCAGAACACATGCACAGAGAGGAAATTGATTGCAATCGCAGGGACTGAATGTCATGGTCAGTGGCGCAACTCAGTTTTGGAGAACATAAGGAACAGATAGATGAGGGTGAAAGTGCACAAAACTGAACATTATTGTTAAGTTTATACAGTAATACAAGTTCAAGGAAGAAGACTCGTCATGAAAAAGCAATGAACAGTTCTTAAAGCAGTTCAAAATAGATGATGGTCCAATCCTATAGTCCAATCCTATAGTTTTTTGACATCAAATCTCACAATCCACAGTTGTAAATGTTATAGCACAGTCTTTCCTAAACTGTGAGTCAGGACCCACCTGAGTTTTGGTATGTCCAGAAAGTGAAACTGACAAGCTGATAGCTGAAGAGAAAAACATATTTAGCACTATTGAAAGTGAAACTTAGCTGTGTGTATTCTCATGAGTAAGCAAACATGCCTCAGTCAACTATGAAGGTATCAACTAAGAGGAATGCCATACTACCCAAATGGTACTGAACTATAGAATGTAGACCCCCAAAAATTCTTGAGAAAGAAGTCTTCCGCCCCAAGCTGATAAGGAAAATGTATTGAGCCCTTTGGAAAGTGAATTGAGCTACACAGTTTCTTGCAAATAGATGGTGCCTGAGCTCCTATCAAAGGCCAGGTGAAGTGGACAGAGTGGTCCCAATTTGATGAATGTAGAGCTCAACAAATGCTTCAGAAAGTGGTTCCTCCTCCACATAGCTAAAAACGGAGGAAAAATTGAGCTTTTAGCAACTGGTAAAATGAAACTTGTTTTTAGTCTTGTAAAGCAAGACTGAGAGTCCAATCCTATTCTATTTATCTCAATAGGATTAATAAATTTATTCTATTTATTGATACTATTCATGTCTAGTTAGAAGTAAGACTCATTATAGTCAATGGGGCTTACCCCATATAGGTGCTGGACTTAAAGGGTCCAACAGTGTAACTTTATAAAGTGTCTCCAAATGTTTGGGGACAACTACTTTAGTGATTTTATAAAGGTGTGTTTTGTTGCTGCCAGCACAGATCACTGGAGGCTGGAGCAGGAAAGCTGGTAGAGGAGAAATTAGGAGAGACTGGGGGCTATTAACATGAATACTTATATGAACAAATATACGTAAACCCTTTGGGGGCTGTGTGGCTCAGGGAGCTATTGGCTAAGAAAGTGATTTTCATCCACTGTGCCACGGCTCACTGATAAGCTTGCTGCAAGACTTTGGAGAGACATTTGTTTTCAGGGCAATTGGGGGACTTAAGCTCCCTATCAGCAGCATGATGTACCTACCAATGGTCAAACAATTGATAACAATTTTTGTGCCCTGAGATGAAAAAAAGTTGAAAATCTTTAGGCTAACATTTGCCTGGGCCTTTGTGAGGATTGCTGTCTTTTGGGTCCAAGGTAGTCAGTGATGGGCTTCAAAGAAATTAAGAACCGGTTCTCTGTCCATCTGGCAGCCACTTTTAAATGGCTATTTTTAAACTTTATATGTACTATCTCTTGTTAAGAACCGGTTCTATAGCGTAGGTGCGAACCTGCTGCTGCCCACCACTGAAGGTAGTGAGATGGTTAAGTGGATGCAGAAACAGTCTGACTGAAAAGAGTGTGGCCAGTAGGTCTCACTGTATGAAACGTAGGTTGATCTTGTTATCAGTTGTTTGTTTTGGCCTGGTTGTTTGCAGCTGGACTGAACCAGAACGAGTCCCAATTTGTGGGCACTTGAGTGGTTTTTGGACCCACAAGAAGGCAAGCACCTGCAAGATTGTTCCCCAACTTAACCTGGGAGGCATGGCAAGAATGGTGCCACCAGAAGTCAAAAAGTTGCATTGGTTTGAGAGGCTTCCCAGCATACTCTCCTCCTTGAGCTCTTATATGTGAGAATGACTTATGCCAGAGGAGGTCTCTGTTCAAGACATCAGTAGCAGAGATGGTCTCATTGCTATTTGGAAGTGGATTCCTAGATTAGTAATTTTCTGGATGGCTCTTTTACAATGTTATAGATGCAGTGCCAATTGAGTGGTCTAGGAGAAAAGTCAACAGGAACTTGGGGAGGTTAGTTTCAGTGTGGATTGAGGCAGTGTTTTTCTACCCTTTCATTGCTTATTTACAACCTGCTTTATTTTACGGCAAAAGTATATCTAAGGTTGGCAATTGATTTCTTTTTAAATGACTTGCAACAGCCGTTAGCTCCCTGAATGGCTTCAGTGGAGGAATGCTGGACTCCTGACTAGACTCTCATCATATGGTGGATATAGTAGGGGACCGGAAGTAGAAGATATGGTGTCTATCTTTAGGTAAGCAGGAGTCAAAGGGAAAATCAGAACCGTTCCAAAAAAGGCCATTTGGCTTAGGGATGATTCTTCAGGCTTGAATTGTAATATCAAAGACAGCCTGAGATGGGATGAGAAATTTGGCTTTTTTGACACCCTTGGTGTTGGCATGAAACATGAGAGGCAACCTCAGACTGGAGCTTGGATCACCTAAGAGCAGGATGATCAGATGGCATAACCAAAAAAGAGAACAAGGCATTCCCAAAATGTAGACTGTTTAAGAAAATGACAAAATAAAATATAAAAACATGCATGATATCATGGTTTGAAACACTATGTTAAAGTTAAAGGTGTCTCTTCCAGGCTGCCCTACTAGTTGTGACTGATTCTGGGGAGTGGTGCTCATCCCCATTACAAAGCTGAAGAGCCAGCTCTGTTGTCTGAACACATCTCTGTAGTCATGTGGCAAACTTAACTGAATGTCAAAGGCACACAGGATGCTGTTACCTTTCCACTGAAGTGGTACCTATTTATCTATTTCAGGGGTTCCCAAACCTTTAATTTTAGGGGTCCAAGACCTTTAACAAGTGTGTAAAAGAGGGAATTTCAGCAGGTGCAGCTTCTTCTCTCACAGATCACAAGCTATACCTGCTTAAATTTCCTCTTCTTCAAACTTGTTAAAGGTCCAGGAGCTCTAAAGTTGAAATTTGGACACCCCTGATCTATTTGCATTTGCATTCTTTTGAACTGTGAGGTTGGCAGGAGCTGGGCAACACTACATCACATGTTACTAAATTGAAAGTATATTACATACAGTAATACTCTCTCACTTTGAAAATATGACTCTGGCTGCAATCCTAAAGACACTTTCCTGGGAGTAAGACCCATTGAACACAATGGGGCTTACTTTTGAGTAGACATGGTAAGGATTGTGCTCTAAGTAATGTTTCCAAATCAAATCAACTATGATAACAATGACAAAATTTTTTTAAATTCTATTTTATTTTTTATATTTATTTATTTGCATTTGTGACCTGGCAAAGAAAAAAAACCCTGAATTATGAATTGCTTTCATCATCTTTGCTGTTCGCAAAACACTTAATCCAATCATTACATGAGTAGGGCAGGAGAAAATGGTGATAAGAAAATGAAAACATACAACACTGCTTTATGCTTTAAAAAACCCACAGAAAAAATAAAATAAAACTACCCTCATTCTTCATCTGCTCATACTGTGCAGTCTATATCAGCTTCCTAGTACATTTTTAAAGGCGTTACAATGGATTAAAAAATGGGAAACATTTGGAATAAGAACACATAAATACATAAACACTTTCTGCTATTTCATTAATAGATTGCAAGAAAAAAGATTGCAAGAAAAAAATCAACCTTTATGAATACTCTATTTTCAAGGACAGACAAGCTAAGAGCAGGAATAAAGGAAGGCATGGTTCAAAGGAGGAACAATGAGAAAGGGTTAGAAAATGCGAAGGAAGTTAAGATGAGATAAGCAGGATGGGGAAAGGGTGGAGGGACAAAAGAAAAAGGAAGAAAAAAAGGACAGTTAGGCACAACACATGCCTGTCAGGAGACTGCAGATAAAACAAAGATTTAGCAACAGGAGTGTCAACTCTGGAAATGTTGTATGTGGGGAAGGGGAGATGGAAAGGGGTGTCAAGGGGGGAGAGGGGTTTCACTTCCTCGAAAAAAGTGCTGGATCGCTGGTCAGGAGCAGAGAGGAAAATGGAAGCTGTTCCTACATACTGTACAAACAGTTTGTCTATTAAGGAATGCTAGGCTGGTTTGCCAGGACCCAGGAATTTCAGGATCTCTGGTCAGTGGTCACTTATGCCCACTGTCTTGTCCATGCTATGAATGAGGATTTGCTAAGTTAGAAACTTCTGCAGTTGTAAATTGATCATTTTCCATTCCTTCTAAAATATTGTCCAACTGGTTCTACCAATTACGTTTTCCTCATTAGCAGAAATGGGAACATTGCTGTTTTCTGATGTTTTCATATATTTTCCTCTTTATTTCAGACATTTTTCTTCCCGCACATCCCTACCAGTGATGGGATTCAAAGAAATTAACAACCGGTTCTATGCCCATCTGGTAGCCACTTTTAAATGGCTATTCTTAAACTTTATGTGTCCTGTCTCTAGTTAACAACTGGTTCTATAGAGTAGGTGTGAATCTGCTGTAGCCCACCACTGTTTCCTACCATGAATTAGCTTAGGCTGCAATCCAAATCTCCAGTTAGACCAGCCTAAGCTCCAGCACAAGTCCCAGGCTGACCTTGGGCTTCAACCAAAGTGCAATAAAACACTTCTGCGCCCCTCCTGGTAGAAGGTTAAGCCAGTGCACAGACATGTGCTTGCCTCCCTACATCACCCTGGAAATGGGAAGACTTATGAGTTGTGCCAGACTTATGAGTTGTGTCTCCCACGGAAGTGATAGGGGTGGACAGGGCCGAATCCCCCTCCCCCCGGGGGGGGCCATGGCTAGGTCTTCACTGAAATAAGTCCAAGGAGACACAGGAGGAATTTCCAAGACAACACTTTTACTAGTTTCCATATCGGAGGTCAAAACCTTAAACGTTACACACTCTTAATACTCCCCAGCTCTTACACAGGTAGGCGGTGTCCTGTATCTTCATCAACCCTTTCCCTTAATCTCCAGGAAGGTAAACAACTGTCCATTAGCAACAGGATATAACCAAGTGTCCATTAACAGGTAAGTGTAATCCAACATCTATCCAACAGGTAAGTGTTAAGTCATAAGCACCACATAAGTCCCACCACCAAGTCAGCCTTCTTCCTCCCACCTGCCTGCTTCCCGCTCTTTTTTTGCTTTTATCCCAGCCAGGGGCCCCGCCCTCGAGGGGCTTCCACCATTCTGGTCGTGGTGGAGGTGGGATCCTGCTTCACCAGGCGGGCCCCTGGTCCAATCCAGGCTTTCTTAAACCAAACCCTCCAGGACTTCCCCTCCAGGCTCCCTCGGTGCCCTGGCTCTTCTGTCTCTCCAATAAGTGGCCACCCCACGTTTGCGCCTCTGCACCTCCAGCCACTCTCATTCCCACATCTTCCTCTCCTCCTCCGGATCCATGATTTCCGTCAACAAAGCCTCCACCTCTTGTTCTCTCCTCTCTTTCTCTCGAGGCGGTATGCGTGGCTCAGGATGTCATGTGGCTGCCCCGCAATGACATTCAGGGTCTCCTTCCTCATAAGAAAAGTCTAACCACATTAGGTCTTCCTCCAGCTCCTCCTCAGTCGTGGGTTGCCGCTCATCACAAGTCCTTTCCTCCCTTTATCTTAAACTATTTTGTCCAGTTTCCATGCTTGGGATTTTTTTCCTGTCTGTGGTGACAACTAATATATTTGCCCTTGACATGAAGGATTTAAAAAAAAATCTGTAATCAGAATGTGAAGTGTCTCACCTCTCACCCCATCATTAGCTATCCCTATCATTACTAAATATCCACTTTCAACATTAATAAAGACTTCCTAATTAATCCTTTTAAAGAACCATGCTCCAAAATGGGGTTAGGGTCCCCAATAGTTTTTGCAAAAAAAACCAGAAACCACCAAGAAGTTAGATTTCTATCAATGACTAAGAAATAATATATTTCAGCAGCCACTGAAATCTAAAAAAATGGCACTGCCCATTCCTAAATACTATCATCATTATCAACAACGACAACAGTATTTATACATCACTTTTCATACCAGCCACCAGCTCATGGATGTTCCAGCTCATACCAGCTCATGGATGTTCTGAGGGGATTTTCAAAAGCAGTTTGAAAGAATGGCTGGAATATTTTTCTCAGATATGTGATGATTGCCAGATGAACTGGAGGAGGGGCTGCCATACAAACTATCTTGTCCTAAATTGCCGAGGCACACTGTGGATACTAATGGGAGAGAGAGGAGGGATTTCCTCTGCCTCCTTCAACCCATCAGCAAGGTTGCACCCCCAGAGTCAAAGACCCACAGAGGCTGCACATCCAGCTCTGCAGCTTCCTTCATAAGGACCTTTGTTGCAGTGCACAACTTCCAGATGATGAACCTGTTTGGATAGATGGGTTGCCTATAATCAGTTGTCCCCAGGAGCATCAACCCTGGACCACATTTTCACTCTTTCTTTCCTTGTTAGCAAATATTCTCAGTTTCACCAAGCTAAACTCTACTTGGCATTCATTGACCTAAGAGGAGCCTTTGACTCTATAGACAGAAATATTCTATGGAGAAAATTGGTGAACTGGAACATTGACCCCGCCTTCTTTTCCTTATCCAACAGTTACACTCCTCCAACTCATGCCATATTCGTCTAGATCGCACAGGTACTCTGACTGAAGACATTTCATCCATAAAAGCGTCAGACAAGGCTGCATTTTGGCACCCTCTTATTTAACCTTTATCTGGCTGACCTTCCTCCCGCCCTCTTTTCCCTGGATCCCCCCTTTCCCTCTCTGAACAACTCACCTATCCCACTTCTTTTATATGCTGATGACACTGTCTTGCTGTCTAAACATGGTCTCCGTAAGCTCCTCCTAACCTTTCAAGAGTATTGTCTCATTAACCATTTATCTATCAACCCTGAGAAAACAAAAATTCTTGTCTTCTCTACATCCTGGGTGCCATCCTTATGGAAAATACACAATCTTAATTTCCAACAAGTATAATCTTTCAGGTATCTATGGGTCATATTTCATCACCGTCATTCTTGGACCGTTCAACGCAAATCTGCTGTCTCCTCAGCCCTCCTATCCCAAAACGCAATAGCCAGATTCTATTTCAATAAAGGCAATCAGTACATCCCTGCTGCTCTTCAGGCGCTCCAACTCAAATCCATCCCCCAACTACTGTATGGAGCGCCTGTTTGGATAGAAGCTGTCAACTCTGAATTAGACCAGTCAATTGCCAAATTTCTCAGAAGGATTCTTGGGATTCCTAACCTAATTAGGCTGTCCATGATCGCACTAGAATTAGGTATACATCTCCCCTCCACTACTGCCTGGGTCTCCACATTCAAATTTTGGATAAAATTTCATCTCAATTTTCACCCAAGTTTCATTTTACATGACCTTATTCAGGATGCTTACACATCCAACTGGTTCAAACTAGTTGACGCCAAGCTCTCAGCAACTTGGCCTCTCCCCTGAAATCTTGGCTGACTTGGACCTCCCAAAAGCTCACCACATTATTAAGACCAAACAATGGGAGCAAGAAACTGGAACTCTCTTAGCCAACCTCAACCCGACTTGCTCTCCCTCCTTTTTTGGGTTGTCTCCCTCACTGGGTCGTCCAGCAAACTACTTTCTCCATCTGACTGATCCCAGGAAAAGGAGGGCCTTCCTCCTTGCATGCTTAAACATCTTCCCATCAGCTTACCACCTTGGAAGATACTCCAATACGGCCTGACAAAACAGATTATGTCTATTTTGCTCTGGTGAACCAGACATTATAGCTCACATTTTACTCTGATGCCCTGCCCACCACGCTCTTAGATCTTCCCTTCTTGACCCCTTTCTTCTAACTCTTCCTCCTTCTCTTACCAACCCTCTCCCAATCCTCCTTAGCGATTTCTCCCCCTCCATCACATATCTTGTGGCAGAATTTCTGTTAATAGTCTCCACGAGCAACCGTAACTCCCATCCCTCTTCTACCTGGTTTTAGATTTTGTTATCCCTGCCGATGGTACTGTTTGTTACCAGTCAACCTGTATTTTAAATGCCAATAAAGGTTATGTAATGTAATGTATGTAATCAGTTGTCACACTGGGTGGCCTAGGCTGGGAGTTAGGGCTGGGACCAGCAGTGTCAGAAGGCACATGTTGCAACATGTTTAGACACTCACCTGCCCTAATGTTTGCATTGCCTATTTTGTATCTTTTCAATGCTATTGAGTTATTGGTCCCCCTGTGCCCCAATGGACATACTCAAGGGCAGGATGATTTGGTTGGCAATGTCAGACTTCAGTGCTGTGCATGCTTCTTTGTGAACAGTATGGACATCAGCAGAGTATATGTTTGGCACATTAAATTGTGCTGCTTGAGTGCAAGATCATGAGGGCTTTGGCTTGGCATTGACCTTGGTCATCTGCTTGATGAGCACTTGCCACATATTGTTTTTGGTTTTTTATCATGAAGCCATCACAAAACCAAGGCTTATGATTTATCAAGTTAATTGGTTTACACAGCATGTAATTGTTTTGTAAATTACAAGTCCATTTTTAAAGTGCATAGTTTGACAGCACTTGAGCCTCTGATATCCCTAACTGGGCCATTCAGACCTTTTTTGCTGTTGTTCTTGGAGCAATTTATACATAAGCTCACAGACCCTTTTGATACCTTAGCAGAAGCTGGACTGTTCATGAAGACTCTGTTGCTTATTGCTTCATTTTCTTGGCAGCTGGAAATCTCAGGAACATCCTGTGACATAAGAGTTGCCAAGTTATTGCTGCCGGAACCTTTACCAGTGGTTAACACCTATCAAACAGCAACATACATCAGTCAATAACAAAACTAGCCTTGTAGTAAGTAACATATTTAAACTGTTTCTCCTTTATCCATCTTGATTATTTAGAAAAAGAAAAATGATGAAAATGAGTAAACAGTCCAGATATGGCACCATTATTTAAATTGTATTCTGGAAGGCATCTTCACACATGCTTCTTAATATCACATGTTTCAGTCCCATTGAATTAATATGTTCTGTAAATCGAGATGTATTATGCAGCAAATTTGTTATTCATTTTAATGAGCTCTCTTTTCCATTCATCACTGATTTCGCAATGTGCAAGTGTGTGGCGCCTCTGCATAATTACAGGTGTCTGTTTCGTTTTTACCAGACAAGATATAATTAATATGTAATTTTTTTCTATCTTTTTTGTGGGCGAGAAGGATATTAAGATACTACAGGGAGATGTATGAGCTCTGGGGACAGTGACAGGATAAATATAAAGAGGGTGAGTTTGTGTCTCTGTTGACAAAAGTAAATTATAACCTTCTGTGTCCCTTTGCTATAGTCTTAGCCATAAAAGCAGTGCAGTTAGTGAAAGATGGTAAATGGCAGTAAAAGAAACATGAGTTTACTTTGAAATGGCAGTCAAGAAGATTTTAAGAAGGAGGCAATGGCATAGTCATAGGAAAATAAACAGCATGAGGAGAGCAGAAAGTAAGGGTGCAGGGACAAAAATGAAAGCTGCAATATCATGCCAGATAAGGACTAACATATTGGTCGGAAATGAAGGTTACCCCCTGCCTGGCAAGTTCACAATCAGTTACTTTGACATTTGCAGCAGTATAAAATGGCATGGGGAGAGAAGCCGGAAGCTAGCAATCTAAAGCTTTGTGCACAAAGTGGGCATTTTGCTATAGCGCTACTGCAAAGCAATGCTGTCAATATTCATGGCCATTCTGCCTCAAATCAGCTGTGGCCTGGGACAGCAAGCCAAACCTTGCACCCCTGGCCCCATATCTCATCATGGGTGATCTTCTGCTCCTAGAGGCCCAAAAAGGGCCCTTTTGGGGCCTCCCTATGGCAGCTGCAGGACCTTGTGAGGGGCCACAAAAATTTGCTCTATGGATCTTTCAGGGAGACTCCATGGCACTCCATCAGTTTCTGACATTCTGGTGTAACAATGAGTGTGAGGCAAGCTTTTCTGTTGCAGTTGGGAGGCAAAAGATGCACATTGGCTGGCTTGGGAGAGGAAGAATTTTCCCTCACTATACTACTTTTCTTATCAAGCTGAAGTACAGAAAGGGGGGTCAAGTAGTGAACAAATAGATATTATTGAGAATGAGGTTGAATTATTGTTAGTTGGCCATTTGTCAGTCTGTTGAAGAGGGCTCCTTCTTTCATTCAGGCCCAATTTATCCTACATGAATAGTCTATTAACCTTTGCATTGGAGAACACCCAGAAATTTAGTAGAAGCCCTCCTATGGCCTCCCATTCAATGTACTTCTTACTTGGATGATGAGATGGATGCAGATTCGATCCAGGTCGGGGTGACCAGATGTCAAAACTGAAAAAGAGGGCAAAGCTCCCCAAAATGTAGGAAACCAAAGAAAAATTTCACACATGGCAAAAAAGCAAAAACATCATATATATTGCTTTCATGTTTCTTAATTTAAACTCTACATTATCTATTATTAAATTTAAAATTTTTACATACAACTTAATATATATACAGACCAATTCTATTTATGCCTACTTAAAAGTAAGTCCCAATGTGTTCAATGAGACTTCTTCCCAGGAAAGTACAGATAGGATTGCAGCCTTGTATTAATTTCAAGAAAGCTACATGTTACCTGCTTGGAAGGAAAAGGAGGACAATGAAGATTTCTTCCAAAACACAAGACTAAAAGAGGACATATGGTCACGCTGACCCAGGTACTCCTAGCTTGATTGGAAGCAGAGGAGCAGGTATTAGTGGACAAAAAAGGAGTTGCATGATGTTACTGCATCATCATATTAGTGTTTCCCAGGACAAAGACAACAACTTGCACACAAGAGTTTTTACATGATTTTAAGGGGGGGTGGGATTAGTCTTGTGAACTGAATAGCTTGTGGAAATGGAACTCCATGTTTATACCGACATGGCTGGTGGAATTTCTAGAACTACACATTAGCACTATGAGAGGATACAAACAAAAACAAACCTATGCTTAGCCCCTGCCCCAGTGTAAGCTGTCATAAATGTGCAATAAAGATCATTTGTGGCAATTCATGTGCAAGCAGCATCAGTGGGAAGGCCTGCATTGTATCAGGGTCTTTGGCTGCCATTGGAGGTGAACACCTCATTGAGCAGTGCAAGGTCAGGGAAGGAAGGTGAAGAAAAGGGAAAGTTGGCTTTTTGGGATGAAAGAGAATAGAATGGGGGAATGGAGGCTTCCACTATATCATATTCTCCCTCCAGGCCTAGAGGCCTTAAACTGGACTCCTCAGTACTTGTACAAGTGAAAAAACTGGTGCAGATCCAAGCAGCCCTATTGGCCAGGTTGTAATGTTACACTGGTCAAGGGAAAATATCCTCTTACCTGGGAGAGTCTGCTCTAACCTGTGCTGTGAACAGTGTAGACAGCTCAGCTCAGCTGCAGCAGTGTAGATTAGAATTGATCTGCCCATCTGACTGCAGAGCTCCATTCCTACTGCGATTGCTGTCCTTATCTTGGAAAATGAATTTTAGGAATTATTATTTTTAGATGTAGGCAACCTCAGAATGCCAGATCAGGGGACCAGATTCCCAGTGTCTTGTTGTTCTGTGTGTACCCCTGAGTCATTTAGCGTGGTGAGCCACTGTGAAATTCAGAAAGCTGTACTAGATATGTGATCCAATGGGGCTCTTCTTATTTTCTTAACTCTCCCTTGCATTTTTGTGGTTATATCATATCAGTGGCATTTGTTGTATAGAGTACCAACAAACATCTAACACAGTGGTGGCCAAATGCAGCCCTTGGCAAGCCTCAATGTGGCCCTTGGCATGACCCCTCTATCAGGCCATTGGCAAACCTTGTAATATCTCTAATACAATCCTATATGTAAATTTATTCAAATTTGAAATGTAAATCATTTTTCCGGCCCCCAACGGTGTCAGAGAGATGATGTGGCCCTCCTGTCAAAATGTTTGGATACCCCTGATCTAGTGTGATGAGGTTATAGTTTTTGCTAGGCAGTGCCTGCATGTTTGCACTTTATTAGTTGCCAGGCATGTTGTGGGATTTGCAAAACAGCCTTGCTGATGCTCTCCCTCATTTTCAAGAGGACCACATTTGCACGCTGTTTGATGCATTCAACAACAGATGCACACATTTGAAGAGAAAAGCTAGTCCTTGAGCTGCTGGTTTTTGCAACAGCGCCATATCTTTTGCAAAACTACCTGCTTGATTTCTAAGTGCAAGCAAAATGAGAACATCTGCCCATATTTAGACAGCCAGCAACTAAACTGCACACGTGTAATTGACTCAGTGCTATTGACATCTCTGTCTCTCCTCTTCTTATTTTGCTCTTTCCCAACAAACTAAAGTTACAGATATATTGCTCCTTCAGCCATTTCCATCTCCTTCGTTGCCTTTGCTGTTGGCGAGTGTCAAGCTCCTGGTTGCACTGGGGAATTAGCCAACAAAGGCAGCATTATTGCAGCTCAGTGAGCACCTTCCCAGAGGGACCTTTAATGTCACCTCAATCGCGCAGCCAGCTATCTCTAATCCAGTGCCTATCCTAGATTTTTTTATTTTTTACCTTTGAGCTGCTTTCATTTTATTGTGATGTCAGAAAATGTAGTTTGGATCTGTCACTGAACATATAACACACAGTGACAGATTTCAGTGAAAGGTGTTGGGTAAGACAAAAGGGGAAAGAAGAAAATAGACTGAGAGGAAACACAGACACTTTGACCCCCTACTCCTACATACCACACCTAAGATGAATGTCTAATTCACGATGAAATAATGTGTGATTGGATCTAAATAAAGCAACAGGTTTTATTCCCTAAGGCAGAAAAAAGATGCCAATCCCTCATTATTGCACATTGTATAAGAGGAAGTGGGATGCGAGCAAGGAAGGAAGGCGAGATTCTTCTGTATTTTTATTTCAAGTGCAATCTGATTCAGTTTCAAGCAATTTAATGTGAACAACAGGCTTGAGTACCTGCAGTCGATTAAAAAGAGCCAGCACTTTATTCCATGATCAGGATTGGCATGCAAAATTTTCAGCAAAGCTTTGTGAATCAGCTACAATTACATCTTCGATCACGCCAGGAGTCACAGATTGGTTTGGATTTGGATTTGGATACTGATATTTAGACAAATCTAAATCTGAATTAAAGATGACAAAACGGTGGTGTTTATCATGCAAGCTATTAATGTCTGTCTTATTGATGGAACACTCTTTGCTCAAGAGAGTGGGTGAGGTGGGGAGGAGAGAGAGCTGGAATTACACAAGGCATACATGTCAGCCAAGAGTGTTAAATGGATTGTGACCTCATGCTGCTGCTGTCTTTTCAGTATTTCTTCTTTTTTCTTTTTTTCTTTTTTCAATCAGTCTAATTTCACAGTTACACTACTGCAAAACATTCTGTAGAACACAAAGAACTCATATCCAGAAATTGAAAAGACCACAGTTTTGAAAAGACCCAGAAGATTATACTTAAAATAAGTATAGACTGAAGAATCAGTCTCACCATTACCTAACATCCTTCAGCTTTTGGCCATTAATGAAGCAAACTGAGGGCGTACTCCTAACCATTGTAGGCCAGTGCAACTCACCATTCCCATAGTACTGGTGGTGGTGGTGGGGAGGTTGGGGAAACCAGCACTTTTCTGTGCACTACCCTAACCTCCCCAGAAGTGGTGCAGAAATGCCTTATGACACTTTTCTCACACCCTCAGACTAGCACAGGACTTGTGCATGACTTGTGCCAGATTAAATGGGAGTTAGGATTACTCTGTGAAGCACTTACCTCTACCATCCATGCCCTCTAGGTTTGCCTCACTTTCATCCACTGTTGCTGGCCCTCCTTTTGCAACTCTCTGGATCTGAAAAAGGGCGGTGAGAATGGCTCAGCTGGGCTGCCCCAAGTAGGATGTATCCATAGCAGAAAGTTAGGCTGAATCCAGAGAGCCAGGAAACCTGGGCTTCCCCAGTTGCTCCAGCACATGTCTGCTCCTCCAGGAATGCTCAGTATGCATCAAGTAAGTGGCACCTGGAGAGGACTTGCTCCTGAGGAGACCTGCCTCAGATTACACTGGACAAGGAACAGCTGTGGTCCCTCTCTTATAAGGAAGCCCATGAGTCCCTGAGAGCCAATAACAGCTGCAGCATGTACCTAGCGTAGAGTGTGGATGCAAGGGGATTGCTTGGAGTTGTCCTGTATCCTGAGGTTAGTGGGATGTAGTATGGTTTTTGTTCCTTGAGTTTTCATCACTCCTGCGGGCAGTCTGGTCCAATCAGGTCAGGGTAAAGATTAACCTGATACCCAAGAGGCCATCAGCAATCCCCTTTTGTATTACAAGGGGGAGACCTAAGCCTGCTGGCTACTGTGACTTTCCAAGGAGGGGTAAGGAAGATCATGCACAGCCCACTGCAAGGTCCTAGAGCCTGCCTCTTATCTCTGATCTTCTGGTATCAGTTGGCGTGAACTAGAGAATATTCTATTCTGGAACATGTATGTAAATTATTACAAAGCTATTGATATTGGGGTGAAGTAGGGAGGGGAAAAATGTTTCCCATCTCTCCCTTGATGGGTTCTGCTATCAGATATATTTATAAATTTACTGCTTGCTGGAGGGGGATGGGAACTCTTCCTTATGAAGGACCACCTAGGATATGGGGCTTTTTCTTGGCTTTTAGAATTCACTGAGTGCAGGACATCTATGCTGGGTAGGGGGAGTGGTGAAGAGGGATCCTTACATATAGGGGACCACATGGGATATGGAGCTTTTTCTTGGTTTTGTAATTTGGAAGGGATGCACACCTATGTATTGTTTTGGTGTGCAAAATGTAAAGATAAGTTGCATGTTATTTATATGGAAACAAATACATTTGCATTTATTTTATGCAATATTGTATAGATATTGTTCAGATATATTGTATACACCGATACTTGGCATAATTATGCCAAGTACAGATACTTGGCATAATTGTCCCCTGAAACAATTGCTGCCTCCCCCAATTCTACAATCCTGGCTACGGCCCTATATCTTATAGTTCCTGTAAAATAGTGCAGTTGCAAAGACACTATTTTGACAGTGACAGACAAAATTTGATTTCTTTTTTCAAAAACAGACTATCCTGATGGTATTCATAAACATCCCATTTTTCACAATTTTTGCCACTAGTGGCAAGATTAGCTATTGCTCCCTAAAGCTTGTTGCACAAGCAACTAACTCTGTCCTTGCACACTCTTGGCTACCCAACTGGTGTGATCTTTGACTCTTACACCTAAAGAATACAGCCTCCTAATGCATGCAAATAGCACCATCCTACTTCTAAATGACAGAAGTTGTTGGGTGTCTATAAGGCTTTGTTTTAATGTAGCATTTCAAATAGTTTGACTTTAAAAAAAATTCATTAAGAGGTTAGCTCTACTCGTCAAACAACCAGCAGAAATGCTTATCATTATTCTGTTTCAATTTTGAATTGTGTCTGTTTACTCTTACAAGTACAGAGTTTTTGAAAAGCAACTCCTTATTTTAAAATATTTCTAAATTACAATATAGAGAGTTACTTTTCAATCACCCTGTAATACTGAAAAAACTAAAATTCAGTGGAAACAAAAATAAAATAATATCAGCCCTAACCTATATGTGGAAAAAGACCCAGAATACCTGAATAATAAATACCAGGCTATTTTGGTATTAAAGTACAACAGTTTCTTTCTACACCTCCATCTTTTTTCCCTTCTTGTGAGTTCCATTAGCTTTATATCAAAGCTGGTGTTTTGATGTTCTCAACAAAAGATCTATTTAACCACCACAGAGGCTGGAAACATCAGGAAGTTAGGAAAATGAAATTACATGCAATATTTTAGGCCTGTGTTCCTAATTGGTATCTTTTGCTATTGAAAGCCACAAAGTCTTAATTAATGCTTAATGGATTTTTCATGTTACGTGGCAACCTTACATGCATTGATTTTAATATTGTATTTACAGACTAATATGTAGCTTCATTTTGCATTACCTCAAGGTAACCAAGATATGATCATTCATTTCCATTAAGTGGAAAAAAACCAACCTTCTTGCTAAGGAAGTATAATGCTACACGCTTACTTCATATGATTTATTAATAGTATATTTATAGTACAAATGATGTTCTTGGGAGCACTTATGCTGGCATATCAAAGTGGGGTCAGTCTTCAAACTGATGTAATGTCTATGATGTGCTCAGCAGGCTAACCGAGACTATCTGATTAGTTGCATCAAGTACATCTTTATGCAGACTTCCCAGACACTGAAAACAAGGCTTCAATTTGCTATGTGCTTCTCTGTCTCCTTCTCTGAAGATAGCACATAAATTATAGTTTACACATGGATGAAAGACATCCTGGGGAAAAAAAATAAAAATAAAATGAAACTCCTGCTAGTCTTTTCATTGGTGTTTTCATGGGACAGAACTTCAAAAGTGTATGTTGTAGTTTTTTGCTGGAAGTGGGGGGCTCACACACCAACAGAGATTTCTCAATACTTCTTGTATATTTTTATTCCAGCAATTTCAACCAGTGTGCCCATAGCACATTGGTGTGTTGTGAATGGTCCGCATGTGCCATGCAGGGCACATGAAGATCAGGGGAAGATCATTTATTAATAGGGCCAATGGGGTGAGTCCCCAACAGGGTGTGTGGTGTGCCTTATCAGTTTTCCAAAAACTGGTGGTGTGCCTTGACAGTTTTAGCACCTTGACAGTTTTTGTCAGTGTGCCATGAGATGAAAAAGATTGAAAATAATTGTGCTTTTGTGTTTGAATTTTTAGGAGACAATCCTATCTAATTTTCCACTGCATATACAGATTGGGCAGCCTAAGGTAGCACTCTCCAAGCTCTTCCTTTGCAGGCTAAAGAGGCTTGCTTCATCAGCTTAGCTGAGCCAACACAGTGAGACTTGGGGTGGAGGAAGGGAGGGAGGTGAGAGAGCGTTCTGGGGTAGGGGTGAGCAGGGAGGGATGGAGGGATGGGAAATGGGGACAGGTTCAGGATATTTTATCCTGACCTTCTGAGGGCAGGCAACAATGGTGCATCGCCTGATCTGTTGCCCCAATTAATGCCACCTTTCTTGGCACTGCTGCATCAGCTGTGGGTGGGTAGGATTAGAAAAATGGCACAGCAGAATACAGACATTGCCCACTTATTGGACACGTTAGGGACCAGAGCAACATCCAAAAGTGACAACCATTGAAGAGTGGAACCCAGTCTTTTCCAGCTTCCAAATGCAAAATGGCCACCCAAAAGACAGCAATTTCTTGCAAAAATCCAAATAACACATATTTATTAACACTTAGCCAAATGCACAACAAATTACAGTAAAATGAAAAAGGCATCTGTGGCAATGAATATCTAATGTATTTGATTGATAATTATTTACTGAAGAAAATAATAAGGAAATGCCAAAAACAGTTTGATCACCCTCAAATAAGCAGAGAGAGGTTGAAAGTGTGGCGCATATGTTGAATGAATGAGCTCTGGGTATAATTGAAAGATGATAATAAACATAAGGAGAGTTTCTCCACTGGATCAGACCAAAGGCCCATCTACTCCAGCTTCCTGTATCACACAGCAGCCCACCAAAATGTTGAAAGAGTGGAACAGTCAGAAAACAAACTATCAGAAACTGGGGGAAACCTGTTTATTGGCATAAAAGATAGGTGAAGAAAGGGGAAAGATGCAGTAACAAGAACCTTTTTTGCAGAGAATAAACAACAACTCAACAGGTGAATAGTTTCTCTTTAACAAGACTTTTTTTTCTTTTGACAAGGTTAGCTTTCCTTTTGACAACAACTTAGTTTGAGGTCTATATTCACCCAAAGCATCTTTTGTAGAGTAACAAGTTACCTTTTTATAGTTACATTTTTACATGGTCATGTTTGGATGTTTTGCATCTCCAAATACTTTCTCAAAAATACTTTTCCATGTGAATAGGTATGGCAATTATCCCCCCACGACGCAGAATAAGTACACGGAGGCAGATGTGGAATTAAGGGCCACTTTATTAACTATTTAATACAATCAAAAAACGGGATCTGCTACAAGTCGTGCTGGTAACTACAAAAATAGGGAAGGGCGAAAGCCTGGCTCAGGTCACACCCCCACCGGTAGGTGCCCTTCAACGCCAACTCCAGGGTCGAGATAGCCGGGCGCTCAGTCAAATGGTCATCCACTTTGACAGAGCCTATATTCCAATCCCAGGTACAGGGCTAGCCGCATAAGCCTATGTCCGGTCTGGCAAACACTAGGCTCGCTCTGCATCACCCTGATCCTTTGCTATCTCAGGCAATCACCAATGGCCTATCCTTCCTATTCCAGCACAACACCTGCCACACGGGGAACCTGTCTAGCACATGGTTCCACCACCCCATTAAAGACAGGCGAGCAGTCCCCTGACTAAATCCTCCAGAAAAACATCTAACGCTGAGGCCGTAAGGTGCACCCCATCCGGCCTAAAAACTTGGGGCAGTGTCCAATGAATGCTCGGGTGTCGAACAACGTACCCACCGGTACGACTCACATAACTGGCCACGTAACCGTTTACCCGGAGACGTGCCAAGTCAATGGCCCTCAAACTTCTGGCTCCTCTCCACACTCTTCTTGGGAGCAAGGAAGACCAGATAATCCTAATACCTGAGCACCACTCGGAGACAAGGAACAAGTCCCATCTGATTTGAGTCCGAAGCGACACCGTCGCCCTTTGGGTCAAATCATTCTCCCCCAGGTGAATTAGCAAAAAATCAGGAGGAGGGCTACCCTGTAAAAATTCAAAGACAACCGGGAGGAACTGACCCCATTGCATGCCTCTCCTAACTGCCCAAAATATACAAACATGAGGGCCCAAGCCCAGGTTGGAGCCAGCACCGGTGTATTCCGCTCTCTTCCTGGCCCAGAATGGGATGGAGTGGCCCACAATCAATACGCGGAGAGGACGATGTGAGGGTGCATCTAAGAAAAACAGAGAAAAAGGTGTACATGTAACTGCAATTTAACTGCACATAAGCAACAAACCAACAAACCAGCACCCAACTTATCTATGACCACCTTTACGAATGTATAATTTAAAAGCATCCGACTGCCATCTACCGATGCGGCGAATGACCTCCTCAGGGAGACCCAGCCCAGCTGCAAGAGTCGCAGCCCCAATCCTCAAGGAATGTATGTAGTACATCCTGGGAGACAGGCCCAGAGCGGTGATAGCCACCGAAAAGACCACCCGAAACTGGTAAATGGTAAGAGGCTCCCAATCCGCATGTTGAAATAGGGGACCCACAAAGTGGAGAACCCTGTCCTGATACCTGGTAAGAGCCCTTAAAGGACAAAGTGGGTGGTGTGGCCCACAATCAATATGGGCCACATCATGGCAGTTATGGCAATTAGATCATACAGGTGATCTAAGCCTGAACTGCCCTCTGATCAGTCTTAGACCTGCGCAGTCTCAAGGTTTGACCATCTGAAGTCATGGTCAAATCTGACCACCAAAGTACCCAAGCTGGGTCAGCCCGGCGAGACCGAACCAATACCTCACTAACACGAAAAGCCCCAAAGAACATAGCTAAGGCCACCGCCCTAAAAAGGTCTCGCTCAAAATCCGAGCTGCAATATCTCTCAAAGGCCTCAAACAACCCAGTCAAAACCTGGACCGTAACCAGCCGCCGTCCATCAGGGACAGAAGGCCGAGTTCGCCTCATGCCTTCGAGCATGCGCCGCACCCGAAAACTCCGAGTAACGTCCGACATCCCTTTGACACCAGCTGTGAAGGCAAAAGCAGACAGGTAAACCACAATGGACCGGGGGTGTAGACCGGACTCATACAGGTGAAGTAAAAATTGCAAAACCGCATCAACCGAGAGTGGCCAAGAAACAGACAAACCTCTGGAATGGCAAAATGTCACAAATTCTCCCACCTTCCTCTTATAACTGACCCTGGTAGAAGGAGCCAGAGATCCCAGGATAAGGTCATGAACCCTCACAGTCCAAGGCTCCAAAGCCATTCTGGCATGGGGTCCGGGTCCAGAAGGGCTGCCGGAGCAAGTTGCCTGAAGCGCTCCTCCTGAAAACGAGACAGAGCGTCGGCAACCCCATTCTCCAACCCTGGGACATGTCTGGTAGAGACCACCGAGTTTATGCGTAGGCATTGTAAAACAAAAGCCCGAACTAGACGCATAACCCTCGGAGATCTGGAAGACTGCTTGTTGATGACATGCACCACCGCCTGGTTGTCACACCAGAACCTAATAGTGGAATTCTGGAAGTGATCAGCCCAGATGTGTACAGCCACGACCAAGGGAAACAATTCCAAAAAGGTGAGATCTTTCACTACATCACTGCTCTGCCAATGATCAGGCCAAGGAGCAGCACACCACCTACCCTGAAAATAAAGGCCAAAACCAAAGCCTCCAGCAGCATCAGAATTTACTTGAAGGTCTGCCCTCAGGAGCAGTGCTTCCCTCCAAAAGGAGATGCCATTAAAATCAGACAAAAAGGTAAGCCATACCCTCATGTCTTCTCTCATGTCGGCTGACACCCCCACCCGGTGATGAGGGGCAGTCAGTCCGATCATGGCATCACACAACCTTCGCAGGAAAGCACGCCCCGGAGCCACTACCCGGCACACAAAATTAAGGTGCCCAACCAAAACCTGGAGTTCCCGAAGAGTCAACCTCTTGGCCCTAAAAGCCTGAGTAAGCAAGCCAAACAAGGTGGCCAGCTTATCGGCAGGCAAACTGGAACTCTGAGTTACAGTGTCCAGCTTGATCCCCAAAAAGGTAAGCGAAGAGGTAGGACCCTCGGTCTTCTCCTTGGCCAAAGGAACACCTAAATCTACACAGAGCTTCTGAAAAGATGCCAACAATAAGTGGCACTCATCAGAACCTCCCCTTCCCATTAATAAAAAATCATCTAAGTAATGAGCCACATCACCAAACCCAGACTGAAAGCGGAGGGCCCATTCAAGAAAGATGCTGAAAGCCTCAAAGGCCGAAGAAGAAACAGAACATCCCATCGGAAGGGCTCTGTCCACGTAGTAACCCCCCTCAAACCACATGCCCAGAAGGCAAAAATCACCCGGATGGACAGGGAGCAGCCGAAAGGCTGACTCAATGTCGGCCTTGGCCATAAGGGCCCCAGGTCCACAAGCTCGCAAACGGCAAACTGCCTCACCCAGGGAAGTATACCTGACCGAGCACAGGTGAGGAGGAATACCATCATTCACAGAGTCACCTCTGGGAAATGAAAGATGGTGGATCAAACGAAACTGCCCCGGAGCTTTCTTGGGCACCACACCTAAAGGAGACACCCTTAAGTTGGGAAAAGGTGGGGATTCAAAAGGGCCAAGAACCCTGCCAGCCGCAACCTCTTTGGCCAGCTTAGCTCTGACCAACTCCTCCATACCTTTCACCGACTTAAGGTTATCAGCCCAGTAAGCCTTATCCGGGGGGGGGGGGGTGTGAAGGGATCCGAAAACCTTCAGAAAAACCGAGAAACAAGTAACTAGCTGACTGCCTATCAGGATATTCATGCAGCAGCTCCTCCAAAACACATAACTTAATCGGGCTAGGTCCCTTTACCAGGAGCTGGGAGTGCAGGCTGGCCTCCTCCCCCTTTGGGACCCCCTTTACCGGTGGCTTGCCCGCTTTTCTCTTGAAACACACGGTGGCTGAGTGCCTACCTCCACACACTGCGCAGAAATGCGAAAAGGGGCATCCAACCCTAGAACAGGATCCCGAGTTATTGAACTCGTAACAAATACGGTGGCCTTGAACACCCGAGGCGCCCGAAGACGCCTTGGGTTCTGCCGACGCGTTACGAGCAATCAAATGACCACTATCCGAGCGGTCCCCTTGGATGGGTTTGGCAGTAGCCACAACCTGCATCCACAACTCGAATTTCGGGACGGACCACGACAAAGAGGGATCATTAGCAGCCCGAAGGCGAAAATTATGGTCATACTGGAGCCAAGCTTGGCCCCCAAAATCTCTAAAGGTCCTGTGTACTATATCTAAATACTTAATCAGTGCAGGAGCCTTTTTGGGTCTCAACTGGACGACCACTGCCATGTATATGCAGTAGCCGTAGAGCCAGTTGGTCTAATTATGATCCACCCGCCTCTTTTTCGTGGTCTCAAGATCCCACTCAGGCTCCCCAACCCTCGGGACCCGCTCAGGTTCGGAATGAAGGAGACTGAAGAGGTCTACATACTCGCCCCTCCATACCTTCTCCTTCACCGACATGGCCAGATGACCACCCAAAGGCAGGTCAATGCTGCCATAAGGGCGATCCTCGGGACCATCGTCATCCTCACCATATTGAGCCAACCTCCTGATCTCCTCCCAGGAAGGCCAGCCCTTAAACTTCTCACTCTCACCCGAACCTTGGTGCCTTGCCAAACGCCCAAATCCAACCCATGGATTATCCATCCGTGTAAAACCCATGGGAGTCCATGGAAAACAAGGCTGAGCCCAACTAGGTGCCCCCCAACCAGCTGCCCACCAAGGGGGAACCATTGCAGGCTGTTTAGGTGGGGGAGGGGAAGAAACCACTGGTTCCTCCCAACACCCCACAATCTCTGGAGCATCCTCCTCCTCCTCTCACCTGGACCAACAACACCCACAGAGGAGGAAGATGCACCAGCCGAAGCAAGCGTGGGGTCATGATGCACCTCAGAAGCTGTCACACCACTCGAAACCAGGCTACCGGCCCCCCTTCCCTTTCGCGTGAAAACGCGAGTTGGTATAGCCATGGCAGACCCAGAGCCGCCATCCCCTTTCCCCTCAAAGCGCTCCTTGTACTCTTTTTCAAGCGCCTTATAGTGCTCCACCAAAACTTTGTGCTCCATCCACTCCAATTCCTCATCCGAAGAATTGGGTTCAGGCGGCGGAGGAGGAGGGGGAGGGCGTCTGGGGGCCTTGCCACCCCATTTTTGGGTCCTTTTACCCATTATACCACCCACCAAGAACCACACAAGACAAGGTCACTGATACTTAGTTTTTACACTGAAAGGATATATAGACTCAGCAGCACGGGATGATCACAATGAAGAAGCAGGAGACTCTGACAGAGCCCAATTAGGCAGTAGCAGCTATGATGGCAATGAAAAAGCAGGAGTCCCGAAAAAAGCCCCAACAACAGGCCTCAAGATGGCCGCCGGCCACGAGGCAGCTCACAAAATGGCTGCCATAACAAAATGGCCGCCGCAACCACAATGCCTTCAAGGCCTAGCTCTGGGCACTAGTCTTACCACCCGGAGGCAGCCCACAAAATGGCCACCGACCAAAAATGGCCGCCACGACCACAAGGCGGCAACAGGCCTCGCTCAGGGCAGTATCCCGAGCCACAAAAAACTGGGGGAAGGCACCCCCTCAACGCGCTAGTCGCACTGAGAGTTGACGCGGAGGCGTCCCGCAGGGAACGAACCCTCTCTGCAGCTAGCGGAGGCGTCCCCGGCGAGGATGAACCCTCTCCACACGCCTCCCGCCCCCGGAGATCAGCCGCAGAGCCAAACCCGCTCTGCTGGAGAGAGCGTCCCAAGCGTCCGACTCTGACGCCGCTCTCTGGCCGACTGAGGCATCCCCAGGCAGAATGCCCGGATGCCCAGTCAGGTGCTGCCCCCTAGGCCCTAGCAGCCAATGGCTGCCCTGCACATCTCCCCCGGTCATACCATCTGGCCGGGGGGGATAAATCTGGCTGGCCAAACCCCATTATAGGGGTGGCCAGCATCATTATATTCAGTGCCTAACAGTTTCTAGAAGAGGCTCAGAAGATTTCTTTTTTTGGCTCCGAAGATTCCCTCCAGATCCTTTGCAAATTTAATTACCTTATATCAGAACTTTGCATAGGGCAACATTCACTGCTTCTCATCTCCCTCCCCTCACACAGTTAGAAATTGTGTTGAAAAAATGAACATCCCCAACCTGTTATGTCACTTCTAAGAAGATTTTTTCCCTTTCTTCTGCCTGCAGATAGTTCAGCAAGTCAGTTATCAAACACTCATGTCATGTAGCCAAACAGCACAGCCAGTAAACTATTAGCTTAACCCAGGGGAGTCAAACAGAAAGCCTGCAGGTCGGAAGCCCACTGGAAGCTGTTTATCAACTCCCAATATAATTGGGTTCTCCCAGTACCACTGTTTCACCAGAGCTGCTAATGCTGTGAGAAGGTGAGTCAGAAGGAGGCAAGGAATACTATGGCAGAATGGACAAACCAACGGGATAAAGGAGGAAGATACTATCAAGTTCCTGGAAAAGCCAAATTATTACCCAAGCCACCTTTTCAGCCGCAGCCATTTTTGCTGAGGTGTCAGAACAACTCTCAGCTGTTGTGCTGTGAAGTGTTGCTTCAATAGAAATGGTGCTGATGAAATGTCAAATGAAGTTCCTATTTCCAATTCCTAGAAGTTCTCCAGCAGATGAAAAGCCCCTACAGATTGTAGCGTAGCTCATGCCACTGCATTGCCTCCTAGGATTAATTTAGGATTGAGCTATAACAGTTATTCTTGAGCTGTTCTCGGGTTTCCTTTCTAAGAATGACAATCAGGACCAGAAATGCCATCAAACTAGAAGTGATACTGCTGTGATGCAAGAGCTCTTTCATGACTACTCAGAAGTCATTCCTATTGTGTTCAATGAGACTAGGGTGACCAGATGCCCAAATCTCAAAAGGAGGACAAGGTCTTGGATTTCTCTCAACATGGCCTATCTGGCGGATAATGGCACAATTAGGGTGCAATCCAGAGTAACTACAGGGAGGCCTTGCTCCAGTGTAAGAACAATTTGCTCTGGATTGCAATATGAATTTCCCATAGGTTTTCACTAAATGGTGCAGTAACTACGGGTACACGTAATGTCTCTTACGTGCTCCCGTAGTTACTCTGGATTGTAGGGAAAATCTTACTCATGAGCAAAGCCAAGATATTAGGCACTTTCACTTTCCCATAGAGTTCAATGCGTATTTTTTATTTTTAGTTTTTTGCCCATAACTTTTGATAGGAAGGAGATCGATTATTGCACTGGATTCTGCTCTTCAATATGAATCCAACGACGCATGAATGATGGAGTATTGCACACCATTGCAAAGTTCCAAAATGAAGCCAAAATGGAGGACAATGAAGCCCTTTTCGAGGACACCTAGACAGGAGACTAAAAAAGAAGACAAATCTGGAGATTTCCACTCATATGGTCACCCTGGATGAGACTTACTCCTAGGAAAGTATGGATGACAGCCTGAGTGCTCCATTTCAATTAACAGCACCTAGTGCTAGATTTTCCCTATCCTCAGGTTTTCGTGACCCCCTCATATGAAGTCACAACCCCACTCTGAGATCCACTGAGCTATAAGATGAACTAGTGTAGTTTCCTTTCTTTTCCCCTATGATTTTTTTGTCTGTTCTCCTTATTTACCCCCTTTTCGCTGAACTGGTTCAGTACATTTCTTGAACCAATGTATCTACAAGGTCACTTAGAAATCTAATTTTAACTGTACAAGTTCGAACAGTGTAAAAGATCAGTATGAATGAGCAGATAAGTATAAAGAGAACAATCAATACCAGTCACTATCATTACTTGAAGGAGCCATCACTTCTTGTGCGACATCATCAGCCATTACAGTATCTCATACACAATTGCCTGGCTAGTGATTAAGCGGCTGAGCTTGCTGTGCTGAAAGGATTCGGACTAAGGCTCAAGAACTTATGTCTTTAGGAAAGAAATGGACAGCAAACAGCCTTAATTAACCAAACACCCTCACCTGTGGCCCAGGTTTATGACTATGGCTGCAATCCTAAAGACATTTTCCTGAGAGCAAGATCCACTGAACACAAAGGGGCTTACTTTTGAGTAGACATGGTTAAGATTGTGCACTGCTTCTCATAAAGCAGGCCTCCATCAGTCTTGAAAGACTATGGTATCGTGCTCTGTGCTGCATACGCTGCATGCGAAGCATGAAAGCCTGGGTTGGATTGTTATGAAGGACATGCTGTTACCCAAGCAGCAAATCCCCCTCTCCATGCCACTGAATTAGTCCAATGGAAAGGCAGAGCCAATATGATTGGCTCCAGCTGGCGTCGCAGAACTGGGCTAAGGACAGGAGCTCACCCTGTCTTGTGGGGCCGACCCGGGTCTCGAACTCTGGCCTGCTGGTTAACAGGCACAGCGTCTTAACTGCTTGCGCCAAATACCCACCATTTGGAAGACCTCTTACATGATTCAATGTTAAGACCATCCCACTTTCTGTTAGCCTTCCAACAAGGCTGAACGTTTCTGTCTGGCCTTCCCATCTTATTTATTTGTTGTTTTGGTATTATGGTTGTATACTGTAGTTCATTTTAATGTTTTAATGCACTGTTCTGTATGATTATTTTTTATATATTTCACTTTTATATTGCTATACTATATTATGATGATGATGTACTATTTCACAGTTGCCAGGTGTTTGACTGGAATTGGCTCTATTGTGATTTGGTTCCTATCCAAGGAACTGGGAATCACAAAGGTATCATCATTGGAGAGTGGCAATGCTGTGGATGTCATTTATCTTGACTTCAGCAAAGTCCCACATGACATTTTAATTAGGAAGTTGGAAAAATATGGGCTAGACAAGGCAATTGTTAGGCTAGACAAGGCAATCTGCAACTGGCTCGATGGTCGCACTCAAAGGGTTTTAGTAAATGGTTCTGTGTCAACCTGGAGGTCAGTTTCTAGTGGGGTCCCCCAAGGCTCTGTCTTGGGACCGGTTCTCTTTAACATTTTCATCAATGACTTGGAGGAAGGGATATGGGGGAGCCTGATCAAATTTGCAGATGACACCAAACTGGGAGGAGTAGCAAACACATCAGAAGATAGGAGAAACCTCCAGGAGGATCTGGATAAACTAGAATACTGGACTGTAACCAATAGAATGAATTTCAACAGGGAGAAGTGCAAGGTTCTGCACTTGGGCAATAAAAACCAAAAACATAGGTATAAAATGGGGGATACTTGGCTTGGCAGCACAACATGTGAGTGGGATTTTGGAGTCGCTGTGGATCACAAGCTGAACATGAGTCAGCAGTGTGATGTGTCTGCAAAGAAGGCAAATTCCATTTTAGGTTGCATTAAGAGGACTGTAGCTTCCAAGTCACGCGAAGTTATAGTTCCTCTTTATTCTGCATTGGTGAGACCTCACCTTGAGGACTGTGTTCAGTTCTGGGCACCTCACTTTAAGAAAGATGCAGCCAAACTGGAGCAAGTCCAGAGGAGAGCGACAAGAATGATCAGTGGGATGGAAGGGAAGCCCTACGAGGAAAGGTTGGGGGAACTTGGGATGTTCAGCCTGGAGAAGAGGAGGCTGAGGGGAGACATGATTGCCCTCTTCAGATACCTGAAGTGCTGTCATATGGTTGAAGGGGCCAATTTGTTCATAGCTGCTTCTAAAGCAGAACTAGAACCAATGGGTACAAACTGCAAGAAAGGAGATTCCGGCTGGAAATCCGAAAAAAATTCCTGACTGTGAGGGTGGTTTGGCAGTGGAACAGATTGCCAAGGGAGGTGGTGGACTCTCCCTCACTGGGGATCTTCAAGCAGAGGCTCGATGAGCACCTGTTGGGGATGCTCTAGGGGGAATTCCTGCTGCAGGCAGGGGGTTGGACTAGATGACCTACTAGATCCCTTCCAACTCTAGGATTCTATGATTCTATGATCTCAATATGTGTGAAGTTCCCAAGGATGCTGCTTTTAGTAACTGAGCAGTTGTGATATTTTGGAGGCAAAGTAAGTTTAGATGTTCCTTATTATTATTGTTATTGTTATTGAAAATCAAACATAAATGCACAGCATACAATTTTGTGCTGGTTTCATTCACTTCACCAGTCAGACCCTTCCCAAGAGTCTAGGACTGTGTGATATAGCGTCATATAATTCATGCTGATCCCAGGAGAGCGGCTTTCTGCAGTTGGCAGAGTGATATTTTGTCAATGCCAATAGTTTTCAGGTGCCTGCCAAGGTCTTTGGGCACTGAACCTTGTGTGCCAATTTTCCACTGGAACCACCTGCACTGGCTTACACCAGATATGCTGTAATTTGATTCTAAGGTCTTGGTAGCGGGAGATCTTTTCCAGTTGTTTCTCCTCAATTCTGCTGTCACCTGGTATGGCAATGTCAACAAGCCACACCTAACTGCTTTCTATGATGGTGATATCTGGAGTATTGTGTTCAAGACCTTGTTCGTCTGTATCCTGAAGTCCCACAGAAGCTTGACCTGCTCATTTGCAACCACTTTTTCAGGCTTGTGGTCCCACCAGTTTTTTGCCACTGGCAGATGATACTTTTGGCATAGATTCCAGTGGATCATCTGGGCAACAGAGTCGTGGCTCAGTTTGTAGTCAGTCTGTGCGATCTTCTTGCAGCCACTTAGAATGTGGTCGATGGTTTCATCCACTTCTTTGCAGAGCCGGCATTTTGGGTCATCGGCTGATTTTTCAATTCTGACTCTGATGGCATTAATCCTGATTGCCTGTTCTTGGGCAGCAAGTATTAGGCCTTCCATTTTATTCCGTATTATTATTATTATTATTATTATTATTAATATTATTATTATTATTACTACTTCTACTACTACTACTACTACTACTACTACTACTACTACTACTACTACTACAGCGGCTCTTCACGTAACAAATTTAATTCGTTCCAGAGGCATGGTTGTTACGTGAAACCTTCTTTACATGAAGTGGTTTTTCCCATAGGACATAATGGAAACTCAGACAATTGGTTCCACAACCCAAAAAATATTCATATAAAAATATTAACTGTATGTAAAAATGATGACAAAACACTGGTATTGAATTCTACTTAGAAAGTCCTAAAAACACTTTCCTGGGAGTAAGCCCCCTTTAACACAATGGGGCTTACTTCTGGGTAGACATGGTTAGGAGGCTGCAATCAAAGACATTTTTCTGGGAGGCTTACCTGGGCTGCTGCTGGAGGTTCAAAGTGGCCACTGGGGGCACTTGGGGGCAGTTAGGGGCTGCTGCCTCTGGCGCTCCCAGGCAACTGCCCTCAAGTTGGGGGCAGTTAGAGGCAGAAGCACTGGCCGGCAGCCCTTTTAAACAGCCTCCACATGGAGCATCATATGCATAGTGCGTGTGTCCATTAAGTGTCAGAGGGGTTTGCTTGTAATGTGAAACAAATTTGTTACATGAAGCAGGATTCCTTGGAAATTTAGCCTTATTATTTGGAACATACTTCACGTGAGGTGCTTGTTACATGAGGTGCCATTGTATTGCAAAAGGGTATATCATTTAGGGCTCTTCAGTCTAGAAAAGAGGCTCCTAAGGGAGGACATGATTGATACATACAAAATTATGCAAGGTACGGATAATGTGGATAGAGGATATTCTTGTCTCTTTCACATAACATCAGAACTAAGGAAGATCCACTAAAATTGAATGTTGGAAGCGTTAGGACAGGCAAAAGAAAATATTCTTTTTACCCAGCATGTGATTAGTTTCTGGAATTCCTTGCCACAGAATGATGATATTTAATGTCTTTAAGAAGGAATTGGACAAATTTCTAATCTAGAGGAAATGACAGGTTACAAGCCATGATGGATATGTGTATGTGGAGGAGGGGTGTCTTTGGCCTGATCCTCCTGAGTTTTTTCTTATTTTTATGTACCTATGATCTGTACTTGATTGTCATCAGTCCTGTAAATAACCATGTTACTGACCTGGCATCCAGATAGGCACATAGCACCAAATACATGCTTTGATGCACATTGTCTGCTGGCCACTAGTTATGGGAAACTCTATTCTACTTCATTTTTTTGGGGGGGGGGGGAGTTTGCTGCTGTAGAAACTAAAAGGCTTAGTCCAGAGAGCTTTCTTGAGAAGTATTTTGAAGAACTGGGCTGGTGACAGCAGAAAGAAAGGTTGATCATCATATCTGACCATGATGATACTTTTCTGCTAGGCAGAAAACCACGCATGCATGTGTCATTCTGTGCATGCATTTGAATAAAAGAAATAAAAGGCTTAGCGGGTAATGGAATTTTTAACATGTCACTCCAACTTACTGTTTTGCTTAGTAGCTGAATGTAAGGTCTGTGAGGGTGAGGACCATTGTATCATTTTTCCCCTTTTATTTCCACCTGGCATACAGATAAAAAAAAACATTACAGGAATGTACTGAGAGTCCTGTGGGAAATAACTGAAGCATCACTTTCTGTAGGGAGAAAACAGCACATGGTTATCCAAAAATGGGCTCTGAAGCAAATGTTTCTTCTTTTCTCCCCATCACAAGAAGTCTTCAAAGCAAGCAGTTTGAAGAATTTAGTTGGAGTGCTTGGATTTGAATCAAAAGCTTTGGGTAAAGAGGTAAACAGAAAGATTGAAGCCATATGATGCCTGGTTTAACACTGAACAGAACACTCAGCCTGAATAGAGAAAGTCACTGCAAATTTGCAAAGTGGTACCCAGACACTTTGTTTAAGATTACTCCATATGCCTATTCACATAATGAAAGTGGCTGGCATTTAAGTAAAACCAATTTCCTCTGATTTCTCTTTGGAAGGCATTTTGCTATACTCTAAATTTGAGAATACTCAGTATGCTGGAGATGGCAAAACAAAGATGTCTGGTCCAAGGGCAACCCAATCCTAACTTGTACCAAAGGCACAAGTACACATGCACAGTGTAGGCCATATCCATAGATACAGAGTTGGAAGGGACTGCCTTTGGAAGTCATCTAAGTCCACAGGCACTGCGTAGTAATCCTTGAGGAGTGGAGAAGTGCCACTGGACTGGAATGTAGTCCCAATCTTTAAAAAGGGGGAAAAGAAGACACGGGAAATTATAGACCTGTCAGTTTGACATCAACCTCAGGGAAGATATTAGAACAAATAATAAAACACACAATTTGTGCACATCTAGACAAGTACTTGGTGATCAAAGAAGCCAGCATGGATTTACCAAGAATAAATCTTGCCAGACAAATCTGATCTTTTCCAATCGGGTTACAAGTTTACACAGTGGCAATGCTGTGGATGTCATTTATCTTGACTTCAGCAAAGTCAAGACCATTTCATATGGTCCCGCATGACATTGTAATTGGGAAGTTGGAAAAATATGGGCTAGACGACGCAATCATTAGGTGGATTTGCAACTAACTCAATGGCCGCACTCAAAGGGTTTTGGTAAATGTTTCTGCGTCAACCTGGAGGTCAGTTTCGAGTGGGGTGCCCCAGGGCTATGTCTTGGGCCTGGTTCTCTTTAATAGCTTCATCAACGACTTGGATGAAGGGATACAGGGGAGCCTCATCAAATTTGCAGATGACACCAAGCAGGAAGGACTGTGGGTGGTGCAAGTGGTTAAGACACTGTGCCTGTTAACCAGCAGGCCAGGGTTTGAGACCCAGGTCCCCACAAGACAGGTAGACCTCCTGTCCTTAGCCCAGCTCTGCGACTCAACTGGAACCAATTGTATCGTCTCTGCCGTTCCACTGGATTATTTCAGTGGGGTAAAAAGGGGGGATTTGCTGCTTGGGTAACAGCCTATCCTCCATATTAATCTACCCAGGCATTCGTGCTTCACATGCAGCATCGAGCATGACACCATAGTCTTTCAAGATTGATGGATGCCAAGGAAGGAATAGCAAACACAACAGAATACAGGAGAAACCTCCAGGAGGATCTGGATAAACTAGAATCCTGGGCTGTAACAGATAGAATGAACTTCAACAGGGAGAAGTGGAAGGTTCTGCACTTAGGCAATAAAAACCAAAAACACAGGTATAAAATGGGGGATACTTGGCTTGGCAGCACAACATGTGAGCGGGATCTTGGAGTCACTTTTAGGCTGCAGCCATTTTAGGCTGCAGTAAGAGGACTGTAGCTTCCAAGTCGCGAGAAGTTATAGTTCCTCTTTATTCAGCACTGGTCAGACCTCACCTTGAGTACTGTATTCAGTTCTGGGCACCACACTTTGAGAAAGATGCAGCCAAACTGGAGCAAGTCCAGAGGAGAGCAACAAGAATGATCAGTGGGATGGAAGAGAGGGAGGTGGTGGACTCTCCCTCACTGGGGATCTTCAAGCAGAGGCTTGACTGGCACCTGTCGGTGATGCTCTAGGAGAATTTCCTGCTGCAGGCAGAGGGTTGGACTAGATGACCTACTAGGTCCTTTCCAACTCTATGAATCTATGATTCTAGGTCATCTAGTACAACCCAGAGTTGATAGTTGTGCTACATCTGAAGGCTTCAGTGCAGTTGGCTGGCACAAATATGGGTGGGGATTGCGGAAGGACGCAAGACACAAAGGAACAGGAACAAGAAGGATGCATGAGTGTGGCATAGAGATCATGTGGACCTGCTACCTGCCCCGCCACACACCCCAGCAGGTTGCCCCAGGCAGTGCCCACATGTACTGGGGCAGGAAGCTAATGGGGGTTTCACACTCTAGTCCCTCAGTCCTTGTGGGGCTGCAGCCAGGGTTTGTATTTGTAGGCATAGGCAGGCTCCTGCTAATGGGCACATGCAGGTTTCTGCCGAAAAGTGTACTCAAGCAGCTATCCATGGGCACTGCCAGACTGCAGGTTATGGGTATGGCTTGGTTGCATGGTTGCTGCTCAGCACCCAAAGTGGCCACTCCCACTTATAGGGCAAGGAGGTGATGGTTCTGCACAGCTGCCACCAGGGCCTCCATGTGACTTGACATGATCGCTTGTGGGCCACCGCCTCATTTGCTCCACCCCACCTGCTCCATGGCATCATGCATGGTGATGTGCTGGTCATAGCCAACATCCATGGTTGTCTACAATATTTGTCTTACCTCCAGGTGTGCCTGCTCAGCTTAGCCAACATGTCAATCACAGTCCCAGGCACCTGCTGTATTGTTAGAGGCCCTGAAGGCAAGACCTGCAGCTGAAACCTGTACCTCCTAAATATCATAATTGAGGCTAGCACGACAGGCCCCATGCCTGCCTGGACAATCAGCCCTTCCATAGCTTGGGCAATGGGAATGTCCAGCAGCCAGTGCTGGTCAGCATGCATTTGGGCAGGTCCTCCATTCCATCCTCAGGGGAGGACATGTATGAAGGACAGGAATGGGACAGGAGTGTCAGAACCATCTGCAACTTGCCCACCTGAACAATGTTATCCTGGTTGGCACAGGGTGGGTCCAGGGCTGCACCTAAGGATGATGAGTGAGTGTGTGGCAGCTCAGTTGCAGCTATGTACATGGCACTTGGCCCATGTTGGGAATGTCTGCAAGCCCCGACAGCCCTGGAGCTGAAGCAGGTCAGTCTGGCAATGGCGGCCACTTAGACTGACCATAGATAAAAGGAAACACAGACAGGAAGCAGTTGGAGGGATTAGGACTGCTGTTCCCCCTGGGAAGTCCTTGTCCAAAAATGTATCTGCAGCAGTGTCAATGCTACATCCCTCCAACAGGTCCTGAGACATGATGAATCTTACCCTTTCTTGTGCAACTGGTTTAACCATGCAACAACATGTGAAACAGATCACTTTGTTATTTGTTTGCTATTGCATAACTATTCAGAAACTTGTTCCTATCCTAGTAGAAAAGATCCAAGTCTAAAAGGCAGGTAAATCTATGAATGATGCTTTGAATAAAAAAGCTCTGGAGGGGTTATCAGAAAGAGGGATGCTTTTCTTTTCCCTCAATTTTGCCACTTTGGTCTCAATATAGAATGATGTACAATTTGGAGTTGAACTGTCCGTGTCCTTGAAAAGGTCCTAGAACACCAAAGAAGTAAACCACCCTTGACAGCAAGACCAATGACTCTGATCTTCAAACGCCCACATTTAAATTTGAACTTCATTTCATGAAATATTGCCTTCCTGTATCACTTCAAATAGTGACTAAAAATGTCACTGCTATCCAAGCATTTATAACATAAAAATGTGTTGACTAAATATCAAACCATCTATTTTATCAAACGTAAAAAATAAAAAAAAACCAGGAGTTGCTTTATCTGTCTCTAAAGTGTTACCTTCTCAGAAACCTGCATTGCTCTTGATCTTTTTTGTATGTGTATGTGTCCCAGCATGTGGCTTTCTAGAAACAAAAGTCAGCATTTCAGATGAAAGCTATTTTTCAGGTGGAGAAAATGCTATTTCTTCAACATTGTGATAATACTATCAAATAAGTAAAGCAAACAGGTATTAATCCCTTTGTTTTCATATTTTATATTATTTTCATAAATTTCATATTTGTAATCAAAAGTATGAACATTAATTTAATCATAATTCAATTTTCAGCTATTAAAATGGTAGATACTTAGTGTTTTCAATTTTATTCCTACTCTTCCTCCAAGGAAGAAGATAATTCTTATTCTGTACAAGTAACCCAATAAGCTGGGTTGTAAAGTAATAATATAACACATTATATACTTTTGTATACACATTATCTATATAAAATTGAAGCGTCACTGACTGACTCATTCACTCACCGATACACTGACTGACAACCAAAACCGCTGGACACAGAAGCGTGAAATTTGGGAAGGGTATTCCTTCCTTGATGTAGGCCAAGAACCTACCAAGAACTGTTTTTTAGAAATTCAAACTGGAAGGGGGTAAAAAGGAGCACAACACGTTTTTGTCCCTATATTTAATGTTGAAGAATCCCTGATTCATCAATGCCCAGCCCCAATCCCTGAACACAGAAGCATGAAAATTGGGGAGGATATTCCTTCCATGACGTGAGCACCTATCAAAAACCAATATAAGAAGTGCAGGTGCCACAATGTAATGTGTAAGCAGAGCCTCCCACATTTCATTGGAGCTATTCTGTGTAGTGACAGCCACACACAGGAGACACTGATTCAGCAACTTCCTGTGCATTGCTCCAGAATGGCTCCAACAGTGAATGGAAGCAATGCTTACATTGCTGCACTTGCAATACTTACCATTTTGTCCCATCCTCTAGCTTTGATATTGGCCACATGCTTATGCTTATCTAGTTGCCTTGTTTCTAATTGCCATGTTTCCTTGAAATAGGATATGGAGGTTACAAGGAAGCTTACTTTGAGCATTCTTATCATTATCATATACACTACACAAATCTCTCTCTCTCTCTCTCTCTCTCTCTCTCTCTCTCTCTCTCTCTGAATAACATGGAACCAAAACCATGGAAAAGAGGAACTATTTTTATAAACAAAAATGTCACCCAAAATGACAGCCTTATATAAGGCAAATATTGTCACATTAGTATTCAGAGCTATCATCACAGCACGAAGAATGAAGGGGGGGCGGGAAACTCTAAGAAATGTACAGAAAGAAGATAAAAAGGATATAAGGCACATCAAACAATGCTTTTTAATCATGCTGTGCGCTAACACTGTCTCTAATGGGTCCCCCAACCAACCTTCCTGAAGTCAAGAAAACAGCATGATGCTTTCAACATATTCTTCAGCAACACAAATGAATGAGTTTGCCTGCTGTAAGCTTTTGAGGTACTATTTTGTGTTGAATGCACAGCACATGCAACCCATTTGAATAATTGAAGCCAAAAAGAGTATGTTAGCATGTTTGTCTCCATCACAGACATTTTGTCTTCCACAAGTGTTATCAATCAACCAGCATTTTTTTGGTATGTGTGTGTGTGTAATGAATCTTTGAAGTCTATATGATCACAAGTTAAATTTGTTTCATACAGCGGGCCAAATTGCATTCATGATGCCTACCAAGAGCCAGAAGTGATGTCATTAGCAGGTCATGACCAGAATTAAGCACTTTTTCTCACTTGGGAACTCAGCTGCAATTGCCAAAAAAGAACATCATATTTTCAATATATGGCAAAACTCAGTTATCATGTGGGTTGCCCCTTCATCAGTGATAGCTGCATTTTCAGCTGAGATCAACTGTTGGTGGATATGGGAGAGTCAAAGGGTTGGATAAAGAGCTTCTGTGAGACATATCTCACTCAAAGGGTCTGCTATAGACCATGCCAAGGTGTAACTTTGATGAGTTTGCCCTACAGTGACAATCCATGATCAGGTGGAATAAGAAGCAGATGCATTAACAGAATTTGGAAATAGAATTTGAAAGTGCTTAAACTGAACTTTCAAACTATAACCTCTGTTATCAGTAAAAAAAATTATCATGTGATATATTTGTGCAAGTTGTTTACAGGTCATGAAGAAATAAATCCAGGAATGAAATAATTCCTTCATTTTTCAAAATCTACTGCAGTTAATACATAACATTAGCACTGTCCTTATTTCCTGAAATTCAGACAACAGCCTTTTGATATTTATCTATGTATTTGTTTGATTTATACCCCACCTATACCATGTCAAGGCAAATTCCCAAGGTGTCTTTAAAAAGCTTTTGACCTCACAACAGGGTGACCAGATCCTAAAGTGAAAATGTAAATCAACTGAAAATCCGGACTTTTAAAAAAATGTAGGACAGAATTGTCCTACACTTTGTCCTCCATCTAAAAATAAATAAATGTAAGTTACTTATCTTGGTTGGAGAGGGAAAAGTGCCGGTGAGGTCAAAAGTGCTGGTGAGGTCAGGAGAGGAGGATACCTAACTCCACCCATGGAGAAGCACTAGCGCTCTCTGTTGGAGCTTTCGAAAGCTGTGCATGCGCACAGTAATGTTTTTTAAAAATAGTTGCTGTGGCTAGCCAGACTTATGTTGCAATCCTAAAGACACTTTCCTGGGAGTAAGACCCACTAACCACAATGGGGCTTACTTTTGAGTAGACATTGTTAGGATTGTGCTCTTAGCCGTGTCAAGCTGCAGCAGCTTGAAACTGCCCCCCAGTCCCCCCAAGGAACCCTCCCTGAAGGCCAGACAGGGGCCTTTTGGACCGGACAGTCTGGTCCAAAGGCCAAAAGCCAGACTTGTCTGGCCAATTCAGGGTTTCTGGGAGGCCTGCCTCACAATAATCTTCTGAGATAGATGGTGCTGAGAGTGACATGCTTAAGGTCACCCAGTAAACTTTTTGGCTGAGGTGGCATTTTAACCTGGACCTTTGAGGGGTCAGTCTAATCCCCCACCTACTACTGCATCCTGGCTCTGATACAATTTAGAGTTAAATGTGAGGGGGGAGAGAAAAGAAAGAAAAAGAAATTTGATATCATTTCCCATTGTGGAATACCATGACTTTACTGTAATAATCAATGCGCTGAAAAATGTAGTATAATAATCATTGGGCTATATTTAGTTTTTTCAGATAGCTTGCTAGGATGGTATCAGACACAGGCCACAACATTGTTTTTGCCTTTTAATTTGGTCTCATTATTTCTGATTGTCTTCTAAAAGGAAAATAATATTGGGCTGTTATCTGTTCTCATTAGAAGTCTTGTCATTAGAACCTGATATGATGATTTATTCTTTTGTATATATGTAAATGAAATGTGTGCCTCTCATAACCAGTACACACTGACCTTGTTGGTGTCTTGTATTTTCATTAACAGGACATCTTTGATTTGCAACTTGCTCTAATGTTGGAGAGAAAGAGAATTGGCTAACTAATTAACATTCAGCATGGGCCAAAATAACACAACACCTTAACATATTACTCCATTCGCACAAAGTGTTCTGGCCATTTAAAAAAAGGTCCCAAGAACTCATTTTGTGACAAAGATTTTAATGAGAGCAGAAAGCAGCACAACATAAATCAGTTTGACACAAATTCTTAAAAAAAGAAACGAATACAAGTTCAACCCAAACTCATTAGTCTGATGATTTCAAACCAGCAATTTTATTGGGTTGCTGTAGTCCAAAGCAGGAGAGAACCCTCCCAATTTGTCAAGCAGTCCAAGTAATAAAGTAATAGAGAAGCCAACAGGGAGACAGAGAGTGATCATTTTGGTTCCCGAGCATAGAAATGCAGTGGAAACATCCTGAGTGCATTATCAATAATCCTAATTCTGAAATTATGCCACTCTATTAGTACTACAGTATGGGGAGAGATCAGGCACAGGAAGGTCTCTCTTGAGATTGTTTTTGATGCTTTCTTTTAGTGTGGTGTAGTGGTTAAAGGTGAGCTTACATTAGCCAATCCTATGCAGAACTGGGCTGTTGCACAGAAGGGTTTAAAATGATTGCTCCATTTGTGGACATTCTTGAATGCTGCCACAAGATTGAGTAACACTGTACTCAAAGGCACAACTTTTCAAATAGATCCCACTATGCACTCCCGACTAAAAAAAGTAAACCTCGAGGAAAAATCTGGAGCCGGAGTCCCGAAAGCAGTTCGTGACTGTGTTACAGTCATGTTCTGGTAACTCCTGCGATGCAGCTGGAACCAATCATATTGGCTCTGCCTTTCCATTGGACTATTTCAGTGGCGTGGAGAGGGGGGATTCTCTGCTTGGGTAACAGCCTATCCCCCATAACAACCTACCCAGGCCTTCGTGCTCTGGAGAGGAACTCCAGCCTCGCATACGGCATGAAAACAACATGGGAAGTGGCAGTTAGCTCTACGATCCTTCCAGACTAAGAGCAAAGTCCAAAGTCCAGCTGAAAAACCTGGGGCCTGGGCAGGGGATGGAATTTATTTGTCCTCAGTATGGAAGGGATTGCCATTCTCGAATTGGCCTTTTTAGCCATACTAGATGTTGTTTTAGGACCTCCAATCAGAGCATGATACCGTAGTCTTTCGAGACTGAAGGATGCCAATGATGCACTCCAGACTACACACTGTAATGGTGGGATGGAGGAAGGCAGACCTGATGTAGAACATGACAGTGGTGGAAAGGGTGTGTACTTGTGCATTTAAACTGTACCAGTAATCCATCCCCCTCTTTGCCCCTGACATGTCTCCTTTGTCTTGCATTTGTGCCAGTTCAGGAGCCGGAGACTTATTAACAATCAGTGGATGTCAGGCTCAGGAAAAGTGGTCAGATGTTTGGGTTTCTGCTTGCTTATAGGGGCTTGGTCCCTTGTGATGAATTTGGGGCATGATTCACATGAAGGATCCTCCCAACCCATGCTGCTGTAGCAGGGCTATGGAACCTTGCACTCCATCGTCCTCCCCAAGTGGTAAGTCAGGGCTCCATGGGGGAGGCGGGTTCTGACTGGCCAACATGCATTGCTTGAATACAGTCAGCCCTCCTACATGCACTGCTATTTCCTGGCTGGCATGGTGACAGACCTGATTGTGGCTTGTTTCAGTCTTAGGTTGCAATTCAAATCCCCAGTTATGCTGGCCTAAGCCCCAGCACAAGTCCTGTTGTGCTGGCCTGGGGGTGTCACAAAAATGCCATAAGATACTTCTATCCCACTCCTGGGGGAGTCTTGGGGCCAGTGTACAGACATGCAGTTGCCTCCCTACCTTACTACAGGAATGGGAAGACTAATGAGTTGTACTGGCCTAGTTGGGATTGCACCCTAAGTCAAGCCCAGAAGACACCTCTGTGGCTGGTGCTGCTGGGGGCACCTGAAGAGTTGCACACAAGCAGACCTTGTCCTGACTGAGCTGACAACCACCTTGTCTCATTGTAGTTTTGCCACAGTGCAGCTCAGGATGGTGCCAGAGGCCAAGAGATGCCTTTTGCACTGCTGTACCCAATGTAAGGCAGCACACAAATGGAAGGCTATCAGCTGTTCAGGAGGAACAGAAGTGGCAAAAGAGGAGGCAGAGTAGCATTATATGTCAAGAACATATATACCTGCTCTGAAATTCAGGAAACTGGTATGGATATCCCTGTGGAGTGCGTTTGGGAAGGTGAGGGGAAAAAACAAGAAACAAAACATTGTGGTGGGCATCTACTATAGACCGCCAGGCCAAGGAGAAGGAGTAGGCAATGTCTTCTTGAAGCAACTGGTAGGCGCTGCAAAGAAATATCAGGTGGTAGTAATGGGGGACATTAACTATCCAGACATTTGCTGGAAGACAAACTCAGCCAAACATGGAAGCTCCAATAAATTCCTGATGGCCTGGAAGATATCTTCATGGTCCAGAAGGTGGAGGAAACAACGAGGGGAGAGGCCTTCCTTGACCTGATCTTAACAAATCGTGAAGAACTGATTGAACGGGTCAACGTGGCGGGAACTTTAGCGGAAAACAATCATGAGCTGCTAGAATTTAGAATATTGTGGGAAATAAAAAGAGTGCACAGTGAAACCCTTCTATTGGATTTCAGAGAGGCTGATTTCAACAGGTTTAGAGGAGTCATAGGTGGGATCCCATGGGATGATGAACTAACAGGAAAAGGGGCCCAAGATGGGTGGGAGCTCCTTAAGAGGCAGCTTCTGCAAGTTCAGTCAGAAACAATTCCTATGAAAAAGAAAGGAGGGGGGGAAACCTGAAAAAACCAGGTGGGCTCCACAAGCAACTTGGGGATCAGCTGAAGTTAAAGAAAGAGAAGTATAGGGAATGGAAGACTGGAAAGATCACCAGGGAGGAGTACAGGCAGATAGCCCGGTCCTGGAGGGAGGGGGTCAGGGATGCTAAAGCTCAGTATGAGCTTAGGCTGGACAGGGGAGTCAAAGATAACAAAAAGAGCTTCTTTAGATATGCCCAGAGGAACAGGAGGAGAGACGAGGGGCTGGGGCTGCTCCTGGAGAAAGATGGACAGCAGGTGTCTGGAAACCAGGAGAAGGCAGAGCTGCTCAACTCCTACTTTGCATCCGTCTATTCTCGGAAGGAGGGCTGTGCAAATAGGGGTGCGGGATCATTGGCTGATGCAGGGATGGGTTTGCATCCCCTAAGAGGTATGGTAACATGGATGGTGCAGAACAGCAGATTATGATTGACAGAGAATTGGTTCATAACCACTCAACTGGCCTAAATGAATTTAAGTCATTTGGACCGGATGAGCTGCATCCTCTGGCTCTTAAGGAACTTGCAGGTGTCCTTGCAGAGCCTCTGTTGATCATCTTTGAGAAATCCTTGAGGAGTGGAGAAGAGGCACTGAACTGGAACAGGGCGACTGTAGGAAAGGGAAAAAAGAAGACCAGGGAAATTATAGACCAGTCAGTTTGACTTCAATCCCGGGCAAGATATTAGAACAAATCATAAAACACACAATTTGTGCACATCTAGACAAGTACTCGGTGATCAAAACAACCCAGCATGGATTTACCAAGAATAAATCTTGCCAGACAAGTCTTATCTCCTTTTTTGATTGTGTTACAAGCTTACTGGACCGTGGCAATGCTATGGATGTCATTTATCTTGACTTCAGCAAAGCATTTGACAAGGTCCCACATGATATCTTAATTGGGAAGTTGGAAAAATATGGGCTAGACTAGGGAATCGTTAGGTGGCTCAATGGCCGCACTCAAAGGGTTTTAGTAAATGGTTCTGCGTCAACCTGGAGATCAGTTTCAAGTGGGGTACCCCAGGGCTCTGTCTTGAGCCCAATCCTCATTAACATTTTCATCAATGACTTGGAGGAAGGGATATGGGGGAGCCTGATCAAAATTGCGGATGACATCAAGCTGGGAGGAGTAGCAAACACAACAGAAGACAGAAGAAACCTCCAGGAGGATCTGGATAAACTAGAATATTGGGCTGTAACAAATAGAATGAATTTCAACAGGGAGAAGTGCAAGGTTCTGCACTTGGGCAATAAAAACCAAAAACATAGGTATAAAATGGGGGATATTTGGCTTGGCAGCACAACATGTCAGCGGGATCTTGGAGTCGCCATGGATCACAAGTTGAACATGAGTCAGCAGTGTGATGTGTCTGCAAAGAAGGCAAATGCCATTTTAGGCTGCATTAAGAGGACTGGAGCTTCCAAGTCATGAGAAGTTCTAGTTCCTCTTTACTCTGCATTGGTTAGACCTCACTTTGAGTACTGTGTTCAGTTCTGGGCACCTCACTTTAAGAAAGATAGCCAAACTGGAGCAAGTCCAGAGGAGAGCAACAAAAATGATCAGTGGGATGGAAGGGAAGCCCTACGAGGAAAGGTTGGGGAAACTTGGGATGTTCAGCCTGGAGAAGAGGAGGCTGAGAGGAGACATGATTGCCCTCTTCAGATACCTGAAGGGCTGTCATAGGGAGGAAGGGGCTCATTTGTTCATAGCTGCTTCTGAAAGCAGAACTAGAACCAATGGGTACAAACTGCAAGAAAGGAGATTCCGGTTGGATATCCGGAAAAAATTCCTGATGATTTGGGTGGTTCGGCAGTGGAACAGATTGCCAAGGGAGGTGGTGGACTCTCCCTCACTGGGGTTCTTCAAGCAGAGACTCGATGAGCACCTGTCTGGGATGGTCTAGGGAGATTTCCTGCTACAGGCAGGGGTTTGGACTAGATGACCTACAAGGTCCCTTCCAACTCTATGATTCTATGATTCTTTGATTTTAAATCTTTTTTTGGTGTAGTTGCTTTGGTTTTAGGGGATTAGGATTTGTTTGTTTTTCTATGGAAGACACAGGTTCAAAGTACTTAAGAGTCTGGAACTCACTACGCTAGTTGTGCCCCTCTCTGCCTTGAGTACCCCACTCATTCCATTTTCTTGACATAAATCTTTTCTCCTGAAAGTTAATAGAAAAACTGTCTATTAACAATTGTTAAGAAGAGGAAGAAGGAGGAGGAGGAGGAGATGATACCGATAACAACTACAAATGGAAGTACATTATATCTGTCTGGGACTTTGTGCCCATTGACTAAAACAGTCGGTTTGTTTCAGTGTTTTGCTCTGCTATTTAACAACCTCAAAGAAGGAAGATTTAAGACTCCAAGCTAACTGATCCTGCTACAGTTATGATTGTGCACAGCGTGTGCATTAGCATTAAAGTAGCAACCTATGCCTGGAAAGTGCATAGTGAATGGGCTGGTTTTGCAAAGTGCATTTTTCCACTTAAAGTATTTGATGAAAGAATGACAGTAGCTGTAAATGTAAGCTGTCAACGTTTATTTGGAAGAAACCAACTAGAGATGGGCTTAGTGATGGAAGGATTGTAGATAGACGTGGTGATAGCAAGTGTTGCAAGGGGAGAATGGCACTTAAAGTTAAAAAGTGATTTCCTATACTGAAATCTGCTATAGCCATTTTAATGGTGAAAACAGATGGCACCTGGAAGATCTAGACTCTTTAAAAATAAATGGCTTGGCAGTCTGCCAAGAGGTGCCAGTGGCTTGCCAAGGAGTCTGACTCTAAAGGTTGTATTTTTGTTGAGCTAGAGAAGGTTATGAAAGTCATCTTAGCAGAAAAGACCAGGGACTTTGAGGAGGAGATAGAGACTGGAGGTACCTGTGGAAATGTCAGTTGATAGTTGAATATTTTTCAATGATCAGCAGCGGGCCCGGTTGCCAGGGACATCATAGAAATGGATGTGGACAAAGTGAGGTGACAGATGTACTGACAGTGGCTGCTGATTTCCCATCCTTTTTCTCCAGCACTTAAAAAGAAAACCTAGGAAAGGAGGCAGGTTGCAAAATTAAGAAGCTGCATTGTTTGCTGTATGCTGTTGCACATCTTCAATTTTGCTAGTGTCCCTTGAGTTTAGCCAATGTTTCATTGACAGAACTAAGTTTTTGCAAACCACATACAAAACAAAATTCTTCAACACAAGCATTTCTTTTGGGGGTGGGGTGGAGAGCTACATGGAATTTTCTCATTTGTGAGCAAGGTGCTCAAGAGTCAAAGTGATTTGTACTGCAAGCACTGCAAATCAACATGTTCAATTAATCACAGTGGAAAGGCTGCTCGACAAAGCTCAATGCCTCCAGTCGTGGCTAGTTGAAGGTGCCCCCTCAACACATTCTGAGTCCCAACTGTTGGTTTTAAAACCTGGCCATCCTAAAACCGGTAGTCTTTGTATAGGGAAGTAGTTGAGATTGAACCTGTTTTGAATTGGAGATTAGATAAGCAATAAATAACCAGCACCTTTGCAACAGCAGAGCCAAAAAAGAGTTATTAGTAACTAGCAAAAAGTGTACCCGCGTTGCGGGTGTAACATTTTCCCCTATGCCATCCCCCCATGGCCCAGAAACACCCCATGTGCCACTTCCCTCATGCGCATCATCCCCCATGTGCATCATCCTTCCATGTGCAATGTCGCCTCATGCTCAACTTTCCCCCATGCGTATCATCCGCCGATGCGCAACATTCCCCATGCGCAACTTTCCCCATGCGCAACTTTCCCCTATGCGCAACTTCCCCCAATGCACAACTTCCCCCAATGCACAACTTCCCCTCATGCGCAACTTTCCCCCATGCGCATCATCCGCCGATGCACAACTTACCCATGTGCAATTTCCCCATGTGCAACTTTCCCCATGTGCAACTTTCCCCTATGCGCAACTTCCCCCATGCACAACTTTCCCCCATGCACATCATCCTCCCATGTGCAACTTCCACTCATGCGCAACTTCCCCATGTGCATCAACCCTTCATGCGCAACTTTTCCCATGAGCATCATCCGCCGATGCGCAACTTTTCCCCATGCTCAACTTTTCCCCATGCGCAACTTTTCCCCATGCGCAACGTTCCCCCATACACAACTTCCCCCATGCACAACTTTTCCCCATGCGCAACTTTCGCCCATGCACAACGTTCCCCCATGCACATCATCCCTCATTGCGCAACTTCCCCCAATGTGCAACTTCCCCCATGTGCAACTTTCCCCCATGTGCATCAACCCCCATGCGCAACTTTCCCCCATACACAACTTTCCCCCATGTGCAACATTCCCCCATGCGCAACTTTCCCCATGCGCATCATCCGCCGATGCGCAACTTTCCCCATGCGCAACTTTCCCCATACACAACTTTCCCCCATGCACATCATCCCCCCATGTGCAACTTCCACCCATGCGCAACTTCCCCATGCGCATCATCCCCTCATGCACAACTTTCCCCATGCGCATCATCTGCCGATGCGCAACTTTTCGCCATGCGCAACTTTCCCCCATACACAACTTTCCCCCATGCACTTCATCCCCCCATGTGCAACTTCCACCCATGCGCAACTTCCCCATGCGCATCATCCCCTCATGCGCAACTTTCCCCATGCGCATCATCCGCCAATGCACAACTTTTCCCCATGCACAACTTTTCCCCATGCACAACTTCCCCATCCGCAACTTCTCCCATCATAACTTCCTCTCATGCGCAACTTTTCCCCATGAGCAACTTTCGCCCATGCACAACGTTCCCCCATGCACATCATCCCTCATTGCGCAACTTCCCCCAATGTGCAACTTCCCCCATGTGCAACTTTCCCCCATGTGCAACTTTCCCCCATGCGCAACTTTCCCCCATGCGCAACTTTCCCCCATGTACAACATTCCCCCATGCGCAACTTTCCCCCATGCACATCATCCCCCCATGTGCAACTTCCACCCATGCGCAACTTCCACCCATGCGCATCATCCCCTCATGCACAACTTTCCCCATGCGCATCATCTGCCAATGAGCAACTTTTCGCCATGCGCAACTTTCCCCCATACACAACTTTCCCCCATGCACATCATCCCCCCATGTGCAACTTCCACCCATGCGCAACTTCCCCATGCGCATCATCCCCTCATGCGCAACTTTCCCCATGCGCATCATCCGCCGATGCACAACTTTTCCCCATGCACAACTTTTCCCCATGCACAACTTCCCCATCCGCAACTTCTCCCATCCACAACTTCCTCTCATGTGCAACTTTCCCCCATGCGCATCATCCGCTGATGCGCAACTTTCCCCCGTGCACATCATCCCCCATACGCATCATACCCCAATGTGCAACTTCCACCCATGTGCAACTTCTACCCATGCGCAACTTCCCCCATGTGCATCATCCCCTCATGTGCAACTTTCCTCCATGCGCAACTTCCTCCCATGCGCAATTTTCCTCCCATATGCGCATAACTTTCCCATAACTTTCCTACATGCGCAACTTTCCTACATGCACAACTTCCCCCCATGCGCAACTTCCCCTCATGCGCAATTTCCCCTCATGCGCAGCATCTTCGCCGGCGCAACCTTTTCCTCTGAACAACATCCCCCAGTGCACCAGGGTCTGAGCACCAAATTGGCTGGATGTTGTTCAGTCTCCTCCTTTTCAGGCCCTGAAGTGTTAAATTTCTCCAGATGGTTCTTGGTGGGAGTTCAGGTGACAGAAGGAACTCCCAGAATTCCATGCTTCAGGCCCAGCAGTTGGGGCGGAATGTTGATGAGTCAGCAATTCTCAATGCAAAGTATAGGGAGGAAAACGCGTTGCGCCCCTTTTCACCCCCTCCCCTTTGGAATTTCCGAAAACCAGTTCTTAGTGCACTCCTCTGTCACGGAAGGAACACCCACCCCAAATTTCACACTTCTAGGCCCGGCGGTTTTGGCAGGGCGGTGATGAGTCAGTGAGTCAGTGAGTCAGTCAGTGAGTCAGTGAGTGACTTTTCTCTTTTATATATATAGATAAAGCAAGCTTGTTTACTTCCAAAAGCAGAAGCAATCTACAACTAGACTAACGTCCTTAGCTCTTAAGTTAGTAACTTTGTGGTAAGATTCAAACTATAAAATAGCATATCTGCCTTGTAGTGGAGCAGGTGATACTTTTCTTTAAAGCATAAATAGCCTCAGAAATAGCATCAGAACAGAGATAACTTGATATTGGGGGATAATTTCAAAGATCTATAGTGGCTATCTTCACTTCAGCCAGGGAGGTGTATAGCTTGAGGACAGACCTGGATGATCCATGTTTGAATCCCTGATGAACCATGAAGCTTCCTGAATGACCTTGGGCCAGTCAGTGTCTCTCAGCCTCATCTATCTCAGAGGGTTGTTGTGAGGACTAAAGGAAGGACAGAACCAGAGGCATACCTAGGCAGAATTTTGCCCGTGGCAAGGACTTAAATTTAGCCCCATCAAAACAATTAGAAGGTATCTTAGGAGGTCATCTAGTCCAACCCTGTGCTTGTAGCAGGAGAGATGGGGCCCTGTTGCCCATGGCATCCTGTGCTATAACCTCATTACGCCTCTGGGAGGAACCATATATTTTACCTCTGGGAGGAACCATATATTTTGCCTTGAAGGAAAAGCAGTATAAACATAATAAATAAATTTATATGTGCATTATCTTCCTAGCATTGTTCCTGCCATGGCGGGGTCCGCTTAAATGAATTTGTATGTGCATTGGTTTTAAATTTTTTTTCTTTTCTGAGAATACCTTTCCTAATTTTGTATTCTGGAACAAGGACAAGAATGGGAACAATGCCAAAGTGGCATGTTAGAACCATAGTAAGGTCTCAGTAAGGTCTCATAGTAAGGTCTCTAGCCTCAGAATTTCATGGAGGACAAAGAGTAAGATGTAGTCAGGTGCCCTGACTTGTCAGCTCATTCAACTTTTGCATTGCTTTCAGTATACGATGCAACCACATTAGTAAGTGACCAGCATACCAATAAAGTTTGGAAATTGTGCTACAGCAGTTAAAAAATAAGATCATTAGCTTCTATCTATGCTCAATCTGGACAACAAGTCTACAAGAAAAAGACTAGCAACATAAAATAAGATTTGAAAGAAGCATGGCAGAATCACTGCAACCCTCTGTTGCACTCCTTGTATCCTGTTATCTGTTCACATAGCTTTGAAAGTACTACAGAACGATGTTGGAGGTAAAGAGAAACAGAGTGTACACCCAATGTTCACTGGGGCTGTAGAGACTGCATTTCAGCATAATTGTCTGAGAGAGAAAATGTCACCAACTGAACTGATTTTATCATTAGAGCTTTTGTACATCAGAGTTTGCTTCATTAGATGAATACTATAGGCTGTTAAGATGGTGGGTGTAAGAAACATGAATATGACCTGTAAACTATACACATTGTTTGAGTGACAACAGAGGTATATATCACATGACCCAAGTCACTAGCAATAATAGAAATGCAAAGAAAAAGAAATATCCTCATCGCTGGGCAGTAAAACCCGATCACAGGATATAATCTGATCTAAATCTTTCTCCCTTTTTAATGCATCAAAGGATGAATACTAATCAATAGCTATAACACCAAATGAGAGACAATTACTTTTTGTAGAGCAAAGACTACCCAGAATCATTATTCAAACCCTGTAAATGATTTCCAGTCCGCAGCCTCATTTTGCAACTGTCATTCAAGTGTGCGTATGTGTGTGTTTTTATTAAGTGGAGTGACTTTAAGGTCATAAAAGGAATGTCTGGGAAGATTTCAGTTGTTCAGCTTTCAGTACTTTCCCGTTTTTACTATCTAATTTTGCCAAGATTTTTTTTGCATTATTTATTGTAGTTCTACTTTGGCTGCAATCCTAAAGACACTTTCCTGGGAGTCAGATCCATTAAACACAATGGGGCTTACTTCTGAGTAGATACAGTTACAGTTATTGGGATTACATCTGCTGCATCATAATGTATTAAAATGCTTCTCACAGGCTTCTTCTGTATCTTGATTCTTATAAGAAATAAATACAAGGCACAAGCCATAGGTGGAAGCCTAGGCAGGATACAAAATCTGAAAAATAATTTTTAAAAAAATTTAAGGACACCTGTAGTACCAGCAAGGACTATTTTTAAATAGTATGTATTTACTCCTTAGTAAATAAAGTGCTACAAAGCACTCACAAATACAACACAGAATCACAGATTTTAAGGGAGCTCACTGTACCAAAAGAACACACGGCTGCCACATCTCATTCAAACATTTGGTTTCTTTCATATTTTCTTGTAAGCAGTACATACTGTAGAAAGAAAATGAAACAAAGACCCTTTTCTGAGAGCCAGTCAAAACAAAAGCATCATCTAGAGGCAGGTAAAACACATGTCTCTGAAGTCAACCTAACCCATCTCCTCACTTCACAATGTTAACATGACATTTATAAAACTAGAAGGGAGACAGCAAAAAGAAAAGATGTTATTCTTTTTGTCTTATTGTCACAATTTTTGTCTTATTGTCACAAAAGAAGCCACTTCTGGGGCGTTAGGCCGCTGAAGATGTGGGCAATCCAACTGCTTTAACCTTTATTTGGAGCACTCCCAGGAATTGTGAAGGAGGGAGAAAAAGAAATGCAGCACTTAAAGGTCACCTGTGCATTGCTGATTTACGCACACCCACACACACCCAAACATAGAGATAAAGAGAGTACTTCCTATTCTATGGTGAAGTTATATGGTGGTTTCCTTCCAGCTGGAGCATGCCCTTCTTCCATCTTCTTCTGTTCTTGTCACACTGCACACTTCTGTGTAGCGATTGTTTGATGTTGTTTATGTATTGTGATGTTTTGATTGTTTATGCCAATAAAGGTATCTTGACTTGATTATTCTATCCTGTGTGGCACCACCATGGATGCCACCAGGGTTGGCACCACCTGCTGTGGGATATCACACATGCACAGCACACCTGCCAAACCACCAGCCCTGTCTTCATATATTCTGGATCAGATTTATTTTCCCAGCGGCATATGTTTTTTTACTTGTAGATTGTAAACTCTCTACTTAGAAAATGGAAAACTGCCACTTTACTTATCATTCATTTGTGTAAGTTATCAGAGTGCTATGGTAGTTGGCACAACAAGAACTATATATCCATGTGATATTTGCTTCTTTACTGCAAGAATAGGTAGTTTTATTGAAGAAAAATAAAGATTGGAAGTTTTCCTTGTTGACATGTTGCAACATGCACACTGGCATAATCAATGTTGAGTGCTTGAAAGCACATTCCCTCTATGCAGCCACTCCAAGTATGAGAGCAATGTTATGACAACTGTGTAGTTAAAAATACTCATTCCATGTCCCCTGCCTCCATTTTTAAAATGAAAACCCTCATTAGTTTTATTGACTTTCTTTGTTTCAAAATGCTAACACAATTACTGCGGTTATCTTTACAAAATAAATTACCTGTCAAATTTAATTTCAAAATTAAAACAATATTTAATGCCATCATTAATTTAAAAAAACTAAACTAATTTCAGTCCTATAGTAGATGAGCAAAATGCTTGTCATTATGATGGGTGATACATTTGTAAAGGAAAACTCTACTTTCAAGGATAGCATGAGATTGCAGCATGTTCTGTGGGCTTTTCTTGGAGACCCTCTTTAGCTTGCTATGGCTTTCCTGTCTGTGATGTCCAGACTCAGTGTCTGGAGTAGAACATAAGTTGCACTAACCTTGTAAAAATGCCTCCGAATCCAGCCCTTTCCTTTTCCAAACGAATTACGGCAGTATTGCTCATTTATACATGGCTGCAGTGGTTAAAGATGTTGTGCTTATCATATGAAGGTTGACAGTTTAAGACCTGAGTACCAGCACAACAGAGTGAACTCTTATTTCTTGCCCAGCTTCTGCCAACCTAGCACTTTGAAAGCATGTAAATGCAAATAGAGAAATAGGTGCCTCTTCAGTGGGAAGGTAACAGTGTTCCTCTGTAACACAATTTTGACGTGTTATGCCAGGCACATGACTATGGAAAATTTTCAGATAATGCTAGCTCTTTAGACCTGTAACAGTAATGAGCATTTCCCTTGGAGTCAGTCAGGATGAGCAGGGCAACCTATGGGAGACTCCTTTACCTTTTAATTCACTTAAGCTGTAATCCTAATCTCCAGTTAGGCGAACACAAGTCTTGTGCTGACCAGGGGATGTCACAAAAATGCTGTTAGGCACTTTTGCGCCACGCCCACGGGAGGATTACACAAGAGCACAGATATGCGCTTGCCTCCCTACATCACCACAGGAACAGGAAGACCAATGAGTTGTGCCAGCCAAGGTTAGCATTGCACCCTTATACAGGGAGAAGAAAAGGTGTGCACTGGACAGAAGCTAAACCTGGCCCCTGCCCTGCTGTGAGGAACTAATTGAGAGCACTCTCAGTGTTGTTCCTTAAGGGCAAAAGATCTATGACCAGCTAAGATACCACATTCCCCATGATCCGGCCATGGTATGGAGGACAGTGCAAGTATGCCTGCCTTCTTTGCCCAGCCAGCATGCTGACTTCTCCTCTACTGCTTCCACACAGGGAAAGAACACTGTACAATAGTGGTTAACAATTAAGAAAAAATTCACGTTTCAGGACAAAATCTTTGGCTTTGTACCAACTCACTAAAACTTTACCAACAGAGGCCTAGGCTGCATATTTAACACGAAGGGGTGGCCAGCTAGAATTCTAGCATGGAAGATCAAAAATTCAAATTATAGCTCTCAAACCTCATTTTCTAATCCTGTAACATTTGCACATAGATGCCTTCCACTGCAGTTTAGTTGTCTTGAAATGCACTGGGGTAGACAGTACTTATAGGAATTTGGTAGGGCAGGATTGTCAAACATTAAGCTCCAGGGCAGAAGCAGCCCTTTTGTTCAGCTCCCCCCTCGTAATAATTGAGTTCTCAAACCCTCTCAACAGCTGTGATGTGATTCCTCACATCAAGTAATGTGATCAAGATTTGCATATTTTTCTCTCTTGTCATTTGCAGCTATGGAATTCATTCTTGAGGAAAACGTGCTTACAGACATCACTTCCTCCTTAGTGTTGTCGCTTCTTGCCCTCAGCAGGTGCCGTGAATACTATTCAGCCTCCTATATGAAATGAGTTTGACACCCCTATCTAGGGATTGTATTCCTGTATTTTGACCCAGATGGACTATAACCACTTACAAGACTGCGGTGGCTCAGTGGTTAAAGGCATCGTTCCTGTTGACCTGTAGATTGGCAAGTCAGCCGTTCAAAACCTGAGTGCTGTACAGTGGAGTGAGCGTCCTGTCACTCATCCCAGCTTCTGCCAACCTGGCAGTTCAAAAGCACGCAAAAGCAAGCAGAGAAATAGGTCTACCTTCGGTGGGAAGGCAACATCCTGGTGATTGGTCCCAGTGACAGGCCAGCCAGGTTCCCCAATGTAACATCCACCATGGTTTGGATGACTTCAGTCTGGAACAAACAGACCCCGCCACCACACAGGACAAATGTGGAAGAAGTTGCTTTTTTGTGTTATAACCATTTTATTTTATCCTTGGTATATTTATCACATTCAGGAATTTTAATTCTCGAGGTGTAAGACAAGGCCTGTTCTATAATTTCTTTAATGTTATGGCAAGTGAACATGGTAACACTTCCATAATTCACTATTTTAAATCTTTAATTCTTGAGCTAATTTAGTTTCTAGCTTGTGTTGCTTGACACTGTTCTACACCATTGTCCCACCAAGAAACATGAAAAATCAAAGCAATGTTATGGTAAACTCTGGTGAATGATTGACAACAAGATCACTCCAACTCTTCCTGGTAATTAACAAAATGCATTGCAGGCCTCAGTCAGTCTTGAAAGACTATGGTATCGTGCTCGGTGCTGCATATGCTGCATGCGAAGCATGAAAGCCTGGGTTGGATTGTTATGGAGGATAGGCTGTTACCCAAGCAGCAAATCCCCCCTCTCCACACCACTGAATTACTCCAATGGAAAGGCAGAGCCAATACAATTGGATCCAGCTGGCGTCGCAGAGCTGGGCTAAGGACAGGAGCTCACCCTATCTTGTGGGGCCGACCCGGGAATCGAACCCTGGCCTGCTGGTTAACAGGCACAGTGCCTTAACCACTTGCGCCACCCACAGCCTTTTTTTAACAAAATGCATTACCAAACTTCATTCTTTCGTTTTGCTTTTAAGAATGTTCAGAGCACCTTCAAAAAAATCAAGAATATGTAACATGCCTCTAGAAAGAACAGGAATAATTTGTTGACTGGAAGAAAGTAGAACTGCTTCAGTTCACCCAGTGAATTGTATTTGATCCCTGAAATGGCTTCGCTGGTTAAAGAAAGTTAGATCATGGCCTTGGAAATGTCAAATCATGTATGCCTTTTGAATTTACTGATTTTCCAAACATGACATATCTGAATTGCAAATTCCACTTTAGAGGAACAGATAGCTTTATTCACAAATATTCCTGCAAGAGATCACAGTGCGAAGCTGATGAATTTACAGACTGATTTGTCACTGTCAGAGTTAGGATACAATCCAATGTTTTAATCCTATGTCAACGATACTGCTATGTTAAAGGGTTGTCTTACCAATATCTGAAATTTTCCAAGTCGTTCAGCACAAAGGGAAACAGTAGGATGAACAATGCTGGTGGCACAACTCTCTTTGTAAGTCCATCAATGTCCATAGATATGAATTCTACCACAAACAAGAGGCAGTTGCTAGATGCAGACACCAGGGTGGTGCGGGTGATGCGCCCAAGAGGGGTGACACGCACTGGGGGACTTAAAAACATATAACTTTGTTATGGTGCATCCAGCCCATGAAATCATATACTAATGGATTCATACTGAAGAGCAGAATACAATGAAAAAATCGGTTTTGAAATAGCACCTTCCTATCAAAAGTTGTGGCCAAAACATTAATTAAAAATATGCATTGAACTCTATGGAAAGTGAAAGTGACCCATAACGTGGCTTTACTCATGAGTAGGCAAACGTTCTATAGTTCATTGGAAAGGTTAGGCTGAGAGGAATCTATGGATACCAGAATTGTCCTGATCCAATGAACACAGTACCCACAAATCACCCCAGAATAAGATCCCCGATTATTGCATTGAAATTCATTGAAAATGGATGTGAACTGCACAGCTGTGTTTACTGGTGAGTAAGCAGGCATGCCTTGGCTGGAGTGGAAGGTCAGTGCAGGAGAGGACAAAACTTCCAAAAATGGTCCCAATCAGGGACATTACTAGGGCGTTAGAAAGGGGACACCCTTGAAGCATGTGAATTAAATGGCTAAAATCATGGCTTGTAGAAATAATCCCTTCATGTTATACACCTTTGAATATGCAATTTACAGCAGAATGCAGTGAAACAAACCACTTTATTAAATGTATGGCTAAAAAAAGACCAGTGGAGGCGGGGCAATGGCACATAACCATGCCCACCATTCATATTGTTGCCTCACCCAATGTATAGGGGTGATGCGCTGGCCTCTCATACTGGGTGATGCACACCCTAGTGACGCTTCTGGCTGGATGACAGTTTTACATTGGCCTGCACATGAACAGACATGCAAGTCACCAATCTCCACATCCTCTGCCAAATACCACCTCTGCACCTCACCATTACTGCTACCAATTCTGGGCCCCAGAGTTCTGGCAGTAAGTCTGTGGCATAGCCCTGTAGCACTAGCCAAAATATAGAAGTCAGAGCTTCTCATGCATGTGCTCTATGATAGATGTACAAAGGTACTCAAAGCCAGTGAAACTGGTTTTGAAGAAGAACCTGGAAGAATACGCAGCAGGAACAAACAGCGACTGACTCCTGGATAGAAATGACATCACATCAGGCTGTTGCTTGCAGGCATCACTCTTTTAGGCCTTGTTGATAAGCTCTGCTTCTTCTTGGTAGAACATCAAGCTGCCAGACCACTGCTTGCCCCAGTGTGAACAAGTAGGAGGCATCAGGAGATGGGAAAAAGCACTGCACAGTGTTGGACCTAATAGCAGTATCTGATTTTCCTCTTCTTGTGATTTAGTTTTCTTCTTCCACCACCCACCACCTTTCAACATTCAAAACTTTCAACACCTTTCAACACTAAGTCAAAACCAAAAATTTAAATGTGACTGCCTTTTTTTCCTTTCCTTCCGTCTAAGCTTCCATTCCTAGGCTGCCACGGAGTATCCAGGGTTGTTCCCATCTGCTTGGATTTTTGCTACCTCTGGAGGTAATTCAGCAGTAGCACAGCAGCTATCCCAGAACTTGAACTGAGGACAACCAGCCTTCCTGTTCCAGTGCAAGTGACGATTGCGCTGTGTGTCATGTTTGTTTTGCGCAATGTACATTCATTTTAATACAGCTTGCTAATGAGAATTTACCACTGAAAGTTTTCATTAGTTATAAGTAAACAATTGTATAAAATTAAAATTAAAATTTTCACACCTTTACTAGTCACAAAAAAATTAATAAACTAGTCACCTTTATTAGCCGTATGAAATTTGCCTGAAACTTCACACAGTTTGATTTACACTTAAATATCTTGAATCATTTTATTTCATCCATAAATGATCACTCTTTGCTGCTGAATCTCTTTTCCTAGCCTTTGAATATACTAAAAAATGTCTAGTTTGAGAACAGATAATTGGAGCACCCCACTGGCTACCTTACCATACTGTGAGAATTGATTGTACATGCCCACTGTCAACTTCCAATCTTTTAGCTGGTTTATAATCAATGGAAAGATCTTCCAGCTTGCTGATGACTGAATATTTTAAAGTGTGTTTAGTGGAAAACTTTTTCAAAGGATTTTAGTCAGTCTAAGTCAGGGTCCAATATTGACTGGATCATCCTTATCATGGGCTTATTGACATTTATCCTTCCCCTCCCCCCCCCAAAAAAAAATTCAGTCAGATTTGTCAAGCATTTATTTTATAAAAATCCATATTGACCCTTCACTTTACTTGCCATGCTTATCAAAGTGTTCAGTCATTTGAGTTTTTAACTATAATCTTTGACAATTTGCCTTGTTACCAACTTCATGGTCATTGCCCTGTATTCAGGGCATTCTCAGTGAAGCCTTTGTAAAAAGCTTGGTTAGCTCTCTTCTAAGGGCACAGTCCAGAGTTAGGACAGTGAGGAATGATTCTATGGTTTTATGACTTTATAATTATCATGGACCCCTATGGGTCTACTCATTGTTATGAAGTGGCATAATTCTGAGGAGATGGAAGAGGGAATTTCTGCCCTGGAAACAGACTCTGGATATAAAGTAACTGCTCTGCCCTAGGCAATACTAAACATGCCCTCAACATGCCTCTCCTGAACTGCCTAGGCTGCTCCAGTTAGGGCAGCCCAGGTCCACCTGTCTTGGGGGCAGCCTATGTTGCCTTAGGGTGTCCCGAGCCTTTTCCAGAATAACTAGGGAGGAGCATCTTGCAGTTGGGTCAGCCCAGTGATAGGAAGTGATAACCCAAGTGAAAAAGCGGTATATAAATACTGTTGAAAAGTTGAAAAGCGGTATGTAAATACTGTAGATAGATAGATAGATAGATAGATAGATAGATAGATAGATAGATAGATAGATAGATAACCCAGGTGCACTTCTTCTGTACCCTTAGCCTTCTGTGTTGCTGATATCTAGGAAATAACTTATCCCAAAGTGCAAACCCACCCACACTTAAAATGTCTCCAAAAGAAAGAAAATGCAATGATTGCCCCAGAGTTCAAACACATTTTGTCATAATTATCATAATTGCCTAGAAGTATTATTGTACTGCAGAAAAAGTGCTAAAAAGATGGACTTTTAAAAAAATGTGGCCAGTGGCTAAGAGGATGGGCTAGGCCCAGAGGCATAATGCACTGTCCCATGCCCTGAAGAAGTGATGTCATGATATGGGACATTGTGTTGTGTGATTCTGGGTTCTGGGTTCTCTCTGGAGGATGGGCTTCTCACTGCAGTGGCTTCATGTTCCCTGTTCTTCTCCTATAGAGGATTCCCTTTATGAGGGGATGTCCAATAACTCCCATGCAGGATCACAAGGAAAACAAAATTTTAGAAGGTGCTTAATGGCTGCTTTGTAACACACTTTAACCAATAAATCTGAGCAAAATCAGTCATTTCACTGGGTGTTGCAAAAAAAAAAATTAAAAATTGGTACGTGAGAGAGACTGCAGACCCGATGGTGTAGATAATGATCAGGTAGCCCAGTGCACAGCTCAAAATGTTGCTCTGGAAATAATGTCACGAATGGAAGTGATGTCATTCCCAATTATTTTTTAAGAGAAAATTGGGAAAAACCTGCCGCCGCCTCCTCAGCAGTTCACCATCCATTTGCTCTGCAAGTGGCATAGCTAAAGCACCTATTTACTATCTGGAGTTGAAGAAGATTTTGTTGCCCCCCTTCCTGCAAAAAAAATCAAATTTAATTAAGTAAAAAAATGAACATTTGATCCTTTATTGTTTAGGGAAACTGTGCTGGGGTAAAGAGGAATGGTTATTCTTTCCCTGCTAGATGTAAGTGAAGTTCCACTTAAAAATGCCTGTATACCAGTTACTGTGAGTAACTATAATGATATATGTACAGTGATGCCTCACGTAAGAAATTTAATTCGTTCTGGAGGCATGTTTGTTACATGAAACGTTCTTTATGTGAAGCGGATTTTCCCATAGGAAATAATGGAAACTCAGATGATTGGTTCCACAACCCCAAAAATATTCATATAAAAATATTAACTGGATGTAAAAATGATGACAGAACACTGGGATTGAACTCAAAAAATGCATTCAGTGTGCATGATCTTATCAGGTCTACTTAGGCTGCAGTCCTAAAGACACTTTCCTGGGAGTAACACATTTAACACAATGGGGCTTACTTCTGGGTAGACATGGTTAGGAGGCTGCAATCCAAGATACCTTCAAAGTGTCTCCCCACTTTCTCCTTCTCTCCATCCTGAGCCTCTCTCCCCTGCTCCCTTCTGGCTAGCCCTGAGCTGCTTCCCTCTTCTCCACTGCTCTTCTCTCCCTCTGCCCAGCGGACACCCAGCCACAGGAGGAACAGCATGGAAGTGTTGCTTTCACTATGGGCAGGTGCACTAGGCAGCCCTGACGCTTTTTAAAAAGGCTGCTGGCCGGCACATCTGCCCCAACTGTCAATGAGTGTGTTTGTTACATGAAGCACAGTTTGTTATGTGAAACAGAATCCTAGATAAATTTTTGTTTGTTACGTGGAACATACTTTACATGAGGCGCCACTGTATATGGAAAAGAGAGCTGACTCATATTAACAGCATATTAGTTCCATACAGTAGCAGAATTATATCTGATCAGCTTTCAGATCAATTAGTATCATGGGAAAGTTGAGTTAAGAAAATCCACTTTGTCCCATAGGCTTTTGTGTTTTCATTTTCTGGTTAATTGACCATAACTTTTGATAGACTGTAAATACTGCAGTGCAGTTGATTTCATTGCATTCTGCATTCAATTACCTTTCCAATGATATATAGCATGATATATATACAATCAAATATACAGACCCCATTTTTCACAAGTTTACCCCCTAGTGTCTAGCTCAGATTGTAGCCACCCTAAAATTTGCAGCCCAGTGCGGCTGCATTCCTGCACCTGCTAGCTATGCCACTGTGCAGACGCTTTGGTCAGAGAAATGGTGTTGTGGCACCATTTCCTGTCAATTGAAAGTGACAGGAAGGAAGGAGGGAGACAGAGGAAGAATATGGAGAAAGACAGAGTGATGGGGAGCACAAAGTGTACATGGTGGAAGATTGCAGTAAAGTGGCAGAGTGGGAAGGATGGAGAAAAAAACTACTGATTTGTGTATGTGTGAGGCAAAGCATTGCAAAGCACACTTTGTTTTCTCTCTGTGCTCCATTCCCCTCACCCCTCCCTCCCAAGGAGATGCACATTTCAGTCAATTGGTGCAGCACATGAGCAGAGGCAGCCTCTGCCCAAGTGGTCCTCAATTTTTTAGGGAAAGATTTACTCCCTAAGTAAGTCTTTGTGGGAGTGGAGTGTGGGCAATGACGTGAATGAGCAAATGAGTGTTTCAAATGAGCATTCCAAAGCACTTCCCTTTTTGAGGTGGTGCTTTGTAATGCTCATTTGTGAACATTCAAGCTTTGGGGAGGGCTGTTTGAGGCTCCCCACACCTCCTGCTACAACCCACACAAAATGAAAGTAATTGAAAGTATCCCCTTCCTCCTGCACTTAACAACACAGTCCTGGGAATTGCATTGCTGCCCTTTGTCTATCCCCCACCCATTAAAGGGACTGAGGGACCTTTACTTGAACTGGGAGATCATGATCTGTCCCAGTTTGAACATCACTGTCTGTACTAGCCAATAGATGCAGCAGAGCTTGCTTCTATAAATCTTGGGAAAGCATTGCAAAACAAAAGTAAATTTTCCTCCCTCCTCTTCCATCCTTTCCACCTCTAGAAATGCACCCTCTGGACAATGGATACAGCAAATGAGTATCATCTGGCCATTGACCAAAGGGCAAGCAAAGGCTCCTCAATGTCTGTATTCTTTACAAAACAGAGGTAAGATTGGTACACTATCACAGAATCTGGAACAGGTTCAACATCACAAGACTTACCAATTTTTTGGAATGCAAACAAAAAAGTTTCACTCCTCTTAAGCCTCTTCAGCCCATCTCTGACCTGCTGCTTGCAAGCCCTTATGTATCCAAACAATTAATTTATCAAGATGTGATTGTATAATGCATACTCCTCATTGAACACAACTGGACTTGATGACTCAAATGAAATACTTGAATCAGTGGGTTCTCTACTCAAGTGTTTTTCCGAGTCTTCCCATGTGTGACTCACCAGTTGTCGAGTCATTGCTAAGCATTACGTTTCATGACTAGAGTCTGAATTGAGTTCCCATATCTGGTGTTAATATATAATTTATATTATTGTGTTATGTAAGTGCTCACTAAGCTAATAGAATTTTAATTACATTGCAATGTAATTTGAAATAAGCAAGATGTTTCCCATCCTGAGACATATTTTACTTTGGGTTGTGAAAGACAGCTGTGGTTCACAGTGTTTTTAAACAAAATTTCTGTTGGCAGTCTTAGTGTTGAAGTTTTTAATTAAAAACAAAAGACAGACGTAAAGAAGCAGTGGTCTAAACCACGGTTTGAGCCCAGATTTTTTACTCAGGCATGGTGATATCCGTCCGGGATCCCTCCATCACTGTCAATGACATTCTCAGCAACACAGATTTACATCAGGGAGGCTAAGCAACAAATTCATCCTCACAAGTCCACTGTGCAAGAGATTAATGTTCTTATTTCATACTATCCTTGAACCTGGCAATAAAAAGCCTAATCCGAGAGAAACCAAAAGGAGAAAGATGGATAGTGTGTGTGAAGGAAAAATAAAAAGGGCAGAAGGAAAAAAGAAAAAGCTGAATACAGTGTGAGATTCTCCCCTTTTGTACTTAGGTCACTAGCTTTAATTTTCTTCAAGGCCTTGCATAGGTTTTTAACGGTCAGTAAATCTGTAGCATAAAATTTTGTCATAGCATTGTTGATAAATGAGCTCGCATGACAACTGGGCTATGTCTATATGCAGAAACTAGCATTGATTGGGCAGGGGATGCACTTTTCACCATTGCCTCAAAAATGTTTTCTTCATGCATGGACAAGTATCGCCCTCCTGGAAATAGTCTCCCTCATTGGTAGCTTCTGCCATTTATTGGTGTTTGTAGCATTTGAGCAGAGGTGATTGTTCATGCTAGAATGCTCTCACCTCAGAAGCCATTAAAGAGGGGACATTACAAAACAGAAATCCATGGAGTAGGCACCAACAATTGTGTCTTCAGCACAAAAGGTCAGAGGCAGCAGAGACAAGCAGGAGCTTTGGCTCAGGAAAAATGGCTGAAAACAGGAAAGAAATAAAACAGCAGAAGTTCTTTATCCTGTCTTTTTATAAATGCATCCAGAAATGGTGGGAAAGGGCATGTATTCACAACCAAGTATATTTTTATCACCAACTAGGAAAAGGGCAGTAGCATAGCTAGAGGAGAGCAAAACAGAGTACTAATGGTGTTGAAATGCACTATGTAAATGGTCCCTTCCATTTGCCCACAGTCATTCTGGTCATTGATAAAAACAGGCAAGTGCTTGGTAAACCACAAGTGTCTCCTGCGCTTTGCAGTTCCTGCTCAGAATGGCATCTGATGGCAAATGGAAGGGGGGGTGCTTACATGGCACATTGTGGCAACTGCAGTGTATACCATTTTGCCCCTTTCCTTTTCCCTCTCTGTTTTACCCTTTCCTTGCCTCCTCCTGTCTCACCCACCATCTTATATTCCTTGGGGGGGGGGGGGAGTGATGCTGTGGCATATCTAACCTATCATTACAGTAGCTGGCTACTGATAGTCTTGATAGGCCCCATGAGCCCCCATCAAGAAATGTAAGATGGTGGGTGAGGCTGGAGGAAGCAATGGAAGGGCAAAACAGAGAGGGAGAAGGAGAAACCAGGTGGGGAGATGAAGAACATAAGAAGAGCCTCCACTGGATCAGGCCAAAGGCCCATCTAGTCCAGTTTCCTGCATCACACAGTGGCCCACCTGATGCTTCAGAGAGCACATATGACATCTGCATATGGCATCTGGAGGCTGTCCATGACTACAAACACCCCTCATGGCTTATATACATTATATATTATTATATACATACACCAGCAACACTCCTAGGACATGTCCAAGGAGAATGATTGGAGAATGGGAGGCTTATGCAGGTGGAAGAGGAAATCTCCTGATCCCTAGATCTTGCCTGTTCCATCCACTACTACTGAATACAGTGTGCCCGTTTTTAGAGCAGCTGCTCCAGAAGGGAGAGGATATGACTGGGTTGTTAATGCATATATATCCCACTTTTTGAACAAGTAATTTGAAGATGGCTAAATAATTGTTGGTGGTACAAGTTATATTTTAATCCTGTTAAAATTTTTACATCAATTGTATAGTTACCACAAGTCAGGCTGAGAGAACTAAAAGGGCAGAGACCTGAATTTATCGCCTCATTGAGAATGATATATAATATTTTATTAAATAACTTTTTTTGAAGGAATATCCAGTTTTAAATTGTTATTACTAGTTCTACTATATCACAAAAAGTAATAAAACAAATTCTAACAGTAGAGAACTATGAAAACTAGCTCAAGTGCTCTGTGACTAAACCACTGGAGGTTAATAGTAGTGAAGTGAAATGCCATCAATTTACTCTATCAACATCCATCACCTAAAGTTATTAAATCTACATCTGTCATTTGATATAATAGAAATAAAGTAATTGTAATAAAACACTGTCAGAAGATCAATATCTTTGAAAATAAATGTCTTTGGCTTCATGTAAGTATTTACAGTACATTGTAGCAGGATTTAATTTTCTTTATAGAGTGACCAATTGTGGTGGGAAGACAGGGTTAAAGGAAACATCCCCTATAGTGTGCTTACATGCTTTTGCATGCATGGTTGCTAAAGACAACACTATTATTGGTGATATGTGTCCGTCTGATACTGTTTGACCACTGAGGTCTTACTATGCTTGACTCTCTGAATTCAAACTTACCCCTTTAATTTCATTTAACTGCGTTATGTCCATTGGACAGGACCCTGCAAAATTCTGTGTCATTGTATGTTCCAGAAAATAATATGTTTTTATGATATTTTGAAGTTCAAATCAAACACATTATAGTCCATCAGTAGATACGTTTTATGAGTATGAGGATTGAAAGCTCTCCTCGAACATCCCTTGCAAGGCAGATCTATTATCAGAGATTTCCTACACATTGTGAGGAGGAAGAACTCAGAGGAGAAGTTTGAGAGAGCCCCATCCTGAAATCTCCAGCATTGGCTGGCACCTCTTTAGCGTTTGTCCTATATGGGGGTTGGGTCCACTATAAAATATAATAATCATCTTAGCATTATTTATGCATAAGCAGAGTACGCTATTTGGCTTATTGACTTAACTAAGATATACTTCAACCAATGTGTTGCACCATCTGTTGTTGAAGGCATTTTATACTTACCACCAGGTACCTATAGATCTAATTGCATTTACACGCTTTTGAAATACTAGCTTGGCAGGAGCTTGGCAAGTGATAGGAGCACACTCAGTCTTGCAATACTTAGGGGCCTTGAACTCTGTTCTTGAACTGTGGAACTGCCAACATTCTGGTCAACAAGCACAGCATTCAAACCACAGAGCCACTGCAATCTTAAGTGTACCACTGGAACTGTGTGCCATAAAGCACATTTATGGCAGCTTCTGTGTAGGGAGTATGGGCCACCACCAGTCAGTAGTAAGCCCAGGACTGAACAGATGCCATCTGGGGCAAGGGAAGAGGTCTCAGCAGTGGTAAGGTCTGTGAGGGGTGGGGGAGGCCTTATGGGGTGATGGAGTGCAGGGGATAGGAAGGGCAAAGTGGTGGGAGTGGAACTGGGGAGAGGGTGAGACCAGTCGAACCATGCTTCAATGTTTCCTGTTCTCCATGTTGGGCTGCAAAGCCCAACATGGAAGCTCTCAATTCTGCACCAACAAAATGGCTGGCACACTCTTAAAATTGGAGGGCTTGGGTCTTTTCCCAGTAGAAGGAGATGGATGTTCCCTTCCCCCAAAAAGACTACTAGCAGTCCTCCTAGTGCTGCTTCATCCAATGATATCTGCTTCAGTGCTGCTGCACCTGGAGGCACCACAGTCACTAGGATTATGATGTGTGCTAACTACCTCTATCCACAATGCTTATTTTGGTTTCTTGTTCACACAATTAGATATCATTGACTTCCTCAAAAAACAAACAAACAAACAAACAAACAAACAAAAAAACCCTTCAGCTCTTAGATCCCACTACCCCATCACAGAAAGAAACACACTCTTCTCATGATCCAATAATGATTTATGTGAGGGAGAACAGATATCTGAAGCGGCAGTATTTTGGATGCAAACTTCCCTGCTAGATTATTTCTGTTCTCAGAAGATTCTACTTAACCACTGACAGGAGCAACATTTCCAAGTTTCTGACTCCCTGACTTAATGCCCACTCTTTAACCTAATTTTGATTCAAAAAGTGACAGTATTTGGCAGAGGTACTGACTTTTGCCTGCCTCATGATCCCTCAGGCCATTCTTGTCAAGGAAAACCACATTCCAACTTAATCTAGCTACCCCAGGGCAGTGGCTCCTCTTTGGACTACAGATATGAAAGGGAAAGTGCATCCCCTTTTAAGAACTCATTTGCTAGCACAGCAGATTTGTAGATTTGGTTGTAAATCTTGGTATTCTACTTTAAATGGCTAGTGGAGGAGAACCATGGTCCAGTTTAAAATTTGACTTCCAAAGTTGCTCATAATATATTTTATCATGAGCTTTAGTGGCAGGACAGCTGCATGATCATTAGGGAAAAGCTGAAACTTCCTATCTCATCTCTGAATAAAAATGTCTCTCTATTTCACATTTCATGTGAATAGAGTGGTATATATTATTTTGATCCTCTTCATTACAGTGCCATTTTCCTTCTTTGCCTATACATACTTAGCCTTATTTATCTTCACAGCCCTTTATTCTTAGTGGTAGTGAAGGTGTCTGTGTTTTTATCAAGGATTTTATGCCAATTTTGAAATGATGTCATGCCAACCCTATAGCAAAAATGTGATTATTTCAGACTCTAGAACCAGTGATTTTCAACCTTTTTCATCTCACAGCATACTTAACAAGGCAATGAAATTGTCAAGAAATTGTCAAGAAATTGTCAGACAATTGTCACACCATCAATTGTTTGTACCATTGACAAGGCACACCAGACTGTTCAAATCCCCCAATTCTCCTATTAATGAATGTCAATCCCCAAATTCCCATGGCACACCTGAGGGCTTTCCGCGGCACACCGGATATCACTGCTCATAGACCAATATCACTGCTCTAGACCAAGAGTGGCCAAAACTCTATTTGCATTTTCAACTATCTGTTGAAAACATTTCTTCTAAGACAGGGAGTAAATTTGCCTTATGTTTACTTGCCTGTTGCTTGGGTTTTTGTTGGATATCTAGTGAAATGTACCTGCATTGTAGAAGTAAAATTTCAACAATATTTGTAACCCAACCCACTTTGCAACACCACTCTGTGCAAAACACACCCCTGTGCAACATTTCCCACACAATGCACCCCCCTTCGACACCTCTCCTGTGTGGTGGTGGTCCCCTAACCCCTTCTGCAACACCCCCATGCAATACTCCCATGCAACCTTGCCCCTGTGCAACCCCCCTATGCAACACCCCCTATGAATCATAACCCCCGTGCTGTGCACTGTCCCCCATGCACCACCATAGATTGGAGAAAAAGCAATGCAGGCAAAAAAGTTGCAGCCATGAGAACAAAAAAAAAATCAAAGTGCACTGAACGGCATTCAGGATTGGAACTGGTAGATTACTCCATTTTGGTAATTCATTCCACTGCATCAAAGTGTTATAGTCAAAGCAAGTACTGGAGACAGAATATTCAGTGCATTTCAATTCTGTTCATTTTTGAAACTGTTCTTTTACTTTGCTTGCCCTTGGATTAGACGCCATTTGATATATAATATCAATATAATGTCCACCATATATTGTGAAGAGGGCATTTAAATAGTAGTGAACTACTATCTGAGAATAAATTGCATGCCCTTCTCATAGAATTGGCAAAACTCTTATTCTGCATGATTTATTCCTTTGGTTTTTTAAAAAATAATAATATGTTGTTAGGATTTACAAATGAATCAGTTAATGTCAACAACTTTAATGTACAGGACAGAAAATGAAAGTCATGCTGCATGTTGTGTGTGGTACTGACTATATTCAATTCCATTTTGGATGGTAAGAACAAAATTGTGCTATCTGTAAAAGCTGGAAAAGGCAATTGCATTGAAGTGAGAGAGGAGAGAGGGGTGAATGTCACTTAAAAACATTCTCCAGTGATGGGCCATGTATGCGACTGCCACCATTGGTCTTGTTCACCCTCAAGCATCTGAATTGAGGGGAGCTATACTAATTATTAAGCTGCTGGAGAGGGCAGGTGGGAAAAGGTGAGTACCACTAGAATAAAGCCATGTATGTATGTATGTATGTATGTATATGGACTGTGGGTGGCGCAAGTGGCTAAGACACTGTGCCTGTTAACCAGCAGGCCAGGGTTCAATTCCCGGGTCGGCCCCACAAGACAGGGTGAGCTCCTGTCCTTAGCCCAGCTCTGCGACGCCAGCTGGATCCAATTGTATTGGCTCTGCCTTTCCATTGGACTAATTCAGTGGCGTGGAGAGGGGGGATTTGCTGCTTGGGTAACAGCCTATCCTCCATAAAAATCCAACCCAGGCTTTCGTGCTTTGCATGCTGCATATGCAGCGCTGAGCACGATACCATAGTCTTTCAAGACTGACGGAGGCCTTCTTTATGTATGTATGTATGTATGTATGTATGTACGTACGTATGTACCAGCATAGAGAATCTCCTTATCCTATCTACAAGATGTGGGTCAGATAGGGTTGCTATAATTCTCTTCCACAAAAATGGGACAGGACCTGTTGTCCCTTTTGCCAGTGTATGAACACAACCCCCCAAAATGCAACCTTAGGGGTCAGGGCATTTCAGCAGCAGGAACAAGCTCAGCTCCAGGAATAAGCTCAGCTCCAACCAGCCATGCTTTGTCTTTCCCAACAGCTCCCTCTTGCAGGGAGACACTTGTTAACTTGTGAGTTGGCAGGCATGCTACCACTAGAGCTCAAAGCCTGTCATCTACAAAGTCAGTACATCTACACATTTGAAAATGTGCTTACTGCTTCCTCCTGCATCCTTCCTCCCTACCTCCCTCCCTCCCTCTAGGCTATTCCATTACACAGAATGACACGTGGCATACAGTACTGCATAAAAAAGCAGGCCTCTGTCAGTCTTGAAAGACTATGGTATCGTGCTTGGTGCTGCATACGCTGCATGCGAAGCACGAAAGCCTGGGTTGGATTGTTATGGAGGATAGGCTGTTACCCAAGCAGCAAATCCCCCCTCTCCATGCCACTGAATTAGTCCAATGGAAAGGCAGAGCCAATACGACTGGATCCAGCTGGCGTTGCAGAGCTGGGCTAAGGACAGGAGCTCACCCTGTCTTGTGGGGCCGACCCAGGTCTCGAACCCTGGCCTGCTGGTTAACATGCACAGCTTCTTGACCACTTGTGCCACCCACAGTCCTTAGTAGTGCATAAGTACCTCATTAATGCCTTTGAAAACAATAGCATGGTCAGATTCTACTGTATGTCCCTTTTCAATCAGGCTCCAGGGCAAGCAAAAGCCTTTAAACCTAAGTGCAGACAGCACCATCAGTAGATGAACAAAAGATGCCAATGGATAAAATGGTCCAATGTGTAGCACTTCAGTGCTTAGACATGCCAGCCACATGAAAACGGAAGTGACTTCGGACAATTATGGCTCTTAGACCTTGTAACAGGAATGAGCACCACTTTTTAGAATCAGTCACAACTAGCAGGGCAACTTGCAGGAACACCCTTAACTTTTCCTTGTTTTATGTAGCACTTTGATCCACTAATCCCTTCTGGGGCAACCAATCTAGCAAAATAACTGACATGGGTCCAAGAAAACCCACTGGTAACAAAGTGGCCTACTGGAAAGTATGAAAGAAAAAAATGTTGCCACGCATCTGCATGCCCTTCACACTGCCTGTAGCACATCCTATAACAGTATCAGTACCAAATCACATGAACTGCAATTTTAAATCTCTTGGTAACTCTTTACTTTAGAAGGGGGAAAACTAATCACATAATTGCTCTCCCATTATACGGTAGTTACCATGTAAAGTGGTTGGCACTCAGCTAACTAATCAGGTGTGATTATAGTTTTACAGCGCAACTATTAGTGCCCTTAAAAAAGGGGAAAGAAAAGAAAAGGCAACATAGCTTCATGTTGAAGAAGATCACTTCAAAAGTACTGGGAACTAAGCAGAAGGAATTGGTGACTTCTTTAGACTGCACCATTTCAAACTGAATGCTCATTCCCATATTAGAAAAAAACAAAACCTTTCTAGCGAGAGATGCCCTGGCTACTAGTTAAAGGTAGCTGTGACGAGAAGCCCAATCCTACCCTTCCCGATGCCTGGAGAAGTGGCACCAAAATGGCAACTGCTGTAATCCGAGAGGTGCTGGAAAACCCCCAGAGGGACATTTGTTCCCTTCCCCTGAGGAAAAAAAAACACTGGCTCCTTATGTGGTTTTTTATGTCTGCTCTGCCTGTTTTGCTTTCACAGACTTGAGAACTGTGACAGGCTTTTCAGCCCAACACAGACAATAGGATCTGGCAGAGGAGGCCTTCACCAGGCCCACCTCCTCCTAGAGCAGTTACTCCCATGCCCAAATTTACACTGAGTATTTTGTCAAGAGGTTGAGCCCAGATACAGGCATCCCCCACTTATTGGACAGGTTAGGGACTGAAGCATCATCCAAAAGTGAAAACTGTTGAAAAGTGGAACCCTGTCTTTTTCAGCTTGCAAATGCAAAATGGCCATCAAAAACAACTTAAGTATCACTTGCAAAAGTCTAAATAACACATACTTATTAACATGTAGCCAAAACACATAACAACTTACAGTAAAATTAACAGAGTCATATGTGGGCAATGAATATCTTAAGTATTTAAATGAGGGTTATTTACTGAAAAATGTCATAAGGAAATGCCAAAAACAGTTTGAACACGATATCACATGCAAATCAACATCAACAATTTTAGCCTTTAGAGCAGTAAAGAAAGGTTGAAAGAGTGGAGCATGTGTTGAATGAATGAGTTCTGGGTGTAATTGAAAGCCGTTGGAAGGAGCAGACTTGTTAGAAAACAAACCATCAGAAAACAGGGAATGTTTATAATGGGGAGAAGATATTTATTGGAAACATTCAGTCATACAATCTGCTACTTTCTATATGTGGTACAGTCCTGGATAGCTTTGCTGCTTTTATTCTGTCACAAAGCAATCATAAGCAGCAGCATGATCTGTTATGGCAGAGGCCTGACTCCCTGGAAAGACAGTTCAAATATAGCTGTACGCTTCTGATGTCTGACTTCTGTCAATTCACCCCTTTTATTAGGCAGCAGCATTGGGGGGAAAGTACTTTGATTATTATGGGAAATGGGAATATGGCCAATTTTGAAATTATGGTTCATGCTTTGATCCCAGTATTTAAAAATGATTGACCTAAAAGGTAGGACTCTTTAAAAAGCTTGGAATGTTTAAGTTAAAAAGTTTTGAGTTGGCTTTCCATTCACCAATATGAAAGGAAAAACCATAGGCACACCACAGAAAATGGTCATGGCCACATAGAGAGCTTTCTTCCCACAGAAGTCAGTAAGCAGTCCATTTGTATAATGGATTCTAGGATACAGGAGAATATCAGTAAGAATAGTCTCTCCAAAACCCAAACCAAAAATGCAGAAACTCTCATGAGAAAGGGAAAAATACATATAATAAGGACATAGGAAGAAAAAAATTTTCCTATGATTATTCTTAGGGTGAAATCCAGAGTAACTATGGGGAGTCCTTGCTCCGGAGTAAGAACAAGTTACTCTGGATTGCAATATGAATTTCCCATAGATTTTCACTAGGTGGTGCAGTATCTATAGGTGCACGTAATGTATCTTACATGCTCCTGTAGTTACTCTGGACTGTGCCCATACTCATTCTATGGACAACATACAATTAAATATCCTAACGTCTCTTTCCAATTTGCCTCTCTCCTGGGCCCAGTCCTCCCACCCCTAGACCATTGCACCCCTTATCTGCCCTTCTTCTGCTCATGTGCTGCTTGATGCAGACCTGGAGTGCACTTCTTGCTCTACATCACTTTTGTAATGGTGATCACTGGTGCAGTATGAGCTCCACAAACTCACACACTGAATACGCTTGTGCACTGTCTCATAGTGGCAGGGTGCAAATGGGACTGAGGCAGGGAAGGAGGACTGAAATGTCTGTCTGCTTTTCAGAGTGTTGATGTGAACAGGTGTGGGGATATGGAAGAGTGCTTGCTTTGGGACAAAATCCTATGCCCATTTGTTCAGGAGTAGCTGGAAGTCTTGTCCCACATGAGCAGGTCAGAGGTCCATGTACATCAGCACAGAAATCCAATAACATGTGAATCCTGCTGTCATGACAAAAGCAGGACATTTACTGCCCTCATGCCACAATCCTAACTCCCAGTTAGGCCAGCATAACTCCCAGCAAGAGTCCAGTGCTGGCATGGGGGTATCACAAAAGTGCCATAAGCACTTCTTCCCCTCTCCTTGTGTGGGGGATAGTTTAGGCCAGTGTACAGGAATGAGGCAGCCTCTCCAAACCACCACAGGGAGTTATGCCAGCTGAGTTATGCCGGCCTAATTTGGTTAGGATTGCACCATCAGAAGGGCAAACTTTCAGGGGGAAGCATAAGGTAGGGGAGAACACACATTTTCAGTATTGATGTAGTTCTGATACTGATTAAAATAACATTGTTTTATTTGAAAAAGCCACACTCCGGTGGCACGTTTAAACCAGCTCCTAGAGGGCATTTTGGGCCTTTGTCCCAAAAGTAAAGGGACATCTAGTACAGCTTAGAAAACTGCAATTTTGAAGAAATAACTTTGAAAAACTCAATTCAGTCCATGGAACTTGAAAACTTCACTGTAGGTTTTGTCAGTTTTTTCAAATTTTAAAATTTTAACTGTTCCCTCCTCATCTGGCCACAAATCCCAATGCTGGATGTTATAATATGTCTATGTAGAGCAAGTGTGGGTGGAGCTAGAGGAGGTATGGGCAGACCTAGAGCGGTTTAGGATGTGTGTGGAATTGTGGGTGTGGAAGTGTGGGGTATGACGTTTGTTTCTGTGTGTGTGTGTGGGGAGGGTTAATTCTGGGATCATCCCGATTCCAAAGAGGTATCATATGTCTATGTTGAGCAGGTGCGGGCAGAATTTAGGGTGTGGAATTGGGGGTGTGGAAATGTGGGGTTCAGTTGTGTGTGGGGGTTAATCCTGGGATCATCCTGATTCCAAAACGTTGGAATATGTCTATGTAGAGCATTCATGAGCGGAGCTAGAGGGGGACCTGACGGACAGACAGAATTAGCCTTTTATTAGTATAGATAAACTAAGGTTGAATGCAAATTGAAACTTTTTCCACATTAAAAATAGAGTGTGAACAAACTATCATTGGATTGGAAATAAAGTGGGCAAAGTGCTAAAGCACCTGTACATTCCCACCATGGTTTTGTCTCATTATGCACACCTCTGCACATATTTCAAAAAAGGAAGGCATTAGGTTGCACCTCCCTTCAGAAACTTCACACTATTTGAAACTCAGCTTTTGCTATTCACTTTTATCATAGTCTTATGAAAAATGAAATTGATATTTCCTTTAGTCAGCACTCTTCAAAATGCTCACCAAGTCCTGTAGATAGTCTTGCTAAATTCTAATTAAAATCCATAACCACATCAAGGTGGTTGGGACTAGTCCCAAGTTTAGTTAGGCCAGCTGAATCCCTGGCATAAGTCCTATACTGACCTAGAGGAGTCACAAAAGTGCCATAAGGCACTTCTATGCCACTTCTGTGGGAAGATTAGGACAGTGCACTTGCTTCCCTATATCACCACGGGAATGGGAAGACTGATTTGTTGAGCCTGCCTAGGTTAGGATTGTACCTTAATAGTGTAACCCCAGACTTAGCCATCCCAGCTGTTCTTGGACTAGCTCAGAATGTCATGATGGCAGAGTACTTGTAAGATACTGGTAACACTGAGTAGCAGTGGTGTCACCAGGGTGGTGCGGTGACATGCACTGGGGGACCAAAAAATTGTGACTTCATGATGGAGCCTCAAACCCCTATCATATACTGTTAGATTTGTATTGATGAGCAGAATCCAAAGCAAACATCCGTTTTGAAATAGCTCCTTCCTATCAAAAGTTATGGCCAAAAAACTAATATACTAATATAAAAACTAATAATGCATTGATCTCTATGGAAAGTGAAAGTGGCCCATACTGCGGCTTTACTCATGAGTAGGCAAACTTGCTGTAGTTCATTGGAAAATGCAGGCTGAGAAGAATCTAAGGACACCAGAATTGTCCTAATCCAATGAACAAATCACCTCCAAATCCCCACAAATCACTCCAGAAGGAGGTCTCTGAATCCTACAGTGAAATTCATTGAAAATGGATGTGAACTGCACAGCTGTGTTTACTGGCGAGTAAGCAAGCATTTCTTGGCTGGAGTGAAAGGTCAGTCCAGGAGAGTACAAGACTTCCAAAATGGTCCATATCAGGGATGTTGCTAGGGCATTAGAAACAGGTCATCTTTGAAGGTGGTGGCAGCACTTGAGACCTAAAAGGCTAAAATTATGGTTTGTAGAAATAATCCCATCATGTTATACACCTTTTAATGTGTAATTTACAGCAGAATGTAGTGAAACAAACCACTTTGAAATATCTTTATTCTATTAAAATGCACGGCTAGAAAAACCAGTGGAGTCGGGGCAATGGCAGATAACCACACCCCCCATTCATGTTGTTGCCTTGCCCACTGCATGGGGGTGATGCACTGGCCTCCTGCACCGGGTGATGCAAACCTTAGTGATGCCCCTGCTGAGTAGCACTGGTAAGACAGTGGGTAGCACTGGTAAAATCACAATATGCAGCATGTGGATGTGGAGAGGATTGCAGAAGGCCATGTTAGCGATGGGAAAGGGCGTTTTTGGGTGAAGGAGGGCAGAAAGAGGGGAAGATTGTGCCTGGGAGAGGTTGGGATTGGCAGCAGAGGTTGTGGAACATGACATATTGAAACAGCCCTTCCCAGGTCAGGTCAGGCAGTCCTCCAAGGGCTGATCCAACGATACAGCTAGCTAGTGTGGATCTGAAAACATTGTTATCTCTTCCATGAGAGTGAGGGAAGGAGAAAGAGAAGAAATGAAAATCAAAAACTATCTTAAAGTAAGGACTTCATGGCTATATTGCAAGCATTATCAGATTCTTCTATCAGTTATTGCATTCAAAAATATCTGATCATGTGTAACCCCTAAACCTTTAAGCAAAATGAAGAGTCAAGAACTTCCTCAGACCTGGTAATCCTTTTCTGCCAATGTCATCCTTAAAAAGAGGTAAAGAATATTGAATAATCGAAAATGTCACCATATCCTTTGGAAACAGCTGGGAATTATGTCCTCCATAGCCATCTAGAAAGCAAGGTACACATTTGCCAATCATTTCTTTGATGGTCTGAGATTTTATACACAGTCTCCACTGAAAAGAAGAAACTGTATGATTGGTGGGTGACATTCTCATTCTGAAAGGGAGAAAGGGACAGATAATAACAGTTATGGATGCTACCTCATAAAAGCCACTTTAAGTGAATGGTAATTGACGAGGCGTCTCTGTCTTCAGCAGCTATGATGAATTACAATTACAAAGAAATAACTGAATCTATAGAAATTGCCATTCAAACATTTTTCAGCAATTTTAAATGGTTTAAAACATTTTCTCTCTCTCTTTCTTAGATCTGAGAATTCCTTCACACCTTACATTTTAAAAGAATAGAGTACATGCAAAAATGCTTCTGTTGGGCAACCCAGTCCTAAGCTTCCCAGTAGCAGTGCCAAAGCAGCCACCGCTGTATCCAGGCACCAGGAAGACATGGGGTCTCTCCTCGAGGAGGTGGAACTTTTACCCCTTTTCCCCAAAGAAAGCCTCAGTTGTCACAATATCTCAAGTCTGTATCAGCTATTTTCTGTATCAGCTATTTTGCAGGGGAAGACCTGAGAGACTGTAACAGACTTTTCAACCCATCACAGAATTCAGGATACGGTGGAATTTGCCAGTCCCCATCCCCCTCCCACCTGTGTTCATCCTCCCCATCCTCCCTCCCTCCCACCTTGTTCTGTCCTCCCCCTGTTCTTCCCAGGAGGTTGCACCACCACCCAGTGGTTTCTTTTACCCCGATGATGACCCAGCACCTGACTTGTGTGGACCCAGTTCTAGTGCTCCCTGCTCTCCCAGTGACATAAATGTGGTTTATAACAACATAACACTAGCGTTGGGAGAGCTCAGGATTGGGCCCTAATGCAGGTGGTGGTGCAGTATGTCCATGTGGATTCAATTGCAGGGAAAATCCATCCATCACAGTAATATGGCAAGTCCATGTCAAGCTGAGTGCTTTCTAATGGTGTCTGGTCACACGTTCTGATGGTAATCATCACTTCATGCTCATGTGTGAATTGGCCCATGGCATTGTAATAGGCCACAAATCTATCCAGTCAACCTTCTACTCTAAAGGCAGATGAATTCATCTATCAAACTCACAAAATGATTGACAAAATTTATACCAATATGTGCCACAAGCATATAGCTAGCGCTCACCAGAATAGTGTTTGCAAAAGCAAATAGCTAAAGATAACTCAAGTAAATGAACCAAGGCACATACTGGAGCAGAAAGCAATAAATCAATCAATAGACCCCAGTGTGAGAACTACCAGAAGCCCAGCTCTTTGCTATGACAATGAAGCCCAACTACTGCTCAGACTTGTGGCATGTCTGGAGTGAAGTGTTCCTCAAAATGTTAAAATAACATCAGAAAAGGACATATGTTGGTAATTATGTTGCCCTGTTATGTTCAGTCACCACAGAGCAAACAGAAAGTCTAGAGCAGTGATCCATCTGTGGTCCATCTGTGGCAAACCAATGTACCACAATACACAGGTTGAAAATCACTGATTTCAACTATACAAACTTTAGGAGTGCAAATACATCACTATTAGTGGTACTATAAGAATAAAAATATCATTATAAGTCACCTAAAGTGCATGTGGAGGGGGAAAACATGTTTCCTTTCCATTTTTATTTGTCCTTTTTTGTCACTAGCTAAATTACTTTTAGATAGTAAAACACCTCTCTGGATACAATTCCTTATATTGGCAAACGTCAAGTAATAACCAAATGAAACACATTGTTCAAAATCAATACTGCATTTTCTACAGCTTTCAAGCACATGATGAAATGCTCAATGGAATATATGCATGCAATTGTTGCACCACATTAAGCTTTCATGTTTTATTTACTAGAGAGAGAGAGAGAGAGAGAGAGAGAGAGAGAGAGAGAGAGAGAGAGAGAGAGAGAGCTTGTCAAGTCTGTAAAATGTCTTTCAAGAGAACCTGCAAATATTTTTATTCAAATGTCTTTTAATTTAGAATGCACGTTAGGCAGACAAGTGCAATCCTATTGTGTAATGCCACATACGCAATTAGAATGCTCAGTACCCTTATGTCAGAAAAGAACATTTTCTCCAGAGCAAGTTAATGTTGGATCATGTAAGTGATAAACTCCCTGCTGGAGGGAATTAGGCATTACTTGCTTTTCAGAAGTGCTTCCCAGACACAGCCAATTGAAGCATTCATCTTTGAACTCAGTACCAGGGAAAGCTTGAGAAATACTGATGCATGGAAAATAATGTTTGTGCTGTGTGTTCATTTCCTTTCACCCTGTAACATTTAATGCTCCAAGACACACTAGATCCAAGGAACACACTAAACATTTTCTAATATTTAAGTAGTCTGAAGAAGGTACATTTTGCTTTAATCAACAGAGGAAATTATGTTTAATGTTTTTCCAATGCTCTTCTTTCATCCAGATGATAGCTACCAGCAGGACAATTGCAGCACTGTTTCTTATCTCTCTGTGAAGGACCTTCTGTATTTACAGGATGTATTCGTACATTTGTATCTAAAAACTGCATATACATCATTGTTTCTGTTGCAGTGCTTTCAGGATATTTGTAGATCACAATAACCTTGCAAACAGCCAGTACCATAGCCAAAGGGGCAGTAAGTAGATGCTGCAATGTAGCATGTAAGCAGCCCCTCCTCTTATCAGGGGAGCCAACCCAAGCAACAACGGCAAGTTGCAGGTGTGGCGTGTTGTTGTCACTATCCAGAATGGCTCAGGCATTAGGTCAGAGTGGCATGGCACATTGTGGCACTTCCAGTACTAATGCACCTTGGGTTGCCTTAACTGTCATCCACAAAACTGGGACAGGACTATCTGTCACACTTGCCAATATATAAAAACAATCCCCCAAAATCAGGACTGTCCATGTTTTCTGGGACATATGGAAACCCTAACTGCACCAACTCCTTCGGCTACATGAGTGCAGTCAGCAATGATCACCAATATTTTTTCCAGTGGTGTGGGGATCTTTAACTCATGCAAGTCTGTAAAGGAAGATTTCAATTTTAAACACCTACTGTTGTTAATTTTTCAACAAGAGTTCCAAGAAAGAAAAGAGAAAGAAAAAGAAAGAAAAAGAAAGAGAAAGAGAAAGAAAAGAGCTGTGGCATCTAGATCTGCCACCATTGCAGGGATGGATACAGTGGTGGGCTTCAGGGGGTTCTCACAGGTTCTATAGAGCCCTTTGCTAATCAGTGCCTGGTTCTGAGAACTGGTTATAGAACCTGTTGTTAATTTAGGTTATTAGAACATATAACTTATTGTTAATTTATTTGAATCCCACCTCTGGGTGGATCCAGTGTTTATGTTGCAGGAGCACTACCAATTCCACATTACAGGTCAACAAGACAGGTAGATCCAGACTCTGGGAACTTTGAGTACTGACATTTTTAGGTAATATGGTAACATTGATAATAGCTACTTCATTTGGAATCTGAATTTACACATACATTTTCTGAATTGCTTTGTCTCCTATTGAGAGAAAGCTAATGAGAAATCCTCATTTTATTACCATTCACACTCAGACATGTTCCTTTTATTAGGCAATGTCTATGCAGCAGTATTTATGGGAGCAATATGTATACATATAAAGATTTTATTGATTCAATATTTGTATGATGTCCCTTGTCACTATAAGATGGGATTAACTAACTACCTTTTCATTTTTAAAGCAAATTTTGTATGAGCAGTGTTTCCTCATTGAGCAGTGATTGGTCTGATATATTATCACCCCTTGTTTAAAATTTATATGGATATTCTTTCCAATTATTAGATTTTAGTATTTGCTGGACCATAAGTTACATTATTGCCTGTACTACTTGGTCATTTGTGGTTAGACAAAACAATATGGAGCAACAAGACTGTCAGCTAATCCATCGTGGCAGCCCATGAGAATTCTTTGTGTATGGGATGGACCAAAGTGTGTTTCCACCAAGGAAGCCCACCTTCTTTGCTGCTGGTAGTTTTCAGATCTGGTAGTTTGGACTTGGTACTTACCTGTCCTCAGAAGGGCACTCCATCATTCACAATAGTACATGCTTGCCCAATACACAAATTAAATATGTCAGAGAGTTCCTGGAACACATTTTTCTCAACCACAAATAATTAATAGAAAATCTGTATGTGCAAAATGTGTAGTTGTCACTCCACTCTCCTTCCTTATTGAAAACTTCTCCATCTTCTTTCTCATCACAGTTCCCAGAAGCAGAAGGATAGGAAGAGAAGTACAGCTTCCAATCTCACGGTTCCACTGCAAATTAATGAATGTTGTGCTAATTCTGTGCCTTGTAATTCAAGGGCCAGGTTCTGTCTTGCCTCTTGGGTTACGTCATCCTAATTGATCAGCAATCCATTGGATAGCCTCTCTGCTTGGAAGAAAGGAGATGGGCCTGATTTTTTGAAGAGTGTCCTGAAGGATCGAGGACTTTCTTAGACTAAGCATACAAATCAGCAATGTGGGTGCATTACTTTCTTACAGCAGTTCAACCATTCCATTACATCAGGGGTGGGCAAACATTTTGGCAAAAGGGCCATATCATCCTTGACGCTGTGGGGGCTGTCAAAATTAGAATACTTCAAATTAGAATAAATTTACATATATTTACATCAATGAATACATCAGAGAAATAATATATGAATGAAATCATATAAGTAAATTCAAAGTAATATGAATTTTTTGGAACTTATTTGTTATACACATGAAAACTACAATACAAGCATGGTATATAAGCCAGAAACACAGGGAAACCTTGGGAACCATTTTTAAATTTTGAGGTTCATGGACTATTGGTAATGAAATGCATATAGTTCACTGGTGTGTTACAAAAAAGTCATTTTGGAACACCAACAGCCATATCTAAAATACTCCAAGGTACAACAGATATAATTTCATGTGTTTGTGTTATGTTTTTGTGTGTTTATCTATACACATCTTGAATAAGTTGCATTGTTGCTATATGGAAAACAGGGCAAGCTAGAGAATTCCACTTAATTTAATGTGAAATAGTCCCTATTGTACCTGTGGGTTCTTTTAAGATAATGATAGGCAGTGGATAAGGACTGCTAGTGAGAGCAAAGTTAAACAAGAGTACTTTTATTCTGTTGCTATTGGTTACACTTGTTTACAATGATCCGTGCCACATAGAAGTAACTGAATAACATGGTTTCTCTAAAATTCTAATTAAAGTGTTAATTAATTGCATCTGCTCTACCGTAATATATTTAATACAATTAACCAAGATAGAAAGAACAACTTAGCTATACTATTAATGCCAGGGGCTCAGCATTTCCATTTTAACCTTCTCCATACTTTTGGCATCATCCTATGAGATTATACTGGGGTATCTGTTGGAGAACTGCTACTTAATTCTGCCTCCATAAGTACAGTTTCCCTGTTTATATACAGTTGTATTTACTTATGCCCCAGAATCAAATTTAAATGCTGGGAAATAAACAACAAAAGTCACAGAAAGTTTCCCTGCCATTCCCTACATTCATATGGGGCTTTGCGCTTAGGGTTGCCATAACTCTCTTCCACAAAACCAGGACAGGACCACCTGTCAAACTTGCCACTATGTGAAACACAGTCCCCCAAAACATAAAAGCAAAAATTGGGGCTGTTCCAGTTTTCCGGGACACATGGCAACCCTATTTGTACAAGAACATAAACTGGAGACATGCCCTTGCCCCAATCTAACGTTGCAAACCTAACTTCCAGTTAGGCTGGCCTAAATTCTGGCCTATAATCATTTTGTAATTAAATAACCTGTAAACATTTCAATAATTTCCAAAGGCATTTTGGGTTTCCAAAACTCAACCTAGACTGGACTACTTTGTGTATTAAAGAGAAGTTGGATGTGCAAGAATCAGCAACCTTTCACAATAAAAAGTTACAAGCCCAATCTTGGTAACCAAAATGGTTACCACTGCAGTCTATGGTTGGGAGATAGTCCAGGAGGTCTCCTCTGAGTAACAGGACAATCATTCCCTTATTCAGGGTAAGCCTCCATTCCTTTATCCAAGCTAATACCACTGCAACATGATTGTGTCATATCACTTCTATACCTGCATTTGAGTACACAGAGTTGAGGAGACACATGTTGGGTTGCCCAGCTTGGGATGGGGTTTAGATTTGGTAGCAGATGCTGCCATGATCTTCACCCACCTTGTGGAGTCAATCCTCACCTCCCTCCAGTGTAGGGATGCAGTTTCTCTGGCAAAACCATGAATGGCCCAGTTTTTGAGTGAATGACCCACCCACCCCCACCATATAACAGCCGGGTAAATACCCAGCTATGTATGGGACCAGCAGATTGGAGATCTGCCGGCTGAGCAGCCACCTTCCTTCCCTCCTCTCAGCTCAATCCTGGCAGAGGGGTGGGGGGAGGCAGGTGAAGGAGGCACTGCTGGCAGAGGTTTGGACAACAGAGGAGGGTGGCAGAGAAGGGAAACCGCTGGGCTGGCTGTTAAGGCTGCTTCCTTGCCACATGGTACCCCTGTCAGCAACCAGCAGTGCCTCTCTCCACTGCCGCCTGGAGCCTCCACAAGTGACCAGGAGATCTGGCAGCTGGGCAGCAGTGGAAAGAGGTGCTGCTGCCCTCAACATGCCTCTCCTGAGCTGCCTAGATTGGCAGTTCTGTTTTAGGCCAGCCTAAGTTGACATATATCAGCCAGTGGTGGGCTCCAGCAGGTTCACACATACTCTGTAGAACTGGTTGTTAACGAGAGACAGAACATATAAAGTTTAAAAATAGCCATTTAAAAGTGGCTGCCAGATGGACATAGAACCAGCTGTTAATTTCTTTGAATCCCATCACTGACACCAGCCCAAGCCTTTCTGGTATAACTGGGCTGGCCTATCTTGGAATTGGGCCACCCCAGTGATAGGTAAGCTAGCCCAAGTGAGCTTCAGGATTGCAGCTGAAACCTCATACCTCACAACACAATAAACTTGTGCTGCAGGAAGCCTTTTTGTTGCTTTTGCTGCAACAGTTTAACATGGCTTCTCTTCTGAAAAAAATTCACAGCACCATTCCAATTACTGTGGCCTGTTGTTTTTCAAACCTTTAGGTGAACCTCTGGCAAGACAAAAAAGAAGAAAGATATTAATAATTTCCAATTTTCTTCTGCTCATTTGGAATATATACTTGCGTAGCTTGAAGCCGTTCTGAGTGCAGAACGTACAAAGACTCCAGGCTGTGAGGGACATCTCATTAAACCTATTATCTTTTGCATATATTTTGTGCAAAGTCTACAAGTTAATTAGTAAATATATTTTCAATTATTTACTCAGCATATCGTAAGTTCACCTTAAGGCACAAGGAATGCAATGCATTTGAATGTCATAGAACAAGCTAGTTGGGAGACAAGTGCAGGAAGAAACCAGAGTTTTACTGAGATTTTAAACAATCAATTCTGATTGCAATTTAGTGATTATCATTAATTTGCAGATTATGTAGTGTTTGATTGTGGAGAAGAAGACATTACGTGGATAATTTGGTATTACAGTAAATATAATACCATGACCCCAAAAAGTTTGGTTTAAAAAATATTGTTTTAGTTTGTGCCCATTCCTAATTATTCTGCTTTTGTTTGTTCTCAATCCTATCTAAATTTTTAGCTGTAGGTAGTGATGGGCTTCAGAAGGTCCTCACAGGTTCTATGGAACCCTTTGCTAATGAGCGCCTAACGAGAACCGGTTACTAATGGGACATAGAACCTGCTGTTCATTTAGGTTATTAGGACATAGAACCTGTTGTTAATTTATTTGAATCCCACCACTGGCTGTAGGATATTGCCTCAGTGTAAGAGGTCATTGCCTCTTTGCTGCAGGGTAAACCCCAGCAGTCACAAAGAGACAACTTAAACCTTAACCAGCTTCAATGCTGAGTTGATCCATGTAGGTAAATGAAGGCTGGGAAGGGGATTAGGAGGATATGTCTCTCTTATCTCAGTTTTTTAAATGAGATGTCTGAGAACAACTATGGTAATTGGAAGTGGAAAAGCTCATTTTAATGATACTTTATTTACTTTATTTAATCAACCGTTTATTGATTTATTTTATATGTAAACCACTCCATACACAATCCTTGTTGAAAACTTTTATAGAAGTATTCATCATTACCATCATAATTGTCATCATAAGCATAGTTAAGTGTACCGTTACTACATTTTAGTATAAAAGTCACTTGTAAAGCATAGTAACTAAAAGGTAAAATTTTATCCCAGAAGGGCCTCAAAATTTTATCTAGACATGAGTTCATAAAGTGGCCTTAGCCTATATCTGAAATAATCAGCTATAACAATATCAAGATGTCATAAAGTGTACTGAAACAATATGCGGGACATACTCTACTCTAAACTCTCTAAAGCAGGGATCTCCAAGCATTTTGGCAGGAGGGCCACATAATCCCTCTGGCATTGTGTTGGGGGCTCAAAAATTATTTACATGTCAAATTTGAATAAATTTACATATAAGATTGTATTAGAGACATTACAAGGCTTGCCCGCAGGCTGGATGGAGGGGTCTTGCCAAGGGCCACATTGAGACTTGCCGAGTTTGGAGACCACTGCTCTACGGTAATAGTAAATGCCTAATAGGAACATAGGTTGGGCATCCCTTATCCAAAGTACTTTGGACCGAAAGTGCTTTAGATATTGGATTTTTAGAATGGATTAAATACATTCATTAGTTATTAATCATCATAGATAAACAGAATCTCCATATCCAGGACATTAGATCCATGTTAATATTTTGACAAAAAAACAGGCAGCCAGTCTTAAGCTACCCAGACTGCGGGGCCTGCCATAGTGCCAAAATTACTGCCATAGTATCCAGTGTTCCCCAGGCAACTATCAGCAGGTCCTTGGGAGAAAGAGGCATTTTCCCCCTACCGCTGAGTAAGGGAAGTAGTCATACAATAGGCTCCTCAATTAAGCAACAGCTCTTAAGAATTAACAGCCTTGGTGATTGGCTGAAAGGCCCAACTCAGGACTCTGGATCCAGCAAAGCTGAGGTCTGCCAGTTCCAACCCCTCCTGCTTGGTTTTGTTTCCTGCCATGCTTCCTTCTTGCCGTCTTTCCACCCTCCCCCACAATCCCATGCCTACCCACATCTCTCTGCTGCCACTTACCTCTCTGCCGGCAAGAAGACTGGGCGACTGCCAAGCAACAGATCGCTCGTATCCCACTGGTGCTAGCCCAGGGTGAGTTCACTCCAGTGCAGCACTGGCACTAAACTTGCAAATGACCTTCCTCACCCTGGCAGTGCCTTCTTTAGTGGTTTCTGCTGGTTTTCTTTGATATCTTTTTAGATTGTGAGTCCTTTTGGGACAGGGAGCCATTAGTTTTTTCCTTTTCTCTGAAAATCACTTTCTGAAGTCTGTTGAAAAATGGTAAATACTGATGGCGGGCTGGCTGGCTGGCTGGCTGGCTGGCTGGCTGGCTGGCTGGTTGGCTGGTTGGTTGGTTGGTTGGTTGGTTGGTTGGTTGGTTGGTTGTTTGATGGCACATTTGCGACAGTGTGCGCCGATGGTAATCTGTGTGCTGAGCTGAGGATTGGGCTATGACTCACCAGATACTCAGAGGCAACTGACTGTTGGAAACAGAATGTTGATAAGAGCATGGAATAATCAATCAGTTGGTGGTTCTCACATTCATATTAACTACAGATTCTTGCTTGTAAAGAAAAATCTCAGACAGCACACATTCATTATAGAAAATCAGCAAAATAATAGTATTTATGAGTCTTGTTATTACTGAAACATAACCTCAATTCTAAAAGTATTTTTTCAAAAGCACATTCAAGGTACATCTTATTGGACTGATGATGCTGCCCAATGAGCTCATTAAAATATTGTTGCTTTGCAGATATCACAAAGGATGAATATAATGATTCTTTTTTTTTCCTATAGTGATAGTATTATAGATATTACTGGAATTAATATCTGCTTGACTGAAAAAAAATGTGTGCAGTTGAGACCTTTATGAGAATAGCAGCTTCATAGCATAAATTTTCCTGTTTTTACACATAATTTCATGGGAAAATATGGTATGAGCCAAAATAAACTATATTTTAAAAATATTTTAAAGACTAGATTTGCCTGTTTGGGACTAATAAGCTAATTATACCTCTGTTAACAATACCTTTACTGTGAAACAGAGCACTTCTGACATATTGCCTTCCTAATGGGGAACACATTCTCATTTGCCTCACTGCCGGCACAGCCATATGTTCCTCAGGACAAGTACTTTTTAAAGAAATCTATCTCTGTTATACCTATGTAAGGATCCATTCTGTAACACTGATGACTTCAATACGTAGTCAAAAGTGGTGAGGGTGAAATTCTATAGATCCATTTATCTGCATCGTCAGTCTGGGGGCCTAGTGGGAAATGAGAGCCTTGGGATTTATTCAAGTCATGCCCTCCTGTACTTTGAGGTGATATAATCTCTGCACTGTGAAGACTGCACTCATTTCCCAAGAGCAAGAAAATATCTTCTCCCACTCAAGATTTGTCTGACTAGATTATTAGTACTGACAGGCTGTAAAGGAAAAGTGTGCCGCTTGTGAGTAAGAGCATGGTTGGCTCTGAGGTGAAATGGCACCTTCCCAAAAGGCCTGAACATTGACCTGAACTTCGAGGGTGTTGGCAGTTCTTTGCTTATGAAGGCATTCTGAATATTGTCTGATAACCTAAGGCAGTAGTTTCCAGTCTTTTGCATCTCATGGCATGCTGACAAGGTCCTAAAATTGTCTAGACATACCATTGGTCTTTTGGAAATTGAGAAGTCATACTGTACTACTAGTGGGGCACTCACATCCCCAGTGGTCTTATTAAATAACCATCCCTTCAACTTTCTTGGCACAGCTACAGTCCACTATAGCAAATCAGTGTGCCAAGGCACAGTGGATGAAAATGGCTGACAAGTTAACAGCCATGCTATTGTCTTTATATATATAAAACATAAGTCACTCACTGATGTACTCACTGACTCAAGCACTGACTCATCAATGCCCTGCCAAAACCGCCAGGCCTAGAAGCGTGAAATTTGGGGTGGGTGTTCCTTCCGTGACCGAGGGGTGCACGAAGAACCAGTTTTTGGAAATTCCACTGGAAGGGGGTGAAAAGGGGCGCAACACATTTTCCTCCCTAAACATTGCATGGAACAATTGATGACTCATCAACATTCCGCCCCAACCCCTGGACCTAGAAGCATGAAATTTGGGGAGGGTGTTCCTTCAGCCACATGAACACCCACCAAGAATCGATGTGGAGAAATTTAACCCTTAAGGGGCTGAAAAGGGGTGCTACGTGTTTTTGTCCTATACTTAACATGGAAGACTGACCAACCTCCAGCCAATTTGGTGCTCAGTGCCCGGTGCAGTGGGCGGGATGTTGTTCAGAGGGACAGGTTGCACTGGGGAGGATGCTATGCATGGGGGGGGTGGTTGCGCATGGGGGTTGTGCATGGGGGTTTGCATATGGGGGGTGTTATGCATGGGGAGATTATGCACATTGCGGAGTTGATGCTCATGGGGGAGATGATGTGCATGGGGGGCATGTTGTGCATGGGGGGCATGTTGTGCATGGGGGGCATGTTGCGCATGGGGTATGTTGCGCATGGGGAGATGATGGCCATAGGAGATGATGCACATAGGGAACTTATTCTCGGGGGGGGGTTGATGTGCACAGGGGTTGATGTGCATGGGGGTTGGTGTGCATGGGGTGTTGTTGCGCATGGGGGTTGGTGCGCATGGGGTGTTGATGGGCTTGAGGGATGAACATCGGCAATGATGCGCATGGGGGTTATGCACATGGGAGATGATGCGCATGGGGAGATGAAAAAGATCTCCTTTTTATTGGGTTACAAGCTTCCTGGACAGTGGCAATGCTGTGGATGTCATTTATCTTGACTTCAGCAAAGCATTTGACAAGGTCCCACATGATATCTTAGTTGGGAAGTTGGAAAAATATGGGCTAGACTAGGGAATCGTTAGGTGGATCTGCAATTGGCTCAATGGCTGCACGCAAAGGGTTTTAGTAAATGGTTCTGCATCAACCTGGAGATTGGTTTCAAGTGGGGTACGCCAAGGTAGCAGATGCCAAAATCCATGGATAATCAAATCTTGAAGTTAGAGCACATTAACCATCAGAACATCATCAGAGCTGTGCACAGTTAGAAGGACTACTGAGGGATGGGGAAGCCAAATCTCAAGAGGACTTCTGAAGTCTTCCAAAGATCAAAAATTAGGAGTTGCAGTTTTCAGCCAAAAACCAAAAGTGGTGATTTTTCGCTTTCCAGCAATCCCAGAAGGCTTCCTGTGCCCTTCAGAGCTCTCAGAAGGCCCTCTGAAAATGTATAGCTCCGCTCACATTCAGAAGATTACCGATTGGGAAAGCTGTGAGTTTGGGACCCATGGTAATGTAAAACCACAGGTCCCAAATCTCCAGGCAATGTTATATGCTAATATCTAAGTATGTCATTGTGTGGCCCATCTAATCCAGTGGCCACATAAGACTTTTGCACCACATTCCCTCCCCTCTCTACACGCACTTGCCAGAAGTGCAAGAGGAGCCATGGGTTTTGCAGGTTTCTGAAGCATGTCTGAAACTATCTATACATATGTATGAATTTTCAGGGGTTTTCACTTTAGATTTTCTCTGTGTTCTCCCTAATGAAAATTTTATGGTAGTAAGCACAATTTTTCTTGAAATGCATATTATTATGAATTGTTTACTTTTAATAAGTTGTATTTATTGAAATCATAATATACAAAGAACACCAATGTGCACTGTGGTTACACAAAAATGAAGCTGTAGAAAAATAACCAGAACAATAAACTGTAGTAAAATAAAACCAATTTATTTGAGAAATCTTTTTTTCAGATAGGCAAGGAAAAGAAACTACATTGTAAAAGAGCATCCAAAGGTTTAATCCTGGAATATTTATTTATTTGTATCCCACCTTTCCCATGCCAAAAAAAAGGGGCTAACAATGTTCCATAAAACAATATGCAGAGCAATAATTACAATAATCAATAAAAACTATTGAAGGTCAGCTATCCATTCCAAAATAAGGCAGCAAAATAAAACACCACTTGACTATGCTTTTTGAAGACCCATTGTCCAATAAGATCCAGACTATATGATTTCACTGCTTGTTTAATTAGGCTCTAAAGACCCTGACAGTAATGCAAGTAACATGGTAGCACCTGTATCATGTCAGTGTTTCATACTGTGCCAGTAGCATTGGGACCCCAAAAGTCCAATGCCCCTGGGTCTTGTTCATGGCCAGAACCAACATTTCCCCACTGGCTCCACTTTTCGTAGGAGATAGGGCTATACTGCCCAAAAGACAAGTTGTACCATGTACTCTTCTCATGTTTTGCAGGATGAGAATGAAATCAGAGAGGTATAGCAAGCTGCTACCTAGAAAGAATTATATAATCATAGAATCATAGAGTTGGAAGGGAACTAGTAGGACATCTAGTCCAACCCCCTGCCTGCAGCAGGAATTCCCCCTAGAGCATCCCCGACAGGTGCTTGTCGAGCCTCTGTTTGAAGATCCCCAGTGAGGGAGAGTCCACTACATCCCTTGGCAATCTGTTCCACTGCTGAACCGCCCTCACCGTCAGGAATTTTTTCCGGATTTCCAACTGGAATCTCCTTTCTTGCAGTTTGTACCCATTGGTTCTAGTTCTGCTTTCAGTAGCAGCTAAGAACAAATTGGCCCCTTCCTCCATATGACAGCCCTTCAGGTATCTGAAGAGGGCAATCATGTCTCCCCTCAGCCTCCTCTTCTCCAAGCTGAACATCCCAAGTTCCCCCAACCTTACCTTGTAGGGCTTACCTTCCTAAGAAGACCTAAAGAAACAACAAAAACCCATCGGAATTACGCTGTTTATACTGTAGCATAAGTTGGAATCAGGAGGAGAAACTAGGCACACCCTTCCTTTCCAAGGTTTCGTCTAAAGCAACAGTGAAAACACTAAAACACTGTTGCTTGAGAACAAGTTGAAGCATCAGAATCAATGGTTTGCAGCTCTTAATTTGTTGGCATGTGTGGTATGAAGGCTGTGCTTTCCTCTGGGAAGTAAACAAGGTGAGTTGCAAGATTCTCCCAAGCCTATAAAACTGAGAAATGTGAATTTAAATGTACAGGCTACCCAAGAGATGTGATCTGTGCAAAACAGTGAGCTCGCTGCCACTCCTTGCTTGTACATTCTGTCTCCTAGAAACTGGAATGAACCACCTTCTTACTGTTACTCTATTTTCCCATTAGGGTTGACAACTCAATTTTATATGTGAGCATCCACAGGGTATTGTGCTGTTCACTTCAAATGGTCCCAGTAAATCAATGCCAACCATTCTGAATGATCTGCCATAAAGCATCAGAGGCATTAGGAAAGGTTGCTATACTACTGATTAACACAACCAACAGCTGAGCAAATAAGACCCAGATAACCTGGAAATGCCTATCTCTTCACAAACATTGCCAATATTTAGCCTCATTATTGTAACTTAATAGAATACTGGTCTAATTACCAGCATATTTATTTGAAATTGTTTTGTAAGTGAAGTTGTGATCCATTGTCTGTGCTGTAATGTCAGTGATACCGCTGTTGTTTCTATCATTTTTGTACAATCCTAAGAAATTTAGGCTGGCCTAACTCACCTGGCCTATCTTTCTGAGAAGTTGTGGGGAGGTTGGCATATGCCTGCGCATTGGCTAACGCCCTCTGGCATTGGGCAAAAATGCCTTACAGCACTTTTGAGACAATCCCAGGTCAGCAAAGGCTTTATAGCAGGGATTAGGCTGTCCTAAATTGAGGTTAGGATTGCAGCCTAGAGTCTTGAATAGGGATCTTCTATGCAGTTTCTACATGATCTTTTAATTTTGGGGAAATTTAAGGGAAAAAATTAGTTTTTAATAAATAAGCCATATGTGATCATTCCGAAGATTATGGCAGAACCTATTTATCTTTTCATATTTTTATATCACCTCACCTCCAAGGAGCTCAAGGTGGTTTACATGGTTCACACCTTTGTTTTGTCCTCACAACATGTGCATCAGGATATTTTTGCAAGAAGCATTAGCCACAGTAGCTGAGCCATTTGGGGGCGGGGAGGAGGGGTGTTTCTTATTCTTCTAAGAACAGGTTATTTTATTCCACCTAGGATTTGTTTACAGAGATTCCAAAATATTTCAGTAGCAGAAGAAGTAGCAGCTTCAGGCTAGCTTTTGCTTATTTGGGATTCCCTGCATACAGTTAGAAGATTCCTTCTCTCATCAACAGCAAGCTTAATAGTCAATATGTTTCAGTGATTGCATAGACAGCCAAATTTTAAAAGAAAGAAACAAAAGAAAATTAATGTTTTCTAGTTTATGGCTCCATTAGGGACTTCTCTAGTATGCTTTCCTTTTCCTGCAGCAAGACAAGCTGTGTGGGTTTGCGACACAGAATAATGTGGTGGGCAGGTACAAAAATTCCCAGAGAAGATTATAGATTATAATATTCAGTTAATTGCTACTGCAACTGCACTTCCTTAATGTTCCAGCAGCAGCCAGTCTATTGTGTCCTACAGTGGCATAGCTAATGTTTGTGTAGCCCAGTGCTGAGCTCAAAATTGAAAAACTCTAAATCATAGAATCATAGAGCTGGAAGGGACCTAGTAGGTCATCTAGTCCAACCCCCTGCCTGCAGCAGGAATTCCCCCTAGAGCATCTCCAACAGGTGCTCATCGAGCCTCTGCTTGAAGATCCCCAGTGAGGGAGAGTCCACCACCTCCCTTGGCAATCTGTTCCACTGCCGAACCGCCCTCACCGTCAGGAATTTTTTCCGGATTTCCAGCCGGAATCTCCTTTCTTGCAGTTTGTACCCATTGGTTCTAGTTCTGCTTTAGAAGCAGCTATGAACAAATTGGCCCCTTCCTCCATATGACAGCCCTTCATGTATCTGAAGAGGGCAATCATGTCTCCCCTCAGCCTCCTCTTCTCCAGGCTGAACATCCCAAGTTCCCCCAACCTTTCCTCGTAGGGCTTCCCTTCCATCCCACTGATCATTCTTGTCGCTCTCCTCTGGACTTGCTCCAGTTTGGCTGCATCTTTCTTCAAGTGAGGTGCCCAGAACTGAACACAGTACTCAAGGTGAGGTCTCACCAATGCAGAATAAAGAGGAACTAGAACTTCTCGTGACTTGGAATCTACAGTCCTCTTAATGCAGCCTAAAATGGCATTTGCCTTCTTTACAGACACATCACACTGCTGACTCATGTTCAGCTTGTGATCCACGGCGACTCCAAGATCCCGCTCACATGTTGTGCTGCCAAGCCAAGTATCCCCCATTTTATACCTATGTTTTTGGTTTTTATTGCCTAAGTGCAGAACCTTGCACTTCTCCCTGTTGAAATTCATTCTGTTTGTTACAGCCCAGGATTCCAGTTTATCCAGATCCTCCTGGAGGTTTTTTCCTATCTTCTGATGTGTTTGCTACTCCTCCCAGTTTGGTGTCATCTGCAAATTTGATCAGGCTCCCCCGTATCCCTTCCTCCAAGTCATTGATGAAAATGTTAAAGAGAACCGGTCCCAAGACAGAGCCTTGGGGGACCCCACTAGAAACTGACCTCCAGGTTGACACAGAACCATTTACTAAAACCCACTGAGTGCGGCCATCAAGCCAGTTGCAGATCCACCTAACAATTGCCCCGTCTAGCCCATATTTTTCCAACTTCCCAATTAAAATGTCATGTGGGACCTTGTCAAATGCTTTGCTGAAGTCAAGATAAATGACATCCACAGCATTGCCACTGTCCAGTAAGCTCGTAACCCGATCAAAAAAGGAGATCAGATTTGTCTGGCAAGATTTATTCTTGGTCAATCCATGCTGGGTTGTTTTGATCACCGAGTACTTGTCTAGATGTGCACAAATTGTGTGTTTTATGATTTGCTCTAATATCTTGCCCGGGATTGAAGTCAAACTGACTGGTCTATAATTTCCCGGGTCTTCTTTTTTCCCCTTCTTAAAGATTGGGACTACATTTGCTCTCTTCCAGTCCAGTGGCACTTCTCCACTCCTCAAGGATTTCTCAAAGATGATCGACAGAGGCTCTGCAAGGACATCTGCCAGTTCCTTCAGAACTCTAGGATGCAGCTCATCCGGTCCAAATGACTTGAATTCATTTAGGCCAGTTAAGTGGTTTCGAACCAGTTCTCTGTCAATCTTAATCTGCTCTTCTGCACCATCCATGTTTTCATTACCTCTTAGGGGATGTGAACACATCCCCGAATCAGTCAATGATCCCGCACCCCCATTTGCACAGCCCTCCTTCTGTGAATATATGGATGCAAAGTAGGAGCTGAGCAGCTCCGTCTTCTGCTGGTTTCCAGAAAAATTTGAAAAACTCTAAATGTCTATGAAATATGGGACTCAAAGAGTTTGAAGTTTCAAAAAAATGATTTCCCAGCTTACTCCATTCTCCCTTTATATATCCCCCCAAAAAATATGCAGCTGTATAGAATTTCGTTATTTTCTCCATTCTAGTTTTTTATTCCCTGTACTTTCACTGAGGCCGACATGTAGAAATAGCTTCCCATATGCTATAGTTTGGGGAAGAGGACTTCTATGATCCACGTATGCAAATGTCCCAAATGTTGACATTTTCAAAAGACATTTTCACATCTTCAGAGTGGGCATACCACCACAGCAATTCATTAATGAAAAATAGATAAAGGAGATTTCTGCCAAAGATCCTATTCATTTGCTAGCTTCATTTTCAGAAAGATGCATGCTAGTGAGGACTTTAAAAATCAATGCAGTCATATATAACAGAAAAATCAATTCCAAACATCAGAACACTATGGCTAAGATGACTGTGGTTGTTCTGTGTGAAAATATTCTGATTTTTTAAATAACATGATACAAGCCATCACCATACCAAACAGTGTGGAGCTGAACCCTATTTCAGCTTCCAGAGCAAGCCCACAATTATTACAATGTTTCTTGATGAATTCTGAGTACTATTGATTACTTTTAACTGTCCACAAGTGGGCCCTCTGTACTGATTTCCATGCTTAGAGCAAAATAACAAAGATAGTATTTTGGGTAGCATTTCATCGATGAACCTTTTAAATAAAAATCTTTGCCCACAAACATTTTATGGTAACTTATGATCATTTGTCAGTTTTAATTTCTTCTCCTTGTGTGCCTGGATTACTTATCCTTCACACAAGAACTCTGAACAGCATTGTGGGGAGAATTACATCTAGACATGTCTGAAGCATTCCTGAGAAATGTCAAGACTTAGGACGATTCTTTTATCTTGGCACTGCCAGCTTTCAGACTGGCCCTGTTTCTCCAGTGTTTTACTTTTTTTTCGTCCAGTGGATGAATGCCAACAATTAAATTCAAGCATTTTGGGACTGCCACTGCGTATGACCACAACATCAGTTTCTTCCCCATTTTTCAAGCTTGGGTGTCCTATGACACTATCAGGCCTTGCCTCAGAAACCTCAGGACTTGAAATGCATCCAGCCTAACAATTCTAGTTGTGACTACCCCTGAAATACCTTTAGATGTTCTGTTTAGTACAAATAGTGACCAAAAAGTCTATTCCACTTGAAATAAAATTGGGTAGCAATATCAGGAGCAGAAGACATGGCCTGGAGCTTGAGCTGTGACTTTCTAAAAAGCTAAGTAGAATCAGTTGATGACTATTCACTATTTATTTATTTGTTTATACCCCATTTTTCTCATGGTAATGCAAATGCTCAATGTGGCTTACACAATCTTTCAAAATAGGTAATTAGTAGTAGGTAGAAGTAGGTAATTGTTCTAAAGTTAGTTCATAGAACTCTTCAGAATACTGTAATCATATCTGGTCATCACATCTGGCATCAGGAAATGCCTATCAAGCTTCCAGCAGAATCTACCACTCTGTTGTCTCATGACAGTTTTCTAAAAGTTTCTGGTCAGCCAGCAGACCTTACAATCCTGAGTAACTGCGGGAGCACGTTGCACGTTGTCATTACATGCACCTGTAGTTACTGCATCACCTAGTGAAAACCAATAGGAAATTCATATTGCAATCCAGAGTAAATTGTTCTTACACCGGAGCAAGGACTCCCCGTAGTTACTCGGGATTGCACCCTAATTCACACTGCTTTGAGACTATAACAGGGGTAGGCAAATCCAAGACTGTGGACCATTTATGACTCTTGGAGAACCCCAATTTGTTCTTTAGGGAGCCCCCAGTCTTCAAAGAGGATCTAGCCCAGTGGTTCTCAATCTTCCTAATGCCGTGATCCCTTTATAAGTTCCTCATGTTGTGGGGACTCCCAACCATAAAATTATTTTCACTGCTACTTTAGAACTGTAATTTTGCTACTGTTATGAATCGTAATGTAAATATCCGATTTGCAAGATGTATTTTCATTGTTTCCTTTGATGTCAACAGATTCTTTCATTGGATGTCATATGGACAATTTTCCCATTTCCTTAGATAGGGAGCTAAATACAGTATTTATTATGGGCATCTGAATTGAGATTGCAGTTAATCCCTACAATCCAAAGAGACATTACATGCATCCGTAGTTACTGCACCTCCTAGTGAAAACCTATGGGAAATTTATATTTGCAATCCAGAGTAAATTGTTCTTACACCAGAGCAAGGACTTCCCGTAGTTACTCTGGATTGTGCCCAATGTCTAAGAAACTTTGCCATCCAAGGTAATTTGCCACTTGACCTATTTATTTACTTATTTCTGATGACATTTATATGTTGTTGTTCAGTGTTCCCAATGTAATGTGTGGTTTTCAATAAAGCAATAATGATTATTTGGGGGAATATTTACTCACTCTGAACAAATAGATATGTTGCTTCTGTTCTCTATCCCAAATAGAAATGGAAGTAAAAATGGGCCCCAAGAGCATTTGCCTCAGTAGGTATGATTTTGAACCTGACCATGCATACTACAACTCAGGGACCAAAATTCTTGCCTACATTTCCTCTTCCTTGAAACCTTCTTGAAACCTCTGCCTCTCTTGTCTAATATTATTCCTATGGCATAACTGAACTTAGTGAGACCTTAAGGATTCAACCCATTAACTCAGAGAGAAGGGTAAAACTCTTTGATAAGAAGAGAAAGTATTTAATGTGTCCATTAGACAGGAAAGATTAAAGGAAAAGAACAAAAATCCATCCTTGAAAGAATGCCAAGACTGGCATCTGTGAACATTGTATGCCACATTAGCGTCTGCCCTATTGAAATATTTCTAAATGTTGCCTTGATGACTAAGTACTTTTTCAAAGTTTGTGCCAAATCTGCCTTTCATCCTAGCATGTAGCAAGCATCCATATTATCCTAGGAACAGTGGGTGGATTAAAATCTCTGTTCTGTGAGATGACAGGATCAAGGAGGAAGGTTTTGAGCACATGAAAAGTGCATAATGTAAGACACAAGAGATCCTCACACTGAAAATTAACTAGGGCACATGCTGGATGTTTCTTGTCCAAACTCTATGCTTAGTTTTTAGTTTCTCCCTCACAATTCAATTTCATTACTATCCAAGTGAGAATTTTATAAATACCTTGGAGAAGATAGTGATCAAGAATAAATACACTGATGAACTTTTCTGAGTCTGAGTTCAGTCCTTCCCCCATCCGCTCTTGAAGAAGTTGCGCCAAAAATGTGTGCTCTGTTGTCTTGTGTGTTCTCTGAAGCATATGGACGGCCAGAGAGAGATACAGGAAGAAGGACTATATGGGCCTTTGGCCTGATCCAGTGGGGATTTTCTTCTGTTCTTGTTCTATGTTCAGGGAAAAATTTTTACCTTACTTCTGGGCAGTGATGGGATTCAAAGAAATTAACAACCAGTTCTATGCCCATCTGGCAGCCACTTTTAAATGTCTATTTTTAAACTTTATATGTCCTATCTCTCATTAACAACCAGTTCTATAGAGTAGGTGCGAACCTGCTGGAGCCCACCACTGCTTCTGGGTAAGCCTCCTGATCACCAGTGGCTAACTGGTGCAAGTCCAAGGAGAGAAAGAAGGCTTGTTAAGAGGCAAAAAGGGGTATTTGTGTACTGGCACAGGCCATGTGTGGCTGTATGTACTCTATTACGTTGATGTAAAGTCTTTGTTTGACAGCCCTGTCTTCAGCTGCAACCCTAAGCTCCAGTTAGTCCAGCATAAGCACTGATATAAGTCCTGTGCTGACCTGGGGGTGTCAGAGATTTTTCCTCTCCCATGCAGAAAGGAAAAATGTGGGAAGAAGAAATGGGAATGTGTATAAGAGAGAAGCACAGAATCATTGAATCAGTGTTGGAAGGGATCAAATAGGTCATCTAGTCCACTCCTCTTCCTGTAGCAAGAAAACCACCTAGAGTGCTTATTGTGCCTCTGTGTCCCAAGGGACACTTGGGTTAATAATGATGAAATGTTCTTTTCTACAAACAATTTTCTCCACACAAGACTAGGGGTGCAATCTTAACCGAGGCCAGCATAACTCATCGGTCTTCTTGTTCCCATGGTGTTGTAGGGAGGCATACTCATGCTGTGCACTGGCCTAATCCTTCCCCAGGAGTGGCACTTACAGCACTTTTGTGACATTCCCAGACCAACATGGGACTTGTGCTGGGGCTTATGCCAGCCTAAATGGAGATTAGGATTGCAGCCTAGGAGTCAGGGTGATGGCTTGAAGTCTTGCTGTATCCTCTAATGTCCTATGTTTGGAGGAGACTTCTGAAGATAGAAGCATAACCTCCACGTATAGTTGCAGTAACAGAGTGCAGACACAGGTTTAATGAACTGGAGCAGTATTTCTCAACCATTATACCACTTCTCATGTTTTACCTATCAGAAGTACCTATCAGAAGTTTTACCTAACAAATATCTGGTCATGATGATAAGAGGCTCAGAGAGGCAAGAAGGCTTTTTCAAATGCATGAAAACTGTATGGGAGTTCTGCCCACCAAGCCAAGCCTCCTACCATTGTTTGGCACATCAAGTCACAGTCTCGCTGCTGGATGGCAGGTATCCAGTGATGATGTTCCAGTGGTGATGTACTAGTTCAGAAATGCTGAATAAGGTCCCTGTGGCTAGAGAGATAGATGCCAAAGTAAACTGAACATGTGAACCTAAGACTAGAAGAAAAGTAGGTCCATTTTTTTTCACATCTCTAAGCAATCCGAAACTTTCTAGGAGGATAAGAAATTCCTACGTGCTGACTTTGAATTGTTTTTTAAAATGAAGTGTTTATTTACAATTGGCATTTCTGAGCTAACAGCTTGTGGCAGTCAACGTGCAAATAATGTTACTTTCTTGCAGCTCTGCAGCATAAGAATGGAAGACGCCACAAAACCAATTTTCATCCCGTTTCTATGTCTGTTTAAACAATCAGAATAAGAATTTTTATGTTTAAAAATTAACGTCTTTGTTTAAAAATTCAACAGTGAAGTTGCATTCTGGATTATTCAAATTGGAACAGAAACAGAATAGAGAAAGATGATTTACAGTTTCTTCCTTCAGACTATAATGGTGCCACATCACAAACAGTGTCAAGATCAGAAGGATGACTTCCACAAGCAATTGGGTAGAAAATGCCAATTGTAATTTGTACTTTATTTTAAAGCACATTTCCATTTTATTCATGATAAACAAGTGATTTTTTTCTCCTGCAATCTCAGAAAAAGGAAAGAAAGACAACAAAGTTTACTTTTGACTGGTCTGGGAACAGATGGTGCTTTTCAACTTCACAAATCAAATCTGAATATTCATTTACTTTGATGAATACTTGGCCTTTTATATGTAGCATGGAAATCTATGAAATGCACTAAATTTATCATTTTTCTGACTCTTTTCCTTTCAGCTGTACTTTTAACTATGCCTAAGCTCAGCAGAGGTCAATTTGAAATAAGCTTAATCCACTAGCCAAGATCATGTCTCCACCAGTTGGTTACTTGGAGCAGTTGTAATAAGATGAAAGCCACATTTATAAAATCTATGAAATCAAAACATAGACAAACTGTAGACAGCTGCCTAAATTAGAGAAAATTGAGTTCTTCTAGGCCATTAATGGTAGTGAAGAGTGTTCCCACTTACACCATCCATACTTTAAAATGGCACTTTCTGTAAACAGCAGAATCAAGTGGTTAAGCTTTTCCAAGCAACAACCATTTCAGGCAACTTGTGAAGTAATGTCTTTTGAAAACTCCATACAGAGAAGTTTGCTGCACAGACCATAAAAAAGCACATTATGGAGAAATCTCTGATAGACCATTCCCCCTGACATGCTGGTTTTTAATGGGTAATCTTTTTTTAGATGAACAAGCATCTGGATATGCAACTGAGGAGCTTTGAAGAGAGAGATTACAGATCTCTCTCTCTCTCTCTCTCTCTCTCTCTCTCTCTCTCTCTCTCATCCTTACACATGTACAAATACACAAATAATCAGACTTGGGATCACCTGTGAAATGTGATCAGCTGTAAGTTCAGAATACTAAAAAGAAATACTATTTCACACTACACATAATTAACTTTAATAACTCTACTACCAGATATTGAAAAATCTGAATATTGAATATGTTGAAAAGTATGGTACATTGGCGCCTCACGTAAAAAATTTAATTTATTCTGGAGGCATTGCTTGTTATGTGAAACACTCTTTACATGAAGCAGATTTTCCCATAGGAAATAATGGAAACTCAGAAGATTGGTTCCACAACCCAAAAAAATATTCATATAAAAATATTAACTGTTTGTAAAAAATAATGACAAAACACAGGAATTGAAGTCTACTTAGGCTGCAATCCTAAAGACACTTTCCTGGGAGTAAGACCCATTGAACACAATGGGGCTTACTTCTGGGTAGACATGGCTAGGAGGCTGCAATCAAAGACACTTTCCTGGGAGTAAGCCCCATTGAACACAATGGTGCTTACTTCTGAGTAGACATGGTTAGGAGGCTGCAATCAAAGACACTTTTTTGGGAGGCTTACCTGGTCTGCTGCTAGAGGTTCAAGGTGGCCAGTGGGGGAAGTTAGGGGCAGCTGCTTCTGTCACCCCTAGGCAACTGCCCCGAAGTTGGGAACAGTTAGAGGAAGCAGCGCTGGCCAGCAGCCCTTTTAAACAGCCTCTGCGTGGAGCATCAGGGCTGCATAGCATGCATGCCCAATTGGCGCCAGAGGGGTTTGCTTGTTACATGAAGCAGATTTATTATGTGAAGCAGGATTCCTTGGAAATTTAGACTTGTTATGTGGAACATACTTTACATGAGGTGCTTGTTATGGGCGGTGCCACTGTATATTGTTAATAAAAATAGAGTGATGGTCACTGATTAAGAGCCCAGTCCTGAACGCTTTAAACCTGGCAGCAAGTTTGCAACATCTTTAGGCATTTGCAACACCCTATGCTGAGTTAGCCCATCCAGCTTAACCTTCTGTTTCTTGATATCTAGCACATTTCCAACAGGGACTTCTATGGGGAATCTGATAAAACATTATTCAGGTTTCAAACCATAACATGCCTCCATGTTGACCAGTGTGGCAAAGGCATAGCTAGGTCATTTGGCAAATAGGGCTCATGAATATTTGGGCCCTATAAAAGCCATGATGATGATGATGATGATGTATATCACTGTCACCAGGTGTTTGATTGGAATTGGCCCTTTTATAATTCAGTTCCTATTCAAGGAACTAGGAATCACAAAGGGATTGTCCCACTGTTTGTGTAGTTCCCAGGAATGCTGCTTTGTGTAACTGGCCAGTTATTATCTTCCGGATATCCATTACATTAGATGTTCCTGGAAGCCTGATGGAATTGCTCCAAGAGCGCCTATGATTATGGGAATCACATAAGAACATATGAAGAGCCTCCACTGGATTAGGCCAAAGGCTCATCTAGTCCAGTTTCGTGTATCACACAGTGGCCCACCAGATGCTTCAGGGAGCACATATGACACTTGCATCCAGGTGCCCCCACTGCATTCAGCATATTGAGGTTGTCCACCTCTACATACCCCTCATGGTTTGTAACCCATGATGGTCCTCTAGGATCTCAGTGTCCTTCTTTTCCCATATTCTTTAAATTCTATTTGTAAGTCTCTATGCCCCATGATCTTCTCATGTTCTTTCTCTTGAAGCTGACAATCTCTGGATATTGCAATTTCAATGATCCATACCTGTTTTTTCTCAACCACGGTGATGTCTGGTGTATTATGCTCCAAGTGGCAGTTGGTTTGAATACAAAAGTGCTACAGGCCTTTGGCCTGTTCATTCTGGACTATCTTTTTCTGGTTTGTGGTCCCACTGGTTCTTGATAATCAGTAGGGTGTACTTTTTGCACAGATTCCAATGTATTGTTGCAGCCACTTTGTTATGTCTTTCCAGATTTGGTGATCTTTCTGCAGCCACAGATTATGTGTTCCACCGTTTCTTCAGCCTCCTTGCACAGCCAGCATTTGCTGGCTTTCTGGCTCTTGTCTGTTTTGGCCTTTATCACATTTGTTTGCAGTGCTTGTTCTTGGTCCTTTAATATTAGGCCTTCTCTTTCTTTAATGATCCTTTCCTCAGCCATTGCCATATTGCTTTGTTATCAATATTAACATTATCTTGAATGTTGTTCAGGTATTGCCCTTATTTCACCACCGGTCTCTTCTGTTCTTAACCATCTGCACTTTGTAATCCATTTTTGTTTCATCACACTTTAGAATGCCTTCTTTTTGTGAGCCTCTTTTTTGGTGTTCTTTACATTTTTATTTTCATAATAACAAGAAAGTAAATGAAGTGAATACTTCCTGACAATAAATGACTGTTTATAAAACATTCTTCTGCTGTTTCTCCCCTACACCAAGTACTCAGTGATATTCTGCTCCTGCAGGTTCAATGTGGCCAACTCTGTATAACACAGTGGAACAAATTTGGTCACTACTGGCACAACATTCACAATTTTGGTCACTATTGGCATCACCACTCCCAAGGATGGCTTCATGCCTCCTACCCACTAGCTGGGGCTTCATGCCTCCCACCCACTAGCTACTACCACTATATTGCTTATCAATAGGAAATACAATGACATTATAGAATTAACAATAGGAAATACAATGACAATAGCTGATGTTTAGCTTTAGACCAATAATACTTTCTGGTTTGTTTGTGCATGACTGCTGATTTAAATAAAAAACCAAAAACATTCACAACAATTTGCACACATTCAGATAATTCCATCAATAACTATTGCCAGTCTGTTGGATGGAAGAACTGTAGCCAAAGCCATACCTAGTTGCTCCCACCATGATCTCCACTTAGACTTTGCCCTTATCATGTTATTTATATTGAATGAAACCTTCTACTGACTCAACTTTTTAGTTGAAAAATGTTAGACAGACGGACGGACGGACAGACAGACAGAGTGGTAGGCTTCAGGGAGGTTCTCACAAGTTCTATAGAACTCTTTGCTAAGGAGCGCCTGGTTCTGAGAACCGGTTACTAATGGGACATAGAACCTGTTGTTAGTTTAGGTTATTAGGACATAGAACCTGTTAATTTATTTGAATCCCACCACTGGATGGATGGATGGACGGACAGATAGATAGAACTGAAGTAATTCATTTCCATTCAAGATGGGGAAATATATATGAACTTACTTTAAAATAAAAATAGCATGTGGGGAGGGATCCAGTCAGGGTGGGGGGCAAGTTGAGATCAGATGAGGTGAAAAGCCAATGGGTTTCTGGTGTTCAATTAGTACTGGCAACCCTATTTTGGCAAAAAATAACTACATTTTCGCCATGCTTATCAAATGAAAATATGCAAGCAGGTGTGTCTGAGCATGTCTAAAGTGCTGTACTAGTTAAGAATATTACACCAGCATCCAGGTTCAAATCCCTGATCAGACATGATACTTGCTTAGTGGCCTTGGACTAGTCACAGTTTCCAAGCCTTACTTGATTCACATGGCTGTTGTGAAGACAAAAGTAGAGGGCTCTTAACAGAAAGGGAAATATAAAAGTGTGAACAATGACTTAAATTTCAGTGTCCAAGACCAAGCTAGACACTGACCAAGACACAAGTCCAAGATCATCAGACTATCTGTACCAATTTTGGTCTCATGGAAAGACAAATCTCATTATTGAAAATGTCTAATGTGCCCACTGGATTTATTCTTTTTTTTTATTTTTTGCACCCCTCCATGCCAGTAAAAAGTTCTGGCATAGTACTTTTAATTTTTTTTAAAAGCACACTCTCATTCCTGCAATCACAGATGAGTCCAGAGTTTTAGTTTGCCGAAACAGGGTTTCTGGTTCTCACTGAGTTGCTCATGCTGCAAACCAATAGCATTAACACTTTGTGTCACCTGACTGAGTTGTACAACCTGAGGCTGCAATCCTAACCCCCAGTTAAGATGACACCAGTCTCATGCTGTCCTGGGGGTGTCACAAACTCTATGCGCTTCTTTGTCCAGAAAAAAAAAATGTTTGTTTTGTGCAGTGTAGGGACCCTTGTCCATTTCCATCTGCCAGAATCTCCACTAAGAGAAGGAAGGTCTGTTTATATAGGCAAACACATTTCCAAGCATAAAGATGTCATCAAACATCTTTCTCCCTTTCTTGGACATTGAAATTGTCAGGAAAAGTACACTTACAACATTGTTCCACTTCCATTTTTGCTCTGCAGCCACTATACTATTAATGTCTTACAAACTGAAAACACTCTCAGTTGGTCGTAAATAAATCCAGAAATTGTATTCACATCTGAGTGTAGTTATTGCATTACAGGAAACAGCCAACTCTAAAGGTGAAGTAGAGTTCAATTTTCAGTGTATGTTATTGATTCTACTTTTGTTTACTGCTATGGGGTGCACTCTTATGACAGGCAGTATATAGGGAAAGACTCAAAACTCAGCTAGAATGACATGAGGGCCTCCCAAAGCTTTTAAAGAAAAGTTTGGATTTTTTTATTTTTGTAAAGTCTCACATGGGAGCCAATGTACAGCTTAGAATGCAGCTGTCTCAGGCCCCAGGAGTTGCAAAACTACAAAAGTTCAGCATGCTTCAGATAATGAAGTCCAGCTGAGCTGAGGAGGTGAGAGTCACTCCCAGCGTCCAGGTATTGATGTCAGTCTAATCAGAACATTTGTCTGTGCCAGGTAGCATCACTTAAAATGGCACCTAACATCCACTGCCCAAAACAAAGTGGTTGTGATATGTTGCTTCCAGATATAGTGGGGAACCCACATAACCATCACCACATATACTGAGTGCACTGTAGAAGCACATTCAATACATCTCGGTCAGACATAGATTGACTGACTGAACATATTTTTATGGTTTTCCAGGAGAAGAGAGCAATAAAGGTATAACCTAATTATATGTGATTTTGTCTAAAAGCGAATGAGGTTGGCTCATTAAATTGAAAGACAAACATCCCTTAAGAAGCAGTTAATGGCTTAAAGGCAGCCTGCTTACCACAGCAATGTGGCAGGCAATTAAGCTTATCTTTAAAAAGTTCAGAGGTCAGTTTCGTTTCTGTTTCAGTTGAAAGGCTGAGCCCCTCACTTCTGAATTGCTTCTGAGCTGAAGTATTTAAGCCCCTTGAAAGGGAACTTCATTCATTTTGATTTATTGCCTGCCTTGTTGCCATAACTAATTACCTTTGTATAACGCAAAAACAGATAAAGAACCAACTGTCACAAATGGGGAGGTTCAACCTATATACCACTATTCACAAATTGGGCAGGCACAACTGACATCACTAACTCATTTCACCTGCTCCCCACAACCATTTGTCAACATTTTAAAAGATGTGTATGTGCTTTATTTTGTGAGATTGGGGTCAAGGCACAAGTATATTTAATGGAATAAAATATGCAACACTATTTTTAAGAATTCATATAGGCCACTTGACTGGCATCAACCATGGTTTGGATCACTCTAATCCTGAACAAGTGGACCCCACCACCACATGGGATAAACACTGAAGAAGTTGCATATAGGCTACATGAAGCATTGAAGGAAAAGAAGGCCAACTACTGAACTGTGCTAAGTGGGGAAGACACATTTCTAGGTGGGGCCAAAGCAGACCTACTAGTGAGATCTGGACCCTGTGCTGTCTTGGGGCCCAGGACCACAACATATCACCCTGCTGCAACACACCGTCTTCCCCTGAGGATACTTAACATGGAGCATTGTGTCCCTCAAAGGCCTTCTGAGGCTTCTGGAGGACCATGAAATCATACTTCCTACAAAAACCAGAAATACTGATTAAGAGTGCTCCAAAGGCATTAGAAATCTTTTGGCCAACACTGTGTGGGCTTCACTTGGCCCCTGAATAGCTCTGTTTGGAAGTTGACCAGGGCAGCAGCAGCATTGTAGGGCCAGGGGGACCATATAGAATGGAGGACAAAGTTTCTATACCTTTATCCATTGCTTAGAAGAGGTAATTGAGGCAGGTTTAGCTCAACATAGAAGGGTTTTAAAAAGCAGCACCTGCCTCAATTCCCTCTTCTAAGCAATGGTTAAAGGTACAGTCACTATGTCCTTCATTCTATATGGTCACCCTTTGTAGGGCATGGTGGTGATGCTGTCCCTCACAGGGCAAAATCCAGAGTAAGTACGGGGAGTCCTTGCTCTGGTGTAAGAACAACTTTCTTTGGATTACAATATGAATTTCCCATAGGTTTTCACTAGGTGGTGCAGTAACTACAGGTGCACATAAAGTCTCTTAGGTACTCCCGTACTTACTCTGGATTTGGGGGTTAGTGTACCAGGAGTGGCCCATTGGGCCTTTGCTCCCTCTGACCCTCTCAGAACCACCACTGATAATGAGACATGGTGAGATAGTTGCTTCAGGAGGTGGATTGGTAGGAGGAGGCAGACTGAGAGAAATTATTTTTACTATTATTTGTTTATTTATATCCTGCCTTCCTCTATAAAAGACTCAAGGTGGATCCTTCCTTTTCCCTGACCCCTCATGGCACTTTTCTGCCATTTCCCCTGTCCAGTGGCGTTCCGGAGCATTGCAGGGGATGCAGTTGCACTCGGCTACAAGCTTTAAGGGGGCTACAAACTGAGTTTGATTCTAGTGACTAAAATTGTGACTAAAATTCTAGTGACTAACAATTTTAGGGGTCTATATGGATGATAATACCATCAAGATATATCCTTGGAAAGGTAATTTTATGCAGAATGCAATGAAACAAACTGCATTGGAATATCTATATTCTATCAAACACTATTGCCAATTAACTAGAAAATGAAAATACAAAAGCCTATAGAACAAAAGTGGATTTTCTTAACTCAAACTTTCCCATGGCTCTGAGAGTCAGAGATGTAATTCTGATACTGTATGGAACTAATAAGGTGTTAATATGAATAACCTTTCAGTATATATTTAAAACTAGCGAAAAACATACCCGTGTTGCAGGAGTAACATTTCCCCATACACCTTCCTCCCATGGTGCATCAACAACCCTTGCGCAACTTCCCCCCATTCGCCACTTCCCCCTATGCGCACAAACCCCCCATGTGCACCACCAGTGATGGGCCCAACCTGGCCCAACAACCAGTTCCCCAGAAGTGGGCGGGGCCAGGCCAGATCAGGGTGTGTGGCTGGAGTCAGGGGCCGGGGTGGGGCCAGGTCAGGGGCTGGGGCCAGGGAGCAAAAAAAAAATCTAATTTTTTTAAAAAAATTAAAAAATTAAAAATCTAAGTTTTTGTTAGTGCCCCACAGCAACCCTAACCACACTTTCCTGGGAGTAAGCCCCATTGACTGTCATGGGACTTACTTCTGAGTAGACCTGCATAGGATGGGGCTCTGAGGCTGCAGTGCCAGCCATTCTTTCCTGGGAGTAAGTCCCATTGACTGTCATGGGACTTACATCTGAGTAGACCTGCATTGGATGGGGCTCTGAGGCTGCAGTCCTCTCCACACTGTCTTGGGAGTAAGCCCCATTGACTGTCATGGGGCTTACTTCTGAGTAGACCTGCATAGGATGGGGTTCTGAGGCTGCAGTCCTCTCCACACAGCTGGCCAGGCATTTTTAAATTTGTCGCTCCTTGCAGCAGCCCGGCAAAGTGCCCCACAAGCCTTAGCGGCCGGGGAAAGGACGCTCCATCGCTGAGGCTTGTGGGGCGGTTCACTGGGCTGCTGCTAGCTGCAGCAAATTTGAAAATTTTTAAATGCCTGGCCGGCTGCTGCTGATTGGAACATCCAGTCCCCAAAAACCTGACTGAACCGGCCTCAGCCCACCACTGGCACCAACCCCCCATGCACAACTTCCCCCCATGCACAACTTCCTCCATGCACAACTTCTCCCCATGCACAACTTCCCCTATGTGCACCAAGCCCCCATGTGCAGCATCCTCCACAGTGCAATCTATTCCTCCTAACAACATTCCCCCAGTGCACCAGGCACCGGGCATCGAATTGGTTGGTCAGTCTTGAATTGGTTGGTCAGTGTTCCATGTTAAATATAGGACAAAAACACGTTGCCCCCTTTTCAGCCCCTGAAGTGTTAACTTTCTCCAGATGGTTCTTGGTGGGTGTTCAGGTGACAGAAGGATCCCTCCCAGAAGTCCATGCTTCAGGCCCAGCAGTTGGGGAGGAATGTTGATGAGTCATCAATTCTCCAATGCAAAGTATAGGGAGGAAAATGCGTTGCGCCCCTTTTCACCCCCTTCCAGTTGGTTTTTCAGAAAACCACTTCTTAGTGCACCCCACCGTCATGGAAGGAACAACCACCCCAAATTTCACACTTCTAGGACCAGCGGTTTTGGCAGAGTGGTGATGAGTGAGTGAGTGAGTCAGTCAGTCAGTGACTTTTCTCTTTTATATATATAGATAAAGGAAAGAGTTGAGAGTTCAGAGAAAGTGAGATGTGCTTTTAATAGCAGAACAGCAGCCCTGGAGCAGAGTTAACATGACGTTCATGAGAAGCTCATGAGATCAGAACTTCGTTGGCAAACTTTTTCTTGTTCTATCAAACCTTTGATTGTATGTTATGTTCTCTAGGGTGTCTCTTTATGGGCTCTTAACTGCAATGTTTCTGCACTGTTTTCTGTTAATTTTATTTGATTTGGATTGATGTTGTTTTATTGCTATTTTTATTGGTTTGTATAAATTCATGCTGTACAATGCCATCAGCTTTCCCATTGGATTAGGAAACAAGAGAGGGAGAGAGAAATGTTTTAAAAATAGAAAAATGAAAGTGATTGTAGAAAGAGGAAGGGAGGAAGCAAAGGGCACTATTTGGTGTTTCATTTAAGGTACCAAATTGCCTGGATCAGCACTGGAGCAATATAAATCATAGATTATACCAAAAAAAGCAGGCCTCCGTCAGTCTTGAAAGACTATGGTATCGTGCTCGGCGCTGCATACGCTGCATGCGAAGCACGAAAGCCTGGGTTGGATTGTTATGGAGGATAGACTGTTACCCAAGCAGCAAATCCCCCCTCTCCATGCCACTGAATTAGTCCAATGGAAAGGCAGAGCCAATATGATTGGATCCAGCTGGCGTCGCAGCGCTGGGCTAAGGACAGGAGGTCAATCTGTCTTGCGGGGCCGACACGGGTCTCAAACCCTGGCTAACCCCGGACCCGACCCAGGTCTCGAATCCTGGTTAACAGGCACAGCGTCTTATCCGCTTGCGCCACCCACAGCCCAGATGATAACAAACATCTCTATCTACCCCCTCTTGGTCTTTTCTTCTTCCTAGCATTTTTTTCCATGCTATGGCATGGTCCAGTATTCTGGACCATCCTTGTTTTAATCCATGTTTTAATGTGACATGTTATGATGTGACAATCCGTGTTTTGATGTGACCAAAGACTGCCTGGAGGATCGCATGGGTCTGCCACCAGATTGTAACCTATTTATCTACTTGTATTTGTATACTTTTGAACTGTTAGGTTGGCAGGAAGTGGAATGAGTGATGAGAGATCACTCCATCGTACAACACTTCGGACATAACCCTTAGATCAATGGTTCTCAATCTTCCTAATGCCGTGACCCCTTTATAAGTTCCTCATGTTGTGGGGACCCCCAACCATAAAATTATTTTCGTTGCTACTGCTACAGTGCCATGCACACTTTCCTGGGAGTAAACCTCACTGAACTCAATGGGAATGACTTCTGAGTACACATGCATAGAATTGGGTTCTAAGGCTGCAATCCTAGCACTTTCCTGGGAGTAGCCCCATCCACTATCATGGGACTGACTTCAGAGACCTCCATAGGATTGGGATCTCAGGCAGCAGAGCCAGCCACTGTTTCCTGGGAGTAAGTCCCATTCACCATCATGAGACTGACTTCTGAGGAGACATGCATAGAACTGGGCTCTAAGGCTGCAATCCTAGCACTTCCCTGGGAGTAAGTCCCATTCACTTATCATGAACAACAACAACATTGAGGGGGCTTACTTTTGAGTAGAGCACAAGAAGCAGGGCACAAGGGTCGGTGCACAAGCGGAGTGCCCACCAGACAGCCCACTCGCCAGAGCTCTGGCGCCACGCTCGCTCCTCAGTGTGCTTAACACTCTCAGCTGGCAGACGCACTGGGGATCTGCGGGGGGGGGGGGGAGGAGGGCACCTCACAGCATCTCAGAGGCTCCTCCTGAGCCGCTTCTCAGTGGCGTCTTCCAGACACAGCGGCTCCAGTGTTTCTGCCAGGTCTTCCCACCTGGCCCCTGCACCAGGGGTCTTTAGGCGACCCCCAGGAAAGCTCCAGGCGACCCGAAAAGGGGTCCTGACCGCCACTTTGACAAACGCTGCCTTAGATGATCAACCAAATCCATTGACTGGAAATTATAATTTATGCAGATTAGGCTATTTTTAGATGGTCATCTAATTAAACTGCTGACCTGCCATCCTTCAAGTAGATAAACACAGCTTCTTTAACCTCTGAGCCACTCCAGTCCCCCTTTGCATACAACACCTGATTTTCCCAAGTAGTCTCCCATCCAAATAGTAACCAGGCCTGACCCTGCTTAGGTTTCTCTTGGTGTGGATCGTTTTTGCAGTGGTATCAACAAGGAAAAGAAGCATCTTTGCACCTAAACTGGGTTATTAAAAGGGGCAGGATTCACTAGGCTTTATGGTAGACCGCATTTTTCATTCTTCTGTATACCTTATGTCCTTACGCTCACCTGAGATAAGCTTACACCTGATTGTCTTAGTTGAGCAATTTTTTTGCCAGTTCTAGGCTTCTGATTTTCAAAACTTCACATTTAATTCTCACACTTAAAACTTGTTTGGGTCATTTAGCTGAAACAATGAGGTCACAATCCTAACCAATTTAGGCTGTCATAACTCACCTATTTCCCAATCCCATGGTGATATGGTGAGGTGTGGGCCTAAACCTATCCAGGAATGGTGCAGAAGTACCATATAGCATTTTTTGCAACACCCCAAGGCTAGAACAGGACTTGTGCTGGGGCTTATGCAGGCCTAACTGGGGCTTAGGATTGCAGCCTGAATGTGTTATTTGGCATCAGCAACAGAAGCTGAAATGGGCATTTGCTGCATCCCAATTCAAATAGCTTCCATAGTTGGATGATTCTTGTTTAAGACTGTGTTTTAAGTCAGGCATAGCTGAGCTTTATTCATCTTTCTCAAGTGGGACTTTTCAACCCCTTCCTTTTTTCCCCTAATTATACCTCTTGAGTGAAAGCAACAGAGAAAGGAAGAAAGTGTACTAGGAAATGCCTAAGTCCTGAATGGGAGATGACAAAGGCTGATGAGGAGATGGCTTTGATTCTTCCTCTCCCAGCTTAGAGTCTAACTTTGTTAGAGAAGGTTTTACATTCAATGGAGGGAAAATGGAACATTTTCCTTTAAAATCTGCAGCTCCTGCTGGCACTTCATCTGAGGTCTCTTTCTACACACTATTATTTAATGCACTTCAGCCACACAAAGAACACTTAATTCATTTCATTCTGAAGTAGAACAGCTAATTTAGCAGCAGAGCTAACCTTCAGTTCAGCCCGGTAGAAAGAATCTCAGGGATATTAAGGATTTGCTTATATATATATATATATATTGCTCATTTCGCCACAGTGGCGTCTTAAGAAACAAGAAAGAGATTGAAGGATGCAGCATGATGCTCTTGACTATAGAAGAACGATGTGTCTCTCATAACTATGTGAGAGCAGATGAAGTGTGTAGTGTGATGTTGGGTGAAGAATCTTAGCTTTTATTTTAAAACAAAGTTTCTAGAACACATGGCTAGAAAGTGGCATGTATACACTGATTAAACTGAAAAAGGAAGAAAATTAAAAAGCAATCTGTGTAAGACCACCACTTGCAAATACTTTGTTTTTTAATGTCATAAAATAGATAGCAGAAATAAAACATAATTTAAAAAATCTAACAATCCCAATCGTAACATACCTGCAGCAGGCAGGCCAACTGGGTTTAAGTGCAACTCAGAGTAAGGAGAAAGTATTCCTCATACTCCTTATTGCAGAGCAGCTATTCCTATGTGACTGCTCAGATCTGCATCATCTAAAGATGTGTGGATTCAAGTGACCTTATGTAAGTTCAGAGTGTCAGGTAGAGCAGTTAAGATCTGGCATAAGTGCCTCCAGTAGCCCAGACACTTCTTGCCCACATTCAACTGTCAGCTTCCATACACCCTCCCCAGACTCCCACATCAGCATGACTCATCTGATATGAACTAACTGGGTTGTTGGTGCAATGCTTCCAGATTCAGACTCCGGAGGCTGGTGCACATCTTTGTGCTGGCCTCCTGACTCCTAAGGTAGTGCAAAAGTGTCTCTTGGATAGATGGCTCATTGTGTGCTTTGTGCATATTACTCTGATGACCATGAATCTAATTTTTCTTTTTATCAATGACCTCATATGTGCATTAAACATAGGCTTTTGTGTGCAGCCTTGAAAGGAATAAGCATCTAGGAATGATGAGATGAAGGTTCTGGCAGAGCTAGAAAGGCCGGGGATGAGATTGTTATGCCTCCCATGATTACAATCCCTGGAGAAGTCTTTTAAAGAGAGGAGGAGTTCAGTAATCCTCCATTTGCCAAGCACAACATGGAGTACTTTGCTGGAGTACTTTGCACAACATGGAGTACTTTGCTGCCTGGTCCTTCCCTCCTCTATGCTAGCACAGGCAGGGTTCGCATCACCCAATGCGGGAGGCCAGCACATCACCCTCAGGGCAACAGTATGAATGGTGGGTATGGATATGTGCCATTGCCCCACATCCACTGGATATTTTTAGTCATACATTTTAATAGAATAAAGATATTTCAAAGTGGAGGAAGCAACAAGGGGAGGGGCCATCCTTGACCTCATCTTAACTAATTGTGATGAACTGATAGACCAGGTCAACGTGGCGGGAACTTTAGGGGAAAGCGATCATGAGCTGCTGGAATTTAGAATAATGTGGGAAATAAAAAGAGTGCAGAGTGAAACTTACACATTGGATTTCAGGAAAGCTGATTTCAACAGGCTTAGAGGAGTCATAGGTGGGATCCCATGGGTTGATGATCTAATGGGGAAAGGGGCCCAAGATGGGTGGGAGCTCCTTAAGAGGCAGCTTCTATAAGCACAGTCAGAAACAATTCCCATGAAAAAGAAAGGGGGAAAAAACCTGAAAAACCAGGTTGGCTCCACAAGCAACTTGGGGATCAGCTGAAGTTAAAGAAAGAGAAGTATAGGGAGTGGAAGACTGGAAAGATCTTCCACTGGAAAGACCAGGGAGGAGTACAGGCAGGTAGCCCGGTCCTGGAGGGAGGGGGTCAGGAACGCTAAAGCTCAGTATGAGCTGAGGCTGGCCAGGGGAGTCAAAGATAACAAAAAGAGCTTCTTTAGATATGCCCAGAGGAACAGGAGGAGAGACGAGGGGCTGGGGCTGCTCCTGGACAAGGATGGACAACAGGTGTCTGGAAACCAGGAGAAGGTGTCCGGAACTCCTACTTTGCGTCCGTCTATTCTTGGAAGGAGGGCTGTACAAATGGGGGTGCAGGATCATTGGCTGATGCGGGGATGTGCTTGCATCCCCAAAGAGGTAATGAAAACACGGATGGTGCAGGACAGCAGATTAAGATTGATAGAGAACTGGTTCGAAACCACTTATCTGACCTAAATGAATTCAAGTCATTTGGACCAGATGAGCTGCATCCTCAAGTTCTTAAGGAACTGGCAGATGTCCTTGCAGAGCCTCTGTCGATCATCTTTGAGAAATCCTTGAGGAGTGGAGAAGTGCCACTGGACTGGAAGAGGGCAAATGTAGTCCCAATTTTTAAGAAGGGGAAAAAAGAAGACCCGGAAAATTATAGACCAGTCAGTTTGACTTCAATCCTGGGCAAGATATTAGAGCAAATCATAAAACACACAATTTGTGCACATCTAGACAAGTACTCGGTGATCAAAACAACCCAGCATGGATTGACCAAGAATAAATCTTGCCAGACAAATCTAATGTCCTTTTTTGATGGGGTTACGAGCTTACTGGACAGTGGCAATGCTGTGGATGTCATTTATCTTGACTTCAGCAAAGCATTTGACAAAGTCCCACATGACATTTTAATTGGGAAGTTGGAAAAATATGGGCTAGACAGGGCAATTGTTAGGTGGATCCGCAACTGGCTTGACAACTGCACCCAAAGGGTTTCAGTAAATGGTTCTGTGTCAATCTGGAGGTCAGTTTCAAGTGGGGTACCCAAGGCTCTGTCTTGGGCCCGGTTCTCTTTAACATTTTCATTAATGACTAAGAGGAAGGGATACGGGGGAGCCTGATCAAATTTGCGGATGACACCAAGCTGGGAGGAGAAGCAAACACATCAGAAGACAGGAGAAACCTCCAGGAGGATCTGGATAAACTAGAATCCTGGGCTGTAACAAATAGAATGAATTTCAATAGGGAGAAGTGCAAGGTTCTGCACTTAGGCAATAAAAACCAAAAACACAGGTATAAAATGGGGGATACTTGGCTTGGCAGCACAACATGTGAGCGGGATCTTGGAGTTGCCGTGGATCACAAGCTGAACATGAGTCAGCAGTGTGATGTGTCTGCAAAGAAGGCAAATGCCATTTTAGGTTGCATTAAGAGGACTGGAGCTTCCAAGTCGCGAGAAGTTCTAGTTCCTCTTTATTCTGCATTGGTGAGACCTCACCTTGAGTACTGTGTTCAGTTCTGGGCACCTCACTTTAAGAAAGATGCAGCCAAGCTGGAGCAAGTCCAGAGGAGAGCGACAAGAATGATCAGTGGGATGGAAGGGAAGCCCTACAAGGAAAGGTTGGGGGAACTTGGGATGTTCAGCCTGGAGAAGAGGAGGCTGAGGGGAGACATGATTGCCCTCTTCAGATACCTGAAGGGCTGTCATAGGGAGGAAGGGGCCAATTTGTTCATAGCTGCTTCTGAAAGCAGAACTAGAACCAACAGGTACAAACTGCAAGAAAGGAGATTCCGGCCGGAAATCCGGAAAAAATTCCTGACTGTGAGGGCGGATCGGCAGTGGAACAGATTGCCAAGGGATTCTCCCTCACTGGGGATCTTCAAGCAGAGGCTTGACGAGCACCTGTCGGGGATGCTCTAGGCGGATTTCCTGCTGCAGGCAGGGGGTTGGACTAGATGACCTACTAGGTCCCTTCCAACTCTATGATTCTATGATTATATGTGGTTTGTTTCACGGCATACTGCTGCAAATTACACATTCAAAGGTGTATAACATGATGAGATTATTTCTACAAACCATGATTTTAGCCAATTAGGTCACAAGGGCTGCCACTCCCTTCAAGGGTCCCCCCTTTCTAATGCCCTAGTAATGTCCCTGACCCTGACTGAACTTCCACTCTAGCCAAGGCATGCTTCCTTACTCACCAGTAAAAACATCCTTGCAGTTCACATCCATTTTCAATGAACTTCAATGCAATCATCAGGGACCTGTTTCTGGGGTGATTTGTGGGGGCTCCATTGATTGGATTAGGACAATTCTGGTGTCCTTAGATTCCGCTCAGCCTGCTCTTTCCAATGAATTGTGGCACATTTGCCTACTCACAAGCAAAGATGTGATGTGGACCACTTTCACTTTCCATAGAGTTCAATGCATATTTTATTTTTTTTAACTTTTTTGGCCATAACTTTTGATAGGAAGATGCCATTTCATAACGGACTTTTGAATTGGATTCTGCTCTTCAGTATGAATGCAATGGTATATGACATGAGGGGGTTTGAGGCACCAGCATGAAGTTGCAATTTTTAGGTCCCCCAGAGCAACTCACCCCCCTTGCACCATCTACACCACCCTAGTGACACCACTGAGCACAGGGGTCTTTTACTATGGTTTTTGAAAGAAAGTATTGGGGGAGTAATGGGCAACCTGACCTGATTTGCACAGGGAGAGGCAGGAATGGATTTTGAAAAAGGAATTTAATTTTTGGAGAATAAATTTGTGAAAGGATGAATATAGTGCAACATCAATATTTAGCGAAAGCATTTTTGAAGGGGAAATTATTTTGAGTTATTGGGGAGAATGTACTACAAGGATAAAGATTTGGGGAATCATTGAGTTGGGAGAAATCTGAGAAATAAATTAATTTGTAAAGAAATATGCTTTCTGTAATTGTTGGATAGATCAGATGGATGAACCATTGGGCTACTTAATGTATCTGGAACTTCTCTCAAATGATTCTGAGAGATTTATTATGCTTTGTGGATTTGAGAATCAGGAAGAAGAGCATTTTTCTCTCCTCCCCATACATACATATTTCCCAGTCCCAACCTACTACAGGAGAGCTCTCTTTCTAAGGTTTCCAAGGGAATCCCTGCAAGTTCAGCACCTTCTGGTACTCCACTCCAGGCTCTGTGCACCCAACCTGTAAGCAGGTTCCTGAGTAGCCCAGAATAGCGAAGTTTCCCCACCACAGCAGTAGGCCAGGTCAAAACCTCTAGAGAGCCACATCTGGCCTGAGACCAGGGGTTGGAGACCCCTGTACTAGCACATTGATCTTTCATATTACCCCTCTCCCAGCTGGTCCCAGTTGCCCACTCTTCTTGATGTGTATATTCTCCTTCGTGCTCCCTTTTTGTCCTAGCTCACAATAAGGAGCAGGAATCTCCCTCCATTTTAGTAGCCCAGGCTGACAAGTATTCCTCCATTCCTTCAGCCATATCAGAGCAGTTCTCCTCTTACTGTTGGCCACACCAAATGGAGTTGCTCATGTTGGCCAAACACCACTGCCACAGACCCAGACAATATAGTTTAATTAAAAAACACATTTTGCTTTTTAAAGAGACACCATGTGCTTGTCTGACATCAATTTATTTCCTTATGTTGGTTTGAAGTATGAAACCACTCGGCAGCGACTCATTCTCCACAGATAGTTTGTCTTGTTGCTCTGCAACTGTCAGCGAAGCTTCCTGTATGCATAAGCATGATCTTGCAAATGGGATTAAAACTTTTAAAGCGTCAGTTACATATTCAGATACTCATGCCTCTGTGCCATCCAAAAGACTTCTGAAGGAAATGAATACTGATGAACCTTCCGACTGAGAGCATATGAAAGTTTTGCCCAGCGACTGAACAAGCACATCCTTTTGTTCACTCAGGAGAATCACCAGCCTTTCTAGAAATGTAGCACAATCATTATGAAGAACAATGAAGCAGTGATTTACTGGGTGCATTAATGCTCCCAGGTACTCCTTCTTCAGCATGGGAACTTAGTTTCCTTCTCCTTGATAAGGGAGGGAAGACAACACTTTGTATGGAAACAGAATTACATTCTGTGTCTGCACACTCCATACTGGAGTATATTGGTCACTCCAGTTAAATCCTACAATGTCATAAGCAAGACAGTGTGGACAATGTAGCATAGTGGGGGTGAGTAGAAAGGAAAACAGTTGCCATCATAAAGACGTCTGACTTGTATTCATTGGTGCCAAATTTTTAATTAGGACCCAGTCCCATCCAGTTTTTCAGCACCAGTCTGCGCAGCTGGAATTCAACCCCAAGGCAAGGGAACAAATGGCAGGAGGCTTGTATTCCTGATTGTTCTTCAGCAAAGGACACAGGGCGTACCTCATGGTTGCATTACTGCTCAAATGTTGGATTGGACTGGGCCTCAACTGTGAATGTGAATTCCCCTACTTGAAATCCCTGGCCTTATGGGGGTCAGTTGCTTTCAAGCTGGGCCTGACCCACTGGGTTCACTGCCCCTTGCAACTACTTCCCTGTAATTTCTAGGAATCCTTCCACACATACTACAGGTTCAAAATATCTTCTTTGGGGAGGGAGAAAGAGGGGGGATCACTTCTTCATAGCAGAGACCCTTAAAAATTAGCTGCAAATGATTTATTCCTGGTGAGAAACATGGGGCTTGTAATTTAGACTCATCTTTCACTACTGAATGTTCCCTGCAATAGAAATCATAAGCATCTTTTTGTAAGCAATAAAATTTCATTCTGAGTATATTACAAATTAGTTTTCTAAGATAGTATACTTTGGGATTATTAATTTATTTGTTACTTTACCTTTGCAGCATATTATGTGGAAACTGGATGTACAATATTTAAAGTATGATTTTGTTTTTTTAAAATACAGCTTTAGAGTGCAGTTATTCCAGTGCAGAAGACACTTGTCCATAAACTATGTTTAGAAAATGTCATCCTCAAAAGAACTCTGAGCTTGTTTCACAAACATAACACATCCTGCTAATGGCACAAAATCCCTTGGAGACATACCATAAAGTTAGTCTGGTGTAGGCCTTTTCCTTGCCTTCTTAATCTTATGTGACTATTGAGATTTCATACATTATTTTCAGTTTTCACAATGTCTTTTACTAGCATACATGAAGAAGATTAAAAGCCAAATCCTGAGCTTGTTCTGCCAGTAGTGGATGTTGTATACATGCCATAAAGCATGTTTGAGGGCTCCAGCAACAGATGGCACTACGCTAGTGGCAGTGGAGAGCTGATGCTCTGCAATTTCACCAGGTGGGGAAGAGGTGAGTGGAGACATTGGTGACGGCCGGCAGGAGGCATTTTGGAGTGGGGGAGTTGAGGCAATGGCAGGGAGGAGCCATGCCGGGAAGGAACAGGGCAGGACCTGCCTGATCCATTGCCTCTGTGTCAGGCCTTGTGGCCCAACATGGAGACTCCTGATTCTATGATAACCCATTGGTTGCTGCCATATTTGAGTGATCTTATTGTAGAGCTACTTTCCTTACCAGAGGGAAGGGGATGAAAGTCCCCTTCACATGAGGAGCTACCAGAGGTTGCCCAGTCCTGCGAGAATACCATGGCAGCCATTTTAGCACCGGGGCAATCCTGGCACTCTAGGCAGTGTAGGAATGGGCTTTATGTTCCATACCATTTAATTAGATCAATAAAAGGGATTATTCTTAAGTTTATATATCTGTGGACTCAGAAGGCAAAAAAGCATATGCCACAAGCTTTGGAATTGAGGCAAGATGGGACAGTGGTGTCTCTAGAGTGTGATTGGGGTAGGGATTGAACCAGATGACAACTTGAGGGGAGGAGACACCACTAATAGTCAAAATTGTGAGAAACCTTGGTATTTTTAAAAAATATCATTTGATGGATAATATAATGCAGTTTATTGAAGTACAGAAGGTGTTCCATCATGGAAGTGATTATCTAATAGCCGGTACCTATGGGACATTCATAGGTAGGTAACAATCCTCAAGTGGCAAGTTTCACTGACATGGCTTAGTGGGAAAGACGATTGAACCAACAAATTCAGTAGTGCATTAGCGCCAGGGTGACCAGATTATTCCTGAACCCCAGGGCCAAAATTCCTGAACCCCAGGGCCAACATAACTAATCCCAGGTCAAAAATCCTACCTGCTTAACAAAATTGCCAAAAAATGTATTGGTTTTGTTTTTCAGTTTTTTGACCATAACGTTTGATAGGAAGGAGATATCTCCATACTGATTTCTGCATTGGATTCTGCTCTTCAATACGAATCCAACGACATATGGCATGATGGGGTACTGTGCACTATCGCGAAGTTTCAAAATGAAGCCAAAATGTAGGACAATGAAGTCAAAATGTAGGTCACCCGGACAGGAGGTTAAAAATCCAGACAAATCTGGGTTTTTCTGGTCATATGGGTTTTTTATTGCATCAATATCCAAAGGATTTTTTTTCTGTGTGAGCTTTTCTCCCTATTCAGAAAAAAGGGCTGCAGTGGCCCAGTGGTTAAAGTGTCTGTGCTTGTCAACCTGAATGTTGACTGATCAGTGGTTCAAGTCCCAAATACTGCACAACAGAGTGAGTTTCTGTTATTTGCCCGGCTCCTGTCAATATAGCAGTTTGAAAACATGTAACTGCAAATGAAAAAATAGCTATCACTTCAGTGGGATTCTATGCACCTTTTGTGTTTAGACATGCCAGCCACATGATAAGGACATCTTCAGACAACACTGGTTCTTTAGACTTGTAAGGAATCCAGCACTGCCCTTATTGTTGGTCAAGATCAGCAGGGCAAACTGGGAGGAAAACCTTTACCTTTATTCAGCACAATAGCATTATTTCCATAATTATAAATGATTGTAAATGTGGAGAAGCAATTTTCCTTTCATTAGTTGAAGAGCTGCACAGACTATGAAAAAGTTTATTTGCATCTACAGCGTTGAGCTGCTGCTCCTAAACTTTAAATCCACAGAGATTAGTTTTTCCCTCTTGGCAAGTACTAACAACATCAACAGTATTGCAAATAGCATTTAAGAGGAAAAAAAAATTGCTGAGTAACACATTTAACATATCTAGGTCAGATTTAAAAGGGAAGAAGGATTTCTGAGACCAGAGACATCAAAAAAGAGCTCGTTTCTGGTGCTGGACTAGTCAACCATCAGAATCAATGCTGGAATACATTGTTACACCCTGATGCAGGATAGCAAAATTTTCTGAACCTCTGAAAGAAGTAATTACTACAATGTGCCCGAGAAGAAATCTAGAGGAGTTATACAAGTCTGATCAAAGTACAGCTCTGCAATATTTCCCGAAATTCTGTACAGTCACACCACGGAAGTATCAAATCTATTAAAAATAAAATATAGGAATGAATGGGAGTCCCATATGACACCACCACAGTTATATGTTTTAAAAAATGATATAACTGTGGTGGTGTCATATGGGACTCCAATTCATTCCTATATTTCATTTTCCTAAATTCATTTCTATATTTATTTATGGGACTTACTCCTGGGTAACCCTACAATTCAGAGTAACTATGTGAGCACATAAGAGACATTATGTGTACCCGTAGTTACCGTACCACATAGTGAAAACTTATGGGAAATTCATATTACAATCCAGAGCAAATTGTTCTTACACCAGAGCAAGGACTCCCCGTAGTTACTCTGGATTGTGCCCTAACTGTGCTAGGATTTCAGCCTAGGATTGTTTTTGATGATGTCACTTCTGGTCATAACATCACTTCTGGGGGATCCTGATTCTCATTCCAAAAAAATCATAAAGATTTGAGAACCAGGATACAAATATATTTAAAAGTATTTATAAATGCAAGCCCAGGAAATAGCAAAAATAGATTCTTGAGCCTGGTTGGTCCTGGTTCAGTTTAAGACATTTCAGGTTATGTAGACTTTTATGATATGGGTTCAATTAAAATAAATGCCAACACATGACAATGTTTCCCAGTCATAGGTATGGGTACCACCAGAGATACTTGAGGTGGGATCTGGTGGTTCTTGCAGGAATTCTAGACACCTGTGGGCCAGCCAGGAATATGAGGCAAATGCCATTTTAGGCTGCATTCAAGCAGCTTGGTAGCTTCCAAGTTACGAGAAGTTATAGTTCGTCTTTATTCTGCATTGGTCAGACCTCACCTTGAGTACTGTGTTCAGTTCTGGGCACCTCACTTTAAGAAAGATGCAGCCAAACTGGAGCAAGTCCAGAGGAGAGCAACAAGAACGATCAGTGGTATGGAAGGCAAGCCCTTCGAGGAAAGGTTGGGGGAACTTGGGATGTTCAGCTTGGAGAAGAGGAGGCTGAGGGGAGACATGATTGCCCTCTTCAGATACCTGAAGGGCTTTCATAGGGAGGAAGGGGCTCATTTGTTCATAGCTGCTTCTGAAAGCAGAACTAGAACCAATGGGTACAAACTGCAAGAAAGGAGTTTCCAGTTGGAAATCCTGAAAAAATTCCTGATGGTGAGGGCGGTTCAGCAGTGGAACAGATTGCCCAGGGAGGTGGTGGACTCTCCCTCACTGGGGATTTTTAAGCAGAGGCTCGATGAGCACCTGTCGGGGATGCTGTAGGGGGAATTCCTGCTGCAGGCAGGGGGTTGGACTAGATGACTACTAGGTCCCTTCCAACGCTATGATTCTATGATTTATGACACAACAAACAATGGTATGGTATTCTGCACCTGAAAAAGCCCATCCATCCACACTAGCTCCTTACTGGTGTTTGTTGTGTCACATATGGCCTTCCAACCCGGAAGTAACTGGTGATGGTACTTCTGATGGTATTTTGAATAGGCAGTTGATTTGAAGTGATGTGGTGGGAAAAAAATTTGGAGAAATACTAACATATGCAATACATTATTCATTAGATTGGCTCCTGTTTCTCATCTGCCAACTTAGGCTCACTGGTTTGTATGAATGGCCCCCATCTTACTGCAAAATAGATAGATAGATAGATAGATAGATAGATAGATAGATAGATAGATAGATAGATAGATAGATAGATAGATAGATAGATAGATAGATAGATAGATAGATAGATAGATAGATAGATAGATAAAAATAAAAATAAAAATAAAATCCACAACTGGTACAGCAAGAAAAAAGAGTAACAAGTTCATTAGCATATAGATTCAATGCTTTTTCCCACATAAAAGACAAATAAGGTTCTTTTCTGATGCCTGTTTACCTTGTTAACAGATACACCCTAGAATCTAGATTATTCAACAAGCCTGACACTTAATCAAGGAAAGCCAATAAAATAGAGTGAGCTTAAGTGAAATGTGCAATCCAGCAATATTTTAGCTAAACATTTTCTATCTTCAGTTTTTCAATTTTGCAGCATTTCAACTTTGCAGGCAGTATTTGATCACTTCAGGCATATTTCCATATAATATATTTTTCCAAATAGCATCCTAGTAAATTAAATATGGTATAGCGTTAAGTCCATCCAATACATCAAAGCAACTGGGGGGAAGCTTGTCAGGAAATGGTAAATGTTTTTTAGTTTTCAAAAGTCAAAGAAGTTCTTATGATCTTTTTATGGAAATAAATGTCTTTTAAGAAAGAGAAAAGCATAAGCAAGATTACAGGATAAAACAAACAAGAATAAAGGATGAAGAAAATGCATTATAAGAGTACTTGAGCAAACATTATCAGGGAAAAGTACACAGAAAAATTATGTCTATTTCTGTAAATAATTTCTGGATCTGAATAATGGTTTCAAATTGTCAAGATATAGTTAACACTGTGATGGCCAGTTTAGAACTGAAAAAGGAAAGACCTTGTACTCTGCAGATTTTTTTTAAAAAGAGGAGTCACATACAGTGGTTCGAAATGTCACTTCACTTAGAAACCCAAATTGTTTTATCTTTCAATGCATTTAAAAAAGTGTTTCTCTTGCAGTTTGGGAGAATAACAAAATAAGTTCACATGGATAGCAGATGAACAGAAATTAAGAAATTTCCATAGACAGATGCCAATGATAAATGGGGGCAAAATGTAGTAAGAGGTTACAAGAGAAGTTAGAATTTAGAAACTGTATGTCAAGATCTCTCATTCATTTTCTGTTGCTGCTGCTGGATCATTCTTGCGCGGGAATGAAGGGCGGTATTGGTAAGGGAAATTTGGAAGGGAGGAATCAAACTCTTTGGTGTTCCAGTTCCAGTGACATCACTTGGGCATGAAAGGATCCAAACTGGGCTTGAATTAAACAGAATTGTTTTGAGTCTATCTCCTGGGGAAATTTATCACTGATAAGGTTAGCTAATCAAGGAACCACAATTTCACAACCAAGGTGCTACATTTCAGTTCAATCCTATGCATGCTTATTTAGACGTAAGTACTAGTTCTTTAATGAGACTTGCTCCACAGTGAGGGTGCCTAAAGGCAAAGTCCAGAGCAGTTACGGGTCCACGCAGTTACGGCACCCTCTAGTGCAGTGTTTCTCAAAGTGGGGGTTGGGACTCCTTTGGGGGTCACCTGGAGCTTTCCTGGGGGTCGCCTAAAGACTCCTGGTGCAGGGGGCCATGTGGGAAGACCAGGCAGAAACACTGGAGCCGCTGCTGCTGGAAGAAGCCGCTGAGAAGCAGCTCAGAAGGAGCCTCTGAGCAGCTGTGAGACAATGTGGAGCCTTGGGGGCAGGGAGGATTGCAGCCTTAGAGCCCAGTTCTATGCATGTCTACTTAGAAGTCAGTCCCATGATAGTGAATGGGACTTACTCCCAGGAAACAGTGGCTGGCTCTGCTGCCTGAGATCACAATCCTATGGAGGCCTCCTCTCACCCAGGTACTTACCTTCCCATTCCTCCCTCCCTCCCTCCCTCCCTCCCTTTCTTTCTTTCTTTCTTTCTTTCTTTCTTTCTTTCTTTCTTTCTTTCTTTCTTTCTTTCCCAGTCACCCCCGCTTAGCTATGCCACATCCATCCATCCATCCATCCATCCATCCATCCATCCATCTATCTATCTATCTATCTATCTATCTATCTATCTATCTATCTATCTATCTATCTATCTATCTATCATTACGTATTGTTTTTATGATTAATTGCTATGCTTTAATTATGTTCAATTTGTAACAATGAAAATACATCCTGCATATCAGATATTTGCATTACTATTCATAACAGTAGCAAAATTACGGTTATGAAGTAGCAACTAAAATAATTTTATGGTTGGGGATCCCCACAACATGAGGAACTGTATTAAGGGGTCACGGCATTAGGAAGTTTGAGAACCACTGCTCTAGTGTTATCTTATGGAAAGTCTCCTTAACTGCTCCAACGCAAAGGGCTTATTTTGACTTTAGGATATGGGTCTAAGTGCAATCTTCTCGCCAAATGATATGTTGTACATATGCTCAAACATCCTTACAGTTTGGTGTATGTTTTTCTTTTACAGCTTAAAAAATCCATGAGTCTGAACCGGATTGAGCATGGAAGGGCAATAAAAGCTAATTTCATTACAATTTCAATTCTAATAGCAACATTGGAGGGGTAAAAATTTTGTCAAGACTGCAGTGTGCTGCAGAGGGATCCTGATCCTGTTCCGCCCACAGCTACATTGAACTTTTTTTAAAATGCAGTGCTAAATTATGTGTTTAGCATAATATATCATTTGGCCTTCAGTTTCCGCAGAGAAAAAAAATTCAATTGCTATTCAACCTGATTGGCAGTGAGTGCAAGTTTCATCATTTCCAGCACATATTTTTCTCTGGATTCTAAATGCTAATTTGCATTTCATTCCAAGTGTTACTGTCTTCTTCTGCCTTCCCTCCTCCTGCTGTTTCAGTCAGGAGGGAAACTACACTTTTTGCACCTTTCAGTGCAGGTACATTGCAGGAGGCCAGAAAGCACAGCCTCAGGGGTAGCTGATGGAGTTTTACTGGTGTCTGGGAGAGATAGCCACTGATATCCTTGCCTCTAAGATATATACATCACATTCTATCTTCTGGTGTATATTTGATTTACTCAAAGTATCTGCCTTGGTAGTACAGATGAAGGTTAGGAAAAATCAAATGAGAATCTGCTTTGTGCCAGAAGCTGTGACAGCCATAGTTTAGCCCAGGGGTGCCAGATATGTCCTGTAGAAGCTCTTCATCCACCTCCATCATAATTTGACTCTACCAGCACTTTCATCAACTGTTGATCTGCAAAGAGGCGCACCAGCAGAAATGGCACTGTTAAAAGAGCAGCACATGCTATAACTGGGTTCTCCCAAATCATGAGAGTATGATCAAGATCTTCATGTTTTCTGTCATTTGCAGCTAATGAGTTCCTAAGTGAGAAAAAAATGCTTATTTCTGGTTATTACCTGCTTAATATTGTCCCTTCCAACCCTCTGCAGCCATTGTGAACGCTGCTCAGCCCACACTATGAAACAGATTTAATACCCCTAGCCTAACAACTCAGAAGAAGCTGCAGCACTGGGCTTGATCTGCCCACAGGTTCAACAGGAGGAAGCTTATTCTTTCACAGAGATGCAGCACTATAGAAATTGTTGAATTTCTATCAGTTGTATAGTAATTAAAAGGTATGAAAAGTCCATCAGGAGAAAAAGTATAAAAACTGCCTATTTTACCTTTGGAAAGGGCATGCTGCCATCATTTCTAGCTAAATTAAATTGCAACTAAAATTTCAAACTGCAGTATGTTTACTTTCTAACTGTAAATGTGCTTAGAGAATACATTTAGTTTGTCAGGGCCATGTTGGACAGTACCTTTGTATAACAGACAATATTGCTGCTTTTCAGACAGGGGAGCCATATAAAATAAAACTGTGGAGAGATTTCAGATGCAGCTGGGCTTTGTTGTATTAACCTTAACTGTGGAATTCACCAGATAGCCCTGAAAATTAAATTTCATGTCAGCTTGAGCTGTTCACAACTTGGAGAAATTCTGAGGGAAATGTAAAAAAGTATCAATAACACCAACACATTGTTTTGGGTTGGCATGCACTTCCATGCTCCTGAAACATGTATATCTATCTCAAGTGCTTATGTGGTAGGGCAGGCTTCATCTAAACAGCTCTTCTACATATGCTAGAGCAGGGGTGTTAAGCCATTTCATATGGTGGGCCAAACAGTATTTATGGTACCATTTCATTGTGACATATGGGCACTTCAGCAGCACCTCCTTCTCTCACCACCCCCCCCCCCCATAGTCTGGTCATAGTGTTCCTTGCCATCTGAGAGCTCCTTCCATCATTCCCTCCCATAGCCTTGACAGAGCTTGAAAGTGCAGAGCTGAGTGAGACCAAATACCATGTGAAGCCACATTCAGCCTACACTGTGTTTGACTCCTGTGTAGAGATTTTGCTCAGATAAGCCTTTCTCAACACAATATTAATAAAATATCCTAGAAAGCCAGAGGAGGAGCTGGGGTGGCAAACCCCTGGAGATGGTCAGACAATTATAATATCATCCAGACTGGTCCAATGTTTGTCAAGTTTTTTTTCTGTATTTTCCATTCTTTGTCTCTCACCAACACACTGTTGAGCATCTTTGGTTTATCAAGGAACACTCTATGCAGTTGGATAAGAACATTGAAAACCTCAAAATTTATACCAAATATCCTCTGGTATGAACATTTATAGGAATCTTGGGAATTTATGCAAAGGAGAAGCAACATGGAATTTCAGGAAGCGGGGAAATTAATCTGAGTATCACTACTGAAATTAGAGGATGATAAATATCCCTCCAAATGGGCTGAAGAATAGAAATGGGCATTATTTCTATGAAATTGAAACCACGGAAAATTAGGGAACAGTTCTTCATCCTTCCTGGCAGGATTCTCATGTCTGAATGCCTGAGTTTACTAGGTTTAGTTGACACATTAATGAGCTGAAGAGTGGACAAGCCTAGAGTATATGCATTTAATTCAATGGGATGCAATCGTCATAAGGATCAAAGAAGCCTCTTCAATTATTCTGCACACAGCTAGTAGAGTTTTGAAGCCAATGGATATCAAAATACAAGTTTACCACTAGAAAAAAGCTTTGAATGTCATATCTTCCAAAAGAATTAGCTACAGACTTTATAGAGTGTCCAGAAACTCCAATAGAACAAAAAGTAAAATATTTGCAGCACCCTTTTGATATGAATGAAAAGGAAGTAAATTGAAACAACTCTAGAGAAAAGCAACTGGCCATAACCCAGTGGATTTCAGTGATCTCTAGGTAGGGAGGGGGCTCAAATTCACAGTCACTATTGCAGTGATTTTCAACCTTTTTCACCTCACAGCACACTAACAAGGCACTGAAATTTTCTAGACACACCATCAGTTGTTTTTACCATTGACAAGGCACATAAGGTTGTTCAAATTCCCCGGTTTCCTATTAATTTATGTCAACCTCCAAATTCCCATGGCACACCTGAGGACTAGCCATGGCACACCAGTGTGCCTAAGCACACTGGTTGAAAACACTGCACTATAGTATGGGATGCCTCAAGCAGTTTCTTCCCAATTTGGCTTGTCACTGCAAAAGGAGGAAGGAGAGAATTATATGCACGAACTGCTAGACATAAATCCTCTTGGTCAGCCTGGTTTCTCCTGGTCTGATCCCTAACAAGTAGGGTAGCTAATCTGCTTCTGGTGGACAGCTAAATCTGGCTGGTGAAGGTATTGTTTAGCATGGTGGATTACAATCTGAACTACACAAATGAAGACTTTTGTAATAATCAATAAATTACCAATTTATCAAAGAAATCTTAATTAGTTGGGAACTTTTCCTAATTCCGAAATCACCCACACACTTGCAAACATGATTTCATTGTAGGTTACTGACTCTAGCCAGAATAATCAAACTTCCTATTCCATGCCAATATTCAGTATAAATCTAACAAAACAACATAAAAAAATCATTACTGTAGCTACAGAGAGCTTTTGATGCTCTTCTAACTTGAAAAAGTGTTGTTGGTTTTGGTGCATTTTTTCACTTTGAGGCAGCCCTACTGAATTTCTGTTGACAGCACATGTAGTTCTGCAGAGTAAACTTATTCTGATGTGAGAAGTTGAGGGTGACCGGTTTTGGTGCAATTTTAATATTATTTTCCAAATATACTTTGGAAATGTGGCTATTCAACAGTAATAGTCTCTTGTTCCAGTAAGTCCAGTCCCTTGGGCTTACTGACAATGCTTCCTGTCACAGTGGCTCCATTGATCCTCTCCCCTCTCATTCAAGGGATGGAACTGTACTGGCAATGTGTGGGTTTATGCTTCCTTCCATCCCCATTGGATACATTGACAACAGCACCTGGGGGAAGAAGTGGATGCAGTTGTGGCTTATGGTTTGCCCAGGCTAATTTTGGCAGGAAAAAATGTAGGGAAGAAAAACTGCAATCCATGAAAATAACATAAGCTTGATGATTGAGAAGCCTATGAAGATAGATATATACAGAGTATCGAATGTTAGTTAAAAAGTGATGGACAATCCAATACTAACAAATGCTGGCACAACTAGGCTGCATAGCCTACAATGAATTCTGGTTAAGCAGATTTGGAAGGGATATTTGTCACCTCACACCATGTGAATTTACATTTTGTCTAATCTCAGTTCTGAGCCAGCAAAATCACTGGTGAAATTTGAAAGACGTGTGTGTAAAGCCAGCAGAGTGGGGAAAAGGTTAGCAGATTCTCCACTGATCTTACCCACTCCCAGTCCTGACTGGTCTTTTGTTCCTCTCTCCTCTATTCTGGTATACCCCTTCTCTGCCTTCATTCCACACCTCTCTTGCCTCTCTCTCTTCATTTCTGTGCCTATTTGGCAGAGGACTTATTCCACCATTGGCCGAGCCTCTGAATGCAGTGTCAGCAAGATGGCATAGGCCTTTCCCCCAGTGCTGCTTGATTGTAAATCATCATGAACATGCTTTATAGCAAGGGTGTCCTGGGAGAGGCACGCACAGCAGCAGTAGTGAATCCACAGCGGAGTAGCAGGACCCGGACCCCATTGAGTGGCTCTGGCTTCTCTCTGCTGCTACTGCTCTGCTGCCCACCACTGCTCGGGCCACAGGTGTGCATGCAAAGGGCTGCATGCGGCCCACAGGCCACATGTTCTGCTTTATAGCACATTTATTTACTCCTACAGCACAATCCTAACTTCCAGTGGAATGGGAAGGCCAGCTGGCCAGCACCGTATCCAATGCACAACTGGGCTGCTGCCATACTACTGTCGGGCAAGGGGTAAATTTTTTCCCTTACCCCAGATAAATGCGCCAGCTTGGATCTGCACAACCTACAAATGTGCACACTGAGTTGAACAGAGCTGAGCACCCTTATGCTGCCCAGTGTCACTCAGGGAATGGGGCTTGGACCCAGCATGATGTTCCTTAAGGAACTCCCTCCCCCCAACCTGGAATGCCTCTTCTTGTCTCTTCTTTGCCTTTCTTCTACCCCTGACCGTATGCTAGCTGACAGTGCAATCCAAACTTGTGCTGGACCAGACGGACTGGCTGTCCACTGCAAGGATTGGGACTGCTGCCCTGCTACTCCCGGTATAAGGCTGCAGTAGCTCCAATAGGTCTACTCAGAGGCAACCTCCAGAGGTGGCCGAAGTTCACGCAGATGGGAGCAGCCAGAAGCCCAGCCAAGCACTATCTCTCTCTTACCACCCACCTGTCCATAGTATAGAATCCTAGAGTTGGAAGAGATCTAGTAGGTCATCTAGTCCAACCCCCTGCCTGTAGCAGGAAATTTTCCTAAAGTATCTCTCACAGGTGCTCATCGAGCCTCTGCTTGAAGATCCCCAGTGAGGGAGAGTCCACCACCTCCCCTGGCAATCTGTTCCACTTCTGGAACACATCAGGAAGTTTTTCCGGATATCCAACCCGAATCTCCTCTCTTGCAGTTTGTACCCATTGGTTCTAGTTCTGCTTTCAGAAGCAGATAAGAACAAATGAGACCCTTCCTCCCTATGACAGCCCTTCAGGTATCTAAAGAGGGCAATCATGTCTCCTCTCTCTTCTCCAGGCTGAACATCCCAAGTTCCCCCCTTTGTCCAGGATTAGCCCCACCCCCTCGTCTCTCCTCCTGTTCCTCTGGGCATATCTAAAGAAGCTCTTTTTGTTATCCTTGACTCCCCTGGCCAGCCTCAGCTCATACTGAGCTTTAGCATTTCTGACCCCCTCCCTACAGGACCCAACTATCTGCCTGAACTCCTCCCTGGTGATCTTTCCAGTCTTCCATTGCCTATACTTCTCTTTCTTTAACTTCAGCAGATCCCCAAGTTGCTTGTGGAGCCAACCTGGTTTTTTCAGGTTTTTCCCCCCTTTCTTTTTCATAGGCACTCTAGGATTGGCCAGCACTACTTACAATAGTGTGGGGCTGAGAGTGGTGTGGGGAGGCCAGTTCAACTCCCTGCATTGGCCTACCCTACTCATTAGGTGTTGTGCCTTATAGCATGTTTGCAACACCATACCATGTGGCCTAAGTAGCATTGATTTCCTAGTTCTGGTGTAGTAGTTGCCGCACTGGCCCCAGCAGTGGTTAGGACTGTGCTGTGGAAATTTTTCTTCATAAATCTTAGTGAGCCTAACTTTTCACTGTCAATAAGGCTGATGCTCTCTGCCTTTGATGAGGTCTACTTCAGTCTTGCAGGTAGTCATTTGCTCAAGCTGCCTTAAGAGAGATTATAACTGTCATTATTACAGAAGGCTATGAAGAAGAAAAAAAGCTATTGTGATCTGGAAGAGAATAGGGAACACCATCAAGGACACAGTAGAAAGCGTTTGAGAGCACTAAAACATGATGTTGATGGCAACAACAAAGGCCCAAAGAGATGATCAAAATAATCTAAGAGAGGAACACAGTGATGAACAAAAAGCAACATAGGTTCAGGTCAGATCACCAAACATTGCCAATAAGATTAGTAATGCAGCACACAAAGACTAAAAGAAAGATTACTATGCAATGTTTAGTTCAGAAGACTCTGCAGAAAAACAATGACCCAAAGGTAAGAGCAGTTCTTTTTTCATTCTACTTGCATCCCAGCGAACAAAGCAGAAAAGCATATTTACCTAATGTGGTTGATCATATTTCCTCACACAGCAGAAGGAAAAAAATTAAAATGTATGCAAATAGCTGTGTAATTGGTAGAGAAGTGCCTAATGCTAATATTCGTAATAATATTTGATTTGGATTTGGGAGACCAACATTTAAATAATAATGCAAATATTATAAAGAGGAAACTCCATGTGATGGGAAAAGCATACAAAGATGCACACTTTTCATATGAGTAAGAAAAGAATCAAGGATGTTGCCTCTTCTTTGTTTTATTTAGATACATGTTGTATGTCATGCTTGATTTAGTGTCTAAGGGCACAATCCAGAGTAACTACGGGGAGTCCTTGCTCCGGTGTAAGAACAATTTGCTCTGGATTGCAATATGAATTTCCCATAGGTTTTCACTAGGTGGTGCAGTAACTACGGGTGCACGTAATGTCTCTTACGTGCTCCCGTAGTTACTCTGGATTGTAGGGTATGTAGCCTTCAGTGCCTGGCAAGAAACCCCAGCCCACGTACAGCCGAGGGTTGTATCATTAATTTCTATCTTAATTGATGGCATGAAGCCTCAGATCCTAGGGGCTTCAAAGAAGACCAAACTTTTAATTTGACAAAACAGTCACACATACCCATTGGCTGGTTTGGAAAAAGCCATGCTTGGCTTTCATTTTTCGGAAAATTCCATGTGCAGTCGCACTTTGCTTGGACTTTCAATCTTGTGATCAAAATCAAATCTTGAGAGCTTCTTGACTTGAAGTAAACAAAATGTTTTCAAATGCTTTCTATTTTATCTTTGGTTGTGTTCTCTACTCTTTCTATATCTTTGCTTTTCTTTTTCATACCTTTCCAGGTTGGTGACAGGCACCCACATGTCTATCTTTTTCATTCCTGTTCCCACTGCTTTGCTGTGCAATATGCTATCAGCTGGCAGGGTATAGGACTGGGCTTATATTTATCTAGTGTTGGCATTTCAGTAATATTTCAAATGTTAACAATCCAGTCTTTAAAAGTTGCATACCTGAATTATGCCATATACTTGCCATTACAGCATGAAATAGACTCTTGGCCATGCCTTTTTGATTGAGCCTTGGCAGCCAAGACTCAACAAAACTACTATTGTGAAAATGTCATTAAATTGCTGCACCCAGAACTGCCCTTTCCCATGTCCTTAAAACTCAGACAAAGGCATTAAGTGTTATGAATCCTTGTCCCCAGCAAAAGCTGTGATACTGATAGCTGTACTTGCATTCTAACAGTTTAGGAAAGTGTCATAACAGCAGCTGGCAAATGGGAAAATGCCAAATCTAAGTGAGTGTCTTGCAGGTCAATATGATTTACAGCGCTCCTGAGAATGCAGTTAGCAAAAGAAGTATTGCCGCATAAACAGAGTGAAAACACAACAAAATGGCCCAACTCTCTCTCAAACATGGGGCTCAACAATAAGTCTCTAAAATGCTTTTCTAAGCATACCATGCAGCTGTCAATTCTTAAGAAAAGGTTGGTTGCAAAGCAGCAAAAATACAGAAAGACTAGAAATGTGAAAGGAAAAGAGGAGAGATTCTTAATACCCACGAGTATTTGGTGCAGTATTGTCTTTGCCACACAGCTGGTTGGATTCCAAACAACACAAACCCTACAATCCAGAGTAACTACGGGAGCACGTAAGAGACATTACATGCACCCATAGTTACTGCACCACCTGTGAAAAGCTATGGGAAATTCATATTGTAATCCAGAGTAAATTGTTCTTACACCGGAGCAAGGAATCCCTGTAGTTACTCTGGATTGTACCCTACGGCTGCAATCCTAAAGACACTTTCCTGGGAGTAAGACCCATTTAACACAATGGAGCTTACTTTTGCATAGACATGGTTAGGATTGTGCTCTAAGGATAAGAACACATAAATACTTTTAAAGCTCTGTTTTCAATGGCTGATGTACTTCATCAGTATTTCTGAGATGTTTGGACTAGGGCCAGGGGTCTCCAACCATATTGGCAGGACGATCAAATCATCTCTCTGACATGTCAGGGGTCAGAAAAATAATGTACATGTCAAATTGGAATAAATCTACATAAATTTACATATAGGATTGTATTAGAGACATTACAAAGCTTGCCCAAGGGACGGATAGAGGGGTCTTGCTGAGGGCCACACTGAGGCTTGCTGAGGCATTGAGGCACTCAGTGCCAGGGCCTGGGTTTTGAGACCCATGGTCTAGGCAGTCTCCTAGTCCATGTCAAAAAATTTCATTTCAGGCAAAATGTGGTAACAATGCTAGTTCCTGAACATATCAACTTAGACCACCCTGAGAATGATTTATTTACATCCCTGAATCACAGTAGAACATGCAGTTTTGGCAGTGTTGTTACCAGTTGCTATGAGCCCGGGAAATCCCTACCCTGGACCCCATGACGCCTCTCCCCTTAAAGTGCCTTAGATGCTGCTCCTTGATTCCAGAGATCAACATGGCCAGGTGAGCCATCTGGTGAGTGTGGACCCTTGCCTGCTCAATCTCTGATACCATCCCTGATGGCAATGGAAAACTCAAAGAACACCTTGAGTAATAATCTATATTAATGTTTTCTGTATTCTTCATATACAGAAAGGAGCAAAATACATAGCAATAGACAAATGTGTAGTTTAACAAAACCACACAGTTTTTCATTATGTTACATTATATATTCTTGTACCTTTTTCTTTCCAGCTGCCTTATGGCTGTGGGTGGCGCAAGTGGTTAAGACACTGTGCCTGTTAACCAGTATGTTAGGGTTTGAATCTAATATTGAAACATGTTTGGTCAGGCAAGTTGATTCAAGGCTGATGCAATACTGCAGAAGGCTGATGCAATCTAGCTGATGCATCTGTAACTGCTCTTACAGCATGAGTCAGCAGAATTGGAAGTGCTGAGTCACTGGTCACATGACTGCAATATCTCTAACTGATTGGTGTTTCACTATATTTAAGTGTGTATGAGATTATTGCAAAGTGTGGGTTACTGAGGAGGAGTATTATTACTGTTTGATACTCTGAAAGACTGGACTGTATCTGTGGACTGACTTGTGGACTGTTTAACTGGATTACTGAGATTGGAATAACCCTGCAACTGGATGTATGTATATGACTGATCTACTGCTTTGACCTTGGACTGTGTTACTTGACTTATCTTCTGCCTGTTGTTTTGAACAATATAGTTATCTTGAACTATAAACAGCTGTGTGTTTACTTTGTGCGGCTGCCCTCTCATCCTCTGCACAACTACCCTGCTTAGCCCTGCTAATCCTGCAGGGACTCACATTCCTAACACAGTAGGCCAGGGTTTGAGACCCGGGTCGGCCCCACAAGACAGACTGACCTCCTGATCTTAGCCCAGCTCTGCGACGCCAGCTGGATCCAATCGTATCGGCTCTGCCTTTCCATTGGACTAATTCAGTAGCGTGGAGAGGGGGATTTGCTGCTTGGGTAACAGCCTATTCTCCATAACAATCTAACCCAGGCTTTCGTGCTTCACATGCAGCGTATGCAGCGCTGAGCACAATACCATAGTCTTTCAAAACAGATGGAGGCCTGCTTTTCTTTCCAATATGAGTAACATCATACTTATCCCCAATCTTCACTTTTGTGATTCCCCATGCCCTTTGTCATGCTCCCTGTTCTCCCCGGGTCCCCTTAGTCTTCTCTCTACACTAGGGATTCCATTAGGGAAGGAAATCTCCATGTCATCATTATCATCCCTGCTTCGCATCATAATGATTCCAAGGAAGAGGCAAGCACAGGTGAGTATGGAATACAAGATTACTTTTCTGCAAGTTGAGGTACAAAGGCATAACGGTTACTTAAGGCACTTCTTGGTTACAAGTATCCAAACTCCAACTAGAGCACGCAGGCTCCTTCAATCAGTAAGTATATCCAGGATACCAACAGGTAAGTCCCACAGATAACGCAAGTCTCTTTCTCTCTCCTTTCCTAGGAAGGGATTAACAGGTCTCTAGCAGCCTTCTTTGTCTGTTTCAGGACAGCCCCTCCAGCCTCGGGACCTCACCTTCCTCTGCAGCTCCCTGACCTGCGTCTGCCTCCTTCCAGGGCAGAGTCTCCAACTGCTCTTCTGGCGTCTCTTCCTCACTCAAATTTCCCGCCTCGTCTGCCCTCCCCCAATAACCTTGCATCGAGCGCGGGAGAATCCTAACTCCTCCCTTTGCATACCAACGGGGAGAAGGACCCACCGTGATCCCCCTCCTTCTCCTGCCACCTCCCCGTCCTCGATTCACAGTTCCACCAAGTCTTTCACAGACCACATTTCCACAGAGTCCGAAAAAAGGTCCAAATCCAAGGGAGGATACCTGGCACGGCAGCTCACATATAGGCTCTCCCCCATATAGGTGCCCATTGGTTCCATGTTATACTTTTTATAGTCCTCCCAAGCAATCTCACCACACCCTTGTTCAAGACAAAACAGTGCCTAAAGTCTAGCAAATAACTCTGACTTGGTGAGTGCAAATCCTGCTACCCACTGATACCCTGCTATCTTTAATGGTGTTTTGCAATCACATCATATCTAATGCTACAACATACTTATCTTTCCTCCCAATGGGTAAACAAAAAAAAAAGAATTTTCAGAAACGTCTCATTCTTATAGGAAAGTAGCTTCTAAGCTCACAACAATGAGTTTTTATAAGGAAAATCAAGTGGGGAAAATTCACCAAAAGGTTTACTTTTTCTGCATTACTAACTTCTTGCATCTGCCTAATATTAAAGTATTGGAGTTAATCCACTGAATACCTAATAGATTTTCAAATGGTGTCCCAGAGGTTCCTTGGAAGTTAGACAAGAGTTCCATAAGGAGAAGATCAGTAACATCCAACAAGCTACCTTGAAAGACATCTTCATGACCTTACTTGGCAACAAAAAGATGCAGGGCAGTTTGAAGTGTGTTCTGACCATCACTCCAGTCATAAAGAGCAACAGCAGAGACCAGGCAGCATTCCATTTGAACTGCAAATGGGGCACTTTTAAAATGTATTATATTTAAACGTATTTCATGGATTTGTGAATTGTTTTACAATTAAACAAGATCAAAGTGACCTCCAAATATAATACTTTCAAAAAGAAATGGGCAAGAATGGAGTAAGGTAAGGGTAAGGAGTGGTATTCAGTCTTGAACCAGTAAACCAGTTTGCCCCTTTCCCATAGGAACAGTCAGTCCATTAGCAGTGATGGGCTTCAAAGAAATTAAGAACCGGTTCTCTGTCCATCTGGCAGCCACTTTTAAATGGCTATTTTTAAACTTTATATGTACTATCTCTTGTTAAGAACTGGTTCTAAAGCGTAGGTGCGAACCTGCTGCTGCCCACCACTGTCCATTATATGAATTGGGAACTTTGTACCAGGTAGCAAACTGGGAAACTCAGCAAGTTGGGGAAGCAAGAAAAAAATTTCTTCCCTTTACCCTTAGGAAAACCTGAAGCTACTTGCCACCTAAAGAGATGCAAAAGATTTCCCTGGCCCCATCCCTCACTCACCCACTTCCTGCCCTCCCCCACCCCAAAATACATCTTTCCTACCTTTCTCACATCTTCCCTACCCCACCCCACCCACCTGACTTAGTTGACACAGGCTTACCATTCCTCAGTTGGCTCACTCCTCAATTGGTTGCGTAAAATGCTTTATGGTACTTTCTCAATACTTTTGGGCCGGCCTAGTCATTCCTTGGATTGCCCCTTTTAACCCAATTTTCTACATCCTTACTCAGAAGTAAATCCCATTATACAGTAGTCAGTGGAACTTACTTCAAGATAATGGTGGGTAGGATTGTGGCCCAATACAGTCCTTTGAATCCCACAGCTGATTTTGAACTAAAAAATTTCAGGAGATCTTGGTCATCAGGGAACCTAACTATCTTCTATCCAGATGCCCACTTAAACCCTTAGAAAGAGCAGAAGATACTTAAGTTGCACACTTGTTGTGTAAAGTAACTTTGCATTCATACAAGAGCCTGCTTTTGGCTCAAACTCCTCCAACATTTTTCATCTGTAAAAAAAAAAACCTGCTTAATAATGCAATGATATGCCTTGTCTGCTTAGAAGTAAGACCCTCATATGACCAGGTCAAGGGTTATACTTCAATTTGCACATAGAGATGCTACAAAAATAATTAGTAATATTTTCCAACAGTACAGTAATTGTATTTTCTGTATAGTAGAGTCTTGGAGGAATTGGCTCTGTGCCTTCCCCAATTTAACACCTTTAATAATCTGATAACAGGGAGAAACACACACTAATGAAATTTAGGAATGGAAGTAGAATTACAGTGGACCACTGTGAAAAGTGTACAAAGGTGACTGCGAAAGATCTGAAAAATAAGAGAAGCATGTAACTACATTCAACTTGTGGTGGGGGGATTGCAAAGAAATAGCTGCAAAAAGAGAACCAGAGAAATATTCAGAGATATAAAATTAGTTGTAAAACAAATTACTGACTGAGATCCCTGCAGGAGATGGCAGTTCAGTTGCAAGCTCATCACCTGGAAGCAAATATAACTGGAGTGAAGGAGAAAAATTAAATCTGGCATATTAAAGAAGCCCTAGTCTTATTTTATTAGATTGGTCCTGAAGTATTTCTGAAAATATGCATGTACTGTAGGTCCAGTTAGTTAAAGAAGCAATCTCATTGCTGTAGGCAGGACTGTGAGCACATGGCTAGGGAGCGGGACGCAGTACTGGACCCCAGCACTTGTGTTGGATCTGAGCCCTGTTTCTGGGCAGCTTGAGGCAGTCCAGGGCTGCTTTGAGTCATGCCACAGGAATCAGTGGTGGAGATTCAAGTAGACCCATTGGGGCTGCTGATGCATTACCCATAATAAGAAGAAATGTTTCTCCTTGTCCCACAGTAGCACAACAAAAGACTCAAACTTATACTGGATACAATGTAGTCACACTAGCCTGCTTGTTCCATTACAAGTTAGGATAGTGCTAAACAGGGGCAACCGGAGTCCACGTGTCACCCAGTGCAGGGGCACAGCGTGCTTCCCCAGAACATGCGCATTGCCCCAGACTGGCTTCAAAAGAGCACTGTGCATGCGCCAACTTTGGCGCATGTGAAATCTGAAGTCTAGGACATGCACAGTGCATCTTTGTACACAGCGGCCTCAGCCAGCCGGAATGACCAGGTGACATCTACGGCCCTATGTCACCCCTAGCAGCTCGTCACCCAGTGTGGACCGCACTAGCCACACCACCCTGGTGACGCGGCTGGTGCTATAATTTACTTTACAATCTGTCACACAACTTTACATTAATGTTCACCTACAACATGGAGATGAGGCAGGAGGGCAGGAGGTCTGGTTTAGAGGGTAGAGCCTCCGTTTGCCTGAAGATAAGAGCTGAAGGTTGCCGGATCGAGATAACCAGAAGTCAGATCCAAAGCAAGACCTTGAAAAGTGGCTGTTGTAGCTGAGATTTTCCAAATGCTCTTCAGTGGGAGTGAAGGAGCTTTCTCAGCTGCCCTTCATGAGAACTGGTGGAGAACTTGGTCAGCCAGCATTTCAGACATCGGGGCCAGTGTTGTAACCAGACTGTGAATGTAACATCTTGAATGTAGTGTCTCTTGAAAGATAGAGACAATCTGTGTTTGAAAAAAATCCCTTCTGGGATTTAGAATTCACCTGCCTATGTAAACCGCTTTGATTAAAGACTGAGGAGCAATCCAATATGTCCAGAAAAGCAGTATATAAATGCCTAGTTATTATTAGTAGTAGTAGTAGTAGTAGTAGTAGTAGTAGTAGTAGTAGTAGTAGTAGTAGTACAACTTAAAATAAACAATTCAGATATTAACTACAAACCATGATACTTGTTGCACAAATAAAACTTGGCAAGGCTCATGTTGACATGGCCCCCTCTTCCCTTTTCCTTCATATTGGAGGGAAAGAAATATAAAGCTTCCAGTGATGGATTTTCATACCAAAATTCAAACTATGATTTATCCTATTATTAGTCAACGAACAAGGGATGCAATCCAGTGGTGTTGCTGAAGCTTCCAGCACTTGATGCAGCAGAAACACCCTCTTAACATTGCAATGCCTCTTTCCTTATTTTCTTCCTCTTGATATGGGACTGATTAAGGCTTCAATCCTAAAGACACTTTCCTGTGAGTAAGACCTGTTGAAGACAATGGGGTTTACTTACTTTTGAGTAAACATGGATAGGATTGTGCCCTAAATTTAGGGCATATGCCATAGTTAAAGAAGGGCATAGACCAGCTAAGGAGCATTGCACTTGTTATTTTTATCGCCTTTTCCTATATGTGTATCACTATTCCCACCTTCACCTTTGCCTTTCTCTTCCTTCCACACCAAGCCATTGAGTTGTGCCAATGTGCACTGCATTCAGAGATTATTTGGGTGGAAGTATGTAATGTTTTGCAAATAATTTTTTGGCTTTTCATTTGAATGCCTCTGTATGTGTCCTTCCACAGAAGGAGACAGACTTCACTGGGTGTCATCACCATTGTTCTGTCTACTATCCTTAACGTCCTTGGCTGGTCTCATAATTTGGGAGGGGGGGTCACTTTCGCTGCATTCTTACTTGCTTTTCACTTTCATTGAAGTGTGTGTCCTTTTCTGGTTTTCAGAGTTACCAAAAAAAAAAAACTTCCCCAGATTTAGGCACCTGGTTAAGAAGCCAAACACTCATACATTTTCCCTAATGGAGCTGCATGCTTTACTGCTCATAACAGCTGAATGGTGTATTTCATTTGTGTTCATTTACATAATTTGCTGATTGAACTACATATTTAATCTGTTGACCTTTACTCTTCACTTATCCCACATTTGGAGAGATGTAATCAACGTGCAGTTTGGTGAATGCAGTTCTTATCTTGTGAAGTTTGCTCAGTGCTTAGCCCTTGAGATGTTTCAAATTTTATTGCACATCAGTCCCTCTGCACCTTGCAGATACTTTCTAAATAAAAGACTAAACCTTTCATACATTATAAACTGTATTAATTTGGTAATGATTGCCACTTGGTCATGAAAATGGCTTGAATTTAATGCAGGTCACTTTGAGCACTATTGGAGTAAAAATGAAATGTTGCCATTTATGGGCCAGCCACTAATGGGAGAGAGTCAATTTAAAGATTTCTTGATTGCAGATTCCTTCAAATAAATGGGATTAAGATAGGTATTGTTAAAAAAAAACTGGTGTAAACAAATGTATTTTAACAGTACTAATTATATTAGCAGAAGCTCGACGAGCACCTGTCGGGGATGCTCTAGGGGGATTTCCTGCTGCAGGCAGGGGGTTGGACTAGATGACCTCGTAGGTCCCTTCCAACTCTATGAGTCTATGATTTCTTACCACCAAATTTCTCTGAAAATGAAATTATGTACAATCTGTCAGATTAAATAGGCCTTCAAAGACAGACAAGAAGAGTTTACATAAGACTAAAATTTTTCTTGTTAAGCTCTGCACATTCTGTACTCTACTTGTGAACTCAGAACTGAGATCAATTTCTGAAAAAGAGGAATGCAAAGAAGGAAATATTATTTTCCCTGATTCAGTAACTATAGAAAGTCTATGTACTATATGGCTGCAATCCTATAGAATACAATGAGATTTTGGAGTAGATATACATAGAATTGTGCCCTTAATTACGTGGTATTTATAACATAAGATTAAAAAAAACCACAGATAAGTCAACTGAAATACAGAAGAATAAAATATAAATAAAACTTGATAAGAAAATCTGCTTCTGATATAACAATGCCAGCTTTTATTTCTTTTCTTTTTTGACAAAACAGACTCTGGACCTGGAAAGGTCAGACTATTTAATCAAGTCTGGAGGAAAAGATCAGGGGAAGTGGTTCAAGATCCTGCTTTGCTTGAGGAAAAAAAACCGCTTTATCAAATGAATTTTTTAAAAACAGCAAACTGTGAATCTGGACTGTCAGGGCCAGCCCAGGAGAACATAGAGGAAGATTTATGTGTTTTTCTATATCTTTTAAATGGATATTCTATTCTTCCTCATAATTTTAGATAATAGAATCCTAGAGTTGGAAGGGACCTAGTAGGTCATCTAGTCCAACCCCCTGCCTATAGCAGGAAATTCTCCTAGACCATCTCTGATGGGTGCTCATCAAGCCTCTGCTTGAAGATCCCCAGTGAGGAAGAGTCCACCACCTCCCTTGGCAATCTGTTCCACTGCCGAACCACCCTCACCCTCAGGAATTTTTTTCCTAATATCCAACCAGAATCTCCTTTCTTGCAGTTTGTACCCATTGGTTCTAGTTCTGCTTTCAGAGGCAGCTATGAACAAATGAGCCCCTTCCTCCATATGACAGCCCTTCAGGTTCTGAAGAGGGCAATCATGTCTCCTCTCAGCCTCCTCTTCTCCAGGCTGAACATCCCAAGTTCCCCCAACCTTTCCTCGTAGGGCTTCCCTTCCATCCCATTGATCATTCTTGTTGCTCTCCTCTGGACTTGCTCCAGTTTGGCTGCATCTTTCTTAAAGTGAGGTGCCCAGAACTGAACACAGTACTCAAAGTGAGATCAAGAATGAGGCTGAGAGGAGACCTGATTGCCCTCTTCAGATACCTGAAGGGCTGTCTTATGGAGGAAGGGGCTCATTTGTTCATAGCTGCTTCTGAAAGCAGAACTAGAACCAATGGGTACAAACTGCAGGAAAGGACATTCCAGTTGGATATCTGGAAAAAATTCCTGACGGTGAGGGTGGTTCAGCAGTGGAACAGATTGCCAATGGAGGTGGTAGACTCTCCCTCACTGGGGATCTCCAAGCAGAGGCTCGACGAGCAGCTATCGGGGATGCTCTAGGAGGATTTCCTCGTTGAACTACTAGATGACCTACTGGCTCCCTTCCAATTGCAACTCTATGATTCTATGAGAAAGTAATTATGTCCAGAGTGTGGGCAATTAGGTGTTCTGTGAGCAATTTGAAATAGTATTATGGTATAATTTTTGACAATCTATAGTTGTGGTCCAGCCAACAAAATTTTGATTATTCCTTGAGAGATACATTGAAGCAAATATATTTAAGACAAGCAATTGTTCTTGCCTGTTAGCACAGTATGGTCTGTAATGCTGACCCTTACAACCCAATATATTTACATGGCATGAAGGTGTAAATCTGCTAGACTCAAGCATGAAGTAGTTACACTAGTTGAAGATTTCAAAGTTAGAGAATTTATTGTGCAAGACAAATTGGTTTCTCAGTAAAGTGTCAGTAATTTCATTAACTAAGGGTAGATAAAAATCTTGATATAGTGTTGCACTTATTGATTAAAGCCTTTAGTTAACTTTGTTTATTAGAGTAAGTTTGCTAGGGGATGTTCTAATACAAATAAGGCTGCAATCCAGAGCAAATTCAGCCTGCTCTGCCCTAACTGCACTCTCCTAACTATTCTGTATCCAGAGCAGAAAGTTATGCTGAATCCAGAGAGTCAGGAAGCCTGGGCTGCCCTAACTGCTCCAGAGCATGCTAAGTAATTGACACAAGGGGAAGACTTGCTCCTGAGGAGACACCCCTCAGATCACACTGAACAAGGAACAGCTGTGGTGCCTACAGTGGTGACATGACTCTGCACATCACCTGGTGCAGAAGTCTGTGCGTCATCCCTGGGATGTGCGCCCCCCCCCCCCACCTGGACTGCACAGTCACCAAAGTTGGCACCTGCGCAGTTGTTTCTGAAGCCAACTGGCTTCAGAAAGAGTACTGCGCAGGCACCATCTCTGACACCTGCGCAGTACTTTTCTGAAACCTTTTGGCTTTGGGGGAGACTGTGCAGGCGTCAGAGTTGGTGCCTGTGCAGTACTCTTTCTGAAGCCATTTGGCTGCCGCTCCGCCTCCTGAGTGAGGCCGAATGGCTGTGCAGAGGCGCGGACTTTCTCTGCTCTAAGGAAGTCTCCTCTGAAGCTGTTCGGCATGCTCAGTGTGTTTCTGCGCAGTGCACCTCAGATGGCCGTTCAGGCCAGCTCCTCAGACAAGTGGCAGCTTCTGGCTGATTCTCCGCCTTGGAGCAAGCCTGAATGGGTGTGCTGACGCCCGGGGCCTGCCAAAGGACAGTCAAACTCCTCCGGCACATCACCCCATACGGAGCGCATCCCCAATGCAGCCCACACCACCTGCACCAGTCTGGTGACGCCACTGGGTGCCTGCCTTATAAGGAGTCCCTGATGAGATGCCAGTACATCCTACAGTGAATACAAGGGGCTTCTTGGAATGGCCTGCTGTATCCTGAGGTTTGTGGGCAGCCGTAGTTTGTTCCATATCCTGAGGTTGAGAGGCAGGGGTTGCAGCTAGGCTGGCCAAGAACTCAGATTTTTGGTCAGCACTGCCATTCTTACTCGGGCCTTATCATGGACCCCTATGGGTCTACTCATTACTATACCTGCTCTTGAGGTGGTATAACTCTGAGGGCTGGAAGAGGGCATTTCTGCCTTGGAAACAGGCTCTGGATACAGAGTAACTGCTCTGCCCTAGGCAATGCTAAACATGCCCTCAACTTGCCTCTCCTGAGCTGCTGAGGCTGCCCCAGTTAGGGCAGAGCAGGTCCACCTCTCTTAGGGCACCCTATCTTGCCTTGCTCTGCCCTAAGCCTCCTTCAGAGTAACTGGGCTGGAGCATCTTGCAGTTGCTCCAACCTAGCGTTAGATAGGGCAGCCTAAGGGCTCTTATGTGGACAGATTAGTTGCTCTGGATTGGGCTGTAAGACTTTATGTTGTGTTGACAAACTCTAGGCTGATGAGCAACTTTCAAAAATATGTCCAATAAATACAGTTAAATACTATTTGAGAAAAATCTTCAATAAGCTGCTAGTTTTCCTATACAGTGAAATGTTTGGTGCCAGCGCTTCAACCTCCATTTTATAAATGACTGTGTGATAGCAACTGCTGTTTCCAATGGCCCCACTTTCTTCATATACCTGTTGCCTCAGGGCTGCAGAGAAAGGGCACTAAATAATGACCAGAGGTACACTGTGTTCAGTAGTTTTACTTTTATGTTTTAAAAATTGGTCACTTGTGTTTAATTAAAGCTGCAATCCTACTGACACTTTCCTGGGAATCCACTTTTGTGGATGCTGAGACTTAACATGTATTGTGTTGGAAATATATTTTATTCTTAATTAATGTTGTCCTAATCTCATAAACCAGGTCCCCACAAGACAGGGTGAGCTCCTGTCCTTAACCCAGCTCTGTGATGCAGCTGGAACCAATCATATCGGCTCTGTATTCCGTTGGCCTATTTCAGTGGCATGGAGGGGGGATTTGCTGCTTGGGTAACAGCCTACTCTCCATATCAATTTACCCATGCCTTTGTGCTTTGCATACAGTGTCAAGCATGATACCACAGTCTTTAGAGACTGATGGATGCCAATACTACACTAATGCTAATCTCATAACTAAAGTCTGTGGGGTTTTTTTGTATGGGCGAAAACCATTAAATTTTGTAGGCAAAATCGTAATCTAAAGTAAAGTAGGCAGAGTAGATCTTTGTGTCTCTACAAGATGAGATAATCTTGCTGCTTGTCTCCACTTAGTCATAAATCATTGTGTTTGATATCATAATTATTTCCACAATAGCCAATAGTTATGTCTCAAATATTATGATATCAAGAAGTAAGGCAATTAGGTGGCAGATGCTGGGTTTGGGGACCATCTGCTAGGTTTGGAAATTATGTGTTGGATGAGACTTGAAATTACACAGTCATAAAGAAGATTTCTAATACAGGATATACTAGGCTTGAGCTGCACCTGTGTAAAGCAAAACAAATACCCTTGAAGTTAATTGACTTGGTCAGTTCATATTATTATATATTCAGTGAGAGTTCAGTACTAGGATCAAAAATTTATCTTTGGTGCAAAAAAGGCTGCAAATGATATTGCTGCATGGTAAAATATAGCCATTGTTTAAATTTGCACCATGAACATGTGCTATGGAAATTTCATTCTGACATCTAAGATTCTTTTCTTTTGTCATTTTATAATTTTGCCCCCAATATATCATCTATCGAACACAATGGGACTTAATCCTGGCCAGGAACCATAGGGTCTATTTGACCCTGCTAATTGTGACCTTACCTTTCATGAGTTCCTCAATTAGGCCATTCTAACAATGTGACTCACAGTGATTTTGGTTTCTTTCTTCAGTTTATTTTTAATAAATTTTCATTTCTGTGTTGATAAAATTTGGGGTAAAAGCAGACCCCATGGTACCTGTCATGTACTATATAGCTCATACCAGTGATGGGCTTCAAAGAAATTAAGAACCGGTTCTCTGTCCATCTGGCAGCCACTTTTAAACGGCTATTTTTAAACTTTATATGTACTATCTCTTGTTAAGAACCGGTTCTTTAGAGTAGGTGCGAACCTGCTGGTGCCCACCACTGGTTCATACATACATAAAAGCTGCAATCCTAACCACACTCTCCTGGCAGTAGGTACTATTGAACACAATGAGACTTACTTCTGAGTAGACATTCTTTGATGGCACTGATATATACATTTTTCGCAGATCAAAGGAGAAGACAACCAAATTCCTCTATGCAACCAATGCCAGCAGTAAAAACCAATGCTAGAAATAAAAGTTTGGCCTACATAATAGTCCATAGCACCTAGTGCAGGAGTCTAGCAAGTCACTCCCTGTCCTTTGCATACCCATGTCTCTGAAGCCTCCAGACCTGAGAAACGAACTCTTGCACATCACTCTAGACATGAGTGCACATCACTTCTGACCTGAGTGAACTCCTCCTGCATGTCACCCCCTCTCTGGTGCATCACCTGGTGCAGACTGCATCAGCCATACCCCTATAATGATGCACCTGGTGTACAGTGATGTGACACATAAAGTGTTACACATAAAGTGTTGCATTGCCATGTATTTTGCTTCTCAGGCCTAGTAAGATGAACTTGCTACATGGAAAAGCACTTGTGTAAAATTTATACGTGATAGCAAACAGAGCTCTGCATCCTAATGGCTAAGTAGAAGTGCCTGTATATGAGTTATTTGAAAGTTCCTAAGACAAATATGCCTCTATTAATATACAAATGTCTAATGTACAATCATTTGAAGAAAAGGGAAAGTTTTTTTTTACAATGGGATCAAATAACTGTTGATTTTTACAATGAGGTAAAATAGATTCCATAGTACTCCTGATGTGATTTTTTAATGGTTTCTTTCCTGGTTTAAGGGCGCAATCCAGAGTAACTGTGGTGAGTCCTTGCTCCAGTGTAAGAACAATTTACTCTGGATTGCAATATGAATTTCCCATAGGTTTTCACTAGGTAGTGCAGTAACTATGGGTGCACATAATGCCTCTTACATACTCCCATAGTTACTCTGGATTGTAGGGCTAGTCAGATTAAAAAGTCATTGAATATGTGCTGTCAGCTTATCTACATCTAATATGAATTTATCTTTTTTTGTTTTGAACACTAAAGGAATGCTTTTTTTTCCATTTCCACATTCCAATCTGCTTTTCTTGCTAAATTATAAAGCTGTGCCACTACTCAGGATCTCTGCATACATCAGTTTTTAAAAGCACTGCTAGCAACAGGAGTGCACCTCTTCTTTAGCTGAGTGGGGCATTGTGATCAGCTGAGTATTTAACTAGAAAGTGGACAGGAGAATCTTACCATTCCCTGCTTCTCTTCCCAGACAGGAACTTGTGATCAGTTTCTTCTCCTATATGGATAGCTTGTATTCATCTTTGTGGTCTATGCACAATTGAGTAGAATACCACAAAGAGTAGATGCATGCTCAGTGCCAAACTCAGTGCCAAACTCAGAAGCTTTCAGAACTTTATTGAATGTTCCATCCTTGCCCTTAAGTGAACACCAAGTACCAGAAAGAAAGAAATCTACCAGCAGTTGATTTTTGCCACTAAGGAAACACTACTTTATTCTGCCTTTTTAAATCACAGAAATACAAAGTTTACATCTGTTTTTAATTTAAAACACTTAATACATGTCAGTTGTTACTGAGCCATTTAACTGTCTTTAAACAATTACTCTGTCTTTATGCATGTGGTGAATCATTTACGAGCATGCTGTGATTTCTACCTGCTTATATAGTATTTTACCCTTCCTTTTCTCTTAGAATGATATGGTTCTTTCCCCTAACAATTCTTGAAATAAGTTAGGCTCAATGTGAACAACAGGCCCATGATCATCCAGGGTGCCTAATGGCTGAGTAGAAATTTGAACCCAAGTCTTCCTGGTCCAACACTCTATCCCACTCTATTAATTAGCTATTATTTTTTCATTTTCTTGTAAACCACTTTGTGAACATTTTAGTTAAAAAGCGATAGATAGATAGATAGATAGATAGATAGATAGATAGATAGATAGATAGATAGATAGATAGATAGATATAATCCCAGTGATTTTCAACCAGTGTGCCGCAGATAGATCTCAGGTGTGCTGTGGGAATTTGGGGAGGGACATATATTAATAGGAAAACTTGGGAATTTGGACATCATGGTGTGCCTTGCCAATGGTAAAAGCAACTGATGGTGTGCCACAAGATGAAAAAGGATGAAAATCACTGCTCTATCCATTATGGCAAATACAATTAAAATATAGAAACTACCCATTTTTTCTAGCGATGGAGGGGAAAGGGGGAATTTTTTATTATTTACCTAGATTGCTTTCAGTTTATACTTTTTTGCTTCAAAAGGATGATTGACAGTCACCAAACCCCAAAAGTCTGCTCAGAGAACCTAGGCCCATTGCTGTCTTGAATTGTCAACTGCCTCCTTCTGGCAGGCTGGTGAACAAAAGCCCACTTTCTTTACAATCAGAAATCTTTCCTGTGGGGTCCCTGAGGATATATTCATTCCTCTTTCATGTTGAGTAGCATGCAGATTTCATTTGATGTATTTCCAGATAAGCTTATCCTTCTTTTTTTTTATTTCAACATATTCAAAGCTGTTCACAGTATAAATCATAACAATAATGAGAAAACAACCCAACAACTTCAAACAATGAGGAGAAACAGTTTAAAATATTGTCAACCACCAATCCAAATGATAAAATATGTAGCAGCTTCAGCACAACATTGTGAAAAAGCAGTTATCTCGTCACTGAATCAGCATATCAGAAGCCTGCTGGAACAGATCAGTTTCCATTGGAATGAAAAGGCAACCTAAAAGCCTCGTTATGATCTGGGCAGCTGATGCTGTAGCAGTCATCAATGATAGCCTCATGTGAAGGACATTATTTGTTTTTTTCACATTATATACCACTCTTCCTTCAAGTTGCTCAGGGTGCTGTACATTTTTTTTACTAGGCAAACTGCACTGTGAACACCTCTGGTTGAAAAATGGTACAGATCCCCTGCTAACTGGGCAAGAGGCACTCTTTCGAGTGGGTTTTTCTCTTTTATTTAGCAGGGGAAGAATAACTGGCCCTCTTCACTCCAGCAGTGTCTTCTCTACTGGCATCTGCTGCTATTCTTTTGCATTTTTTTAGATTGCAAGCCTTTTTGGAACAGGGACCCATTAGCTACTAGTCATTTCATTTTCTCTGTAAAAATGCTTTGTGAACTTTTGTTGAAAAAATATAAAAATATTGTTGATTGATTGATGTAAAAATATTATTATAGATTTTCACACATTCAGATAGATATTGTTGATTAGGTTGATTTAATTCAGAAATCAAGTCTTTCCCAAGGACCTGGAATACTTAGTTATAAATATTGTTGCAGGATGTCAGCTGTTCCCAGTAAGTAGTTGGTGGATGGTAATTTCTGTGGCCCCAATGTTGTTCAGATGCTCTTCATGCTGCTTTCAGGATAGTGCTGAAGGTGCCAAACACTACTGTTATCACTGCTCTTATTTAGCCACAACCTTTCAGTTTCTATTTCTAAATATTTGTATTTTGTTGTTTTTTCCTATTATTTTTCTTCTACTGTCACTTGGGATTGCTATTTTGACTTTTTTCTTTCATCTCAACTACAGTTATATCTTGTATATTGTGTGATAGATGTTGGTATGTAGTCAGAAATCACATATTCTGGCATCTTCTTTCTTAACAACTTTTTAAATTTTGTGATTCCACCATTTCTGCCTGCAGGTAGCTTGTATTTTTATAAGCTACACTTTGTGGTCTGTTTGTGCAATCTTTTTACAGCAACTCAATAGCTGATCCACTGTTTCATCTGCCCTTAGTTATTTCTTTCTGTATAAACCACTTTGTGAACTTTTCATTGAAAAGTGGTGAATAAATTCTGTTGATTAATTGATTGATTGATGTGCTTCTTTGCAGAGATGGCACTTAGTATTTGTTATAATTTTCTCTACTTTTGCTTTCATTGCATTTGCTCTTCTGCAGCCATTATTATACCCTCTTTTCCCACTCAGTATTTTTATAAGCTTGCTTTTTTTCTTGTTGTTAACCATCAGGCAGCACAATCCAGAGCAACAAATCTGTCCACATAAGAAGCCTTGGGTTGCCCTATCTATCACTAGGGTGGAGCAACTGCAAGATGCTCCACCCCAGTTACTCTGGAAGAGGCTTAGGGCAGAGCAAGGCAAGATAGGGTGCCCTAAGAGAGGTGGACCTGCTCTGCCCTAACTGGGGCAGCCTAGGCAGCTCAGGAGAGGCATGTTGAGGGCATGTTTAGCATTGCCTAGGGCAGAGCAATTACTCTGTATCCAAAGCCGGTTTCAAGGCAGAAATGCTCTCTTCCAGCTCCTCAGAGATATACCACCTCAGGAGCAGGTATAGTAATGAGTAGACCCATAGGGGTCCATGATAAGGCCTGAGTAAGGATGGCAGTGTTGACCAAAAATCTGAGTTCTTGGCCAGCCTAGCTGAAACTCCTGCCTCTCAACCTCAGGATATGGAACAACTGCGGCTGCCCACAAACCTCAGGATCCAGCAGGCCACTCCAAGAAGCCCCTTGTATTCACTGTAGAATGTACTGGCATCTCGTCAGGGACTCCTTATAAGGCAGGCACCCAGTGGCGTCACCAGACTGGTGCAGCTGGTGTGGGCTGCATTGGATGATGCACTCCATATGGGGTGATGCACCGGAGGAGTATGACTGTCCTTTGGCAGGCCCCAGGCATCAGCACCCCCATTCAGGCCTGCTCCAAGGCAGAGCAGCAGCCAGAAGCTGCCACTTGTCCTCAGAGCTGGCCTGAATGGCCAGCTGAGGTGCACTGTGCAGAGACACACTAAGCATGCTGAACAGCTTCAGAGGAGACTTCCTTAGAGCAGAGGAAGTCCGCACCTCTGCATGGTCATTTGGCCTCACTCAGGAGGCGGCCCGGCAGCCAAATGGCTTCAGAAAGAGTACTGCACAGGCACCAACTCTGACGCCTGCACAGTCTCCTCTGAAGCTGAAAGACTTCAGAAAAGTACTGCACAGGCATCACAGATAGTACTCTAAACAACTGCGTAGGCGCCAACTTTGGCAACTGCGCAGTCCAGGTGGGGGGGTGCGCGCATCCCAGAAGTGACGCACAGACTTCCGCACTGGGTGATGTACAGAGTTGTGTCACCACTGTAGGCACCACAGCTGTTCTTTGTTCAGTGTGATCTGAGTGGTGTCTCCTCAGGAGCAAGTCCTCCCCATGTGTCAATTACTTAGCATGCTATGGAGTAGTTAGGGCAGCCCAGGCTTCCTAACTCTCTGTATGCAGCATAACTTTCTGCTCTGGATAGTTAGGAGAGAGCAGTTAGGGCAGAGCAGGCTGAACTTGCTCTGGATTGTGCCCTTAGTTATTCTTTATGTATTCTTTTCTTTTTTCTTCCTCTGTCGTTTGATGTTCTTGCAGCATTCCTTGTCCACTTGAATTGCAAGGGTCTGTCCTCATCACTACAAAGGTGCATAGCATGGTTGATTATCATTATCTTCTTTGTCTTTAGGAGCAATACTAAAAAATTTAGGCTGGCCTATCTAACCTGGCATATCTAACCATGTTGGTGTGGGGAGGTGGTGTGGGGAGATTGACATATCCCTGTGCAGTAGCCTAACCCAGTCTTATGATGGATAGAGCCCAGATGTTTACTGCTCATAAATAATTCCAACTATTAAGTTTGGCCTTTAGGATTTTTCTGACTCTTCTTTTGTATTCATTTTTGATTTTTCTTTTAATTTCGGTATGTTTTATGTTATCTGCCTGAAGTATACCTAGATATTTACATGTTCCTTCTCATCCAAGTTCTTAATATTGTTTCTACTGGGCAATTCTATTCCTTCAGTTTTTATTATTTTCCCTCTATTCATTATTAATGCAGCATATTCCACTGAGATATCATTACTGTTCTGTGTTTATCAGTGATTCTATTTCAGACCGGGACTTTACATATAACTTCAAATCATCCATGTAGAGTGGATGATTTATTTTATTTTATGTTTTGTTGTTTGGCATTCAAAGCCTCTTTTATTTAACATTTGGGAAAGTGGAGTCACTGCAATAACAAACAGCGGAGGCAATAGTGAGTTCTCTTGGAAGATTCCTTTTCTGATGTTCTCTTGTCCAAGCGGCTTGCTATAGATTGTTAGATGTGAACTCTACCTGCTCACTGCCTTTTAAAATAAATACTTGAATGTTTTTGCTAACACTGTTTTTTCCCTAAACAATTAAATATCTCGGCGTGAAGCAATGATTCAGAGGCCTTCTGCCAATGACCAGAACATATTTGACGATTAAACAATTCTCCCGGATGCATATTCACTCATACCAGTTGCCCCTTCTTCACCACCATTGCTTCCAGCGCACCGTACATTGATATGGTCTGGGGGGAGTAACTATGATAGAGCAGGTAGTTAGAGACTATGCAATTCTAATCTAAACCCCAGCATAACTTCTGTGCTTACCTGGGGGTGTCAGAAAAGTGGTGCAGAGAGACTTCTGCACCTCTCCTGGGGGAAGGTTGGGCCAGTGCACAGACATGCACTTGCCTCCCTCCATCGCCACAGGAATGGGAAGATCAATGAGTTGTGCTGGCCTAGGTTAGGATTGCACCTTATGTGAATAACAGATCTCAATAAAGACTTGAAATCAATACAGCAGACAGTCTTCACAAATGAGATCTTCAAAACAATATTTAGGTTTAATTAAGATATATTTGAGGTCAGAAATGAGAATTATCTTGATCATTTCTTCCAATTTATTTTAGTAAATTCTTAAGTAACCTGATGAACTCTTGTTTATACTAGAAGAAGTATGAGAATTAACAGATAGATCAATTTTCCACTTTGTAACAATATCTGGAATTTAAAAAAAAACTCTTTGCTATATGCCACTGCACATTACTGTACATTATATTCATTCAGTGCATTTATCTTTGTATGTAATTCTATAATGCAGACCTTAGATCAGAAAAAAGAAAAGCACCTTATTTGGCAATTCTGTGGAACATCTTGCCATTTTACATAGATGGTGTTCAGACTGGAACAGGAGTAATACTTCCTTTAAGTTATTTTGTGTTTAGTGTATGTGACTTAGCAGACTTAAGATGGCTTGCAATTTCACAGAACATTTGAAATAACATTTCTGGGTAATAATTCCATCATTCACAAGTACACCAACAGAGCATTTCAGTTCTTCTCTTGGTGCCTCTGAATTGTGTCTGTTTTGTATTTTCAAAGTAACATGTTCTGGACAATCACAGTGAAATCAGCAGTCTTCCAAACAGAGTGCAGAATATATGGGTGAAGCTAATTTGCAAGACTTGGAGTAAGTCTGTCTTCAGAGAAATATGAAGACTAAGGGCACAATCCAGAGTAAATACGAGGAGTCCTTGCTCTGGTGTAAGAACAGTTTACTCTGGATTGCAATATGAATTTCTCATAGGTTTTCACTAGGTGGTGCCATAACTATGTCAACATAAATGTCTCTTATATGCTCCCGTAGTTACTCTGGATTGTAGGAAAGTTTTCATACAAAACAATGCACATGTAAGCCGAATCAAGAAAACAATACCAGAATAAAAATTCCCTTTCTTTTCAAAGGCTTCTTATGCTCAATTATTCCAGTGTTTACACCTAAACCATGTGCAGGACACCAATGTTATGCAATTTCAGTGATGTTTTTAGTTTTCATTATGAGCCACTTTATGTACTTCCCATATGGGAAGGAAGAGCACAGGATGTTCATTTTAAAACAACATGAAGTACGAACAGACCTGATCACTGGGTTCACAAAATATTTCTTTGAATGTCATTCAAGAGTAACCTTCTGCAATTTCACATTGAATGTTTTCGGTGTGAATGAAATGGGAATGTTTTCAAAGAACAGAATAAGGAAAGAGGTCATAGGCTTTGCGGTAGAGCACAGGCTTTGCCTGCAGAATGTGGGTGGATCAAGCCCTTGAATCACCATAAAAAAACCACAGGTAGTATGGCTGGGAAAGGTCACTGCCTAAGATGCTAGAGGGCTTTCTGGGGGGTAGAGTACTACTATAGGTGGGCTGATTCAATCAAAGCCCCTGACACTTTTTCAGTTTTCTATGTGTTGGCAGGATCTCTCACTGCCACAGATACACATTCCAGAGAAGGATTTTCTGACTTTCTGTGGCTCTTAGAAAATAGGGTGGTTGAGATAAAGACAGACTAAACGGTTTTTGTACTGGGTGAAATAATGCCCTAGGATGCATACCACAACATGTTGAAACAGCACTCATCTGGGAAATTAAGCACAGGTGGAAAAAGGAGAAATGGAGCCATATGGTACTGCAAATCTGTGGAAAATAATTCAAATGGAACCAGGGGAATCTGTCCAGCACTGCCTCTATGATATAGGCTGCAATCCTAAAGAACTTTCCTGGGAGTAAGACCCATTGAAAACAATGGGGCTTACTTTTGAGTAGACATGGTTAGGATTGTGCTCAAAGTGAAGACATCATTTAACCACTGGAATGAGGAAACACACATTCTTTTGTGTTCAGTAGCCATGTTCCTAGGATCTATAATAGAAATATAATAGTACTTATTCACATGTTATCCTTATAATGAGGGAATGCAAGTGTGTGTGTTCCACTCCACATTTTGTGGGATTCTGGTCCAGGCTCTGCAAGCAACCATTACAGTGCTGGAGGGGTTGGTGTAACTGTCTGCCCTGGAATCCATGCATGGAGGAAGAAAAGTTCAGTCCTTTGTCAAACGCAGCAGCAACCCCAGTAGCCCTCAGTGGTTGCAGACAGCAGTGCATCATTTAATTGGCCAGCTCTAGTTCCCTGCAAGTAGCCAGAGGAAAAACTGCCAGATTAACTGATGCAGTTAAAAAGACAAAACAAAGGCTTTAAGCCTATGTACACTTTCTTGGGAGGACACATTGAGACTTCTAAATAGGCACACCTAGAATTGTGCTGAAAACTAGGGATTGCTCTCACTCTTGCAAGGAATGAGGGAAGGGCTCCAATCTACCTTCTTTCTGTCTGGGGCTTCTGAGCAAGACAAGGTGACACAGTCATCCAGCCCTTTCAGTGTGAAATAAGTTTGTGATGAATTCACACCAGTATCTATAGTGCTGGGATGACCCCAGCTGTGTTTTATTTTTTAAAATTTTGGTAAAGACCAGACAAAAATGTAGCTTCCAACACAGATGAGCAAAAGCCTCAATAGGAGCATGAATATTAATTTATCAAAGTAGATATTATGTCCAGAGTTTACCCAGAGTGCCTAATCAACTCTTAAAATATTGAGCAATTTTGTGTAAGTCAAAAACAAGGCCATTTGGTGGCACAGTATAGAGGCATGTCCTGGTACCCATGGGATTACATTCCAGACCACCTCCCATGGATACCTAAAACTGCAAATACCACAGACACTTGTGTTACACCGTGTGTGGTCCATTTGTACATCTTCCCACTCTATCCCCGCACGTTTAAGATGATGGGAGAGAGTTTCATTCTTACTTAAACTAGCCCCCAAATCCAGAGTAACTACGCAAGTGGCTAAGACACTGTGCCTGTTAACCAGCAGGCCAGGGTTCGAGACCCGGGTCAGCCCCACAAGACAGGGTGAGCTCCTATCCTTAGCCCAACACTGCGACGCCAGCTGGATCCAATCGTATTGGCTCTGCCTTTTCATTGGACTTTGCTGCTTGGGTAACAACCTATCCTCCATAACAATCTAACCCAGGCTTTCGTGCTTCGCATGCAGCGTATGCAGCGCCGAGCACGATACCATAGTCTCTCAAGACTGACGGAGGCCTGCAGCAATGGGAGCACGTAAGATACGTTACGTGCACCATAGTTCCTGCACCACCTAGCGAAAACTTAATGGGAAATTCATATTGGAATCCAAAGTAAGTTGTTCTTACACCAGAGGAAGGACTCCCCATAGTTAGTCTGGATTTTGCCCTAGGTTGTTACACAACCTTCAGGCTGTTTCCTGACAGCTTGCCTATTTGCAAATGCCTACAGTTTAACAGGAAGCAGACCGTAACAACTTCCTATTAACCTCAGTGTAGGTTATTTTCCCCTTTTTAAAAGGTGAGCTCATTTAAGGAACTTGGGCTTTTAAAGCAGAAGATGCTAGTGAACTTCTGCACAAATGGACACTTTGGCTGGGGAATGTCCCTTTAAAGCAGAAGGTTCTAATAAGATTCTAAAGATTCTTCTGCTTTAAAGGGATCTATGATAAATTGTTAAATGACCTAGAGCTCAATTCTATGCATTTCTACTCAGAAGTAAGACCAATTATAGTCAATGGGGCCTGTAACTGAAACATTTTTGGACACAATCTTTATATTTTCCCTCTCTAAAATACCAATTCTGTATACTGTGACCTTATCATTAATTCATTCATTCATTCATTTATTTATTGCAGAAATGGAAGTGCTGTGAAATTAAAAGACACATGTTTCTGGGGAGGAAAGTTATGTCATATCTAGAACACTTAATTAAAAGTTGAGACATCACTTTTCCAGCAAAGATCTATCTAGTTAAAGCTATGGTTTTCCCTGTGGTAATGTATGGCTGTGAGAGCTGGACCATAACGAAGACTGAGTGCTGAAGTATAGATGCCTTTGAATTCTGGTACTGGAGAAGACTCTGGTGAGTCCCTTGGACTGCAAGGAGGTCAAATCAGTCAGTCAGGCAGAGGATGAGGTGGTTAGGTAGCATCACAAAAGCAATGAGAATGAACCTGGACAAATTTCAGAAGCTAATGGAAGATAGGGTGGCCTGGTGTGCTGCAATCAATGGGGTTATGAAGAATCGGGCACAACAAAATACCAATTTCCCCTAAATGTGCTATGATCCAAGATCAAAGACCATTTAACATGCTTTTTGGGATATATTTAGCCCATTCTATGTGTTCTTCACCAGGTGTTTTAACAACCATGTCCTCTTATAAATGTTCCTTTACCCAAATAAGTCCCACAGTTTCCCTCCCACAGGACCCAGTGGTGACCACTTTGACACTGCTCTATTAGCAAGTGTTGGTTGGAAAAGAATTGGTCTCTTAGGTTGGGTTAAATCTGGACCTTCTCCTCTAGACCTCTGTCAAAATATCTCAAATAAACAAGGAACCATCCAGCTCTGTTTTTAATTTTACTACAAATCCAATGAAAATCTTATAGGGGTGTATTTGTAATGAGTTCAGAGAAGTAAATAGCTCTTTAATAGACTTTCTCTTTAGAAGGATTTCTAAGAAAGTGGACATCATTATGGAATGGAGCACGCCAGGGTCCCAAAGTAGTAGCAGTTCTGGCCAAGAACATAATGATAAATCTGGCATCATTATCACAGCAGAGAGCAACAATATACAACTTCCAGAAATTTGTATCTAAAATTGCAAGGCAGGAATCTGCTTTTTTAATTTCCTTTCTAACAAAGATAGTAAAGTGGCTTCAAAGGAAAAAATATATCACCGAAGAATACACTGGAATGCAAGAAGGGCACGATCACAATTTCAATGGGATTTAACATCTATTCTGGAAGAATGTAGTTATCTATTTTAAAAATATGCCATGAATGCATTAAATCATTGGGGTTTGATTTTATCTTAGTGAATCTTTGATGTGCTAAAAAGTGAAGATTTATGCTGCCAAAGATCTGTGTCATTTATTGGTGTTACTGTCATTATAACAGTAATGAGGAGCTTAAAAAAATACCAGCATGCTTCAGCGTGGAAAGAAGTAAAGCTACACTCTTAAAATTGAACAGGTTGTTGAATCTGATAATCCAATTCTATCCAACTGCCCAATGTTGATGAAGTTGTGCCAATCCAATCGGGTGTGCATGCTTTGCACAAACACAGGCAATCATTTGGGCAGCAACAGAGGCCTCCTCAAAGTAAGGTATTGTTTGTTCCTTTACCTTAGGCCTGCATTGGCCCTGAAAAATTTGATAGGATTAAGTTCTTATAGTCCCACCAACATGTCAATAAAATGTTCAGCAATTTTTTACACCCTGTGTAGAATGTAAGGCTGCAATCCTATCCACACTTACTGAGGACTAATGATTCAATCCTATACTCATGGACCACTGACAGTGAACTCCAGCGCTGGAGTTAGATGTCAAAAATATGAAAAGCCTACAGTATCTGGGAAAGAGCCACTGGTGGTGCAGCTTAGCACTGAGAGGAGATGCTACAGGAGTGACCTGGAGTGACCTACAGGAGTAAACTGGGGTAGAGCAGGAGGAATAACCAGCTGATGAGCCCAGCAAAGACCTGCTCCACTCGATTTTTTGCCTGAGTCGGGCTTATATTTTCCAGTGGGCAGTAGAAAAACAGCTGGCTCAGACTCAATTTGTGCCATTGTGATGTTTGTGCCCTTATTCAGGAGAAGGAAACAAATGTCCCCTTCTCTGAAGGAGAGAGCTTTGGCAGCCTCCACAGGGCCACTGGCCACTGTACCCATCAGAGATAATATAGAACTGTAAATCCTATTAAATTCAACAGTACTTACATTTAAATAGACATGCACATGTTTGGGCTATAAGTAGTAGTTTAATTTATTTCTTTTAAAGATATATCTTCTAAGACCTCCTGCTCTCTTGCAAGCTATACAAAAAGAATTCTATGGACACTGAGTGAATGGGAAATGCTTAGTCTCATTTTTCCCTCCAGGATTCTCTCTTCTTTTAATTAGAGTACAGCTGCATTCAAAACATATTACTATTTCATCTTCTGCACTTTAAATCACAGATTTATCCTTTTGTGGCATGAAAAATGAAGTTTGAATACTTGATACTGCATTACTGATGTAGATGGAAGTCAGCAATCTGTGTGTGTTGTGAAAAAGGTTTTATTAATCGTTAAGCATTATCTAGTTTCCAAGATGTAAACAGGGGAATATATGAACATGTCCTTTTAGGTGGGAAATAGAAAGGGCAGAGAGTGAAAAGCAATGGTGTAGTGATAAATTTGGAAGTGCTGGAGCTTGTCATGATACCCCAAAGACATGCCCCGTTGGTCATGCCCCATTATATTAAAAAAATTTCTTCATTAGTATGCTTTCTGTCTGCTGCCATTTACCCCTAATTTGTAGCTTATTAATCATTTTAAGGAACTAACTCATTTCATCTCAAGCACTCCAGGTGATCTGCAATTATTGCAAACAAATATATAAAAAGAGAAAAAACATGGAATTATAAAATATTCCAAATAATGATAAACGGTATACAGATCCAACATTGTTATACAAAGTTTTTCTTAATAAATTGATTTTATTTGACACTAGCGAAAAGCGTACCCTCGTTGCGGGTGTAACATTTCTCCCTATGCCATCCCCCATGGTGCAGAAACAACCCATGTGCCACTTCCCCCATGCGCATCACCCCCCAAGTGCATCGTCCCTCCATGCGCATCATCCCCCCCTGTGCAACGTCCCCTCATGCACAACTTTCCCTAATGTGCATCAACCCCCATGTGCATCAACTCCCATGCACAACTTTCCCCCATACGCATCAAACCCAATGCACAACTTTCCCCCATGCGCAACTTTCCCCATGCGCATCATCCACCATGTGCAACTTTCCCCCATACGCATCAACCCCAATGCGCAACTTTCCCCATGCACAACTTTCCCCCATGTGCATCATGTCCCCATGTGCAAATTTCCCCCCGTGCGCATTACCCCCATGCGCATCATTCCCCCATGCGCAACTTCCACCCATGCGCAACTTCAACCCATGCGCATCATCTGCTGATGCGCAACACTTCCCCATGCGCAACTCTCCCCATGCGCATCTTCCCCCATGCGCAACTTCTCCCCATGTGCAACTTCTCCCCATGTGCAACATTCCCACACGCGCAACTTTCCCCCATGCGCAACTTTCCCCCATGCGCATCAACCCCCATGTGCATCAACTCCCATGCACAACTTTCCCCCATGCTCAACTTTCCCCCATGCTCAACTTTCCCCCATGCACAACTTCCACCCATGCTCAACTTCCACCCATGCGCATCATCTGCCGATGCATAACTTCCCCATGCGCAACTTCTCCCCTTGCGCAACTTTCCCCATGCGCAAATTTCCCCCATGCACAACTTTCCCCCATGTGCATCAACTTCCATGCACAACTTTCCCCCATGCACAAATTTCCCCCATGCGTAACTTTCCCCCATGTTCAACTTTCCCCAATGCGCATCATCCCCCATGCGCATCATCCCCCATGTGCAACTTCCACCCATGCGCAACTTCCCCCAAGTGCATCATCACCTCATGCGCAACTGATGCAAAACTTTCCCCCATGCACAACTTTCCCCATGCGCAACATTCCCCCTGCGCAACATTCCCCCATGCGCAACATTCCCCCATGCGCATCATCCCCCAATGCACAACTTCCACCCATGCGCAACTTCCACCCATGTGCAACTTCCACCCATGCGCAACTTTCCCCCATGCGCAACTTTCCTCCATGCTCAACTTTCCCCCATGCGCATCATTCCCCCATGCTCAACTTTCACCCATGTGCAATTTTCCCCATGCGTATCATCTGCCGATGTGCAACTTTTCCCCATGTGCATCATCCCCATGCGTAACTTTCCCCCATGCGCAACTTCCACCCATGCGCAACTTCCCCTATGTGCATCATCCCCTCATGCGCAACTGATGCACAACTTTCCCCTATGCGCAACTTTCACCCATGCGCAACTTTCCTCCATGCTCAACTTTCCCCCATGCGCATCATCCCCCCATGCTCAACTTTCACCCATGTGCAATTTTCCCCATGCGTATCATCTGCCGATGTGCAACTTTCCCCATGTGCATCATCCCCATGCGCAACTTTCCTCCATGCGCAACTTTCCCCAGGTGCATCATTCCCCATGTGCATCATCCCCCATGTGCATCATCCCCCCATGCGCAACTTCCACCCATGTGGAACTTCCACCCATGCGCAACTTCCCCATGTGCATCATCCCCACAAGCACAATTTTCCCCATGCGTATCATCCGCCGATTCGCAACTTTTCCTCATGTGCAACTTTCCCCCATGAGCAACTTTCCCCCATGCGCAACTTTCTTCCCATGTGCATCATCCCTCCATGCGCATCATCCCCCATGTGCAACGTCCCCTCATGCACAACTTTCCCCAATGCGCAACTTTCCCCCATGCGCATCAACTTCCATGCACAACTTTCCCCCATGCGCAACTTTCCCCATGCGCAACTTTCCCCCATGATCCTTTCCCCAATGCGCATCATCCCCCATGCGCATCATCCCCCCATGCGCAACTTCCACTCATGCGCAACTTCCACCCATGCGCAACTTCCCCATGTGCATCATCCCCTCATGCGCAACTGATGCACAACTTTCCCCCATGCGCAACTTTCCCCCATGCGCATCATCCCCCATGCGCAACTTTTCTCCATGCTCAACTTTCCCCCATGTGCATTATCCCCCATGCGCAACTTCTCCCCATGCGCAAGTTCCCCCATGCGTATCATCCGCCGATGCGCAACTTTTCCCCATGCGCATCATCCCCATGCACAACTTTCCTCCATGCGCAACTTTCCCCATGTGCATCATCCACCATGTGCATCATCCCCCATGCGCAATTTTCCCCATGCGTATCATCCACCGATTCGCAACTTTTCCTCATGTGCAACTTCCCCCATGCGCAACTTTCCTCCATGCGCAACTTTCCTCCCATGCGCATCGTCCTCCCATGCGTAACTTTCCTCCATGCGCAACTTCCCCCCATGCGCAGCATCCTCGCCAGTGCAACCTCTTCCTCTGAACAACATCCCCCAGTGCACCAGGGTCTGAGCACCAAATTGGCTGGATGTTGTTCAGTCTCCCATGTTAAGTATAGGACAGAAACACGTTGCCCCCTTTTCAGCCCCTGAAGGGTTAATTTCTCCAGATGGTTCTTGGTGGGAGTTCAGGTGACAGAAGGAACTCCCAGAATTCCATGCTTCAGGCCCAGCAGTTGGTGTTGCTGAGTCAGCAATTCTCAATGCAAAGTATAGGGAGGAAAACGCGTTGCGCCCCTTTTCACCCCCTTTCGGTTGGAATTTCCGAAAACCGGTTCTTAGTGCACCCCTCAGTCACGGAAGGAACACCCACCCCAAATTTCACGCTTCTAGGCCCAGCGGTTTTGGCAGGGCGGTGATGAGTCAGTGAGACAGTCAGTGAGTCAGTCAGTCAGTGAGTGACTTTTCTCTTTTATATATATAGATGAATTTATCACTCAACGAGCACCTGTCGGGGATGCTCTAGGACAGTGTTTCTCAAAGGCGACCTTTTGGGGTCACCTAGAGCTTTCCTGGGGGTCGCCTAAAGACCCCTGGTGCAGGGGACCAGGTCAGGCTTGCCAGACCTCCGGCTGTAGCTGTTCGCACACTGGGGCTGACTGACAGCCTCAGGGCCCAATCCTATGCATGCCTACTCTGAAATAAATCCCATTATAGTCAGGGGGAGCTTTACTCCCATGTAAATGTGGATAAGATTGCTGCCTCAGGGCCCAATCCTATGCATGCCTACTCTGAAATAAATCCCATTGTGTTCAACATGTGCATAGAACACACATTTCATTTGTAACAATGAAAATACATCCTGCATATTGGATATTTACATTACAATTCATAACAGTAGCAAAATTACAGTTATAAAGTAGCAGTGAAAATAATTTTATGGTTGGGGGTCCCCACAATATGAGGAACTTATAAAAGGGTCACGGCATTAGGAAGATTGAGAACCACTGCTCTAGGGGGATTTCCTGCTGCAGGCAGGGGGTTAGACTAGATGACCTTCTAGGTCCCTTCCAACTCTGGGATTCTATGATTCTATGATTCTATGAATACCCATAAGAAGAAACATTCAGATTCCTAGAGAAGGGGAAAAAAAGCTTCCCTTTATGTTTAAAAAACAATGTTTCTAAGGGTGCAGTCCTAAGTAGGCCATTTCCTGAGCTGACACATAAGCCAAATCCACAGGGCTAGGAAACTTCTTAGGCTGGCCTAAGTGCTGCTGAGAACCAAGTAAGTGGCTTGCTCCTGAGGAGACCTGCCTCAGATCTCTGACAAACAGTAGCTGCTGCTGCATGATACTGCAGCACAGTAGTACCTGTAGTATAGGGTGGGTGCAAGGAGAATAGCTGCTGGAGGGGGGTTTGGGGGTTGTGCCATATCCTGAGCTTGAGAGCAGGAGTGGTGCTTAAGCCAGCCTAGGACAAAGAACTTTTTCTTTTGCTTCCATTTTTATTTTGACTTATCATGGACACTTATGGGTCTACTCAGATTTACCTGGGTTCCTGAGGTTTCCTAAGTCAGAGAGGCTGTTGGGGCATGTCTGCCCTGGAAACAGGCTCTGGATACAGCCTGTGTTGTCCTAGGCCAGGCTTAACACACCCCTGCTGAGCTGCCTTGGCTAGCACTTCTAGGCCAGTGCAGGTCCATTTGTCTTGGGCCAGCCTAAGTGGACTGACACCAGTCCAGGCCTTTTTTGGTACAGCTATGCTGGTCTATCTGCAGATCAGGCAGGCTGACCTATGTGCATTTCAGGATTGCACCCTTACTCTTGTAGAGAGGCAGTCATGTAAGCAATCATTTCAGCTGATCCAAAGATAGGGAGTCATTTGCATTGTTGACTGCCTTTCTACAGTCAACAGTAAGAAAAGCTGTTTTTAAACAATTGTAAAGGGATGCACTTTACTTTATTTTGATATTAGCAGGGAGTCCCAGAATCAGCATCCTGTGGATACCAAGGCACTACCTTATTTCAGAATGGAGGAGCAAGAAATCTGGAATTAGGTCTTTAAATCTATTTTTCAACCCTTTTATCCACAGATTTTTTGCACATCCAGGTGCCAGGGGAAGCTGCAGCTCCTTCCACCTTCGCACATGAAAACACCAGTCCCTACTTGTTCAGGGTTGACTCAGCCTCACTTTCCTCTCTCCTTGGCTGCTTTAATGACCCTCCTTTCATTTAGCAGCAGTTGTGGCAACAACCAACTTTCCTCCAAGGAAAACAAGGCTTTGGTTGTGTTTATAAGATCCTGGATAAAAAGGAAGAAGATGTCAATATGTCATGAATTAAGTATGCATGTGTGTGAGTGAATGGTAATGAGTGAATGGGCCTATTGAAGAAGGTTGAAGTATGGCAGACAAAAACCAGCTGTCAGAATTTATTAGAATTATTGAAATTATTTGATACTTTTGAAATCATTCTGTGGGCTGCCTATAGTAAAAGACACGCAGCCAAGCACCTTACAGACATTAAACAATGGCTGGGAACACACATTTGCCCCAGGCAAGGCTATCCATCAAAATTCACAGGTTCTCACAAGTTCCCAAGAGAAGGGATTATAACATCACAATGAATTGTCCCAAGTTCTCAAGCATTGTTATTGTCTACAGTAAATGGCCCACTTAAGACTTGTAAAGATATGCTTATCTCAGCAGGAACTGAAAGAAATTTCCTTTCCTTTGTTTTGCCTAAACCCTGCAGCCTGGACGGAAAGTAAAGCAATGTTAAATTGTCAGGCAAATCAGAAGAACTTATTTGAAGCCCAAAAATTATAAAATTAAAATAAAATTTTAATTCTTCTTCCTGTGGGAAAGGAAACTCAGATGGATCAACCAATGTCAGAATACACGTGCTTGATCACCACAAGTGTTCTTCATTGTACTGATGTGTAATGTCATGTCTTGCCACACATTTTTCCCATCTCGGCTCAGGAAGCCACTGAAGATAAAATCTTTGATTGTATAAATCCTCTTGTTATGAACAGAATCATCTTATTATGTAGAGAAACAGTTATGCTATAAAAGGTCTAGTCAATTTGTACAAAGCGCTCAGTCCTTTTGAAGGCAGGAAACTCTGTCCGGCTGAGCCCGGAGCTCTGAATAAAGCTGATCCTTGCTTGCATCATCGTCTCCTGAGTTTTCCCTGCTGGTACCTACTTCGTTCCTATTACAGAAGAATGCCCAAGAAAGGTATAGAAAAGGCACAAACCATGCACAGACTGATGGGAAACACATAGCAGGCACAACCCTTGCAAAGACTATTGGGAAAGACACAAGCACAGAAAGTCTCGGATTAAAAGCGAAGGTGCATTACTGAACTCATGTGAACCCTTAGTGAACCCTCCCTTTACATTGTGAGCTTTGGTCACACATCGAACACCATAGAAAGAGAGGCAGAGGCCCAAGACTTCAAAGGATAGATGGATCATCCATAATAGCCCTGATAAGGAGAACACTCTCTGCCCTGAACACACTGCACTAAAAGCAACCATTTCTTTCAGGAGACCCCTGATTAATTTGAGGACTGTCAGAATGGGCACAGAACAGCCAGAAATAGTTCTGATGAATGTATGAATAGCCTCCCACAATTCCTGTTGTGCCAGCATGAAGATAATGCCCTGATGCACCACAAAGTGGGTGAAGAGGATAAAACCTTGACACCTGGACCAGACCAGTAGAGAAGGTGCATCCCACCTGCAAACTCCATCTTGGGATTGATCACCTGGGATTGGGAAAAGGTGCACTCTCTCCCACCTCCATCTCAGACTTGATCACCCAAGATTGGGAGAAGAAGTGTGTAGGTTAAACCTCCAGGTGCCTCTATTTTTACTCTAAAAACCTCTTTTTTAATCTAAAAATAGATTATCAATTTCTTGGGTAATGTATGAATTGGCTGTGTGAATGTGTTGTCAGTATGAGTGGTATTTCTGAATAAATGTATTGAGTAAATCCAGCTGGTTTGTCTCTGAGAATTTACTTGTGTTCCCATTCCTTGGGGCCTGGCAAGAAGTGTGCTTCCTTGGTTTAAAAGAACAGGCAGACATTTGGCTGAGATCAAGAAGGGAGAAGAAAACTTACCTCCCCTTCTTTTGATCATGACACAGAATCAAATGGGATAGAAATAGATAGAAAATAGTTTCACAGGCAGAAGTTTCAAAAGATTGGACATTTATATTTACTACAACATCTCATTTTCTGTCTCATGCAATTGCAGGAAAGCATAAGATGGCATACCAAAGGCATCTGTTGCTTTGGAAAAGATTTATAAAATACTAGCAAAAATGTACCCGCGTTGCAGGAGTAAAATTCCCCCTGTACACCATTCCCACACTGCACAACAATCCCTCATGAGGAACATCCCCCATGGGCATCATCCCCCCATGCGCATCAACCCCCCCATGGGCAACATTCCCCATGTGCATCAAACCCCCCATGTGAATCAACACCCATGTGCAACATCCCCCATGCGCATCAACTCCCCACTAAGCAACAACACCCATGTGCATCATCCCCCAAGGCGCATCAACCTCCAATCATGCACATCAATCTCCCATGCACAACACTCCCCATGCGCAACACTCCCCATGTGCATTAAACCCCCCATATGCATCAACCCCCCATGTGCAACATCCCCCATGTGCATCAAAACCCATGCACAACATCTCCCCATGGCAACATCCCCATGAGCATCAACACCCACGCACAACATCCTCCATGCACAACATCCCCCATGAGCTCCATCTCCTCCAGTGCACCTTCCTTCCCAGTGCATCAGACACCATGCACCAAATTGCTGGATGTGAATCAATCTTCAATGTTAAGTTCATTCAGTTAGTCATTCAGTGAATCAGTCAGTGACTTTTCAATTTTATATATATAGAAGATGAATTGGAAATTGCTGGTATTGCCAGTTTCATAAAGGAAATTTGTTACCTCTTGGTGGCATTATAATAGAGCAAAACAATACAGGCATAGAGTGGTAAATATGCACATTAAAGGTATTTTTAATATCCAAAATGCCAAAGGACCCTAAGGTGTGCTTGCTGAACTCAGTAAAAGCTGTTTCAGTAGAGTATCAAAAATCAATCTTCTCTATGATTACAGCTGCTAGACTGGTTTATGTAAGACACTAAAAGAGCAATGGTAATCCAATTACAGGTAAAGGCTTTTTAAATGTTGTGATGTAATTAAGATGGCAAATGTAACAGCATATCTGCATTCTGAAGCAGACTATGATGTGAGAAATAGACTACAGATCTTTGGTGAGTCTATACTGTGGACCAAGATTAAAAAGGTAAAGGCGGTCCCTGCAGGTTGTCCTGTTAGTCATGACCAACTTTAACTATCCATGATAGCTGTGAATGTCTATAGAGATGCAAACAAGTTGTATATAGATTTTTAATGCATGGAGTGAAATAAAGAGTAACCTCCCATGGCCATCATAGTAATTAAAAGATAGATCATTTGTAATATATTTACCTATACTTTTAAATGTATATGTATTGCCTCATTTGGAGAAATGTCAATGGAAAATAAATTACAGTAATTTCAAGTAAAATACAATAAACACAGCAAAACAGTTGAAAAAATAGATTATCAATTCTTTCATATTAAGAAGTTTGCACTATTTCATTAGCCTATAAATGGTTCACATATATAATTTTTCTTGTGCTATTTCTGATAAATGCTCCAGTAAAATTATGATTAATTGGGGCTACCTTGAAACCTTTGCTTATCTCTGCAGTATATGTTTTTCAATTAGATGTATTTTTTCATAAGAGTGTTTTTATTCCGATAGTAGTTTAAAAATATCTGCTTACCTGAATTTTTATAGAGACTATTCAACCATTTGTAATTGCTGCTTCAGACTAAGCTTAGGATGCATAGATTTTCTTTTTTTTTAAGGTCTTTTATATTGAGAAGTTTTGCAGGAAAGCAAACTGCTAAGGGTGAGTACCAGGTAGCTGGGAAGACAGTCTTAAAAATGTAGATTTCTCTGAAAATTAACAACATCTAAAAGCAGGCCGCCGTCAGTCTTGGAAGACTATGGTATTGTGCTCGGCGCTGCATACAAAGCATGAAAGCCTGGGTTGGATTGTTATGGAGGATAGGCTGTTACCCAAGCAGCAAATCCCCCCTCTCCATGCCACTGAATTAGTCCAATGGAAAGGCAGAGCCAATACGATTGGATCTAGCTGGCGTTGCAGAGCTGGGCTAAGGACAAGAGCTCACCCTGTCTTGTGGGGCCAACCCGGGTCTTGAACCCTGGCCTGCTGGTTAACAGGCAAAGTGACTTAACCGCTTGTGCCACCCACAGCCCATAACAACATCTACAGGTTCCCTGAACCCTAAAAATCGAACATTTCCCATATTACACAAAATATACTTACATTTGCCATGAATTAGGTGAATGTCAGATGATGCAATCCTAGAGACACTTTCCTGGGAGTAAGACCCATTGACCATAATGAGAGTACTTACTTGTCTACCTACTCTAGACATGTTTAGGATTGCACTGTTAGGATTTGATGACTGTATCTTTTTCTTGATACAACTTTTTATAACTTGTAACTTTGTGACTGCTCCCTTGCCAGTCTTTGAATTGATTCATACTGAGCCTGGTCTTTGCATTTAGCTCCCCCAAATCTCTTCATTCACTGTCTGCTCCTACAGGCAAGGTCAAGGCTGGAGAGGGCTTAGCTATCCTAATCCTCTTGAAGCCAATCCTGCACTTTCAGCACCTGTCTGTACATAAATGTTGCCAGGATAATATCAGCAGCAAACTACTCAGAAGTTTGGGCTTTAAACTGGAGTTAGAGAGTGACCAGCTGTCTGGCATAGCTAAAAGAATGTCATAACCTCTGAAAGCCCTAAATCATTTATCTGACTGGAAGTGAAGGTGGTTTCTCTGAATTTATTTCCCTTTACTGTCTGAATCTGAAACTGATTTCTGAATTATACATCTGATCGTGAAGGTCAGGAAGTTGCTCCTGATCACTGATGATGGAAGGAATTATGTGTCATAATTATGTGTCACAGGGAAAGAAGCTTCCTTTCGTTTCTAAAACTAGTGGGTTGAGCATTGGACAAGGATTAGGGATAGGTAGGCTCAAATTCCAAAATAGCTATTTACCTGCTCTTTACCTAACATGTCTAGTATCTGTCTAGTTTCTATCTCTATTATCTGTCTCTTTACCTAGCCTGTCCACTATCTATCTATAACCTAGCATTTCACCTAACCTGTTTCACATGGTTGTTGTGAAGGTAAAGTTAGGGGAACATTTACCTGTTTGACATCGCTTTTAGCCAAGACAGGTTAATTACATCACTTCCATCACTGGTGCCTGGAAGTGTGCCAGTCTCCCCATGCCACCATGGGAACGGTGCAATAGTTGAAGTGTGCTGGCCTAAACTGGTTAGGACTCAGCCCTCAAACTGATATGTGTGAAGATGCTTCCTCCAGCAAGTAGCACAGATAGTCCTATTTTAATTGTGGCTTCTTCACACACTACAGCCAGCCTCAACAAACTGCCCCACTTGATTGGTAATTGCAGCCTACTGTACATTGAAGAAATTGAGGGGTAATATGGGGAAAAAACAATCTACCCTCACCAGCTGACACATAATATCCGCCATTGATGAAGGGTATGGCATTGCAAAGCAAGAGCATGGAGATGATTGATAACAACACAGCACATGTTCAAAAATTTAACCAGATGACTACTTGAGCATGCAGCAACACAGTTGTGCATTTCTGCCCATTGTTATCTCATTATCTGCCATTTGTCTGGCTCGTGACTTCTCAGATTTTCTTTCTCAGTTCCATCAATGACAGTAAATTGATCATTTCTCTAAACTGATCTATCCTCTGCTTCAAGCTACTAGGATGAAATTGACTCAGATCTGCCAAATTATGCATTTTTTCCCCAATTCTTTCTCTCAGCTTCATTTTCAGCACCTCCCATCCTGTTGCATCAAATCACACTTTGACCACAACACAGCTGGTTTTGTGGCATCAAATTGTTCTTGTTTGCCTTTCTCTTGTATGCTGCACCCAGATTTTTTAAAAAGTGCATTTGGTGCATAATCCTGGGAGTCAAATTTCCACGGATGCTGAATAAAATATGAAATGTTCTTATTCCATTTTCAGTAAGTAAATACTGTGCTTCTTAGAGGTAGTTCCATTCTTAAAATGGCACAATCTCATATTAATGAATAGGGTTCTTCTTCACTCCTCTTCACGCTCTTTAGTATTTTATAATGCATGTCATGTAAACTTTCCTCTGGGGTAAAATAGCAATAAATCTTTAATAAAGTACGAAACAACATTTCAGGCTGAGTGACAAACACTTTGCTGTAAAAGTATTACTGATAGATTATATTAAAAAATAAACACACAGGAAGATATTTAAAAGGTTTGCCTCTTTTATCAGAGATGCTCCTTATATTTGAGTTTCCCTGGAATTAAACCCCAATAAATCTTTAATGAAGCATGAATGAATATACCAATCGCTTGAGAATTATTGACACATCAATATCCATAGAACAGGGTCCTTATTGCTGTTCCCTTCTTGATAGACTTTATACGTGCTCATCTTTAATAATGTATGAGCATTTTTAATTCATACTTCATGTTGTAACCCTGTGCTTACTCCTGCGGCAACATTATTAAAGCAGATTTTATAAATATAAATATAAACATAATTTTCTGGAGATAATATATTATCTGATACCAAAAAGTTTCTCTGAATTTTTTAAAAAAGAACCACCATAAATTAGTGCATCTAAATAATACATGCTTTAAAAATATAGGCTATATAGCCTAATCTTGTGCACATTTATTCAGAAGTAAGTCACACTGAACTCAATGCAATTTACTTCTAAAAAGTCTGCACTGAATTTCAGTCCAACTTAGGCTACAATCCAGAGTAACTACAGGACCTTTTTCACTGATGTAGTTACAATGCTACCTATGGGAAACCTATGGGAAATGCATGGAGCAGTCCAGAGTAAGTGCCTCTGACATCTTCCCATAGTTACTCTGGATTGCAGGGTTATAGTTCTGCCTCAGGTGCAATAGAGTAATCTAAAGTTTCTATACTGTGGGCAATAAGGATAAAAAAGAGCACACTGACTAATGCGGAGGTCATCTGGAAGCGGCTGGCTTCTCCTGGCCTTCCTCTTTGAAGGCAACCCCCTTCTGGTTTCCCTGGGATTTGGGCTGGAGTCTGGGAAAAGATAGGAGAGGCCTCAGGTTTGGTTGAAGCTATCCCAGAGCAAGCTTATGATGTGGATGCATGCATGGCAATGGGGATGCACATTTACATGAGCCACGAGATGTGTTACACATGAAAATGTGCTTATAACTACAGTTTGATTGGTGAACCTGTACTGCTGCAACCTGTTTTGGGGATTCATTAAAGGTGAAAAAAAGACCAAATATTAGGGACTTGTGGAAGTGTGACTTGTGGATCTTTCCATATATCTGCCTTTGGAGGATTATTTCTAAATCCTCAACCACAACTTCTCATCCTGAACAAGTCTATTGCTTCATTTTGTAAGTCATGTTAATATATCTCTGAGTAAGGACTTCTTTTCTCTTTAAAGACAGAGATAGCACTCTTCCCATTTCTTTTGCCTTCATCTGCCACTCACAATTTTGTTTTCTAGAAGATGAAACTAATAAAGGGTTCAGCGCTAACTCTCTTGTCTTGTCCACTTTTCAAGTAGTACCACTTGCAAAGAAAGGTGGAAAATGGCATATGTTGCAGCAGATCTCATTATCCAAGGGAAGTTTCTAGTTTTTGGTGCCTGCCTTTAGGAAATCACTGGGACCTCTTTTCATTTTGGGTGGAGTCATGTTTTTTAATTGGTCCCCTTGCAGGTTAACTGCCAGTCATTTCCGACTAGAGGATGCGGTGCTCATCCCTGTTTACAAGCCTTTAGATCCAGCGTTGTCCAAAGACACTTCTGTGGTCATGGGGCTGGCATGAGAATATGCCAAGGCACACGGAACACTTGCCTTTCCCATCAAGGTGGTACCTATTTGTTCTACTTGCATTTACATGCTTGCATTTATATGCTTTCTACCCGCTTGGTTGGCAGGAGCTGGGCTAAGGACAGGAGCTCACCCCACACTACAGGTCCCATTCTTCATAGGTTTCTGACTCCCATGAAGTAATCACTAGGCACAATGCTTGTACATAAGTATCAGTGTACAATCTACTACATCTGGTAAGTTTATTTTGAATGATTAAGCCCAGTCCACTCCAATTTTTCACACAGTGATGCATCAGTGGACGTGTGGGCTCTGTGGAATCCCATGGGGATCTTCAATTTTTGGGAGGCCACTTTAAGGCAAGAGAAAATTTGTACAACCATGGTCTTGCACCAAGTGCCAGTAGGTGGCCAGTGATCCACCACACAATAGCAGTGAGGTGAACAGAGACATGGGGAGGCATGGCGGAAGCATTCTGGCATTGTAGGGAGATGCATAAAGGGTGGGGAGAGGGTAGGCAGGAGGTGTACTAGGGAGATAATGGGAAAGGAGGGTGTAGAACTAGTGGAGGTTAGCTATTCTGGATGCTGAGCCCTTTGTAGAGCCATGTGGCTGACAAAAAATGCCTTGATATTGCAGCAGTTAAAAGTCAAATAGCCCTATTGTGGGTCTGTGTCTGTCCCCTTACTTATGGGAAGAGGAAAAAGTCCTCTTTTACCAAGGAGGTGATTGTAGCTGGATGTAGTGAAAGCCATCTTTTGTGCTGTAGCAATCCTGTGCTTCAGGCAGCTCGGGATTGGGCTGCCCATAAAGTAGGATTTACTTGATGGGATGTGCAATCCTATGTTATGCTGAAACAGGCACGCTGATGGGCCTGTGTTGTATCCAGTGCAGATTTTGGTAAGCCTGAAGCAGGGGGAAATTTTTTTCCCTAATCCAGGGATTGTGGCTGCCTGGGAATGAGGTCAGGATCCAGCATAAGTGCCGGATCCTGGCACCATCTCCTGCTCCTTGTCCATCCTGGGAACACCTGCTGCCTGTCCTCCTTCCTGGAATGCCTCCCTTCAGCCTCCTTCCCTTGCTCCCCAGAGGCCCATGACAGCCAAGCTTCCCCACTTTGGTGCTGGGAAGCTGGTGCACATCAATGCTCCAGTACTTTATGGTACATTTGTGACAACGATGAGCATGTACAAGGAATGTGTGCCAGCCCACCTGCATCTCAGGATTCCACCGTAAGATATATTATTATGTGACTGCCGTACCCATTAATCTCTCTTGTATCACATCATTGGTTCAAAGTTGTCTGTGATGGCTGGCAGTAACTATCAGTAACTAGAGGTGCCAGGGATTGAACATGGAACTTTTGCATGCAGAGCATGTGCTGTACTACTGAACTACTTCTGCTTCTTAACCACAACCTCATGCCTCCCTCACTGAATGTTATCCATGTAAATTAATTTTGGCAGCCTAGTGCAACTGCTAAATCCCCCTTTCAGTGGTGGGCTTCAGGGGGTTCTCACAGGGTCTGGTGGCGCAAGCGGTTAGACGCTGTGCCTGTTAACTAGCAGGCTAGGGTTTGAGACCCGGGTTGGCCTCACAAGACAGGGTGAGCTCCTGTCCTTAGCCCAGCTCTGCGACACCAGCTGGATCCAATCGTATTGGCTCTGCCTTTCCATTGGACTAATTCAGTGGTGTGGAGAGAGGCGATTTGCTGCTTGGGTAACAGCCTATCCTCCATAACAATCCAACCCAGGCTTTCATGCTTCGCATGCAGCGTATGCAGTGCCAACCACGATACCATAGTCTTTCAAGACTGACGGTGGCCTGCTTTTATAAAACCCTTTACTAATGAGTGCCTAGTTCTGAGAACCGGTTACTAAAGGGACATAGAACCTGTTGTTAATTTAGGTGATTAGGACATAGAACCTGTTGTAAATTTATTTGAATCCCCCCACTGCCCCCTTTCTATTCCACTGTCCAAAGCACAAGGGCCTAAGAAAGCGAAAGGTTGACTTGGGCCAAATATCACTGATTTAGCTTTCATTGTATGAATGGGACTTCATTTGTTCAGTTTTAAGAAACGATGCCCTTTTGGAAGCACATGTAAGGCTCTGCTTTCACTTGGAATGCAGGGAGCTTTCCTTAGCATATTTAAGCTAAAAGTGAGAACATTCAGTTCCAGTTCCTTCCTGTATGACAGAGTGCTATTTTTTTCATACGTTTTGATCATTTGTAGCTGTAGTCCCAAAGAAACAGTAAGACAGTATGTCACCAATTTCATCCCCTAACAAGGGTTGTGGAGCAAGAGGGAGGGACCTCTTAGCAAGAATGCAGCTCATGTTTTTTTTTTTTGGTGCAGGTTTATTCAGGCAAGGATCGACTGTTCCAGATGGAATAACTTTACAGAGAATAGAAGCTCTACCTCTTTTATTATTCTAGCTGCAGCAGTAGTGTCTGCTCTCCACTTTATTACTATTAGGGGCACAGGTGAGTCCATTGAATTTGCTTTGTAGGTGCTGTCTGTGCCTGATAAAGCGTTTCAGCTTCCAGTTGAAAAAGATTTGGTTTAATCAGTTCTGAGAGCTGCACGGCTACTCCTGCATATCTTTTCCTACACTGGGCAAAGTAATTTTAAATGCTCAGCTGTAACCTTAAAAAACACACAGGAAGGTGAGAGGTGATATATTTAGTGTACATTTAAAACTGAGTGAATGTTTTGCAGAGAATAAAAACATATAATGACAGCTCAGAGTTTTCTTGTCACTTCAGTAAAGTACAAGGAATTTTGAAAAGCTTTATGTTCATGAATGATAATTTATGCAACACATAAGGTCACAGAATTATAGTATTCATTGGTTGCTAACAGAGAGATTGGCATTGTTTGTCAGGGATTTTTGCCTAGTAAAAGACTACAACATTGTCAAGGTTCTGTATTCTAACCAATTTAGCACTTTTGTGACACCCCCCAGGCTAGCAAAGGACTTGTCCCAACTGAGGGATAGGATTGCAGCCTCACAGTACAATCCTATACTCTCTGTGTGTTCAATGGATTTACTCCCAGGAAAATGTGTATAGGATTGCAACCTCAGTGTGTTCCACTGTGGGACTGCACATATGAAAGTCCTAGTTTGGTTTTTTGCAGTCCTTTAAACAAGTGGTCCTCAATGTTCTGAGGACCATGGCCCAGTTCTCTGGGGAAAAAAATTTCCATGACCTGGGAGGTTGCACATGCACTGTTCCAGATGGAACTGCACATGCACATCAGCGCAGATGGGCTGCACCTACACAGTTCTCCCTGCAACCAGGGAGAATTGTGTAGGTGTGGCCTGGCGCTCGGCTGTGCTTGCATAGTTATCCCTGTTGCTGGGAGAACTGTTGCAGGCACAGCTTGGCACTCGGCTGTGCTTGCACAGTGTATTCTAGCTGCAGGGAAAACTGCACAACCACAATTTGGCAGCCGGTCTGTGCTTGTGCAGTTCACAGGCTGAGTGTCAGCTGAGAGGCAAGCCTGACAGACAAAACATGGCTCACCTCATAGCCAGGGCAAACTGCATAGTTTGGCAGCCTAGTGCAACTGCTAAATCCCCCTTTCAGTGGTGGGCTTCAGGGGGTTCTCACAGGGTCTGGTGGCGCAAGCGGTTAAGACGCTGTGCCTGTTAACTAGCAGGCTAGGGTTTGAGACCCGGGTTGGCCCCACAAGACAGGGTGAGCTCCTGTCCTTAGCCCAGCTCTGCGACACCAGCTGGATCCAATCGTATTGGATCAGCCACCCAGCTGCTAGGCTGTGCCTGTGCAGTTCTACCCAGCTGTAGGGAGATCTGTGTAGGCGCAGCCTGGTAGCCGAGCTGCACTTGCACAGCTCACCCTGGCTGTGAGGCGAGCTAGGCAAACACAGCCTGGCTCACTGTGCAGGCACAGCCCAGGCAGGACAAACTGGAGAGCTCCAGGGCTCCTGCCTCCGGTTTGGGATGCAGTGCCAGCATAGTCCTGTGGGCAAGGCGCCACAGACCGGCACTAGGCTGCGGACCAGGGCTTGAGGACCCCTGCTTTAAACAATGCAAGAATTCTCTAGTTTGGGAAAATTGCATGATGGAAAGCAGTACAGAAATGGGTGATGCTCTTCCTGTTGTTTTCATTTAACAGGAAGTGGATCAATTTGTCTTGCTTCGATAGTGTACTCATAGATGGTCTTCACAGTGTGTGGACTGTGTGAAGGATGGTATCGAATGCACACAAAGAAAGGAGGGAAAGGGAGTTTATGGGGTGCATACAGCCTTTCATAGTATACTGCTCTGCACGAAGCAAGCCAATCGGGGTCCATGACACTTGGCCCAAAAGTACTTTCGCTTCTCCATACTTGTATCATTATGCCTAGTGTTGTCACAAAGAGTAGGTGAGGCAGGCTGCCTCATTGGTGATACCATGAAGACTGACTGATTATAAGGACTCTCGAAAAGCCTTCCTTTCACAATCTTTGATGATCTTCAGCTGCCTCACTGCCGCTCATGTTTTTGCTACTCACTGGTGGTAGCATGAAATGACTGGGGCTGAAGCAGCCAGGAGATTACTGGAGAGAGTGGTCCAGAGGTAGGCTTTTGCATTTAAATCAGAGTGAAAGCTCAGAAGGTTGTGAGCAACAGTGTAATATCATTACGTTACCCCCAAATTTCCAGAATGCTGAACTGCTGCAGGTATGTGCTATCCCATATGCCATTCTCCACAGGGACACCTCTGGTTAGGCATCCTTTTCTTTGTTTAAGCATTTCCTCTTGCTTCCTCTCTTATTTTTCCTGTGCATAGCAAGTGCTTACATTTAGAGCCTCACTGCATGCATGGATGAATGATACTGAATTGCTTTTAGTTTTGAATCCCCTTGCTTACATTTGTAAAATTATCCCCACAGCAAAAGTTTGTTTGTCACACTTTCCCCCTGGCTTCCCTTGTTCCTCCCTGTTGAAGCATTGAGCTATGCCATGGAACTAGTGCATAGGGTCCCAGTGCATGAAATAGATTTCCCTTGTGTGCGCATATTAATGCATGTTTAAAAGCACACCTGGCAGCATTCTTCTCATCCCAGCCAATCCAAATCCCATTCCTCTTTTGTTCCTGCCTTGAAATGGCATACAAATACACCTAGGCAAGCTACCTTTACCTTATTCTAGAGTTAGAAAAAAGGGTTTTTTTAATGTTGCCTGTTTTGTTTGCTCCAGTATTTTGAAACTCTGTTTGTGCCTTACTAAGGAGATGGGGGGCATACCAGGAGACAGCACAGAGAGGTGATAACACAACTGGCGAAAATTGTAAAATTGAAATTTTTAGGAATAAAATCATAGAATCATAGAGTTGGAAGGTACCCAGTAGGTCAACTAGTGCAAAACCCTGCCAGTAACAGAAAATCCTCCTAGAGCATCTCCGACAGGTGATTGTTGAGCTTCTGCTTGAAGATCTCCAATGAGGGAGAGTACACACCTCCCTTGGCAACTGCTGAACCGCACTTACCATCAGGAAATTTTTCCTGATATCCATAATAATACCATCATGTTATATACCAATTGATTTGTAATTTACAGCAGAATCCAAGTGAACAAACCACATTGAAATATCTCTAGTGTATTAACACTATATTAAAAAAAAACCAATGCATGATGATGCATTATATTGTCCACTGCCCAAGGTGTTTCCATACAACAAGGTTTATTGTGGGGGAGATGTTCTGGTCTTCACCACGTGAAACAAACCCTAGTGACACCACTGATGTATTAACCCTTTAAAAAAATTCAGGGTCAGGGTATGTGTCTGTGTTGAGCATCCATGTTCTTCAACTCAAGGTAGACAGAAGAGGGGAGTATTATCCAAACAGAACCACTAACTACTATTTAGATAGTTTCAATTTCTTGCTTATGCTGTGGATTCATCTACAAAACATTTGGGAATTGATTTTTTTCAGTACTTGGCACAAACTCTTGCTTAGCTTTGACTCTAGCAAAATCACTTTGCAACACAAAACCAGCTTCTTCAATGCCATTTAGGTTTTGATGTGTCATGTCATTGTTTCAAAGCGATGTCATAGAATAGTGAATCAAAGAGTTGGGAGGTGTCCCCAAAATCACCTAGTGTATGGGTTCTCAATCCTCAGGTCTCAGCATATGCTGGGCTGCAGGGCCTTTAACCCCCAAATCCAGAGTAACTACGGGAGCACGTAAGAGACTTTACACGCACCCATAGTTACAGCACCACCTAGTGAAAACCTATGGGAAATTCATATTGCAATCCAGAGTAAGTGGTTCTTACACCGGAGCAAGGACTCCCCATAGTTACTCTAGATTTTGCTCTAAGGCTGGGTTGCACTGGGACAAGATGCTGAAGCTGTACTCCAGCTGGAAAAGCAGCCCCTCTGAGTCACAGGAAAGAGTTTCTCCTTCTAGAGTGCTCAGCCTTCAGAGTGCTGTGCCCTCCCCTCTGAGTCTGGCTGGAGAGCCCGTCCTCCAGGTCACCAGAGGGGGGCTTCCTGAACACAGTGCTCTGTCACCAGCCAGGCAAAGCATGAACATCCCTAGCTGGCAGCAGAGCATTTTGGTTGGAGATGCTCCCCTTCTGGTTGATGGAAGGTCACTTCCCGACCATAGCGCTCTGCCACCAGTCAGGGTCATCTGTGCCTCACCTGGCTGGTGGTAGTTGCATTCCGTGTCTGAGGGGAGCTCTCCCTCTCAGTTTCCAGAGACAGAGCTCCCCCCACACCCTGCCAGTCCAAGGAGAAATTTTTTTCCACAGGATCAATCCGTGGTCCCATATAGGTTGAGGGACCACTGAGCTATTGCCACCTCAAATTTCCAACATTGATATCTGTGGGCTACCGCTTGCCTTTTCATTGTAAACCAAAATGAAATATCACAGTTCTCTTAATTTTTTTCTTGCCTTTAATGCTGCAAAACAGTTCCAATTATATCATCAAATCAATCCAGTTAATGTCTATATTAGAACAAATCATAAAACACATAATTTGTGCACATCTAGACAAATTCTCAGTGATTAAAAGAACCCAGCATAGATTTACCAAGAATAAATCTTGCCAGACAAATCTGATCTCCTTTTTCAGTTGGGGTATGAGCTTAGTGAACAGTGGCAGTGCTGTGGATGTCACTTATCTTGACTTCAGCAAAGCATTTGACAAGGTCCCACATGACATCTTAATTGGGAAGTTGGGAAAATATGGGCTAGATGAGGCAATTGTTTGGTGGATCTGCAACTGGCTCGATGGCCGTACTCAAAGGGTTTTAGTAAATAGTTCTCTGTCAACCTGAAGATCAGTTTCAAGTGGGGTGCCCCAGGGCTCTGTCTTGGGCCCAGTTCTCTTTAATATTTTCATCAATATTAATTGATGGGGACTTGGAGGAAGGGATATGGGGGAGCCTGATCAAATTTGCGGATGACACTAAGCTGGGAGAAGTAGCCAACACAGCAGAAGACAGGAAAACCTCCAGGAGGATCTGGATAAACTGGAATACTGGGCTGTAACAAATAGAATGAATTTCAATAGGGAGAAGTGCAAGGTTCTGCACTTAGGCAATAAAAACCAAAAATACAGGTATAAAATGGGGGATACTTGGCTTGGCAGCACAACATGTGAGCGGGATCTTGGAGTCGCCGTGGATCACAAGCTGAACATGAGTCAGCAGTGTGATGTGTCTGCAAAGAAGGCAAATGCCATTTTAGGTTGCATTAAGAGGACTGTAGCTTCCAAGTCACGAGAAGTTATAGTTCCTCTTTATTCTGCATTGGTGAGACCTCACCTTGAGTACTGTTCAGTTCTGGGCACCTCACTTGAAGAAAGATGCAGCCAAACTGGAGCAAGTCCAGAGGAGAGCGACAAGAATGATCAGTGGGATGGAAGGGAAGCCCTACAAGGAAAGGTTGGGGGAACTTGGGATGTTCAGCCTGGAGAAGAGAAGGCTGAGAGGAGACCTGATTGCTCTCTTCAGATACTTGAAGGGCTGTCATAGGGAGGAAGGGGCTCATTTGCTCTTAGCTGCCTCTGAAAGCAGAACTAGAACCAATGGGTACAAACTGCAAGAAATGAGATTCCGCTTGGATATCCAGAAAAAATTCCTGAGGGTGAGGGCATTTTGGTAGATTGCCAAGGGAGGTGGTGGATTCTCCCTCACTGGGGATTTTCAAGCAGAGGCTCAACCTTGGAGATGCTTTAGGAGGATTTCCTGCTGAAGGCAGGGGGTTGGACTAGATGACCTACTTCCAACTCTATGATTCTATCAGGAAAAGTTGTCTTCTGTGAAATGTATGTCCAATTTTATTTTTGTCCTCTTCAGTTTTTTCTGCTTCCACAGGTTTGCGGTGTTCCTTTTATTTCTCATATTTCCAACTTTTGCCCTCTCTGTCTCCATTAGCCTCATAATTATCATATTTAGGCTGCCATCATAACCTAGGCTGGCACAATTCATTGATCTTCCCATTCCTCTGCTAATGTAGAGATGTAAGCATATGTGTGTGTACTGGCCTAACCCTTCCCCAGGAGGGCACATAAGTGCCTTATAGCACTTTTCTGACACTCCCAGGCCAGCATGTGACTTGTTTTGGGGGTTAGGCCAGCCTAACTGGGACTTAGGATTGCAGCCTAATAATTGGCTTGTTTTATCTAGTAGGTCTATCTATGTATCAGTAGTTTAAATATTTTTCTTTGTCTTTCAAGATCATGTTTTTGTTTTTTACTCTCCAAGCAGTACCTTATTCCCTTCATATTTATCCTGTGCTTAAATGTGCCTTTTCAGCATTCTTTTTTTCCCCTCTTTCAACTCATGTTATTTTCCCATTGCAATTTGCTTTTATTACCTTTGCCAACTATTTATGTCAACATTACTATTTGTCTCTGCTATGAGATTGTTTTTACTATTTATTTTTGCCATCATTCCTTAACAGTAAATCCAATACTAGTTCTCTCTCTCTCTCTCTAACCCATTCTGTCTTTTTCTACGTCTCTTACCTTGCCTCTGAAGTCTGTGTAGATGTCAGTACTAAAATTTGCAGTGATTTGACTGGCATTAGACTAGCTGCTCAGAGGTATTACTTTTCCCAAGTACAACAAAGCTATGCATGTGGCATTGAGATCAAAATACTCCAGGATACATTTGCTCACTGCTTTAACTTTCAGTCTCAGGCATTGATTTTTAAACAAAACAGGGATTGAAGGTTATCTGGTTTGCCAAAATAATTGGTAGCACAAAACTGCCCCATGAGAAAGGAAAGCTAGAATAGTACAGCATATCATTGTGGCTAAAATGTGTTCGAGGAGGATCCATTCAGACCTGAGTTCAGTAGGTGACCTTTGCAGTGCCATTCACTTGCCTGTACATACGTGTGTGTGTTCTTATAGAGAGATGTGCAGGATGTAGTGGTTCAGAAGTTGAACTTATATCTGGAAGATCCAGGTTCAGATCCTTTCTCATAAAGAAAGGAGATTCCATTTGGAAATCCAAAAAAATTCCTGACGGTGCTGGTGGTTCGGCAGTGGAACAGATTGCCAAGGGAGGTGGTGGACTCTCCCTCACTGGGGATCTTTAAGCAGAGGCTAGATGAGCACCTGTCAGGGATGCTCTAAGGGGAATTTGTGCTGTAGGCAGGGGGTTGGACTAGATGACTACAAGGACTACTAGGGCCCTTCCAACTCTATGATTCTATGATTCTAAGGGAAGCCCTACAAGGAAAGGTTGGGGGAACTTGGGATGTTCAGCCTGGAGAAGAGGAGGCTGAGGGGAGACATGATTGCCCTCTTCAGATACCTGAGGGGCTGTCATATGGAGGAAGGAGCTCATTTGTTCATAGCTGCCTCTGAAAGCAGAACTAGAACCAATGGGTACAAAATGCAAGAGAGGAGATTCCGGTTGGATATCTGGAAAAAATTCCTGATGGTTCGGGCGGTTCGGCAGTGGAACAGATTGCCAAGGGAGGTGGTGGCTTCTCCCTCACTGGGGGTCTTCAAGCAGAGGCTTGATGACCACCTGTCGGGGATGCTCTAAGAGGATTTCCTGTTGCAGGCAGGGGGTTGGACTAGATGACCTACTAGGTCCCTTTCAACTCTAGGATTCTATGATTCTAAGATTCCTGGGTGGCCTGGGGCTGGTCAATATCCCTCAGTCTAACCTAACTCAGTGTTGTGAAGACACACACACACACACACACACACACACACAGAGAGAGAGAGAGAGAGAGAGAGAACATGTATCCCCCTGGTTTTTAAGGAATATTTATCCTTTACATTTGAAATAGTTGTAATTAAGAATATAGAGTCAAACCATGGTTTGAGAATAACTTGAATTGAGAGCATTTTGCATGACACTCAAACATTTCTAATAAATTTTAACTTGCTATATAAGTGATGTATTGATAAATAAGTGAAAAAACATAGTCCTGGCTGGGATATGGCTGGTTTCAGCAATCAGCCAGTACCTGCTCAGCCTCTCCTGTGAGACCAGCCTATGCATGTCTAGTCTGAAGTAAGCCTATTACACTCAATGGGGCTCACTCCTATGGAAGGAGGGGAATGGGAAGGAGACTGAGAGACTAAAGCTGCAATCCAAAAGACACTTTCCTGGGAGTAAGACCCATTGAACACAATGGAGCTTACTTTTGAGTAGACATGGTTAGGATTGTGCTCATAGCCTTGCATATCTACTATAAAGTAAGACCTCTTATAATCACTGGGGTATGACTGCCTCTTTACAACTGTAGAAAAGCAGTTTTTAAAACTAATTTGCTATGGCCCTTAATGTTGTGTCAAACTGACATATAAAAAATTGTGTATAACAAGTAGGACCTATATATATATATATGTTTTCAGACACAAGTCGCATTTTTTTAGTCAGAAGATGTGTAATTTCACACCTGAGTTCTTTAAATACTCTTGGGTGGATGCCATTTGGGCCCAGTGACTTGTCAATCTTTAATTTGTCAATATGTTCTGAAATGTTCTCACTGAACGTCTGTTTGAATTAATTATTTGGTTATCCTTTCCAGGAAGTTGAGTTTGTTTAGATAGCACTAACAAGGGCAAGAGGAGGGTAGATTAGGTCTTGCTCAGTCAAGTAGGCTTGCAGATGAGTCAAGTTAAGCTTGCTGAAGGTCAGAGGCTGGCTGTGGGTCAAATAGAGGCTTGCCAAGGGCTGCATCTGGCCTCAGGCCTTGTTTTGGAGACCCTGACTTAGAGGATGAAAGCAGTGTGGAAGCATCTCCCCTGCATGCTTTTATCCCTGATCAGGGTGGATCCCATAATGGATCTCATAATGGTAAGATCTGTAATATTATCCTTTGAAGAAAAAAAAATTAGTGAAGGGGACAGGCAGCTTACATGGCAAGCTTCAAAGCCAAGTGGCACTAATAGCTCTACCTGGCTGTACTCCTGACAATAAGTGTATATAAATAAAAATTTGTAAAGATTTTGGTGAGTCCTGGATGTGCCCCACCTCTGCCTTCAAGAATCTGATATTTCCTTTTCATCATTTGCTAATCATATGAAAATATGAAACTCTTATCCCAAATTTTAAAATCTACCTGTCCATTGACCACAGTGCTTTATTCCTCATTAGGTCTCAGAATGGTCTGTATTGACTAGTGGTAGCTTTCTGGTTCTTCAAAGAAGGATGTTTCCCCACCTCACCCCACCAAAGAAGGAGTGTGAGATGTGAGACCTTCTTCATGCAAAGCATGTGCGTACACCTCTTTCCCAAATTCACAGTCCTGTCCTAGAGTGGGATAGCACTGTACTTGACAAGCACTGGAAAAACAAGCATGGAAAAACACTGCGTGGAAGAGGCAGGTCACATTGAAGAGGAAAAATATTTTAATTCCAGATGATCAATGCACTGATAGACTGACAAGATGGCTTTTCATACTAGTGGTATGTGGCTTGCACTAGCCTATGCAAGCCAATGTGTGCATACTCAAAAGTGTAAATTCCAATGTTTTCAATGAAACTTGCATTGGGGTAAATGCAGTGGTGGGCTTCAGAGGGTTCTCACAGGTTCTGCAGAACCCTTTGCTAATGAGCACCTGGTTCTGAGAACCGGTTACTAATGGGACATAGAACATGTTGTTCTATGGACATAGAACCTGTTGTTAATTTAGGTTATTAGGACATAGAACCTATTGTTAATTTATTTGAATCCCACCACTGGGTAAATGTGCCTAGGATTGCAGCTTTATTGATGATCAGAAATTTCTTTGTTACCCCAACCCTTCAGTAAAGTCCATTTCAAATAGGCTGTTAAAATCAGTGCATTTCAAATGATGTTACTTCAGTGGAGCTGTATGAAAAAAAAGTTGTTTTGCCCTGGTTGAGAGGCAATTTTTACTTTTAACTTCTGTACCGCCCAAGGGTCTTTGCTCACCATCACATCAGGATGTCACATGCTGCTTAAGATGTATTTCATAGTGCCAGCTGACACCTCCAGGGACAGATTCAAGGCCTTTTATGCTGGTACATGTCATATTAAAGCCATCCAATTTGTTTCAGCGTGGAAAGCAGAACATGGCCCTGGAAACCTACTTGCAGCTACTGTACTGTTTGGCTGCTGCAAAGGGGAAGTGAGTGCCAAGAACAACAGAATGTTGAGCATGACTCTGCAAGCTATCAGTCCCTTCTTCTCAGCTGGAGATGGGTTTGTTTAACAGATGTGGGGGGATTTCAGCCGAGAAGGCAAAGAGAGACTGGATGAAGACGAAAGGGAAGCTTTCTCCACTGAAGAGATATCTTGTTAGAGAATGGGCTGGGAGGGCTGCTGTTGCTGCTGCTCAGCAGCTCCCCAGTCTCTCAGCTGCAAGGATAATACCTACTAATCAGTTCCCAAATCAAGCATTTGGCATCAGATATAAAGATGTTCCTAACCATCACTGCAGCAGTCCCTCATCTATTATCACGCCAGAATCTTGTTTGAAGGGAAATGTATTCTTAACTCCATTTCTATGGACACAGATTCTCTGTAAAAATTCTCTTGCATTTCAGATATTCTCTCTAATTTCCCCATCAAATCCTGTCACATACTTTCGCCCACCCCAAAATACAGTCTTAGGGCACAATCCAGAGTAAGGGCAGTGAGGAGAGCCCTAGCTGTGCTGCCCCAACTATTCTGTATCCAGAGCAGAAAGTTATGCTGCATCCAGAGAGTCAGGAAGCCTGGGCTGTCCTAACTGCTCCAGAGCATGCTAAGTCAGTGACAGCTGGGGAGGGCTTGCTCCTCAGAAGACCCCCCTCAGATCACACTGAACAAGGAACAGCTGTGGCGCCTACATTATAAGGAAGCCCAGCAATTCCTGACAACCAGTTACAGCTGCAGTACCTCTAGTGGAGGATAGATGCTTGGAATGGCCTGTGGTATCCTGAGGTTAGTGGGCTGCTGTAGTTGTGCCATATCCTGAAATTAAGAAGCAGGGGTTGCAGCTAGGCTGGCCAAGAACTCAGATTTTTGGTCAACACTGCCATTCTTACTCGGACCTTATCATGGACCCCTATAGGTCTACTCATTACTATACCTGCTCCTGAGATGGTATAACTCTGAGAGGCTGGAAGAAGGAATTTCTGCCCTGGGAACAGGCTCTGGATACAGAGTAACTGCTCTGCCCTAGGCAATGTTAACCCTAGAATAGTTGAAGCTGGGATTGGAATTCCACATGATTTTATTTTTGCTCCCTCTCTGCACCATGATGGCCAAGAGGTCTGCCCCTCCTAGTACCTTCCTAGTTTTAGGCACTATTTGAAACCCCCCCCCCCCAGTCATTTTTTCCAGCTTCTTGTGTGGGGAGCAGTACTGACCCCCCCCCGGCAAATTTTTACCACCTTTGCCCCTCCTAAGCTGACTTTTGGAATGAATAACTTTTGGAATAAATGAGGATTTTTGAATCAGATTTTGATTATTGTCTCTTTGCACATCCTAATGAATGTCACTTAACACTTTAGGAGTGTTACAATGGAATTAATTAGGTGCTTATGACAGTTTTCTAACAGTGGCATTTTTTGTGCACTTCGCCCAACCAGGAGAGTCAAACAGCTTCGACTAACGGAGAGTAAATATGCCCTCAACTTGCCTCTCCTGAGCTGCCTAGGCTGCCCTAGTTAGGGTTGAGCAAGTCCACCTCTCTTGGGGTACCCTATGAAGCCTTGCTCTGCCCCAAGCCTTTTTCAGAGTAACTAGGGTGCAGCATCTTGCAGTTGCTCCACTCTAGTGATTGATAGGGCAATTCAAGTGCTACTCTGGATTGGGCTGCCTCACTCTACAAGGCAATGTATTACTGATATACTGAATGCAATGAAATGTCTCCCATTCCATCTTCATGCTTTGACAAAAACAGTTCATTTCCTATTTTGATTTGTGGACTAAGCAAAGTCCAGTGTTACTGAGTCCAGAAGAGGCTGCAAACTGGAGTGACATTTTTGATCTATCAGAAGGCCATCCAGAAACAACTGGAACACAGCTCCAATCATGTTTAAAAGGAATGAGTCCAGCAAAACCTGCAGTTTGAAACCCATGGTTAGATAAAACGATGGGGCCCAAACCCATGGATAGTCTGGACCTGAATATAGTTTACATGAAAATATACCTTTAGATATTGTTCATTAGGCATACGGCCTAATCTTATCTGATGCTACTATTCATAACCATAGGTATTATTCATAACCATTAAATCCCAGACTGACAGTGCAAAACCTCTGATCCTCTGTCATGCACACCAGGCAGTCAGCTCACTTGAACAAACTACCAGAAGTCCTGCTATCATGTCTCACACACCCTACTCCAGAGCTGGCAGTTTTTTAGAGGGCATAAAGAGGAGGATGAGATACTTTGGGATGAGGAACAGGCTGGGGAGTGATATTTAGTGGCAGGAGGGGCAAGGTCTCAGTGGCCATGATCCTATCCACTTTTCTCTGTCCTGACCTGCATGTGAGTCTCCCTTGACTTATGCCAGTTAAATAGATCCAAGTCAACCTATTGCTGTGGCAGTGGCACTATAAGTTGCAACTGCTGTGCATCTAAATTATGGTCCCTGTTAGGACTGCATCGGAGCATTCTGCTAATGTGCAGTGTGAAATCCTTCTCAGGAGGATAGGGATGCTCTGGGCAGTTGAAATGTGTTTGTGTGTGTGTAACTAAACAGCTCAGTTCTGCTTGGGCATCAGGGGAAGTTCTCCTCAACTGCATTTGTCATGCAGCCCAAGCAGAACCAAACACATACTGGGCACACTATGCACAAACTGAATTTGCACTCCAACCTGCAGTTCCAGAAATTCAGGTTTTTGTTTTGTTTTTACTTGCGTCTCCTGAGCTGTTTAGTTGGACACACACACACTCTGCAGCATTTGGAAAGTGTTCCGTCAGAGGAACACTATGGGCTGGCAAAGGATAGCATGGGACCTTACATATTCCTTCACCATCAGCCAGCTATCCTGTTAAGCAAATAATAAGCTAGACACTTTAAGAACATAAGAAGAGCCTCCACTGGATCACGCCACAGGCCCAACTAGTCCAGCTTTCTGTACAACACAGAGCACACCAGATGCTTCAGGGAGTACACACGACACCTGCATCCAGACGCATTCCTGCATCTGGCATTTTGAGGTTGTCCACCTCAGCACACCCCTTGTGGCTTGTAACCTTGTGGTCCTTTTCTCTAGTAATTTGTCCAAAACCTTCTTAAAGGCAATGAGGTCTTTCATAGACTTTCATAGAGTTGCAAGAGACAACACAGGCCATCTAGTCTAACCCCTTCCTGTAGCAGGATCTTTGCTGTCTGCTTGGCTGTTTCCCAGTTTGTTAGGGATCCCATAACTGCTTCTTGAAGTTTTGACAAAGTGGAGATGTCTTCTTAAGATATCTTCTGAAGGAAGATAAAAAATTGAGTATATTAAGTCACATAAAATATCATGGAAATGGAGCTGCAAACCAGATTTTCTTGGTTCAAAACTTGCCTCTGCAATGAGGCCTTAAGCAAGCCACTTCCACATAGCTTCAGTCTTTCCCAGCTGATATAATATATAATATAATATATTATCATTAGCATCCACCAAGGCTTGGCACTCTCTCTGAGTGCTTTCATCCCAGTGATGGAGATCATCATCTATGAACTGCAAAATCTGGCACAATGGATGCTTCTTTATTTAGATGATGTTGCCCTCATGTCTGACAATAAGGCAGACTTCAAGCAGCAAGTGCAAACTTGGAGTGACCGCCTCTCATTGTTTGGTTTCCACCTTAATGTCTTGAAGATGGAGTACATGATGACAGACACTGGTTACTTCAGGATAATTCAAGTAAAGGATATTGACCTGCCATGTGCTCATGAAGCAGAAATGCAAAGTATTATGATTGATGTTGGGTCTCTAAAGAGCTGTGTTGGTTCTCTCTGTGTTGCTCTTTAACCTTAGAGATAATTTTTGTTAAAATACTTCGTTATAATTTTTTCAAAGTCTTTGCCAGAAAGATGGAATATTATGTTTTTCTTTTAAATCAATACTGTAAGACCAGAAATTTCTACTAATAAATCAATCTTAGATCATCACCTCACCTTCTCTCTGAGGTCACTCAGGGATCAGGGGTATTCAGGCAAGTTCCAGGATATAATCCTCAATTCCATCTGAAACACAGTTCAGCGCACCAAGAATATATAGCATGAGTACTTGATTTATACAAAGCATGTGTACCTGCTCATGCTCATTTCTTGTCATTTGTCTCTCTGCCTGTGGATTAAATTATACACCACCAGCTATGTGTTGTATGTTGAGCCTCTGGCTTACCAAGCACCTTAAAAAGAAGGATTTAATTAATGGTTCCACTGGTATGGTGTTTACAGTACTCTGACAGTAAGCTGTTTGCATTTACTGGAGTAAATGTTTATGTAAAATTAAAGGTTAACATAAAGGTTGTGAAGACAAGAATTTGTAAAGTTAAAAATAAAAATGATCTTTTATTATGTTTTTCATACATTAGGGACAGATCAGTTCATAGATAATAATTACTTGTAGGTTATTTTCAGGATCTGGCTTTGGGTAAAATCAAACAATACTATAGTCCCCCTTAAATCAGACAAACACACCCTTAAATCTAACGCCCAATTTACTCAAGGGTAATGGAAAATTCCATGATTTTTTTGCTCAAAACCTGCCCTTAACTTATCTGTGAGATCATTGTATTCTTGAACATCTATGTTATATACATAATAACTAAATTAAGTGTGGCAGGAAGAGAAGGAAACACTTTTGAAATCCAAGATTTTTATAACAGCACCAACAAGGCCACCCAATAGTGGGGGGAGGCTGGATGTGTTTGGCAAACCTTTACAGCAGTTCCTTCACTAATTATTTTTTAAATAGTCCGAGAGTTGTGTATTTGACTTAAATGAGACTTTAAACGAATAAATATCTCTGGAGTATGTGGACTGAGAGCTGTAGCCTTTGAAAATGCATGAAACTACTGACCCCAAGATGTAGCAACTCTACCCTAGGGGAGAAATTCTGATTAAAAGTAGGCTCATTTTCAGCAAGGTTGGTAATAAGTTACTCTTGATGAACAGGACATATTTTTGTATCCTCAGGTAGAAGCAGGTAGCAGATGTATGACTTCCCTGCACATCCCTTTTTACCAAGCCCATTATGTATAAATTGGAATTTGATTTAAACATCTAATTCATAAATGTAAGACTTTAAACCAAGACTTTAGCGTGAATTTCCAAGCAGTGATTAATAAATCTGTCCACTAAATCAGTCTTCTTTAACAAATAAACTGGGATTCATAAAATAGACTTTAATACCCAGAGTACATAAAGTCTGGATGTATAAATCACAGAAATGACTGAAAATCAAGTCATATTGGTGATAAATCAGCAACACTACTTTCAAAAGTGTCATCCTGCTGAAACAAGGTATGAGACAAATGTGCCTGGCATTATAGATGTATATTTAATTTAGGTATTTAAAAAGAAAGCCGTTACCAAGCTACCCCTGAGGCACTATTTGAAAAGTGACACCTTACTGAGATTAGGGAGCAGGAAGAGATCTTGATTGGTATTCCTCAGTGTGCACGTGGTCATTTGTAACCGTCCCGGCACTCATTGCAGTGCGCAGGCTGTCGATCATAACTGCAGTTGGCTGTTGGGCATGTATGCTGTAATGGTTGTTTCCATCCTCCTTCCCCACTTTTTACACATAATGCCTTTGTCAGTACAATACAAAAAAACCTTCCACAACTTCAAGAACATTTCACATTCTGAGGATGGAATGAGGTAGTGATGGTGTTTCTTAGAACCCAATCCTGTCCTATCCTAGGATCTCCTCACTGGGGAAACCACACCACAAAGGAGTAGTCTGCATTCATCAGGGGGGCAGCTGGCACAGCTTCAGAGTGGAAAGAGGATTTAAATCCTCTCACCCCTCTATAAACCTCTTGATCCACAATGGGTCTCTTCTACAAGAAGTCCAAGGAGAAGAAAAGGGCAGGAAAGCTGCCAAAGGGGAGACAGGATCATGCATATGCCATTGGCATTGGATCCATCCCTTCTAAATCCTCCCTGCTCCCTATACCCACACCTTTGTTTCATCCCCTCTTTCCCCATCCACAGTTTTGCCAGCTGTAGCACCCACAGTCTAATGATGGATGGAAAATGCTGCCACTTCTAGCAGAAGGGATCTGAAATAGGTTCGGAGGAGAAGAGGAATTTAAAAGAACTGATTGAGTTTTCCATGCACTGTTGGTGGCCACTGTGTGACAGTGAAAGTGTCCTCTGCTGTTCCAAAGAGCTATGGTCGGCAGCTCAAGCTTTCTAGTTCTAGTTCTACAGTTTTTGAACCATAGCTATTTTCTAATGATTTTGTTGGTTTTCAGATTTATATACAGCCTTTCCTTAGGACAAAACTTGATGCCAATCGTCAGGAAAAATGAGGCTATAACAGGGCCTCTCCAAAACATGAATTTCTCTGTTATACATGTTGCCTACATGCATATGTAGGCAAGACAAGTTGCCTACTTAATTGTTTATGTTACAAACAACAAAAATGATAGATGGTTCTAATCTCACAGTTCTACAGTTACTCTGTGTATTGTATTGTACTCTGTGTAGAATTGGCCCATCATGTCAGCTTGCTTAAGTGCTTGAGAAATAATTTAAACACGTGCCAGCAGTACTAAACACTACACTTAGGGAGCATTTAGAACAGTACAGGGAAAAGTGAAAGATGGATCCCAGAGGTTTAAACAAAACTTTAGCCACTGGGGACAAATGTTTAAAGTGAGCTTGAAATTAAATTGGCTCCCTAGCGTGTGCAGATGTTTCTGCCTTTAGTTCTCCCAGTTAAAAGACTCTGTAATATGAAAAGGGCAAGATCAACATAAGCATATAGTTCAGCACACTTACACATGTCACGAGTTCTTTACTAATCTTTAGTAAGCATTAGTATTTATAATTCTGATAATACTTCACTATTTATTATTTTTGCAGAACTTCATTTCATGGTCATTTCCAATCATTTCCATCACATGTTGGAGTAATTCCAAGAAATTAGAAGATGAGATACAAGCTTTCATAATATGAGGGACACAACCTTATAACTATTTAATAGCGCAAAACTTGTTAGCACAAGGGTCCAGTCCTAACCTAGGCCAGCACAACTCATCAGTCTTCTCCTTCCTATGGTGATGCAGGGAGGCAAGTGGATGTCTGTTCCCTTGAGCAACCCTTCCCCAGAAGTGGTGCAGAAGTGCTTTACACCACTTCTGTGACTTTCCCAAACCAACTCGGGACTAAGGGCGCAATCCAGAGTAACTACATGGAGTCCTTGCTCCGGTGTAAGAACAATTTACTCAGGATTGCAATATGAATTTCTCATAGGTTTTCACTAGGTTGTCCAGTAACTATGGGTGCATGTAATGTCTCTTACGTGCACCCGTAGTTACTCTGGATTGTAGGGTAAGTGGCAGTTAGGATTGCAGCCTAAGTGGTTTATACAGCTGAGTTTGGAAGACGTCCGTTAAGAACATCACTTCCCCACTTCATGTGGGAAGAGGGAACAGGGAGGCAATAGGCATAGGAAAGAGGGAGATCGTGTCTAGCAAGTGGCTGGTTTACTGGCTGTGGTTCCCATCAAATCTTAACCCTTACTAGGCCTGATCTGCTTTCACCAGTCAACACAGACAACGGAAAAACAACTTTCCTCATCAAAGGGGTCTCAGCATGCCAAAACATCTTCAAGGGATACACCAAAGCATGCAAGGAATTACATAGGATTGGACTCTGAGTGGAGGAAGTGTGTGTTTCATTAATGAAAGGAGGGGACAGAATACTCATCCTCAGAAGGAGCAGAGTAACATGCATAAGAAACTACTCATATCCGAGGTATTGTTTAATTTCAGAAAAATGTAGTTCAAAATTTAGGTAAATATCATCATGGTTTACAGAAATCACAAAACTGATCTGGAACAGTGATGTTTATTAAATTTGGTATATTTCTACTAGCACAAGACATATTCATCATTACCAAGAAAATGCATGTTTCTAACATAACTCATGGTCTTTGAAGTTTTATTACTATCACTATTATCTGAATGAGGCAAGGGCTGCCACAGAGTACACATTTAAATGATGTTCTTCTTGACTATCTTATACATGAATTTATATTATACAAGATCAACATGTCAAATACTGCTTGATTCTGCCCTGAAATTAACATTTTTGTGAATAAGTAATAGTAATGAAGACACATTTTTGATACCTCAGTGCCTCATTTTTGATTACTTCCTTTCTTGCCTACTGTCATTTAGAATATATGCAGAACCATCGCTGAGAGGTAGATGCTAATGAAAATCAGTAATAGTAATTTAATCACAGGAATTAGCATAACCAGCATTTCCTGCTCCTCTAAGCATATGCAACCAATAATGAGAGGTTAATTAGTAATGTAATTGTGCTTTATGGTCTTTTCTGTCTCAGGGCACAGTCTCCATCCACAGATTTATCAGTGAAGCTTTGAAGTTTAGCTCATCATTCCAATTGGTTTGGTTTTCCCCTCATTCCTCTGAAATAAATATAGAACTAAATCTGGCTTAGACTTCCCTGTGCACTTGTTTCAGTTGTTCTCTACACAAGCAAGATAATAAATAGGCCACATTACTCACCAACTCCAAATCTGAAAAAAGGAAATTAAAACTGTGCATAAAATAAAAAAAACCAAACCTACACAGACACACGCATGCACACACACATACAGACAAAATTCATTCTTATTCATGACATTCTTATAATGGTTGATGACACGCCCATCCAAACCTGTCCACTACAAACAGCCCCAAAGGGAAGCCCACAGGCAGAGACCTTCACACAGGTGGTGTTCTGCACTTGGAATTCAGAGGTAGACTGCTTTTGGAGATGGAGGTTCCATTTACTGATCATGATTTTCTTCACTTAGCAAATATATCTGTCTAATCAATTTCCAGTGCCTTTCCTTTACCCTGAAGTAAAGGCAATTGTTATGGTCTGGTGGTTGAGAGATGGGCTGCCAAAGCTAAGCAGGAACAGACCTGGGCTGGATAATTCTTAGATGGGAGACTGAAAGCTGATAAAGCTGTCATAAGACACCAGAGCCTTCCTGAAAAACTGCTCCTGCTGGAAGCTTGGAAGGCAGGGCTGTAGTGGGCTGGTACAGATACACTAAGTTTTGCAGGGACCCTCAATGGATCTCCTCCCCCTCTGGGCCATTCCAGGAGGGGGAAGCATCCTGGAATGACTCAGAGCATCCAGAGCCTGGAATGCCTCAGAGGGGGAGAAGATCCCTTACACTGAGCCATTCCAAGATGCTTCCCCACTCCTGAAAGAGGGGAGGAGAGGAGAGGAGGTCCCTTGCACATTGTGGGGAGGTTCCCTGCAAAACTTAGTGTTTTGCCACCCCCTCCAGCTTTGTTAGAAGGCATTCCCTGATGCCAGAAGTGATTATAACCAGAGGTTATTATTTTTAATAATTATTAAAAATAATTATTTCCATCTGGAAAGAGAACAACATAGAACTGTCTGTAGAACAACACAGAGTAGCCGGCACTCCAGGCATAGTTTACACATATTGGCTGCTGAACCTCATGAAAGATCTCCTAGCAAATGTACTTGTCATACAAATCAAATAAACCCTGAAGTGAGGAAGGCTTTGATTTAGTAGAAGAAAAGAAAACTGGGGAAGAGAAAGAGAGTAACACCCTTGAAAGAAAGGGGTAGAGAAGTGGGGGAGAATTTATTTTGTTACATTTTTATACTTCCTTCCACATAGATGTATATACCTCCTCTTATTACACTTTCCTTTTATACTGCCCTTCCTCCAAGGAGCTCAGGATATTTATTGTACATGGTTCCTTCCTTCACTTTTTCCTCAAAGCAACCCTGTGAGGTAAGTGAAGCAGAGAGAGTTTCTGACTCAGGGTTGCCAGGAAGCTTTGTGGCTTGAATGGGAATTTGAACATGGATCTGCCACATCTAATAACCACTGCACCATAGATTAGATTGGGTTCCAGCAGAAAAGAAGAGGAGTAAAGGGAGGAGTAAAAATGTGATATGGAGAAGCCAGTAGAAAAGAAAACAAAAGGTTCCACAACCTGGTGCTGCAGCAGTCTGGGCTGCAGTTGGAAACTGTTCTCTGTAACTAGATTGCTAATTACAGACATGGATGGAGCCCAGAAACAGCCATAAAAGTACTTCACTGGAAGTGGCAGGGCAGGAGTCAGATGTACGCTTGGGTCAGAAGACGAAATAATTTCCATGCTCTCATCTCCCTCATGTATTGAATAGAAAGTTCACATGAGATAATTTTTCACTCAGTGTTGAGGGGGCAAATTTGAGACACTTTGGAAGCCCCAAATAAGGGTACATTTTGGGAAGGGGTGTCAAAATACAGGAAAAATTTGGGGGGAACTTACCAGGGTGGCAACAGTCAAGCTCTAAACTTTGGCTATCAAGCTCTGAATATTGTCCATGCTGGAAAGGGATCATTCATTATTTCTACTCCACTCTCCACCATATGGTCCCAGACTAGCTCACATCTTAAAAATGTAAACAACAACCAACAAAAAATAATGTAGCAAAGCAACGAAAAGCAAACATCAAGTAGGAACAAAGTATAACAACCATTAATAAACATTACACACGAAAAACATTTTTAACACCATGTGGCATTTTTAAATATTCTTTTAAGGCTTTTTTAACTCGATTTATTTAAGGCCACCAATCAACCAGCACTGCTACTGGAATGGGAATTAGCAGGCCTCCTGAACAGTATTATTAAATGGTCACTTAGTTTATTTCTATCTGATATAAAGTGTGCAGGAGACACAAATGTAAACATGATACAAGCATATATGAAGCACCGTGAATCTTTGATATGCACTTTGTGCTAAGTATTCCTTAAGTATCACATCACAGTCCTTGGCAGAATAGATGGGCTCTCTTTTCTCCTTTTTTATTTTTTTGGAATTCCTTTTTTGTCGTATTCTGCAAAGTACAAAGGCAAAACAAATGGGAGGAAAAAATGAATCACATAAAGCAGATCACATCTAATTTTGAAATTTCAAAAATAGATACACTGCAGTCATAATACATTATTAATAGCCTAATCCTAGCTTAAAATTCCACCTCCCACCACCAATGCAGGCATGTCAACAGAATGCATGGAGTGCGCACACTGAATCCTGTAGATGACAGTCCAGAAGCCTCCTGAACATTTGTTTGCTTACTTTAGGGTAAGCCTCCACAATAGCTCTTTGAATGGCACAATAAGTGGACCCACAAAGGTGGTTCAGTGCCAGTTAAGCAGGTAGGATATCAGTAGAGCAGCTTCTGCTGATAGCTGCCCACCCTTGACATGTCCCCTCTTTGCTCCAGTCCCTGCCTCCTTCTCTCTTGCCTCCCTGCTCTGGGATATCCGTGATTGTCACAAGGCTGCCACCATTTCTTACAGCAGTCTGGTTGGGTGCGACAGCATGTTGTTGACAGAAAAGCTGCAGATTCATCAGAATAGGACTGTGCAAGGCCTATTAGAGTAGAGCCCTATCTTATCAGGTAAATTACATATCTTTCTACATAAATGCCTTAACCTGTGGGTGAGGACAGGGCCTCCAAGAGAAATTTTTTAAGGCGGTACAAAACCCATTTGGGGCCCCCTAAGACTTGCAAAATTATTTTGAAATTTAAAAAAATTGAGGCTAATTAATGTGCAACAAACTTCAACAAGCACTCATATATTGGTCATATAAAACATTATGTTAAAACATACCGGTATTCAAGTAATGTAACTATATAAAATACTAAAATCTTATCAAGGAAAAAATTAGAAAAAAATTTAACTATTAAATAAATACTTTTCTGGCTTTCTTATGTGCAAAATTTCTAATAATGCTATCAAAATCAACTTGTCTGGCAATGCTAGACTCAATGCTTAGTCTTGCTAGGTCAACAAGTCGAATTTGTGACATACCCTACAATCCACAGTAACTACGGGAGCACGTAAGAAACATTACGTATACCTGTAGTTACTGCACCACCTTGTGAAAACCTATGGGAAATTCATATTGCAATCCAGAGCAAATTGTTCTTACACCGGAGCAAGGACTCCCCGTAGTTACTCTGGATTGCGCCCATAGTAGCAAATAATTTTTTATAAGTTTAAGCTTAGTGAAAGATCTTTCAGCAGATGCTACTACAGCTGGAATTGTCAACAATATTCTCAAGCTAATACAAACACTTGGAAATAATACACAATTTGTATTCAAATGGTCCTTCAGTCATGAGCCTCTCCATAGCTCTTGGGCCCCGGAACAATGTACCTGCTGGACCCCCCCCCCCCCTTAGACCCTAGGTGAAGGTATCTACATCTTCTGGCCAACGCTCAGAACCGTGAGGGTTCTCAGAACCATGTGCTCATTAGATCTTGTGAAAACCCCCTGAAGCCCTCCACTTCCCTGAAGCCTGTTTTTCATTACGGAGATTCACTGATTCATCAGTTTGTTTGTTTTTAAAAAGGTGTAATTTGCCACATATACCTTCATTTATTTTAGTATAATTTGGTATGTATTTTGGCTGTGTGTTAATAATTATGTTTTTTTAGACTTTTGCAAGTGTATTTATGTCTTTTTGGTGGCCATTTTGCATTTTCAAGCTGAAAAAGATTAGCAGGCCAATCCAGAGAACCACTTGGACTGTCCCATCTATCACTAGGGTGGAGCAACTGCAAGATTCTCCACCCTAGTTACTTTGGAAAAGGCTTGGGGCAAAGCAAGGCAAAATAAGGTGCCCCAAGAGAGGTGGACCTGTTCTCAGTGGTGGGCTTCAGCAGGTTTGCACCTTCTCTATAGAACTGGTTCCTAACAAGAGATAGTACATATAGAGTTCAAAAATAGCCACTTAAAAATGGCTGCCGGCCTGTCATAAAACCGGTTGTTTCTTTGAATCCCATCACTGCCTGTTCTGCCCTAACTCTGCCTAAAGCTGGCACCACAGCTGTTCCTTGTTCAGTGTGATCTGAGGGGGTCTCCTCAGGAGCAAGCCCTCCCCAGCTGTCACTGACTTAGCATGCTCTGGACAGTGATGAGATTCAAAGAAATTAAGAACCAGTTCTATGCCCATTTGGCAGCCACTTTTAAATGGCTATTTTTAAACTTTGTATGTTCTGTCTCTCGTTAACAACCGGTTCTATAGAGTAGGTGTGAACCTGCTGGAGCCTACCACTGGCTCTAGAGCAGTTGGTACCCAGGCTTCCTGACACTCTGGACGCAGTTTAACTTTCTGTTCTGGATTCAGAGTAGTTGGGGCAGCCCAGCTAGTGCTCTCCTCACTGCCCTTACTCTGGATTGTGCCCTACGTTCCACTTTTCATCAGTTTTCACTTTTGGTCAGTGATCTACTCCCTAACACGTCCAATAAGTGGGGGATGCTTATATGTTCTTCCAAAAAGATGGGTGAACGAAGCAGAATTCATGACATATCATGAATAAAATATAGTTTTAAAGTGATCCCAAATTTCATAAGTGTCAGGATTAGTCAAATCTCTGTAGAAAACATCTGATGGGTCAATACTATGGAGAGAAGGGCACCCGATAGAAAGAGAAAAATATTTTTTTAAATATAATCTTTTCTTTTGCTTCTGGAAAAAGAAAATTTGCTTAATAAAGTTCATGTTCATGTTTAAAAGGGGATGGATGACAAAAACAGCAATAACCTTTTGAGGCCATGTCCTTAACATTATGTTCAAGTGTGCTGAAACTTGTTTCTAATGGCAACTTCTGTGAATTACCCCAGGCTTTAAAACATTCCATTGGTTAAAAAAAGAACATTTGACCCTTCAGGGAAGCTCTTCAGCTCAGACAAACAGGGCAACAAAATACCAAAATTAGCAACACAAAATAGTGTATTTAATGTATATGTTCTCTGGAAAGCTACTGTTTAGGATTCAAGTTATAACTGAATAGAAATATGAAAATTCCTATCTGAAAAGTTTGAAAAAGGGCACTGTCAACATATGAATATAATGAGATGGAAGAATCCTGAACATTTCAAGTTCAATGCACAATATTTTAGATACAGTCTCAGGTTTTTAGTGCTCTAAAGGCTCTAAATTCATGTTTAATTAAATAAAGTAACAAAATAATGTTTCTTATGAATAACTTTCAGTGAATGTGAATTTTGGTAGCAAGTGAATAACTTTCAGTAACACCATTAATGTGTTGTTGGTGGTCACTTTGTGAACTGTCTGGCCTCCTTTCATACCAGATGTAGCTTTCTAAATGCTCTTCTGAGGCCCATTCATTGCATTACTGTAGCCTAGATGTTTTTGAAAACATCGATAACTGGGACCAGCATGATAACTTTTCAATGAGTGTCAAATGTGAAATTATTCCAAGGAATATATCATTTTCATGTGAGTTTCTACATATCTACTGGGCCTGAGCTTGGGGATAACATAGAAGCCATCATGACTTATCTATGTTTATGATGCAATCCAATCCTTAGTACAGTGGGATGTTGTGGAGCTAGCAGGGCTATGTTGCATCCTATGTGCAATGTTGTTGCATCCTATGTGCAATGTTGTTGCACTGGCAGCTTCCATGATACAAGGAGACATTCATTCCCTTGCCCTGGAGTAAGCCCTGGAAACAGCCAAGGGGCTGTTCAGAACTACACCCACAAAATTTGCCACAAATTTGAATTGTCAGTGGTTCAGACTCTTGAGGGGAATCAGATCTTTCAGGAGCTTCTGCCACCATGTCCCCAACCCTGGCCCAATCCCAAGTCCCCCTCTGCCCTGTTTTACTCCTCTGCACCTTCTCCCCCACATCTCTCCACATGGGACTTAACCTCTGTAAGAATCATGGGGCCTCTTCTGTAGGCACGAGAGGCATGTGCACGCCTTCACATCAGCACCTCATCCTGCCTAGCTGTTATGAAGTACCTTACTGAACATGGCAGTGTGTGCTGTATCAGTGTGCCTGCTGTGGTGATTGGGCCCTTAAATTAATCAAAATCCAATCTGTTTTTAAAACTTTTGTAAGCCAGGGTCATCACAGCACATAAGTCCACTGTGGTGCCATTTGTTGTGCACAGATTCAGTAACAAGCCTGCTGCCTGTCTTCCAGGTGACCAGTGTTTGAATTCTTCATTTAGCCAGTTATGCAATGAGTCCACAAGGAAGAGATGTTTGGCCTCACAGCTGTGGGTATCAGGCAGACAACAAGATCATACAAAGTAGGTGACTGCAAAGAGTATTAAAAACTAACACCTGGGGTGAATATCGTGATACAATTGGACTGGGAGAAACTTATAAACTCTGATCCACAGGAAAGCAGCCCATTTAAAAATAAAATCAATAGGACCTGCCTCATAAGACAAAATAATGAGAAAATAGCGAGAAACATAATTTAATGAAGGAGGCCTAGTGAAAAGCCAAACTGTCAGCTGTAACACAAGATGCAATTAAAGATCTTTTTAACCTAAATCCATCAGAAAAGTGATTATAGAAAAGGGCACATTTGGACCTCTGTCCTTTGCTTGCAATCAGTGGCAGACCTGATGACATGATTCTCAAAATTGGTTTGTAACCAGGAGGAGGCAGCTGGTGACGGGAAAATATTATTTAGGTCCATGTAATGTATTTCAGCCTGGTCTGTTCTGCTGTGATGCTGAAGCTCAAAGCAGTGACAAGAGTTCAAGCAGCCGAAGTAAGATGTGACATTAGATGTCAACGGGACCTGCCTCATAAACTCCTGTGTGTGTATAACAGTATAAAGAGCAGGCTGTTTTGTTTTTTGTTTTTTTCCAAAGGTGCACTGTGGTGCTGTTACTCATTTGGAGAGAATTCAAGTAGCCAATATTGTCAAAATCATAAGTCTTCGATGTCCTGCTTCTGTACACAAAACATGCTTGCAATTCAGGGATGGCCAATATCTCTATTATCTGGGTCCACTGTATTTTTCAGTCAGCAGTTCAAGTCTTCTCAGTTCAAGGCTGATCCCACGTTGGATTGGCAATGTGCTTAAGCACAAATTGTTAGTCAATTAGTTGTGGTTTGTCTTGGATTCAAATGGAATGGGACGCTCCCATTTTCCACTTCCTACAGCAAACCCTAACTCTCAAGGCAAGCCTGAGGATCCTTCTGAAATGAGGGATGCAGTTCTAGCGACTGCAGCTGGAGAAGTGATAGCAGAAATTGAGTTCTATTCTTGAGCAAATGGAAACATTTTAAGGCTGTGGTTTTCAACATTTTTGTCTCATGGCACACTGACAGGCCATGAAAATTGTCAAGGCATACCATCAGATTTTTTAACCATTGACAAGGCACACCATGCTGCTTGTATGGGCTCAAATCCCCCAATAGCCCCTACTAATACATGATCTTTCCCAAAGTCCTGTGGCACACTGACTGATTTCTTGTGCTATACCTGTGTGCTAGAGCACAGTGGTTGAAAATAATTAGAATAAGGGAATCTCTAGATCCCACCCAATAAACAGGACATGGCAAAAGCCAATTTACTAAGAATTAGGAAGCCACATTGTGCAGAGACAAATTTAGTATATAGATAAATAAATTTATTATAACAGCAATTTTCATTAATTAGTAAAGAAATTGTTAGATGTTCCCCATCATGTTCATTCAATATATTGCATAGAAGAACCACTGAGTGGGCTGTGGGTGGCGCAAGCAGTTAAGACGCTGTGCCTGTTAACCAGCAAACCAGGGTTCAAGACCCGGGTCGACCCCACAAGACAGGGTGAGCTTTTGTCCTTAGACCAGCTCTGCGACGCCAGCTGGATCAAATCATATTGGCTCTCCCTTTCCATTGGACTAATTCAGTGGCATGGAGAGGGGGGATTTGCTGCTTGGGTAACAGCCTATCCTCCATAACAATCTAATCCAGGCTTTCGTGCTTCACATGCAGCGTATGCAGCGCCAAGCACGATACCATAGTCTTTCAAGACTGACGGAGTCCTGAACCACTGAACAATATACAGTGGCGCATCACATAAAGAACGCCTCACATAAAGTATGTTTCACGTAACAAACAAAAATTACTCTAGGATTCTACTTCATGTAAAGAAAGTGCTTCACGTAAAGAACACATTCGTTGGCAGTTGGGGCAGACATGCTGGCCGGCAGCCTGTTTAAAAAGCATCAGGGCTGCCTAGCGCAGCTGCCCATAGTGAAAGCAACACTTCCATGCTGTTCCTCCTGTGGCCGGGTGTCAGCTGGGCAGAGGGAGAGAAGAGCAGTGGAGAAGAGGGAAGCAGCTCAGGCCTACTCAGAAGGGAGCAGGAGAGAGAGAGGCTCAGGATGAAGAGAAGGAGAAAGTGGGGAGACACTTTGAAGGCATCTTGGATTGCAGCCTCCTAACCATGTCTACCCAGAAGTAAGCCCCATTGTGTTAAATGGATCTTACTCCCAGGAAAGTGTCTTTAGGACTGCAGCCTAAGTAGACTTCATAAGATCATGCACATTGAATGCATGTTTTGAATTCAATCCCAGTGTACTGTCATCATTTTTACATCCAGTTAATATTTTTATATGAATACTTTTGGGGTTGTTGAACCAATCGTCTGAGTTTCCATTATTTCCTATGGGAAAATCCGCTTAACGTAAAGAATGTTTCACGTAAAGAACATGCCTCCGGAATCAATTAAATTTGTTACGTGAGGCGCCACTGTATAATAGAGCACAGATTGACTTCTCAAGACTCCTGCCTGGTTTGGATTATACCTTGGGCCTCTTAGAGGAATTTTATCAATGGGTTCAATGTTTCTTTTGAGCCCTTTCCCAAAGGAGGAAGGGAGGAAACAAATTGGGACAGGGAGCTGGAATGGCTGGGAAAGTATCTGGAACCAGGTCTATTGGACTACCCATAAATGAGCCCAGGTCTGCCTGGCCTCCTGGCTATCTCTGGTGGTTTGAGAAGGCTATAACTGTCCATTACTGAACTCACAAACATTTCTTCCAAGATGTGGTGAAGCACAATACATTTGCCATGCTGTTTTCTGAGTTGGAACAAGTTTTAAATGAGACAATCTCCTATTTTGTAATAAGGGCCAAAAACAGCATCAGATCAAGTTCCAACCCAGACCGGAACACCCAATAGATTCAATTTATGCTGTATTACTCATATTTTAGTTTTAAACATGGTTTTATCCATCCAAAATATGTTATTTATAAAGCAGAGATCAGCTTCATTCATTGTCAAAAACAAATTTTCAAAATTCCACAGACCTATCAAGATTGGCTTTCATTCCATGCTTGCAGTAACATTGGCGTCTGAGGTTAGTAACTGGGGAAGAGTCACTCTTTCAAGTGGGTGTTCCTCTTTTATTTAACAGGAGAGTAACTAGCACTTCCCAATCCACTCAGCAATGTCTGTTATAATGGCTTTTGCTGGTGTTCTTTGCCATCTTTTTAGATAGTGAGCTCTTTTGGACAGGGACCCATTAGCCATTAATTTTTTTAATTTTCTTGTAACCTGCTTTATTAACTTTTTATTTGGGGAGAGAGAGAGAGACAGACAGACAGACACAGATAGATAGATAGATAGATAGACAGACAGACGGACGGACGGACGGACGGACGGACGGACGGACGGACGGACGGACGGACGGACGGACGGACAGACAGACAGACAGACAGACAGACAGACAGACAGACAGACAGATAGATAGATAGATAGATAGATAGATAGATAGATAGATAGATAGATAGATAGATAGATAGACAGATAGATAGATAGATAGATAGATAGATTTTTAACCTATGTAATCTTTCATTATGTCTTGATGTCTATCTTTTGAACTGCAGCCTGGTCAATTTGCAAATGCACCCAACAATTTAAGGAACCTCCCAAGATGCAGTCCTGCATTTACAGGAATTCAACCCCATTAAGGAATGCTTGACAATCTAGTTCAGTTCTCTGAACCAAAAGGACATCAAATTTGTCCAGATTTAATTTCAATTTCTTGACCTTCATCCACTCCCTGACACCTTTTGGACAGCAAGGTTTCAACACTTTCCCTGCTTTAAAGGCTATAGAGATGAAGGGAACAATCCAGACTAACTACAGGACCTCTTGCGTCAACATAAAATAAATTAGTCTGGATTGCAATATGACTTTTCCATTCATTTGCACTAGATGACATTGTAACTCTTTTGGCGCAACTAGTCTTTGCTCTGACGGATCTCTTCACATAACTGGTCTGGATTGTGCCTAAAGCTAGCTGTCATCTACATACTGGTCCCTATCTTAGGCTAACAGCAATTAAAAACAACATGGAGTAAAATAGAATTTGCAAGGGGTTGAGACACTGTGCCTGTTAACCAGGAGGCCAGGGTTTGAGACCCGGGTCCCCACAACACAGGTTGAGCTCCTGTCCTTAGCCCAGCTCTGCGACGCAGCTGGAACCAATCATATCGGCTCTGCCATTCTATTGGACTATTTCAGTTGCATGGAGAGGGGGGATTTGCTGCTTGGGTAACAGCCTATTCTCCATATCAATCTACCCAGGCCTTTGTGCTTCACATAAAGCATCGAGTATGATACCATAGTCTGTCGAGACTGATGGATGCCTATGCCAGTGCCGAAAGCAATAAAAATCAGACAAATTAAAAATTATATAATAAAATACAGTATAATAAAAACAGTTAAAACCCCAAGTTAAAAAGACACTTAAAAGACAGGAAGACATTTGAGAGACTCTCCCAGCCAGCATCCATTTTTCTCTCTCCTATACTATTCCTGATCTTATTTCCTTGCAAATGCCATTATTTCATACCATTTTTACCTCCGTTATCACCCAAGATGCTAACAATAAAATAAAAATGTATAGATGACAACTGTGCTATCAGTATACAATAAAGAAAGACAACATTGAGACACAACAGACGCTTGACCTCGGTGATTTTTTCCCTCAAATCCCACTTAATCTATCTAGATCCCACTGATTCTTCTGCTCCCCTTCTTGTGTGCCTCTGAGTGCTGCCATGTCATCTTTGAGACCAAGAGGCTTACTGTGCACCATTGCAGCTAAAGTGGACCCTCACGATCTGAGTTTCTTGTTTCCTTGTTTCTTACTAGAATGAAAACATAGCACTGAAGGTGGTTTTAGAAGTTCCATTAAATACACAAAAGACTGCAACCACGTTATTATAGAGAAAGATGAAGCCCAAAACCTATTTTCTTTTTTCTCCCCATTCTGAAACCTGCTGGGAAGTGTTTTCTTTATTGTTTGTGGGTTGCAAAATCTCTACTGCTGCTCTGTGCATTCTCTCCCGATTACAATTACTTCACATTTTTGCATTCTGACATTTTTCATCTTCCATAGTTTTATGTGATGTGCTCTGCACTTTTCATTTTGCTAGTGGTAAAAAATGTTTAAGCAACATAAAGTGCATGTTTGTTATCTTACTTTTATCCCTGGCAGGGGGGTTCTAATTAATTTTGGACCAACCCACTCATACCCACCAACACCAAAGAGACTGCTGCAAACGTAATTAGGGTTACATGACTATTGTCTTAAGCATCTCATCCAAAAGAAAGAGAAGATTAGAGGGAGACAAAAAACGGAGAGGCAAAAAGAATCTTTGATCACTCAGATCCACTTTTGGTGATTATATGAATATAAAATAATCACATGTACATTTACATAATGTACATGTTACCACTTGTCTAAAGAAAGTTGCATATCATTATTTTATGAGTTTGCTACTTCTCCACCTAAGATGTGCTAATGTACCTTTTACAGTTTAGCAGGATTCAGATCACCAAAGAATTCTGGGGTGAAATAATTCACTATCACTCATTTATAGAAGGAATAGTTTTCCTTTCTTGTTGGAAGAAAAAGTAAGTGCTGATACCAGGTGTACATGATGTACCCTTTAAAACATGTGTAACATGCATGAGAGTGGCTCTGATGTAGAGAACACTCAGTCCATCTGTTCAAAGGCAGGGCAAAAGGGCCTTAAAGCAAGCCCCAGGATCTAGGCAGAAGCAATAACTGATTCCAAGGAGGGAAGAAGGGCCAGAGAGCCCAAGCAGATTTCCCAAGAGAAGGTGCATGATGGCTGTGCAGCCTGTACTGGCACAGCAATGTTTAGATGAGCTTGGGGAGAAACGGCAGAAAGGCTGTAAGGATAAAGGTCTTAGCAATACCAAGTGGGCACTGCCACTTGGTATTGAGGGTTTAGTAGTTAACCTGGGCAATTTGGGCAAATTGGTGATGTGAGCCATTAGCCAGTTTATTGCCTGGCTGATCCCTAATGACTCTTCAATACATAGCAGGACACTATACATGGTACTTATGAAAGTCTAGCTTCCCAGAGGTTAAAGAACTTGTAAAGAAAATTTCACCACACTTCTTGCTTCCTAGCTTCTTGGTATGAACACAGACAACTATAACCATTGCTATATTGTTCCGTATAATCACTTGATTAGTTACAGATCTGCCTGGTGGTGAAACAAAGATTACTTGTCTGTTTCACTGGATTTCTAATCAGGTGGTAAAAAATACCTGATTATGCTCCCAAGTATAACTTAAAAAAATCCACGTTCCAAAAAATACCCAAGTAGTCTCTATTCATTCCAATGAGGCTTGAGCAACAACATTTCTTAATGGATTATGCCTGGTTTGTATTCAGTTTAAATTTCCCAAACAAAAAAATCTTTGGCAGGCCCTAGTATGTATATTCAGAGACAATTTATATATAAAAGAAAGTATACACCTATTTCAATTATTAAAATGCAATAAAAACCAGCATGAACATCTGGTAGAAACAATTTTTAAAAATCTGGTCCTAGCAGTCATGGGGTTTACTAATCTTTGGCAATGCTCCATAAGCAGCATGTTCATACCAGCACTTACCAAAAGAAATAGGATTACATTTTAATACTACATATATCAAGATATACCTCAGCAAGAAAAATGATCATCATGAACAGCCTTGCTGCATTAATCTCTATTAATGTAAAAGACTTTACTAGTATAGTAAAAAGAAGTGGAAAAAACCCACAAAGCTTACGAGTTATATACCAGACTCCATCATATGATACTGATGTCTTTTATTAAGTTTAAGAGCAGCCATATTTCAAAGTGCTTGTGATGTCACTGTTTTTATATTCTCCAAGAGTAACTCATGTTTCTGACACTCATTTGCTTTTATACTTTGAATAATTGATCTATTCTAAAAACTATAAGATGTGCCTTTGTGCCAGACACACTTGTCAAAGCACAATCACTTGGTTCTGACAAATACATGACTGCTTGTGCTGCATGTTTGTTTGTTTGACTGATTGATTCCCCACTTTCCCCATCCCATGACAAAGCAAATGCCCAAGGTGGCTGACTTAGCTTTTATCCTTTTGTCCTCACAACAATCCTGTGAGGTAGGGCAGAACATAAAACGCTTCTCTTTCAAACGGAATCCTATCATAATAATCATGTCTGACATCAGGAAATGCCTTCCAAGCTTCCCACAGGAGCAGTTTCAGTTTTATAATATTGCTATAATAACCACAAGAAATGCTATAAGGTAACCCCTGAGCTACAGACCCCCAATTTATAGATATCACGACCTAAGGGCAGCCGTGCTGGTACTGCCATGCAGGGGCATACTGTTTGTACCTGTGCTTTTGTGCCTGTATGCAACTGCAATTTACATCAGTTCCAACTTCTGAAGAAATATCCAGAATGGAACTAGGATGTAATTTGGGACTACTAGATTTGTTTTCAATGGTTTGCAATTTAAATCCTATTCAGGCATGCCTGCCCTAATTGTGACATGCCATAACTGTGACATGCTGCAAGTGAACATGTGGGAAAGCTGCACCCTGTCACCAGTGCACTGTGTAGTTATGTCCTCTCTGGGTGCAATTAGGTGAAGAGGCAAATTCAGTTCTGAAAGAAACAATCTCAGCCTATATGATGCAAAGGCTGAACTGCACAATGTCAGTTGTGTCACAATGTTTGGTCAACATGATGTTCTGGTCAGGTTTACAAAGGTCACAATGCTCTGGTCAAGTTGATCAGGTTGATCGGATCAAGAGTATCCTTTTCTGTCACTACATATGTTATAGTCCTTACCACATCTCTACCCTTTGCATATGCACAATTCTATCTTGTGAGGATAATGAGAATCTCAGGCTGTAATCCAAATCCCCAGTTTGCCCAGCTTAAGCCTCAGCATAAATCCTATGCTGGCCTGGGGGTGTCACAAAAGTGCCATTAGACACTTCTGCGCCACTCCTGGAGGGGGTGTTAAGCCAATGCACAGACGTGCCAGCCTCTGCACATCCCCATGGAAATGGGAAGACAGGCTTAGGGTGCAATCCAGAGTAACTATGGGGAGTCCTTGCTCCAGTGTAAGAACAATTTGCTCTGGATTGCAATATTAATTTCCCATAGGTTTTCACTTGGTGGTGCAGTAACTACGGGTACACATAATGTCTCTTACGTGCTCCCGTAGTTATTCTGGATTGTAGGGTTAATTGGTTAGTCTTGGCCCTCAGTTAGTATTGCAGCAAATGTCTGAGATTCCCCAAACCCTGTCTGAAGTTCTATTACCAGTGAAGACAGTAGTTCACATGTGTCATAATTTTTTTTAATTTTTTTAATGAAATGAAAAGAGACTGTGTGTGTAGAATAATCTACTGATGCCTCTAGTAAGCAAGCAGAACAAGGCTGACATCCACCACGCGAACTGACCAATAAATATTTTGTTGGCTGGTAAGGACGTATAGGCTGGTGTTGAGATCTTTGTAAAAGCTCTTTTTTTAGTCATCTAACCCACAATTTGTGCAAATTCCAATATGCTGGTAAAAAGACCAAGTTTTATGCAGCCACCATTTGCAATCTTAACATTTGCAGTCTAACAATTTAGCTCCAAGATAAGCACTTCACATTTTCATCGAATAATATTTTCTTTCTTATTTATTCAATCTAGCTTTTTTCACACACTCACACAAGTAATACGGATTTAGAGTTGAAGGGATATTTTGGTTAAAGGTTAGAAAATACAGCTTTAATGCTTTAGATCTCAATATTGCATTCCAATTAAAAATGGAATTAAAACAGAAATTCTAATGAGGGAGCTAACGGCAATATCTCTCAGTTGCATCCTGTATATATATATGATTTGAGCATATTCCAGATACATATTTAAAGCCCAAACCTATCCAACACAAAAACAGTGTGCCCCAAATAGCCACTATCCTGTGCTGGACCCAAACAGGCTGGAGGGTGCTTACTCAAATAAATCCTCTTATTCAAATAATACACCAGCCTGCTCATTGGATCTTCTCAAGTTGGTCTTGGGAATGCAGACTTGGAAAGACAGGTCAGGATTTCAAGCCCAACATTGGAAATATGATTCAGTGGAGGAAGTCTTATCTGGTACTACACCCTACTGGACCTCTCTCTCTCTCCTGCCCTTCTCATGCCTCCTTCACCCAGAATCATTTCCTTCATGAAATTCCCTTTCCATGCCACCTGTACTCCACCAGTGGCTGGGGATTTTTCAGTGGCATTAATGGAGTGACCAGTGACCTCCTGGCCAGTACCATTTATACCTGTAAGGCAAGTTTACAGCACCCTGTGCTCTTGTTGGAGCTGTATCACTAGCAAAAGTTACCATTGGATTGAGCTGCCAGTATTTTAGGAACAGATTTATTACCACTTCATTAGAGAGCATGCCCTCACAATATTTACGTGGTCCAATAATGTGCTTCATTCTTCCTCTCAAATCAAATTTAGGGTCCACAAAGGATTTAAGGGTACTTATTACATTTTAGTCTTTCATATGTACATCTTATTGCTAGTCCTGGTATAAAACTGCTGTGACTCAGGACATCACCAGATCAAACTTTACTTTCTCCACAACCTCTTCAGGTGATTTGAGGCAACCCACTTCTCAACCACAGAGCCTTCATACTTTCTCTCCCATTTGCTCCCCATTACACATCTCCTATTTCATGTTAAATAGCAGGGAAATAAACAAAGTGAAGTTCCTCTAGAGCAGCGTTTCTCAAAGTGGGGGGTCGGGACCCCTTTGGGGGTTGCCTGGAGCTTTCTTGGGGGTCGCCTGAAGACCCCTGGTGCAGGGGGCCAGGTGGGAAGACCTGGCAGAAATGGTGGAGTCGCTGCTGCTGGAAGAAGCAGCTGAGAAGCGGCTCAGAAGGAGCCTCTGAGCTGGTGTGAGACCGATGTGGAGCCTTGGGGTGGGGAGGCGCCCCATATACTCACCACAGATGGCAGCCTCCTCCCCCTGGCAGATCCTCAGTGCGCCTGCCAGCTGAGGGTGTTAAGCGCGCTAAGTGTGAACATGGTGTGAGCGTGGTGCCAGAGCTCTGGTGGGTGGGCTGTCTAGTGGGTGCCCCACTTGTGCACCAACCGTTGTGCCCTGCTCCTTGTGCTCCACTCAAAAGTAAACCCCCTCAAGGTTATTGTTGTTCATGATAAGTGAATGGGACTTACTCCCAGGAAAGTGCTAGGATTGCAGCCTTAGAGCCCAGTTCTATGCATGTCTCCTCAGAAGTCAGTCCCATGATAGTGAATGGGGCATACTCCCAGGAAAGTGCTAGGATTGCAGCCTTGGATCCCAATTCTATGCATGTGTACTGAGAAGTCATTCCCATTGAGTTCAGTGAAGTTTACTCCCAGGAAAGTGTGCACTGCAGCAGTAGCAACAGAAATAATTTTATGGTTGGGGGTCCCCACAACATGAGGAACTTATAAAGGGGTCATGGCATTAGAAAGATTGAGAACCGCTGCTTTAGAGTAAAATGAAAGGTTTCAAGCCATGTGGGAGGAACTCATGCTTAGCTCCTCCACATATCAGCATTGCTTCAACTTCTGAGAGGGACAACACTTGGCATGGAGAAAAGCTACAGTGTGGTACTCCACACCTTTCATATGGTTCTGTAGCTCTTTTATTGTCCATATCGGCATAGGAAAGAAACCTGCTACTACTGTTCCCATCTTCTTCTTTTGTCCTTCGCTGGCGATTGGAGAGGAAGTCATCCTCTCAACCAGTATGCTGCTGTAGGTTCTGCTGGATTTCATGCATCTTTCACAATGTACTTTCACTCTTGGCAATTGATGGTGACGTTTTTAGCCTCTTAAGTGGTCAGTTGCTGGTTCTTAGGTCTTGTTCAACCAGTTTGAGCCATTTCTTCTTCGATGCAGCTCATTGAACTCTCCAGTGTTCAGGTTGCTCTAGCCAGAGGAGCTTATGTGGCAGCTGATTCATATTCAGCATAATGTAAAGAGTATGTATATGGGTGCAAACCAGACTAACTACAGGGAGGTCTTGCTCCAGTGTAAGAACAATTTATTCTGGATTGCAATATGAATTTCCCAAAGGTTTTCATTAGGTGGTGCATTCATAGGTTTTCATTAGGTGGTTTTCATTACGGGTGCATGTAATGTCTCTTATGTGCTCCTAGTTACTCTGGATTGTAGGGTATGTCTAATAACAGCTTCAGATAATCATAAATGTCTCACACACTCTCGTTCAAGTTTCCTATTTAATGCTTGCCCCTCTTTATTTTAAATAAAGAATCCCTCTTTAAGGATGCCCTCTCAGGTAATTACTTTCTTTAGTTTTACTCACCTCCTCATACCTCCTTCTGGTTGATGTGGTCTCTTGAGTGCCCTTCATCATAACTCTCAAAGACTTAAGGGGAGATGTAGACAACCACATCACATGTCAATCAGAGGGGAGCCCGGCCTGGCCCAACAACCGGTTCCCCAGAAGTGGGCAGGCCAGGTCGGTTCAGGGAGCGGGACCAGGTTCAGGAGGTGGAGCCTGGGTCAGGGGGTGGGGCTGGGGAGGCCAAGGACGGAGCCGGGGAGGGCCAGGGGAGGGGCCGAGGAGGTTCAGTGGTGGGGCCGGGGAGGCTGCACTGCGCAGCACTATGCTGTGGATGGGTGGGACGAGGGGTGGGGCGAGGGGTGGGCCCCAACCCTGGCGTACTGCGCTTGCGCCAAGGTTGGCGCAGGCACAATCGCATCCTAAAGAGGACGCGACTGCACTTGTGTCAATCTTGACGCAAGCGCTGTCATGTCCTCTTCAGGACACGATTGTGCGTGCCTCAAAACCCGGGCAGACCGGTTGAGGACACGACTTCAGGATGTGACTCCGCCTGTGTCAATGTTAACGCAGGCGCAGTGATGGGCTCGACTGGTCTAATCGGTCTGCCTGGGTTTTTGGCCCCCTGCTAGTGACCGGATTGCTAGTGGCGGGCCAAAATTAGGAACAGGTCTAGGCCCGGCCTGGGCCCATCACTGAAATGCACACTACCATAACCAGGTAAATGTCTACTGGGTGATGCTTTCATGGTGGATTTTCATTCTCAGGTATCAAAATCATAACATGTGTAAAATATTGCTAAATCAAAAGAGAAAATACAGGGAGATCAGGAGTTAATTTCCTCCAGCTTCAAGCAAAAGAAAGGCCAAGGAAATGAAATGTGATAATCCAAGAAATGAAAAACAAAATGTCAATAGAAATTAATTGGAAGCTTCTTTTTTTTTTCCTTCCACACTATTTTCAAATAAAATACATCTGTCGCACTGTCAGGTGCCACACTGGAAGTCAATAATAGAATAAGGAATACATAATAGTCATAAATTCATCTATTTTTAATATAAACTATTCACACAGACACAAAGATACACATATATATGGATCATAGCATCCTAGAATCCTTGAGCTGGAAGGGATCTAGTCATCTAGCTGGAAGGGTCATCTAGTCCAACCCCCAGCCTGCAGCAGGAAACCCCCTTAGAGCATCCCCGACAGGTGCTCGTAGAGCCTCTGCTTGAAGATCTCCAGCGCGGGAGAGTCCACCATCTCCCTTGGCAATCTGTTCCACTGCCAAACTGCCCTCACCATCAGGAATTTTTTCCAGATATCCAACCGGAATCTCCTCTCTTGCAGTTTCTACCCATTGGTTCTGGTTCTGCTTTCAGAAGCATCTATGAACAAATGAGCCCCTTCCTCCCTATGACAGCCCTTCAGGTATCTGAAGAGGGCAATCATGTCTCCCCTCAGCCTCCTCTTCTCCAGGCTGAACATCCCAAGTTCCCCCAACCTTTCCTTGTAGGGCTTCTCTTCCATCCCACTGATCATTCTTGTCACTCTGACTGTTGTTGCTCTGATCTTGTCCCACTGATCATTCTTGTTGCTCCTCTGTATCTTTTTTAAACTTTTTTTAAACCAATCTATCTGACTGTCTGTCTGTGTAACATGCATGCACAGATACATACACAGAAAAAATAAAAGGGGGAGCAAATTCTTCATTTGAAAATGTGAAACACTGGAGGATATTTTTCCATATTGAAGAGAAGGATAATTTTTTTTCCGATCCTCACAGTTGGTATATTACATTATAATTTCAGCACCCCGAGGAACAACTGAAAAGTGTTACTCTGAAACATCTTGAGAACAGGGATTAATTTTGGTGGAAGAAAATAGTTGATTTTTTTTCTTTGTTAACTTCATGATGATATTAGAGTACTTAATTATATTCAGAGGAATGTTCTAGTTGTGCTCTGACCTCTTCATTAAACAAAACAAGTTAACGGGCGAAATCCAGAGTAACTACAGGAAGTCCTTCCTCCGGTGTAAGAACAATTTGCTCTGGATTGCAATATGAATTTCCCATAGGTTTTCACTAGGTGGTGCAGTAACTATGGGTACACATAATGTCTCTTACGTGCTTCCGTTGTTACTCTGGATTGTAGGGTATGTTTTATACAATTATGGACCATGGATGCTGACAACCTGCCATTGTGTCTATGTACCTTTTCACCATCTATCAAAATGATATCACCTTTTGCAGACATGTATATGCATACATTAACATGACACTGCCAAATCACTGGATCCTGCACTTGTATATTTATTATCAGTAGTGGCCTGTGTATTATGTTCTCTGTTCAAGAGTATGTGAAGCAGTGTAAGCCAAATCCAAACTGTTGTGCATCATATGTGTGAGATTATTTTTAACTGGTTTTTTAACAACTACTTGTGCAATTTTTTAAAAAGTATAATGAAAATCTTCTTAAATCAACTGACTGATAGGAGAGCCAGGATAGTGTAGTCGTGGTTAGGAAGTTAGATGGAGATCTGGAAGATCCAGGTTCAAATCCGTCCTTTAAGTTTCCTTGGTGACCTTGAACTAATCACTTGGCACAATCCTAACCAATTTAGGCAAGCACAACTCACCCATCTCCCCATTCCCACAATGGTGTGGGGAAGCCAATGCATAACTGTACACTGCCTAACACTCCTTGAAGTGGTGTACTTTTGCACTTTTTACAGCACTTTTGCAACAACCCCACGCCAGCCTAACCAGGGGTCAGCCTCACCTACCTTTCAGGTTTATTGTGAGGACAAGCAGGACGGGAAAACTGAAGCTTTGTAAGCTGCCATGGGCATTACAATCTCTTAAATAAAAAAGTATGTGAAAGCACTTGACAAAATCATAACTAGGCTTGGCAATGTCACAAAGGTTTACTGAAGGATAAGGAAACAAGAGTTATGTTGTACCCCCCCCCCCATATGCTATACACTTTCTATTTGGAAAAAGTTCAATTATCAGTTTAGTTCAAATTGGGCTATCAATCCACTCTTTGGCTATCATTAGTATTTCAGAGGAGCACATTTCTTATTAAAACATTAAAGTACTAGTGGTGCTGCAGCTTTTCCTTTTTAAAACATACTTACTAACTTGATTTTGAACTATTTTGAGACCACCTGCATATCCCCAGATGTTTTAGTATGTAGTATTTAATTGGGGAAAAAGTTACTGGAGACAATTATTTCCCTTTGGAGAGCCAAATTAAAGTAGTGGTTCTCTAAGGATTATCATAACTCTGCACCATCCAACTGCCAATAAAGATACAAATGTAAATGAGGGCATTAAATGTTGTGCTCTGAGCAACAACACAATAGAGAAAGCTACAAAAAGGAGTCTTGTGGAGTTTCTTCCACATTTAGTAAATTTCTCCCCTGGTGTAAATGAACTGGCATAAGAAACATGACATTTTAATTAAAATTCTGTTATGCAGAAGTCATGAGACATTTTCCAGTAAGTTAACATTTTAGGTAAAATATATTTGGTTGAGGTGGCAAATATGTGCCTATGCTAAGTTCATTTAATTTTGTTTTAAGTATTATAAAATCATCTATCCATATTACAGTAATACCTCTAATAACACAGATTCCATAGCACTGGTATGCAGAACTTAAAAAATGATTTTGCTGCTTCAAAAATTATCAGGGCCTTTATTATTTTGATTTCTATCTTGCAATTACTGTCTTTGGATTTCTTGATTTTCTCTTGTATGTCTATGTTGATGGAATGAAAAGTATATTTTTATTCAGTATATCTTTATTCACAAAAATAAAATATATCTTTATTCAAAAGAACTAAAAGTTATATTGTGTTTGGCTAAACAGTAAATATTATATGGTTCAAAGTGTTAGTCATGAATATGATCCCCATATGGGGACAGATACATTAAAATCAGTATAAAATATCACAGGTTTTTTTACTAACTATTTTTTTCACTTAAACCAAGGTACCACTGTATACAGCAAACATTCTGTTACTTAGAATGTAACATTCTGTTACTTCCATATTCACAAGAAAAGACTTCTAAAAGCCCCTTAGATTAAGAGTGTTTTGGATTTAGAGCAAAATTTTCTCAGAAATTTTGACATAGAGCACAATCCAAACCATTACTACTCAAAAGTAAGTCCCACTGTATTCAATGGGTCTTATGGCCAGGAAAGTGTCTTTAGGATTGCAGCCTTACTTTATGAGCAAAGTCTTGGAAGAACAGCACTTCTGAGTAAGTTTGGAACAGGACTCCATGGCCAGGGAACTCATGGGGGGGGGGGAATTTGGGGGCAGCAGCCTTAGCCAAGTGTGTATGTGGGATCTGTGTGTGGCAGTGTGGAAAGTGTATGTGGGATTTTTGTGTGTGGGATCTGTGTATGGTAGTGTGGAAGGTGTGCCTGTGTGTGATAGTGTTCCAGTGCTACTCCCCATCAGCACTTGTTATCAGCACAGGAATGTTAAAGCTTCACACAAAAAAAGATTCAATTGAGCCAATGGGTAGCAGTGACTCGGTTAATGATAGTGAAAATCATCCTACAAAATCCTTCCTCTCTCTTGTCTCCCTCACACCAGTGGAATCCTGTCCAGCTTTGAACATAATTGAATCCACACAATTCATTCTATGTTGCATTCCATAAAATGTCACTGTTGAACATACAAGTGCTGCAATTGTTGTGCAATATCTTCTGCAAGTGTTTGTGCAACAGCACACAATACAGTGTGAAAGGCTGTTTTTTCCTTGTGATACATTCCCATGTTTCTTTATGTCTTATAACATTTTGATGTAATAAATATTCGTGCATACAACTCACAAAACAACCGATTTGGTGGTTCAGCAGGACCTAGGGATATCACCTTGTTGTTGAAAATATTTTTATTCTAATCTAACAAAGCCCTCCTTGTACATTATTCCTGTGCCAAAATATTTGGTTAAAAGAAGTTGCCATCATGACACATAAACCCTCTTTTCTTGGAATCACTTCCAATGAAACACTTATGGGAATCACTTCATTTAGGAGACAATTATATGTTTTTGTCTAATATTAATTAATAGGTCAAGCAGCACTTAGAGAGATTTTAGGCATTAATTAACATTTAAAAACTATCACATATGACACATTAATTAGATATCAATCACTTATTACCGCAACTGACATTTAATAAGTATTTTCATTTATACCAAAAACTAACTTGCTGCAGACACATTATAAAGAGACAAAATTGATGCAAATAGTCTCTGCAAGTTTAACATGTTAAGTGCTGCTTTCTCTTCACAATTAATATTCACAGAGTGTTGGTTTGGTTTATTACATAAAATGGTTTTTTTAATGCATACCCTTCACACACACATACAAACACACACAAACACACACACACACACACACACACACACACAGAGAGAGAGAGAGAGAGAGAGAGAGAGAGAGAGAGAGAGAGAGAGAGAGAGCAATTTAATTTTAAAACAAAGTTTGGAAGCTATAAAAATAATTGAGTGATCCCTATTTTAAATATTTTAAAAGCTACCACAGAGTATTGCATGCATATTTTTGTATTCCAAACAAGAAATTTATGCAGAATTCCTCCTGTGCTTGTTCCCTTTTAGCATAGCGATTTAAAGAGCAATCCTCATCAGGTCTTGTTTAATTTTCACACAACAGAATCCAAATTGCTGAGAATTCTGAAGTTTTTGGCTTCAGTTGTCTCCTTTGACAAATTCTATGTAGATAAATATTATTCAGCTCAAGTATTTGGATGTCATGCAATTCCCTTCCCTAACAACCACAACTTTTCTAATTTTTTTTAATTGTCCGCTCTGCAAATTTATGTTGATTTCATACCAATTTGAAGTCATGGCTTGCCCCAAAGAATTTTGGGATTTGTTATCTGGTCAGAGTTCCAAGCAGGGATGGCTTCAAGGAATGGTTGGGTCATAGCCAATGGCCCATGCTCATATGGCAGTGGTAGGCTTCAGGGGGTTCTCTCAGGTTCCGCAGAACCCTTTGCTAATGAGCGCCTGGTTCTGAGAACCAGTTACTAATGGGACATAGAACCTGTTGTTAATTTAGGTTATTAGGCCATAGAACCTGTTGTTAATTTATTTGAATCCCACCACTGCATAGGAGGGCCCCGTTGACCATGCTGACTTAGAAACCCACTGTACCAATGCCATAAGAGGTCTGAACTTAGAAGTGAGACCACCTGGTCTCACTTCAGGTGTCCAGCAATATGACAACTTTTCTCGTAGTGTTTAGTGATCTGATAAAAGTACTGATGTCAGTGCCGGATTTACATATAAGCTAAACTTTTTTGGGGCCCCCAAAAAAACTTAAAGAAAAAAACCTGAATATGCATTTCCAAAATATAAGATAAAAAAACAAATAAAATAAAACCTATATACAGCAACAATGTTTTGTGTTTTGTAGGCTCCTATTAGGTCCATAAATTACCATGTGGCATATATTAGACACAAAAAATAGTGACAATTTGTTGCTGACAAAGTACAGCTGGAAATATAAAGGGCTCCATTACCTTCAATAGCTTAGGTCCTCATGAAACCTAAGTCCGGCCCTGACTGTTGTCCAAATCTAGGCAGATATCTTCTCTTTTACTTGAAGAAGCAGTCAGGTTCACTCAAAGCACTGTAAAGTATGCAATCACTCATTGCAGTTTAGTGTGTTTGGTTTGCTGTCTGACTACCTGTTTATTTCTTCTTTTTGCTGAAATGTCTGGCAATGTCCTGAATCAGGAAAAAGGGCTAGCAATCAGATTATAGCAGACTGTGGAATATGAACCTTCAAATGCTCCTACTGCATCATTGTTCTTGAGCTGATGACAGCCCTATAAAATTAATGTGGCTTCCTTTTACAAATGCCAAAAGCTTTATGTCATAAACATTACATAAATTGGCATACACAACCTAGTAATAAACACAGTGGAAGCCCTCAGTAATAATATTACTCTTTCAGGTACTTGTTAACTCTTACTATTTTTGCAATCCCAGGCAAGAAAACTAATCAAGTCTTTGCTAGGCTACTGGACATGGCATTTGGTCTGTGTTTGAGTTGATGGTTAAGGTTTGCATGAACATTAATCTTGGTGTCACGGGTCTGCCTACCACCTCGCTTTTTCTCTCCACTAACAGTGTCTTGCTCTTCCAAGATAACAGATATCTGTGTCCTATCCTCCTCCTCTTCTCCCACAGAGTACTTTGTAACAGACGATCGACCCAAGGTAAGTATCAAAACAAATATTTACTTGCACATAGCTTAGTGGTTACAGTTATGTTTGTTACTTGTCTCTTGTTTCCAATCAACAGGTTCCCACTCCCTTCCAACCTTGGTTCAGGCTGGCGAACTTTTCCCAACGTCTAGGTAAGTACAACTTACAGCCCAATCCAGAGCAACTAATCTGTCCACATAAGAGCCCTTAGGTTGCCCTAGTCGACTCTTTTCCCTTTCAGGTGCTGGGCATCCACGGTCTCTCAGTTTCCTTCGGTCGGGACAGATGATGTTTCTGCCTTCTTGGTCTCCGGAGTCTCCTGCTGTCTTCCTTTGACAGCTGCTTTAGGCTTTCTGCCTCGCCTCCACCCCTCAATCCAGGAGCCCTCACACTTCTCCTCTGCCTTAGGACCCTTCCTTGAGATGGCTTGTGCTGGTCCCTTCCCTTCCTTCCTAGGATCCTCCCGATAGGCCTGATATGTGCTGGGCACCTTCCATGGCAAGTCCTCTCTCCACAGCATTTCCCACCGAATGCCCTCCCGCTCTCGCAGACCCCTCGGTCCTCCCCCCATTTCTTCCCGCCAAACCCCTTCCAATGATTGCACCCCTCCTGGGGCATACCATCTGGTGGAAGGGCCTACAGTTATTCCTCTTTTGGCAGGTCCCCTTCTTCCTCCAGTCCTCCACAGCTCCACCATTTCCTCCATTCTCCACACCTCCACCGCATCGGGGAACAGTGCAATGTCCAGAGGAGGATAGTTTGGGCGATCCCACACACCCAGGCTTTCTCCCTTGTAGACCCCCATAGGTTCCATATTATAAGCAGTTTATGCCTGCCAATCAATGTCACACTTGTGAAAGCAGACTTAGGAGGAATGCACAGAAATTATGGAAATGTCTCTTTAACTGCTATTGCACAAAAGCCGCAGCCCATTTTGTAATAAGAGTGTCTATGTATACATTTACAGGATTTTGGGCTTCTATTATTCTATGATTTCCATTACAGTTTCTGCTCTATTGAATGTTGAATTATTCAGGCATTAAAACAGTGATTTTCAATATTTTTCATCTCATGGCACAATGACAAGGCACTAAAATTGTCAAGGTACACCATCAGTTTTTTTTTAAATATTCCTTTAACAAAGCACACCATGTTGATGGGGGCTCACATCTCTGAATGACCATATTAACAAAATGAAACACCCCCCCCCAAATTCAGCACACCAGCAGACTATTCACAGCACAACAGTTTACGATGACACAGTGCTTGAAAATGCCTGCATTAGAAATTTGAAGAAAACAAAATAATTCTATGTAGTAGTCAGTGGTCAGATTCCTTAACTTATAAGTGATGGTTTTAGAGATCATCTAAACACAGACTGGATATCAAATTTGGCAATGTGAGACCAACATCATGATGACCACTGGATCCTTAGACAAACTGCAGTGGCAGTTTTTAATGGATAATGGTGCAAAGTTGGGTGGATAGTTTTACTCCTGAGTCCACCTCCCTAAACTACAGCCAGCACCACCAAAGCTTATCACTATTACACACCCTACAATCCAGAGTAACTACAGGAGCATGTAAGAGACATTTATGTCGACACAGTTACACCACCACCTAGTGAAAACCTATGGGAAATTCATATTGCAATCCAGAGTAAATTGTTCTTACGTTGGAGCAAGGACTCCCCGTAGTTACTCTGGATTGTGCCCATAGCCAATCTCTCCCTCTGTCCCTCCATCTGTCCCTCTTCTCTCTGCCCCACCATCCACCATCTGTCCCTCTTCTCTCTGCCCCAGTGGACAACCAGAAAAGGTAGGGGAAAGAGTAGCTACTCTAACTACAGTGGCCACATTCTATTTGTCTTATTTTTCCTTTTTGGTCCTCCTCTCCAGCGTTTTGATTTTTCAAAAGAAGTTGCAAAAGGAACAGTCTGGAGGGGGAAGAGATCAGTTTGTTGGATCTGGCAATGGCAAAAGAATGGAGATGGAGACAAGAGATAAGGAAAGAGTGGTTTGAAAGGAACCATTAAACCATTAAAAGAAATGGGAAAATTCAGGAAGGTTGGGAGAAAGTTGTGGAGAGCAAGGAGCACCTTAGGAAAAAAAATATGAGCATGGGGGAAAAACCTCCAGAAAAGAAGATGGAGTAATCATGTGCCTTGGGGGAATAATGTGGGAGAACAGCAGATCACCACTTCCTCTGGTGTCTGGAATGCTTGTCCCCCTCAATCCCTTGGAATGCTTCTGTCCCCGTGAATCTTATATACCTAATGTTGCTTCCATGTGTGCATGGTCCAGCTGGGTCAAAACGTCTATTCCAAGATTTCTCTTTTAAATCTAGCATTCTGCCCATCTCCCAAATTGTGTGTCAATCAGATTTACTTTCTGAACAAGGATGCAAGCCTAAGCTCCAGTTAGGCTGGTCTAAGCCCTAGGATAAGTCCTGTGGGATGTCACCAAAGTACAAAGTACTTCTGCACTACTGTTTTTTTTTTTGGGGGGGGGGGCGGTTAGGCCAGTGCACAGACATGCCTCCCTATATCACCACAGGAATGGGAAGACCAATGAGTTGTACTGGCCTAGGTTAGAATTACACCCATAGTTTCCTCTATGAGAACTTTTTAAAAATCCAACAAAGGCCTCTTTGAATCATTCCCACAGTGTGTCATTCATTGTTTCCAGAATCGCATCTGAAAACAATTGACACATCTTGACAAGGTAGAATGTCTGCTTTCCCCATCAGTACCTGTGTTTGGGGCTGATTCATTTCCTCTAACTTTTAAAATGACATTAGCTAATTATTAAACTCTGTAGGATATGTTTCATTTTAACTTTACCTTCACTGTAAAACACAGAATTACCTCATCTGAAAAGGTTTTCGAATTTGAAACTGTTGTTCTACATTGGCCAGCTGTTCAAAGTACTCAATCTTACATATGTAAATCAATCAAACTGTACTTGATATCCCATTTGAGAGTAATGGTGATTAATTGGTTGCTCAGCTTTAGGTTATTTCAATTTATTATTATGTTATTGGAGAGTCAATGCAGAGAATTGACTGTAATTTCTCTCTCTCTCTCTCTCTCTCTCTCTCTCTCTCTCTCTCTCTCTCTCTCTCTCTCTAGAGAGAGAGAGAGAGAGAGAGAGAGAGAGAGAGAGAGACTTATAAAGAAACCTCCAGACTAGTGCAGTTTTTTTAAACCATCTGTTCCAGTTCCATTGTTGGGATATATAAAAATGGCCTATTGTACTTATTTTGGGTTATACTGGAAGGTATACTTTGTGTTATAAGTAAAATGTTGCAGGTAGGAGATACCTGAAGGTTTCTGGTCTCAAAACTTAGTTTCAAGATCATTAACTCTGTGCCCTTACTGGCTTGATGCATATGACACTGACAGAAACCTTCTGAGTATCCTTGAAGGGAATGGGAAAAGTGACCAAGGATTTGACTCTGAGACTCTCAGGTTGCAATCCTAAAGACACTTTCCTGGGAGTAAGAATCATCAAACCTCTTTCTCTCCTACTTTCTTGTTGGAGAGGTGGCATGATGGGAGTGGAACCAGAGAAGTGCAGTAACCAAGGGTGTGCATATTCTTGATAAATAGTAGGTGGTAAAATTCTGATTTATCTTGTTTGTTAGAACTTATATCTTAATCTAACCCCAGCTAACTGGGCAAGAGGCACTCTTTCAGGTGAGTGTTCCTCTTTTATTTAGCAGACGGAGAGTAACTGGCCCTACCCACCCCAGCAATGTCTGTTCAAGTGGCTTCTGCTGGTGTTCTTTTTGCATTTTAGATTGTGAGCCTTTCTGGGAAAGGGACTCATTAGCTATTAATTATCTATTAAAGTTTTGATTTTATTGTAAACCACTTTGTGAATTTTTCAGTTGAAAAACGGTATATAAATACTGTAGGTAGGTAGATAGATAGATAGATATTCTAATCAAGTGAAATGTACCTGCATTGCAGGATTAAAGTACCCACATATGCCATCTCCCCATTGTGCAATACCTTGATTGTGATTCATCCCCCATGTGCAGCGTCATACCCCATGAGCATCAACCCCCATGTGCATGAACTCCACAGGTGCATCAACACCCCGTGTGCAACATCCCTCCATGCAAATCAACCCCCATGCGCATCAACATCCATTAGAATCAATCCCGTAGGGGCATTATCCCCTCATGTGCTTCTAGGGAAGCCCTACGAGGAAAGGAACTTGGGATGTTCAGCCTGGAGAAGAGGAGGCTGAGAGGAGACATGATTGCCCTCTTCAGATACCTGAAGGGCTGTCATAGGGAGGAAGGGGCTCATTTGTTCATAGCTGCTTCTGAAAGCAGAACTAGAACCAATGGGTACAAACTGCAAGAAAGGAGATTCCAGTTGGATATCCAGAAAAAATTTATGACAGAGAGGGTGGTTCGGCAGTGGAACAGATTGCCAAGGGAGGACTCTCCCTCCCTGGGGGTCTTCAAGCACAGGTTCAACGAGCACCTGTCGGGGATGCTCTACGAGGATTTCCTGCTGCAGGCAGGGGGTTGGACCCTTCCAACTCTAGGATTCTATGATTCTATGACTCATCCCCCCATGTACAACATCCCCCCATGTGCAACATCCCCCATGCACATAAACCCCCATGAGTATCATCCCACCATGTGCAACATCCCCATGCGCAGCCCCACAGGGGCATCATTCCCCCATGTGCAATAACCCCCACGCACATCATCCCCCGATGTGCAACATCCCCCCATGCGCAACATTTCCAAGGCGCAACATTTCCTTATGGCATAAACCACCATGCGCAACACCCCCTCCCATGTGCAATACCCCCCTAACAACATGGGCACCCCTATCTGGTAGGTTAAGGCTTTGGGACTGGGTTTTGATCAATCCTCCATGTTACATATAGGTAAAAATGTGTTGCACCCCTTTTCAGCTCCTTAGAGATTTAAGAACGTCAGTTCTTGGTGGGTGTTGATGTCATAGAAAGAACACCCTCCCCAAATTTCATGCTTTTGGGTCCAGGGGTTGGGGCAGAGCATCCCTCAGTCAGAGATTCTTCTTTGGAAAGTACAGGGAGGAAAACACATTGTGTCCCTTTTCACCCCCTTCCAGCTGGAATTTCCAAAAACTGGTTCTTAGTGGGTGCCTCCGTCATGCAAGGAACACCAATCCCAAATTTCACATTTCTAGGTCCACCAGTTTTGTCTGGGCGTTGATGTGTCAGTGAGTGAGTCAGTGACTCACTCAGTTAAATGTGAGTAACCTTCTTAACCTCTTGTTCCTTGCCTGCTGTCAAGCTCTTGGACTTTCTTCAGAATGTTTAATTTTTCTTATCTTTAAATCCACTTTTGACATTGTATCCTACCCAATGGAAACAGAGAATTAAACTTAGCCTTTGACACAGCCTTGCTGTTGATCCACAGCCTTACTAATAGCTTTCCTTTTTCGTCTTGTTTACAGTCAAACTGATAACAGTTAGGCTACAGTCATATTGAATAAATTCCATTTCTGTGTAGATTTTCTACTTCCTTTGGTGTGCGAAATAATGTACTTCAGTCTAATTTAGAATTCCCCTCATTCTGATTGTTTAATTGTCTGTTTATTACACTTTTCACTCTTATCTCTCTTCATTCTCAATCTCTACCAAACAATCTCTACCACAAAACTTCTGACTTCTGACTTTGACTTCTGAGTTTGAAAACATGATACCTAAAAGAGTAAGATATCCTACAGGAGAAGTTCAGTGTTACAGTTCTTGCTGTTTCTTATAGCACTGTAAGCACAGAGAGAAAATATTCTAACTATTTCTGAATCTTCTATACCACCTGTGGACTTTGCATTACATACATCACATACGGCCAGGGATAGGATTCAAAGAAATTAACAACCAGTTCTATGCCTATCTGGCAGCCACTTCTAAATGGCTATTTTTAAACTTTATATGTCCTATCTCTTGTTAACAACTGGTTCTATGGAGTAAGTGCAAACCTGCTGGAGCCCACAACTGCATACGGCATTACTAAACAGTAATGTTGTTCCTGTTTAGAAGATTATGATCACATTCTTAACCATGTTTACTCAAGAGTAAACCCCACTGTGTTCAGTGCATCTTATTCCCAGAAATGTGTCTTTAGGATTGCAGACACACCCTACAATCCAGAGTAACTATAGGAAGACATAAGAGGCACTTACTTTGGATTGCTTTATGCATTTCCTCTAGGTGGCACCATAACTACGTCAGTGTAAAAGGATTGTAGTTACTCTGGATTGTAGCCTAAGTCCCATATTAAGATTGCAATATATGGAAAAGAAACTCTGGCCAAATGAGATCCTGGAGGGCTATATGCACTGTGTTGATTAGGAATGCATCATTTCCACCTGGAACACATTCAAGGACATCAAACATGGTCAGAACTGCTCTACCTTTGTCTTGAGCAGCTGTTTAATCTTACATTGTGCCAAATTCACTCTCAAAGTATGAGAGAATTTTTTAAGACAGATTTGGGAGTTAGTTTTTGGCTGGAGTCGTACATGAAATGCCTGACAAGGATCATAATAGGAATGCCTCAGAAAAGTGCCCTGAATTAGTAAACAGTTTTACAACAGTTATGGCACCTCATTTGGCATATGAAAAATGATGCAGAGTTGCACAAAATACAATTGTGCTGTGCTATTAAACTTGAGCCATTAAGCAGTACAGGTCAGAATCAATAGGGGGATCCATTCCTGGACCACTCACAGATCCCAAAATCTATGGATAATAGAATCCATGGTTGGGCCATCAGAGGACCACTGCCTGTGACCAGAAGCACCTTCTGGTTGCATCCAGATCAGGGTGACCAGATGCCTGAACCTAAAAAGGAGGACAAGGTCTTCCTCTCAGCCTGGCCTTTCTGGCGGGCAATGGCACATTTGCCTACTCACAAGTAAAGCCACAATATTGGGCACTTTCACTTTCCCATAGAGCTCAATGCATTTTTGTGATTTTTAGTTTTTTGGCCATAACGTTTGAGAGAAAGGAACTTTTTCAAAACCGATTTTAGCATTGGATTTTGCTCTGCAATACAAATCCAACGACATATGACATGATGGGGCACTGCACACAAGTGGAAGTTCCAAAATGAAGCCAAAATGGAGGAAAATGAAGCCTTTTTGGAGGACACCCAGACAAAAGGCTAAAAAAGAGGACAAATCCTCTTTTTCCAGTTTTTGGAAATTCCAACTAGAAGGGGATGAAATGGGGTGCAATGTGTTTTCCACCCTATACTTCGCATTGAAGAATCGGTGATTGAGGGATGCTCTGTCCCAACCGCCAGACCTAGAAACATGAAATTAGGTGAGGGTGTTCCTTCTGTCACATGAACACCCACCAAGAAGCGATGTGAAGAAATTAAACACTTAAGGGGCTGAAAAGGGGTGCAATGTGTTTTTATGCTATACTTAACATGGAAGACTGACCAACATTCAGCCAGTTTGGATCTTGGTGCCTGGTACAGTGGGGAGGGGATGTTGTTTGGGGGGAAGGTTGTTGCACATGGGAGGTTGCACTGGGGAGGATGCTGCCCTGGGGGTATTGTGCATGAAAGGGTGATGCTGCACATGGGGGGAAGTTGCACTTGGGGGGATGTTATGCATGGGGGTTTGATGCACAGTGGGGGGATGGTGTATGGGGTAATTTTACTCTTGCAACATGGGTACAATTTTGCTAGTACTATATATAAGTCCATGCTGATGGGCTTCAGTGATGGACTTCAAAACTATTAAAATCATAAAATCATAAATGGTATATAAAGTATATAGGAAGGTATATAAAATAATAGGTGTATAAAGTATATTTACATATGCAGTAAAATAAATATGGAGGGGGGATGAAGCAGTGTTTTTTATTATTAATATGTATAATAATAATTATTATTATTATCAGGGTGAATCCCTAACCCTTCCCTGGGCCAGGGAAGACCCTTATACTGCCATGGGAGTATCATGAAAGTGCCATAAGACACTCCTGTGCCACGGTCAGGGAAGTGTCTCCATGCCAGCACAGGTACCAAGGAAAATCTTAGCCAATCGTTTGGAGAGGGCAGGGAAGAGGCAGGAGGGAGATGTTTCAGGGCAAGGGTGGACAACAGCTGGTAGGACTTTGGGTGAGCAGGGAGCAGGAGGCAGGGCTGGGATCCAACAGTTATGGCAGAGCCAAGTCCCATTCCAAGGCAGCTTGTGCCTTTCCAGGGCTGCCAAAGGTGGCACACATCTAGGTAGCCCTATTGGGGCTGCTGCTGCATTACCCAGTAAAGGAAAAAAGTTTTACCTAGACCTGCAGCAGTGCTGTAGCAACCCCAACCCTCTCTCTCTCTCTCTCTCTCTACCTACCTAAAAAGCAGGCCTCCATCAGTCTTGAAAAACTATGGTATCATGCTCAGTGCTGCATATGCTGCATGCGAAGCACAAAAGCCTGAGTTAGATTGTTATGGAGGACAGGCTGTTACCCAAGCAGCAAATCCCCCCTCTCCACGCCATTGAATTATTCCAATGGAAAGGCAGAGCCAATACAACTGGATCCAACTGGCGTCGCAGAACTGCGCTAAGGACAGGAGCTCACCCTATCTTGTGGGGCCGACCCAGGTCTCGAACCCTGGCCTGCTGGTTAACAGGCACAGTGTCTTAATCATTTGCGCCACCCACAGCCCTATATATATATATTGCCAGGAAGTGTCCTGGCAAGATAAGACCCTGCATGGGATGTACCATCGCCAGATAACCAAAGTCGCTGATATTGGGAAATCCTATCAGTGGCTGGAAAGAGCTGGCTTCAAAGATAGCACTGAAGCCCGCATCATGGCAGCACAAGAACAGGCACTAAGTACCAGATCCATAGAAGCGGGGATTTACCACACAAGAGAAGACCCAAAGTGCAGGCTGTGCAGAGAAACGTCAGAAACAATCCAACACACTGTGGCAGGGTGTAAGATACAGGCAGGAACAGCATACGTTGGACGGCACAACCAAGTAGCCGGCATCGTGTATAGGAACATCTGCTCAGCCTATGGACTAACCCTTCCCAAGACCAGATGGGAGACCCCTCTGAAGGTTGTGGAGAATGACAGGGCTAAGGTCATGTGGGACTTCCATATCCAGACAGACAAGAAGGTACTGGCTAACCAGCCAGACATTGTGGTGGTAGATAAGGCCCAGAAGACAGCCCTGGTGATAGACGTAGCGATACCAAACGACAGCAACATCAGGAAAAAAGAGCATGAAAAGGTGGGAAAGTATCAGGGTTTGAAGGAGGAATTAGAAAGGATGTGGAAAGTGAAGGTGAATGTGATCCCAATAGTGATTGGAGCACTAGGGGCTGTGACACCCAAGCTGGAAGAATGGCTCCAACAGATTCCAGGACACTCGATCCAGAAAAGCGCATTGCTAGGAACAGCTAAGATACTGCGCAGAACCCTCAAACTCCCAGACCTCTGGTAGAGGACCCGAGATTGAGGATAACATACATACATACACCACCCGTGAAGGGTGAGAAAACAATTTATATCTATTTATATTTATAAATAGATAGATAGATATAGATATAGATATAGATACAGATAGATATTTATAGATATAACTGAAAAGTCACTCACTGATTCACCCACACTGATTCACCCACTCACTCAGTCACAGTTTATTTGTTTGACTAAAAGTCAACACAGTCTTAGTGAAAATAAAACCAAGATTAAACCACAAGATTCAAAATTTAAAACAAGATATAGCTTAATCCTTGGCAAGGAAGACAAGCTCTTTTTAAAAACTACTCTGTGCCAAATATAAAAATGTCCAATAATGTCAATATGTTTTGTAATACTTCACCACAAAACACTGATGATTTGCATGCATTATATGGTACATTTCATTGCTGATTGTTAAGTCTGGAAAGCCACATATCGTTGATAAGAACTCAGCCTACCAGCAATTAATATGGTTTTGAGTACAGTTTTGCATGTAACCATACAATATAATTAGGCCAATTCCTCTCAGCAACCAGCGCAAAGGTGCATGGATGAAACAGCTGAAAATGTGGAAGATACACTGTGCAGCATACTAAGAATAATTTGCTGTTACTGCATCAAATTTGCCATGCAATGAATCTGTTTCTCATGTAAACTTTATAAAAGAAAAGTCTGGCTTATGTGTTATTTGCAATACAACAAAGAATAGTACAAAAGTAGAATCAATACTTCCATGTTGCTGATCAATTTTTCAAAGACAAGGAAATTCAGTTTTTCAAAGACAAGGAACACTATCTGTGACTGCTTGCTATTGTGGGTGTGCTGCTTTTTTAGAAAAACATCAGTGCCAGGTGTGTCATTCACTGTGCCATTCAGTGTCAACATTTGGTTGCAAAAAACCTCAGTGATCACCTGCACAATTCATAAAACATGGCCATTAATATGGTGTAAAATTAAAGCTCATGCTGTCAATGATCTACTATAATGAATATTTTGAATGTTTGCTGCTTCATACTGATGTTTGTTGGCTGTCCAAAAGCAACTGTGTGAACCTCTTTTATGGCCTTTTTGACACTACTGTGGACTTTTCTTGAAAACTACAAGTGCATTGCTTGGTGATGAACTCAAAGAGATCAGGCATGACATTGCTTGTTTATAGGAATTATTTGTTAAGTTCAATGAGATGAATTTGCAGTTGCGAGGAAATGAGGTCAATCTTATTAAGGCCAAATCTGTCATGTCTATGTTTATTTCAAAGTTAACTCTGTTCAAGTGAAACATAGACTGATCCATTCTATGTTTCAAGTGAAACATAGACTGATCCATTCAATTTCTGAGCAAGACAGATCTAGAAAAGTGGGATAAAAGGTGACAAACTATACGTTTCTTGTGACAGCTGTATTTGGACATGCTGCATGAAGAGTTATATGAATGATTTGATTATATTCTTGCCAAGGATATTCCAGATTTGCTGTTAAATCCTTTTTAAGTTACTGAGGAGTTGGGGTAGGGAAGGAAGACGTAACTGAACTAGAAAATCACACTGAGCTTTAACCAAGGTTTAAGAAATTATAGAAAGAATTTTGATTAAAGAAGAGAATTTTCATATGGCAATGATGCTGTGTTTGGCTACATCGTATCCCATGGGAATGCAATCCCTCCTTAGGGTAAGAGGACATTGCCCTATAGCAGGGATCTCCAAACATTTAACTTCAGGGCTCCTAGACCTTTAACAAGTGTGCAGAAGAAGGAATTTCAGCTTGTGATCTGTGAGATGGAAGCTGCACCTGCCAAAATTCCCTCATTTAAAGGTCCAAGAGCCCAAAGTTAAAAGTTTGGAGATCCCTGCACTACAGTAATCCCCAGCAGCTATTATTGCGCAATTTGGACCTGTACCCAGAATATTACTGGCAAAAGCCTGCATTGTTATGTGCAGGTGGATCAGGCCCTGAAAGGAGCTGTGGATTTGGTGTGTTACACCACTGAACAAACACAGTGCAATAAAAAAGAAGTTCAGTGTGATTTACCAGTAAAAACCCTAAATAATCCCTGTTAAAATACATCCCTATAGAGTTCAGACCTCTGCAATGAGTTTTTCCAGCTTATCAGCCTGAGTTCCTTCCATTTGAAGTGACAAGGACTGGGGTTGGGATCTTCTACTTGCAAATCCTGTGCTCTGTCATTTCTGCACTGTGGCCCTTTCCCATTTATAGATGCATATATAAATAATGCAAATATGTACAAGAGCCTAGTGAAGTATTATGTCTTGTGTATGCTAACTGCACTGTGGGCTTTGCCTGAACCGTTTGCGTGCTCAATTATTTGAAATTGCATCCAGATATTTCTTAGGAGCCCTGAAACTCAGCTTTAATTAATGTCTCCTTCCAGTAAACATTACGGATACCCCTGATTTAGTAGTCTTTCCCCCCTAAACAGGCACTTCTCCCTGGAGTACATGTTTTGTTTGGCACTGCTCATAAACAGCAGTTCTGCTGTCAAGTTATCAAGATCAGAGGCAGCTTCAGGGAACTTACCAAAGGGAGGGAAATTAACAAAGCTGAAGTGAAATTAACATGCTCTTTGACAGGCTAACAAGCTCATTACGCTATCTCAGTAATAACTGACGCATAGTGAAGCAACACAGCTCCTGAAAGCAGCTTAAGTAACCTGTGGAGAGGAAAGCACATTCTCAGATCACAGCAGGAAACTTAGTTACTGGCTGATCAATTAAGGTTGGGCTCCTTCCAGTCTAATGGCTTGTGGTTTCAACCCCAAGGGAAGTCCGAGGTATGATGTATCATTTTCCACAGTTTTGGCCATGCAGATGCTTCCTCAAGTGAACTAGGCAGAACAGGGGCACCAATGTTTGTTTGTTCATCTGTTTCTGTGTTCATGTAGATCAGGGGTATTCAAACCCCTGCTCATGGGGCCTGATGCGGCCCAAGGCAAGCCTTAATGCAGCCTGTGGCAAGACCGCTCTATCCAGCCAGTAGACAAATCTTGTAATCCTCCATATTTGTCTCTGATGCACTCCTATATGTAAATTTACATAAAATTCTTCAAATTTGAAATGTAAATTATTTTTCCAGCCCTTGACACAGTGTCAGAGAGATGATGTGGCCCTCCTGCCAAAACCTTTGGGCACCCTTTAGATTATAGTAGGTTGTGGGCAGTGATGGGCTCAAAATAAATTAACAACCGGGTTCTCTGCCCATCTGGAAGCCACTTTTAAATGGATATTTTTAAACTTTATATGTCCTATCTCTCGTTAACAACCGGTTCTATAGAGTAGGTGCGAACCCGCTGGAGCCCACCACTGGTTGTGGGGCTTCATTCTTAGAGAGATACTTTAAACATAGTCATGGTCCATAAGACACATGAACAGAATTCTTTTCAGGAAAGGCAACACCAAAAGCTTCCAGAGAGAAAAGGAAGGAAAGGAAAAAAATTCCTTTTCTTCCAGATAATACTTGCAGTTGTGGTTTCTTGACAGTAGGTCTATAAAAGATAGGGGCTTCAGTGAAGGGCTACTGAAGAATGGCATCAGGTTTACAACTTGAGCAACCTGAAAACTGCTCCTGCTGGAAGCTTGGAAAGCATTACCAGATGCCAAGTGATGACCAAGCCATGAAAAGATTACATCTGGTAGAGAAGAGTTCCCCGAGCTTCCCACTGAACAATGTCGACTAGCCACCCCATGGTGCACCTTGGGCACAAATCTTCTATATATATTAAAGAGAAATGTCATTGACTGACTGACTGAATGACTCACTCACTCATCAACACCTTGCCAAAATTGCTGGGCCTAGAAACATGACATTTGGAGTGGATGTTCTTTCCATGATGAAGGGAGTCACTGAGAACTGGTTTTCAGAAATTCCAACTGCAAGTGGGATTTCCTGCCTATACGTTGCATTGAAGAATCTGTGACTAAAGGATGCTCTGACCCAACCCCTGGACCTAGAAGGATGACATTTGGAGAGAGTGTTCCTTATGTCACATGAACACTTACCAAGAACTGATGTACAGAAATTTAACCCTGAAGGGGGTGAAAAGGGGCTGAATTTTTGATACCCCTATTTTGCATACCCCTGCTTTAGGTTGAGGATCTAAATCATGGAAGTCACTGAAGTCCATCAGTATGGACTTACATCTAGTACTAGCAAAATCATACACGTATTGCAGAAATAAAATTCTCCCATACACCATCCCCCACTGTGCATCAAACCCCCATGCGTAACATCCCCCCATGTGCACCATGCCCCCATGCACAGCATCACCCTTTCATGCTCAGCTCCCCCAGGGCAGCATCCTCCCCAGAGCAACCCCCAATGTGCAACAACCTTTCCCCCAAACAACATCTCCTCCCCACTGTACCAGGCACCAAGCACCAAATTGGCTGAATGTTGGTCAGTCTTCCATGCTAAGTATAGGACAAAAACACATTGCACACCTTTTCAGCCCCTTAACTGTTAAATTTCTTCACATCGCTTCTTGGTGGGTGTTCATGTGACAGAAGGAACACCCTCACCTAATTTCATGTTTCTAGGTCCGGCGGTTGGGGCAGAGCATCCCTCAATCACCGAATCTTCAATGCGCAAACACAATCAATGCTTCAAAACACATTGCGCCCCATTTCATCCCCTTTTCAGCCCCTTAAGTGTTAAATTTCTTCACATCGCTTCTTGGTGGGTGTTCATGTGACATAAGGAACACCCTCACCGAATTTCCTGCTTCTAGGTCCAGCGGTTGGGGCAGCGCATCCCTCAGTCACCAATTCTTCAATGGAAAGTATAGGGAGGAAAACACATTGCGCCCCATTTCACCCCCTTCCAGATGGAATTTCCAAAAACCAGTTCTTAGTGACTCTGTCACAGAAAGAACACCCACTCCAAATTTCATGCTTCTAGGTCTAGCGGTCTTGGCAGGGCATTGATGAGTGAGTGAATGAGTGAGTGAGTGAGAGTGAGTGAATGAATCAGTGAGTGACTTTTCATTTTTATATATAGATAGATATAAGATAAGATTGGGGTTGCTACAGCACTGCTGCAGGTCTAGATAAAACTTTTTTCCTTTACTGGGTAATGCAGCAGCAGCCCCAATAAGTCTACCTAGATGTGTGCCACCTTTGGAAGCCCTGTAGAGGCACAAGCTGCCTTGGAGTGGGGCTTGGCTCTGCCATAACTGTTGGATCCCAGCCCTGCTCCCTGCTCGCCCAAAGTCCTACCAGCTGTTGTCCACCCTTGCCCGAAACATCTCCCTCCTGCCTCTTCCCTGCTCTCCAAACCCTTGGCTAAGACTGGCTAAGATTTTCCTTGGCACCTGTGTTGGCATGGAGATACTTCCCTGACCGTGGCACAGGAGTGTCTTATGGCACTTTCATGATACTCCCATGGCAGTATAAGGGTCTTCCCTGGCCCAGGGAAGGGTTAGGGATTCACCCTGATAATAATAATAATAATAATAATAATAATAATAATAATAATAATAATAATAATAATAATAATAATAACAACAACAACAACAACAACAAAAAACACTGCTTCATCCTCCCTCCATATTTATTTTACTGCATATGTAAATATACTTTATACACCTATTATTTTATATACCTTTCTATATTCCTTATATACCATTTATGATTTTATGATTTTATTTATAGTACCTGAAATAAAAAATGAAAAAGAATACAGAATTTAAATGATAAGCTTATGAGATTTCTTATTCTATGGTTTTCTAAATTCTGTGTTTCATTTGTATAGCACCCTGCTTTTTGTTTTTGTGTTTTTTTTTTTGTTACAAATTATGCAATTAAGTAATAATTTAATACCATTTATCTTGTTCTCTGGAAAAGATTTGGCCCAAAGACTACTTCTATGTTTGACATCATTAGAGAGTCAACATCCTTGTGTTTTGTTGCGACTCCACTTTTATATGGCATTTTACAAGCCTTCTAATAATGCCTACATAGTAAGCATAAAGGCATTTTATGCATATCAAAGCGCTTTACAGCCACTTACTAGCACTTAGCCATATTAGTTGACTGCCCTACACCAACGCTGTCCTCTGATTTCAGATTGTGGAGTTGTTGATCAGCTGCCAAGTTTATTTCCAATCTGTTCAGCACAGAAGCTTTTACAGTGTAAATCTGAGGTGTCAATTTAGCTTTGGTTGCCCTGATCCCCTAGAAAGAGGACCGGTATGATTGACTGTGGTTTTTGCTTTTCTATTCTACTCCAGAGAGGATTTAGCATTGTTTTTGAGAGAATTATGGCTATTTCTATTTCTAATCTGGGGATGAGCCTTGCGTGCGTGCCCTTAAAGACTAGCCTGGTGACCAATCCTCCACCCGGACTTGGCTGACGACCAGAAACGTTCAGCATCAAATCATCCCTTTGCAAAGCCATAAGCTTCTTTCTGAAGTGGATGTTCAGACATCTATAGCAGCAGCTTTTGGATATTCTGGGGAATTCTCCCACTTAAGAGCAATTCTCTCTTTTAAAAAATAATACAAACTAATCCCACTTGCATATCATACCCAGCCACAACGGGCAACAAATATAAGACATAACTGCAGGTTTTTATCTGTTATGGGAGACACAAGATATGATGTAATTAAAGGTTATATAGCACATTGTATCTACAAAAGGGTGTTGGAGGCATCAAAAATACTTTTAATTTTTAAAAAAATGGTTCAGAAACTTTGCCTGCAGCCTGACCACACTTTCCTGGGAGTAAATACTATTGAACATAATGGGACCTACTTCTGAGTAGACATGCTTAGGACTGCACACTTGATATCCCCTTTGCTTTTAAGGACTAAAACTGACAACCCAATCCTATCCACACTTTCCTAGGAGTAAGCCTCTTTGTATATAATGTGACTTTCTTCTGAGTAGTTTCATCCAGCATCCAAATGCTGTCCCAAGTGCATGCTTTGTTATTGGGACAGTTGTCTTTGGAAAACAATCTTAGCCTGCGCTTTCAGTAAACTTCTCACAGCTTGGAGAAAAACATTATCACATGTTAATGTCTGCAGATTAAGCTGTTCTTTTAAACTCAGAACTGGAGCTGGTTAAAAAAAAAACAACAATTGTATCATTAAAATAGAGTAACTATTTTTCCAGCCTGCTTCTCTAAAAGCAATGGGATGAGTGATAAAATGGCCATTTTCTAGCATTCATTCCATCATGAAATCAGACTGATCTATATCTTTACACCCTTCCCCTATTTTAAGCCTTCAGTGAGAAATGAACAGCAACCCTATGTCACTGCAAAAATAACGTGTCAGACATATTTGGTCTAGTTCATTATGTAGGGCTGTGACTTTTTAATCTCATGTAATCTCATGTAATATTGAAAGACACTGCCCGACAGACAGAAATTCAACAGGTGACGCTCCCCCACAATGCACTGCCACAGTCCCCTATACAATTTCTGCCTGACATCCCACAACTCTTAACAACACAGAGCTTTAAGGAAAAAGGATGGCAAGCATAATAGTTTCAAACAGTTTAAACCATAATAGCAAACTAGTTTAAATCAACAAATAAACAACAAATGGTCCCCAGATCATTTTAAGGAAAATCCCTTGTGTAGATGGATGTTCTTAGAAGCAGGGATTTCCATGAAAAGTCACAGATGGATGTTCTTAGTCTAGAACAGATTAAAAAAAAAGTAAACATATCAGGTTATTTAAACATTTCTAGTGTTTAAAACTTCATTGAAATTCCTTGAAAACTGAAAGGAAAGGATTCCAAATGCAGCCCAGACTTCTTTTTGGCAGGTTAGCATACAAGTTTTTAAAAAAAGCAGTGAAAGCATTCTCCCTTTTCACTCAAGCAAATGATAACTACAGATTTGGCCCATTTCACAGGTTCAGTTGTGGCACATTTGACAATGGCATTTGTTGATAGTGAAACAGTGTGAATGGTGTTCTGTGGGTGATAAAAGGAAGGGGCTCGTTTCCTACATATCATAGTTGCAGTTTTGCATTAAACACTTCTACAGACTTGCTTTAAAATCCATTTCTGTCCAGCCCACTGGTGTACACATTTGGTTGCAGACATGCTTATGCTTACACTTGCAAATCCAGAAGTCATTAAAATCAAGAGGAAATTAACACTATTGACATATTTCTATGAGTCCATCATTTTTTATCCATATCCAGTATGCTTGAGTATATCGAAGACTTGCAAAGCACAGCGTAGTCTTTGCAAAGACTTGCAAAGCATCACCTAGAATTAGTGATATTCTAAAATGGGAGAGAGTCCTGGGAAAAGTTAAAAACCCCTTCCAAGCTGTTCTCCCCACCACCACCACCTTTAAAGGATTTCCACCACCACCACCTCCACCACTACACCTGTTGCGTTTCCTTGCTGGTGAAGAGGTTTAGGAAATCTAATGGTTTCTGCATTGAGAAATATATATTATGGGTGAAGCAGCCTCTGTCTCCATCTGCCCAGTCTTTGCTCAGAGTTGCAGCCGGCCCAGCCTGATTTGGGGTTTTTGAGGTTTTTTAAAAACCCATCTAATGTGTAGTTTGTAAGTGAGCTGGCCACAGATTGAACGAAAGATAATAGAACATGCAAAAATATGCACCCATCAGTCTCATTTTCTTATTCACTATGCAGCAGGGGAAAAAATTGATCTCATTTTAAAGCTTCCACCCACCCAAATGTAGCTCTAATTTCAGATGATTGGACAATAAGTGGATATTAAAAAAAATTGGCACAAAAATTATTAATGGTATTATTTCAGCCTGGGTATGAGAAATGTAGACATTAGCAAACTGACTTTTAAAACCTCATTTTCACACTGGGGCTAAGTTGCAATCAAACACTTAGATATCTCTCATGCTTGTGTGCATCCAATTTGCAAATGCACACGTTTAATTGGTGAGACATAGCTTCTGGGGCCAGTAAAGGGCTCCCAAAGTAAGATACTCATTAAACTGTTATTTGACATTGCTTCTTGTATCTTTTTTAAGGAAAACTAGGAACTTGCAACCCGTGTAACTTTGACAACAACAAAATAGAGGAAAACAAAGTATAGATTAATTGATGAATCATAAGGAGGACATAAAAGCAGAACTGGAGAATTAGCAGTGTTTCAGGAAGCAAAGAAATCAAAGGTCCTTTCATAATTTTCACCAGCAACTAAAACATGTGACTTAAATATTAAAAGCTATAATATAGAAAGTTATACACGAATATATTTCACTGATTTTAATGAGACTGGGGCTGGTTTGTGCTTGTATGATTATTACTTGATAACTTCAGGCTTCTCCATTCTAGGAGGAGGTTGACTTTAACCCTTTTGTTATATGGTGAGTCCCATGTAATTAAAGCAAAGACATGGTGAAATCAGTTCAACACATTTATTACCTCTTCTGAACAGTGTGGAGCACAATCCTAACCATATCTACTCAAAAGTAAGCCCCATTATGTTCAATAGGTCTTACTTCCAGGAGAATGTATCTGGGATTGCAGCATTAGTATGAGGGAAGCTCCACCTCCAGAGGGGTTTTAAAGGTCAGAATATAGAATTACCCTACAATCCAGAGTAACTACGGGAGCAAATAAGAGACATTACATGCACCCGTAGTTACTGCACAAACTAGTGAAAACATATGGGAAATTCATATTGCAATCCAGAGCAAATTTTTCTTATACCGGAGCAAGGACTCCCCATAGTTATTCTGGATTGTGTCCTTACTCTCACAACAATTCAACACAGGGCTAACAGAAATTCAAGGGTTGTCCCTCCAAGAAATTCAAGGGTTGTCCCTCCCTTTATTCCCTAGTTCCTTTCTTGGGGGAACCTAAATAGATAATTAGGTGAAGGCTCTCAGAAGGAAAATGAAACCCCACATAGGATATTGAAGTAGGGTTGCCATATGTTCTGAAAAACAGGGGCAATCCTGATTTTGGGGGATTGTGTTCACATACTGGCAAATGGGACAGAGGGTCCTGTCCCAATTTTGTGGAAAAGATTTATGGCAACCCTATACTGAAAGCCACATGCCACTTGTTAACTCACTGTGGTTCCAAGATCCCTGGCTGGATTCTAGAGGACAGAAGTGCAAACATTTTGGAAGGTCTGCATAATCTCTCTGACACTGTATTGGGGGCTGGAAAGGTGATTTACATTTCAAAACTGAATAAATTTACATATTAGAGGCATATCTGGAGGATTTCAAGGCTTGCCTGTGGACCAGATGGAGGGGTCCTGTTGTGGTCCACGTTGAGGCTCCGGGTTTAGATGTTCCTGCTGTAGATATAAACCGTAGGCTGTAGACCTGGGCTGTTTGCTGTCTCCCATGCTCCTGGCTGTCTGCAGCAGATCTTGGATCCCAAGCACCTTTCCAGTCCTTTTTCTCTTTTCTTCTTCTTGGTCCCCAGGCTTCCTCACAATTTCCTCTTTTCCTACCCTTTTCAGGCACAATGTTCCACTCTGCTTTCAGTCACCCTCTCTCCACTCCTAACCCATCTCTGCATTTGCCTCTGCTTCAGTCTCTTTCTCCTTGTCTCTCTCTTCCTTTGGCTCCTGCCTCAGCTTTAATGCCCCTTCCTTGCAGATGAGGGAGTTTTGGAAGAGGACTGAGTAGATGGTATTCTGCTGGTGATGCAACACGCTTTGAAAGTGGCTCTACTCACTGTCTGTCAGAGGCAGCAACAACAACAGCTTGCTGAACCTATCTGTACATTGCAGTCCCTGTTTAGATGGTGAGGTCTAAAATGGCCTGTTACCAGTGGGGCTCTCTTCAAAAAACAAAAACACAACAAAACCAAATTTTCCTTCTGGCCATGCCTTGCAGATCCTCCTACTAAGAAGTGTGCAATACTAGTGGGATAAAGGACTGTAATGGAATGTCTGGCCTTTCTAATGATTCCCAATAAAACTGTGACCCAAATTAACTTTATTTATTTTGGGCCGAGCCAAAACAAGACATAGATCTCTTGTTTTGTTTGCTATTCTGTTTTCCTGTATAGACCTGTTATGCTTCTGTTTTTCATTCACTGTACCTAGATACAGTATAGTGAATGGGTATACAGTAGGTTTGTCCCATTTTTTTCACTACAGTGAAATTATTGCCTTCCGTGTTACTGTGAATTAGAGGCTGGTTTGGCCTTAACTGGATCTTCCTTACTGACTTCTTTAACTGGATCCTAGCTTATAGCAATTTGTAGATTTTTAAATTTTTAAATGCAGAATTTATAATTTAATCACAACCAAATTATACTTCTTTTTAAAAGGCAACACTGAGAATATTCAGGAAAGCTCACATGTAAACAATAGAAAGAGAAGCTGAAAATCAGAAATGAAAAATAATCTAAATACAGGTCCAAATTTGTTATATACTGATTTTTTTAAATACATGGATTTGACTGAACATGAATGGCCCCTTCAAATAACAGTTTTAAAAACTACTTTTTTACTGTTGTAGATAGGCTGTCATGGAAACAATCATTCTGTTCTTCAGCTAACCCAAGGAAAAACAGGGGGTCCTTTGCTTTTCTAATTGCAACTGTCTTTAAAACAGGAAGAAAAGCTGTTTTTAAACCATTTTAAAGGGACACACGTTTTAAAATTTATTATATTTAATACATTTTTTGGTATCAGCAGAGAGTCCCAGAATCAAACCCCTGCAGCTATTGAGGCACAGCCTTATTCTATTAGGAGCAATGGGCTAGCAAGAACACTGGAAGTGGGTCTTTATTTTTCCACTGTTCATTTATCTGTGCATTTTTTGCCCACAAGGTTTTTCCAGAACAGAACCCTTGCAGTAAACGAGGGATCCCTGTAACATGGACCAATTCCTGAGCTAAAGCTGTTTTTGTTTTGTTTTTTCACGCTGACTAATATAACCTGCCAGCACCTGCTCATATGGCAAAATCAGAATGTGAAATATCATTAAGTTTCATGAGCAATTCTACACTATCTGGGAGTATTTATATTAATTTGCATATGTTTACACAAATTGAGTGTTGCACTGATGTTGTATTATTTTATTTCAATTTCAGTTTCATGTCTTTAGCTAGACATGGTGCCAAGTACTATTTGGGCCCCGCCCAGGGACCTAGTGTATTGTGATTTATTATTATTATGATGTGCTATTTCACAGTTGCCAGGTTTTTGACTGGAATTGGCTCTATTGTGATTCAATTCCTATCCAAGGAACTAAGAATCACAAAGGTATCACCTCAATATGTGTGAAGTTCCCAGAAGTGCTGCTTTTTGTAACTGACCAGTTGTGATCTTTGGGAGGCCCATTTTTAGATATTCCTGGAGATTTAATAGAATCACTCCAAAAGCACCTTGGAATCACAGTGGCTTTCTTTTCACAGATTCTCTGAATTTCTATCTGTAGGTCCTTATACCTTGTGGTCTTTTCATGTTCTTTCTCTTGAATCCAACGACCTCTGGGTATTGCCTGTTTTTCCTCAACCACGGTGATGTCCAGTGTATTATGTTCCAATTGGCAGTTGATTTGAATTTATAAATTATAAATTTAACAAGACTGCCCAATCCTATGGATATTGTATGACAACAAATTTTCCAATCCACAGTCATTAAAGTGCCAGAGAAAGCAATGAAAGAGCAACAGAACCACTCTGAGCTCAACCTCAATCCTATTATTTCCTTCACCTGCCTGTGCAGGGCATGAACTGCAGTCTGCATGGAAGGATGGAAGAGTGATTTCATACCACACCAAGGGGCTGAGCCCTGGTTTGTAGTCCTTTTTCAGGCTACAGAGAACCATTTATAGCATGACTATTGCTGTTATTCAATCTGCAAGAAACCTTCCTGACTCATTTCTTTCCACCACCAAGTTTTCTTCCTTTCTCATTCCCTAATAAACAAAAACAAACAAAAACCCTAATTCTCCAGCCCCAGCTCATCCTATATAATCTACTATCACCCTAGATCAGAGGTCAGGGAACAGCGGTGAAATACCCCAATTTGGGTAATAATGGAATTCCTGGGGGTAATGTACCACCTGGGTTTGCATATGAATGACACAGTCAGGTGTGCATGACCAGCACAGAGCAGGGCAGGCATTGCAATGGATTACTCTTAGCATCTAATCAGGGATCAAAACAAACAAACAAAAGGTGTGAATCCCTGTAGGGTAATAAGAAGTTCAGGCTATTGTGGGAGAGGAGGGGGGGGGGGGTTGGAGGGGAGAGAGATCAAAAGTGACCCAGCTGCAGGGTTACTCAGGGACAGAAATGAAAAGAGAAAGCATCCTCCTTTGGGTGCTGTTGAGGTCTGCCTGTATTCTAAACAGCCCCCGTCCATCCAGCTCCCTCTGGTAAGACCATTTCATTGCTCCTGTATCAGGAGCTATCATTGATCCTGTGATCATATCTCATAATCATAAAAGAGAATCCCAAAATGTAGGACACTCAAGAAAAATGTAGGACATGACAAAATTAAAGCTAAAAACACTGACCTATTTTGCTTTCATGTGAATAATAAAAACACTATGAGCACAATCCTAACCATGACTACTCAAAAGGAAGCCCCACTGTATTAAATGGGTCTTATTCTGAGGAAAGTGTCTTTAGGATTGCAGCCTATATTTACTTATTACATTTACAACCATTATATATAATGTATTAATTACAAAAAGGCTACATGCTGCCACACTTTCCTGGAAGGAACACCCCACTGACTGTGATTGTAATGGTCTGCTGCTCAATAGAGAGGCACAGGATTGGGCTCTGAGGCTGCAATCCTAGTCATATTTTCATGGGAAGCCCAATAACTACAATGGGTCTTACTTCTGAGTAAACTTGAATAGATTGGGTTCTCTTCCCCACTCCAGTTGAATCCTGCACTTGTTTCAATCATTTGCAGGATCTTGTCCTCTTTTTTTATTATGGTCACCCTGACCCCCACATTTCTCCAATATGCAGTGACCATATGTCATAACCACAAAAAGAGAACAAGCCCCCCAAAATATAAGACATCTAAAAAAATTGAGGACATTTTAAAAAGCTAAAATCCCTCATATATATTGTTTTCATGTTGTTAACTTAAACACCATATTACGTATTAGTACTGTATGTTTAAAACTATTACATATTACATATAATTTATGAATTCCAAGAAAGCTACATGCTGCCTGCTCACAAGGAAATAGAGGACAATGAAGATTTTTTTCCAGGACACAAGGCTAAAACAGAGGAAATGTCCTGGGAAAACAGACCATATGGTCATCCTGTCCAATCCAACACTATTTTATCCCCTACTTCAAACTTTTCTTCTAGCTCCCCAGAAGCCACATATTTGAATTCAAATAATTAATAATATATTTTTTCTTCCTTTCAAATCAAGGGGGTAAGAGGGTAAAAATGTTTTGGGGTAAGAGGTAAAAATGTTCCCCGACCCCTGCCCTAGATAATCTTCATCCTTGATCATCTACAGCCCCAGCTCTACCTAGATCTAATTCTGTAATTTCCCCACATCTTTTCTCTTCCTTCCTTTCTCCCTTCATGTTTGCTTCCTTATGCACCTTTTTCTCTTTCAGAGTTATCATCTTTCTTCTCCTTCACCTCTCCCTGTATAGCAACCACTTATACTCAACACTGAATTTTTTTTAGTCCTCTTCCTCATTATTGGAAACTGATCCTCACAATAATATTTGTTTGCTGCACTTTTCAGACATGCCACCCTCATTGTTCCCATCTGAATTACCGATTTATTCCATTGGCCACTGTGCAGGATCTGAGCACATGAGATAGATTTCCCCCATATGCACATCTTAAGACCCAAAAATAAACTTATTATGCAGTTACAAGTCCTATCTCTTGCCCTCCCTTCCCTGTTCAATTACAAGGTACACATAATTAAAAAGTGTATAATCCAGTATTATATCATTGCTGCATATTCCCCTAGCTTGGCTTAACTAGTTTGGCTTATGTGGAAGGATTCGATTCTTGTTTGGTTTCATAAATTTCCTAGTAAACAATCCTCAGTGGGATGACATGCCCTATTCAATTGGCCCCTTAGTAAAATTGCAACCCAATCCTAGCTAACTTCTCACACAGTGATGCAGTGGCATTAACGTGGCCCCTTATTTATTCCATGGTGTTTTGGCCTCTGAAATGCCTCCAAGGAAATATTTGTTTTCTTAGTCCCAGGCAGTGGCAGACGTGTGGACTATACCCTACTGGCGCAGGGCAAACAAAACCCCAAGCACTATGTCCATGAAACTCCAGAACTGTTGGAAAGCCTTGAGACACAGTATCCCAACACAGTATTTTTGGTATTCTGGAAGTACCGTATACTGTAAGACCAGAGAGACCACTATATAAGACCACAAGAATGCTTCCCTAGTCAGTCCTGGAGTTACATGAGTTTCCATTTTGCTGATAAACATGGGTACAGCATGTGGCACGTTGCAGGAGAGAAGAAGGCATCATGGAGCACCTCAAGGGAATGTCCCTAGGGTATGCCCCAGCAGTCACTATCATCAACTTGGAAGTGCACCAGACGTAGTCAGGCTGCAATCCTAAGTCCCAGTTAGGCTGGTGTAAGTCCTGGCACAAGTCCTATGCTGGCCTGGGGGTGTCACAAAAGTGCCGTAAGGCACTTCTATGCCACCCGGAGGGGGAGGGAGTTAGGTCAGTGCACAGACATGAGCTGGCATCCCCATACCACCACAGGACAGGGAGACAGGTGATATATGCTGACCTATATTGGTTAGGATTGCGCGCTCAGTATACTATTTCTTGTGGCACAAAGGTCATTTAAGGATTGGAGTGTAAAAGTGCACCACAAAGATAGACTAATAAATGCTGTTCTGTACATATGTAACTGTGCACAGCATTGCAGCTGTTGTTCAGTTTACCTCTGTAGTGTAGACCTGGTCGGCAGCTATTATACCAGAAGGCCATTTTGAATGTGGTTGAAAGGTGCTGGAAATGCAATAGGGAGCCTGTCAGCTTAAATCATATATACTGGAGCTGTCCTGCAGTAGCCAATTTCTTGGAGAAAGTTGGGAAATAAATTCAGTCCAACAATGTACAATATCTGAAGAGTGACATGTTGGATATTGGAATACTTACCATCTATATGGAAACTGAAGTACAGCCAACTGGATTGGACTTGTAGAATGGAACTCATCGCCAAATGCTTGATGCTGCAAAATTGGAAATTGAAAGCGGCTCCAAAGATTAAGGTCTTGGATGAGAAACTGTTGGAAGTGCCAGGGTAAAAAATAATACACCAGAACAAAGGCGCATTGGACAACATTTGGAGTGACTATATTGTATTTCATGAATGCATTTTATTCTTTCATTCATTGCATTTTTTGTTATTTGTAAAATAAGATGCAATGCCATGAAATGTTGTTGTTGCTGCCACTGCTTCTATAATTAATTTTCTGCTTTTGTGTTATTTTGTTGAACAGTGTCTTGTTCACATGTAGGTTGTAACCATATCTGTAGTCCATTTGGAGGATGCTTTGTGGGGGCACTGTTGGTGGAGTCTTAGGGGAAACCACTAGGGTCTAAGCCATTTACTTGGCTTCTGAAAAAGACTCAGGAGTATGTTTTAAACAAAGGCAATTTATTTTGGTCAGGTGTTTCACATCCATCTGTGAACCACCCATTGGGTATTCCTGTACTTGGCTGGTCCTGTAGGTTCGGTAGATGATGGGTATAGTACCTTGTGGGGTATATGGGGACCCTCTCTGGCTGGTGGACTCACCCCTTTGCATCTTGGGTCTTTCTCTGGGTTGGTCTTCAGGGATCCTTCTGTGTGAGGGCAGAGCTTGCTGCACTGGTTAGACTCAGGTCCCATGGGAGTATGGCTCCCCTTTCTTGGGGGGTGGGATTGCTACAGGTCCTGGTTGCGACCCAGAGTTTCCCATAATTTCCCCAGTTTCCCTGCATACCAGGTGAAGGGGTTGCACAGTGTTTGCTTTTCTTCCTGCCTGATCCCTGGGAAAGCGACCAGGGAGATGAAAACTTCTGCTTCAGTAGCCAGACTTCTTATTCTTCTCCAGCTCAACGCTCTAAGCCAAGATCTCAGGCCAGCTATATCTGAGCAGTGAGCCCTGCCATGATAGGGCATGCTCCTACTTGGTTAGCCCACTGGGGTTCAGTTTAGCTGCTGCCCAGACCATGATGTTTCGCTGCTGTATTTTGCAGCTCTCTGGGGTCTACTCTCCCTCCAGGTAGTCCTATTAGCATCGCCCCTTTTCTTTCCTTCCTGCTCGCCAGGACTCCTACCCAGGTGAAAGCTCTGGCTTCTGCTATCCCATATCAGGCTTGATGCCCTCCTCCTGAAACTTTCTTTCTCCAGAGCCTTCCTTCCACCCACTGCTGGAGTTAGCATTCCAGTTGGATATCAGGAAAAAAAATTCCTGATGGTGAGGGCGGTTCAGCAGTGGAACAGATTGCCAAGGGAGGTGGTGGACTCTCCCTCACTGGGAATCTTCAAGCAGAGGCTCGACAAGCACCTGTCGGGGATGCTCTAGGGGGATTTCCTGCTGCAAGCAGGGGGTTGGACTAGATGACCCATTGGGTACCTTCCAACTCTATGATTATATGATTATATGATCCTATCCCATGTGGCATGGGATCTCCAGAATGGCATCCATTTCACATTGTCCTATTAATATTTAGCAACCCAATCCACCATTATTAACTTTATAGTACAGATTGAATGGTGGGGCTACTTTAAGGATCAGTCCATGCAATCCTACGGATGTCTATGTCTGAGGTTCAATGGATTTGAATATTAGGTAAATGTATATGGGATAATTGCAGCCTAACGGCCCATCCAACATGACTCTGTACTGCATTTACAACTGCCAATTAAAATTCCATTTTTCATAGATGGCCATTAGGGATGGCCCAGGAGGGGGCAGTTTCAGTGGCAGTGGCATATACCAAATCCAAATATGCTTCACAGGACCTACCTTCACGGGATCTACCTGCACAGATCAGGTTGGACCTCCATCAGCAACATCACTTACATGTTTAGATTCCTGGATTTCTATGCAGTGAGTGTACACATTCTTTACAGATAATGCAACTCCCCTCTTTTTCTATGTGGTCTGTACCTTTTGAACAGGTTATAGTCTTCCAATGCTATATAGAATTATAGAATCAGAGAATCCTAGAGTTGGAAGGGATCCAGTAGGTCATCTAGTCCAACACCCTGCCTGCAGCAGGAAATCCTCCTAGAACATCTCCAACAGGTGCTCATCAAGCCTCTGCTTGAAGATCCCCAGTGAGGGAGAGTCCACCACCTCCCTTGGCAATCTGTTCCACTGCCGAACCACCCAAACCGCCAGGAATTTTTTTCAGATACCCAACCAGAATCTCCTTTCTTGCAGTTTGTACCCATTGGTTCTAGTTCTGCTTTTAGAAGCAGCTATGAATAAACGAGCCCCTTCCTCCATATGACAGCCCTTCAGGTATCTGAAGAGGGCAATCATGTCTCCCCTCAGCCTCCTCTTCTCCAGGCTGAACATCCCAAGTTCCCCCAACCTTTCCTCATAGGGCTTCCCTTCCATCCCACTGATCATTCTTGTTGCTCTCCTCTGGACTTGCTCCAGTTTGGCTGCATCTTTCTTAAAGTGAGGTGCCCAGAACTGAACACAGTACTCAAGGTGAGGTATCACCAATGCAGAATAAAGAGGAACTAGAACTTCTCATGACTTGGAAGCTGCAGACCTCTTAATGCAGCCTAAAATGGCATTTGCCTTCTTTGCAGACACATCACACTGCTGACTCATGTTCAGCTTGTGATCCATGGCTACTCCAAGGTCCCACTCACATGTTGTGCTGCCAAGCCAAGTATCCCCCATTTTATACCTGAGTTTTTGGATTTTATTGCCTAAGTGCAGAACCTTGCACTTCTCCCTACTGAAATTCATTCTATTTGTTACAGCCCAGTATTCCAGTTTATCCAGATCCTCCTGGAGGTTTCTCCTGTATTCTGTTGTGTTTGCCACACCTCCTAGCTTGGTGTCATCTGAAAATTTGATCAGACTCCCCTGTATCCCTTCCTCCAAGTCGTTGATGAATGGACCTTATGTCATGAACGGACCTTATTCCACTATTTCCATAATGTATACAAGAACATATTTGCCTTCCCATATTAAGAGTTAAAATTCATCTTCTTCTGTCCTATGATCTGATATTAATATATAGCAGGGATGTGAAATGAAATCATGTCTGCTCATAACTCTGGCACTGACTTCAGTTTGAGGCCAGTGACTTGGAAATGTGTCCCCACAAATGCAGACTCAAGTCTGTCTTTGTCTGGCTAGGATTGCATACTTTTTTGAAACATAAAAGAACTCATGTAGCCATTATTCAGACTAAGGGCACAATCCAGAGTAACTACGTGGAGTCCTTGCTCCAGTGTAAGAACAATTTGCTCTGGATTGCAATATGAATTTCCCATAGGTTTTCACTAGGTGGTGCAGTAACTACAGGTACACGTAAAGTCTCTTATGTGCTCCCATATTTACTCTGGATTGTAGGGTAAGAGAGTAGCAGCAGGAGGAAAGCTCCAGCTTGGAGGCAGTATATGGTTAAGGTTTTGATTTTGCATCAAATAGGAGGTGGGGGGAGATTGGAGTGGGCTCTCTTGTTATGTATACCTTTATTGGCATTTGGATAAATTACAACAAGACACAGCTATTATACAGTGTCCTCACATGGACTGCGGCAGTAAATAGTACCCTGGATTAAGTGGCAGCCGTCTTTTTCAGGAAGATCCTCGGTGTTTCAAATCTCATCCAGTTAGCAACATTGGCCCTAGAGTTGGGAATCCATCTCCTCTCTATCCTCGCATGGTCCATAACGTTCAAATTTTGGCTCCAACTCCACCTGAGCCTCCCGACTGATTCCCTCCTGAACAATTTGCTAAGAGACCCCTTCATGTCCTGTTGGTTTCAAAAAATCAATTCCAAACTTGTTTCCTTAGATCTTTCTTTGGAATCACTTGCGGACCTCGATTTTACTAAAGCCTATAAGTTAGTCTAATCCAGACTTTGAGAAACAGAAATCACCTCTCTTTTCGTTGGTCTTCACCCAGTATGCTCCCCTCTCTCTTTCAGTCTTTGCCCATTTCCAGATCAGCCACCCAAATACTTTGATATCCTGATAAATCCTTCCCTCAGAAGGGCTTTTATGCTGGTGTGTATCAACTTCTTTCCCTCCTCACTTCATCTTGGCAGGTTTTCTCCTACTCCGCAGAATTGCAGGCTGTGCCTTTCTGCCTTCTTGAACCAGACACCCTTGAGCATATCCTGATCCGCTGTCCAATGCATTGCTCACTCCATAATCTGTATTTGGGCCTCTTTTTGTGGTACCCTCCCAGCCCATTTATTGACCCCCTTTTGCCTTACTGAGCTACAACTTGACTGACATCACAATTGCTGTCGCCAGTTTTCTGAACCAAATTATTAAACTATCCCCTCCTTCTTAATTTTCTGGTTTTTCTTTTTTATTCCCTCCTCTTCCCCAAAATCTCTCTCTCCCTTTTCCCCTCACCCCATTCTCTCTTACATTTTCTGTGTCTTGTTGTAATTCATCCAAATGCCAATAAAGGTATACGTAACGGCTCTCTTGTCTGTCTATGAAAGAACCAATGATCAATGGATGAAGATTTTTTTCCTCTGTATGAGAGTGGGGAGAAAGTGAATGGGGGGAATGATATCCAGTCAGGAGAATCTCATAGCTTGGCTCATTGAATAACTGGCTGTAATGGGACTATTTCTTCAAAGGATTGGATCACACTAGAAAGCCTCTTAGCACATGACCCACCTTCTTACTTGCCACTTACCTTTCTGTCACTGCTCTCATGCAGTTTGTACTACCTCTTCCAGCCTTGTTTACAGATTGGATGGAGTCATCACTGGAGTATTTCAATGAAAATTCACTGTCACACACAGGGCAATTGGGAAAGTTACCTTTTGTGACTCATTTTAGAATCAGGTTAAGGGGCAGTGCTTCATGATTCGACAGGAGTCAAGCCATGCTGGGTTAACCCATCTCGGTATATAGACATCAGAGACACAGGTAACATCTCCTGCTAGCTTTCCTGATATAATTCCTTCTGGGCCAGAACACATGTGGAAAATTGTGTCCAGGTCTCAGGGCCACAGTTTAAAAAGTGTGCTGGTCCAGATTGGGTAACAAACTGATGCTGGTCCAGATTGAGTGTCTAGGGTTGTGAGGAGGCTACAAACATTGTTCTATGAGGACAGGTTGAAAGACTCAGCAGTATAGTTACAAGAAGAAATGGTTAAGCGGGAACATGATGTCTATAAATATCTGAGGAGCTATCATGTGGAAGATGGATTTGTTCTCATTTTCTCTGGAGAGTAGGCCCAGAACAAATGATAATGACAGATTTGTTATCTCTTCCTTCCTTGGCTACAATATTCATCCTGTACAGCAGATCCAAGACTCCTAAACTTATATGAAAGTAATCCATGTATTTGTGGATTAACACTTCTTAGGTACTAGAAGGCTTTCAGAACAGTTGGAAATTCTGCTACTTGTCGACTTTGGCCCTGCCTATGTAGTAAAGGAATATTAAAAATAATTTTATGAATTTCAACTATGGTACCTGGTTTTTCCCCAAGAGCTAAGCATATGTATTCAGAGCAATCACTTTCTCTGTGTTGGTAGCCTTTCAGCTTGACAAATGTACAGGCTTGAAGTCAAGTGTAATGATGTAGTCTAATATGGTATCCTCACAGAAATTTCAGTACCTTATTGAAACTTTATTTTGTTTCTTTTGCAATTCCTTGGACTTCTTGAAACTTTGCAAACCAAACTAAACGCAGATATAGTCAGATGCTAAATACTACTGCACACCAATTATCAAATATTCAGTTCTGTAATTTGAAAGAAAAATTATAATGGGCAAAATCCAGAGTAACTACGGGGAGTCCCGTAGTTCTGGTGTAAGAACAACTTAAGCTCTGGTGTAAGAACAACTTACTCTGGATTCCAGTATGAATTTCCCATAGGTTTTCACTAGGCGGTGCAGTAACTACGGGTGCATGTAAAGTCTCTTACGTGCTCCCAAGTTACTCTGGATTTGGGGGAATGTGAATTTTGGGAAATATTAAGAGTTTAAACTCTTATTAATCTCTATGAACACACCAGACTAAAACTTATAGATAACATGGAGCAGATGTACTCATTAATTTTCTACAGATTTCAACGTTCTAAACTATGAAATCCAATCCTCCTGTAAAAAGTCTGTTATTGAGACTAGCTGCAATTACTGAAACATTCAGTAGATGTGTAACTTAGTTGTAATATCCCAGTTGTACTGCACATTTTAATTGGGATATTGGTACAGAAACAGATTTTCAGGTCTCCAGTGAAAAATGCATGATGGTTTTACACTCTATATTTAATTTCAATCTAGCTAAGTTCATTGCATAAATATATGGAGGACACAAATGTATAATATGAAAAGTCTCTGCAATATTAACACAATGCCTTAGAACTGCTTAAGATCTGAGTGACATGCAGTAGCCATCCAAACTCTGAACTATCAGTATCATAGCTTGAGTACACATTCCACAAGAAACAATTTGAAGGTTAGGTGCAATCCTAACCAGTTTAGGCCAGCACAACATGCAAGGTGTGTGCAGCCTCCCCAGCCCTCAAAAGTCCTAGCTTGCAGGGAGCCCTACCTCCCAGCCTTTGGAGGTATGGAGAACAGAAATTCCCTCACCTCTGGAGGATTATAGGGATTGTACAAGGGCTGGATGGAGGGGGCTTGCTGCAAACCACATGAAGGCTCACCATGGGCAACATCTATCCTCTGGACCAGGGTTTTGACATTTTTTGTTTGGGTAAAGGCATTTCCCTGATTTAGATTCTGGCTTTCTTTTTTTCTGCTTATTTAAATGTCTACCTTGCTGTACCTTACCTTTCCTTGCTTTACTTGTACCTTTCCTTCCTCTCTCCCTCCCTTTATCCTCTCTCTCTCTCTCATCTCTATGTTGTCCTGTCATTATCTTCCATTGTTCAAATGCAAACTCAATACATATTTCAGACATTCAAAATGTATTTAATCTTTGGCTTCAATTGTCTGGTGTTAAGTACACGGTAAGAAGTTATGCATAATGAATTTAAAAAGAATGGCCCTTGGTTATATTTCTTAGAAAAGATGGTGGTGATGCAAGAGAATGACAGGCTCACCAAGACCCTTAAAGGTTCACGGTCAAGTTAAGATCTGAACCCAGGTCTCTATAGTTTCAAACCAGCACATTCTGTTCTATTCCACACTCCATTTCTCAATAAAGTACAGTATGTCAACAATTCATGTTGTTTTTATTGTCCTCTCTATTATGGATGTTTTTATTGTCCTCTCTGTTTTACTGAGGATAGATAAGTACGTGTTTCAAGGAACAATACTCTCTCAAACTTCCTCCTGTTCTTTCCAATAATATATGTGCTTGTATATATCAGTTCCAGCAAAAAGAAACAGATATCATTGTGCAAGTATAAAACCCATCTGATTACAACTAAAGACATTTTTCTACAAGCCTGATTTCAACAAAGAGAAGGAGCTTTGGGTCTGGATCAGTTCCTGCCTCTTCTTTTTCATATATTCATGCAACTCTTCTGCTTCAGTCATCATTAGCAGATAAGTGTCTTTCATAAACACCTTTAATACTGATATTTTTGTGATGATGCTATTTTTGCCTCCCTGCAAGCTAGGACTTCAATATGCTGGAGGCTAACAGCAATTTTCTGAGCGATATATCATGTAAGCGGGAGCCATGCCTGACTTATCACAATAAAAGGATAAAATCCCTCATAATTCTTAGCAAAGTACCTTTCCCCAGATTGTAACTGAATCCTTTTTAACATTTCTAAAATTGAAGATAAAATAAGAATTAGGAACAACTGTCCTTTTGAAGCAGCTTGAACAACAACAACAAAAAGATATTACAATGTCAGGATAGGTCTTTCTTAACTGGAAGGATAATAGTACTGTTTTCCATTTTACTCTCAGAAATGACCTAATTTGGCTTCTATTTTTTCCACTGAAAAGTTTCATTATGCAAAAGACTGAGAGATACCAAATGCAGGTACTAATACACGAAGCTGATTGTGCCGATTATGTTTTACAGCTGTAGGCTCCAAGTTATAATGGGCTTCATGGTACAGGCCATTTTTATACTCAGGCCAGGTCCATTTGCATGCTAAATGGCACTGAGTTATATGTTTCTGCACATTATTATTATGGGTTGCAGTGGCTTCTGCAAATTATTATTATGGGTTGCAGTGGCTCTGTGTTTAAAGCATTGTGACTATTGAACTGAATAACAGTTGTTTGAGACCCAAATACTGCAAAGCAGAGTTAGCTCCCATCCATTGCCCTGCTCCTGCCAACCTAGCAGTTTGGAAGCAAGTAGTTAAATAGGTACCTCTTCAGTGAGAAGTTATTAGCGTTCTGTGCGCTTTGGCATTTAGTCATGCTGGCCACATGACCACAGAAGCATCTTTGGACAACGCTGGCTTGTTGGCCTAGAAATGGGGATGTGCACTGCTCCCTACAGCAGTGCATACTAGCAGTGCATTGTGAGGAGACACCTTTACCTTAGTATGTTACTGCAGGTATCAATACCACCTTCTCCTTGGCCTGCTGTGCCCTCCTATCCACCCTGCCACCACCACTGACCTATAATCACCAGTTCTAGGTGATTTTCCTATGAAACAAGAAGATTTTCCTTCAGGGGTGGAAAATCGGTAATATTTGAACAACCCTTATAAAGCAGAAAAGTCTCTTCCTTCCTCATGGGTGATGATGACCCAAAGACATGCTTCCTTGATTGTCTTGTGTGCAATCAAACTCATGGCTTTTATCAGTGTATGCTTCCAATGAATATCTCTCTCTCTCTCTGTTTATGCATACACATGTGTCAATCTATTTTTAAACTGTTTCAAGGAAATCTTGAAACTCTAAAGCAGCCATTTTCAACCACTGTGCTGTGGCACGCTGGTGTGCTGCCGTTGGTCCCCAGGTGTGTCAAAGGAATTTGGCAGAGAGACATTTGTTAGCAGGAACATTGGTGCATGTGAGCCCTCCATCAACAGTATGGTATGCCTTGTCAGTTGTCAAAAAATTGATGTAACTTGACCATTTTAATAGCTGCTCAGTGTACCATGAGATGGAAAAAGCTGAATATTACTGCTCAAAATCCTTGCAAGGTGTTATGTATCCATAACCATTACAACAATTGCAAAAACTTAGTTCTCAAATCTGTTGAATGGTAGTAGTGCCAGTTGGGAAAGGTGCATGCATATTATTATCTACAATAAGCAAAACTGTACCCTATGTTCTCCATTCAGAAGTGCATATGCAATAAGAAGCAGGTGTGAGTCAATGTCCTGCATCAGAATTCATAAATTAATTGCACGAAAGCTTGCATAAGTAAACCGCCATAATTTTTGCTATGGATCCAGCAGTAAAATCACAAATCTGCTACTGATCTAGATTCTTATCTGCAACTGAAAACAAGAAGATTTTCCTTCAGGGGTGAAAAATCACAAATATTTGAACAAGGCTTATAAACCAGAAAAGGCTCTTCCTTCCTCATGGGTGATGATGAAAAAGACATGCTGGCATACACAAACTTCTTAGAAATTCTAATTCCTTAACCAGATGGGTAATGTAGCTCTGCAATGTATGAGATCAGAAGAGCTGGTAAAGCTGGCAACTACTGAAACACGCCACTGTACAATGGTACCTCTGGGAGATTATTTTCTCACTTTTCTTTAATCATGCTTTCTTTCCCCTTTGTTAAAAAGGCAATAATGACCCCCACTTATATTCCATTTCTTCTCAGCCATTTATTACACTTGTCATATGACAATGCAGAGAGTCACAGAGAGAGTGGCTTTATTTAAATACTTCAAAATGATAGGTTAGAAAAGTGAAAAGTGTGTTCTTACAGCTATTATTTCTCTCTCCCGCTAGCTCTCCACTTATCTTTCCTGACCATCTTCCTGTTAACTGCCTTTAAACATGCTGTACGAACAGTCCCATGATGCCAGCTACACTTCTTGTTCTCTTCTGTACAACTTTTAACAGAGATGAATATTCAACAGCAATGTCACACATTTGGCACCTTAATCCAAAGCACTGTGGCACCTTGCAAAGTCTAAGCAATTAGATGGAGCCAAATGTTTCATTGACCCCCAAAGCACTTATGATGGAGCACTCAGACTTGATATTAACTGTTTTGAGCTCTGCATGACAGAACCAGAAGTCAGTTGGAAACAGCAGAAGCACCAGCTTTGGTTTGCACTCCTTAAAAGTCTTAAAGTTCACTTGACTGTGATCCAGCCAATAACCTCACAAAAGATTCTCCTGTACAATACCAGTCCAACTCTAATGGCTTTGTTATTCATGAATTTGTCTTTCAATTTCTTTGAAAACTTGACCGTTTTTCATTTTAACATAGCTTGTTCCTTCCTTCTCTAAATCCTTTGCTTCTTCTTCCTCAACAAGTCCTCCACTCTCCATTCATTTGTAATGGAAAATTTCTGAAGTACTTGTCAAAAATAGACAGCCAAACCCTACAATCCAGAGTAACTACGGGAGCACGTAAGAGACTTTACGTGTACCCGTAGTTACTGCACCACCTAGTGAAAACCTATGGGAAATTGATTTTGCAATCCAGAGCAAATTGTTCTTACACCGGAGCAAGGACTCCCCGTAGTTACTCAGGATTGCGCCCAAAGATATTTTCACTGAATCGCATAGTTACTGCTGATAGCAACCACTCCTTTGTCAGAGAGATTGCTGGTTTGTATTGAGAAGGAACCATTCATGGCTGATCTATGAGATCTAGTTGTTAAGCACACCAAATGGCCTTTCATGCACATGATGTAAGAATGACTTTGGTGAAGGCTTTTATGAATCGAGATTTTGTTGTTCAATATTTTAAGCATTTGATCATCAAAATTCAGAATTCTACAACTTCAGTTTAGTAGATATACAACTTCAGGTTAGTTGCTAAACTGGCATAGACCACAACTTTCCAGGAAACACATCTTCTCCTTGGTTACCAAGGTACTTTTTTCCGCTAGTGTTTACATGCTTTCCCCAGTTTCAAGCTCTATTCGCCACAAGGAAATTCCAAAACATGATAGACTCACAAACATTTCATGGTGTGTCATTCCCTGCAATCATATTAGTCTGGGTCACTGCAATAGCCCTATTTCTGCATCAAGATTGTGACCTACTGCATCTTTTTCAGTAGGGATTCAAGCACTTTCAGGTCAGTGAATCCCATACTGTGCCTGTGGGAAGATCTTTGGCAAAACCAGCATGCATTTTTGAAGTTGGCATCTTTTTATAAGGCCCTGTTGGCCAAATTCCCAGCTGTATAGATACTTGGTGTTTTTTTATTCTAATTTGTTCTGACACAGAATGAAATATTTCTATAATTTCAGGCACTGAACTGTCACAGTGTGCTCTTGTAATAACTGGCTCTTGTTTTCAAGCTCTAAAGTTATTCCAATAGGGAAAAATAGAGCAGGGTGGAGGAAAACCAGATGTAATATAATATGGTTCCCCGCTTTTTTTTTAATTGTACACATTGTCTTGGTTATGTAAATATATTTGAATATTGATGTTTTTGAAACTAGCTTCAGTGAAATAATTAAAAGGCTTAAATATTTGTTCGTATAAAACAGGAATTTTTCTTTCTTTTTCTAACTGCCTCTGAAAACTCACTGCTAAGGGTCAGGGGATTTAACCCAGTAGTATGCTATGCCTTGGGCAAGGGCTTTAATTGGAAGGGGAATTGTTGAAAATCAGCAAACTTAGTTGAATAGGGAGTGGAAGACCTTTCATACAAGGGTTACAGGGAATCCAAGCTATTTGTTCAGTTTTTTAAAATAAACAAAATGTGATATACAAGGAAATGCACTGAAAAAATTGTAGCAGAGAGAAAAGTTTAGATTTAGTTCTATTACACATTCAGATCCGTGACTCATGAAGTAACACAGTACATTTGAAGTAGCTAAACAGACTCTAAAAGTTAATGTACGAGTTAAGGAAAAAAAGGTACATCCAATTTTAAGTTAGAAAAGAAGCCTGCTGTCAGGAATTTAGGAAACACTGATTTTACAGTATTGTGGAAACTGTCACAAAACTTTTCATTTGCAAAGTCAGGGAGAATGAAAGTATCCATAGTTGAGTCATTTTAAATCAGTTGGGTTTCTGAAAAATTCTCTACAGCTTTCAACCACACAAAGCAATCTTGCTCATATTGTTGAAGGTGACTTTCACCCTATTTCTCAGTGCATTTATTTGGAATTAAGTCTCGGGGATTTCAATGGAACGTACATCCATTTAAGTGGCTTAGAACTTCAGCCTAAGATGTATCAGTCGAAGACAAAGAGATTTAGGTTGCAGGTCAAGCATCTATGCAGTGGGAGCCCAAGCAAAATCAATGAAGTGCCTGTAAACAACTCAACACAATACCTCTGAGAAAATGAAAATAAGTGTGAAGGCTACTAAATCCCTCCTAAACAGCTGGAACTGGCCAGCTTTCAAACAGTCCAAGAAATACAATTAACAGCACAATCCAGAGCAACTAATCTGTCCACATAAGAGCCCTTGGGATGCCCTAACTATCACTAGGGTGGAGGAACTGCAAGATGCTCCACCCCAGTTACTCTGGAAAAGGCTTAGGGCAGAGCAAGGCAACATAGGGTGCTCTAAGAGAGGTGGACCTACTCTGCCCTAGCTGCTCTGCCCTAGGCAGTTCAGGAGAGGCATGTGGAGGGCATGTTTAGCATTGCCTAGGGCAGAGCAGTTATTCTAACCCTAATCCAGAGCCTATTTCCAAGGAAGAAACAACTCTTCCAGCTCCTCAGAAATATACCACCTCAGGAGTAGGTATAGTTATGAGTAGACTCATAGGAGTCCATTATAAGGCCTGAGTAAGAATGGCAGCATTGACCAAAAATCTGAGTTCTTGGCCAGCCTAGCTGCAACCCCTTCCTCTCAACCTCAGGATATGAAACAACTACGGCTGCCCACAAACCTCAGGATACAGCAGGCCACTCCAAGAAGTCCCTTGTATTCACTGTAGAGTGTACTGACATCTCATCAGGGACTCCTTATAAGACAGGCACCTAGTGGAGTCACCAGACTGGTGCAGCTGGTGTGGGCCACATTGGGAGACGTGCTGTGTATGGGGAGATGTGCTGGAGGAGTTTGACTGTCCTTTGGCAGGCCCTGGGTGTCAGCACTCCCATTCAGGCCTGCTCCAAGGCGGAGCAGCAGCCAGAAGCTGCCACTTGTCTTCGGAGCTGGCCTGAACGGCCAGCTGTGGTGCACTGCACAGAAACAAACTGAACAGCTTCAGGTGAGATTTCCTTAGAGCGGAGGAAGTCTGCCTGTGCACGGCCATTCGGCCTTGCTCAGGAGGCGGAGCGGCAGCTGAATGGCTTCAGAAGAGTATTGCACAGGCACCAACTCTGACGCCTGTACAGTCTTCCTCTGAAGCCGAAAGGCTTCAGAAAAGTACTGCGCAGATGTCAGAGATGGTTCCTGCGTAGTAATCTTTCTGAAGCCAGTTGGCTTCAGAAACAACTGCACAAGCGCCAACTTTGGCAACTGCGCAGTCCAGGTAGGGGGTGCGCGCATCCCTGGGGTGACATACAGACTTCTGCACCGGGTGATGTGCAGAGTCATGTCACCACTGCAGACACCACAGCTGTTCCTTGTTCAGTGTGATCTGAGGGGTGTCTCCTCAGGAGCAAGTCCTCCCCACGTGTCAATTACTTAGCATTCTCTGGAGCAGTTAGGGCAGCCCAGGCTTCCTGACTCTCTGGATGGAGCATAACTTTCTGCTCTGGATACAGAATAGTTAGGAGAGAGCACTTAGGGCAGAGCAGGCTGAACTTGCTCTGGATTGTGCTCAAAGTTCTTTTGTGAAGACTTGCATCTCCTTATGTTGCAAGATGCTGTTAACTGGGGCTCACAACAGTCAACTTCTCACTCCCAAGAAGGTGAAACGGTCACAGTTTTTCAGAAATATGGTCATGTGAAAACATCACACACATTCTTCTAGCACATTCTTCTCAATTAAGTGCTCTTGGTCCTATATTTTCTCTTCACTAGAAGGAAGGCATTACTTTGCTTTTAAAGAGCTGATACATAAGAGTTCACCTGTGCATGCTCACATTTAAGAAAAAGAAAATAACTTTAAAGTAAATCTTAAATTTACTTCCAAAGAGAAACCTGGACAGCCTAATCCTGACAAGTATAAGAGCTGATCTACATGTGATCTTCTTTATCTACAGTATTTATATACCGCTTTTCAACTAAAATGTTCACAAAGTGGTATACACAGAAAATAAAAAAGTAAATTAATAGCTAATGGGTCCTTGTCCCAAAATGACTCACAATCTAAAATGCAAAAAGAACACCAGCAGAAGCCACTAGAACAGACATTGCTGCGGTGTGCAGGGCCAGTTACTCTCCCGCTGCTAAATAAAAGAGGGACACACTCTTGAAAGAGTGCCTCTTGCCCAGTTAGCACCCTGACAGCCCAATCCTGACAAGTATAGGGGCTGAAATACATGGAATGTTATTTCATTCTTAGTTTTTTTTTAAAAAAAAACCTATTAAAGGAAAGAAACTGGAATGATTAATTTTGTTTTAAATTTCAAGTCAGAGCTTTACTTAGCTCTGACCATTTCTGCATATGTAAATTATTTTCTGTGTTAGATCTTTGCAAGCAAGACCATTCATAAAGACATCTTAAGAGAAATAAAATTTCTTTTAAATGCAGGAGAAAAACGTTACAAATTTTAACTGGAAAAAGATACTACATGAAAGTTGGAATTCCATAAAAATAAAGAGTGAATATGTGGTTGTTCAGCATGACTACCTGATTGGGCAGACAGCTGCTGGTCATCAGTCCCTCATACACTAGAATCCGCCCAAGATGAAGAAATTGATTTTACACAGCTTTAGTAATTTGTTATGGCTATGAAGTGGACAACATGGCAACAGTCTGAATTTAGATAATTTGCAAGTCAGGTTTCTCTGCTTGAAAGTCCAAATCTTAGGACATAGATGATTGACTTGCTATATTACAAGTAATCAAGTGAATATATTCCAAGTGATTCCCTTTGCATGCTTAAATTAATTTGTGCTACATTATTTTTGTTGTATTGTTAGGCCTCCTTTTTTCTGCCCCTTGGCAAAAATCAATGCTCAGTTTTCACACATTAGGCCAAACTACTAGTTTCTTTAAATGCATCTGTCTGGCTAACGCTTTCATGTTTTTCTTAATAATAGCATGGAGAGACAGGCAATACATTGAAAAACTGCAGTGGCAAAGGGAGGATTTAGCATGTTGCCCTTGGGACCATGGGGAACATCATGCCCAGCACTATTTAGAGAAGGTGAGTTGGCTTTCAATTGAAGCTTTTCTTATTTTAAATTGCAGTGGAAGGATATGACATCTGAGCCATGGCAGAGGCCATGATTCCAATCCCTCCCTGTGGTTTTCCAGGGTATTATAAAATAAAGATAAAGCATGCACAAGTCAAACACAAACCTTTATCTCAAACACCAAAACATAAATTTAAAGGAATTTGTTGTGTGGCCCTCATTACACACATAGGTGTGTTTTACATGACATTTTACAAAAACAGTGGTTCCTTAGTTTACGAGCATAATCCATTAATCTTAGTTTATGAGCATCTAATCCAAAACACTTGTATAACAAGGCAAATTTTTCCACAAGAAATAATGGAAATTCAGATCCAATCCAAATCCAAAAATATTCATGTAAAAATTATTACGATTCTGTAATATATTGTATTTATTCAAATATAGTCAGCTGAATATTTTGTCAGCTGAATGTTGTTCAGTCAGTCTTCAATTTTAAGTATAGGACAAAAACAAGTTGCACCCCTTTTCAGTCCCTTAAGGGTTAAATTTCTCAACATCAGTTCTTGGTGGGTGTTGATATCACAGAAGGAACACCCTCCCCGAATTTCATAGAATCATAGAATCATAGAGTTGGAAGGGACCTAGTAGGTCATCTAGTCCAACCCCCTGCCTGCAGCAGGAAATCCCCCTAGAGCATCCCCGACAGGTGCTCATCGAACCTCTGCTTGAAGATCCCTAGTGGGGGAGAGTCCACCACCTCCCTTGGCAATCTGTTCCACTGCCGAACCGCCCGAACTGTCAGGAATTTTTTCCGGATATCCAACCGGATATTTCATGCTTCTATGTCTGGGGGTTGGGGCAGAACCCTGTTTTCAGTAATTTTGAATCACCCTGTTTCAGCATTTTAGCAGCTACTTCCTTTCCCCGACAAACAGGGAGCATTTAAATGATGCACATCAGCTCCTAAACCCATGAGATAAATCACTGTTTACTTCCTTCTATTATGGAAACCTGCAATTTATTCTTCTTATTTGATTGCTTCCTTTTAGATCTGTGAAACACTTCCATCCCTGTCCATAACAATTTACAGTGGATTCAGTGGCTATCTCCTACAGCCTAAATAGGCTGTAGGAGATCATCAATGACTCAATCTAGACATGTATGGCTCAGTACAAAGCAGATGAATATTTTGACAGATTCTCCAGGTATTCTGGCTTGGAGCATTCTGTATATTGATGAAGACAAGCACAAAACTTAAGTGTGAAAGCAGATTGAATACAGTACTTACTTTCTCTGCCTTGATTTGTTTTCAAGGCAGTGGATCTGCATTCAAATCCCTTCTACTATAGTTAAGATGTTCTACCTGTCTTTACCCTTCACCTCAGAATATATGAAATATCCTAAAGATTTTAAAGAACATAAACTGATAAGGTGAGTTTTTATCCTATGATTTCATCAAAAACCTTGCCCTCCTAGCAGTACTAACAGCATTTGATTCAGCACTGTGGAATTATCATTATGACCCTTTTAGAAAAAGTAGTCTATAGCACTGAATGCCATTGGAGCAAAAGGTCAGTACTCCCCATAGACGTATGACTAGGAAATGCTTCTCACAGCTCATGTTAATACAAGAGGGCATAGCTGAACAAGATCTTATTGAGGAGCAACTTGCACACACAAAAGCGGCCATGGTAAATTTTTTTTATTAGTAGTAGTATATTTGATGCCTCAAGTAGTTGAATGGAATTTGAACAGCTAAAAATGAACTAAAATTGTATCACTGCCTGCACATAGCCCAATAAAACAAAGACAAGCCATTTGGATTTAAAATGGACCACTATTTGACTGACATCCCATTCCTAACTCATTTTTTAGGGCTGAAGCAGCCATACCAACAGGTTGTGCACATTCCATGGTGGAGGGCAGTCACAGAGGCCTCCTTACTGTAGGGAAAAGATTTTTCTCTTCCTTTGGGGTTACACCGGAAACCCAGAACAGGTTCTCATGATGGCCTATCAGCAGTTGTGTCAGTGCTTTACACAGTTTATGTCAGTTTGCAATGACATTGGTCCAGAGTGAGGAATTTGACTTTGCCCACCTTAGGATTATGTCCTGATTTATTAATCTTCTCCATATCTTATCTCTAAGAAATCTTTTTTTCCCCTATACCATATATTCTAGTCATATATTTTGTTTTTCTGCATATGTTCATACATTAGTTCCCAATTACAGGGCACTGAAATATGGATGACTGCATCGGTGCTTTCACACCAACTGGATCTACCTATTTTTGCACAGGATCAGAAGCATTGGGTTGGCCAGAACTGGATGTTTCAATTTAAATATGTGTCAACTTACATAGAGATTTTTAGAACCTAACCTGTGCTAAAGTAGGTGAATACACCTCCCCACAATCACTGCCTCGATCTCCACCTTTAAATTCTGGCTTAGACTCCATCTCAACACCCCCCCCCCCATTCCATTCTCCAAGATCTTATAAAAGATGCATACCTATCCAGGTGGTTTAAACTGATTGACACCAAATTATCCTCCTTAGACCTTTCACTTGAAACTCTAGCCAACATGGATCTCCAAAAAGCACACCATGCCATCAAACTTAAACTATAGGAGCAAGAAACTGAAATCCTTCTATCTACTCTAAACCCGACTTGCTCACCTTCCTTCTTTGGTTTGTCCCCCTCATTTGGTCAACCTGGCAATTATTTTTTCCATCTTACCAACCCAAAAAAGAAGAGCCTTCTTGCTGACAAGACCGAACATCTTCCCGTCAGCAATCCATCAAGGAAGACTCTCAAACACTGCCCACCAGAATAGACTATGCCTATTCTGCTCAGCCAAACCTGACACCTTGGAACACATCCTGCTCCAGTGCCCTGCTCACCACACACTTATGTTCGCATTCCTCAATCCCTTTCTCCTCTCTCCCCCCATTTCCCTTTCTGATCCCCTCCCAATCCTACTGAGCGACTACTCTCCCTTCATCACAAAATTGGTGGCTGAATTTTTATTAGCTGTTTCCACAGGCAAACACAGTATCCAGTATTTTTTTCCCTAGACATAAACTGTGTTAACCCTCCTTGCTCTTTGCTGCTAACTTGTGATGTATGTATTTTGATATGCCATTAAAGGTTTTATGTATGTATGTATGTAAGTAGGTGAATATGGGTACATTTATATTCCTGGCCAGCCCAGAGCACAGAGCTCTGCTGACAGAACACAGGCTAAGGGGTATTATGTTGACAGCTGAAGATGAACAAGTAAAAACCTATAACTGATTTGTCTATGATGCAAATTAACTTGTGTAAGGAAACTCAGGGGCAGGGATATGGGGAAAGGATCTCGGTGTGTACTCAGGTGCTGGTGAGATCTTCCTTTATCTGTTCCACCAGAACAGTCTGGGAGCTGCTTCTGCACATGCTAGACCTCCAAACTACCACACAAGCAGCCCTGGCCTGCACAACAGTACTGAGGCTTAGCTCTTTTGGCCTGAGCTTTCTAGTTTAAGATCACGTATTTCAGCACTGTTAAGACCCGTGTAGAACTCGGCATTAGTGTATTACAATTGTCAACCTTTTTCCTCTCTACTTTCCCCTTTAAATCCCTTATGTTCTCCCTGAAATAGCAAATGTTTTTAGCAAATGTTTTTAGCAAAAAAAAAAAAAATAGCAAAAATAAAGATATTTTCAGTGAACTGAATGTTCAGATTACTTAACATTCAAATGTAATTTAATTATTATGTGGATTGGAAGAAGCTCAAGAAAATATGAAAAATCTTTACATAAATGGCATGTTTTGGAATTTGTTGTGTGACTTGGCAACTCTAGAAATGAACCTTTGTATTAAGGCAATTGAGAATAGATGGAATTAAGAACAATTTTTCTTTCAGATAAAATGTGAATGTTTTCTCCTGCATTTAAAGGAAATTTTATTTCTCTTAAGAAGTCTTTCTCTTGGCATCCATCAGTCTTGAAAGACTATGGTATCATGCTCGACACTGCATGCGAAGCATGAAGGCCTGGGTAGACCTATGAAGGATAGGCTGTTACCCAAACAGCAAATCCCCGCTTTCCAAGCGACTGAAATAGTCCAATGGAATGGTAGAGCCGATACGATTGGTTCCAGAGCTGGGCTAAGGACAGGAACTCACCCTGTCTTGTGGGGACCTGGGTCTCGAACCCTGGCCTACTGGTTTACAAACACAGTGTCTTATCCACTTGCGCCACCCACAGCCTATAAGATGTCTTTATGTCTTACTTGCAAAGATCTAACAGAGAAAACAATTTGCATGTGCTGAAATGGTCAGAGAAAAGGTCTCTGGCTTGAAATCTAAAATAAAATTAATCCTTCCAGTTTCTTTCCTTTAACAGGTTTAAACTTTAAAACTAAGAATGAAATTACATCCCATGTAGTTCAGCCCCTATACTTGTCAGGATTAGGCTGTCAGGGTGCAATCTTAACCAATTTAGGCCAGCACAACACACTCATCTCCTCATTCCTGTGGTGTGGGGAGGCCAGCATATGTTTGTGCACTGGCCTAATCCCCTTTCTCCCTCCCCCAGAGTGTCACAGAAGGCCCATACAGCACTTTGAGGCACCATTAGGCCAGCATCGGACTTGTGCCAGCTCTGGTGCCAGCCTAACTGGATTTTAAGATTGCAGCCACATTGTCCCAGAAGTCTTCAGCAGTGGCACAAAGCCTTCGAGGACATTTACCTGGCAAAGGAAATCAGTCACATATTCTCTCATTTTTATTCCCAGTCACTGAGATAAAGTTTGTCACAATGAATGGAACATATATTCAAATGGTGGAAGGAAAGGAGAATAAATGCAATTCAGAAGAATAAATAAGAATGTGTTACAACAACTACTGTATGTGTACACAGGTGTCTGCTATAGTAAGCATGGAGTAAGGAGAAAGACATCAAGCATCTGGAGATATTCTCTAGAATAGAAAAGAAGAGGCTTGGAAAAGACAGGCAAAAGATAGCTGAGGCGAGATGGTGGAGCTGCCACCAGTGGAACATCTCTTGCAGTCTCCTGCCTGATGTGTTTACTTCTGACCATGCTATTCATCTGTGATGACAACCATGCTGTGATGTCTCATTGGTGTGTATACCTGGCACCCACAGGGGGGAGAGAGGGCAAAACTTGAGATTTGAGATGGCCAAGCAACTCACCAGGTGCAAACTTTTAGTTATAGTAAAACTATAATATACTCTATTACTATACCATAATACATTGAAATATAATATATTTTAACAGTTCGTGATATTAGGTTAATATCTAAGTGAAAAACTCTCAATTTAGCTATTATTTTATGTTTAAATGAGAAAACAACCATCTTTGTTTCATATTGTTTCATACATATTGTTTCATACAGATCTATAGTAGCATGCCTATACCGCATCTTCAAAGAAGCTTCCAAAGCTCTGAAGCTCTAAGGGCAAAATCCAAAGTAACTATGGGGAGGTCTTGCTCCGGTGTAAGAACTTATTCTGGATTGCAATATGAATTTCCCATAGGTTTTCACTAGGTGGTGCAGTAACTACAGGTGCACGTAAAGTCTCTTACGTGCTCCTGTAGTTACTCTGGATTTGGAGGTAAATGGCTGTTTTTAATCTCTCTGAGTCATATTATCCCTACAATCCAGAGTAACTACAGGAAGACGTAAGAAGCACTTACTCTAGATTGCTTTATGCATTTCCCATTAGTTTCCCATAGGTGGCACCGTAACTACATCAGTGTAAAAGGTCCTGTAGTTACTCTGGATTGTGGCCACAGAAATAAAACCATCTACCACATTTCCTTTCGTGCATTCACCCCTTCTGATCCAACAATTCTAGGTTGAAAGGTGAGGCAAAGACGCAATTTGTTTCTGATCATCATTAGGTGATGACCTTCTTAATTACAGAATGGAATAAACTATCTTCTATTTTATTCTTCAGTTAACTCAACCCAATCTGTCATGTGTGTTGGGTAACAATATTCTCTTCAATGGACTTTGTCAGTGTTTTCAGACAAGGAATCATCCCATGATCTTTCTACACTGTTATTTCTTTGAAGTTTATTCTTTACAGCTGTACTGTCTCCATGCATTTGCCTAGTAATTGACTCGGGACTTTGCAGTTTGAAAGAAGTTCAATTCCAGAGATTTGTGTCCTTATCCATTAATTTTTTTCCTCATAAGTAATAATCCTATTCTGTTACTGTTTCAATCACAGATTTCTCTGAGGCTGAGGCTGAAGTGTACCAGGCAAGCCATATTAAGCTACTAGGTAATGCTTTGCCAATATAACTGGTGGTTTTCTGAGGTGCTTAAATTTCACTTTCTTCTCATTGAAAACAATGGAACCAGCAAGATTTAGAACAAAAGGCACATTACACCTCTAAGGTATTCAAAGGTTATTTTATAACAGGAAAAGTAAATTCCATTGAAATTAACCATGCTTTTTGGCATTCAGGGAAAGAAAAATAGATAATTCAAGGAAAGGAATATAGATAATTCTCAGCAAAATATACTAGTTCAATCCATTATGCCTCAAGTCATTCATTGGGTGCAAAACTGAACTTCATACTAAACCCATTTATTTTTCATGTCTTGTAATGCCCTGCTCGGTATATGATAGATTTCATTGTGGAGAACTCAGATCTCCTTTTTTCCCTTCATTTCTGGCCTACTGACAGAGTTCATTCAAGACATTTATCAGCATGGGTCAATGAGAAGAGAACAACTGATACATTTCATGCATTTTTTACTGGGGGTAATTGCACCATACCAGGACATTGCAAAGGACCTACAGGAAGTCAGAGCTCCTTAATCCACTTTTCAGCAAATAGGTTCATAGGGTCAAGAAGAAGGACTGTATGCCAAGAGAACACTGTTAAACCTTTCAGGGTAGAGAGATAGATGGTTGGACAAACTGACCTCTTCTTGCATTTCATTTGTATCTAGTGGGAAAAAAAAACACATATTGCTCATCTGGTTTATATATATATGTACTCTCTCACATGAGTATGCAAAATTTTATTTCAGTCATCTGCATGATTCAAGGTGAATGTGGCATTATTAGATTTCTGTAATACAGTTAAGATGATAGTAGTAGAGATACCTTCTATTCTGTATTTCAAGGCCTGGAAGTTTCATGAAACTCAATATTGGAGCTCAATAATGTGAGTTAATTACACAGTGTAAATTTCACATGTCTGCAAAGGCATATCAGAGACTTACCCTACAGTCTCTCTGCTTTAGTAAATACAAATACTGTAAGCCAGGAGACAGGGCTGTGGCCAAAAGGGGTGTATGCAAGGGATCTTCTTCCCCTTTGAGCCATTCCAGATTGAGGATGCTCTGAGTCATTCCAGGATGCTTCCCCCAGAAGGAATGGCTGTGGGAGAGGAAAGTCCTTGCACTCTGCAGTGAGGCTCCGTGCAAAACAGTGTTTCACCCCTCTTCTGGCTACTGACCTGCCAGGGAATGCATTTTTTCCTGTGATAAGAACCTTTTAACATTACGTGGGAAGGGAGTATCTCTAGGTGGAGGTATTGGAGCACTTGCCTCAGCTATCCTGTACACACACTATGTATGAAGCTATTCTTACTTCAGTCAGAAATTGAGAGCCCAATCCTATCTATCCCATGGTATGCCATAATTCTCTTCCACAAAACCAAGACAGGACCCTTGTCTAACTTGCCAGTATGTGAATGCAATCCCTGAAAACCAGGACAGTGTCACAAAAGTGCCATAAAGCACTACTGCCCCACTCTGGGATGGAGGGGGAGAGGTTAGGCCAGTGCATTTATCTCCCCACACCACCAAGGAAGATATGCCAGGTGAGTTAGGCTCACCCAAATTGATTAGAATTGTGCAATCAAAGTTACAACACAATCCTATGCATATGAACTTGGAAGAAGACCCACTGTATTTAATTAAATACCCACTGTATTTAATGCATATGTACTTCGAAGAAGACCCACTGTATTCTAGAATTGTGTGGCAGTGATTCTCAAACTTTTTAGGGAGATTTATTCCCTAAGTAAGTCTTTACAGGGAAGGGGTAAGGGCAGCAACATGTTCCCAGAGTGACCAGATCCAAAACTTAGAATTCCTAACCTGGTCACTTTTAAAAAAACCAATGTAGGACATCCTACATTTTGTCCTACATTTAAAAAATAATTAGGGAGGTGTTGTAGTGGGGTGGGGATGATTGGGAGCACTGGGGGCTCTTTAGAGCCTGTTCTGGGGGGTGGGAGGGTGGTTGGGGGCACTGGGGGCTTGTTCGCATCAATAGCGGTTAGCCGCGGCTAACCGCTACTGAAATATTCAAAAAAATTAACTGCGCATGCGCGCGCAGCTAATCAGTGGCCGGAAGAGCTCCTAGAGAGTCTCTGCATAGGCGGAGACTTCAATTGAACTCTTCCTCACTTTCACTCGGCGCGTGCCGGAAGAGTTCAATTGAGGTCTCTGCCTACGCAGAGACTCTATAGGGTCTCTCCCGGCTCACTGATTAGCTGCATGCGCACTCATTTTTTTTGAATATTCCGGTAGCAGTTAGCCGTGGCTAACCGCTATTGATGCGAATGAGCCCCCAGTGCCCCCAAACACCCTCCCAACCCCCAGAATGCCAGACAGGGGTCCATTTGGACTGGACAGTCTGGTCCAATGCCCCATTTCCGGACCTGTCTGGGGGTTTCTGGGCGTCTGGACACCCTGCATGATCCCTAAAATTGTGTCAGTCAAAAGTTGAAGGGGTGCTTTAATATACTTTTAATGACTCAGACCTGCTGGAAGCTGCAGGATTTGTGGGCAACCCCACAGGTCTCTTGAAAGATTAGAAATGGTTTGCAATTGTTTTGCTTAATGTTCTAAGATAGATAATAACCTTTATTGTCACTTACGATAATTGTGCACACACAGGTACACGCCTGCTGGTACACACAAAATGAAAATATGTTGCTTGCTCACAGGAGTAAACTCACACAATCACCTAAAATAATGTCAAATTAACTTTGTCCGTTTTGAGAAACATACCCTTCAATCCAGAGTAACTACGGGAGCACGTAAGAGACATTACGTGCACCCGTAGTTACTGCACCACCTAGTGAAAACCTATGGGAAATTCATATTGCAATCCAGAGTAAATTGTTCTTACACCAGAGCAAGGACTGCCAGTAGTTACTCTGGATTGCGCCCATAGTGGGGAAAAGGCAGCTTGAGAGTTCACTAATTTGATGCAGTATGGAACAAAACTGTGTCCAAATCTAGATGTTCTGCAACAGATGCTCCAGGGCGTCCTTCCCGAGGATAACAAAGAGAATAGGTGATTAAGGGGATGAGTAGCATCCTGAAAAAATACTGTGGACCCTACTCGAGCATTGCTTTTGTGCAATATCCTGGATGGAAGAGAGTGGACTACCAATGGTCTTTTCTGCCTTCCTCACCACTCTGCACTGCTTTCCAGTCAGAAACAGTAATATTTCCAGACCAGGCTGTGACGCCATAGGGCCGGATGCTCTCAATTGTCCCTCTATAGAAGGAGATCAGAAGGGGGCGGGGGGGAGAGATGTGCTTTCCCGATAGAAAGCCCGCTTCTAATACCACTTGGTATTTTATGACCAGGCCAACCTACTCGTTAGTTGCACTCCCAGAAACTTGATACTATTGACAATTTCAACTGGTAAATCATCAATAAATAGCGGAGAAAGGCTTAACGTGCCCCTTCTAAAATCAGCGACAATGTCTTTGGTCTTTTCAACATTTAAAACCAAGCTGTTACTTTTACACCAATTCACTAATCCCACTACCCTCTCGATTTGCATCCTCATTGTCATCCTGTATAAGGCCCTCCACTGTTGTATCATTAGCATATTTCACAAATATGATTGGTGGCATACCTAGCATAGCAATCATGGGTCAGGAGTGTGAACAACAGAGAACTTAAAACACAGCCTTGAGGGGAACGTGTGCTCAAATAGACGGTACAGTGGCGCCTCACGTAACAAGCGCCTCACATAAAGTATGTTCCATGTAACAAACAAAAATTTCTCTAGGATTCTGCTTCACTTAACAAACTGTTCTTCACATAACAAACAAACTCATTGGCAATTTACAAAGCATCAGGGCTGCCTAGTGCGCCTGCCCACAGCGAAAGCAACACTTCTGTGCTGTTCCTCCTGTGGCTGGGCATCTGCTGGGCAGAGGAAGAGAACAGCAGCGGAGAAGAGGGAAGCAGTTCAGGGCTAGCCAGAAGGGAGCAGGGGAGAGAGAGACTCAGGATGAAGAGAAGGAGAAAGTTGGGAGACACTTTGAAAGTGTCTTAGATTCCAGGCTCCTAACCATGTTAAATAGGGTTTTCTCCCATGTTTAACTCCCATGTTTAAATGTTTAACTCCCAGGTTAAATGGGGCTTACTCCCAGGAAAGTGTCTTTAGGACTGCAGCCTAACAGCAAAATCCTAACCATGTCTACTCAAAAGTAAGTCCCATTGTTTTCAATGGGTCTTACTCCTAGGAAAGTGTCTTTAGGATTTCGGCTTACGTGGACTTCATAGGGTCATGCACACTGAATGCATGTTTTGAATTCAATTCCAGTGTTTTGTCATCCTTTTTACATACAGTTAATATTTTTATATGAATATTTTTTGGGTTGTGGAACCAATTGTCTGAGTTTTCATTATTTCCTATGGAAAAATCCGCTTCATGTAAAGAACGTTTCATGTAAGAAACATGCCTCCAGAACCAATTAAATTTGTTACGTGAGGTACCAATGTATTAGAAACATTGGTTCCTACTTTCACATACTGAGGTCTATTGCATAAAAAACATCTAGAATCCAATTACACAAAGGGGTGCAGAATCCTAAAGAGCCAAATTTATCAACTAAATGCTGAGGAATTATCAGCATTGTGCATGAGTGTTCCTTTTCTCCAGAAGCACCAAGGTCAGATATAAAACAAGAAATTGCATCCTGTGCTGAGCGATTTCTAAGAACTAGGAAGCTCTGCTGAGGGCTGCATAGTGTTCCCCACAACTCCTGCAGCCTTCAGCAGCCCTCTGTGTATATTACGTGAAAGAACCTCCTTTGTGCCCCGCCCCCCCCTTTAGGGATGTGATCCTGGAGTTAATATCCCTGACTCTTCTTTTCCTGCCCCTTAAGGGGGAGGGATGAAAGGAGGGTCTGGAGAAGCATTTCATCTGTACATGTTTCACCATTATATGGAGGATTCTTTCCTGCACCAGCTCAGATGTGTCCCACCTCCCCCTACCATGTTTAGTGAATAAGCTGTGATTACCTTTGAATGGGGCTACTATGATGGATGCAAGCACATCAGTAAAACTTGCAGCTAGCTGATCTGCACAGATTTCCATTCAAATCAACAAATAATTCTCTTGTCCTATGTCTCCAGATTATTCTCTGCAATTATCTTCATCTTCAACAGTCCTTGCCGAGTGCTTAGTAACACTCAACCTTAAACATTGCACGTACCTGCCTCAGAAGGAACATGAACCCCAAATACTTATCTGTTCTTGCATTTGACCTTAGTAATATTATCAGGTTAATGATATGCTTAAGGTTAATGAGCCAATTATTTTGAGACAAGACACACAGCACACAGATGCACTTTGCTATGTAAATAACTGTTCTTGGTCAGTGGCCTTTGCATTGCTATTTGCACCCATATATTAATCTTGAGCAATTATTAATAAGAAGGAAATGTTTGCATTGCTAGACTTAACAGTTGGAAGTAGATCTGCTGGTTCATAAGAAAGTTTACTGAGCTTTTATTGTATATATTGCGAAGTTTTAGGCACATGCAGGCGAGGATTTAAACTTGGGGCAAATGGATGCCTGCCGATTTGCATTATAGACCAGAGACAAATGCCCAAATCATGCGAGGGCCCAAGCATATTCAACTGTCCAGCACTGATGCAGCCATGCCAGTGGAGTGTATGCTGCATTATCACCCACGGCGCAGAATAAGTACACGGAGGCAGATGTGGAAGTAAAGGGCCACTTTATTAACTATTTTAACATCAATAAAAAACAGGGGACTGCTAACAAAGTCATGCTGGTAACTACAAAAATAGGGATGGGGGAAAGCCTGGCTCAGGTAACACCCCACTCAGGAGGTGCCCTCCATTCTGCAAGGGGGAGGCAATCATGAGCCTCCCCAAGATAAATAACATATGTTCTCTTACTTTGGAGCTGACTGGCAGATACATTGGCACTGGAAAGTTGGATAGGATTTGGCCCTGAACACTGAGACAGAGCAGAAACTTGTACCATCCATAAAGAAAAAAAATTATCCTGGGTTAAGAAGTCAGAAAACTAAGTACAGTGGTTTTTGTATGTTAAAGTTATTATTTGGTATATTTCTTATGATGATATTAAACATATTAATACAAAAGCTATTGCAATTCACTTGTCTTGTGGCAAATAATATGAAACTGCTAATATATTATCTTGCCCTGGTTTTGTTATGATTATATTTAGAATTTCAGGAAAAAAGAAGCTAAAAGAAGCTAAAAGCTTATCGAGTGTAAAGTGTAGTGTTATTTATTTTCATTCAATAAGAAAAATGGTTCCACTTTCCATGGAGGTTCACGGTTTAAGAAACACAAGAAAGACTCGGGGAGATAGAGAAAGGGCCATCATGTTTGTACTGTGAACGCTCAAGTCCATATGGGGTTGGTTTGGTGGGCAAAAAAAGAATGGCCCAAAACATGCATGCTTTACCTTTTTCCTGCCTATTTCTTTCCCATGCCAAGTCCTTCTCCCAAATGAGAAATTGTCATATGTTGAGACTTCACTTGCCAGCATCTTGAGATGTGCAGCCTTTACTCTCACAAGTACCTATTTGTCCTTTGGGATGGGGAAATCTTGTTGTTCTTTAGTTGTTCAGTTGTGTCTGACTCTTTGTGACCAGACGGACAGCTGTGAGCTAACCTGTTGTGTTTTTCATTGATTCTTCCAATAGTTTGTTTGTTTGTTTGTTTATTTGTTTGTTTGTTTGAAAGAGTTATATCCCAACTTCCCTCTGTTAGCAACAGATAACCAAGGCGGCTTACAATAGTTACAGTAATTAAAAACATACAGTAAAACAAAAATTAAAAACAAAATTAACAGAGTAAAAACTATTTGGAGGAGGGCAAAACTTGGAGTTATTTAAAAGTACAGGAGGAACGAGTAAAAAACTTAGGAGATATAGGAAGCGGCTAACCTATCACCCAAATGCCAGATGTAACAAAAAAGTGTTGAGCCCTTGCCAGAACACCATGAGGGAGGGGGTAGATCTGAACTCCCCTGGTCGGAAGTTTCATATCAGTGGCACCCCTACCAATAAGGCTTGCCTCCAGGCCATCATCCCTCTGGCTTGGGAGAAAAATGGAACTTGGAGGAAACCCCCTTCAGATGACCTAAGAGGATAGGCCAGAATATATGGGAGATTTGTTCTTCTTGTTGGTCACACATACACTGTGTTTTTTCTTCTTATGAGTGTATGAAAAATTCTGTGTGAGCCTTCATTGGTGCAAGAGAAATACGACAGTTTTAGATACAATTGGTATTGGAAATTTCATTCTCAGATCAATGACACGCTCAACTTCCAAAGTTTCTTGGATCCAGGTGAGCACAAAAGTGGAGAAACAAGCGAGTTCCACCATCTCCCTCTCCCACAATTGCTCTCAAAAAGGACAAAAAGCACATTCAGTTTGACTATAAAGAGCAAATGGAAGCTTCTCATAGTCGGAGCATTAAGAGAGGATAAAAGGTATATTATATCTGTCAGTCTGACAAGTAATAGAGGCAGCTCTAGAGGAAGATGACCACCAAAATGGTATCCTAGCAACATGGAGTTGTCCGGTTACAAACAGTGCTATCAAACCCAAATTATCCTTTTCACTATCTTAGCTCTGGAAGCGCCTGGATGAATAAACGGTGAAGGATGGAAAAATCATTAGCCAGAAAAAAAGACCATGTCTTTTCCAATTTAATGAGGGATTAAAGAAAGCTTCTGCAAAGAGAGCCCCAAATAAATGAACCTCCTATATAATATATAGTGATAGTTAGAGATAATATATATCTATAATATACAGTAATAAGTGCTTTTTTCTTGGGGGGAAAAGGTGCCAGTTCTCACCACAGTGATGTAGCTTGATCATTCCCATATGACTAATTATTAAATAGCTGCTGGGGGTGGGGAGTAGAAAAAGATGCTGGTACTGACTACTGGTGAGTACTCCCAGAAAAAAAAAATCCCTGGTAATAAGAGAATATATATCTATAGCCCTGCCCATGTGCAGAGTAATGTAAGAAAAAAGAAAAAAAAACACCACAAAAGAAAGGTATTTGGCCCATGGAGCTTGTTATCTACATTTTGATAGTGTGGAATGCAAAACTTCAGAGAAAGGGTTGCCATAATTCTCTTCCACAAAATCAGGACAGGATCCCCTGTCAAACATGCCAGTATCTGAATGCAATCCCTGAAAATAGGAACTGTCCTGGTTTTTCAGGACATACGGCAACCCTACGCGAATCCCCACACTCCACAATGGGGGTACTTAGATCTGCCCAAGCTAAGTCTTTACTGGTGCACATCTGAGAAGCCCATTGTTGAGATTTCAGGCCTGGAACCAGAATTTTTGGTTATGCCTTTGCTGACAATCCCACCTTCTCCTGGGCTGAAATCACCTCTGCCCTCCCACGTCCCTGGCATCACCTCCCTGTGCTCCTCTTGCTCTTCTACCTCTAGGATAGTGGTCATGGAATAGGGGTAAATTACTCCAAATGGGATAAAAATGAAATTCCTGGGGGTAATGGACGATTGCGCTGCCAAGACACAGCCCGGCATGCGGCTAAGTCTCAGCTCTGTGGGCATCCATCTTGAAAAAATGACTGCGCATGCACATGCAGCCTTTCCCTACCTCCCTGCCTAAAGGTTGCCATGGAGAGGTTTCACCATGGGCAGAGTGTCCTCTCCTGACCTCACCAGCACTTTCCATTTCCTAACTGGAGTGCTCCAAACTGAGAAGCACTAAGAAAAAGTGTCTGCACACTCATCATCTGGGGCAGTCTTATACAGAATTTAGTTCCAACAAGAGATTGGGTTTCTGGAGAAGCAAAAAACAAAAACCTGACACTATGAGATGAAACTCCTGCCACAAGTACAGCAACATTGTGTGATTAGGAGAGATTAGGAGGAGTAGGAGAAAGAAAAATGATGTGTTACACAATTACAGCCTTGAATTTAGTGAATTTTTATATGTTTTTAAAACTTTGTGTGCAGATTATCTCTAAAGGGTTTCCCCAAACAGAATTCACACTCTTGCTTGTACTGAATATGGAGAATCCCAATGTTGTTGATTAAAATTTTGAAATGGAACATTTTTCATCATTTCACATAGTCTATTTTTCTTGATACTTCCATTACTCTCAGAGCCACTGATCGTCGAGAGTCCACATCTTTCAAATGCATAATCATCACTTTTCCAAATAACCTTGTCCTTTATCTGACAAGTGTGCTTGTGTATAGATTAATTGTGAGACTCTTTTCTATCTTCCTTGTTAAGTGAAGACAAGAAGACCACTATTGAGAGTATGCAAGAATTTATCATGCCATCGTTCAAATTTAGGGATGCTATTGTACCAAAATAACAATCTTTTGTACCAAATGATCAAAGATGATCATTTTGAAAGCATAGGTGTTCCAATGATTGTAGAGAGAGTCTGTGAACTGATGGATTGGGTCCTCAATGATCAGATAACTACTTGGAAATAAATCCTGTCGCCTTCAGTGGAACATACTTCCAAGCAAATGTTCTTTGATCTGCAGTCTTGGTTATCCTTCGAAAATTATCATAAAGAATTGGTTACGTATCACCTTAATATACATCTAAGAGCACATCCCTTTGGACATGTTCCCAGCAGTGGTCACCAGTCTTGGTTACATTCAGTCTAGAAGTAGTTTCAAATATAATTAACTGCTTTTTAATGATTTGAAAACTAAACTTTCTTAACTTGCAGATATGTATTACAAGAAAGTCTTAGGAAAGTAATGAGGATGTTCATTAGGAGGTTTATAGTTCTCTGCTTTATAACTTTCTGTCACCTTAGCTACTCACTGGTTCCCATTACTGAATAATGAAGAGTTATGTCTCTAGGTTCAAAGGTAATATGTCAACTTAGGCGGGTGCCTTGAAAAAATGCTTTTTCTAATTTTTTTCCTCGTATTGATCTCATCCTTGCATGCTTTCATGGGGAAATTTGATTGTGACATCACAACATGTTTTATGTTCTCTAGTTGGATCATTCCCCTCCTCCTAATTATTTCATTGGGGGAAACCATTTCCACTGCATCAACTGTCTCATGATGATCCCTCTTCTTTTCACTTTGTTATTGCAGATGGATTTTCAATGTCTCAGGAAACTTAGATGTCTCTAGCATATTATCGGATACTTTTGTGAGAATGAGTGTGAAATTGGAGACTTTATATTTCTAGCTCCCTATGCCATCCCCACATAAATCTCTTTCTTCTCCTTTCTTGGAGGAGACTCTGGGAACTGGACCTACAATCCTATCTGCACAATTTATCTTGTACTCGCTCAGTGCAATGTTAATTCCTGGTTAGGATGGCATCAGTCCTGACACAGGCCAAGGGGTGTCACAAAAGTGCTGTTATGCTCTTCTGCAACACTCCTACAAAGGGGGGGGGGGTTAGGCCAGTGCACAGACATATGCTGGTCTTCCCATGCCACTGCAGGAGAGGGTTGTTGGGTAAGTTGCACTGGCCTAAATTAGTTAGGATTGCGTCCTCACTCTCCCCCAAGATGGCTCTGGTATGTAAGAGAACCAATGGAAAGGAAACAAAGCAGACACATTAAGACCAAACGTCAAGATGTGTCAAGGCTCTCTCAGGGCCTGTGTTTAGCCCATTGTCCTTGGCTGGGATGACTGCCAAAAAGAAAAAAATATGGTCTTACTCATTATGCATTACTGGTTTTCATTCCTCAATACACACTATTAATGCCTCTGAATATTGGTCGCTAAAGGGCAGAGAAGAACTATTGCCTTCCGAGCCTACTTGCAGACTTTGTAGCAACATTGAGCTGACCACTTTTAAGAATAGGATAGTAGAATGGATGGATCTTTATTCTGATCTTACAGAGATCTTATGTCTTTGTGTTTGTATTATGGCTGCAATCCTATACATGAAGGAAGGATATACATGAAGGAAGTCCCATTTATAAACCATTGAAATATCCCCTCCATATCAAAATAACATCCTCCCCTGGAACTTTGCACTTACCCAGCTTGCTGTAATTAATGTGGGTGAGATGCACGATTCTCCCAGTTGGACAGAACACCACAAGTGGACTCAAAAAGTGTTAACAGAGCATCGCTGGGACAATATCTCTTATGGAGTTTATTACAAACATAAAACCCACTATATTAATGCTTTCTAGAAAAACAGATACTGTATTCAAATATTGTATATGAAATGAAAGGAGAAAGGATAAATACATCCCAGTTTATTCCCTTACCATTAACATCCGACTATCTATTTCAAGAAACTGGCAGGGCTTGACTATGGCTTTTTATAGCACCAACAAAACATGTTCAACAAATCCCAAATTGTCTTCCTTCTTACAGGATGACCAAGGAAGGGTCTAGTTTGTTTAAACAGCACAATTTGTTAAATAACAGTCTTTACATTTGCCCATAATAATATGTGCAAAAAGCTCCAAATAAATCCACAAAGGAAGCAATAACAGAGAAACTGAGAATTTTTTGTACTCAGCAAGTCCTTTTTCTGCCCATCCTTTTCTTCCTTCCTTGTAAGGCTATTAGCTTTTTTTAGTCATGCTCCAAACTAATGCCTTTCCCCAGGTAGTTTAAATTACAGAAATACCTCCTCAATGTGACCTGAAGAGTGTTCAGATCATATCTGGAAAGTTCTCTGATGCTCAAATCTCTGGGTGCCAAGCCAACTGATAGTATAGATTGGAGATTGTGTAAATCTAAACAATGGGACTTGCAAAAAACACCATTATATAAGATCATCTTCTTGTACTTACAGGATTCCCCATTAACCCTACAATCCAGAGTAACTACGGGAAGACGTAAGAGGCACTTACTCTGGATTGCTCTATGCATTTCCCACAGGTTTCGCATAGGTGGCACTGTAACTACACCAGTGTAAAAAGTTCCATAGTTACTCTGGATTGTAGCCAAAATGACTTGGGCCACAATCCAGAGTAAGGGCAATAAGGAGAGCCCTAACTGGGTTGCCCCAACTATTCTGTATCCAGAGAGTCAGGAAGCCTGGGCTGCCCCAGCTGCTCCAAAGAATGCAAAGTAGACATCAAGTAAGTGACACCTGGGGAGGGCTTGCTCCTGAGGAGACTCCTCCAGATCACACTGAACAATGAACAGCTGTGCTGCCTGCCTTATTAGGAAGCCCAGAAATTCTTGACAAACAGTAAAAGCTACAGCATGAAAATGCAGTACAGCAGTACCTCTAGTAGATTGCTTGGAGTGTCCTGCTGTATTTCCAGGTTAGTGGGCTTCTGTAGTTGTTCCATACCCTGAGGTTAAGAGGCAGGGGCTGCAGATAGGCTGGGCAAGAACTCAGATTTTTGGTCAACACTGCCATTCTTACTCTGCTTTATCATGGACCTCTATGGGTCTACTCATTACTATACCTGCTCCTAAGGTGGTATAACTCTGAGGAGCTTGAATTTCTGCCCTGGAAACAGGCTCTGGGTACAGAGTAACTTTTCTGCCCTAGGCAATGCTAAATATGCCCTCAACATGTCTCTTCTGAACTGCCTAGGCTGCCCCAGTTAGGGCAGCCCAGGTCCACCTGACTTGGGGCAGTCTATGTTGCCTTAGGCTGCCCCAAGCCTTTTCCAGAGAGACTAGAGTGGCTCAACCTGCAGTTGGGTCAGCCAGTGATAGATAGGGTAACCCAAGTGCACTTCTGGATTGTGCCCTAAGGCTGCAATCCTAACCATACTTTCCTGGGAGTAAGACCCATTGAACACAATGGGGCTTACTTCTGAGTAGACATGGATATTATATTTTCCAAAACAGACTAGTACTGTATATAGATAGACATTTGGCCCATATTTTATATTTGACTGTGCTATGAAAAATGTATTACTTAAGGCAATATGACAGAACACCCAATTCATAGTTGCAAACCATGGAGTTATTATTAAGTCATTAAGCATTTACAGCCAGACATAAGTGGCTAAATGAATCAATCTGTATAAGAGGTATTGATACTAATCAGTAGCTTATTGTTCACAAAAACAAAAACAAACCATTCTATATAACAAGCCTCTGAAAGAATCATCTTGCAGTGCATTTCTCAAGTCTAATTAATTCTGTTAACAAAAGTTCTCAATCCAGCTTCAATCCAAAGACATGCATTTTTTGTTAAATCTAAGTTGCTTTCACCTGAGAGAAAGACAGAGAGAATCCATATTGGGATCCTTAAGGGCCAATCCTGTGCTTTACATGTGTCTGATCTGTGCCCTGGGGCAAGACAATGTGGGGAGGAGGCATGACCCAAGGAGTGAGTGGAGTGAGAGGGGGCAGGACAGTGGAGTTGAGCTCCACCAGACCCAGAACCCTATGTCAAACCTCATGGCCTGACATAAGACTTCTTGACTCTGTGCCTGCACCAGAACCCCACTATGGGTCTACTTCCATCTCGGGGGGAAGGGGATGAATGCCATCTCTCCCAAGGAGTCGGCAGTGGCTGTTCAGTGCACGCAGGCCCTGTGCTGAAAATCCCCTACTACTCAGCTCAGGTTTGGGTCCAGGATTGGGCTGTAAAACCTCTACTCCTCACTAGTAAGGAGACCATCTATTCTGAGACACCTCAAGCATGCCACAATATAGAAGTCTTATTGTCCTGTCTTGATAAACATAGAATCATAGACTTGGAAGGGACCTAGTAGGTCATCTAGTCCAACCCCCTGCCTGCAGCAGGAAATCCCCGACAGATGCTCGTCAAGGATCTCCTTGAAGATCCCCAGTGAGGGAAAGTCCACTCCCTCCCTTGGCAATCTGTTCCACTGCCGAACTGCCTGAACCATAAGGAATTTTTTTCGGATATCCAACTGGAATCTCCTCTCTTGCAGTTTGTACCCATTGGTTCTAGTTCTGTTTTCAGAAGCAGCTATGAACAAATGAGCCCCTTCCTCCATATGACAGCCCTTCAGGTATCTGAAGAGGGCAATCATGTCTCCTCTCAGCCTTCTCCTCTCCAGGCTGAACATCCCAAGTTCCCCCAACCTTTCTTCGTAGGGCTTCCTTCCCATCCCACTGGTCATTCTTGTCGCTCTCCCCTAGAATTGCTCCAGTTTGGCTGCATCCTTCTTAAAGTGAGGTGCCCAGAACTGAAGACAGTACTCAAGGTGAGGTCTAATCAATGCAGAAAAAGGAGGAACTAGAACTTCTCACGACTTGGAAGCTACAGCTCTTTTAATGCAGCCTAAAATGGCATTTGCCTTCTTTGCAGACACATCACATTGCTGACTCATGTTCAGTTTGTGATCTAATATAATTAGACCTTAACTATAAACAGTACAGAAAGAGGAGAGAGGGATCTCCCCTCCAGAAAATTAAAAGCAGGGCAAAAAAGGAAGGACACTCAGGAACAATGTAGGACATGACAACATAAAAGCTAAAAACACTCATATACATTGCCACAAAAGGCTGCATGCTGCCTGCTCATAAGGAAAAGAACGACAAAGATTTTTCCCAGTACACAAGAGTTAAAAAGAGGACTGGAAAAAGAGAACTTATGGTCACAAAGATAAATTGCCAGTGCTGCAGCTCCACATGGAGGAGTGCCCATCTAAAACCCACCCGCTTGTGATTTAAATATCTGTTTCAAGTACTTTTTAAATCATGCAGTGAAGGACAGTTCAGTCAGTCAACCACCATGCAAATTATGCAAAATGGAATGCGGGGCGATGAGCCCTTGTCACCAGTCGTGGGCACTGACCGGTTTGGGCTGGATCGCCTGAACCAGATATAATAATTCCCTGCCGCTACCGATCCGGTAGCAAGGGGGAGCCAGGAAACCGGCTGTACCGGTTCCCGGCAGGCCCACCACTACACTGCGCATGCTCCAACTTTAGTTGGCACACGTGCAGTTCATCATGAAGCTAGCCATTGCACTAATGTTAGCCAATTATCTAATGTTATCTAATTATCTAATTATATAATTATCTAATGTTAGCCAATTATCTAATGCGCTAATGTTGGCGCACGCGCAGTGCCCACCCCTCGCCCTGCCGCACTCGCACCGTGCCCACCCCGGACCTGCCCCTGGCCCTCCCTGGCCCCACCCCTGGACCCCAGCCCCGCCCCTGGACCCCGACCACTTCTGGAGAACCGGATGTTGGGCCAGGCCGGGCCCACATCTGCTTATCACATAGTAATCAGAATGAAAGGAAAATTGTCAGAACCAGCCCATAGAATGATATTGTTATGCTGTAAACATCCATGGTTTCAGTATAAAAATTAATCCAGGTTGATTTGAACATCATGGAAAAATAAGGCAACCATGTCAAATAGAATATTTTAAGAAAAGGATATTTAATAAAGAACAAAAGAATCTGGTACATTTCTTGCTTTCAGACTACATGTTGTGTTTTTAGATTTTGAGGCTGGATAAATGAGAAAATCCTGCAAAGATATTGACAGCCACTGATCTGGAAGACCTCAGACTATTATTTTTGAAGATACATATCCTGGATTGTGGGATTTTTTTTAAAAACCAAGTTTGTGTCAAATGTCAGCTTACTTTGTCCACTCTTCAGAGCAGCTGGAGAGAGTCTGAACACCAGCTGTGACTTCTGATTGTAGTGGAACTGTGGCAGAAGGGGAATCAATTATGCAACCATACAAAAGCATACCTCTGTAAGAAGCATCCACAGACTTTCGCATCTCCCTTAAATCCCCTTGAAATAAACCAGTATCAGCTTTTGGTTGCTAATGGCTTGCAGAGCTGGAGCAAGTCAAGCCATCTCTTAAGTAACAAGCACACCATCGTGTTGAATTCAGTCATCTGACATGTGCTCATGTAAACAGTACCAAGTGAGATCTTGGATGTACTCTGACCTTGCTCAGCAAGCCTCTGTGGCTTTAAAATTGCACATGGGCTTGGTAGAGGACTGGGTAGAGGAAAACACAGAATGAAGGTTAGAGCAGGTGAAAGGGAAGAGAGATCAAAAGTTTGGAGGTTTGTAAGACTGTTAAAACATGAGATACAAAGGGAGAGTGCATTTTTAAAAACAATGACAATTTCAGCTTTTTAAGCAGCTTGTATTTTGCCAGTAAGATGTTTATAAAGCCAGGGAGAATAGAATGGAGGACAAAGTGCCTCTACCTTTAACCACTGCATAGATTAGGGAATTAAGGCAGGTTTAACTCATCAAAGAAGGGTTTAAAGAGCTGCACCTACCAAAATTCCCTCTTCTTTATGGTGCTTAAAGATAGAGACATGGTCACCCTGCAAAGACAGAATGTTTTTAGATTATTGTGAGGGAGAGAATGAGGAGGATTCTTAGCACAGTATATTTAGTGGGCTGCTCTTTGAGATCTTGAGGATTAAATTTAAGGAATGCACGGGAAGAACATTTGCTGTTATTTCATCCCCCATAAATACCAATTTAGGGAACAATCCTAACCAATTTGGGCTGGCACAACTCACCAATTCTCTGTTTCTGTGGTGGTGTGGGGAGGCTGGTGCATGTTTGTGCACTGATCTAACCTCCCCAGGAATGGGGAGGTTTTGTGACACCCCAGTCCTTTTGGGAATGGGAGGAATGGGGAGGTTTTGTGACACTCCAGTCCAGCACAGGCTTAACTAACTGAGGGTTAGGACTGAAGCCTGAGTCGGAGATCCTATGCATAATTCACTTGAGTAAGCCCTATCAGACATAGGGCAAAATCCATAGCAGTTACGGGTCCATGCAGTTACGTCACCCGCTAGTGTTATCTTATGGAAAGTCATCTTAACTGCTCCGGAGCAAGGGGCTTAATTTCATTTTAGGATATAAGCCATAGTGGGGCTGTTTCTTCTGAGTAAACATGCATAGAATTGTGTTAGTTAGCACTGCCATACCACTTCTTTCCTGCCAAAGCATCATTTGAAAGCACTACATGGTACACAAAACATTACAAATCAGCAGACTGACAAAATTAAAAGTCATTGCTAAAAATCAATATACTCAGATATACACAGTTAACAAAATCATTAAAACAGCATCATGTCAAAAAATATTCAGCCAGCCTGAAAAGCATAAACAGACACAATTTAACTGAGCATCTTATGAACAAAGCAAAAGTCATTGGATGAATTTCTGATGGAAATGCACTTTAGGGGTTCAACAAAGATAATGATGAGTATGTGTCTCATAAGATAATGATATGATGTGTCTGCAAAGAAGGGAAATGCCATTTTAAGGTCTAATTATATTAGATCACAAACTGAACATGAGTCAGCAATGTGATGTGTCTGCAAAGAAGGCAAATGCCATTTTAGGCTGCATTAAAAGAGCTGTAGCTTCCAAGTCGTGAGAAGTTCTAGTTCCTCCTTTTTCTGCATTGATTAGACCTCACCTTGAGTACTGTCTTCAGTTCTGGGCACCTCACTTTAAGAAAGATGCAGCCAAACTGGAGCAATTCTAGGGGAGAGTGACAGTGGGATGGGAGGGAAGCCCTACGAAGAAAGGTTGGGAGAACTTGGGATGTTCAGCCTGGAGAAGAGAAAGCTGAGCAGAGAAATGATTGCCCTTTTCGGATACCTGAAGGGCTGTCATATAGAGGAAGGTGCTCATTTGTTCTTTGCTGCTTCTGAAAGCAGAACTAGAACCAATGGGTACAAACTGCAAGAAAGGAGATTCCGGTTGGATATCCAGAAAAAATTCCTTATGGTTCGGGCGGTTCGGCAGTGGAACAGATTGCCAAAGGAGGTGGTGGACTCTCACTGGGGATCTTCAAGCAGAGGCTCAACGAGCACCTGTCGGGGATGCTCAGAGTCTAGGAGGATTTCCTGCTGCAGGCAGGGGGTTGGACTAGATGACCTACTAGGTCATAGACTTTCCAAGTCTATGATTCTATGATTCTATAATTCTATATGAATGGCCAAGAAACATACATACATATACATATACAATTTATATAAATATATATAAATGTGGTAGCTCTCATAACAAGCATTTCACATAACAAGTATAAATTTCCCAATCTTGCTTCACATAACAAGTTCTGCTTCACTTTATAAGCAAGCGTGCTATAGGCACGTGTACTATGCAGCCCTGACGCTCCATGCAGAGGCTCTTTAAAATGGCTGCCGGTCAGTGCTGCTGCCCCTAAATACCCCCAAGTGCCTCCACTGGCCACCTTGAACCTCCAGCAGAAGCCCAGGTCAGCCTCCCAGGAAAGTGTTTTTGATTGCAGTCTCCTAACCATGTCTACTTAGAAGTAAGCTCCATTGTGTTAAATGGGGCTTACTCCCAGGAAAGTGTCTTTAGGATTGCAGCCTAAGTAGACTTTATAGGATCATGCACATTGAATGCATGTTTTGAATTCAATTCCAGTGTTTTGTCATCGTTTTTACATCCAGTTCATATTTTTATATAAATATTTTGGGGGTTGCGGAACCAATCGTCTGAGTTTCCATTATTTCCTAAGGGACAATGAACTTCACTTAAAGAGTGTTTCTCTTAAAGAGCATGCCTCCAAAATGTGTGTGTGTGTGGGGGGGGGTCTTCTTGAGGGAGTACTCACTGGTACAGAGTACCGGCACCTTTATGGCACCCGAGTAGACGTGCCCATGATTACAAATAACATTTTCATGGTGAGTACCCCATCTTTATTTCAAGGGGGGAAAGCACCTTATATAATAAAATTTGCTGATACTGTGGCTTGTTTTTGCTTGTGCAATGTACAGTGAACACAGCACCTTGAGTGTTCACACTGCTTATTAATAAATGGGTCTGCCATGCAGACTAGGTAGAATATTGCTCAGGATGTTTACAGAGAGCATTGTCTGGCAGGCTGCCAGCTTGGCAGTGGGCATTGCATGGATAGAAGTTGAACTTTCTGACTTCAACTTTGCAGATGACATCTGCCTTATAAATAGATCAGTTGAAGCCATGTAGTGAAAGACAGATGGTGTTGTGTTTTCTGCCAAGCAAATAGATCTCATTATTAATAAATCAAAGACAGAGGTTTTCAAACCTATTTTATCTGTATATTATTATCATTGTCCCACCTATCTGGGAGGTGAAATATTGGGGGAAAAACATCATTAGGTTCATTTTTTCTGGTGTTCCTGTTTGGTTCATAGCCTCTATTGTAGAGGTATTGAAGAGGTAAATCAGTGAGAGTACTGTTGAGGTTTAATCCGTTATAACAGCCCAGTGCAGGCAGACACAGAAGACTGTTCACCAAGTGATGCCTTTCCTACAGCACTGTATGTAAATATTTGGCAAGCAAATTTTCTAAACTAGTGTAGTGGCATTCAAATTATCCTGAAATGCTGAAATTTTGGGACAGTATCCAGAAGAATAGCCTGTTGCAGCAATGTCAATAGTGATACACACAAATGCTGATATTGTGGGTATCAGCATTTGATGAAATAGCTCTGGACTATGAGGCTTATGTCACAATAAATTGATCAGTTCTTAAGTGCTGAAAAGACTTCCTTGTTTTTGCTTATGCAGCTATCTTTTTGGAATTTGTCAATATGTTAGGTATTGGATATAGCCATATGATGTAGAAATCCATTAATTTCATGCCTCAGAGTATATATTCTGACAAGCGTAGATGACCATTTCATGACAAAGTATCTCCTGGTATATGAAACCTTAAACCACAATAAATCTGTTAATCTGTAAAAAGCCATGGGATTCTGCAGTTTTTGGGGGGATTTTACTATGCAGCGGCAACACATTCATGATCTCAGTCTTATCCAATAAACTTTTTTTATCTACCTTTATTTTAATCTGAAGTCATCTACTTCAGTAAAATTGGACTACATACAGGTTGAATTTCCCAATTTGCAACATTTGGTTCCAAGAACCTGGTGATTAACTATTTTCACATATACAAAGGTAATTAGTTAATATTGTAACAAGGCAGGTGATGAATCAAGTTTATTTTCAAGTGGCTTGCTAACTGATCTGCAAAGAGCTGAACTCCTGCAATTTGCAAGTAGTTTCAGCACAGAGCAATCCACAAGTGATTATCACTTGGGTGAAAGGAGGGGCTCTGCTTTCCAGCAGAACAGAAAAGTTCATAATTTTTTCTAAGTCATTGCCATGGCAAGCAAACTGCCTTTAAGCCATTAACTGCTCCTTAAGGAAGCTTATCTTTCAATTTAAAGAGCCAACCTCATTTTCTTTGAGACAAAATTGCATATAAATAAACTGCATATAATCAAGCTATACATGTACAAGAATCCCCCCATTTGCCAGGGGTGCATTCCTGCCCTCATTCTGTGCCGCTATAGCAAACTGCTGCCATGGGGCATCTTCACAACCCCTGCGCCTCAACCCATTCCCATTACTTTTAAGTTCTTTGTTCAGACCCACAAAAGATTGTATATCTTGTTTTAACCAGACACTGTACTTGTCAACCTGAAAGTCAGTAGTTTGAGACCAGAGTGCTACACTCTGGACTGAGCTCTCTGGCACTGGTACAGTATTATACCAGTCATGAAATCTAATGTAACTACTTGGCAGTCTCATTTTCTGAAGTGACTCAAAGCCCAGTACTGAACAGTGTGTGCCGGTTACCATAACTGCAAGACCAGCTTTGATACTGGGCTGTATTCCACCGCCTGGCACTTGCCCCTACCCCCGAGCAGCAGAGAGGTAGTTGGGGACATGAGGGGAGATGGAGAGGAGGCATTACAGGGAGGTGGTAGAGGGTGGGAAGGAGGCATAGCTGGGGAAGGAATGGGGAGAGAAGGGGGAAACTCCACTGGTTGCTAAGCCCTGTGTCGGATCTCTCAGATTTTCTGCCAGCTCCAGAACCAGTTTAGAATCAGGAAGCCCCATTGTGAGGCTACTTCCCTCATTCAGGGAATGGGGACAAAAATCCCTTTCTCCTGATGTGATGGTAGCAGCAGCTGTCTATTTGATCTATTTAATTATAAATCAGTTGATCCCTGCCTAACAGTGCAATCCTAACCATGTCTACGCAAAAGTAAGCTCTCTTGTGTTTAATGGGTCTTACTCCCAAGAAAGTGTCTTTAGGACTGCAGCCTAAAGTTAGTTGTCTTGACTGGATGATCCAAAACTCCAGCTTTAGAATTTATTTTCTATGGAAATCGTGGTATTTATTTAGTACTAAACCACAGTAAAAAGTAATTAGAGAAATTTAAAGCGCTGGCATACTTTCATGCAAACCAATCAAAAATCAATTTTGCAGACTCATTCAGAACAGAATTGCATGTGTTGCATAAGCCAGTTTAGCAAAGAAAAATAGTGCAATTACATGTCCTCAGGATTCTATATTAAATTAATTTACAAACAAGTATGTAGTCGCAGAGAACTCCAAAATTTGGAACTGGGTTTACCTTGGGATTGCAATGGTAGCCCTAACAAAAACAAACAAAAAAACCAGCCAGAGTGCTACTGTGATCTTGAAATGAATTATCTGAAAAAAGCCAGCCAATACTTTCTGGAACACCTTCCTGTTGGTGATGTAATATGAAGTGGAATTTGCTGGCAGAAAGCTGAGGTGCAAATGGAGTAGGTCACTTCAGAAGGCAGGTGAGGGATTCAGCTCTGAATGCTGCACCACATAAAAAACTTTCTGCAATCAGAAAAGCTAGGAAGGTGGGGGGAAATGTTCCATCTCAGCTTTTTGCCAGTTGTGCTGAATTTTAGAGGAACTTCAACATATAATAGTACTCGAAAATATGATCACCTGCAGACCAAAGTGATACATTCCATTCTCTACTTTATCATCTGCCCCTCCTCTGCTGTATGCATAGACCAGAAACCAGTGGTGTCATGGGGAGAGATTGGCATAAGACACAATAGTATATTCCTCTCTTTTCTTGCCTTGCTAGTCCCAAGGTGCATGTAATCAAATAGTTTTTAGGTGTGGAGGAAGGAAGATGGGTATGAGAAGTGCATGTAGGCTTAGTGTAGGATATACTCCATAAAACCATTCAAAAGTTCAGTGCAGAAAAGAACAGCTAGTTGTTTTTTGTATTTTTCATTAGTGGGAGCATATAAGTTTCATCAGTGGGAGCATATAATGCTGCATGAATTGCTTGCAGCCAGGAAATAGCTGGCACTACCTTAGTGGGCATATACCCTAGATGACTTCTTCAACAAGACGCCTGTAGTTTCCAAGGATGAGTCACAACCTGGCTCAACCCACTGGGAGTAGCTCTCCCCATCATTTTTCATCATTTCCACATAGAAGAAGTGATAACAGCAGTGGTCAGTAATGTAACAACCTAATGCAATAATGGGTACAAGTACTATGAATTCATCAACATTGTAACTGTCCTCATTATCTCCTACAGTACAGTTTAACACAGCATTCTTGTTTTTCCCAAGAACATATTTATAGGACCTGGTACTCAGTGGTGGGCTCCAGCAGGTTCGCGCCTACTCTATAGAACCGGTTGTTAACAAGAGACAGGACATATAAAGTTTAAAAATAGCCATTTAAAAGTGTCTGCCAGATGGACAGAGAACCGGTTCTTAATTTCTTTGAAGCCCATCACTGCTAGGTACTCCTATACTAGACCAGGGTTATCTAAACCCTGGCCCAGGGACCAGATGCAGCAAGACCAGTGATGGGCTCAGCCTGGCCCAACAACCAGTTCCCCGGAAGTGGACCCAGACCAGGCCAGGTCAGGGGGCAGGGCCAAGGTCAGGGGGTGGGGTGGGGAGAATTTAAAGGGGAATTTAAAAAAAAATCTAAAAAATTTAAAAAATTTAAAATTCTTTTTTAAAAAATCTAAGTTTTTGTTAGTGCCCCCGAGCAACCCTAACCACACTTTTCTGGGACTAAGCCCCATTGACTGTCATGGGACTTAATTCTGAGTAGTCATGCATAGGATTGGGTTCTAAAGCTGCAGTCCCAGCCACACTTTCCTGGGAGTAAGTCCCATTGACTGTCATGGGACTTACTTCTGAGTAGTCAGGATTGGGCTCTCAGGCTGCAGTCCCAGCCCTTGCTGCTGGCCACTGGCGCGGCAGTTAAAGGCTCCAGCAGCCGGCCTGGCATTTTTAAATTTGCTGCGGTAGCCTGGCGAGGTGCCCCACAAGCCCCAGTGGCCGGGGAAAGGACGCTCCGGCGCTGGGGCTTGTGGGGCGTCTCGCCGGCTGCCATGGCAAATTTAAAAATGCCCAGCTGGCTGCTGGAGCCTTTAACTGCCATGCCAGCAGCCGAACCGGTCCACACGGTTATGGGGGCCCCCCACCGCTACCAGATCTGTAGCAGCGGGGAGATTGGAATATCCGGTCCCCAAGATCTGGACCGAACTGGCCTGGGCACACCTGTGGGCAAAACCCCTTTATCCTGCCCATGGGCAAGCCTTGTAATCCACTCCGATACATTCTTATATGTAAATTTATGTAAATGTATTCAAATTTCAGATGTCAAATAGTTTTCTGGTCCCTGACACAGTATCAGCAATGGTGTGACCCTCCTGCCAAAAGGTTTGGAGACCCCTTTACTAAACTAATGTCTAGAGCAGTGATTTTCTATCTTTTCCATCTCATGGCACACTAAAAAGACACTGAAATTGTCAAAGCACACCATCAGTTGTTTTTATCTATATATATAAAAGAGAAAAATCACTGACTGACTGACTCACTGACTAACTCATCACCGCCCTGCCAAAACCGCTGGGCCTAGAAGTGTGGAATTTGGGGTGGGTGTTCCTTCCGTGACTGAGGGGTGCACTAAGAACCGGATTTCGGAAATTCCAACCGGAAGGGGGTGAAAAGTGGTGCAACGCGTTTTCCTCCCGGTACTTTGCATTGAGAATTGCTGACTCATCAACATTCCTCCCCAACTGCTGGGCCTGAAGCATGGAATTCTGGGAGTTCCTTCTGTCACCTGAACACCCACCAAGAACCATCTGGAGAAAACCCTTCAGAGGCTGAAAAGGGGGCAACGTGTTTCTGTCCTATACTTAACATGGAAGACTGAACCACATCCAGCCAATCTGGTGATCAGACCCTGGTGCACTGGGGGATGTTGTTCGGAGGAAGAGGTTGCACTGGAGAGGATGCTGAGCCTGAGGGGAAGTTGTGCATGAGGGGGAAGTTGCGCCTGGGGGGGAAGTTGCACCTGGGGGAAACTGGTGCCTGGGGGAAAGTGGCGCATGAGGGGAAGTTGCGCATATGGGGAAGTTATGCATGAGGGGAAGTTGCGCATGAGGAGAAGTTGCGCATACGGGGAAGTTGTGCATACAGGGAAGTTGCGTATGGCAGGAAGTTGCACATGGAGGATGTTTTTCGTAGGAAGAGGTTGCACTGGCGAGGATGCTGCGCATGGGGGAAGTTGTGCTTGGGGGAAAGTTGTGCATGGGGAAAGTTGCGCCTGGGGGAAAGTTGCGCCTGGGGGAAAGTTGTGCATGGGGGAAAGTTACACATGAGGGGAAGTGCATATGGGAGGAAGTTGCGCATGGGGGGAAGTTGTGCATGGGGGGAAGTTGCGCATGGGGAAAGTTGCGCATGAGGGGAAGTTGTATATGGGAGGAAGTTGCGCATGGAGGATGTTTTTTGGAGGAAGAGGTTGCACTGGCGAGGATGCTGCGCATGGGGGGAAGTTGCGCCTGGGGGAATGTTGCGCCTGGGGAAAGTTGCTCATGGAGGAAGCTCATGGGGAAAGTTGCTCATGGGGGAAAGTTGTGCATGGGGGAAAGTTGCACATGGGGGAAGTTGCACATGAGGGGAAGTTGTGCATGGGGGAAAGTTGCACATGCAGAAGTTGCGCATGCAGAAGTTGTGCATGGGAAAGTTGCGCATGGGGAAAATTGCGCATGGGAGGGAAGTTGCGCATGGGGGAAGTTGTGCATGGGGGAAGTTGCGCATGGGGGAAGTTGCGCATGGGGGGATTATGCACATGGGGGATTATGCGCATGGCGGATGATGCGCATGGAGGAAGTTGCGCATGGGAGGAAGTTGTGCATGGGGGATGATGTGCATGGAGGAAAGTCGCGCATGGAGGAAAGTTGTGCATGGGGGAAGTTGCGCATGGGAGGTTGATGTGCATGGGAAAATTTGCGCATGGGGAAAGTTGTGCATGGGGGTTGATGCATAAGGGGATGATGCGCATGTGGGAAGTTGTGCATGGGGGAAGTTGTGCATGGGGAGTTTATGTGCATGGGGGAAAGTTGCGCATGGGGGAAGTTGTGCATTGGGTAACTTGTGCATGTGGGGTTGATGCGCATGGGTGAAGTTGCGTATGCAGGGTTGATGTGCATGGGGGATGTTGCGCATGGGGGGTTGATGCACATGGGGGAAAGTTGTGCATGGGGGGTTGATGCATATGGGGGGATGGCATACGGGTGAATTTTAATCCTGCAATGCGGGTACGACTTTCGCTAGTCATTAATAAGGCTCACCAGGCTATTCAAAATTGGCTTTTCCTATTAAAAATTGACCCTCCCCAAACTCCTGTGGCATGCGTGAGGACTATCCACAGCACACTAGTGTGCCACAGCATACTGGTTGAAAATCACTGCTCTAGTGTGTGATGAAGCAGTGCCCTTCCCTATAGATTCAGCTGCACCTTTGTATGCATGTAGGAGGGGGTAATAATGTCCTTGGGATGATCTTAAAGGGAAAAAGAAGAAAACAATAAAAAACCACAACTGCCTCTTCCTCTGCTGAAGTGGAAGGGGCAGGACACATACATATCCTGCACAAGAGTGGCAGACTCTATGGGTTCAGGTGTCGTTTCTTTTTGGGCTTGGCCTGGCATAGAACACCATCTTCTTTTCATAGAATACCCCTGTATTACCAGGAATAATTCTGTCTAATTAAATGGGCACTCATACACGTGTAAGGTAAAAATAAAATAGATTCTAAAACGGGCCTCACCACAAGAAATTGTTTTTATGTGGGTCTCTCACAAGTAAAGTAGTGGAAAAATGAGTGTGGTGTACTCTGGCTGTGTAACCAGAGAATAGGGCCAAAGATTTTTTGGTATCTGAGTCAGAGATTCCAAAAGGTAGAAAACAAAATTGTTAGCCACATGTTTGCTTTTAGTAAAATACAAGCCCAGATACAATATCTATGCAAACTGATGTTTCTCAACCATTCTTTTCTACCAGCTGCTCAAAAATAATTTTCTATAAAGAAAATAGGACTCCAATACTTTTGCAGTCAAGGACGCTGACCCTAAACTTTTCTGCCCTGAGGGAAAGTTGTCTTGAGAGTTCCTGAGGGAACTTTGTAAACTGCCCTGAACTGTCCTCTGAAAGGGGAGAAAAACTGAATAAATTTAATAAAGTCTCAGAACTCTGTAAATCTCAGTATTTCAACATGTCAACAGTTCAGCAAACTGGGTGAGTGCACTTTTTTGTGAAAGGCAATCAAACGGTCTTTGCTCTTTATTCGTCAATCAATATTTCCAACTTTCTTTTAAGAAGGTGTGTTTTCAACCAGTGAGTGACCTTTGGTAGATGGGAGGGGTCAAGAGTAGAATTATTTGAGACTGCAATCCTATGCACAGCTACTGGTGTATAAGACCAGTACCTACTGGTCTTCACAGATCTTATTTCTTCATAGACATACAATTGATCTTACTTCTTCACGGACATGCAGCAAATTGCACTGCACATCTCTTAGAGAACATTTTAATAACTTTGTACAGTAACAAAGGCAGTACAGAACAAAGTATATGAACAGCAAATCCAATAAAGCTGAAAGTGTCAAATTATTTTAAATGCACACATGCACACAACTGCCATGAATTTTTGTAATTTAAACTGGTTTAAACTGTTATTCAAAGAAATAAAGGATCATGTACAATATTGTGATTAAGTAGCTCCAGAGATATACATCATTTTAATAATGACAGAACAACTCATTACGTAAGGCTGCGAACATATGAAGAAGAACTTCTTGTGCCAAACTGGATTTGGCTTTCCTTCCAGAGCAGATTTAACACCATTCATTGTTTTAATTTAAAATTAGTTTTAAAATTAAATTCCCCTTTATTTGGATTGTTTTATTACATGTTTCTAGTCCCTAACTCATATAACATTTTTTTAAATTAAAATGTTGCCATATTAAAATTAAAAGAGTTGCCATAAAGTGACATAAAAATAACACCATTATTATGCTAGAAAATTCTGCCATCTTAAGAAAAAAAGCTATCCTAACATGTAATGCATTTGCTATTTCAACACAGGCAGACAGCCAGAATTTTATTGCTTCTGAAAAAAAGCCTTAAACTAACTGTAGGACAGTTCATGGTGTGTGATGACAAAGATATAACAAGCAATAATGTTGCATAATATATTGAACTCCAAAGGTCTCCAGGCACCTAACCAAGATATGACAAAATTTTAATTCATAAGTAGGACAGCAGGCAACCCACTTTGGCAGCAAAGAACCCATTAGCTCTCTGAAGCCAAACACTCTGAACTGAGCATAAGCTCTATTATTGGCAGGCTGGGCAAAATTTTATTGGCCAATGTTAAGAAAGGCTGGTTTGAACACTATAATTCCCCCATTGCAATAGTTTTTCCCTACTGGATGGTACTTCATGAAAAGGTGCTTTCAGATAATTCGTTCAGGGCCAGGCCATATGAAGCTGCTTTATATTTTTAGACCATTGGTTGTTGTATTGTTTGTGCCTTTTAAAGGTCCTAGGCTTTTAGTCTGTCTGCAAACAGTATATTTATTCACACTCACAAGTAACCTGTTGATTCTATATTTGAATGATGAGTGACGAGTATTCCTGTTTGAACCAGTCTTGAAATCCATGCTGACTTGTGAATTGGATGTTTGCCTGAAGATCTGAATTGGTTGAGTGTTTTATGCTGGGATGGATAGAAGAAAGGCCACAGTTTACTTCTGAATCATTGGTTAATTATTGTAAAGTGTATCACTGTATAAATTGTTTTAAATAATATACCAGAAAAGGAAACAAAACCTTGGATTTTTGAGACAGACTTTTCGTCAAAGCACACTGTAGTCTTCAACATAATAAATTACTCCTTCTAATAACAAGTACCAGCTTGGATCCTGCCTCTTCCAGGGTTAATAAGAGGAGCCTCCACTGGATCAGGCCAAAGGCCCATCTAGTCCAGCTTCCTGTGTCACACAGTGGCCCACTAGATGCCTCAGGGAGCACACAAATAATACTTCCCCACTGCATCTGGCATTTTAAGGTTGTCCACATCTACACACACCCTTCCAGGCTTATAACTTGTAATGGTCTAGGAATATATCCAATCCCTTCTTAAAGGCATTAAGGCTTGATGCCATCACCATATCCTCTGGCAGGGAGTTTCACATACCAACTACACTCTGGGTAAAGAGATATTTTCTTTTTTTGTGTCCGAACCTGCCCAACATTCAATTTTACTGAATGTCCCCTAGTTCTGGTGTTATGTGAAAGAGAAAAGAGCATCTCCCTATCCACTCTATCCAACCCTTGCATAATTTTGTATGTCTCAATCATGTCTCCCCTCAAGTGCCTCTTTTCTATATTGAAGAGGCCCAAACATTGTTTGGATTCCTGCTAGACCCTGCTTAGTAGTTATTTGAGTCCCGGAAAGACAGGCTAACTGGGTGAACGAGAGAATTCTAATGTATTCTTATGAATTCTTGAGCCTGTTCAGGATTATATTCGTGTATCTTATCTCTTACATCTGCTAACGAGAGCTCTAGTTCATGCAAGCTTATGCTAAAATAAATTGGCTAATCTTTGAGGTGTTATAAACTTCTTGCTGTTGGCCCATCAAGCTAACATGCATACCCTTCAGGAAATTAGTAATCAAAATTATTCACCAAAAATTAGTGATGCCTTAACTGTTAAGTGATTTTGAGTAGGCTTGGTGCTTTGCAAATTTATAACATGTTGGTGGACTACCAATAAAATATTCTAATTTTTTTTAATGTGCAGATCATACAAGACTTAAGATTGAGCTTTCCCTTCCTCTTAGCTGTCTGTGCTGGTCATTTATGTGGCAGCCATTTGGTGTCTTGAATAAAAATAATCACATTTTAAAAAATCTTTTAAGCAGTGACCAAAACAGTGGAAGCAGGAGGTGAAACACTGAGCTGTGTACAAATGACAGTGCACAAGGGAAAATTTGCTTGGTCCAGTTTATGACTGATATGATAGGTTGTCTGCTCAGAGTCTACATGTGTACAAGTTTTAAACATATACAGCCTCGGACTTCAATAGGTTCAAGAACATTTCATGAACTGACAGTTTCTACGGATTTAGGATTTGTCATTGAGAAGGCACACCATGCTGTTCAAATCCCCGTTTTCCTATTAATAAATGTCCCTCCCCAAATTCCTGTGGCACACCTGAGGATTATCCACGGCACACCAGTGTGCCATGGTTGAAAATCACTGATGTAGAGGTTTGCAGCAGAACCAGCAAGCACAATTTCACTTCTCTGCTCCCCATATTATAGTTATTCAATATGTCATATGCATATATTTAAGCAGCTTCTCCTTGGGCTTGTTTCTCTCTTTTCTTTAGAATGTGATTCTTCAAGACAGCCTACCAGTCAGAGTAACTATAATGAAAGCCTTATTACGTTTGTGTGATGCATACAGATTATATATAAGCATTATATATAAGCATATATAAGCATTGTAAGCATTGTACTGCTTACCTACCATGATGTTTCTCCCTTCCAAAAGAATTTCCCATTGTTTCTGAAACAAAGTTCAGTCAGCTGGCTCTCTTCTTAGAAAGTGCTGTCATCTTTTGGAATGCAAATCTGCCCACAAAATGGTAACATCCTCTTAGCAGCTCTGAGCAAGAGCTAAAGTAATTTAGAAATATTTGATCAATTTCAGCGTATTTTTACATTAGACCAAATCATTAAGAGCTGAAGCAGCAAATGAATAAATGGAAAACATCACTGAAAGTGATGTGGTATAAAATTCACAATGAGAACTATAATCATGGTTTCTGACAGCATAAAGTTCATTATCACCACTCCCAGAAATAATCTTCCCCCTTGCTCCCTCTCCCCATATATGATCGGTGGAAATGAGCGTGGCAACTGTCTGAATGAGACCAAAATGATGTCGCCCTGGTGCCTTCCTGGCTTTCAGATATGCATACAAGTTTTTGGAGCCTTAAAAAAAGGTTTCAGCTTTGAAATTCTTGATTGCTGCCCAAACTTTCAACCGATTGCTTCATATATAATTTAGTTTATAGCTTTTGTTCCCAATTTAGATCTAAAAAGACATTTTGATCTCTTTCTATCAATGTGATAGTATTAGCTTACTGGGGTAAGTAATTTTGGAATTAGAGAAAACAACGTAACAAGGTCAATCCTAATTTATGTTATAATTTGCATAACTCACTTGGCATTTCTATCTATGGTGGTGTGGGGAATTCAGTGTATGCCTAACTCTCTCCCCTTTGAGTGGGAAAGAAGTGACTCATGGCACTTTTGTGACATCCCAAGGTCAGCACAGAACCAGGGCTTATGCCAGCCTAACTGGAGAGTAGGATTGCAACCTCAGTGTGACATCTGTCCTACCAGGTGTAGAAAAGGTTAGTGGTGTTGCAACAGTGGTGCTGACCACATGAGGTGATGCTTTGGGAGGGTAACACACTTAGAAATCATAGAATCATAGAAACCTAGAGTTGGAAGGGACCTAGTAGGTCATCTAGTCCAACCCCCTGCCTGCAGCAGAAATTCCCCCTAGAGCATCCCCAACAGGTGCTCATCGAGCCTCTGCTTGAAGATCCCCAGTGAGGGAGAGTCCACCACCTCCCTTGGCAATCTGTTCCACTGCCGAACTGCCCTCACCGTCAGGAATTTTTTCCGGATTTCTAGCCGGAATCTCCTTTCTTGCAGTTTGTACCCATTGGTTCTAGTTCTGCTTTCAGAAGCAGCTTTGAACAAATTGGCCCTTTCCTCCCTATGACAGCCCTTCAGGTATCTGCAGAGGGCAATCATGTCTCCCCTCAGCCTCCTCTTCTCCAGGCTGAACATCCCAAGTTCCCCCAGCCTTTCCTCGTAGGGCTTCCCTTCCATCCCACTGATCATTCTTGTCGCTCTCCTCTGCACTTGCTCCGGTTTGGCTGCATCTTTCTTAAAGTGAGGTGCCCAGAACTGAACACAGTACTCAAGGTGAGGTCTCACCAATGCAGAGTAAAGAGGAACTATAACTTCTCGTGACTTGGAAGCTACAGTCCTCTTAATGCAACCTAAAATGGCATTTGCCTTCTTTGCAGACACATCACACTGCTGACTCATGTTCAGCTTGTGATCCACGGCGACTCCAAGATCCCGCTCACATGTTGTGCTGCCAAGCCAAGTATCCCCCATTTTATACCTGAGTTTTTGGTTTTTATTGCCCAAGTGCAGAACTTTGCACTTCTCCCTGTTGAAATTCATTCTGTTACAGCCCAGGATTCCAGTTTATCCAGATCCTCCTGGAGGTTTCTCCTATCTTCTGATGTGTTTGCTACTCCTCCCAGTTTGGTGTCATCTGCAAATTTGATCAGGCTCCCCCGTATCCCTTCCTCCAAGTCATTGATGAAAATGTTAAAGAGAACCGGTCCCAAGACAGAGCCTTGGGGGACCCCACTAGAAACTGACCTCCAGGTTGACACAGAACCATTTACTAAAACCCTTTGAGTGCGGCCATCGAGCCAGTTGCAGATCCACCTAACAATTGCCCTGTCTAGCCCATATTTTTCCAACTTCCCAATTAAAATGTCATGTGGGACTTTGTCAAATGCTTTGCTGAAGTCAAGATAAATGACATCCACAGCATTGCCACTGTCCAGTAAGCTCATAACCTGATCAAAAAAGGAGATCAGATTTGTTTGGCAAGATTTATTCTTGGTAAATCCAGGCTGGGTTCTTTTGATCACAAGTACTTGTCTAGATGTGCACAAATTGTGTGTTTTATGATTTGCTCTAATATCTTGCCCGGGATTGAAGTCAAACTGACTGGTCTATAATTTCCCAGGTCTTCTTTTTTCCCCTTCTTGAAAATTGGGACTACATTTGCCCTCTTCCAGTCCAGTGGCACTTCTCCACTCCTCAGGGATTTCTCAAAGATGATCGACAGAGGCTCTGCAAGGACATCTGCCAGTTCCTTAAGAACTCGAGGATGCAGCTCATCTGGCCCAAATGACTTGAATTCATTTAGGCCAGTTAAGTGGTTTCGATCCAGTTCTCTGTCAATCTTAATCCTCTGTTCTGCACCATCCATGTTTTCATTACCTCTTAGGGGATGTAAACACATCCCCGAATCAGTCAATGATCCCGCACCCCCATTTGCACAGCCCTCCTTCTGTGAATAGACGGATGCAAAGTAGGAGTTGAGCAGCTCCGCCTTCTGCTGGTTTCCAGACACCTGTTGTCCATCCTTGTCCAAGAGCAGCCCCACCCCCTCGTTTCTCCTCCTGTTCCTTTGGGAGGATTGACCATGTGTCATCCCCCTTCCAGCACAGGGATGGAGTGATACAGTGCCTGCCTGCTGCATGCTTTAGAAGCGCATGACACCACAGGACCCTCAAGACAAGTTTGGAGGTTCCTGCTCTTCTGAATATAGGGCTGGAGAAAACTATATGCCTCACATGTCCAATGATACAGGATCCTCTGGCCCTTTGTATGGAAGGGCAGGAACCTCTGAATTTGACTGCGGGGCCTATGATGTCTTCCATTTCCTAAGCATGTAGCATATTAGCCCTTCCTAGCACTGGGAAAGGGTGATGATGCACCACCCACAACCTGCCGTCCTGCCTGCTTAGGAATCACGCACAAGCATGCTCTGAGGAATAGCCTGAGATTCTAAACTTCGCCAGAGTTTTCTTCAGCATCACATCCTTCCTGACTCAGCAGACAGGCAGGTGATGCATCACCCCATCCCAAAAGAAATGTTATTTCTTTTTCGGCTTGGGTGAAGGGAACTAAGCTGAATTTTTGCTTTGTTGGTTATTAGCCCAATCCTATGACACATAGAGAAGGAGTAACACCACTACTCACAATATTTTTTAAAATCTTGGTATTTTCAAATCATACCATCATGTTATATATCATGTCCAATGTATTTTATTGCAGAATGCAATGAGACAAACTATGTGAAAGTCTCTATCACCTTCTAAAGTCACCAGTTAAATTCACCTTCTAAATATCACCTGTTAAATTTTCTAACCTATCAAAGATTGCAGCCGAAAAAACAGCAGCGGTGGGGCAATGGTAAATCACCACACCCACCATTCTGGGTTTTTTCATGCCCACCTCATGGGAGAAGGTCCACTGGGGGTCATAGTCTCCCCTCCCATGTCAGGTGACACTAATCATGCATTTGCCACTGCACTGGATAGGGCTGCAGAATGGGTTTCAAAAGTTGAGAAATATATTTGCAGATATAAAAATAATTTTTCTTGATAGAAAAGTTGTATTCTAAAGTCAGCTTTCTCGACCCCCATTAGGAGGGAAGAAGCTGTACCTGACTCTGGATTCTGAGCCAGGGAATTTCAGCCAATGGAGAGCTTCAACAGGTCCATTGACTCCTCTCAAGTAAATATCTGCACTGTGGGGTGGGGGAGTTTAGACTGAACCTGCTGTATTCACCAATTTCTGCCTGGCATTGGCATTTTCAATAAATCATGTTTTTTATTTCTTCCATGGTCCAAGTCATGCATGTTTTGTAAGGGAATATCTGGGTAATGACCCTTTTGATTTGAATGCACCAAGTACCAAAGTGGAGCAACTGCAACCAAATTATGTGTGAGGAGATAGAGATGTTTCTGGGACAATATGGGAGGAACAATAGAGGCAACAGGAACCTCAGTGTTGAGACAGCCTGTTCAAAAATTTACTCATCTGGCAGCATTTAAAAATAATAAGAAAAAAAGAACAGTAGAGCAAAAGGGTGCAGGATAACAACTTTCTAACTTAATAACACTTGGAATGGATGATGTCAGCACTGAGACACTCTAGTTTTCTGTTCGCCACTTGAAGTTACTATTCTGTGAGCACATAATGAGTGTGACTGGAGCAATCAGTTTTGACAGCACATTTTCTCTGACATTGAAAAATGTACAGAAGGTTATGTTCGGCAGCATGACCCCCCACAATCTTTGATTCTTGGCTTTTGACCTCATCTTTCTGATACCGAGGAGCATAGCATTATGAACATTGATGAATATGAAAATAATGATGAGAATGTTAGAAGGTTAGCACCAGCACCGAATAAGATCTTGGGCTGGTGTTAATTAGTAGTATGATGACATTTCTCACACAGATGTGCTCCCAAACCCCATTGAATAACTATCGTTTTTATTAGAGTGTGCTTGCCTAACTGCTTCTCAGCCCTTTGGTGCCAAAACATGCTTCAGATACATTTACTGAAAACGAACTTGAACTTTTCCATAAATGGATGGTGGATTATAATATGCTGCTTAGGTAGATAAAACCAGAACCATCTATGGCTACAATCCAGAGTAACTACAGGACATTTTACACCGATGGCAAAATCCAGAGCAGTTACGGGTCCATGCAGTTACGTCACCTTCTAGTGTTATCTTATGGAAAGGCACCTTAACTGCTCCGGAGCAAAGGACTTAATTTGAGTTTAGGATATGGGCCATAGTTATGGTGCCACCTATGGGAAATGCATAGAACAATCCAGAGTGCCTCTTACGTCTTCCCATAGTTACTCTGGATTGAACGGAATATCTCACTGATAGGTGCAAGAAATACCTTCAATCCAAATCATACAAACCCTATCCAGATGTTATCTCGAAAGTTTAGGGTGTTGCACTGGAGGGCAACAAAGGCATACTAGCAAATCCTACATAACGCAAACATGCTTCCACTGATGTACAGTGGAATCATATAGTACATACCGGGACATTCATCTTACATAAATTTGACTATACGTGCTTATGGATGATTCTGCCTGCCATTCTATATTCAACTTACACCCAATTACTATGGCTTAACACGGAATGGATCAAAGTGCATTCAGTTTATCATTTTGAATAGTACAGAACTGAATAAACTGTGACATTTAGACCTTTTAATCTTCAGTTATCTTCAATATTACGTAAATACAAAAGCTAATCCTTTGCAATTCTTTATATCCCCTTTAAAAAAATACTGATAGAAATGTATCAGAGTCAAAAGGACAAGCAGCTCTATTTTAAAACAAATATGTGTAATGTAGCAATGCTTGAATAAATAAGCAAGTTAAGAAAACCACTTTTCTTGGCTGTGTGCCCCATATTTCTCATGGTCAAGAGACAAAATTTGGGGTGAATTAAAATGGGAGGGACATTTGACACAGACCCCAGTCCTAATAATGTCTACTCAAAAGTAAACCCCATTGTGTTTGATGGGACTTACTCCCAGGAAAGTGTCTTTAAGATTGCAGCCTTAGACATTTTACTTTACAAAAAGGTGGAATAAGAATAAAGAATAAAGAATTTATTTTGGGGGGCAAGAATAAAAAATTAGACTCAGTTGATTAACTGGGTTGGAATGTACACCATAATCCCTAAGATTAATAACGGTAATTAAATCTAGGTACATGAAACTAAGATAACATATTCTTCCCGTTTTCCTTCCCCACCATTTCTCTACCCATCTTCTGTTGTGTTTATATGTAAAGGCTAAGCCTAAAAAAATTTTGCATCTGCAGATCTGGCTGATTAAAAGTTCTACAGACCTCCAATGAGCCAGATTCAGCCCAACCTAAAGCCTCTGGAAACCCAGGAGCACAGCCTCCATGTGCCTCACACAAAGGCCTCTAGACCTCTCCATGGGCCGCAGAGCAGCTCCAAATGTGACCATAGCAAGCCTTCAGTCATGTTTGGATTTCAGTGGATTCTGAAGTCTGCATGATTTGATTTCATGTAGAATTTGTTATGCGCAGCAGGCCCCTGTCAGTCTTGAAAGACTATGTTATCTTGCTCGGTGCTGCATACTTTGCATGTGAAGCATGAAAGCCTGGGTTGGATTGTTATGGAGGATAGGCTGTTACCCAAGCAGCAAATCCCCCCTCTCCATGCCACTGAATTAGTCCAATGGAAAGGCAGAGCCAATACGATTGGATCCAGCTGGCATCGCAGAGCTGGGCTAAGGACAGGAGCTCACCCTGTCTTGTGGGGCCGACCTGGGTCTCGAACCCTGGCCTGCTGGTTATCAGGCACAGCGTCTGTGTTCCAGGAATCGAATCTCCACAGATAATGAGGGTCCACTTGTAGACTGTAAAACCTCATAGATTTGTCCTCTCATTTTATCTGTCTAGCTATCTAGCTATCTTTCTATGGTATTTATATACCACATTTCAACTAAAAGTTCACAAAGCGGTTTACAAAGAAAATGAAAAAAAATAGTGGCTAATGGGTCCCTGTCCCAAAAGGGTTCAGAATCTAAAATGCAAAAAGAATACCAGCAGAAGCCACTATAACAGACATTGTTGGGGTGGGGAGGGACACCCTTCTCCTGCTAAATAAAAAACACCCACTTGAAAGAGTGCTTCTTGACCATTTAGCAGGTGCTAACTTCTTTGTAGATTATGTTCATGACTGGACAGATACTGGAACTGAAGCTCAAATACTTTTGGCCACGTTATGATAAAGGAGGACTCTTCAGAAAAGACCCTGATCCTGGGAAAAATTGAAGGCAAAAGAGACAACAGAGGATAAGGTCATCAGAACAATGAACATGAATTTGGACAAACATTAGAAACTAGTGGAAGATGGGAGGAGCCCTGTTCCATATCAGACATGAAGAGTCAGACACAACTTAACGATTGAACAACAATAACCGTACATACATTACTGTTACTACTACATCAGTGACAATAATAACAACAGCTACTGCTACTTCTGATTCTGTGTCAATAAATGCCTTTTAACTGAAAAGGCATTGACTTAAACAGAGCTGCAATTGGCAGCCTCTTCTGAAGACAAGTAATTCTGCTAAATTGATAGCAGTTGCATGATTACACACACCGTTAAAGAGTTGTTACAGAATTAGCTGCCCTTAGGAGGAACTGATTTGTGTGTAGTGCCTAGAGACATCACTAGGGTTTGCTTTACCCAGTGAGGGAGTCCAGTGTGTCACCTCTATGATAGACTTCCACCTCAGCTATAATTGGGACCGTCCTCTAGGAAGTGGGTGTGGTGATGTTCCATTGCCCAACCCATTGGCTTTTTAGCTATTGTTTTTGACAGAGATATTTAAACACTGTTTTTTTATATTGCATTCTGCATGAAATTACACATCAAATGATCTACAGGTCAAGCCTCTTTATATGTGGGGATTCATTCCAGGGAGGTGCACTTAAGAACCAGTGGAAGTGGTTCTTAAGTGACCCACTTTTAAAAAAATATTAGTGGCTCAAATTTTAAAAAGTCCTAGAATCATAGAATCATAGAGTTGGAAGGGACCTAGTAGGTCATCTAGTCCAACCCCCTGCCTGCAGCAGGAAATCCCCCTAGAGCATCCTACCTAGCTCTAATTAAAACTGATCAGATACCTTGGTTTTGGCTGCTGATAAAGTTCTAGACCAAATCTGAATTCTGAGAAAAATTCAGTAAGAAGATTGAGAAATAGAGGAATCAAATGGCCAAATCCCTATCAGGATACATGATCTTTTTTGTGTGTGTTTCAGGAACTAAGCAATTCTAGCTAGTGTTGAAAAAACCTCCCTTTTCAGGCTCACATAAACATTTTATGATTGTCACAAATGGCACATCTAATTCCTATCAACTGCTGGAGATTCTGAATTGAGATCTCTAAAGTCAGCTATAGGGAGCTATGTTTGATCACACCTAATCATTTGCCTTTCAAAGAGTCTAGGATGATATGGGGCACAAAAGCACCTTCTAATCGTAGCGATGGGTTTCCACTGAAACAACAGCATCAACTTCAAACTGACTTCTCCCTGATCCAGGTGTGTTATACTCCTTAATTTGAAAAAGGCTATGAACACAGGCTACAGCCTTCCATCATTTCCCCAAGCCTCTGCAAAGTCAGGCACCCAGTATTTCTTTGTAATCTTTGCTGCGCGGTGTTTCGTGCCAAGTTCTTGTCTGCAATAGAAAATGGATTTGTATGGCTGGCAAAATGCATTTCAATGGCAGAAGCTGAATGTCGCATCAGATTGAGAAGGTCTGGAGTTTAATTTCCGCTAACTGCCTCACTTGTTTTCAAAGTGAATATTACCCTTGAGACTAGAGTTATTCTTTTTTATTTTTTTTAAAAGAAGGTGGGGGAAAGACAGATGACTGCACAGTTGCAGGAAAAAGAAGAGAGAACAGCACACTTGCCCAAAGAAAAGTAACAATAGGGAAAAAAGCATGAAAGGCAAACACTGTTCTCTCTACTCGCCTCCCTGGCTGCTTAGAAAATTCAGGAGGCCTAGCTTATTTTCTTTTTATGTGCACTGCAGAACAGATTAATTAGCCGTGGCTGATGTGACTGTGGACAACACAATGATCACAGAGAGAAGCATACAGCTCTTGGAATTCTGCCTACATGAGATGAAGCTGGGAGTGCTCTGAGGTAGTGGCAAAAAAGATAAGAGAAAGAATCTGGAGATTGGGGGATGTACACTGAACAAAAATCTTTGTTTTCCTCTTGTGTAAAGCGCAAAGCCTACCTGAGCATCACACTGTGAGGAAACAGCAGCATAATGCTGCAGGTGTATCAAAAAGGCCTACTCTAAAGAGGATGTTAGCTGTCTCAGAGCAACTCTTGAAATAGTGCATCTGAATATTAACCAGCTGTTTGCCAGTGAGTGCTGTTAATGGTAATTTTTTTTACCACTTGTGCTTTCTGCTTAATTATAAGTATGAGCCATATGCTATCTGGTGAGATTTTGCCACTGACAATGAATGGTGATCAATAGGCAGTCAGAGGCAGTTTGGAATGTCTGCTATCAACACCTAATAAAAAGTTAGCTGGAACTTCCTGGGAAGGGTCTGTGTTTAAGCCATCCTGTGTTTAATCAGAGAAAAGGGTCTCCTGGGCCTGAGTTTTTGCAGCTGGCTGATTGACAAGAAGTAGAGGGGTGGGGAACTGTTGCTGTTTGGAGGAACTGCAGCGATTTCATCATAAAGCTGCTAGAAGTCATAAGAAGGACCACTGCCCCCAGCATGTAACTTATCTCCCTGCTGTTTACAGTGCTTTTTATTATTGTCAATAAGTATATGTAGAAAATATGTGTGTGTGTGTATTTACATATCAGAGAGAGCGAGAGAGTGTAGTTCCCTGTGGGTCTCATTTCACTAGTTTTTCATATATTTGCTCTGCTTATAGTGGGGTTGCAGGCCTCCGTCAGTCTTGAAAGACTATGGTATCGTGCTCGGCGCTGCATATGCTGCATGCAAAGCACGAAAGCCTGAGTTGGATTGTTATGGAGGATAGGCTTTACCCAAACAGCAAATCCCCCCCTCTCCACGCCACTGAATTAGTCCAATGGAAAGGCAGAGCCGATACGACTGGATCCAGCTGGCATCGCAGAGCTGGGCTAAGGACAGGAGCTCACCCTGTCTTGTGGGGCTGACCCCGGTCTCAAACCCTGGCCTGCTGGTTAACAGGCACAGTGTCTTAACCGCTCGCGCCACCCACACTGATGTGTCATACAGTGGTGCCTCACATAAAGAGCTTATTTCATTCTAGTGGCATGCTCTTTAAGTGAAACGCTCTTTAAGTGAAGTAGACATAGGTAATATAGGTAACATAGGTACCTAGTTAACATAGGTAACATAGACAGCAGGTAACCTTGTATATCAATTATATGTAATTTTATGTAATAGTTTTAAATTTAATAATAAGTAATATAGTGTTTACATTAACCACATGAAAGCAATGTTGTTAGCTTTTATTTCATAGAATCAGTTGGTAGGTATTTAGTAGGTCATCTTGTCCAACCCTCTTTCTATAAACAGGAAATTGTCCTAGAACATCTCTGATAGGTGCTTATCAAGCCAATTTAAGTTCTCCAGTGAAGGAGAGTCCACCACCAGGCATGGGCCCAAGTCAGTTCGGGCCGGATCGGTTGTTCCCATGACCCCGCCGCTACTGAACTGGTAGCAGTGGGGTCTTCTGAAAACCCAGCGTACCAGTTCGGATGCCAGGCATAGGAGACACACACCATGTGTGCTGACCTCAGCGCATGCGCAGTGCGTCTCCTCCTGGTGGTGAAGATGCGCAGTGCATGCGCCAGTGTCGGCGCACGCTCTGTGCATCTCCTCCCGCGGGAGGAGATGTTCTGCACGGGCGCCAACATTGGCGCATGCGCAGTGCGTCTCTTCCCATGGGAGGAGACGCTCTGCACATGCGCAGAGATCGGCGCGTGCGCAGAACGTCTCCTCCACGTGGAGGAGACACACTGCGCATGTGCCGAGGTTGGCACGTGCACAGAGCATTTCCTCCAGCCAGAGGAGATACACTGCACAGGCGCCAACCATGGTACTTGCGCAGTGTGTCTCCTGGAGGAGACGCACTGCGCATGCGTCCGGGGTTGGCACATGCGCAGTGTGCCGGGGTTGGGGCCTGCCCTCGCCCCACCCCTAGCTCCGCCCCTGAGCCCGGCTCCGCCCCCTGAGCTCGGCCCCGCCCCATCTTCCGGCGAACCGGTTGTTGGGGTGGCCCAGGCCCATCCCTGTCCACCACCCACTTGGCAATCTATTCTACTGATGAACCGCTGGAATTCATCACTGGAATCAGGAATTTTTTGTAATGTCCTACATTTTTAGTGGGTGCCCTACTTTTTGGGAGACCTTATCCTCTTTTGTGGTTATGACATATCTACAGGATTTATATACCGCTTTTCAACTAAAATATTCACAAAGCAGTTTACAAAGAGCATGATCCTAACCAGGTGTACTCAAAAGTAAGCCCCACTGTGTTCAATAGCTCTTACTCCCAGGAAAGTGTCTTTAGGATTGCAACCTAAGAAAATGAAAAAAAATAATGGCTAAAGGATCGCTGTCCCAAAATGTATTTCATCACTGAATACATTAGGACTCCACAGGTTCCAGCTCACACTGGTTTTAGTATACGTCTGGAATACAAGTCACAGTCTTGTGTTGTTTGTACGTCATAGTTTTTTGATCTTTGAAAGACCATGTAAGGCACATATGATCCCTGCACACAACCTAACATCTTGGCAGGAATGCCACCAGAATGCACAAAGCCCTCTTTGTATCCCTTTCCTATCCCCCCACAAGCCAATGTGCTTTGCCAATTCATTACCAATCTCTTTCTGTCTCAAGCCAAATCCTGACTCATCATAGACTTGACCTTGAATTCTATCCATTTCTATCTTCCTTGACCAGGCTAATATATCAGCAGAATTTAGCCTGACACACCTCTTAGTGCACACTCAATAGTAGCTCAATAATCCTTGACACAACGACTTCCTCCTGATCTCCAGCAGTGATCTGTGAATGCAAGTGACAGATGTGTTGTACCTCTTTGGTAAAATACCCAGAGCAGTTTGTCACCGAACAGTCAGATTTTTATACATCAATGATTATATCATTAGGCATTGGCAAGAAACTATTCTCTCTTGGAATGAATAAGCCAGCCACTGAACTGAAACATAAAAGTGTGCATGCTCTTCTGCATTGGAAATTATCAAATGCATTGAATTTTCCTTATTTGTTGCTTGCCTTTCTGTCTGGCAAGCACAAACAATCCTATTTGTGTTTAATCATAAGTACCATATTTACTCAAATCTAATGTGCCATCAAATCCAGTGCGCACCCTATACTTATAATCAAAATACCATATTTACACAAATATGCATTTTTTGGGTGGGGTAGTTAAGGCAGTTTTGACTTTTTAAAATACTTTTTACCAGATGTCCTTTTTTCCTGGACACATCCTCTTCTTTAGCTTTGTGTCCTGGAAAAACTTTCCTTGTTGTCCATTTCCTTGTGAGCACGCAGTATGTAGTGTACTTGTAATTCATAAATTATATGTAATAAATTATATTTAATAATTTTAATTTTAATAATAATCAATAAATAGTGCAATCCTACCGATGTCTCCTCAAACGTAAGCCCCATTGTATTCAGTGGGTCTTACTCCTAGGAAAGTGTCTTTAGGATTGCAGCCATAGTGTTTAAATCTGCCTACTTGGAATTAATAAATTATGGCTCCAATCCTAAAGACACTTTCCTGGGAATAAGACCCTTTGAACACAATGGGGCTTACTTTTGAGTAGACATGGTTAGGATTGAGCTCTATATGTATTAAATTATATGTAATAATTTTATATGTAATATTCAGTAATATAGTGTTTAGCACATAGAAGCAGTAAACACAAGTCTTTTGAGCTTTTATTTTGTTATGTTTTACACTTTTCTTGGGTCCTACATTGGGGGTGGAACTTTTCCTCTGCCCAGTTATGACATATGGTCACCCTGATCTAGCAAAAATAAGAAAAAAACTTGCTGAGTTTAAAACTTATTTAATCCCAAATCATACTGAACTTGTTTAAATATAGGAACTTATAGGGTGTTGAAAATCTTACTGAATTTATTGGGATGGGTTGAGGAGTTTGAGATTATTTACCTGATTAACCTTAGAGTATTTACAATTATTTATTTGTTTTAATTTGCTTGATGATATCACTTCCAGCCATGACATTTTAGTGGATCCTGGACAGGTTGTCCCTCTACAAAGTGGGTCCCAAGCTAGATGGTTTGAGAACCACTACAATAAGTTGTTAGAAATGTGGCACCCTTAAGGGGGTGACATCACTAGGGAACAAAATGGCTAAAAATAATGGTTTTTAGGAATAATCCCATCATGTTATATACTGTTGGATGTGAAAATGCGGAATGTAACAGCAGAATGCAGTAAAACAAATCACTTTGAAATATATTTATTATATCAAAATATGTGACCATAAAACAAATGGAGGCGGAGCAATGGCACTTAACTATGCCCACGATCCAGGTTGTTGCCCTGCTCACTGGATGGGGGTGATGCACTGGCGTCCCGAACCGGGTGATGCAAACCCTAGTGTCACTCCTGCTTGGTGTGCAAATTTTACTAAAATATGGGGAAAGAAATAAATTTTCCTCTATGATTTAATTCCCCCCAAATGATGGCAAATATAGTGTCAAAATAGCAGATGCTCAGTTCAGACAGTATCCCTCTCAAGAGAATAAGTCTGGACACTGACATTCTTTTTTTCTTCTTGTGATCAAAAGATGGATCTTAGTTATTCCGTATGTTCAGTTTTGAACTTCTAAATCTGGAAGGGGATCACAATTTTACCGTAATGTGAAGCATATGGCATTCAGCTCATAATCCACTGGTAACTGCACCGAACCATCAAATTTATTTTTATTTTAATCCCAATAGTTGAATATCCAGTTCTCCATAAAAGAACTGTAAATGTGTTTAAGCTTTATGTGTTCAAGACCAAAAAAAAAAATTCAAAACCTTGATAATTACCATAGATAATCAATCGCACAGATAATTAGAGGGCAGGTTTTGTGCCATAAATGTGGATGTGACCTGTGGATAAGTCAGGTGATATTTTGGGCAGTTTGTGTGTCTAAGGGCCAAATCCAGAGCAAGTTCAGCCTGCTCTGCACCAACTGCTCTCTCCTAACTACTCTGTATCCAGAGCAGAATATTATGCTCCATCCAGAGTGTCAGGAAGCCTGGGCTGACAGTAGCTGCCCCAGAGCACGCTAAGTAAGTGACAGCTGGGGAGGACTTGCTCCTGAGGAGATGCTCCTCAGATCACACTGAACAAGGAAAAGCTGTGGTGCCTGCAGTGGCGACACAACTCTGCGCATCACCGGGTGCAGGAGTCTGCACATCACCCCCAGGATGCATGCACCCCTCTTCCAGGAATATGCTGTCGCCAAAGTTGCCACCTGTGCAATTCTGAAGCAAACTGTTTCAGAAAGAGTACTGCACAGGCACCAACTCGGATGCCTCCGCAGTACTTTTCTGAATCATTTTGGCTTCAGAGGAGACTTCCTCAGAGTGGAGGAAGTCCACGTCTCTGCGCGGCCATTCGGCCTCACTCAAGAGGCGGAGTGGCATTGTGGAGAGAGGAAAATGCATTGTGCTCCTTTTCACCCCCTTCTGGTTGGAATTTCAAAAAACGGATCTTAGTGGATGACTCCATCACAGAAGGAACACCCTCCCCAAATTTCACACTTGCAGGCCTGGCGATTTTAGCTGGATGTTGATCAATCAGTCAGTCAATCAGTCTTCAGTTTTATATATGTATATATATACATAGAAGATATAGTAAAAATGATACATTTCTAAACACTATAAGAGTAAGTGCACTATTAAACAGCATTCCAGTAAAACCATTAATCAAATCATTCCATAATATGCAGGGAGTGGTGTGTTAAGACAGAGGCTCAACATTGAGCACAAATCTGGGTGTGTGCAATTCAATTCACAAAGAGATAAGCAACAAAGAATGAGGAGCTACATGTAGCGCAACCTCATTTATTCAGAAGTAAAACCATTGCTTTCCATCAGTTACTCTTAAAGTAACGGTGCATTGAACTGTAGCAGGGCATTGTTTCAGATGGAAATGAGGATTATATACTGGAGTTTTAAAACAAGAGCTCCACCAAACATTTGCAAAATGAAAATGATTTAAATGGATTTAAATGGAAGCCTTGAGTTTTTCTCAAGTGTTCTGAACAGGCTATCTTTGGCTGACACAAAGGATGGGATGAATGGAGACTAATAGCCCTCTATCTCTGCAACATCTGCAGCTTGTCTGAACAGCCCTGACCCATGAAAGACCTTGCGGATAAGGCTTGATTTACTGGCATGAATTATCTACAGCAAGTACCTATAGCAATATCTTTTACGTAATGCAAGATCATTTTAAATAATGGACCAAAAGACCTTGCTAGATTTTCTGAATGCTTCATTTGAAGAAAGTCAAAATAAAAAACTGGATCATACTAAGGGCACAGCCCAGAGCAAGTTCAGCCTGCTCTGCCCTAACTGCTCTCTCCTAACTATTCTGTATCCAGAGCAGAAAGTTATGCTCCATCCAGAGAGTCAGGAAGCCAGGGCTGCCCTAACTGCTCCATAGAATGCTAAGTAATTGACACATGGGAAGGACTTTCTCCTGAGGAGAAACCCCTCAGATCACACTGAACAAGGGACAGCTGTGGTGTCTACAGTGGTGACATGACTCTGCGCATCACCTGGTGCAGAAGTCTGTGCATCACCCCTGGGATGCACACACCCCCCTACCTGGACTGCACAGTCACCAAAGTTGGCGCCTGTGCAGTTGTTTCTGAAGCCAACTGGCTTCAGAAAGAGTACTGTGCAGGCAACATCTCTGACACCTGCGCAATACTTTTCTGAAGCTTTTCAGCATCAGAGGAGACTGTGCAGGTGTCAGAGTTGGTGCCTGTGCAGTACACTTTCTGAAGCCATTCAGCTGCTGCTTCGCCTCCTGAGTGAGGCTGAATGGCCGAGCAGAGGCGCGGACTTTCTCCATTCTAAGGAAGTCTCCTCTGAAGCTGTTCAGCATGCTCAGTGTGTTTCTGCACAGTGCACCTCAGCTGGCCGTTTGGGCCAGCTCTGAGGACGAGTGGCAGCTTCTGGCTGCTTCTCTGCCTTGGAGCAGGCCTGAATGGGCGCACTGACGCTGGGGGAGTGCCAAAGGACAGTCAAACACCTCTGGCGCATCACCCCATACAGAGCGCATAACCCAATGCAGCCCACACCAGCTGCACCAGCTGCTCTGGGTGCCTGCCTTATAAGGAGTCCCTGATAAAATGCCAGTATATTCTACAGTGAATACAAGGGGCTTCTTGGAGTGGCCTGCAGTATCCTGAGGTTGGTGGGCAGCCACAGTTTGTTCCATATCCTGAGGTTGAGAGGCAGGGGTTGCAGCTAGGATGGCCAAGAACTCAGATTTTTGGTCAACACTGCTCTTGAGGTGGTATAACTCTAAGGAGCTGGAAGAGGGCATTTCTGCCTTGGAAACAGGCTCTGGATACAGAGTAACTGCTCTGCCCTAGGCAATGCTAAACATGCCCTCAACATGCCTCAACATGCCTCTCCTGAGCTGCCTAGGCTGCCCCAGTTATGGCAGAGCAGGTCCACCTCTCTTAGGGCACCCTATGTTGCCTTGCTCTGCCCTAACTTTTCCAGAGTAACTGGGGTGGAGCATTTTGCAGTTGCTCCACCCTAGTGATAGATAGGGCAACCCAAGGGCTCTTAAGTGGACAGATTAGTTGCTCTGGATTGTGCTGTAAGATACTTACTCATCCACATAGGAACGAACAATAGTGCTCGGAAAACTTGCCAAAAGATTGTCAAGGACTATGAAGCTCTGGGGAGGAAGATTATCGATCTGGGGAGTACCCAAGTGGTATTCTCATTCATTCTCCCAGTAATCAGCAAAGGTATGGAATGGAAGCCTTACAAGGAAAGGTTGGGGGAACTTGGGGTGTTCAGCCTGGCGAAGAGAAGGCTGAGCGGAGACATGATTGCCCTCTTCAGATACCTGAAGGGCTGTCATATGGAGGAAAGGTCTCATTTGTTCTTAGCTTCCTCTGAAAGCAGAACTGGAATCAATGGGTACAAACTGCAAGAAAGGAGATTCCAGTTGGATATCCGGAAAAAAATTCCTGACGGTGAGTGCAGTTTGGATGGGGAACAGATTGCCAAGGGGGTGGCGGACTCTCCTTCACTGGGGATCTTCAAGGAAAGGCTTGATAAGCACCTATTGGGGATGCTCTAGAAGAATTTCCTGCTACAGGCAGGTGGTTGGACTAGATGACCTACCAGGTCCCTTTCAACTCTAGGATTTTATGATTCTATAAGAGTCCACCTAGACCAGAATTGTGTTTTCGCAACCCCTCAAAAGTCTTACATTGCAGGCTATATAAGGTGACACACATCATCAGTTTTCCCCAACATCTGGTATTCAGAGACATTTTACTTCTTTACATGACATGATGTTGAGACTTGTTTTCCACTTTGCTCATATGCATGTTTTTCTTTCCTTTTTTAAAATACAAACCATTAAATGTCCTTCATTAGCATTTCAAAATAGTAATCCTTAATTACACTGTAAAATCAGCATGTAATTGTGATATATGAAAATGCAAATACAGTATTCTGCTATTTACGGTAACTTTGTACATTAGCAAACTTCAACCAGCTTATTTTATTTTATTTTTTACCATCTCTCCATGACATATATTCTACGATATAATGTGAATCTTGTTAGAGTTCAAAAGTGGCTGACAGATTAGCCACATTCATGAGAGATGTAAACACACATTTGAGTTTCAGCTTAATTTCTCTTCAGACAGGATCACATGCTTTGTTCAGGCACTATGCTGTGTTAAAAATCTGAAAATGGAAGTGCCTTATTTGAATGTTTTTTGCATGTAGCCTCAGATTCATACACCCAATAATTATCATTAAAAGCTTATATAATTATATATTACAAGTGTAGCTGGAACAAGCCAATGCTTTGAAACTCTTTCACCTGTGATTGCTCTTGTAACAGATTCAGTTCAATTCTCTTACAAATCAAGATACTTAAGAACACTTTATACCTGGCATTTTTAGAAGGTTTCAATGTTTGACAAAATTGCCCACAATAAAATATTTTAATTATACTGTACATATATTTGTATACATTGTGTACTGCTGGGGTGATCTGCTCCCTCGGAGGAGCTGAGGGCAGCTGAGGAGAGAACAGTGCCAGCACTCCTGATGGAGCACTCAAGGAGCATGCACCACAGGTGGAGCAGGATGAGGTCCATCTCCGCCGCGGCACCGCTTCACAGGGAAGTAGACTGAGGAGGCTTGCCCAAGGGCTGCATGGAAGGGGCTTGCCGCAGGCCTCACAGAAGCTCACTGTGCGCCACATATGGTACATGTGCTGGGGTTTGGACACTCCTGTCTTAAACTACTGTACTTGATGAAGAATGTAGGTAGCTGCAAGATAAAAGCTGCAATCTTAAACTCCAGTTAGGCTGGCCTAAGCCCTGGCATAAGATCTGTGCTGAACTGGGGGTGTCACGAAGACACTTCTGTGTTACACCTGGGGGAGGGTTATTGCACAGACATGCACTTGCCTCCCTAGGTAACTACAGGACTGGAAAGACCAATGTGTTGTGCTGGCTGAGGTTAGGCTTGCACCCGAAGAATCTTCAACAATATTCAACAATACTTTAAACTCTAAAAGCAGTGGCAATAAAAATAACAATAACAGCATTGCATCATCATCCTAACCAGTATGTAGAAGGCTTTTTAAAGATAAAGGAATTAAACCTGGTCTACTGGGCTGCTATTTATCATGGAAGATGCTTAGCCCTTTGCCTTCCTGCCTCTTTGCCCTACAATCTTTTCAGCCCCCATCTGCCAAATATTTGGATTGGCCCTGAAATTCATTGCTGAGATGAAATTGAGGATTAATCTCCTATGCGTAGTGTTTGCAAGTCTGATGGAAACTACTCCTGGAGATTTCTATTTCCAGTATAATGTAAACATTATGCCAAAGAAATATTGTTGAAATCTCCAAGAGACTACTGAAAACAATGCTGATTCCTGGGGATTCCAGGCTAATCCTGGAAAACTGGTAACCCTATGCATTCTCCAAATTGCTCAGATTGTCTTATATTAAAATGAGACATGGTGTAATAGAGAGAATCAATATTTAAATAGGCTGCCATTAAATTATGCAATTTCTTATTTTTGAGATAGTTTTGTATTTCTGTCATGATTTATTAAGATATTTGAGTTCATAGTTCACTGATCAAATAGACTGTGATAGCATCTCTTGGTGCAATTATTGTCATTTATGTCAAACCAACAGTCACGCAAGTACATTAAACTGCATTTGGAGACTGAGTCAGTGCTGCGAAGGGCAACAGTGGCAATTCGGTTCCTGGTTTGAACTTGCATTTGATGAGGACAGGCAGTTGCTAGAATTATTCAAGATAAAATTTGCCTTAATAAATACAAACACAAAATTGTGTAATAAAACCAGAACCGGTGCCTGCAAGACTGTGGGTCTGGACAAGAGTCCATCTGATGATGCTTTGGGCAGACTTCTGCTAAAAATACCATTTCTTGGTTTTCTATGACAAGTCATGTTGATCATCTGTTGGTTGATCTTAAATAATCTTTCCTGTCCATTTTATGATAGAATTGTATTCTGAAGTCTCTTTCTGTGCTAACACCATCTGTGCACACATCCAGGTCCTCCAAGAGAAATTTTTTAAGGTGGTACAAAACCCATTTGGGGCCCTTAAGACTTGCAAAATTATTTTGAAATAAAAAATTGAGGCTAACAAGTGCTCATTAATTAATCATATAAAACATTATGTTAAAAAATACTGGTATTCAAGTAATGTGATAATATAAAATACTAAAATCTTATCAAGGAAAAAATTAGAAAAAAATTTAACTATATAATAAGTGTTTTTCTGGCTTTCCTATGTGCAAAATTTCTAATAACGCTATCAAAATCAACTTGTCTGGCAATGCTAGGCTCAGTGCTTAGTCTTGCTAGGTCAACAAGTTGGGTTTGTGACGTAGACTGCAAATAATTTTTTATAAGTTTAAGCTTACTGAAAGATCTTTCAGCAGATGCTACTGTAGCTGGAATTGTCAACAATATTCTCAAGCTAATACAGGTTGTTTTACTGTAAAACAAAAGTAAAAAAAACTTACAATGTTTGAAATTGTATGTATGTATGCATGTATATGTATGTATGTATGTATGTATGTATGTATGTGTGCATGCATGTGTATATATGTATGTATAAGTGTGTATGTGTATGTATATGTGTGTGTGCATATATACCATATTAATTCGTTAGTAACAAACACTCAAATGGTCCTTCAGTCATGGGCCCCTCCGTAGCTCTCGGCCCTGGAACAATGTACCTGCTGGACCCCCCTCTCATAGGCCCTGCACACATCTGATTAAACATGTTAATAAAGTACTTTATAGTGATGTTCTTAGAGGGCCAAGGGAGCCCTGTCTAATTAATTGTATTAATTAATACTGATAATAATTAATTAAATAATGTTGACATATGAAGATGTCAAAAAAATTGTGGCCCTTAGGTGCCAAATGACCTAGCTATGCCACTAGTACTTTATAATATCTTATTTTCTTGTAAAAGGTTAAACAGAACAGAAAATAGACAAATAATTTAAAGAAATAAGATATCACTTCAACAATAAACTTTTATAAGAAAAGCTTAATACTGGTAGACTAACAGATCAACAGCAAAATGAGAGACAGAGACAGGAAGTCTCTCAGTTTTCATTCCCATGCAAGAATTTATGAGAGAAACACCATATTTGAAGGGTATTGATGGGGTTGTGTGTAATTTTGAATGGGTTTTAAGCAGCACGTCTCTCTCTCTCTCTCATCTCTCATGACTCCTCTCATTTCAGTAACAAAAAAATACTAATTAATGCAGCTTGGCTGCAGGGCCAGATTTAGGTTTGATGAGGCCCTAAGCTATTGAAGGTAATGGGGCCCTTTTTATGTTCAGCTGTCTTTTGTCAACAACAAATTGTCGCTGGGTTTTGTGTTTTTTTTTTTTTTTTTTTTTTTTGGTGCTGAATATATGCTATGGTAATTTATGGACCTAATAGGTATCCAAAGCCATTTGCACATAACAAAATATGTATTTTATCAAAGTAATTGTTGAACTGAAATACAATTAAAACATTTTAGGGGCTCCCAAAAGAGGCCCCCTATAAGCTATAGCTTGTTTGGCTTATATATAAATCCATAGAATCATAGAATCATAGAATCATAGAGTTGGAAGGGACCCAGTAGGTCATCTAGTCCAACCCCCTGCCTGCAGCAGGAAATCCCCCTAGAGCATCCCCGACAGGTGCTCGTCGAGCCTCTGCTTGAAGATCCCCAGTGAGGGAGAGTCCACCACCTCCCTTGGCAATCTGTTCCACTGCCGAACCGCCCGAACTATCAGGAATTTTTTCCGGATATCCAACCGGAATCTCCTCTCTTGCAGTTTGTACCCATTGGTTCTAGTTCTACTTTCAGAAGCAGCTATGAACAAATGAGCCCCTTCCTCCCTATGACAGCCCTTCAGGTATCTGCAGAGGGCAATCATGTCTCCTCTCAGCCTCCTCTTCTCCAGGCTGAACATCCCAAGTTCCCCCAACCTTTCCTCGTAGGGTTTCCCTTCCATCCCACTGATCATTCTTGTCGCTCTCCTCTGGACTTGCTCCAGCTTGGCTGCATCTTTCTTAAAGTGAGGTGCCCAGAACTGAACACAGTACTCAAGGTGAGGTCTGACCAATGCAGAATAAAGAGGAACTAGAACTTCTCGTGACTTGGAAGCTACAGTCCTCTTAATGCAACCTAAAATGGCATTTGCCTTCTTTGCAGACACATCACACTGCTGACTCATGTTCAGCTTGTGATCCACGGCTACTCCAAGGTCCCGCTCACATGTTGTGCTGCCAAGCCAAGTATTCCCCATTTTATACCTGTATTTTTGGTTTTTATTTCCTAAGTGCAGAACTTAGCACTTCTCCCTGTTGAAATTCATTCTGTTTGTTACAGCCCAGGATTCCAGTTTATCCAGATCCTCCTGGAGTTTTCTCCTGTCTTCTAATGTGTTTGCTACTCCTCCCAGCTTGGTGTCATCTGCAAATTTGATCAGGCTCCCCCGTATCCCTTCCTCTAAGTCATTGATAAAAATATTAAAGAGGACTGGGCCCAAGACAGAGCCCTGGGGTACCCCACTTGAAACCGATCTCCAGGTTGTTGCAGACCCATTTCCTAAAACCCTTTGAGTGCGCCATCAAGCCAGTTGCAGATCCACCTAACAATTGCCCCGTCTAGCCCATATTTTTCCAACTTCCCAATTAAGATGTCGTGTGGGACCTTGTCAGATGCTTTGCTGAAGTTAAGATAAATGACATCCACAACATTGCCACTGTCCAGTAAGCTCGTAACCCGATCAAAAAAGGAGATCAGATTTGTCTGGCAAGATTTATTCTTGGTAAATCCATGCTGGGTTGTTTTAATCACCGAGTACTTGTCTAGATGTGCACAAATTGTGTGTTTTATGATTTGTTCTAATATCTTGCCTGGGACTGAAGTCAAACTGACTGGTCTATAATTTCCCGGGTCTTCTTTTTTCCCCTTCTTAAAAGATTGGGACTACATTTGCCCTCTTCCAGTCCAGTGGCACTTCTCCACTCCTTCATCCAGCACTGCTTTGGCTCACAGAATGTGCCAGGAACAGTGGAATACCTTGAGATTTTTGCTGCAGGAGACCAACAAGCCCATAAAGTTTTAGCAATATATTACTTTTAATATCTTCTAGGTATTAGAAGGTATACAGGTATACAGTGATGCCTTGTAAGATGAACACAATTCATTCTGGAAGCATATTTGTCTTACAAGTCACACTGAGTACATTTCTCCTATGAGCTGCAAGTCTTTATGTGATGAGTATTGTTAATACACACACACAAACACAAACACACACACCCCCAGCTAATGAATGAATAAACAGTTAAGTATATTAATGCAAGCTGTAACAAGAAGTTACAGCTTGCATTGAATTGATAAAACTTCATTGAATTAACAAAAATGTCATCCCAATATGAAATATTCTAGTCCCGTTCTCCTTGTCAACCAAAAGCATAACATCATAGGTATGTCATAAGCATACCATAGTCTCTCAAGACTGATGGTTGCCTGCTCTAGAGATGCATCCTTGCTCAAGTTCAGTCAAATCAAGCAGAATAGAGGCACAGAAAATCCTGATTTCAGCCTATTTGATCTGTGGTTTTCTGATCCTACTAGTTGATTCTTGTTTTCTCTTCTGCAAAACTTTCCAGAATCTTAAAGGCCAGAGAGAAGAATTTTTTTTCCTGCTAGTGCCATAACTGGTTGATGTTTCATCGTTTTGTCCAACCCTTTGTGATGAACTGTTGTACATGAGGCCATTCTATTCAGCTCTAGCTTATGACGTTTGTTCAAATTTATGTTCATTGCCTTGGTGATACTATCTAAGCACCTCATCCTCTGCCTCATCCCCTTCTCTTCACTTTAGGTCCAAGCTATAGTTTATCCAAAAGGCTGATGACTCTCTGCTCCTCAAAGGTTCACTGCAGAGGATGAAAGTGCTCTGGTGGAGTCTGCATCCAAAGTAGCTGAAAACTATATCTGAAGGGACAAAGTGAAGCTTCATCATATTATGCTTCAGTGGTGGTTAAAAAAGAACAGATACTCTGAATTGTTCTTCCAGCCTTCAAAACATGCAATGTGCACAAGTTTCCTTCACTTGGAAGCAGGTGCAGAACATTCAACAGAGCTCTGGAAGTTTTCAAGTATGCATTTGTGCAAAGTTCCACTACATGTGGCTGCACAGGTACCACAAAGGATAAACTGCATCTCTCCCTCACAATAAGCTTTGCAAATCCTCTCCTTTACACAACTTACCAGATACACCCTACAATCCAGAGTAACTACGGGAGCACACAAGAGACATTACGTGCACCCGTAGTTACTGCACCACCTAGTGAAAACCTATGGGAAATTCATATTGAAATCCAGAGTAAATTGTTCTTACACCGGAGCAAGTTACTCTGGATTGCACCCGCAGAAAAAAATACACATAATTTCCTTTCTTTGGGTTCTAGCTAATGGATATCCTTCACCGCTTCTTTGGATGCAAGCAAACAAAGACTGTCAATGTAACATCTTGAATGAAGTGTCTCTTGAAAGATAGAGACAATCTGTGTTTGTAAAAATCCCTTCGGGGATTTAGAATTTGCCTGCCTATGTAAACTGCTTTGATTAAAGACTGAGGAGCAATCTAAAATGTCCAGAAAAGCGGTATATAAATGCCTAGTTATTATTATTATTAAAAACAGACTGGAGGGTCAGCTGGAGGTTTTTCAGCTCAGGAACACTACAAATACTGCATCAGCAGACAAATGAGCCACAAAAGTGGTCTCCTTGTATCCACATCATTAAGCACATATCCCTGCCAGTTGCAAAAAAACAGAATGTAAAGCAATGGCATGGGTGAGCACTCAAATCTGGACTGACAAAAGCCTCTGGTCTTTTGCAATAGACAAAATTTTTCATCGGAGAGCAGAAAAATCTGCTGTTTACACTGCAAAAAATGGTTAAAAAAACCTTTGAGAAAGTAAAGACCATATCCAACTATTATGGCTAACTCAAATATAAGGGAAAAATATGTATATCACGGATGGGCCACTGTGAGTTCCCAGGGGAAAGGCAGAATATAATTGATTGATTGCTTGCTTGATTGATTGATTGATTGATTGCTTGATTGATTGATTGATTGATTGATTGATTGATTGATTGATTGATGGAACAGCAAGAATATGCTGGTTGATTCAACTTTCTAAATATGGTCCTGAATGCTGAATCAGTGCATGATGTAAAGAGGTCTGATGTACCGGAACTGCATCCCACAATACAAGTCTACCAATCCCTTATATCAAGTCTTGAGGCACTGGCAAAGATTGATCCAAAGACTTTCTGTAAGCAAAGCAGACACTACCATCGAGCCACTGCCTCAGCCCTCAATGTTTATCCTTTAAGGTAGAAAAAGTAGTTTATGCCCTTCTCTACCAGTGAGTTTCATAGCAAACAGGCTTTTAACTCAAGGCTTGGAGGGGATGTGGTGTGGTTGTTACCAGTAGATGGAGAAAATTTCAAAGATTGCTGAAGGTGCTGTTTCTTAAATGTTTTGTGGGAAATATGGGGCAAAATTCCTGTACCAAAATCCCTGTACCAATTCCATGAGTAAAGGCACTTGAACAATTGAAAGACATTTATATTCAGTGAACATTTGCAATATTACCTTTTAGACACTTGCCCCTTCTTTATCAGTTTCCCCTCATAGCACAGAACCAAGTAGACATTCCAGCCTTACACTGACTAATGTTTGGATCTTCTCTTTCAGGATCAAGATGCAAAGAACCACTGTCAAGGAGTGAGGTGAACCTCACCAATTTAGGCCAGTGCAACTCACTCATTTCCCTGTTCCTGTGATGGTCTAGGCAAGCCATTGTATCTCTGTGTACTGGGCTAACCCCAATAGTAGTGGCACAATAGTGCCTTATGGTACTTTTGCAATACCTCCATCCAGAAAGTTTTCTTGCTGGAAAGGTGCAATGTCTTTTCATCCAATCTTAGGTGGGGCAGATTCAAAGTCCTGGATGAACAGGAAAGGGTGTATGGGTGAAGTACATCAGTCATAGAATCAGTGGTGGGCTCCAGCAGCTTCGCACCTACTCTATAGAACCGGTTGTTAACGAGGGATAGGACATATAAAGTTTAAAAATAGCCATTTAAAAGTGGCTGCCAGATGGGCATAGAACTTAATTTCTATGAATCCCATCACTGCATAGAATCCCTTTCCAAAATGATACTAACATACAAGTGATATGATGACTTGCCCTACAATCCAGAGTAACTATGGGAGCACGTAAGAGACATTGCGTGTACCCGTAGTTACTGCACCACCTAGAGAAAACCTATGGGAAATTCATATTGCAATCCAGAGCAAATTGTTCTTACACCGGAGCAAGGACTCCCCATAGTTACTCTGGATTGCGCCCTTACACAAACAGCTGCTGAACCCAATCCTCCACACATCTAGTGGGTTAGAAATCACAGAGATGCATAACCATTCATGGTTCATTCAAGTCAAGTTGCAAAATATCTCCATCTAATTTTGCAGAGACATAGACAGATTGAACATCATAAGCCAGACTGAATATTATTGGTTGTAATTTTCTAGAGTTGGGGGTTTAATATATCTGTATTTGTACATTTATAAAGGTGTATTTGTACAACTGTATCTGATTAAGGTTGTATCATTCAAATAATGACAATGAAAGTATTTAAATCTGCAACACCCCCAGAACACTAAGGGACTTGTGCCAGTACTTGTACTGGCTTAACCAAGAGTTAGGGTTGCAGTATCAGTGTCTGGCTTTTATAGCCTGAAACATGCCCATAAAATGGTAAGTGTTCTCTTCTGTATTACAGTCCAATTCTGACCTGCTCAGCTGGAATGCAGAGCGAACACAGTACCAAAATGGCTGCTACAGCATCTAGCATGCCCCAGGCAGCCACTGCTGTCTCATCAGAAGGGAACTTTTGTCTCCTCCTCCCGTCTAAGGAATGAATCCCACAATAGTTTTACTTGATTCTGTATTGGTTCTGGAGTCAGAACAGAATTGGAGAGTCCTATGTTGGGCTTTGTGGCTTGACACAGGACTCTGGATCCAGTAAAACTGAGCTCTACCAGTCCTGCCTCCTCCCTGCTTCCTACTTACCCTCTCCCTGTCCTTACTCACCTCACCCCTCTTTGGAACACCTCCTACCTGCCTTCCCCCACCAAACTTTCCACCAGCCAATAGTACAGGCAATAACTGATTGGCAGATCGCAGGCCCCACACCACACACTTGCAACAGCTTGCTCACTGGCTTAAATGCTGATGCGCACTGTTCAGGATTGGACCCAATGGTGGGCTCCAGCAGGTTTGCAGCTACTCTATTGGACTGGTTGTTGAGATAGGACATATAAAGTTTTAAAATAGCCATTTAAAATTGGCTGCCAGATGGACACAGAACCAGTTGTTAATTTCTTTGAATCCCATCACTGATCGGACCCTTAAGTTCTCGATCCAGTCCTCTCCTTGTTTGTCCTCCCTTCTTAAGTAGGTACATTGGCAAGGGTGAGGCAAAGATCAGCAATCAAATGGTGAGTTGGTGATGCATTTTTAAAGTACTCAAGCTGAAATCAAAATTTCTGCCAACTGTGCTGTGGCTGAGACATAGATTGCCATGAGGGGACACACTCATTTTTTTTTTGACCCACTGCTGCCTCTGTTCAAACCACTTCTGCAGATTTTTTAAGCTCCACCGAAACCTCTGAAGAGAGATGAGAGAGGATTCAGGAATGAGTGTTCACACCATCGGCAATTATGACTTCATCATAGTATATTCTGCTTTCTTTTCTGTGGGGAAAAAAATCTTGTTATCCATCTCTAGCCTCAGCTGATCTACAAAATCACAGTAGGGCATATGGAATAAGACTGTTTCTGATTTTCCTCACATTGAGGATTTACAAAAGCTTTGCATAGCATTAAACATGACACTACATTTTAGTTGCAAGTGAATTTATTTGGTCTCTGCTGCTGGATCAGACTTGGCAAAAGCTGCTGATTTGCATCATTCAATGGCTTGTATTTTCTTAAACAGATATGGTTTGAAAGTGCACCATCACATGTAAAATTTGACTAAGCCTAGTACTATGTGGTATTCAAAATCATAGACTGACATTTTACTTCAAAGATGGGTTCTTCAAAGTGTGTAAGGGATCCCTGCCATTTCATAACACTGGGCCAAAATTTATGCTGCCGTATCTCAGAACAGCTTTATTAATGTCAAGGCGGCTCCACTAATTTGGATACACCATCTGAGCATCTGGCTGATTATGAAATGGGAGGGCAAATGCTCTAATTGAGAAAAAATTGTCTTTGGAAACAACTTCTTATGCTTACTTCTTGTGGTGGCTGCTTTAAAGATCAAAAACCTGCTGGGGTCTGTTGGCCTTCTCACACATCACAAGGCAATAGACCTCAGATTGCCACTGAAAGAGTACACAACCAGGAAATGCAGACAATTCAGGCTCCCTAAAAATTGTCTCTGGAAGTTAGAAGTGGGGTGCTTCTAACTAATTCACATCATTTGATCTGTGGGAATACAATTTGGCCGCATATACCATCTCCTTCCTTGCATCAAATTTGAGAAAATCTCTTTTCCTGGTATGCAGCAGAAAACAGATATGCGTAGCAACAATTGGCTGACCTCCATGTAACTTAAGTAATACTCGTTACATTTGAGGACTGCCTGCATGCACTTGGATGCATGGCACAAGGGGCAAGGCTCAGCCAGCAGCAGAAAAATCAAGGTGCCATCCACTCGTGTTTACAGGGACAGCCGTTCACAGCTGTGGCTTCAAAAACTTTGTGTCATCACTCTTCATGCTTTTGTTGAGCACAAAATAAAGGCCAAACTAGGTGTGACATTGGGTAGAGACCTGGCTGGATTTTCTGAGTAACAGCAGGTGTGAGAGGGTCAACTCTGTTTGCCTACTTGTCTCCATAGTTCCTTCTTCTTCTTCCCATTCTGGATTGGAAAAGGAAGACAGAGACTGAGAAAAAGAGGACATGTGAGTGGAGGACCATTCTGAACTTCTGAGCACTATTGAAGAGAGGGAAGATCAGAGGCTGGTTCACCATCAGTGGTCAATATTTGGCATGCCCTGTCTGGAAGTCATGAACACTGATAAGCAGTGTACATATATTGATTTTTTTCCCTGCAGGAAAAGTAATTCTTCTAGAGAAAATTAAATCAAGAAAACAATAGGGGAAAGGGGTCAAATCCCAACTCCTTGACTCAGATCTGATTTGGACTCTTCTTGGCTGCTTTTAGCTTCAGAAGGAATCTGCTGGAGATTAGATCACAGATCTCCTGAAATCACATCTATTTTGGCTCTAAAATATATGATATGCAAAGAGGCCCACCAAGATCAAAAGTGACAATTGGGAGGAAATTTGTGCTTGGGAGGAAATATCTGCTGGAGTCCTAATGGTAACCTGGGGTCCTTTCATCCTCATTTCACCATCTGTAAACCAGCAATAAGCTCTGAGTGATGGAAAGTACTGTACTCCTCACTGAGTAACCTTTTGCTTCTTAAATCTTATGTGAGAACCCACACACACTGGTTTTTACATGACTGTCCCAGATTCTCATTAAAACACAAGGATCTGTCACTGTCACATCTAATTTGGGCTTTATATCTTAGTGGTGTTGCAACGACAAACAAAAGAAGTGCATCTATCAATCTGTATCAATTCTGTAGATACTGCTTTAAAATTTGTATATTTATAACACTAATAGACTACTGATACTACTGAAGGAGCAACACTTCATTCTGAGATGGATGCAGATGTCCTGGGATAATTTGCTAGCATTAAGAGGGTAAATGTTTTGATGTTGAATGTCTGCTATTCATGCATTAACAGGCTATGTGGGTCTGCTTTCACATGACAAACCTTCAGAGCTCTGGCAGAGCCATTATGGGGTGTTGTACTAATGATCCATGGCTAATGAAAGTGTCTCATTCAGTTCCATTTACATCGTGATGGATCCTTCACACTGGTTCCACTGAGCATGATAAATTTGTTTTCCTTTTTAGAAATGAAAAGTGGACATTAATTATGTCTAAACTACTATGGATTTCCTAAGGAACAATATACATTATTAATTGGTTGGGTTTTTTAATAAGGGGAAAATGTTGCAAAGTTTCAAATGTGGCCACCTAATAAAGAAAAATATACGGTTTCCCTGAAAATATATTGTATTTTTTTCTAATTGCAAAACAATGTTCTAAACTTTCTCTTTCAGACAAAGTTTTTATTGGGCAGTTAAAATTTGATAGGCAAATTGATTATTTATTATTTCAGGTTTTGTATTATTATTATTATTATATCATATTTTCTTAGCATCACTGGATATTGATCAAATATGATAAAGATACATTCCTCAAACTGCACTAATGCTGTGTGTGTCTTTAAGTTATTTCCTTGTTTGCAATTTGATCGCTACTTTGGAATACATTTTATCTGCTCTACAATGGTTATTATAATTGTTAATGTTACATATTAATTAGCCAGATCAGATCATGTAAGAAGCAGTGGTGTAGCTTGCAGGGTCAGGGGCTGTCCAGCCCAGGTTCCACCCTTGGGGGTTGACATCCTAAGGGAATGATCAAAATTGCAGAACCGTGACAATCACGAATAATTGTCCATCATATGTATATGTATATGTATATGTATATGTATATGTATATGTATATGTATATGTATGTATGCATGTATGCTGTTGAATGTGTATTTTACAACACACTTTGATGCAGAAACTGCTTTGAAAAAATTTCATTTGCCCCATCTGTTCAGCCTTACTGTCACCATATAGGCCTGTACCACCAGACCAAGATCCACACAATCCAAGTGTCTAATATTTCTCAGTCTTCCACATTTGTGACTTGTGAATCAATGAGGAAGTAAAAATGTGCATTTTTATGACTTGAGTTCAACCCTACAATCCAGAGAAACTATGGGAAATCATAAGAGGCACTTACTCTGGATTTCTCTATGCATTTCCCATAGAATTCCCATAGGTGGCACCATAACTACGTCAGTGTAAAACGTCCCATAGTTACTCTGGATTGTAGCCTTAAGTTCCCAACTCTGGTAAAAGTTTATTAAAACCAAGCATAAATCCACCTCCAGCAGGCCAACTCTGTTTTTAAGGATTAGCCCTCCATCAGCTGGTTTCACTCTGCTACAAATAAGATTGCATAGAGCTATATTAATTTTGCACTTAGAACATGTTGCTTTCGTTTCCTCTGCTACATTCTCTTATCTTGCTTCTTATGTGGTAAAACACGGAGCTCAGGTTCTTGCAATATCAGAACACAAAGGAACAAGCGAAAACGGGAACAAAATAGCTGATCTATGAATTTCCTCTGTTTTTGTGTATTTAAGTCACTGCCTTATCTCTACTTATTGTTCATAGGATTTATTAAATAAAAGCCAATGCTGGAAAACCTTATAAGTAGAGCACGTTCCCTGAGAATCATCTTCTCTAAAAAAAAAAGTTGTACTTAGAAAATTCAAACCATGTGTAAGAATTCCAAAAACTCTTTATATTGCTTCAAAATGTTTAAATAATATATTTTTAAAATTTTTTAGAAGAAATACATTTATATTCCTTCAAGTAGTAGAAAGGATGGTATTGGAGATTAACTAGGCTGGGCATTGAGCAAATCCACCATCACATTTTATTTATTTATTATTTATTTTAAAAATTTATATCCTGCCTTTATCAGGCCGTAGACCCACTCCAGGTGGCTCACATTAAAACATAATTAAAAACATTAAGTACAATTAAATAGAACATTCAATTAAAAACAATTAAAAACACAGAAGCTAAAAACAATAAAAAACAATAAACAGTAAAAACAATAACCCCCCCAACCTCTGCCTCACTAAAATGCTTTCTTAAAATAAAAACATTTTAGGCTCCACCTGAAGCTCTGTATTGAGGGAGCTTTCCTAAGTTCTAAGGGGAGGGAATTCCAAAGCCGGGAAGCCACCACTGAGAACGCCCTATCTCTGGCTGCCACACTTCTCAAATCCCTTAGTGGCGGCAGAGTCAGCAGGACCCCCTCAGATGACCTTAGGTGTCAGGTCGGATTATATAGAAGAAGACGGTCACTCAGATACCCTGGACCTGAGCCATTTAGGGCTTTAAAGGTCAGGACCAGCACTTTGAATTCAGGCTGGAAACAAATGGGCAGTCAGAGTAGTTGCTGAAGCAGTGGCCCAACAAAGTCGAATTGACAAGCCCCAGCAACCATACGGGCCGCCGCATTCTGGACTACTTGAAGCTTCCAGACTGTCTTCAGAGGCAGTCCCACACAGAGCGCATTACAATAATCCAGTCTCAATGTTATTAGGGCATGGATCACCATGGTCAGATCGGATGATTCAGGGATGGTTGCAGCCAAAGCTGAGCAAAGGCTCCCCTGGCCACAGCCGCCACCTGGGACTCCAGGAGAATCCAGGAGAATCCCCAAGCTGCAAACCTGCTCCTTCAGAGGGAGTGCAACCCCATCCAGAGCAGGACAATATTCCAATACGTGAGTCAACGGCTTCTGGACCAGGAGAACCTCTCTCTTATCAGGATTTAATCTCAGCTTGTTCACCCTCATCCAGTCCCCCACTGCCTCCGACTATGATTCAGGACTTCAACTGCATCCTCGGACTCAGGAGGAAAGGAGAGCTAGAGCTGAGTGTCATCAGCGTACTGATGACGCTTCACTCCAAACCTCCAGATGACTTATCCCGGCAGCATCATGTAGATGTTAAATAGCATGGGGGATAGAATGGAACCTTGCGGCACCCCGCACCAAAGGGGCCAGGGTGTTGAGCAAGCATCCTCCAGCACCACCTTCTGGGGCCTGTCAGCCAGGAAGGAGCAGAACCACTGCAGAACAGTGCCTCCAATCCCCAATGTGGCCAACCGACCCAGGAGAACACCATGGTCAATGGTGTCAAAGGCAGCTCAAACGTCCAGCAGCACCAGCAGGGACGCACTCCCCCTATCCATTCCCCGGCGTAGGTCATCCACCAAAGCGACCAAGGCAGTCTCTGTCCCAAACCCCAGCCTGAAACCAGATTGGAAGGGATCCAGATAATCAGCTTCATCCAGGACCCGCTGAAGCTGGGATGCCACCACCTGCTCGACTGCTTTGCCCAGAAATGGGATGTTTGAGAATGGCCAAAAGTTGTTTCAATTATTAGGCTCTGGGGAGAGTTTCTTCAGGAGTGGGCGAACCACCATCTGCTTTAGTGCAGGAGACAACACCCACTCCCGCAGAGAGGAATTCACCACCCTCCCTGACCATTCGGCCAGTCCATCCTGGGCAGATCTGATTAGCCAGGCTGGGCAAGAGTCCAGCGGGCAAGAAGATGGTCTCACACTACAGAGAATCCAGTCCACACCCTCAGGTTCTACAAGCTGAAAAGGATCCCAAAAGATGGACAGGACAGGTGCCCCAGGGACATTGCTGGATGTTGTTGTGGTGTCCATGTCATGCCGGGTCTGATCAACCTTGCCTGCAAAGTGTCAAGTGAATGCATCACAGTGAGCCTCCATGTGTTTTACCATATCAGTGAGAGGGAGGGCTGATGGAGTAGGCCCTGAACCACACAGAAAAGCTCAACTAGATCGTACTCTGCAGATGTGAAGTATGCCTTCTTAGCTGCCACCATCACCACAGAGTAGGCGACACCTGGTGACACAGTCTGGTGACACCTGAATCCTCAGTACTAGGCGCAGTGTCCAATATTAGGAGTTGGGCAGAAGTGCCATGGGCCCCCCAGATGCCTGATACTTGGCACTATCAAGTGAATGAAGTTACTCTGTAGACATAATCAAGTAGCAAAAGTCTTGAGCAAATGCTGTTGAGTGAATGAGCGTGCAATCCTAACCACCATAGGCAGGCATAACTCACCTAGCATATCTTCCCATGGTGGTGTGGGGAGGTCAGTGTATGCCTGTGCCTTATGACACTTTTGTGACACCCACGGTCAGCAAAGGACCAGGCTATCTGGAGGTTAGGATTGCAGCCTGAGAACCACAACATGGTGGACTGATGCAATGGAGCTTCTTCTTTGGATATGAGCACAATCCTAACCATGCCTACTCAAAAGTAAGCACCATTGTGTTCAATGGGCCTTACTCCCAGGAAAGTGTCTTTAGGATTGCTATGAATTGTACTTAATAGCAGTGGGGTGCCCCCCCAAATGGTGAAAATGCATGAGACACAGTGACTGGCCATCATTACATGTGGCTTACCTCCACCTGTCTTGTGTATACCAATAAAGGTATCTTGTACTCTACCAGTCTATCCTTCAGTCTGGTGATTTATCTGCTCTTTTACCTTAGGCACCTGCCTCCTCTCTTCTTCTCCTTCTATTTCCAGCCAATTCTAGCATGCTCCTGTGACCATTTTAATGCAACTATGGTTACTAGGTTTACAAGGAGTTAGGGGGCAAAAACTGTATGTTTGTAAAATTGGCATCCATTAAACCGATCCTAAATCTCAACTCAGTCAACTTCCTTTCCTCACATTTGAACTGAAAGGTGACACAACAGCTGCTGCTATCATACAAGTGTTCCCCCCCAAAAACAAACAAACAAACAAACAGAATAGTGTTTTTTCTTTATTATAATTTCTAAGAGAAGAGGCTCTTTGTAGGCACTTAAAGAAAAAAGGGGAATCAGAGCCAGCCCCACTTCCTTAAAGATCTGTGAACATGTATGTGGGAGAAGATATGGCCACATGTATATAGGCCAAACTTGCTTAATGCAAGAGCCACATTAGATAAATGTCACCATATTTAAAAAACATTTAAGTTCTTACATATATTTACTCACCATGAACATTACATTTTAATCCAAAGGACTCTCAGTTTATTTCTGGTAAATAAGTACAATAATTATAAAGTTTAATTTATTTTACTTTCCATTTTGACTGCTGCAAAAAGGAGCTCAACCAACATATTTCCATGAGCTGCAGTTTGTCAAAGAACCGCAGTTGACTCTCAAACCATAGTTTGGACACCCTGGATATATGGGCATTTTAATTAGAAAACCTGCAGTCTCTGACGTCTACCTGTTCACTCTCCTCTAAAACACTTTAAAACACTAAAATTACATTCCAAACAGCATGAAGAATTTATTTTTGCACTTTAGTGCATTTAAATGGATCTATTGTTCAGACCTCTTACAAGCAGAATTTTCTATTTGTCCAATGTATAGAGGACGGCAAATGTCTCCACCTGCAAAAATAAAATACTGTAAAGCAGTTCAGAGTTTTCATACTGCAATTGTAAAGTATCTGGGAGGTTTGCCAGGCTAAGTCAAAAGAAGAACAGCAGCGTTTCTCATCCCTAATAACAATGACCTGAAGTCACGTTGAAGATTGTAAGGTCAATTTCCCTCTTAAATCGAAAAAGAAAATAAGAGAACAGATGTGCATAGCTGCTTTTGTGTTTATAAACTGCAATAGCATTGGGGTGAGAGGATGTGATCTCAGCTTGCCATGCATTGATAGATTTTTCTTTTTGAAAATAAAACATATTAAAAAACACTTAGAAAACAAAAAAATAACGATACATTTCCTTTTGATGTTGGCAAAGCAAAGACTATGTAATTAGTTTTTTAAAAAGTTCCTTTTAATTAGAGCTATTCTTCATTAAAACATTTTTAAAAATTTGCTGGATACAACATAGATGTTACAGAATCTGCAAAGAATCTGACAACTCGGAGATAAAACCAGAATTTCTTCCTGAGGCCAGGAGAAAAAAAAGAGAAAAGGGAATTTCATCAGGAACAGGGTAGTATCTATAGATCTCATTTGATCCCCATTTTGAGAATTGCATTAGTTAGCAGAGATATGTGCTAGTTCCAAGACGGGAGTGTTGATTCATACATGCATATTCATAACTTTACAACTGTAACTTCCAATGAATAATTGTGCATATACTATTAGGCCAACCCTAACATCACCAACAGATATTATTTATTGAAAGTATTCTGAATTGGTCCTGTGCAATGATAAACATGTGCTCATGGTATTCCCAAATCTGGGCTCCTTTCCTCACTTCTGAGATAGTTTTAACAATTACATGTGCATTAGGATCATCCAAACTCAGGGTGACCATATGTCCAGGACATGCCTTGTGTTCTGGAATGTTGAAGCACACATGATGAAGGAAAGCAGGGCTGGCCTTCTAAAGGCTCAATCTTTAGTCATCTGAAGGAAATGTATTGTGGGCCAATGCTGGCACCAACCTACAGTGCCCAGATGGACACCATAGGCAAGTCAAAAGGCACATCCATGACACCCAGAGGGGAGTCAGTGCTGGCACTGTCCTGGTGCCTGATTGCATTGAGTCCAGCAATGGACAGAGCTTGATAAGAGCTTTAGACAGTGGCGAGGGCTTGGGAGAGTTTGGAAGGGCAGAGAGAAGGCAGAGTAAGGGGGAGAACAGGGGCGGGAGGGCATTGCGACTGGTGACCTGATGTGCCACACCCTGTCCTCTGTATCAGGCTACAAAGTCTGACATAGAGGTTCTCAAATCTGTGCTGGCAAAATAGCTGACATATGCTTGAGAAACACTACTGTGGGGCAAGGAGCAGCGCCAGCAGTGCTGCATGATGCAGCGGTAGCTATTTTGGTTCCCTTGCAACCCAGTGCCACCATCAGGGATAGGATCGGGTATGTGGCATCAAACTTAATGTTGACTCTCATATGTGACGATGTGCCAATCTCTGAGCCAGATCTTTAAGGGTGCAGTCCTACCCAATTTTCCAGCTCTGGGGTAAAGACAATGCACCTCAGAAGTAAGGAAACAAACACTGCATTGCTTTGAGGTGTCAGGCCATGAAAACACAATGAGGAAGACCTTTCAAATTGTTTTTGTAATCTTAGTAAGAAGTGCCAATGTGGGGAGGCCATGGCAAACGCTTGCATTTCAAAATTTTCTGCTACACTTTTGGTCCTGTCATGCTGAATTTGGCCTTTTATCAAGCTGTGTTGCCCTGGCAAAATAAACCCTAAGCTCTTTTAATTATTTTCGAACCATGACATTGCAACATCAGAAGCAAAAATGGTGCTAAATCCTCTTGTATGCAGAACAAGATGCCATCAGCTTATGGCAAGTTGTTATTTTTCCCTGGTATTTGGTTGTGGCTTGCTTATTTAATGATTGGTGAAGGATGATTTTTAGGCTGCTCCATTTTTAAGATAGATAGTTTTAATTGTATTTCATGCTGTTTTACTGCTTTATGTCTTTTGTAAGTCTTTTTAAGTGTTTCAGAAAGTCAGAGTATAAATCATGTAATTTTGTATGTACTGTATATAAATACAAAATTCACTCCAAAATTTTAATAACTTCTCAGAGTGCAGTACTAGCAGTGCAACCTGTCGAGGGTGCAGCCTAAACCTGTGCAACCTATTCTCTTGACATTTTGAGTACCTTATATTTTTATAAATATGTAGTTTCAGTTAAAATATGGGACCCAGGCTGCAATCCTAATCCTCACTTAGGCCAGCCTCAGTCCAGTGCTGGCCTAGGGAAGTTTCAAAAATGCTGTAAGGCACTTTTGTGCTCTCCTGAGGGGTTAGGCTAGTGCACAGATATGCGCTGGCCTTCCCGCACTGCCACAGGAATGGGGAGACAGGTGAGTTGTGCCAGCCTAAATTGGTTAGGATTGTTCCCTAAATAATATTGATTGTTGAACATATTTTTGTCAGAGGATGACATAATAGTGGTATTCCATAATTATTTTACAGAAACGATGTGATGTACATCTTGCTGAGAGGCACTCAGTCCAGGCCAACCAGTGGCCCAGGATGTCTTTGATCCCATGTACTCTAGTTGAGTTCCAACACTGGGGCTATAATCAAGTGGAAATATCAGCATGTTTAAATCATGGATTCAACTGACTTAAGTGTACAATTCTGTACTAATTGTGTCCTAAGTCCTCCATTTTAGATAAAACAATGCTTTGAAACCACATGAGGCACTGAGAACTGAAAATGTCTTTCCATTTTCTTCCACCTCCCTCATTTCTTTCAGTGTTCTCATCTCCCATTTCCTTTTAAGTTTTAACACTAAACTCTAGAGTTCTCCCCATCTGCTAAGTTTTTTTTACAAGCAAATAGGGGCAGCTAGCTGCTGGCAAGGTCTTCTAGCCTAATGCAACCCAACTTGCAGAGGCAGAAAATTGCTTAAATAGAATAGGAATCTGTCGTGTTAAATTTTTAAAAGAAAATCATTTCAGAGTAGGGAGAAAAAAATACCTTTTTGAGTTACCTAGTTTTATTCTACACTACAAAGCACTCCTATCTCCCAACTGTACATATTTGATAGGGATAGTGCCTGTGGTTCTCCCTCAGCATACCAGTTGCTGGTGCGAATGAAATTAGTATAGAATAAAGGAGTCATACTGCACAGCCCAGAGATCAAAGGAACTCTTGATGCTCCAGTAATTAGCTAAAAGTCCCTCTATAACCTATCTTCAGTTTCCAGCCATGTGGAACACAGGGGGGTTGGATAGTTCATATGGCACATGCACACCCTCCCTTCTCTTCCTCAGTTCATAGATAGAGCTTGGACGGTTCAGATAAAAGTTTCTGTTTGCTCAGTCCGCTTTCTGCTCTTCGTATGCTCTGCAGTCTTATGAAGAGCCAGCTCTCCCAGCTTTTATCTGTCAATCGCGGAAATGTACATATGAGTTTCATTAGTGAGCTGTGTGCTTCAAGCCTTTTCCTTTAACTGACAGTCAGGTCTTGTCCACATTAAGAATTAAACTCCTTGTAGGAGTCAGTACTGAGCTGAAGCTGATTAATAAAACTGCCCTGCAGCTTCTTTACAAAGCTGGGGATTGGCAGAGGTGACGCCACAGGCTCCGTTTCCATTATTCACACATTCCAGCATATTGAAGAGTGGCTTTGCCTACCTGTGGACTCAGAGATGTTATGCAAACTGGTTCAGCAAAATGTGGAAGCTCTTTCTCACATAAAGCACCTAGGAAATTTGGAGGAAAGCCCAATGAGTTTTGCCTTTACCTTTTTACAAGCAAAAGACCCCAGGAAGTGTTCTATTTATATCTCGAAGCTGCTGCTATATTTTGCAAAATCCAGAATGAATTTGCAACAGCAATCCCCCATGAGCAATTTTTCATTATTGTTTTAAATTTCAAATAATTTTCAAAATGTTAATGCTCACAAGAGCAATGAAACTACAACCCCATGCCCCTGTGAGCTGGAACATGAAATTTTTGAGAACTGTTGTCAAGACTCAGTAAGACACACCCTACAATCTAGAGTAACTACGGGAAGATGTAAGAGGCACTTACTCTGGATTGCTCTATGCATTTTCCATAGGTTTCCCATAGGTGGCATTGTAACTATGGGCAAAATCCAGAGTAACTACAGGGAGTCCTTGCTCCGCTGTAAGAACAACTTACTCTGGATTGCAATATGAATTTCCCATAAGTTTTCACTAGGTGGTGCAGTTACTACAGGTGCACATAAAGTCTCTTACGTGCTCTCGTAGTTTCTCTGGATTTGGGGGTCTATCAGTGTAAAAGGTCCTGTAGTTACTCTGGATTTAGCCTTAGGCAATGGTTACAATTATTTGGCTACCCATAATTATACTGAGGGTGCAATCCTAACCAGTTTAGGCCAGCTCAACTCACCCATCTCACCCGTGGTGGTGTGAGGAGGCTGTGTATGTCTAAACACTGCATCTCAGGATTGGCGCAGAAGTGCCTTATAGCACTTTTGCAACTTTTGCAACACCCCCAGGTCGGCACAGATAGAGCATGACAGTACTTGTGCCAGCCTAACCAGGGTTTAGTATTGCACTATTAGATATTTATCTTCAAGAGGAAAATGCCCATTAGTTAGGGTTGCCATAATTCTCTTCCAAGAAATTGGGACAGGACCCTCTGTCTCACTTGCCAGTATGTGAACACAATTCCCCAAAATTGGGACTGTCCCTGATTTTTGTGACATATGTACCCCTTGCCCATGACTTCACACATCCTTGAACAGTGAGAAGTGCAAAGGATAGCACTAACAAGTTGTGGTTTCATTTCAGTGAGAGAGCACTGATACTTCCTGTCTTCTTATTTTTTACTTTATTTACACAGGAAATTATTGGGGCAAGTTTTCAAAAAAGAATTAAGACCTGCTGACTAAAAAAAAGAAATTGGCCAAAATGGGGCTACGATGAAAATTTGGCCCTAAAAGCCATCAACCCTCTGAAAATATGCCCCTTTACTACCTCTTGCACACATAAGGTGCACACATCCCTTTATTTTTTCTACAAGGTGTTTCTTAAACTGTGGGTTGTGACCCAGTATTTGGTGGGTCACTGGCCTTCCACAATAGGAAGCCATTTGAAAAACTATAAATACTACCAGATATGTAAATACAGTATACAAAGTATGACTTTTTGTCTCCTTGGGCTGCATATTTTTTTTAAAAAAAAGACAATTCTCATTACGTGTGCACAATGTTCCTGGAGAAGAAATTGAGTCTGAATTACAAATGTTTCATCGCATAGATGGTTTACAAATTTCTATTAAAATCCCGGGCACTTCCTTGTTCACTGATATTTAAGGGTACTTTCTAAGGGAGCAGAATTGTTATTACTACAAGTGACATAGCATATGGCAAATGGGATAAACTGCAGCTCTGCACATTTGCTTTCCCCACCCTCATATAACACTTTTTACATGTAGTAATGCCGTGCTGTAATTGTTCAACATTCCCCTATTTAAGCTTGCCATACTCTAAAATGTCACTTGATGGGATTAGAATGAATACTGCTTGCTGTAAGCCTGCATATATTTCACATATGTCAGCCAGGCTGCTGTCCCACGTAGAATTTCCCCTACGCTGAGGAAAATTTAAATAAATAAATAAATAAATAAATAAATAAATAAATAAATAAATAAATAAATAAATAAATTGTTAGGCCTGTGCACAGTGAAGACATGAAGCCAAGTTAGAAGTACAACTTTATGTCATTTGATGATACAATGCAGGCATCATAAACGTAGTAGGTGTACCTGCTGGTGACAATATTGTCACCATCTTTAAACTTCATTGCCCCACTGGAGGCTTATCAAGTTCACCTCCCCCCAAAATGAAATGTCCCAGATAAGCAATGGCTGCTTGGAAGAATGTGAGGTGTTTAACTTGACTCAGCTGTTTCATGGGCTGGCACTTCATGAATGATGCTTTTTTCAAGAGCAAATATTAATGTGCTCTTTTGCCAACATCACTTACTATATTCAAAACTTGTTTGATGGCTCTGATGTTTACAAACCCAGGAAATGTCAGGCCAGAGTGATTGAAACATACAGTATTCTGAAAGCTGAGGAATTATTACTAAATCAAAATAAGATTTCCCCAGTGTAATATTAAGGTACACTTTGCCCCTAAGCAGTGTTGATATTCAACACTGCACCCTTTAATTTTTTCCCCAAAATATAAATTCTGTGGCCAGTCTAAGTAAAAGCCATTCCACAAAATGAAGTAGTAGTCAAATGGATGTTTCTCACTTAAAAAATAATAAAAAGAACTAAAATCTCCATACATTATACATATGAGAGAGAAAAATTTAGCACTGAATGTTACACAGCGTGCTATTTAATGACAAGAAGAGAATTTTATGAGGGAGAGCATTCAAAAATATCCCTCATATGAACTCACAAACTCCAATGTGGTCCTGTTCTGAGTTCCACCCTAACTTTAGCCCTATGAAGACAGCATTCACATGTCTAAGAAATATGTCTAAGGAACATGTAGAGGAGCATTTGGCAAGCCTTGCCTGAGATCTGCACACCTGTCATTCCCCATGTACACAGTGTTTATCTGCAGCAGTGAAAACCGAATGCGGGGAGAGAAACCATAGAACATAGAAATCATGAGGAGGATCTCTTCCATTGTTCACCATTTCATCACTGGAGCACATTGTCATGGGAGCAAGGCCAACCAGCATGCTCTTGCTCATTTATAACTTTTGAAAACCCAATCCTTGATCCTGTTCTGTTACCAGTTCCTAATAACACCATTACAGAAAATGGTTATACTAGGATCAAGAGAACGCAACTTTTAAATCATTTGGGGAGAATCTACTTTCCACATTCCAAATTAATTAACTTTAAAGTAGGTGCAAATGATTGTGATGGGGCATTACCTAGGGAGGGGATTTGGGATTAGAGTTGACAGAAGAATCCTGCATGGAAAATCCAGTATGGCTTGATCTGAGACTAGTCTGGAGCAACTGTACTTAGTATGCCCTAGTAATCTTTGGGCACAAGTGGTTAAGACAACAAACCTAGTTTTCAAGCTGTGTTTTGTGAGTCAACCCAAATTTTAGAGGGTCAGTGCAGCTGTCAGGGACAGTCTCGGGGTGATTTGCCTGATGTCTGGTTCAAATTGGGTCCTGTACTTTTGGGGGTTCTGCACTGGGACATCTTGCAGTATTTCATCACCCAGTAGAACAGCATGGCAAATGGGCAAATGGAGCATTGGTTCATGGGGGCATGCCCATCTTTTAACATTTTCATTAATGACTTGGAGGAAGGGGTATGGGGGAGCCTGATCAAATTTGCAGATGACACCAAGCTGGGAGGAGTAGGAGGAGGATATGGATAAACTAGAATACTGGGCTGTAACGGAATGAATTTACATTCTGTTACAAGTGCAAGGCTCTGCACTTAGGAAACAAAAACCAAAAACACAGATATAAAATGGGAGATACTTGGTTTGGCAGCAGGATCTTGGGATATTGGCAGCAGGATCTTGGGGTTGCTGTGGATCACAAGCTGAACATGAGTCAGCAGTGTGATGTGTCTGCAAAGAAGGCAAATGCCATTTTAGGCTGCATTAAGAGGACTGTAGCTTCCAAGTCACGAGAAGTTCTAGTTCCTCTTTATTCTGCATTGGTGAGACCTCACCTTGAGTACTGTGTTCAGTTCTGGGCACCTCACTTTAAGAAAGATGCAGCCAAACTGGAGCAAGTCCAGAGGAGAGCGACAAGAATGATCAGTGGGATGGAAGGGAAGCCCTATGAGGAAAGGTTGGGGGAACTTGGGATGTTCAGCCTGGAGAAGAGGAGGCTGAGAGGAGACATGATTGCCTTCTTCAGATACCTGAAGGGCTGTCATATGGAAGAAGGGGCTCATTTGTTATTATCTGCCTCTGAAAGCAGAACTAGAACCAATGGGTACAAACTGCAAGAAAGAAGATTCCGGTTGGATATCAGGAAAAAAATTCCTGATAGTGAGGGTGGTTCGGCAGTGGAACAGATTGCCCAGGGAGGTGGTGGACTCTACCTCACTGGGGATCTTCAAGCAGAGGCTCAACGTTGAAGATGCTCGAGGAGGATTTCCTGCTGCAGGCAGGGGGTTGGACTAGATGACCTACTAGGTCCCTTCCAACTCTATGATTCTATAATTCTATCCCTTTATCCTTTTGTCCCAAAATCGGCTTCCTGGAAGCAACTGGTGGTGACGTTATCACATCACTGCCAACTATTTCCAGGTGCCATGCTTAATGCAAAGCATAAAAAGTGTCTGGTTCTCTGCAGCTGCCTCGTGAGTGGGGGAGTGGATGTGAGTGGAAGGAATGGGCCATGTGAGCACTCTAAATTGGGCACCACCAATCCTGGGGCCATCTCTGACACATATAGAATCATGCCTGATGTCACATGCCTGATGTCACTGCCACAAGGTATTCTGGGTGCTACCTTGTTCAATTAACTGAGGGCAGAATCCTATCCAATTTAGGCTGGCATAACCCACCTGTCTCCCCATTCTTGTGGTACTGTGGGGAGGCTGGTACATATCTATACATTGACCTAACCCCACCCCCAGGAGTGGTGCAAAAGTGCCTTATAGCAATTTTGTGACACTTCCAGGCCATCACAGGACTTCTGCTGGGACTATGTCAGCCTAATTTGGGTTTAGGATTATAGCCTCAGTCAACAAAAAAATATCGGGAAGTATTTGACTAGGATGTTCTTCTGCACACGTCCAGTAGGTCTTGCACTTGTATACTTTTTATTCTGTTAAGTAAGTTTAGTTGGACATGTAATTGGTTCTAAGAGGAAGGAGCAACATTGGAACAACTTTGACTAGACCCACTAAGTGCTACTACCTGTAGCCAACTCCTACAGCCCTGTGTTTCCAGGAGGGCCTAGGACACAGTTTGCCCATAAGAAGCTGGGAAGATCCCCTGCTGTTCTTATGAAGTATCCTAGAAAAGATGGCCCCAAATCTGACCTAAAGTATACAGCCTTATTTCCTGGATATGACATGCAAGTGGAGCCATATCAGATTCAATCTATTTTACACCAATTATCTAGTTACTACTTAAAACAGATAAAATACACACTATCCTAAACCATCTCAGTGGCAAGGAGCAGATCTCAGTATTTCTGTTAATATACCAAGTCTGACCATGTTTTACTTTCTAGCAGTAGTTAATGCTAATGAATATTAGTCAAGTGAAGTTATAAAAAGCTAGTAGTGATATGTTTACTATGAATGTGATAAGCCTCAACAAATGAACTATACGATCCTACTTACTGTTTACCCAGGACTTCAATTAGTCCAATCCTAGTTAGATTAAAAACAAAACAAAACACATTTTTAATCAAAGGTGTCTTATAAAATAAAAAGATAAATGTGTTTACCAATTTAATGGCAGGCCTTTGCAAGAAGCTCTATCAATAAAACTTAGAGCAAACATTAAAAGAAGCTTCAGTATGAATATTTTAGCCAGATAATATATGAATATTGCAGTGTAATATAAAATAATTGAAATTTTAATCTGTATATTGGACTCTTTATGCTATTTATTTTCATAGTATCATTTGGATTAGTGTTGCAGATACATTATGCAATATTTTGGGATCATGATTTTGTGGATCGTCTACCTCAGTAGCATAATTCTTAGGTATTTAACTTTTTATAGTTGAAACTGACTTTTATCCATGCACAGAAACTGAAATTCCCACTCAAAATATAGACTTTTTAAAGACATGCTTTTAAACATGCATATCATACACACTGTCATGCTCCCTGCCCATTCCCTGGGTCTGGAGGGGGCTGGACACATTAGGAAGTCCTAAGGTGTTAATGGTTAACTAGGAAGTCCTAATGGTTAATAAGACCACTGAGGCAGGGTTGGAAATAGAACAGGTAAGTCTTTACTTTCATCCCTTACTGGAGGTACAGCACTTGAATGTCTAATAGGTCCAGGCCAGGTATTTCTCCATCTGTTGTTTTAATTAAGGTCTGGGAGCATCCTGAATCTATCAAAGCTAGTCCCTCTTGTCCATTGATTTTTACTCTAAGCCTGGGTGCTCTGGGGGTCTTTACTAGCATCCATCTGCAGGCCACGGTCCTGGCAGTGCCCCTTTGTGGGCAGTTGTGGCAAAAATGTCTGGGTGAGCCGCACCCAAAACACAATGCTCACCCTTGCCTTTGAGCCTCCATCATGGACTCAGTGGTCCACTGAGGTCTTGCTCCTCCTGCTGTGGCCAGCGTGTTCCCTTTGCTGTTTGTCCCACGTGACTTCATCCTTCCTCCACCTTCCCACGGTGGGTGCTGTGCTGAGCCGCTCTGCAGACAGAGCCCTGCTCCATAGCTCCAGTCCATCCAGAGGGATGCCCGGCCAGAGCAGTGGCTTCTGCAGGGAATGGGCAGCCAGCCAGCCCTGCACATGGGAGGTGCCCGAGAGGCTCCGCAGAGGCGGCCCCCTTTCCATCCTTTGTGCTCTGGGAGAAAACACTTTCATGATTCTGGAGGCATGTTGAGCGCCGGAGCTATGTTGAGCCTTGGGAGAGCCATCCAGCCTGTGACACGCACCACCATTTCGTCTTGGAGCTGCTGCTCTTCCTTCCTATCAGCCTCCATACAGGCCAATGGTGAATATAGCTCCGAAATGTGTCCATTTTATAATGCATCTCCTTTCTTCTAGTTATATGCTAGATGAAAGTTTGTTGCACCAGACTGTTGAGATTGTTTCCAGCAATTGCCTTTATCTCTGCAAGAAGGAACCTTCAAGATCTCCACCCACACATACCAGAGTTGGAGTGAACACTTATGGAGCTCCAGTAAAAACGCTCCAGCCACATATACTAAAACTGAAATGAACAGGTCTGCAGCTTCAGGTATACAAGATGCTAAATTGGAGGCATCTTGTGAAGGGATCTCAGATTGTTGCCCTGAAAATGAATCCATGGTAATGCTGAGCAGCATAAATCCCAACCAAAATGAACCCTTCTTCAGTAAGCAACAAAAATAGATGCTATTAATAATTATCTTGATAGTCATATTTGTGGTCTGGTTGCACACTGATTCAGATGAACTGCACCTTGAAAAATGCCCTACAAATTGGACACTGCGTCTCAGAAAAACATCCTGAGTTGGCTTAGGAAGAACTTGTGCAGAATTTTATAAAATAAAACCAAGTTGGCAAAGCTAAAAAATTTTTTTAAAAACTTTTGGAAATAAAAAAATTTAAAAAAACTTTTGGAAATAGGTAAGTCTTTACTTCCATTCATTGCTGGAGATACAGCAGTTGAATGTCCAAAAGGTACGTATAACACAGTAAGCAAAACACCCTGGAGGGAACACTACTCCCACAACTAATATCAACCCTGCCATGGGTCCCACTGGAACTGCCCTCCTAATGTCTGGGCTAACCAACAGTTCCCCTCCGCTAGAGGTTGACGGTGGCAGTTCGTCCTTGAAACCAGGGGGATTCCGTCCCCTCCCCCTCCTGTCAACTGTCATTGCCTCCCAAGGAGACTCTCCGCTATTTCTTCTTCTGAGTTTTGATTCACTCCACACACACATTGATAAAACTTTTTCATTTGCTGCTAGGATCCTGTGTGACCAGAGGCACAGCTCAGTGATTCAGATGGGAATAAGAGAAGAGGGGAGGGTGAAAAAGCCAACAATTTTTTTGATTTGATTAGAAATAAGGGAGAAGGGAAATCAAAATAACTTTAAAATCCTACAGAAACATTGCAAATGCACTTACAAAGGAAGGAAATCAAAGAATGCACTAAGCATGTTGGCAATTTGATTACACATGAGACCAACAAGGAAAAAATAAAGAAGAGATTTTGGATCAGTGAAAATGCTATGCTAAGGACTGGAGCTGCAATCCAGAGTAAGGGCAGTGAGGAGTGCCCTGTACAGTGAGGAGTGGGGCATGGCCTAGAATGGTGCAGTTAAGTTGCATCCACATCCTGTTTCCAGAGTAGACATGCCCTCTCCCAACCCGCCCACCTGCCCATCCATTCATCCATCCGTCTATATACCACTTTTCAACTAAAAAGTTCACCAGCGGTTTACAAAGGAAATGAAAAAATAATAGCTAATTAATCGCTAATGGGTCCCTGTTCCAAAAGGGCTCACAATCTAAAATGCAAAAAAGAACACCAGCAGAAGCCACCTGAACAGACATTGCTGGTTGTGTGTAGGGCCCGTTACTCTCCGCCCTGCTAAATAAAGGAGGAACACCCACTTAGAATCACAGAGTCCTACCCTACAATCCAGAGTAACTACGGGAGGACATAAGAGACATTACATGCACCCATAGTTATGACACCACATAGTGAAAACCTGTGGGAAATTCATAAAGCAATCCAGAGTAAATGGTTCTTACACCTGAGCAAGGACTCCCCGTGGTTGCTCTGGATTGCACCCCTAGAGTTGGAAGGGAACTAGTAGGTCATCTAGTCCAATCCTGCCTGTAGCAGGAAACCCTCCTAGAGCATCTCTGACAGGTGTTCATGATCCTCTGCTTGAAGATCCCCAGTGAGGAAGAGTCCACCTCCCTTGGCAATTTGTTCCACTGTTGAACCGCCCTCACCGTCATGAATTTTTTCCTGATAAAGAGTGCCTCTTGGGCCACAATGGTTCCTGGCAGATCAGCTTGGGTAGTGATCAACGAGAGAAATTGAGAAATGGTGAAAAAAGAGGTAATTGGGGGTTCCTGGTCCTGGATGCCAGGTTGGCATGGTGGACCATGGACTGTAGCTGGAATAGAAATAAATTATTATCCCCCCACGACGCAGAATAAGTACACGGAGGCAGATGTGGAATTAAAGGGCCACTTTATTAACTATTTAATACAATAAAAAACAGGGGAACTGCTACAAGTCGTGCTGCTAACTACAAAAATAGGGAAGGGCGAAAGCCTGGCTCAGGTCACACCCCCACCAGAAGGTGCCCATCAACGCCAACTCCAGGGTCGAGATAGCTGGGCGCTCAGTCAACCAGTTACCCAGTTGACAGAGCCTATATTACATCCCAGGTACAGGGCTAGCCGCCTAAGCCTAGGTCCGGTATGGCAAACACTAAGGCCCGCTCTGCATCACCCTGATCCTTGCTATCTCAGGCAATCACTGATGGCCTGTCCTTCCTATTCCAGCACGACACCTGCCACACGGGGAACCTGTCTAGCACATGGTTCCACCGCCCCATTAAAGACAGGCGAGCAGTCCCCTGATCAAATCCCTTAAAAACTCGTCTAACATTAGGGCCGTAAGATGCACCCCATCAGGTCTAAAAACGTGTGGCAGTTGCCAAGAAATACTTGGGTGGCGAACAACAAACCCTCTGATACGACTCACAAAACTAGCCACATAACCGTTTACCCAGAGACGGGCCAAATCAATCTTTCTAATACTCCTGGCTCCTCTCCACACTCTTCTTGGGAGGAAGGAAGACCAGATAATCCTAATACCTGGGCACCATTCGGAGACAAGGGACAAATCCCTCTTGATCTGAACCCTGAGCGACACAGTCGAAATTCGGGTCAACTCATTCTCCCCCAGGTGAACTAGTAAAAAATCGGGAGGAGGGTTACCCTGCAAAAATTCTAAAACCACCGGGAGCAACTGACCCCATCCCATGCCTCTCCTAACAGCCCAAAACATACGAACATTCGGGCCCAAACCCAGGCAGGAGCCGGCACCGGTGTTTTCAGCTCTCTTCCTGGCCCAGAATAGGATGGAATGGCCCACTATCAGCACACGGAGAGGACGATGGGAGGGTGCATCTACGAAAAAACAAAAAGAAGGTGAATGCGTAACTGTACGTCAGCAGCACATAGGCAATAACAGCACATAGGCAATAACAGCAGCACATAGGCAATAACAACTATTCAAAATCTACTTAAGACCACCTTTACGTACATACAACTTAAATGCATCCGACCGCCATCTACCAATGTGGCGGATGACTTCCTCAGGGAGACCCAATCCAGCTGCAAGAGTTGCAGCCCCAATCCTCAAGGAGTGTACATTGTACATCCGAGTGGAAAGTCCGAGAGCGGCAATGGCCACCGAAAAGGTTGCCCTAAACTGATACATAGTGAGAGGATCCCCATCGGCATGTTGAAACAGGGGACCCACAAAGTGGAGAACCCTGTCCCAATACCTGGTAAGAGCCCTCAACGGACACAGAGGATGATGTGGCAAAGCCCTAAGCCTGACCAGAGTCCCAACTGCTCTCTGGTCAGTCTTAGACTTCCGAAGCCGCAAAGTAATCCCATCTGAGGTCATGGTCAAATCTGACCACCAAAGGACCCAAGCCAGGTCAGCCAAATGAGACCAAACCAGCACTTCACTAATGCGGAAGGCCCCAAAAAACATAACTAAGGCCACTGCCCTAAAAAGGTCGCATTCAAAATCTGAGCTGCAATACCTCCCAAAAGCTTCAAACAAACCAGTCAGAACCTGAACCGTAACCGGCCGCCGTCCATCTGGGACAGGAGGCCGAGCACGCCTCATGCTCTCCAGCATGCGCCACACCCGAAAACTCCGAGTAACATCGATCACCCCTTTAACACCAGCTGTAAAAGCAAAAGCAGACAGGTAAACTGCAATGGACCGGGGGTGTAAACCAGATTCATATAGGTGAAGCAAAAATTGTAACACCGCATCCACTGACAGTGGCCAAGAAACCGACAAACCCCTGGAATGGCAAAAGGCCAAAAATTCTCCCACCTTCCTTTTATAACTGACCCTAGTGGAAGGGGCCAGCGATCCCAGGATAAGGTCATGAACCCTCACGGTCCAAGGCTCCAAGCCACTCTGGCATGGGGTCCGGATCCGGAAGGGCTGCCGGAGCGAGTTGCCTGAAGCGCTCTTCCTAAAAACGAGACAGAGCATAGGCAACCCCATTCTTCAACCCCGGGACATGTTTAGTAGATACTACCGAGTTTATGCGTAGGCATTGCAAAACAAAAACCCGGACCAAACGCATAACTCTCGGAGATCTAGAAGACTGCTTATTGATGACATGCAGTCTAGAAGACTTCTTATTGATGACAAGCCTGGTTGTCACACCAAAATCTAATAGTGGAATTCTGGAAGTGATCAACCCAGATGTGCACAGCCACCACCAAGGGAAACAATTCTAGGAAGGTGAGATCCTTAACAACATCACTGACCTGCCAATGCTCAGGCCATGGCTCAGCACACCATCTTCCCCTGAAATAAATGCCAAAACCGAAACCACCCGCAGCATCAGAATGCACCTGGAGGTCAGCCCAAAGGAGCTACACTTCCCTCCAAAAGGAGGTTTCCCTCAGACAAAAAGGTCAGCCAGATCCTCATGTCCTCTCTCATGTCAGCTGACACCCGCACCCTGTGATGAGGGGCAGTCAGACCGATCATGGCATCACATAACCTTCGCAGGAAGGCACGCCCGGGGGCAACAAGTCGGCATGCAAAATTAAGGTGCCCAACCAGAACCTGGAGTTCCTGAAGAGTCATCCTCCTCGCTTTCAGGGCCTGATCAAGCAAGCCACACAAAGTGGCCAGCTTATCAGCAGGCAAACTGGAGCTCTGAGCTACAGTGTCCAGCCTGATCCCCAAAAAGGTAAGCGAAGAGGTAGGACCCTCGGTCTTCTCCTTAGCCAAAGGGACACCTAAATCCACGCAGAGCTTCTGAAAAGATGCCAACAATTAGTGGCACTCGTCAGAACCTCCAGCTCCCATCAACAAAAAATCGTCAAGATAATGAGCCACATCCCCAAACCCAGACCTAAAGCAGAGGGCCCATTCAAGAAAGGCACTAAAAGTCTCAAAGGCCGAACAAGAAACAGAACATCCATCAGAAGAGCCCTGTCCACGTAGTAACCCCCCTCAAAACACATACCCAGCAGGCAAAAGTCACCCGGATAAACTGGGAGCAGCCGAAAAGCTGACTAAATATCGGCCTTGGCCATAAGGGCCCCTGGCCCACAGGTTCGCAAACGGCGAACAGCCTCATCCAGGGAAGTATACCTGACTGAGCACAGGTGAGAAGGAATACCGTCGTTTACAGAGTCTCCCTTAGGAAAGGAAAGATGATGAATCAACCTAAATTGCCCAGGAGCTTTTTTGGGCACCACACCCAAAGGAGACACCCTTAAGTTGGGAAAAGGTGGGGTCTCAAAAGGGCCAAGAACCCTGCCAGCCGCTACTTCTTTGGCCAACTTCGTCCTGACCACCTCCTCCATGCCTTTTACTGACCTAAGGTTGTCAGCCCAATAAGCCAGCCCCGGGGGGGGGGGTGAAGGGATCCTAAAACCTTCCGAAAAACCAAGAAACAGGTAACGAGCAGACTGATGATCAGGATACTCCTGCAACAGCTCTTCTAAAACTTCCAACTTAATCGGGCTGGGCCCCTTTACCAGGAGCTGGGAGTGCAGGCTGGCCTCCACCGCCTTTGGGACCCCCTTTACTGCCTGGTGGCTTGCCACCTTTTCCTTTGAAGCACGTGGTGGCTGAGTGCCGGCTCCCACACACTGCACAGGAATGAAAGAAGGGGCACCCAACTCTTGAGCAGGAGCCCGAGGTGTTAAACTCGAAACAAATGCGGCGGCCTTGAACACCCGAGGCGCCCAAAGACGCCTTGGGTTGTGCTGACACATTGGGAGCAATCAAATGACCGCTGTCCGAGCGGTCACCTTGGATGGGTTTGGCAGTAGCCACAACCTGCATCCATAACTCAAACTTTGGGACAGACCACGACAAAAAGGGATCATTGGCCACCCGCAGGCGAAAATTTTGATCATACTGAAGCCAAGCCTGGCCCCCAAAATCTCTGAAGGTCCTGTGCACTATGTCTAGGTATTTTATCAATGCAGGAGCCTTCTTAGGTCTCAACTGGACGACTACAGCCATGTATATGCAGTAGCCATAGAGCCAGTTGGTCCAATTATGGTCCACCTTTCTCTTTCTCGTGGTCTCTAAGTCCCGTTTGGGTTCCCCAACCTTCGGAACCCTCTCTGGTTCGGAATGAAGGAGACTAAAGAGGTCCACATACTTGCCCCTCCAAATTTTCTCCTTCACTGACATGGCCAAATGACCACCCAAAGGCAGATCAATGCTGCCATAAGGGCGATCCTCCGGGCCATCATCATCCTCCCCATATTGAGCCAACCTCCAAATTTCTTCCCAGGAAGGCCACCCTTTAAACTTGTCACCATCACTTACACTACGGTGCCGGGCCATATGCCCAAATCCTACCCATGGATTGTCAGCTGGGGAAAAACCCATAGGCGCCCATAAAAAGTAAGGTGGCGCCCAACCAAGAGCACCCCACCCAGGGGCCCACCAAGGAGCCATCATTGCAGGCTGTTTAGGTGGGGGAGGGGAAGAAGCATCAGGTTCTTCCCAACACCCCACAATCTCAGGAGCATCATCCTCCTCATCCTCACCTGGAGCAACACCCATTGAGGAGGACGATGCACCCGCCGAAGCAGGCAAGGAATCAAGATGAACCTCAGGGACTGCAGCACCACTAGAAGCCTGGCTGCTGGACCTGGAGGGGCGAGCTGTATACATTAGTGCCCCCCTATCCTTTCGCGTAAAGACGCGAGCTGGCGTCGCCACAGCAGACCCAGAGCCACCATCCTCCCGACCTTCCAAACGCTCCTTATATTCCTTTTCAAGAGCTTTATAGCGCTCTACCAAAACTTTATGCTCCATCCGCTCCAATTCCTCATCCGAAGAATTGGGCTCAGGCGGAGGAGGAGGAGGGGGAGGGCATCTGGGGGCCTCTTCTGTGTCCTTTTACCCATATGTAACCCGAAGAAAAAACACAGCACAACAGGTGTAACTTAGTTTTACATTGAAAAGGATATACTGCAACACCCAAGCTGCAGAGGGATAGAAGAAGTCAGCGCTGAAAAATCCTCCACAGCAGTCAAATGACACAAAATTCTGGGCCTCGCCAATGCCCCCGAAGAAGTGACCGGGCCCCAAAAGTGCAGGCCCAAGATGGCCGGCAGCCAGGCACACACAAAATGGCCGCCGGGCCCACGAGGCAGCCCCGAGGGCGTCCTTCAGTAGCCCTAGCCAGCCGTGGGGGCGTCCTTTAAGAGGACAATCCCCGCAAAAGAACCGGGGACAGGCAGCCCCACAGCGCGCTAGCCGCGCTAAAGGACCGCAAAGGACGGACCCTCTCCGATCAAGCGGAGGCGTTCTTGCCAAGGACGGACCCTCTCCGCCCCGAAGCCCGCCCGCGGTGGTCGGCCGCAGAGCACAAACCCGCTCTGTGGAGAGCGAGCGTCCAAAGCTGCTGCTCAGACGCCGCTCTTCTGCCGACTGAGCATCTCCAGGCACGGAGCCCAGATGCTCAGTCCAGCGCCGCCCCCTTGGCCCTGGCAGCCAATGGCTGCCCTGCACATCTCCCCCGGCTGTACTATCTGGCCGGGGGGGGGAGTAAAACTGGCTGGCCAGCCCTACTTACCAGGGGGTGGCCAGCATCAATGCAGCAGCAACAGATTAATGAATGACAGGCTGACAAAAAGGCAGAATGAAGACGAGGAACAGAGTCACATTTAGTGTGCAATCCTAAGCAATTTATGCTGGCATAATTCACTTGTCTCCACATTCCTGTGGTGGTGTGCGGGGGGGGCATATGTATGTGCACTGATCTAATTCCCCCAGGAGTGGTGCAGAAGTGCCTTACAGCACTTTTGTGACAGGACTTGTGTTGGGATTTAAGCCGGCCTAACAGGAGTGCCTAACGTAAGCTGGCCTTATTGAAGTGCACTTAGGCCAGTCTTTCAGGTACTGGGCCGGCCTAGCTGCACCAGAAAAGGGCCTGGTCTGGCGCAGGACCACTTGGGCCTGCACAAGGCAGATGGACCTGTGCCAGCCTAGCAGTGCTAGCATAGACAGCTCTAGGATAGACATACCCCTACCCTAGCTCTAGGGTAGAAATGCCCCCTCCCAGTGGTGGGCCCAGCCTGGCCCAACAACCGGTTCCCCAGAAGTGGGCGGGGCCAGGCCGGGTCAGGGGAGGGGCCAGGCTCAGGGGGCGGGGCTGGCTTCAGGGGCCGGAGGCAGGGAGAATTTAAAGGGGAAATTTTTTTAATCTAAGTTTTTGTTAGTGCCCCCAGCAACCCTAACCACACTTTCCTGGGAGTAAGTCCCATTGACTGTCATGACACTTACTTCAGAGTAGTCATGCATAGGATTGGGCTCTCAGGCTGCAGTCCCAATCCACACTTTCCTGGGAGTAAGCCCCATTGACTGTCATGGAACTTACTTCTGAGTAGACCTACATTGTACTGGACTCTGAAGATGCAACCCTTACCCTAACCACACTTTCATGGGAGTAAGCCCCATTGACATGTCCTGGAAAAGCAAGACCATAGGTCAGGGCCTATGAGAGGGGGGTCCAGCAGGTACATTGTTCCAGGGCGCAATAGCTACGGAGGGGTCCATGACTGAAGGACCATTTGAGTGTTTATTACTAACAAATCAATACAGTATATGTGCACACACACATATACATACAGACGTATACATACATACATACATACATACATACATACATACATACACACACACACACACATGACTCCGTTTTTTATTTCAAAATAATTTTGCAAGTCTTAGGGGCCCCAAATGGGTTTTGAACCACCTTAAAAAATTTCTCTTGGAGGTCCTGCATGACAGGACCCTCACACCACACCAGAGCCAGGCTCAGCCCCTGCAATAAAGTGTCTATGGAACTCCCTGCCACGGGCGATGGGAAGACAGGTTGCAGGCAGAGAAAGAGAACTCTTTCCCCTCAAACACACCAGAGCCTGCAATGGAGGGTCTATGGAAGTTGATCAGCCAGCCAGCCAGGGGTACGTGCATCATCAGTACCTGCTGTAAGAGTGCGTTCTGTCCCTGCACTGAAGGCAGTCATTGGCAGCATCACTAGCAGCAGAAGCAACAGCACGACAGCACTGCGCTGAGTAAACATGGTCCCTGCTGGCTGCTACTGGGTGGGAATGGAGGTGGGGGATGGAGGGGAAGGAGGGGAGAGCTTGGCACTGGGCTGGCAGCTTAAGATGGGGAGAGACTACCTAGCCCCTTGAAATGTAGTGATGAAGAAGCAAACCTGAAGCTAGGGATATGTGGGGCTCAATTCTGCTTGATTCTTTTAACCCTCACTCCAATGAATGGAAGCAAGCAATACAAGATAGGATCCTACTAATGGTTCAATTAATAATGGTTAATATTTCAATTAATAATTGTTTAATTAATTATGGTTTAATTAGTTAATGGTTTAATTAATGGTTTAATCAATTAATAATGGTTTAATTGATTAATGGTTGGGGCTATACAGGTATCCCCCATATCTGCAGTTGTAGGTGGGGGAAGGAGAGAGGTGCTTGGTACTGGGCTGGCAGTTTGACATGGGGAGAGGATCCCCAGAGGACATGTCCTGGGAAAAGAGGACCCAGGCACCCCAGAGGTGGGGGGAATGGACGGAGGGAGGGAGGGAAGGGGGTGCTTGGCACTGGGCTGGCTGTTTGACATGGGGAGAGGCCTCTTGTACCCCCCCAATGCTGGAGTAGCACCAGATGCAGCCTCCTTGCCACAGAAAGAGAGCAACCTCGCAGCCAATTACCTCCTGCTCCTTCCTTCCTTCAGGAGGTTTGTGGTCGCTGCAGGTGGCTCCTGTGTGGCTGTGGGGTCTGTGGTCGCTACAGATGGCCCTGTGTGCTACAGGCTTGTGGCTGTGGGCAGGCACAGAGCCTCAGCCTGCGGGGCCAGGGGCAGACGGCCAGGCGCCAAATGAATAGCTCCAGGGGAAAGCCAGGAGGTTGCTCCTGCTCTCTGCCTGGTGCGCGCAACCCCTTCTGCCAGTGTGGCCCAAGGAAGTGGGGGAGGAGCTTTCCAGCGTCAGCGCTGCTCTCTCTCTTGCCGGCGGCTCTGTACATGAGGCGGGGAGGAGGGACTTCCTCACCCACCTCTAAGAGTTAAAATGGTGGCCGTGGTGGCCGCAATATGTTCACAGAAAGGACCCCCGAACCAGTCCACCTGGTTATTGCCCCCCTTGCAGCTACTGAATCGCCAGTGGTGGGCTAATTTCAACATCTGGTTCGGGCGATCCAGCCTGAACTGGCCTCAGCCCACCACTGCCCCCTCCCAACCCCTCTGACTTAGGCCACCTCAGGAAAAGGTGTAAATCTGAGTCCTATAGGGGTCCATGATAAGCCAGAATAAAAATGGAAGAGAAGGAGAAAATTCAATGTCTTAAGCCAACCTAAGCAACACTCCTGGCTGTCAAACTTAGGATATGGCACAACTCCCACCACACACTCCAGTAGCCAATCCTCTTGCATTCACCCTACACTATAGGTACTGTAGTATTTCTATGAACAACATGACATATGGGCATTCTCAGCTTTTCTAGCAGGACTAGAACCAATGGGTACAAACTGCAAGAGAGAAGATTCCAGTTGGATATCCGGAAAAAATTCCTGACTGTGAGGGCGGTTCGGCAGTGGAACAGATTGCCAAGGAAGGTGGTGGACTCTCCCTCACTGGGGATCTTCAAGCAGAGGCTTGACGAGCACCTGTTGGGGATGCTCTAGGGGGATTTCCTGCTGCAGGCAGGGGGTTGGACTAGATGACCTACTCCGTCCCTTCCAACTCTATGATTCTATGATTCTATGAGTCTTTTGGTCAGACAGCCATGCTCTTTCTTTTCATCATTCTGCAGGTTTTACTGGTTGTTAGGGACTCCTGGGCTTCATCACAGGGCACGCAGGGTGCAGGCACCACAGCTGTTCCTTGTTCAATGATCTGAGGCAGGTCTCCTTGGGAGCAAGTCCCCCAGGTGACACTTACTTGGTCCCTGGTGAACATGCCTTGAATAGCAGACTTGTGCTGCTGCCTTCTTAGGGGCAATTAGGCCAGCCTGGAGGCCTCCTTCCCCTGTGGATTTGTATAAGCTTAGGATATGACCTAGCTTAGTGGGGCCATTCTCTAAGTGGGGCCCCCTTCCCCTAAGTATAAGCTCAGGATATGACCTAGCTTAGTGGGGCCATTCTCTCTGGCCTAACTCAGGAATGAACTCTTAATGACCCAGTTTTTATGAATCTTTTTCTCCCATGGATTTCAAGAGGATCTTTTCAGGAAATCCCTTAATGCAACTTAAAGCTTTGTCCCAAGTTAAAACTGGTTCTAGCACCTGGCTGAATGTGCATCTGGGCTAACTGAGCTAAATCAGGGGGCCAGTTAGAAAAAAGACAGAATTGGAAAGGGGTGGGGTTGTAGCATTGGATATTCCCCTTCCCCATTCAGATAATTTCTTTTTTTCTTCCCCAGAGAAATTATCCTACAAATCTCTGAGGCTGAAAGATTGATCCAAGCCTTAAAGCCCTGCCTTCATCCTCAAGTGCTCATTGATGTGATCTTAGCAAGCTTGCGAACGGTATATAGATAAAATTTTATATGTCATAAGTATAAAATAACTATTTAAATAAGCCTTTGAAATCTTGGCTCCAAGCAACATGCTACTTTATTATTTAAAAAGAGCTTCACTAAAACACTCCTTCTAGAATCACAGAATCATAGAGTTGGAAGGGACCTAGTAGGTCATCTAGTCCAACCCCCTGCCTGCAGCAGGAAATCCCCCTAGAGCATCCTCGACAGGTGCTCGTCGAGTAACATTGCTTTAAAACCTGCACTTAATGATACAACCTCTAGTTATATGTACTCATCCTCCACAGGGGTCCTAGATTAGAAGTAAATTCTGACTTTGTTGACAGCCCAAACATAGGATTCAGAATCCTCGTTCTATGTTCTTTGAGCTTTCATAGCCTTTTTAAATGCCATTTCTCAAGCAGAATTGATTCGCTTTCGTTTGCAATGATGAATGAAAGAACCAACTATCATTCTACTTGCAGTCAGGACTCTTCTTGGTGGAAGCAGAGACTGATCTCTTTGAATCATTTGAACAAAGGAAATTCCAAAGTCTCTAAAAAGGAATTTTAAAAATATAAATAAAACTGTATCACCCAACAACATCATAATCATAAAGTGGTACACTGCTACATGTTTGAGTTAATGTAGATGTGGTCTTTGAAAGCCCTTATTGTAAAAGGCAAGTATTCTACTACATATACAATATAGGTTGCAAGTTACACAAGGGAAAGGGATGGTTTTTGCTGATCCCCTTGCTGCATTACATGCTCTGTTATTCAGGGGCCAATTTGGATGAGGAGAAAGGGATTGTCAAAATTTACTTGTGTGCATGAATCAGAAAGATCTAGGTTCAAATCCCCACAGTTGGGCCATTACTATCTCTCAGTATAATTTAACTTATAGGGCTGCCCAAATAATAAGAGGAGAATGGATACAATCCTAACCAATTTAGGCCAGCCTAATTACTAGGCGTGTCTTCCCATGGTTGGTGTGGGGAGGTCTTTGAATACCTGTGCACTGGCCTAACCACCCTCCCCCTCCAGCATTTTTGAGACACTCCCAGGTCAGACTTATGCAAGGGGATATGCTGGCCTAACTGGAGCTTAGGTTTGCAGACAAAATCAATTATGGGTACAATCCAGAGTAACTACGGGGAGTCCTTGCTCCAGTGTAAGAACAATTTACTCTGGATTGCAATATGAATTTCCCATAGGTTTTCACTAGATGGTGCAGTAACTACGGGTGCACATACTGTCTCTTGCGTGCTCCCGTAGTTACTCTGGATTGTAGGGTATGTTACTGAACACCTCGGGGAAAAAAGAGCTGGATTGTAAAGAACAATAAATGACTCTGTGTTTGTGTGTGTGTTGTGTTGTGTGTGTGTGTGTGTGTGTGTGTGTGTGTGAGAGAGAGAGAGAGAGAGAGAGAGAGAGAGAGAGATCAAATGCACAATGTTGCACAGCTGAAAGTTCAAGTCTGATGTATGTGCACATATGTAGAATCAGAAGATTTTTGGTTAGGTTCTGTTGCTGAAGATGTGCTTATAATTTAATTCCTTACCATTAGATTGTGTATTCTGAGCCGACTTAAACAGATGGGAGTTTGGGCTGCAATGAGGAATACAAGACAGCATTGTTAAGCGTTTGGTGTTGTGATTATTATTTAGATTTCAGGCATGACTGGAGCCACTGCTTCGTATTAATAAAATGCTTTGCTTCAATTAGCATCACTCTCCAATTCCCTCTGCCTTTGTTTAACATTCTCCCTTAGCCTTTCACATAAACCTGGCAGGTGAACCACAAGTTGCTAGAAGTTTATCTTACAAAGCAAGAGATGTCTGAGGCTGCATATTAAGCTTGCAATTTGTCTACAGCTGAGGTTTTTATGGGAGGCAGGAAACATAATATTACAGGAAGATGTTTCTCTTATCAAAACAAAGGTTGTGAGCCCTTTTGCTAAAATGAAAAAATCTGATTTATTCACCAACAAATTGACAATTTTGGGATTTCCCAAAGTTACTAGGAGAATGTCTGACAATCTATGTTACATTTGGGAATTGTCATGATAATTTCTCCAGCAGTTTCAGCTTTGCAGTTCTTGAGACTCCTGGATATTCACCTCTCCATTAGGGCAGGGATTCTGATGAAGGCCATGTGGGATGAAGGCCATGGGGATGGCCTAAGAAAGGATGACTGGATTGGCTCAAAGAAGACATGAAACTCATCAATATTATTGCTAAGGATGCCCTAGTTCAAAATAAGTTGGAGAGCGACTAGCCAAAAAGTGTACCCTGCACCTAAGTGGGATGCATGCTGGGAAAGAGAGACTGCACTTCCTTGTTACACTCCTGGTCCTTGGACTCTCTGCCAATTCACCTTAGTATTTTTAGATTCATTGATTACTTTGTGACTGAAGTTTCCATAAAGATGAAGGAGGGCAAATCCATCAAGCCTTTTCCTGTGGCAAGTGGTGATCATATTATATTGCAACTAAACTTAAGGATGTGAAAGGCACTTCTGTCCCACTCCTGGAGGGTAGCGGGTAGGCCAGTGCACAGACATATGCCAACCTCCCCACATCACCATGGGAAGGTATATGCCCCAGGTGAGTTACGCAGACTGGAATTGGTTCGGCTTGCGCCCTAGGACATCAGCAGCCCTTGACTTCTAGCTCCAGTGTGTGCCACATGCTGGGCTTTCTAAACCATCCACGCCCTCTTTGTTCTCTTTTTTGGCCCCTTCTGCCCCCAGTAATCCCTGTGTTTAGGGTACCTGTTATGAGTAAAAACAAGATTACTATAGCAACCAGGTGGATGTTTAAGTATTGCTGAGCCTTTTCACTGGCATTATGGGACTTGCAAACAAGGATTTATGCCCAGATACTTGGAGTCTAGCATGTTCTTCAAAAAAGGAGCTTTGGTAACCACATGTTTTTCCCATTCCCAACGTATCTTTGCTTCTGCTTCCCTCTGCAGCTTCCCTTTGTGTCTGTTTTCAGATGATGAGCCTCTCTGGGACAGAGAACAGTTTCATTCCTTTGTTATGTAAACTACTTTGAGAGTTTTTTGTTCAAAAGCTGTATATAAATAATGCAAATGTTACAGTATCAGCATATGAATCAATATAGGACAACAAGAAGCTGCTTTTAAAACAGTGATCATACTCCTCCCAAAAGGGCTAGAGTAGATCTGGTGTGCTTTCATCTTGGAACAGCCAGAGCCAAAGGAAACCAATGGGAAAAACAAGGCAGATCCTTTAAGGATCAGGGGTGTCCAAACCCTGGCCCTAGCACCAAATGCAGCCCTCAGCAAACCTCAAGGTGGCCCTCAGTAAGACCCCTCTCTATTGGGTGATGGACAAGCCTTTTAATGTAATTAAGTGAGTCATGCTGGCCTAGATTAGGCTTGCACCCTAAATGTATGATGTCACTTCCAGCCATGACATCACTTCTGGTAGGTCCCAACTGTTAGTTATAAAAAGTAGATTCCAGTGCTAAAAACGTTTGAGAACCATTAACCTAATGCAGGGGTGTCCAAACTTTTTGGCAGGAGGGTGGTATCATTGCTATGTTGGGAACCAGAAAAATTGACATACAGTGGTACCTCGCATAACAAGCATCTCACTTAACAAGCATTTCACATAACAAGCAAAAATTTCCAAGAAATCTTGCTTCACATAACAAGTTCCGCTTCACTTAACAAGCAAGCACACTATGAGCACGCATGCTATGCAGCCCTGACACTCTGCATGGAGGCTCTTTAAAAAGGCTGCTGGCCAGCACTGCTGCCTCTAACTGCCCCCAACTTGGGGGCAGTTGCCCAGATGTGACAAAGGCAGCTGTCCCTAACTGCCCCCAAGTGCCCCCACCGACCACCTTGAACCTCCAGCAGCAGCCCAGGAAAGCCTCCCAGGAAAGTGTCTTTGATTGCAGTCTCCTATGTCCACTCAGAAGTTAGCCCCATTGTGTTAAATGGGGCTTACTCCAAGGAAAGCATCTTTGATTGCAGCATCTGAACCATGTCTACCCAGAAGTAAGCCCCATTGTGTTAAATGGGCTTACTCCCAGGAAAGTGTCATTAGGATTGCAGCCTAAGTAGACTTCATAGGAGCATGCACATTGAATGCATGTTTTGAATTCAATTCCCATGTTTTGTCATCATTTTTACATCAAGTTAATATTTTTATATGAATATTTTTGGGTTATGGAACCACTCATCTGAGTTTCCATTATTTCCTATGGGAAAATCTGCTTCACTTAAAGAGCATTTCACTTAAAGAGCATGCCTCCGGAACAAATTAAGATCTTTATGTGAGACACCACTGTATAAGATTATATGACAATCTTATATGTCAATTTATGTAAATTTATTGAAATTTGAAATGTAAATCATTTTTCTGGCCCCCCAAACACAGTATCAGAGAGATGATATCGTCCTTCTGCCAAAAAGTTTGGACACCCCTGCACTAGGTTAATGGTTCTCAAATGTTTTAGCACTGGAATCTACTTTTTATAACTAACAGTTGGGACCACAGGTGGGCACTAGGGGGGATGCACCTACTCTCACGAATAGGTTCTTGTCTTTTGGCAGCCAATGGGGAGCCGGTAGGACCAAGGAGGAGCAGAACACTAGGGACCGGTACGCAGCACAGCTGCTGCTTCCCTTCCTCCTCCCTTCCTCCCCCTTCCTCCCAGCTGGCCAGGGGCGCCACTGCGGTCTCCCTTCCTCTGCTGCTGGTGGGGAGGCTCAGAAGGTGGGGCAGCGCCACCATCGCACTCTCCCTGCCTCTCCTGCAGGCGGGGAGGCTCGGGGGGGGGCAGCGCCACCAAGGTGCTCTCCCTATGCAGGTCTCTCCTCTCTATACAGGACTGCAGTCTCAGAGGCCCAGCCTAAGCAGTCTACTCTGAAGTAAGTCCCAGTGTAGTCAATGGGACTTACTCCCAGGCAGGTGTGGAGAGGACTGCAGTCTCAGAGCCCCAGCCTAAGCAGTCTACTCTGAAGTAAGTCCCAGTGTAGTCAATGGGACTTACTCCCAGGCAGGTGTGGAGAGGACTGCAGTCTCAGAGCCCCAGCCTAAGCAGGTCTACTCTGGAGTAAGTCCCAGTGTAGTCAATGGGACTTACTCCCAGGCAGGTGTGGAGAGGACTGCAGTCTCAAAGCCCCAGCTTAAACAGGTCTACTCTGAAGTAAGTCCCAGTGTAGTCAATGGGACTTACTCCCATGAAAGTGTGGAGAAGACTGCAGCTTCAGAGATCCATCCTATGCAAGTCTACCCTGAAGTAAGTAATTTTTAAAAAAATTTTAATTTTTAAGTTAAAAACCTCCCTGGCCCCACCCCCTGGCCCCACCCACTTCTGGAGAACCTGATCTTGGGCCAGGCCAGGCCCACCACTGGTTGGGACCTACCAGAAGTGATGTCATGGCTGGAAGTGACATCATACATTTAGGGTGCAATCCTAATCTAGGCTGGCACAACTCATTGGTCTTCTCAATTCCCAAGGTGATGTAGGAAGGCAAGAGGATGCCTGTGCGCTGGCCTAACCCTTTCCCAGGAGTGGCACAGAAGTGCCTTACAGCAGCTTTGTGACATTCCCAGGTCAGCAGAGGACTTATCCTGGGGTTTATGCTGGCCTAACTGGAAATTAGGATTGCAGCCTCAGTCTTCAAACTTAAGCCATGTTCAGCAATTAAACAGTGCACTTGAACTATTATTTTAAATAGCTTGGGATTCAGAGTTCCGGCTTAGAAGTCAAAGGAGAACACAGATGTGGATCTCCCCCAACCACTCAGTCCTTCCACCCTTTCTCAGTATCCCATCTTCCCATCTATTTAGGGCAAAGCATCATGCCTCTTACCCATTGAGAACTGCCATGCCTTGAAGCTCTCTACCCTCTATTTTCAGTTCTGTATTTTCCATTACAGCCTGGCTAGGTGCTATGCAATCCCCCTAATTGCAACCTACCTACTGGGTTCTTGTCCACAATTTGAGAAATTTCCGCTCTAGATAAAAAGTATTATAAATGGGATAGGGCCACAAAAGAAAATTGTGTTGCTGGATACAGAAAGGGGACAGGTAGTAGAATGAAGGTTGAAGGGCAATGAGGTGACTTGCAATGAAAAATAAAAATTCAGAAGAAGTATGTGTGGGGGGATTGTTCAACAAAAATTTCAAATGGTCCATGTGAAAGAATGGGGTTTATTGTTTTTTAGAGCTTGAAGTGGAGCGAGACAGCACTGTTCTGGAGGGAATAAGTCCTTCTGCAAATAAGAGACAGGGAATCACTTAGCAATTAAAGCATTAATTGATTAATCAGAATGATTAATCTCTTGCTGCTTTCAGGCCTGCTTAATGAAAGTGTGATGAAGGACAGGAGAACTTCAGGATCTAAGGCTGCAGGATCGTTGAATGGCTGCTAAGAAATAAACTGCCATTTGCTTAATAAAAAAAGCCAGAGTCAGAGGCTAGTAGAAGGGCAGCCCAGCTCTGAGTCCTCAGAAACAGATTCAAAAGAGGAGAGATGCATCTGGTGCATATGTATTTAAATTAGTGGGAAATATGTTTGAATTTGCAGAGAACAAAGCTGTAACTTTGTTTTTGCAAATTTCTTTTTTTTTTAATTCTTTTCCTTATTTCAATGAAATTCACCATGTGATATATATATATAAAAGTATATATATATATATATATATATATATATATATATATATAAAAGTATTTCAAACAAGAGGCTGTGGAAGAAAACAAGCAACTTACAAAGGGAACTTACTGACTAGAATGTGCTCTGAACATACCTCCACCACTAAACTGGGCAAAAAAGCATATGAGAGCCTGCCCACTCATCTCTCTTTTTTAAAAAGGCTAATTTTCCCTATAGAGTTGGAACAGAAGGAGCAGGGATAATTAGTTGGAAAAGGAGAAATAAGAAAAGCACAGATAACAAATGGAGCAGCCAGTAGGTCTATGATCTCCTCCAGCGTTTTCAGCCTGCCTCCAGGGAACCTTTAGAATTCTTAACATAGCTCTGTTTTCCCCAATACTGATTTTTTTTTTACTTTATGCAGGTAACAGAATGCCTTACAACACTTTCAGATGTAGAAATCTCAGTTTGGGGGTTGCAGGTATCAGAACAGTTAAAGGCATATAAGATCAGACTAGACTTTTCAGAATTAAGAGTACAACACAAGCCTATGGTTATTCATTTTCCAACTTTTGGGAAACACATTTTACATCAGTCCATCTGGCCACTGAATCCCTGTGCCATAAAGTACTATGGAATGTTTGTAGGATGTAATTCAGTTCGATGAGGGCTGGCTAGATCAGTTGAACGTCTACATTGCCAAGCCGCCCTAGACTGAGTCTTCCCAGTGGTTTCCAACCTTTCTGAGCCCACAGGGCACTGAAGCAAAAATTGGAATTGTTGTGTAGCACATACAACAAAGGCGACCAGATGCCAAACACAAAATCCCTGAATGGCAAGGCCAAAATTCCTAGGCCCCCCCCCCCCAAGCCAAAATTCCTACCAAAATTCCTGCAATTTAAAAAATTGTAAGACACCCCAAAAAATGTAGGACAAAATGGAGGACATGTTAAAATAAGATTAAAACACTCGTATTGCTTTCCTGTACTTAATTTCAAGACTATATTACCTCTTTTTAAATTTAAAAATGATGGAACTCTCTACTCCCCCCACTCCTGGTCTGGGTGACCACATTATAACCTAAAATGTGAGACATTCAAGAAAAATGCTGGACATGACCAGAATAAAAACTCAACATACTTGCACCAAGCTTTGCAGTCAATCTTCTTTGCAGACTAGTCAAACCCACAGGCCACAAAACATCTTTGCAAAGGACCACGCACAGACCATTTGCACCAAGCTTTGCAATCATCAGCCAGAAAATATATTATGAGATGGCTCCCAGAGATGAGCTGATGAGAGAATGTCTCCAGCAACAACAGCAACAGCAAATACGGAAGGAAGATCAAACTGAGGAAGTGTCCTGGCAAGATAAGACCCTGCATGGGATGTACCATCACCAGATAACCGAAGTCGCTGACATTGAGAAATCCTATCAGTGGCTGGAAAGAGCTGGTTTCAAAGATAGCACTGAAGCCCTCATCATAGCAGCACAAGAACAGGCACTAAGTAACAGATCCATAGAAGCGGGGATTTAACATACAAGAGAAGACCCAAAGTGCAGGCTGTGCAGAGAAACGTCAGAAACAATCCAAAACATCGTGGCAGGGTGCAAGATGCAGGCAGGAACAGCATACATTGAACGGCACAACCAAGTAGTCGGCACTGTGTATAGGAACACAATTTCCGGGTGGGAGCCTTATCCCCCATAGTCCCACCTCTGCTTGCTCTGAATTGGAATACCTCTTTTTCCTCCTGCCCGGACCAGGTGGCCATTTGCAGGAGGCCTCCAGAGAAATCCAGAGGTCTGGATACCCTGCATACAACCTTCCCCAGGAATCCCAGCTCATGAAAAAATACAATTAAATTTGTAATAATTGGAGAAGATTTCTTAGACGAATTGTTTATAGAGATGATTTGAGGGTTGCTGCTTTTGCTGTCAGCTGCTTTTCCCAACATGTTTATGAGGAACAGAATTTCCTGCTAGCTGCTAAGGAAGTAGCATGTTTGACTAGATAGACTCAGAGGGTGCAATCCTAAGCAATTTAGGTTGGCACAACTCACCCACGGTAGTACGGAGAGGCCAGCGCATGTTTGTACATTGGCCTAACTCCCCCAGGAGTTGGGCAGAAGTCCCTTATGGCACTTTTGCAACATGCCCAAGCCAGCCAACACAGGACTTGTGACAGGATTTATGCCAGCCTAACTGGGAATTAGGATTACAGCCTGAGCCAACAAGACAATTTTGTCCAACTTCATGGCATTTTACTTCCTTTTACAGATGTCAGGATGCCTCCCTTCACTTACAACAGTGATTTTTAACCAGTGTGCCATGGTTAGTCCTCAGGTTTGTCACGGGAATTGGGAGATGGACATTAATTAATAGGAAAATTGGGGGATTTGAATAGCCTGCTGTGCCTTGTCAATGGTAAAAAGAATTGATGGTATGCCTTGAAAATTTCACAGTGTGCTGTGAGATGAAAAAGGTTGAAAATCACTGACTTACATCCTTTGACTTCCAAGTCCTAAGTATGAAGTGCAACATTTACTGGTATAGATTAGTTTGGTGGTAATTTGTATCATCTTGTGACAAATCTTTGTCAGGATTTTCTCAGTAAGTACATCGCGTTCCCCTCAACAAAAAACTGTTTTTTTCTGAAGAAAAAAGAAGACAGTTGTCCACCATTCCTGATCTTCCATTGCAATGTGCACATGCATATTATGAGTGTTCTCATAGTGTTCTTGCTTGTAGGAGCTGTGAAGCTCCCCTTCAGAACTCCCTGGCACACCAAGTGGAGCTGCCCTAACTGCTCAGTTTGCATATCCATCTCTCCTGCCTCCCCTGTTCATTGCTCTCCTTCCCCCTTTCATCTCCTTTCCCTAGCTACAGATGAATTGGGTGGTCCTGTCTGCCTTCAAAGGTAGGACACTACAGAATACCAGGATTCTGAAGACTGTGGCAGGCATTAATCAGTCGCATATATTGTGATAGACTAAAAACGAAATACTCAATACTCAATTCAAGCAGGCCAGTTCTCTCCCAAACCCTCCCTGTGTTCCCCTTAGTGTCTCCGTCCCCAGTTGATACATTGACACATGGTTCTTGGGCTTCAATGAGAATACATAGTTGTTAGCAGGCAGGGGTTTTTTGGTGGGTTACCATTATTTTTATAATTAATTTATAAATTTACAAACTTCAGGCTATACCCTATGAGCCTCAAATTACGTAGAAATCAATTACCTTGAGCGCAATCCTGATCATGTCTACTCAAAAGTTAGCCTTATTGTGTTCAATGGGTCTTACTTCCAGAAAAGTGTCTTTAGGATTGCAGCCCTTATCTGTGAGTGGCCCTATTTCGGGTACAAATGGGTGGGACTAAATTACCTGAGTTTGGTATTAGTGTAGAAGCTGAATTTGGCATTCATACATGGATAACAATCTCAAGCAAATGGTAGCAACTGTTGTTTCACATGGTTGTGGAGGATGTGTAGTATGTGCAAGCTCTGTTCTTGTTTTGATATCAACATGGTTAAGTATGCATTGAATGAAAGTTTCTTTTGGTTGCCAATCAGTCAATGAATGACCCCAATTTCTACAGTAATGAGAAAGGGAGACAAACTGCCTTCACTTTATGCCAGCCAAATTTTAGAAGACCTTCATACCTTCTGTTCATGTCTTTCTTTCATATGTTGACTCTCCACATCAAGTGATCTAGTTTTCTGTTTATCATTGTTTGCTTGCTGTCATTTAAATTGTGAGCATCAATTCTAGGGTTCAGAATGAGTGCAGTTTAAAAAAAAGAGAGCACCTGTAATCCTATAGACAATTTCCTGGAAGTAAGAGAACAATCCTAACCATCTCCTTCTTAACCATTTCCTAACCATCTCCAGTTTAAAATAAGAAAAGCTTCAACTGAAAGCCAACTCCCCTACTCTAAGAAAGCCAACTCCCCAACTCCCCTACTCAAACCTAACCCTGTCTCTCAAAAATAAGTCCCATTGTGTTCAATGGGTCTTACTCCCAGGAAAGTGTCTTTAGGATAGCAGCCATGCAGTCCAATCCAGAGTAGCACTTGGGTTGCCCTTCCTATCACTAGGGTGGAGCAACTGCAAGATGTTCACCCTAGTTACTCTGGAAAAGGCTTATGGGCAGCCTAAGGCAACATAGGCTACCCCAAGAGAGGTGGACCTGGGCTGCCCTAATGGGGGCAGCATAGGCAGCAAAGGAAAGGCATATTGAGGGCATGTTTCACATTGCCTAGGACAGAGGAGTTACTCTGTATCCAGAGCCTGTTTCTAGGGCAGAAATTCCCTCTTCTAGCTCCTCAGAGTTATACCACCTCAGGAGGAGCAGGTATAGTAATGAGTAGACCCATAGGGGTCCATGATAAGGCCTGAGAAAGAATGGCAGTGTTGACCAAAAATCTGAGTTCTTGGGCAGCCTAGCTGCAACCCCAGACTCAGACTGAGGATATGGAACAACTATGGCAGCCCATTAACCTGGGGATCCCACAGGCCATTCCAAGCATCCACCCTCCACTAGAGGTACTGCAGCTGTAATTGGTTGTCAGGAACTGCTGGGCTTCCTTATAATGCAAGCACCACAGCTGTTCCTTGTTCCATGTGATCTGAGGGGGGTTTCCTCAGGAGCAAGCCCTCCCCAGCTGTCACTTAATTGATGCCTACTTAGTATTCTCTGGAGCAGGTAGGGCAGCCCAAGCTTTCTGACTATCTGGATGCAGCATAACTTTCTGCTCTGGATACAGAGTAGTTGGGGCAGCCCAGCTAGAGCTCTTCTAAATGCCCTTACTCTGGATTGTGCCCTAAGTTCCACTGAAATAAATGGGACTTACTTCTGAGCAAAAATGCATAGTATTCTGCTGAAAGGTGTTCTTTTCAGTGATTTTGCTTAAAATGTCACCATTTAAATTGGCAATGCTAATGGGAACGCAAGAGAATAACTTTTCATTGGATGAACAGCTAGCTTCATTCTTTGATGCACTACTTGGTATGAATATCTCCCCAAAGGTTAAATACATTTATTAACACTGATGTGTAGCAAGATAGATCAGATCAACCAGAAAATTTAAAACTGCAGTACATAATGTCTTTTGTGAGTGAAAATGCCATTCAGTAATTATGACAGTCTCCCCAAAAAGGGTTTGCCAGGTATGAAGCAAACTTATCTCACACTGAAGGAGAGGTAAATGATGCAAATCCATTTTATGTAAATTTGGTATCCTTAACCTAATTAAGATCCTGTTTAATACTGCTTAAATTACTGCCCAGGTTAAAAAAAAGAATATAATGAAAGATATGATAGAAATTTTTGGTATTATACATAGTGGGGAGTGTTTCTTCATCTTTCATAGTACTAGAATCCAAGGTCAACCAACACCAGTGAACTGATTGTCAGAAGGAAGGAAGGAAGGAAGGAAGGAAGGAAGGAAGGAAGGAAGGAATGGTTGGAGTATGAGCTATAAAATAAAACTGATTGAACATACAGAGGCCAAGGGGTTTCCTTACCTGCAAAGCTAGTGCTTGAATCCAGTAACACTTTCTCTAGGAGGAGAAGTCATCAGGTAACCCTTGGATTCCTTTGCCCCTCCAGAGCTATGAACCACTGCTTAATCCACCTTAATACAAGGTTTCAGTTGTCGCTCTCCCTTTTCATGTCATTTCTGAAGTTACTCCAATCTTGGGCATGCCCAAGGAGCAAGCAGTGATGCTGGAGGCTTCAGGACATGAAAGTAAGTAAGACAAAACGTACCATGTAAAAGTACAGATAGTATATCTGAAACATGTTGGGTAACATGTTTTTGATCATTATTTTAAAATAGACAAGGGGGGCCAGTTGGAGTTTAGTGAGGATAGGATTGCAAAGTTGTGGTGTAGCCGTCAAGAAGGTCTCATTTGTGCCAGATTGATAAAGGCAAGCCTGAGAACAAACATATGCTACTCCCAAATACATACTACATAGTATACTTATCAATATTAGTTGTTTAAAGCAACAGCAGAAAAGGGCTACTGCACTGGTTCCCAATTAATTTACTGGGCCATTAACTATGACTCTCCATTTGACTGCAATACTATTTGTTGAATAAGGTGGCCAGTTTTTCACAAGGCCTCCACAGCTGCCCTGAGTTGGTTTCCATAGCTTGGAAACCACTGAGTTATTACCTTCATGCCCTGAGTATGTGTTTTGTAGAGGCATCAGGTTAGGCTATTTAGAGCAGTGTCGTACCACCAGTGGTACTTGATGTGATATTTGGTGGTACCTACAGGACCTCTGGACACTTGTGACATGGGAGCAAGATGAGGAATGCAATACAACGAACAGCAGTAGGGAGCTCCAAAACATGCTTTTCCACAGTTGAAAAAGCACTCCCATCCCCCTGGAGCCTCTTACTGGTATTGGTTGTATCACAACTGGCCTCCCAACCCAGAAGAGACTTTTTTATGTATTTGCCATTTCTTTCTGGTGGTACTTCAAATAGATGAACCATGTGAAGTGGTACTGTAGGACAGAGGGCACAATCCTAACCATGTCTACTCAAAAGTAAGGCCCATTGTGTTCAGTGGAACTTATTCCCAGGAAAGTGTCTTTAGGATTGCAACCAGAAACACTGAACTAGGGAACCCTGAGTCTTATCTAAACAGGCTCACTGTATGTTCTTAAGACTGTCACATTCTTGAATTTGTGTTTTGAAGGCACTTTTTATTGTAAAGAATATAAAGAAAGTATTTCTATTTTATTCTTCCCTCTACAATTCTGTCATCATCTTAGGGCACAAAATCTGTGTCCAAAATCTATATTGCACCAGTCAGTGAGTCTTGTGATGAATCCATATCTGCTTGTTGTAGCAGCTCATTACTTCTGGCATTTCCCAGCACTAAAAAGGACAGGGTCTAAGAGAGCCATGTTTTTCTGCTCCTGTGAATTTAAGGGTTTCAAAGCATCTAGTGACAGTTTCCTTGCAGACATTTAGCATCTGTGTCACTCACATTCAGCAATACTATATATGCTTTCCTGGGAGTATGATCTACTGAATGCACTTAGACTTCTTTCCACATAGACATGCATAGGATAGCACTGTTAGTCTTCTTCATATTTTAAATGGTTATTCATAAAACGTTAGTGTCACAGCTGAATTCTACCTAAAGGAATGCCAAGTGATATTTCTCATAAGAGTTATAGATATATCCCTATCGAGCCCACACACTGTATCATGTATTTGCTTTGCTGAAGTAAACTTATTTAATACCATCTGATGAATAAGTCTAAAATATTTTTATTTTGCAATTTAATGAGCACAAACTTTGTGTTAGGTGTGCCAGATGTAATGCAGAAATGCCACAAGTGACCCAGAAGACATACAGTTTCAGGAAGACAAACTGAAACAAACATAGACTCCCATGTCAGAAGGAAGGAAGATATATTGAGATATATGAGATATAGAACAGTATATATATATAGAACATCTCAATATATAGAACAGATACATTGAGATTGCATAATGAATGTGTCCAGGATCCTTGGTCCTGTCTGGATGCCACAGTTTGAATGATAAGAGCACAATCCTAACCAATTTTCCACTGGAATACATGTGCTTGTGGGACATGCGCTGTATTTTGCAGTTGGGGGGGATTGCAAAGCCCTTGTGGCTGGAAAGTTGGTTAGGATTGGACCCTGCGATTCTGTCATTCCCTACTTCCTCAATACTGCTTATGCAGCTGTTGTCAATGGGAGCTGTTGGAGGACCTTCCAAGCAGCTCTGCAATATAGAAGGTGGCATTCTCCATTACCCCAGGTTTGGAGAAAGTGGAGGTTTGGAGAAAGGGAGCCGAAAAAGAGAGCCTTCACAGAATACGAAGCAGAATGAAGGACTACAAAAGTGCAAAGAAGCTTTCCCTGTGGGTGTAGGAGGACCTTTGTGAAAATACCCATCAACCTGGTGGTTTCCAACCTGGAAAACATGAAGGTAGTCTGCAAAGGTCAGCCTGCTCCTGGAAAAATGCATTCTTAAACCAGAAAGACTTCTGGCTTGAACCGTCCTGCTGTGACATGAGCACCTCTTGGTCTTCTAATGGGATTGGACTTATTACAGTGTGAGTTATCTGTAAAAAGTTCCAGCTTAGGTCAGAATGGTAGAGCATGACACACTTTGCAGAAAGTTACCATTACTTCCCAAGTCCAAAAACCTGCTTTCTTTGATAGACTAAGGCTGCAATCCTAAAGACACTTTCCTGGGAGTAAGACCTATTGAATATAATGGGGCTTATTTTTGAGTAGACATGGTTAGGATTGTGCACTTAGGTGTCATGAAGAGCACACCAGTACATAGGGTTGATGAGGTCATCTGAATTATCTTGTTGGATGGCTTACAACCACCTGGACATCTCTAAGTGCCTCCTGACCCAGTCAGGGGAGCTGGCTTGACCAACTGGCTGGCACAGGCAAACTTTAGAATTTGTTATTTAAGAGAAAATTCAGCCACAAAGACATCCAGTATAAAAAAGGCTTACCTGGGGTGTTTTATGGCCCTTCTATAATGATGCTGAATTCAAAACAGAGAAGTAGTAGTTTGAAAGTGTTGAAAAGCAGAGGAAAAAAGAGGGAAATAGGACTTTTGACAACAGAAGTTGAATAGCTGCAGTATCAGAAGCTGCAACTATGTAAATAATAAGAGATACTGCAGTTTTTAAAGAATTTATCACTTTGGTTAGTGAGGATGGCTAAAATCTGCTGGAGTAACTTAGCAGAGATGATGACATATGGTACCAAATATTAATCTGGGCAAGCATACATCTGGATTATGGCATCTGCATGAAGGAGAGTCCCAGCTATTGATGGAATCTGTCCTCCCTTATAAATTCCACATTCATCATAGGAATGAGAGGAGTGCGTGCAGCTACTAATTATAGTGGCCTCAGATACTGTTGAACATGTGTGATTCAGTCACAGCTATCTCCATAGATTGAAGCAGAAGTCCATCAAGGTCAGTATGGTCAACTGCCTGTTGGCAGCTCTCCAAGGCTTCAGACAGGAAATGTTTTCTGTTCTTGATTGAAAGAACAAGATTTGGGGTGCAATCCTAGCCACCTTAGGCCAACTCACTCCTCTCCCAGTTCCCATGGTGGTATGGGGAACAAAACACATGACTGTGTGCTGACCTGACCTAATCTAATATACAAAAAAATCTAACCTAATAAATAAATCTAAAAATAAATAGATCAATAAATAAATTTCTTGATTTGGTTTGCTCTTTTTTATACTCTTAAATGGCAGTGTTTATGTCATTAACATAAGTATTGGTGCAGAGGAAGGACTGGACCATTACTTTGTCCAAACTTCCCAGCTTTTTTCAGAATTAAAACAGGTATATCCTCACATATTTATACATACATTTAGGAAAATGTATAATTGAAGTATACATTTAGAATATTATATCATGTATAATTATTTACAGAATAATACATACATTTAGAAGTATAATTTCTGAAAACTTCTAAAAATACAAATCTGCAAATTGATCAGCGCAGAGTTAACAAGTCTAATTGAAGAGGTGGTGCAGTCCAACCAAGGAAGTAGAAGGAACACTTGTAACTCAGTGAGAAACAAAGCTAACAAGACGACCAAAGAGGAAGATGTAACACAGGCAATTTGGTTAGAAATAGGCTTCCAAACCTGCTCCAGTACCTGCAGCAAAAAAAGTATAAGGTTTCATTTGAAAGATACTTGTATGACTCTTATGTCCGAAGGTCTAGCCAAGTTCTACTTCAAAGAGGCAGATGAAAGTACAGTTCAGCACTGGCTCCACGTAGGAGGTGCCTTTCCACTGTGGCTGGATTACCTGGCTGCTACCGATTCTGGTTTTCTGGGGGTGTTTCATCATTTATTATTTTCTCATTTTATTGCGTCACATAACTGTGGAATTATAACTTTAAAAAAATACATGCCTGGAATGCACCAAAGAAAAAATTATATGCAGAACTTTGAACCCATTAGAAATAAAATCCCTGTGTCTCCTCCTGTCCACTGTGATAATGCAACCTTTGTAGTGACCACAAGAGATGAATTAACACTACACCTATAGCCATTTATTTCATATGCTAACTATACCATGAAGCCATATCATTAAGTACCTTTGCAGTGCTTGATTATACGTAATCAGTCAAATGTGAAGAAAATGTGAAGGATGTCCTTCAAAAATGGTAACTAGATCTTTATAAATACTGTGTATGTGCTCACGCACCCACACACACAGACACACAATGATTTTTTGCATCAGTATGGCAAGCCAGTAGCAAACAGCTTGAAGAATATAAATTGGATGTTCCCTAGAAGAAGGGAAAAGGTTAAAATTCATCATTTTAACTGATAGGCTTTCTTTGAAAAAATAACAGGTGCAGAGAATACAAAATACTGTGTTAATTTTCAATTCCTGCACTGTGATTTTTTTCAGGAATAATATCTTACAAACATAGCATATTTAAAAATATTAATAATTTGAACTTAAACATTGTTTTGAATCTTATTTTTGTTTTCAGACCATACACACAAAACTTTACCATGACAGAAATGATTGTATTCCATTTTATGGGAGGTATGTTGTGATTATTACTTTCAGGGTTTGATATACCATATGTAGTCTAATCCTATCAGTTTAGTTTCTTTGAAGGAAATAGCATGGAATTAGCTTCAAACCAACTAAAGTTCAATCCTATGCCAACTAACACGAGGGCAATGGGCACACATGCTATCGCAAACATGTCATAAGGCTTGTTGCAGCAGTGCAGAGACCCACAGTTCTGGTAGCAAGGCTTGCACTGGCCTGCACAAACCACCACTTGGAGGTTTGTGCCCATTGGAGTAGGCAGATTCTCTTTTGGGTGTTGGGGATGAGAGGGCAGAATAGGGATGGGACAGGCATGATGGGCAGGGGAGGGCAGTCACTGGATGCAGCAGAAGCTGCACTTGTTCCACTGGAACATATCATGGAACTTTCATTAGGATTTGGCTATGGATGGTCCCTGGAAGCAGTGGTGTAGCTAGAGGGGGGCATGGGGGCGCTCTGCCCCAGGTTCCTCCCATGAGGGGGGGTAACAATCTGGGGGTGACCAAAATCATAACAACAGAATGAATGGAGCAACCCTATCATGTCATAAATCATTGGATTAGTATTGAAGAGCAGAATCCAGTGCAAAACTCTGTTATTGAATATCTCTTTTCTATCGAAAGTTATTACCAAAAAACTAAAAATAAAAAATATGCATTGAACTCTATTGGAAAATGAAAGTGCCCCACATTGCAGCTTTATCTGCATGTAGGTGAATTTGCCATAGTCCATCGGAAAGGGCAAGCTGAGAGGAATCCAAGGATGTTAGAATGGTCCTGATTCAATTAATACAGCCCCCCAAATCACCCCAGAACATGTCCCTTTTAATTGCAGCATATATTTTTTGGCCATTATTATTATTAATTTCATGTCTAGCATTACTATCCTTCAGCCTCACCTACTTCACTGGGTTGTTGTAAGGATGAAAAAAGGGGAGGACCCTCATACAGGATGGTGATATAAAAGATTGGTATAAAAATATGAAAATATTAATATTTTATTAAGTAATCCATACTGATCATAATTAATTAAATAATTTTGTTGGATGAGGGTGTAAAAAATTTATGGGCCCCAGGTGCCAGATGACCTAGCTATGCTATTGTGTGGGAGGCTGCTGCTTGCTGGGTGTGTCCAGGCAAGATCCTGTGTCTCTCAGTAGCGACACAATCCTGAGTATCATGTCGCTACCTTCCCCTTCTCTCTCCATGAGAGTTTGAGAATCACTGATTTAAATCATTGTAGCTAGTAAACTCAATTCATACAAATTTGCTAAAAGAATAAGCAGGACTTCTTGTGCCTGAAGTTCATATCCAATCCCAATTAGGAAAGTCAACACTGAATATTTTTTTACATTCTTTTTTTTTTTAAAGAAATGGTGGTGGTCAATTAGCTAGGAGTGGCCACACCATGGTGTTGCTCACAGCAAGCATGTAACACCAGACACACATCTTAAAGGCCTCATGTGCCTGAGATATAGTTGCCATGTGTTCTGAAAAACAGGGACAATCCCAATTTGGAGGTATTGTGTTCACATACTGGCAAATGGGACAGAGGGTCCTATCCCAATTTTGTAGAAGATAATTATGGTAATCCTAGCCTGAGAACACTGATGGGACCAGGACATGCAGTTGTACTTTATATGCCAACTTTACTTTGCAGTTGTACTTTATACGCCAACCATTATTAGGCAGGTACATTTTGGTTTTTTTATGGAAAACGTGGAGCTTCCATAACATGTCATGCTTCAGAACTCTATGTTGGAAAATTAATGCAGAGTAATAACTATAGTGTACCAAAATCAGAGAAGAGCCTTCAGCAATATGTAAAAGAAAATGGGGGGCTGCTTGGGGCATCTCTCTTGCTGTGATAATTGGCAGTAATTCAAGTATACAAATCACCATTGATGCTACTGTAACAAGATTGCCCCTGTTTTCTTCTATGAAATCTTAGAGGATACGGTTCTGTCTGCTAAGTTGTAGAGTTGTCCCATCTCCTCCCCGTTCCTTAAAGAAAACGGGGAGGAGGGAACAAAAATATCATTTGTGAAAGAATAAGAAAGACACCTTTGTGCCTGTGTTTATATCACTTTCACACCTTCCAGGAGATCACCCGAGCAGCTATTGCTGCTGCTTCTGTGCTTCTTCCTCCCTTTTCATTCTGCGGTGAATTCAAAGGAGGCTTTTCATTGTTAGTATATCCACTTTACACTGAATAACTAGAATGAACAGGGAAAGGAAGGACTTGCAGAAGAATGACTTGCAAATCCTGCTGCCAGTGCAATTGCGGGACCTGAATTTAAAGCTATCACAAGAATGCTGTTAACATTTATCTGCCTCTCTGTGGGCCAGCAAATGAAAATATCTCACTAAATTTCCAGTGCTGGCATTTTGTTTTGATTGATCACCTCGATTAATGCCAATGGTGTTAGCTAGCTTTAAGACACCCAAAGGGTAGTCATCTAGTTAAAGCTGCATATGTGACTAGCGCCAACTATTTAGCCCCCTGAATGTTTTTAAGAAACCATGATTGAAGATCTTATCAATCATTACAATTGTTTGTGTGCTTCTCATTTCCAAAAGCCATCTGCTATTGAGTTTTTAAAGCAAACTTCTCTGTTGATCTAACCCACCACCTAACATTTGCAATAACATTTACTTTATAGAATGGTGGGAACAAGATGGCAGAGAAAACTTTATACTTCCACTTTAATAATCAACACTATTATGTAATATAATTTTTCTCCCCTTTGCAGTGCTCAACTTCTTTAACAAATCAAAATGCATCGCATTAAAACAGTAATTAATGTCAAATGGCTAGCCACAAAAGGCCCTATTTAATTAAAAAGTTCTAATCTTTGATTAAAGCTTATCACACATCCCTCTGATTGCAAACTGTTGTCTGCAAAGCGCAAGTAATTGGTTACATAATCTATTGTCTCTTTCCTAATTGACACCTGCTAATTGTCTCAACATAAGATGGCAACAGATGCACTGCAAATGTTAGAAGTTAATGGTGAAATTACAATTCCTTTGAAGTCAGTGGGAAAACTTTCATTAATCTTTACCAAGGCAGGATTTTTCACCCTGATTTTCACATCAGAGGATTTTGTTAATATATTAAAATGATTTTGAGTTGGTTCTCATATTTCCTTTATGAGTCTTATGCCTGTTGGCCTAAATTCCCCAATTTCAGTAAAGCCGAAGTAATCTTAAATCACTAAATAAAGGTTGCATTTTTTTCATAAGTTAGCACTTTGGTTAGGGTTTACAGATCCTCACCCAGAGGATGTGCACACATGTTTCAGTGCGCAAGTTATAGTAACCATACCCTATTCTCTCGAGAGATAGAAGCACTGTAACTTGTTGTGGGGAAGAGCATGTGATCAACAGAATTTTATTGCTGCCAGGGACAGGTGGGTTTTTTTAAACTTATCTGCAACCAAGCTACAGCCCTGAGGACCCTACAAATATCTTTAAAAACATACAAACCAGGTGCTTTTGCATCAACTAAAAGCTCTAAGCTTTCATGGCAGTCCTACATAACAGTCCCAGTTTTATCCCCTGCCACTAGTGCAGAGGCAGTAGCTCTGAAATGTCATGTGTTGCACATATAAGGGACAACAACAACAATCAGCATCAAAGAAAAAAGTAAAATTATTTGTACTTACCTCCTGATATGCTGCCCAATCTCCAGTGAGTCCTCAGGGACATGTGCCACCTATTTTCGTGGCATATGTTTGAAGAGAGAAAAGGGGTTACGAGGCTTAAAATGGAAGGGGTAAGATCCAGCATGCACCCCTCCCTTTGGTTCTACCCAGCTCCCTGCCAAGTCATGCCCCTAGCCCTCCCCTGCCACTAATTTACTGACTTTATGGAAGTTGCACTATAAAGCTTTGGGTTTTTTAACGCCACAGGTCTTACTAATACAATTGGGCTAAAAGTGCATTATTAAGTGTGCTACTGTCTTCAAAGTAGCGAAAGCATTAATGCTGGCTGTGCACTGAATAAAATTTCAAAAATGAAATTCAGTCAAAGCAGTTTCAGTCAAAAAATGAAATTCAGTCAAAGCTAGAAAATTGGTTATGATTGCACCCTGACTTGCCTAAAAACAACTGGTGAGTTTATTGCTTCAATCTAGGACTCTTGTTGCATGCTTTTGACTCTGCTTAAATTTTCTAAGGTTTGAAACCAATATTCAGCAACTTTATTGGGGTTCATGGTAATTAATTTAGAATCACCTGGTGTCCTTTGCTTGGAACTCTGCTTTAAAACTCACTTGTTAGCACTGATGAACTTTCTATGTAAAACTGCAGAAGCAGCCTCAGTGGCACCAGTGAGTCACGTTCATAAAGAGTAACGGTCTAAATATTTTGATTGAAAGCTTCTTTTCAGAGAGACAATTCATAATCCAACAGAACAGCCTACTGTTTCTTTTTTTCCTGACATATGTCTGAGTCAAATTAGAGTAATATTTCAGAGTGGCAGCAAAATATATTTACATATTTAATTTTAAATAATTTACGTTGCCTTTTGCTAAGATCATTTTATGCTGGCTGATATGTTAAGTTTCCCATGATTTATTGACTGCAGATTTTTATTGGTATTGCATTTTTCTATGCAAAAGGGAGGAAATGCACTCATATGTTTTTGGCCATTCATTTTTTCTAACAATGGAATTAGTTACCAAAATATAGGGGATGAGGTGAAGAAAAACTGATTTCTAATGCTGAAAACATTACATTTATCCCCAACGTGTTGTTCTACATTGGTCTGTACATATTTATTTTGTTTTGTTCTTGTACATATTTATTCAGTTGTGTTATTGAATGATAAATGATATTCCACAAAGCTGGAAATGAATTATCACTGGTGTGTGCTTTTTCTTTAAAGTTACAAGGTTTCTTTAACCTTTCTTCTTCATAGGGTTCAGTTACTTTCTCCTTTGTGAATAAGAATTTAAGTTTCACCAGCAGCTCAGTTCAGAAAACCACAAACAGTCAGAAAACCACAAACTTAAGCTGGTTTAATAGCACCCTCTTTACTTGGACAGATTAATGTAAGAAGACCATCACAGGTGACAGCCATGATGGGTATGTTTAACCTCCTGGTTTGGGAAATAGGCTACATTTGAATGCCAATGCAAGGGAGCAGCAATATATATTGCTATGCTGGTCAGAGGCATCTAGTGGGCAACTGGACCTTTGGCTTGATCTTGCAGGGCTCTTTTTATGTTCTTATGTACTTCTGTGTGAAGGTCTAGGTGCCTCTGATGAAATCTTTAGTCCCCCTCGTCAATACTTAATTCCCAAAGTTATCTGAGGGAAACCATGCTGGGTGTAACAGTATAAATGGATATACATTTGTAGTATAGATGCAAAGGCAACTATGCATGTCTGCTTATTACTCTCTGTGTTTGAGAACTTAAGTAATTATGATCATTAGCTCGGCTGGTAAGCAGTGGTATTAAAAGATGGGGTCTTATTTAGACAATTAATCAAAAGTATAATTTTGACTAGGGTTTTTTGTGCTATATTTGCTGTTACTGTAATTTGTATTTGATAGATTTAGAATATTGTTTCTGACTGCTTTGATGTGATTGTTGGGATACTTCTCAGGGTGCAATAGGTAAATGGAGATAGTCTATGAAAAAGAATAATATTTGTTTTGGCAATCTTATTCTTACTCTGGCAATCTCTTATTATTCACCACTGAGGAAAAATCAAGTCACATTAGCATTTTCCAGTTTAAGCCAGGATTGTTAATAGCGCATTGTCAACAAAGCAATTGTCAACAAAGTCCATCCTGTTTACAATTAAACAAATGAGATTGTTGTCACCATCTTCTACTGGATAAGAATTAAGATCTTAATTAGAGTGTACTACAACTTGCAACAAATTGCCTTGTGTTAAAACTGATTTCAGTGGCACAAGACTCCAAGCACCCCATAATTTCTATGACATGCAGATTGCAAATAGTTGGCATCATGTCTCATCATTCTTCCTTGACATGATAGAAAATAGCAAATATAAAAGAGTTAGAACAATAAACAACAAACTGTGTAAGATCAATGGGAAAATGATAGAATATGTAAGCATGTCCACAGATATGTATAAATATATTTATACATATATTTATAAATATCTATATATATTTATGGATGCATAAATATCCCTGTCTCCTACCTGCCTACAGTCTGTAGAGCTGCTGATGGTGCACACGCACATACTGTGATGGAAGTGGGTTAACCAGATGCCCTATCTGTTCATGTCTGATCACAGCATCCCAAGACGCTGTGCAACAGGATCAGTGGTGGGCCCGGCTGGGCCCAAGAACCACTTCTCTGGAAGTGGGCGGGGCCAGGGTCAGGGTGCGGGGCCAGGGTCAGGGTGCGGGGCCGGGAGGTTTTTAATTTAAAAATAATAAAAAAATAAAATTACGTACTTCTGAATAGACCTGCATAGGATGGGGCTCTGAGGCTGCAATCCTCTCCACACTTTCCTGGGAGTAAGACCCACTGACTATACTGGGACTTACTTCAGAATAGACCTGCATAGGATGGGGCTCTGAGGCTGCAGTGCTCTCCACACTCCTGCCCGGCCGGCCAGGGAGAGAAAAGGAGAGTGTGGTGGTGCCGAACTGGTCTGCATGGTTCTGGGAGCCCCCCACTGCTGCTGGATCGCTAGCAGCAGGGGGATTGGAAGATCCGGTCCCCCAGAACAAGACCAAACCGGCCTGTGCCCACCCCTGAACAGGATGTCTGGGCAACCATGACTATCCAGGGTGGCCAGAGACTTGATCTACACAGGAGAGGATATGTGAAGAGTTGGAATGAAAAGATCCATCCAAACCCTGGATCTAGCCCCCGTGCTGGAGTTCAAACAGCACTCATCTAATAAAAACTATGTGTGATAGGATAGCATCACAATTTGCATATCCTTGCCATTTGACATCACAAGAAAGAGTGAGTAAAGAGACACTTAACAGTGGATGTCTGGACTAGATAAGACCAGAGTTCTCAGGAATTCCTCAATGAAGAAATCAGTAGTCTACATAAAGTCAATTTTTCCACAAGGAAGTTATACCTCACTACTGAATTTCTGCATGAGGCATGCACCTAGAAGAGTCTGGGGTATGCATTAGGGTAGGTGTTATCAAACAGAGTAAAACTCAGAGGCACAAGAGGTTAAGACACTGTGCCTGTTAACTAGAAGGCCAGCATTCAAGACCCGGGTCCCCACAAGACAGGGTGAGATTCTGTCCTTAGCCCAGCTCTGTGACGCAGCTGGAACCAATTGTATCAGCGCTGCTGTTCCATTGGACTAATTCAATGGTGTGGAGGGGGGATTTGCTGCTTGGGTTACAGCCTATCCTCCATATCAATCTACCCAGGCCTTCGTGTTTCGCATGCAGCATCGAGCACGATACCATAGTCTTTCAAGACTGATGGATGCCAAGTATTAAAAACTCTGAGGTAAATTCTTTGGGGAGAGAAATGTAGTAATGTGATCCCATTTGGAGTATCAAGGGCTTTCTTTTACTCAGAACAAGCTGCAGCAGACTGTCTCTTTGGTTTGCAATTGTGTAACTGGAAGTGGGTTGCAGTCGTTCATTTTACAGTTTCCATGTTTTGGGGAGTCCTGCAGAGGTTTGGATAGGGTTTCCCTCACTCCCAGGAGCCCATTGCAGCTTGTTGTGAATTATTACAACCCCTCCCCACACTCCCAGCAGTGGCCTAATGCTGGGGATTGCAGTAATACATTCTCCCCTCACCACCACTTATAGGGTCAGAGACCAGGGCTCTCTGGCTACGGTACTGTGATGCCCCAATTTGAGAACCAATGCATTATTAGGTCAAAGGAAATCACCATGAAGAAAAATGGAGGGACTGAATAGACTTACAGCACAATCCAGAGTAACAACAGGAGTTCTTATGTCGATGTAAAAAAATTTTCCTCTGGATTGCTCTATGAATTTCCCATAGTTTTCCACCAGGTGGCGCCATAACTAAGTCAATGTAAATGTCTCTTATGTTGACATAAGAGCTCCCATATTTACTCTGGATTGTGCTGTTAGCCAAGTATAAATGAGAGGATGCCTTGAAATGTGCTTAGCAGACCTCCGCAATATGCAAGGATTCCAAGAAAATAATAAAAAATCCTAAATAAATGGACAAATCACAAGTGCTGGCACCATGCCAGAAAAAGGCCGATATAGCTCAAACATTGGCACAACTCAGTTAGAGAGAGATCAAAATGAGGAAGGGATCAGGGCATAGCATGGGAGGGATGGGGACATCACACAATCCGAACCATGTCTACTCTAAAAGTAAGCCCATTGTGCTCAGTGGGTCTTACTCCCAGGAAAGTGTGTTTAGGATCAGAATATAAGAATCTCTCTGATGTCAGGCACAACTTGACACTGGAAAAATGCTATGCCAGTGACGGAGCTGATAACCCCACAGGAAATAATAAGGATAACCACTCTCTCCCCACAAAGTTTCCTAAGATAGCACTTAGGAAAGCACTACATTCGGCAGCCGATCACAGCACACCAGCCCTGGAATATAAGTCACTGCCAGGGAGGCTGCCTCCCAAATCAAGCTCACAGAGCTGTGCTGGTGTGATATTTCCTAGACAGGCTTAGAATATGGTAGTCACTGCAGTGCACTATCAGTCTGAATGGCATGAAGTCACTAGAACAGGGCAGGGTCAGATGCAGACCACAGCAAGACCCAGCTTGCAGGCGAGCCTTGTAATCCTCCAGATCTGTCTCTAACACACTCTTATATGTAAGTTTATGTAAATTTATTCAAATTTGAAATGTCAATTATTTTTCTGGGCACAGTGTCAGAGTGTCAGAGAAATAATGTGGCACTCCTGCCAAAATGTTTGGATGTCCCTGCATGAGAAATACAGGACTAAGGGGTATACTGAGGTCCCCCACCACACCAGACCAATCTCTGTCCCAGTCTGTGCTCACTACTGCCTTAATTGTATCAGCATCTTATCTGGCAACTGGCAACTGTATGCAACTTTCTGAGCCTTAGTGACAGCTCTCAACATAACAGAAGAATGGCTGCACCCCTGGTCAACAGGATGCACTGATGAAATCCGCCAGCAAATTCCACGGATAGGAATGAGCCCTCATAGAAATTTAAGCACTTTATTAGAATCCAAATCTCACCATCCTAAGTTTGGGCCAACAAATCTGAAAGTGTGCCTTGTTCCCCATAGTGGTCTTAGATCTTCTGGGGATGTCTTAAATCTTACAGATCAGAAGTGGACTTTCTTGTTAGTGGTGTTGTGCCTAAAGAATGCCAGGGGACTAGTCCTCCTTGTCAAATTTTCAGCATCAAGCAAACACATTTATCATTGGCCATGCTACTTAATTTACAGTAATTATGAATCCTGCTGCTGAGTTTGAATAGCTCTGTTTTATATTTAGCAGATCATTATTGAATGGGTTATATAACATTTAAGAAATGTTTTCTGAATAAGGTTTTGAACTGTGGGAAATTGAATTGAATTGAAACCTTTATTGGCAAACTGTGGGAAACATTGAAAGCATATTTTTGAAACATATGAATGCATACATTGAAAGCAATTATTGTCTCTGATTCAATGGAACTATTTCAACAGAACAATGCAGCAGAACAATTGGTGAACCTGAATGAAGATTTGCATTGACATTGAAGATCCCCAGTGAGGGATCCCCAGTGAGGGATCTCCAATGAGCACCTGCCAGAGATGCTCTAGGATATCCTGCTACAGACCGGGGTTGGATGAAATGACCTACTGGATCCCTTCCAACTCTACAATTCGATGATTCTGTTATTTGGATCAAAAGACAGGAAAAAGTGAACATTGCTATGAAGATGGACATGCACTTTGACCTTGCTGGGAACACACATGCAAGGTTTCTTTGCTTTATTTACTATTTCATCAAATTTCTTCTAGGACATATTCAGATTATCCTTATATTAAGTAGATAGTTTCTTGTTAACTCAAGATGATGGATACAGTACTTTAATTCCAGTAAACATACACCATTAAATATTTGCAAACTCAGAAAACCTGACATCCATTTGAACTGAGGAAATTTTATAAAGAACATAGTAGAATATAATTTTTTAAAAAGATGTGTATTCAACAGATTTTTAAGTAATTTAAGTTTTGCATTAAGAGCTCAATAACCTTTGCATCAGTTTGATGACCTGATGTACTTCAAATAGTCAAGGCAACTAATGGCTATATTTCAAAAGAATTCACATCAGTATTGTGGCCTACATCAATCAATACTCTTTTCACTTTACAGCCAAAGTACCTAACCTTCTGGGCTAGTGCTTTACATTAAGTTTCCCAAATATGCATTTAATTAAGGCTGAACATGATAGTTTTTAGACTTAGCTATTGACTGCTTCTTGAAAAAGAGCAAAATAGACGACCCAACCTCCTAAAAGGCAGCATTTAAGTCTGAATAAATGCTCTTGGACCCTTATGTGTTTTATTAATGTACTACCGAAAGACGTACCCGCTTTGTGGGAGTAAAATTCCCCCGTATGCCATCCCTCCATATGCATCAACCCCCCCATGGATAACTTTCCCCCAGGCGTAACAACCCCCCCATGCGCAACTTCCCCCAAACACATCAACCCCCCATGCGCAACTTCACCCATGCGCATCAACCCCGCATGCACAAGTTACCCCATGCGCAACTTCCCCCCATGCACAACTTCCCCCATCCACATCAACCCCCCATGTACAACTTCCCCCATGCACATCAACCCCCCATGCGCAACTTCCCCATATGCATCAAACCCCATGTGCAACTTCTCCCCATGCGCAACTTTCCCCAGGCGCAACTTCCTCCATGCACAACTTTCCTCCCATATGCAACTTCCCCCCGTGCGCCACTTCCTCCCATGTGCCACTTCCTCCCATGTGCCACTTCCTCCCATGCGCCACTTTCCCCCGTGCGCAACTTTCCTCCCATGCGCAACTTTTCCCCATGCGCAACTTTTTTGCATGCACAACTTTCCTCCATGCGCAACTTTCCTCCATGCGCACCTTCCTCCCATGCGCAACTTTCGCCATGTGCAACTTTCCTCCATGCTCAACTTCCTCCCGTGCACAATTTTCCTCCCATATGCAACTTCCCCCTGCGCAACTTTCCTACATGTGCAACTTTCTTACAAGCGCAATTTCCCCTCATGTGCAGCATCCTCGCCAGCACAACCTCTTCCTCTGAACAACATCCCCCAGTGCACCAGGGTCTGAGCACCAAATTGGCTGGATGTTGTTCAGTCTCCCATGTTAAGAATAGGACAAAAACACGTTGCCCCCTTTTCAGCCCCTGAAGGGTTAAATTTCTGCAGATGGTTCTTGGTGGGAGTTCAGGTGACAGAAGGAACTCCCAGAATTCCATGCTTCAGGCCCAGCAGTTGGGGCAGAATGTTGATGAGTCAGCAATTCTCAATGCAAAGTATAGGGAGGAAAACGCGTTGCGCCCCTTTTCACCCCCTTCCCGTTGGAATTTCTGAAAACCAGTTCTTACGTGCACCCCTCCGTCACGGAAGGAACACCCACCCCAAATTTCACGCTTCTAGGCCCACCGGTTTTGGCAGGGCGGTGATGAGTCAGTCAGTCAGTCAGTGAGTCAGTGAGTGAGTCAGTGAGTGACTTTTCTCTTTTATATATATAGACAATAACTGATCAAATCCACATGACAGTTCAAAAGGAACTGTAATTTTAAGTGCAACTCTTCTTCAGCTCAATACAATCTGCTATGCTACAGTACAGTGCACTCACCAACGAGGAAACACATAAATGATTTAGATAATTATTCTAAGTTAGTCATTTGGAAAACTTAAACTGTTGTACATATTAAATTAAAACAAATGGTGCAATACACACACACACGACACTCATTTTCTCTGCAATACAAATCTTAATTAGTATACAGTGTTTGGATGTTAAACTGTGATCTTTTAACTAAAGCCACTTAATCCGTGGCTTTCCCATTAACGGTATCTTCATAAGCTTCACACATTAGACATGACTGCTGCAGTTTACACCAGGATTCCTCATAGAAAACATAAAAGTATGAACAATACACCCATTTTTTAATTCCTGTCTTCATGTGTTTGAAGTAAGTTAACCCTGATTGGCTTTGTATGGCACCCATAAAATGGACTGTCTGTGGCAGCTGTTTCAGGTGTTAGGGCTTCTGATAGTCTGATAAATTGTCAAGGCACACCAAGTCAAGTCAAGTGCATTGTCAAGTGCAGTGATTTTCATCCTTTTTCATCTCATGGCACACTAACATGCTGCAGTTCTCAGACCACATATTGGGGGGAATAAGTGCTAGTGATGTCAATGTATTTTACTTCAGAACACTACTTTCAAGTGTTGTTTCTCTTATATTTCATGGGGGAATCTGATTAGCTCTCTTCACCCTGGGACAGTATCTTTTTGGTGTCTTGTGAGGGTGAAATCCTTACCAATTTAGGCCAGCACAACTCACTTATCTCCCATACTCATGGTGGTGTAATCCCCCAGAAGAAGCATAGACATGCCTATGGCACTTTTGTGATACCCCCAGACCAACATGGAACTTCTGCCAGGAACTTCTGCCAGTCTAACCCAGGGTCTAGGATAGTGCTTTCAGCCTTTTGGGGACAGGGAACTACAGTATTCTTACTAATTTGATTTTCTCTGTAAACCACTTTGTTAGCTTTTTTTCTGAAAAGTAGTGAATAATATATTATACTGTATACTATTCCTAATAATAGCAATAAATACACTGGCTGGGATTTGTGCTGCATAATGTTGATCTGGATCAATTTCTATCCTGTTAGACACTGTGGGCATCCTACTGGCATCTCGAGGTCTGGGTCAACCTGAAGATAATCCAAGAAATATAAGATCACAAATGGCAGGAACCGTATCTGCAAATATGTCATCCTTTTCCCCAAGCTTTAAGCTTGCAACAGGATTGCCTGGTTGCTAATTGGTATGTTTTCCTCAGAAGAGTGAAAATTATAACCTTTTACTTGACAAATATGTGAGTAAAATGCCACATAACAATTTGAAAGCTTATCTACAGTATGCTCTTTACCATTTCTTGTTTACCCTGGAAATATACAAATATTGGGGGATGGGGGGAGGAAGAGGAAGGTCCAAACAGGGATATAACCAAGCAGATTGTTTTAGCAAAAATAGTTACCATAAGCTTTTACAGACCAGCAGCTTGTTATTTTTTAGACTTTTTAAAAAAAACCACTGCTTTTCTTTTGGGGAAATTGATAATAAAGTAACAATATTTTGCCACTGGTGCTCAAATTATTGATCAGAGGAATTAATTAAAGAGTGCAGGGTTGTCTTCAGGAGGACTGGGATAGCTACACCTTACCTAGTCCTGAAACAAAGGACCTTTTGGGGTAGGTACAAAGAACAGCCTTGGTGAAAATCATTTCAATTGACACGCAAAGGAGCAACTTCAATGATACAAGAAATTTAGTAAAGAATCATGTAAATATAAAGATACAAGTCCAATCATGGAGTCTAACAAATGCGTTTTTGAAATATTCCTAGCTTGTGGTGTAAGCTTGTATGTCCATCAAAATATAAAAATGGACATTGTTTTCAGATTTAGGAAAGCCTTTGTCCTTATGGTGTTACAAGAGAAGTGATTGAGTTTTTGGGAACAGATCATGCCAGAATGACCATGTGATATAACCACAAAAGAGGACAAGCCTCCTCAAAATGTAGGACACTCAAGAAAAATGTAGGACACGATAAAATAAAAGCTAAAAAACACTCATATGTTGCTTTCATGTGCTTAATACTTATTATTAAATTTTAAAATATTACATGTCATTTATTACATATTATTTATTAATTACAAGAAAGCCACATGCTTCTTGCTTACAAGATCAAAGGGACATTGAAGTTTTATTCCCAGGGATAGAAGGCTAAAATCCAGGATACGTCCTGGAAAAAGAGCACATATCGTCACCCTGGATCTTGCAAAGAGAAAGAAACATGTATGCAATTTCTTCTGCCATGTTCATGCAGAATTCTTGCAAGCAAGATGCGCCCCTCAGAGGTCCAGGAGTTTTTTAAAAGGATTACAGACTCAGTGGCCAGTAATAAAAAAGAATACTTTTTGCCCTCTCACAAGAAAATGGAGGACAATGAAGATTTTTTTCCCAGGGCACAAAGCTAAAAGAGGACATGTCCTGGAAAAAGAAGACATATGGTCACTCTGGCAAGGAAGGGCACCAGGATGCAGGTCTCTTCTTGTCTTGTGTATGCTTCTTGAAGTATTTTGTGGGCCACTGTGAGATACAGGGAGCTAGATCAGATGGATCTTTGGCCTGATCCAGTGGAGCTTTTCCAATGTTCTTCTGTATCCCTCCTGACTCTTCCACCAGTCTTTTCTTCTTTAGACATGACCTGGTCTCAGCTAATCACTAATGGGTAGCCTTCACATAAGTCCCAAGGCTGGTTCATTACTGGCAAAGATGTTCCCACATCTACCACCAGCTAGCTGAGTTCTGGTAGCATGGCCCCTTCTTCAAGCTTCAGTCTTCTCACAAGAATTTGTAGAAGGTCTGGTATTGTGCCTTTGTGGCTCAGAGCCTGGGACCCCTTTCTGAGAATGACAATCTGTTCAGGACCTCCCCCCTGTACACACACACACACACACACACACACACACACACACACACAGAAGTGATGCCATGGCCAGAAGTGACATCACTGTGATGACAGAGCTCTCCCATGTATACTCAAAAGTACAGATTGTAGTCTGGGCTCCTGGGATGGCCAGGCCAGTGCACAGGCATGCACCAGCCTCCCCACACCACCAGAAATCGGAGATGGGTGAGGTGCTGGTTGGAATTTGGTTAGGATTGCATCCTGAGTGCCCCAATCCAAGATGGCACTGCCCAGAGCCAGATTCCAAGATAACAACAGCCAGCTTTTTGCAACTCCCTTGAACTGAAGTCCTGACCATGTAGCATATAGTTGATGTGTGGAACTCCCTGCCAGAGGATGTGATGATGGCATCTAGTCTAAATGCCAGATAAAAGAGATTGGACAAATTCCTAGATGAAAGGACCATCACAGCCATGAGGGGTGTGTATAGATGTGGACAACCTTAAAATGCCAGATAAAGGGGAGGGCACCTGGATGTAGGCATCATATCAGTGGTATAGTTAATGATCATGTAGCCTCATGCAAAACTCATGTTGCCCTAGAAGTTATGTCACAACCGGAAGTGATGTCATCCTGGGGAATTTTTTTTAAAAAAATTTCACCTGCAACAACAAAATCAAATTTTAATTAAGTAAAAATATGAAAATTGTTCCCCTTATTAGTTAAGGGCCAAAGAGGAATGGTTATTCCTTCCCTGCTAAATATAAGTGGAGCACCACTTAGAAGAGTCTGTATACCCGGTTAGCATGGGTTAACTGTATTATTATATAGAATCATAGAATCATAGAGTTGGGGGACCTAGTAGGTCATCTAGTCCAACCCCCTGCCTATAGCAGGAAATCCTCCTAGAGCATCTCCGATCTTGGGAAGCCTTGCAGGGGTCCAGAAGCTGTTGAGCAGCTGATGGACATGCTGCCGCACCTAGGTTAGTAGATAAACTGACAAGTTGCTGGTTAGTATCTAGTACTTAAGGAGTTTTGGAGTTACAGCTCATGTGTGGCTTTGGGGGCGAGCATATTACTGGGGTAAAAAAAGAGCTCTTGGAGTCGTCTGTATTCTCCAAGGTATAAATGTATAAATTGGTGTATGACAGGATTCAGAGTGGATGCTGATATGTCTGTTCCTGGTACACAATCAAAAGAAGCATTTCTAATCAAAATGCAGATGTGCATGACACATCACACAATATGCACACTGAAAATGCAGATTCAGTTTCAAAGTGCAGATATGGCAAGAGGATGTCAAACAGAGACCAACAGAAGGTGAAAATTACATAGCACATTGAAATGGGATTGCAAACACGAGTCATGCAGCGGTATTGAAAAGTTGCATTCATTTGTAATGTTGGAAAATGCAGATACAAGCAGGATGCAGATAACATAAATGGGGATAGTGAAATATATACTGAAAAGCTGTAGCATGCATTGGAATGGGATTACATAGAATCATAGAATCATAGAATCATAGAATCATAGAGTTGGAAGGGACCTAGTAGGTCATCTAGTCCAACCCCCTGCCTGCAGCAGGAATTCCCCCTAGAGCATCTCCAACAGGTGCTCATCGAGCCTCTGCTTGAAGATCCCCAGTGAGGGAGAGTCCACCACCTCCCTTGGCAATCTGTTCCACTGCCGAACCGCCCTCACCGTCAGGAATTTTTTCCGGATTTCCAGCCGGAATCGCCTCTCTTGCAGTTTGTACCCATTGGTTCTAGTTCTGCTTTCAGAAGCAGCTATGAACAAATTGGCCCCTTCCTCCCTATGACAGCCCTTCAGGTATCTGAAGAGGGCAATCATGTCTCCCCTCAGCCTCCTCTTCTCCAGGCTGAACATCCCAAGTTCCCCCAACCTTTCCTCGTAGGGCTTCCCTTCCATCCCACTGATCATTCTTGTCGCTCTCCTCTGGACTTGCTCCAGTTTGGCTGCATCCTTCTTAAAGTGAGGTGCCCAGAACTGAACACAGTACTCAAGGTGAGGTCTCACCAATGCAGAATAAAGAGGAACTATAACTTCTCGTGACTTGGAAGCTACAGTCCTCTTAATGTAACCTAAAATGGAATTTGCCTTCTTTGCAGACACATCACACTGCTGACTCATGTTCAGCTTGTTATCCACGGCGACTCCAAGATCCCGCTCACATGTTGTGCTGCCAAGCCAAGTATCCCCCATTTTATACCTATGTTTTTGGTTTTTATTGCCTAAGTGCAGAACCTTGCACTTCTCCCTGTTGAAATTCATTCTGTTTGTTACAGCCCAGGATTCCAGTTTATCCAGATCCTCCTGGAGGTTTCTCCTATCTTCTGATGTGTTTGCTACTCCTCCCAGTATGGTGTCATCTGCAAATTTGATCAGGCTCCCCCGTATCCCTTCCTCCAAGTCATTGATGAAAATGTTAAAGAGAACCGGTCCCAAGACAGAGCCTTGGGGTACCCCACTAGAAACGGACCTCCAGGTTGACACAGAACCATTTACTAAAACCCTTTGAGTGCGGCCATCGAGCCAGTTGCAGATCCACCTAACAATTGCCCTGTCTAGCCCATATTTTTCCAACTTCCTAATTAAAATGTCATGTGGGACTTTGTCAAATGCTTTGCTGAAGTCAAGATAAATGACATCCACAGCATTGCCACTGTCCAGTAAGCTCGTAACCCGATCAAAAAAGGAGATCAGATTTGTCTGGCAAGATTTATTCTTGGTAAATCCATGCTGGGTTGTTTTGATCACCGAGTACTTGTCTAGATGTGCGCAAATTGTGTGTTTTATGATTTGCTCTAATATCTTGCCCGGGATTGAAGTCAAACTGACTGGTCTATAATTTCCTGGGTCTTCTTTTTTCCCCTTCTTAAAAATTGGGACTACATTTGCCCTCTTCCAGTCCAGTGGCACTTCTCCACTCCTCAAGGATTTCTCAAAGATGATCGACAAAGGCTCTGCAAGGACATCTGCAAGTTCCTTAAGAACTTGAGGATGCAGCTCATCTGGTCCAAATGACTTGAATTCATTTAGGCCAGTTAAGTGGTTTCGAACCAGTTCTCTGTCAATCTTAATTTGCTGTTCTGCACCATCCATGTTTTCAGTACCTCTTTGGGGATGTAAACACATCCCCGAATCAGTCAATGATCCCGCACCCCCATTTGCACAGCCCTCCTTCTGTGAATAGACGGATGCAAAGTAGGAGTTGAGCAGCTCCGCCTTCTGCTGGTTTCCAGACACCTGTTGTCCATCCTTGTCCAAGAGCAGCCCCAGCCCCTCGTCTCTCCTCCTGTTCCTCTGGGCATATCTAAAGAAGCTCTTTTTGTTATCTTTGACTCCCCTGGCCAGCCTCAGCTCATACTGAGCTTTAGCATCCCTGACCCCCTCCCTACATGACCGGGCTACCTGCCTGTACTCCTCTCTGGTGATCTTTCCAGTCTTCCACTCCCTATACTTCTCTTTCTTTAACTTCAGTTGATCCCCAAGTTGCCTGTGGAGCCAACCTGGTTTTTTCAGCATTTTCCCCCCTTTCTTTTTTATTGGAATTGTTTCTGACTGTGCTTGTAGAAGCTGCCTCTTAAGGAGCTCCCACCCATCTTGGGCCCCTTTCCCCATTAGATCATCAACCCATGGGATCCCACCTATGACTCCTCTAAGCCTGTTGAAATCAGCTTTCCTGAAATCCAACATATAAGTTTCACTCTGCACTCTTTTTATTTCCCACATTATTCTAAATTCCAGCAGCTCATGATCGCTTTCCCCTAAAGTTCCCACTATGTTGACCTGATCAACCAGTTCTTCACGATTTGTTAAGATCAGGTCAAGGATGGCCCCTCCCCTTGTCGTTTCCTCCACTTTCTGGACCATGAAGTTATCTTCCAGGCCCATCAGGAATCTACTGGAGCTTCCATGTTTGGCTGAGTTTGTCTCCCAGCAAATGTCTGGGTAGTTAAAGTCCCCCATTACTACTACCTCATATTTCCTTGCAATGCCTGCCAGTTGCTCCAAGAAGACATCGTCTACTCCTTCTCCTTGACCTGGCGGTCTATAGTAGACGCCCACCACAATGTTTTGTTTTTTATTTTCCCCCCTTACTTTTACCCAAACACACTCTACAGGGATATCCGGACCACTCTCCTGGATTTCAGAGCAAGTATATATGTTCTTGACATATAATGCTACTCCACCTCCCCTTTTGCCACTTCTGTTCCTCCGGAACAGCTGATTTCCTTCCTGTCTGTGAAATCAAACATCTTTGATTTCCTTCCTGTCTGTGATACAAAATGGCAAGTAGAGTTCAAATGGAGTTAGGAGGTCTGACCTGAGTTTAAAGAAAAAGAGAATCATATCTATCTATCTGTCTGTCTGTCTGTCTACCTGCCTACCTGCCTGCCGTATTTATATACCACTTTCCAACTAAAAGTTCACAGACCAGTTTACAAAGAAAACGTAAATCCAACTGGGGCATATGGATCCATTGCATAATAGTCTTATGGTGCAATGCAAATAGTTGGCATGGCATATAGGTTTAGCTTGGGGGTGCTGCTTGGCCTAGAATGTATACACTATTCTTTATCATACTGACAAGGTCATAATACAGTAAAGAAAAACCATGTTAAAGAAACCTCGCATTTGACAGCTTCTTTCTTCAATTTCCTCAGTGAAGGCCAGGCCTAGATGACCAATTGTGTAGTTATTGTAAGGCTGCTCCTTCATTTTCCCATTAAAGTTGAATTTTTTATGGGACAAAGTAAATGGAAGCACTCAGAACCACTACTGACATAGGGCCAAATCCAATTGAGAGGACACCAGGATATGTTTTGGGAGATATATTTGGACCTGGAAGATCCATGTTCAAATCCACTCTCAGCAATCAAGCTTCCTTGGTGATCTTGGGTCTTTCACTATCTCTTAGCCTCACCTACCTCACAGGGTTGTTGTGTGGACAGAAGGCGGGGAGAAACTATATATGAAACCCTTCAGCTCCTTGCTCCTTGGAGGAGGGGCAGTATAAAAATATGAAAAACAGATAAATGTCTTCACTGGTGACTTCATCCACTGAAAGCCCTAATTCTATCTGCATAGTTCCATTCTGGGTTCTGGGTTATGGTTACATTAAATTGTGACAGACTGCTGGAAGAGTAGGAGAAAATTATGATTCTTTGTAAGCACACACTTATTAAAGTTTGCATGTTAAATATTTTCAGCTTATCAGTTTACTGTATATTTAGTCATTCTTGATACCACCTGTTTGTAATGGTTGTTTTGGAACAAATCAATAAACTAGGAAAATACCAGGGTTAATTTGTTAATAATCAACAGTTTTCTGTAATCAGACAAAACAAGAAAAACTGTGGTTTGTTCCAGACCAGAAATGAACAACACGCATACTATAAGGAATCACAGTGTGTGTGGTACATAACATATTTTATACAAAAAAATGTTTATAGAACTCAACAAACAGGTTGTGTTACTCAGGTTGAAAGAGACTAGTAGAAAGACATTAGTTACCAGTAACTGCCATAACTTCTCCTGCAAAAACATTAGAATGTGTGGGGGTGTAAGCACAGGAGCACATAAATAATTTGCTCTTTCTTGGCAATGCTATCCTCTGTGTTTTTAGTTACTGTTGTTAGGTGATTTTTAAAAATTAGTATATTGTATTATTTTGTCTTTCTAACTGCTATTGATGTCTCTGCACAGTAGGAGAAAGCATGTTATACACGCCTAAAATATGTAACAAATGTGTTTGTCTTTCACTGTAACACATCAATTAGTCCAGCTATTCAAAGCATCACCAGAAGTAAATTCTGATGACAAAATCTTCAGTTACATCTGGGCTGAGACAGCAGATGCAACACTATAAACACCAGTAAGAGGTTCACAGTGGATGGGAAGACATTTTCAAGTACAAAGAAAAACATGCTTTGGAAACTTCCACTGCTATTAATTGGTCTTGCTCCTGGGTGGCAGGTATCCAGGGGTCCTGCACCAAAAGGAACTGGCTCTAAAAATCTTTTTTTTCAATGGCTACAAAACCTGGGTATAAATACACAATGTATTTGTAACAGTGGCCAGAAAAATCTTAGCTTTTATAATAGTAAAAAAATTATATTTTAGCTCAAAACCCATTGAAATAGAGGTAAAGGTTTCTCCTGTAAATTCATGTCTGACCAAGGGGGAAGTTCTCTGCTCTGACTCTCAGCCCTTGAATCAGCAATGTCCGAAGGTGCTTCCGTGGTCCCATGGTCAGGTGCCATGGCTCTACGGGCATTGAATACTGTTACCAAAATGATATTTATTTACCTACTCACACTTGCATGTTTTTGAACTGCTAGGTTGGCAGATGTGCTAAGGACAAGACTTCACCCCATCTTTCAGTACTCAGGTATCAAACTGCCAATCTGCTCATTGACAAGCACAAAGTATTAACTGCTAAGCACCTACAGCCCTACAAAATAGAGACATGAGAGTAAATACTACCCATGTTTTTTGTCGCAAACACCTGAGGTCATAATCCTAGTCTTGTATTATATTGTGCCTCCAGGTTTAAATAAAAAATTAGAGAATAGAAGAGCATGGTACTTTCCTGTTATAAAAATGGACACAATATCTCAAAAAGCCTTATGCAAGATCACCCAAGGCAAGTCAATAGGGCTTATTCCCAGGAATGCAAATCCTAATTCCCAGTTAGAACCAATTAATCCCAGAGCAAGTCCTATGCTGGCCAGGGAATGTCACAAAAATGCTGTAAGACAACTCCTGGGGGAGGGTTAGGCCAGTACACAGATATGAGCTTGCCCCCTACATCACTATGTGAACAGGAAGACCAATGAGTTGTGCCAGCCGAGGTTAGGATTGCACCCTTATTATTAAATTTTAAAAAATTCTGATAATAAATCTTACAGTTTTTCAGTATAATTTCAGAAATTTCACAGTATAATCTCAATAATTTATCCACACATCTATTGCTTTGTGGTCATATTTTTTTAGGCAGGGGCATCACTTGATGTGCATCCAACACATATAAATTAATAATAACTTTATGCTTTGTGAACTTTTGGAGGAAAACAGTATATAAATATTGTTGATTGATTGACTGAATACAATACCATTTGGATGGGATGCAGCCAACTCAAGTGGGAAAACTCACCTGCACCTCTTAATCTAACTATTCAGAAAGATGAACCCAGATGAAATGATGAAACTAACAAGGGAATCCCTTTTCAATGATAGGCCACTATCTTACATCTTGGATTTTTTATGTAGTTCTTGAGGAGCTGTGTTCTCCTCTCTCCATCTCCAGCTGGGATCTTCTCTGCCCACCAAGCCGCCTGTTCATCAGTCAATGAAAAGGAGTCTTCTTCCAGGACTCATCATTTGACACCCAGACTAGTTAGGGGCCACCTGGTACTAAACGGAAACTAATATGGAAATTTACCTTTAATACAATTTTTTTGTGGATTTTTTTCATGAATCCCAGTGGTCCAACTCTTTCCTACTGTTCTTTTTCTAACTCCGCAAGGCTGTATAGCCCACCTCTGTATCTTCATCGTCCAATATGCCCCAAAGGCAGTACTACTGACTTCGTACACTAGAGAGCGCCATAACCCAACTGCAATGCTTGGAGGTAAAGAGGTAAAGCTGGATTGCATTGGATGCACTGGAGCATCTTAAAAGGACTTTTCCGTTTGTTTGTTTGTTTGTTTGTTTGTTTGTTTCCCACTTTTCTGTACCTGCCCAGATACTGTGTGGATTGCTGGATGCTCTGAAATTAGCAAGACTGGTTAGATTTCTGCTGCTAAGGATGCTAAGCTTAAGGATGCTGAGAATGCAGAGGTGCAGGTACACTTTGGCTGCAATCCTAAAGACGCTTTCCTGGGAGTAAGACCCATTGAAAACAATGGGACTTACTTTTGAGTAGACATGATTAGGATTGCACTGTTTCTCAGCCAACTGGGTTTCAGAAACCTAGATCCCTCCTCCTTCCCCCCACCCCAAGTACAGCTGGACGATTTGTAAACTGCAGGTAGAGCGTGTGTAGAATTCTCCGGCTGTAACACGCCTTGGATCCGCCTTTTAGGGGTCCTTTATACATCCACCTAATGCATACTTCCACCATGCATACTTCCACCATATCCACCTAAGCCTGAAAATGGGGAGCAGCAGAGCCTTTCTGCGTGGCTGACTCTCCATTGCAAAGCTGCGGAAAGAGATTTAGGCTGCAATCCTAACCATACTTTCCTAGGAGTAAGTACAATTGAATCCAATGGGACTTACTTTTGAGTAGACATGCTTAGGCTTGCACTGTCTGGCTGCAATCTTAAAGACATTCTCCTGGGAGTAAGACCCATTGAACACAATGGGGCTTACATTTGAGTAGACATGGTTAGGATTGTGCTCTTTGACTGCAGAGTGGTCGGGTGGGGGAAATGCACTCAAGTGCAAACCACCACAAAAAGCCACAAGGTCTAGTGTGTGTGAGTGTTCAGTGAGCGGTGGCGTAGCTAGAGGGGGCGGAGCAGTCACTCTTGTAGTCATTTCAGGCACAAAACAGTTCCAAAGCGGTGAGCAATAGCTCTATTTATTACAATGGGATTTACAGCTGGAGGCAGCTGTGCTGTGTGGTATGTGGGGAAGCCCTCAATCCAGGTTGCCAGAGGCTTAAATCTCCACACACACCCCTGGGCTGGTGTCTGGAAAATTTCTTTTCCAGAGAATTGGTCCCTGGGGCCAAAAGGGTTGAGGACCACTGCAGTACAGTATATATATAATGCAAATATATATATTTGCTTGCTTAATAAGTGTTGCTTTTACACACACACGCACACACACACAAACAAGTGTTGCTTAGATAGATAGACAGACAGATGTTGCTTTATATTTCTTTCATGTGACTTTAAACCCTACTATATGGCTTATTGTTAAATTTAGAACTATTACACATAATTTATGAATTCCAAGAAGGCTGCATGATGCCTGCTCACAACAAAAGGAGGACAATGAAGTTTTTTTTTTTTCATTAAGGATTTTTTTTAAAAGAGTACATGTGGAAAAATAGGAGGTATTGTCACCCTGTCTACTCCCTCCTCTTCCCCCTGGCAATAGCCAACTCTTTTCAGCCCATTTCCCTGGAATTGTCCCCACGATCAGATTGTTCCCCTTCTGTTCTCAGTGATTCATGCGCATCGCTTGGACGGGAGTCATTCACAATTCATAAATGGCAGCTCGACTTCAGTATTTATGAATGGAGATCAGTGCTTTGAGCGATCACCTTTACCTCCTGCAAATGCAGGAGAGGGGAGGGATGGAGGGGGAGCGGATGCTTTGAGATGTTTCTTTTTTAAGATTTCCAACCAAGCAAACTGGAAGAGAATGGCTCTCAAAGTAGTTGCCTTTGGGGAGGGGTACAGCCTGAGAGCCCTCTTAGTTTACTCAAAACTAAGTCCCACTGGAGTCAATGGAATTTACTTCCATGTAAGTGTGGATAGGATTGCAGCCTAAGAGACCAATCCTATGCATGTTTACTCAGATGTAAGTCCCATTGGAGTCAATGGAGCTTACTTCCATGTAAGTGTGGATAGGATTGCAACCTAAGAGACCAATCCTATGCATGTTTACTCCAAAGTAAGTCCCACTGGAGTCAGTGGAATTTACTTTCATGTAAGGATAGAATTGCAACCTAATAGACAAATCCTATGTATGTTTACCCAGAATTCCATTGGCGTCTATGGAATTTATTCCATGTAAGTGTGACTAGGATTGCAGCCTAAGAGCCAAATCTGATGCATGTCTACTCAGCACATCCTATAATAATCAGTGGGGCTTACTCCCAGGAAAGTGTGGATAAGATTGTAGTTCTGATTTGATTTAGGAAGGCCCACCCACTTCCCAGGAGCTTAAGTCCTGGGGGAGCATGAGGAATGTCATACATTTGGATGGATGGGAGGAGCAGAAGGAAAGTTCAGATTAAGGTGTTCACATGTTCAGACACCCTTGTTTAAGACAAGATGTATCCCTGCACAGTGGGGAGAAGCAGGAGTATCCCTGGCCATGTGCAGAGTGCCTGTCCCCCACAACAAGACTGCAGTGGGCCTGATGTCCTCCAAAATGGACGTTTTGGATGAATTGGAGAGTGTGAGGTTCTGCCAATCAGGCACCATTTGAGCACCAATTCTTGTTTACACTTGCAAGTCCTGCCAACACAAGAAAGAGAGGGGGGGCAGGCCATGGTGACCATGTGTCATAACCACACAAGAGGACAAGTCCCCCCAAAAGAAGGACAACAAAGAAAAATGTAGGATGCAACAAAAGTTTAAAACTCTCATATATATTACTGTCATGTGGTTAAACACTATATTGCTTATTATTAAACAAATTTAAAACGTACATGTATTTTATTACAAATTACAAGAAAGCTACATGCTGATTTTTCTCAAGGAAAAGGAGGACAATGGAAATTTTTTTCTAGGACACAAGGCTAAAAAAAGGAGGATATGTCCTGGAAAACGAGGGCAGTTGGTAACCCTAGGCTGGGCACTTTGATGAAGGCTCACTGAAGCCTCTGAGGCAAGCTTTTTTCCCCTTCCTCCCAATGAGTGTGACAGCCTAATCCTATGCTGTCTACTCAAAAGTAAGTCCCATTATGGCCAACTGGGGGGAGGGTAATCAGTGTAAGTATGGATAGACTGAATCCCTGGCTTATTGGCACTTCTTCAGAGAAAAAGAAAATCCTGGGATTTTCACCCTGGGAGGAAAAAAAATCTAGAGTTCATGGCTTTCCTAGCTATTCCACATCTCTGACTCTGTGTTGGGATTTACAACCCAGGCCAATAGGTCTACTCAGAAGTAAGTCTTATTGAGTTCAATCAGGCTTACTGGTGGGAAAGTATAGGATTGCAACCTGAAGTGCCCAATCCTTTCCATTTACTCAGAACTAAGCCCTATTACAGTCAGTGGGGCTTATTCCTAGATGTGGCTGGGAATTGCAGCCTTACTCCCTAGTGCAGTACTAATTTTCCACTTGGAAGAAAGCAGTGGCATGGATTCCTCTATGCAGCCTTTCATGTAGCCTGTGACCAAATGGAGTATCCGAAAATGGTATTGGATGCTCAATCCGCCCCTTCAAATAATACTATTGATAACCCAGTACTCAGGCTGCATCCTCAAATCCTAATTTAAAAGGGGTGTGTGAAGCAGGCTGGAGATGAACTGTGACTCTAAACCTGTGGACTTGGACACTTTCCTGGGAGTAAGCCCACTGGATTTAGTGGAACTGAATTGGATTTTGAGGAAGATTTCTGAGAAGTAGGAACTTACTTCTGAGTCGGACATGCCAAGGATTGGGCTGTCCATTGCTAGGGAGTCCGGAGGCAGCGTGACTAGGAGGACTATCTTAATCAAGTCTACTCAAAAGTAAGCCCCATTGTGTTCAATGAGTCTTGCTCCCAGGAAAGTGTCTTTAGGATTGAAGCCTATATGTCATAATTGCAAGAGGACAAAAAAAGTAGGACACGACAAAATAACCGCTTAAAAGCATCTATATATTGCTTTCAAGTAGTTCATTTATATATTTTCAAGTAGTTCATTTATTATTAAATTTAAACTTATTACATATAGGCTGCGATCTTGTACATGTCTACTCTGAAGTAAGCCCCACTGATTTCAATGGGGCTTAGAGCACAATCCTAACCAAGTCTACTCAAAAGAAAGCATCATTGTGCTGAATGGGGCCTTCTCCCAGGAAAGTGTCTTTAGGATTGCAGCCTTACTTCCAGGAAAGTATTTTTAGGACTGCAGCCATAATTTGTTACATTACATTGTTACATTATAGTACATTGCCTGGTCACAAGGAAAGGGGGACAATTATGATTTTTTTTTCAGGATACAGGGCTGAAAAAAGAGGACATGTCCTGGAGAAAGAGGACACTTGGTGTGGTTGCTCTCCCTGGTGCTCCCTCCTCCCTCCAGTGCTTGTATCAGAAGTGATCTAATCAATGGCACCAAAGTGCTGGGGATTCTAACCTCGCCCTCCGCTCGTCGCTGATTGGATGCCAGCCTCGGAGGCAAGTCCCCGTCGCGGCCCCTGATTGGCTGGCAAGGAATCTGTATCAATGTTTAAGCAGCCGGCGTGGGGTGAATCGAGGCAGTCAGCAGCAGGAGGAGCAGAGCGAGTGCGAGTTGTGGGTGCATCTGAAGCCCGGGGAATGCTGCAGAAAGGGAGGAGGGGGAGGCGCAGCCGCTGCTGATCCTCCTCCTCCTCTTCTTCTTCCTCCTCCTCCTCCTCCACCCATCCAACTGTTGCATCTGCAATGGATTTGCTTGCAGGGGGATCTACACGTCTCTTGCCTGTTGGCTTCACACCGACCACAGAGGGCCAGGCGAGGATGATGAAGCACCAACCCTGAGCACCACCGTCCTGCAGCAGCTTCCTCACCTTGCAGACCCTACTCTGGAGTTGATTTGTTTTTGTGTGTGTGTGTGTTTCCCTCCCCGATTTAAAAACAAAACAAAAAACTACACAACACCCAGCTTGGCCAACACACATCCCAACTCTCAGAGCTGTGATTGATACGTGAGCCTTGTGTTCTCGCCCTGGATGGTTCACACGTACCACTGAGGACAAAAGGGGGGCGCCCCAATACTCCGCCTTTGGAAATTCCAACCTTATTTTTTTATCTTTTGCAACCTCCTGAATGGGGGGGATGAGTCAAAGTGGATGTGGGCATCTGGGTGTACCTCCCTCACCCTAGATCTTTTTTGAAGCATTCAACACACAGCCCTACTGCTGCTGCTACTGCTGCTCCTCCTCCTGCACTGCTCCACATCTCTAGTATTTTACCATCGCAACGTGACATCTTCTCTCTTCTCCCCTCCCCGTGTTTAGCCAGAGCCAGGGAGGCAGCAAATCACGTCTGTGTTGGGAGCAAGGAGAAGCCTTAGTGAAGGTTGTGTGTGTGTGGAGCAGGGTGGGGGGGGGAAGAGTGTTGGTTTTTTTTTTACTTTGCCGGCTCTGACTCACTCACTCACTCCTTCAGCTTGCAGCACCTGCAGTTCTGGCGGTGGCTTCCATTGATGGCGGAGCGCGGGGAGGGGTCGTGCTGGGGGGCTGAAGAGAGGCTGTTTTGTTCTCCCCCAGCCTGAGATCCAGTCGATCATCAGTGGGTTTGAAAGGCAGCACCGATCCTCCATCACCAGGTTGTCTTCTCTTGCAGACACGTATCCAGGAGAAAAAGACTGTAGAGTGGCTGCAGCAGTCTAATTTTTTTCCTCCTTGATTTATTCATTTTTTCCTTAAAAGCGAAGAATTATTAAAATCTATAGCTATATAGAAAAGACTGAGCTCCGGCTTAAGCAGAGAGGGCAAAAGTGGTCTTTGCGGTGGGGAGGAGATGGAGGCAGGCAGGGGAAGGAAGAGGAGCCACTGACTGCGCTGCCTGCTGAATGCAAAGGCTCTGCTTGCAGGGCTCGGTGCGTGTGTGAGTGAGTGAGAGAGTGCAAGAGAGGCTGCTTGTGTGTATGTATGTGTGCGTGAGTGTGTATGTCCGTGTGTGGCTCCGTCTCCCCAACCCACCCCACCTCTCCTCCTCCTTTTTTTTAATCTATGCGCTCAGCCATGAGTTGCCTGTTGATTTCCTCTTGACTGGCGAGCTGAGAGAGAGAGAGGGAGGCGAGCAGAGCAGCAAACTGAAATTAAACTGCAGCCAGCAAAAAGTGCACAGCTCCTCCAGACACGCACAGAGGCAGCAGCGAGAGGCTGGCTGGCGGGCGATGTGGTCGTGGCGGTGGCGGCGGCGGCGCCAGCACCACCAGCACCACCATCAGCAGCAGTATCAACAGCGGCAGCTCCTGAGCTCTTCCACCTCCAACTCCTGGCTAGCGACAAGCATTGCAATCTTACCCCCATTTGGTCGGTGTAAACCCGGAGGAGCATCCTCGGCTCCGGAGGACTCTTAATTACCTCCCCAAGAAAGACTGGACGGGAGGGCTGGAGAGACTGGATTGGATCCTGTGTGTAGAAACTCCCAGTGTGGAGAGACTCTGATCCTAGGAATTTTTTTTTAATTGGACCTTTTCTTTGATTTTCGGAAATTTTGGACTATCCTTATTTTGGGCGTCGCAGGAGGAGGCGAAACGTGCATCTGTGGAAGTGAGAGAGATCTCCCGATGGCAGGCAACGCTGCGGCTGTCCGCAGCAGCCAAGCAGGGGAGATTAGATCTCTAAATGCAGCAAAAGCCTCGCTGGCTTAAAAAAAAGAAGCCCAGGGGCCGTCAGACGTCGCCCGCCACCTCCTTTCCCCCTGTGATCCAGCTGACAAGACATGGCCAAGTGACTCTGGGCAACCCGTCTTCACCTCTTGTCTCCCCCCCCCTTTTTCTCCACCAAGCCTTAGCTTTCCATAAGTCGCCTTGGAACAAGAGCCACCTCCTTTCAGCACAAGAAACTCTCATCAACCCCCCTTTGGATCGGACTAAAGCTGCAATCCTGTCCACACTTTCCTTGGAGTAAGCTCCATTGACTAGGGTTGGGCTCTAAGACTGCAATTCTGTGAGTAAGCTCCGTTGACTGTTATAGGACTTGCATCCGAGTAGCCACGCATAGGATCGGGCTCTAAGACTGCAATCGCTTTCCTGGGAGTAAGCCCCATTGACTACAACGAGCAGGATGGGGCTGCAATCCACACTTTCCTGGGAATAAGCTCCTTTGACTGTAATAGACTTGCATCTAAGTAGACAGGCATAGGATTGGGCACTTTGGCTGCAATCTTTCCTGGGAGTAAGCCACATTGACTATAATGAGATTGTCTTTTGAGTAGGTACGCGTAGGATTGGGCTGTAACGTAAGCAAGCGACGTCTTGCGATTGAAGAAGACAGCCGTCTAGGAGGTGCAGCTATTTCTCCCCCTCCTCGTCCATTCCAGGAAAGACTGCACCGGCGGTGCGTTTCTCCGCTTTGCTGCTCCGGAGTTGGGGGAAACGGGAGCCAGCAGGAGAAAGAAAGGGTAAGGACTAATGCCCTGATCGTGCCTCCCTCCAGCGGTGCTGCTGCTGCCCCCGATGCCGGTGTCGGGGCTCGGTGGATCTGTCGGAGCAACAGGTTCTGGGACTTGAAGGAGGGAGGGAGGAAAGGGAGCGGAGAGCCAGAGGAGGAGAAGCCAGCCGGCGTCGTCGTCGGGGGGCCTCCCGCAGCATCCACGGGGATGTCCCTGCGCGCCTGGTGCTTCCTCCTCTGCTGGGCCACCGCCCTGGCGTTGAAGAACCTGAACTACTCGGTGCCGGAGGAACAAGGCGCCGGGACGGTGATCGGAAACATCGGCCGCGATGCCCGGCTGCAGCCCGGGAGCGGCGTCGGAGGTCTTCCCTCGGGGGATCGCCCTCGGGGTTCCAAGTCCTCGTTCCGGGTGTTGGAAAACTCGGCTCCGCATTTGCTGGACGTGGACGGGGAGAGCGGCTTGCTCTACACCAAGCAGCGCATCGACCGGGAGGCGCTGTGCCGTCGGAGCTCCAAGTGTCAGCTGTCGCTGGAGGTGTTCGCGGACGATCAGGAAATCTGCATGATTAAAGTAGAGATCCAGGACCTGAACGACAACGCGCCGTCTTTCCCCTCCGACCAGGTGGACCTGGACATCTCCGAGAACGCCTCCCCCGGGACCCGATTCCCTTTGGCCGGAGCGCACGATCCGGATGCCGCCGAGAACGGCCTACGGACTTACCTTCTCAGCCGGGACGATTATGGTCTTTTCTCCCTCGACGTTAAATCCCGCGGCGATGGAACAAAATTCCCGGAGTTGGTAGTTCAAAAACCGCTGGATCGGGAGGAGCAGAGCCACCACGTCCTTGTCCTCACCGCCCTGGACGGCGGGGATCCACCGCGATCCGGGACGGTGCAGCTGAACGTGCGCCTCGTCGATTCCAACGACAACAGCCCCGTCTTCGAGGCGGCTTCCTACGTGGTGGATCTGCCGGAAAACGCGCCTCCGGGCACCGCCGTCATCGATCTGAACGCGACAGACGCCGACGAAGGAACCAACGGGGAGGTTTTGTACTCTTTTAGCGGATACACTCCGGAGAGGGTGAGGCAGCTTTTCAGCATCGACCCCCAGACGGGCTTGATCCGTGTACAAGGCGACCTCGACTATGAGGAGGGCAATCTGGTGGAGATTGACGTGCAAGCCCGAGATCTGGGACCCAACCCCATCCCCGCTCATTGCAAGGTCACCGTACGTCTCCTCGACCGAAACGACAACGCGCCCTCCATTGGTTTCGTGTCCGTACGGCAGGGGGCGCTCAGCGAAGCCGCCCCACCAGGGACCGTCATTGCCCTGGTCAGGGTCACAGACCGGGATTCTGGTAAGAACGGGCAACTGCAGTGCAGGGTGCAGGGTGAGGGCCCTGGAGGGGAAGGCGCAGTGCCCTTTACTCTCGAGGAGAATTATGACAACCTTTACACAGTGGTGACCGACCGTCCGCTGGACCGAGAGGTGCAGGATGAGTACAATGTCACTATCCTGGCCAGGGATGGGGGCAGCCCCCCACTAAACTCTACCAAGTCCTTCTCAGTCAGGATCCTGGATGAGAATGACAACCCACCCCGCTTCAGTAAAAACCTCTACGTGTTGCAGGTTCCTGAGAACAATATACCCGGTGAGTACTTGGGGTCGGTTCTGGCCAAGGATCCAGACCTGGGCCAGAATGGCTCCGTCTCCTACTCCATACTGCCTGGACATGTGGGCGATGTCTCCATCTACACCTACGTCTCAGTCAACCCTACCAATGGTGCTATCTATGCCTTGCGCAGCTTCAACTATGAGCAAACCAAACATTTTGAGTTCCACGTGCTGGCCAAAGACTCTGGCTCCCCCCACCGTGAAAGCAACGCCACTGTCCGGGTCACTGTCCTAGATGTCAATGACAATGCCCCCCTCATTGTCTTGCCTGCCCTTATCAATGACACTGCTGAGCTCCAGGTCCCCCGAAACGTTGGTGTGGGGTATCCCGTAGGAACAGTCCGTGCCTTGGACAGTGACTTTGGGGAAAGTGGGCGCCTCACATATGAAATTGTTGAAGGAAATGAAGAGCACCTCTTTGAGATGGACCCTACCAGTGGGGAGATCCGCACACTGCATCCTTATTGGGAAGAACTGAGTCCTGTGGCTGAATTAGTGGTTAAGGTCAGTGACCATGGAAAGCCCAGTCTTTCAGCTGTAGCCAAACTGATTGTTCGGGCCTTGGCTGGACCTCTGCCTGAAGCAGGTGAACCCCAAGTCAATGGGGAGCAACACCAGCGACCACATTGGGACTTGTCGCTTCCCCTGATTGTCACCCTGAGCACTGTGTCCATCATCCTCCTGGCTGCTATGATCACCATTGCTGTGAAGTGCAAGCGTGAGAACAAGGAGATCCGCACCTACAACTGCCGTATTGCTGAATATAGCCACCCTCAGCTGGGTGGAGGGGGCGGTGGCGGAGGTGGGGGAGGAGGCAGCGGAGGGGGTAAGGGCAAGAAAAAGAAGATTAGCAAGAATGACATCATGCTTGTACCCAGTGAAGGGGAAGACAGCCGGGGGCCCCTCAATGTCATGAATGTGGTGAGCAGCCCGTCCTTGGCCACATCACCCATGTATTTTGACTACCAGACACGCCTGCCCCTTAGCTCACCTAGGTCCGAGGTGATGTACCTGAAACCTGCCTCCAACAACCTGACTGTGCCACAGGGACATGTGGGGTGCCACACCAGCTTCACAGGGCAAGGGACTAACGTCAGTGAGGCTCCCCCGAGCCGGATGTCCATAATTCAGGTAGGATACTTTTAGAAATAACCTGGCACTCACTGCTAAATTGCATTTTGTGTCTGCAGTGAAACCTGCTGAGAGGTATCCCTCAAGGCATCTGCAAAGATTCATAGGTTAGGGGTCAAAACCTTTTTGCTTTGTTCTTGCTCATTGGCAACAGGGTACACTAGAAGTTTAAACACTAACAACCAAGCATTACTATACTGTGAAACTGGTGCCTCTTATAGGACCTGCTAGAATTACAACATTGGTTTGGTCATTCAGAGCTAAGACTGGATCCAGAAGGGCGTTTCTCCTACAGGTTTCACCTGATGTTCTGTGGGGAAGAAGGGGAAGGATTGAAGTAGGCCTGCCACTTGTTGCTACGGGGAATAGTAGACATTGGACTTCTTAATGAATAAATATATAAATATGGGGCTAAATCTGAGGATATATGCAGGTGCAATGTATGTAGCTCTCCATTTGTGTGTGTCCAAATGAACTCCATTTGCAAAATGTATGTTTTTTAATGTTTAGAATGTCCTATTAAATTATATGCCTAGATACACAAATACACATATTTATTTTTGACACAGAGTAGTATCCCATGGGAGTCCACTGCCCTTTAATTTTTCTCATCATAAACAAAAAACCCAAACCTTTATAAATTCGGAAGATATTTGCTAGATGATAAAAGCATCTAGCACCTACCATAATAGTATAGTAAAAGTAAAAGCATTTAGTATCTATCCAGCTAAAAGTAAGAACTTTGATGTTCTGTTGATTACCAGAGAAAATATAGAAATACATACCTATCTCTTCCATTGGGAAAAACAAATATGCGACTTGGATATACTTAATTTCCATTGGGGAAATTTAAATATGGGACTTGAATATGCTTAATTTTACCTGGATTATGGCCAATGTGGTTAATTAAACTTGAGGGAACTTAAAATAACAGTAAGAACATATATTGTGCTTTGAGTTAGCAAAACAACACTTCAGAGGAAGTCTGAACTGATGTTTTGATTATTGTTTTGTAGTACAAGAGATGTATCAGTATCTGCCCGCAGTGTGGAAGGGACTGCTACTCTCAAGTTGGCGTTTTTAGCCATAAAAGATGCTGTTTGAGGACCTCCATTCAGAGCATGAATACCATAGTCTTTTGAGACTGAAGGATGCCAATGAATGATGATGACAAGAGATGGGGCTGACTGATGCAGTCACGTTTGTTATTTGATGACTGCACCTGAACTGATGACTTGCATGTGTCAGAAATAACTCTACAGATAGAATTCAAAATTATCTCTCACCACTCAGACACAATACTTTTCAACAGTTCAGGCATTTATCTGCTAGTCTTTAGTGATCAAGAGCAGGAACTTGCATGCCTGTATGGAGCAGTCCTTAAATTACATGACTACATATTTTTTTTTAAAATTATGTTTAACATCTACGTGGCCAGCATCATGTTTTTACTTGCAGAAAAAGGTATGCTATGGAATGGACATGATCCAGCCATAGAGCATAATTGTTGAGATTTAAACACATTCCCAACTCTCAGTCAAAATGAATCAAATTTGAACATGATTAAGTTTTATAAGATTTCTTCCTATTTTTTTATAAATCTTCTTCCCTGTATTTAGAAATGTAGACAGGTAGTGCAGCTGTAGGTATGAACAACATAGGTATTGGTTCAGGATGATACAGACATCCTCTTTCTCCAGGACATGTCCTCTTTTTTAGTTTCATGTCCTGGAAGAAAATATTCTTTTTTCCTGTAAGTGGACCCATGCAGGCAATGCATCACCTTCTTGTAATTAATAAATTATATGTAATAAATTATATGTAATATAGTTCTAAATTTTATAATAATATAGTGTTTAAATTAACCACATTAAATCAATGAAAATGTTTCAATCAAGTGATTTTAGCTTTTATTTTGTCATCTCCTACATTTCTCATGGATGTCCTACATTTTGTGATTTTGTAAAGAAATGTTCATTTTGTGAAGAACTGTGGTAGAGTAAATGGCCTGGGCTGTGGATTTGTCTGTCTAGCTCTCAACCCTAGTTACAGAAGACAAAATAGACCATTTCCACATAACTAGTTTCATTAAATCCAGTGAGCTTAATAGGGGTGTGTCTTGGGTTATTAAGAACTGATCTCATTACACAGAATTATTTGGTCAAATTTCTGTATGTTTTTTAGAAGACAGATTAAGAATCATATTTTTGATCCCACCACCATGTTTTCAAAACCCTTGTTATATATGGTATGTAGTAAGTTGGTACATCAAAAAGAGAAAGGGAAAGCATAAACTTCTCACTGATGTGCTAATGCACTACATGGCAGGTTACTATTAATGTTGAGAAGCAGCCTTCCAAAATTTGGAGTGGTACAGATTTTTCAACTAAGGGCACAATCCAGAGTAACTATGGGAGCACATAAGAGACATTACGTGTACCCATAGTTACTGCATCACCTAGTGAAAACCTATGGAAAATTCATATTGCAATCCAGAGTAACTTGTTCTTACTCCGGAGCAGGGACTCCCCGTAGTTACTCTGGATTTCACCCTAAGTTCCATATTCTGTATCAATTCGTCTCACGCCCCTTGATGAACAGTAGAAAAAAGATAGAACAGAACCTGACCAATGTTTATTTGCTTACCTTATTAACAGTAATTCCCGCAGGATAATGCATTCCAATACAGAATTGTTAAATACACTGGCAATATCATATGTTTTGTCCTGTGCTTTTTCTAATGTGTTTTACTTTTACTGTTGATTTTTAAAACTGAGTCACATGGGAATGATCTGAGTGTATCAAAAGTGACACAGCCTCATTTGTCAGCCTCATTTCCCCTCATCCAAGCTTTAATGGAGGAAAAGGTGCTCTCTTGCTCTTGATTCACCAAAAGAAAACTTGTAGTGGGTTTGAGATTTTCATTCTGGGTGGTTTTTGTGTTTGGATATTTTACTTATTGAAAAAGTTTTATACTCTATTCCTCCCCTCTTATAGCAGGGCTCATAGGATGGTTTACAATGTTAATTAAAATACAATAAAATGCAATAATGAAAAGTTTAAAAGCAGTAGCCATTGTCCAGCTAAATACAGAAAATGCAGAAAACGCAACAGCAGAAATAAGATATGTAACAGCAACAAAATCCTGCAACCACCCTAAATAAATTAACTAGTGAAAGAAAACCAAGCCATATCCAACCAAAACAGGTGGACAACAAAATTAATGTGAGAAGGCCAATTGAAAGAGAGAGCTCTTGCTGGGAGGCCACCAGGGAGGGTGTATTCAGGGGCTATGGGGGGACACAACCCTTTCCTTGCTTCTGTATGGTTTTCTCAAAACCAGAAATGTGAGACTTCTGGATTTATTTAATGGGACCACCTGAACAAAGAAGTTGTTTAAAGGCAGATCTTGTTCTAGTGCATGGAGAGTAGATCAAAGCAGGTTGTATAAGGCTCAAAGTAGGCAGTGGTATGGTCACCCCAAATATATTGCCCTCAAACTGGTCTAACCATCCACTGCTAAAGCAAGGTGCATCAGATGCATCGATGGGCTGACAGTTGGCATGTTACTCAATTTGTAAAGGACAGCATGCTGTGATAATTTCTGTCACAGCAGTTCTGTGCACACTTCCTTACACTGAACACAGTGGGACTTATTTTTGCACAAATCTAGTACTATATGGGGCTGCATACTCGTGGTCTGTAGAAGCCATTTACCAGCAACCTGTCTTGTGGACAAGAAAGAGAGAGGAATGGAGATGTTCAGAGAGGAGCAGATGTAGTCCCCACCTTTATGTGTCTCTGAGTGACCACTGATCCTTATTTTTTCCTATGTAAGACAGTGGTTGCCATTCATGAAGAAATGTATCAAGAAGGGAAGTCCTGTCTACTACTTAGTTTTTCACCAACAACTCCATTAAGTTTAAATGCTCATGCATGGATCCCTTTGATATGGTCTACATACCTAGTGAATGGACATTCACTAATATTTAACAGCCTAAATGAGGAAAAGGAGTATGGGATGGGAAAGAGTGAAGGGGGTAATTCCTGATAGTTAGGCCCTAAATTGAAATCACTGATCCAGTAGCGTATGGCTTTTAGCAACTGGAGTGGGAAAATGTCCCTTCTTCCCTTCAGTCCAAGGCCACTGTGAACTCTTCTTCAACCCTCTGTTGAACTGTGTTGCAGAAACAATTGCATTTTATGCTTATCATGAATGTATGTTGCTATCAATTAGGTGAGCTGAGCAATACTGAAAATCTGAAATTGATTTTTAAAAAAAGTGACACTTGAAGGAAGGATATTAGGTTAGGGGAGAATGGAAGGTAATTTGATTTATAATTCATGCATTTAAAATCAATAGTTTTTCCACTGACATTTATTAAAATCATGTCTTTCTTAAAAATGTAAAGTGGAGTATTCAGGATATTTAAAAAAATCCATTCCACTCCAAAGCCTTTTTATCCAGTGTAAAAGGATAAATATATCCTTTTACACTGGATATATTTATCCAGTGTAAATATACTGGATATTTTGTATATATAGTAAATTATATTTTGATTAAATAATGTAATATTTATCAAATGCTAATAAAACATGTATTGATGGTACTGGACCATTAATATAGTATAAAATCCCAATTGAGAAACATGATTTTGTTTATTTTACAGTATACACTGTATAACACCAACTCTTTTTATGTCTGAGATATATAAAACTACACAAAGAATTTCCTCCCTTGAAAAGGTATTCTTTGATTTCTGTAAGACTTAAAATGCTGATCATGAGGTGCAATTATAGTAGACTTGTCTGGTATCATTTTCTGAGTGTGCAAAATGTATACAGTATAGTTGTCTCATTGCAGGTGATTATGGAACAAGGGAGTTCAGTTCATTTACTGAATTCTCTTTGTTTCAACTTTGGAGAATTTAGGTTCCATAAATTTAGGTCATAAGTAATAGCGACATAAGTATGACCCACTTTAGAAAAAGTTAAAATATTGTGAATATGTGTTTAACTGGCTCCATATCCAAAGTATTTTGTTATGAAACTCATTTAGATTCAAAATGAACAGATAAACTTAGGGCAAAATCCATAGCAGTTATGGGTCCACGCAGTTACGTAACTCTCTAGTGTTATCTTATGGAAAGTCATCTTAACTGCTCTGGAGCAAGGGGCTTATTTTCACTATAGGATATAGGATAGTATCTACCAGCTCTTGAGTCCATTTAGTCAAAACTTGAGTCATGAAGTTAAGGTTGTCATTATCTTCTAAGGTTGGCATTTTCCTGGCAGAGGAAGGGCAAAAATGCAGCTTTTATTTTGGAATGAAAATGCTGAGAAAGATAAGATAATTATCTGCCAATTTTTTCCTTCTGTGTAAAATCCTATGCATTACTCAAAAGTAAATCCTATTTAGTTCATTTGGTCCAGTTGGTTCTAGGGAGTACAGTGAGATGCACTCCCTAGAAAGGGTGCATAAAATTACTGTCTAAACCTTAAAAGGTACTGGAAATCAGCTGGGTAGATTCTTGCAATCCTGTCTGGGCAAAGGAATCAACTATATATGTACAGTATTTACAGCACAATTTTATGCATGTCTACTCATTGTCATTATTTATGCTCAGTGGGGTTTACTGGCAGGAAAGTGTGAATAGGATTGCAGCCACAGGTTAACCCCCAATTAGGCTGGCCTAAACTATAGCAAAAGTCTTGTGCTGGCCTGGGGGGTGTCACAAAAGTGCTGTAAGACACTTCTGTGCCACTCCTGGGGGAAAGTTAGACCAACGCACAGAAATGCGCTTAGCTCCTTACATAACTATGGGAATAGGAAGACCAGTGATTTGTGCCTGCCTAAGTTAGGACTACACCTTTAGTTATAGTTATTGGTTTGTGTCTAGACCACATCATGCCAATGGGCTAGTCCTTTGATACAGAAAAAAATTTTATATTGCTATTTGTGGGCTCTTTCCATGCCTATGAGCTTTTAAGAGAGAAGAGTCTGCATTTCCAGGTGCTGACCATGTAGAATGGAGGACAGAGTGCTCTACATTTAAGCATTGTTTAGAATAGGAATTTTAGGCACTGTTTAGCTCTAGAAGGGTTTAAAAAGCAGCACCTGCCTAAATACCCTCCAGTGCTTAAAGGTAGAGGCACCCTGTCCTCCATTCTATTCGTTCTATATGGTCATCTTTCCTGATAGCCATCAGAATCACATAATACAGCTTTTCTTCAATTGTAGCAATTAAGACATCTGGTTGGACAATCTCATATTCAGAAGGACTTCCATTGTGGGACTAGCTGTACAGGCACCCTCCACTTATTGGACTGTTTAAGGACCAGAGCACCATCCAAAAGTGAAAACAGCTGGAAAGTGGAATACAATCTTTTTTAGTTTATAAATGTTGCTTCTAATCCTTTATTAGCTAGCAATATGCAAATGCCCCCTTTATCATGCAAATTCCTGCCGCCAGAAAAAAAGATTTCTGCAAATGAATTATCATTAACTCCTTTGGGAGTGGGATCAGAGCAGGGAGCTACAACATGGGAGAAGGCAATTTTGGCCTTTCGATCAGCAGAGAGAGGTAGAAAGAGCACAACATGTGTTGAATGATTGAGTTCTGGGTATAATTGAAAAGGAGTAACCTTGTCAGAAAGCAGCTCATCAGAAAGTGGAGGATACCTGTACTTTATATGGAAATTTAGTTGGTGTGTTAGATTTCTATGTGAAGTGACATTTCTTTCTTCACTGCAGGAGCATGCAAGAGCATATTTTGTGCTCTGCAGTGTACCAAGTGGGAGCAACATAAAGATTTAAGCATTTCTGATGTTATTTTGTTTGCCCTTAAAAAAGTTTTTGTTTTTATTTCAACAGATAGACATCTGAAACCTTTAAATCTCCAAACATATAGAGTGCTTAGATCAAAAGAGTTTTTGTTCCATAGCAAAGATCTAGTAGCTGAGCTCCCTAATGACTTCTTTTCCCAAGTTTTTTAATAATTAAGGAAAGTAGTATTAAACAAATAAAATAGTTCATAAATTCTGATAATGAAGCCTAGAGTAGTGGGGAGAGGTTGATGTGTTTTTCACTTTTTAGGATAAATTCCCACGGAAATATCAATAATAGTAAGTCTGTGATTAGTTTGTTATTATATCACAGCATGCATGCACCTTTTCTATATAGGGTAATTGCTTCAGGCGGCAATCCAAACCTCCAGTTAGGTCTGGATAAGCCCTTGCATAATAACCCTGGGGGTATAACAAAAGTGCTGTAACACACTTCTGTGCCACCCCTGCGGGTGTTAGGCCAGTGCAGATATATGTACCAACCTTCCCACACCACCACAGGAAGATATGCCAGGTGAGTTATTCCAACCTAAATTGATTAGGATTGTGCCATGAGTTACTGATAGGCCAAGAATCGTCTCTGTTTTACAGGTTCTCCTATCAAGAGGGAGAAAAATTGGAGATTGAGCTTAGTCATACTTTGGGTGTGTATTATTGTCCAATAACTGTGAAGTCATTGAGCTGGGTTGTGTGCTTACAGATTGGAAACTATTTTTCTCAAGAAGACCTGTTTAAGTCGTGGTCAGTGTACAGTTAGTTCTTGTTATCCGATATGGTTAGGTTCATGGAAACCGTAGTGCGTTGCTAATGAAACAGGAGGTTGTGGGCCCCCTCTTTGTGTAAATGTTCCTTGCTCCCTTTAATGGTCAGGGGAAGGGGGAGAAAACACCAGCACAATTGTCAACATCATGCTATGCCAGGGGAATGGAGGGCAATTTTCTGCCTTCAAGGGGTCATTCCAGGGTTTGGGGAGCCATGAGAAGCACTGCAGATTGCTGGAACAGCTTCCCACAACTAGTTATAAATGAAATTTTTCAGACACAATTTGGAGCGGTCTGATATTTGGAGCATCGAATGGAACAGTACAATATACAGTTTGGCCGTACCATCTCATTCTGCGCAATGTGTGGATTGGGTCTTAGCCCTGTGAGAGAGAATAGTATTTTTCCTTTATAACAATAGTATTTTTCCTTTATAACAATAATTTCCATTGCTTTTTCCTTACAAAAAACCTATTCCTGCTTATGTGTGCCTATATTCACAGATGCACACACCTACATGGACATATATTGATCTCTCCACATAGCTATAAACCATTCTTTAAAATATAAGCCAAATAATTTTGATTTAGTGGGTCTAAACCATCCCAAGTATTGGCTATGGGATCTGGCTATGAATTAAATGAACCCATCTTATTCTTGTATCATATCCAGGTCTTTGGGGGCAGGGGAGTGGGTTAGAGAGACAATTGTCCTCATCACTGTAGAAAAGTATGACATTAATATGAGCAAATATGAATATTTGCTCCAGTGAGTGAAATCAGGCCTTTGCAATCTGTGAATCACCAATCAGTGGTATAGTTAATGATCATGTAGCCCAGTGCAAAGCTCAAAATGTTGCACTGAAAGTGATGTCACAACTGGAAGTGATATCATCCTGGGGTTTTTTTTAATTTTCCCATGCAGCAACAAAATCAAATTTAATTAGGTAAAAATAATGAAAATTGTGTCCTTTATTATCTAGAGAAACTATGCTGGGGCAAAGTTATATTCTTTTCCTACTAAATATAAGAATACCACCACTTTGAAGTGTCTCCACACCCAGTTATCATGGGTAACTGTACTATGATATATGTACCGGTATATGGAAATGAGAGCTGATTCATATTAACATCTTATTAGTTCCATACAGTATCAGTATTATATCTCATTGGCTGTCAGAAAAATCAGTATCATGGGAACATTTTAGTTTTTAAAAATCCACTTTTTGTTCCATACGCTTTTATGTTTTTATTTTCTGGCTAATTGCCCATAACTTTTGATAGAATATAGATAATCTAATTGAATTTGTTTCACTGCTATCTACATTAAGAGCACAATTCTAACAATGTCTACTCAAAAGTAAGTAGGTTCAGTGGGTCTTACTCTTAGGAAAGTGTCTTTAGGATTGCAGCCTAAATTATGTTACCTTTCCAAAGACATATAACTTGATGGGATTGACATTCATACATACCCCATTTTTCACATTTGTAGCCACTAGTGTTAAGCTCAGCTTGCAGCCCCCCTAAAGTTTGTAGCCCGATGCACCTGCCCCCCACTAGCTATGCCACTGCTACTGCCACCAATATTAACTCCAGCAATGGATTGTGGTTCATTAAATAATGCTGAAAGATTTTTTCTCCAGTGGGCCACATGTTGACATAGACACAATCCTAACCATATCTACTTAAAAGTAAGTCCCATTGTGTTCAGTGGGTCTTACTCCCAGGAAAGTGTCTTTAGGATTGCAGCCATACACACTGTGTTTAGCTCAATGACCTTGTGCAAGACTTTTGGTGCAATCCAGAGTAAGTACAAGGAGTCCTTGCTCCGGTGTAAAAACAAATTGCTCTGGAATTTTGCATAGGTTTTCACTAGGTAGTGCAGTAACTATGGGTGCACGTAATGTCTCACTATGTTTCACATAGTGAAACTATGGGTGCACGGATTGTAGGATTAGGTAACCTAGTTTCCTGTTAGCATTGCTGTGTGGGTAGTCTAAGATTCCAATCCTAACCAATCGATTTAGGCCGGCATAACTCACCTGGCCTTTCCACAGTGGTGTGGGAAGGTTGGTGTTTGCTTGTGCACTGGCCTAACCTCCTAGGGGTGGGGCAGAAGTTGGTGACACCCTCAGGTCAGCAAAGGACTTGTGCTGTGGTTCTTGCCAGCCTAACTGGAGATTAGGATTGCAGCCGAAAAGTATTTCTTGTGTCACCCAATTTTACTATTCCTCTTCTTGCTCACCCTTAATATTAGGGAGTAGTTAAATATTACATTTCATATATAAAAATACATTAGCATAAAGAGATCTGGGAAATAAGGGGACTAGGTTTGCCCTCTTTTTGTGTTTAGTTTCTGTGCACAGGGCTGTTGGTAAAGGCTGAGAGGCAGAAGAATAGGGTTAGTGAGAGGTATCATGTTCAGTCAGTCTTTGGATGAAAGATTAAAAAGCTGAGGACATTTTTAGTACAGTGGAAAATGCACACCTCTTTTTTAGTATACACCTACATGAGTAGAGAAATTATAAAATATTTTAACATTGTGAGTGAAGAAAAGTGTTTGTCCTATTAATATTAGTTTTAATATTAGAAATAAAATTTAATTTTATTAATCTATTAATAGATTAATATTAGAAATAAAAAATTGGATTATCAGTAGATAATGGATTAAAACAGACAAAAGAACAGCAAAATTTCACTCACCATAATTATTATATAATTATGGCCACTGTCTGGAACGTTTTAGCAGTGTATATATTCATGGAGGAGAGCTCTGTCAGTGGCATGATAGCTCTTATTGTGTGTTTAGCTATAACCTTCGTCTACTGAAGTAGTTTACATTTGAATTCCAGCTGATTAAGGCAGACAGTAGAGGAAAGATATCAATTTTACACTCAGCTCATGGTGTACACTACACTACACTAGATGCCCCTGCTGGAAATAGAAGGATTGATTACCTAGACTGTGTTCAGATCTGGTAGGGCAACTCTCACATAGGTCTAGTCCCTTGAGTATAGCAAAAGGGACGTTGTTTTGTTACATTCAACTACAAACGCCCTTGCATGCAAAATCAGAACAAAAAGGCCTCCTTCTTGTGTGGATAACTACAGTAATTTCATGCTAACAGGAAACAGTATTGGGTATTTTTTTGTTTTGTTTCTTTTACTTCTGACAAACAAGCCACACTTTCTTTTTCTCCCCGTTTCCAAAAAAGATGAAAGTGTTGATGGATAAAGGGAAAGTAGCAGATATAGGTTCTTTAAAGTGACATGACAGCCGCGTTGAAAACTATCTACATATGCAAGTTGTGTTGATGATCATAGAGAATATTTACGATTGTACTTGTGATGTGCTGAGGAGAGATTTGTAAATATAGCAGGAGTGAAGACAGCATAAGAGAAGTGTGGCTACGGCATTATATTGAACAGCTGCAACAAAAAAGCCCATTTTGTGAGAAACGCTCAAGCTGAGAGTCGCCATGGTTTTTTTGTACTAGGCAGTCCTGTAACATTTTAAAGATAAAGTACAGATCGTTCATAATACTTCCAGGCACCTGATGTTTACGATGTGTCAACAGATTACTGTCAAATCCCAGTACAGCCTCATCACCAGGTGTCCCTAGTAGCATCTCAGAAGAGAGGAGGCTTCAGGGGGAAGAAAAAAAACCCATAAGCCATACTCATGCTGTTTGACTATTTGCTTTTGTTCCATTGCTCGCTTTTAGGAACTTCATTGTGTCTACTTTGAGAAACTTCAAAATACAAAACACTGCAAGAGAAAGCGGATAATTGTTCTACAATGTTGCATTGGTTAACATTAAAAAAATACCGTAGATTATCAAAAGAGCGACATGTTTATGTATCTACACAAAAGCCTTGACCCGTGCAGGTGTCCACATGTTCTGTGTCAATCAAGCAGGCTGAGGCTTCTAGTCCAATGTGTCTCTGGGGCAGAGAAGGGGGAGGATAAAAACTGTCAATATTCCAGTGCTCTGTCTTATTGCTTGAGTTTTCTGGCCATTCGGAGAGTTGTTGTTGGAAGCCTAATGTTTTGCTATATATCTTTGATGCATCCTCCATGGCAAAAAGGCAGACAGGCTAACAAACAGCAGGCCAGAAAAATCTGAAATCATATGTCATATGTCAGCATTCGATTTGCACTTCAACTGCACCATATAGAATGGAGGACAGAGTGCATCTACCTTTAAGCATTGCACAGAAGTGGGAACTGAGGCAGGTGTGGTCTTTTAAACCCATCTATGTTGAGCTAAACCTGCTTAAATTCCCTCAATGCAATGCAGATAGAGATACTTTGTCCTCCATTCTATATGGTCATCCTGCTTCAGGCCTCCGTCAGTCTTGGAAGACTATGGTATCGTGCTCGGTGCTGCATACGCTGCATGCGAAGCACGAAAACCTGGGTTAGATTGTTATGGAGGATAGGCTGTTACCCAAGCAGCAAATCCCCCCTCTCCACGCCACTGAATTAGTCCAATGGAAAGGTAGAGCCAATACGATTGGATCCAGCTGGCGTCGTAGAGCTGGGCTAAGGACAGGAGCTCACCCTGTGTTGTGGGGCCAACCCAGGTCTTGAACCCTGGCCTGCTGGTTAACAAGCACAGTGTCTTAGCCACTTGCGCCACCACAGCCCTAAGATGTATCAGAAGTGGGATTTGAATCCACGCCTCCATTCAGAGACCAGAACACCCAGAGCATCCTGCTTCAACTGTCATATCTAATTGCCTCTGGGACAGATAACAGGCCAGGCTGAGAACAGGCTTGGGGGAGGGCTATTGAGGAGAGCCATTGATGAGAGAGGAGGCAAAAGGGAAGTTGAGATGCTGGGAAAGAGGGTTGCTGTTGTTTCTTTAATTGATGAATGTTATTATATTGTATATCCAAAAGTGACAGCTTTGGGCTATTACTAGTTAATTTTATGCAAACCACACAGGTGTGGGACTCCTCACCTATGTATTAGTATACAGTATTAGTATACTGAAACACTTCACTGTATTATTATATCAGGGATTAGTAGCATTCTCAAGAAGTTGCTATGGAATACAACTGTACTTAAGAAAAATATTATAAAAATTAAAAATAAAAACAAGTAAATTCCACAACATTCAGGGCTATTCATGCCTTCGTAAGTGTATAGGATTTTTGTCTTTTGGTGGCATAATCTTACAAAAGGCCACAGAACGGTTGTAATTTCAAGTAGATTATCCCTTATCCAGACTATTCCAAAAGCCACACTTTTTTGTCCAAGACTTTCTCTTTATTTTCAGTATAAGACTATAAGGACTTGTGCTCTTTCCAACTTAAAGTGAAGATACAGGTTGTAAGTTCTATTCTCTGCTATGTGGTATGTTGTTTGCCTCTACAGACATGGTTGAAAAATGTCGAAAAGGCTAGAAGACACCTGTATGGGCAACAGTGAAAAGAGCAAGAAGCAATTCAGTTGCATATTTATGCAGTTATTCTGAAATCCACCTTCCAGTCCCAAGTAGTCCAATTAAGGGATACTCAACCTGTTACTCAGTCCAGTTGATACTGGATCAGTCCAACCTGAAACTGGCAGCACAATCCAGAGCAACTAACCTGTCCACATAAGAGCCCTTGGGTTGCCCTATCTATCATTAGGGTGGAGCAACTGCAAGATGCTCCACCCCTGTTACTCTGGAAAAGGCTTAGGGCAGAGCAAGGCAACAAAGGGTGCCCTAAGAGAGGTGGACCTGCTCAGCCCTGATTCCTCTGCCCTAAGCAGTTCAGGAGAGGCATGTTGAGGGCATGTTTAGCATTGCCTAGGGCAGAGCAGTTACTCTGTATCCAGAGCCTGTTTCCAAGGCAGAAATGCCCTCTTCCAGCCCTCAGAGTTATACCACCTCAGGAGCAGGTATAGTAATTAGTAGTCCCATAGGAGTCCATGATAAGGCCCGAGTAAGAATGGCAGTGTTGACCAAAGATCTGAGTTCTTGGCCATCCTAGCTGCAACCCCTGCCTCTCAACCTCAGGATATGAAACAACTACAGCTGCCCACAAACCTCAGGATACAGCAGGCTACTCCAAGAAGCCCCTTGTATTCACTGTAGAATGAAGGTTAGCATTGATAGCCACTCCTGGGTGCATTACGATCGAGAATTATGCATTATGACACTACTGCAGCACTTGGCATCAAAGATACACTCATACTGTCAGAGATAAAAATTGGGCTACTAGTTTTCAAAAAAAATCCAGTCAGGTGTGGCTGAAGGGGTACAGGGAGTAGCAGTTAAATTGGGCGACCTGTTTTAGGGGCAAGATTAATGGCCAAAATTGTGAAAATGAATAATATCGTTATGTTAATTTAATGCAGAATGCAATGAAACAAACAAGGGAACATCTAAATTCCATAATCACAACAATATTTATATACTGCTTTTCAACTAAAGAAAATGAAATAACTAATGGGTCTAAAATAGCTAAATAAGGCTGGAATCCTAAAGACACTTTCCTGGGAGAAAGACCCATTGAACACAATGGGGCTTACTTTTGAGTAGACCTGGTTAGGATTGTGCTCTAAGGCTGCAATCCTAAAGACACTTTCCTGGGAGTAAAACCCACTGAACATAATGGGGTAGACATGGTTAGGGTTGAAATGGTTATAGTAGACATGGTTAGAGTAGATTTTTGAGTAGACATTGTCAGGATTGTGCTCTTATTGAAATAATAAATAACAAGCATTGAAATATCCTCTCAAAAGTTATGGCAAATTAACCAGAAAATGAAAACATCCACTGCCTATGAAACAAAAAGTTGATTTCCTTAAATGTGACCTGTGAGATTGATTGCTCTGAGAGCGAATGAGATGCAATTATGATAAAGTATGGAACTATTAAGATGTTAATATGTGTCAGCTTTCATTACTGTATATCATAATACAGTTACCCCTTCTAACCGGCTAAAGAGACACTTTTTCAAGTGGAGATTTTCACATGGAGCTCCTCTTATATTTTGTAGGGAGAGAAGAACCATCCCTCTTTACCCTAACTCAGTGCTTCTAACCAGTAAGGGGCACACTCTTCATTTATGGCAGTTTATTAAATTTGATTTTATTGTTGGGGGAGGGGCTATAAAATCTTCATCACTTCTGAGGCAACATTTTGAGCTTTGCACCAGTTTACACAATCATTAACTGTGTTACTCTGAGTTGTTCTCTTCTTTTATGTTTCAATTCAGTTTGACACCCTGTCCACCAACCGAGCATTACGGCTTACCCAGTTTCAGAAAAATGATAAAAACAAGAGGCTTATTGAATGCCTGGTGGGCTGATATGGTTGTTCGTTGGGCTACTCATTGTGTCCAATCCTGCACTAAATTAAGTCACAATAGCTCCTTATCATTTTTTATTTTATTTGTTTGTACCCTGCATTTTCAGTGAAAAGAAGAAATTCTTCTAGGACAGCACAGCATCCTATTTACAATTTTCTGTCATGAAAGGAGATGCCACAGCTTAACTGCTTGGTTGACTTTCACCATTCATTTCCTCATGACATGCCTTTGTTCTCAAAAAGCAGAAGGTGCTTGTTAAAGATTGATTGTGATTGAAAAGATAGGTGTAAGCTCTGGGGAATCCACTGGCAAAATGGAAGAATGAACCCCTCCCTAGAATAACCACAAACCCCTTGCGTAAGACCCTTCTACTCTTGAGAGTCACTGTTTCTCCCAGTAAATACCAGGCTCTAATTCTGTTGTGCTTAATATTACAACTGTATTCAATAATCAGTTAGCCTCTAAAGCTTATGCATGTTTACTCAAAGGTAAGTCCCATTATGTTCTATGGAACTAACCCTACAATCCAGAGTAACTACAGGAACATGTGACATTATGTGCAGCCATCGTTTCTGCACCACCTAGTGAAAACCTATGGGAAATTCATATTGCAATCCAGAGTAAGTTGTTCTTACACCAGAGCAAGGAGTCACCGTAGTTACTCTGGATTGTGCCCTAACTCTCTGGAAAGATTGTATAGGATAAGATCTTGAGTTTGGACATGGATTCTATCTATACATGGACTCACTAATGCAGTTTTCAGCCTCTCCCTTCTGCTGATGCCACAATTTTGTAAGGGATAAATAAATGATAATATAGGTGTCCTTTGTTATCCACTAGGGTTCTGTTCCAGAACCTCACATGGATAAAAAAAATCTGTGTATAGGATGGAAAAATTAGGTTTAAAGACCTATGTCCAGGTTTCTAGGTTCTCTATTAAGCCTAACTGAATAAGGTAGTTCCTCAAAAACTGAAGGGGTTTGATTCGGGGACTGAAGAATGGAGTGATTGCCTGTGTGACTGCCTCTCTACAACAGTAGAAAAACAGTTTTTTACAACTGTGATTTGCAGTGGTCATTCGTGTTGAGTCAAATCTGTGTGTAAAAATTCTTGTATAACAAGGTTGAACCTGTAAATGCTTTATAACATCACTGTCACAAAATTTAAATATGTTAGAGATAGATTAATGAATAAATGGGCTCAAATTTTCAGGATTTCTGCTAGCACCAACACACAACACAGAAATAAAGCACATACTGTATGAGCTCATACTTATTAGGATCCCCATTCCCCTATCACAGCTCCTGCTGGCCCCTTGGTCAGGGTTTGGAGTCCCCCGATTTGGTATCATCTGTGTACACATAGTCATTTTCATAGACCAAGAAGTCAGGTTTGTACCCAAAGGGATCCCCATCTCAAAAAAGTGGAAAACACACTTTTGGGATGTGTTTATTTCATGGCCCTACTATATTTCCCTGTACTTTATGGCAGGAAATGACCTTTATGGCAGGAAATGATCTTATACAGTACTGTTGGTCTTATCTACTGTATATTGGTATTATCTACAACGGTTAACTGTGGCTGATTGGAGTTTCAGGCAGGAATTTTTCCTCTGATCTATTTGGAGATGCTAGAGGTGAGTTTTCTCAGTTTTGAGAATGTTCCTAAACTTATTATGAGTTATTATTATGAACTATTATGATAGCATTGCAGTAAAACACCCAGTTGCTGTGGGAGGCTTCATTTTGACTCTAGAAACTGTAGAACTATTTAGAGAAAAATGTAGAGCACAAATTGTGCACAGAGGTTTTCCTCATATCACTTGTATTCATATGGGCCCTGAGCAGATGACCCAACCAATGCACATAGTTTCGGATGAGGTTGAGGACCATATGATCCTGCTCAGCCCTCTCACATATTAATTGTGCATAGTCCTAAAAATGCTACCACCATACTTTTATGTACTGTTCTCAATCTGGATCTGTTTTGGTTGTCTAAAGCCCAGTGTTTTATGATTTGTGAATTGCAAACCACAGTGCAATCCTAACCCCTGGTTAGGCTGGCATAAGTACCAGCACAAATATTGTGCTGACCTTGGGTGTCACAAAAGTGTTGCAAGTCACTTCTGTGCCACTCCTGGGGGGTTAGGCTGGCTTCCCCATGCCACTGTGGGGATGGGGAGATGGGTGAGTTGATCTAAATTGGTTAAGGTTGTGCCCTAAATTGCACATACCTCAAAGATGAAGGATTGGAAAGCCAGTCTCTACCTGCTGGTCTTTGCAGTCACCTTAAAGATGTCCATCAGTAGTCAGAATTCTAACTAATTTTAGTTAATTAATTCTAACTAATTCTAACTAAAAAATTAATTGTTGAAGGGAGTCGTTATGAAGTCTACATTTAGCAACCCAACACATGAGTGGGTCATTTGTCCACGAACTCCAGACCTCCAAAATTTCCTTGCTTATGTCTTTCCTGTGATGGTTCCTATCCCTTTAGGTCATTAGATGATATTGGAGGGTTTCCCCAACTTACAATTTCTTCTGATTTTAATCTATTTTTCGTTACCTGTTGCTTCTTTCACCTTTTTGTTTTTATTTGCTTTGCACACTGGTTATCCTGTTCCTGGGCTTCTGTGATTCCCCCCCCCCCCCCCACTCCACAACTCTCCATTCAAATGTAGCAATTTTCCCTGACTGAGTGTTTGAGAACCTGCCATGACATCATATCGGTTTAGCCTGTTTCTAAGGATGGAGGGCTGTGGGTGGCGCAAGCAGTTAAGACGCTGTACCTGTTAACCAGCAGGCCAGGGTTCGAGACCCAGGTTGGCCCCACAACACAGGGTGAGCTCCTGTCCTTAGCCCAGCTCTGCAACGCCAGCTGGATCCAATCGTATTGGCTCTGCCTTTCCATTGGACTAATTCAGTGGCGCGGAGAGGGGGGATTTGCTGCTTGGGTAACAGCCTGTCCTCATAACAATCCAACCCAGGCTTTCGTGCTTCGCATGCAGCGTATGCAGCGCCGAGCACGATACCATAGACTTTCAAGACTGACAGAAGCCTGCTTTTTTCATTGCTTTCACATTTGGGCTGAAGGACATTACAGTACAGATAGTTATGCTGCAGGATTATAAAGCAAGAAGGAACATATTGCTTGGTGAGAATGGAGGATTAATGATGCATTTGAAATGAAAGCCCACCTCATTAAATCAGTCGTGTTGCTATTCGCTCAGTACAGATAAAGAGTCATATAGTGTGCAAAAAAAATTAACTGCTAAAATTATTTTGAGATGCCACACCTTAACCCAAAGATATTCAAGCATGATTAGGTGTTCTTGGTGACTTCTACTAGTAGTAGCATGAGGGGGAATTTTGAACTTTGCTCTGAGGGGTGCATTTTCAACAGTGCACATGCACGTACAGCACGCACCTTCAGTACTGCCTTGTCTATATATCTGCATGTATAAGAAAACTTTTCCACTCAGTACTTATCTTCATATTTGGATCCATCAGTACTTAATTATAATTGCATTAAGCCAATGTGGAACAACTGCTCTGTTATTTTGCCCTTCTCCCTGTATTACTAATTGTTTCCCAAGTAGTGGACCCATGGGCGGAGGACAGGGTGACCATATGACCAGAAAAACCCGGATTGGTCCAGATTTTTAGCCCCCTGTCTGGGTGTCCTATATTTTGGCTTCATTGCCCTACATTTTGGCTTCATTTTGAAACTTAACGATAATGCACAGTACCCCATCATGCCATGTGTCATTGGATTCGTATTGAAGAGCAGAATCCAATGCAAAAATCAGTTTGGAGATATCTCCTTGATATCAAAAGTTATAGTCAAAAAACCGAAAAACAAAACCAAAAAAATACACCCCAGGAATTTTGGCCTGGGGTTCAGGAATTTTGGCCCTGGGGTTCAGGAATAATCTGGTCACCCGGGTGGGGGAGAAAGAGGTGAAGATGGTAGCAGAAGCTACTATTCCTATTGAGGTGGTGGGCATACATGTGTACTAATGCACTTGCAAAATTTTTATTTATTTGGGGTTTGGTGGGGAAGGTGCATACTAGTGAGGTAACAGATCTGCTCCTGCTCAGGTAGGAGGCTACAATAAAGCCTGACTTCAGTAAGCTCCTGATAAGTTTTTAGAGTTCTTAGAAAATTGCAGTTGAATCCAAATCTCAGCATCTTCAAAGGGGGTTAGAAATCTGGGGTGTTAGTTTAGAATAAATGTTTCAATTTTGGTTGTTTGCTTGTTCATTTTTCCTTACTCTCTTGCACTTGAATTTTGTTTTTCACCCTACCTTTTTCTCTAAAGTTCTCTCTAAACCTTTTCCTAAATTCCTGCTTTTTTTAAAAGGATGGGGCAAAATCCATTAAATGGATTTTGATGCCTTTGTATTGATGTGTTTTACTGCTCTGATATAATTTTTTCTAGATTTTTCTGTTCTTTACTTATGATTCACAGCCTCTTCAAGTTTCATTTAGGGGAATATACTGAAAGTTCATTGTAACTCAGAAGTACAAACTAAACGGGGCAATTAGCAAGGGAGAACAGTACAACCTTTAACTAAGAGACAATTTCTACCAAATTGACAAACTAAATTTTAAACTTATTTTGCAGAAGGCTTTGAACCCAGAATTAACCAACAAGTATAGTTTGTCTACTTTATAGGAAAGTATAAACTAGTACAATCTTGTGTGGAAGGAAGTTTATACTACTATAAACTAGTATAAACTTGTGTGTAAGTAGAACTACACAAGTATAGTTTATAGGGAAACAATGGTTTCCTTTAAATTAAAAAAGGTGAGAGGAGATGTTACATAAGGAGATGTTACATGAACTAAGGAGTTGGGCATGTACTGTAATGCCAATCCATGATTTAGTAACATAGTGGCGCCTCAAGTAACAAATTTAATTCGTTCTGGAGGCATGTTTGTTACATGAAACATTCTTTACATGAAGCAGATTTTCCCATAGGAAATAATTGAAACTCAGACAATTGGTTACACAACCCAAAAAAAATACTCATATAAAAATATTAACTGGATGTAAAAATGATGACAAAACACTGGAATAGAATTCAAAACATGCATTCAATGTGCGTGATCCTATGAAGTCTACTTAGGCTGCAATCCTAAAGACACTTTCCTAGAAGTAAGCTCCATTTAACACAATGGGGCTTACTTCTGGATAGACATGGTTAGGAGGATGCAATCAAAGATACTTTCTTCTACAATCCAAGACACTTTCAAAGTGTCTCCCCACTTTCTCTTTCTCTTCATCCGGAGCCTCTCTCTCCCCTGCTCCCTTCTGACTAGCCCTGAGCTGCTTCCCTCTCCTCAACTGATGTTCTCTCCCTCTGCCCAGCAGATGCCCGGCCACAGGAGGATCAGTGCGGAAGTGTTGCTTTCACTATGGGCAGGCGTGCTAAGCAGCCCTGACACTTTGTAAAAAGGGCTGCCGGTCAGCGCATCTGCCCCAACTGCCAACGAGTTTGTTTGTTACATGAAGCACAGTTTGTTACGTGAAGCAAAATCCTAGAGAAATTTTTGTTACATGAAACATACTTTACGTGAGGTGTTTGTTACATGAGGCACCACTGTACATCACTGTACACTGTACACCACTGACTCTTGTATGATCTTGTAAACTTCAAACTTTATACATATCTCTGTAGTGTATGGGTTTCTCTAGAAGGAAATCTTAAGAAAGATATTTTGGGTTTTACTGTTATTTGTTGAAGTGCTATTGTGCCTTTAAAAATAAGCAAAAAGCCTTCTGTTCCCTCCCCCCCCCCCCCAAAAAAAATAAAAATAAAAATAAAAATTACAGGTGTTCCTGGTAATCCACTAGGGTTCTGTTCCAGAACTTTATGAGGATAACAAAGTGGAAAAATAGATTTAAAGACTTACTTCCAGGTTTCTGGAGCCTCCATTGCTCTTAATGAAGATTGTGCCTCAATGGCTGCAATTTTATCCATATTTTCCTGGGAGTAAGCTCCACTGACTATAATGTGACTTACTTCTGAGTAGACAGGCATTGAATTGGGCTCAACATCTGCAGGGGTTTGATTTTTGGACTCCTCTTTAATTCATAAACAGCACAATCCTAACCATGTCTAATATAAAATAACCCCCAATCCAGAGCAAGGACTCTCCATAGTTACTCTGGATTTTCCCCTAAGTCCCATTATATTCAATGGGTCTTACTCTCAGAAAAATGTCTTTAGGGTTGCAGCCAAAATGTGTTAAATAAAAGCAGTTTTAAAAAATAGAAAGGCTTTTAATTGTTTTAAAACTGATTTCTCAATTTATATATTTTTTGAATGACAGCCCAAATTTTGAAGAGTTACCTTTCTAGATTCATTAGAATACAGTTTGTCCAGATCATTCACACATATCTGAGATGGTTGTGTAAATGATACTTTATAACAAATGCCTTCAGAAATGCCTTTTAATATCAAGATGGTGGATGATAAAAAGGGAACTGAGAATGAGAGCCATTTCACATATTAACAGATTACAAGTGGTTATGGGACATATATCATCACATCTAAAGCAGTGACACTTGTCAAGATGAATCAGGACCAGGGTGTTACAAAAAATAGATGAATGGAAACAGGGTCAAATGTAGACAAACATGTTGTATAGGTGTTTTATAAAAAATAAAGTGGTATCTGAAAAGATAACATGCAAAATGTGAAGGAGGAGAACACAAACATGATTCATAGTCTCACGTACGGCTCAATACTTAGAAATTCTTCAATGTGTGGCCTGAATAAAGAATTCTAAAATTTCCAATTATTCAAGTTTGGTCAAAGTATACAAATCCATTTTATATCTTAAAATTTCAGGCTAGCCTCTGCTTAATTTAATATAATAAAAGCAGCAGATTAAGAAAACCATCAGTTTGCATTATCTTATCAGAAGCATTATCTTACATTAGACATCATTTGAAAACTGCTCTGTCCCTATCCTCTGGCCTTTTAAATACTTTGGCTGCAGTTCTCTGGGTGGTTTGTATTGGAGAACTTACCAGGATGTGGGGACCAACATTTTCTTTCTTTATTACCCTGAGTCGTCAGTCTTCAATGATGACAGAGAAGATTCAATGATTATCAGTTAGAGAAGACGGTACATTAAATATACATGGATTCTTCTCATCCCCATATCTAGTTTTAGAAAATGAAAAACAGGATATGCCGATATTTTTGTTGCCCTGTCTACCTCTAAACCCAAGGACCATTTTTTTCTAAGTTTTCATTGGAAAGAAGGCAATGGAGTATGATTGGGTTGGGAGAAAGGAAATTGTTTAACTAGTTTTTCACAAATAAGTCTTCAAGGACCTCTTTGTGCAACAGCTACATGTCAAGTTGAAAATAGGTGACAAACATCATTTAATGGCACCAGGGATCATGTATGCATTCAACCCATGAAGCAGAAACTAAACATCTGCTTCTTATAAAAATTATTTTCCATTTTCTGTTTGTGTGATCAACATACAAAACGAGTTTTAGATGATGTTTCAGACGAGATTCATGTGTCGGTCCTCCATTTGCCCATTCTAGTTCCACTGATGCCTATGATTACTGGTATTAGCAAGCCCTGCCCTGGAACATGTCCAGGCTGTTTTATTGTACTGAAATGGCTCTTCTAGTTCATTGAGCATCTAACATAATACAGTTGAATATGATTGGCGCGTTTACATATATTTATTCAGAAAAAATTCAGCAGTTGAACTGCATAATTATGGGAAAACGAATCATAACAATAAAGACCATTTAAGTTAACAAGCTTTGTGATCAAAGGATAACTACAGGTTGGATAAATGAGACTGTAGATGTAACTAATTTACATAAATAGGCTTTGGTCTGATTAGAAAAATTGAATACATTAAAATAATTTAGATATAGTTTTAAAAACTTTCAGTACAATTTTAAAAAATCCCATCTTTGGTGCATTTCTGTTTAAAAATAGCTGCTTTCAGTGGTAAAAAGTAACATTGCTGTTAAAAAATAGAAGTGTCACCATCAAAAGAAAATTGAAAAAGTAAACAAATATCTATCAACAGTATTTATATACTGCTTTTCAACTGAAAAGTTCACAAAGCGGTTTACAAAGAAAATGGAAAAATAATAATAGCTAATTAAAAGCTAGTGGGTCCCTGTCCCAAAAGGGCTCACAATCTAAAATGCAAGAAAGAACACCAGCATAAGCCGCTAGAACAGACATTGCTGGGGTGTGTAGGGCCAGTTACTTTCCCCCTGCTAAATAAAAGAGGAGTACCCACGTGAAAGAGTGCCTCTTGCTCAGTTAGCAGGGGCTAACAAATATATCACATTTTTTCAGTTTAGTTGAGATTTATATTAAAATATATATCAGTATTTTAAAAAATCATAACAATCAAATAATCATCTAAAATGCACACACACACAAATGAAAAACAACAACCAGCTGGAATTTTTTTAAAGCACAAAAGTACAAAACTAGGGCTGCAATCCTAAAGACACTTTCCTGGGAGTAAGACCCACTGAACACAATGGGGCTTACTTTCGAGTAGACATGGTTAGGATTGCACCCAAAACTCCCTTTTCCCTTGCAAAACAGCAGAGAACAGGAATCTGCCTGCACTAGTTTAGAAATAAGAGCCAAATGCCTTGACTGATGCAGAAATATCAGAATGACTACATGCAGTGAGGAAAGGCAGTTATGGAGGTCTACTCTGGGTAAAAAGGCAATTTTCTTCCATGTTCATCCTGTGATCTTGAACTTGCGAAGGCCCTATGTGGAATCTCACAAGTCTGCTCCGGTGACATAGCCAGAACAGAATTGAGAAACCATATTGCAGGAGACTCTTCCTGGAGGAGAGGACTATAGTCAATTTCTCCCAAGGAGACTGCCAACTTCTTGGACTATAGTCAACTTCTTACCAGTACCTGCTGGATTCTGCGGTTGTCACTTAGACACTGTTGCTCCAGCAGGCATCTGAAAGCTCAAGAGTGGGCTGCCCACCTTCGTTTATACTTGACAATGTGGTGGTAAGATCTGCTATTGTGGATCAGAGTCATCAGTATCAGTGATGGGATTCAAAGAAATTAACAACCAGTTCTATGCCCATCTGGCAGCCACTTTTGAATGGCTATTTTTAAACTTTATAAGTCCCATCTCTCGTTAACAACCAGTTCTATAGAGTAGATGTGAACCTGCTGGAGCCCAGCTCTGATAAGTATCCATTTTTTGGCACAACATTGAGAAAACCAGCTGGCCTGTTGCAGAGGCCTGTCACCAAGTTGTGAAGGGTAAAATTATTCCCTTACATGGGAGTAATAGTTGGTATGTCTTTGCTGTCTCTAGCTAAATGGGTAGCACAATGTGCCATGTCATTTACTGCCAGGAAGGAATCAGGATCCAGTGGCTATCACTGCCGCCAAACCTGCTTTTTTCTGGCCCTGACAAACCCTCCCTCATCTTTGTTGCCATCCCTGTTTATTACTACCCACCACTCCTTCCCACCTCTTTGCCACCATGCATTTGGTGCTGAGGTGCTCTGGACCCACTGGGTAGGAAGCCTTCAGACTGACATAGTCTGGAGGTAAAAGTCCTGTGCTGGCCTGATGGTGTCACAACAGTGCCATAAGGCTCTTGTGCACCACTCCTGGAGGGGTTAGGCCATACATGCGCTTGCGTCCCCATACCACCATGGGAATGGAGAGATAGGTGGATTATGCCAGTCTTAATTGGTTAGGATTGCACCCTCAATGTGCTAACAGTGTGTTTTTTTATGACTGGTTCTGACCTGTTTATGGCAGTCACTGCCAGCAAAGGAGTTTAGCTGACATTGCTTAGACTCTTTAGGATTGGGCTATAAGGCACAATCAACAGTTCTAAAATAACAATAAAGTTGGTTGTTTCAGGGACTAATTTATCAGCACGATTAATTTATATTTTGAGTTGTGAATTCTGCCACCCCCTGGAGCTGTCCATGGTTTAAGAGCAAGTATATTGTGTCCCAAGACTGACTTGAAGTGAGTGCTTAACTGTATGTCATGGGGTTACTTCACATTTGAAATGATGATGGTCTTGAACTAGTTTTAACATCAAAACATGTACATGATGAGGGAACCTTTCCTGACATCACCAGGCTTCATCATTTCAGGGAGTTTTCTCCCAAACATGTCTTGCCTCTTCTTATGTTAGACCCTCTCAGGACCCAGTCTTAAAGAGGCCAGCACCAGTCCTGAGCCCTAGCATCAGTGCTTGAGGCCATAAATGTGCTTTACAGCATATTTATGACACCTTGTGAGTAAGTTTAGAGGTCCATTGCTGGCTGGAAGATGAGGCACAAGTGCTTCTGACAGGCGGTGGTGTGGCATCTGGGGACAGGGCAAATGAGAGATGGAAAGGGTGGGGGGAGGAGAATCTGGAGCAGGAGAAGGCAGAATCAGCTGTCCTCTGCTCTGCCAGATCTTGAACTCTCAGGCTGGAAGGCCAAACATGGTCTCAAGTCTGCTCTGGTGAAATAGCCAGCACAGAGTTGAGAAGCCCCATTGTGTGGCTTAGGGCTATCCCTTGGGAAAGGGGGACAAAAGTCAACTTCCCCCAAGGAGACCTCTGGTTTCTTCCCAGTCCCTGCTTGAATGCAGTGGTTTCCACTTTGGTGTCGTTCTAGCAGCAGGTACCTTGAAGCTCAGGGTTGGACTGCCCACTTTATACTTGAATAGGATAAGCAACATGATTACTTCCCTCTTTTCCAGGTTGGCTTTGAGTTTAAGGACTCCAAGATTTCAGGGAATATTGATTCAGGGTAACAACCTGAAATTACCGGTCTCTGCAGCAGTCTTTCGTATAGTGCAAACAGCTCTATGTCAAAAGCCTTGAACTTAAAAATAGACTTGCTGTACAATTTTTGATAGATTTTTAATTAAAGAAAAACATTAAAGGAAACATTTAAAGGACAATTTCTTGTTTACTGTCTTTATCAGAGGAGAACAGCCTTTGTAGTGTCTGAAAACTGCTGCATTAAAAATCAATTGCGAGCCTTCAAAGCTGGAAAGTCTTTCTTGCTTTGTAGATATATACTTTAAAAAAATAACAGTTGGAACACACTTGACAATTGGATTTAAAAACAAAAGGTAAATAATGGCATCATCAAAATTTTGAAGGGTTTTAATGTATTTTTAATAAAAGCTAAAGGATCTTATCCCTTTAACTGGCATGAGCATGCCAATTTGTAGTTTTTTAATGAATAATTTGTAAGTAGAGCAAGTTATTTTAGTGTTTTCTTGATGACTTTGCTTCTATCTTCTCTTAGTGACAGTTTATGGGTTTTGTTTTTGGTTTGCATATTGTTTTGTTTTAATGAGCACCACAATTCCATTTCAGTGGATCAGGAAATTATATACAGTAGGTCCAACCTTGATATATATGGATTTGACCCACTGAGTGACCTTTCTTTGTAGCTCTGAATAGGTAGCAAAAAACAGGTGGTTTACCAAACCACTGGTGGATTGCCACACATGAATGGTGGGCTGCTTCTCAGAATATCACAAGTTCACAGATGCATTTAAGCACATTGTAAGGTACAACATTTTCCTTCCCAACATTGAATGTATGCCACAGGAACAAAATGTGTACAACTGTGGGCTGGGCAGAAATCAGTTTTTTAAAATGTCACTATAGAATAGGGGTGTTCAAACATTTTGGCAGGAGGGCAAGAACTCTGACATTGTTGAGGGTTGGAAAAATAATTTACAAATTTGAATAAATTTACTTAAATTACCTATAAGAGTATATTAGAGACAGATCCGGAGGATCACAGGACTTGCCTGCAGGCTGGATGGGGTAGGTTTGCTGCAGACCACATTGAGGCTCACCACAGGCTGCATCTGGTCCGTGGGCCAGGTTTTGGATATCCCTGCTGTAGAAGAGCAAAACAACCTTATAATACTCCATCATTAAGTTAGCTCTATGTGTACATATGAGCCATAGTTTGGAGGATTGTTCTGGGGTAGTTGTCAGTGTATCCATTCTTGGGCATTTGTAAGTAGGCATAAACAGTGCTGTGAGTGTCCTGATGCAGGAGTTCAAACAGAAAATTTTGGTTTAATTATATTCTCATAATTTTCAGGTGGGGCCAAAATCATTTTGTTTGTTCTGCCGTCTCCTGCTGTCACTCACCCAAATCAGTCTCCATCTCCTGAGCTCTAAATATGCAAAAGCTTGCTGGTAGACTAGCACCCAACCTTGCTGGTAGGTTCTTCCTTTTGGCTGGCTACAATTAACTAAAGCATAAATCATGCCTCATACAACACCAATCCAGCCTGCCCAGTAATACACAAGTGGGATTAAAGTGTGTCATAAAGGGAAGGATCAGCAATGTTGTGACAAAAGGGATATTTATAATTTAGTTTACAAGTATAGTATTATTTCATTATGGAATTGCAGTTCCTCTTTATTCAAAGAAACCCAAGATGTCTTACAATGAGAATAAACACAATGAAATAAAAAATACTCTCAGGATATTTTGTTGTGGCAAATGAGGCCTTTGGAAAGCTTGTCAGATTTTATAGAGTTCCCTATCTGTGCTGCCTATGAATTATGAGTACATAGGCAGAGAGTTCCTTGTCTGTACTGCCTATGAATTATGGACTGCCTATAGACACCATCAGGCTTGTGCTGTGCTCACCAATCAATATATGTCTTGTCTTTGTTGCCTCTCTGTGCAAAAATGGAGGTTGTTGTACCATTGTGGCTGGTGAATTGTTTCAGCTTATTGGGTCAGGGTGTGCAGGCTGTTACTGTTTTATACTGTAGGACTAAGCACCTGCTGTCCTTATTTTAATAGAAATACAACTGGGATTATAGCAATTTTCAAATGTATTCCAGCCTGCAAACTATAATTTCTTTGGAGAAGTAGTGGAAGATATGGCCAGCTCCTGCAGGCCTCTTTTTCTGGTCTAGTTTTGCTTTGCACAAATGACCAGCCACAAAAGTTTAATGGTGCCTCTGGACCCATAGATGGTCCCTCTTGCCTGTGCTCAGGACTTCTTGTTCCCAGTGCAACATAACTGCAACTTTTAACTGTGAGCCTCAGAGCAATTCTGTAATATTTTGTTGAGATAATCCTCATAGCAGCCGATTTGATAGCTTAGTTGTTTTGCATACACTTGTGTGTAATTTGAGATGCAGATCTGAAGATCATTAAAAAAAGGGGAAAAAACACATGCACAAGCCGGCTTTGATGATCAGGCAGATGATCATCTGCACGGCTGTAGAAAACTGCCCAGAATGTTCTTCCCAGAACTTTTTGTCATTTGCTGGATCAAATGACATGAGAATACAGTTGAATTTAGAGTACTTGGGAAATAATAGATTTAAAAGCCCCCTTTAAAATGTATTAAAATCCCCTAGAAATTATTTCAATATCTAGGCCATACTTCAAACAAAATAAATGTGTGTGCACAGAGAGAAGAGGATGACAATGGAGAGAGACAGAGATCCACTTCAGCGTCAATGGGAAAGATTCTTGCTTAACAATGCTCATCTAATAGCATTTTCAGGAAATAGGATGTGACCTGTGAAGAATCATTAAACAGTCTTACAAAAGATGTTGCCTGTTTTCTAGGTTTTTAGGCAGTAAACATTAAATGTGTTTGATTCAGGAGCAGATCCTGCTTCAGACATTCCTGGGACAAGAGGAAATGGGGAGAGGAAATCCATTCTAGCCGGAAATGGGTATACTCTCAATGCTTTGAATAGTTAATAATGTGAATCAAATAAGAAAACACTTCAGACATTTAAACTCAGTGAACCTTACAATGCTCCTGCAATTCAGTATTATTTACCCCATATCCAAAAGAGTTAAGAGGATGCAGACACAATGGCTTGTATTAAATAGACAAGCGATTCTCAAACTTGTTATCACCTGGACTTATTTTTTTAAAAAAGATACTCTATCTTAGTGGTTAGCAAATTTGTGGGTCATGACCCATCTGGTTCCTTAAGAGGCAGGAGGAAGACAACAATGTGATATCTGTTGCTGGTAAGGGTTTTTTTAAAAAAAACAAACAAACAAACACCTTGGTGACCACTGGCATGCGGGGGGGGGGGGGGGGGAGTCCCTACAGACACCTCCATAAGTTTCACCAAGCTTCTTTGTACAAGGTTTTTTGATAGAAAACTAAAAGTGGCTTTCATTTGAGGATCTGCAGGGCTCCCTTGACCCCTTAGAGGCTAGCAGTCATTAAGGTTAAAAATATTCTCCTTTTCCCCTGCGGCAGCATAATCCTAGGAATTGTGTTGCTGCCATAGTCATTCCTCTACACACACTTCCTTGCAGAAATTTGAGAAGCACTACAAGCCACCTAGCTTTACAAACTTTTAAAAAAGATCTAGAAAGAAATAATATTTTATCTATTTGCAAAAAAAGTCAATCACTTCTCATTGTGAGGCAGATCCAGGGGTCTTTTTCAGGGGATATGCATCCAGATGGAGTACTGGCATCTCTGTGTGAGTACCAGCACTTCTGTGGCGCGCACGCACACGCACACACACACACACTTGGCAGACCTAATAAATAGCCTCAGTGCTTGAGAGGCTTAGTAATGTGACCCAGCTTTCATCTGTCTCCACAACCTGTCATTAAGGGAAATACATGCACACATGTGTGCACGCAAGCACACACACACACAAAGCAGGATGATAATATTATTCCTGAACTACAGGGCCAAAATTCCTGAACCTCAGGGCCAAAATTCCTACCCGATTAAAAAAATTGCCAAAAAGTGTTTTTTTTTTTGCTTTTGTTTTTTGGTTTTTTGACAATAACGTTTGGTAGGAAGAAGATATCTCCAAACTGATTTTTGCATTGGATTCTGCTCTTCAATACAAATCCAACGACTTAGGGCATGATGGGGTACTGTGCACTACAGCAAAGTTTCAAAATGAAGCCAAAATGTAGGACACCTGGACAAGAGGCTAAAAATCCGGACAAATCTGGGTTTTTCTGGTCACATGGTCACCCTGAAAAGACATGCAAACATTTATCTACCTATATTTACTCAAGCTTACAAACTACAGTAGCTTAGGTCCTTTGCTTGGGAATTAACATCTATCTGATTTTTGGATAGCCTCAGAGCTTGAAGCAATTACATATCTGATCTTTCCATCACCAGGGTTTTTATTATGACTGTGTGTGACCCTTGGCATGCATGGGGGATCAGTTCTATGACCTCCTGTAGATACCAAAATCCACAAATGCTGAAATCAGTGGCAGCCTATGTTGCAGCAGTAACATACCTAGTAGCTGTGATGGGCCTTCTGTTGGTTCCCAGCTTCCTCAGAAGTCCTCCCAGATGTGACCAAAAGGCACCTCTGGATGGTGTTGATGACTTCTGGTTGCAACTGGGTAATGTTCTAAGCCAGGGGAGATATTATGCAATATCCCTGCACCTCAGAACATATCCTGGATGCGACCAGAAGTCAGCAACATGAATAGGAATTGGCTTCTGGTCTAGTTTAGGAGGTCCTATGATGGGCTTGGCATCCCTAGATGCTGAGCTTGCGGATAAGAAGGGCTCACTGTAAATGTTTGTGTGAACCAGCCTTTTTGTCATACTGAGGGTTCAACTAAATGACCTTGATCCAACCTTACAGTTCTGTGATTTTATTTAAAATATACGAGAGCTAAAATCTATTCCATAGATTTGTTTTGCTGTTCATTCATAGATCACATTTATGCACTGCATTCTTCATCGGCAGTAATATCAATGTCATGAAGTAAAGATTTTATGAGGAAAGAAAGCTATTTTGCTACTAGTTTTCAATAGACTGCCAGGAGTTCAGACATCAGGAATGTAATTTATTTTAGCTTCATTAAATGGGCAAGGGAGGAGGGAGAGGGGAATTTCCTCCCATCAACCCTGCATTTTGAATTCTGGCAAGAACTGCCTAACAATTAGTGGCTCTAGTATCCAGCTTTTGACCTGCTCAATAAGGCAATTGTTTATCCTTGCATGAAGGTAAAATGAGAGACAACCCATTTGTTAAACAAGTGTAAACTGCTGGAGTTTTTTTGCTTGTGTCAACAACAGCTGATGACTTGGAGTAGTTTCCATCTAGTTCATAATCAGCAAAGAGATGGAGAAAGTGGGGATGAAAAAAGATCCTTTTTTCTGTTGTTCCAAGGTACATTTGAAGCAATGGGTTTTCTGCAGTGGGTCCCGTCCCCCCCCCCCCCCCGCATCAAGATGATTCCCAAAGTAATTTGGGTTAATTAAAATGCATGCCCAGTTTCCCATCTAAAAACCCATTTTTAACCACCTGTGGCTATTTCTATTTTAAAAAGAAGCACACATCTATAATTGTTATGACTCTCAGCAGTCGACATGCAAAATTTGCAATTACAATGCCTCCCTTGGGTGGATGTGTGAAATGGCAGATTAATTCACTGCAAGCCTGGCCAATGGTTGGGCTTTTAAAAAGATGCTTGTGATTTGGCATAGCTTGCTAATTATGTGAATGCTGAGGCGAAGGGTATCCCAGCACTTTCATCATCAATGGCTTCTCATAAAAACTAGCATTGTAAGAAAGCTCTTACAGACACCAGTCCTAGATCCTTGTATGATCTTAACTCTGCGATAGCTGTTCTTAAAGAAAGAAGGCCTGTCGAAAATTCCAGCCAAGAGGAATGTGGTATCTTGTGAACTCTCATACTCTCTATAGAAATTAGTGAGTTTCTCTATAGAAATTCAAGAATTTCAGTAGGGTTTTGATAAAGGTTTGGATTAGAACTGAAAGTAATTGTCCAAATCAGATGCTGCCATAACTTCTGAAATTCAAAATTTGGATATGTAGTGACCTAAACCTTTGTCATTTATGTTACATTTGTTGGCACGACATGATTTGAAAGGTTTCAGAAATGAAATTTTATTCACTATCAGACTATAATCTCTTTTGCATGTCATGTGTTGTAGGCCATCTGTTGTTGAAGTGGTCCATAAATTACCCAATCTGTGGGCACATCAGTGTTAATGGAATAGGATTATTGGGTTATAATAAGCAGGGTGTCAAACTCATTCCATACAGCAGGCCAAATAGTATTAATGTCCCTGCTGAGGGCTAGAAATGACATAATTATGGAGGAAGTGATATCATTAATCAGATGATGACCAGAAATAAGCACTTTGTTTTTTAGCTGAAAATGACAGAAGAAAAAATATGCAAGTCTGGATGATATTTTCAATATATGGGACAGCCCAATTATAATGTAGTCCACTCTTTCAGCAGTGCCACTTCTGCCAAGGCACTTTGCAGCTCAGCAGGTGAAAGGCATGATGACCATTATGTCATAACCACAAAAGAGGACAAGGCCCTCCCAAAATATAGGACACCCAAGAAAAATGTACAAGTCAATATAAAAGCTGCAGACACTCATATAAATTGCTAGCAGGTGATTAATTTAAATACTATATTATTTATTATTAAATCTACTATTTATTCCATACAATTTAATACTAGTAATTAAAAGAAGGCTACATTCTTCTTGCTCACAAGGAAAAGCTACAAGGCTAAAAAAGAAGACATGTCCTGGAAAAACAGGCCATATGGTCACACTGGTGCTCTGAGATCTGACACTGTTCCAGAAGTGGTGCTGCTGATAGAGTGGCCCACATAATAAAATAAATCATTTCACCCCCCCCCCATCCCTTGGTCAGCCCTTTCTCCTATAGCCCCTTTCCATCCCTTCTTTCCAGAGCCTCATTAGAAACTTATTATGTGTTCTGATTAAAGAGGCAATATAACTCTCATGGGCCTTAAGTTCGACACTCCTGTCTTGCTGCTGAAACAATATATGGGTCCAAGTAACTCATATTTTAAAACATTCACTTCAAGTTGAAAAATAAAAAACTGAGGACTTCTAATTGATTGCAACAATCCCTTGTTAAATTTATTTTTTCTTCTTTAGGGTTTTTACTTCCTTAGGGTTTTTCTGTTTTTCTTGTGCTGTGTCCAAGGCCCCAAAGAGCTACTAGGAGCGCTGGCAAGCTGTCACAGAAAAGTTATTGGTTCAGACTTGACATAATAGATGACAACCTGGAAATGTGGAAATGCTGTTCTCTCCTGAAATGCGGAGAGCAGCTACTGTAAATAAGATTTTCACTGGGCAGGGTTAAGCTGTGCCCTGGGCCTGGATCCTAAGGGAGGAGACAGGCAAATGGTGGAGAAGAAAGAGTTCAGAATAGGGGCTAGAGAGTGAACATGGCAGATGCAATCAGAAGGAAAGGTTGAGGGGAAAGAGGAAGGGCAGAATGGGAAAAAAAACTTGCAAAAGGGGATAGGAGCCTAGGAAAAGAGATGGAAAAGAAGCCCTTTATTCCCAGACAGGGAGGGGAATTCCTACCCCAGCATTTTTAAAATATGCAATACACCTCTAGCTACCTGCCTGCCCCTTTCCTCTTCTTTTTCTCTCTCTCCCTTGCACAGGTCTGCTTCCACTCGTGTTCTTTGCAGCTTGGACAGGATTCTCCTTCATTTGCCTCTTTCCCTGGGTCTCCCCTTTCTGCTCTAATAGCCCACTCTTGCCTTTCACTGTTTTGCCTTCCCTTTCTCATGTAGATTCCTCTCTGTCTTTCTCTCTCTTTCCCACATACACCAGGGTGACCAGATTATTCCTGAACCCCAGGGCCAAAATTTCTAATCCCAAGCCAAAATTCCTATCCACTTAAAAAAATGCAAAAAAATGTATTTTTTTGTTTTTGACCATAACTTTTGATAGGAAGGATTCAAACTGATTTTTGCATCTTATTCTGCTCTTCAGTACAAATCCAACGACATATGGCTTGATGGGGTACTGTACACTATAGCAAAGTTTCAAAATGAAGCCAAAATGTAGGACAATGAAGTCAAAATGTAGGACACCCGGACAGGAGGCTAAAAATCTGGACAAATCTGGGTTTTTCCAGTCATATGGTCACCCTAACACACACACTCTCTCCCTTGCCCTCAGCGTCTGTTCTCAATGTCTCTTTCCCTTCCTGATTTTGAGGCCTCCCACTTCGGCTAGCCTCAAGCTGCAATCCAAACCCCAAGTTAGACCCAGCATATATTCCGGTCCAGACAAGTCCCATGCAAGTATGGGGGTGTTGCAGAAGTGCTGCCTGCGTCACTTTTGGGGGGAGGAGGGGCTTAGTCCAGTGAACAGACATGTGCCAGCCTTCTCGCACCATCATGGGAATGGGAGATGGGTGAATTGTGCAGGCATAAATTGGCTAGGATTGGACCTGCAGTCTCCCTCTTTGTTTCTGAGCCAAACTCTGTTGTCTTGGATGCCCAAAAATGTCATCACCAATCATGCCAGAGAGTGTGAATGGTTCTATCATTTCCAAGGTTGAGAAACTATGCTTGGAGTAAGCCCCATTGACTATAATGCGATTTACTTCTGAGTAGACAGGACATAGGTTCTGACAGAAGGATCACTTGCTAAGCCAGACAGAAAACCGGGATTCTTACCCCATTTCACTAGTGTGAAAGATGAAAAACTTTGTTTTGAAATCAGAATGGTGTTTGTGGTGGTCAAGCACGAAGATCAGAAAAATGTCAGAAAGAAAAGGAATGTCTTAGTTTGCATCATGTTTCTAATGCACGATAATATTTCTAATTTAGCAGGATGGATTATCTGCAAATACTTGTATGTCTTGTACAGGCTCTCCTTTGCAAAAGATCTACTCAGGCAAGCAATCTACTCACATGAGTAGGTTATTGTCAGAGCAATGAACTAATGCACGTTTGTTGCTCCTCTTCTATGAACTGGAAAATTGCCACTTTTGATTTCTCAGTCCACTAAAGAGGCAGAGTGATTTTGAATGAGCTTTTACTCTGGCCTTACTAGCATTGCTCATGATTGGGTTTTTGTAGATGTGGTCCAGTTTTTCTCTGACTGAGCCTGCTGTTTACATCTGGAAACATCTGACCAGCCTCTGTGACAAGGCGTTATTCATCATGGCATTTCATAATCAAACCAATATCCTGTAACGTATTATTTTGAAGAACATTATTGCAATAAAAGTGATCCATTGCAAACTGCTACACAAAATCAGGTTGTGTTTACTGTTAGTAGATTTAGGAGGTGGGGGTTCTCAGGGGGTTCTCACAGGTTCTATAGAACCTTTTGCTAATGAGCGCCTGATTCTGAGAACCAGTTACTAATGGAACATAGAACCTGTTAATAATTTAAGTTATTAGGACATAGAATCTGTTGTTAATTTATTTGAATCCCACCTTTGGATTCAGGCTTCACTTTGATACTTGGATCTATTGTAGTGGGAATGGTGGGTTTAATTAAGTTTAATTACTGCTCATTCCTATCCTCCATTACCAATGATGCAGCCTGCCTGATGGAATGCAAGCTGTAATCAGTATGGGGAGGGGAGCAATCAGGAGGCTTGCTATAGGTAAATTCAAATGTTTGAAAATTACCTCTGTGGAGGCTTCCTGGGGGCTCATAGTTCTGCGTAAACTCACACCAGCTATAAAGAGATTGTATGTCTATGGCGAGAAAAGGATTAGGTTGTAAAAGAGAAAGAGGACCCTGGAAAACTGAGACCTACCCCCTCTCCTGCTCTCCCTTTACACTCTCCACCCATGACATAGCACATGTACACTACATGCATTTCACTTATCACCATTTTCAGTGGCAGCCCCAGAAATGCATGACAGTGGTCCATCTCTCAAGCTGTCAAAATTCCTATCTTGGAAGTTCCAGATAGGACCGGGTTCTACGTTTAAGTAGAGTCAGAAAGTAAGTAGAGTCAGAAATAAAGTAGAGTCAGAAATAAATTTGATGTTTAGGGAAGAGCACTGCATTTTCCACCAATAAATATGGGGGACTAGGTGGTTGCAAAGTTCATGTGGTTTGAAACTCATGTTTCTCATATAAGAAATTACTCATAGATGTAATTTCTGTCACTTCGCCTGCCCATTTTCTTGGTCATCATTCAATAGTCCAAGGCAGTTCTTGCAGGAAAGAGGGGAATTTTTACTTGTATGTCTTTAAAGCTACAAGCAACAGAAGAAATGCATAATAAATAGTTATATGTAGACAATAGTTGGTGTAGACAGTCTGTGCATAGGAAGTTCAAATTTTGAATTTTCCTTCTGCCATGAATTTATAAATGGCCTCAGATTATGTACACAATCACCCACTCCTTTTCCTGATACAACTTTCTTAATATGTGTATAGCTGTCAATCTCCACAACTGCCACTGCATACACAACTTAAATCACATGTGAATTTTGTGAATTTGTGAAATATTGTGAATTTGTGGCTTAAACATTTTTGTTCAATATACCATTGTTTTTATCTAATGCAGGAGAAAGCTTTTTGTGGTATTTGTTCCTGTCCTTCCCAGTCTCTCGGTGACCTTTCTGTCATTTCAGTGGAAACAGTAGAAGAGAGTATAGAATAACCACAACTATATTTCCCCTAGAATGAAGTGTGAATGGCGTACCCCCAGGGAGCAACATGAGTGTTAAACCACAAAGAAAAGATCCATGAAAATGATATAGAAGTGATGAAAAAGCAGCAGCAAGTGCAGAGCAGGATATTAAAAGGACAAAAACCCTGAATAAGGTTCATGTTTTAACATTTCAGAGGAAACTTAACAAAAGAGATTTCTAACATTGGTGGAAACATTCTCCAAAGCCAAATGTTGTTTTAATTGGTTTCTTTATTTCCAGTTCAGTAGCATGAAAATTACCTGCTAATTTGTGATTAGGTGGGTTCCCTCTATCTATTTTATTGTTGGGCAACCAGATGTTCCTTTAATAGGTGTGCAGGGCAGAGAATTTTTGACTGGGAGAGCTTCTAATACAGGGGCAGGACAATGTAGTCCTACTGAGATTCCATTTTATCAAAAGTTATTAATATCTGTGTATTTCTGGGAGTCCTTTTTTGCTTTGCATCCTATCCTATCCAATCCAGAGAGAGAGAGAGAGAGAGAGAGAGAGAGAGAGAGATGTGTAGACATTTCTTCCCATCTATTAAAGAAATTGCTAAATTTTGTTTTAACTTGCCTATGATTTCTTTTTAAAAAATTCTCAGATTAAGGAGAAATCTTTAAATCTACCTCAAAATTATGTTTTGGACAACATTCAGTTGCAGTGCTAAGTTGGTAAAGAACCTTGTTAGGAGTGATAAAATGGGAATCAAGGTGAACAAACAGGACTTTGTGGTCTGGAATTACCTTCTGTTTGGGTAATATTCAGCAGCAGCTGAATATAAAGCATGCCTGGGGCTGTGGCAGCACAATGGAGGCACTAATGCAAATAAAGAGGCTACTGTTTGTCCTTTAGAAAGAGTGTACTGCCCTGTCCCTTTACACTAGCATATTCAAGCTCTTCTTTTAAAGCAGAAGATTGTCAGCTGAGCAGAACTCAAGGGGCTGTCTTTGGTGCATAATTCTAAACTGGAAATTCTCAATTTGTGTGCTTGTGAGTTGCCTGCTTTTGAACCAGTGCAATTGAAACATTAATACCCCAAGTTTGCACATTTTTATGTGTTGGCTGCAGCTCCCTGAATACCTGCCCTGAATAACATACATCTATTCAGCAGCCCTGAAAATGCATACATCTTACCACCTGTTTCTGCCTTGTGGGAATTGAATAATTTGAAAGGAGAAGGATTCTGTATATAGCCACCTAAGGGCACAATCCTAACAAATTTTCCTCCATGGTAAGGACAGTGCAACTCTTATTTAAGGGAGCAAAGATTCCCTTATCTTGAGGAAACATCCATGGCTGCTCCCCCCAGACTGCAGGATCTGTAAAACACTGTGAAACACTGCCCATGAGAAGTGTTTGAATTGTGGGCTGTGAAGTGTTTGAAAAGGCACTTATTTTTATAATTCCAGGTAAGCACCAAAACCATTTTATGGAACTTCTGCTGAATACCCATATTTCCCCTGCAGGACAGTGTTTGAACTAGTGGATTAGAAATTCTGCAGGCAAACCTGCCTTATCCAAGAGGTCCAAACCTGGTTTGGAGACTTCTGTCCTTAATATAATACCAAGTTGAACACAAGTCACGGGACTTAGCCTCTGTGGCATAATGGAGGAACAGCAGCACCAAAACAGCAACTACTATACCCAGTGAGCTACAGGAAGATTCCAGAGATTTCCTCATTGGAAGGGGACGTTAGTCCCCTACTTCCAAGTTAGGGTGCTGACCCCATGATGAGGTTTCTTAAATCTGCACCAGCTATTTTGCCAGTTCAGACTTCAGAACCTCCATGTAGGGATTTAATCCATCTCACCCCACCCTCTCATCTGTCCTGAAAGACTACACTATTTGCCCAGTGCTCTTACCTTTCTCCAGTGATCATGCAGCATCCTCCAGCAGGCTCTGGGTTCGGACCCAACTGGCTATTCCACCTTCTATGGTACTATAAATGTCCTTTACTTGATACCGTGCTAATAGGATTTCTTAAATATTACAAACATAAGAAGAAGTGTGAGAATGCTTCCTGTTTTGTCTTTGGTACACATCTGATACCTCTGTACACACACACACACAGAGTGTGCAGCCCATAATATCAGGATACATTTTTTTCCTGCATATTCTGCCAGCCTGACTACAAAGTAGCTCATGTTGAACTTCATCAGAATATCCATTAAACAAAAGAGTTATTGAATATATTACTCCTATTTTAACGTGTGAGCTACAACCCTCCCAATTATGTTTGGGTCTCTGCTATATTAAAATCATATTTCAGAGTTCTAGTTACAATGGGAGCACTGATTACATCTCAGAAGACAATTTAAGTAAATGCTGAAGTGATGGTGCCCTTCAGGTATTCAACCTGAGAGATACCTGTGTCCTGACTCCTTTGGATTTTCTTGGCGCAGATCCTGTTTCACACAGATGTGGAAGTATTCTCCCTCCCCTTGTACTTCTATGTCTGTGACACACAAGCAGGGTGTCTTGTAAAATTACACGGTAACTTAGTGCAAGCAGGCAACATATTGTGATAAGCAAGCATCATTTTATGTCTTGTCTGTTCTCCTGCGCTGTTCTCTTGTTTGAAGTTCATGTAATGGAGAAAAAATGATTAGGCAGCTGTTCCTTCAGTCCATGGGATTAAATTTCTGTAATATTTATATAGTGCCAAGATAGATGTACCCACTGTAACCTTTTAATCCATTTCCCAGCTGTTTGCGAATACAGGTAGCTCGATAAATAGGAAGCCAATTATATTGGCAGGGCAACTCCATTAATAGGATTCTGATCTGTCTTATTGACAACCCTGGCACTCTTAATATGATCCAATATATTAAACTGACATGGGAAAACCAGAATGACAAAATCTATCTGAGACTAATTGACAGGGAAATACATTCTAAAGGTTTTTTCCTTAATGTGGTTCTTATTGGCAGGGAGGTTTCAGTAAATAATACATATCTTTTGGTGAGTGATGTGAATATATTTTGTACAACAGTGCAGGTGGGTGAGAATGAAATAGATTTTGTTACAGTTTCTTGTACTTCCACCCTAACTATGTAAGTGAAGTAGAGCTTTGTCACAGTCTTCACAAATCCTTCTTAAAACATTCATCTTAGCTGCACTACTCGTAAGCATTTGACATGTTGTGAATTATTTCAAAAATCTTCAGCTTTTTCTTTTATTTTTAAATGAATAGCAGCCGTACCGAGTAACGTAATAATGTGCCATGAATTTCATTAAGTTTATTTATTGACTCTGCTGGATGATGGCTGAAAGAAAAGCTATTGTGTTCTCTCCTGACTAGAAATATTTATATACTGTGATAGTTGGCACTTCTTACAGGAACCTCATCTACCTTCTTAGGAAAGTAGTTTATCTTAAGAAACCCCGTTGAGATACAATAAGATCCTTCTTCACTTAATCACTCAGTGCATTTTTTTCTTTGAGTATAATCTCTATGAGGATCAAAGGCTGGTTGTTTCAAAACAGAGAACATCAGCCCCTTCAAGAAATTATCTATATAATGTTCTTTTCTACTATAAATTTTTTATTCATTTGGGGTGGGCAGTCATTATTTCCACAATAGAGTGAATGTATTTGACTATGTTTTATGTAATGGTGTGGCCAAACAAGCTTAACGAGAGCTACATATGATAAACTTAAAATATTTATTCACCCTAAACATTTAACCTTATTTTTCACTCTAGTGGGCTCTCAGTTTATACCTAGTAAATAAAGCTTGAAATTTTTGTTTTAAACCTTTAATAAAAATCCTGCTGCATGCCCTTCCTATTGAACAGGTGAAACAATGGCTTGGGTAACAAGGCAAATTTACTGAAATACCATAAAGGTCCTGCAGCAGGGAAACCAAAATTCAACACAACAGCATGCGGGTCTCTGCAAAGAGGAAAGAGTGGTGATTATCTGCCTTTCTCAACAAAAATGAATGTAACCATGTTTCTCAGAGCCACCATCAGTGGCACCATCAGTGGCTAACCTCAAATTCTTAAGGCCCAAATCCTAACCAATTTTCCATCCCTGATATAGCTATACTAGTGGGGCATGTGCTGCATCCTGTGGGCAGTCATTGGGACCTCATCAAGGTAAGGGAATATTTGTTCCTTTATGTTGGAGATTCACTGCTCTTACCTCGCGATGGAAAGTTGGTTAGGATTGTGCCCTGAAGCACAATCTCAACTGTTTGAGATGGAGTTCATCAATTTATGCTTGAAGATGAGAATAGTTTGATTCTTTTGGACAATTTGGATCTTTCAATTGCTTTTCCAAGTACTTAATGATCCACGTAATGTGGATTATCTTATTGTGATCTTACTGTGGATAGTAGTCTATAAGATGAGAAATTTCTGCCAAGTGCCTTAGATTCAGGTCACTTGGGTCAACACCTAATAACTGCTTATACTCCTTGCCTTGATGTATAGCTTGACTATACTTAAAAAACTTTAAAAAGTTGTAAATATCACTTGAGTCTCAGTATCAGCAAGTGTTATGTTTCAGGAACTTCAGTGGATGCTGATTCTTCCATTAAACAAAAGCATTTACATAAAAGATAAACGGGGAGATTTGGTCTTACCTGTGTAAGCCCCCTTCTTGGTGGTAAATCCATGGTGGGGTCAGTCTTCTACTTTGGGTTACTCCTCCCCCTCAGGTAGGCGTAGGTCAGCTGAAAGACTTCCTGTGGGGAGGGGCAACCAGAGATCCCCAGAATGTCCAAGCTTCCGGATGACCCCTCCCAGAGAACGTGATATTCCGCTTCATTATCCTCCGCTTCATTATCCTCGCTGAATCTGTAGTGAGACTCAAGGGCTCAAAGGTGCCAGGTTAGGATCAATCAGGGAAAGGGTGGGCAAAGGGACTCCTGAACCTGACGTTAAGTGTGTGATCCCTGCCTCATGCAGTGAGGATTCACCCCTTGTGTCCTCTCCTTTGTTCTCCTTATCCTTATAATTATTATTATTCATTTGGTAAATTTAGCGTTTCGCAGCCCACCAGCAGCGAGGGCGGGCCTGACCCCACCATGGATATACCACCGAGAAGGGGGCTTACACAGGTAAGACCAAATCTCCCCGTTCTCCGGTGGTACATCCATGGTGGGGTCAGTCTTCTACTTTGGGACATACCCAAGCAGTGCTGCTCCCTCAGGGCGGGAGGTGTTATGAGGATGCGAAACAACACTCTGGAGAATCCACCTTGTGAAGGCAGCATCTGTCAAGGCGTACTGGTCAATCATGTAACGCTTTATAAATGCATTAAGGACAGCCCGGGCAATGGCCCTGTATACTGCATCTAGGCAAAAAGGCAGGCATGGTAAGCGGCTGACGTGGTGACGCTCCTAGTGAAATGAACCTTGATCCCCATAGGGGGCTCCTTGCCTGCTGCCCGGTAAGCCAGAACTATACTCTTTGAGACGTGCCTAAGCAGTGTACTCCAAACGGCAGGGACTGCTTTAGGATAAGAAACAAGCCTGTGGAGCCCTTGTGTGGCCAAAGGTTGAGTCCTCTAAGACCTGCTGGATGATCCAGTAGTGTTTTATTAATGTGTGTGTGGTGGCCAAAGTGGCTGCCCTACACACCACCTCCAAAGATGGGGAAACCCGAAATGCTGTGGAAGCTGCTGCATTCCTGGTGAAATGAGCCTATATCCCAGGAAGGGGCTCTTGCCCAAGGACTTGAAGGCCAGGGAAATGGCCTCCCTAACCCAACAGATGATAGAGGAAGGGAACGGCTCCTGCTAGGAAGGGCAAGAAGGACCTCCATCTTCTGGAATGATGACGTGTGGTGAAGATAAAAAAACTGATGACAAGACAGGGCCATTCCTGCTTTCTGGAGTGGGCAGAAGGGGGCAAAATGATCTGCTGGGACTTGTGTGAGAGTTTATTTTGGTTAGGAAGGGAAGGGAGGAAGGATCAGTGTTAAGAGCAATCCTGTCTCCCTGAATGGTGGAGAGCTCCGTAGCTGTGAATGGAGCAACTAATCCCAACATCCTCCAGGCTGAGGGAGGCCTGGCCAGTGCATGGAGCACAAGCGGTAGGTCCCAAGAAGAGAACCTAGAAGGTCCCAAGAAAAGAACTAAGAAGAGCTGTGGTGGCCTGAAAGGGGGCCGCTCTTAAGAGTTACAACCTTAAGAGTTACAATCCGATTGCAACCATTGCTTGGAACAGGAGGGCTAGTAGCCTTTCTTGTATCCAACATGAGGCTGGGGCTAGCTGAAATGATTTTCCCAATGGGGCTACAGAACATGCACCACATAAAGAGATGATTCAGACAGCCTGGTTCTGCACTGGGATATTAGGGGATGGGATCTAGCTTGAGTGTCAGATCCTGACTCATGCCTCTTTCAGGCCCAGCCCGCGTGGCTTTGCACCACAGAAACCTGTTATGCTGTTTTGTGCTAGAACCAAGGGTGCTTACTTAGTGATTGAATTCACAATACGACTAGCTAGGCAGTTTACTTTATTTTCATTTTTTTATCTGAAAGATAAGATAACCGTGATTTCGGGATTAATTGCTAGTGAACACCTTACAAGGTGTACGATATACTTAAGTATAACTTACTTCAATAGTAAGGATTAGTGATGACAAGGGAATGTGAGTTACTAGCACAAGAAGTAACAACTTATTTATAAGGTAATGAAATGTGCCACCAGGGTAAAACAACAGGACCCTATATGTGTAGAGCAGCAATTCTTTGTAGCGATTCAAGCTCTGTATTCATGCACCTACTGTCTTGCATAATTGATTTTCTATTATGCACCTTCATGCTGCGCAAATGCCTCTGCAAAGAGTCAGATCTTGCTGCACCTGGTACACAAAGTTACACGAAGAAGCATGAGCAGTTACCCTCGTGCAAACGACTCTGTGGATCATCGCCTAGGCCTTTAATGACTATTAGGCATGGAAAGCACAGAAGTGTGAGACAGTAATGCTGAGAAGGCGGCAGGTACTGCATCTAACAAGTACCAAATTCTTGAGCACGTTATTAGCTTCAGCGGCTACTACTAACTCCCCGAGTTATACAGAATAGTACAGCGCTCAGGCAGAAACTGAAGCATGTGTGTAGAGCTTAAATCTGGAACATCTTAAATGTTTGCTCTTTTCATAAATGTGCATATATAGAAAATGTAAACTTAATTTACCAACTAAAATTGAACCAGCTACTGTGTAATGGGCAGTGTTTGTTTGTTTGTTTTTCTTTCTCTTTTTTTTTTAAATTGGTGCATGTGAAGGCAAACTTCATGGAAGAGTATACTGGTGAATGTTCTAGTTATTAAAATGTATGCCATTACTGATCAAGTATGACAAATACAGAGCTGTCAGCGCTCTAGCAGACAGGTAGACCAGAGCTATTTAACCAAGCTACCTAACTTGGTTGATCCTCTAGGTGTCTGCTCTTGATACTGAAATATAGACAATAGCTAAGAGTATGGACATGTGGCTTCTTTTAAATTTATATTACCGCTAACTGCAGGAGGGAAGGATTGGTGCTTCAGAATCTGACAGAGAGAAAAAATAAACAATAGAGCCAAGAGTAACAACTCAACTCTAGGCATGTAATCATCATTATTTTAGGATAAAGGATAGAACCAGGCACAACAGGTGCGGGGCAGTCCTGTGAGATCTTCAGCTATAATGAAACCACCAAACCCAAATCTTTAACGACAGGTTTCCAAAACGCATTCCATATACTATTAATACGGGGTGCCCAAGCCCTTTTGGCAGAGGGCACATCATCTCTATGATACAGCACTAGGGGATGGGAAAGGATCCTTGTGTTATAGTGTGTCAAATGGCTGGGCTTTAGGGCACCATCTCTGTGGTGATTCTGCTCCTACCTGTAGGTGGGTTCTAGATAGTGGTGTTGTCCTCTTTGGGGTGTGGAATGCCGCAAGGGGCCAGTCCTATCCCCTGCTATTTGACATCTACATGTAACCACTGGAGATCTTGTTCAGGGATTTGGGGTAGGGTGCCACTGGTATGTTGATGATGCCCAACTCTTTTCACCCAAATTGAGGGTAGTTGTTGGGAATCCTGAAGGACTAGAGGCAGAGGGGATCTGCCTAAAGGCTGATTAAAGTTTTAATCTCAAAAACTGAGATTAAAACCAGACAAGTTGGGGACTTCTCCTGGATTAGAAAATCATGATGTAGGTGCTGGATGAGTATTGTTGTGTGCTGAGTGGAGTTGCACTCCCTCTGAAAGTGTGCATCAGCAGTCTTGGGAACCACCTGGATTTGCAGCTGTAAATTGGGCTCCCAGGGGTTGGGGGTGGCACCGGGGGACTTTGCCCAGATTAGACTGGCAATAGGCGACACCTCCTGTCTCTGATGTCTCATGATGGTTTAACCAGCTTGCAGTCTCCCATCCAGATAGCTGCCCAAGCCTTTACTTGCTAAGCTATCTTCAGCAGCTCTGTATTCAACCACTAGACCACACCTGCTGTGCGCAGACTGCAATTAACCCAGAGGGTACACTTCTATACATGGATATAATGATGTGCTGATGGCTAAGTTAGGACCAATAGCTTTCAAACCAGCACAATGCAAACTAGTTTATTTTCTTAGTTTTGGTATGGAGGAGCAGGGGAAAGAACAGCAACATGATCCTGGTTACTGTGTGGTTACAGGCTCAGAGGGGCCAGTACATCTGGAGGGTCTAGGAAGTCCTGCTAGGGAACATTAAACCATACTACTGCCACCCACTTAGAGGGTGTCTGCAAAGACCTGCTTGAACTGGTCAGGCAGCAGGAGGCATGGGCTCTGAGGAGGCTGATCATCCTTCTCCTCTCCTAGGGAATCACTAACTATCCTTCACCTCCCCCTCCTTTTCAGAGGCCTCTGGATCCCCATGGTGCTGGCAAGGACTGATTGCCCTGAGGACTCAGAGGATGAGGCCAAAAGAAAGGGCCACAGGAGGGGAAGAGGAGGGGGGCAGGCAGGCTGAGTGGGGAACTGGATGGCTGCAAAAGTCTTATGGATGGCGTCCAGCAGAAAAACAGCCTGCTGAAACAGAAGCCTCAGTCCTGTCCAGCCTGGCATTGGTAAGATCAGAGCCCTCTGAGGTTGTAGGCACAGGGGCAGAGGAAGCAAAACTGGACCCCTCAGGGGCAGACATGCTGGCAATAACCCAGGCAGAAGACCACCAGGGCAGAGGCCAAAAAGGGGCAGCAGCAGCAGGCAGAGGGCAATGGGCCCTGAAGCACTTCACCCACACCCCTCTTCAGAAAAAGCAGAAGACTGTACCTGGGCAGGCTGCGCAGGATCCATGTGTCAGAGGCTGGGATGTTGAGCAGCTTGGTGGGGAGAACTCCGCAGCAGCGCTCACTCCATGGCCGAGGCTCCATGGCTGAAGAGAAGAGGGCTAGGAGCCTACCTGAGGCAAGGAGGGAAAGCTCCAGAAAAAAAAAAAGGCCAACCAGCAAAGAAAGGGGGCAGGGCTAAGAGCCCCTGTGGAGACCAACAAGAGTGGAGGCGGGAAACCCAACCTTGGAGGGAGCATGAACTGCCTCACTGAGCTGGCTGGGATTCCCCTCGCCGCACCACCGCCCAAGAGGGGGGATCGGGGCGATTGCTGGTGCCGCTGGGAGCAGCCAGCGGGCCACCAGCCCTCCTGGGCACTTGTCAGGTGGCCCCTCGTTGGGGGGGACCGGCAGCGATCTCACCCCTGGCTTCAGGTGGGGGGAGGGAGGAGAGAGGAGAGGGCTCCAAGCTGCAGTAGCAGCAGCCCAATCAGTGCTCCCCTCTTAGGAAGGCAAAACCTCCCCCCAGTCTCCCAGGGATAGGGAGATGAAAGAAAAAAAGGGGGTAAAGGACCCCACTAAGAACCCCTAAAGGGTGTGAGTTGCTGACTCCACTTTCAGCTGCTTCTGCCAAAGGCGAAGGTCAGTCTGGGGATCTCTGGTTGCCCCTCCCCACAGGAAGTCTTTCAGCTGACCTACACCTACCTGAGGGGGAGGAGTAACCCAAAGTAGAAGACTGACCCCACCATGGATGTACCACCGGAGAATGCCCTTTACACAGCCATTTTAAAATAGCCTCCTTAGCATGATACCAGAGCAATAAATCCATCAACTTTCCCTCTCTGGGTCTTATCAGATCCCTGTTTTTCCCCTTTGAAGGGTGTGAAAAAATGCAAAGCTTTTGGGATATGAATAAGCCCCAGAAAGAAGGGGGGGAGAGAGAGTACCTGCTCCATTACCATAGTAAACCAGTTATTTTTAAGATATTGACCATTGCCTTAAAAAGATGTTTATATTTAAAAGGACGACAAACTTCATTTGTGTAGAGATCAAACCAAGGGTGAAAAATCCGTTGAGAATTAGAATCTATAGGAAAGGATGACAAGGACTGGGATCATGACATGCAATAAGGGATATTTAATATTTTCCCCCTTATGTTCTGATTAAAATGTCCCCTTTCCAGAGCTGCTGTAGCAATTCTTGGACAAGTTGGGAAGGCAATTTCATTGGGATCACAATATGAAGGAAAAGTGCAGGGCCAGTCTAAAATATTTTGTTTTATGAAGCAAAGAATGAGATCGCGCATCATCACAGCTCCACAAATTATACAAAACCAGTACCATAAAAGCTAATCTCTTTTTTAAATACACAAAATCTCAGGATTTTACATTTTCTTCCAGTTCAGATGTACACAGATTCATTTCAAAAGAGTGGGTGTTCTTTATGGTAGAGCTTAGGCTTTTATTTCACTAGAGAAGGAAGAGATACACATCATTATAGGCAGAAATTGATGAACACATACTGTAGAGCAAAACCCAAGAATACGGGCATCCCCCACATTATGATGGTTCGTTTTTTGATGCTTCTGCTTTTTCAAAATTAAATTATACCCAAAGCCAGAACTCATTCAATCAACATGTGCTGCATTCTTTCAACCTCTCTCTGATGGTCAAAAGGCTAAAATTGTCTTCTCTTATGTTATTTGCATATGTCATAGTGATCAAACTATTTTTAGCATGAGGGGTGTTTGCGGAGGTGGACAACCTCAAAATGCCAGATGTGGGGGGGGGGGGCACCTGGAAACAGGTGTCTTGTGTGCTGTCTTGTGTGCTCTCTGAAGCATCCAGTGGACCTCTGTGTGATACAGGAAGCTGGACTAGATGGGTCTTTGGCCTGATCCAGTGGAGGCTCTTCTTATGACTTTCTTCAGTAAATAACTATCACTCAAATACATAAGATATTCATTGTTCACACATATCTTTGTTCATTTTACTGTAATTTCTTATGTATTTTGGTTATGTATTACTAAATATATGTTATTTAGGCTTTTGCAAGTGGTATTTATGTCTTCTTTGGTGGCCATTTTGCATTTGCAAGCTAATAAAACTGGGTTCCCTTTTGCAATGATTTTCATTTTGATCAATGCTCCAATCCCTAACCTGTCCAATAAGTGGAGAATGCCTGTACTAGTCACAGTTTCCATTTAGACTAAAGATATTCTGGAGAGCCTCTTCCATATCTTTAGGCATTGATTTTGTCTTAATGGAAATCTGAAGAATGATGGGGGTAAAAATGGTATCTTGCAAGTTTCATAGTCATGTGTAGAACTGAGCCGCTCTCTGAATCTTCAAAGTTTCTTGGAAATGTCATAGTTTTGACATCTGGGTTTGTATCCTCCTCAAACACAGAGGAGTACTCCTGTAAATGGTGCTTTGAGAACTTCTGCATGAGGCCATGCTATACTGCCTGGAAATACAAAGGTTTGGTAAGCAAATATGCCATGCTTTTCATGAAGATTATTGCATGAATGCAGTTCATGTCTAGCCTTACATGTGCTATGCAAGATTTTAAAAGCAAGAAGTTTAACATAAGACCTTTTGGTATTTTACATAGCAGAAGGAATTGTCATACCTTTTTTAACTTCATAACCTTGAAGAGCACTTTTACGTCCTACCTTCAGAAGTATGTAGCTTAATCTTCCAACAAAAGAAAAGATATGCTCCTTTATATTTTGGCTAGTTTGCTTTAGTATCTGCAATATAACCTTGTATATGCTGACATCAAAACAAAAATATCCATACACACAGCAAGAAACAAACGGAATGGATATTTTAAAACTGTTGATTATAAATGAAAGACCCAGAATGTGCAAAAGCTTGGGAAAAAAAATGAATGTTTTCCTTTAGTTTTCCTTTAGTCTTCTGAAACAGCTTGCCTAAAAACAAATCAAGCAAACATAAAACAGCCCTCTCTCCTTTCCATGCAATGTTTTTCCATTCCTGTTCCTTCTTCTTTGGCTTCTGTTTTAGTTGAAAATACTACCACAGATACTCATCTATAAGACAAGACATTTCTGCCAATAGTATAAATTACCTCCTAGCCTTATCTGCAAGTCATTCAGTGGTCAATACTTGTACAAGCAACAAGAAGAATGTAGAAATAGTAATATGGCTATTAGTTTACATGGCAACAAGACTTCAAAGCTGCAGCCAAAATTCACCCCTCAGAAAAAAGCAAGCCAGGGTTCAACACTTTCATTTGATTCAAACAAGCCTCCTTATTGACAGAATCCCACTTGACCCTTCTGCAGCCTTGTTACACTTTACCAGTGTCCGGGTTTCTGAATTACCAGAATGTAATTCTCAATTCCATTTGAATCAAAGTTCTATTAGCTATTCTGACCCATTAGCTATTCAGACCTATAAATTCAGACCCGTTAGCTATTAATTAGCTATTAATTTTTTTCATTTTCTTATAAACTGCTTTGTGAACTTTTTAGTTGAAAAGCAGTATATAAATACTGTAGATACGTAGATAGATTATGAACAATAACCATGGAAAGTAGTAGGTCTAATTCTGAATAAATTTGATTGTAAGTATAGCTGCAATCCTAAGAGCACTTTCCTGGGAGTAAGCCCCATTGGACTTCTGAGTAGACATGAATAGGATTGCACTGTAAATGTGGTTGCACTTGCTCATGCTCATTCCTTGCTGCATTTATCTGAAAGTATTGAGGACATGATTGTGGTCTTTAGTCCATGTTTATGAGCAGTTTCTTCATTCTTGTTAGAGATGTCTCCAGCATTAGTGATTTACAGTTGCTTGGCTCTCTTTAGGACCCTTTCTGTGGGTTTGTCTCAATCAGCTTTGGTTCCCTGGTCCTCTGAGCTAACCCTGCTAATATCCTTGCTCACTGGATAAGAGGTACTTTTCAAGTGTCTTTTTTATTTAGCAAAGGGACAGTAACTGGCCTTCCTCAGCCCAGAATTGTTTTTTTCTAGTGGCTGTCTCCTGCATCTTTTGCATCTTTTTATATTGTGAACTGTTTTGGGACAAGGAACCATTAGTTATTCAATTTTCTCTGTAATCCATTTTGGGAACTCTTAGTTGAAAAGCACTATATAAATCCTGTTAATAATTTTTGTGTCTCTTTGGGTCCTTTCGTGTATGCATCTTCACACCACTCACGTGCTCACATGTGACCTGCTAACACTTTTTGGCCTGCTAACACTGAACAGGACATTTTTAGGCATGTAAGTGGTGATCCATATTTTATGGCATGCCCTGGCAAGCTCCCCCATGGCAGCAGAGCCTCCACTGCTTCTGGGAGTAGTCCTAGTTCCTGATCTCTCATGTGCTCCCAGATTGCAAGGAACCTTCTGCCCTTTTCCCTATATGGGAAAAGTTGTATTTATGAAAGTTGTATTTAACATCACCCTGGAGGACAGAAGTCTTTTGAAACACCCAAAAACATCACTGAGGATATAGAGCTGGGAAAGTATCCCCTGGGGGAATGTTATGGGACAGGGCAGAATGTTGTGGTTATGTGTTCAGGGGTGGCACCGGGGCCAGGTTGGCAACTACACTCCCCCAGCCAGATGACACATGGAGCAAGGAAATACTGTGATGCTTTTATCCTGATAGTGTTGACTCACCTGGAAAAATACCCCATCCCCAGTAGTTCCAGTTTGAACAACAGAATGCAGTTAAATTCATAAACAAAACTCTGCATATACTGAAGTCTGGTTTATTATAGGTTTTTTAAGACTAAGGAAATGCTCTCTAGAATCTACTTTTCTCCCTTTATGTTTATGAACAATGGTTTTGAGCCAAAATATACACAGTTTCTATGCAAACTGCTGTCATTTGCTGTACTTTCAAACTCAGTTTGGCAGAATGCAATTCTTTTGTCTTGCTGGCTGTTGCCATAATATGAGATTACTGTGGCACTGAAGGGGAAATACTTGGAATTAAGCTTTCCAAGGGGAAGAACTGGAACATGCTTGAATGAGATATTAAGTGGCAGTCTGATAAAGGGTAGAGATGTTCCATTTCATTTTTTCTAGTAATGTTTAATTAAAAAGCAGTTAAAGTCAGCAAAGACATTTTGCTTTATTACAATTTCAGGTATGAACACCTACATGCAATAAGGCCAGCACTGAATCACACTTTTCAAAAATGTGATACTTGTTCTTGTAATTCTGGGGAAAAAAACTATGAATATTCTAGCAGCCTCATATTCATAAATCTGATTAATGTTTCAGTCTTTGTCAGATTCTACAATAAGTCTTCCTCTATAAGTCAATTCTTTCCAGACACTGTTTGAATACTAACATTCTCTCATTGTCTTTTGTGGTCATGCTGTTCTTGGCCATTGGTTTTTTGCGGGGGATTGATTTCAAGATGCACACTAAACTGTGTTTTCACATTATGCAGTATCATGTGTTGCAGGGTTCTGATGCATGACCAGCAAGGTAGAAGAAATTTGTGCCTCCAGTTTTGCCTCCCAAGATAATAGAGGTCTGGTGTAGCTGAGCCATTGTTTAACCTTCCACAAACTGGTCTGTGGTTGCCATAACCTGGCCTGCTCCCTCTCCACCATCAGAAATAGCCCACAGACAACAGGCATTGCAGTAGCACCAAGCAAGTGCCCATTCTCTGACACTCGGTGTTCTGCATGGACCACCAAGTGACAGAGGAAAGGGAGTGAGGGTGGCAGTGAGGAGACATTTGAGGTGGAGACAGGGTGGGCAGAAGGCAAGCCAGGGACAGATGGACGAAGGGAGGTGAGACCATTGGAACTCAGCTTCTCTGGATCCACAGCCTCTGTGGATGGTTATTTGCCTTTGTACATAGGTTTGTTTTCTGCACTGATTTCACAGCTGATGCAGAAATAGCCCCATTGTACAGCTACTCTCTTATGTGGGGGAAGAGGATGAACATCCCTTTCTCCCAATAAAGCATCAGGTAGCTGCCACAGCAGCCTTCTTGCCTTCAGGGTACTGCAACAGCTGTTTTGCTGCTGAGGTGGCCACGGAGTCACCAGCAGCTCAGATCTGGGCTGTAAATAGCCTTAGAATCCAAGGAGAAAAGAAATACCTCATGCAAGCACTCTTCCAGCCACATTGCAACCACATTTTGATGGGTTTTGGGGTGTCCTTAGAATCCTTGCACATGCTGCAGTCTGATGATGCCATAGGAGCTGCTGCAATGTGGATCATCTCATGTAACTAGAATCATATGAGAAGATCTGGCGCAAATGGGAGGACCTCACAATGCAAATCCTGGCCTTGTCAACTTAGCAATGCCATGGTTATGAGCTGTATATTTAATATACTATTATATATTTAATATACTATATAATATACAGTGGCGCCTCACATAACAAATTTAATTCGTTCCGGAGGCATGTTCTTTATGTGAAACATACTTTATGTGAAGCGGATTTTCCCATAGGAAATAATGGAAACTCAGATGATTGGTTCCACAACCCCCAAAATATTCATATAAAAATATTAACTGGATGTAAAAATGATGACAGAACACTGGGACTGAATTCAAAACATGCATTCAATGTGCATGATCTTATGAGGTCTACTTAGGCTGCAGTCCTAAAGACACTTTCCTGGGAGTAAGACCCATTTAACACAATGAGGCTTACTTCTGGGTAGACATGGTTAGGAGGCAGCAATCCAAGACACCTTCAAAGTGTCTCCCCACTTTCTCCTTTTCTCCATCCTGAGCCTCTCTCTCCCCTGCTCCCTTCTGGCTGGCCCTGAGCTGCTTCCCTCTTCTCCACTGCTCTTCTCTCTCTCTGCCCCGTGGACTCCCAGCCACAGGAGGAACAGCATGGAAGTGTTGCTTTCACTATGGGCAGGTGCGCTAGGCAGCCCTGACGCTTTTTAAACAGGCTGCTGGCCAGCACGTCTGCCCCAACTGCCAACGAATATGTTCTTTATGTGAAGCATGTTCTTTACATGAAGCAGAATCCTAGATAAATTTTTGTTTGTTACGTGAAACATACTTTACGTGAGGCATTCTTTACGTGAGGCGCCACTGTACTAATATATATAAATAGTATACTTATATTTTTGGAAGGTTTTCCTTACATTAAATAGAGTTGGTGCTGTGTTGTAGTGGCTACTACCCTAATTAACATAATAAAAGTCTCCTTTCCCTTTCTATGTGCATAGTGCTGGAAATACTGCATGCATTCTGCCCAAACACTGTGTACAGTGGCAGATCTTTGTATTCACCCAGTGATCATCTGAGATCAATTATATCTGAGTATAAGAGATCAATTGAACTGGCAGGGTGACCATATGACCAGAAAAACCTGGATTTGTCCAGATTTTTAGCCTCCTGTCCAGATGTCCTACATTTTGGCTTCATTGTCCTACATTTTGGCTTCATTTTGAAACTTTGCTGTAGTGCACAGTACCCCATCATGCCATATGTTGGATTCATATTGAAGAGTAGAATACAATGCAAAAATCAGTTTGAAGGTATCTCCTTCATATCAAAAGTTATGGCCAAAAAACCAAAAAACAAAACAAAAAAATACATTTTTTGGCAATTTTTTTAAGTGGGTAGGAATTTTGGCTTGGGATTAGGAATTTTGGCCCTGGGGTTCAGGAATTTTGGCCCTGGGGTTCAGGAATTATCCGGTCACCCTGACTGTATGGGGATCCCTATCACATGAATAGTTTTGCATAGTCCTGAATCTACCAAGGGGACAGTTTTGTGTACTGAGGAAAGATTTATAAGTAACCAGTTGTATAACTGCAGAATTATGAATATTTGATTGTCAAAATTAGAGGGATTTCTGCCCTAAATATTTTACTATCTACACATGATCATCACCATGTAGCAGCTTTGCTTGTGCTGTTATTTAAAAAGTTCTGTAATTTACCATATGTGGATAGTGTTTCTGTGGCTTTATAAACAATTTGTAGCTTTTGCCTCAGCAACTATGTGATTAATTAATAATTGTGTTTGCTCAATCAACGAAAGGCACAAAATTGTTTTGTTATTGTACCAAACACAGTATAAAGAAAACTGGTCAAATTTTTGAGTTACATACCATTAATATTTGCTTTAAATATGAAACTTTGCAGTAGTATTTCCTTAGCTAAAATTGCCATTTGATTGGTTTTGACTATCTATGACAAATCTTTTATGAATCTTACAATTTGGCTTAGATTTATTTTTGGCTAAAAGTGATTTTCTGAATCCACTGATTAAGATATGTGTACTACACACATGTGTACTTTCAGTATTTCTAGTAACGTTAGAAATTGTACCCATCAAACTTTTGTACATCTCATCAGCTGTCAGTGAGCTACTGAATTGCATCCAAAGTATGTTAAAGAAAATGAGAACTCAAAGTGTCAATGTTTGAAGAAAATAACAAGGACCAACTTTTCTTATATAATCCATTAAAGAGCAGCATATTGAGTTATGGATTATATTTGCAAAGCAATACTGTCTCTGCCAAAAGATGTTTTGTATGATTTGAAGCCGAATATTATTTAATGCAGGAATCTGGTATCACATCAGAGTTATTTGGGGACTTTAAAAGTGCAAACCTTTGCAAGTTTTCTTGGAAGACCTACCAAGTTCCATGGGGATTACGCCATAGTAAGTTATTATTAGAGATGCACTGAAGTAACTGTTCCATTTTTGAAGCAATACATCTGGAGGTGAATTTAGACATCATTACAAGGAGAATAAAGTTACTCACAGTTACTTTGTTGACATCCAATTTAAAATTCTATGCCAGCCATTCCCTATTTGTTGCAGTACAGATGCAAGAAAATTCTGCTCATCATTCAGGAGAGATATTCTGAGATTGATATGATGTCCAGGCACTTTTCCTGGTTTAAACCCAGGATTTTCTCTACCCACCCATCATTTGAAAACTGTATTTGATACACAATTCCCCCATTTTGAACAAGGGGGAAAGGAACCACATGTATACCAGAGGTGGGCTCGGCCTGGCCCAACATCCGGTTCGCCGGAAGTGGGCTGGGGTGGGGACAGAGGGTGGGGCCAGGGCAGGGGCGGGGCCAGGGAGGGTGAGGGGTGGGGCCGGCGAGGGTACACCACCCACCCCAGCATGCTGCGGGTGCAGATGGGCGGGCGAGGGGCGGGCCCCAACCCCAGCGCACTGTGCTTGTGCCCACCTCGGCTTAAGCGCAGTGCATCCTGAAGCTCGCCGCGTCGACCTTGGCGCAAGTACAGTGCGTCCTGAAGCTCGCTGGCCAGCTTTAGGATGCACTGCGCTTGAGTCAACCTTCGTTGGAAGGTTGACGCATGCGCAGTGCAGTGGTGGGGCCGGGCGCCGAACCGGTGTGCCCGGTTTTCTGGCTCACCGTAGCCACTGGTTCGGTGGCGGCAGGTCAGGAAGAGGAAGCGGTTCAGGTGATCCGGCCCGAACTGGCCTCAGCCCACTACTGATGTATACCCTTCCTATAAGCAATTTCTGGTGTATGTGCTCATGTGTGTTTGCACATATGCATGTGTGTGTGGGTTCAGCAGGCAAACCTAACTCTGATTTCATCTGTTTAGAGGGGAAGGGATCAGAAGGGGTGGATTGTCCTATGAGATGCCAGTTGTCTGAAAAAGTGGGCACATTTGGTCATGAATAGGAACTACTCTAAGACAGCTTTTCCAATTACAAACAACTTTTATTGAATAAAGAAAAAGGATTGTAAAGATCTTTATCAAAAGGTATGCTTCTTCATTATGTATTTATCATTCACATACACTTGCCTCTGGAAGGCATGTGAATGTTCCCTAGTGAGAAGAGGATAGTGTTGGATAACTATTTGTTTTCTTCTAGAGTTTGCTTTCTATAGCCTCATCGCATCACAACATTAATCATCTGAATACCTAGGTATACTTGGTATGGACTGATTGATCACTTCTGGCCCTGCCCTGGTCTCAGCCTTTAGTGGTGAGATTTGGTTGGTTCTGAAATTTTCCTAATGATTTTGGTGGCATTTTGTGTGCTCTTGGAGGTTTCTGGTGGGCTGCTATGAGATGCAAGAGGTTGGACCTAATCAGTTCTGGGCCCTGATCCAGGATGGCTCTTCTTATGTACTTACAATGCTAAAAAACAAACAAAATTAACAAAGAGATTCAAATCAGGTCTAACTGAAGTAGCTCTTACACACCTAAATGGGGAAAATTATAGGAAATAGTAATGTACAATGGTACCCGAAAAGAAAGAAGAGAATGAAGAGAGAAGAACTTCTTCAAAGGAAAAAGGAGCAGAGCAAAGAGTTGAAGTGGGGGACAGAAAAAGAAATGTAGAAAGATTAGCTGGACTTCCCAGAGCAGGGTGACCAGATGCCTGAACCCAAAAAGGAGGACAAGGTCTTGGAGTCCTCTCAGCCTGACATTTCCGGTGGACAATGGCACATTTGCCTACTCACAAGTAAAGCTGCAATATTGGGCACTTTCATTTTCCCATAGAGCTCAATGCATATTTTTTATTTTTAGTTTTCTGGCCATAACTTTTGATCGGAAGGAGATATTTCAGAACCGATTCTTACATTGGATTCTGCTCTTCAATATGAATCCAACAACATATGACATGATGGGGTACTGCACACAATTGTAAAATTCCAAAATGAAGCCAAAATGGAGGACAATGAAGCTCTTTTGGAGGATACCCGGAGAGAAGGCTAAAAAAGAGGACAAATCCAGAAATTTACAGTCATATGGTCACCCTGTATTTAGGGAAACCAAGTAAAAGATGAAACCTGATACTGGTTTCAGTTGGCATGGCGGTGTCAGTTGGCATGGCAGTCAGTTGGCATGGGTGTCAGTTGGCATGGCGGTCCTTGATTAGAGCCTGGACTAGGACTGACAGTGAAGCAGCATTGGCTTTCCAATGCACAACAGCAATGCAGGAGAGCTGTTCTTGCTGGATTAGAAACTGGAAAGCTTCATGTATGTTTTAACCTTAGGAGTAAATACAGTTCTGTTCAAATTTTGGTGTATTATTCTATATGGACATATTTAAGTAGGAGGTAGTGAGAACATGGGTGAATGAAAAATGTTATGTAGCCTCGCTGGCTTGTGGTTCTGCAGTCTCTTGCCATCAGTTCTCTTGCCAGCCATGTTATCAGGCTCTCTAAGTACATACATTTTGATTTGTGGCTTCTGTACTTTGAATTAAAAGGGGATGAGCAGAAATGAAATATTAACCATGGAACACTACTTGGCAACCTTAACTTCTCCATCTCACTTTTCTTGAGATATTGACTACAGCAGTGGTCTTCAAAGTGGGGGTCATGACCCAGAGGGGGGTCACGAAGACTCAGGGACCACCATCTTGTCCTGCAGACCCCCAAAATCAACTTCATGATGTTGCACACTGCCCCATCATGTCATATGTCATTGGATTCATCTTGAAGAGCTGAATTCAGCACAACAATCTGTTTTTAAATAGCTCCTTCCTATCAAAGTTATGGCCAAAAAACCTAAAAGCAAAAATATGCATAGAAAATGCATGAGAAAAGTAATTTATATCATGGCTTTTCTCACGAGTAGGCAAATGTGCCATCGTTCATTGGAAAGGGCAGGCTGAGAGCAATCAAAGGATCCTGGATTGCTCCAGAAGGGTCCTGATCCAATGAGTGCAACCCTCCAAAATTACCCCAGAAGGAAGTGCCAGCCTCCAAGCTTCCCCTTTACATTGAGCTCCATTAAAAGTAAACTGCACAGCCATGTTTACTCATGGCTGGTGTGGAAGGTCAGTCCAGGGGGTGCAAGGCTTCCAGCATGACCCTGATCCAGGCACATGGAGCTTACAAGTGCTCTGGAAGGTAGCCCACCCAACACTGAAAATAATAGAAACTGGCTCCACAGGTAACGTTAATTCTTTAAAAAAAATTTATTTGTAAAATAAACTCCTCTTCCCCCTCTCCCCAAGCTTAATTTCCTGTCCCTATCCCTCTGGGGTCTTCATGCTTTGGGGAAGGTTTAAGTCTTTTTAAAAAAAAATTACTGGTAATTAATTTTTAAAAATTAGATGTGCTCTTTCTCCAGGACACATCCCCTTTTTATCCATGTACAATATCTTGGAAAATAATCCTTCTCCTTGTGAGCAGGCAGCCTGTAGCCTGCTTGGAATTAAAAAATTACATGTAATAAATTGTATATGTAATAATTTTAAACATAAGATTCAGTAATATAGTGTTTAAATTAAGCATATGAAAGCAATAAACACATGAGCTTTTATTTTGTTATGCTCTACACTTTTCTTGCGTGGCATACATTTTGAGGAGGGTTTCTGCTCTCAGAAAGAAGGGGGCAGGCAGGATTGGGGAGGAGAAGGAGTGCAGTCATCCAATAGCTCCGCAAGGGCCTCTTGCTGCAGCCACCACCTGAGCTCTGACAAGTGCTTTCTAAGTCCATCTTCTCCTAGGAGCATGGGGTGTATGTGTGTGTGAGTGTATGAGTTGTGTGTGTATGTGTTTGCATGTGTGTGAGAGTGCATGGGGTGGGTATGTGTGTTGTGGGTGTGTGAATGAGTGCATGGGATGAAAGCAGTGGTGGGCACCAGCAGGTTCGCACCTACTCTATAGAACCGGTTCTTAACAAGAGATAGTACATATAAAGTTTAAAAATAGCCATTTAAAAGTGGCTGCCAGATGGACAGAGAACCGGTTCTTAATTTCTTTGAAGCCCATCACTGGATGAAAGGTGTGTGTGTGTGTTTGAGAGGACATACGGAGGTTGGGGCAGTGGGGTGGGAGAGAGTCTGGGAGTTTGGGGGCAGTTAAGGGTAAGAGAGAGCCTGTGGGGTCAGGGCAGTGGGGTGGAAGAGAGGATGACCATATGTCCTCTTTTTCCAGGACATAACTCTTTTTTAGCCTTAAGTCCCAGATTCATGGTAGCAAGTTTGACAGGCAGGTCCTGGACAGATTCCAAAGATTGAAATGGGGTCATTGGGCAGAAATGGTGACAGACCTTCTTTCACTGGACCACTGCAGCACATGCAAGCTTCTTTTGTGGCCATACCTGACACCAATATCTAGTGTCTCTGCCTCTTCCTCTTCTCATTCTTTTCACCTTTATGGCTCTTCAGCTCCCCAGGGGATTAGGGAGACAGCCAGCTGGAAGCATCAAACATACCTGACTCTCAGAAACAAGGCTTACCTTTCTTTAGCGTTACTCAGAATAGCTCAGAGTTAGTAAAAACTGCAACATGTTGAATGATAGACAGTGCTATTTGCAGTCCATCAAGACCACAGTCTCACAAGTGTGTGTGTGTGTGTGTGTGTGTGTGTGTGTGTGAGAGAGAGAGAGAGAGAGAGAGAGAGAGGGCGGGGGGATGGATGGATGACCTGTTTGCTTTCCTAGACTGGATGTGGAGAGAGAAGATTAAGCAATGCATCTTTAATTCAATGTTTACATACATATGGTACATCCCCAAAGGATTCACATTATCTTTTACTTTCAAGTGGCCTGAATTTTTAGGTAATCTAGTTAATAGCAGTGCAGCCTCTCTCATGACTACTCAAAAGTAAGCCTTGTTGAGTTCATTGAGACTATCTGCACAATCCAGAGTAACTACAGGAGCTCTTATGTCAATGTAAGAAAAATTTATTGTGGATTGCTCTATGAATTTCACATAGGTTTCCACTAGGTGGTGCCTTAACTACGTCAATGTAAATGTCTCGTAAAAGCTCCCATAGTTACTCTGGATTATGAAGTTAGAGCATAATCCAAGCCATGTCTATTCAGAAAACCCCATTGTGTTTAATGGTCTTACTCCCAGGAGAGTAAGTTCAGGATTGCACCCTCACTCCTAAGCAAGGCTTTTTTCTTAGGGTACTCATCGTACTCAGCACTGGCATTTTTTTCCCACGTCCTACAGCTAATTAATAATTAGTCATGTGAGAATGACCTACTTATGCCACTGTAGTAAGTACTGGCACCTTTTTCCCCCTAGTAAAAGCACTGCTCCTAAGCATTTCAATGATTTCAGTCTAACCTATTCATGTGGGAGTTGCAGTTTGATAACTTCTGTGTGTGAAAGTGTTGCAGTCACTCATCTTTCAAGCACACAGCACAGAAGATTTTCTCTTATGCTGTCAGACAATTATTTGAAAATCTGAGACAAACTAGAAAACAAGGGTTCTCACTCAAACTTAATACGTGGTCTTCTATTGACTGTGCTTCAGTCTCATGAATCCACTTCTTTGTTGAGAGATAAGTCAGCTAATGTTTGTTATGTAACTGCACACATAGGAATCCAAGATAACTTGGAGTCCAATACTCAGAGCCAGGATGGTTAGGAGTTGGACTTTGAACTGGAAGATCCACGTTCAAGTTCCTCCCTGGTCATGAAGCTTCCTGGGTGACCTTAGACCAGTCACTGACTCTCAGCTTTACCTTCCTCACAGGGCTGTTGTGAGGACAGCAGGAGGGGAAGAACTTAAGTTTTATAAGCTGCCTTGGCATGGGAAAGACAGAGTATAAATCCCTTAAATAAAATAAATAAATTGCTGCCAGCTCTCTGCCAAGGCCGAATGTCACAAACATGCCATAAAGCACATTTGCAGGCCAGAGCTAGGTCAGTGCTGGGCTAACACTGGCCTCTATTGATGCGCTGTCTGTGATCTGTCTCATAGTGATTGCCAGGACTGCTGGGCTGCAGAAAGGTGAGAGGTGGGGAGGAGGTGGAAAGAAATGTACTGAAGGGGGATTGCACCTGCTGGAGGAGTTTTTTGTGTGTATAGTAGTATATCCTTATGCATGAATGCTTAATGTGTGCATGTTGTGATCATGCCCAATAGACAAAATCCCATTCCCCCTTTCTGAGTTCGTATATGTGTACATGTGTAAGGATGATGTTTTGTACTATTTCACAAGTGTCCAGATGTAGGGACCAGCTGTAAGCCAGTGGGAGGGAATTCCCTTCCGCAACGAATCTGCCCTTCCCTCTTGCCATCAGATCCATTCCAGGTAGCAAGAGTGACACAAAAGCATCACATTCATCTGACCGTGCTAATTGTGCAAGAGGCACTCTTCCAAGTGGATGTTCCTCTTTTTTTAGGAGGGGAAGAATAACTGGACCTTCCCACCCTGGCAATGTCTGGCTTCAGCTGGTGTTCTTTTGCATTTAAGATTGTGAGTCCTTTTGGGACAGGGACCCACTAGCCATTAATTTTTCATTTTCTTTGTAAACCGCTTTGTGAACTTTTTAATTGAAAAGTGGCAGGCAGGCAGGCAGGCAGACGGACAGACAGACAGATAGGCAGGCTCTGACAGCGAGGGTAACAGGAGGCTTATACAGTGCATTGAAGTGGCCTCCAAAACTTAGTGTTGTGACCTCCCCAAGAAAATTTCATTGCTGCAGGCATACTGTAGGTTATGCACTAGGTTAGATGCATGCCTGTATGAATCAACTTTAAAACCCTAAATATTAGAGCAAAGAGCAACTCCACTTGTTCTACACAGAGAACTCCCTTAATATAAGAGCTATGCAACAGTGCTACTGATGTTCCCCTTATTTGAATTGGGTTTATGTGAAGAACATCCCCTCTGTATGCACCTTCAGGCTTTATTTGTTTTATGATAAATCTTTTGTTTTCCTTTTTCATTAACTGTAATGTGAATATTTTAAGCTTTTCTTTCAATTTGAAAATAGAAAATGGCGTTATTTAAAATCATTTCCACAAAATTATATTATTTTTGAAAATGTATTTTTGCTGTCAAAAGATGACAATTTTCATTTTTTACTATGACTGCTGAAGACTTTTAAATAGAACTACTGTTCATATTGCTGTATGCTTTAAATAAAAACACATCCACAAAACCCAATTATTTTAAAACCTGCCTACACAGTGATGTGCATTCCTTCTAAAATGTTTTGTACTAAATGTCTGATAATAGTATTTGCTTTAGCTGGAAATAGCAAGCAAGGAGGTGAATCAGTGTAGCTCATGCTCAGGGGAACTGGCTTCCCAAATGAAGAATCAAAGACTGCTATAAATTAGATGACTTATGCCATTTTTACTTCAAGAATATTTGGTTGGCTGATTGGAATGGCTGTATTCCTCAGGAGATGAATCCATACTACTACAAGTTTTGCTTTTTATTTCATGTGTGTTTGTATTTCAGCAGTGTTCGCTAGAAAATGGCCTTAGTTACAATGGATCAATAATCATAGCTCTTGATGATAATCCAATGCTCAGGAGCATTTTTAATGTCAGTTTTTAAAGATAAAGTAACTGTATGTAACTTTCAAACATATGAAAGTGTAACATAAGAAGCACAATACAGCAACCTTCCATGTGATTCCCAGGGCTTCCTCTTCATAGGTCTTCTCTTAGATTTATAGAGTGGCTTTTTTAACCTACTACACCAGTGTCTCAACATGGGGGTTGGGACCCCCTTTGGGAGTCACAACTTCATTTCTGAGGGAGGAGTTGTGAAAAGCTAGGCACTGCCATCTTGGAACCAGGCACTGGATGCCCCCATTTTGGAATGGGGGATTCAGGCTGCTTTCCTGGGAGTAAATCTCATTGATTACACCAAGGGACCCAAGTAGATATAGATGAGCTCTGGCATCAAAGCAATTGCACTTCCTGTTCCAGTTTACAGTTCCAATTTACAGTTTTTCTGTAAATTCCAATTTATACATATCATCCCAGGACAGGTCCATTAGACCCATTTGGTCTAATCCTAAACCTAAGTCTAAAAACTGTAAATTCAAAAACTTTTATGCTTTTGGATTTGTAACTGTTTCATTAGCAGTAAAAATAGTCAGAAAGTCTTGTCAAGTAGAAATAATAAATTCCAGTAAAAAAACACAACACAAACTTCCAATTGGGTCTAATAGAACCGGTTGGGACCCTAAGGGCTAAGGAACCAGTTGAGTGCTTTTAGGATTCCCTACAGCTTGAAAATAATGCGTGATCATGATGAAACTAGAAGCCCTGCACTACAGTATCTACATTATAGGATTACTGTTGAATTTCAGCTACAGTGACATGTCAAGGTAAATTAGAAGATTTCTGTTTAGGTTAATTAAAACTAGCAAAATCTTACACATATTAAAACTAGCATAATCTTACACATATTCTTTCAATTTCTAATTTAAGGACAGGGTGAATGGGGTAGTTTAAGGGCAGGGTCAGGGCAGTTTGCAAAGGGTGTTAAATCTGCACCAGGTCTTGACACACCATTATCACTGGCCCAGTTGACCTGGAATATCCCTCAACATGTCCAGCCTTCTTCTCATCATACCCTTTACTTATCCCCATGCCAATGAATGATGCTTTTCTTCTTATGTTGCTCCTTCCCCTCATAACTTTGGCTGCAGAAACAAATTTATTGTAGCATAAGCTTTCAGTACTACAGTTCACATCATCTTGCATCTGATAAAATGGACTCTAGTGCACTGAAACTTATGCTACAATAAATGGCTTTATCATTCATATAATCATTTATTTAACATTGGCTCTTTCATTTAATGGGTCACTGTATAGTAACTTCCTATGCTACAGACTCTGAAGTAATTCTATATACTTCAGCTATAATTAATTTTGCATATGTCGAAATAAGTGCCTTGGGGACTGCAGTTGTAAGGTAGAACTAGATGTTATGATTATAGATCTCTTTTCGAATCTAGGTAGAAGCAAGCAGTAAAGCTGCAGTGTGTTTAGGATAGCATCAGTGGAGAACCACTGGGATGAAAGCAGGTGCAGTGCCCTTCTTCTGTCTATAGGTATAACCTAATTATAGTATTAGCAGATTACCCTCCCTTTTCCCCTTGAAGTGCAAAAGCATATAAACAATTGGTAAGTTATTATCACTTTTGCAAAGTGCATGGGGAAGGGCGGGATCTGACTCTGAATTGAAAGAAACTGTTCTAAGCCCTGGAGAAGGATGTTGATGGCCTACCTGCTTGCTAGCTTTTTTAAATAAATAGGCTTTTTTCAACAGGTGCAGCGTCTCATTCACAGATCACCAGCTGCACCTGCTGAAATTCCCTCTTCTATATAATTGTTAAAGGTCCAGTAGCCCTAAAGATGAAAGTCTGGACACCTGATCCATCTAATTGATGGGCAACATCACTCCATAGTTTTGGACTGTGATCTTTTCCAGGCTTACCTGGAAATATCAGGGGTTGGATTTTGGACATCCAGCATCCCCACATGCTGGTTTTCTCCTAGTTCAACCTTTGTTCATATTGCCATCATGCTCAAGCTGGCTGTTTCTTTCTTGTGAGCTCTGGCATTCACACCAATAGGATCTCTACCTTTGTGAAGCAACGTCAAAAACTTGTTTTCCTTGTTTGTTGAAATCAGTCAGAAGTGCTTCATTTTGTATTTTAGATGTAGTATTGTTCTTCTGCACATTAGCATGCATTGTTCACAGATACGTGGAAATATAATGATAGCTCATACATCTAGTTCTGAAAGAAAAAGGTGTTCTGCTGTCCAGCACAGGTATGCACAGCTGATGACCCCAGGCAGCCAAATTCAGTCATAAACTGCTTAACAATATTGATCTGGTTCCTCCCTTCTGATTCCAATATTAGTTTAATATATAACATGTATTTATTTATTTAAATTTAATTTCATTGTCTGGCTGCATTTGGTTTAGTGGGTCACAAGTTCCATGTGGAAGTGGCCCTTGTAATTGCTGAGTTCATTACATGCAGAGACTTATGAATGGGGGGAAAAGAATAACTGTTAATATAAAGAGAACTGGTTCCACTGTAGTAATTCCTCCAGCAGCTTCGTTCAGTTACTTATTAAGCTTCCTCCTACAACTCCTATCTCCTTGCTCAATATCTTGTTAAGTGAGTGTCTATCTTTAAATTCAGACTATTATCACCATCGCCTTAAGTTCACAGGTCTTATTTCTGAGCAGCTTGCATGTGTCATGATATATTACATCTCCAGATGGCTTTAGTGATGATGGGATTGACTCATGCAAATGTACCCATGTCTCTGAAATACAACCAAAAGGAATAGCACTTAGCTCATACTCATAAAAGGAACTTTGGCCATGTTAAATGAGGCAACCAAATGTTTAAACTTCTCAAATGTAATTGTCACACGAAAATGTTCAATAGTTCTGACAATAATAATGCTTGCCATAGGTTATAGGTCACTAAATTGGTGACTGGATTTATCAGGTTGAGAACCTATTATGGAGTTTCAATAAAGTACAGTATTGTAGCATCTTGCTCTTTAACAACTGGCTGCTTTATGAAAGAGTTAATTAGTTGAGAGAGTCATTTTGCTGAGACAAAATGGCAGAATAACATACCGGTATATCTAAAAAAAAGAGTTAATTAGTTGAAAGAGTCATTTTGTTGAGACAAAATGGCAGAATAACATACCGGTATATCTAAAAAAAAACATGACTCTTGTGACAGTCTAAAATCCATCACCACATATTTTGGAAATATTGCATGATTGGGAGGTTGGTTAATAATGATAGTTAAACCCTAGGATATTTGGACTGATCTTAGATTCTATGGGTAGAGGTCAATAATGGCATGGTTGCTGTTGTAGTTGCCTGCATTGTGTAGAAGTTTGAACTAGATGACCTCAAAGATCATTTCCAAGACTTAACATTTTATGATTCCTTGACCTGTGTTGCTTGAGTTGCAGGGGAACTCAAATTTCCCCTGAGTTCGATTGCAAATGTCTAGTAAAATAATTTTGTAGGTCTCAATTGTTTCCAAACAGGAAGTGGCAGAATTTACCAATTTCTAGTCATTGGCTTTAGGATACAGGATTCTAGGGGGACATTTTAATGGAAGAAAAAGGTGTTCTGCTCTCCAGCACAGGCATGCACAGCTGATGACCTCAGACACTTGGATTCAGTCATAAAATGCTTAACAATTTTGATCTGGTTCCTCCCTTCTGATTCCAATCTTAGATTAATGTATTTATTTATTTATTTCATTGTCTGGCTGCATTTGGTTTAGTGGGTCACAGGTTCTGCAGGCTTGCTCTTTAGCAGAAAAGACTGAGTGAGGGCATAAAGCCTAGATATTTTTGAGAGCTGCTGGTTCCAGCACTGCACACTATTTTATTCATGCACATTAAATATTCAGAACCAAGAGTGTCCTGAATGCTGGAGAGGACAATCAATTCCTGTTCTGTCCAGGCCTGTCCTACACATCTTGCAGCTTGCTGTGTGTGCTTCACACATTGAGCACCATACCCCTAGGTGATGTTGCAGAGTTCATAGCTTCTGCAGAACAAGAAGATGTGGTATGAAGTGATGCAGAACACAGTAGGAGCTTTGTCACTGAATCAGCTGCACGAAGCAGTGCCATAAAGATACAGTGGTTGGAATGATGTGAAAGATACCATGCTAATAATTCTTTCTTTTGCTTAAGGAAACTCCCATAGTGAATAATACATGATAAATTTTTGTACACATTTCTGGCAGGCCTCCACAATACCATCCATTGAACAGTAATTATCTTGAACTCTTTCAGTTAATTCTTAATAGAGATATTAACAACCCTAGGATACAATCTACCTATCCAGTATTAAGGCTCCTAGGCTCTGTTGATTTCAGTGACAGAGCCAATTATTTGCTTAACTTTCACACTGAATTCAACAGTGCTTAATGGTAAATTTGAGTGGGTTAATGATACTTCCCCACCCACCCCCAGCTATGCCATGGTTTTACAGCATAATCCCATCGTTTAGGACAGTGTTTCTTAAAATTTGAGCACTAGGATTCACTTTTTAGAATTATAATTGATCAGGATCCACCAGAAGTGACATCACCAAGCAGGAAATTTTTTTACAATCCTAGACTGCAGTCCTATCAACACTTACCTAGGAGTGAGTCCAATCCCACTATCATTGTAAAAAGCATAGCAAGTCTAATATATTAAAAATAAAATATGAAATGAATGGGGAGTCACATGAATGAGTTTTCAATCTACCTAGTGAGTCCAGACTCACTTAGAGAAACACAAAGGCTGCAATCCAGAGCAAATTCAGCCTGCTCTGACCTAACTGCACTCTCCTAACTATTCTGTATCCAGAGCAGAAAGTTATGCTGAATCCAGAGAGTCAGGAAGCCTGGGCTGCCCTAACTGCTCCAGAGCATGCTAAGTAATTGACACAAGGGGAAGACTTGCTCCTGAGGAGACACCCCTCAGATCACACTGAACAAGGAACAGCTGTGGTGCCTACAGTGGTGACATGACTCTGCACATCACCTGGTGCGGAAGTCTGTGCGTCATCCCTGGGATGCGCCCCCCCCCACCTGGACTGCACAGTCACCAAAGTTGGCGCCTGCGCAGTTATTTCTGAAGCCAACTGGCTTCAGAAAGAGTACTGCGCAGGCACCATCTTTGACACCTGCACAGTACTTTTCTGAAGCCTTTTGGCTTCGGGGGAGACTGTGCAGGCGTCAGAGTTGGTGCCTGTGCAGTACTCTTTCTGAAGCCATTCAGCTGCCGCTCCACCTCCTGAGTGAGGCCGAATGGCTGTGCAGAGGCGCGGACTTTCTCTGCTCTAAGGAAGTCTCCTCTGAAGCTGTTCGGCATGCTCAGTGTGTTTCTGCGCAGTGCATCTCAGATGGCCGTTCAGGCCAGCTCCTCAGACAAGTGGCAGCTTCTGGCTGATTCTCCGCCTTGGAGCAGGCCTGAATGGGTGTGCTGACGCCCGGGGCCTGCCAAAGGACAGTCAAACTCCTCCGGCACATCACCCCATACGGAGCGCATCCCTAATGCAGCCCACACCAGCCGCACCAGTCTGGTGACGCCACTGGGTGCCTGCCTTATAAGGAGTCCCTGATGAGATGCCAGTACATTCTACAGTGAATACAAGGGGCTTCTTGGAGTGGCCTGCTGGATCCTGAGGTTTGTGGGCAGCCGTAGTTTCTTCCATATCCTGAGGTTGAGAGGAAGGGCTGGCCAAGAACTCAGATTTTTGGTCAGCACTGCCATTCTTACTCGGGCCTTATCATGGACCCCTATGGGTCTACTCATTACTATACCTGCTCCTGAGGTGGTATAACTCTGAGGGCTGGAAGAGGGCATTTCTGCCTTGGAAACAGGCTTTGGATACAGAGTAACTGCTCTGCCCTAGGCAATGCTAAACATGCCCTCAACTTGCCTCTCCTGAGCTGCTTAGGCTGCCCCAGTTAGGGCAGAGCAGGTCCACCTCTCTTAGGGCACCCTATCTTGCCTTGCTCTGCCCTAAGCCTCCTTCAGAGTAACTGGGCTGGAGCATCTTGCAGTTGCTCCAACCTAGTGTTAGATAGGGCAACCTAAGGGTTCTTATGTGGACAGATTACTTGCTCTGGATTGGGCTGTAATTTAGGGATCTACAGCAGATCTCATGACCTGCCGCCTTTAAGTTTCTCACTGATATTGTAAATGCCATCTGCTGATGTGTGCTGTAGGACCTCCACTGCAAATAGCTGGATGTCCTGAGTGTGTTCAAGCACCTTGCCAGATGCATCAAAGAAGGTAAAGTGGCAGTGGGACTGGAAGGGGTGAATCTCGGTGACAGTGGGCCACATTAAGTTCGTAGTACTATATGCAATCCAATCAGTCAATGTTAAGCACTTTTTTAAAAAAAAGATCCACTGGTTTCAGTGGGAGAACTTGAAACATATACTTACTATACTTCTCTGTGATGTAGCAGTTAGTTTTGGCTGGATTAGGCCATTGATGGACTAGTAGTCTGATTAAACAAAAAAAAAACTGATCAGTGAACTCAGATATTCGTGGCATTTGTATCAGCTATCAATGTTTGGAAGCATTTATTAAAGGCAATGAGAGTTTACTAGTCTTAAAATTGGATCCATCATACTTTTTTCTGCTGACCTTTAGAAGAAAAGGAACATAAGCTGCCAATATAAATAGCCTGGAACTATTGTTCATGACTTAGGAAGAAAGTTGTAGTTTATGTATGACATTATTAAATATATGAGGATGCTTGAAGTTGATGCCATTGTGAATTGCAGCAACAACTGTTGTTCTTGGCTATTTTCTGGAAATAAGTTTTCATCAGGGCACCCAGCCAACTAGGTCATATTGACAGCTGATATGAGATAAACATATCTGTCACAAATCTATGTTCAAGGCCAGGTTCATGCAAAAACCAGATGAGCTGATAAAAGCAGGTCCAGGAAAGTACTACTTCCAGTTCTGATTGCAGACAAGGAAGGAATCTTTTTTACTTCTGGGAAGAAGACTTTATTCTGTTTATACCCCATTTTTCTCCCTGAACAATAATTTACCTATAATAATTTTTTTTAAAAAAAACCTTTAACCTTAAAAATTAAATACAATGAAAAGACAGAGCCCATGAAATCTAAATCTAAATGAAATCTAAATATAAATAGGATTGAAATGAAAGACCCAGATAGATTTCAGAAAAAACCCTAACTTAAAAAGAACTAACCCAACTTAACTAACCTTTAAAAGAAACACATTTAGGCCTTCATGCAAAACCTCTAAGGAGGGAGAATTTCATAAGAGGGGAAAGGAATTTCGTAAGTTTGGTAGCACTACTGAGAAGGCCCTTTTTTTCTACCACCCCATTAAGCAGGCTGACCATATGCTTGACCTCAAAATGTAGGACAAGGACAAAATTCACTTGAAAATCCAGACTTCTAGAGGACCTTGTCCTATATTTTTAAAAATTTCTACATTGTAGACATCCTACATTTTGTCCTACATTTTAAAAAATTATTCCCTGTTGGCTTACCTTGTCGGGGGGGGGGGGGGGCCTTGTCCGGGCATGGGGGGGCTGTATAATGCTTTGCACCACTTAAAAGTGTTCCTCAGATCGGCACGCATAGATTGCGCCATCCGAGCAAATATCTTTGGAAATATCTCCCGACTGGCTGCGTTCTGCTGGTAAGCGGTTTGCCTGGATTCAGTTCCTGGAGCGCAGACCGCTCATGTCAGCAGCCCCTTGATGGCAAGCAGTCTGCGGAGAGAGGGGGCACAGCCACAGACCGCTCTGCCTATGAGACCGGGTGGGAAGTCTCTTAAAGAAAGAGGCTGTGCACATGCGCACAGCCTCTACACAACACAGCCAGTCGGGATAGAGGCTGTGCGCATGCGAAGATGGCTCTATTTCCAAAGATGGCTGCTCGGACTGCGCGATCTATGCACGCCAATCCGAGGAACACTTTTAAGTGGTGCAAAGCACTATACAACCCCCCCCCCATTCCCGGACAAGCCCCCTCCATGCCCGGACAGGCCGGACAATATGTAAATTTCTGCACCTGTACAGGGGTTTCCGGGCATCTGGACGCCCTGTCATTAAGTGACTGTGAATCCTTCCATAGACATTAATATACAGTACTTCCTCCTAACATTTCATCTTCTCCTTTCAGGAGTGCTTTTTAAATACGGCTTGTAGAATCATAGAGTTGGAAGGGGTCTAATAGATCATCTAGTCCAACTCCCTGCCTGTAGCAAGAAATCTTCCTAGAGCAGTGGTCTTCAAAGTGAGGGCCTAGGCCCTCTGAGGGGGGTCACAACCTCATTTCAGGGGGTTTACAAAAAGCTGGATGCAGCCGTCTTGTAATCTGGCAGTGGGCACCTTTAATGATACTTCCTGCCAATATATCACTTTCAGAGGGTCCCAGACAGATTGCCATTTTCAGAAGAGGGTCCCAGGCTGAAATGCTTGAATACCACTGGCCTAGAGCATCTCTGACAGGTGCATGTTGATCATCTTCTTGAAGTTCTGCAGAGAGGGAGTCCACAAACTGCCTTGGCAATCTATTCCACTGCCAAACCACCCTTACAATATCAGGAATTTTTCCTGATACCAAATCAGAATTGGTTTGTACCCATTGTTTCTAGTTCTGTTCTCAGAAGCAGTTTAGAACAAATTTGTCCCCCTTTTCCATATGAAAGCCCTTCAGGTATTTGAAGAGTCTGATAGTATCCCTCACAGCTTTCTCATCTCCAGTCTGTATTCATATGACTTCAGAGGCGGGGAATCTAAAAAGGATACAGTCAGCAAATACTTTAAAATATTGTATAAACTAGGCATGGACCATGGCCTGACAAAGTAGGACTTCACAAGACGGGTGAGGGGCTATGAATGAATGAATGAATAGGCTATTCAGTCATCACCTGAAAAACATTTATCATCCATTCTCAAATATCTGCATGTGTATCTTTGACACTATAAAGAAGCTGCACAATAGTTATTTGTAAATTTTTCTGACTTTTTCCTACTTATAAGGAACATCTTCCTTAAATAAATAATAATGCCCTTAAGTGTCAATTACCCCTTTAAGTTCCCTCCTGTGTTCACAGTGGTAGTAGCTAATGAGAATTTTTTTCTTTCTACAATACTACTAAAGCATGACAATAATAACAGCAATCTGGAACTTTAAGTTACCACAGTGGTAGGGGGAATGGGGTGAAATTTGAAAGACTGCAGGAGGCTCTAGCTTCTGCAAATTTTTTAAAACTGTCAGTTGGTTAATTTTCTTTTTCCAATTTATAATTATCAAAATGGAAGCTATAATGCCACAAATTCAGTCAGCTAATGCATCTATCTGCTGCCTGGGGTGAAAGAAGGTTTTGAGGCCCTTCCCGCCGGGACAAAATCAATTAATTAAACAAAATGTGTGTCCCTTATTGGTTAGATACATTATACTGGGGTGAAAAGGGATGGTTATTCTCCCCTTGCTAAATATTAGAGGAGCATGATTTAAGATCAGATCAGAGAGCTTTTATTGGTATAATACAGTAATAAGAAATAAACAATTAAAAAAAGAAAAATATCAACTCAAGGATTCCACCATATTTAACCTCTCCACCTTGCCACCAGTTTCATAAACTTATAACCTTTTCTAGGCTTGTACCATCCTCCACCTCAATAATGCTCTATATCTTATCCTGGTAAGGTCTTCTACTTATCTTTTCTGGAAATGGGTTCAGATATACACTAATAGGTATAGGGCTAGACGGAGTGGGCAATACAAGCTCATATGCAGCAAAGTTTCAAATCCCCCCTAGTTGACAAATACGCTGTCTTTCTGGATTAAAAGTCCTTTTAAATCTGCCATAAACACTTGCTCATGTCTTAACTTTGTTGCTGGACAGTGCTGTTTCAGGCTGCCGAGTTCCATGGGGTGAGGAATTGCTGGGTTTGAATGTTCCCTTCCCCTGGGAAAAATCCTAAATATAGAAAACTCTTATTCAAGGCAAATCTAGCTAGAAATCTTCTTCCCTGCATCAGTTTCCTCATTTGTGGAGTTTATAAATATAACAAACAGTCAAGGAGTACTGCATGATGAACTGTTTTGTCTGGAGAGCTTTTCAGAGTGCTGAATCTGCACTCGGTTATATACAATAATAGATTGTTGTGAACAGAAAGTGGTCAACTTCATATAAAGCTGAAGATGAGCACATTGCCAGCTAACTGCAAAACATACTTTCATGTCACTTCTGTAAATCTTCCTTGTTTGTTTTAGCAGGTAATTTGTGGACCAGGATCACTTAAATTGTTCTGAGTACATAATTATATACTAGTATTTTCCAATTTAATTAAAATGTATCAATCTGAAGATTAAGGGGAAAATTATTTTTTTGAATTATTAATCATTCCTCCTCTAGGAAATCTTGTTGCTCTGCAGGAGATTTGTCCAGTGTACAACTAGATGTATTTTTTCCTTCTTTTTCACAGACAGACAATTTTCCCGCAGAGCCCAATTACATGGGCAGCAGGCAGCAGTTTGTTCAAAGGTAAGGCCTATTAAATAACTTTCTCAGTTTCCCCATTTGCATTCTTGTCAAAATTGCTTTGCCAGAGTGTACAATTCAAATTGGAGAAGTAAATACAACTTTAATGTATTTCTCTCTCTCTCTCTCTCTCTCTCTCTCTCTCTCTCTCTCTCTCTCTCTCTCTCTCTCTCTCTTTCTCTCTCTCTCTCTCTCTGCTCTCATTCTTTCTTTACACATATATCAGTAGTTCGACATTCAAGGATCCTGAACGAGCCAGCTTGAGGGACAGCGGGCATGGGGATAGCGACCAAGCTGACAGTGATCAAGATACTAACAAAGGCTCCTGTTGCGACATGTCGGTTAGGGAGGCACTTAAGATGAAAACGACTTCAACTAAAAGCCAGCCACTCGAACAAGGTGAGTGATGCAATCAATGCTTCCAATATCTGCAGCTTAAAGCAATGATAGGAATCCTATTTCTTCATTTCTGGCAATTTATTGTGCTGGATGAACCATTGATATTGCTATCAAAGTAAATAGTAAATCTTCCAGCCAGCCTGCAAAAGCATATATATATGCATTTACATCTGCATATATATATATATATATATATATATATATATATATATATATATATACAAATGCATATATATATATATATATATATATATATATATATATATATATATATGCATTTACATCTCAAAAGCATATACATATGTGTAAGGGCTGTGGGTGGCGCAAGCGGTTAAGACGCTGTGCCTGTTAACCAGCAGGTCAGGATTCGATTCCCGGGTCGGCCCCACAAGACAGGGTGAGCTCCTGTCCTTAGGCCAGCTCTGTGACGCCAGCTGGATCCAATCGTATCGGCTCTGCCTTTCCATTGGACTAATTCAGTGGCGTAGAGAGGGGGGATTTGCTGCTTGGGAAACAGTCTATCCTCCATAACAATCCAACCCAGGTTTCATGCTTCGCATGCAGCGTATGCAGCGCCAAGCACGATACCATAGTCTTCCAAGACTGACGGAGGCCTGCTTTTATACATATGTGTGTGTAACATACATACTTTATATGTTATTATATATAACATACAGTTATTATAAACTTGAATTGAACACAGTTATCTTGTTTAGTTATATTTTTCAAACCGAAAAGTGACATTAAAATGTAATTGTGGTATTTCTTTTTTACTGCACTATTTGACAGTGATCCAGAGAACCTCACCACTAGTAAAAGGGGACTTCGTGATTTCCAGTAGTAGTTTGTGGTATTGCATGAAGGTCTGCCATTTGAAGACAAAAAGTAAAATGTACAACAGCTAATTGGATCCTGACTTATAAAATGTCTAGAAATGTATTCCTTTCTGCCATTTTGCTTTAGAGTGTCTTGAAGAGTCAAGGTATCTCTAATAATGAAATCTAATTACCACAGGTGCCATTACCCCGGCTTGGGGGGGATATTGTTTGCTTAAATGTTTCATCCACAGTATGACTCATGATTGGAGGTATCTATCAACTGTTATGTGCTAAACATAGCTGCTGTATAGAAAAAAGTGAGGTGATCTATAGTGTGATTATGGATTTCCATTTTCATCATTTATGTAGATCTGGCAGGATAATCAACTGACATTAAAAAGAATGTCCATACAGGGTTCTTTGTTCCTAAGGTTTATATTATTGTTAAGAAAAAGGTAAAGGCTATGTCCAAACTACAGTAATATATAAGAGATACTTGTTGAAATTAATGGTTCAAAGTCACCAAGTTTACAATCAAACACTGATCACAATCCACCAAATACTGTGTCCTTTCCAGGCTTTTTTTCAGTGAGTTCTGAATTGCATGCTCTTTGCATGTTCGTTTGCAGTGTTTGTAAAGCTGCGCTTACAAAGGCACTTACCTCATTGATTTAATACTAATGATTGCCAGATTGCCAAGGGAGGTGGTGGACTCTCCCTCACTGGGGATCTTCAAGCAGAGGCTCGACGAGCACTTGTCGGGATGCTCTAGGAGAATTTTCTGCTACAGGCAGGGGGTTGGACCAGATGACCTACTAGGTCCCTTCCAACTCTAGGATTCTATGATTCTAACTCTGAAGCAATTGTGTGGGCAATGGCATCCATCCCCAGATTCAAGGTGTTCTTACAGCAGGGCATGGCCCATCTGTTAGCAAGATAACAGGGTCATTGGCCTTTACAGAACATAGAAAGGACCATTGTTAGTTCCACAACTGGTGATCCAGACAAGTCTAGAATAGGGCAGTAAATTTAAGTAGAAGAAAAAAAGGAAATAGGGAGAGAGGGGAAAGGGCAAAATACAAAGAAAGAAACAAAAAAAGATGAGAGAAATCAGGAAACAAGGAAGAGAGTATAACAAGGTCTCACAGACGAGAAGAATGAGACTGATGGAGATGGGAAGGAAAAGGAGGAATGAAAGACTACAGAAAGTGAATGTGAACAATGAAAGAGAGAAATGGGAAGGTAGCAGACCAGCTGGGAAGAAAGAGAATGAATAATTGGGACTTACTGAGGCTGGGCTTCCTACTGAAAAGAAAAGTGGAGTGCTAATATTGGAAGCCAGAGAAGGAAGCCAGATGCTCCCCTCACCTTAGTCCCAGGTGAAGTCTTCTGGGCTTTTTGGACCAGCAACCCCTCCTTGTAGAGGGGTGTCCAGCATCTGAGTGATAATCATAAATCTGAGCAGATCTAGGTTAAGAGGGTTTTATTATGTAGGTCTGGAAAGAGAGGAAACAATACCCTCCTTGAATCACATCCTAGAAGAGAAAATATTTCCTATATCAGCTCTTATGATATTGACATGTCCTCCTCAGATGACCCCAAGGGTGCTGAAGCCCCAACAGACTACAACTAAATTCCAGTACAGTATTTCACTAAAAATTCTGGGGCTCTTACTAGGATTCATACACAGATCATGCAGAATATTAGGCTTTAGACCTTTTAGACTTCACTGTTGCCCTTGTGAATGCAGACTGGATTCCTGTGAATGAAGAACAGGCCCTCGCACAGCATGCAGTGCCACATTGCAGAGGAAGATCAGCATTGCTGGGTAAGTTCTTTTGCAGGGAAGCTTCAACACCATTCCTAATCTTCTTATCGGAAAAACCCTAATAAGTTTCTTTGGAAGCCTAAGAAGCTCTGAAATACATTCAGAAAAAGACTGGATTGTATAAATTTGGAAAGGCAACCCAGATGCAGTACTTGGTGGATTATACCCAGACTACTTGTTCCATTTATCTCTTATAAAATAGTTTCAAAAAAAGTGCCTGTGATACTCCTGAAAAGATTTCCAGCAGAATTTTGAAGTTGTCTGTCCACACCTGGCTTATCTTTCAAGAAAATAAAACAGTCTGTTCGCTCAAAGGCTGTGTCAGCTTGGTTATATTCCCTTTGGGTAACTGCAAGTGGTATTTACTTCCAAAGAAACCCACCACTTCAAACAGTGCCAGCGATACTGGCTGTATCCAGATGCAAGAGTGTTGTATGCGCATGTGTTGTACATTTTGCTTGTAGTCTCCCAGGACAGCAAAGAGGAATTATTTGGAATTCGATTTCACATATCTGTTACTCATTTCAGCTTGTTGTGTGGAAAATGATTCACAGCACTGAGGATGTTTTAAAAATTGATTAATTAAGTCCTTCTTAATGAGAGAAGCTATATTTATAATTAAGCAGAAATACATTTTAAGCTTTCTATTAACTGGCGATTAATTAGAACTAGATTTTTGCCTCTAGCACAGTCAGAGTTGTATCACATTCATCAGCTGCAGTTCATCAGCAAATGCATGCTCAGCTTCATTTTCTTGATCATGTCAAGAATGTGGTATGATTTTCTGCTATGCAGAATATTCACAATGCTGCTTTATAATTTATTTTGTATGGGTTGAAGAGAGTGACCTCACTCATGACCTTGTTTTCCAAGTAAAGCACACCAAAAACGTAATTCCTTCCCTACCCCATCACCTATTCACTACAGTAATTCTCTGCTTATAATTGGACATTGATCTGTATAAAGACAAAGTATTCAATATTTTTTTCTTGTACAGAAGCCCTTTAAGCACAAATCTGTTATTTTATAAAATGGAAAATGCAGAATAACATTTCCAAATGGTTCTATGGCTAGGACTCTATAGCTGTAGATGTATGAGGCACAATGTAAGGAGATATTTTGATTAGCAGGAATTTTCCAAGAAAAAGGAATTGGGGGGGGGGAGAGATTTGGGCATCAATTAGTTGTCACCAAATGATAAGAGTGAAATTAGGAGCAATTTTTGAAAAAAAATCTATTAAGATAAATGTAGAATTTTTCAAGACAGTTAAAAATAATTTTGTTAATTGCATTCATATCTCGCCTTTCCTCAGACGACCTCACTGTAAGAATTTAGCCTCACAGTGTCCAAGATAATCTGACTTACCTAATTGCCCAATCATACCAAACTTCCCATGTGGTGATGCCTTTGAATCCTATGGGGAATTTTGATTTTGGGATGACCCCTGAAGAGACCTTGTTCCCTTCTGCCAGGATAAGCCCCTGCTGGCCCAATGGGTTAACTTGAACCTGGCACAAATCTGCATAGACCTATGAAAGTGGATTGGATAAGGGAAGCCCAATCCCTTTGCATATTCAATCCACCTATTTCTGCCTCCATTGCCTCTCTATTCAGCCCACACACAACACTGTTCAGCTCTAATCTAACCCTGCCATGCCTCTCCTGCCATCTTAACTGTACTGGCAGGCCTTTTATGGTCTCTCAGTGTGCTCTAGGAGGAGGTTCCAGCTCTGCTGTTGGCAATTCAGCAGTGTGTGCTTGCATGTGCAGCTAGAATGCCTTTTGTGACAGCCTTATGTTAGCCACAAAGCAGGCCTCCTTCAGTCTTGAAAGACTATGGTATCATGCTTGGCGCTGCATACGCTGCATGCGAAGCACGAAAGCCTGGGTTAGATTGTTTTGGAGGATAGGCTGTTACCCAAGCAGCAAATCCCCCCTCTCCACGCCACTGAATTAGTCCAATGGAAAGGCAGAGCCAATATGACTGGATCCAGCTGGCGTCGCAGAGCTGGGCTAAGGACAGGAGCTCACCCTGTCTTGTGGGGCCGACCCAGGTCTCAAACCCTGGCCTGCTGGTTAACAGGTACAGTGTCTTAACCACTTGCACCACCCACAGCCGCAAAACTATCTGGTGATATGCTTGTTAGGCCAATAGGGCAAGCCTAGTGACTGCCCAAGACTGTTTTAAACATGGCCAGAAAGCTTTGCAGCTAAATAGAAACTTAACCTGGAATTTCCATGAGTGAGCCCAGAACTCTCTCCACTGCATCTTATTCCACAAATACCTGTAATATTCATGGGATATAATAAAGCAGAATTGTGTTATGTTCCAGTCCTACTGAAATGCAAGAGAGGTGTACACTAGGGCTCTTGCGCAAAACATTACGCTAGCTGGAGATATTTTTGGTTGTGCTAATTGGCATGAAAATAGAGTAAACATCAAAATATTGCTGAGACAGATGATACATCCATCATCACTTTCTATCACCTCAATTATACTGTAGCAGCAGAGTGCCCACATTAATGCAAGATGTAACCTTGGGTGAAGAGATGCCAGCAAACTTCAAAATAGTTTGCATTTACAGTTAGATTCTCTGGGGTCTAAAAAAAAGTCCCATTTTGAACATCTACAGACCAAGCCTATCTCCCATCCCCAGCACTAATACAGCCACACCAAAAATGTGCATGATACATTTGTAGCGGTGGTTTTAGGGAGATCTAAAGCCTGCTAGAGGTGAATAAAAACATTTTATACTTACTTTCTGGTAGGCTGCCTGATCTCCACTGGCTCTCCTCCAGCATACTGTTTTCCTCAGACTGCATACCACATTCCCCAATGTTATTGGTCTATATCCAAGGAGAGAAAAGAAGCATAGAAGTGTTGAAAACTGGGGATAAGTATGTGGCATTTCCATCAGTTTCACCCTTCCCACCACCTCCATGGTCAGAAGCAGCTCGTTCAATCAACTGATACTCCCATTCTTTAAAAAGTGGAGATGGCTGAAAATCTTAGTTAGGTTGTGCAGTTTTAGATGCTTTCAGGCAGATAATCTATGTGTATGTATTTGAAAGGAATTTTATGAATATAGTTCGAAAAGTAAATGCTTATTCTAGGTCTTCCAAGACTGGGAACTGAATCTCATAAAGTTAAAAAAGACTGTTCAGGTTTCTGCTGAGCTTAATCAGGAGGGCTTGTTGTGCGACTGTGTACCAATAAAAATCAATTAGACTTACTACTGAAATTTGGGAATAGGCTGTCCCTGAATAATCTTTTTAATTTGGTAGCTATTTTTCCCCCAGCTACAAAACTAGAGTTTTGTAGAGTTCCACCAGCTACAAAACTAGTTTACTATATCTTTAAGTTTTGAAGAAACATATAAGTTACATGAGAACATTGTGACAAATTCCTTATCACACAGGAAAATAAATTAATGTGCAGAGAGGAATTATGAAATATTGTAATTCTGTCAAAGAAGCAAAAAAATACCGTTCAATGGTTAATAAAATAACAACAAAAAGAGAAGAAAATTCCCCAGCTGACTTCTTGGAGTCTTATGCTGAAAACCTTTACATTGTGTTCTTGACTAAGGCCTAATTGAATTCAATGAAACTTCTGTATAGTATACAGAAATGCATAGTATTGTGTCGTTACTTAAGAACATAAAAGAAAATTAAAATGTTCAAAGCTATTAGAGTCAGAGTCCTTTCCAGCTTCAGAAGCTTGTACTCTTGTGATGCTGGAATCTTGGAGAAGTGGGCAATGCCATTTTTTTCTCATTTTTACTGTCTCTGAAAAATAAACAGCTATAAACATGATATTCTGACATACACGTTGAATCTTGGCATCCTTGAAGGCAGATCCTTACCTTCCCCCTGGTGCTGTGAAAAAGGATGCAATTAGGATGCAACTTCCTAATTTCTTTGCATTCTGTTGAGCCCTCCAAGGAGGGATAGGGAGATGTCTGACTCTCAACTGAAACAAGCTTTTCTAAGTCTCACAGAGGAAGGTTGATTTATTGACTTCCTGCTGTATTACCATGATAAGCAGGCTATTTTTAAATCTAAAGGTACATTAAATTTAAGTGGCCAATCTCATTCATGTTGAGATAAAAACCACACAAGTGAAAAATCCACTGATAATTAAATTATACCTGTACGCCAAACACCATTGCTGAAAAAGTGCCATTCAACTTTCTTGCCTGATTAAGGTCTACTTCATAATTTACCATGAAATCAGAATAATTGATAAAAAATTAGCATCAGTTCACTTCTGTCTTGTATTAGCCCCATATTTTGTCTTGTATAACCTCCTTTCACCAATAGTTGAATTGACTTATGGAGGCTCACCACATACTAGTGATGTATGATAGAGGAAATGGGTGGGGGGAAAGAGTAGGAAATATCATTCCTGATACAGGAAATAGGGGGGAATATAGTAACCCTGATTAGTATCCAGACTGCTTTAGAAGGCTCAGACTATGCCTTGGTCTGGTGCAAGTCCGTTATGCTGGTACAAGGGTGTCACAAAAATGCCATAAATCAGTTTTACATTACTCTTGGGGAAGATAGTCTGGTGCACAGAGATGCATCAGCTGTCCTACACTGCTGCCTTGCCCCAGGAAGGAGTGAGTTTGTGCTGGTGGAGAGTGGCCAGCTCAGGAGTCTGGAAGGGGTCATGGGTAAGGTGGGAAGGCATTCCAGTGGGGGGTGGGTGGCAGGTATTCCCATGGTCAGGTAGGTGGGGAAAGAGAGGCCAAGCTAGAATCCAGAATTTGAATCATATTTTCTTTTCTGGGTATCCTGGTCACTTCCTTTCATGAGGGGCGACAGGGTGGCCTCCAACACCAGGTGTTGCAAGTCCTAGTGACACTGCTGCTTCAGGTTCTGCTCAAAGGTATAAATAAGTATTTTGTAGCAAAACAAATATTCAGGGCAGTGTTTTCTTATATTTTAGTGGATCACAAAGTGGTGGTACAGTGGAAGTAGCTGCATTTTTTGGTCTGTGGGGCCCAGACCTAAGTCTGTTGGAAAGATAATGTGGAAGGGGGGGCTTTGTGGGGAAGATAAATAAATCATCTCTAATTTGGCTTGGAATCTTTGGAAATTCCTGACTAAGGGCACAATCCAGAGTAACTACGGGGAGTCCTTGCTCCGGTGTAAGAACAATTTGCTCTGGATTGCAATATGAATTTCCCATAGGTTTTCACTAAGTGGTGCCGTAACTACGGGTGCACGTAATGTCTCTTATGCGCTCCCGTAGTTATTCAGGATTGTAGGGTATGTTTGCCTTAGGCTGCAATCCTATAGGCACTTTCCTGGGAGTAAGATCCATTGAACACAATGGGGCTTCTTTTTGAGTAGACATGGTTAAGATTGTGCTCTATGTCTATCTGCTCAACACAATCCATGTTGTCATCTTACTTGACAAAGCTTTGTTGAAAGAGAAGAAATAATGAAGAAGAAAGCCAGAGAATATCTGCTCTTCAGGAAATGTTGCTTAAAAAGAGAAACCCACAGATAGCATTATTTGCTCTATGTTGGCCTCCTCAGATATAGTAAACAAAGGAAGGAGAATAAAAAATGAGCGTGCTTTGATAAATCTTGGCAGGTGGCCTAAAGGAGAAAGAGCTTTTGGAAAAGAAAACATAATCATTGGGACAGAAAGTCTTGTGCAATAAGCAAGTATGTCCCCTTTAAGTTATCTTTGCTCTAGCTTTCTGTACGAAGTCGCTACCTACTCTTTGTGCAAAAATGTCTAGCTGTCTCATAAGCTTATTTCTGCTCTCTGATTCACTGGCCTTACTAAGCAGCCTCTTCCATATGTTTTAAGGGAAATTGTTTGGCTTGACATTTTGTTTGTACCTCATTTTGAGTCTGTATCCTGTAAAAAAAAGCCTTGAAAATAACCCTCATCATGCCCTTCTAATACATTTGAAGAACTCTGATCTCTGAATACCAGGTTTGGACATGTTTTATCAGGTTTGGGCATTGTGTGCTGTGGTATCTCACTAGGACTCTTGTTCAGCTTGCAAAACTAGAAAGAAAAAAGGGGGTAAGCTGTACAGTAGATGGCCCTGCATGCAAACAACTGTCAATGTGAGGTGCGGTCGGTGTGTGAGGTTTCTCCCTCACACACTTTCCTAAATGATCTCTGCCTCTAATAACAAGGAGGACAACAAATGCTAATGAGGAGGTAGGAGTAGGGTTACAAAATTAAACAAAGTGAAGGTCCAATCTTTGATGCTAATTTGCATTATCTTGGTATTGTGTCTGCTGCAAGTGTACAGTACCAGCTTTCATCCTAATTTTAGTAGTATTTGGAATGAACCCAGACCTTGATGGTAAATTCTAGGTCATATTATTTAATAGCAGTGTTTTTTTAGAGATGGTATTAGTTTCTATGTTTTTTACTGTCTCATAAACATAGCCTAGGACAATCAGTTAAACACCCTTTTTTGTTTTAGTGGCATGCTCACCTCGTCAAGCCACATGCTGAACATTTTAGAATAGTTTCTCATTGGTTCTACCAAGGTATAATAACACAGCATATTTTACAACATGCCTTGGGCTCACACACTCTTGTGTCCCCTTCTCTTATATATAAGGGGAAGTGAGTAAAAGCTTGTAGTTTGCCATTTGGTTCAGTGTGGCTCACTATAGTTTGTACAAACTGTACCCTCAAATCAAGATCCTGAACTATTGTTTGAACCAATTTTGAATAAATTTTGTTGTCCAAATCACCCCATTCAGATGAATCAGCAGATTTACCACAAGCTGAAAGCAAAAACTAATATCGCCTTTTCTCAATGAGGCACATTGTCTTGAAATACAACTGTATCTCCCTCCAAATGCATTACAATATGTGGTCTGAAATAACATTTCCCTTTGCCTTTCAAAAATAATGCACCAGTCCACCATGTCAGCAGTATACCTAGTCTCAATTAGAGAAAGTCCAAATAGCTTCATTTGTACCTCGGACTCATAATTGCAGTTTCATGGACATACTACAAAAATGACAAAAGTAGAGTTGTCATAATTGGGATGTCTGTGTGTGAATATCATAACTGGAATTCTTGACTATTTTCAATATATGCAGTGGGCTGTTTGTGCCGCAGGGCTGATTGCACCAATGGAAACAATAAAGTGCTTTCTTTCTGTTATTCTGGACCTGAAAGGCTAGGGAAACAGAACAGATGGAACACATGCCTGCTCTTTGAGAATACCACACACATGAGGTTCATTTTGCAAGACAGTTAGAGGTAAGGCTTGGGATAGCCAGAACTTCAGAGAGCCATAGCCAGAAAAACACCCAAACATTTTAGAGAGTGCCTTGTAAAATAATGTCAACATGGGGATTGTTATGCTGGATTCTTTTGTGAGAATACTGAAAGAGCCATTGGTTCCATAAATCTGAAATCCTTTGAGCTAAGAGGAGGCAAGTGTAAGTAAGAAAGAGTATAAGCAAGACGTGTGAGAGAAAATTGGGCCTATCCCATTGGATTGTGTTCTCTTCAATATGCAACCTACACACAACCCAAGAGACTGGTACTGTAGGCCTGCTAAGTGATTCACCTCCATCTATTCTAACCTAGGCTGGAACAATTCATTACTCTTTCTGTTTCTATGGTATTAGAGGAGGCAAATGCATGTATGTGCACTGCCCTAATCCTCCCCCCCCCCCTCTAAAGTGGTGCAGAAGTGCCCTTTAGCACTGTTTTGTGACACCCCCATGCCAGCACGGGACTTGCACTGGGGCTTATGAAACTTGTAGGTTGTACTCCTTAGAGCTTCATACTACATAAGGACTTCCACACTTCCAGAAGTTATTTTTATCCATGTTGGAGTTTTCTCTGTGGGAATAAATCTTCTTTGTCTGCATGAGATTTTGTGATGAGAGAGACGAGAATGAGGTAGATTCAGTGTATATTTCAGCTACCAAATATTTACCAAAACTAACTGATGGGCAATTAATTACATGTATTATGGATTTTCTCACATTTGAATTAGGAAATTAGAATTTGAAATGCTGACATTTTCATGTTTGCAGTTCAGCTTTCAAAACCCACCTTTCTGTCTCTGGAACTCAGGTTATAGTGGTTCCAAAATATCTGGTGTTTGCTTATTGACAAATGCTTCCACCAATTCACATTTTGAATTCATTTGAAACCAGCCTCAGCATTAAACATCTGGTTTAGCTTCTCATTCACAAAAGTTCACAAAAGTTCATTTTAACAGTTGTCACACTTGCTAATCTGCAAGAGTTTGGCCTTTTTTCCCAAAGATTCATAAAGACACCAGCACTGCTCCAGAGAGCTGTGTAAAGTTGGATATATGTACTAATGGTATATGCAGGACATATGGCATAAGTATGTACATGTTTACAAATTACCACAAAGTGGTCATCAACTGTTTTCATGCCACAACATCAATTAATAATGAAACTGGGGACCCACTGTCAATCCCACTCCCTTCCTGGAACCTGTTCTATCCATCTTCTGCTCCTGTCTGCCCCATTTCTGCCTAGAAGAACAGAATCTGTCTGCCTCTCAACAACATCTCTGTGAGGTTACAGCCTGAGCAGGCTGTAACAGCTGCAGGGAAGGAGTGAAAAAAGGCTGCTCAAGATTATGTCAAGAACTGTCTTGATACCAGTCAGCACCAATTTTGGATTGGATTCAAGCACTCATGACATTTGAAAGGTTGTGCAAATTTCTTTCATGTTACACTTTGTGACCTCATTGGGGTCATGACCCACTGGATGAAGAATACTGATGTATATATTACATCAATTGGAAATGTTTTTCCTCCATTTGTGCAGCAAGTGAATTCTTAGAGTGTTTCTATAAAACTTGTTTTTCTGTGCAATTTTACCACATTGGGTCAATATAAACCAACAAGACAGACTAATGACATGCATCAGATTGCTCTGGAACAGTGATTTTCAACATCTGTGCCACAGATAACTGATATTATCAATAGATAGATAGATAGATTTAGATGTTTAAAAAATAAGAACCTATTTAAGTTTTTGCCATTTGAATCAGTGAAACCTGCTGATGCTTTACCTGACTGAATAATTTACATTGTGCATAATACAGTATACTGGAGATGAGCACCTGAACCTACACTCAGTGTGGCTGACAGTGTAAACTGTGTGGGACTATTCTACAATATATCCATTAATTTACAATTTACATTTAAGTGATTAGCATGATAGTCTATAATGACATTAGGGAACTGTTGTTCTGTGGAAGAGGATAAATTTCTAAGATATTCTTATCTTTATCTAACTAAAGTTCCCGGAATTTGGAGGGGGACACACACAGGAAACCAGACAATTAATCTAGCATAAACATTGGTACTGCAGAAAAAACTGCAGTCTGGGCTGTGAAATTAGTCTCCAAAAGTGTTACATCTTGGTATACAGGAATATGGAAGGTTTTTTACATCAAAGACAAAAATTGCACTCCTATTTTTCTGTGAATAATTAAGTTCCACAAATTCTAAAATGCAGAACCATGTAATGATTTTCAGAGTATAAATGTGAATTCAGCAACGATTTTGACTTGTGTTTTTAAAGTTTCCTTTCTATTGCAAGCAGTCATAAAATAAAAACAATCCCCATCCAAACAAATAAAATCAAAACCATAAACCTCTGAGTAACTGTTTGGAAAATGGCCTGGTAAATATTGGGGAGAAAAATAACTTACAAGTCAATACTCTCCCTCTCTGATATCATAAGTATGTACTTTGCAATATCCACTCCTAGGTTCACATGACATGAGTCAATTTATAAACCCATACAAGTTGAGATAATTTCTCACATCACCATACCATTTGGTGATTGCCCCAATAATTGAGAATGTAGCCTAGTTTGGGAGTCCCAGCCTAAAATGACACCACCTGTGAAATGTTGTTCACCATTGCTTCCTCCCATAGGTTTTTCCCCCTGGACAGAACATCTCTCTCATTCTCTCTGTGCCCAAAATGAGAATAGCTCTCAGACTGCACTCCTTGTTCTGACTCCACCTAAGAAACTTTATGTCCAAGAGTACCATCCACTCCAAGTTGGTTTCCCCTAACAAGGTCAGGTAAGAAATTGCCTTGCTGTTGTATGTTAGGACTTGCACGCAATACCCATTCATCACTTCCATCTAACTCAGGAGTCTACTAATAAAGAGCAGATTTGGATTACTGGTATATAGTCTACTGGTATTTCATTAGGAAGACTTTTGCCTTGATTATTATTGTTTTTATTATTCACAGTATTTATATACAGCTTTTCAAAGAAAAGTTCCCAAAGTGGTTTACAGAGAAAAATCAAATAAATATCCCATATATTTTTGTTTTGTTTTGATTTTTGAATCAACTGATTTTTGTATCTTAAACAATGAGATGTACTAAAATGAATCAATCACCAGCAAGGCCCCCAATTACTGCCTCTTTTTAATGGGACAATTTCTTGATCAGCAACCCTTAAAACATTTGTATACAAGATAGGCTTAAAAGAGTTTATTTACTACATTTATATCCTGCCTCTATCTCTATTGATGCCAATAAAGAGAGAGAAGAGTAGAATGAAAATGAGTAAATGAACATCTAACCTTTTTCATATGTGGTTTGGTTTGCTCCAACCAATTGTTAAAAGAAACATCCATAAATACCATAAACCTTCTCCCTCCATCTCCAGAGAAAAGGCTGTGGTGGGCTCCTCTGCCACAGACTCTTGGACAACTTTCCCCTTCTCTTTCATGCTGCCACATTAAATGTGTCCATAGCAATGCAGCGAAGTGGCTTACTTAAGACAGAGACCTTTCTTGCTCCAAACCTTGGAGCAATTCATGGCTCACTCTTGCCAGGCCCTCAGTATGTAAAGTGCTGCCAGCAGAAAAAGAAGTGGTGCTGTAGTCAGGGGCCAGGAGATCATGAAGATCAGATTTAAATAAAACCTACTTTGGAACTGAAAAGCCCAGCTATGTTACTAAGGGCACAATCCAGACTAACTATGGGAAGACCTTGCTCCGATGTAAGAAGCCTTACAGTTGTAAAGAACAATTTATTCTGGATTGCAATATGAATTTCCCATAGGTTTTCACTAGGTGGTGCTGTAACTAAGTCAACATAAGTGTCTTTTACGTGCTCCCTTAGTTACTCTGGATTGTAGGGAAAGTGCCTCACAAATCCCGTAGTTACTCACTGGATTGTAGTGGCATGGCAGGGAAAGGGATGGTGATGCTGGACTGAGAAGTCACTAATGGGGAAATATTTCAGAGGGATAGTACTGCATCTGTAGACAAAGGAGAGTCTAATGCTCATGGCAAGATCCCTAGTACTTCTCCTTTTTGGTTTTTCTTAATGTTTATAAGAGAGAAAATCTTTGCCAGAGACCTTAGACATAATAGAAAGCACTGAAGTCTGTTGGTCCAAGAGTCTAAGTTCACTTTTTGAAAACCCCTTTTATAGTAGCTTTATGTATGTAGAGACTGAAAATGTGGTTATGTTGGTTTTAAATCAGTGGTTCCCATACTGGTGGGACATGACCCACCAATCAGGGATACACTTGTCACAAGCCCCTTAAGAGGCAGGGTGGAGGAATGGCAGCAACAGTATTTCCAGGATCATGCCATTGCTTGGTACATAATTTTTTCACATATGTAAGCAAGAACAGTGGGTGAAACTGGAAGTTGGTTGTGATTGGTGTTTTTAATCATTCTGAGGCTTGGGGAGCCCTGTGGTAGTGTGGGGAGTCCACATGGCTCCCCACACACAATCCTGTGCTCACTTAGTGAAAAAACACCCTTTTATGCCTGGCATCAATATGCTTTATCATATTGTTTATATTGCTCTGCCCCCACAAAGACTTATTGTGGTCCCAAAGTCCAAGTAGGAACCACTGTCCTAAATTTTGTTCCTTGGGATAATAGGTTTTAAATATTTAGAATCCTATCTGAGATCATATACTGCTGAATAAAAATTGAAAATAATGTGTATGACCGGAAGCAAGGCAAAAGCAACCAAAAGGTTTTCACTCAAATGATCACAGACTCAAAAACAAAATTTTATTGAGATTCATGTATTTTCTATTTCAAGAAAATATTTGTGTTTTAAAGTCAAAATAAAATTTAATACAAATCTTTGTATCCTGGTTTGGGTGGAGAAACATTGGACTGTATCTTGTAAAAGCGAGTTGTAACTAAGAACTATTGAAATTTTAGGAATTTAAACTGCCTAGTCTGCCTAGTCTCATCCTCCATTGTATTTAGTAATTGTACTTAGTTATTAGTCACTGTACTCATTTTCTAACCACCCAAACAGTGGAAGGAAATAGTTTTGGAAAAGTAATGGTTTCCTTCCAATAGAAATAGTTTTTTGTTTTGTTTTTGTTGTGGTTTGCAGAAGATCAAGGGGTACAACTGGTTTCTTTCTTTCTTTCTTTCTTTCTTTCTTTCTTTCTTTCTTTCTTTCTTTCTTTCTTTCTTTCGCACTGTGATCAGCCCCCAATTTTACACACTAAAAACTGAGCTGCATTCTTGGTTCTTTTGTCAGACCTGATCTTAGTTCTGTCCCCAGAGTCTGTTCAGTTGTCATGACTTCTTATTTCAAGAGCTGTAACATTAATAATGTAGTAAGAGGTAATAGAATGAATGTGTACAATAAAACAAATATACATTTTAGTGTAAATTGTCATATTCTGGAAGCTTAGATAAAGCATTATAGTTCAGATATTGGGGATTACAAATAATAGAATTTTCACATTTACTGAAGGAAGTGGAATCTTCTGATATGTATGAACTTGTGTTTGTACTTTTCAAGTCAGTTTCATACCTGCTTTTGTTTTAAATTTGTTTTGAATGCTTCTATTTGAAGGTATGAAGGAAAGGATATTGTTATAAAAGAATCAGCTGTATGTTTCACTACAATTCATAAGGTTCAAGGCTGCAGTGGAATAAGTACTTGCACCATAGAATCATAGAATCCTAGAGTTGGAAGGGACCTAGTAGGTCATCTAGTCCAACCCCCTGCCTGCAGCAAGAAATCCCCCTAGAGCATCCCTGACAGGTGCTTGTTGAGCCTCTGCTTGAAGATCCCCAGTGAGGGAGAGTCCACCACCTCCCTTGGCAGTCTGTTCCACTGCCGAACTGCCCTCATGTCAGGCTGCAATCCTACAGACAGTTTCCTGGGAGTAATACAATGCAGCTTTGTTTCAAATAGACATGATTAAGATTGTGTTCTAAGGCCCAATTCCGAACCAACTTTCCAGCATTGACTTTCCCCATTATCTGTGCCAATAGTGCATCATCCAACAACCATCTTCCTAAAAAGCACTGGATTGGAATAAAACTGAGTAAGCAAAATAGAATTTCATGCACAGGATCTCTTCCAGCCTTTCCACCTCATTGCAGCATCTTTAATCATTCTTGAACACTGAGTTGGGAATAAATTGTGGATTAGCAATTGAGGAAATAGATCCCAGACTTGCAGAAAGAGATGTCTTTAGCACTGCCGAACCGCCCAAACCGTCAGGAATTTTTTTCGGATATCCAATCGGAATCTCCTCTCTTGCTGTTTGTACCCATTGGTTCTAGTCCTGCAGCAGCTATGAACAAATGAGCCCCTTCCTCCCTATGACAGCCCTTCAGGTATCTGAAGAGGGCAATCATGTCTCCTCTCAGCCTCTCTTTTTCAGGCTGAACATCCCAAGTTCCCCCAACCTTTCCTCGTAGGGCTTCCCTTCCATCCCACTGATCATTCTTGTCGCTCTCCTCTGGACTTGCTCCAGTTTGGCTGCATCTTTCTTAAAGTGAGGTGCCCAGAACTGAACACAGTACTCAAGGTGAGGTCTCACCAATGCTGAACAAAGAGGAACTAGAACTTCTCGTGACTTGGAAGCTACAGACCTCTTAATGCAGCCTAAAATGGCATTTGCTTTCTTTGCAGAAAGAAAGCACCACTTTGAGCATGTTGTAGTAAAAATTGTTTCTCCTAAGTAGCTAGTTTGTATAATTGTTTCTCCTAAGTAGCTAGTTTGTTGTGATTATTAGGGAGCCGTCACATCTTTCTAACTAGAAAGACAACTGAATGGGATTTATAGTGTAAAAATCTACAGATGGTACCAGGAGTGCAAAAGTAAAGCAAAGGGGCACATTTTTTGACCTTCTGCTGGAGAAGCAAGTCCTCTGGCTGCTATGCTATGATGTAGCTAGGGTGTGCAAGGTGAACTGGAAAACAAGCTTTAGGGTGGCAACAAACTGAGCTTGACATGAGTGGCTAAAACTGTAAAAAATGGGGTATGTATAAATGATAATAATATCATGTTATATATCACTGAAAGGTAATTTAATACAGAATGCAAAAAAACAAAAAACCACAAAAACCTGCACTGGAATATCTATATTCTATCAAACATTATAGCTAATTAACCAGAAAATGAAAACACAAGGGTCCATGGAACAAAATGTGGATTTTCTTAACTTTCCCATGATACTGGTTGCTCTGAGAGCCAACGAGATGTAATTCTGATACTGTATGGAACTAATAAGGTGTTAATATTCCCATTGGGAGTGTGCTCCACTTAACATTAACTGTTTCACTTAATAAGTCCCAGGCAACTACCCCCAAGTTGCTCCATGCTGTCGCTCCACCCAGAGCCTATTTTAAAGGGTGCTGCTGCCTCTAGGCAACTTTGGGGCAGTTGCCTACGGGGGCCAGAGGCAGCTGCCCCCACCGGCATCTAGCCTCCAGCAGCAGCGTAAGTCCCCTATCCTCCATGCAGCATTCTCACCATGTTTACTCAGACGTAAGCCCCATTGTCTTCAATGGGACTTACTCCCAGGAAAGCATCTTTAGAATTGCAGCCTCCTAATCATGTCTACTCAGAAGTAAGCCCATTGTGTTAAATGGGTCCTACTCCTAAGAAAGTGTCTTTAGGATTGCAGCCTAAATAGATTTCATAAGATCACACACATTGAATGCATGTTTGGAATTCAATTACAGTGTTTTGTAATCATTTTTATATACAGTTAATATTTTTATGACTATTTTTGGGGTTGTGAAACCAATTGTCTGAGTTTCCATTATTTCCTATGGGAAAATCCACTTCACATAACGTGCATTTCACATAACAAATGTGCTTCCGGAATGAATTAAACTTGTTATGTGAGACACCACTGTACATATTTATTATTTTTATTTATTATATTTGTACTATGCCTTTCTCCCAGAATGGCACCCAAGGCTGCTAACAATCATTACATAAAATACAATTAAAACGTTAAAATTAAAATATCAATATAATTAAAATATCAGTGCATTTAAAATACAGAACAGGGTGCAGTCAGCCATAAAATATCTGATTTAGAAGACAGCCATTATGGAGATTCAAGGGCTCTTTTAAATAAAATTTTAGGCCCCATTGGAAGGTTAAGAGTTAGGAAGTAGTTCTTAATTCAAAGGGGAGGGAAATCCATAATGCAGGCACCCCAACAGAGAAGGTCCTGTTCCTGGCTGCCATCCCCCTAAACTCTATCCATGGTAGCAAAACCAACAGGGCCCCCTCAGATATAATGCATATAGTAAAGTTATCAGTGCTAACAGGCACTTCTAAGTGGTCCTTCTCTTATATTTAGGAGGAAGAGAATAATCTTTGCCCCAGCATAGTTTCCCTAACAAAGAAAGGATACAGTTTTCATGATTTTACTTAATTAAATTTGATTTTGTTGTTGCCGGGGGCGGGGGGGGGACACACAAAGTCTTTGACTCCAGATAGCAAATAGGTGCTTTAGCCATGCCACTAGCAAAGCAAATGGGTGGTGGACTCCTGAGAAGGAAAAAAAATTCCCTAGTTTTCTTTAAAAAATACCTTGGGGTGATATAACTTCCAGTTGTGATATCATTTCTGGGGTAATACTTTGAGCTTTGCACTGGACTACATGAACATTAGCTACGCCACTGACTGAGGGTTCTATTCCTATGTGCCTCTAGGGCGAGGAAGGCTGTGGAGAGGCAACTGTCAACATACTATTCTCATTTCAAATGCCATTTCTAACTGCCCCTGGGCCAGGCTGAGAAGAGGTTAAGGGTAGGGCAGTTGACAAGGTGACCATATGACTGGGGAAACCCCTATTTGTCTGGATTTTTAGCCTCCTATCCAGGTGTCCTACATTTTGGCTACATTTTTGAACTTTGCGATGGTGTGCAGTACACCTTCATGTCATATGTTGTTGGATTCATATTGAAGAGCAGAATCCAATGCAAAACTGGTTTTGAGATGTCTTCTTTCTGTCAAAAGTTATGGTCAAAAAAACAAAAAATTAAAAAATTTTGGCAATTTTTTAAAGCGGGTAGGAATTTTGGCTTGGGGGGTAGGAATTTTAGGTTTGGGGTTCAGGAATTTTGGGTTTGGCATCTGGTCACCCTGGCAGTTGAGATGAGCCATTGAGGAGGGAGGTGGCAAAAGGGCAGTTGAGAAACTGTTATTAGGTTGTATCTCTGCAAGAGATAGCAGGGGGCCATTTGTAACACACTTATCTCCCATAAAAAAACAATGAAAATATATGCAACTTGCTTCGTTGGAGAGCCCCACTGTAATCTGAACTGCAGAACTATTTGTGTGTGTGTGCGCACACATATCCAGTTATATAAATTACAAAATTAGAACTTACACATAATTAAGTATGACAGTGGGCCATGTCCTCTGAAGAAAAATGCACAGAAGGGGAAAACTCAACAGTATCATCCGCAGGGTTTATGGCTGTCAGAAAGAACTAGTAATGGTGCAGAACTGGAAAAGGAGTATGTGGTGTGTTGTGAGCTTTGATACAAAATATTATTATCCTTCCCAAGGACCTGGGATGCCTGGTTTTTATCCTATATTGCTGTTATAAATATCACTACATGATGTAAACTATCCCCAGTGGAGCTGCTTTTTGTAGTTGGTGGATGGTTGCTGTTGATGTTGGTGTTGTTATGCTATTAACAGTATTTGTATATCACTTTGCAACAAGAAGTTCACAATGCAGTTTACAGAGAAAATCAAATAACTAATGGCTCCCTGTCCCCAAAAGGCTCACAGTCTAAAAATGTCAAAGAAACCAGCAGAAGCCATTACAAAAGACACTGCTGGGGTGAGGAAGCCCATTTATTCTCCCCCTGCTAAATGAAAGAAGAACAAACACTTGAAATTAGCCCGGGTATGATGCTACTCCTGCTTATATCCCTGCTTTAACCTCACTCTTAATAAAATATGATATTTAAATAAAGTAGTCATATTAATTCATATTAAGTCATCATTTACAATTTAAAATGGGACTTAAAACAGAATTGGTCCAACCATAATGCAAAGTTAGGTGGCAGATGTGGGCAATTACAGGCATAATGTATATATTTTTATGCCACTTATAAATGATTTTATTTATATATGGATGTATGAGAAACCACTTCTCTAAAGGTTCCTTTGCTCTAGTTAGCTGGGTTTTTGTTAGCCCTTTGGTCAGATCCGGCTTGATGTCTTAAAACCTGTTTTCCACAGCTGATCACGGGCTGACCCTTTTACCCCACTTCAAACTCAGCTCATAGTCTCCTAAAGTTCCTTGACCTATGCACAGTCAGAGCTGCTTGTTCTTGAAGCTGCAAGAATTAAAACAAAAAAATGTCAGCATTAATGTTTTTCTGTTGGAAACATGCCATGAACAACAAATACCATCCTTGATCCTTACACATTTCTTAAGGTATTATGCCCTTTTACTGTAGAGGCTCTGCTGTACACATGCTCAGAAGGGGCTACACGCAACTGCAGGTGCTCGGGGCAAATGCTACATAATTTCCCATGAGCAGTGTGCCAAATTACATTTTCCCTCCATCTGCTTTGCTGTGCAATTCAGAAATAGAGGACAGTTGTTTCTATTGTAATGAAGCTGTGCTGGGACATTAAAACATCTTTCTTTAAATTGTGTAAACATAGCATACATATTTAGAAATGGATTCGGCTAATGTTCACCCCAGTGAAGTCAGTGTTGATCTGAATTAAGGAAATTGAAATTAGACTAGGATTTTTGTAGCATTGCGTGATGAGAAAGTAAATGAACAGTGAACAGAAAATTCTTCCTTCATTCATATCTTGTCTGAACTGTAAAATAGACTTGAACCGTAACATGCTTTCTGTAGTAGCTTATCTAGGGAATAGCACCCAATGGCATCTGCCCAGGGGTGTCACTAGGGTTCGCGTCTCCCGGCGAGGGAGACCAGCATGTCACCCCCATGCAGTAAGCGGGGCAACAACCTGGGTGGTGGGCGTGGTTATATGCCATTGCTTCGCCTCCGTTTTGTTTTTGGCCACACATTTTAATAGAATAAATATATTTCAAAGTGGCTTGTTCCATTACATTCTGCTGTAAATTATGCATCCAGTGGTATGGATCAAGATGGGAATATTGCTAAAAACAATGAAAAACCCTCAAGGGTCCCACCTTTCTAACAACTTACTGCAGGGTCTCAGACCTCCTCCACATTGTAGAGGAACAATCTGTCCAGGATGCAATCTGTCCAGGATAAGTGATGTCATGGGGGAAGTGACATCATCAAACAAATTAAAACAAATAAATGTACACAAACGTAAATCAAGTGAATAACTTCAATCCCTCCCCAAAAAAAATTCAGTAAGATTTTGACCATATATTATGACCATATGTCATAATTGGACAGAGGAGAAGCCCCCCCAATGTAGGACACCCAAGAAAACTGTAAAGAATAACAACATAAAAGCTCAAAACCCTTACAATGGTACCTCGCTTAACGGGTGCCTCGAAAACTGAGTGTTCCACATAACGAGTAAAAATTTGTGGGGGGGCTTCTGCCTCTCTTAACAAGCATGAGTCACATAATGAGTGCTTATTGGCTGAGCTTCCTGCATTGGCTGAGTAAGTAGGAATGAGTTGAGAATTTCTCCCCCTGCCTGCAGTACCAAGGAACAGGCCAGCAGAGGGAGCAGAAGAGCCTTTTAAAATCAGGTGTGCATTAGATTTGATGGCACATTAGATTCGAGTAAATACAGGTAAATGTATAACGTGCCTGACTCTGTAATGCTCCTTCAATTCTCTTAAGCTACAAACCTATACCTACTACCCAGGAGGAAACACCATTCAATTCAGTGGGGCTTATTTCAGAGTAGACATGCAGAGGGTAGCACAGTTTAAAACATCTGTCTGTCAACAGTTTAAAAAATCAGCTTCTAATGCAGCAAAGTATTTCTTTCTTAGGCCCAAATATTTTTTTAAAGAAAATCTTGAGCAATCACTTTTGGTCAAATTACTCGAGGGCACTCCATGCCCAAACAAAGTTCAAAGGCAGTGTAAGTGATATGAATAATCTGAGCTGCCCAGCAGCAGCAAAAACCCATCTAGGCTGATTATTCAGCATCAACCACAAATGTGCCAAAAGAAAGAAAAGGTTTGTGCATTTGCCCCAGGCATCACAGAAAAAGAAATAAGGACACAGTTTGGCTTTAAACTCAGCTATATATTTTCCTGGAAGATCCAGTGTTTATACTTGTTCACTGAAGGTCACTACCCCATCAGGATCATAATAATGCTTAGATTTTATATAGCACATCTCAAACACTCAAAGCATTCCTCATACATTATCTCAACTATCCTTGTCCAGTGTGGAAAGCCATTACATGTTACTACTCCTATTTACTGTATTTGGGATAATAGTGAGCTAGCCTTGAGACTGCATGGTGACTTTGTGATGAGAGATTTGAAGGAGGGCATTTGAACCAGGGATTGCAAGACTCAGCTCCCATTCATAGACAAGTCTACAGATTGTAAATCATTGCATAGAAACGATTCTCAGAGGAGAATAGGAACTATATCTATGACAAAATTCTCAAAGTGCTTACCAAACTACAGTTCTAGTGCTACCAATAAAAAAATATACATTTGTAAAGTAGACTTATTTCTAGCATATGGCAAATACATGGACTTATAGTAAATCGGATGTTAATGTCCAGTCCACCCAGCTGTTCAAGGACAGAGTGATCTGTGTTGAAGAAATCAGACACTGGGCTTGTGTAAGTTCTTCATGGATACTCGGATACAATGTGATGAATATTTTGTCAAGGGGCACCACAGTCACACTGAGGGGTAGATACAAGACCCCACTTAAACAGTGAGTCCTGGCAGACACTGTGCTGGGTATGAATCCTGTTCAGAGTTGTCCAATGCTGGTGAGGTAGGTCAAAAACAGGCACCTTTTGTGTAGGGTCTTCTATATAGCTGCCTGTATCTGGACATTCAGAAACCCATTTAGCTTTCCATTGTGTGTTGATGTTAAAGTTGTTAGATAGCTGGTGAGCGAGTGCCAGAGAGGGCTTCCTGAATTTAAGCCTGCCAACTGATAGATGAGGAAGATCAGCATGCACAGGAAGAAGTGGGTTTCTCATATAGATATGATCTCAATGTAGATAATATACTGTACCTTTAAGTACCGCACTAAAGCAGCTTTTCTGTCTGAAAGTCTACAGATGTATGTTTGGTTTTCAAATGCTTCAGAATGTTTGGGCAAAAGATCACAATTGTTCAGAAGTGGTCGAACGAACTGAATAAGTTATTATTCCTGAATAAGGTGAAGAATCTCAGCTATTAAAACCTAAAAATAGGGAGGAATGAGCTGGGCTACAATCTTACTACCTGAGGTGCCACTCATTGTCTAATATCATTTATTAACATCTGAATCTTCTCCATTTCCTCTATATCCTTTCTGAGATGTGGTGACCAGAACTGGACACAGTACTCCAGATGTGGCCTCATCATCAATCTGTACAATGGTGTAATAATTTTTGCCATTTTATTATCAATCCCTTTTCTAATGATGCCAACCACGGAATTTGCCTTTTCACTGCTGCTGCACATTGGTCTGACACCTTCATAGAGCTATCCACCAGCACCCCTAGATCTTTCTCCTGCTCTGTCCTGTGATGTTAACCTCACCTTTCTCCTGCTCTGTCCTGTGATGTTAACCTCACCTTTCTCCTGCTCTGTCCTGTGATGTTAGCTCAGATGTTAACCTATACGTAAAGTTAGAATTATTTGCTCCAATGTAAATAACTTTACATTTACTTACTTGACTTGAATGAAGTGATACAGGAGGGTCTCATCAAATTTGCAGATGACACCAAGCTGGGAGGAGTGACAAACAAAAAAGAATACAATATTGCATTAGTATGTATAGCCTGGAGAAGAGAAGGGATGTTATAGTGCTCTTCAAATACTTGAAGGGCTGTTACAAGGAAGAAGGGGCAGATTTGTTCTCAACTGCCTCTCTGAAAGTAGAATTAGAATCAATGGGAACAAACTGGAAGAGATTCTGATTTGATATGAGGAAAAAAATTCCTAATATCCGTTAGGGCAGTTTGGCAGTGGAATAGATTCTAACAGTTTGGAACAGATTGAAGGATGTTCAAGAAGCTTGACAAGCACCTGTTGGAGATGCTCTAGGACAGCGTTTCTCAACGTGGGGGTTGGGACGCCTTTGGGGGTCACCTAGAGCTTTCCTGGGGGACACCTAAAGACCCCTGGTGCAGGGGGCCAGGTCAGGCTTACCAGACCTCTGGCTGTAGCTGCGGGTGCACTGGGGCTGACTGACAGCCCCAGGACCCAGTCCTATGCATGCCTACTCTGAAATCAATCCCATTGTGTTCATTGTGTGCATAGAACACACATTTCATTTGTAACAACGAAAATACATCCTGCATATTGGATATTTACATTACGATTCATAACAGTAGCAAAATTACAGTTATAAAGTAGCAACAAAAATAATTTTATGGTTGGGGGTCCCCACAACATGAGGAACTTATAAAGGGGTCACGATGTTAGGAAGATTGAGAACCACTGCTCTAGGAGGATTTGCTGCCATAAACGGGGTTGGACAAGATGACCTATTAGGTCCCTTCCAACTATGATTCTATGAAAATAATTTTATAATTATATTAATATAGAAACCACTTTTTGTGTTGATTAATTGCAGGTGGATCTTTGGTAAATAGGTTTAAGAATCAGTAGGCGTTCAGTAAACACACAGTGAATGTCTTATTAAATTCAAACAAATATGAGTTGCAGACACTTGGAGCCATCTACACTGCCCGGTTTGCATTCATCATCTCCCAGCATGTATCATTATTTGAACTAGAGAGTCACAATGTGCTTCTCAGCATCATTCTCATTTTTACATTACAATACTCTGCCTTCTGATCAGTAGAAACACAGATACATTTTGCCGAAGAAGGATGCATTTCCCAAGACCTCTTGGCACCTGAGATGGCATACCAGATGCTGCCCACCACTTCCCTGGTGTTGTGCCAGCCTCTGCTCCTGTCACTCCCTGGATTGAGAAAGGATGAAGAAGATGCAGCATAGAAGAAGTGCTGAAAAGAGGAGAATTGTCTCCAGGTTCTAAGCCATGATTCTCCTGTGCTCCACATTTCCTCTCCCATTGCATGTATTTTTCCTTTATCCAGTATCAGAAGTGAGAGGAAGAGGATAATCATTTGAGGCAACTGGGCAAATAAAAGTGGGCAGTGCCCAACCTATTACCTGCACAGTTTATACATGGAAGCAGCTTGAGTGAACAGTAATATGACTCAGTGGTGGGCTCCAGCAGGTTCGCACCTACTCTATAGAACCAATTGTTAACTGGAGATAGGACATATAAAATTTAAAAATAGCCATTTAAATGTAGGCCATTTAAATGTAGGCCATTTAAATAGCCATAAAACCGTTTGTTAATTTCTTTGATTCCCATCACTAATATGACTGCTAAACTACATTGGACTTAGTGGATAAACTAGCTGTATCAACCACCTGTCTCATGTGAATGACTCTTGACACCTCCATTATTTTGACATGGCTCTGCAACACATGCTTATTTATTTATTTGTATGGCAAAATGCAGGAGCATCACATAAAATGCAGATGTATAAAATAAAATATATGAGGAATTATTAGATGTTTAGTCCTATGGCTGAATGTCTAAATCATTTAATCTCTGGGCCAGTTAATACACCTCAAGTCAGTGTATTCCTGTGGGAGCCATTAGTGGCCATTCCATTGCAATATGATGTAAAGTTTGTGGAGCATTCACAACTAAGATTATCAACCAGCCCCCATTTGCATTTCCAATATTGACATCTGAATAGTGCAAATCCATTTAAGTGCTCTCCAATTCTTCCTCGGAAGATCAAAGCCATAGAGACATTGCTCTTGGATCAGGCACTAAATTAAACAAATCTGGATTGCAAATTGTGCACTCTGACGCCATACTGTCTCAAAATCAAAATCTCCTCTGACTAGTTCTTGTCCTAATTTATTTGATGGATTCCAAGATTTATGTTTAAATATTTGATCTTGGCAGTCCTCATATTTAGGTAATACTGTAGTTAATTTGCCTCGCATTTCTGCCACTCCTTTTTTGAGTCTGTTGTCTTTTAAAATGTGGAGGTGATATATTAGATAATACTGGTAGCTATCAGAGGATGTTGATTTAATGATTCCTGATATTAACCTCATGGTGTGATCGAGCTGGATATCCACTAGTTTCCTGTTGGCACTGTTGAGCCATATAGGGCTACAGTCCTCAGCCGCTGAATGTACTAAGGCATTGGTCTTCAAAGTGGGGGTCAGGAGCCTTTTGGAGGTCACAACTTCATTTCAGGGGGGTTGTGGAAAGCTGAATGCAGCCATCTTGGAATCTGGCAATGGGCTCCTTTAATAATATTTCTAGCCATAATAACACTTGGGGGGTGGTGGTCCCAGATAGTCATTCTCAGAAAGAGGTCCTGGGCTGAAATGCTTGAATGCCACTAAGACAAGAGCTGATGTCCTGAGAACTGAGGCACTTGTTCCCCAGTTGGTGCCAGAAAATTTGTGTAAAGTTTTGTTCCCGATTTTTCATTTTGTCAATAGTTCTTTTAAGATTAAACAACATACTGAATATTCCTAACCAGGCAGGTGGGGAAACATCTGCTTTTGCCAAAATAACCTGTTGTTTGTGTGTGTTTATGTGTGTGTGTGTGTAAGAGACTGTGTATGTATTCAGATGTTGATATTTTAATACCTGTTTTAAGCTGAACTAAGCTGGTACTTAAAATAGCTCCCTGACATTCAGAATAATGGATATAAAGCAAGTGTAATAAAAATTGTCAGCAAGGTGCAATGTAAGCACTGATTCAGCTACAGCCTCCTTCATTTTAAGCATTTTTTTAAGTCAGAAAGATCTGCATCTTGTGAGAACTGAAATACAGGATTTGTACTTCTCTCCCCCTCACTTCTGCCAAGCATCACTAAGTAGCAGTTGTTCTGAAAACTCTTGCCCTGCATAGCACAAGGAAAGGGGACGAAGATAATCCCAATTAACGAAGCAGGGTTAATTCACTAGCTGTAGGTAATTATTTCTGCAACCTTTCCTTTGTTTCAGGATTTCTTCACTGTGTTATAATCTGGCAGTTCATGCAGGTACCTTTAATTCCACCAAAGTGCAAGGCAAAGCAGGTGTGGCATTTCCCACCTATTCCTTGGCTTGTCCTTGCACGTGCTTTACCTTCCTCTCAACATTTTTTTTGTAGTGTTCAAACAATTCCATGTAAAAGCTTCAAATTAGCAAAGAGCTTTGTGGCACCTTAAAGACTCATTTATTTCAGGATGAGTTTTTACAAACTAGACCTCAGTTCCTCAGAGGCATGAAGTGTTATCCTCAGTTGGAAACTCCAGTAATATTGGGAAAAGAAAAAGACGGAAGAAAAGTAGGAGGAAAGGGCTGAAGTTCTGTGGTATGAAAAATATGTAGCCTAAGATCATTTTTATGTAAAACCTAAATGCAAGTGATGAATACCATGGAAATTTACAAAAGCTGTAAGTAGTATTTCTGGCTAAGAAAGTTATTTTCGCTTGTCGTGAGATGGAAACTCTATTTCATGTGAAATGTTTCCTATGCAAATTTTTCATGTGATAATGATCCATATCGATCAATCAACAGTATTTAGTACCTCTTTTCAAAAATATAAAATGTTCATAAAGTGGTTTACAGAGAAAATGAATAATGCGTGATGGCTCCTTGTCTGAAAAGGGTTCACCATCTAAAGATTTCAAAGAACTCCAGCAGAAGCCACTATATAAAAGAGGTTACTGGGTTGTGGAGGACCAGTTACTCTTCCCCTGATAAATAAAAGAGGAACATCCTCTTGAATTATGTAAGTATAGGTTTCATATGTTTCCCAAAGAAGATTTTATTTCATTTAATGAACTGGGCTCTAAACCACAAAAGGTTACTCAAAAATAGATGTGTTTCCTCTTAAAGGTGTCAGAAGATATTATGTGGTTTTATATAGGATTATAAATTTTTAAAGTGATAAATCATAGGCTGGCTGCCTTACCACTAGTAGGACACAAAGGCTGTAATCCTAAACTCCAGTTAGGTCAGCAGAAGTCCTGTTGGTATACGTCCTGTGTGGAACTGGAGGTGTCACAAAAGTGCTGTATGACACTTTTGCCCCATTCCTGGGATGGTTACATCCCCCCACCACCATGGGAAGATACGGCAACATTCCTGTACCACCATGGGAGGATATGCCAGGTGAGTTAGGCCAGTCTAATTAGGATTGCACCCAAAGAGGGTTAGTTTTCGTTTCATTTTTAAAGGCAGTGCAGCATTTACTCCTGAGAATTAAGTTAATTTTTAATTATAGTTGGCGTGCTTTTCTTTTCCCCAGGCATTTCCTTTTCCCAATTCCTTTGATGCTAGCCAAGGAAGTCCAATGCCTTTTGGTGTGATGAAATTTGAGCAAAGTTCATGTAAAGTAACACAGGCTGCAGCTTATTCACAGAAGAAGCATCATTTAATTCAGTTGATCCAAGTGGCAAATATGTCACCAGTGATTCATCTTTCATGTGTAATATGCTGAAGCCTAGCCATATTTTGCTACTGATGCAAATACTATAAACAAAGAAACTCCATAGTTTGTTTTCGCATGTAATGAAAAAAGGGGAAAATGATTATGATCAGCATTATGATCAGTTTATGATCAGCATTATGATCAGTTACAATCATGGATAGGTAAATCCAACTCATGATGTAATTTGAGGAAAGCTGGATTAAATGCCCAGTATTCTCCAGGTATTTAGCAAAATTTCACTGATCTGTAAATTGTGTTTAGAGCAGATTGGGTCCCTGCCACAGCACCTGACACAAATCCTCCCATCACACTTTTTTTTTCCAAAAAGCTGTAGAATTCATTCCTCTGTGAAACTCATTTAGTCTTGGACCTGTTTCCTTTTATGCAGGTAATAAAAACATTTTTTATGTTTAGTTTTAGCTTGTTTTATTGTGAATTTTATTCTACAACTAGCAAAATGTACCCACACTGAGGGAGCAAAATACCCCCCCCCCCCATGTGCAACAACCCCTGTGTATAACAACCCCCATGTGCAAAAACCCCCCGGAAGCCCCCATGTGCAACACCCCCTGTGCATCACACCCACCCCCGTGCGCATCACACACACCCCTTGTGCACAACACCTCCCATGCACAACACCCCCATGCGCATCACCCCCCCCATGCGCAACACACATACACCCCAGTGCACCCTCCCTCACAGTCCATTTAGGCAATGGGCATCAAATTGGCTGGATGTTGATCAGAGTTTTCAATGTTAAGTATAGGACAAAAACACATTGCACCCTTTTTCACCCCCTTAAGAGTTAAATTTCTCAACATTTGTTCTTGGTGGGTGTCACAAAAGGAACACCTTCCCCAAATTTCACCCTTCTAAGTCCAGGGGTTGGGGCAGGGCAGTCAGTCAGGGATTCTTCAATGTAAAGTCTAGGGAGGAAAATGCATTCCGCACCTTTTAACTCTCTTCCAGTTTGAATTTCCAAAAACTGGTTCTTAGTGGGTCCCATATCACAGAAGAGTGGGTCCTCCCCAAATTTTATGCTTCTAGACCCGATGGTTTTGGTTGGGTGTTGAACAGGAAAACCTGGTTCAAATTTCTGTTCAGCTTTAACTTTCATTAAGTGATCTTTGGCCAAAAACAACCTTTCATCCTAGCTTACAAGACTTTTGTGAGGATAAAATGGAAAAACCACTCCTTGGTATATTTAATGCTAGTAGCATTGGTTGCTTTAATGGACTTAATCCTCGCCTTGGATTATTGAAAGTTATTATATTTTTGCAAAATGTTAATTTTTATCCCATCTTCAGAAAGGTAATTTCCGTAATATTTTATACAAAAACTGAGCAGCAATTTTTCCCTCCAGTTTTTGACAGTTACATTTTGGACACCATCTGGGCTAGATCATCACTGGGCCAGACACCACTGTCTCTATTTACACTGACTAAGTTTCTGTCCTGTACAGTTCACAGTGATTTAGACCTGGTTGTTGAATTAGTTTTTGTTTAGTGGTACGCAAAAAAATGGTGGGAAGGCACAGTTCATGAACTTTAGTTTTCCATAATGGAATGTGTTTCCCATTTTCCCAGCTGACCCATAAAAGTGGTCAAAAGTGTTTTGATACGATTGTGTGCAGGAGAGATAAATACTGTATGTGTTTTTCCAAAAAATCATTGTGTTCAGCATTTAGCCAAGCAGATTTTGCTAAATGATTCCACAACTTAGTACAAATGAAGCTTTTAACCAACACCGGCTGCAATCCAGAGCAAATTCAGCCTGCTCTGACCTAACTGCACTCTCCTAACTATGCTGTATCCAGAGCAGAAAGTTATGCTGAATCCAGAGAGTCAGGAAGCCTGGGCTGCCCTAACTGCTCCAGAGCATGCTAAGTAATTGACACAAGGGGAAGACTTGCTCCTGAGGAGACACCCCTCAGATCACACTGAACAAGGAACAGCTGTGGTGCCTACAGTGGTGACATGACTCTGCACATCACCTGGTGCGGAAGTCTGTGCGTCATCCCTGGGATGCGCGCCCCCCCCCACCTGGACTGCACAGTCACCAAATTTGGCGCCTGCGCAGTTGTTTCTGAAGCCAACTGGCTTCAGAAAGAGTACTGCACAGGCACCATCTCTGACACCTGCGCAGTACTTTTCTGAAGCCTTTTGGCTTCGGGGGAGACTGTGCAGGCGTCAGAGTTGGTGCCTGTGCAGTACTCTTTCTGAAGCCATTCGGCTGCTGCTCCGCCTCCTGAGTGAGGCCGAATGGCTGTGCAGAGGCGCGGACTTTCTCTGCTCTAAGGAAGTCTCCTCTGAAGCTGTTCGGCATGCTCAGTGTGTTTCTGCGCAGTGCATCTCAGATGGCCGTTCAGGCCAGCTCCTCAGACAAGTGTCAGCTTCTGGCTGATTCTCCGCACTGGAGCAGGCCTGAATGGGTGTGCTGATGCCCGGGGCCTGCCAAAGGACATTCAAACTCCTCCGGCACATCACCCCATACGGAGCGCATCCCCAATGCAGCCCACACCAGCCGCACCAGTCTGGTGATGCCACTGGGTGCCTGCCTTATAAGGAGTTCCTGATGAGATGCCAGTACATTCTACAGTGAATACAAGGGGCTTCTTGGAGTGGCCTGCTGTATCCTGAGGTTTGTGGGCAGCCGTAGTTTGTTCCATATCCTGAGGTTGAGAGGAAGGGGTTGCAGCTAGGCTGGCCAAGAACTCAGATTTTTGGTCAGCACTGCCATTCTTACTCGGGCCTTATCATGGACCCCTATGGGTCTACTCATTACTATACCTGCTCTTGAGGTGGTATAACTCTGAGGGCTGGAAGAGGGCATTTCTGCCTTGGAAACAGGCTCTGGATTCAGAGTAACTGCTCTGCCCTAGGCAATGCTAAAGATGCCCTCAACTTGCCTCTCCTGAGCTGCTTAGGCTGCCCCAGTTAGGGCAGAGCAGGTCCACCTCTCTTAGGGCACCCTATCTTGCCTTGCTCTGCCCTAAGCCTCCTTCAGAGTAACTGGGCTGGAGCATCTTGCAGTTGCTCCAACCTAGTGTTAGATAGGGCAACCTAAGGGCTCTTATGTGGACAGATTAGTTGCTCTGGATTGGGCTGACCATCACTTTTGATTGACCTCAATGATGTAATCACCCAGCTAAATGTGATTGGTTGCTTGCCAAACTCACTATTTTAGAAGAAAAAAGGTCAGCTAAAAATCATAGGAAGGTGCAAACAAGAATTCAAAACAGCAGTACATCCATACATACAGAAAAATTAACAACAGGTTCTATGTCCCATTAGTAACCAGTTCTCAGAACCAGGCGCTCATTAGCAAAGGCTTCTATAGAACCTGTGAGAACCCCATGAAGCCCACCACTGGTCCTATTCATATTGGCCCTAATAGGAACATATATGAATAACAAAAACTGGAGGGAATACTGGAGGACTGTGCGCGGGCTGTGGGTAGCGCAGGTTTTTAAGACACTGTGCCTGTTACCCGGCAGGCCAGGGTTCGAGACCCAGGACAATTCCCACAAGACAGGGTGAGCTCCTGTCCTTAGCCCAGCTCTGTGACACAGCTGGAACCAATTGTATCAGCTCTGCTGTTCCATTGGACTATTTCAGTGGTGTGGAGAGGGGAGATTTGCTGCTTGGGTAACAGCCTGTCCTCCATATTAATCTACCCAGGCCTTCATGCTTCGAATACAGAGTCAAGGATGATACCATAGTCTTTCAAGACTGATGGATGCCAACTAGGCAGAAAATAAGAAGGCTCAACTTGAAGATTGGGTGTATATACATCTGTTTGAATTCCTCCCCCATCTCAAGTTGATTGACAACTTCAACAAGCTTTTAATTGCCCGCTTGGTTAGCTTTAAATGAGTCTTATTTTTTTGGATTTGTGATGTAGATTTGCAAGAATTAGGAATTAAGTAGGTCTAATTGCCTGTTTTTTTTCCTTTGTGGACCATTCGGGGAGATGATAGTAACATTTAAAAGAAGTTTATTCAATAGTTCCTTTCATTCTAATTCTTGAGCTGCTTTTCATGCAATGTGAAACTACATTGTTCATGTTCAATTTCTTCTTATCTTTCAGGCCTTTATTTTGAGCAGCACATATTCTTAGGGAGTTTATTTCTGAAAGTAGAGGAAACTGGACTGAAGATTGCTAGGAAGCCACATCCTTAAACTAGGAATTTAGTCCCTAAAATTTGTGAATACTGATATTAAGGGGTGATGGAGATGTTCTTAGTGAATTGATCAGGTTAAACATGATACAAAACCATGGTTTATGCCAAGTGTTATTAACATCCACACTTTAGGAAACTTTAAGGAAACTTTAAGCTGCCACAGTAGCATTCTATGGGGGCTTCAGGGCATGCAGTTGCACCAGGCTACAAACTTTAGGAGGGCTAGAAGCTGTGCTTGACACTAATGGATAAAATTGTGAAAACCGGGCTACGTATCAATGATAATACCATCATGTTATATATTGTTGGAAAGGTAATTTAATACAGAATGCAGTGAAACAAACTGCATTGGGATATCTATATTCTATCAAATGTTATGGCCAATTAACCAGAAAATGAAAACATAAAAGCCAATGGAACAAAAAGTGGATTTTTTAAATTCAACTTTTCCATGATACTGATTGATCTGAGAGCCAATGAGATACAATTCTGATACTGTATGGAACAAATAAGGTGTTAATATGAATCAGCTCTCATTTCATATACATATATAATAATACAGTTAACCCATGCTAACTGGGTATGCAGGCACTTCCAAGTGGTGCTTCTCTTATATTTAGCAGGGAAAGAATATCCATTTCTCTTTGCACCAGCACAGTTTTCCTAACCAATAAGGAGCACAATTTTCATATTTTACTTAATTAAATTTGGTTTTGTTGAGAGGAAATTTTAATTAAAAAATACACTAGGATGACATCACTTCCGGTTGTGACATCACTTCCAGGGTAACATTTTGAGCTTTGCACCAGACTACATGATCATTAGCAATACCACTGAGCTGCCGATCTGCTTTCATTCCTGTCTGTTTAGGAGTCTGCTTCATTGATTCACCTGTTTCCATGATGCAGCATTATTTTAAGAGCATAGCCTTGGTGACCCCTGTTCCAGGTGAGGAGCTGCGTTGTTTAAAATTTAATCCCTTGTGACATTGGTAGATTTTTTTCCATGGTACTCTTAATAAGTTGGAGTAGTGTTGAAAACAATCCCTTAGTAGGTCTTAGGATTCTGAATGTGAAATGACACAGGGCGCAATCCAGAGTAACTATGGGGAGTCCTTGCTCCGGAGTAAGAACAAGATACTCTGGGTTGCAATATGAATTTCCCATAGGTTTTCACTAGGTGGTGTAGTAACTACGGGTAATGTCTCTTACATGCTCTCGTAGTTACTCTGGGTTAGACTGGGATAGACTGTTGGTAACAGGATTTTAGAAGTATGCATTGGTTTTGTGGAAAATTGCTGATTCTCCATTTGTTTCTTTGAGGACAGAACCTAAATTCTTATTGTGAACCTTCCCCCAATGGTATAGATAGGTCATTTGGCACCCAGGACCCACAATTTTTCAATATTATTTAATTAATAATATCAAAACTATTTAATTAATTATTATAAGTATTAACTAATACAATTAATTAGATATCAATTAGATATTTTCATATTAAAAATCATCTTACCAATTAAAGCTGTAATCCTAAAGAAACTTTCTTGGCAGTAAGACCCATTGAACACCGTGGGGCTTATTTTTGAGTAGACGTGGTTAAGCTTGTGCTCTATGCCTCTGTTTTATTCTTTTTTGGGGAGGGGCTGAAGCTGCCTTCTGAAGAACCTGTTATGTTCCACTTTCACTGGACTGGAACTGTTATGCTGGCTTTGCATCTCTCTGTGCCTGACCTGAAATAAACTCATAAAACTAGACAGCTCAGTTCAGCTTTCCATAAGTCTCAATGCAATTATCAGGGACTTCCTTCTGAGTTGATTGGTGGGGGTGCGTTCTTTGGATCAGGACCATTCTGGATTCCTTTCAGTCTGCCCTTTCCAATGGACTAAGGCACATTTGCCTACCCATGAATACTCATTTCGGCTCATTTTCACTTTCCATAGGCCTTCAAGCATTTTTTAGGGATTTTTTTGGCCATAACTTTTGATAGGAAGGAGATATTTCAAAGCTTGGATTTTGTTGGAAATTGCACATCAAATGGTATATGACTTGTTGGGATTATTCCAAATGACTTTAACAATTTCAGAGATATAATCCAGTATCCAAGGCATTCCAACCGCAAAATTTCATGACCCATTGTTTACTATTAGGAAGCCAAAAGGACCATGTTATCATGCTTCATATGACCAGTTACAAAACAGTCTTCAAAAAATGACACGTTCATATGCTGACTCACATAAATCCATCCTAGAACATCTGAGTCTGAGGCATTCCATGTCCTAGATTTATACACCTGCAGACTACTACACAGAAGGAAGGTAATGCTGCACTAAACATCCAAAGAAACTAACATCTGGGACCTATTCCAAGTTGTAAATTAAAGTTAAATTCCCTTGTAGCAGTATCATGTGTTTTCCTGTTCAATTGTCATAATGATTTTAAGAACAATCAAGTCAGCAAGAGTTACAAATTGTGCATATGGAAAGGGATTTCAGTTTTACTTGTCATGAAAGTAAATAATATATATTGTGTCTACCTTTTCCTTCTAACCTTTCTGTCTTATTTGTGCTTTAATAATTTGGACTCCTAATGCACACAGCGGAAAAATATAGATTGAAACTAAGGTGCTAGATAAGCAAAGCAGTGTAAGTGATGATCCAAAGCTTATTGTGTCACATACTGAACAAGCAGAGACTGGAAACAAATCTTTATAGTGTGAGAGTGGTGATCTATTCTCACCCTGGTACAGCCTGCTGAGAAACCAGTAAGTTGCATGAATAATTGCACTTTTCCCAAGGAATGAATTATACACCTATAGATAAGTGATAGTTTGCAGTCAGTGATGGCTGCTGTTATACCAAACTTCCTTTTTATTTTATTTTTTAAAATTCAGCATGGGTATTTGCACTGATGCAAATTCATCAGTGAATTTTGCTATTAAGAAAAGGTTAGGTGTGGATTTGGGCAGAGAATGGTTAAAAAAAGGCTTAGAGAACTTATTTTTTGTGCCTAGTCTTCATTCTTTTAATTATATGTCATAAATTAAAAAACAAACAAACTAAAATCAACCTGAATAATTTTTCAGACTCACAAACGTATCTGAAATAAGCCAGAATGATGATTTACCTGCTTTGATAAGAAATAATCTGATCATCTTCAGAACTACCATTCTGAACCAAATGATCAGTTGTGTGGATTCATTGGGGCCGAAGCACTTTTCTGTATTTTATACATTTCTGTAAGATTTATCAAAGCTCCAGGAGAAGAATGGGAGAACAATAACCTTCACCTACAGGTAGACTTCAATTGAAGAGTTTAACAGATACTCTCTGCTAACAGATTTTTTAAGCAAAGTCTGTATGGGGCAGAGAGCTGATATAGGTTTTGTCTGCTTGCAGTACACCCGATGTTTCAGCAGGTTCTGGTAGCTAGAGTGTGAGCCCCCTAGTTCATCCAGCCCCGCAAGCCAGTTTTGTTTCTATAATTGAGGAATAAATAATGTATCCTTCACTTTTCCCTTCATCTTTATAACAATAACAAATGATTTCTGTGCTCTCCATTTATACTTTTTTAAAACTATTTTTAATTATGCCTCCTTCAAAAACCTTACATCTTCATTGTTCATTTTCTTCTGGATGGAAAAAAACATCCATCTGTTCTTGAGAGCTTCAATATTCCCCTTATCCCTACCATTTAGTTTAATTATGCTTTCAGTGCAATGCTGGAGGCAGAACATTTTGAAGTTCCAAATCTGAGGACAGAACATCACCTTTCAGATCCTGTCTTCAGTCACAGAACTAGCAAGTTCATATTTTCTCCTGTCTTCATTCACAGAAGTAGCAGGTTCATATTTTCTCCTGTCTTCATTCACAGAAGTAGCAGGTATAGAATGTGATATCTACGTACATTTGTACCACTCCTTTATGAGGAATTTAAGAAACATGCTATGTCTTTTCATAAATACATAATAATAATGTCCCTGTAAAGGGATAAAGGAAAAGCAAAGCAATTTTTTTCACATAATGGAACAGGCTTCTGACTAAAATATTGGACTGAACTGAATAATAGCTTTTGTGATGTCTCTGGAATGTGAAACACTTTTACCCTTGGAAAGAAAAGGAACTTGGTTTTTGTACTTGGTACTTGGTAATCTTGGTACTTGGTTTTGTATTTGGTGCTTGGTAATCTTGGTACTTGTAATCTTGGTACTTGGTTTTTGTAATCTGCAGTGTAGAGAACCTTTTTCTGTAATCAGGCTCTTAATGGTATGGTTCAGAAACGTAATACAAAAACTTAAACCTTGTTCTCACACTTAAACCTGTGTCTGGGCCAACCACTTGTACTGTAATGGGCTGAACTACAGATGAGGGTTTGCGTCATTGTCGCTAAGACATAGAAAAAAAATCCCTTCACTTAGAAATTAAATATCTGGGAGGAAAATTCTAGCCTAGCTGTTTCCCAATCATGCTTTCACCTGAATTTTTTATCTGTAGGTACTTTTTAAAAAAAATGTATGGAGAACTATTTATATTAACTAACGTGGTACATCTCAGATCCTGTTTTCCAATTCCAGTAAGAACCAGACAAAAAGGCAACTTCTCTAGCATTTGTACTGTGTGTTGATGGTGTCTGCTTGTTGTGGATTGGAGAACTAGACCTTAATGTTTGTGGATTAGAGAACTAGACCTTAATGAAAAGTCAGACACGAGAAGAACCAGAACTAGACCAGCCCAAAAATGGAGTAACAGACTATTCTGTGCGTTTCCAGCACACATGAAACAGCAGGAAAATGTGTATGTAGAGCTGATGGGCCTGTTGGAAGTGGTATGCCATTAGCTTTAGCAGTGAGTTAGCTTGAAACGCAATAGGTGGTATAAAAAGAACTTCTGGTGACTTCACTCTTTTCAAGTCAGCTACTAATCAGTATTGCCTGGTGGCGAGTCTTTCTATTATAGATCATTTGAGACCATCCATATAGCTAGTGTAATGGAGGTTGCTTGAGGTAGGTCTGGCTTTTTCATCTGCTTTTCCTGCCTACAAAATTGGGAATGGAGAAGGAGCTAACCTTTCCAACTAGATTCCAGAGAAAAATTTGTTTTTCATAATTTGAGCTCTGAACACAGTCTCTTGTTTATTTCGCTCTTCTTTGGCTTGGTGTAAATAGAGCTCAGGGTTTCTTTGACAACTATTTAGTTTACAGCACAGATTTAAAGTATTACAGGATAATGAGAGACTTATTAGATTAACTTTTGCCATGAAATTTTTGCGTCTTAGATAATTACTATTTGTGGAATAAACTGAATGGATTAGTGTTGCTATCCTGCTTGTACTTCAGTGTAATAGTTGATGTGCAATTGGTAGTTATTACTTCACACATTATATTTACACCAGTTGCAATCTTTGTGCCAAAAATGCCATACAAATGAACTCCTTTGTTTCCTGTATTGAATGAACATAAAGGTTCTCAAGTACCTGATATTTCATTTTAAGAGAGACTCCCTTTGTCAGTACCTTCATTGTATTCGTTAATCACACTCAGTAAGTCTCTTTTGATCAAACTGTTAACCTGACAACTCTCCTAAGTGAACTGGTAAATTTCCTTTGCATGCTTTTCATAGTTCTTACATATTTTTTTCTTATAGCACAGTTCTTTGCATCTTTCTTGATTTTCCCTTCTAATCACATATTGGTTTTTTGTTGCTATTTGATATAGCCATCTGCCTCTGCACTACCCTTTAATTATGATTTGCCTGTCTTTAATCTGATCTTATAATTGGCTTTCCTACTTATTATTATTATTCGCAGTAGTAATATCTATTCTTTATAGCACTGTCCATATTCTTGGTGCTTTACTAGATTAAATACATGCAATTCTTACTGGAAATTTGCATCATAAAATAGGTTCTTGAGCTTTATCCATTCACCAAATCCAAATGTTGGGAAGGGGTGGGGAACAGACAAGGAGAGTCCAAACAAGCCTCTCAGTTTTAAGAAACCGTGGTTAAGATTTGCAGCTTGCCAAACGGTGCCCACTTAAGGTGTCCAAGAATTAAGGTGTCCAAGATAGTGGATTAAACAGACTTGCATGGCATACAATATGGGGGCAGAACACAGAGAAGCAGAAATTTTTTTTCGGATGGAAACAGCACCTAAAAGCAGCATTTTTAGGATGGTCAGAAGCTGACAGTTCTCCTTATTGGTCAGTTGCATCTTTGTGCGCTAATGTGAGCATCGTAAAAATACATACAATGTTTTGGGTCCATGACAGATAAAGCAGAAGGTGAATTATAAAGGAAAGTGCCAGAAAGTGGGATCATTAAGAATACGATGAAAGTGGCAGTGGGTAGCTCCTACTTTTAGTTAGTTCTAAGACAATTCTATATCTGTTTACTCAGAACTAAGGGCCTAATCCTAACAATTTTCCAGCGCCAGTGCAGCAACAATGCAGCCATTAGTAAAGGAACAAACCTTCCTTACCTTGAGGAGGCCTCTGCAACTGCCCACTGAATGTAGCACACATCCCACTGGAAAGTTTTATAAGACTGAGTCCCAAGTCTCATTCTGTATTGTGGAACTTATTCTGCAGATAACTGTGTCTAGGATTGCAGGTTTAACCTAAATAGGAGCTTGCTATTAGGAGTGTGCTAAGGAGTGTTTCTAGCAAGGCAAGGGAGCCTGAAGACACTATATTGAAGGTAGAAAAAATTAGGCTGAAAAAGGAGGGAATTTTGTGAGTCTCGCTATGCAGAGAAAATAGAATTCAGAAAAGAACTGGGCCTGGCAGGGGAGGAGGTGACTTCAAGCATTTCCTATCCACATTTGCTACATCCACAGAGTTTAAAAAAGATCTACACTAATGTATGGTCTGGAATGAAGGAAAAAATCTTTCCCCCTTTGTCCCATACTACTGTAGTTCTGATCAGGTATGACTGTCCTTCTCCCCTACCACTCCCCGTGGGAAATTCCCCTTAAAGAGTGTTTCATTTGCTAAAGACATCTCTTTCTGCGAGTATCTGCGATCTATTTCCTCAATTGCTAATCCACAATTTATTCCCAACTCAATGTTCAAGAATGATTAAAGATGCTGCAATGAGGTGGAAAGGCTGGAAGAGATCCTGTGCATGAAATTCTATTTTGCTTACTCAGTTTTATTCCAACCCAGTGCTTTTTAGGAAGATGGTTGTTGGATGATGCACTATTGGCACAGATAATGGGGAAAGTCAATGCTGGAAAGTTGGTTCGGAATTGGGCCTTAGAACACAATCTTAATCATGTCTACTTGAAACAAAGCTGCATTGTATTACTCCCAGGAAACTGTCTGTAGGATTGCAGCCTTACATGAGGGTGGTTCGGCAGTGGAACAGACTGCCAAGGGAGGTGGTGGACTCTCCCTCACTGGGGATCTTCAAGCAGAGGCTCGACAAGCACCTGTCGGGGATGCTCTAGGGCAGCATTTCTCAAAGTGGGGGTCGGGACCCCTTTGGGGGTCATCTAGAGCTTTCCTGGGGGTCACCTAAAGACCCCTGGTGCAGGGGGCGAGGTTAGGCTTGCCAGACCTCCGGCTGTAGCTGCGCGCACACTGGAGCTGACTGACAGCCTCAGGACCCAATCCTATGCATGCCTACTCTGAAATAAATCCCATTATAGTCAGGGGGCCTTTACTCCCATGTAAATGTGGATAGGACTCCAGCCTCAGGGCCCAATCCTATGCATACCTACTCTGAAATAAATCCCATTATGTTCAATGTGTGCATAGAACACACTTTCATTTGTAACAATGAAAATACATCCTGCATATCAGATATTTACATTACAATTCATAACAGTAACAAAACTACAGTTATAAAGTAGCAACAAAAATAGTTTTATGGTTGGGGGTCCCCACAACATGAGGAACTTATAAAAGCGTCACGGTGTTAGGAAGATTGAGAACCACTGCTCTAGGGGGTTTTCCTGCTGCAGGAAGGGGGTTGGACTAGATGACTTACTAGGTCCCTTCCAACTCTATGATTCTATGATTAGATTTTGGTTAGACAGCTTGCTGACATAACTTCCATGACAGAAAGGCAGTTAAAAGGTTTTTGCTGAATGAATGAACAAATTTTTATCCATGAGGTCATTCCCTCTCTGCAGTGTTTCTGTGGCAAGATGCCACTGAAATTGTATAGATAAACAGTGTTTATAGGGATTAATCTCAAGTTTCAAATAATATCCATTTTGAAGATTGAGCATCCTATTTCTGAGACAGTTTTGCAAGAGGCATATCATCCCAATAATCATTGTTTTTTTAAAAAAACTACCAAATTTGCATAAAATGATTGTATCTCAATGTGAGCTCAATAGTATGAAAAATAGGTTTAGGAATAAATGAGTCATGCAGCTTTTTAGTCTATGTGTATTGCTGACTTTCATTGTTCACATATGGCTGTTGATAAGTCAACATCCAGGATTGTGTCATCTAATTTTAAACTCGAAGCATACATGTGATGTTACTCAGGGATCTCAATAAGAAGTCACATCACAATTACCAACTGTATCTGACTCTATTCCTGAATATTTTTTCCCCTCCAACAAGATGCATAATGCAATCCTAACCAACTTTTCTGCCCCAGGGTAAGAACTATGCAGTTCTAAAGTAAGGGAACAAATATTGTCTTACCTTGAGGAAGCTTCTCTAATTGCATCTCATGGGCTGGAAGTGGAGGGCAAATGGTGAAAACATTTGGAGTTTAAAAACAAACTCAGAGGCTAGGCTGCAGTCATAACTGTAGAAAGGGAAGGGGAAGAGAGCTGAAGCACTTTATTTTGCTTTTCCTGAGAGAAGGACTATGTTGCAAGACAACCCACAGTAGGATAGTTTCTCAGCTCACATGGACACGGTCAGTGGTGGGCACTTACCGGTACGGGCCTACGCGCCCGTACCGGTTCTTCCCGTTTCCCTGTCACTAGCGTACCGCCAGCGACAGGGAAATGAAAAACATGGCGGACCAGTACGGTCCGCCATGTTTTCTGCCCACCGCCGCCTGCCTAAAAGCAGGCAGGCCGCTTCTAGGCAGGCTCTGCACAAGCGCCGACATCGGCGCTCGCGCAGAGCCTGCCTAGAGGCGGCTTGCCCGGCCAGCTTCCAGGCAGGCTCTGCGTGAGCGCCGGTGTCGGCGCTTATGCAGAGCCTGCTTAGAAGCCGGCCTGCCAGGCCAGCCTAGCAGGCCGGCTTCTAAGCAGGCACTGCGCAGGCGCCAACGTCGCCTCGCCCCTCCCCAGTCCTGCCCCTTGCCCCGCCCCTTGCCCCTTGACCCCAGCTGGCCCCTCCCACTTCCGGCGTACCAGATCTTGGGATGGGGCCAGCCCATCACTGGACACGGTGGTTTGTGATCTGAAAGGATTCATTTTGGTGGGCATTATAGCAGTTGAGCACAATCCTATTATGTTCAATGGGTCTTAATTCCAGGAAACTGTGTTTAGGATTGCAGGCTTAGGCTGCAATCCTAACCACACTTGGCAGTAAGTACTATTGAACACAGTGGGACATACTTCTGGGTAGACATGCTTAGGATGGCACTGTTTGTCTCTTGGTTGAGCCCGAGGAAGGAAGAATTATGAAAAGAGAATGGAGCATTTGTTATAAGTCCCAGTTGCTGGATTGGCACAGTGGTACTTGGTATTGCCTAGAAGGGGGATAGTACACAGTACCTGTGTGTCAATGAATGACAGTGCCAAAAGCGCTTGAGGGTGCAATCCTAAGCAATTTATGCCAGCATAACTCATCTATCTCCCTATTCCCATAGTGGTATGGTGAGGTCAGCGCTTGTCTGTGCACTGGCCTAACCCTTCTTGGAATAGTGCAGCACTTTTGTGACAGCTCCAGGCCAGCATGGGACTTATGCAAGCCTAACTGGAGCTTAGGTTTGCAGCCTGAGAGACTCTTGCCTTGGACTGCAAGGAGATCAAATCAGTCCATCCTCCAGGAAATCAACCCTGACTGTTCACTGCAAGGAAAGATACTGAAGCTGAAGCTCAAATATTTTGGCCACATCATGAGATGGACTCCTTAGAAAACACCCTGATGCTTGAAAAAAACTGAAGGCAAAAGGGGAAGGTGATGGCAGAAGATGAGGTGGTTGGATAGTGTCACTAAAGCAAAGAACATGGATTTGGATAAACTTCAGAATCTAGTGGAAGAGTGGCTTGCTGTGCTGCAGTCCATGGGGTCATGAAAAGTCAGACACGAGAACAACCAAAAGCAAGGCAGCAAGATGAAGAAAGTAGACAACAAGAGTTGACACATCTTTTTCTACTTCTCACAGAAAATTAAGGGATCTTTTGTGAAGTGAGTTTAGCACGAAACTTTGTTTTGTATCTTCTCTGCCCTAAATGTTTTCTATCCTGTGTTGTAGCTAGTTCTAGAGGCTGGGTATTTCAATAGTGTGGACTCTGCTTGAGTTGGTAAGGGCAGCTGCGGACCATTCCTATGTTTCACTTGCAACTTCATTAACCAAAATCAAGAGGCTCCCAGGATTCTCACAAAAGCCAGGCAGATCTTCCTAGCTTATTGCAAGTCAGCCTATTAGAGTGCAGAGTTTGGTGTGGTTGCTCTGACAAATTAAAAATGTAATCTTTCTCTAAGCTTATGTGACCTGAGGCCTAATGCCATTAGTCCAGTTGCCATCAGTCATACTGCTAGCCTTGGTCAAGCTCTCCTGGCAGGGAATCAAATGACATGTAAAAAAATTCCTGACGGTTTGGGCGGTTCGGCAGTGGAACAGATTGCCAAGGGAGGTGGTGGACTCTCCCTCACTAGGGATCTTTAAGCAGAGGCTCGACGAGCACCTGTTGGGGATGCTCTAGGGGGATTTCCTGCTGCAGGCAGGGGGTTGGACTAGATGACCTACTAGGTCCCTTCCAATTCTATGATTCTATGATGTGTATTCCAACCTGTCATACATGATGTGTCTAAGGCTGCAATCCTAACCACACTTTCCTGGGAATAAGTACTATTGACCATAAAGGGACTTACTTCTGAGTAGACATGCTTAGAATTGACTGTAAATAAAAGAAGGTTGTTAGGGAACAATGATCAGTGGTAAACAGCTAACCTCCACCATGATGCTATTATTGACACCCTGACTGTCAATATCATATTCATATATCTTCTATATCACTGGCATATTGGAGGGAGGGTCCAGGAGGGTCAGTGCACCAACACACCTGCAGTGGGAGCACTGCCTTCCTCTCTCCCTTTCTGGAGTGCCTTTAAATCTCACTTCCAGGTTCTTGAACAAAAACTAGAAATGTAATTGTAAAGCTTTATGAAGGCCTCAGGAAGCCCCCCAAATGGCATGGTGAGTGATCACATTCTCCCGTGGGGTGGGAGAGGGAAGTGTTCTGGTCCCAGGCAGCACAGAGGTTAGGCTTATCAATGTTCTGTTTCCATTGATTATATTACCATATTGCCTTCTGATAGAGGGGATGGCAGTCAAAATGGATGAGACCCTTTTTATCACAGTAAAACACCATTTCTGATGCTGTGTACTACCTAGGCGTTTCCGTTCCAGTGCTTTAAATAAACAGCATACCTATCAGATTTTTAGGGAGTTGCTGCAGATGCCTGATGTGAGGTTTGTCATTCAGTTGTCTTTACAATTGCCTGGTGTTTTCCTCTTTATTCTAAATTATGGGTTGCTTCTTTGATTCCTTGCTTGAAAGCTGATCAGGACAGCTTGGAACAAAAGGTTGGGTTTTTTAACTTCAGTAGTTGAAAAAAGAGCTGCAGAAATACCTTGTTTTTCCCCCTCAGTAAAATTTTACATTACAAAAGAAATGCCCATAAATATATGCACATATTTATTACTGCTATTAAAGGGTACTCCCACCGATAACTACAAATGTAATCTTTTATTATAAAAGCAGGTTCTAACATAAAGGTATTCTTTAAAAAGAATTCAAATGTTCTTGTCATCTTGTCTGTTCCCTAAGGCATCTGGTATGTTACTGTTAGATACAACAAGCTGGACTTAGGGTGCAATCCTAACCTAGGCTGGCACAACTCACTGGTTTTCCTGTTCCTATGGTGATGTAGGGAGGTAAGTGCATGTCTGTGTAATGGCATAACCCTCCCCCAGGAGTGACACAGAAGTGTCTTATGACACTTTTGTAACAGCTCCAGAGCAGCACAGGATTTATGCCACACTTAAGCTGGCCTAAGTGGAAGTTAGGATTGCAGCCTTACATGGGTCTTTGGTTGCAATCCTGATGTCCATTTAGGCTGGTCTAATCCCCAGAATTAGTCCTGACCAAAATGGCTAAAATCATGGTTTGTAGAAATAATTCCATAGTTTTATATACTGTTGGGCGCATAATTTCCATCAAAATGCAGTGAAACAAACCACTTTGAAATATCTTTATTTTATTAAAATGCGTAGCTATAAACTGATGAAGGCATGGCAATGGCACATAACCTCGTCCAGTATCCTGGTGTTGCCCCGCCCACTGCATGGGAGAGATGCACTGGCCTCCTGCACAAGGTGATGTGAACCCTAGTGACGCCCCTGTGTACGCCCCTGTGGTTGTCCTGCTCTTGAATGGTACTTGTGTTCACATAGAGAACTTTCATCCTCCATCTGAGTATGATTCTGAGTTTGACCTGTAGAACAACTGCAATAAAGGTGGTTAACATTTTATCTTATTTTGCCTTTCAAACATGGGCCCACTTCATGGATATTATGAATGATGCTACAAAAAATCATTTTCTATTCATGTACTTGTAGATTTTGCTTGCGAAAGTGGAAACGGTTTGTTGCAATGAATAAAATATGCATGGTTTGACATATGTTGGGCAAAGTGGATAGTTTGGTGAGAACGCATAATGCTCTTTCACTGTTATTTAGTTATTTATTTAAAAGATTTATGTTCTGCCATTTCTCTCAGTAACAGGACACCAAGAGCAGTTTACAGTGTTCATTAAAATGACAAAGAGATAAAACAGTAAAAAGTAAAATACAAAATTCAGCATGCAACTTCATGAAAACTTATGTAGTACTAAAGTTTAAAAGGCATAAATGTAGCAGGATTCATACCAACAAGCATAGATATTATATTCAAAAATATTATCTTTGAAAAAAGCAGAAGTAGAATGTAAACCAAAACAAAGCTGAGATGTCTAACTGAGATTTACAGTACAGTATAAACACACCCTAAGATGACACTTCCTACAAATGAGAGTAGTCATTACATTTTCCTTAAAATGATATATTGAGAGAATTTGGAAGTGTGTCCTTGAGTTAAAATAGGGAATTTCAGTAGGTGCAAGAAGGTTTTTATAAAACTAGTGAGTGGTTGGGGTAGTTTTGCACCTCCTCCTACTAAATGTAATTTCTTGTCATATTTTGAACTGCTTTCCCTTTTTGTTTTCCTTTTATGCTAATGATGATAATAAGCAATTAATTAGTCTATTCTGTTGTTTTCCTTTATGAGACTTTTTCTTTTTGCAATCTTATTTCCAATTGCTTATAAGCAGTTTTTTTGTAAAAAAAATGCAGGAACTCACAACTTGTTAAACTTTTACTTATTTATTTTTAAACCATTTTTAATTTCGCTTTGTTTCTCAAGATCAGATTCAGAACTATGAACAGGTGTTGTTATGTTCATGTGTTCTGTGACTGTTGCATCTGTTATTCTAGCCTTTTTATTAGCAGGACTGGTGGTTGAGAAGAAATTGGTAATTTTTTTCATTTTTAAATTTGCGGGTCACACTTATACACTAAAAATTAAAAAAAATTAAAAAGATTTTCTATTCACCAATCATTTTTTAAAATAAATAATTTATTTACCTTTCCCATGAGAATGAATGGGGGCTTTACTCCCAGGAAAGTGTGGCTAGAAGGGCAGCCTGAGGGTAGGTCTCTTCCTCAAGTGGCAGGGAGTTCCCAAGGTCAGTGCTTCCCCAGTCCCCCTCCCTATTACACATAATTTATTGCATATAATTTAGTAGTCACAATAAGGCTGTATGCTGCCTGCTCTCAAGGAAAAGGAGGACAATGAGGTTTTTCCAGAAAACAAGGCTTAAAAAAGAATACACCCTGGGGAAAAAAGAGACACAGAGCACAGTCCTAACCATGTCAACTAAAAATCAAACCCCATTGTGTTCAATGGGTCTTACTCCCAGGAAAGTGTGCTTAGGATTGCCATTGAATATAATGGGGCTTACTTTTGAGTAGGCAGGCAGTGAAGGCAGCCACTGGCACAGGGAGAAAGCAGGCCAGTGCTCCCCTAGTCAGTCTTAGGTGGCAGTGGCTGAGCTCCTCTCCTCCGGTCTGAGCGCAAGCAGGCACCGAGCCTGCCTGCCGATATGCTGCAGGGCCAGGGGGAAGGCAGGCAGATGGCCAGGAGCAGATGGCAGCAGGCAGAGTGGCAACAGAGAACCACCAGGCTGCTGCCGCACTTCTGCGTACGTAACCTCTTCTGCCGCTCCATCGCAAGGCAGCAACTTAAAATGGCGGTGCCCAAATAAGGTACCAGAACTCTGTTCCGGTGCATTACATTACAAAAAAGCCCTGCTTATAATAATCTTTTCTCATCCTAATACCTGATCTGTTTAAAATTTTTCGAAAACCAAGTATGTTAGACTTCTGCCTATTTCAGTGGAGTAATTTTGGATTGCAAACATTTCAGAGCTAACCAACCATCATTCAATCTGACACCCCCCCCAAAAAAAATTTAATATTCTTTACTTAATGGTAAAATATGTTCTACCAGAAACTTCTCTTTGAAAAATAAGGAATATTTATTATAGAAGCAGAAGTGGTTGTTATAAGGTTTCAGACTGATATTAAAACAGTCCCATGATGATGAGTTCAGTGCCTGCTACAAAAATTAAGACCTCTCTTTCCAAAGTGAGTCAAGGCATATACCTGTGACAATCCTGTGCTCCATTTCATAAAGTCAATGAAGTCTGCCCCTGGACCATCAATATGAGAAGTACTGAGATTCGCAGACCTTGCTTTGCATTTAATGGTAATAGATGGCCAGGTCAGACAAGGGCTGGGTTAGCCACAAGTGTCATGAGCCCCAATCTCAAAGCTAAGTGCTAGGGTCCCTATATGTGTGGATTGAACCTGGCATGCTTACTGAACAATAAGTCACAGCTGAAGTTACCATTATGGTTGGAGGTGCCATGTCAATTACATCACAGTTCCCTGACTTCCTTCCCCAGAACAATATTGTACTGGGGTCCAGAGTACTGTGGAAGATTGAAAACGGTACCTTCAACTGTAAGGCTTTGAGAAGAAGCTACCTGTTATGACCATTGTTGTCAGGTTAGTATTCTGGGGTTCACATCTGAGGTGTACTTCTCAATTCAGCTGAACTCACTCATCTTTTCTCCAACTTCCCAGTTATTCCTGAACACTTCTAAGGGATTCAGTATTTAGCCATAAAGGGCCAAAGCCATGAGGTGAACTGATGTGGCTTCCATCAGGGGATCACACTCAGTCTGTTGTTGTTTCCCCCCAGCCCAAAACTTGAGCATGAAGTTCATAATATGCCCCTTTTCTATGCTCCTTTGTGGTTTTTGCAAACCAGATGGTCCAAACTTTGCAAGACTCACAAGGAATGAGGTAAGAGGTTTGCTCCCTATGTGTTGTAGCAGTAGTTGTTGGTAAGAGGTTTGCTCCCTGTGTGTTGTGGCAATAGTTGTTGTGGCCATTATCATGTGTCTTCTGAGATAACACCACCCCTACATACAATATATTTAATAAAGCAAATGTATAAAGGCGAGTTAGGATATGAAGTGTAGTGGGAATTAATACAGATTGCCTTTCAAATGTTCTTTACAGATTATTAAACTTGGAACTAATGTAGATGTTAAACTTAGCAGATACACTAATTGAGGTGGATTGTTGGCTTTAAGTGCTCTTCATTCCTAACAATACAATAATATGGAGGTTGAGAAAGAGATTCTTATGGATGTTCCCTCAATGTCTCTTTTTTACTTTGAGATAGCAATAATGCGTGCCTTGCTGTCCATGGAAAGTTCTTTAGGCTGTTCCAGAATGCCATTGTTACACAAAACTACTCAAGAAGTGAAGGGAGACACCAGTACTTAAAGAGAGAGCTACAGATAGCTAAATTAGCTATAGATAACTAACTACTGTATAACTCGACTTTTGCACGATTAGGAACTTTAACCGCTAAACAAATTGCATGGGTCACATCCCAGGTTATCATTAAGCACAATTGTAACCATGTCTACTCAGAAGTAAGCCCCATTGTGTTCAAAGGGTCTTACTCCCAGGAAAGTGTCTTTAGGATTGCAGCCATAATGCAGAAGATATACCGTGCCACAAAAGAACCCTGACACTCTGAACCGTGACAATTAAGGAGCTCATGGAGTGGATACCTAACACATTTTACGTGCCACCTATACCCGACATGACTTATAAATGAATAGAACTAGCATGTGAAAAAATCCTATAAGGAAACTGTAACATCTGTACTAGCTGTCAGTGTTGTCTGAGATTGACTCAGCTAGGAAGGTATTATACATTTCCTTCTTTGCTTAAGAATGCTGCAAGTATCTAGGTATCTGGAAAATGCATAGATTTTCACTGCCTTATTTTTGTGTGTTTTCCATATGTTGTGTTTGTGCACTTTAAAAGCAGGAGAGACAGAAAGGAAAGAAACATCTGCAGGGCAACAGTCAGACCGTTTTGAGATGTCTGTTATTAAGTACACAACCTGTTTTATGCTGGGATTCTGCATAATTATGTTCCAGAGGAGGGAGAAACAACAGATGTTGAATAAAGATTGAAAATTCTTAAAAGAAGCTGTTTTAAATGTTTTTTTTTTAAAGAGCAACAGTTGTTCTCAGTCAGAGATGTTTTGGCAAGCCAGTTAGACTGCAATCCATTTCTCAAATTCATTGCCCATTTCAGCAAGATTAATGTCAAGCAAAGTGTTTCTTCTCACATCTGATCAGTTGAACAATTATACAGCTCCAATAATCCCCAAGTCAGTCTTTCAGAAAACAGCTGAACGTTTCCTCCAGCAATTTCAAGAAGTAGATTAAATGAATATGATATCAGGTCAAAAAAAGCTGCAAGTTTTTTGCATGAGGAAATTTCCTTTTCCCCCACTTACAAATTAATTGTTTTACTCAGCACAAAAACAAGAAAACAATCAATAAAGGAGTATAGTTGTCAAGGTCTTAGCTGAATAAATGTCATTACAGTAAAATGTTACATACTATATTCAGGAAGTACCTAAGGGCCAAACTAAACTAGACAAAACATTAAATGTGTCTTTGTCTAGTTAGGGGCATGTTTTTCATATAAAGTAGCAGTCACATGTTACTGCAGTTTGGATTGTGGCCATGGCACAGAGGAAGAGGGTGTTAGGCAGTGCTTATCATTAAATACTTCCCCACAGCATCTGTTTAAACCTGAAAAAGACCTTGTAGCAAATTACACTTTCAGATTAAATATCTGCTTCAAGGAGAGGCAGAATATTTCTCAGCAAGAAAACTGGATAGAAGCAAATGATTAAACACCAATATATCATGTCTTGATCCAACTTGGGGTTCAGCATGGCTGCCACTTGCTCCCCAAAAAGCTCCTTAAAAAGGCAATGAATATTACTTAAACATCATGACCTGTTTTGGTCCAAAGGCAAATAAGTTTAGCTCAGGATATGGCACAACTCCCGCAGCCCAGTGAGCTGTGGATTTGGCCTATCAGCTCAGAATATGGCCTACCTTAGGCCTGTTATTTGGGTCATTCTCTCTGGCATGTCAGGATTGCACCCTATGCTACCTACCTGTAGGCAGATTGTATATCAGGGAAAAGTGGTCTGTTTTCATGATGGAGGGATTTTATTCAAAATCAGATTTTCCTTGTCTTATGATGGGATGGAGTCCAAGTAAAAACAAGAGTTGGGAGTTGTCTATGCAGCTTCTTATCTGGTAGAGCATGATTTACTAAAGAGACCAGATAATGCTTGGCTGTCCTACCTTTTCTGACTACCCCCTTAGCTACTATTTTAGAAGACTATGAGCAGAAGATATTGTGGATAAAATTGGGGAGGAGTTGTGGATTTTACTATGGTCCTCTTATGTTTTGACCAATACTAAAAATGCTCAAATGTTCCTTGTTCCAGTAAATTGCATGGTAAAAATGCACAGCTTAATTGTCAATTACTCTTGTTTCTTGGTTAAGCATAGACATAATATGACTTGAGGTGCAGTCCTATGTATGTAAACCAGGAAATGTGCATAGGATTGTATCTTTATTCCTACCACATACAAAAACTCTTCCGTTATCTCAGTTTTTGCAGTTATTCTATAGGGTAAGCCAATATTGTGGCTGTGTTAGAGATGATCAGAGGGGGCGGGAAAAAGCTTGAGAGGGACTAGCCTTCTAGTTCAGTGCTAACGTTTATTGTTAAAGTCACGTGAGCTGGGGACAAATAGCTTTCAAGGGATAAGGGGAACTGCCTGGATACATGTTGGGAAAAGGTTAGACCAGGAATTTTCAATCTTTTACACTTCATTACATGTCAACAAGGCACTAAAATTGTCAAGGAATACCATCAGTTGTCTTTTTCCATTGACAAGGCACACCAGACATTTCAAATTCTTATTAATAACTGACTCTCCATGAATTCCTGTAGCACACCTGAGGACTATCTCAGGACTATCATGCCTAGGACTGTGTGCCACAGTGCACTGGTTGAAAATCATTGGGTTAGACAGATCCAGATTATCCATGTGACACTTTTTCTATAAACTAACAGCAGGTCGAATTGAGAACCATTGGCTTCAATAACCATTTCCCCTACCACAAATTAGTTCATTCAGATGGCAGTTTTGGTGGTATTTTTAAAGGGACATAGAAGATAAAGGGACATACAAGTCACAAAATAATTTCATTTATCCATCCATTGCTACAGTATAAGCCCCAGTATATGCTGTGGGACAGGACTTGTGCCAGGGCTTCGGCCGGCTTAACTGCAGGTTAGGACTGCAGCCTGACTAATCCTTTGCACACTTTCCTGGAAGTAATCCCGATATACAGTGGGTGTTACTTCTGAGTACACATGCCTAGGACTGTGGCATATGACCATGATGATAGTTGATGTCTTTTCTGAACAGTGGATTAACCTGGCTCAGAGTGCTCTTTGTGTATATGAAGCCTTTTGCATAATTTGACATGATGCATCATTTGACATGATGCAAAAACTGGTATAAATCAGTATGTAGGCTTCTGTTGCCACTGCATTGATATATATAGAAAAGAAAGAAAATCTTTCTCAAAAGTTGATTCAAGCATAAACAGTGACCCTTTGGGGAATGGGATTTAGAATTCAAAATGACCTTTTTCGTCACAAATGACATTTTTCCTCTGAGGAGCTAGAGTAAGAATTGAAATTAACTCCCCTGCAAATGATTTTTTCCTGCTTGTTAACTAAATAAAAATATTTTATTTTTCAAGCATTCCCGACATTGCTTTCCTTTGCTATCCTCACCCTACACACCATCACAAGTAGACTTCAGTCTGTTGATCTGCTTCTGCCAGGTGAGCAAATCCTTCCTCTGCTAGCTGTCTCAGTCTTGTGATCCAAATTTTACATATAAGATTGTAAAGCTTTAGGGTGGGGGTGTCTTTTTTCCTCTCTTTTTAAAAACACCACAGCAGAGAATTTGATGAAGTGTATTTTTGCTTAAAGGACTTTTCAAGTGTCTTGTTTAAAAACAAATCTTCATACGAGCTTAAAGCACATTTTGTATTGCAGACAAGCTGAAGTGAGAATTTCAACTGAATTTTATCAGAAATTCCAACTGTTATGGCCTTTGTGTTTGCATGCACTGTGCAAAGAATGGAGATATGTGTACTACAAATCTTGTGCACAATGTGCTTTATAAGCTTTATCTCATTCCTTATAATAACTTCTTTAAGGTGGGCTAATTCTGTTCTGTTTGCTCATTTTGTGCAAGGAAGGATGCTTTGTGTGTGCCCACTACCATACCCACTGTGATGTGATACAGCTTTCTCAATCCCAAAGCAACATGTTTCTGATCCTGGAAGGTGTTTCTTTGATTGCAGAATGAAAATGAGTGCAAATACTCATTTCATGTAGTTGGGATACCTGATCACTTATCTGGTAGGAGGTTTACCCCCTCTCCAAGATACCCTTCCTTCCTTCCTTCCTTCCTTCCTTCCTTCCTTCCTTCCTTCCTTCCTTCCTTCCTTTCTTTCTTTCTTTCTTTCTTTCTTTCTTTCTTTCTTTCTTTCTTTCTTTCTTTCATCCATCTACCTACAGTATTTATATACCACTTTTCAACTAGAAAGTTCTCAAAGCGGTTTACAAAGGAAATGAAAAAAATTAATAGCGAATGGGTCCCTGTCCCCAAAGGGCTCACAATCTAAATGCAAAAGACCACCAGCAGAAGCCACTTGGACAGACATTGCTGGGGTGTGTTTCCCCCTGCTCTCCCCTCATCTCACCCTGCTAAATAAAGGAAGAACACCTACTTGAAAGAGTGCCTCTTGCCCAGTTAGCAGAAATTCTTTTTCTGCTCCCCTCCAGGTGAATGAATATTTTCATCGCCACCTCCATGTGTCTTACTTTATGCTGAAGCAGCTTCCAAAAATACATTAAATGATCAATAATTGTTGTCTCATTTTTAGTGTCTCTTACTTCTTCCCCTCTAAAACAGTTAAGCAGCTGATGGAGATTAGAAGACTCCCAATTGTATGCCTGGAAATAGAGAGGATATCACCCCAGATGACAAGCTGCTAGGCTGTCTTTGAGTGCCTTCTTCAAAATGGCAAGCCGCAGCTATCTCTTCTTTACTCTTCATTTACACTCAATAAGACAGTGCCCTTGAAATTGTAGCAGCCCAGGTGGTTGCCTGGTTTCAGTGCCAGAGTGCCTCCTCACAGTGACTCTTCTTGTCTCCCTGATGGTATATTGCATGCTATCTCTGAAAAGTCCATGTTGTGCCTAACCAGGGCATATGCCTTCAACCACTGCCCAACCTTGTCAACCTTTGACACCATCCCCTACGTCGTTTGCATCTATGGATGCTCCAGCCTTTACAAGTAGTTCACAGATGCATAGTGTGATTGGGTATGGGAGCTTGGTTAAGCCATAATTATTCACAGCCTACAGTTGAATGATTTCTGAATCATAATTTCAACACACTGGTGTGACTATTATTGGATACAGCTGCTCTTTTTTAGATATGTGTTATTAGCGCACACTTGCAGTGTGATAAATTATAAGTGAATATTGGTAGTGTAAGCTGTTAGCATATTCCATATGGAAAGGCTGCCATCCCTGTATAAATGTTCTGTTTCACAAACCTCACCAAGCTGATGGATATGTCTGTGGAATCAGAACAAATCCTCCGATCTCTCTCTTTTGCAATAGATAAGTAGTAAAATGGTGGCTGTGGATTGATAGGGGTTTAGGTTTTCTACTCTGTTTTTAATCAGGAGATGTAGAACAGGTTCTTCTGTTTTATAGCCTGGAGCCAAACTGTCACATAAATGATGTGTGGACTTTAATACCCGAGAGTCATGCTGAAAAATGCCATATTTTTTTAAAGAACAGATTAAATACCACACAACATAGCTCATTACTGCCTAATGTAAATTTATTGGAAAGGCAGTTTCTGCAAATGTAGCTGGCATACCTTATCTAGTTATTACCTGCTTTGCTGTATAATGGATGAAGTTGGAGATATTTCATGTATACTCCAGACAAGCAAGTGAATGTGTATGAGAGAGACCTTAAATAGATATAAATCTGTGAAGAGGTCTCTGTCTAACCAAAAGGAGAGCTGAGACATGGCAGATTTAGGGTGCAGTCCTAAACTAGGTAAGCAGAACTCTTCAGTATTCCTGTTCCCATTGCGATGTACAGAGGCTAGTGGCCTAATCCTCCCCCACGAGTGGTGCAAAAGTGTCTTATGGTACTTTGGTGACATTCCTAAGTCAGCACAGGACTTATGCTGGGTATAGCCCAATCTTACTGGAGATTAGGATTGCAGTATTAGGATTGCAGTATTAGGATTGCAACAGTATTAAAGAATGACAATCATTACCTGCAATCCTAATCTGCAGTTAGGCTGGCCTAAGCCCTGGCATAAGTACTGTGCTGGCCAGGGAGTGTTACAAAAGTACAGTAAGGCACTTACACCCCACTTCTGGGTGGGGGGGTCTGGTCAGTGCACAGGCATATGCCCCGTCCCCACACCACTACAGGAAGATAGGCCAGGTGAGTTAGGCCAGCCTAAATAGGTTAGGATTGTACCCTTTGGCATATACAGTGGTACCTCGCTTAACAAGTGCCTCACTTAACAAGTGATCCACATAACAAGCAAAATTTTCTGTAGAATTTTGCTTCACATAACAAGTGCTTCACTTAACAAGCACTTGTTGGCGGTTGGGGCAGACTCGCTGGCTGGCAGCCCTCTTAGAATGCATCAGGGCTGCCTAGCACACCTGCCCATAGTGAAAGCAACACTTCCACACTTTTCCTCCTGTGGCTGGGTGTCCACTGGGCAGAGGGAGAGAACAGCAGTGGAGAAGTGGGAAGCAAAGTGTCTTGGATTGCAGCCTCCTAACCATGTCTACCCAAAAGTTAGCCCAATTGTGTTAAATGGGGCTTTCTCCCAGGAAAGTGTCTTTAGGATTGCAGCCTAAGTAGACTTCATAGGATCATGCACATTGAATGCATGTTTTGAATTCAATTCCAGTGTTTTGTCATCATTTTTACATCCAGTTAATATTTTTATATGAATATTTTTGGGATGAGGAACCAATTGTCTGAGATTCCATTATTTCCTATGGGAAAATCTGCTTCACATAAAGAGCGTTTCACCTAACAAGCATGCTTCTGGAATGAATTAAGCTTGTTTATGTGAGGCACTACTGTAACTATCTGTGTAATGTTGCATGGCAGCATTTAGAAACAACCTCATTTTGTTACATTTCAGAAAAACTATCCCTTTGTCTTGACAAAGAGTGTCCTAGAGTGATTTGTTACCTTTCAGAAAAAAGTACACCAGAGTGTAATTGGGTATGCTATTGCCCATACCCAATTACAGTAATTTTCACAACAGTCCTGTGATAGACTTCCAAGTCCAACCTTGTTATACATGGATTTTTTATACACAAATTTGACTCAAAATGAATGTCCACTGCAAATCACAGTTTAAAAAAACTGCTTTTCTCCTATTGTAGTTAGGTAATCATGCAAGCAATCATTCCATTTTTCCCAGTACTGGAATCAAACCCCTGCAGATATTGAGGCACTACCCTATTTAATTAGGTGCAACAGAGGAGCAAGAGTGGTTTTTTCTTGCATTTTAAAACTAGTTTGTTTCCACAGCAATTCAATGTTATGTTCAATTCTGTTGGTTCAGGTTGTTATCTTCTCATTGTTTCAATTTGGCAATGTCTTAAGGTGCAATCCTAACCAATTTAGGCTGGCATAACTCACCTGGTTTATCTTCCTGTGGTGGTGTGGGAATGTTGGTATACACCTATGCACTGACCCATCCCTCCACGAGTGGAGCAGTAGTTCCTTATGGAACTTTTGTGATACCCCCAAGTCACTACAGGCCTTTTGCTGGAGTTTATGTTGGCCTAACTGGAGATTATGATTGCATCCTCAATTTGCCTGCGTTTGACAGCACTGAGTTCATAGAAACATAGAATCTTAGAGTTGAAAGGGACCTAGAAGGTCATCTAGTTCAACCCCCTGCCTGCAGCAGGAAATCCTCCTAGATCATCCCCGACAGGTGCTCATCAAGCCTCTGCTTGAAAACCCTCAGTGAGGGAGAGTCCACCACCTCCCTTCATTGTAGTTGTTCATACAAGCGGCATGCAAATCAGTGATGGGATTCAAAGAAATTAAGAAACCGGTTCTATGCCCATCTGGCAGCCACTTTTAAATGGCTATTTTTAAACTTTATATGTCCTATCTCTCATTAATAACTGGTTCTATAGAGTAGGTGCGAACGTGCTGGAGCCCATCACTGATGCAAATCTTAAGGCAAAATCCATAGCAGTTATGGGTTCACACAGTTACGTCACCCTCTAGTGTTATCTTATGGAAAGTAATCTTAACTGCTCCGGAGCAAGGGGCTTAATTTTACTTTAGGATATAGGTCTTAAATGCTTCCTGTACATTTAATTCACATAGTTGACTATATAATTGTGCTCTTTGGGGTGAGTCTACGTTTATGTGTGTGAGAGAGAGACAGAGAGAAATGTTTTATGCCTGTGTTGGCTGCAGGCATTAAAAACATATATACTACCTTTATTACAGTGATTCCATTCAATAAAAATGCTTTAAAACTTATTGAAGTATTAATTTGGAATTAAAAACTCCTAACTCTGCTATAACACCACTTTCAGCTCTCCTTTTTTAGCATAACACAGTTATCCATGAAAAAATAAAAACCGTTTTAGACTGCCTTTACTCATACTGTTTTGTGATATTCTTGAAATTTTGAAGTGTAATGCAAAGGAAGGGGTTTTAAACATACACATAGGCTCTCTCCTGGCACAATAATAACAGTCAGTTTACACATATCTGAGAGCAGGGACAAATGGACCATAAAAGGACATGGGTGTAAAAGCTGCAGATGCCTCACTGGACAGAGGATGGTCCTGTGGTTGGGCATTTTCAGGATGGAAGAAGTTGGTTTTTCTCTCCAAAGATACTCTAAGATTATGTAAAGTGAATGTTCCTCCCTTCTCCCTTAAAAAGTAACAATACATCAGTAGCAGTTTTCAGTTTAGCATTTCAGAGTTGTTCAGGGAATTTTATGTCTAGTGAGAACAGTTTCAGGTTCTTTGACTTCTCACAAACAGGAGATGAGGCAGTGATTCTGTCTCACTCAGGACTATATCAATTCAGTGTGTGTTGTGCAGTTGGGGATTTGCATGCAGGAATGTGTTCTTAGGAGAGAGATACAGAGACACAATTTCTTCACAAGGAAAATTAGAATGTCAAATGTAGGGAAGAATTCATCACCCCACTATATATTTTTATTATTATATGGCGGAAGCGTTCCTAAGTGTACAGACCAAAGTTAACCACCAGCTACATTATTGTATCTGAGAACTAGTCCTTAATATGAATATAAGTTTGCATAAAACTCTACTATCTTACCTAATGCAAGTAACATGATATGATGTTTTAGGTGAGTTGATTATCATCTAAATGGCAAATATACCTGGTAGTTTAACTGATCAGAAACTGGGAGATAGGAAAGTGAAATTATTCTATCCACTTGGTAATACATTAAAGGCATTTTCCACATATGCACATGGGGCACATGTCCACTTAGTAGTTATGGTCATCCACTTCACGCTTCAGTGATAATTCATTGTCCATGGCCATAAGTCCAGATGAGAGTCCAGGTGTCTCTCATTATGGACAATGAATTAGGTTGCAATCCTAAAGACACTTTCCTAGGTGTAAGCCCCATTGAACACAATGTGGAGCTTACTTTTGGGTAGACATGTTTAGAATTGCACCCTTAGAGGACAATCCTAGCAATGTCTACTCTAAAGTAAGCCCCATTGTTTCAATGGGGCTTACTCCCAGGAAAGTGTCTTTAGGATTGCAGTCTTAAGTGTCTTCAAATAAGAGACTGGGAAAGATAATGAACCAGTTGGGATGGGAGTAACATGCCTTATGCCTGCCTAGCTATCCTGCTCCTGCCCCATGTATACATTGCCCAGAAGAGGAGGGAGCCACTCAATTCTTGAGTGTTGATGCTGAAGACTGCAGAAGCAGAGCTAGAGAAAGAGGTAGCGACTATTGCATTTCTGTTCATGAGTTTTATCCTGGAAGGCGTGTGCCATGTTAGAATCATAGAATCATAGAATCATACAGTTGGAAGGGACCTAATAGGTCATCTAGTCCAACCCCCTGCCTGCAGCAGGAAATCCCCTAGAGCATCCCCGACAGGTGCTCATCGAGCCTCTGCTTGAAGATCCCCAGTGAGGGAGAGTCCACCACCTCCCTTGGCAATCTGTTCCACTGCTGAACCGCCCTCACCGTCAGGAATTTTTTCCGGATTTCCAGCCGGAATCTCCTTTCTTGCAGTTTGTACCCATTGGTTCTAGTTCTGCTTTCAGAAGCAGCTATGAACAAATTGGCCCCTTCCTCCATATGACAGCCCTTCAGGTATCTGAAGAGGGCAATCATGTTTCCCTCAGCCTCCTCTTCTCCAGGCTGAACATCCCAAGTTCCCCCAACCTTTCCTCGCAGGGCTTCCCTTCCATCCCACTGATCATTCTTGTCGCTCTCCTCTGGACTTGCTCCAGTTTGGCTGCATCTTTCTTCAAGTGAGGTGCCCAGAACTGAACACAGTACTCAAGGTGAGGTCTGACCAATGCTGAATAAAGAGGAACTATAACTTCTCGCAACTTGGAAGCTCCAGTCCTCTTAATGCAGCCTAAAATGGCATTTGCCTTCTTTGCAGACACATCACACTGCTGACTCATGTTCAGCTTGTGATCCACGGCGATCCCACTCACATGTTGTGCTGCCAAGCCAAGTATTCCCCATTTTATACCTGTATTTTTGGTTTTAATTGCCCAAGTGCAGAACCTTACATTTCTCCCTATTGAAATTCATTCTATTGGTTACAGTCCAGTATTCTAGTTTATCCAGATCCTCCTGGAGGTTTCTCCTATCTTCTGATGTGTTTGCTACTCCTCCCAGCTTGGTGTCATCCGCAAATTTGATCAGGCTCCCCTGTATCCCTTCCTCCAAGTCATTAATGAAAATGTTAAAGAGAACCAGTCCCAAGACAGAGCCTTGGGGTACCCCACTTGAAACTGACCTCCAGGTTGACACAGAACCATTTACTAAAACCCTTTGAGTGCGGCCATCGAGCCAGTTGCAGATCCACCTAACGATTGCCCCGTCTATCCCATATTTTTTCAACTTCCCAATTAAAATGTCATGTGGGACTTTGTCAAATGCTTTGCTGAAGTCAAGATAAATGACATCCACAGCATTGCCACTGTCCAGTAAGCTTGTAACCCGATCAATAAAGGAGATCAGATTTGTCTGGCAAGATTTATTCTTGGTAAATCCATGCTGGGTTGTTTTGATCACCGAGTACTTGTCTAGATGTGCACAAATTGTGTGTTTTATGATTTGCTTTAATATCTTGCCCAGAATTGACGTCAAACTGACTGGTCTATAATTTCCCGGGTCTTCTTTTTTCCCCTTCTTAAAGATTGGGACTACATTTGCCCTCTTCCAGTCCAGTGGCACTTCTCCACTCCTCAGGGATTTCTCAAAGATGATCGACAGAGGCTCTGCAAGGACATCTGCCAGTTCCTTAAGAACTCGAGGATGCAGCTCATCTGGCCCAAATGACTTGAATTCATTTAGGCCAGTTTAGTGGTTTCGAACCAGTTCTCTGTCAATCTTAATCTGCTCTTCTGCACCATCCATGTTTTCATTACCTCTTTGGGGATGCAAGCACATCCCCTGTTAAAAATCTTTAAGCATTTCTCAAAATTCCTCAGATGTTTTGGTAAAACATGAACCCCAGATTTCTAGATATTTTAAGTAAAACTTTGTGTCAACTGACGTGATTCTCTAATCCCACATCCTTGCATGACAAAAGCTGCTGATTCTATTTTTGCTTTTCTTAAGATTCCTCAGATGTTCTCTCCAAGTAGAAACCTGCATAGTGGCTTCAAAACTTTGGTTAGTGGCCACCCTAATTTTAAACAGATTTTAATAGTACTACTTGAGAGTAACTGTCTAGCAAGATTTAATTCAATGGCATAGCTAGGGGATGCAAGGAGTGCAGTTACTCCCGGCTACAGGGACACAGTGGGCTACAAGGGGCCAGAGATTGGGAACATGGGTGGGCAACAGTTGCAAGAGAGTTCCCTGGACCATCCTCCCACTTGCCACACTTTCCACCCCCTCCATCAAGAATCTGGGTGGAAAGCAGGGAGCCTCAGTTCATGTGCGCAAGCAGCAGCAGTGATAACAGGAATGTTGAGTTCTCTCCCCTGTACTGGCAGCCCTCCTGCAGTAGCTGAGGCCAAGGGGGTGAAGGGAACCCAGAGAGGCTACTTCCTGTGCTGGGCTGGTCTCCTGGACTGGTCCCCTGTGCTGCCCACACTCTCTCCACTGCTGCTACAACAGCAGCTCCTCTGCCCTGTGCTCACCCTCCAGAAACTCCTGCAGGGCAAGCATTGGGCAAAGAAGCAGCCACAGCTTCAGAGAGAGGAGGGGGAGGGCAACCATGGAAGATCCATGCAGTGCACTTCAGTAAAGATACTTCACACATTCAACTGCCGGTCATCAAGTATTGAGTAATTAGGTTTAGAAAAAAAAATCAAGTAATGCACATATAGGTGGGATTGAGACCTTATACTCCATCCCAGTGAACTGGGAGAATCAAGCCCTTTCTTTCTTATTGTTTAATAAGAGGTGGTTTTTCTCTTTTCTTTACAATGCTCATGGCAATATTTTGAAAGCAACCAGAGAGAATAAAAGCTCTGCTGACATGCTTTATTGTTAGGTACTTGCAAAGAATAAACTCCTTTGTGCTACATTGGATTTTCTTTCCAATTGGCTTAAGGTCATCTAAAACGCCCCCATGTTTGTGGTTAGACAGAGCCTGTTTATCAGTGTGTTCCTCTGAACTTGCAGGTATTTTATATGATTGAGCAAAGAAAAGGGGCACTCTCAGAAGGCCCTTATTAAATGCCTGAAAGTAATGCAGGTGCCAGTCATTTAATCTGTCTGTGTTTGCCTGCTTTTGTATTGTTCTGCTTCCAGTTTTACTATTTTGCTTTTCTTGCCCTTTCCCAGTGATTTTTAAATGAATTCTCTTTTAACTTAATAAAATCTTATTCCTCATTGATTTTGAAAAGAGAATCCTCATCAGAGTTTGTTTTAAAGTTTAGGCATTGTCCTAAAGAAGTAAAGATCCTAGCAGTAAAAGTACTCATTATAGCTCTTATCATTTACATTAAAAGTATACCAAACACCTGCTTCCTAAGTCCTTTCACCTTTCACTCAATGCAATCTCTGCAACATACAAACATGTGAAAAATAGTAATAGTCTTATAAATATTCAGCACACCACCCTCCCATGTGCACCACCACCTCCCATGCACACCATCCTCCCATGCACATCAACCCCCATGCACATCAACCCCCATGTGCACCACCCTCTTATGTGACCACCCTCCCCTGCGCACCACTCCCCCATGCATATCATCCTGCCATGTGCACCGGCCCCCATGCACATAATCCTCCCATGTGCATCAACCTCCCATGTGCATGAACCCCTCATGCACACCATCCTCCCATGTGCACCAACCCCCCATGTGTACCAAACCCTCATGGGCAACACTCCCCCATGCGCATCACCCTCCCATGGGAAACACCCCCCCCCCATGTGTATCAACCTCCCCATGTGTTTCAACTCCCAATGTGCACCCTCCCCCCAAGTGTACCCTCTCTCCAAGTGCACCCTCCCTCCCAGTGCATTAGGCACAGGGCACCAAATTGGCTGGATGTTGATCAGTCAGTCTTCAATGAAGTATAGGACAAAAACATGTTGCACTCCTTTTCAGCCCCTCATGGATTAAATTTCTTAGCATTGCTTCTTGGTGGGTGTTGATGTAACAGAAGGAACATCCGCGCTGAATTTTATGCTTCTAGGTCTGGGGGTTTGCGCAGAGCATCCCTCAGTCAGGGATTCTTCAATGTAAAGTATAGGGAGGAAAATGCATTGCGCCCCTTCTCACCCCTTCTGGTGGAAATTTCTGAAAACTGGTTCTTAGTGGGTGCCTTAGTGGGTGCCACAGAGGGAATACCATCCCCAAATTTCACTCAACAGTTTTGGCTGGCCGTTGATGAGTCAGTCAGTGAGTCAATGAGTGTATGAGTCAGTGATTTTCCCATAGGAAATGATGGAAATTCCAATGATTGGTTTCACAACCCAAAAAATATTCATATAAAAATATTAACTTCATGTAAAAATGATGACAAAACACTGGAATTGAATTCAAATCATGCATTCAGTGTGCATGATCCTATGAAGGCTGCAATCCTAAAGACACTTTCCTGGGAGTAAGATCCATTTAACACAATGGGGCTTATTCCTGGTTAGGCATGGTTAGGAGGCTGCAAACCAAGACACTTTCTTCTGTAATCAAAGACACTTTCTCTTTTTCTTCATCCTGAGCCTATCTTTCCCCTGCTCTCTTCTGGCTAGACCTGAGCTAATGAGCTGCTTCCCTCTTCTCCACTGCTCTTCTCTCCCTCTGCCCAGTGGATGCCTGGCCACAGGAGGAACAGCGCGGAAGTGTTGCTTTCTCTATGGGCAGGAGCTCTAGGCACCCCTGATGCTTTTTAAAAGGGCTGCCGGCCAGCGCATCTGCCCCAACTGCCAATGAGTGTGTTCGTTACGTGAAGCAGAATCCCAGAGAAATGTTTGTTATGTGAATCATACTTTACATGAGGCGTTTGTTACATGAGGCGCCACTGTATGTGGATTCAGCACTGGCAAAACAGTGCAGGCCTTCCCACAGCACTCCCTATTTCAAAGTCATTGCAAACATGCTTAGCAGCACATTTACACCAGTTGGTATGGGCACTGCTGCTTCTTCACTAGTAGTCTGTGAGATTTTTAAGCATTGAGGAACCACACTTCATGAATTTATCCATGGATTCACATTCATAGCCAATTTAAAGACATATATGATCAGTCAGGAACAGAAAAATCTTTATCAATGTTTGAAGATGTCAAATAGTCCCTTTTTAAAAAATGACATTTTTTGGAGTAAGAAAAAAATGTCACTAAGACCTAGTCAGAGATTTTGTACTAGTTACATTGATTTTTACTCATAATATGATCTCTCCACTGGGAAGATAGTTCTAAGCACAATCTCTCCCAAATGGAACTTTTTAATGAGGCATAAGGCTGAAGGAAAATCCTGATTAAAAGAACTGTCTTTGCCAATATCACTTTCCGCCATTAATAAAGTTGCTTTAGATCATGACAATGATATTGTTCACTTAGACTCCTGTCCATCTTGCTTAATTTAGCTAAATTGGCAACCTTAGATCCCTCCATAGTACCATTTACATGATTTTGATGAATGAGCTCAAGAACAGAACGTGTCATGTAGCAAACTGATATTAACCCTTCCTTTCAAATTCCTATCTCACAGCTGGCTAAATTCCTATCTGTTGGCTGGCTCCAATGCTTGAAGGAAGTGGAAGGAAATAAGTGGGAGGAAATTAACTAAACCTACTTTGATATCAACTTCAGGGTTTGTGAACATGAACACCCAGGCTTCTCTGTGCACTTCCTAGGGGTAGGCAACAGATGAACAAAATACTCTCAGCTATCTGAAGCTGAGCCCAAATGAAACTCAATTCTCCAATGTCCCACACCTTCCTTCTTTCAAAACTCTTCCCTTTATTCTTCCCATTTCTTTTGGTAAAGGAAAAGCCTTGTATTTGTTAATTCACCCTCTCTCCTTTGCCAGCCATCTTGGTACAGGGGGGAAAGGGCTGGATGCAGTGCATGGGTACCTTTGGGAACTGGTCCACAATCTGCCCTCTTAAATGGCCTACTTCATCCTGATTCCTGATAGGGTGAGGCCTCAGGAGTCCCTGTAGATTCAGGTCAAGCCAACTCCTGAGCCTTCAGTACCAGTGCAGTATCGTCCAGGCTTGATAACAAATAAACAGACAAACAAACAAACTAAAAAAACAGCTCTTCCTACTCTCTCAGAGGGTCAAGGTTTCCTTGCAGGACCTCCTCTTGCAGGAGACATCGAAGAAAGACTTTCAATTCCAATCCTCAGAGCAGCAATCTGGCTCCTTGCCTCCTCACTTTGTTCTCTTGTCCATTACACTGGTTCAAGCAATGTGAGGTGTTGTTTAAATAGTGCATTTGAAAGAAAGAACAGCATGAGAAGGGAGGAGGCTAGATGACTCCATTCCAAAGGTTGGAGCAAAGCCATCTTGCTTTGCACAGGCTCTTTGAATGAAGCAGGAAAGGCAGTGTAACCTAAGAGTATAATGCTCCATATTTCCTGTTTTGTTTAAAAAGGAGGTCAAAACAATCGGCAGTGGACTGGAACAGCTATCTCAAACCCTGCCACTGATCTCTTCCAAACTGTTCTCCAGCTAGCCACTTCGGCCCAGAAATCTGGGTGCAAAGCCTGCTGGGGTAACAGAACCTGGAAGTGGCTGGCGAGAGCACAGATTGGGGGAGATTGGCAATCCTTTTTAGAAGCTCCCCAATGAAACAGAAAGTTCTTCACACAGGGAAAGGATTAGACCAGGCACTGGATATGGCCTGTGGCTGCAGTCTCAAATGTATTTGAATAGAGGAAGGTGGCTGGCTTCTGAAACTAGCTCCCCTCCCCAACCTTCCTCCTGCTGTAAACATATAATTTGTGACTTAGAGCACAACCCTAACCATATCTACTCAAAAGTGAGCCCCATTGTGTTCAATGGGTCTTACTTCCAGGAATGTGTCTTTAGGATTGCAGCCTTAGACAACATAGTTATGTTCCTTCTAGATCCTCTACTTCCTTTCTTCATCAGGATAAAATGGTTGGCACAGTGGTGCTTCTTGGATAAAGCTTCTTGGAAGTTTTAATCCCAGTCTTTGCCCCGGGTGAAAGGAACAAAGGGGCACTATATTCTAGTGCTTTGTGATAGCTCTCTTTGAACACTCTATGCATTGGGGCTGTGAGGGATTGCCCACACCTCCTAGACTGTGCAGCTGCCCTTAGTAAGTTAAAGCAACCCCTTTAAGCAATGCTGTCCTGCAATGGCATTTAAGTAATGTCATCCTGCCCATTTCCTCTCCCTTCCTTTAAGAGCCAGGGGCACCTTTACATAACCTGGTGGTTCATAACCCACCAGATTGCATACCACTGTGTTGGTGCATTATTTCATCCTGTCACAGTTAACCCTGAACATTCAATGTCTTTTCAGTTCCTTTTTCTGCTAGAGTGCTGATAGAGCTTCTTTTCTTTCTTAATCATTCACAGTTTCATTCATTTCTTTCTCTCCTTGCTTCTTTCCTAATCCAGCATTTTATCCACTTTCTCCTTTATTTTCCATCCAATTTCTCTTTAGCTTCTGCCACCCGCAGGACATACTATTTCTTGCCAATACATATCCCAGAACATACTGAAGATGTTATTCTCTGTAGTCTGTCCAGAGGGTCAGTGAGGCTCCAAAATGGTCCCTGGAGGTGTGCAGGTTCATTGAGCTGATGCAGTTGGCAGCAGATCGAAGCTTCCAGCAGCTGCTGGATTGATTGGAACATGATTCAGACAAGGAAGTTGTAGCGTCTGTTTGGAATCATGGTAATAGATCATAAGGAGCATTTTTGTAGCATATTCTGTTAGCATGCTATGCAGGATTGGTGTCATGGTGTTTCATTTTGGTTGTGTTTTAAGAAATTAGCTCTAAATATGTGGTATTTTTACACCATAATCTTTTGTTGCATTTCAAAGATAGTTGCTAAATCTATGGTTTGATTTTTATGGGAAAAAATGATTTTTTTAACATGTTCCTCCAAAAAAATAATGGATGCCTAGAAAAATAAATAGTACACAGATGCACTTGTTAAAGACCCCAGATTAGAAAAAGCTATTTTCAAAGTGTATACTTGGTGGGACATTCAGGTCTGCTGACATAATTCCTAGAGATAACTTTTCAAATCATAGTCTGTTCTGTCGTTCAAAATGAGTAGGAATTGTGGTGATTTTTTGATTGCAAAAAGTTATTTGTCCATCCCTTGCCTATTCAGGACTAGGCAATCCTGTGGAAAGCATTGCAACAGCAGAAGGCATTTCTACTGTCACAGAATGGCTGCCACCAGTACATGCAGCAATTTGTTGGCAGCCATTTTACACAAGCTGCAGCTGCACCCCAACACTGCCATGGTTCCTGGGTTCACTGAACAAAAGTACGGCAGTGGGAGAGGCAGAGGGAGGACGGGCGGTGGGGTGGTGATAAAAATGGTGGTAAGGAATACTGGATCCACAAGCAAAAAATGGACTGGATCCTATCACTTCTTTTAAGAACCCCCATGCCCCTGTCTTGGCTTTAGATTTATGTCAACCAACGATCAACCAAGAACAACATATTGGTTGTAGTATCAGTGTGCTATATTTGGACACATAGAGATGATTTCTGGATAATTGCTTCTTGGATGGGCGATTCCATCAATTTCTAAAATAATGTCTGGCAGCATTATTTATGAGGCTTTTTGTGTATGGACAAAAACTGGGCTAAAACTGTGTTTTAAGAACATTAAGGCTGCAATCCTAAAGATGCTTTCCTGAGAGTAAGACACACTGAACACAAGGGGGCTTTCTTTTGAGTTGACATGGTTAGGATTGTCCTCTAAGCCTTGCATAATTTCAGTCACAGCCAAAGAATAGGACTGCATGACTTGTGTCTTATAAAGCCAAACTGAGCAGGCCTCCGTCAGTCTTGGAAGACTATGGTATCGTGCTCGATGCTGCATACGCTGCATGCAAAGCACAAAAGCCTGGGTTGGATTGTTATGGAGGATACGCTGTTACCCAAGCAGCAAATCCCCCCTCTCCATGCCACTGAATTAGTCCAATGGAAAGGCAGAGCCAATACGATTGGATCCAGCTGGCATCGCAGAGCTGGGCTAAGGAACTAGGAGTTTATTTATCAATTGGGTTGCTATCTGCAAACTGAAAAAATGGAGGAAGAAGATGTTTTCAGGAAAGCCACAAGATGGGGATAGGGCATAAATCTGAGTTAAAGCATAGCCTTCGCATGCTAAAGTTCTCAGACTGAATCCCTAGTCAAAAATTAGTCTCAAGTAGCAAGGTTAGGAAAGGTTCCAGCTTGAGACATTGGAGTGCCATTGCCCATCTGAGACTCCCTATCCAGTCCCTCTTCCCCTTGAAGTGATGTCAGGGCCAGAACAGAAAATGCCAGGACTCCTCCATGTCTACTTGGAAGTTAACCCAAATCATTCATTGCTAATTCCTGGGAAAACAGCCTGAATGTCTTATTCAGAGTTGGCAGTACCCAGCACCAGATTCCAAGATGGCAGCACCCAGCTTTTTCCCACCCCCTGAAATAAAGTCCTAACCCCCATTTTGAGAACCACTGGTGTAGACAGCATTGGGATAAATGGACTTTTTGATTGAGTACATGCCTGATTCAAATGTTCAAAAGATGGCTGGTAGGATGCGTTTGCTTTGGCGAGGTTGTGAGACCTGTTTCTGACGTAGATTTCAGTCATTATAGCCAGCCTCCCAAAAGTGATACAGTATCCTGACTTTCTGCTACAATTTAGACAGTAGATATAGGCTTGAATGTACTTTGAGGTAAGTACAGAAGGAAAGAAAACCAAACCATTCAGAGGAAGTCTGAAGGTGTACCAACAAAGCGGTAGGAATTTATCTTTATTTTTTGACAAAGAGTTAAAGAGAAGGATGTGCAAAGCTCTGACTGCTAACACTGAGCAATGATGACAATGAAAGTCACAGAGGAGCATGTTTGTGTGCGTTCGTGTGTGTGTGTGTGAGAGAGAGAGAGAGAAAGAGCAGATGAAAGGCAGAAAAGGTACAAGGTGTCATTTTACAAAGTGACTTATTGCTACAAGAAGGAAGACTTTTACAGCTTATAGACTTGAGTGAGAATGTGAATAGTAATAAGCTTTGTAAAATGAAAGACCTTGAGCAGATTTATCCTCTGCTGTTATAATTCATGAAAGCTGTCAGCTTTTTGGCCATTTTCTGTGCTTTCTTGCAGAAGATAACGTTTTCATGAAGGATGCGTTTGATTTCACTGATTTGAAATTAACAGTTGCCCTTATGGTTGTTTTAAGAACATGGTTGCAAAAAGGACAGAGACCTGTTTCTCACCTCAAAGGTTACATTTGTCACCAGTAGTAAAGGTGTAGTAAATTTGTAGTAAAGGTGGAAGCTTCATCTTAGGTGAACTATTTGACTTAACTGGACGAAACTCAAAAATTTCAATAACAAAAGCAAATGTTTGGTAGGGCAGGGGTAGGACAGCTCTGAATTGTTGCCATATTTTGCCTGAAGTGGAACTTTAAAGTGGAATTTCAAACTTCAGCCTGAAGCAAGGGGAATCACATCCCTTTACGCTGGGGAGAGGTGCCACTAGAGCTCCAATGGGACTACTTAGAATTGTGCTGCATTCTAGCAGATGGAGGCAAATCTGAGCAGTCTGGAGCTGGGCTAGCTGCCCAAGAATGGGGTTAGGGTCCAGCAGATCATAAGGGAATAGGATTGGGCAGATAGTATCCTCATTTGTGAGGATGCATGCATGTCTTCATAGTGACCCTGTGCCTTGCACACACTGACCCTTTGGATGCTACTCCAGTAGGCCTTCTTAATCATATGGAGAACATTATCTCTTGGTTTGACCTCTCCCTATTTGAGCAGTTTTGATAAAGCTGAACATGTTTGATAAAAGAAGTGGAACAGTCTGAAGCCCAATAAAAGACCCACCACTCTGATCATAGTTGGATAGAATTAGTTTTGATGGAAGCAAGAAGTACAATATATTGAAGACTTGTTTATATGGCAGGTTGTTGGGGGGCAGAGAAAAGAGGATTGGAACACTGGCAATGCAAATTCAGATGGGTTTGACAGTCATTCACTTCCTTTTCTTGAAAAATCATTATATTATTACATATTATATTAGTATCAATATTATATATTACAGTCAGCTTCACATTTTTCTTTGTTTTCTGAATTCAGAAGGGAGAGATTATTACAATTAAGCCTCTTGTAATACAGAGAGACAGATGCCAGAGGTATATCTATAAACAGTTGCAATAGAAGCATATGCATGGCATCAGATTTACTAATACTTGCATTCCCTGAGCCCTAGGCTCTTCATGAAGCTAAGGGGAGGGAATGTTTTTATGTTCCATCATTTTCCCTGGGTAGCATCAAATTGGCTGCAGTGCATTCTTCTTGAATAGAACTGTACAGAGACATGAGAGAGAGAGAGAGAGAGAGAGAGAGAGAGAGAGGCAAATAATTTTTAAACTGCAACCGTGTCACTAAATTAAATGTGTGAAAGTCAGGAGATGTAAAATGTGATGCTGATGTGTATGGACAGTGGTAGGCAGACTTAAAAATAAACTTTAAATGCAAGAGTTCCCCCTCTGTTAAGAATAGTGTTTTATTTCTGCAGTACAACGCTGCCTTTGTCCTAGGGCAGGATGAATGGAGCAGACTCAAAATAAGTCTCTTTGATGGTCAAAGAGCTGTATCTGAAGTTCCATGGATCCCAGAGTGTGAGTTAGGAGCAATGAAAGTAGCATCTTGACTGTTCCTAGCTAAGGGCCACTGCTTGTGTTACAAAGCAACAGTGTTGCTACTGCCCTAGCTCCATCCCATGTCATTCCAATATAAATATAATTAGATTGGATGAAGGTCACACAGGTTTGGAGGGTATGTGTAATTGCTTACTACACCCACAGTGCCTCCTAATAATCCCAGAATGGTGAAATGGAACCATGCTAAGCAAACCAAGGTTCTCCTGTAACATAAAAATTGGCTCCAAGTTTACATGCACAGTTGGCATCATCCCAGTTTCCTTACAATATTACTGTGGGAGCTATTGTCTTTTAATATTATTGTCTTATATTCACTGTGGTACCTTCTCTAAGTTCTTGAAAGATTCTGGTCAATCTTTGCTGGATTGTTGTTTTTGTATTCAGGATCATCCCAGTCTCTTCCTGCTTCTCCTGTGTCTCAGAAAAGTGTAGCAACACTTGCTATATAAGATCCTATCCCTACAGGTGGTATTAATACCTAGAAGGAGAGAGGAATTGTCCAGAGTCTGTGGTCCCTCACAAATCAGTGCTGCTCATTTTGTGGGGTGACCATTCATCCAGATTCAGTCCAAGAGTCCTTTGGTGTTGCAAACTTCATGGGGAGTTATATAAATATCCATAAATTATGAGAACTAGGTACACTGACATTTTTGATTGAGTGAACAGGGGAGATTAAAAGCTACAGTCCTAGCTATCCATAAGCACAGGCTTGGGAAACAGTGTATAGCCAAGGGTTCAATGCATCTGATTAAATAGGCAAGCAAGTTTAACCCTTAAATGCTAATCTAAAAATAGCCTATTTTGCATATATAAATGTGGCCCAATAGATCTGGTTGGTCATACAAGGGTTACAAAATTTGAAGAAGCACCTTCTTTATTGCCTCAAGTGAACGTTTCCAGTAACCACTTTAAAATGCATCTCCTTGCACTAGTTCTGGTTCAAGTCCAACCCTCTTACCAACTCAGATTTGGGTCCAGAACTGTGTCTGCACAATTTGCTGCAGACAACTTCTTCAGTTTCTTCAGCGCATTTATGTTTGCTCCACCGTCTTTACAAAACTTTGCAAAAAAGCAATTGGTGTGATTCTATGCATGATTACATCATTGTTCATTTTGTGAAGATTTACATATGTTCTGTACAATGATAAAACAATGTAAAAGAGAAAACTGGGTTGATTTTATGTACAGTAGTATCAGGGGTTTGTGTGAGAGTGTATGTGCAACTTTGACTGCACATGCACTTGTGTAAATGTGCACATGCACATGCACACAATGCACATGCACATGCACACAAAAATTACAATCAGGTCATATATATTACTTCCTTGCAAGATTTATCTTAATTTTTTTTTCTCTGACTCTTTTTTAAAATTTCCCCTGGAGTATTGTTTTGCACTTGTTATATTAGAGCACACTTGCCCATTGGTAATGTAGAGAGATAAAATGAAGGAACTGAAAGCTGAGGCAAACTGTTCATGCTCCAGTTCCAGGATTAATTTTAGAAATTCTGCTAACTAAATTGGAACACAGGTGGCATGAAATGCAGGACAAAGTGAAGAATAGTTACCATAATGTAGCAGAATCAGGCAGATTTTCTTATCCCTGTTGTGATTTACATTTCACTGAAGGTTGGTTTTTTTCCTTATTAACATAATTTGAAGCAGGGGAAATTTCAATTGTATTGGAACTTGATGATGTAGCAAATAATTTCTGACAAAACTGTTTGTTCCATTATTCAAGCTCTCTTGAATGATCTGCTAACCTGGATGTTAACCAAGAAGGAAGCAAAGTGGATAGCGTTTTGGACCTTTGAACAAAACATGGATTTCCAATAAATCCAGACGAGAGCCATCTAACCTCATCTAGTAAATCTCTCACCTGGGTATAATAATGCTTTCAACGAAGCATAATTCAGTGAATTTGGAAAACCATAATTTGTGGTGCCATCTGGTCAAGCACTAATGAAACTTCTGGGAATGTTGGTCTAATACATCATTATCATCTCTACTGAGGGTACTGGCACTAAAAGTTTTTTGGGCAAAATAGTATAGCCAATTTGGAGTATTTCTTGTGGAAACTGTGTGTCCTTATCTCCCATCACATCCAGCTCTTCACTAAAAATTGTAGAAAGGCATAGTCCTGAGTTTGAAAATGTAGAATTTGTCACTGGCATTTTAATACCACAATTTTCACAATAATATTCTAATAAAATTATGCTATTCAGTTTTATGAAGCATACATTATGTTTGCGCCATAACATTGATAACTACTATTTGTTCTTATACATTTGGGGGATCTTTTGGTGGAGGACACGTTTCTAGGCCTTATGGCTACAGAGTAAAATTATGTAGACAAATAAGTCCTTTTTCTGGGTAAGGTTAAAAACATGAGCATGTTAATGGGGCTTATGAAAATTTGCATACTGAAGCGACCACGTTGTTTTTGTAGCTTCCTTCAACACCATGTCCCTTTGATCACCTATTTCACATGATCATTGTAAACATTTATGAACATTTTAAAATTATGAATGTTTTGTGAACAAGGAACCATTTTTGTTGATTTATTTTGCTATGCATCCTCTTCATGAACTAGGTTTTGGTTGAAAAGTCGTATATAAAAATTATCAATATGTTTAATATTTTTTTATTCAAATAAATTACGAGGATGTTACTTTTGTAAGTAACAAAACTGACATAGATTTCTACAAGGGATTTACTGTCTAAATAGTTCAAAACAAACTTGCCTCCTGCCTTGAATCCTCTCCCACCTTGCCTCCTCCTCCCCCAAACCCAATATTACTTACTGATGGCCACTGCTGCTGTAAGCACCAGTCAATCTTCTGAGCAAGTGCTGTGACTTAAAACTGACTAACAGTGGCCCCTCCTCTCTGGGTGTTTCAGATAGATAGATAGATAGATAGATAGATAGATAGATAGATAGATAGATAGATAGATAGATAGATAGATAGATAGATAGATAGATAGATAGATTGATTGATTGATTGATTGATTGATTGATTGATTGATTGATTGGCCAAGTATGAACTCCATACCCAGAATTTGGCTTCGGCAATGGCTGCAGACATACAAACACCAAAACACAAATATCAAACAATACATACAGAGCATACATCAGATAGAACACTACTTCAGTATTTCCAAAATTCCCTCAGCATAGTTGATGGTTCAGCAATTTAATGGCACAAGGAAAAAAACTGTCCTTGTGCCTAGTTGACTTAGTGTACAGTCCTATATCGACGTCCAGAGGGAAGAAGATGTGCATTTGCAAAACCCAGCACTGACACTGGAGGCTCAGGAAAGATGGGAGACCTTTTTGAGTTTGCAAACAGTGCATGCTAAAGTGCTACCTGCCCGGCTGAGTTTCCTACCACTGCTTGTCACATTGAATGGCAGGAAGCTGGGAATTCCACAATTACTATGAGAAACCACTTCAAGGACCTGCCAGTGCCCCAAGTATCTGCAGGACCCTTCCCATCCCCTGGGATAGGAGCAGTGGTGGGCTTCAGGGGTTTCTCACAGGCTTTACAGAACCATTTGCTAATGAGTGCCTGGTTCTGAGAATCAGTTAATAATGGAACATAGAACCTGTTGTTAATTTAGGTTATTAGGACATAGAACCTGTTGTTCATTTTTTTTGAATCCCACCACTGGATAGGAGACACAGAAACCAGGCATGGGAGATGGAACCAGGAAGAGGAGGAAGAGCCAGCTAAGACCATGAAAATATAAGGATACCCCAGAGAGGAAAGGGGTCTGGCTCAGAGTTGGAGGCTGAATGAGAATTTCCAGAGTTATGGGAGGCTGGAGCAGACCCTGAGACTGAGGAATAGGGTATCATCCTTGCCTTCTTTTCTGAGGCTTAGCAGTGAAAGAAGATCTAAACCAGAAGGGTATGGCATGTCTACATAGACAGGGGGCAAAATCCAGAGCAGTTATGGGTCCACGCAGTTTCGTCACCCTCTAGTGTTATCTTATGGAGAGTCACCTTAACTGCTCCATCGCAAAGGGCATAATTTGACTTTAGTATATGGGCCAGGGTCTATAACAGGCAGGGTTACCATATGCCATGAACCAAAAAAGAGGGAAAGGTCCCCCCAAATGGAAAACACCCAAGAAAAATGTAGGACATGACAAAATAAAATAAAAGCTAAAAACATTTTTATATATTGCTTTCATGTGGTTAATATAAACACTACATTACTTGTTATTAAATTTACAACTATTATAAATAATTTATTACATATAATTTATTTGTTACAACTTACGCTACATGCTAGCCACTTACAAGGTAAAGGAAGATACTGAAGGTTTTTTTCCAGGAAAGAAGGGTAAAGTCCAGGACATGTCCTGGAAAACCGGGAGATATGGTCACCCTGAAAAACAGGTCATATGGTCACCCTGATAACAGGGATCTTCAAAACCCAGTCCAGGGGTTCACTCAACAGAACACAACTTGAGCTGTGTTCTGTTTGCATCCAGAAAGTGTTCTGAGGGCCTCAGAATTAGAATTCTATCTCTAATATATTTGTTTACATTTTATACTTAATTTTTTTTTTGGCCCTTGACAATGTGCTAGATATTTGATGCAGCCAGATATTATATACAGGCATATAGCAGGATCTTGGGACACTTTCTCTTGAGGCTTCTGACATGTAGCAGCTGCGTGAGGAGGTAGCAACGGTGATTTCTTCACTTGCTGGCCAATGTTGCAGGCATTGCTTCACAATGCCTGATGCCGGGAAAGGCATGAAGATGCAGGTCCCTTGTTGTCATATTTGCTCCCTGAAGCACTGTAAGATAAAGGAAGATGGACTAGATTGACTTTTGGGCTGCAATCCTAAACACACTTTCCTAGGAGCAAGCCCCATTGAATATAATGGGATTTACTTCTGAATAGATAGGTTTAGGATTTCACCAATAGTCTGTTTGGTAGGGCTGTTCTGTTTTCTCCTCTTTTTTGCAAAGTAGTTTGTGTCCCATCACCATGTGAGGGAGGAGAATCAAGAACAATGGGAGGCCAAGAACACATACTTCCCTCTTCTTTTTTCTTTCAGCACTTTTGGATCATATAATAAAAACCATGCAAATCACATGCTTTAATGGAATGACCATTACTATCACAAGATATAACCACAAGGCCTTCTAAAATGTGGGAAGCAGCATGGGAGGAATGATGAAGATGGTGGCAACCACAGTGTGCCAGATCAATTATAGATGGAGTCTTCATTTAAGATCCACAACACAAATGTGGCCCTGTTCTACCAGCCAAAAGTTGACACATATGGCTCTTTCATTATGTTCATACTAACAGATTTAAAAATGTCTGCTGCAACAAAACTATATTTGTCCTATAAAAATAAGAGGAATTTGAATTCATTGGGTTCCAGGAAGGCAGATGGTATACCAAAGTCGTAAACATTGATGCTCCTGTAAAGCAAGATAAGGGATTTATTGCCATGACTGTTATACAGAGGTTCATAATAAAACTGCTTTTTTGTTTTTTGTTAAATTGCTCGGTGAATCTGATAGACAAGGTAAACCCCAATCTTATTGTAAAGCTCCTTGTTCTATAGGTGAGACCCTGGAAAGCTACTGCAAGTGGGCCAGGAGGAACAATGGACTGACCCAGTAAAATGCAGGTCTTTGTGCAGAATAAAATGTCCATTCCTATTTATCTGTTTCTCTTTATTAAAAGTTTTGGTTGATACAACTTTATTAAAATTTCCTTTGGGCCATGAAGATAAACAAGTCCTTACTACAAGTGATTGTGTCAGTTCTCTTTTAATCACAAAGCACATTTTGACTTAATTGGAGAAGACATAGAGAAACCTTCATACTAAAATATAAGGGTCATATTCAGGGGATTTTGTTTTCATGGTTTTCATTTGCAGGAGGCACATTTTAAAGGGAAAGAATCAGATTTCACAGCAACATTCCGAAACTTGTTCATGGACGTTTTACTGATTCAGGCTCCAAGCAATTAGAGATAGGGAGCAATCCAGAGTAACTACGGGGAGTCCTTGCTCCGACATAAGAACATTTTACTCTGGATTGCAATATGAATTTCCCATAGGTTTTCACAGGGCTTTTTCTGAGGGTTCTCACTGGTACTTAATACCAGCACCTTTTTCACCTCCCCCCAGCAACCTAATTAGCAGCAGACTAATTAATAATTATTAAGGGGATGAGTTGAGGTGAGTACCAGCAACTTTTCCCCCAGAACAAAGCACTGGATTTTCATTAGGTGGTGCCATAACTACATTGACATAAATGTCTCTTATGTGCTCCTGTAGTTACTCTGGATTGTAGGGTTAGTCTCACTATACTCAATGAAATGTGCTTCTGAATAGAAATGCATAAGCCTGTGCAGTTAAGCTAAAAGACCTGTGGGTTTTAAGGTAACTTTTTATATTTCATAACAGCAATGTTATTAGCACAGATCAAACTGAAATAAAGGAATGTTTGCTTTTGACTGGCATATCTAGTACAAAGACACAATACACTGTTTGTACCATTCACACCATTTGTAAAGCTTGCAAGGTGGCAAAGAATGGCACTCCTGAACAGCGGCATAGTTAGAGGGATCAAGGGGCCCCTAGACACCAGATACTTCCCTGGGGGAGGGGTGACACTATTGTATGGGGGGTGTTGACCAGGATTGCTAAAATGGCAATCTGTAGGAATAATATTCTATATACCATTGGATGCATAATTTTCAGCACAATGCATTTTAAAAAACCAGATTGAAATATCACTATTCTTTAAAAAGTTATGGCTAAAAATTATAACAGTCTTATGAATTCAAAATGTATCTAAGAGACTGATTATTCAAACAGCTTACCTGCACAGTTCTGAGTAACTCTTATGTCAACATAAGAAAAATTTACTCTGGATTGCTCTATGAATTTCCCATAGGTGGCGCTGTAACTACGTTGACGTAAATGTCTCTTAAGAGCTCCCATAGTTACTCTGGATTGTGCACAATGAGATGTTACTATGACAGCATGGAAACAAGAAGGTGGTACTACAGAACACTGAAGGTGTTTTGAAGAATGCAGTAACCCCAGTCGGCCTACTATCCATTGAGGGAGAGACATTTTGATTCTGAAAAATGTCACAGACAGCGAGAATTAACTTTGCCCTCATTCTACTTTTCCTCTCCCCTGCTCAAACTAGCAACCCAATCTGTCTGCAAAGTAAAGAAAAAGAAATTGGGACATCTGTGATCATATTTCCCATTCAAATGTAATTTGGCCCTTAGATTTAACATGAATAAACTCAAAATTGATATAATGGGAGGGTTTGTGGTTTTCCTTGCAAAGGGATATGGGCTGTTCTACAAGAGAAATATGGAATTCAGGCAGTGGTGGGCTCCAGCAGGTTTGCACCTACTATATAGAACTGGTTGTTAACGAGAGATAGGACATATAAAGTTTAAAAATACCCATTTAAAAGTGGCTGCCAGATGGGCAGAGAACCGGTTCTTAATTTCTTTGAATCCCATCACTGAATTCAGGGCACAATTCTAATCAATTTAGGCCAGCACAACTCACCCATTTCCCTGTTCCAGCAATGGCGTGGGGAGGCCAGCAGTTGTCTTTGCACTGTTCTAACCCCCAGGAGTTGTGCAGAAGTACCTCATGGCACTTTTGCTACACCCCCAGCCCGGCATGGGACTTGTGCCAGCCTAACTGGGGACTGGGATTGCACCCTCAGGATGCAATCCTATCCACACTTTCCTGGGAGTAACCTCCATTGATTACAATGGGACTTCAAAGTAGACAGATATAAGATTGGGCTTTCGTCTTTTTAAAACCAGTGATCAGTGCACATTTATTCACTTGACCTTATTCCTAAATTAGGATATATATAGGATGCACATAGGATCACAACTATATTTATACCTTTGTTAACCCAGATGTACAGATTACTCCTGTATAACTGTCAAAGAATACCAGGACCTCACCATACTTCTGAATATTTTTTTGTAGCATGAAACCAACCATAATTCTTTTTTTTATAAAGTGCAATTTAGAATTTGTCCTATTTACTTTCTGGAGATAGCCAAAAATAAGCAAAAGCTGCATATTGCTTATTAGCTCTTACCTTGGGTTATAAAGTTTCCCATAAGATACAGAGAAAACCAATGAACACTGATAATCTCATTCATATTGAGGACCTTTGGTTCATGGTTGTTAGTGGTGACGGGGTAAAAAAATTAAACCAAGAGAGGTTATTGTTCTGCTATTCTGTTTATCTTTTTCAAATTCCAGTCACATTGGAAGAACTTTTATTCTAGAATTGTAGGCCAGTCACTAGAGGTCATTTCAAACACTTGCTCTGGCAGTGGAGCTTGGCCGAACTATTTTGGCAGTTCCAGAGAACGGTGCCTCTGTGTGTACAGAGCTTTTGCACATAATCAGCAATTATTTTATATTGCAAGGAAATTTCTCCTAATATAAAACACTGCATTTGCATTATTTCAGTATTTGTTAGCAGCAAGCCTGAAACTGGTGCTGGTATTATTTATCTTATTGATGAGCGAGGGCGGCGATTTAGTAACCTAGCAAGTCTGTGGCTTAGTTGCAGTCCTCAATGACTGTGGAGTACTATGGAGTAAACCTCACTGAACTCAGTGGTACTTGCTTCCAAATAAACATGCATAGGAATGAACTACACAACAACATGCATCTTTATATTTAACATTGCAATCCTAAGCCCAAGTTAGGCCAGTACAAGACCTGGCACAAGTCCCGTGCTGGTGTAGGGGGTGTTACAAAAATGCTGTAAGGATCACTCTTTGCCACTCTTGGGGGTGGTCGTGGTTGGGCAGTGCATAGAGATGTCCCATGTCAGCATGGGAACAATGAGATGGATGAGTTCCTCTGGCCTAAATTGGTTAGGACTGCACCCTCACTCAGTTTCTGACCTCACCCTATTCCATACCTGACCTGTAAAGATTTAGGCAAAATTAATTGACAATCTGAACCATAATCACTAAACTGTTAATTAGTAAAGCAAGATCTTTTAAAAAACAAATCGATTAGATGAGTCCTGATCATATTACAACCACTATATTGTAACAAGAATACTGCACTACCACACCACAATTTCTTGTTTCTCACAGCAGGACTCCGTCAGTCTTGAGAGACTATGGTATTGTGCTCGGCGCTGCATACGCTGCATGCAAAGCACGAAAGCCTGGATTAGATTGTTATGAAGGATATGCTGTTACCCAAGCAGCAAATCCCCCTCTCCACGCCACTGAATTAGTCCAATGGAAAGGCAGGGCCAATATGATTGGATCCAGCTGGCGTCGCAGAGCTGAGCTAAGGACAGGAGCTCACCCTGTCTTGTGGGGCCGACCCAGGAATCGAACCCTGGCCTGCTGGTTAACAGGCACAGCGTCTTTACCACTTGTGCCACCCACAGCCACTTACAGCACAATCCAGAGAAACTATGAAAGCTCTTAAGAGACATTTATGTCGACATAGTTATGGCGCCACCTAGTGGAAACCTATGGGAAATTCATAGAGCAACCCAGATTAAATTTTTCTTATGTTGATGTAAGAGCTCCCGAAGTTACTCTAGATTGTGCTGTAAGGCAAGTACACCACTAAATATGGGTGAAAGGGGCTGATAACACAGTAGTAGAAAACCTAATTTGGAGCATGTGCTAGATGCTTAGGTGTGAGCACCAATCCTAAACAAGTTCCCAGCACTGATGCAACAGGTCACATTCTGCAACTTGCAGATGGGTCAGTAATAGAGGCCTCCTCAAAGTTAAGAAAAATTTGTTCCCTTACCTGTGTGGCAGTAATATCAGTGCTGCATAAGGGGATAGGATTGGGCCCAGAGTCACACTGAATTCAGTTGGGCTTACTTCTGAAAAGATAGGCATACCTCATATAATTTCAATCTTAATATTTTTTTTACTTTGTTCTTGTGATTCTTAAAGCTTCTCTAATGAACTTGAGCTAAAATGAATTGAACTTTCATGGTGTTGCTATCTCTTACCAATGAAGATGACAAACTGGGAGGGAATATGAAACAAACAAGAGCATTTCCTTACTTTAATCTGCCTCTGTATCATTTTCAGTTAGGGCGCAATCCTATCCGTGTCTACTCAGAAGTAATGCCCATTGTGTGCTTAGCACTTCCCAGGAAAGTGTGCTTAGGGTTACATACAGTTTGTATGCTGCTCTTTTTGAGTTGGCTGCTATTTATTGTATGGTATATACAGTAATTGATTCTTTATAGTTTTATATTTTTATTTGTGGACTTGAAGTACCCATATGGGATGTAAAAGCAAGATTTAATTTTTTTAAAAAAAATGCATTCTGAGCAGATTTTAAACTTTCTGTAGTGAAAGGCATGGTGGGGGATGTTCTGTTTAAATGTAATTAATTTGAGAAATATGTTTTGATACATAACTGAAATTCATTTTTATTGCAGTTTGCAATTTGGCAATTTTCTTATGTCCAAATAACTACATTTAAAATTGAAAATTCAGAAAATTCAGAAATTGTAATTTGAAATCCAGTATTTTTGTTGTTGAAAATCAGACTTTGGCTGCAATCCTAACCTCCAAGTTAGGCTGGCATAAGCCCCTGCATAAATCTTGTACTGACTTCGTGTCACAAAAGTGCCGAATGGCGCTTTTGTCCCATTTCTGGGGGCAGGGGGATTTAGGCCACTGCACAGACATATGCCACCCTCCTCACACAACTATGAGAAGGTATGCCAGGTGTGTTAGGCAAGCCTAAATTTGTTTGGATTGCACCCTAAGAGAAATAAATTTTTTTTATTCAAATCTGAGTATTGATGTGAACATATTTTCAATTAAAACTCACCCCAAATTATCCCAAAGTTTTATACTCAGATTTTTAAAAAATGCTTACTGTATTTATGAAATTACCAAATGCACTTTAAGAAATTGGGTCCACATTTCAGTGAAATCAGGGCCCAAGTGAATTTATAATCTTCATTTATAAATTACCTGGGGGTTGAGGGATGAGGGGTGGGAAGAATGTCATGAAAGGTATTTCCTGCTCTGTAACTCACAGGTCCAATTTTCCTCCAGAACAGCAAGGGAGAGGCCAAAGACCCATTGTTGGGATCTGTGGACCGGCCCGCTGTAAGGAAGGAAAATTTCCAGGTAACAACCATGTTTATTTTTCTTGCATTTTATACAAATATGTCAATAACAACTTCAATGCTCTAATTGCAAACTGTTTCCAAGTTCATACAACAGTTCTTCAGTGTGGTGAGAAATGTCTAGTGTCAGAATGGACAGCTGCTACATCCACCCTCAGAGAAGCCATGTACAGCCTATCTTAATGCTGTTTACATATTTGCTCATCATCTCCATCTATCCCTACAATCCAGAGTAACTACGGGAGCATGTAAGAGACATTACGTGTACACGTAGTTACTGCACCACCTAATGAAAACCTATGGGAAATTCATATTGCAATCCAGACCAAATTGTTCTTACACCGGAGCAAGGACTCCCCGTAGTTACTCTGGATTGCACCCTAAGACCAGATTCTTCTTGTAAAGAGGAATTTGCAACTACTTCCTTGTTGCTGCAAGAAGTCAGGCCCTGATGGAAGGTAAGCAGAAGAGCACAGTGAGGAAGCTAGACAGTTTAGCTGTATTTGCTTTCAATCACCAGGACTTCTGAATATGTGGATTCAGATCCTATTTTAGTTTTTAGAGAAACGTTTTATGTACAAAGATATTTCAGTATCATGGAATCTGGACCACTCTGCCCTAAACCTTTTGTAGTCCATCACATCTGTGAAAGAACCAGGAATACGGTATAGCTATGATTCCACTATTTATTCATTACCTTTGAAATAATGCATGTCCTGTTCATGTTAGAAAGATACTCCAGTCTTCAGAAGAGATGGTGTGCCTAGCAGCCTAATTAAACATTACAAACTAATGTGTTTAACAGTTCACAGTTTTGTTCTCTTTTGATTGTATAATCAACTGGGGATGGAGTCATTTGTAACCTGTCTGGTGGAAAAAGGATTCTGAAACCTTTCCCCAACTCTGCTGACCTTTTCCAAAACTTAAATTAATTTTATAAACCACCACCATGGTTTAGGTACCTGTCATCTAAATCAGTGATTTCTATTTTTTTTTTAACTTACAGCAACTTAACTTGTCAAGACCCACCATTTATTATTATTTTTCTTTTACAAATTATAAAGCACTGACAGTCGGGCACTCACATCCCCTCAATGGTCTTAATAGTAAAGGGCCTTCTCCCATACTTCTGCAACTTTCCAAGAGACCTCTCCTGGCAAACCAGTGTTCATGGCAGAGAGGTTGAAAAATGCTGGTCTATATTAAGATGCTCAGGTTGCAATCCTGTACATACTTCCTTGGGAGAAAGCCCCAAACAGACATGGAAATGATTGCACTGTCAAATTATTTAGCCTTTCCGCTAATGTGGTCCTAGTTCTTGATCAGTTTCATTGCCTTTTTTCTGTCTCTGAGAAAAAGAAGTTAATCAGAAATGTTCCTTTGAGGGCCGCATCATCAAGTAAATAGTAAAATAACATTGTAGTACTGAATTTAAATTTTGTTTTAAATCCTTCTCTTAATAACCCCTGACATGGAATTTACCTTTTTCATTGCTGGTGCACACTAGGTTGATATTTTCATTTTTACCTTGGCCCGTGTACTTTATCCAGGTTAATCACAATGAATTCAGAATTTCAGACCCAATTTGTATATACAGGTGGGGCCTCAGTATCCCTTTCTTGGAGCGCCCAGTGGATGCCAACTTTGCATTTAATGAAGTATGCAACAGCCCCACCAAAGCCCTCCAAAGACACAATTTGCATAAAATTATTGTATTTCCAATTCAAATTTGGCAACACATTGGATTTTCACAACCCAAGAGGTTTGTGGAAACAATGCCCCATGCATAAAAATGTTGCCTCTGTATGTAGTCCTGTATGACAGTTTAGTCACCACTAAAACTGAATAAGACCTCCAAAAACTGATATAGAAAATTGACTTTTTATAGGGAAACAATTGTCCCTGCTGAAAGTTACCATAGCCTGAAAGAACACTTCTTTACAAAGTATCTTTAATCAGAGTGAGGAGAAGAGTGTGAAATAACAGTTTCTCTGATATGTCCTAAGCCCCAAGGATACAAGGTTTGTTTGATGAGAACAACCAGTTCAAGTAGTTCTTTTGATGCAGAATTCATCTTTAATTACAATTGATCTTGACATAAATAAGCAGAGATAAACAAACATAATTCTATCAATGTTCAAGCTCAATGTTATTAAACAGATCTTTCTGGAATCTGCATATTTATATCGGGCAAGTGCTTTTATTTTTCAGTTGGGCAAAGCTGTTAGGAGGGTTAGATTAGAAAACTGATTGGCAATAAATCCAAACTGATGACTTTTTGGTGATGCTGCTTCTGTTGTTGTGTAAAGCTTTCTGTTCCTGTAAGGGTTGGCTGAGGCCATTTTGTTGCCTGAAGCAGTACATCCCCACTATCTACTTCTACAGAGGGACAATTCAGTAGGAAATTCTCTTGTACAACCTGTACTGGCTTGGATTTGGCCAATTATAAGTTAAATTGGTCAGTGTCCCAAGCTGGACACTTCTGACATTGAAAATTACCTCATCTTATGAGATACTTGTTTCCAATGGTGCCTCTTCGGCTCTCTACCCCAACCTAGGTTGCTTTTCTCTCTGCAGAGACCCAAGTGTGACTTGTGAGTCCAAAACAGTAAGCAAGCACACACATTTCTAATTTCATAGACAGGTAGCACCTCCATATCCTGGACCCACGTGGAGCCAAAGTTGGTCCCACCTCAGCCCTCCAAAGGCAACTGAGCCCCATTTGGTTGCCCCTGAAGGGCTTTCTGAAGTCTGCAGAGGCAGTATGTGCCCACCTGCTGCCTCTGTGGACTTTAGAACGGCTTTTTGTAGGAAAACCAGATGTGTCTTTTTTGCCATATAAGACATTCTGAGACATGGTGAAGTTTCCCCAAGCCTCAGACTGACTTATTTCAGGGGTCTCCAAACCCTGGCCTGTGGGCTAGATGTGACCTGTGGTGTGTCTCTAACCAGCCCATGGCCAGCTTCTATTCCCTTAAGAGTTCTGACCCAGTTGACCAAACATAACTGGAGATGTGATGGTGGGGTGTGGGGAAATAGGGACTCATTTAAGTGTGTTCTTTTTATGTGCTGTGTGTTGGTGCTTGCAGAAATCCTGGAAATTTGAGCCCATTTATTAATGAATCTTCTTTCCAACTCTAATCTATTTATTTAAATTTTATATAAAAAAAATTTTCTGCCCCTCAACAGTGTGCCAGGTGTTTGATGTGGACATTTGGCCAAAACATTTAGAGACCCCTATTTTAAGAGCTCAGTTTTATTCATGTCTGTTCAGAAGTAAGTCCCATTATAATCCCCTGGGCTTACTCCCAAGAAAATGTAGATAGGATTTTAGCCAAAATATAATGCTTTAGATGGCTAGGTGCCTGGTGCCAGGTGAAGACCTGGCTATTTCAAAAGGCTTTTAGGATTGGATTATTCCATGTATTTGGTTGTGTTAGACTTGTTGATGTGGGAATTTAATTATGACTGAGTGGATATCATTGTTTTTCATGTAATTATTGTGTTTGCTTTTTTTAAAAAGTAAGCTTCTTTGTGTTGCCATAAGAGAAGAAGAAGCATGGTAGAAGCTTTAAAAAATTCAGGCCTTCCCCCCCCCCCCCCAAAAAAGAGAAAAAAATACAAAAAGAAAATTGTATTCCCAAAAGTTTAAGATCATTAGACATCATTCAGAAGCATCACCTTTTGTACACATAGTCACACAGCCCTGATTACTAGATGACCAAAGATGGAACATTTTTCTATCCCACTATGAAAACTGAGGGTTTGAATTTGACCTCATAATAGAAGAAAAGCTTTCTGGCAGATAGCAAGAAAAATCACTCAAGAGATTGAGTGGTTCCCAGGCTGTGGGAATTCCACTGCCCCTTAAATTGAATAAGCCTTTGAGGAATTTCCAGTATCAGCCAAGAGGCCAGATCTGTGCTAACAGAATACAAGATAACTGTGTGAGTGTGCACACATGCATGCACACATGCACATATGAAATTATGGTCTTGTGTGGAGAAGGTAAGGTGTTTATCAGTGTCTTGTAGGGATGGCTGAGTGCCAAGGAATATGTTATCCAAGGCATTGGTTAAACAGCAGGAGATTTGAGGAGGGGAAAAATACCGTCCTTTGCATGCAAAAATTTAACAATGCATATGTGGTGTGGTGCAGTGATGCTCATGTAGCATAATTCTTATGTATTATGATCCATTGCCCTACAAATCATACAGCTTATAGGTATTGTCAGGTCACCACCATTTTGTCAGGTATTGTACTTCTGCTCTTGAAATGGAGAGGTGAGGGTGTTTACTTTTCAGTAGAAGGTCTTATGATTAAATTCTGCTATTCCATCCAGTCGCTATTCCTATTGAGCAACTGCTCAGTAGCAGGTTTAGTCACAAGTTCAGAGTCAGCCATTTCAAGCTAGGATAACCACCTTGTAGCAGATGGACAAACATGGACGGGTGCAGTCTAAGAAATGTTTATTACTTGATTTTTCTGCATATACAAGCTGATCTTTAATTTTTCTTAGGTCATTACTAGAGACCACTTGTACAGTTCAGCAGATTCTGAAATCTTATAATGACTCTGACTCTTTGAAAGAAAACCACTCAATGGGAGTCGGGATTGAGGCTGGGAAATGGCTTAGGATTCAGTGGGTGTGCGTGCCCCTGCCACTGAACCCACCCCATTCCCAGTCTTGATCTGACCATCTTTCTGCCCCACTTCTGACTTATTCTGCCCATCCAACCTGCCTCCTGCCCCCGGGCAGATTTGCAGCATCTCTGCAGCACCAGCACGTGTTCAGTTGCCATAGACATGCAGAGCCAGCAATTTGCTATTTGCAGAAGCAGCTTCATGCAATCCAGCAAGTCACCTGTTGTTACAGACAGAAAATGTCTAGTGCTGCCAAACAGTCATTTCAAAAGTGTTGGTGCCTTTAGAATTGGGGCATAAGTTCCCTAAGAGTATATAGTGGGCCCTTCTTATCTACAGACTTGGAATCTGTAGATTTGACTCAATGCAGATCTGACACCATGGCAGGAGTACCATACAGGACCTCCTGGGTGTGATAAAAAGTGCCTACCAGTCACATCCTAGAGGTCTTCTGAAATGCATTTACAGTTTGCCAGCAGAGCAACATCCCCCCATACGCATCATCCTCCCATACACAACATTCCCGATGTGCAACAACCCCTCATGAGAAACAACACCTCATGCACATCAACATCCCCATGTTCAACATCTCCCCATGATCGTCAACCCCCATGTGCATCAACCCCATGCGCATCAGCCTCCCATGCTCAATATTCCCATGCGCATCAACCTCCCATGTGCATCATCCCCCATGAGCATCAAACCCCATGTGCATCAACCCCATTGATGTGCAACATCCCTCATGTGCAATGTCCCCCCATGCGAATCCTCCCTCCCAGTGCATTAGGTACTGGGCACCAAATTGGCTGGTGCTCAGTACCTGAACAGTCAGTCTTCAATGTTAAGTATAGGACAAAAACACATTGCACCCCTTTTCAGCCCCTGAAGTGTTAAATTTCTCCACATGGGTTCTTGGTGGGTGTTCATGTGACAGAAGGATCCCTCCCAGAATTCCATGCTTCTAGGTTCAGGGGTTGGGGCAGAACATCCAAGGGTTGAGGCAGAATCAGTCAGGGATTCTCATCGTACAGTATAGGGAGGAAAACGCTTTGTTCCCCTTTTCATCCCCTTCCAGTTGGAATTCAATCAACCAATAATTTTATTTCAGTCAAAGACCAGACATTCCCAACAAAGATAAAATGACTAGGACTGGAATTTCCAACCAGTTGGAATTTCCAAAAACTGGTTCTTAGTGTGTGCCTCTATCATGGAAGGAACACCCAGTGGTTTTGGCGGGGTGTTGATGAGTGAGTGAATCAGTCAGTGACCTTTCAATTTTTTTTGATAGATAGACAGATTTCCAGGCAAAGAAAGATATACAGGGTGCAATTTTGAGGATGAGATGGGCCATCATAAGTCCTGTGTGCTGGTCTAGGGGTGTGTATCATAAGGCATGTTTGTATATCCCAGAGAAGAGCGGAGGCCCCAGGAAGCAGTGAGTTGCAATGGTCAATTTTCACCTGTACAGGGGTTTAGGAAGGTGTGGAAGGGCAGGAAGGAGATGAGAAGGAGGCATTCTGGGCTGGGAGGAGAGTGGGTGGTGAGCAGGACTGTACCACCAATGTTGGTGGTGCAGATCCAAGTAGCCCCAATTGGAGCTGCTGCAGTGTTACCCTGTGTAACGGGAGAATTTTCTCCTTGCCTTGGACTGGCACATCAGCATTCCATAAACTTGCACTGGATACAGTTCAGACATCCCAACCTGCACAAGCTGGGATTGTACTGACAGAATGTAATCTAATTTTGCTTTCAGAAGATGCTAAAGATAAATTCCTCAGTCTGTTCAAAACAAGTGTAGTTTCTGTTGTGTGTACTGGATGGGTGCTGTGGAAAGAACTATTAATGTTAAAAAATTTATTTGCTTCAAGTAAAGCCTCATGGAATAAATAAGTATACTGGGACTTAGTTTAAGCTACCCAAGGGCTACGAAACACCCAATGGGATTTAGAAACACCCAGTGGGATTTTTGACTATCTTCCTTTGAACATCAGATACATATGCACCAACCCATACCAGCCACTTCTTTAGTGAGTTTTGCCTCAGGGTCATAAGTGATTTGCTGTGTAGCAAGCAGACTGCTGTCTGAGAAAAAGCTTCTGATGAACCATGAACCCTCTGAACTACTTGTTCAGTCATTTGAATTTTGACCATTTTCATTCTCTTTTAAGGATTTTATCATTACACTTACAGTACAGTTGGACGAATAACTTTGCATATAGTCTCTCATTAATAAAAACATAAAATCACTGTGGTTCATTCCTAGGCTACTGCAGTAGTATTTTAATAGAGATCATAATCAATTACACATTGACTTCCCATACCAATATTGCACTGCCAATGGCTACTCCTGATGTGGGATGGATTATATTGTTGTCCCCTTTTACATGCTCTCACTGTTCTGCTGTGGCAAAAGTGGTGTAAGCATACTGGAATGAGAGTGGCAGCAACAGCACAAGCACATTACATCTCCCGCATAGTTCTAACTTTTGGGAGAAGACAGGCTGTGGGTGCAATCCTAACCTAGGCCAGTGCAACTCATTGGTCTTCCCGTTCCCGTGATGATGTAGGGAGGCAAGCATATTACTGTGCACTGGTCTAACCCTCCTCCAGCAGTGGCACAGAAGCCCCTTTCAGCACCCCCCCCCCAAGCCAGCATGGGACTTGTGGTGGTGCTTATGCTGGCCTAACTGGGGAATAGAATTGCAGCCCAAAGAAACTTAATTTTGTAGTATATCTATAGATATATATTGCTGTCTCTTAGTGGGCTGTCATGTGGGTATATACAGGGGAGTGTGGTCTACAAAAGAACCAAAAAACAAGAAGTAAAATTGTTGCTGAGCCATCTATCACACAGAGAAAACATCCTGCTGGGTTCAATTGTGCCTTATAAACCATATTTTAAGCTGAATTCCTAACGATCAAGAAAGAAACAGGTTTCATCATACATCATAAAAATATGTATTTTTCAGAATAAAAATAATTTGCATTGTACCTAATCACTCTTGATAGCCATTGCTCTCTCCACTCTATATTTGTTATCCAGTGGAGTTAGATACCTGGATACCCTATTGCATAGTTTCTCAAACTGGTGAGTTGTAATGTTTAGTGTGCTGCACGGAACGCTGCCTATTGGTATGTATAGTGGCATAGCTAATTATCATGTAGCCCAGTGCAAAGCTCAAAATGTTGCCCCAGAGGTGATATCACAACCAGAAGTGATGTCATCCCCATGTATTTTTAAAAAGAAAATTGGGGAAAACCTGCCTCCTTCTCCTCAGCTGTTCACCACCCATTGGCTCTTCTAGTGGCATAGCTAAAGCACCTATTTGCTATCTGGAGTCAAAGAAAATTTTATTGCCTCACTCCCCGCCCAGAAACAACAAAATCAAATTTAATTATGGTTAGTAAAAAAAAAATGAAAATTGTGTCCCTTATGGTTAGGGAAAATGCTGTGGCAAAGAGGAATGGTTATTCTTTCCCTGCTACATATAAGAGGAGCACCACTTGGAAGAGCCTGTAAACCCATTAAGCATGGGCAACTGCATTACGATATATGTACTGTACTGTATATGTACTGAGAGCTGACTCAAATTAACACCTTATTAGTTCCATACAGTATAAGAATTACATCTCATTGGCTCTCAGATCCATCAGTAACAAGGGAAGGTTTGAGTTAAGAAAATCCACAGGTTTCTGTGTTTTCATTTTCTGGTTAATTGGCCATAAACTTTGATAGTATACAGATATTCCAATGCAGTTAGCTTCATTGCATTCTGCATTAATTTACCTTTCCACTGATATTTAACATGAGGATATTATCATTCATACACATCTCCTTTTCACAGTTTTCATCACTAGGGTCAAGCCTGGCTTGTAGCCCCCCTAAAGCTTGTAGCCTCGTGCAGTTGCACCCCCAGCACCTCCCTTAGCTATGCCACTGGGTATGTAATTAGTGTGGCCTCCATTCTGTCATTCTGTCTTCTACTACAGTTATCATTTCTCTCTGCTCATCTTTCTCTTGCTATGACTTTTCAGCCATGGTTAATTCGAGGTAACTTGTTTCCTTTTCATTCTGCTGATAATTTCTCAGGTCTATTTTCGGATTTGTTCTCCCTAAGCACGCAAAGCACTTCTGATTGTTTACCCCAGAGCCTCCAGAGACTGAGGAAAGCCTGGAGGCTGCTGCTGTTTATTTTACACACGTGAACCGTTAAGGGTTTATTTTCAGCTGGAGGCAGGTAGGCCTGAGTGGTGATAAAGACGGATAGGGCAGAACACCCTGCCAGTGTATTTTGCTGCACAATGTGAGGTGTGGGTCCATTTTATATATTTATTTTTACCTTTACATTGATTCCACTTTCTCATAAATACTAATTTAGCCATGGGCGGCAATAGTTCACTTTGTGTTTATAGTTTTTGCTGCTAGTACAAAAGTACCTCTTCGATTTTCTTCCCCTGTCGGCTAGCTGCAGCAAGTCAAAATTGCAGGCTAATGGTGAAGTGAGCAGCCTATAATATATGATAATCAATACTTCAAATCTGCTTTCTATGATGTGACATAAAAGAGGAATGCAGGGGGGGGGGAAAGAAAGCAGCTGAATTTTTTTTGTTCTTTTTTCAGCACAGTGTTACAAAAACTCAAGGAGGTGGGTTTTTCCCTTCAAGGTCAATGTGTACTTATTTCCTCAGAAAACCACTCTCTTTTCTCTTTTTTGGTTCATATTTAATTCAGATGCAGCTAGGAATCCCAGGGAGCTAAAATGGATCGTTGGTCAATACAGCAAACATAAATATAAACCAGATAGATACTTTAATTCTGAGAAAAGAAGGGAAGGTGTGGTTATCACATGGATCACACTTCCTGTAGTGGACCCATAGGAGTTGTGCAGTATGACCCAATCCTATTTGGTTATTGCATTGTCAGTGCACAGGCAATGGTGCAATGCTCATTATAGCCACTACAGGTACAATATAACAGTCATTAGTAAAAAAAAAAAAAAAAAAAAACACTCTCCTCTTCAACATTTCATCTTCCCAAACTTTCAGTGGTAGCTGGAATGTTGACATTTGGAATGTTGATAGTTTTCTCTCCCCAGCATGCCTGATTGACACTGAATGTTAGCCAGAGAATGTGGACACCCTCACACGCAGGTCAAGGGTACTCATCCTGGCAATTCTACATTATCAGCACTCTGATGCTGGTGCAGCAAAGCCCAAATGCCAAGACTGTCTCAAATCAGCTGTCTCACAGCTCTTCCCAGTAACACCACCTCCTACAAGAAACATCTATGGGCGCAATCCAGAGTAACTACAGGGAGTCCTTCCTCCGGTGTAAGAACAAATTACTCTGGATTGCAATATGAATTTCCCATAGGTTTTCACTAGATGGTGCAGTAACTACGGGTGCACATAAAGTCTCTTACGTGCACCCGTAGTTACTCAGGATTGTAGGGTAAGTAGCCCTTTACCCACAAAACAGAGTCACAATGGAGTATGTCATTGCTAAGACAATGGCATGGAGGTCCAAAATAAATCAATTCCAGATTTTCTGGGGAAACCAAAAAGTGATGTTTTTAAATTTGGGCTGCATTTGGCCTGCAGGCCGGTTTTGGGGACCCCTGCTTTATACCAATTTATATAATTGACTATACCAATTGATAATTGGATCACACAGACATTTTTCTCCAGCCTAATTCTAGCTAAGGTGGCAAACGTCCATCAGTGCTGTAATGCTTCACAGTGCAGGTGAGGATTCACTATATATTTAGACAAGGGGGAAAATATATCACAGCCTAAAAAGTTTGCATGTCATGGCAAAGGCCTATTATCTCTTTCCTCACTCCTTAGGTCTGCTCTAGAAAGAATGGACAGCCCAATCCTAATCAGCATTTCAGCACTTATGCTGAAAGCCAGCGCTAAGATTCAGCAGCCTGAAGGTCTCATTGAGGTAAGGAGACATTTGTCTCCTTGCCCCAGAAAAACTCCAGCTTGCTGAATGGGTCCTCCCAGACCTGTGCCTGCTAATTCACTGACACAAGTCCAAGTACAGCTGTGTCAGAATTATAAGCCCAGGGAGGAGGATGGGATGTTGTTGCAAGGCTGTCACTAATCATATCCCCTCCCAGGACCTAATCTGTCCATCCCCACCCTCTCCCTGCCCCATTACACCTCCCCCCACCTTTCCCACCCTTCCCCTCCCCTGCACTACTCAGAGCATCTCTTACCTTCCTGAGCAAACATGCCTATCTGCATTGGCCCCAGCAGGATGGTGCAGGCCTTCCCACCATCACCTCTCTCTTCCATGCTGTTGCAAGATACTTCATGTTCACAACAGTGCACACAGTGAACACTTGGAAAGTTACAGAAACAGCTATCAGTCCACTCGCTCTATCAAAACAGGAGATGAACTTAGCCTGGCCTGACTTGTTCTTGGCAAACCCATTCTGGCACCTAGAAATCACCCTGTTATTTTCTAAGCGCTCAAACACATTCTGCTTAATAATTTGTTGTAATTTTAAACTTTAAACTAATTTTAAGTTAAAAAAATTATAGGGCATTTGCTCTCTTTAAGCACAAGGTTCATGAGCTCTGAAAAATTACAGACAGCAGCTCTGATATCACATCCATGTGCTCCTTCAGTACCTGGGGTGAAGTTCATTAGGTCCTGGGGATTTAAATTCATTTAAAGTAGCTAGGTGATCCCTTACCATTTCTACCTATCCTGAGTCATGGTGTCCCCAGGTCTTCATTAGTGCAACTCTTAGATTGGGCCACCTCTCTCTTGTGGGAGAAGACAGATGCAAAATAAGAATGGATCAACTCTGCCTTGTCTCTATCGTTGTTACCACTTCTATCTTCTCTTTGCAGCAGGCCTAACACTTCCTTCGCCTTTTTGTAGTTTTTTAAACATAGCAAAAAAAATTGTAGTCTTTGGCATCCTATGTTAGCTTTAACTCATTCTGTGCTTTCATCTTCCTGATATCATCCCTGCAGGTGCAGCACTTAATTATGTTCTTTTAGGTTTCTTGGTTTCAGCAGGAGAGATAATTTTGTGCATAATATTACTCTTGAAATGAATTGGACTAAGATGTGGTGGTGTTCTCTTGTGATCAGCATTGTTCCCATTAACCAAGCCATCCCAGAAGTCCAGTAATGACATGGAAATACTATTGAGCTGCTGCACAGTTGATGAAAGTGTCCGTATAGTAGCACAGTCCCTTTAGGGGGAATATTAGTGCTCCGTGTTCATATTTTTTCATTTGATTAATGGGGGCTTACAGGTTTCTTATATGCAATTAGCAGGTGCCTTGTACTATCTTATTGTACTTAGAGCACAGTCCTAACCATGTCTACTTAAAAGTAAGCCCCATTGTGTTCAGTAGGTCTTACTCTAAGGAAAGTGTCCTTAGAATTGCAGCCTTAATCTCCTTCTCTACTATTGAACCTGTTTATTTACCAATGCGGACCCCAGGATGGCTCAATTTTATCTGCCTGAACAAAGCATATAAGATACTGTGTTCATGCACCACCCCAAGAATCCCTCACCTATTCAGCCTCTGCCTCTATCAAACACAGTTCATTGTCATGAAAGGCCTTTTGCTAGTTCTTGTAACAAGAATATGATGACCAATAAGAAAATCCACTTTATTAACTATTTTTGCCATCACTTTGAAGAAAGCACTCTGACTGGAAACATTATCAGTTTAAAGAAAATGTAAATTGATGACAGTCTGCCTAATAGTATATATTGTGCAAATCAATTTTCCTGTTCTTGCACCAAAACAAAATGAGAAAGGAGAAAAAACCAATTACATGATCCATACTCGTATCTAATAAAAGAGTAGCATGCATCTTTTGACAAGCTTGTATTTAATGCACAGTGACAGAAAATGCCATTTCCTCTGTTCTGAGCTGGAAACGAAGGCTTTGTGAGAAAAAAAAAGTTTATATTACATGACTGCCATCCAACATAACAATTACAAACAAATGGAGGTGTCAGAGAAGAGAACTCCGCTTGCTTAATTTTTATGAAGTGTTCGTATTTTTATAACGTCAGCTGTTTACAAGATCTGGGAAATAGAGTTAGTGCTGATAATGCCCTTTGTGTTTCTTAAATACTATTCGTGGTTTTCCCAGTTTTAACAGAACAAAGACTAACAGCAGTTTTTTCTACAGCAGATTAGTTTACAGTTGAACTCAATTCTGCAGAGACAAACTCCCTCATGAGCCCTCCTGTGCTTCCTTTGGAATACACAGCCACGGTTTTACCTTGAGAATACTGTAGTTCTAAATACTCTATCTCAACTTGTTATGCAATACTCCTGAAATATTTTATGATTCCTTTCACAGTTAACTGCACAGTCCTAACTTGCACTGGAACAGGCAGGATGGCATACCTGTGATATATCCAGTGCAAGTTTGAGACAGCTTATGCATCAACCTGTAACAAATTTTTTCCCCATAACCTGGGAAGAACCACTGCAGTCCTAATCAGGCTATGCAGATCTGCACCACCTCAAATGGTACCACAAATCTGAGCAGCCCTCAAATGGTGTCATAAATCTGACCCAAGTGCCTTGATCTGAGGGCTGTGGGTGGCGCAAGTGATTAAGACATTGTGCCTATTAACCAGCAGGCCAGGGTTCGAGACCCGGGTTGGCCCAACAAGACAGGGTGAGCTCCTGTCCTTAGCCCAGGCTCTGCGACGCAGCTGGAACCAATTGTATTGGCTCTACTTTTCCATTGGACTAATTCAGTGGCACAGAGAGGGGGGGATTTGCTGCTTGGGTAACAATCCATATCAATCTAACCCAGGCCTTTGTGCTTCGCATGCAGCGTATGCAGCGCCAAGCATGATACCATAGTCTCTCAAGACTGATGGATGTCTGCTGCTGCCTTGATCTTCCATCACAAAAGGTGATGTACCCCTTTTGTGCCTGTTTCCATCACAAAGAGACATAAAAGTGCTTTTTGGCACTTTTGCAACATTCTCTGGCTTGGCACAAGGGACTTTCACCAGCCTAAATGCAATTAGGATTAGACCCTAAATAGCAGGCCTCCTTCAGTCTTGAAAGACTATGGTATTGTGCTCGGCGCTGCATACGCTGCATGCAAAGCTCGAAAGCCTGGTTTAGATTGTTATGGAGGATAGGCTGTTACCCAAGCAGCAAATCCCCTCTCTCCACGCTTCTGAATTAGTCCAATGGAAAGGCAGAGCCAATACGATTGGATCCAGCTGGCATCGCAGAGCTAGGCTGAGGACAGGAGCTCACCCTATCTTGTGGGGCTGACCCGGGTCTCGAACCCTGGCCTGCTGGTTAACAGGCACAGTGTCTTAGCCACTTGCGCCACCCACAGACCCTAAATAGTCTATTGGTTAAGTGAACAAGCTGTAATCTGTTTGATGGAATTGATTGATTACTTTAAAATACTGTTGTTTCTTGTTTATTTCACAGAACAAGAGGAGTGCATTAATTGCACAGATGAATGCCGAGTGCTTGGTCATTCTGACAGATGTTGGATGCCTCAATTCCCCACTGCCAACCAAGCTGAGAACGCAGATTATCGAACAAATCTCTTTGTCCCCACAGTGGAAGCGAATGTTGAGACTGAGACTTACGAAACTGTGAACCCCACGGGGAAAAAGACTTTTTGTACATTTGGAAAAGACAAGAGAGAGCACACTATTCTCATTGCCAATGTGAAACCTTATCTCAAAGCCAAACGTGCCCTGAGCCCTCTTCTCCAAGAGGTTCCCTCAGCATCAAGCAGCCCAACCAAGACCTGTATTGAGCCTTGCGCCTCAACTAAAGGACCACTGGATAGTTGTGAGATCAAAACAGGAGCCTTGGCTGAGCCCGGCAGCCAGTACATGACAACCGCTGACAGCCACTATCTGTCACCTAGTAAACAGTCCAGAGACGCTGCCTTCATTGCATCAGATCAGATGGCTAGGGTTTTTGCCGAGGTACATTCCCGGGTGAGCCGAGACTCTGCTGAGATGGACTCTGTGCTGGAGCAGATAGACCGCACCAACAGGGAACTAGGGGGGGAGTCTGTGGATGCAGAAGAAGTAGTGCGAGAGATTGACAAACTTTTACAGGACTGTCGGAAAAATGACCCTGTGGCTGTGAGAAAATGAAAAACAAAAACAAAAGACAGCCTGGCATTTATTTGCTTCTTTTGCTGATTTTAAAAAAAATCCCCTGGTTCTAAAATTTATACAGGGATGAACAAAGACCAATGCTGCTTTAAGGCTTTTAGTGAACATCTGAAGTGCCCACAAATACGTTCTTTTTCACAGCTCTTTCTTTTTCACAGATAACACTGGTTTCGTTCTGACCAAACTTTCATTAGGACAGTGTGATGTATGTTAAAAGGAAGGAAGGAAGGAAGGAAAGAAGGAAGGAAGGAAGGAAAATTGGTGCCTCTTTGACAATCTAATAGAAAGGTACAAGGAAAAAAGGCAGAACCTGCTCTTTCTTTAGAATGATAGTTGATGTTGACTTCACTGTTTTATCTATAGATCTCATAAAAAGAAGGGTGGAATAGTTATGTGATTGGTTTCCAGCAGTCATTACTGGCTTCTACTGAAATTCCTGAAATCAGAAACCAAGTAATAAAACAGACATTTTTGTAGTAGACCAAACTACACCAAGCATTAACACTCATTTGTGAAAACCATTTCTGTATAAAGTTATCTGAAACACACACACACGCACACAAACACAAACACACACCAACAACAACCAGAAACCTGAACATTCCATAGCGTTATTCAGCAAAACCATCCTGGTCATTAGTAATACAGCTCATGTCATATTAAAAGTTAAATGTAAAATGATAGAGTCCATGTTTGTCCTTGCGCACGCATAAACTAACTCACATGATACGAAGAGGGGGAAGGGGCTTTAGTGTCCAGCAAAACTGTAGGTTAGCAGTGCATTTTAAACCTGAGGCATAATATGAGTTCACCAGTAATAATTACCTTTTGATGGTAATAATAGAGGAGACAAATTAACATTATTAATACCTTTTGTAATTCATTTGTGGACGCTAAAATAGCTCAAGTGAGTGCAAGCATTTCAGACATCCATGCAAATCCACACAAATCATTTAAATGTGCAAATGTAAGAAGATTCAGTGTGTTTACATCAAATGACATATTTTTATTGATTTATTCTGATTCAGTGCATTTGAGCCAAATTGTTGAGTGTATAAGAGCTATATTGTGTATTTTATTAAATTAATATATAGTTGTGTTGCAAAAAAAAATATTTGGGCTTATAATGTAAATGGCAAGTGTTGCCTCAGTAGCTGTCAAACTCTATGAGTTTTGTTCTTTCCTTTTTTTCCCCTTTTCCCCGCAGAATGTGGGAAGCAGAGCCTCAGAGCAAAGTCTCTTGTTTAATGTATGGTCTACCAAGTACCGCAGTACATAATCTGTTCAAAATGTGTCTTGAGTGAGTTGATGGAGCTAACTGAATGGCCGGCGAAGATATCCATCAGTCATGGTTATGTGCAAGTCCTTGTAGAAGCTTGTGTCGCAACCCATGTTGAATAACAAAAATTACACTTGAACCAATGCCTGGGACCTCCTTGTTCTTTACTAAGCATACTCACTTGCTCACTCACTCACTTAGACATAGCCAAATCTTTTTTCAGTCTCATGGTCATGGTTGAATTCTTCCATTATATTAATATTTCTAAGTTTGATGTTCAGGAAGCATGAAAATGCTTGGGTGCCCATGTGATAGAACAGTCTTTTGTGTGGTTTTTCTGGAAAGAGCTGTGACATCTACTCTGGTTTCAATTTAGGCTCTTCTTTGATCCCTCCCATCATCCTCTATTTTTATCATGTTCAGTAATTACCGTGTATTCTCTGTCTTTCTCTCATACCCATTGTCCTACATGGTGTTTTTGCCTTTGATTCCTGTGAGTGATATAGTATAAAATTAAAATGTTTTCCTGGAGTGCAGTTTGTATAGACACACTTGAGCATCAGACCAGATATAAAAAGCCTGCTTCAAAAGATTCATATATAAAAGATTCCCTTTGACTAGAGTTTCCCAAACCTGTTAGCACTGGGACCCACTTTTTAAAACGACACTCTTTTGGGACCTGTTTTGCTTTATGAGACTTTTAAAAGTTTCACTTTCTCTGCCTCTCAAGTTTATCTTTTTATTATTGTGGGAGTGGCATCTTCAGGAGCATTTGTTGAGTTCCATGTTCATCAGATCAAGTTGATTCAAGGTGGCTTTGTGTTCCTCTTTGATTGGCCTTCTATAAGAGCCAAAGCATAGTCACCTGCTCACAAACATGCACGTTCTGCTCTGTTTCAGTTTCCATAGGACTTCAAATATTTTCTTTGTCCTTTATCAACTTCCCAGTTATATAAATTATAATAAATTATATTTTCATTAATTATATTTATATAATTTATATGCATATATAAGCAGAGGTGGGGCTTGTCTGACCTCCAATCTGCACGTGGCTCCCTCTGCAGCCCTCTGAGCAAAGATGACAGGATTGGGCTCTAAGAATGACCTTTGCTCCACCCTTTCTTGGGAGTAAGCCCCATTGACTGCAAAAAGGCTTACTTCTGGGTAGAAAAGTGCAGGACTTCAGGTGGAACTCTCTTCTCCATCCCTTCCATTCTGATAGTGGCAGGGTGGGAAAAGACGGTTGCTGTTCTTGGCACCAGTGATGGTGATGGGCAGCTCCCTGTGGGAAATTGGGACCAGCAGTGGCAACACCTCCGAGCTGTGTGTGCCAGGATGCCTTGATGTGTCACCAAGCACTATTCCAAGTTTGGCACTAGTGCCGGTGGTTGTCTACCCTGCCCTACACCATTGCTTTCCAATTTCTGTGTTTTCAGGTAACGAAGGATATATATTTTTCATTTCATGTAATAATGGAGGGAACATAAAATGATGAACTATATTTTTTGACAGACATAAAATGTGAACTATATTTTTTTTTGGGGGGGGGGGGAGTCAAACAATATGTGAAATAAAATGCATGTAGTTAGAGATGTAAGTTTAGTTGTGTATAGGGCCTCAATTCAGACCAGGATAGACATGGTCAGGACATGGTTAAATCTTTACCTAAGAAAAAGGCACTCTTAAAGTTAAATAGTCAGTTTGGGCAGCTGATTTTCAGTAGAGAAAAAGAATGGATATATAGGGTTATTTGTTTCTGACCTAAATTGCAGACCCACAGTTTCTACTCACAAGTAAACAAGCATTTACCCACATGCTAATGCATCTAAGGTCACATATTACAAATACAAAACAGGGAACTTTATTCTGGCTGGCAAATGTCAAATTTCACAAAGCCATACTTTCATCATTTTTATTTTACTAGAAATGCAACACATAGTATGTCATAAAAACAACGATATGTCAAAAGTAAAATGTTGACCATGTTAAAAAAACAAAATAAACAAGTCTAGAGATCATTATTTTGTTTCTGAAAAGAGCTATTTCAAAGACAGCTTATGCATATCATCACAATCACATCCCAGTCAATGAGCTCTCAGTTGATGCAACAGGGGCTGCATGCTGCATGTAATATTCTGTGAAGAAAGCCGCAACAATCCATGTTGAAGCAACAGGGGCTGCTCCATTAATTAGCATTTAAGGTTGCTTTCCAATGTCACTCCCAGCAAAGATGGTTGCAGGAAGACAGTCCTCCAGGTAAGAAGTAATCATTAAATAGGAATAAACTATTCTTAGTTATTTGTTGTACCACTCTTATTTAACACACTCCCCAATGCAGTTGTGCCTGAGGCAATGACATCACAATATCATGATATCATGAGGTTCTGCTTCTGAGGAATTTGTGCTGGCTGTGGCTATCCCATAATCCAAACACCTCCCTGTTTCTTCTCCTTTGGATCAAGGGGAGGCTTCATATGAGAAAAATAGAAGAGCAGTCAGAAAATGGGGACATTTAAACATGAAAAATAGGGAACGGCACCCCATAAATCCAGCCACCTTATTTGTTTAGTGGCTCTCCCTTCAAGTGGTGTCCAGGGCACATGCCATGCCTGCATGTGCCTAAATATGCTCCACTGTTGCTCCAGAACTGGCTCTGTTAGCTTAAGTGCACAAGCAGCTATGAGAGTGAAGGTTCTCCCACCTGAAATGATGATTTATATGTGATGGACCCTATGACCAAAGATCCTGTCACTCACAAACTATAAGGTCTGGACACTCTTAAGAGAAATTTCACACAGTAAGGACACAAGATTGGTAGAGGCTATATGGCTAACATCATGTACACTGAAGAACTTTGAATCAAGGCCCAAGAGTGTAATATTCAGTGAAGAAAGTGGATGCTTATTGAGTTTCATGATCTAAAATATATTGTTCACTGTATTCTAAAATATTAGCCAAGCAACTCCAGACTGGCTCAGCTTTGACAGTGGAAATATTCCCTGCTAGAAAGCAGTTTGTGGGTGCAATCCTAACCCAGGGCAGCACAACTCACTGGTCTTCCTGTTCCCATGGTGAGGTGGGGAGGCAAGTGCATGTCTGTGAACTGGCCAAACCCTCCCCCAGGAGTAGTGCAGACTGCCCCCCAGGTCAGCTCAGGACGTGTGCTGTGGATTAGACCAGTTGTTAGGACTGCACCCTGTGTACTTTTGTCCCTCCTCTGTATTTTCAGGATATATGTCAGCAAAGTGCTGGAGCATTATATATAATGCTCCAAAACTTTGCCGACATATATCTGAAAATACAGAGGAGGGATAAAACTTATATATATATAAAAGGAATAAAACTTACATATATAAAGCAGGCCTCTGTTAGTCTTGAAAGACTAAGGTATCGTGCTTGGTGCTACATATGCTGCACACGAAGCACAAAAGCCTGGGTTGGATTGTTATGGAGGATAGGCTGTTACTCAAGCAGCAAATCCCCCCTCTCCACGCCACTGAATTAGTCCAATGGAAAGGCAGAGCCAATACGATTGGATCCAGCTGGCGTCGCAGAGCTGGGCTAAGGACAAGAGCTCACCCTGTCTTGTGGGGCCGACCCGGGTCTCGAACCCTGGCCCACTGGTTAACAGGCACAGCATGCATATATATATATATATATATATATATATATATATATATATATATATATATATATATATATATATATATATATATATATATATATATAAATATTTTATATATATAAAATATATAAAATAAAATATATAAAATATAAAAATATTTTAAAATATAATTATATATATATATATATATATATATATATATATATATATATATATATATATATATATATATATATATATATATATATATATATATATATATATATATATAATTCCCCCCCCCCCCCCCAGCAACATAATTATTGAGCAGAAGCTAAGCCAGAATGTAAGCAATGTTAAGTGATGGCAGCAAGTGTATTTTTTAAAAGTAGACAATTGTACAGTTCACTGCTATGTACCTGAAAACACACACACAACTTCAAGAGAGACTTTTACCAGTGTGAAAAAGGAATTACCTTAACATGCTCTCTCATTAATAATTTACAAGCTCTTAGCTGTTTAACACATTATCTGTATTTAGATGTGATTATTTATAATGCAACTCATGACTTGCAGCTCTTAAACCCACTTTATTTTATTGAATTTAGCCATCAGTTGCCAAGTACCATAGTGTTCTGGTTTTCTACTTGGGTATGAAGGACTATTTCCCAATTGCAAAAGTGAAAGAGTCTTACATCATCTAAGAAAGAGTCTTACAACTTACACCATCACTAGGATTCAATTTTCGGATAACCTGATGGAGATACAGTGGTGCCTCACATAAAGAGCTTAATTTGTTCCTGAGGCATGCTCTTTAAGTGAAACGCTCTTTAAGTGAAGCAGATTTTCCCATAGGAAATAATGGAAACTCAGATGAGTGGTTCCACAACCCAAAAATATTCATATAAAAATATTAACTGGATGTAAAAATGATGACAAAACACTGGAATTGAATTCAAAACATGCATTCAATGTGCATGATCCTATGAAGTCTACTTAGGCTGCAATCCTAAAGACACTTTCCTTGGAGTAAGCCCCATTTAAACACAATGGGGCTAACTTCTGAGTGGACACAGTTAGGAGACTGCAGTCAAAGACACTTTCCTGGGAGGCTTACCTGGGCTGCTGCTGGAGGTTCAAGGTGGTCAGTGGGGGCACTTGGTGGCAGTTAGGGGCAACTGCTGGCTGGCAGCCCTTTTAAAGAACCTCCATGAGGAGCATCTGGGCTGCATAGCACGCGTGCCCATAGCGCGCTTGCTTGTTAAGTGAAGCGGAACTTGTTATGTGAAGCAATATTTCTTGGAAATTTTTGCTTGTTATGTGAAACGCTTGTTAAGCGAGGCGCTTTTTAAGCAAGGTACCACTGTATATCTCATATCCTACATTTTTCTTGGGTCTTCTACGTTTTCGGAGTGTCATGTCCTCATGTCCTTTTATTATGACATATAATTAATCTGCCTATAGCCTACTTGGAAATAAAAAATTATACATATTAAATTATATATTATAATTTAAAATGTAATATTCAGTAATATTGCATGGAATTCAGTAATATTACAGAAAGCACATGGAAGTGATATACACACAGATTTTGAGCTTTTATTTTGTTATGTTCTACACTTTTCTTGGGTATCCTTCATGGGGGGAGCTTCTCCTTTGTCTGATTATGAGTTATGATCACCGTGTGCTAGCAAAAATAAGAAAAAACTTGCTGGGCTTATTTAATCCCAAATCATACTGAACTGGTTTAAATATAGGAACTTAAATTGAACTGGGTGTTGCGTAGGACTGACAATCTTACTGGATTTTTTTGGGGGGATGGGGGGGTTTGAGGTTATTTACTTGATTAACTTTAAAGTATTTACAATTATGTTTTATTTTGTCTGATGATGTCACTTCCAGCCATGACATCACTTTTAGAGGCTACTGGACAGATTATCTCTCTAAAAAGTGGGTCCCAAGCTAAAAGGTGTGAGAACCACTGCAATAAGTTGTTAGAAAGGAGGCACCTTTGATTGGGGTAACGCTACTAGTGACCAAAATGGCTAAAAATCATGGTTTTTAGGAATAATCCCATCATGTTATATACTGTTGAATGCATAATTTGCAGCAGATTGCAGTGCAACAAACCACTTTGAAATATCTTTATTCTATTTGCATGTGTGGCTAAAAATCCAGTGGAGGTGGGGCACTGCCACATAATCATGTCTACCATCCAGGTTGTTACTCCCACCCACTGCATGGGGGTGATACACTGGCCTCCCGCACCGGGTGACACTAACCCTAGTCCTAAGCATGTGGTGCCAATGTGCTAGAAGGTGGAAGTTCTTCCGGAATATGGAACATGTTTCATATATCCATAGATCTACCCAGGTAAGAAGGACTTTGGTGTGGAAAGGCAAGTGGAGTGAATCCCAAGAGAAGGCAAATTTGAGGAAAGTGACAGTTAATGGTTACCATATTTATATCACTCCCTGCTCCTCCCCCTTTTTCTTTAATCAATTAGCAATTGAATTACCCTACAATCTGGGATCACGTAAGAGACATTACGTGCACCCATAGTTACTGCACCATCAAGTGAAAAACTATGGGAAATTCACATTGCAATCCAGAGTAAATTGTTCGTACACCAGAGAAAGGACTCCCTGTAGTTACTCTGGATTACGCCCATAGGAAAAAATATTGATAATTTTTTATGGCCGCCCCCACCCCAAGAAATACACATGAAACAGAGGCGGACTGTTTGAGAGGGGAAAAACCTGGACCCCAGGTATTCTTACTAAAAATCAATTCACATTAGTATCTGCTGGGCATCTGCCAATGCAGAGGTCTGAAGTAGTGATGGAAGGACAGGGAGGAAGGTGCTTCAGGGCAGCAGGGAGGACAGGGGGGACTTTGGATGGGCAAGACCCAGCCAGATCTTAGCCCTGTTTCCGGGCAGCACAGCAAAGAATTGCACATTAACACAGACTAGGCAGATGAAGGTTTAAAATGGAATATCTAAATGAGGCTTGAAGCTCTAAATGTCTAAAAGAGGCTTGAAAAGAGGAATGTCTAAAAGAGGCTTGAAGCAGTCCACTAGTTTATTTAGTTGGAATGCTCAAAAACCAAAATTTGACCAATGGATGCAGTATCCAGTAGGACCCAGCAGATGGTCCTGGTTTGATGCTACTTGAACTCAGTGCACAGGCAACTAAGTTAAATTGAGGAAGTTAGTACCCTAGCCTGAGTCAGCACCCAGAAAAATAGTAGTTCTTTAACACAATCTAACAAGCTACATTGCTCAAGGAAAGCCCAGTTCTTGTAATTCTGGGTAAACAAGTGAGGCTGCTATCCTAATCCCCAATTAGGCCAGCATAAGTGCCATAAGGCACTTCTGTGCCAACCCTGGGGAAGTAGGGCAGTGCAAAGACATGCACTGACCTCCACACACTACCATAGGAACAGGGGATAGGTGAGTTATGCCAGTTTAGATTGGTTAGGATTGTGCCCTGAATCACTCAGGCAACTGGCAGAGAACAATGAAGACTTCCTGCAGGCTGGTGCATTTGTAGTGATGTGAATATTTCATCAACTTTGCTTTGCTTCGATTATGCCATAAGGATACCTGATTGGTAGAGTGGAACCCTCCCTCCTGGTCACCCCATCTCTCTCCTTAGCCTTGATGGAGAGGTTTGGCTGCCCAATTGCTAAGTACATGTCTATCTCAGAAGCTCACTTAGGGTACAATCATAAATGGAACTTGGGCTGGTGCTAGTTGCCCTGGACAGGACAGGAGCCCTTGCCCTGGCTCAGGAGGATCGCAAATGTGCCATAAAGTACATTTCTGCCTCTTTGGAAATGCTGTGCTGGAGGCCTTCACAGCAGCATGGGGAGGTAAGTCCACACTAGCAGGGTAACCAGATTATTCCTGAACCCCAGGGCCAAAATTCCTGAACCCAAGGCCAAAATTCCTAATCCCAGGCCAAAATTCCTACCCGCTAAAAAAAACTGCCAAAAAGTGTTTTTTTGTTTTTGTTTTCAGGTTTTTTGACCATAACTTTTGATAGGAAGGAGATAAACTGATTTTTGCATTGGATTCTGCTCTTCAATACGAATACAACGACATATGGCATGATGGAGTACTTTGCACTATCGCGAAGTTTCAAAATGAAGCCAAACTGTAGGACAATGAAGCCGAAATGTAGGATACCCGGAGAGGAGGCTAAAAATCAGGACAAATCTGGGGTTTTCTGGTCATATGGTCACCCTAACACTAGCCAACCTCAGCCAATATCTGGAGAAGTCCGGAGAAGTGTAATGAGGTCAGAGAGGAAGGCACTTTAGGGAAGGGGAGGGCAGGTGAGTCTGTGGAAGGGCAGGACTGTGGAAGAGTGGGCAAGACCAAGACCAGACATTTAGGGTGAATCCAAGCCTTATTCTCAGGCAGCACAGAGCAGCTCCAAGCCATTCCATTCTGCTGGGATATGTACCACCTAATGAGGTGACATATATCCAAGTATACCCATTGGGTTTCTGCAGGGGTAAGGGCACAACAACATCCCCAAACTTGCACTTTATGCAGTGCAGACTTGCTATCCTGCCCCTACAGTACCTGTTTGGATTGCACTGATATCGAGTTTCCCCAATCTCACAAATGTATGTGGTGCCACCAAACCTGGTGCTGAAACCTCTTTTCTGAAGTCACTGTGAAGTTCAGCAAATATAAAAATCTAATCTCTAATATCAAGGATTGGTTGGCTGCTGAGGTTTGAATCATATTTGGTCAGGAAATCAAGAAGGTTCTTGGCTACACCACTAAAAAATGACATTTTCTCTAAACAAATGTTGATCTTAACAACAAGCAGGAGGTTATCCCCCTTTGGAAATAGCATCACATACAAACTGTTCAGTTGCTGGTAATGGAACCCAATATTTTATTCAAACCTTCTTTCAAGCTCTTTGTTGCCTAATGGAGTAGAAGTTGCTGAGGTCAACAAGTAGTTTGTTGCTTGGCAATAATAGACATCCTCTTGTGATCGCCTAATTACATTCAAAGACATCAAGAGGCATAAATGCATTAATTCAAATGAAATTTGGGCTATTGAGATGTGCTGATTTGAAGTATCATTGACTGAAACCTGGTTAGGGTCCTGACTTTCTCCAGAACTGCAGTTTCTATTTATCAGCCCGTCTCCTAAATTACTTCAAAAGTTGCTGCAAGTCTTCAAAAGTCTTCAAAAGACTTTGCTGATTATCACTATCAAGCAAATAAAAACAGCATACATTCCATACATGAGGAGTAGGCAACCCCCAGCACTAGTGCCAAGCTTGACACTTGGAATGGTGCTTGGTGGCACACCAAGGAACCCCAGCACACACAGATAGGAAGTGCTGCCACTGCTGCTGTCCCAATCTCCCACTGGCAATTGCCTATCACCATCGCGGGTGCCCACCCTCACCCACCACTGATCAGATGGAAGGGTTGGAGAGGGCCACGCCTTTCTGGGAGTAGGCTCCAAAGACTGCAAAAGGGCTTACTTCCAAGTAGAAAGTGCAGTACTGAGTTCTAAATAAGCACTTCTCTTTACTAAGTAAAGTAAAGGGCATTCTGAGAGCCAAATACTGATTAGCTCTACTCAGAGGTAAGCCTCTTTGCAAGAGGCATGGCAAGGATAGACTGTTCTTCAGCATCTCCAGCTCCCACAGCACCATAGCTATGAAGAAGCCCCTTATGGGGTGCAGAAGGAATTAGGTGCTGGCTGGAGGTTGTGGTGGGATTCTAATAAATTAACAATAGGTTCTATGTCCCAATAAACTAAATTAACAACAGGTTCTATGTCCCATTAGTAACCAGTTCTCAGAACCAGGTGCTCATTAGCAAAGGGTTCTATAGAACCTGTGAGAATCCCCTGAAGATCCCCACTGGCTGGAGGTCAGAAAATCCCCAGGAGATGGTCTCTGCATATACATTCTACATATGCATATAAATTATATAAATATAATTAATAAAAATAAATATTATTTATATACAGGGTAAACCAAAAGTAGGTTGAGAATAGGTGGAATAGGGTTTGTGATAGGGTTATATCATTTACTGTCCACCTACTTTTGGTTCACCCTGTATAATGCAATTTTATAATCATGTTGCCATGTGGAATAACATTGTAGAATAAGTTCAACTCTATTCTGTTGAAAGGTTGGTGACCCCTGCTATAGATCATCTCAGTTTTTTAAGCCTTTTTATCATGGTCAGTCTAGAAATTGAGGATAAATCAGTAGTTTATAGCAGTAGCAGCAGTAGTAGTAGTGAAGCGTTTATCATTATGGGGTTTTCTTTTGCCTTCATTAATCTGGTAGTAATGTGTTAAATCAGTGGTTCTCAATCTTCCTAATGCCATGACCCCTTTATAAGTTCCTCATGTTGTGGGGACCCCCAACCATAAAATTATTTTTGTTGCTCCTTTATAACTGTAATTTTGCTACTGTTATGAATCTTAATGTAAATATCCGATATGCAGGATGTATTTTTATTGTTACAAATGAAATGTGTGTTCTAGGCACGCATTGAACACAGTGGGATTTATTTCAGAGTGGGCATGCATAGAATTGGGCCCTGAGGCTGCAATCCTAGCCACATTTACATGGGAGTAAAGGCCCCCCCAACTATAATGGGATTTATTTCAGAGTAGGCATGCATAGAATTGGGCCCTGAGGCTGTCAGTCAGCCCCAGTGCGTACGCAGCTACAGCCGGAGGTCTGGCAAACCTGACCTGGCCCCCTGCACCAGGAGTCTTTAGGCGAGCCCCAGGAAAGCTCTAGACGACCCCCAAAGGGGTCCCGACTCCCTCTTTGAGAAACGCTGTGTTAAATCAATACCACAGAAGTCTATGAACTTGGGTTCTAAAGAAAAGCAAAAGTGGCATTGCAATGATTGCATCTTGTTACCGACTCTGCCTTCTCCCCCCAAAAAGGTGACCATTCCTGCTTCCCCTACATGTAATTATTTTGTCTTGACAAGAGAACAGCAGAGATTTTTTTCCCAGCCTGCTGGGTAGGTTTGTCTCCTAAGCTGCTGATATGACACCAGTCCTGCTGTCTGCTGTGTGCTTGCAAAACCACAGTAAAAGGGCTTTGGTTTTGTATGTGGGTGGCCAGTAAGCTCTCCACAAGCTTATTGGATAATTGAAGATAATATTTAATTGCAGAAGCTAACAGTCTAGAGGAAGTCCCTACAAGCACTACAAGTTCCTATAAGACTCTGAAAGTTTAGAATGTTCCATGTGTATAAGATTGATTAGTTTGTATCACACAATATACAATTCATTTTTTTATTATGTGGATGATCTATAATTGTTTTTGTTTTTAATATGTCCATAAAAACCTTTTGCTTTCGTCTCACTCATGAGAACAAATATTGTTTGTTCAATTATCAATATTGTTAGGGTAATTCAATTTCCATTCTAGAAATACTAGGTGCAGGGGGTGCAGTTGCACCAGGCTACAGGCTTTAGGGGGGCTACCAGCTGACCTTGACACTAGTTACTAAAATTGTGAAAAATGGGGTATGTATGAAGGATAATACCATCATGTCTTATATTGTTGGAAAGATAATTTTATGCAGAATGCAAGGAAAAAAACTGAATTGGAATGTCTATATTCTAACAAATGTTATGGCCAATTAAGTAGAAAATAAAACACAAAAGCAGATGGAACCAAAAGTGGATTTTCTTAACTCAAACCTTCCCATGATACTGATTACTCTGAGAGCTATTTTGATGTAATTCTGATACTGTATGGAGTTAATAAGGTGTTAATATTAATCAGCCCTCATTTCCATATACTGTACATATATCACAATACAGTTACTCATGCTAAGTATACAGACACTTCTAAGTGGTGCACCTCTTTCAATTTGCAGGGAAAGAATTGAGTTGGGGTTCTCCCTTTACATCTTAGTAAGAGGAGCATTGCAATTATATCCAGAAAGATGCAAATCTTTGCAACATGCAAGCACTAGATGCTAACAAAAATATGAAATATGAAATTGTTCCCACAAATGAAAATCTAAAAAGATGAAAATGAAATGAATCTAAAAAGATGAAAATGAATTGTTCCCACAAATGAAAATCTAAAAAATCTAACTAATTTTTTTAAAGAAGACCACACCTCTAAATAAAAATTTTAAAAATCCAAACCAGCTAATGATCATATAGCCCAGTTCAAAGTTCAAAATGTAGCCCCAAAGGTAATGTGACAATCAGAAGACATGTCATCCCCGATTCCCCGGGTACTTGGGTATCATGAGAAAAATCTCCTCAAGATTAACATGGGGTCAATTTTGATCCCACAGTAAAAGCCAATTAACCAATGGGTTAATTGATCCCCTTGTAACAACTTTTGTTTTTCTTCAAATAAGACTGTGCCTTTGAAAGATTGTCTTTAAAACCTTCAAATAACTTCTATCATACACAGGTGTTCTCACTTAGTCATTCATTTGGCTGAAGAGCTCTGCTTACTATCACATTTACAGCCTAATCCTATCTCTCTATGTCTCACGTTCCTGGGAGTAAGTCCCATTGACTTAAATAGGACTTACATCTGAGTAGACATGCAAAGAATTGGGCTCATAGATTTTACATAGGTGCTTAGTGCTTTCCCATGCAGCAAATTCATCTCACTAGGCCTGAGAAGCAAAATGCATGAAAGCACAACACTGCGGACCCTGCTGTAGGCCAAATTTTTTACTTCTGACATTGGCTTTCCCAGTGGGATTGGTTGCACAGAGGAATTTGGTTGGCTTGTCCTTTGAGTTGGAACATCTGTGTGTATATATGTGTGTGGAAAAAAACTACATTGCATGGCAGGTAACATGGGGTCCATTTTAACCCCAATGCTTGTCAACATGAAAATAAAAATTAATAAAAAATAAACTGAAGAACAAAATTAGAAATGACCATGAGTTACCGGTAAATTGTTAGAAGGGCCTAACTGAGGAATACATGAAATATGAGGTCTCTACTCATGATAGTTTTTGGAAAAAAATCACGTCAAAGAATATTGGGGTAAAATATGACCCTGTGGTACCCAGCTAGGTTTTTAAAAAATGGAGAAAACCTGCCTCCTCCTCCTCCTAAGGTCACCCATTTGCTCTGCTAGTGGCATAGCTAAAGCTCCTATTTGCTATCTGGAGTAGAAGAAGACTTTCCAACAATCCAGAGTAACTACAGGAGCATGTAAGAGACATCATGTGCACCCATAGTTACTGCACCGCCTGGTGAAAACGTATGGGAAATTCATATTTCAATCCAGAATAAATTGTTCTTACACAGGAGCAAGGACTCCCCAAAGTTACTCTGGATTGTTCTCTTGGTTGCCCATTCCCCCCTGCAACAACAAAATCAAATTTAATTATTAAAACAATGAAAAGTGTGCCCCTTGTTGGTAAGGGAGATTGTGCTAGGGCAAAGCGTAATGGTTATTCTTCCCCTGCTAAATAGAAGAGGAGCACCACTTAGAAGTGCCTGTATACCCAGTTTGCATGAGTAACTGCATTATGTTATATGTATGTGGAAAGAGAGCTGATAGATATTAACACATCATTATTACCACACAGTATCAAAATTACATTTCATTGGCTCTCAGAGCAATCAGTCTCGTGGGAACATTTTGAGTTAAGAAAATCCACTTTTTGTTCTCTAAGTATTTGTGTTTTTATTTTTGGGTTAATTGTTATAACGTTTGAGAGAATATAGATATTCCAGTGCAGTTTATTTCATTGCATTCTGCATTAAATCACAATATAATATTAATTACCATATATATATATCATTCATACATACCCAATTTTCCACAATTGTAGCCAATTTTAGTGACAAGCTCAGCTTTTAGCCCCATAAAGATGGTTGCCTTGTACCACTGCACCCCTGCAATCACCTAGCTATGCCACAGATCCAAACAGAGAAATGCCTTCCTTTTTTTGGGAGCACATTCCCCTGCTTCTAATGTAATCAGATCAGCAGTAGTGTTAGCCGAGGCATTTTGAACTATTTGTAGAGGTGACATACTGGCAATATGAAGAACAGGAAGGAGATTCCAGATAGAGAAGAAATTCCTGTAATCTAGATCAGTGCTACTACAGTGCCAGTCAGCTGAAAATTTTTAGTGAAGATATGGTATCGGTCCCTGGATATTGGGGAAAATAAATTACTAGTCCATCGCATCAGATAATTTGAGGTGCTGGTCTAGCAAGCCAGTTGCAGTATTTTTCTTTTGGATCCACTTAGGAGTTCTTCTCAAGTTCAAAAGCCCTTTGTCAAACAAGGATACAACACAAACTATACAACACAAATTTATTATTTTCAGTCTTCATTCTTGGGGCCCCTTCAGATCTGCCATTTGGCTCTTGTTAAGAATGGCTGGTAGACTATTGATCTACAGTGGGTAATGGGACACCACTGGATTAAATCTAAACCTAAGGTAAGTTTGAGGTAACAGGTAAGTCCTGGGTTTGAAACAGCTAAATAATTTTGCTCTGTGTGAGGGAGGACTAGAACACAAGCAACAATTAATAAGTGGCAAAGGGAAAAAGTGGTGGATCCTGGCATGGTAATAAGTAAAGAACTGGCAGGATTCTGAAAGATGGATGGGGGCAAAATTCTCACAATAATCTTGGATATCTGGGCTCATACATTTTTTCTGAGGGTGCACTTTATGGTGCATTGAGCTGGACAAGTTCCACCTTGCTAGTCCAATTTGCCCTTTATTCTTACTACAACATTGCAACCATCCACACAATTAGGATACATCATTGATTTGTGCTTCAAAAAAGCTGGATAGTGAATGTGGAGAAGATCTGATGTCGCAGAGTGGCAAAGTTGTGAGTGAGAAAGCCCCCAGTGCAGCTGTTGCTTGAGCCATCAAGTAAGTGGTCGTATGCTGCAATCCTGAAGGTACTTTCCTGCAAGTAAGACCAATTAAACACAATGGTGCTTACTTTTGAGTAGACATGGTTAGGATTGTGCTCGAAGTCAAACCGCTGTTTCTCAGCATATGCCTGTGCATTGGCCTAACTTTCCCAGGAGTGGGGCAGAAATGTCTTACAGTTCTTTTGTGACACCCCTGTGTCAGCACAGGTTTTATGCAAGGGCTTAGGCCAGTCAAGGTGGAGGTTAGGATTTGAGCCTATGTGTTTGTGTATTTTGGAGCACTTAAAAGCACTTCAGAATTAGTTTTTGGACTTGTGTAGGGGTGTCCAAATTTTTGGGAGAAGGGGCTGCATCATCTCACTGTACTGGGGGGTGGCAAAAAAGAATTAATTTACATTTCAAATTGAGTAAGTTTTCATAAATTTACATAAATAAACATACTAGAGATAGAACTTATATGAATGAAACTTATATGAATGAAGGTATGTATGAATGAATGAACAATTCAAACCAGTTCGTAAACACTTCCTAACATATAGAGTGAAGGGTGATCTTTAAGTACTTTCAAATACAGAAAGAGGAGGTACATGCCATTCCCTCCAACCCTCAGAACACCCTCCAGAGGTGAGGGAAGATAGCTCCCCTTGACACTGCAAGATTATAGGGCTTGCCCACAGGCCAGATGGAGGGGACTTGCCATCAGCCGGATGGAGCCTTGCCGTGGACTGCATCTAACCCCTGGGCCAGGGTTTGCACCAACCTAGGCAGTGGTGGGCTCCAGCAGGTTCGCACCTACTCTACAGAACCGGTTGTTAATGAGAGATAAGACATATAAAGTTTAAAAATAGCCATTTAAAAGTGGCTGCCAGATGGGCAGAGAACCGGTTGTTAATTTCGTTGGTGCCCATCACTGATCCTAGTCTAGAGCAGTACACTTGCTCAAAGCAATTGATTTTGATAATTCAGATCCTGATTTAGATTCCCATCCTATGCACATCTACTCAAAAGTAAATTCCATTCTAGTCAAAAGTAAATTCCATTGCTTACTCCCAGGCTGCTTTAGAGATTACTTAGAATTTTGTGACCCTCTGACCAATGCATTGCGATAATACACCAAAGTGCCTCCTCTTTAATTATTATTTTAGCCTGAGTCTTTTGTTGGAGTTTGATGTTTGTCTGAGGCTGGGCTTTTCTGAACTACAGGTAGGAAGTCTATTCATCTAGCCAGCCATTCTCCTCTTTTGCTGCAGGATTGTACACAAACTAAACTGCTCTGTATCTAATTAGCTCCTAACCTGGATACAGAAGAAAAACACCCAATTGTTCCCCTCTTTTCTTTTCCCTGCATACGCTTGCTTTTCAATAGGCTGCATTCCAGACTCCAGCAAGCTGCTGTCTGTGAGGAGTTTTGCCAGAATATGCCTTGTTAGACATGGGGAGGTTTCAGTGCTTCGCTGCCATCAACTCTGTCTTTATTATTCAGTGCTTGGCTGGATTCATGCTATGTAACGAACAAAGGCAGTGCAAAGCAGCCGTCGCTTACCAGGGTCTCCCGAATCCAGAGTTAATTGATTTCCTATTTGCAAAGTAGAAGCAAACATTCTCTGAAATTGTGTGTGTGCATTCATGGGGCAGAGATCCCATTCCCAGCCCTTTCTGGGTCTGGGCAACAAAAGCGGCTGAAAGTGTATATCTTCCTTTGGCAATGTATCACTACAAAAGAAATGTCACTGAAAGTAATGGAGTAATGCCCAGCTGTATTCTGACCTGTAAGGTCAGCAGGGTAGTAGGAGTGTGAGCAGAAATAGATAAGCCATCCTGAAGCTTATGAAGCTCAAAATATTGAGAGAGAGGGCCTTATCTTGCCTTATATGCATGTTCGCAAAGCAAGTTTGCCAGACATGTTTCCTAGAGATTAAAGCAAATACTGTACTTCCCCCTCTGGTCCACCTGGTCTTTTCTTACTTCTTAAATAGCCACAGCAAAAGAAAGCAGCTGAATTTTTGCTGTTGTTTCACCAATAAAGGATTTTTATGGATTCTAGCATTAGGACAATGGCAGCCTGAAGACCAGGTCCAGCCTCCAAATTAACCCTACTGGCCCTTTTTCAGTATGAGTTACTTTTATTCAATGGGCTTAAAGATACAAATATAATTTCATTTGTAAGA